>CM066321.1:149758254-152729087 GCA_033807775.1 Saussurea involucrata
AATAAAACTACTATTACCAGATCGATAGTTACGCAAAATTGGACACGCTCGTCCCACATAGGAAAAATCACGTTGAAAATCGTTCCATTGCAGTTCGGTTTACTCACACAAAAGCAAAGCGTAATAAATAATTTCTTTAAAATGAACCGCCTCGATTCCAGTATGGATTGACTCATGACATGCACTTAAGGTAACCGCTGACCTTAAACAGGGTCCGACAAAGGTGTGCACATAATTCAAAATAAGTTTCACGACGTTTGATTCAAAAATTCCTCTTTTTAATCATAAATGACGTGGCACAGGGTTCGCCACAAATTTTTTTTGCGCGTCAGCTAGTCACACAAAACGATGACACGGTTTACAAATATATTTTTGTTAAAACACAATTGTCTCGTGTAAGTTGCAAACTTGAAGACAGAAACCAGTCCGCTTCTAATAATTGGAAATATCGACTAAAAACCTCGTAAAATCTCAAACTGGGGGCAGGCATGCAAGCTTGTAACACTTCCTCAAGTTTCGTACTTGGGGCATATAATGTCAAAACATTATAGTTTAAAAAATGTATTTATCGAAAATGCTCAAAATACTCGTTTCCTCCAAAGCAAAAGTTTTTAATTTCCCAAAAAAAAAAATGAACGGTAATTCTAAATTAACCGAATGTCAAAAATCTACGCATTTATATTTCCAAAATATAACACATTGTAATCGTATGCATGATGTTTACAACATTAAAACACTCCTTGGATCAAATGGTCTTTCATTTCGACAAAAAGGAACTAAAGCATTTTCTTGCACGACTCGTTCATCAAAATGCCGAGAACAAAGGTTACCCCAGTATGCATACCCCTAAGTCGATAAATCTCATTTTCATGAAAATGTCAATAAAACCTTTAGCTGACTAAAAAGCGCACTAAACAACTCCTTATGAAATGTTACCAAATTCCTCCATGCATCACTTATGTCACGCATGAATCAATCCACACACTGAACTATTTGCAAAATAAACACTTAGTAACACAAACTCTCGAACGAAAAGTTAAGCGACACTAGAATTCCAAACTCATTTTAGACAAATCACTAAAATAGCCTTTAAACAGACATCGTGGAATGTAACTTTCCGTCTCAACTCTAACACATGTGGAGGAGTTTCAATGTTAGAGTCTCAAGCCGTAGTCACTTACCCAACATCTTAACCATCACAAAACACGGATATTATCGTACCCGAAAGAACCGTTGGAAAATAATCAAATGAAACAATCTTTTACAAAGTTTTCAACTCCCGTGATAAAACGGTTTCAAGCATTTTCAAACTATAATTCGAAATCTTGTGTGTGTGCTAAACATTTCCCAAAGTTTCAAAACACAATCCATATAAGGATTGGAAACACAAGGATTAGTTAATGCAATCCTATTTTCAAAATAAACTCTGTGCACGACTCAGTCGACATTCAACGTCTCGACTCATGCTCCTCTCTACCTTTCCAATCCACTATCGTCCTCCGGACATTTAAGCCTCTTGGGGCAAGATGGAAAATTACGTCAAATAATCCCTACGATTTTTCCTCAAATCAAAGTCGGCTCTAAAAGCCTATGACTCTAGCACAATCTTCCATCTTGGCCCGAAATGATCTGCTTACAACAAATATCATCCTTATCGTCACTCCAAGTGACTAATACTATAATCGTCTTTCTATTCCAACGACTGCCAGTTTAGAGCCTTCGACACTACTCCAACGGTCATCCCATCAAAGCAAGTCAAGTATACACATGTACCAGTGGATCTACTATATTTGTCTCTCCTCGTGACGGCTATTCAGGGTAGATAATACAACGCGTTATTAGCACATAACAACGCACACTAACAACACTCACGCCCAACTCCTTGGATTCCTCGTGACTTCCCCGACTCGAGCATTGATCTTGTGCTTCCGGTAGTAGGAGCTCTACTACTACCTTCCACACCTATCATCGCTCGTTCCGAGTCTCATCCCGAGGGTCCAAGTAGTTTCTCGCCGAAACTATACACATAAAATAATTAATCCACACATGCCAGTTCAAGAACATATCCTAAACAGGCAACTCATACAACTACTGTATATATAAAACCATCGGTCTCCCCGATCAGACAGCCACAAATGTATACTTAATAAACCATCGGTCACCCCGGTCATACAACAACAATTAAATATATAACTAACCATATGCCTGCACCAGCATATATATACATCCACCCTTCCTAGCTCCCTAGGAATTTCCTCTTATCCCACTACCCTTGCTACCACCGAATCCCTACTAATTATGACGAGTGACCTCGCGAATACCCGAGTATACGCAGTGCGAAATAAATAGACAGTCGAATACAAGACTCTATCCTAGAACGGTTGGACTCAAACAAGAGCTGCGCAATAGAACTAAATCGAATATTCTAAGGCTATAAATCTCTTACTGCATACAGCCTAGAGGGCATCCACTTAGTAACCTATCATAATTAGCATAAATTCCTAATAGCAAGCAGTTCAACATACAGCATAGTGTCCACAACAGGCAATCTAGCATGCATACTCTATGATCTAGAAAGCAATAAAACACTAAGTATTGTACCTTTCCCCTTTGGCTCCAGCTGACTGTACACACTGCGCCTCCGATCACCGTTCCTCGAACGGGTCTTTACTTTTTCTTCTATTTCCAAAAAGATTTAATAAAGAATTTGAAAATTTCTCAGCCGCAACTTGAGACCAAACACACCGAGGTGCGTTTGATTCACTCAAGCTGTGCTCTGATACCAAGTTGTAACGTCCCAAAAAAATACAAGCAAATTTAAATTTTAAAATAAACATTTCATTGATAACAACTAATTAAATGATCCCAACGTTTCGTTTACAAACACATAATTAATATCTTTATAAAATAAAACCAGCGAAATAAATGTTTAATTATTAAAATCATAAAGCAACCAGCTCTTCCCGCGCGCCAGTGTGTACTCGTCACGCCTTGGAGCCGCCCGTACCTGAAACCACAGTTTATTGGGAAAGGGTAAGCACGAAGCTTAGTGAATTCCAACACATGCGCAGATAGGAATTATATACACATCACCCCTATCCGCACATAAGCAACAACTCCACAGATACATAAAACGAGTAAACATCTACAAGTAATTATGTATCCAACACCTCGGGCCCATCGAACCCTCGGTCCCACCGAATCATAATGTATCCAACACCTCAGTACCATCGAGGCCTCGGTCCCACCGAATTGTAATGTATCCAACACCTCAGTACCATCGAGGCCTCGGGACCTCACTAAACAGGTCTGTTCGGGACCTGTTTCGACCCCTTTAAACCCAGAAAATTCCCAATATTATTTCATGACCAGAAAGTACTCTGAGTTAGGGTTCCAAGGACATATTATACGCCTCCTAACGATTTTTCTACAATTTACTACGGATTTTACAAAAACAGATTCCGGAACAGCGAAATTCAGCACCTTTCAGTATAAAACGACAAATCGACCCATGCTACGTCCCGAACTGGGTTTTGCACGAAACACAGAAAAGTTTCTAGACTCAAAAAGGGAACTTTTGACACCGATTTCACCCCAAACCGAGTTACGAGCAGAAAGTTATGACCATGACAAAACAGTGGCAGATTACAACACTGTCGGTTTACCGACCTGCTGTAAAAACAGAAGTTTTCCGCCTAGCTAGGGGCCGAACCAGCCTTTCGCTAAAACACGAAAAACGTGCCCGACACAGAATGTGAACCGTGGACACCAGAATCGCCTCAAACCGAGTTACGACGAGAAAGTTATGGCCGAAATACGAACTGGACAGAAAACTAATTTTCACATAAAATGACGAAACACCGAACTTGTGACCACTTTTTCGCCCAGCTAGAGACCGAACCAGTTTTCCGCTAAAACACGGAAAACGTGCTCGACCCTGAACTTGAACCGTGGGCGCCAGTTTCGGCTCAAACGGAGTTACGAAGGAAAAGTTATGGTCGCGCGAAAACTGGACAGCACACTAAAATTTTCATAAAAGATAACTTTATAAACTGTTCGCGGCTCCAACGATTCGGGGTTTACGCTAAGAGTGTGACCCACTGCCACCGCCCTCCACCCACAGCCACCGCAGCGGCGGCGTGCGGCGGTGGTGGTCTCGCCGGAAAAACGAAAAGGAAAAGAAAAGAACGAGACTAACGAGAACCACATACCTCACGACGGCGTCTCTTCACCACAACCAAACCGCTCCCTCTCGATCACTCCGACGACAGCGGTGGTGGCGGTCTCCGGCGACAGAAGTAGCGGCGGCGAGGGCTGCTGCCGCTGGTCCTTTCCTCTCGTCCCTCTCCTTCTCGCGATCACTCTCCCTCTCTCTCGGTTCTTCTCTAACTCTCTCTTCTCGTGACCTCTTTCTCCCTCTACGGCCGAACCACACAAGGGTAGGGTTTTGGGGTAAGTTTGGTTTTGCTTGGAATGCAAGAAAAGAACAACGAGATATCACAAAGGGGGGTGTTCGGCCTAGAGTGCATGGGCCGAAACCCATGCCACAAGTTTCCAAGAAATGCGCAACTAGTCCCTCGTCTACACCTTATCTCACAATTTACCCCAAAACGACACGTATGCTAACATTTTGATCCTTTTTGGCACCAAACCACTAACCAAAAACAAATAAAGGTAAACATTTTAAATTATTAAAATTAATTAATAAACGTACCGGGACACGGGCTTTACAAAAGAACAAATGCAGACACAACAGTGAAGCTAGATGTTGTTAGTGAAGCAAATCCTTCTAGTCCAACCAGACAATTCAACAGGATTTACATATGCTTCGGGTGTCTAAAGTTAGGGTTCAAAGCAGGCATGAGGGATCTACTTGGTCTTGATGGAACCTTTATGAAAGGCCCCTTTCCAGGCCAACTATTAACAGCAGTAGGAGTTGACCCCAATAATGGTATATATCCCTTAGCTTATGCAATTGTTGAGGCCGAAACATTTTCTTCATGGACTTGGTTGTTGGACTACCTTGGAGATGGTCTTGAGTTACATGCCAGATCCAATTTCACATTCGTAAGTGATAGACAAAAGGTATGTTTACACATGGCTGTTTTACATAAGACTATTTTACATAGGGCTGATTACATTTGTTGTTTGAATTATTCATTTGAACTTAACTAAATTGTAATAGGGGATACTACCAGCTATTTCAAATATGTTTCCAAATGCCGAACACAGATTCTGTCTACGACATATTCACGAGAATATGAAAAAGGAATGGAAGGGAAAAGCATTTAAAGATCATCTTTGGAAGTGTGCCACGGCTACCAATGTCCCTGCATTTAACAAAATGATGGAAGACTTCAAAAAATTCAATGATAAGGCATATGATTGGCTAATCAAAATACAACCTCAACACTGGTCTCGGGCACATTTTACTGGTACTTATCCATTTCTTTGTTAATGTTCAGTTGTATTATATCTACTGAAATCTGTTAATTATTTTATTTACAGGTAGAAGTCACTGTGATGTGTTATTGAACAACATGTGCGAGGTTTTCAATAGACAACTCATAGATGCTAGGGACAAGCCGATTGTCACTGCTTTGGAGTATATAAGGGAGTATTTAATGAAACGAATAGTAAATGTTCAAAGGATGATAACCAAAGCTAAAGGGCCCCTTACACCTACTGCAACAAAGCTGTTCGACATCATAAAGACACAAGCTGGCCAACAAAGAGTATCGTGGAATGGAGGGCAAAAGTACCAGGTGTCTGGCCCTTGGATGGAACAATGCGTTGTTGATGCTCAAGAGAGGAATTGTACTTGCGGAAAATGGGAAGTGACAGGTATTCCCTGTAAACATGCGGTTGCAACTATCTGGTACATGGCAGCCAATGGTATTAGTGTAGGAGAACCTGAGATGTGGGTGCATCCATGTTATTGGCTTGATAATTGGAAGGTTGTATATAGCTTCAAGATCAATCCAATCAACGGGCCTGAGATGTGGCCCATGTCAAATTGCCCTTTTAAACTGACCCCCCCTCCCCATCACAAACAAGTTGGAAGACCAAGGAAGAAACGAAAGAGGGCTGCTGATGAGCTCACTCAACCATTGGTAAAGGGAGGCAAAATCTCAAGGCTTGGGAAAACCGTTACGTGTGTGAAATGTAAAAAGAAAGGTCACAATAAGAGAACGTGCAAAGGTCAAGACATGGAGACATAAATGAAGTTCACTTTCGACTTTTTTGGTAGTGTATGTTCTTTTGGAAACAATTTAAAGAGATGTTCAATGTTTGGCTCTTTTGGAAACAATTTAAGTCTTTTGTTAGTTGAAAACTGTTGATAATTTGTACTAGGTTCAAACAGAGGAAACTGTTGAAACTGTTTGTACTTGGTTCAAATTTAAGTCTTTTGTTAGTTGGAAATTGTGTTGTTTGGTTTTTATCTATTATGGTTCTGTGTTGGTTTTTTAAGGTTCTGTATTTGGTTTTTATCTGTTATGCTTCTGTTTGGTTGTTGGGAACTGAACATATTTCAGATAGTACTGCTGACAAGAATAATGCTGCTAGAAGCAATACTACTGCCAATACTGCTGCTAGCAGTGTTAGTGCTGCTAACTCAGTTAGTGCTGCTAACTCAGTTAGTGCTGCTAACTCTGTTAGTGCTGCTAACTCTGTTAGTGCTGCTAACTCAGTTAGTGCTGCTAACTCAGTTAGTGCTGCTAACTCTGTTAGTGCTGCTAACTCTGTTAGTGCTGCTAACTCTGTTAGTGCTGCTAACTCTGTTAGTGTTGCTAACTCAGTTAGGGTTTATCTGTTTGGTTATTTTTGGTTCTACCGTTTAGAGGTCTCGGTCACTTAGTTGCAGCTTCTATCCGCGTTGGAGGGGTTGTTTACATTCAGAAACGGTGTGTGCCTTTTTGCTGCAAGTGCTGTATCGGTTGGCTTAATGCAGTCAGCAGCTTTATGCTGCTGTTTGGCAGCTGCTGTCTTGGTTACAGGCGCTAGCTGTTGCTGCACAGCTTGCTGTTCCTTTTCAACTGTTGTGGTTCTTGTTTTGGGAGGTGGTTTGAGTTCGTTTTGGACTTGTTTTGCTGCATTACCTTTTCAGCCTTGGTCCAGTTTTTTTTGTATCTGTATTGTTTTATTGGTAATGGTATTGGTATGATTTTCTTTCAAAAAAAATCTCATGGTTTTGTGTTGAATTCATTTTGCTATATATATAATTAATAGTTGCCATTTCAATTCTTTTGCCACATGCAGTGGGTGCCATACTTGATTCATGGAAACCATTTTCAATTCATTTTGCAATACTTAATTCGTGGTTATCATTCTGAATTCAATATGCTATATTTAATTAATGGTACCATTTTCAATTCATACTTACCATTTTCAATTCATTATTACCATTTCAATGAATTTTTCTACAAACAGTGGGTATCATTTTCAGTTCATGGTTCCATATGAAGTTGTATGCTGTATGAATGACCAAATGAAGTATGCCAATCTCATATTATGAAAATAAATAAAACCGAATAACAACAACTTTTTTCTTCATTAACAAAGAAAAAAAAGAGATACATTGCCAAAGCTAGTGGCTTTGATACACAAATTGGGTTCTTCATAAAGCAACCCAACAAAAAAGTGCAGACTAACCTAAAAGAATTACAAGAGCTAACAATTTACTAATAAAAGAAAAGAATTGCCAATGCAACCCAACTAACAAATGAAATCATTTTCCATTTGCGAACTTCAAGGGTCTTGGCTCTCACAGTGGCTTCAAGAGTATTTTTCAACCTCAGTAATCCGGGAATGATTTCCATAGCTCGTTGACACATAGGAACGTCAGCCCAATCAATAAACCCACAACTAGATACCTGTTTAAGTTGGAGATGTGGAAATTAGGTCAAAACAAATCAAATGTGCTGTAAAAGGGAAACTTACTTTTCTTGAACATGAATAGAAGCGACGTCCAGGATTTTCCCTTGTCCACGAAGTTCGTATCACTGCCATAGCACCACAATCGCATACAACCATGGAAACTCTTAATGTTTTCTTAACACATATGGAAAAGGTGAAGGGTGCAGTAGAAAAGAGGGAAGAACTTGAGGGAATGAAGGAAATTGAAAGGGGTTAGGTCAAAAGTGGAGAATGGATTCTTATTTTAATGGGTCAAAATAAAAAAGATTGGAAAAGACACAATTGCCCATCACATGTAAGGCACATGTTGTGTTTTAACGGAAGGCATCTAATGGCGTCAGGGCAAAGGACGAAAAGAGAAATAAAAAACAAACCACAATGACCAAAAACGTAATATATGAAGACTAGGGACGAAAACAGAAATTTTTAACAAACCACAGGGACGAAAAAAGTAATTAACTCTAAATTAAATAATAATTTATAGTTAAATGTTAAAAACACAAAACCTAAATATTTTATAAATAAATAAATATATATATATATATATATATATATATATATATATATATATATAGAGAGAGAGAGAGAGAGAGAGAGAGAGAGATCAAGTAAAAACCTCAAAAAACGGAAAATTGAAGAACACCTTAGGGGTCCTTCATCTGGACGGTATGCATTTGTGCATACAGGTAAATTAAGTTGACTTTTTGGTTTTTATGCATGTGTGCATATTACAAATTACATGTATGCACAAGTGCATACCGTCCACATGAAGGGCCCTATGACATAGGTGTTCTTCAGTTTTCCATTTTTTGAGGTTTTCCCTTGAACCTGACCATATATATATATATATATATATAGAAAGAGAGAGAGAGAGAGGTTCAAAAGAGAAGTGCAAAATTTTTAAGAAATAGAGAAGTGATCTTGGCCATGAATTCGGTCAACATCGGCGGCTTTGACCGAGAAGCAGAGGATAATTCCTCGCGTGGTCTGCACAAGATAGAGAGATAGTTTTTAAAAAAAATATGCGGGACAGGTTCATATATGAATTTGTGTGATTCATATATGAACCTTTGTGTTCATATATGAACCTTTGTAATTCACATATAAAATATTTTTATTAATTCATATATAAACCTTGGTGATTCATATATGAATCAGTTAATTTGTTCATATGAGAATTAGTTAAAAAAAAATTCATATATAAATCACAAATGTTCATATATGAACATAAAGGTTCATATATGAATTAGTTAAAAAAAGTTTATATGTAAATTACAAAGGTTCATATATGAACACAAAGATTCATATATTAATCAGTTAATTGGTTCAACTGATTCATATATGAACCTACAGTTAATTAGTTTCATATATGAAACACAAAGGTTCATATATGAATCACAAGATTTATATATGAATTAGTTATAAAGAGTTTATATGTGAATTACAAAGGTTCATAAATGAACGTATAGTTCATATGTGAATCACACAGATTTATATATGAACTCAGTCCGTGTTTTTTGTAAAAGTTACGAAATTGCTCTTATATTTTTGGAACAATAGCAACTTTTGACCAGTCAAAACAGCAACTTTTGACCTGTCAAAGCCGCAACTTTTGACCAATTATAACCGATCTTGACCGAATGAATGGCCAAGATCACTTCTCTATTTCTCAAAATATTTGCACTTCTCTTTTTAACCTATGACTATATATATATATATATATATATATATAAATAAAAGAAACTAACCCGTACGCAAGTACTTCCGGAAGGGGAAGTGGAAGCAAAGGGAAAGGTACAGACAGGCAGGCTGGATTTGAATGATTTGAGAAGATAGTATTATACTATTAATAGAAAGGTTGTCATAAATACCCCATCATCCATCCACATTCTATTATTAGAAAGTCATCTTTGTCATCATCCATCTCCTTCAAATAATTACTCTCTTTCCTTTCTTAAAAACTAAACATTCTTTTCCTTTTTTCTGTTTACCGTAGGTTATATTTTGGGAGGGTAATTATACATTTATATATAGGAAATTGGCTGAAATAGTCCAACTTAAAATTGGTCTCCTAGTCATACACTTTTTTGCTTTACCAAAATAGCCAACGGGTCTGCACTCTGATCCGACCTGAAGAGTGCGGACCACAATCAAACACGTATGAATCTCTTATTACCCTTAGAAAGTTGATTTTTCTTAAAAAAATGACCCGAGTCCACACTATTAAAAAAATTAAAAGAAGAACTGTCAGATTGAGCAGGTCCTAGGAGTGTGAGTGCGGACCTAGGAGTGAGGACTCATTGGCTATTTATGCAAAATCCGGAGAGAAATGACTAGGAGGCCAATTTTCAATTTCCCTTTCGCTATTTGAGTCAATTTCCCATTTATATATTGTTAAATATAGTTCTATCAACAAATTTTTACATCCTTAATACGTGACTTGACCTAATTCTGACATTAAAATTATGCAAAAAACACTGTCCTTTATTTTTTGTAATATAAATGAAATAATTATACATAAATTCCCCCAATAAGAACATTTGTAGTTGAAAAAAAATGCTAATACAACTTCCCCAATAAGAACATTTGTAGCTACTAGCCCTGACTTTGGCATCCATTTCTTTGCGGTTAAGGTAGCGACTTGGAGCATGACCAACTCAGACAGTGTGACGATCAGTCTTTGAGAAGAAATATTGAACATAATTTGACAAATCAATTAACACTTTGTAATTCAAATTAACTTCTTGGTAAAACTCAAATGAGCATAAGAAATTTACAGATTAATATTTTGTAACATTCGTAAGGCCATCGGTACCCCATGGAAGAATCTTTCAAATATTCCAGCTCCACATCAGCGCCACATCAGCTTTTCTCCCATCCCTCACTCAATCCCTAACAATCCCTAAACACCCTTACCCCATTCCCTAACCCACTCCCTCTCATTTCTCACCTGGGACCCACCTCTCCTCCTCACATTTTCTTCGGGATGAAACGGGATGGGGAACCCGCACCGCTGATCCCGCTGAACCCGTATCCCATCCCCGCTGAACCCGCATCCCATCCCGAGCTCATCCCGAGGCGGGTACGGATGGCCTAAGCAGATAGATAATATTGAATTGAAAATATTATAAAATACATAGAAAGTCAAATATTACATATATTTTGAGAAAATAAATGCAATTTATTTTGGAGAATGAAACATAACCGTGTACTTTTGACATTTAATATTATATCAACTTGTTTGTTACGCGGTTTTGAGGATTCAATTCTTTGATCGAGAGTGAGGCTACGAACGGCATTTCTTCATATTAAATATATGTATGTATTCTTTATGTATATGATGATTTAGCCGGTAAGTGACAACGACGACTCTTACTTGGTAAGCGTTTATCGAGTAGATTGTTGCATACGATACAGTTTTGATGGACTACAACTTACTTGGTAAAGTAAGTTTGATTGTTGACTCTTCTCGACAAACGCTTACCGGGTAAGCGTTTTGGGTAAATGACCCTAAACTAAAGTTTAAGGTTATTATACGTCAAACTTACAATCTTAATTAGAATTAAAACTTTGAATTTGAAAGCTTTAATTTGTGCACCTATTATGTATACAATTTAAATTTGATGTGTTGAGGAATGATTACTTACGTCGTACAATTTCACCAACACCAGTCCCACCATCGTGGCCCCTTCGTTGGTCCCTCTACTTCATCTTCGACATTCTCTCTGACCTTGGATCAGAAGTAACTTTCATCATTTTTTGTTATTTAGTTCATTTTTAGTGTGAATGAACTTGATTCAGAGTTGGTTGACTTCTTTTCAACTTTTTTATAATTAAGCCGTCATACATGAAACTGTTGTAAGTTAACCCTCGAATTATAATCCAAAAATTAACTGATATTTGCTAAATCAACCATATTCTTTCCAAATGCACTGCAGTGTTTACGTGGAGAGATTTAGAAGACCTAACAAAATGATATAACGTTATTCATGTTTGAGCTTCAATCTTTTTAATTGAACATTTGTAGTATATATGTTTCAAACTCATTGATTATAACCATGCTTTCCAAATCTTTTTTGCAGGTTGGCGGTCATTTAGGAAACAACTTCACCGTCTTCCTGATGTTTTCGCGGGAGACTTGTCCGGTTTGCCACCCGACCAACAAGTAGAATTTTGGATAGATCTTATCCGAGGGGCAGCTCAGAGCTCCATACCAGTTAGCTCCATTCGAGGTGCAAGAGTTGATGACGCAACTTCTAGACCTTCTCGAGAAAGGGTTCGTGAGACCAAGCTCGTCGCCGTGGAGAGCTCTAGTCTTATTCGTCAAGAAGAAGGATGACACCATGAGAATGTGCATCGACTATAGAGGATTGAACAAGGCAACCGTGAAGAATAAGTACCCACTCCCGAGGATCGACAATCTTGTTAAAAGGTAACTGCTTGTTCCTTTGTTATACCAATCTTGACATAATACTAACTTAAAATGTTTAAATGTTGTTTAGTGAATTGTTCAGGGACTAAAGTTAGGAAACTGTGATAGTTCTGTACTGCGCCTCACTTCTGGTGAATTACAAAGGGTAGCGGAGTAATATTCTGAATCTAGAGGGACTAATGTTGGAAATAGCTGTTCAAGTATATAAAGTGAAGACGTTCGTCATTTGGGAGATAACTTCATCATTTTCTCTGAAATACAATTTGTGTTCTTTACGTTTCAGTATTCTTTCAGTTTAGCTTTCTTGTAGTTAAAATTAGGGTTTCATATTTTGAGTGTTTGAGAGTTATTGTAGTGAGTTTTTCCATTTGTATTTGTAATCTGCTTTAAATAAATATTAGTTGGTTATTTCTACATGGTATCAGAGCTTCGTGGTTCTGATTCTCCCTACATCTCCCTCAAACGGTATAAACCCTAATCTTTGATCTTCGTGCTAAACTTTTTTCAAATCGCTGAGAAGTTTTCTGTTCAACGTCGTTTTTCATTAATCTCTGTTGAAGATACCATCGTGTTCTTCACTCTTCGCTTTGTTTTCAAAAACGTCGTTTTGTTTTGTAAGATCTGAAACTTTTTCTGTACATCTGCTTCAAATCTTTCGTTCTGATAGATATCTCGTGACTTTGCAGTTGGATCTGAACTCGATTTTCTTTTAGATCTTGTTTAGATCCCTCTTGTTGCTTATATCACGTGACATCTGCTAGGTATTTTTGGAAGAAAAAAAAAACAAGTTCAGATCATCTTTGTTCCTAGATCTGTTTGTTCATACTCATAATCATTTCTCTCTTGTTGTTTTCTGTTCAGATCTGTTAGCTAGACCTTCTCATTAACTATTCTTGCCTATGAGACCGTGTTGAGGCATGTTTAGTCTTTTGTCTGGATCTGTTAGCTAGACTTTTTTGTTAACTAGTTTTTCTTGAATCTGAGTTGTGTTGAAGGATTGCTGATTTTCTTTTACTCCCTTCGACCTCAGATCTGTATGACTTTATGACTTACGTGTATGTTCATGATGAATCAACGTGCCATTAGTAATCTGTTATTTCATTGGTTATCCTGCCTATGAGACTTTGTTGAGGCACCCCTAGTTTTGTTCAAGATCTTGTTCTTGATGGACTATATGGATTACGTCCTCCATTTAAATCACAGATCGTGATATTAGCTAGGTTTTTTGTTTCTTTTCTCCTTTTTTTATCTGTGTTCAGGTTCGTTCCAGATCGCTGGCTTATCAGAGGTCTATGTTTCTGCTTCCGCTGTGCTACTCGTCAAACTCTCTTTGATCTGTTGTAAGCACTCTCTATTATCTCAAACTACAGCACTGTAAGTCTTCTTTTCTCTGCTCCTTCCCTTGTGTGATCCTTTTCTCTTCTTAGTTTGGTGGCTAAGAAGTTCGCTTGACCTACCACCCTTAGTGGCAAGGAATCCTGCTTACGCTTCTTAGTGTTTCACCCTGTGTGCTGAGTTTTTTTCTTCGCTGATACCATGTCTGGAGAAGCACCCCCCAAAAATACAGACGAGCTATCTCGTATAGCTAAGCTGGATTTTGGGGATCCCTTGTATCTCCATGCTAGTGATACCACTGGAGCCCCTATTTTAAGTCTCAAGCTGACTGGTACCGAAAACTATAAAGTCTGGTCCTGTGCCATGGTTCTTGCTCTTGAAACAAAAAACAAACTTGGTTTTGTGGATAAATCTGTGATACGCCCCACTGATAATGAAACTCTGGGAAGACAGTGGGATAGATGTAATTCTGTTGTTCTATCTTGGATTTTAGGCTCTATATCTGAAGATCTTTTTGTTAGTCAGGTGTTCTCTAAGGTTGCTTCCGAAGTTTGGGAGGAACTAAAGGAGACATATGACAAAATTGATGGGTCTGTTACTTTTAACCTGTATCAGAAAATTAACTGTTTGACTCAAAATGGTGTTCCTGTTTCTGAATATTATCACAAGCTAAATTCCCTTTGGAAACAGTTTGATGCTTTGGTAAAACTACCCTCGTGTACTTGCAATGCGTCTCATGATTTTTCAAAACATAATCAATTAATAAAGATGATGCAGTTTTTAATGGGGCTGGATGATACCTATACTCATATAAGAAGTAACATTTTAACAAGTGAACCTCTTCCCTCAGTAAAAACGGCATTTTCCCTTGTATCAAGAGAGGAATCTCATCGTGGGATGTCCCGCCCCTCTTCTGATACCAAAGGGCAAACGTCAGCCTTTTTTGGGAAAACCCCAAATGTAAAGAAACAGTCAGGAAAAGGTCCTCTTGTATGTAAACATTGTGGGCTGAATGGCCATACTATTGAGAGGTGTTTTAAGCTAATTGGATTTCCCAAAGATTTTCAGTTTACAAAAACCAAGTCTAATCAATTTCCTAAGTCTTCATCCAATGCTTGTACCACTGAGAGTTCTGTACAGAATCAGAACCCTTCTTCCTCTCTAACCGAAGAACAAATTGTCAAGTTACTGTCTCTCATTGATCCAAAACAGTCTGAGAAAATAGCTGGAAATATGGCTGGTATGTCCCTTGCTAACACATCTACCATTTCTGCTTTATCTTCAAAACTAGATAAGTCTGGTTGGATTATAGATTCAGGTGCTAATCAGCACATGACATCTTCTGCGACTTGTTTGGAAAATATTGTAGATATTTCTGATTTAATGCTAAGGGTAACACAACCTAATGGTAATGAAGCCATAATAAATAAAATCGGAAACCTTAAACTAAATGATAAGGTTACTTTGTTTGATGTGTTAGTTGTCCCAGACTTTCATGTAAACTTACTTTCTGTACATAAGATGGCTAGAGACAGTAAGATTTTTGTGGGTTTTAATGAGTTCAAGTGTTTTTTAATTCAGGGTTTACCTGCAATGAAAGTTGTGGGGACTGGTAGTGAACGAGGAGGTCTTTACTTCTTTGATCATACTACCAAAAGTAATTCTTGTGCTTCATCCTCTAATCACACTGTTAATTCATCTCACATGTCTATTTTCTGTAATGTTTCACATCAACTATGGCATACTCGATTAGGACACCCAGCTGATCAAGTTCTAAATGTTCTAAAAAATACTCTGAATTTGGGAAATAATTTGGATGCTGGTCCTTGTGAAATTTGCCACAAGGCTAAACATGCTAGAGATAAATTCTGTCTTAGTGACCATACCACCAAGAATCTTGGTGAATTGGTCCATATTGATGTATGGGGTCCTTATCGAGTGGCAAGTAGAGAAGGGTATAAATACTTTCTAACCATAGTTGATGACTACACTCGGTCTGTATGGATTTATTTGTTAAAACATAAAAGTGAAGTTTATGACAATATTGTGAATTTCCACAGCTTGCTAATTACTCAGTTTGGAAAACGTGTAAAGGTGTTCAGAAGTGATAACGGATCTGAGTTTGTAAATAATATGTTAGGTGAGTTCTTTAGGAAAAATGGAATTGTGCATCAAACTTCTTGCATATACACACCCCAACAAAATGGGGTTGTAGAACGCAAGCATCGTCATTTACTCAATGTTGCTAGGGCACTCATGTTTCAGGGAGATGTTCCATTAAATATGTGGAGTGAGTGTATACTTACTGCCACATATCTCATAAATAGAACCCCGTCTTCGGTTCTAAATGGGAAATCTCCTTATGAGCTTGTATATGGTTTTGCACCTGTTTTAAATCATTTAAGAAATTTTGGGTGTTTATGTTTTGCTATCAAACATAATAATACTGATAAATTCTCTTCTAGAAGTGAAAAATGTGTTTTACTTGGCTATTCTAACTCCAAGAAAGGATATAGATTATATAGTCTTGATTCCAAACAAATAGTTATTTCTAGAGATGTAAAATTCTATGAAAACATTTTTCCGTTTAAAATGTGTGCAACCAAACAAGATTATGTTTCGAGTGACTCTGATTCTAGTGGGTTAAATACTTTAAATTTTTTCGATTCCATTTTTGTTCAAACTGATGATTTTAATTTGGATCCACCCAATGATGATAATAGGGAAAGTGCTCAAGAAAATGTTTCTGAAAATAATAATAAGAGCAACCATGATCATGTGAGTGGTCAAGATAGGGCTACCGGATCTAATGATTCTGGCAGTACTACGAATAGGGCTACCGGATCTAATGATCCTGGCAGTACTATGAATAGGGCCACCGAATCTAATGATCCTGGCAGTAATTGGATGACTGCCAATAATCATGGGGAGGCTGAATTTAGTCCCTTACGTGTTCAAAATGATAGAAACTTGAGCCCCCCTTCTGAGGGAAATGCTTCCGAGCCAATTACAAATACTTTGGTTAGAAAATCTAATCGTGTTTCAAATTTACCTCGGAGATTTAGTGATTATATAGTTGAGGGTAAAGTAAAATATGGTCTTGAGAAGGTTGTTAACTATGCTAGTCTTAGTCAAGAACATTTTTGTTTTGTGTCAACCTTAAATAAGGCTGTAGAACCTGAAAGTTTTTTCGAGGCTAGTAAAAACCAAGATTGGATTGTTTCTATGAATGACGAAATGGAGGCCCTGTATAGAAATAATACTTGGGTTCTAACAGATTTGCCTCCAGGTAGGAAACCCATTGGATGCAAATGGGTTTACAAAATTAAATATAAATCAAATGGAGAAATAGAGAGATATAAGGCCAGGCTAGTTGCAAAGGGTTACTCACAAAGAGAAGGTCTTGATTATGAGGAGACTTTCTCTCCTGTAGTTAAAATGGTAACTGTTCGGTGTGTTATTGCACTAGCTGTTCAAAATCAATGGCCTTTGTGTCAACTTGATATAAATAATGCCTTTTTGTATGGTGATCTAAATGAAGAAGTATATATGTCGTTACCACCAGGTTATTTTACACCCAATGATAAAAGGGTGTGTAAGTTGGTCAAGTCTCTCTATGGTTTAAAATAGGCTCCAAGACAGTGGTATGAAAAACTATCTTCATGTCTTGTTGAGAATGGTTTTGTGCAATGTTCTAGTGATTATTCTCTATTTACTAAAAGTATTAATTCCGTGTTCTTAATTCTTTTAGTCTATGTTGATGATATTGTGCTTACTGGAAATAACTTGTCTGAAATTAAGAAGGTTAAGGAACATTTGCAATCAAGTTTTAAAATAAAAGATTTGGGTGAATTGAAGTTTTTTTTGGGGATTGAAATTCTAAGAACTGATAAAGGGGTTTGTATGTCTCAAAGGAAATATTGTTTAGAGTTGTTAAGTGATTTTGGGTATCTAGGGGTTAAACCTATAGGTACTCCAATGGACATGAACTTAGTAGTCACAGATTCTTTGGGATCTGATTCTAAAGATCCTCCCTTGACGGATTTTACTTCTTTTCAACGGCTAGTAGGAAGACTGATTTATCTGTTAGCTACTAGGCCCGATATTGCCTTTGCTGTACATTGTTTGAGTCAGTTTATGCATTCGCCAAGGTTGTCTCATTTAAAGTTAGCTCTTAGAGTTCTTAGGTATTTGAAGTTATCCCCTGGTAAAGGAGTTAATTTCACTACATCTACAAATTTTAATTTAAATGTTTATGTTGATGCTGACTGGGGAAAGTGTCTTACTACACGAAGATCTGTCACTGGTTTTTGTCTTTTTTTGGGAAATAGTATGATTTCGTGGAAGAGCAAGAAACAGACCACTGTTTCGCGTTCTTCTGCAGAATCAGAGTACAGAGCAATGGCTTCTGCACTCTGTGAAATTATTTGGGTGTTAGAAATTTTAGCAGTTTTAAAGGTTAAAGATTTACTTCCAGTAAATTTACATTGTGATAACAAGTCTGCTATTCAAATTGCAAACAACCCAGTTTTCCATGAAAAAACAAAGCATATTGAAATTGATGTACATCAAGTAAGAAACAAAATAGCTTCTGGAATGTTAAAAACTGTTAAAGTTGCTTCGACAGAAAATCCAGCAGATATTTTTACAAAATCCCTTGGTACAAGTCAACATAACTATCTTTGTGGAAAGTTAAATTTATTGGATATGTTCAGGTGTCAAGATTGAGGGAGGGTGTTAAAAGGTAACTGCTTGTTCCTTTGTTATACCAATCTTGACATAATACTAACTTAAAATGTTTAAATGTTGTTTAGTGAATTGTTCAGGGACTAAAGTTAGGAAACTGTGATAGTTCTGTACTGCGCCTCACTTCTGGTGAATTACAAAGGGTAGCGGAGTAATATTCTGAATCTAGAGGGACTAATGTTGGAAATAGCTGTTCAAGTATATAAAGTGAAGACGTTCGTCATTTGGGAGATAACTTCATCATTTTCTCTGAAATACAATTTGTGTTCTTTACGTTTCAGTATTCTTTCAGTTTAGCTTTCTTGTAGTTAAAATTAGGGTTTCATATTTTGAGTGTTTGAGAGTTATTGTAGTGAGTTTTTCCATTTGTATTTGTAATCTGCTTTAAATAAATATTAGTTGGTTATTTCTACAAATCTGTCAACCAACTTCAAGGAGCGAGTTTCTTCTCAAAGATAGATCTTCGTTTGGGATATCATCAAGTGATGGTGAAGAACGATAATGTTCTAAAGACAACATTTAGGACTCATTACAATCACTACGAGTTCTTGGTCATGCTTTTCGGTTTGACGAATCACACCGGCAATGTTCATGGATTTGGGTGTGTCGACCATTCCTCGATAAGTCGGTGATTGTGTTCATTAACGATATCCTTGTCTATTAGAAATATGAGGTTGAATGACATTGCTTAATTTGAGATAGTTTTCTTGTTTGTAACTAGTTGAGACACTGGGTCATCGGGGACAACTTGGTACGGTCATGTGGAGCCGGATACTAGCCATTGACCGAAAATGTAATCCTAGTGAATGAGTATGACTAGGATCATCGAGAGCCCATATCCACACATATATTACAGTTCAAAGAACCCGTTGGCCATTGATCATAGTATGAGCTCTATAACTTGGAATGTAGCTTACATTTGTGTCCCGCTACAATCCATGGAAATCGGGTCTCCCCTGCCATCGCAATATGAATTTTGGATCGTATGGTTCTTATGTGATTGTATGAAAATGAGATTTTTATTTAATTCATAAACTCTTATTGTCATTGTTTATATACACTTTCTTATTTCTGATGCCTGTTCTCACTAGACATCAAACCTAACATTTTTTCTTAACGGATTCTCTTAGCGGCAGAGCTTCAATACCTTGAGTGGAGAGTTGTATGCCGTTAGAGGCAAATTTTGGGATAGACGACTTTTGGGCATAATGGCATACACACTTTTGACATATTCTTTTGGGAGATGATAGAGACACCCATCTCTAATCTAAGCGTAGTATAGTTTAGATTAGTAGGTTGTTATTTATCATTTTAATTTATTTGGGTTGTAAACGCTTTACAATTTCCCCTCTTTGGGTGATTACATTTATATAGATGTCATTTCTACGTCATATTCTAAGTTTAAATTTACCTCTATTTTAGGGTTGTTACAATAGACGTAAGAAATTTGTGTATAACCTTGATACATTAAAATCCATTGATAAATTGTTGAATGGGTCTCTCCACCGCAAAGTTACATATGTTTAAAATGATTTTATAAAAGTACGTTTAATAGCCTATTTATTTAGAAGATGAAAGTTTAATGAGTTGTCACGTATTAAATCTGTAAACTCAAAAAAAAAGTAGGGCCATAGAACCCTATCTTATAAGTTTAAAAGTAAGGGGTTGTTTCCTTGTGACTTAATGAGCTTAGTGGTTTAACTGGCTTATTCGCACAACTATTTTAGGCTGTTTACTTGTGACTTATTCACACAGAAGATGACTTAATCGCACAGATCAAAAACCTCACTTGTCCAGATTAAGCCAACAAAATGACAAGCCCTACCCTTAGTAAAAGGCTCAAGACAAAACTTGGAGAAACTTTCTTCTCGTGTCTTCTTCTTTTTTTCCCCTACAGATTCACACGTTTCTCTCTGATTGGAAAACCCTTTCTCACCTCCCATGGAAGTTTAACTTCTCTTCTCTCCTACAACCGACAAGATCTCCTCTCTTCTCTTCGACGGGAAACCATCAGGTAAGAAAATCGGCGACATCAAAACCCTCAGGTCACCTCCTCTCTTCTCTTCGAAGGGAAACCCTCAGGTACGCAAATCGGCGACATCGAAACCCTCCAGTCAGCTTACCGGCGACATCGAAACCTTCATCTCTTGCCTAATCGAAACCAGATCCAAAAACCCTCTTCCCTAGTCGAAACGAGCTCCAAGAACCCTCTTCTCTAATTGAAACCTGATCCAAGAGCTCTCTTCCCTAATCGTAACCCTCTGGCCTCTTTCATATCTCATTTATCATTATTCAATCGTTGATCTTTTTGATATTGAAGAGCAAAAAAATTCAGTAGCTTTGAGTTTGGTTTCTTTTTTTTGGTGTAGAGAGATGCAAATCGTGAATTTGATGAAGAAGGGTAAAAGTGTCATTTCCATCATTCAGAACTTTGTTAAGATAAAAAAGTAAACACCACCATATTTTTATACAAATAGACATGTTTATCCAAAAAGACAAATTTATCCGTACAGGACTTAATGGAAAATTTGGTAAACGCCCCTAACTTGGATATTTATTTACAGTAACTACAACATATTATAATATCTCGTTACAAAGCATGAAAATTTGATAATTATGTCGTGTATTTATTGATCCATCATACCAAATAAATCAATACATGAAACATGGACGCCAACCTTAAAACACATAAACAAACGCACGACTTTTAGGGGCATTTGGTCGAAAGACCGACCGACACCCACCCAACTAGAGGGACTGAGAAATTAATAGAACTTATCGTAAGTATTATTTACAGTAACTACAACGTATCATAATATTTCATCACAGACCATGAGAAATTAATAATTTTGTCGTCTATTTATTAATCCATCATAAGATCGAGAAACATGATGAAATCCAAACTCTAACACATACACATACACATACACATACACACACATACACAAGCATCCTCAATTATATTTTATTTCTTCCATGAATTTTCATATTTTTATATAGAGTTAAATTTGCATAAATACTCATACCTTATATTTAGATATGATGCATCATATTATCATCAATTAAATATTATAAAAATTGGAGATATTTAATTTTTAAAGGTACATTCTTGTTATTTATTTTTCATAAAATTTAATTTTTCGAAAAAAGTTTGTTTTTTTTTCATAAAATTTTCTCTAAAGACTAATTTGAATAACTCATTTTTATATTATTAAATCACTACATAAGAGTGATGCACAAACCTATATCTTATTTACATTATTATCAAAGTTTGATTTTCTTTCTTAAAGTAGTCGTATTTGTAGGCTTAGTCTTTTTCTACTTTTGACATTGCATCATTGAATTGCCACCTTAGGGTAAAAGTAGGGTTGACGAAAAGTGGTCAAACCTGTCAACCCAATTTGAAGTCAACCCAAAACTATCAGGTTGAGTTGAAAAATTTTAATTTATTTAAATTAAATGGTTTAATCCGTCTAACCCATTTATGTTAATGGATTGGGCTTAGTTAAAATTTTTGACCTATTTTCAACCTGTTTTTAACTCATTTGCAACATGTTTTTAACCCATTTACAATTTGTTTTCAACTCATTTTCAACATGTTTTAACTCATTTACAACATGTTTTAAATTTATTATCATTATTTAATTATAATTAATAATTAAAAAGTAATTATTTGTAGTTCATTGAAGTCTTATACAGTTGAGGCTATTATTTGTTTAAGAGATTGAGTATATGGAGAAGGTTTGTTCTAACTTATTATTCGTATATTTGTATAAAACTTTGTATTTTTCTATAACTAAGTTGGTTAATTTATTTATATAGCACAACGGAATCGCAACTTGAGACGCTATGTGGAGCAATTGTGACGGAGAAGATGTAAGATCAAGAGGATAAAATGAAAAAAAAAAAACATATTTTGACTCATTTCCAAATTGATTTCATGATCTAGTGATAGATCTTTTGTTTTTTTAGAAGAAGACAAACAAGATCTAGAGATAAAAGATATGCATATATAAAGAGGATATGTGTGAATGGATTTGGATGGTTCGAGAATAGGAGGAAAGCCAAAATTATATTCCTAAAATTGATGATTGATGTATTGAATTTAGATGAGATAAAGGAAATGTAGTAGTGGATGATGTATTGCCTGTAACCACAAGTTTACTGTGAAAAACAGTATTCCTTAATGAGAAACACAATTGTTCTTTTACAACATGGGCAACGTGCTTATCCATTAAGACTATTACAAACAAGTTTATTCTTAGAGGAAGGGAAACCTTTATTTGATGACGAATAGGAACAACTAAAAGCATGGTATTGTAAATTTAGTGTTTTTGAAAAGATAATGAATATAAATTATACGCAAAAGGCAATCAAAATGAAAACGATGGTACCTGAGAAACCCTACGAAAGGGGTTATTGCGGTCAAAATCTAGGGTTTGGAAGCCAGAGAAATAATAGAAACGAAAAGAAATCGCTTTGATTCCGAGCTGGTAAAGAACAAACCACAACTGCAACGGCAACGAGAAGAAGAGGGGTTATAAATTTATCGGAGACGAGCGATTTTGGCAAGTAAAGAGCATTAACAAGAATTGTCGTTATATACTACGGTAAAGAACCACATACTGGCGCAAGTCCGCAACGTACATGGTATATAATACAGGCGCAAGTCAGCAACGTACAAGCACTACTAGAAAAAATCAAATTTCCGACGAAAATTACCGACGGTTAAATGATGAAATATGGTTTATTTCTGGGAAATTAACTCAAATAGCCAATCTTTTCTCCTTATTTACTTTATAAATGTCTTTTACATCTGATTCCTTAAATAACCCGTTTTTATGCAAGTGAAAATATGCAACTGTGTAACTCACTTTTTCTTTAAAAAAGTAAAAGAAAATGGGTATTACTTAACTTGCGTAATGCCCAATTTTTACTTTTCTTTCCATTGAAAAATGTGGATTACGCAATTGAATAAAAACAGGTTATTCAGGAAATTTTGTTTAAAAATGACTATAAAGTAAATAAAGATAGGTATATAGCAAAGTTCTAAATAGCATGAGGTGTGGTGAAATCTCTAGGTCATATATAATTTTATATATAAAACATATGTTTTGTACTATTACTCAATGAGTCAATAATAATAAACAAGTTAAATTAGGTTATATATATTAAAAACTAGCAAACAAGACATTATAAACGTAAAGAAAAACAAAATATCACGTAACAAAAACCGTACATTAGGCCATGACATTGCCACATGCTTAACGTGATATAAAACACAAGCCTTGAACCATGACATGCAATGATGATTTTACAACGAGCCTTTTAAAACAATGGTATATAGGCTATTCAATCAATTTGCCCAGAAAATCAACTAAAACGAATTGAATTAGGGCATTAATGGAAATTGAATAATTGATTGTGACCTTCTTTTAGTTTGACACACGACAAATGAGGTTCATAAGTCATAACTACTAAGATTTGAAGATACCCCCCCACCCCCCCCCCCACCCCAAGTTTCAAAGGTGTCGATTGTGAGTTGTGACCCTTAATCATGGTTCCTTTAAGATTTGCATCTTTGCCTTGAATCGTAACTGAGAGTCGTATCAGTTCGTTAAGTTTGTGTTATTTTAATACTCATTCCTGTTTAGGCAAAATTTCACCATTCCTGACCACGACCAAGACACTAAGAACATTTAAATGCGCTTTTCCATAACGAAGTCAAATCATAGACACTTTATCCTTTAACCAAAGCTGAAGACAAAAGTACCCCTCGACCTCTACCGTCGTGACATAGCTCACGACTTCGACTGACTAACGTGCGACATTTTCTGTTATGTTTTCCTGATTTAATGCAGGGTCAACGCTATTTATGGCCAACGAATGAAACCGACAGAAGCAATTATGAGCATTAACAGCAGTGACCGTTGCGACCGTTACTCCTACAATCATGATGGTCAATTAAAGCTACGAAGACTATAAAAATGAAGATCACAATCTCATTTGAAGGACATCTGCTTTTTGAAGAACACTCGAAGCAAAGAAATATCTCTCAACAGTTCGCTCTCGACGCACGACTCCCACGCTCGACGCATAATTTTTACACACGACATACAGTTTATACATACGACGCACTCGTTTTTACATTCTAAGCACTTGTTACTTTATATTTAAAGTCTTTTATTTCATTTGTATTGTAATCTCTGTACGATCGACACCCGAAACATAAGGATATCGCCCCTGTTTGGCGATCATAGTGCAGCGACGACCCCCAAAGTCGTCCGCGAGTTTTTTCCTCGTTGAGGTTTTTCCTGCGTCACCAAAACTCTTTGTCTCATTTACATTTCTGTCTTTATCGCACGCTTTGTCGAGAGATTCCTATTCTTTAGTTGTTAAGCTCCACAATCAACCTTAAGTTATCCTTCTCGACGATTTTTGGCATTAACAGTTTGGCGCCCACCGTGGGGCCCCATCTAGAGAAAATCTTCGACAAACGTGCGTCTTACTAACGTTTTCTTGGAGTTTTCTTTCTTTCCTTTTTCAGAAACATGTCAGGTAATGGAAACCAAGAGCAGATCATTGCCCAGATGTCTGGAAAGCTAGAAAATGCACAGGATGTTCCTATGCCAGTCGACGATTATCATCTGGAAGAAATCGTCCTAGATCAGAGCAAGCCTGACCAGAAAGTCCTTGTAGGATCGTCCCTCGATCCCTGCCTAAAAGGCAAATTAATATCTTTCTTGCAGGAGTATGCCGATTGTTTTGCTTGGTGGCGTCATTTACCATAAGCTCAATGTCGACCCGTCATTTAAACCTATCAAGCAAAAGCGGCGGAAATTCGCTCCTGAAAGAAATAAGGTGATAAATGACGAGGTCGATAACCTCCTCAAGACAAGGAAAATTCGAGAAGTAAAGTATCCCGACTGGCTCGCTAATGTCGTGGTCGTAGCAAAGAAAAATGGCAAATGGAGGGTCTGTATCGATTTCACAGATCTCAACAAATCTTGTCCAAAAGATCATTTTCCGTTGCCACATATCGATGCCATGGTCGACGCGACAGCAGGACATGAACTATTGACGTTCATGGACACTTATTCTGGATACAATCAAATTTTAATGCACGTCGAGGACCAGGAGAAAACTGCATTCATGACAGATCGAGGTATTTACTGATATAAAGTTATGCCGTTCGGTCTAAAAAATGCAGGTTCTACCTACCAGCGTCTGGTGAATAAAATGTTTAAAGATCGTCTTGGTGACACGATGGAAGTCTATATCGACGATATGCTAGTCAAGTCGAAGCTGGCAATCGACCACGTTGAGCATCTGAGGCAGTCGTTCGACATCCTTCGAAAATACCGCATGAAGCTCAATCCGACGAAGTGTTCCTTTGGTGTTAGTGCTGGGAAATTCCAGGGCTACATGGTCACTCGTCGAGGAATCGAGGCCAACCCCGACCAGATCAAAGCCATTATCGAGATCAAATCTCCGAGAAATTTCAAAGAGGTTCAAAAGCTCACGGGTCGAGTGGCGGCTCTGAACAGGTTTATCTCTCGATCTTCAGATAGATGTCATTTATTGTACAATGTCCTCAGGAAAAATAAAGGCTTCGACTGGACCGACGAGCATGAGCAAGCGCTGCAAAAATTAAAGGAGTACATGACGTCGCCTCCTTTGTTATCAAAGCCTGATGACCATGAGGTCTTGCAACTATATTTGGCTGTTAGTCCTAATGCAGTAAGTGTCGTCCTGACACGAGAAAATGAAAAACAACAATTGCCGATTTACTATGTAAGTAAAACCCTATTGGATGCTGAAACTAGGTATTCCTCAATGGAAAAACTACTCTTGTCGCTTGTTACAGCCGCAAAGAAATTGTGACATTATTTCGAATCACATCCGATTACTGTCGTTACTAATTATCCTCTTAAGTCTGTCTTGAGGAAACCTGAGTTGACAGGTCGATTGGCGAAATGGAGCATATATCTCAGCAGTTACGACATCGATTTCAAACCCAGCACAACAATCAAGTCGCAAGCACTAGCTGACTTCATCGCCGACTTTAGCCCTGAATTGGGGAAAGAAGCAGAGCTCGAAGTGTCTACTCTGGCGACTCACGACGACGTACTTTGGACCTTACACGTCGACAGGTCATCCAACGTTAGAAGTTCAGGACTTGGTGTCGTCTTAAAGTCGCCACAGGGGGCAAGATGGTGTATTCCGTGCGATGCGACTTCAAAGCCACCAACAACGAAGCTGAATGTGAAGCCCTGATCGTAGGGATGGATATGGTTTACGACTCGAGGGCAACTTCGTTGCATGTTGTAACGTCCCAAAAATCATAACATGCATAAACATAGAATAAGCGTTCGAATTACATAAATAAACTTGTCCATAATTCTTCATTAAGTTATACTAAACAAAATTTGACAGTGGAAGTGTCTAATCCACAATCGATAGCTCTATCTAAGCTCCATATCCTTCTTCTTGCGATCTCTTAGTTCTTACTAGAAGAATCCGTAACACACTTACCTGAAAATGGTTTAGTTTTTGAAAAGCGAGGGTTAGACCAAAAGGTCTAGTGAATTCCCTCCATAAAACATTTATCCCGGTATAAAATCATTTCATTTAAAACAGTTCACATTCTTCACATAAACATCATCCAAGGTTTAACACAGGGTTCAGGGATCGCATAAGCTACCACGATCGGGGCCTAACGGACACCCTCTCGGCTACACCGGAGTCCAAATGGACCCCCTGTTATCCGAGTAGGAAGGAAACAAATTCCAACCCACAAGCTGACCTCATATGCCCAAGGAATTATTAAATCCCAAGGTACCCTGACCCCACTGTGTAAACCGACTCCACATAGCATATACATAACATTTCGAAATCTCATTTAAGAAAACTTTAAGCATCATCTCATGTGCTGAATAAACATGCAGTTCATGCAAGACATTTATAAAACAGTTCATGCTCGTAAATGAGACCATAATCAGTAAAAACATAGTACGTCATAAAAAGGGTTGAGAGAACTCACCTTTGGTTAATGCTGAACACGCTCCTTAAATATCTCCAAGCTAAACAAATCGAACACCTAAGGGCATTAGATTCGTATCAGTTCAAACGGTTCGATCCTACTGTCCAGTTAACACTTTCCGGACACCAACACTTTCCGGACGCAGGAACATTCTGGACACAGGAACTTTCCGGACACCATTATCCGGACGCTAGTCCTTTCCGGACACAACTACCCGGACACTAGATCTTTCCGGACACAACCATTCGGACACTAAAACTTATCCGGAAACTCCTTACATCCGGACAATATGAAAAACACCCGGACACCCCCACTGTCCGGACACTATTGTCCGGACGGGGCGACGTCCGGAAACCTACGGACTGGACGAAAACAACAATCCCAAAAGTGATTAATAACTCATTTTCTGCCATAAGTTCGATTAGACAAACATAAGGGTTCATCCACCAAACCTAAACACCCACTTAAACCATTTTCTTTCCTCTAAATCGATACTTACTAATCAAAGTCTCAAAACCCCCCTTTTAGAGCATTTGGTGAAGAACACAATGAAATCAAAGGCTTCTCACCAAAATTGTAACACCCTAAAAATCAGGGCCAATTTGAACCTCAATTCGCGTAACACCCCGCTTACCACGACACAATATTGTCCGCTTTGCCCCACTGGCTCACGGCTTTGTTCTTGGCGACCTGGCAAGGACTTCGCAAGGACTTCCCAGGAGGTCACCCATCCTGGTACTACTCCCACCCAAGCACGCTTAACCACAGAGTTCCCAAGGAACCCGCATGCTTGTGGCCCCAAAACGCGTTGTGTCTGGTAAGGCCAAGGTTTACTAATATACCCAGCATCTCTCCTGTCCACGGCCGATGTGGGATATGCCTAAGGTGTTACACACACCCCCCTTAGGGACTCATCGTCCTCGATGAGGTTTGCCCCACCATCCCGAACGGCACAGGAGTGGCTCTGATACCAATTGAGAATGATTCAGGTAACAATGAAGAACACTTTCTCTCTTGGAGGCTACACACACCTTGGTGGCTAATACACTAATGACCTCACACACACAAACCCTTACAAATGGGTTTATATACCCTTTGACCAAACCTAGATAATTTTAACTTTGACCATTGTTGACTAATTACAATTAGACTAAATCTTGGATACATTGTGTACTAACAATTCGTAACAAGTTATGATAAAATAACATCCAAACTTTTATATAAGCAGAGAATTAACTATGAGGTTTCGTAATTACAAACATGGAATTCTCTCAATAACTTATTAATCTAATCATGTCCACTAAAATTAGATTAACTAAGTTATCTAAGCAATCCACCAAAAAGCCTCAATGCATTAGCTAACTCCTCCGCTTATCTCTTAAGTTGGATACTTCAAAAGCTCTCGGCCCACATCCCTTTTACTTCCATGAGCCTGTACCTGGTAAGCAAATTTAATTTGAAACGATTAGGCTTACGCCTAGTGAGAACATCCAATTTCAAATTAAAACTTTAACAATTTGAAAATATCCAATATATACAAGCAAACCTGTTCTCCACCGTTCTTACCATACACGTGCTCTCCTCAATGACAGGATCATACCCAATCCCATGAATATGTCTAACATTCAGTAAGTCTTATTATCCCAATCAAGAGCCTACTACGAATCCTTATAGATTCTAGACTATTGCTCTTATCCAATAAATTACAAATTGCTCTATGCCTATTTCTTGGCTTGGAAGTTGAGATTACAAATTACTTTATGTCTATCTCTGGTCTTCCCCTATAAATTAGGAATTACAAGTTACTTTATGCCTATTCCTCAATTTCTCTACTATGAAATAGAAATTACAATATCCTTTATGCCTATTTCTCATTTCATAACACCTTTACGAAATGGGAATTACAATTTACTTTATGCATATTCCTCATTTCAGGTCAACGGCAATTACAAATTGCTTTATGCCTATTCCTCGTTACAATATACAACAGTGCCTATGGATCCATTACACTTACTATACACAAGTATAGTATTAACTTAAATCAAACCTTTTAGCCTAACACACTAACATTCAATCGTAAGTATGTTCAAGCTACTAGGATTATATTTCAATTTCTCCATTATACCCTGTCCAAGTATTATCAAAATTCTTAAGTTACGGGATACTCAAAAGAATCCAGAACATCAAAAGTGGCCGAACAACTGGAGTTTCCAGACACCACAAAACTAACCGGATATCTCAAACTTACCGGATACCTAAATAATCCGGATAACATAACTTTCCGGACAACATAATCAATCCGGACAACATCCAGAAACCAAGGTAATCCGGATACCATCCGGTATCTAATTTATCCAGAAACAACTAAATAAACAATACTTACCGGATAATTTTGCCTTGTCCGGAAACCTTCATACAGAGGTTTCCGGATACTATCTTTTTATCCGGAAACTTCGACCTGCATCCTATTTTTTCAATCCAAATCCATGTCTGTTCCATTCAGCTTAATTTAAACCCATTCATTCAGTCCCAACACCATTTATACACATGCCTTAATGTTTAATTTGACAGAAAACAAAGATTTAGACAAAAATAGTGAATGAACTCACCTTGAAGGAGATAAACCCACTTTACTTCACAATCTGATTCCAATCTGATTCCAATCTGCTATCAGTAATTCTGGAAACCAAATCCAACAAACAGATTTGTTCACCACCATACTTCTATAACAAATTTCATCTTAAACTCTTTATAAACTTCTTACCAAAATGAAGACAAAAGCTTGATTTTCCTCTTTATCTTCTTCCTCTCTTCTTTCTCTCTCTCTGAATCTCTAAACCGACTTCAGCCAAGAAAATGAGATATTTTCTCAAACTCAGCCCTTTTATCTATACACACTATCACTAAATGACCAAACACACCTTCTAAATAACATAATATCAAGATTAGCTCCAACTTTGATTTCTCATGCTTTAACCCCATCATGAGTTATAAACTTGCAAGGATAGTACAAACTTACAATTCAATTACAAAACAACTTCATTTATATTAAAACCTAATACAACGAAATTTCGAGGTGTTACCAAAATACTTAGACCACAAAGAGAGAAACATTAAACAATCAGCAGCAAGAAGATTAAAGGAGATTACCTTCTTTGATTTCCCATTTTCCTTGCTTCTTCTTCCTTTATTCCCTTCCTTCTAGCCGCCAAACCACAAGACCAAACAATACTGATTTCTAAAATCATGCCCTAGGGAATTGTAGCTATTTATATTTCTCAAAAATTGCCAATAGGTCCCTCAAGTTCAACTTTCGTTTCTTGCATAAAGAACACTAAACTTTCATACTTACAAAAGAAAAACCGGTTGTTACAACACTCCCCCCTTAAAAGAATTCCGTCCCCGGAATTCCTTATTAGGAGAGACGCGATTATCATGCCCACACCACAACTGACACTTCCCTAAGGTAATGCCACTTCTGACTAAGTCAACCACCTCACTAAATTCGAAACATGGAACATTGGATGCAATCCCTTCAGTTCTTACGGTACTCTAACTCGTAGGCTACGGTTCCTATTCGATCGGTCTTAACAATAGTAGATTAAATAAGACTTCTCATGTATCTTTACTTCCTTTAAGGAGGAACTTGGCGGAATCCCCCGCTACAACACGAGATTCGTTTACTAAGAAACAATCACTCACTTGACAGCTTGGCACAAGGCCAACCCTGTACATCCTGACAACTCACAACCCCGAGTTCCTTTATCGTATCACAACTCACAACCTTGCACCACCCAACAATCGTCTTATGCAGATAACATTTCCCTTTTCTCGGACCACCTAGACCACAGTTTGTCAATCATCTCTCACATCCTCACTACTTCACCACCCCATACTTATACGTGACTAAGAGTAGGAACCTCCAAACCCATCATTGAAGTGTTCACCTACTCAAATTAAACTTATCCTGAAACACATCAATTCCTCGCTGATTGCCACGTTCGTTCATTCATATAAAACATCCCTCCGGTTATCCTCACTCCACTCGGAGGAGTAACCATGGTCACACCATACTATTCTCACTAGCTTAATCACTGCACGACCAATTCGTTTAAAACATTTCTCACAAAGTCACTAACTTAACTCATTCAGTTGTCTTATCCACTTCTTTCCCGCACAAAATCATACACAATTCCCTTCATCAATACTCTTTCCAAAAGTTCGCACACTTATCAATGGCAATCTACACAACACTGCACCTTTCGACATTACTGTCAAGCTTACTACTTCCAATTTACTCACTTATTCCGACATACTATCTACACCTCCCCACGTCCCAAGCTGAAAATACTTTCTCATTACTATACATAACCAAACGGTTGCACTAAAATTCTAACTTAAGGCTTTCGACCAAATCACCTCGAACTGACACTAGTGTTTGTTGTTACTACACATTCTTTGATCTTCAACTATTACCTTCTCGGATAATCCTTTCACTCATAGGAATAATTCTCAATCATTAGAGATTTTGCATTTACTACCCCACATTTTGATTAACCCATCCATCATCTTCTTTAACTTACAGCGATTTCAAGAGTATACTTACTTAGCGACTCACATAGCCAGAAAAACGCTTGGTCTCTCCTTTGGGCAAGCACCCATTACTGCTCTGACATTCTACTTCGATAATAGACGTATCACACTGCCACTTACAACTACGTGTTCCAACCACTTGTTTAACAATTCGCACACCTTATCCGAAATTCCGAAAAAGGGCTTCCCTCCAATGCTTCATCTTTCTAACATCAAGTTACTACAACACTAACTGGCACATTTATCTTGGCAATTATTGCCACTACATGACTGTACATTCCTCACCCATAACATCACACTGCAGACCAAATCTCTCATGGCCATCCATACCCAAATTAAACTCGCCTTCAAATTTACCCGCATAAAAAAAAATCGAACCTATCTCGCTACTTTGTCCTTTCTCACTCTAGTTGAACTATAAATGTAATCGTTCTTGCTGGCTCTCTACGATCCGAGCCCTTACATAAACAGGGCACTATCCCTCACTGGACGATATAATTTACACACTCGCTCCGTTCGTGCTACATGCCTTATCCTTCTACGAACCCTTCATACCTCGTAAGTAGAACGCTTATCCAAAACAACAGTCTCTTACTAACTTAACACCTCTACAAGGCGTTCTATCAACTTTCACTCTCCTGGTTCAAGTCTTCGGCCTCAACCAACTTACACCACTGACGACTTCAACATCAAAAGTCAATTTGTAACTACTTCTTAACCTATTCTTTAACATGTGTTACTTACGGAACCTATTCCTTCCAACTCATCATAATCAACTTCATAATCCGTCGCCCTTATTTCAAAACTTACTCATGTAACATCAATATTACAAGCTCACCTCAAAACTCATATCCCACACCGTGGACTTTTCATTTCTGCCTCACAACACTACTCATAACGAGCTGCTAAAATCAACACCTTGATGACTTCTAGTCCTTCCCACGGCCCAACTCTCCTCTTGAACACATATACCAAAACTACATACGTTCTCCCCTGACTTGTCCAATACCTCTCCGCTCTCGGAGTTCCTCCTTAGCTTAAAATGTAATACTCTACGACCTAGTGAGTTCATAGCCTTCATGCATGACAATACAGTAAATAAATCTTTTCGCACATTTCATCATTTTAAATAAACAACGTTTGGAAAACACTTGGGTACCCATGACCCCATCACCCTTATAACTTCAACGCCCTGCACAAAGATTCGAGAATGGTTTCATGCATCTTTCCGTGAATCTTAATCTTACTCAATTCCGAACGATGTTATTACGACAGTAATACGTTGAATGAAAATCCTTTCATACGACACAATTCTGAAAGAAATTACCGACACCAAATAAACCAGTCGGTTCTCACACTTTTTTATATGATATCAACAGGTTAAAACTCATTTTGATTGTAAAAGTTTAGCTGGCAAACGTTTCCTCGACCTTTTTGTAACAATTTAACTTGTCATGAAAAAGCGTGAAATACTTTGCAAATCGTTAAGCTCAAAATTTCATTGTGCAATGTGAATGAAATCACATTTTCTTTAAACATACACTTGCACATTCTGACTCCTTTTCGATCAAAATTGATATTTACACATTTAACTTAAATCGTGAAAATTTTCATGTCACATTTAGGAAAGCTATGCATGAAACTCTACTTGCAATTGAAGGCTACTCACCCTAACAAGGTCCACCGCTTTACTCACGCATCTTATCCTTGACACTCTTCCTTCGACCCATGGTCACCCTCTCGGTCATGCAATAACTTGATGTACATGCGTTCCACATCTCACTTAGTCAACCATTTCACACTATTCTCGTTTTGATCAACTATCTCACTTTCTCCTTCTACATGCTTTCAATTCACTAAAGGTATCTTATTTCATTTATCCTGCCATTGAAAAGCTCGACTAAGAAATCAGGGCTCCATTGACACTTTCAAGATTTCGACACTGTCCTTCCTTATCCCCGAACTGATCTACTTCGCAATCTCTTGAACTGGGACTCTCCTGAAATAGGAGTCTTACTCAAACTCAACATCCATCCTCTTCGAATCCAAGAAGAGATACCTCTAGACGACTCATAACATTCTATACAACACTTCCTCTCTTCGGTGTATACATACATCACATCATATATGATCTTACACGACACTCCCCAAACAATGGAGCTCGGTCTATCCCTCAGGGATCCTGCTGACCTATTCATCAACGTTCTCCCAGCCATAGCGCTAAACTGAAAGAAACCGTTAATTAATCCTTGCTAGACATGACACAACAAATTTGCTATAAGTAAGGTATTGATTGTAAGCACGCACATGTACCTGTAAGTTCGTAATTACACTGGCCAGATGTAATCCCAAACTTACCTTACACGTTTGTCCTTGGCACCTTATTCCTAAGCGCATTTATAGTGATCGTTCCTAGAGGCAATCCTATGTCTCGGTTGTATTTCTCATCTTACAATTTAAGTTTAGGCCCGACTGGTCACCTAAATCCCTTAAACCTGGCTCTGATACCATTTGTAACATCCCAAAAATCATAACATGCATAAATATAGAATAAGCGTTCGAATTACATAAATAAACTTGTCCATAATTCTTCATTAAGCTATACTAAACAAAATTTGACAGCGGAAGTCTCTAATCCACACCCGAGAGCTCTATCTATAGTCATCATAATCAAAGTCTTGGAGTCGCTCTAAGATCCATATCCTTCTTCTTGCGATCTCTTAGTTCTTACTAGAAGAATTCGTAACACACTTACCTGAAAATGGTTTAGTTTTTGAAAAGCGAGGGTTAGACCAAAAGGTCTAGTGAATTCCCTCCATAAAACATTTATCCCGGTATAAAATCATTTCATTTAAAACAGTTTACATTCTTCACATAAACATCATCCAAGGTTTAACACAGGGTTCAGGGATCGCATAAGCTACCACGATCAGGGCCTAACGGACACCCTCTCGGCTACACCGGAGTCCAAATGGACCCCCTGTTATCCGAGTAGGAAGGAAACAAATTAAAACCCACAAGCTGACCTCATATGCCCAAGGAATTATCAAATCCCAAGGTACCCTGACCCCACTGTGTAAACCGACTCTACATAGCATATACATAACATTTCAAAATCTCATTTAAGAAAACTTTAAGCATCATCTCATGTGCTGAATAAACATGCAATTCATGGAAAGCATGCAAGACATTTATAAAACAGTTCATGCTCGTAAATGAAACCATAATCAGTAAAAACATAGTACGTCATAAAAAGGGTTGAGAGAACTCACATTTGGTTAACGCTGAACGCACTCCTTAAATATCTCCAAGCTAAACAAATCGAACACCTAAGGGCATTAGATTTGTATCAGTTCAAACGGTTCGATCCTACTGTCCAGTTAACACTTTCCGGACACCAATACTTTCCGGACGCAGGAACATTCCGGACACAGGAACTTTCCGGACACCATTATCCGGACGCTAGTCCTTTCCGGACACAACTACCCAGACACTAGCCCTTTCCGGACACAACCATTCGGACACTAAAACTTATCCGGAAACTCCTTACATCCGGACAATATGAAAAACACCCGGACACCCCCACTGTCCGGACACTACTGTCCGGACGGGGTGACGTCCGGAAACCTACGGGTTGGACGAAAACAACAATCCCAAAAGTGATTAATAACTCAATTTCTGCCATAAGTTCGATTAGACAAACATAAGGTTTCATCCACCAAACCTAAACACCCACTTAAACCATTTTCTTTCCTCTAAATCGATACTTACTAATCAAAACCTCAAAACCCCCTTTTTAGAGCATTTGGTGAATAACACAATGAAATCAAAGGCTTCTCACCAAAATACTTAGACCACAAAGAGAGAAACATTAAACAATCAGCAGCAAGAAGATTAGAGGAGATTACCTTCTTTGATTTCCCTTTTTCCTTGCTTCTTCTTCCTTTCTTCCCTTCCTTCTAGCCGCCAAAACACAAGACCAAACAATACTGATTTCTAAAATCATGCCCTAGGGAATTGTAGCTATTTATATTTCTTAAAAATTGCCAATAGGTCCCTCAAGTTCAACTTTCGTTTCTTGTATAAAGAACACTAAACTTTCATACTTACAAAATTAAACCCGATTGTTACACATGTCAAAAGCGATTCTCTTCTGGTCGTGAACCAGATGAATGGAGAATTCACAGCCAAAGACTCAAAAATGACAGCGTACCTAAAGGTAGCAAAAGAAAAATCAGAAAAATTCAAACCTTTTTCCATTGAACAAATTCCGAGGGATCAGAATACTCAAGCCGACGCTCTAGCAAACCTTGGGTCCGCTCTAGTTGAACCAATATTCAACAGTATTCCTTTGATCCACTTAGCGACGTCGTCCATCGAAAATGACGATGTCGTCCAGATTAAAGAGCAAGAAGATGATTGGTCGTGCGACATTCGCAATTTTCTTATGCACGACCAACTCCCAGAAGACAGGATGGAAGCTCGGAAGATCAGATTCAAGGCATCCAGGTATGTCGTGATTGGAGATAGACTCTATCGACAATCATCGACAGGCTTAAACCTGAGATGCATCATCAGTAAGGATCAAATTCAAAAGATCCTCTAAGAAATGCACGATGGGGAGTATGGTAATCACTCCGGAGGTCGCAGCCTGGCTAATCGAATCTCTCGACATGGCTACTTTTGGCCGACACTACGACATGATGCCATCAGGTACGTCCAGAACTGTGATCCTTGTCAACGACATTCAAGTACGTCCCACAAACCATCTGAACCTTTACATTCGAGACTAATCCCGTGGCCCTTCATGAGGTGGGGTATGGATATTGTCGGCAAGCTACCACCTACCCCTGGGCAAAAGGTATTTCTTCTTGTACTTATAGATTACTTCTCCAAATGGGTAGAAGCAGAGGCCTTTTCCCAAGTTCGGGACAAGGAAGTCATGTCTTTCATCCAGACTAACATTATATGCAGGTTTGGGATTCCATCCGAAATTGTCTGCGACAATGGATCCCAATTCATAAGCAATAGAACTCGACAATTCTATGAAGATCGCAGCATCAAGCTGACGACCTCGACACCCAGGTATCCTCAGGCAAATGGACTTGCTGAGTCAAGCAATAATACTATCATTGCTTTAATTAAAAAGAGGTTACAAGCCGCAAAGAGAAGGTGGGTCGAAGAGCTCCCTTCGGTCCTGTGGGCGAATTTCACGACGCCTTGCACGTCCACAGGACAAACCCCTTTCTCTTTAGTCTATGGTTGTGAAGCAGTTCTGCCGGTCGAGGTCGAACTCTCGACCTCAAGACATACTTCAGTCGACCATAATCTGGTTGATCTAAGTTATGACCTCGATGCCCTTGAGGAACTCAGATAATCGGCATTGATCAAAATGGCATCGCAGAGGCAAGTGGTCGAGCGACACTTCAACAAAAATGTTAAAATTAAATTTTTTCAAGTAGGCGACTACGTCCTCCGACGAGTGTTCCAAAGCACTCAAGAGCCCAATGCCAGTAAGCTTTCCACTAAATGGGAAGGTCCTTATCGTATCTCAGAAGTCGTAGGTAAAGGTGCTTATCGGCTCCAAACCCTCGACTATCAAGATGTCCCACGTAGCTGGAATGCAACACATTTGAAAAGGTATTTCTTTTAAGTCTTTTTCCTTTTCTCATACGATTTTTTACCACGATGATTACTAACTTGAGCATTGGAGGGTCGTTGGTTAGCCAACGACCAACCCCTGACATTGTTCTATCGCAGATCGCACAACATAAGATTGTTAAGTCTATTGCACGACTTTAATCTCGCAAGGTCGCCTGACATAAGTGTTCAGGTCTATGACTTGACTATTCTATCACAGGGACACATGATTCGAGTTTCGTCGTACAAACTAGTTGTGCGATCACCAGGTCTAGCGATCCCATGATCTGAGTCTCTTAACTTAGAAAAAAATTGCATGTTCTGAATGAACACCTCGATCACATATGCTTGTGTTTGCCAATACGATTCAAATGTATGACTTATGTCTTAGTCGTTATATTACAATGGACGCCTAAGTCGCATGTTTTCTTGCTCATTCTACGCTTAGTGGAATTCGCGATTAAATGTTGTGTTTACCTATGAGACGTATCAAATCTAGTGATATGCAAGATAAAATTCCATTCATCGAATCGACTATTACATTAAGATAACTCGATCACCAACGATCGAGCATGGAAAACAAAAAATCGCAACAAGATTTTTTTTAAAGGCTGAGGAGGAGCGTTGGTCGCATCTTTACCCGAGGCCTCGCCCTTGGAACCTTCGTCCGCTTCATCCTCCTCGAGTTCCTTCTCATCATCAGAGTCGAGATCCCTTGCGGACCCGACCTCACTCAGGAAGTAAGCAAGTTCATTCGACGCCAAGGCCAGAGGATTTTTGCCCGACAAGTGTTACCTCATTATAGCAGCACGAGCGGTCAGTCGAGCCAAAGCAAAGGTAGACGCAGCCTCCTCTTTGAGCTCCCCTACCTCCTTCTCTAGACCCGCTACCTTCTCAACTTCCTTCTCCTTTGTGGCCAAGGATTCTTTCATCCTATCCAGCTCTTCCCTTTGGTCGGCAATCTTGGACAAGGACTGCTTTATACGATGGTTCGCCTCGTCCTTCGCACGACCGATGGCCTCCAACTCTTTTTCGACATCGTCGAGGCGTTTGGACATAGCCTCTTCACGTTCCAAGGCGACCTTCTCCCGGTCCAACGCTGCGTTCTCCCTCTCATGGGCGGAAGACACCAAGCCCTTGATCTTCTCCGTCTCAGCACGCAAGGCAAGAGAAAATTGAAACGCCTGTAAAATCACAAGGAAACATGTTAATAAACGTTCGACGAAGATTAAAAACATCGAAATACAAGTTTTGAGAAACTCACCAGAAACGTCAGTCCGGCAACATGGGATCCCGTCTCCTCGACTGGGAATCCCTCGAAACGTTCCTTGAAAGAAGGGAGCAGATATTTCCCCAAGTGAGGAAACAAATCCGTCCCGGATAGAACGCCATCGACCATAAAGTCCGAAGGCAACGTAAAGTTAACCTTCGTGACATTAGCCCCTCCCGTCGCGTGCTCCTTGCCCTTCTCGGTCGACGAAGGAACCGACGTGGTAGATGGGGACTTCGCCGACTTCGCTGTCGTCGTCGGTGGAGCAGAATTGACAGGTGTCGCAGCAATCGGACTAGAAGACGTCTTCGTCTTCATAGGCGATGCGACCTTCGCCTTCTCAGGCGTAATGACTCTCGATGAGTCATCAACCTTCGAAGACGGTTCCCTTGGAATCGTCATCCTCATCTTTGGTAAAACCCCCGACTCAGTGGTCGAGGTCTTCTGTCTCTTTTCCTTGCCTTTACGGGCAAGCTCAAGTTGTGCCACTCTCTTAGCATAGATGGTCGGTGTTTGGGCAAAATTTCACCAGTCTCGACCACGACCAAAGCACTAAGAACATTTATTACACTTTTCTCATGTCAAAGTCAAAACGTAAACATTTTTGTCCTCTGACCAAGGCCGAAGTCGAACGTACCTCCCGAACTCGACCGTCGTGTAGAAACACACGACCTCGACCAACTAACATATGATTCTTCTGTTACGTTTTACTCATTTAATGCAGGTCAAAAGACATTTATGGCCAACGGACGAAACCGACAAAGCAGTTATGAGCATTAAACTGCGAAGACCGTTGCGACCGTTACAGGAGGAATTCATGGACTCAGTAAATGTATTCGAAGACTATAAATACAAAGGCAAAGTCATCATTGGAACATCATCGAACTCCGAATTACACACTGCGTACTCAAGAACACACAAAACAAAGAACTCTCTCTCGAAGAATCGCTCTCGACGCACGACATCCGCACACGACACGCAGTTTTTACACACGACGCACCTTGTTTTTACATTCAAAACACTTGTTACTTTACATTTAAAGTATTTACTTTCATTTGTATTGTAATCTCTGTACGATCGACACCAGTAACAAAGGACATCGCCCCTGGTTGGCGATCATAGTGCAGCGACGGCTCCCATAGTCGTCCGCGGGTTTTTTCCTCGTTGAGGTTTTTCCCGCGTCACCAAAATCCTTGTCTCTTTTACATTTTCTGTCTTTAAAGCACCGTCTTGTCGAACGATTCCCTTCTTTAGTTGTTAAGCTCCACAATCAACCTTAAGTTATCCTTCTGGACGATTTTTGGCATTAACAGTTTGGCGCCCACCGTGGGGCCCCATATAGAGAAAATCTTCGACAAACGTGCGTTTTACTAACAGTTTCTTGTAGTTTCCTCTTTTCTCTGTTTCAGAAGAATGGCAAGTAATGGAAACCAGGAGCATGTAATCGCCCGTGGGCAGGAAGAGCTTTCAAATGCACAAGATATTCCTGGAATGGTTGATGAATATCGCCTGGAGGAAATCATCCTAGATTAGAACAAGCCTAATCAAAAAGTCTTTATAGGATCATCCCTCGATCCCTGCATCAAAGACAAGCTAATATCTTTCTTGCAGGAGTACGTCGATTGTTTTGCCTGGTCGCATGAAGACATGGTCGGTATCGATCCTGACGTCATTTCTCATAAGCTCAATGTCTACCCGTCATTCAAGCCGATCAAGCAGAAGCGGCGAAAATTCGCTCCTGAGAGGAATAAGGTAATAAATGACGAGGTTGACAACCTCCTCAAGACAGGGAAAATTCGAGAAGTAAAGTACCCCGATTGGCTTGCTAATGTCGTGGTCGTGGCGAAGAAAAATGGCAAATGGAGGGTCTGTATCGATTTTACGGATCTCAACAAATCCTGTCCTAAAGACCCTTTCACATTGCCACATATCGATGCCATGGTCGACGCGACAGCTGGGCATGAACTATTAACGTTCATGGATGCATATTCTGGATACAATCAGATCCTGATGCACGTCGAGGACTAAGAGAAAACTGCGTTCATGACAGATCGAGTTATTTATAGCTATAAGGTTATGCCTTTCAGACTAAAAAATGCAGGTTCTACCTATCAACGTCTGGTGAATAAAATGTTCAAAGATCACCTCGGCGACACCATGGAAGTCTACATCGACGACATGCTCTTCAAGTCGAAGCAAGCAGTCGACCACGTCGACCATTTAAGGAAGTCATTCGATACCCTCCGAAAATATAGCATGAAGCTCAACCCAACGAAATGCTCCTTCGGTGTCAGCGCTGGAAAGTTCTTGGGCTATATGGTCACTCGTCGCGGAATCGAAGCCAATCCTGACCAAATCAAAGCCATTGTCGAAATCAAATCTCCGAGGAATTTCAAGGAAGTCCAAAAGCTCACTGGTCGAGTGGCAGCCCTGAATAGATTTATCTCTCGATCATCGGATATATGTCACTTATTTTACAATGTCCTAAAAAAAACAAAGGCTTCGACTGGACCGACGATCATGAGCAAGCATTGCAGAAATTAAAAGAGTACATGGCGTCGCCACCCTTATTATCAAAGCCTCGCGATCACGAGACCTTGCAGCTATATCTAGCTGTCAGTCCAAATGCGGTAAGTGTCGTCCTGACGCGAGAAGATGAAAAGAAACAATTGCCGATCTACTATGTAAGTAAGTCCCTTCTAGACGCCGAAACCAGGTATTCCTCAATGGAAAAACTACTCTTGTCGCTTGTTACAGCCGCAAAGAAATTGCGACATTACTTCAAATCACACCCGATTACTGTCGTTACTAACTACCCACTTAAGCCTGTCTTAAGAAAACCTGAGTTGACAGGTCGATTAGCGAAACGGAGTGTATATCTCAGCAGCTACGACATCGATTTCAAACCCAGGACAGCGATCAAGTCGCAAGCTCTAGCTGATTTCATCGTCGACTTTAGTCCCGAATTGGGGAAAGAAGCAGAGCTCGAAGTGTCTACTGTGGCGACTCACGACGACACGCCTTGGACTCTACACGTCGATGGGTCATCCAACGTTAGGGGTTCGGGACTTGGCATCGTCTTAAAGTCGCCACAGGGGGGGCAAGATGGTGTACTCCGTACGATGCGATTTCAAAGCCACCAACAACGAAGCTGAGTACGAAGCCCTAATCATGGTAATGGATATGGCCTACGACTCGGGGGCAACTTCGCTGCATGTTAGGAGCGATTCTCTTTTGGTCGTAAACCAGATGAATGGAGAATTCGCATCTAAGGATTCAAAAATGACATCGTACCTGAAGGTAGCAAAAGAAAAATCAGAAAAATTCAAATCTTTTTCTATTGAGCAGATCCCAAGGGATCAGAATACTCAGGCCGACGCTCTAGCAAACCTTGGATCCGCTCTAGTCGAACCTTCGAAAATGACGATGTCGTCCAGATCGAAGAGCAAGAGGATGATTGGTCGTGCGACATTCGAAATTTTCTTGTGAACGACCAACTCCCGGAAGACAAGATGGAAGCTCGAAAGATCAGATTCAAGGCATCCCGGTATGTCATGATCGGAGATAAACTCTATCGACGATTATCGACAGGCTTGAACCTGAGATGCGTCGTGAATAAGAATCAAGTTCAGAAGATCCTCCAAGAAATGCACGACGGGGAGTGTGGCAATCACTCCGGAGGTCGCAGTCTAGCTAATCGTATCTCTTGGCAAGGCTACTTCTGGCCGACGCTACGACAAGACGCCGTCAGGTACGTCCAGAACTGTGATCATTGTCAAAGACATTCAGGTACGTCTCATAAGCCATCTGAACCCTTGCATTCGATACTGATCCCATGGCCCTTCATGAGGTAGGGTATGGATATTGTCGGCAAGTTACCACCTGCCCCTGGGCAAAAAGTGTTTCTCCTCGTACTTACGGATTACTTCTCCAAATGGGTAGAAACGACTGCCTTTCCCAAGTTCGGGACAAGGAAGTCGTGTCTTTTATCCAGACTAACATTATATGCAGATTTGGGATTCCATCCGAAATTGTATGCGACAATGGATCCGAATTCATAAGCGACAGGAATCGACAGTTCTGTGAGGACCGCAGCATCAAGTTAACGACCTCGACGCCCAGATGTCCCCAGGCAAATGGACTTGCTGAATCGAGCAATAAGACCATCGTCGCTTCAATCAAGAAAAGGTTGCAAGCCGCAAAAGGAAAGTGGGTCGAAGAACTTCCTTCAGTCCTGTGGGCGAATCGCACGACGCCTCGTACGTCCACAGGACAAACTCCTTTCTCTTTGGTCTATGGTTGTGAAGCAGTTTTGCCGGTCGAAGCTCAACTCCCAACCTCAAGGCATACTTCCGTCGACCATAATCTGGTTGATCTAAGCTATAACCTCGATGCCCTCGAAGAACTCAGGGAATCAGCGTTAATCAAGATGGAATCACAAAAGCAAGTGGTCGAGCGATACTTCATCAAAAATGTTTGGATTAAAATCTTTCAAGTAGGCGACTACGTCCTCCGACGAGTGTTCCAAAACACTCAGGAGCTTAATGTCGGTAAACTTTCCACTAAATGGGAAGGTCCTTATCGCATCTCAGAAGTCGTGGGTAAAGGTGCCTATCGGCTCCAAACCCTCGATAATCAAGATATCTCACGTAGCTGGAATGCGATACATTTGAAAAAGTATTTCTTTTGAGTCTTTTTCCTTTTCTCACACGATTTTTTATCACAACGATTACTGACTTGAGCATCGGAGAGTCGTTGGCTAGCCAACGACCAAGCCTACGATGTTGTTTTATCACAGATCGCATGAACTAAGATCATTAAGTCTACGATATGACTTTAATCTCGCAAGGTCGCATGGTATAAATATTCAAGGACATACGACTTAAGTTTCGTCGCACATGATTGTCCAGGTCTAACGATCCCATGATCTAAGCTTCTTAACTTAGAAAAAAATTCGTGTTCTGAATGAATTGATCGCATGTGCTTATGTTTAAACGTACATCTTATGTTTTGGTTGTTTTACAATGGATGCCTAAGTCGCACGATCCCCTGTTTGTTCTTAACAAGTTTCGTAACTAATATCATATCTATTTGCATCAATCAAAATAGTACGTTCGACAAAAGAAAAGATTCCATTCACGAAATATACAATTACATCTGAATAACTTGACCTCCGGCGGTCGAACAAAAAAGACGACTACGAAAATAAAATCTTTCTTAAATCGAGGTACTGTGAATCACAAGGCGTCATGAAGATGAGTGCGCAGTATTTTGAGAATGTGGCTCTTAAGATTAATGTTAAGGTTGGGGAGGAGCATCGGTCGTGTCTTTACCCGAGGCCTCGACCACTAAGCCTTCGTCCACCTCTTCCTCTTCGACTTCCTTCTCGTCGTCGGAATCGAGATCTCTTGCAGACCCGACCTCTTGCAAGAAATAGTCAAGCTCGACCGACGTCTGGGCCAGAGGGTTCTTTCCCGACATGTGCTGCCTCATTATGGCAGCATAAACAGTCAGTCGAGCCAGAGCAAAGGTGGACGTGGCCTCGTCTTTTAGCTTTCCCACCTCCATCTCCAAACTGACCACCTTGGCCTTGGAATCCTCGACTTCCCTCTCCTTCGCTACCAAGGACTCCCTCATCTTGTTCAGCTCCTCCCTTTGACTGTCGATCATGGACAAAGACTTCTTCAGATGACGGTTTGCATCGTCCTTCGCATGACCGACAACCTCCAATTCTTTTTTGGTCTCATCAAGCTGTTTGGACATGGCCTCTTCACGCTCTACAGCGACGTTCGCCCTGGCCAACGTTGCGTTCCCCCTCTCGTGGGTGCAAGACACCAGATCCTTGATCTTCTCTGTCTCCGCACGCAAGGCAAGAGAAGATTGGAGTGTCTGTACAACAGCAAGAAACATGTCAGTAAACATACGACAAAAGCGAAGAAAACATCGAAACATAAAGTTTTGAAAGAAAAACTTACAAGGAACGCCAGACCGGCAACATGGGATCCCGTTTCCATGACTGGGAATCCCTCAAAACGCTCTCTGAAAGAAGGGAGCAAATATTTCCCCAGATGAGGAAACAAATCCGTCCCGGACAGGACGTCATCGACCATAAAGTCCGAAGGAAACGTAAAGTTAACCACCGTGACTTTAGCCCCTCCTGTCGCATGCTCCTTGCCCTTGTCGGCCGACGAAGGGATCGATGTGGTAGTGGGGGACTTCGCCGTTTTTGCTGGTGGCGCAGAACTAACGGGTGTCGCAGCAATCGCATGCGTCCTCGTCTTCATAGGTGATGCGACCTTCACCTTCTCAGGTGTAACGACTCTCGACGAGTCGTCAACCTTCGAAGACGGTTTCCTTGGAACCGTCATCCTCGTCTTTGGTAAGACCCCCGACTCAGTAGTCGAGGTCTTCTGTCTCCTTTCACTGCCTTTACGGGCAAGCTCAAGTTGCGCCGCTCTCTTAGCAGAGATGGTCGGCACCTTCGTCTGCGATTCTCCTGAAGACGCATAAGAAGAAGCATTACAAGGTGAACGAAAGAGCAAAAGATCAAAATCGAGCAGAAGGGAATAAGAAGTTCTCCCCTAAGAACACCAAGTCTTCGTCGTCCTCGTCCACTGATGGTCGCGTAAGAAAAGATCTCTCGACAATGCTGAACTCCAAGAACGCGTCAATTTTTGCTCGAGAGTTAGCGTAGGGCTTCACGTCTTCAAATTTTATATCTGCCAATACATACAAAGCAGGTTAGAAATCAGTCGAATTATATGAAAGACGTACGACAAGAATAACTCACCCGACGTATTCCAGCCAGCCCTAATCCAGCCACTCTCGGAGTCAAGGGTCGACTTACGCACAAAAGCGTACCTAGTCTTCCACTTACGATCGTTTACAGCGGTATTTAAGACTATGGTACAATCGCCCTTATACCTAGAGAACAGGCTATAGAGGTGACATTTGTCCTTCTTGACTTGGTAAGCCAAGAGGAGGTCGCGTACGTTCATCGGTGATTCCTATTTTTTCGTAAGGCGCTCAATCACCTAGATTACCCTCCAGAATTGGGGCGTTAATTGGGCTGGCGCTAGGTCGAATTCAGTCATAAAAGCCTTGGCCAAAGGCGAGGAAGGCCATTCAAAACCTATTCTAAAGGGGTATTCGTAAATGACCACGAACCTATCAGGACATACATCAGGTCGAGTCTGACCTGCTCTATTCAATGTAATCCCTGCAGGGATTTTTGCTAGAACTTTAAGGTCGTCGAGATCCTTTTGATCTTGAATGGAACTTACAGGTTCCATCGACATTTCTAAAAACTTAGAAGTTTCTCAAAGTTTTAAGACAAAGACCAATAAAATCGTACCTTATATGGGCGTTCTAAAACTCAAAATCTCTAACTTGGTCGAAGATTCATGCAGGTTTTGGAAAAATTCGACGAAGAAACAGCAAGCAAATCAGGGAAAAAACTCTCTTAAAAACCCTCCTAAATCGTAAAAGGAAAAGATCCGTCGAAGGCATTTATTTATGCAAAAAGTCGTGTCAGGTCGAACCTCCCGATGATCGACACGTGCCCCTGTCTTTTCGAATGGTCGACAGATCGTCGACACCTGGCCAATACAGTTGTTGTACACTATCGGACGTCAGCATGACGTCACGACCTTATCACCTTTTCGACTTCTTCTTTAGTTAGAATTGGACCGATCCAGTTCCAAAGCAACCGGAAAGACTTTTTTGACACATGTCACGACCCTAGACGTCCGGCTAGCAAAATTTAAAAAACTTTTGAAATTTGAATTTGCCACTCCACTTTTTCAAATTTTGGGGGCAAACTGTTTGGGCAAAATTTCACCAGTCTCGACCACGACCAAAGCACTAAGAACATTTATTACACTTTTCTCATGTCAAAGTCAAAACGTAAACATTTTTGTCCTCTGACCAAGGCCGAAGTCAAACGTACCTCCCGACCTCGACCGTCGTGTAGAAACACACGACCTCGACCAACTAACGTATGATTCTTCGGTTACGTTTTCCTCATTTAATGCAGGTCAAACGACATGTATGGCCAACGGACGAAACCGACAAAGCAGTTATGAGCATTAAATTGCGAAGACCGTTGTGACCGTTACAGGAGGAATTCATGGACTCAGTAAATGCATTCGAAGACTATAAATACAAAGGCAAAGTCATCATTGGAACATCATCGAACTCCGAATTACACACTGCGTACTCAAGAACACATAAAACAAAGAACTCTCTCTCGAAGAATCGCTCTCGACGCACGATATTCGCACACGACACGCAGTTTTTACACACGATGCACGCTATTTTTACATTCAAAACACTTGTTACTTTACATTTAAAGAATTTCCTTTCATTTGTATTGTAATATCTGTACGATCGACACAAGTAACAAAGTACATCGCCCCTGTTTGGCGATCATAGTGCAGCGACGGCTCCCATAGTCGTCCGCGGGTTTTTTCCTCGTTGAGGTTTTTCCCTCGTCACCAAAATCCTCGTCTCTTTTACATTTTCTGTCTTTAAAGCACCGTCTTGTCGAACGATTCCCTTCTTTAGTTGTTAAGCTCTACAATCAACCTTAAGTTATCCTTCTGGACGATTTTTGGCATTAACAGTCGGCACATTCGTCTGCGATTCTCCTGAAAACATATAAAAAGGAGCATTACAAGATGGACATAAGAGCAAAAGACCAGAGTCGAGCAGAAAGGAATAAGAAGGTACACTTACCAGTCATCTCCTCTTCTTCTCTCGACTCTTCCCCCTCTGTCTCCTCTTCTTCCTCCTCCACGCGTGTCTCTCCCCGATTCTCTCCTAAATACACCAAGTCTTCGTCGTCGTCGTCCACTAATGGTCGCGTGACGAAAGATCGCCCGACAATGCTAAACTCCAAGAACGCGTCAACTTTCGCTTGAGAGTTTGCGTAGGGCTTCACGTCTTCAAATTTTATATCTGTCGACACATAAACAGCAGGTTAGAAATCAGTCGAAGATTACGAATGACGTACGACAAGAAAACTATAAAATCTCACCCGATGTATTCCAGCCAGCCCTAATCCAGCCGCTCTCGGAGTCGAGAGTCGACTTACGCACAAACGCGTACCTAGTCTTCAACTTACGATCGTTTATAGCGGTCTTTAATACTAAAGTGCGATCGCCCTTATACCTAGAAAACAAGCTATAACGATGGCATTTGTCCCTCTTGACTTGATAAGCCAAGATAAGGTCGCGCACATTCATGGGAGATTCCTAGTTTTTGGTAAGGCGCTCTATCACATGTATAACCCTCCAGAATTGGGGCATTAACTGGGCCGGTGCTAAGTCAAACTCGGTCATAAAAGCCTTGGCCAAAGGCGAGTAAGGCCATTCAAAACCTATCTTAAAAGGGTATTCATATATAACGACAAACCTATCAGGACATACATCAGGTCGAGTCTGACCTGCCCTAATTAATGTAACCGTAGGGATTTTTGCTAGGCTTCTAAGGTCATCGAGATCCTTTTGATCTCGAATGGAACTTACAGGCTCCATCGACATTTCTAAACTTAAAAGTTTCTCAAAGTCCTAAGACACAACCAAGAAATCGTACCTTATATAGGCGCGCTAAAACCTCGAAATTTCTAACTTCGGCGAAGATTCTTGCAGGTTTGGAAAGTATCGAACGAAGAGCACCAAGAAATCGGAAGAAAATCTCTCTGAAAAACTCTCTGAAATCGTAAGGGGGAAAAGATCCGTCAAGGGTCGCTATTTATGGAAACGATCGTGTCAGATCGAGCTTCTCGATAGTCGACACGTGCCCCGCCTTTTCGAATACTCGACAGATCGTCGACAGCTGGCGCTTACAGTTATCAAGCATGATCGTGCGTCAGCATGACATCACGACCTTATCCCCTTTTCGACTCCCTCTCTAGTTAGAATTGGACCGATCCAGTTCCAAGGCAACTAAGGAAATCTTCGACACGTGTCACAACCTTAGACGTTCGACTAGCAAAATTTAAAAACTTTTTGCTACTCCACTTTTTAAATTTTGGGGGCAAACTGTTTGGGCAAAATTTCACCAGTCCCGACCACGACCAAGACACTAAGAACATTTAAATGCGCTTTTCCATAACGAAGTCAAATCATAGACACTTTATCCTTTAACCAAAGCTGAAGTCAAAAGTACCCCTCGACCTCGACCGTCTTGACATAGCTCACGACTTCGACCGACTAACGTGCGAAATTTTCTGTTATGTTTTCCTCATTTAATGCAGGGTCAAAGCTATTTATGGCCAACAGATGAAACCGACAGAAGCAATTATGAGCATTAACAGCAGTGACTGTTGCGACCGTTACTCCTACAATCATGATGGTCAATTAAAGCTACGAAGACTATAAAAATGAAGATCACAATCTCATTTGAAGGACATCTGCTTTCTGAAGAACACTCGAAGCAAAGAAATCTCTCTCAACAGTTCGCTCTCGACGCACGACTCCCACGCTCGACGCATAATTTTTACACACGACATATAGTTTATACACACGACGCACTCGTTTTTACATTCTAAGCACTTGTTACTTATATTTAAAGTCTTTTCTTTCACTTGTATTGTAATCTCTGTACGATTGACACCCGAAACATAAGGATATCGCCCCTGTTTGGCGATCATAGTGCAGCGACGACCCCCAAAGTCGTCCGTGGGTTTTTTCCTCGTTGAGGTTTTTCCCGCATCACCAAAATTCTTTGTCTCATTTACATTTCTGTCTTTATCGCACGCTTTGTCGAGAGATTCCTATTCTTTAGTTGTTAAGCTCCACAATCAACCTTAAGTTATCCTTCTGGACGATTTTTGGCATTAACAATTCCATTAGAAAATTAAATGAAAACTTTGAATATCTTATTAGAAGTTGACATAATTGTACATTTTTGGTATTTGATACCGGACTTAGGATTTTTGTCGGACAGTTGCACATTTAAGGTGGATCATACCTCTACAAAGTTGTCTGATATGTTCTTAGGCGAATTCCATTGCTTCTAGAGCTTTTTAGTTGGTTTCAAAAGTGACTTTTTTGGATTTTTGGTTAATGTCACTTGTATTTACGTAATATTCTGGAGCACCCCTCAAAATTTAGTGTGTACACTTTTCAAACCAAAAACAAAATTCTACTTGTGAAATTCCTTTACGAGACTCCACTGGGGCTTTCATAGGTCCGCCTCTGTCTCATATATGCATTTTAGTATTATATATACAAGTTGGTTTTGTGCCGTCCACCAAAAATATGATATCATATTTGTAAATGTTTCTTATAGTGATATCATAATCAATAATTTACTTACTACTAGGATTTGAAGATGATATAAATTGACCACCTAGTGTGTAGTCCCTTCTACTATTTTGATGTACATGATTCTTATTAATATTTAGGGGTCGTTTATCAATTGCTTATCCGGGTAAGCGCTTATCAGTAAAATTTAACGCTATCATTTACTTACCGAGTAAGATTTTAATCCACCAAATCGGTTTCATATGCAACAATTCACCCGGTAAGCGCTAACCGTGGTAAGAGTCGTCACTCTCACTTACAGGGTAAGACTCTCGGTCCTTGCATTCGCTCTTACCGGGTAAGATTTTTGGTCTTTGCCATGTTAATCCGATAGGTAATATGGCTTGGTAAGCGTTTATTTGGGTAAGCGTTTGGTAAACGACCCCTTACTCTAGTTATTACACTTAGAATTTCTATTTTGAAGCAACCGAAATACATACACAAATATTATTATAGACAAGTTATGAATTCACAACCACTGATTTAAAAAACTCACTCGGTGTTTGTTTGACCAAATGTGAAATGTAGTGACGCAACTTGGTGTTGACTAGATCAGAGTTAAAAACATATACTCTCTTCCTCTAAACATTTAACTAACTAACAACTATCCAAAATATATACCCACTAATGTAATGAATAAATATATATAAAAATTGGATTCCAATATTTTTAGAAAAGAAAAAACACCTTATTTGTCTATCTAGTAGTGCGACGGATCATCCAGAACATAATAATGATTCGGTATTAACTAAGGTGGCATTTGATTCGTAGAATATGATGGAATCTGATATAATTGGAATGTTAAATTTCATTTACCATATTTTATTCCCTTGTTTGGTTCAATCTTTTTGATTGATGAAATCTTTGAATTCCAACAAATTCCATGGATAAAGGAATTTAGCATTCCTTCACAATATCTTGCGATTTTGATGAAATGAAATCTTGTATTTTCATAATCTCAAATATACTCTTTAATTTAATACTTTTAAATTCTTATTTAATTTAATATTTTTTTAGGTATACTTTATTTTATTTAGGAAAATTAATTAAAATACCCAAAGTTTGACTCTGACTTATCAAAATACCCACTTTCTCGCTGAGTTTACCAAAATACCCAAAACTTCCGCGGTGGGCCCCGCGATCGCGGGCTAGGGCCTACGTGTCACATCTGTTGGGCCAAAGTGTCCCGTGGAGCCCCCCAACTATGCCCGCGGTGACAGGATTGGCCCCTGCCCGCGGTGGTTGTCCGCGATGGGTCCGCGGTGGGCAAACAAATTACATTTTTTGTCCTTTTTTGCACGGATCTTTGCATGCTTTCACGGTTTTTTTCCACAATTATTGTACTTGGAAGACCAATTTGTGGTTGAAATTCATTGGCATGTTTGAGATTTCATCCATAAATATTAGTAATATGCAATCAATAATTCACACCCATTCCATCATTCTTTCTTGCTTTCTTTCTTCAGTAAACAAATGGCATCGTCATCTAACCCATCGTCTACACCTGAAAGAATGCCACCTAAACTCCAAATCGCGATTGCAGAAAGGGAAAAGGAGATAGACCAACTGACACAAGAGTGGAAACAGATGATGGCCAGGAAGGAAGTCCACTTGAAAAGGATCGAAGTGGAAGAAAAGGAGATCAAAAAGATGAAAGGGGATATAAAAGATAGGGAGGCTCGTATTCGTCGAGAAAAAGAAGACATTCACCACATTATGCAAGACTTCGCAATTCTTCAAGCGAAGTTGGATTGATCAAACTAAAGCAATTTTTCAGTAGGTGGTGGTACGGGTGTTGCTTTAGTACTTTGTTGTTTATGTGTTGTTGTTTTGTACTTTTCCAGTTCGACATTGTTTTGTACTTTTCCAGTTCGACATTGTTTTGTACTCATGAATAAATGTCTTTAATTTGTCTGAAAAGTAGTGTTTAAGTAGTCTGAAATTTGTCTGAAAAGTGGTTCATATTAAAAATATAACTCATAGATGTTATACAAGATTATTTCATAACAAACACATACTAATCAATACAGTACAAAATTATCCAAATTTGAGGCTACGGCTAGACGATGGTTTGGTTTTTGACAATCCGGGTCAACTTCTTACATGCTCTGGCGAGACGAGTCTCAAAGTGTTAAGCTCCACTTTCTCGATGTACACTTCAATCACAGTATGGCCATCAACATACTGGCGTATGTTGGCTACATCTTCGTCGGTACTCAATTCTACCAGTCCAGTCAAGAAGTCTGCATTCGGACTCTTAAAATACAACCTATTATATTTTGGTTCTTCATAGTCCAGCTCTTTCATGATCTGTTCAAGCAGTTGCATAGAAAGATCCTCCACATCTAATATGTCAACATAAATTTCTTTTGGGTGGTTCTGTGAAGTACCCACCATGGTGGACTTTCATGGTGAACAATTGTGGATATGCATCTGTTGATGAACATTAATTAATATAGTTAGTTCGTAGAACAACGGTAGTAACAAGCAAAACTCAATGAAACATGCACACTAACCATATAACTCTTTGCCAGTGTCTGAAAGCGATTCAGATAAACGCCTAAAGCACCAAACCTGAAGGTTTGGGGATGCCATGTAAGAATACGTTAACGAATAATATGTTCTCGTATATGTGTTTTACGACTAATCTAGCGTGGGTTATTTATAGGCAAATGTGGATGCTTTTACTGCATATTGGCTATTTTTGGTCCCTGTCTTTGCTCTAACACAACTTAGGTCCCTGTCAACGCTATCGTATGATATAGTTCAATATAACCATTACTATTCTCTCCATTTAGACTACTACCATTATGATCATCATCCCATGCCATGTGACCATGATTATCCATGTCCATGTTCAGATCAACGTACATAAGTTATGTTTGATAAATTACAACGGGCCGATAAAGTAGATAAAATCATGTTATATATCAAAACAAGCGCACTAAACATACAATATTTATCGTCCCAATCAAGGGAAATCAATGTTCAGATCAACGGTATCATATGATATAGGTCCATGTGGCTCAAGCTCCGATAGGCCCTGCGTGTTACTTAGTTGGCTGACTGAACCTCTACTCCTTGGCACGGTTGAATGGGTGGGATTTGGACACTCTCCACGAGTATGTCCTACGCATTGGCACCAGGTACATTTTCGCTGTATGGAACCATCACCACGTGATGGACGTCGGTCGTTCTTTCTCGGTCTCCCGGCTCTGTTATTAGTGTTTAACGGTGGATAGCATGGCGGAAGGGGGTCGGGTGGAAACACCCATGCTTCAGGGGGTCCAGCTGGATTTATTACCTCTGCGTATGTTGCCCGGTAAGTTTCGGACGTGAAGAAAGTTACAGCCAAGTCGCCGCAATCTCTACGACCCATATGTCTTGCCGCAGTGATGGCATGGCCGCACGGTAACCCATATTTTTGCCATTGGAAACATGAACAAACATGGTCGGTCATCTCGGCAATCGCGTCAAGTTGGTTATCCCGAACCTGGTACCTCCCATACCCGATTTCGCTTACCCTCAAGGTCGACGCGTGACCCGCTTTGAGGAGAATTGTCTCCTCCGCCGCTGGTGTGAGTCTATTATGCAGCTCAGCTCCTTTTCGGCGTCGAAGTTGGTACCACTCTTGTTGAAAGGCCCGAAAGTACTCCATAAGATTAACAATCGGACATCTACGCGCAAAACGGGAGAGTGCATTCACCGACTCTGCACTATTGGAGGTCAGAATGTCATACCGTTGTGCAGGAAAATGGGTCGCGGACCACCTCTCCGGTCCAACATCGTCCATGACTTTGGTTGCTATCTTGGCACTAACTCGTAGAACATTCATGTACCGGTCAAACTCCCGAGCCGTATATGCTTTGCATGCCTTCCAGTAGACATCGTGGTAGGTGGTAATACGTTTGTCCTGGGTTTTGGCGTTTATCTCTAAATGTCGACAACATAAGGCATGAGGGGCGTTTGGGTACATGGCAGAGATTGTGGCGCTTATGGAAGGAGCCCTGTCGGACATAAACACCAACCCTTGCGGGTCTCCGATAGCTTGTCTCAACATGGACAGAAACCAAGTCCACTCCTCCCCGGTTTCGGACTTGCCTACTCCGAAACCTACGGGAACGATGGAGTTATTCCCGTCCATGGCAACCGTCAGGAACATCATACCCAAGTAAGGGCCCTTTAAATGGGCAGCGTCTATTACCAGGACACGACGCAGATTTGCCACAAATGTGCGGATCTGCAAAAACGTAGGTGGTTTCCCTTTGTAAATGTTATAGTTTATAATGTGTAAACATATGACATGGAAAAATACGTACCGCGGGTCCAAGGGCAACGAAGCACATCTCAAACCGTCCATTTGAATCGGTCCTTATCTGGGTGACCGTACCTTTGTGCAGCTGCAAATTATATAAATACCCAGGGAGTCGTTCATACGACTCTTCGAACATGCCTCTGACCATTAGCAGTGCCCTGCATCGCGCACGCCAGCCTTGGTGATAATCAATTGTGATCCTGTACTGCTGGTGTACATCGTTCATGATGTCCTTTGGACGCATTGACCTGCTAGCATCAAGAAATTTGTTTTTCAGCATCGCACCCAAAGTCCTTTTGGTGGCTTGATGGTGGTTGGGATTCAGTTGTGTCCTCGAACAAGTGTGTTCGTCGTGCAAGTTTCTTATGACAAATATCCCTCATTTCTCGCCCACGGACCTCGCGTACAACCTCCAATTACAATTTTCTCTCCCACATATAACTTTGTATCTGGTTTTGTCGGATCTCGGCGTGTAACTTTCGAAACCCTCTTCTATGAACTTAATTCCGACCTGTGTGGCCAAGTCATCCTTCGAATCAAATATCTGACCTACTTGTACCCTTGAACTGTGCATATAACGTGTTGGTTCGTAGGTTTGTGTATGGGTATTCGGGTCTGGAAGAATAAGGGGCATATCAAAAAAGTCATTTAACTGACTAAATGATTTATTACTAGGGGTATATTCTTCGTCCTCATCACAATCGGTATCTGATCTGTCTATATCAGAATTACCCATTGTGAAAACATGGGTTTCGTCATCGGCAACTCCAGCAAAGCGTCCTTCTTGGTCTTCTTTTTCTTCTTCTTCTTGTGGTTGTTGTTGTGGCGTCTCCGGAACAAAATCAGGCTCCTCCATTTGAAGGTCTTCGTCATCACCGTCGTCATCACCTTCGTCATCGTCTTCGTCGCACACCGATGAATCGGCATACACAAAAAGTAATGGAGGTCTTTCTGATTCGGCTGCAAAGTGCAGAAAACCAGAGATATCCCCATCGTTGGATAACTCCACAAATGACCCATCACCATTCTTAAACACTAACTTGCAAACAGCAGAAGGGTCGATTCCACATTTTTGTATGACGTATGCAACAAACTTCTGATAAGTATAGTTTACTGACAATTTTACACCATGCTTAGATTTATAAGCAAAATTCTACTCATTGTTGTCTTGCACCCATTCACCATCGAAACAGAAAAATAGCTTAGCTTTTGCAACAGATGAACTCATTTTTTCAGTAGTATCTCAAAAACAAAATACTGGAGAAAAAAAGCAAGAAAGAAGGATGGAATGGGTGTGTGTGCACTATGGATTGCATTTGACTGATATTTATGGATGAAATCTCATTGATAAAACAACCAACATGAATTGCAACCACAAATTGGTCTTCCAAGTACAATGATTCAACATTGATGAAACAAGACAGTGAATTTCAACCACAAATTGGTCTTCCAAGTACAATAATTGTGGAAAAAACAGTAAAAGCATGCAAAGATCCGTGCAAAAAATGACTAAAAATGTAATTTTTTTGCCCATCGCGGACAACCACCGCGGGCAGGGGCCAATCCAGTCACCGCGGGCATAGTTGGGGGGCTCCGCGAGACACTTTGGCCCAACAGGTGTGACACGTAGGCCCTAGCCTGCGATTGCGGGACCCACCGCGGAAGTTTTGGGTATTTTGGTAAACTCAGCGAGAAAGTGGGTATTTTGGTAAGTCAGAGTCAAACTTTGAGTATTTTAATTAATTTCCCTTTTATTTATTTATTTATTTTATTTTGTTTATTCATTTTATTTATTATTTATCTTAATTTTTTTTATTAAATTATTAAATTATTTTTTTTTCAAAGTATTTTTAGTTTTATAAAAATTAAAATTTTCAAAAAATGGTATTTTGGTCATTTATCAATATTTCATTTCAATTCCCAAGCTACATTCTTGTGCACTAAACAGACATATTGCAATTCCTTAATAAATTTCATTTCAATGTCTGTTGTAACAACCCACACCAAACAAGCACGCCAAAGCTACCAATTAAAATATAAACGCCAAACGGTCCAATCATAAGTCACAGATTCGAGATTACAAAACTAAGGTTCGCGGAAATAACCCTAATTACAGCTGAGAAACCTAACACACCAATAAAGGAAAGTCTTCTAGTCCTTCTATACGCAAGCTTCAGCTCACATCTTGCTCTTGCCTTTAAACGAGCCCTCGACTACCTGCTTACCTGAAAATGTTTTAGTTTTGAAAAACGAGGGTTAGACCATAAGGTCTAGTGAGATCCCTCTTGCTACCAACACCACGCCACAATTATCAACTAAAGAGAGATTATAAGCATTTATAAACAATCACACCTATAACAGTAAGTACACGCACAACACACTTTTGATGGCTCACTCTTTGGTCACGTACACACTTGTGACTACGTGTTAGGGCACACACCCGCCCTTAGTGAACATATGAAACGAATTCATATATCCTACATGGGACACACTCCCCATATATCCATATTAAGTCATCACATGCCCTGCCCCACACATACCCATAAATAATTTACACACCTTTATCATGCATATTTAAAACAACGTAAATCATGCAAGTCAATATATCGGTACAAGTGATAAATTCGAGTATCGATAAAGCTTCAGTTTAGAAAGACTCACCTGGCGTCCACGCTAACATGTTCTTTATTCCCTAACTGCAAACCTATATTTTCACCCAACACACGAGAGTGAATAAGTCACCCAACATACCACAAAGTTGACTATCACACCTCCTGAGACACTTTTGGACTTTCTTAAGGCACTCTCTACTCGGCACACAAAAAGGATCCCAAAGGATTTCCGACACAGCCCCAAACAGTGGGGTTTTCCGGACACCACTAATCCAGCCCATCCGGATTCTCCCGGATAACCAAATCCGGATCTTCGCCCTTTCCGGTACCGGCTTCCGGATCCTATCCGGATTCCCAAAGGTTTTCGATAAATCCCGGATTTCGGGTCCTGGTCTTCCGGACACCCCACAATTCCAGACTTATCCGGATCCCCACATTTTCTGGTATCGACCTCCGGATGTCACTCCCGGGCTTCGGCCACATCCGGGAACCTTTCGGATTCCCTTTATCCGGATTCATCCGGGAAACTCATCCGGATTACTACTTCCGGATCCATCCAGGAAACTCATCTGAACTTAGGCGTTTTCCTGGTTCACGCACCAGATACGAAGAACCCACTGAAAATACATCTCTAATCCCAACTCGGTCCACCGCAGATTGGTTTTGGGACCTTTAGTTGCTTAAACTAACACCCTTAATCCTTTCCCACACCGATTGATACATAAATCAATCAATCAACCACCACCTTACCCAAAAGGGTTATCGATTACTTAGAACTCAACCAAAACAGAAACCCAAACCCTCACAAATCTAAAAGAGGTTAGAGGAATGAAATTACGTTGTTGTAGATGAAGATTTCACACTCCAAGCTTTCCAATTCCAGGCTCTTTTTCCCAAATCAACAAGCTCCTTCTTCATGTAACACCCGGAACTTCATTAGGATGAATAGTCTGTTTACATGACTCTTGAAAAGGTTTTGATGAAGGTTAAAGTCGGGAAAATGTCTTACGAAAGAGACACAACAGATCGGGAGCATTTCGGAGAAATCGGGACAATAGCGAGCTCCGGGGCAATCTGGGCGATAGTGCCCCGCGATAGTCACAAGGTCACTATCGTTGTGTCATACTCGTGGAGAAGGGAAAAACCCACGGTACAAATTGAACGAGAGTGCCCTGGGCACAATCGAGTGGAACAATCGCGAGCGGGGTGCAGTGTCAATAAAATTCGATTTTTGATACCTCTTTCTCATTTTCCACTTTACCAACTTTTATAGTTCTCTCTAAAAAACTTTCCCCAAACCCTAAATTCGTTTTAAAGCCTTTGGAACCATGAATCTTGTGATTCAAAGCATCTCCCTCATCTTTTAGGAAGAATTAATGGTCAAGGGTTAGAGTTCTTCATCTCCTTTCTATTTTGTGAAATTTCTACACTTCTAGGGTTTTACCCAACCCTCACCTAAACCTTTCCCTTCTTTGGATGAATTGAAGTTTGAAGCTCACTTTGGTAACACTAGAAGTGTTTGGTTGGTGGATTCATTTGGTGGTGGAGGTAATCTCTTATTCTCTTCATTTTTGGAAATTAGGGTTTTGGGTATAAGTTGAGATTATTGATGAAAATGTTTGGAGAACGATTTTGTATGGTTGAATATGGTTTTGATGGTTGGAAACTTATGGATCTAGGTTTTGGAGGATTTGGCTTGAAGATTCAAGTTTCTTCAAAGGAGCTTACGTTTGGGAAAAAACTAGATTTAGCCTAAATCTAGCAAGGTGAGTTCAAGTTGCTTTGTGAAAACGTTGTACATGCCAAAAATGTTCTTTTTCAAGTATTTATGTGTTTTACATGAAATTATCAATTGTTGAGTTATTTGGTGGATTTTGATTATTTGAAGTCTTTAACTTTATAGACATTGTAAAATACCCATATTTGGGATTTTTGGGTAATTTGATAAATGAAAATGCTTTGGTGATTCATTTCATAAATGGAGGTTATTCGGTAAAAATGCATTTTTGTGTTTGTTGGAAATATGCATAGTTTGTGTTGCGAGATGTTTTAAAAATACCAACGTGTGGGTCATTGGATTTTGGTCATCCCTGACCTTGCGAACATTTTGGAAACTGTAAACCTTTTTGGTTTTGGGGAAATGATGTGTTTTGAGTATTTTGATGAGTAAATCTTAGGTATTGATATATTTTAATGATTTATCTTAAGTGTATAAATCTTTTGGTATAAATGCACCTTAATGGGTGTTTTGGAAAATGATTTGTATTAACCTAAAGTTGTGTTGAGTAATTTACGTTTATGGAGCATGTTTCGCACACACGTGGGGTATTTACGTTTTATTTTATTTTATGACTTTTAACAAATGGTCTTTTGAATTGTTGAGTTTGTGGATCGGTATTTGATTATGTTGGGTTTTGGGGGACAATTATCCAGTTTCGATAGCTCAACGTAGAGCTTGGTCATGATTTATAATTATTGAGAATTACATGTTTTGAATGCGCTAGTTCATTCGTTTGGAGTCATGTAATGTTTTGACCTTAGTTGTTATGGATCCATAGGCACTTGAGTTTTTACGTTCAATGATGAGACGTTAGTTTCTCTCATTGTAGCACGGAATAGGCATCGGGTTTCATGGTAAGTAAAATGTGGACCTATATGGTCGGCCATTGTCCCATGAGCAGTAAGGTATAATTCCAATGTGCTTGTGTAACACCCCATATTTCCTATTCTTGTGATTTTAGATTAAAATGAGAATTTAGTGGCCAAAGTGTGAAATTGGAAACTTATGTGCTCAAGAGTGTGTTATTAGAAGTATAAATCAGATGGAAAATCCTTCTTTCTTTCATTATGTCGGCTAGGGATTTGAAGAGTGGAGAAGTTGAGAAGAAGCATCTCTTAAAGGATTGGAGTAGGAGGAGTTCATCAAAGGGATTAGAGAGTTCATATTCAAGGTATAACTCTCTCCTCAATCTTCACTCTATTGCTTAAATTTGGAAATTTAAGTGTGTGTGATTCAATGATTCTTTCTACCCCTGAGTTTTGGAATGAAATCATTGGGAGTAGAAAGGTTATTGAATCATCGTGTGGGTTGTGAGCCTCTATTGGGAAGCTTGCACCATTTTAATGGAGTTTTGAGTTTTGGGTTCGAAATGATGAATCATTGGTTGAGTTTTAGATGGATTTCGTTAGATTAAATGATGTTTTGATGTTTGGTAATTGTGGGGAAAGGTTTAGAACATTCATTATTTCATTTTGGAGGCTTAAAATCGATTTGGGATGAGTTGGGGTTGAGAAAGGGTGAGATTTCGGACTGAAAGTGTTGTGCAGAATTGAGAGGGACAAAACAGGAAGTTGCGCGGTTTGTCCCGCGGTTTGCAAACCGCGTGACAAGTGGCGCAAGCCCCTGTTTTGTGTACCTTCTTCGGTTTGCTTCGTGTTTCGGGTCTAGAATCCAGGCATCGTTTGGGGGTTTGTCTTAGGGGCTTAGTAGGGATGTTTTAGGATGTAATTAGATGGTTAACACCATTCTTATGACGTCCAATCAGGTGTTTGGTTTGAGCTAAAGTGTGTTCCGGAGCGTGTGTCGATGTGCTAAGGCTAAGGTGAGTTCCCTTACCTTCTTTGTGTGAATGAAATGTTTTGCGAAAGGTTTTCATAACTGATTATGGTTACGAGCATGATGACATGATTAAACCTTTTGAAAGGTTTTATTGTACATGACATGGAAATGTTTACAGTTGCATCTAAGTTATTTATACGTTCATTTATACGTAAATGTGGATTGCATATGCTTATGATGATGTTGTTATGTGGAGAGTCGGGTTGCACAGTGGGAAACTATTATTGATGCCCGAATGCCGTGCCTGGCTTTGTAAGGTGAATGACGTGCCTGGCTTTGTAAGGTGAATGTCGTACCTGGCTTAGTAAGGTGATGAAAGTTGTGACCACTGTTATCCCCGTTATGTGGAGTCGAGCATTTAAACTGGATTTCCGATTATTTTATAACGGTTAAATGTTTAAACTACTGTTTATGTGGAACTGTTTTAAAGAGGGAATTCACTAGACCTCGTGGTCTAACCCTCGCTTTTCAAAAACTAAAACCATTTTCAGGTGTTAGACGTGTATGGAGTTTCATCTGATGATGATGGAAGGTCGTGTCGTGGTAGAAGAGCTAGAGGCTAGTGAAGACTGGTAGACTACCGTCGGGCTTCCTGTAGTATCTCGGTTGTAAAGGTGTTTCCGCTGCGAGTTTAGGGTAGAACTTATGTAAATTTCTTGTGTTGGGACTGTTTTTTGTTGTAATTTGGTTTAATATTATTTTAAGGAAATTGGGCTGTTACAAATGGTATCAGAGCCATAGTTTAAGGGATTTAGGTGACCGGGTGAGCCTAAACTTAAACTGTGGAGTAGAGTGGAACACAACTGAGATATATGAAGCCATCAGGAATGACCGTAATCATAGGCTATCTTGACAATGGTAGTGAGAACCCTCATGTAAGGTAAATTCTGGTAGCATCTGGCCAATGCTATTATGAATTTACAGGTGCATGGGTGTAATCAATCGCTATTGTCGGGATGAGTGGTGAGTATGGTAGTATGTGGAAGGTTCTAACATTGTATTTTAATAGCAAATAGTTGATGTGTCATGGGAGATCCCTTGTGATGTGGTGTTTGTAACTTCTAGAAGAAGTGTTGTCTAGAATGTTGATGAGCTGCCTAGAGGTAAACTCTCTGGGATAGGAAGTGAGAATTATGTTGGCATCTTGAAAACCTTCAATTCAAGATCGAGTGAGGGAATCTAGTCTTGGATTCCTTAGTCAAACGGTTTAGTGGCAAAGTTAATGAATGAAGGAGATCAGTGTTGTTTTGAGGTATGCATAAGAGTAGGAAGTGAGATAACTGGTTAGTTTGGTAAACCATGTTGAGCGATCGATCAAGAGGGTTGTGGAGAACTTGTACTACAAGTTGTAGCATAAGTAAGAAAGCGGTTGTTGGTCTTAGTGAGGTATCAGTGAAGAGTTGAAGTGAGTACAATGGTTGACTTGGTTAGAGTGAATAGCCTTCAATTGCATATTAAATTTCATGCATTATGTCATTAAACTTATTACACGAGTTCTTTCATGTTAAAAGCATGTACGTGCATGACAGGTTTTCTTGTTTTGGGAAATAAGTTGACGCGTGCGAGCGTGTGTTTCTTTAAAATAAAAGACAAACTTGTTTTCATTATACGATAAAGTTTTGAACGTAGTGATCTACGAATTATTTCACGCTTTTAATTGTGGAAGAGAGCCTTCGTTATGAAAATATTGAAAACGTTGTATTGCGAGGTTTTGTTTATAAACAAAATGAGTATTGACTCGTTATTATTATATATATGAACGAGTGTTGGAGTTGACAGACCCACTTTGGGTAAGTGATTCGGTTCGAAAAAATTTCAGTCACATGTGAAAGGGTCTCATTGGAGACAACCGTAGTGACGGCATCGATTTGGATGGACAAGCTGTGAGCGATCATTGCGGTCGTTGTGTTTTACTATTCATCTTGAGTGGTGCTGATTCATGCATATTCGAGCTTGTTTTATGATTTTGTATCTATTGCGTTTTTGAAAGAGTGCAAAATGATTTCAATCGTTGTGTTATTGTGCATGAAGGCTATGAACTCGCTAGGTCGAGAAGGGTATTACGATTGAGGTTGCGGAAAGGCGTTGAGAGTAGAGTTGTCAGTTGAGTAAGATGTGGTCGAGTTATGACCTTAGTGTTTCCGTTAGAGGAAGTGGATGAATACCGGGAGTCTTGGGCAGTGAATACGGAATGATGGTATGATTGTAGTTTGTACTATTGCTTAGCTATGTAAGAATGGTTTTATTGTGGTAAGATTTGAAATGGTCGAAGTGATTCTGTTGGTAGAATGGTAATAAGTAGCGTTACGTTACTTGATATAATGCTATCGGCTTTGAGTCGGAGTACTGAGTTGGGTTGGTAATTTGATTTTGCACTAAGAAAGATCTTATGCTTGTTTTCTCTCAAGTGGGAACGGTGGGGTATAAGTTGGTTATAATGCTTTGAATGAAGTGGGTTCTGTTAGGAATCCTAGATTGTCAGGGAGGAATGGAATTATCATCACGTAGTCCTTTGGTATAGAAGGTTGCGACTGTTTAGCATGTCTCAAGTTAGGGGTGATGTCAAGAGATTAAAGCGTGAGAGTGAACCCGTTGGGTGTGAACGGATGAGGTCGTTCGAATTGTGTAAATGGTATGGTATAGGAACACCTAGTGAGGGCATTGGGAGAACAGAAGATCACCAATGTGGTTGTGATGTCCATTGAGGTTTTGGATGATTCGCATATGCGTCAGGTGTTTAGCAGTGGAGATAGATCGCAAGGAGTTGGGGAGAAACGAGGATTGTTCGAGGAGTTAGGAGAAGTAGATCCTTACGGGAACCCTTGTCTGTCATGAGGTGGGTGGACAATTGTATGTCGATTGTCGATGTGGAAATCAGTGACCGTTCGGTTGGACGGTTGTCAGGAGGCTGGTATTGGAGAAGTAACTATAGTGTGGTTATCTTGTTGAGTTTTCTTGCAAAGATGTAAGAAGTTGTTTGGAGAAAGGTATGTATCCGGCATGACGCTGGACCACCTTGTGTAAGTGTTACAAAAGTGAAATATCGTGATTGCTTAAGTGATTTTATTATGGGGTATGATGATCCATATAAGAACGAAAGGTTAGAGTAATCGAAGCGGGTGTACTTTGAATAGTTGACCTTGACATGTGGTTCGTCTAGACCCGGGAAGGGCAAAGTCGAGCAACGTTTTTGGCTTCGTCTGAAATTGTGTTATGGGTGGCATGAAGGAAATAACATCTTCTGCGTATATAAAGGCATCATGTTAGCTTGTTGCAATGTAGTCGCGGGGTGCGATAGTGGTGGTGAGAATGCGGTAACGATATGAGGGTGATAGTGTGTAATGTCGACGAAGGGAGTGATTAGTCTCCGTTTAGAGATTCGGGTTATTGCGGTGTTAACTCGAGTAGAGTCGTTTTCTATTAAAAAGAGTATTTTGGTGTGAGTAGTATGTTTGAGTGAAGAGAGTGCAAGTGTGTATGGTTGGGCATGCTACCGACCTGAGAATGTGGTAGTTGGTCGGGGAGCGATGTCAAAGAATGTTGTACGTTGTCGGTTCTGATCAGGAATGGATGGATAAGCGAATGGAACTAAGATGCCTAGATTGGAAGGTTTGAGCACTTTCAATCTCAAGTCGGAGGAAGTAGTTAGATGGGAATATTTGAGGAGTCAGATTTTGTCACATCATTGGAGGCAATCATTTGGGGCTGGTTGGTCGAGATTTCGAAAAGCAAAGAAGTTGGCCTTGTAGAGATGGAATTGCAACTCCTTAAGAGTTTTCGGACAATGTAAGAATTGGAAGCGGAAGTTAATTCCAGGTACAAGCTTATGTTCTGCAATGGAATTCCGAGGACGGAATTCTAATAAGGGGGAGGTGATGTAACACCCCATATTTCCTATTCTTGTGATTTTAGATTAAAATGAGAATTTAGTGGCCAAAGTGTGAAATTGGAAACTTATGTGCTCAAGAGTGTGTTCTTAGAAGTATAAATCAGATGGAAAACCCTTCTTTCTTTCATTATGTCGGCTAGGGATTTGAAGAGTGGAGAAGTTGAGAAGAAGCATCTCTTAAAGGATTGGAGTAGGAGGAGTTCATCAAAGGGATTAGAGAGTTCATCTTCAAGGTATAACTCTCTCCTTAATCTTCACTCTATTGCTTAAATTTGGAAATTTAAGTGTGTGTGATTCAATGATTCTTTCTACCCCTGAGTTTTGGAATGAAATCATTGGGAGTAGAAAGGTTATTGAATCATCGTGTGGGTTGTGAGCCTCTATTGGAAAGCTTGCACCATTTTAATGGAGTTTTGAGTTTTGGGTTCGAAATGATGAATCATTGGTTGAGTTTTAGATGGATTTCGTTAGATTAAATGATGTTTTGATGTTTGGTAATTGTGGGGAAAGGTTTAGAACATTCATTATTTCATTTTGGAGGCTTAAAATCGATTTGGGATGAGTTGGGGTTGAGAAAGGGTGAGATTTCGGACTGAAAGTGTTGTGCTGAATTGAGAGGGACAAAACAGGAAGTTGCGCGGTTTGTCTCGCGGTTTGCAAACCGCGTGACAAGTGGCGCAAGCCCCTGTTTTGTGTACCTTCTTCGGTTTGCTTCGTGTTTCGGGTCTAGAATCGAGGCATCGTTTGGGGGTTTGTCTTAGGGGCTTAGTAGGGATGTTTTGGGATGTAATTAGATGGTTAACACCATTCTTATGACGTCCAATTCAGGTGTTTGGTTTGAGCTAAAGTGTGTTCCGGAGCGTGTGTCGATGTGCTAAGGCTAAGGTGAGTTCCCTTACCTTCTTTGTGTGAATGAAATGTTTTGCGAAAGGTTTTCATAACTGATTATGGTTACGAGCATGATGACATGATTAAACTTTTTGAAAGGTTTTATTGTACATGACATGGAAATGTTTACAGTTGCATGCAAGTTATTTATACGTAAATGTTGATTGCATATGCTTGTGATGATGTTGTTATGTGGAGAGTCGGGTTGCACAGTGGGAAACTATTATTGATGCCCGAATGTCGTGTCTGGCTTTGTAAGGTGAATGTCGTGCCTGGCTTTGTAAGGTGAATGCCGTACCTGGCTTAGTAAGGTGATGAAAGTTGTGACCACTGTTATCCCCGTTATGTGGAGTCGAGCATTTAAACTGGATTTCCGATTATTTTATAACGGTTAAATGTTTAAACTACTGTTTATGTGGAACTGTTTTAAAGAGGGAATTCACTAGACCTCGTGGTCTAACCCTCGCTTTTCAAAAACTAAAACCATTTTCAGGTGTTAGACGTGTATGGAGTTTCATCTGATGATGATGGAAGGTCGTGTCGTGGTAGAAGAGCTAGAGGCTAGTGAAGACTGGTAGACTACCGTCGGGCTTCCTGTAGTATCTCGGTTGTGAAGGTGTTTCCGCTGCGAGTTTAGGGTAGAACTTATGTAAATTTCTTGTGTTGGGACTGTTTTTGGTTGTAATTTGGTTTAATATTATTTTAAGGAAATTGGGTTGTTACAGCTTGGCACGGGATAGGCATCGGGTTTCATGGTAAGTAAGATGTGGGCCTATATGGTCGGGCATCGTCCCATGGGCAGTAAGGTGTAATCCCAATGTGCTTGTTTATGTGGATTAGGAGTGACCCAATGTATAGACATGGAGTGGTTGAAATTGGGGGCTCCCAAGTCTCCACTGGCAATAGACCTGGAGTGGTTGAGCTCGGTATATTATGAGAATAGTCCACATGTTTGTTTTATTACATAGTTATGTGACCCACTTTTGTGTCCCGTCACGTGCGATGTAAACGGTCTCCCCCGTCACCGAAAGGTGTTGCTTTGAGTGTTTATTTTATCCATGTTTTCGGTGACATATTATATTTATATAAATGGTTTTCCACGATATGTGAGTTATGGGTTATGCTTCATCCGTACTTAGGATGTTTTGAATAATAACGATTTATTCATGATTTCAATCATTTTGGGAAATCAAATAGTATTGCACTTTTCAAGTAAGTTTTGGGATGAGTCCATTATGAGGATCGTTTTGTATTAAAGCTTTCATCACGGGATTTGTGTGCGTTGGAAAATAGGTGATTTGCATCTAAAGTAAATTCTTTTTGAACTCATGATTTAAGTTGCATCTCTCTCTCGTTTTACGAATTATATAAGCATGATAAAACTCTTGAACTCACTAGGCGTTAGCCTAACCTTTTTATTTGTCGGCATGTGCAACAGGTTCCGGTTGGGAAGTAGTTCTAGTGACACGGTGAAGAGACGAGTGCTTGTAGTGTGCTCGAGAAGTGAATTGGTCAGTGAAGTCTTCCGCACTTATTTTGGGATTAGCAACTTGTACACGTGTTAAGTGACACCCGACTTTATGTGGTCGCATAGTATGATTTGAGTTATTAATCGTGAGAGTTGTTATGTTTTATCTTGAGGTACTTACAAGAATGGTTTGTAGAAGAGATTTTATTCCTTAAGTGGGTATTTTATCGAAATTTTAATTAGTTGCCCTTTCCAATTTTGAGGGTGTTACACTTCAAACGCACAAACACCTAGTCGCACCTTTTCTAATAAGGAGAGAATGAGGGTTTTAGGGGTTTTAACCCTAATCCCTTATAATTGCATTCAAGTCCCTCAATTTTCACTCTTCACACCACACCCACTAACTTCACATGTTTACAAAATGAACCCGGTTATTACATCTGCCAACCAAGCAGGTGGTCAAACCTGACACCATTTCATTCCAATTCCTCCAAAATCAAATTCCTTTGATAGATTCCATTCCATTCAAAAACATTCTGCAAACCAAACGCCACCTAATGTTTGTCAAGAAAATATCAATGGATCATCCAGAGAATCGTTGGGTAATTTGTCACTGATTGGAATTATCCACCAACAATTTATCCACCAACTTTTGTGACAAGTCATCTTTTAGCAACAGATTTCTCATAGAAAAGCTCATAGGCAAAAGTCTTTTAGTTAATAGTGAAACATTTGATACAAAATTAGTGATCCAAACGACCTTTCACACAACTTAGGTCACGGGCCATGCCGTCTGCAACCACCAGGCTCCCTCGAGTGTATTAAAACATGTGATAATCGTGTTCTTACGTTTTTCAAGAAAGATGTTATTGTTTGAACCTCCACCTCCTTATACATATGATATAGGTATACATACAATTTAGATGTCAAATTACATTTACAACCATTTTTACAAAGACAATACACATAAAAAACAAACATTTTAATCGAATAATCGTTCTATGAATAACAATAAAAATGAAATAAACGGATTTAAAAACCGATGGATGGAATTCCAAATCGCATACCTTCTGTTGAGGGGAACAAGTGATGCAAGATTCTTAGATAAAACTTGAAAATATTGCTTACGAAATATGCATGCATGCGTAGGACAATAAAATGGCAAACGTCCCTAAACCAACGGATTCCACTATATATATATATATATATATAGACACGCAACCCCATCTTTAAAATATATAATATCTATTATTTATTTTCGTGCAACTTGCTATTATCTTTAAATATATATACATGTTGTCTAATATTTTCCTTTTTAAATAATATAAGTATATATATTTAAATATTTCAAACAGAATCTGTGGGCAAGAATGCAAAACCATGCATGGTCTTGTTGCAGTTTCTTGAAAACCATACTTAGGCCATCCGTACCCCATCCCTCCTATCTGTGAAAGATTCCCCTCCACATCATCGCCACATCAGCTTTTCTTCCATCCCTCACTCCATCCCTCACGATCCCTAAACATCCGTACCCCATTCCCTCAAACCCCTTTGCCACCTCATTTATTTTAATTCTTTTATTTATACATTTAAATATTTAACAAAATAAATATATATATATATATATATATATATTTAATAAATAAAAATAAGATAAATAATAAAAATTAAAATTCATATCATTCATTAAAAAATTAAAAATTACAAAATAAATTTAAAAATCTACTCGTCGTCATTGTTGGGAACTTGGATACGCCAAATATGTTCGACCAAATCCGACCGAAGGTTATTATGAGTTTCCCGGTTTATGACTTCTCGAACATTTGCCGCGCGTTGTGTCTCACTGATTTGGCTTTCGATATCATTCGTGAAAAAGTCGTTTTCCACGTCACCACAAATAGCATGGTTTTCGTCTTCGAGTATCATATTGTGTAATATGACACAAGCGTACATAATGTTTCTCAATATTGCCGGTTCCCATCCGCGTGCCGGGTTATGAAGTATATGCCAACGTTGTTTAAGCACGCCAAAAGCTCGTTCAACATCTTTACGTGCGGATTCTTGCGCGGACTTGAACTTTTGTCGTTTAGAGTCTTGTGGGCACGTAAATGATTTTACGAAAGTAGCCCATTCCGGATATATCCCATCCGTTAGATAATATCCATGCTTGTAGGTGGCTCCATTCACCTCAAAAGGGCAGTCGGGTGCTTTTCCATCATATACATCGTTGAAGATGGGCGACTGATTGAGAACATTGATGTCATTGTTGGAACCGGCAACACCAAAGTATGCGTGCCAGATCCATAGATCTTGAGAGGCCACTGCTTCTAGCATGATTGTCGGGTGCTCATGATCACCTCTCATGAATTGACCTCGCCATGCATTCGGACAATTTGCCCACGCCCAATGAGTACAGTCTATGCTGCCGAGCATGCCGGGAAATCCGTGTTTAGCTTCATGCGCGGCGTACAACTTCTGAATATCAATAAAAGTAGGCCTGCGTAAATATTTTTGAGAGAGTTTGAGAGGTGTGAGAAATAAGAGGTTGAGAGAATAAGAGGTTGAGAGGTGTGAGAAATAAGAGGTTGAGAGGTGTGAGAAATAAGAGGTTGAGGGTTAAATATATAGTGGGATTAAATTGAGAATTTTTTTTTTTTTTAAGAAAGAGCCGTTCAACGGTTATTTTTTTAAAAATTTAATTAAAATTTTTTTTTTTTATAAAACCCTCGGGATGGCTCGGGAACCCAACCCCGCTCACCATCCCGCCCCGCAACTCCATCCCGGGCCGTAGCCCAACCCCGCCCTCACCCCGCTGCCACATCCCCCATCCCGAGCCCCTTCCCCGCTGGGGTACGGAAGGCCTTACTAATAATAACCTATTTTTCAATTTCTTTATAGATTAAATTTATGATATTTTGTTTTTCAAAATAATTGGTTAAAAATACCCATTGTTTTTGCCAGGGGCGGACCTACCCTTCCTCCGGGGGTACAGTGCACCCGCTTAATTTTTAGAGTGCTCTTAAGTATTTTTAAACTGGATACTTAACCAAAATAAGCTTCCAGTGAGATGGTTTGTGTCAACTTAATTAGAGTTTCTAGTTTCAAGAGGTTTGAGGTTCTATTCCTACTCTTGACACTTATGTTTTTAATTTTTGTTAAAACTAGAGAAACCTCACAACTTCTCTCCATAAATTACATTTAATACACATTAAATACTCTATTAATATAATTTAATTTGATCATTAACTATCTCCAGAATTTTAAATTTTTTATTTTTTAGTTATTGATTTGATTATTATTACATGAAAGTCTATATGCATATTTAATTTTGATTTGCAAAACATTCAAAAATTTATTCTCGAAATCAACCAAAGAATCAAAATTTTATTTTGAAATCAATAAAAAAAACCCAAAAAATTATCTCGGATCGACACAAAAAAACCAAAAAAAATAATTGAAATCGACAAAAAACTTAAAAAATCCCTCGAAATCAACCAAAAGATTGGAAAAAATATCTCGAAATCAACTAAAACTTAAAAAATCCCCTACGGCTAAAACACATCGACAACAATTTCTTAGACTTTTCGTTTGTGCACCCGCTCACCCAAAATCCTGGGTCCGCCACTTGTTTTTGCAGTTCTTATATTTAATAATATATAATAAAACATTAATTGAATTATTTATAACTTTATATGACGTCGGCCGATCAATATAAAAGCATTATAATTGATATAAATAAGCCATCAATTGATGTCCAACCTCTCGACCCTACTATATTGGGTATATATATATATATATATATATAGAGGACGGTAATCAAATGCAAACCACAAAAAGATTAAGAACCATGAGGAGTGATCTAAGCCTTAATTTGGTTTTGATCTTAAGGTTTTAATTAAAAGTTGTTTTTAATTAAAAAAAAGGGCATAATCGTCATTTTGGTAACAAGATTCATCAGATGAAACATACAACTTCATTCATTTGATGAAACACACAGATTCACCATATGAAACAAAACGATTTTCCAGCCGAAACACAATTCAAATGAAAAACACAGATTCACCATGTGAAACACATAGATTCACCATATGAAATGCACAATTCACCATATGAAATGCACAATTCACCAGGTGAAACACACTTTCATCATGTGAAACATAAATTCTTCATCAGGTGAAACACAAATACAATTCACCATATGAAATGCACTATTCACCAGGTGAAACACAGATTCTTCATCAGGTGAAACAGATTCACCATATAAAACACAGATTCACCATATGAAACATGTTGATTCACCATGTGAAAAATGCAGATTCAACAGTTTCACCTTATGAATACAAACAAATCAACAGTTTCACCTTATGAATACAAACAAATCATATAGAAATATAAACTAAACCAACCAAACATTTCATAAAAACTAGATCAAGTCCAGAACAACCATAAACCCTAAACCAAAATCGAAGAGTAATATAAGAAAATTCCAACTCAAACTCAAGAACGAAACAAAAACCTAACTCATCATGTTCGATTTCCTGGGTCGATTTTGGGTTTGAAGAACACCTCCATCCTATATCCGATTTATGGGTTTGATTCTGGGTTTCAAGAACACCTCAATCCCGGATCCAATTTCTGGGTTCGAAGAACACCTCAATCCTGAATCCGACTTCTAGGCTTCGAAGAACCACCGTCTTCAGCCGTCCATGAAAAATCTCCATCAAATTTGGCCTCCTCAAACTCGACGGTAAATGGTAGGAAGAACACCGGAAAAACACCTACTATGTTGTTGAAGTAAGAAGAAGAATGGTACAGGGGCATCATCACCGCGAAACATCGTGTTCATCCCGATCGATGTGTACGGATCATATCAACGGCAATGACGATGGCCATGGTTGAAGTTATCACGGATCGAGAGAAGACCGATCCACCTCCCAAATTTGAAACCGCCATTGATGATGGTGAAGAGTTTTGGGACGAGAGTTGATGAGAGAAAGAGACCAGAGTTATTCTAGGGTTTATTTTTTATTTTTGTTGTGGACTATGGATTGGACCTCAATTGTCGTAAATGCCTCTTTCATCTTTCTATTTACTTTAAAATTAGTTTCAGATTTCAAGAATATCACAAAAATGCCATTGTGTTCCATAGCCCTTGATTAAAACCCTTGGATGATTGAGATTGGTCCTCATGGTCCTCACTCTATTTTTGGTCCTCACTAGATTTAACCCCTATATATATATATATATGGTGGACTATGGACCTCTAATATATTTATTGATGGCTATTTCATCTATGAGCATCAAATAATATATGTATATATAGTTATACACACCAAAAATAGTAAAGCTAGTTGGGCTAATTGTTTATGTCTGGGTGGTTATAGATGAACATGCCATTTATGTAAGGCCATCCGCAGCGCCTTCGGGCTCGGCTGCGGGCATGGCTTCGGGCTTCAAGGGCTCCCTCGGGCAGCGGTGGGGGTCCTGCGGGCTTGGGGCGGGCTTAGGCCATCCGGGCTTGAAAACCCGCTGAACCCGAGTGTATTTTATTGTTTTTTATTTTTTTTTAATCTTGAAATTAAATAAACTCCAACGGCTATTTATAAAAAAAATTAATTTTTTTCCAATTTAATCACACTATATATATTAATCCAAACCTCTTATTTTTTCACACCAAAATCTCTTAAACTCTCTCAAACGAAATGAAAAAACTCGATCTCGAAAGAGAAAAGTTGGAACACGAACGAGAAATCGAACGAGAAAAACGATTTGATAAAGACTTCGAGTTTTTCATAACCCCGCATGCTCACCTTACGGGAGACGTTTTGAGGGTTACTTTAGCGAGAAAAGAGCAAATTAAAAAATTTCATAATTGGTAGTGTTTTGTATTTTGTAATTTTTATTTTTAATGAATGATATGAATTTTTATTTTTATTATTTATCTTATTTTTATTTATTAAAAAATATATAAATATTTTTATTTTGTTAAATAATTAAATGTATAAATAAAAGAATTAAAAAATGAGGTGGTAAGAGGGCTTGAGGGTAGCGCTGGGGGTCTTTAGGGCTTGAGGGCTTAGCTGATGTGGCGCTGATGTGGCGCTTGAGGGCTTGAGGGCTTCTACGGAGCGCTGAGGATGGCCTAAGCATGTTATGTATTTTATATAAATAGTACTTCCTCTGTCCTCAAATAAATGTCCACATTTCTATTTATATTTGTCTCAAAATAAGTGTCCACTTTCAAAAAATAGATAACTAAATTATCATATTTATCCTTAGTTAATGCAAAAATATATGAGTTGCGAAGAGAGAGAGAAATTAAATAAGGGTAAAGATGTCATTTGGTAACAAAAAGATGTAATAATTATGCATGTCTAAAACTATGTAGTATGTACCAAGTCAAATGTGGACACTTATTTTGGGACGGAGGGAGTAATTTATAAACAACTAGATATGTACTCGCGCGCGATGCGGCGCGAATGTAACAACCCACACCAAACTAGCCAAAACAAGACATCATATTTAAAATAAAACTGCCAAACATGGCCCACAACTTACAATGTCAAAATTCCAAAAATTGGGTTCGCAAAATAAACCCTAATTACAATTGAGAACAATTAACGATTAACTGAAAAAGGAAAAGTCCTCTAATTCCACTAAACTGCGCCCACACTCACATCTTCTCCTTTCCACTAGCCGAGCCCTCTCTAACCTGTTTACCTGAAAAGGGTTTCAGTTTTGAAAATGTGAGGGTTAGACCACAAAGTCTAGTGAGATCCCTCAAACAACATTCACACCAAATAACATTTAAAAGAGTTTACTGAAATCATTAAGCAATAACGATTTTTGCAAGATAATATAAACGAATGCATAGTTGTTAATCCTCGCTTGGTCATACCCACACGTGTGACCTGATCCAAGGCACACACTCGCCTTGAGGAACAGACTAAATATGTTCAATCTTTCCATATGGGACACACTCCCCATATATTTATCATACTATCAACTGTATAGCATGTGCAAATGATTAAATACAACCGCACCATAAAATATAAATGTACAAGTAAGCGAACAAGTACCAATAAACTTTAGTTCCGAAACACTCACCTGGCGTCCACGTTAAGAAAGCTCACTCGCCAACGTTTATCTTCTACCAGCACCTACAAATGCACCCAACACACAAGACTAGCTAAGCCACGACCATCTTTGCATCGTACAATTAACCGAAAGTCCCACTAAAAGGGGTCCAGACTCGGTTCTGGATTCTGCATTGGTTTCCGGTCACACCGGGTTCCAGTACCACTTCCGGTATCTACCGGGTTCCGGTACCACTTCAGGTACTACCGGGTTCCGGTACCACTTCAGGTACTACCGGGTTCCGGTACCACTTCCGGTGCTATGGGTTTCGGTACCACTTCCGATGCTACGGGTTCCGGTACCACTTCCGGTACTATCGGGTTCCGGTATCGCTTTTGTCCAACTCCGGACTTAGCGACTTCCGGACCCAGGTTTTTTTTACGAACGATATAAAATCCCAAAATTAATGGATTGAGATCCCACACAACTTCCAAAATCGATGTTAATCTCGTAAAGACAAGGAGGTAATGATAGCCATTAAGTTAATCCTTCCAATTTTCTACACCAACTATATAGAAATAACACACAGAGACTCCATTTCCCTTTTCTTTCCAAAGATAACAAAACTTCAAACTCATACATTCTAGACTCCTGATTACAAAATTAATTAGCAAGAGATGAATGTTACCTTGCAAGATGATTCCACACACACCCAATTTGAAGAACCTTGAATTGCTTTGATTCCTTGATTTAGCACCCACAATCGCACACACTGTTCTTGAGAAATTTAGAATCCCTAGGGTTTTACACCTATTTATACACTTCCCAAAGCACACCAAACTTTTCCCCTTTTTACACTTTACACCCTAAAATTAATATTTATTCACAAAAAGGACACGGTTATTACAGCGAAGTATGTTGAATCTAAAACCGAGAATTCGAAAAAATAAGTTTGTTTCATGTTCATATTTATTCGTTTTTAAATCGCATATTAAATGTATAAAATTAAATGTCAATATGGTTAATTGGTCAAAAAAATGAAAAAATATTCGTTCGATGTGGGGTCTTCAAACCCATAACATTTGTGCTCAATTTGAAGGTTTTGATGAACGGTTATAATGATATAATTTATAAAAAAAGTAAAACATATTTGTTTAATGTATTTTAGTTTATGCATGTTGATATGATAAGAATGTAAAATAAAAAAATGAAATGAGAATGAATATAAAGTAAATTAAATAACTAATTATAATGGTATAAAGTGTAATTTAAAAATAAAAAATAATTTTATTTTTAATTATCATGTTGAACGTTGGAGGTTTTAAAGCTTTTAAACTCGTACATGATGTATTGAAATTTGTACTTCTTAAAAATTCAATAATAACCGTAACTGGAATTATTTTTAAAGAAGTATAATAGATAAATATAGATAAGAGCGTAAAATGTACAAGTTTTAAAAAATCTCGGTACGTCATTCTTGAAAAATATTGATACGTATTTATGATATTTCACAATATTATTAAGTTAAAAAAATATTCAATAATAAACTTATTTTGAAATTATTGACGAGAATATTGTAATAATATAAATTGTAAAAAAAATGCATTTATTAATATGTTTTAGTTAAACTATGATTATGTATTTTTAGTATTATAAGGGTGTAAAATGAAAATGAATAATGTAAGGAATATAAAACAAATTAATTGGTACATGTTTGTAACAACCCAAAATAACCAATCATAGATACGATAAACAAAAGCCCATAAGGGTCCCAATTACATCAAAAGATTTAGTAACATTCTCATAGTCTACGGTTCACAAAATAAAGACAACCGAGATGTCTAACTAGCATAGCATAAGTACTGACGGTCTCTATCCCCCGTCCCAACGAGCTCTAAGCTTTCGCCTTCCCCTTAGGAGCAGCACCTATATCATCTTTACCTGAAAATGGTTTTAAAATTTTGAAAGCGAGGGTTAGACCATGAGGTCTAGTGAATTCCCTTTGAAAACGTGCTCACAAGTCATTTAGAGAAATATCATGTCGTTCCAAAAAGTAGTAACATTTCAAGTCATGTATTCAGCAAGGGTATACACAGTGGAACCGACTATCATCACCTTACAAAGCCAGGCACGGCATTCATCATCACCTTACAAAGCCAGGCACGGCATTCGGGACATCAATAAAGGTTCCCCACTGTGCAACCCGACTCCACACATAGCAATAACCATAAAAAGCATGCATTTAAACGTACTTGAGGGTATCCCTCCTTCAATAGTAAAATAATACTTTTCATGTCAAAAATAACATATGATCATGTTGATTTCATAAACCAAGTTCAGACATGTCAAACCTTCACAAATCATTTAAGATACGAGTAATGACTCACCTGGTAATCAGCTAGGCGACACTCTAACAAAAGCTCACTTTATCACCAACCGAACACCTGAATTAGGGTTAATAAAGGTGGTATTAGATTCCCTAATTAAGCCCCAAAACATCTCCTATAAACTCCTAAGACCAGCCCCTAAACAACGCCTCGATTTTCAGGCCCGAACGACAAACGAAGCAGAACGGAGGTGCACGCAACAGGGAGTTGCACGACTTTTCCCGCGGCTTCCAAACCGCGTGGGAAACCGCGTAATCCCCTGTTCGAGGCCCCCTCCCCTCTGCACAATCAGATCAGCCCGAAAATCACCCAAAACTCCCAAAAACGCTCTCAATTGCTTGATACTTTTCCATAAACGAAGATTAACACTATAAAGACTCTAAAGGGATCAATACCCACTCCAAAACATTCGATCCTCGACCAAATATCCCATGGATTATCTCTTTTCAAAAACCAAAATCCTCAAGGTTGAACAAAACTTAGAAACCTCCATTGGAAGGTGTAATTCCATCAAGAGTTTAGAAATTCCCCAATGGATTCATTAACCTCACCCTTCCAAGTGGTTTCTTCCCAAATACTTATAAGAAAAGAATGAATCAAAGGAAAATACCTTCATACACCCATTCAACAAAAGAAGAGAAGAGATAAGGTAAGTATTTTACCTCAAAGATGATTTCCTTCAAGACCTTGCAAAATCCTCCTTCTTCAAGCCTTCAATTGCTGACTTCCTTGAGGCACTTCCCTCTCCACACTTTCTCAGTCGACATATGCACAAAATGAGGGTTTAGGAGGGTTTTCATCTAGAAACTTCTTCTTCTCACCTCATTGCCACTTAAGTTTTCAAATATCACACATTGGCCCCCAAATTCTTATTTATTCACAACAACTACAACAAGAAATTAAAATATGGGGTGCTCATCTTGATTTGAGACCCCATTTCTCGCTGAAAGATCCTCCAAAAAGTCGACGTAAATCGACTATCGCGATCCGAAACTATCGATGACGGTACTCCATGTCGGGTCACTACCTCATCAATGTACAACTTTGCCAACTTCTCCATCGGGTATGATTCTCTTATAGGAAGAAAATGCGCCGACTTGGTGAGCCGGTCCACAATCATCCAAATGGCGTCGAAGCCCTTAGGAGTTCTAGACAGTTTCGTCACGAAGTCCATCGCGATTTGATCCCACTTCCAAACCGGAATATCCAAGGGTTGGAGTTTTCCATACGGTCGTTGGTTCTCCACTTTTACTCTTAGACAGGTATCACACCTTTCCACGAAATATGCTATATCCTTTTTCATACCCGGCCACCAATAATCTCGTCGCAAATCACCAAACATCTTGTTAGTTCTCGGATGGATGGAGTACTTCGACTTGTGGGCCTCCTCTAGTATCAGCTTTCGGACATCCCCTAACTTTGGGACCCATATTCTACCACTGAGACATTTCAATCCTCGACTATCTTCTACCAAGGAGTCCACATTCCCCACCATCCTTTCTTTCTTGAGATTCTCCACCGCTAATGCTTCCACTTGCCATTTCTTTATTTCGTCCAACAAGTTAAACGTGACTTCGGCCCTTAAGGCTAAGATCTTCCTAGCTTCCCCTCTTTCTTTACGGCTCAAGGCATCGGCCACCACGTTGGCCTTTCCGGGATGATATTCAATCTCGCAGTCGTAATCCGTCAACAATTCCATCCATCTGCGTTGCCTCATATTTAGCTCTTTCTGATCAAAGAGGTGACGAAGGCTTTTATGATCGGTGAAGATTTGGCACTTGTCCCATACAAGTAATGCCTCCAAATCTTTAAGGCAAACACAACGGCCGCCAACTCCAGATCGTGAGTGGGGTATCGCTTCTCGTGCTCCTTCAATTGACGGGACGCGTAAGCGATCACCTTCCCACGCTGCATCAAGACACATCCCAAACCTAGCTTGGATGTGTCGCTATACACTACAAAGTCTTCCGTTCCATCTGGTAGGGTTAGAATCGGAGCACTACACAGCATCTCTTTTAATTTCTGAAAAGCTTCCTCTTGACTTCCGGCCCAACTAAACTTGACGTTTTTCTTAGTCAAGGAAGTCAACGGAGCAGCAACCCTCGAGAAATCCTTAATGAACTTTCGGTAGTACCCTGCTAACCCAAGAAAGCTACGGACTTCCGATGGCGTCCTGGGCGGTTCCCAGTTGCTAATGGCCTCCACCTTGGCTGGATCAACTTTAATTCCACTCTGGGACACTACATGACCCAAAAACTGCACTTCCCGAAGCCAAAATTCACATTTCGAGAACTTGGCGTAAAGTTTCTCCCGATTCAATAACTCTAACACGGCCCTTAGGTGCTCCCCGTGTTCCTTCTCTGTCTTTGAATAGATGAGGATATCGTCGATAAAGACGATTACGAACTTATCCAAGTAGGGTTGACATACTCTATTCATCAAATCCATAAATGCGACGGGAGCGTTCGTTAGCCCGAACGGCATCACTAGGAACTCATAATGGCCGTAACGGGTTCGGAAGGCCGTCTTTGGAATGTCTTCTTCACGTACCTTGAGTTGGTGGTAAGCCGACCTCAGATCTATTTTCGAGAAGTAGTTAGTTCCTTGCAACTGATCAAACAGGTCGTCGATTCTGGGAAGCGGATACTTGTTCTTAACGGTGACCTTGTTGAGTTCGCGGTAATCGATACACATCCTCATTGTTCCGTCTTTCTTCTTCACAAAAAGCACCGGTGCACCCCATGGCGAGGTACTCGGTCTCACGAACCCCTTATCCAACAATTCTTGAAGTTGGGTCATCATCTCCTTCATCTCGGATGGTGCCAACCGATATGGTGCACGAGCTATTGGAGCGGCTCCCGGCACCAAGTCGATCCGAAACTCGATTTGACGATCCGGTGGTAGATCACTCAAATCATCCGGAAATACTTCCGGGTACTCACCCACTATTGGTACATCTTCTACCCCACGTTTTTCTTTCTTCGTATCCACAACATAGGCTAGATAACTTTGACATCTCTTCCTTAAGCATTTAGTGGCTTTAACCATAGAAATGAGACTAGATTTCCTATCTCGACGGTTCCCATAAATCACCACCATCCCCCTATCCGGTAGATGAACATGAATTAACTTCTTGTTACATACAATGTTAGCGTTATTTTTCGCTAACCAGTCCATTCCCAACACTAAATCAAACTCTCCCATTGGCATAGGGTATAACCGCAACGGTACCAAACTCCCCTCTATGTCTATACAACACCCCTCAACCACCTCACTAACAAACACCAAATTATCATCAGCGGTTTCCACCTCTAAAGCATGATTTAAACACTTAGGTTTCACCCCCAAACATTTCACAAAATCAGGAGACACAAAAGAGCGATTCGCTCCCGAATCAAATAGCACCTTGGCACAGATAGAGTTTACCAAAAAGGTACCTGTCACGACATCAGGAGTCTCCTCCGCCTCAACCGCAGTCATACGAAACGCACGCCCCTTTGCACGTGCCGGTTCTTCCTTCTTCTCAATCCCCTGACTCCCTTGACGATTCCCAAATTGACCCGATCCTCCTCTCTTCAACATAGGACAGTCAAACCGTTTATTAGGGGTGAGCAGCGGAACTGGGTACCCGCCTTTGGAACCGGAACTGCTCCGGAACTGCCGGTTCTGAAACCGGAACCGATGTCACTGGTTCCGGTTCCGGTTCCTAAAATACGGAACCGATTGAAGCTGGGTAAGGTTCCGGTTCTCATTTTTTAAGAACCGCTACCCGCCGGGACCGATTCCGGGACCGGGTACCCGGAATCGCTGGGTACCCAGAACCGGAACCGCTGGGTACCTGGTATATTTTAATAAAAAATATCTACATATTTAATATTTATTATATATTTAATATTTACACATATATATATATATATTTAATCTAAATCTCACCATAATTTTATAATTTTTAATAATAAAAAAGAATTATAATCATTTTCTATAAAAAAACAATTAGAAATAACAACTGATGGTTTATGTGCCTAGTATTGCTTATATATAAGCTTCTCAACTTTCATTTGTAGTGAATTTTCGATGTGGGATAAATGAGGAGTGAGGAGTCTGATAGTTTTCTTAAGATCCCATCCCACATCGCTGGGAGAGACCTTCCAAAGCCTTGCATTGAGCTTATAAATAGACCCCATCTCCTTCAATCCCTTGGCCATTCCTCAATCTTGTGAGTTAGCTCCTTATCTTGTGAGTTAGCTCCTTTTTAGGCCTAATGCTTGAGCCCTTTGGCTTGAGTCATGTGGCTTGAGAACAATCAAATATTTTAGTAGGAGTGCCTATGAAAATGGGTGCACCATTAGTTTGTGTTATGTTCGTTTAATGTTTTAACGAACACGAACACAACGGATATTTAAATGAACAAACACGAACATCAAAATTTTTGTTCGTTTATTGTTCGTGTTTGTTCGTTTGTTCGGTTAAGTTAAACGAACGAACATGAACAAGCTTTTGTTCGTGTTCGTTTGGTTCATTTACAGCCCTACCAATAGGAGTTCAAAAATAAAATAAAAAGTTGTGAGCGGGTACCCGGAACCGGAACCGGTTCCAAAAAAATGAGAACCGACGGGAACGGTTCCGGTTCTTTTTTTCTAGGAACCGCCGGTTCTGGTTCCGGTTCCGGTTCCATGAAAATAGGGCGGGTACCCGGTATTGCTCACCCCTACCGTTTATGGTCCGACGATCCACACTGATAACAGCCCTTCTTCTTCGGACAATCCCTTGACATATGCCCCGGCAATCCACAATTAAAACATGACCCCGAGTCTGTCATACATTCCCCCTATGCGTTCGATGACACTTCCCACACGGCTTGTCGCCATATCCCCGATTTCCACGTAGCTCCGGCCTAGAGACCTTCCCTTTTCGGTTATCATTCCCCGATCCTTCCCACTTTCTCTTTTCTCTGACCCTCTCAGTTCGTTGACGATCTTTCTCCTTCTCGGTTAGTTCGGCCGCATTTATAGCCGATTGGAATGTGGTAGGGTTTCTTGCCAACACTAACTCATGGATGCTACTCTTCAATCCATAAAGATACCTCTCGATTCTGCGCTCTTCAGTCGATACATACAGTTCTGCAAAGCGAGCCTTCTCTAAGAATTTAGAAGTGTACTCTCTCACGGTCATGTCTCCTTGTGCTAGGTTCAAAAATTCTTCTTCTAACCTCTTGATTGCCGCCAGAGGGAAAAACCGAGCCTTGAACTTGCTCACAAACTCCTCCCATTTCATAGTCTTTGCCGCTACCGATTCCATTCCTCCAGTTTCGGCATCCCACCAAAAGATGGCATCCGATTTCAACATTGATAAGGCATAAATCACCTTATCCCCCGCGGCACACTTGCACGTCTCAAATACCAACTCCATCTCCCGAATCCACTTCATCGCTAAAACTGGATCGCATTCCCCCTTGAAAGTAGGAGGTTTGCAAGTTGAGAATGCTTTGTAACTACATCCTCTAGCAGCCGACTCATTCTCCACCAACGTTGTGGATTGTTTATAACTACCGATTTCCGTCACGGGTGGACTAGACAATTCCGTGGCCGCCTTACTCTCACTTTTCTCCTTACTTTTCGACGCCGACGTATCGTGACGGTTCATCCAACGATCCAACTTCTTTTGGAGTTTCTCCATTTCAGTGGTGAAGGCCTCATGAGTCACAAACACTTGACCCCCCGATGCCGAACTCTCTTGGCGAGACCTTTCAGCCTGTACCTCAACACTTTTAGCCCGACGAACAACCGGAGTCTTTTTCTTTGGACGAGTACCTCCCACTGCGGTGGTAGCCTTTTGTGGTGCGGTCTTTCGTCCCCTACCACGACCCCTTCCCCTTCCACGAGTAGCCGGCGGCCTCGAAGGGTCCACGGGTACGTCTGCATGGACCTCCTCAGACGTGTCTACCCTCACACTGGGTACTGACCTGCTCCTTAATGATCTTGCAGACATGGCGATACTAAAACAAATCACATAAAACAAACGTTTAATACCAACATCACACTATGAGGCAATTTAAGCATCCCCACTTGCCTGTAAATTCGAAATTATATTGGCCAGATATAATCCCCAATTTACCTCACATGATGATCCTCGACGCCCCGTCCTACGTATCCCCCTAGGTCTTTTCCTATAGCCATCCTATATCTCGGTTGTGTCCCTATCCGCAAAGTTTAAGTTTAGGCCCATCCGGTCACCTAAATCCCTTAAACTATGGCTCTGATACCATTTGTAACAACCCAAAATAACCAATCATAGAAACGATAAACAAAAGCCCATAATGGTCCCAATTACATCAAAAGATTTAGTAACATTCTCATAGTCTACGGTTCACAAAATAAAGACAACCGAGATGTCTAACTAGCATAGCATAAGTACTGACGGTCTCTATCCCCCATCCCAACGAGCTCTAAGCTTTCGCCTTCCCCTTAGGAGCAGCACCTATATCATCTTTACCTGAAAATGGTTTTAAATTTTTGAAAGCGAGGGTTAGACCATGAGGGCTAGTGAATTCCCTTTGAAAACGTGCTCACAAGTCATTTAGAGAAATATCTGTCGTTCCAAAAAGTAGTAACATTTCAAGTCATGTATTCAGCAAGGGTATACATAGTGGAACCGACTATCATCACCTTACAAAGCCAGGCACAACATTCATCATCACCTTACAAAGCCAGGTACGGCATTTGGGACATCAATAAAGGTTCCCCACTGTGCAACCCGACTCCACACATAGCAATAACCATAAAAAGCATGCATTTAAACGTACTTGAGGGTATCCCTCCTTCAATAGTAAAATAATACTTTTCATGTCAAAAATAACATATGATCATGTTGATTTCATAAACCAAGTTCAGACAAGTCAAACCTTCACAAATCATTTAAGATACGAGTAATGACTCACCTGGTAATCAGCTAGGCGACACTCTAACAAAAGCTCACTTTATCACCAATCGAACACCTGAATTGGGGTTAATAAAGGTGGTATTAGATTCCCTAATTAAGCCCCAAAACATCTCCTATAAACTCCTAAGACCAGCCCCTAAACAACGCCTCGATTTCCAGGCCCGAACGACAAACGAAGCAGAACGGAGGTGCACGCAACAGGGAGTTGCGCGACTTTTTCCGCGGCTTCCAAACCGCGTGGGAAACCGCGTAATCCCCTGTTCGAGGCCCCCTCCCCTCTGCACAATCAGATCAGCCCGAAAATCACCCAAAACTCCCAAAAACGCTCTCCATTGCTTAATACTTTTCCATAAACGAAGATTAACACTATAAAGACTCTAAAGGGATCAATACCCACTCCAAAACATTCGATCCTCGACCAAATATCCCATGGATTATCTCTTTTCAAAAACCAAAATCCTCAAGGTTGAACAAAACTTAGAAACCTCCATTGGAAGGTGTAATTCCATCAAGAGTTTAGAAATTCCCCAATGGATTCATTAACCTCACCCTTCCAAGTGGTTTCTTCCCAAATACTTATAAGAAAAGAATGAATCAAAGGAAAATACCTTCATACACCCATTCAACAAAAGAAGAGAAGAGATAAGGTAAGTATTTTACCTCAAAGATGATTTCCTTCAAGACCTTGCAAAATCCTCCTTCTGCAAGCCTTCAATTGCTGACTTCCTTGAGGCACTTCCCTCTCCACACTTTCTCAACCGACATATGCACAAAATGAGGGTTTAGGAGGGTTTTCATCTAGAAACTTCTTCTTCTCACCTCATTGCCACTTAAGTTTTCAAATATCACACATTGGCCCCCAAATTCTTATTTATTCACAACAACTACAACAAGAAATTAAAATATGGGGTGTTACAATGTTCATGATATTTAATAATATGATTAAATCTAAAAATATTTAATATTGGGCTCATTTCAAAGATATTGACGAGACGATCACAATGATGTAATTTGTAAAAAACAAAATGAGTTTTTAATGCATTTTATTTCATATACATTATTTATGTTTATATGATAAGAGTCTAAAATAAAAAATAAAAAAATAGGGGATTAAAAGTAAACTACATACCTAATTATAAGGGTAGTAAATGTAACGTATAAATTAAAAAAATTGAATTAAGAAGAGATTTAAGAAGGAGTGAATGTGAGTGTGTTAATTAAACTTATAATGTAAATTGCGTCCAGATAAATGTTTAGGCGAAAAAATACTGAAGTCAACTCACCAGAAGTCGACACGTGTCATGCTAGTTACTTATTTATTATATGTATAGATTACAAGATATTTGGCAAGTTAAAGTTAGTTGTGTTATGTATCATTTTAAGATATTTTATAAAAATAGTTATTAAAAATTACTAGATACTATTAGCTAAGTTAAAGTTATTTATATGCATCGGTTCAAGATATTTTACAAAAATATTTATAAAAAATTATGAGATATTATAGGCAAGTTAAAGTTACTTATATTGACGTTAATTAGGTCATGCAATAGTATGTAAAGCAATTAATCAAGTAATAATGAATTTTTAATTAAGTATCTAAATTAGATGATAAATTAGAAAATAAAGAACAATATTTTTTATATTAACAAACGATAATGAGTATTAATGATTAAACATATATTTTTTGTTTAAAAATTCACAAAAATGTTTCAGAAAATGCAATGTTCGACTTATTGCATATTATTATATAACGGAAATTAAAATTATGTTAAAATATTACAAATTTTAATTACATTTTTCATATTATATGCAACTGTTAATCAAAACTCTAGTTGATGTAATGAGTTTCTTAAAATCATCAATTAAGATATCAAACTTTCTAAAATTACATTAATTACATGATCCATAATACAAAAGTGTCAATTAGTATAGTTGTCCTACAATATGAATTTTAGATAATCTATAACATTAATTGATAATTCTGATTCACAGCAACAAACATGCAATTTCACATTGGAATTTCAGAAACTTTACAGATATTAGTCAACATAGAATTAATGAAAATCAGTTGTTCTTTTCTCATTACATTACCATTAAATTCACTGTAATAAAATTGGGTTTAAAGAATGTCAAAACCTTTTAAAATATTGTTTGGCAAATATAAATTAAATTATTTTTATGTATATATTTGGATGGACATAATCTAGTTTATTATAATCTACTTGAAGTAGTTTATGAAAAACTTTTTATAACTTTTTCTAATTATGTCCTCATTAATATTAATTATTAATTTATTAAAAATTAATTTTCTACTAATAGTAATTAATATTAATTGGAAATTAATAATTAAATTTAATTATTCATTAGTGTTAATTTTTAATTATTTATAATTATTTGTTAATCATATCAAATATTTTTATAGTTCTTTTAATATTAGTCCATATGTTTTAGTTATTAATTACTATCAATTTTTAATTATTATTCACATATTTATTTTTATTCATATTATATGTAATGATTATTTAGAATCATAAGTTAATTTAGACTTTTACAAATTCATAATTTATGGTATATATAATAATAATAAAACTTAAAAAAATTTAATTACCATATTATATTTTTTAATTTTTTCTTTACTATCTTGCTTATATTAATTAACACATTATAATTTTATAAATTTGTTTTAACTATCTATACTATATTATAAATCCTTTGAAAAAAACTCTTAAAACAAGTTTTTATGCATCAACTACTGTTTATTGATGCATATTAATTAAAATTCAAGATTACAAATAACGATGCATGAGTACAATTGTTTAAAGTTAAATTTCAAATTCATGCCTAACTTATAAACATAATCACAAATACAGAATAAACATCTCATTTTATAAAATATAATCAGGATAATTATGAATTCTAACAGAATACTTAATGTTTTTTTATAAAAAAAACATTATATTATTAATGTAACAACCGGGTTTCATATTTTTGGCCGATAAATAAAGTGTGTGGTAGAAGTTAAAAATTTAAAAAGTTTAGTGGGTTAAGTGAGAAATAGGAATAAATTAGGGTTTGTTGAGAGAAGTATAAAAAGAGTAAAACCCTAGAAACCCTATCATTTTTTCTCCTAAATCAATCAGGCGGCTTCAGTGCGATTGTGTGTGCGCGCTAAAACATTGGAGCTTGCAGGAGGTGGAATCACATGTTTTGGAGTGGAAATTTCATCTGTTCTTGAGGTAGCATTCTCTTCCTTTCACGTATTAATTTAATTAAAAGATTTAGGAGTGGTAGGGTTAAGTTGTATTAACCAATCGGGAAGAAATGAAATAGTCAGTTTGTGTAATCTCCTTATTAGAGTAAATGGAGGGATTAGTGGTCAATTAGTTAATACTAGTATTCTCTAATTGATTAATGGTTTAGTATCAAATGTTAATTCCGATTTTAGAAGAATCTCTTCTGTTGAAAAACCTTAAGTTCGAAGTAGCGCTGGTATCGGAACCCAATTGGGAACCGGAACCATTAAAATTAGGATCCGAAATTTGACTTAATAGATGATCCGGAATATGGACTAACCAAATCAATTCTGGAAGTTAAAATGTAACAGATCCGGAAGATTAAAGTAGATCCGGAACCTATTTAAAGTTGGATCCGGAACACTTAATGAGAACCGGAATTAGGCCCACCTAACTTGAGATCCGGAATTTTTCTATGAAATGAGTTTGGGCTGCAGTCACGAGATCCGGAACGTGGGTGTAGATCCGGAAGTGGTTGCATTGTGGATCCGGAATCCAAAATTTTGGATCCGGAATGCATGGTTTGGGCCTCGTAACATAAGCACCGGAAGTTGGGCCTCTTAATTGCAAGATCCGGAATCTTTTATTTTCATTTGGACTGAATTGGGTAAAAGGGGAACCAGATTTAATTGTTGGGTTGGATCCGAATTAGTTTATCAATTGGGTTTATCCTATAATGATCCGGAATTTGTATATCTTGGACCGAGATTTTAGGAATTTTAGTGGATCTGAATTCCGTTTATTAATTGGGCCGAGCTTTAGAAATACTTGGGCCGAGACTTTAAATTGGTTTAGTGGACCGGATTCCATTTATTACTTGGACTAGCCACGTGGTCCAGATTGGGTTATTCTTGGGCCGGATGTTGATGGACCGGATTTGATTAATTAATGTTGGGTTTCGAATTATTATTGGACCGGATTTGTTTAATTAATGTTGGGTATGTTATTTAATTAAAGTCTGATATAGTATTCATTATTTTGGGCTCCGGGGTATGGTTATTTAAGTGGGATCCGGTATACGTTTATTTAAATGAGAACCGGAATTAAATATTAAAATTGTTAGACTCGGATTGTAAGTTTGGCCGTGAGGATCCGGTATTCCAACGGATCCGGTATTTAAGTGTTGGGTATTTTCGGCTGAGACTTTCCAGTTAGTAAAACTCAGTAGAACCTAGTGTGTCTTACCCGGTATGTGTGTTGGGTTTAAATGTAGGTGCGAGTAGAAGCAGTTGGTTGCGAGTAAGATTTCCTAGCAAGGACCGCAGCTGAGTCTTTCTAAACCTAAATTTTTTACAAGTGTGATTGAAGATTAATAACTAACCGTGTGCTTTTCAACTACTTTTATTTCAAAGCGATGAGTAAATAGTGGCATGGTTATTATCTAACTGTGTGTTTTTCAACTCTTTTATTTCAAAGCAAAGATTAATTGTGTGACAATATGTGTGATTTATATGTGTGTGACCATGCTCTGCTTTGGTGTGAAATGGAGGTGTGTCCCATAATAATTATATATATGAATTTGTTTCATATATGGGCGGTGTGTGCCCTATTGCGCTGTCACGGTGTGTGTGACTATAGCGTGTGTGTGCCCAATTCGCTGTCACGGTGTGTGTGACTATAGCGTATGCCAGTAGCATGTGTCAATGTGTGCATATCATCTTAGTGTGCTTATTATGATTGGTATAAATGCTTTCATAACTGATTTTGTAAACTGTGATATTTCTGGTGTGACTTGGTGTGGAAGGAACTCACTAGACCTCATGGTCTAACCCTCGCTTTTCAAAACTAAAACCTTTTCAGGTAAGCAGGTAGCCGAGAGCACGTTTAGAGGTTTGGCAAGACGTGGGTCGGAGCTTGCGTTTAGAAGGAGTAGAAGAACTTCCTTTTTATGTCTAGTTAGATTTCTCAGCTGTATTTAGGGTTATTTCCGCGAACCCTATGTTGTAAATCTTGATAGTGTGACCATGTTGAGCCGTTTATAGCGTTATGAATTAATGAGGTAGCTTCTAGCTCGTATGTTTAGTGTGGGTTGTTACAATTAAACATAAAATAATTCACGTCATCATTAAACCTAATATAAATTAAACTAAATAAATGTATAAAAAACATTCTCGGTTTCTCAAAATTACACAAAACCGTATTATAAATTGACAAATACAAAACATAAAACAAAATATTAAAGTCAAGATGTATTGCGTTGTATTGCGTTGGTACAATTCTGTATTGTGAAATATTGTAATTGGTTATCTTTTCAAGATGTTTTTTTTGATCATTTTACATACTTATTGTAACGACTCGGACTAAATTGAAAGACTTTTATGTCTTGGGTTGGGTTTTAATTATAAATGAAAGTTGAGGAGCTAGTTGGTGAAATAAGGACAAAGTATATAAGGGCACAAAACCCTAGGTAACATTCTATTCCTATTTGTGACTAAGGTTGGCGGCTGATTAGAGAGAAAATAGAGAAGGAGCAAGAAGGAGAAAAAGGGAGAGGGAAAGAAGAAAGAAGATAGAGAAATAGAGCAAAGGAGGGCAGATTTCGAGTTGTTGAAGAGGAAAGAAAGGTGTTCTTCATTGTGACTCAAGCAGGTAAACTCTTCTCCTCATCTCAAATCCTTGACCCTTTCTGTCGATTTAGCCATTGTTGAGTTTCTTGTTAAAATTGAGTTTGAAACTAAATGGGAGAGTTTAGGCATCAAATCTTGTTGTATGCAGCTAAGATTTCCGTATTAGTTGGGCATAGTAATCTTAGTATTGGTACTAATCTTAAATCCGGAGGTTTTAACTGTATCAGTGAGTTCTCGGTCAAATTAAGGGTCAGGTCGACGTCCGGAAAGTCCCTCGGACGTCCGGACACGTCGTTTAGTTGAATGTTTCCGGATGCGGAAACTGTCCGGGTGAGAAAGTTACCCGGTGAGTTGTTGTCCGGAAAGTCGAGGGTCCGGTGTCTTGGAAGTGTCCGGAAAGTACTGTTGTCCGGGATGTTGTGTCATCCGGATTGGTGTGTTATCCAGAAAATCTGGTGTCCGAGAAGTTTAGTAATAAGCTTATGTTTTGGCCTTTAATTCAGGAAAATCGATTGGAAACTGTCCGGGTGAGAAAGTTACCCGGTGAGCATCAGGTGAGTTTTCTAAACCGAAAAATGTGGCTTTTAATATGTTTTTCTAAAGCGATATCATGATGAGAAATGCTGTGTTTATACTTATACTCTAAATGTATGGATGTTGATTAAAGTTTTGTTATGAGATGTATGCATACCTTGTTTGAGACGTAAACTGGCCTAGACGGGAGAGTACTCCCGCCAGTGCTCATGCGGGAAAGTAGTCCCTTTATGCCAGGGGTAGTGTGGCCTGCGAAAGGCAGCATGAGACTGACTCGTTGTCACCTTAGGGTGGCTTCAGGGTGTCAATTTACGAGGGGCGGACGTTATTCCGTGAACGATTTTAAATGAGCAGATATATGAATGTTTTATGCTGAAAATGATAAACTATTTTAAATGCTTTGATAACTGTTAGGAGGGACTCACTAGACCTTATGGTCTAACCCTCGTATTTTCAAACTAAAACCTTTTCAGGAAGACAGGTGATGAAAGGCTCTATCAAGTGAGCAAGGAGTTAGCGATGAAGCTTGGTAGTATAGCGACACTATAGTACTGTTTAGTTTATTTCTCAGTTGTGTAGGTTGTTTCCGCCAATCAATTTTGTTATGTGTAAGGAAATTTTGGGACCCGATTTTGGGATATTCTATGATATATGACATTGCATGCTTATTTATAAGTAATGAAATGTTTAAGAATGTTGGGTTGTTATAGTTGGTATCAGAGCCATAGTTTAAGGGATTTAGGTGACCGGACGGGCCTAAACTTAAACTTTGAGAGTAGAAATCACAACTGAGAATAAGGAAATGCGTTAGGAAGGCACTATTATTGGTATAAGGAATGCGTTAGGAGGACACTATAGTGGAAATAGGACTAATAGGGTACCGAGGACGGTCATGTAAGGTAAGTTTGGGATTACACCTGGCCAGTGTAATTGTGAATTTACAGGTACATGTATGTGCTTGATCTGCCTTATTATTCCGAAGTTGTATTCTGAAGCAAGTCAGGTATCATGTTCCAGTACTCTAGAATGTCAGCAAGATCCCTGAGGGGTAAATTGAGACCCCTGTTTGGGGAAGTATCGTAAAAGATCATTTTGATGTGATGTATGTATACGTCGTAGAGGAGAAATGTTGTATAGAATGTTATGAGTCGTCTAGAGGTAGCTCTTCGTGGATTCGAAGAGGATGAATGTTTGCTTTTGAATAAGACTCTCGATCCTGGTGAGTCCCAGTTGTAGAACTCGTGAGGTAGATCAGTTGGGATGCCAAGGAAAGACAGTGTTGAAATCTTGAAGTGTCAATAGAGCCCTGACTTCTTAGTCGAGCTTTTAATGGCAGGATAAATGACATGAGATCCTTTAGTGAAATGAAAGCATGTAGAAGTAAATATGAGATGAATTGGTCAAGACGAGAATAGTATGATATAGTTGAGTAAGTGGACCGTTGAATGTATGTATGGTAAGTCGTTGCAAGGCCGAGAGGGCGACCACTGGTCGAAAGTAGAGTGTCTATGATAAGTTGCGTGAGTAAAAAGATTGACCTTGTTTGAGTGAGTAGCCTTAAATTGCAAGTAGAGTTTCATGCATTGAGTTCGTACATGTGTACAGGAGATTTTTCATAAGTAAAGTAAATGTGTAAATATCGAATTTGATCGAATATGAGTCGACATGTGCAAGCGTATGTTTAAAGAAAAATGCAAATCCATGTACATCGCACAATGAAGTTTTGAGGTTTACGATTTGCAAAAATATTCCACTCTTTTCATGATAAGTTAAATTGTTGCGAAAAAGTCAAGAAAACGTTTGAATACAAAACTTTTATAACCAAATGAGTATTGACGTGTTGAAGTTATATGAATGAGTGTGAGAACCGACTGGTTTACTTCGTGTCGGTAAATTCTTTCAGAATTTTTTCATTGGAAAAGATTTTCATTCAAAGCATTACTGTCGTAACAACATATTTTGGTTGAGTAAAGTTAAGTTTCACGAAAAGTTGCATGCAAGCGATTCTCGAGATCGTGGTGCAGGGCGTTGGAGTCATGAGTATGTTGGGGTTGTGCGTACCCAAGTTGTTTCCAAGTATTGTTCTTTAAAAATAATAAAGGGTGCGAAATGATTTATTTGTCGCGTTGGCATGCATGAAGGCTATGAACTCACTAGGTCGTAAAGTACTACATTTTAAGCTAAGGAAGAACTCCTAGAGTGGAGAGGTGTTGGACAGATCATGGGAGAATGTTTGTAGCGGTGAGATTATGGTGCAATTGGAGAGATGAGCAGTGGGAGAGTCAGAAGTGGACCTTGGTGTCGGTTGTATGAGGGTCTATACCCTTGTGCGGTGACTGGAAATACAGTTACCGAGGGACGTTTGTGTTCAGGAGAAGGACTAGAAGTCACCAAGGTATTGGTATTAGCAACTCGTTATGAGTAGTGTGGCGAAGTAGGAATGAAATATCCTTGAAGTCGAATAAGAGTTTTAAAGTAATCTTGTAACGTTGACGTCGCATAAGTAAGTTTTGAAATGAGAGCGTCGGGAAAATGAAATGATTATGATATGATGGAAGAATTAGGTTCAGTAAGGAACCCATGTTAAAGAATAGGTTAAGAAAGTATCAACAGGTTGACTGTTGATGTTGAAGTCGGCAGTCGTGTAAGGTGACTGAGGCCGGGACTTGAACCAGAAGGTTGGAAGTTGAGGGAGCACCTTGTAGGGGTGTTAAGGTGGTGAAAGACTGATGTTTTAGATCATCGTTTTACTTGCAAGGTTTGGATGATCCGTGAAGGATGATGTATTTAGCACGAACGAAATAAGCATACAGATTATGTCGAAATGTGAGAGATCGTGCCCTGTCTATGTATTGGTTTGGAATCGCAAATAGTTAGTAAGAAACGAGTATGTTAGAGTTAATCAGGAACTCGTGAGTCATGGTTCAACTAGAGTTGGGGAGAGACAAGTAGCGAGATAGACTCGCTTATTTATGCGGGAGAATATGAAAGCAAGTTTGAGTTGTGTACGAATGACCATGAGAGACCTGGTGGGCAGTGTGATGTTATAGGTGGAGAATGTACGGATAAGTAGTGGTCTCAATTGGCAAGATAAAAGTGTCATCCAGTGTCGTAGTAGCGTAATGTTAGAAACATGAAGTATTAAATAGAAGCCTTTTTGGGGAATTCGGATGAGGTGTACGATTTGTTAATCAAGTTATTGGAGCACTTGGTTTGGAAGTTGGCGTTGTGATATGGCTATTATCGGAATAGAATGTCGGAGCGGTAGTGGGTGGTTACCCGGATGAGAAACCAAGTGTTTTTGGTTGTGTGAGTCGCTAAGTAAGTATAATTTCAGAACCATTGGGAGTTTAAAGAGGATGATGGGTGTGTTAGTCAGAATGTGGTGGAATAGATGTGAAATCCTTATCGAATGTGAGCTGTTGCTTATGTGTGAACAAATTGTCTGAGAAAGAAAAAGTTGGAGTTTTAAGAATGTATAGTGACGTTGAACTCTGGTGTCAGTTCAAGGTGTTTTGGTCGAAAGCCTTAAGTTAGAATGTTAGTGCAACCGTCTGGTGGTGTATAGTGATGAGAAAGCATTTGCAGCTTGGGAATTGTCGGAAGAGAAGGGCGAGTAATGTTGGAGGGCAGTGCTCCACGCTAACATGGGGAGGTGAAGACAGTATGTTGGAATAAGTAAGTAAGTCAGAAGTAGTAAACTTGATGGTAATGCCAATAGGTGCAGTGTTGCGTAGATTGTCCTTGATAAGTGTGCGAACTTTTGGAAAGAGCGTTGAGGAAGGAAATTGTGTATGATTTTTGTGCAGGAAAGAAGTGGGTAAGACAACTGTATGAGTTAAGTTAGTGACCTTGTGAGAAACGTTCAAATGAACCGATCGTTCAGTGTAAGCTATTGAGAACAGTAGAGTGTGGTCATGGGTACTTCTCCTAGTTGAGTGGGGGGAGAATCGAAGTTATGTTTTATGTCTGGACGTTTGTAGCTAGCAGTAAGAAATTATTGAGCCTTCAGGATAAGTCAATTCGGATGGGTGAATACTTCAATGAGGGATCATTGAAGTTTTTCGGTTTATGGTCACGTTAAGTGTGAAGTGATGAGAACGTATGAAATAGTTGTCAAGCTGTAGCCGATGTGATTCGGGAAGGGAGTATAATCGACTTAGTCGTATGTCGATTGGAAGAAGTAATCTAGAAAAATTTACGTACCCGAAGAGGGAACTCCTAGGTGTGGGTTGTCGAGATGTACAAGGTTGGCCTTGTGCCAAGTGGTCAGTGAGGGAATTTTCCTAGTTAAAGATTCTTGTTGTTGTGACGGGGAATCCCACCAAGTTCTTTCTCTTAAGGAAGTAAAATGTACGAGAGACCTTATTTGGACGTGTCCTAAAACCGTGAGTCCCGTCGTATGGACGGAAGCGAGCAAATGAATGTGCGGTTGGCCTTGGTCCATCAGGTAGTTGTAAGCGAGTATGGTGATCGAAGAAGGTACAAGTAGGACTGTTAAACCTTAAGCTTGAGAGATAGGTAAAGTGGGTTACGTCTGTGGATCCGTTGAAGTTTATTGAAGTGGATAGATAATGTACGATCTTGTGGTGCCAGGTGAGAGTTTGAGAAGAAATTCATAGTGCGGTGCACGTCTCTTATGGAGAGCCGAGATGAGAAGTGAGTAAATGGCGACCTTACAAGAGATGCAGACGACAAGAAGTTGACTTTTGTCATTAGTGAGTGAGTTAGACCAGTGTCATACAAGTAAGATTGGCCAGAGGAATTAAAGGGTGTTCGTCCGACATTTCATGTCTTGGACGTAAAGAGGTGTGTCAGAAGCCGTTGTGGCTGTTCCTTTGGGAAACATCAGTATAGGTGAGTGGTTGACTTATGTAGAAGAACTGTTAGAAAGCGTGAGCTATAAAATTTGCAAAACGAGGAATAGGGAAATTCGTTTGATTAAAGTTCGATAGAGGTATCATAAGGGACGAGGGGCTGCTTGGGAGGTTGTAATAACCCGATTTTCTAGTTGGCATTGAAAGTTGGTGGCCAAAGTGAGAAGATTGAAACTTTAGTGCTCAAGGGTGAAATGAGAGAGTTAAATAAGAGGAAACCCTATGTTCTTCATTTCTTTTGTGTTTGGTTCTGTGGATCGATAGAAGAAAAGGGGAGAAGAGAGTTTGAGAGCCAAAACCCTAATGTGGGGGTGTGGAAGAAGGAAGGCTTCAAGGATTGATGGTAGCATCTTCAAGGTATAATTTCTCCTTCTACACTTTCTTTCTCTTTGTGGTGATGTTTAGTTAGAAGTATTAATGGAGTATTCTAGAGTTAGATTATGGGTTTTGTTACCTTCTTTGAGAATCCTTCACCAATTCAATGGTGGAAGTTGATTCTAGCAAGGTTTCGGGCTTTAATGGAGTTTTGAGTTTTTGAGGATAAAAGTGGTGAATCATTAGATGGATTTAATGGATTAGATATTATTTTAATTGTTGGTAATTGGTTCTTAATGTTGTTTATATCCATGATGTCGATTTGGGAGAATTAGAACTGAGTTGGGGGAATTTAGAGATGAGAAACCCTTGGCTTTTGGAAGAAAATTCGTGCAGGGAAAACAAACCAGAGATCCGCGCCGATCTCGGCGCCGATGGATCGGCGCCACCATCGGCGCCAGGCTCTGTTTCTTTGTTTTCCGTTTTTGCTTCGTTGGTCGTTTGAGCTTGGGTTCGAGGCTTGGTTTAGGGGATTGTCTTAGGACATTATGGGGAATGTTTTAGAGCATAATTGGGGAGTCTAATACCTCATTTGTTAACCCCAATTCAGGTGATCGTTTGGTGTTTAAGTGAGCTCCAAGTAGTGAGTCGTTTAGCCGAGCATCAGGTGAGTTCCCTTATGCATTATTTCTATCTTTTAAAATGAAATGCGAAGAATTGATATGTCTGAAAATGAGTTACTTGTTTATCATGAATCTTATGTTTTCTTATGCATGAAAAGTGTTAGTTTGTAATGTGGAAGGAGGATATTCCTCGAGTAAGTTTAAAGCATGTTCTAAGTGTTTATGCTTGTGATAGAGTCGGGTTACACAGTGGAGGACCCCCGAGTTGCCGTCCCTGGCTTTGTAAGGTGATGAGTTTCCGTCCCTGGCTTTGTAAGGTGATGAGTTGCCGTCCCTGGCTTTGTAAGGTGATGAGTTGCCGTGCCTGGCTTTGTAAGGTGTTATTGGTCCGTACCACTGTGTATACCCTTGTTTGAGCTCAAACTTGTTAAGTACTGTTTGCAAGGAAACGTATTTCTAAAAATGTTTTGTGGTCACGCTTTTAGGAGGGAATTCACTAGACCTTATGGTCTAACCCTCGCTTTTCAAAAATAAAAACCATTTTCAGGTATTAACCGTGTATGGAGTTTCATCTGATGATATTGGAAGGTTGGGTCGTGGCAAAGGGGCGAGAGATAGTGAAGACTTGTAGAGTACCGCCGAGCTTCTTGTAGTATCTCAGTTGTGAAGGTAGTTTCCGCTGCGAGTTTAGAGTAATTTAGATGTATTGTAGACTTTGGGACCGTTTTTGATTGAAATGTTAAATCTTATATTTTATTAAATTTCTGGGTTGTTACAAATGGTATCAGAGCCATAGTTTAAGGGATTTAGGCGACCAGATGGGTCTAAGCTTAAACTGTGGAGTAGAGTGGGACACAACTGAGATATAGGAAGCCATTAGGAATGACCGTGATCATAGGATATCTTGACAATAGTAGTGAGAACCCTCATGTAAGGTAAATTCAAGTAGCATCTGGCCAATGCTATTATGGATTTACAGGTGCATGGGTGTAATCAATCGCTATTGTCGGGATGGGTGGTGAGAGTGGCAGTATGTAGAAGGTTCTAACCTTGTGCTTGATAGCAAAGAGTTGATGTGTCGTGGGAGACCCCTTGTATTGTGGTGTTTGTAACTTCTAGAAGGAGTGTGGTCTAGAATGTTGATGAGCTGTCTGGAGGTAAACTCTCTGGGATAGGAAGTGAGAAGTATGTTGGCATCTTGAAAACCTTCAATTCAAGATCGGGTGAGGGAATCTAGTCTTGGATTCCTTAGTCAAACGGTTTAGTAGCAAGGTTAATGATTGTAAGATATCAGTGTTGTTTTGAGGTATGTATGAGAATAGAAGGTGAGCTAAGTGGTCGATTGTTAAACCATGTAAGAGTGATCAGTCAGGAGGGTTATGAAGCACTTGTGCTACAAGTTGTAGCATAAGTAAGGAAGCGGTTGTTGGTTGTAGTATGGTACCAGTGAAGAGTTAAAGTGGGTGCAACGATTGACTTAGTTAGAGTGAATAGCCTTCCTTTTGCATATTGAATTCCATGCATTTTGCTGCTAAAACTATTATACGAGACTCTTTCATGTTAAAAAGCATGTGCGTGCATGATATGTTTTCTTGTTTTGGGGAAATGAGTTGACGCGTGCGAGCGTGTTTTCTTTAAAGTAAAAGACAAACTTGTTTTCATTATACGATAAAGCTTTGAGCTTAGTGATTTACGAATTATTTCACGTTTTTCTTGTGGAGGGAATCTTCGTTACGAAAATATTGAAAACATTTTATTGCGAGGTTTATTTTACAAACAAAATGAGTGCTGACTCGTTATTTTCATGTAAGCGAGTGTTGGAGTTAACTGACCCACTTTGGGTAAGTGATTTCGTTCTGAATTCTCTAGCCGTATTGGAAAAGGTTTCGTTGGAGATGACCGTTGTGTCGGCAACGAGTTGGATAGACAAGGGTACGAAGTATCGTAAGAGTGCCTGTGAGCGATCCTTGCGATCGTTGCGTTTTTACTAATCGTCTTGAGTGGTGTTGGGTCATACATACTCAAGCTTGTTTTATGATTTTGTGTCTACTGTTTTTTTTTAAAAAAAAAAAGGTGTTCAAAACGATTTCAATCGTTGTGTCATTATGCATGAAGGCTATGAACTCGCTAGGTCGGGAAGGGTATTGCGATTGAGGTTGAAGAAAGGCTTTGGGTGAGGAAAATTTTCAGTTGGATAAGATGTGGTCGAGTTATGACCTTAGTGTTCCCGTTAGAGGAAGTGGGTGAATACCGGGAGTCTCAGGCAGTGAATTTGGGAATGTCGGTACGATTGTAGTTCTAGCTATCGCTTGGCTATGTGAGAATAGTTTTAACTGCGGTAAAAGTTGAATGGTTAGAGTGTTTCTGTTGGTGAAATGGTAATAAGTAGCGTTACGTTACTTGATGTAATGTTATCGGCTTTGAGTCGGAGTACTAAGATGTTTGGGTAATTAAATTTCTACGCTAAAAAAAAAGGTCTTGTGTTTCCTCAAGTGAGAGCGGTGGGGTATAAGTTGGTTATGAAGAGTTGGACGAAGTGGATTCTGTTAGGAATCTAGGTGGTCTAGGACGAATGGAATCTTCACATGTAGTCCATTGATATGGAGGTTTGCGACTGTTTATCATGTCTTAAGTTAGAGGCGTTGTCAGGAAACTGAATCGTGAGAATGAACCCGTTGCGGGCAAGCGAAGGAGGTCGTCCAAGAATGTGTAAATGATATGGTGTAGGAACACCTAGTTAGGGCATTAGGAGAACGGAAGATCACCAATGTAGATGTGATGTCCATTGAGGTTTTGATGATTCGCTTGCGCGTAAAGTGTCTAGCACAGCGGAAATAAATCGCGATGAGTTGGCGAGGAACGAGAAATTGTTCGAGGAGTTAGGAGAAATAGATCCCTTCAGGAATCCCTGTCTGTCGTGATGCGACTGGACAATTGCATGTCGATTGCCGTTGTTGAATCAGTGACCGTTCTGTTGGATAGTTGTCAGGAGGTTGGTATTGGAGAAGTAACTATAGTGTGGTTATCTTGTGAGTGTTCGTGCTAGGATGTGAGAAGTTGTTCGGAGAAGGTTGTGTATCCGGCATGACGCTGGACCACCTTGTGTGAGTGTTTCAAAGGTGATAGATCGTGGTTGCATAAGTAATTTCTTATGGGGTTTGATGAGCCATATAAGAACGAAATGATTAGTATAATCGAAGCGGGTGTGCTTTGGGGAGTTGACCTGGACATGTGGTTCGTCTAGACCCAGGATAGGTAAGGTCGGGAAACGTTTATACTTCAAATGAAAAGGGGTTGTGCGCAGCATGAAGGGAGTAGTATCTTTTGGGTGTGTAATGGCATCGTGAAGGCTTGTTTGCATTGAGTGGGTCGACTGTGTTGGAAAGTTAGGAGCTCGTGGTAGTTCTCGGTGCTAAGTACTTTATGAGGACTTGGCTAAAGGTCTTGATTGATGATTTTGGAGAAACCGTTCTTTTGGGCTGTAGCGGAGTGTGATGGGCGTTCTGTGTAGGCACGAGAGGAACTGAGGACGGTATGGTAGATCAAGTGTAGACAGGCTTGCGGTGAGAAGATGTCAGGAGACACTGGAAAGGTGGACTATAATTAAGGAACTGTTATTTGTAAGGCATAAGAAAAAGAGATCATTGTGTATGTCATGGTTAAAGGGTTGAGGAAGCTAAGTTCGTGCGACAGGTCTAAAAGTGGACTCATTTTAGCGAGACATTCTTTTGAGGCATCTTTAGCGTATTAAGTTAGAATGGAAACAAGTGGTCGGATGGAGTGCCCTGGTTGAGAGACCTTTGGATTAGATTCGGTATTGTTGGGGAGAATGCTCCTCGTGAGCGTGTCGATAAGGTAGTGAGAATGTTTGAGTTATGTAGGAACTCGGGAGTTATAGTTCGACAAGTTGGGAAAGGACTAAGTAGCGAGATAGACTCGATTGTGTATACGGGAGGATGTGGAGGCAAGTTCGAATTGTGTGAATGATCATGAGAGATTTGGTCTGCAGGGTGATGTTATGGGCCAAGAGTGCTCGGATGTGTAGTGACCGTAGTTGTCAAGCTAAGTGTGCCAGCTAGTGTCGTAGTGATGTGATGTTAGAAAGAGAGGAAACATCGAATAGAAACCTTTTGGGGGTTTCAGATGAGGTGTTCGGTTTGTTAACCAGATTGTTGGAGCACGTGGGAGTAAGTTGACGTCGTGGTATGAGTATGTTAGGAATAGAATGACGGAGTGGTGGTGGGTGGTTACCCAAAATAGAAACCAAGTGTTTCTAGTTGTAAGAGTCGCTAAGTAAGCATGTTTCTGGGATCATTGGAAGTTTGAAGAAGGTGATGAGATGTTAGTCAAAATGGGGTGTAGTAGATGCGAAATCCTTAAGGAATGTGAGTGGTTCCTCATGTGTGAAAGGATTGTTCGAGGAAGTAAAGGTTGGAGATCAAGAATGTGTAGTGACGTCGAACACTGGTGTCGTTTCGAGACGACTTGGTTGAATGCCCTAAGTTAGGATCTTGGTGCAACTGTTTGGTTAGGCGAGTAATAGGAAAGTGGTATCAGCATGTGGGAAGGTCGGGAGAGAGGGGCAAGTAATGATTGGTGGGTTGTGCTCCACGCCAACGTGGGGAGGTGAAGTTAGTATGTCGGATTAAGTGAGTAAATTTGGAAGTAATAAACTTGACAGCAATGCCAAAAGGTGCAGCGTTGTGTAGATTGTCTTTCATAAGTGTGCGAACCTTTGGGAAGAGTATTGATGAAGGAAATTGTGTATGAGTTGAGTTAGTGACTCTGTGAGAAATATTTAAACGAATTGGTCGTGCAGTGATTAATCTAGTGAGAATAGTATGGTGTGACCATGGTTACTCCTCTTGGTTGAGTGAGGGTAATCGAAGTTATATTTTGTGTCTGAACGCTTGTGGCAAGTAGTGAGAAATCGATGTGCTTGCAGGATAAGTGGAATTCGGATAAGTGATCGCATCAAGGAGGGAGTATGGAGGTTCCTACTCCTAGTTACGTATAAGTCGGGAGTGGTGTTGTAGTCGACGGACTGTGGTCGAGGTGGCCCAAGAAAGGGAAATATCACTCTGCATTGACGATTGTTTCGTTGGGAGAAGTAATCTAGAATTGCTTGTATTGCAATGAAGGAATTTTGGGTAGTGAGTCGTCGGGACGTACAGGTTTGGTCTTGTGTCAAGCTGTCTAAGGTGTGTTTGTCTCCGATAGATGAATCTCGTGTTGTGGCGGAGGATTTAACCGAGTCCCTCCTTAAAAGAAGTATAGATGCATGATAAGTCTTAGTTAATCTTATGTTGTCAAGGCCGATCGGGTAGGAGCGGTAGCCTACGAGTTAGGGTACCGTAAGAACTGAAGGGAATGCACCCATGGTTCCGGGTTTCGAATTTAGTGAGGTGGTTGACTGAGTCAGAATGTGGTTGTACTCTGGAGAAGTGTCAGTTTTGATGTGGGCAAGGCACCCGCATCTTTTCCAATGAGGAATTCCGGGGACGGAATTCTTTAAGGGGGGAGTGTTGTAATAACCCGATTTTCTAGTTGGCATTGAAAGTTGGTGGCCAAAGTGAGAAGATTGAAACTTTAGTGCTCAAGGGTGAAATGAGAGAGTTAAATAAGAGGAAACCCTATGTTCTTCATTTCTTTTGTGTTTGGTTCTGTGGATCGATAGAAGAAAAGGGGAGAAGAGAGTTTGAGAGCCAAAACCCTAATGTGGGGGTGTGGAAGAAGGAAGGCTTCAAGGATTGATGGTAGCATCTTCAAGGTATAATTTCTCCTTCTACACTTTCTTTCTCTTTGTGGTGATGTTTAGTTAGAAGTATTAATGGAGTATTCTAGAGTTAGATTATGGGTTTTGTTACCTTCTTTGAGAATCCTTCACCAATTCAATGGTGGAAGTTGATTCTAGCAAGGTTTCGGGCTTTAATGGAGTTTTGAGTTTTTGAGGATAAAAGTGGTGAATCATTAGATGGATTTAATGGATTAGATATTATTTTAATTGTTGGTAATTGGTTCTTAATGTTGTTTATATCCATGATGTCGATTTGGGAGAATTAGAACTGAGTTGGGGGAATTTAGAGATGAGAAACCCTTGGCTTTTGGAAGAAAATCCGTGCAGGGAAAACAAACCAGAGATCCGCGCCGATCTCGGCGCCGATGGATCGGCGCCACCATCGGCGCCAGGCTCTGTTTCTTTGTTTTCCGTTTTTGCTTCGTTGGTCGTTTGAGCTTGGGTTCGAGGCTTGGTTTAGGGGATTGTCTTAGGACATTATGGGGAATGTTTTAGAGCATAATTGGGGAGTCTAATACCTCATTTGTTAACCCCAATTCAGGTGATCGTTTGGTGTTTAAGTGAGCTCCAAGTAGTGAGTCGTTTAGCCGACCATCAGGTGAGTTCCCTTATGCATTATTTCTATCTTTTAAAATGAAATGCGAAGAATTGATATGTCTGAAAATGAGTTACTTGTTTATCATGAATCTTATGTTTTCTTATGCATGAAAAGTGTTAGTTTGTAATGTGGAAGGAGGATATTCCTCGAGTAAGTTTAAAGCATGTTCTAAGTGTTTATGCTTGTGATAGAGTTGGGTTACACAGTGGAGGACCCCTGAGTTGCCGTCCATGGCTTTGTAAGGTGATGAGTTGCCGTCCCTGGCTTTGTAAGGTGATGAGTTGCCGTCCCTGGCTTTGTAAGGTGATGAGTTGCCGTGCCTGGCTTTGTAAAGTGTTATTGGTCCGTACCACTGTGTATACCCTTGTTTGAGCTCAAACTTGTTAAGTACTGTTTGCAAGGAAACGTGTTTCTAAAAATGTTTTGTGGTCACGCTTTTAGGAGGGAATTCACTAGACCTTATGGTCTAACCCTCGCTTTTCAAAAATAAAAACCATTTTCAGGTATTAACCGTGTATGGAGTTTCATCTGATGATATTGGAAGGTTGGGTCGTGGCAAAGGGGCGAGAGATAGTGAAGACTTGTAGAGTACCGCCGAGCTTCTTGTAGTATCTCAGTTGTGAAGGTAGTTTCCGCTGCGAGTTTAGAGTAATTTAGATGTATTGTAGACTTTGGGACCGTTTTTGATTGAAATGTTAAATCTTATATTTTATTAAATTTCTGGGTTGTTACAGAGGTGGAAGCGGACATGAAGTCCAAATACCCTCTTCTTTTCGAGAATGGAATTCCGGGGACAGAATTCTTTTGAGGGGGGGGGGGTGTTGTAACGACCCGGACTAAATTGAAAGACTTTTATGTCTTGGGTTGGGTTTTAATTATAAATGAAAGTTGAGGGGCTAGTTGGTGAAATAGGGACAAAGTATATAAGGGCACAAAACCCTAGGTAACATTCTATTCCTATTTGTGACTAAGGTTGGCGGCTGACTAGAGAGAAAATAGAGAAGGAGCAAGAAGGAGAAAAAGGGAGAGGGAAAGAAGAAAGAAGATAGAGAAATAGAGCAAAGGAGGGCAGATTTCGAGTTGTTGAAGAGGAAAGAAAGGTGTTCTTCATTGTGACTCAAGCAGGTAAACTCTTCTCCTCATCTCAAATCCTTGACCCTTTCTGTCGATTTAGCCATTGTTGGGTTTCTTGTTAAAATTGAGTTTGAAACTAAATGGGAGAGTTTAGGCATCAAATCTTGTTGTATGCAGCTAAGATTTCCGTATTAGTTGGGCATAGTAATCTTAGTATTGGTACTAATCTTTAATCCGGAGGTTTTAACCGTAGCAGTGAGTTCTCGGTCAAATTAAGGGTCAGGTCGACGTCCGGAAAGTCCCTCGGACGTCCGGACACGTCGTTTAGTTGAATGTTTCCGGATGCGGAAACTGTCCGGGTGAGAAAGTTACCCGGTGAGTTGTTGTCCGGAAAGTCGAGGGTCCGGTGTCTAGGAAGTGTCCGGAAAGTACTGTTGTCCGGGATGTTGTGTCATCCGGATTGGTGTGTTATCCGGAAAATCTGGTGTCCGGGAAGTTTAGTAATAAACTTATGTTTTGGCCTTTAATTCAGGAAAATCGATTGGAAGTTTGGAACTGTTTAGAAAGGAGAAGTAAGAGCATCAGGTGAGTTTTCTAAACCAAAAAATGTGGCTTTTAATATGTTTTTCTAAAGCGATATCATGATGAGAAATGCTGTGTTTATACTTATACTCTAAATGTATGGATGTTGATTAAAGTTTTGTTATGAGATGTATGCATACCTTGTTTGAGACGTAAACTGGCCTAGACGGGAGAGTACTCCCGCCAGTGCTCATGCAGGAAAGTAGTCCCTTTATGCCAGGGGTAGTGTGGCCCGCGAAAGGCAGCATGAGACTGACTCGTTGTCACCTTAGGGTGGATTCAGGGTGTCAATTTACGAGGGGCGGACGTTATTCCGTGAACGATTTTAAATGAGCAGATATATGAATGTTTTATGCTGAAAATGATAAACTATTTTAAATGCTTTGATAACTGTTAGGAGGGACTCACTAGACCTTATGGTCTAACCCTCGCATTTTCAAACTAAAACCTTTTCAGGAAGATAGGTGATGAAAGGCTCTATCAAGTGAGCAAGGAGTTAGCGATGAAGCTTGGTAGTATAGCGACACTATAGTACTGTTTAATTTATTTCTCAGTTGTGTAGGTTGTTTCCGCCAACCAATTTTGTTATGTGTAAGGAAATTTTGGGACCCGATTTTGGGATATTCTATGATATATGACATTGCATGCTTATTTATAAGTAATGAAATGTTTAAGAATGTTGGGTTGTTATACTTATCAACTAGTTTTTGTCAAACATGACTTATTCATTAGCTAAGAGCATCTCCAATGGTTGCTTGAAGAAGGCTTGACCATTGGAGACAATGACTTGAATAAGACTTTACTTATCAACCACTTGAGGTTTCTCAAGTGTTTGAAGAAATTACTGTGAGAGACAAAGAAAGAGAAAGAAACAATATGGTTGGAGCAAGATTCTTTTAATATATTTTTATTTTGATCAAGTTTTTCACATGGGTTAACCATTGTGGATGCCTTAACTTACCAGGTATCAGCTATCAACTAGCTTATCAGTAATCAGTTAGCTTATCAGTCATCAATTAGCTTATTATCTACTTTGCCAAACATGGCCTAAGCGCCCTAATATATCGTTTTATAAGACTTAATTTATAAGACCAAAAAAATAAAGTGTTATACTTAAAGACATTGTAATAAAATTATACACCGCTTTTGGTCGTCGTAATAAGTTTTTTAAAGCGTCTTCATAAAAAAATGCCGTGTTAGCTATTTTATAAAACACTACTTGAAAAAAACGTACTATAAAAAATTGGATATAGGACATTTTCTCAAGCGTGTCTTGTAAAATTAATGTTCTAAAAAAGTTGTTAAGACGTACGAAATCGTCTGTAAACTTATTACAATATACCTTTAGATAAGACATTTTATTTATTGATTATATAAATTAAGTCTTATAAACCCAAAAACAATCATATAAACTAAAGTCAAGTTTGAATTAAGCTTTTAAGTTGATGAGGTCCGAGGAGTTTAATATTAATTTAGGTACGTAAAACGTTTGTGTTTTATAAGACGATAAATTATGAGATAAGCAGACAAATAAAGTGAAAAAGGTGGAGTCATTCATATTCATGGGTTGGAGAGATAAGGAATTGAAATGACCAGAAAATATTTGACAAAATGCATCAATATTCATTCATTACCCCACAACATAAATGATATTTTTTGGTGGCTACAATTTGTGGGCTGGAAGCCACTCCAAAAACAACTTCTTATTTTTTATGTTTATGTTTATGTTTATGTTTATGTTTATATAAATATAAAATTGTATTGTCAATTCAAAGAATTTAAATATCCCACTTTAAATATTATTATTATATATAATAATTTTCTTAAAGAAGGTTCATGTATGATGGAGGAGTTTGTAGGCAACCATCCAAGAATTCACATGTCAAAATTCAAATATACCAACTTTGAATGTAATATTATTATTTAGTCTAAACCTTGAACTAAAATAAATTTATTTTTATTTGTCATCTTTGAAAAATTTATATCTATACTATATTATAAACCATTTATAAAAAAAACTCTTAAAAACAATTCATAAAGCCTTATGTACTACTATTTAATGTTGATTACTTAAAATCTCTTAAAAACAACTAACGAAGCTTTATGTATCACTGTTAATGCTAATTACTTAATTAGTCCCTATCTCTAACTTCTTCCTTTTAGTCCTTATCTCTAACTCCCTATAAATTCTCAAATGGTAAACTCCTAAAAAAAAGAATCATTCTTTAATCCTTATTAATTACTTAATTAATCCTTATCTCTTAACCTCTTTCTTTGTACAAATTTATAAAAAAATATAATAATTTTCTCAAAACTACACAAATCTGTTTTATAAAATCGACAATGATAAAAAGTAAAACAAAACATTAAAATCAAAATATATCGCGCGAGTACCCTTCTAGTAATTTTTTAAAAGATCTTAGGTATAAGTTTTAACATAACTTTTGAAACGATATTTTTCTTAAGGTAAATATATTTTAAATTATACATTTTAAAGAGACGTTTTCTAACATATATATTTTTTTTAAATTTATTCTTTTTCCCAACATGACAATCTATTAGAAGCTCAAATCTTTTATATGCATTTTGTCTAAAAAACCATTACCAAATTATCGGCAAAATGAAAGCATATTTTTTTTTTCTTTTTTTGAAGTATATAAAATTTATATACGGCAAATGCAACAAATAAACTCACACACCCTCCTCACTTTTGGTGATGTTTGAACCCCTAACCTCCTAAAAAGAAAGATGCTCACATATCGCTAGGCCAAAGACCCTTTGGTAAAATGAGAGCATATTGGTAATGTGAAAGTAAATATGATTAACAATCGTTAATATGTTGTTGCATTTTTATATTTGTGGTCTCGTCAATATAATTAAAAGATTATTAAAAGTGAAAGAGTTAAGTTTCAATAAATTTCTAATTATATTAATTAGGGAAATTAATTAAAATACCCCAAGTTTGAATTCCAGTTATCAAAATACCATAAATCTCTTTCAGTTTGCAAAAATGCCACAAGTGCCCGCGATGGAGCCCGCGATCGCGGGCTAGGGCGTACGTGGCACCGAGGTTCGGCCAAAGTGTCCCGCGGAGCCCCTCAACTATGGCCGCGGTGACATCTTTGGTCCCTCCCCGCGATGGCGGCCCACGATGGGCAGAAAATTTACAATTTCAGCCCCTGTACTTGAACGAATCTTGCATGCTTTTACTGTTTTTTCCACAATTATTGTACTTTGAAGACCAATTTGTGGTTAAAATCCACTGGCATGTTTTCATCAATGTTGAATCAGTGTTTTTGGAATACCAATTTGTGGATGAAATGAGAGATTGGTTGTCATCAATGTTGGTTGTTTCATCCATAAATAGATGCAAAATGCAATCCATAATCCACACACCGATTCCATACTTCTTTCTTGCTTTCTTTCTTCAATATTTTATTTTTTAGATACTACTGAAAAAATGAGTTCATCTGTTGCAAAGGCTAAGCTATATTTCTGTTTTGATGGTGAATGGGTGCAAGATAACAATGAGTGGAATTTTGCTTATAAATCTAAGCATGGTGTAAAATTGTCAGTAAACTATACTTATCAGAAGTTTGTTGCATATGCCATGCAAAAATGTAGAATAAACCCTTCTGTTGTTTGCAAGTTAGTGTTTAAAAATGCTGATGGGTCATTTGTGGATTTATCCAACGATGGGGATATCTCTGGTTTTCTGCACTTTGCAGCAGATTCAGAAAGGTCGCCATTACTTTTTGTGTATGCCGCCAAATCCGACGAAGACGATGACGAAGGTGACGACGACGGTGACGACGACGCTGATGACGAAGACCTCCAAATAGAGCAGACTGATTCTCAGGCATCCCACGGCCTAACAGTTCATTTCGATCATGCATATGGTCTTAACGACTGTATTCCTGATTATGTTCCGGAGTCGCAACAACAACAACCACAACCACAACCACAAGAAGGACGTTGTGCTGGAGTTGCTGATGACGAAACCTACGTTTTCAAAATGAGTAATGCTGATATAGACAGATCAGATACCGATAGTGATGATCACGAAGAATATACCCCTAGTAGAAAATCATGTAGTCAGATAAATGACTTTTTTGATATGCCCCCTATTCTTCCAGACCAGAATACACAGTCACAAACCTACGAACCTACACCTTATATTCGCAGTGAAAGGTTAAGAGTAGGTCAGATATTCGATTCGAATGATATCTTGGCAAGTCAGGTCGGACTTAAGTTCTTGGAAGAGGGTTTCCAAAGTCACACGCCGAAATCTAACAAAAGCAGATACATAGTTAAATGTGCCAGAGAAAACTGTGAGTGGAGGATGTACGTGATTCACACGGGTCCCAAAGGAGGGGCGTTAATGATTAGAAAGTTGCACGACGTACACACTTGTACGAGGATGCAACTAAATCCCCACCACAAACAAGCCGGCAAAAAGACTTTGGGTGCGATACTGAAAAACAAAGTTCTTGATGTTAGCAGGTCATTGCGTCCAAAGGACATCGTCCACGATGTTCACCAGCAGTTCGGCGTCACGATTGGTTACCACCAAACGTGGCGTGCGCGATGCCAGGCACTGCTTATGGTGAGAGGCACGTTCGAGGAGTCGTATGAACGACTCCCAACATATTTATATAATTTGCAGCTGCAGAACCCGGGTACTGTCACGCAGCTACGGACCGATTCACGTGGACGGTTTGAGATGTGCTTCGTGGCCCTTGGACCCGCGGTACGTATTTTAACACGTCATATGTTTACACATTATAAACTATAACATTTACAAAGGAAAACCACCTATGTTTTTGCAAAACCGCACATTTCTGGCAAATCTACGTCGTGTCCTGGTAATAGACGCAGCCCATTTAAAGGGCCGTTACCTGGGTATGATGTTCCTGGCGGTTGCCATGGACGGGGATAACTCCATCGTTCCAGTAGCTTTCGGCGTAGGCAAGTCCGAAATCGGGGACGAGTGGACTTGGTTTCTGTCCATGTTGAGACAAGCTATCGGAGACAGGGCTCCTTCCATAAGCGCCGCAATCTATGCCATGTACCCAAACGCCCCTCACGCCATATGTTGTTGACATTTGGAGATGAACGCCAAAACCAAGGACAGACGTATTACCACCCATAAGGATGTCTACTGGGCGGCATGCAGAGCATATACGGACCGAGAGTTTAACCGGTACATGAATCTGCTACGATTTAGTGCCAAGGAAGCAGCCAAAGTCATGGACGAAGTTGGACCGGAGAGGTGGTCCGCGGCCCATTTTCCTGGACAACGGTATGACATTATGACCTCCAATAGTGCAGAGTCGGTGAATGCACTCTCTCGTTTTGCGCGTAGATGTCCGATTGTGAATCTTATGGACTACTTTCGGGCGTTTCAACAAGAGTGGTACCAATTTCGACGCCGAAAAGGAGCTGAGATGCAAAATGAACTCACACCAACGGCGGAGGAGATAGTTCAGAACAGGGCGCGTCGCGCGGCGACATGGGCGGTAAGAGAAATCGGGTATGGGAGGTACGAGGTTCAGGATGGCCATGTTCACGCGATTGTGCATATGACCGACCACACTTGTTCGTGTCACGAATGGGAAAAATCTGGGTTACCGTACGGCCATGCCATCGTTGCGGCAAGATATATGGGCCGTAGAGATTGCAGCGACTTGGCTGTTCCTTTCTTCAGGTCCGAATATTATCGGAGAACATACGTGGAGGTAATAAACCCAGTTGGACCCCCTGAAGCATGGGTGTCTCTACCCGACCCGCTTCCGCCATGTTATCCACCTTTAATCAATAAGAACAGAGCCGGGAGACCGAGAAAAAACGAACGACGTCCATCACGTGGTGAAGGTTCGATACAGCGAAGATGTACTCGGTGCCAATGCGTATGACATACTCGTGGAGAGTGTCCAAATCCTGCCCCTTCAACCGTGCCAAGGAGTAGACGCACAAGCACTCAACTAAGTAACACCGCGGGTCCGTCAGAGCTTGAACCACATGGAACTATATCATATGATACTGTTGATCTAAACGTGCCATAAGAATTCAAAAACAGGCTCGTTGCGGGCCCACGTGGATAGAGTACGGCTACCAAAATCTAGCATCATTAACAAGCAAAACCCCATGTTTGTTTATCCGAATGAGGTAGCCTCTGACTTGACCTTGCATGATGTATCCAACCTAACCGTGGTTCAGCGGCTTAAAACTCCAATCAGCCAACCTATACGGGATGTCAAGTGCACAGAGATTCGGAATTCTTGTGTACTCGCATGTTTAGGTGGGGACATTGTACAGCTTTATTCACTAGCCGTAGCCTCAAATTTGGATAAATTTGTACTGTATTTACTAGTATGTGTTTGCTATGAAATAATCTTGTATAACATTTATGAGTTGTATTTTTCACATGAACCACATGGAACTATATCATATGATACTGTTGATCTGAACATTGATTGAGACGATAAATATTGTATGTTTAGTGCGTTGTAATTTATCAAACATAACTTATGTGCGTTGATCTGAACATTGATTGGGACCAATTATCTTTTGAAAGGTACTTGAAACAGAACATGGGATGATGATCATAATGGTAGTAGTCTAAATGGAGAGAATAGTAATGGTTATATAGAACTATATCATATGATAGCGTTGATAGGGACCGAAGTTGTGTTAGAGAAAAGACAGGGACCTAAGTTGTGTTAGAGCAAAGACAGGGACCTAAGTGCAGTAAAAGCATCCACATTTGCCTATAAATAACCTAGGCTAGATTAGTCGTAAAACACATAAACGATAACATATTATTCGTTAACGTATTCTTACATGGCATCCCCAAACCTTCATGTTTGGTGCTTTAGACGTTTATCTGAATCGCTTTCAGACACTGGCAAAGAGTTATATGGTTAGTGTTCATGTTTCATTGAGTTTTTTGCTTGTTTCTACGAACTAACTATATTAATTAATTTCATCAACAGATACATATCCACAGTTGTTTACCATGAAAGTCCACCATGGTGGTTACTTTACGGAACCACCTAAAAGACATTATTTTCGTGGTCTAGAAATTTATGTTGACATGTTAGATGTGGAGGATCTTTCTAAGCAACTGCTTGAACAGATCACGAAAGAGCTGGAATATGAAGAACCAAAATATAATAGGTTGTATTTTAAGAGGCCGAATGCAGACTTCTTGACTGGACTGGTAGAATTGAGTACCGACGAAGATGTAGCCAACATACGCCAGTATGTTGACGGTCGTACTGTGATTGAAGTGTACATCGAGAAAGTGGAGCTTAACACTTTGAGACTCGTCTCGCCAGAGTATGTAAGAAGTAGACCCGGGTTGTCAAAAACCAAACCATCGTCTAGCCGTAGCCTCAAATTTGGATAAATTTGTACTGTATTTACTAGTATGTGTTTGCTATGAAATAATCTTGTATAACATTTATGAGTTGTATTTTTCACATGAACCACTTTTCAGACAAAATTCAGACTACTTAAAAACTACTTTTCAGACAAATTAAAAACTTTTATTCATGAGCAACAAAGTACAAAACAAAAAAAAAATACAAAACAACAACACAGTAATTTTTTTTTCAAAACAACAAAAAACAAATACAAAAAAACTAAAACAACCACCACCTACTCAAAAATTGCTTTAGTTTCATCAATCCAAGCTTGTTTATCGTTTACCTTCGCTTGAAGAATTGCGAAGTCTTGCAGAATATGGTGAATTGCTTCTTGTTCTCGACGAATACGAGCCTCCCTAGCTTTTATATCCCGTTTCATCCTTTTGATCTCCTTATCTTCCTCTTCGACCCTTCTCAAGTGGACTGCCTTCCTGTCTATCATTTGATTCCACTCTTGTGTCAGTTCCTCTATCTCCTTTTGCTTTTTTGCTATGGCGATCTCGATTTTACGAGGCATTTTTTTAGGAGTAGACTTAGGGTTTGATGATGATGCCATTTGTGGATGAAATGAGAAAAATCAAGAGAGAGAGCAACTTAAACAAAGAAAGCAAGAGAGAAATCAAGAAAGAGCAAGAAATGAGTGTGAATTATGGATTGCATATCACTCATATTTATGAATGAAATCTCAAACAAACCAGTGAATTTGAACCACAAATTGGTTTTCAAAGTACAATAATTGTGGAAAAAAACAGTAAAATCATGCAAGATTCGTTCAAGTACAGAGACTGAAATTGTAAATTTTCTGCCCATTGCGGGCCCATCGCGGGCCGCCATTGCGGGGAGGGACCAAAGATGTCACCGCGGCCATAGTGGAGGGGCTCCGCGGGACACTTTGGCCGAACCTCGGTGCCACGTACGCCCTAGCCCGCGATCGCGGGCTCCATCGCGGGCACTTGTGGCATTTTTGCAAACTGAAAGAGATTTAGGGTATTTTGACAAAGAGAATTCAAACTTGAGGTATTTTAATTAATTTCCCTATTAATTACTATATATCGCTTTCTTTATAAGATTTAGATAGAGTATGTTACTTTACAATAAGTTTGGGTGAATTCTTTTGTTGTTTGACATCATTCACTTTAATTTTTGTCGACAACAATAATGTTTTCTACAAATTAAGTTTAGTTCCATTTAGGGTTATAAACGAATTGAACCGAACAAACACGAACGGAGACTTGTTCATGTTCGTTCGTTTAACTTAACCGAACAAATTAAATGAACGAACACGAACGGTAAACGAACGAGATTTTTTGTGTTCATGTTCGTTCGTTAAAATTTTGTGTTTGTTCATGTTCGTTTATGTTCGTTCATGAAGAGTTAAACGAACGTAATATGTTCGTTCATGAAGAGTTAAACGAACGTAAACGAACAAACTTAAACGAACGACCTTAAGTGAATATAAACGAACAAACTTAAATGAACATAAATGAACGGACTCAAATGAACAAAAAACAACCATCATACTCATCATTTCGTTTGTAAAAAATACCTTCATAAAATAAAAAACCGGGTTAACTTAAGAGGTATAAAAAATAAATTCTAAAATATCAATTTACTTGATGAATACATATTAATTTCATATTATATAAATATGTTTATATATAAACAAGCATAAACAAACATATATGAACATAAACGAACATAAACGAACGTAAACAAACGTAAGTGAACTAACATAAACGAATGTATAACAGACGTAAGCGAACGAAATTAACGAACATAAATGAACGAACGTTCACGAACATACATTAATGAACGAGACCATTGTTCATGTTCGTACATTTAACTAAACGAACAAAAAAACGTGTTCATGTTCGTTCATTTATTAAATAAACGAACATAAACGAACTTCCCGCCGAACAGTTCGGTGAACGTTCGGTTCGTTTACAGCCCTAGTTCAATTTTATTTTATTTTGCACAAATTATATAAGTTTCTAGCATTAAACGGTTGATTATCATAAATGTCTTGTAATTTAAATCACAATTATGAACAATAAAACCACTGTTTTCGATTTCGTAGCTATAATTTCATCCAAAGTGATTAGCCACAGATTGTAAAAACCACTCATCTTTTGTAAAGAAAATTAAAATAATTCATGCATTTCTTACATACGAGAAACAGTAAAGTAAGATTATGCATCGTCAGTTGTCATGTTGTCGGATATTTTATGTTTCAAAAGAAAGATTTAAAATAAGCCAAAGTTGATGGAATGCCAATTGATGATGTTAACTCTTTTTTTTTTCTATTTATTTAAACAACAGAAAATACAACTATTTTCAGTTAGAGCATCCACATACGTTTTGCAAGAGCTCTTTTAGATGACATGACATGCCATGTGTCTTGCAAGACTACCAACATCTTGCACAATTAAATATATTAAACAAAATCATTTTTTTAATTTAACTAATTTGTTTGTTGTTTATTTAAACATTAAATATTAATATGTTTATTAAATCTATATTCTTTATATTATAATTTATTAGTTTAAAAAGGAGTTTGGTCTTGGATGTGTGTAGAATGTGTTATTGCAAAGCTGATGTGACACTTTAAAAAGGAGTATGGTCTTGCAGGCGTATGAATGGTCTTATATTTTCACAAGTTCAAATTAATGAATGTAAAAAAGTAAAAAATTCAAAAAAAAAACAATATGGGTCGTACATGACTTATAACTTATGAGAAAAGCATGTCTTTTAAAAATCTTTCACTATCGAGTTGATGCATGATTTGTATCGTCAAAGTTTATGAAGAGGGAATCAATCAATCAAACCACCAATGTGAAACACTACTAATTTAATTTCATTACGTTGAGTTAGCTAGGATGTAGCTAGGTTAAGGATGATGTAGTGATTAAGGCCGGGATATTATTATGTATTTAGATTTAAGTTGTAGATTAGAATTGATCAAGATGCATAACTGATTGGTACAAGTATAGAAACGATGGCTACAATATTAACACACACAAAGGGTCGTTCTAGGGGGAGGGTGGGTCAGGCGCATGCCCGGACTCCAAAAGGTATAGGAGTTTCTTTTAGCATATACTATATAGTAATAATTTTAAAACGACCTTAGCAAATAAAAAAGACAAAAAAATTAATCTCTAAGAGCATCTCCAAGCTATGCTAACGTTTTTCTCAAAATAGAGTAAAAATCCAAAATCTCTAAAAAATTTGTATTCAACTCCAACAACTATGCTATTTTAGCAACTCTAGTATTAATTTTTTTTAATGTAACAACCCAAAAACTCCTAACATAAAATATAAGTCAAAAGCCCAAAAAGGGTCCCAATTACAACATAAACTCCCACGATCAATTACATTGTTTACGGTCCTCAAGCAAATACAACCGAGATACTAGCTAAACAAAAACTGAAACTTGACGGTCTCTAATCTCGCACCTTCGCCTCAAGCCTTCTCCTTTCCCTTGGACGAAGCACCTAAGCCACCTTTCCTTGAAAATGGTTTTTAAGTTTTGAAAGCGAGGGTTAGACCATAAGGTCTAGTGAATTCCCTCCTAAAAGCGTAACCACAAAACATTTTAAGAAACACGTTTCCTTGCAAACAGTACTTGACAAGTTTGAGCTCAAACAAGGGTGTACACAGTGGCATGGACCAATAACACCTAACAAAGCCAGGCACGGCAACTCAACACCTTACAAAGCCAGGCACGGCAACTCGACACCTTACAAAGCCAGGCACGGCAACTCGAAGGGTCCTCCACTGTGCAACCCGACTCTACCACATGCATAAACATTTAAAACATGCTTTAATACTTACTCGAGGATAATCCTCCTTCCACTTGTAAAATAACACTTTTCATGCATGAGAAAACATAAGGTCATGATGATCAAGTAAACTCATTTTCAGTCATATCAATTCTTCGCAATTCATTTTAAAAGATAGAAGTAATGCATAAGGGAACTCACTTGATGTTCGGCTAAACAATACACTACTCGAAGTTCACTTAATCTCCAAACGATCACCTGAATTTGGGGTTAGCAAAGGAGGTATTAGGCTCCCCAAATATACTTTAAAACATCCCCCATAACGTCCTAAGACAATCCCCTAAACCAAGCCTCGAACCCAAGCCCGAACGACCAACGAAGCAGAAAACGAGAATCGCCCAACAGGGACTTACGCGGTTTGAAAACCGCGTGAAAAGCCGCGTATCCCTCTGGTCGAGCATTCTCAGTTCTGCTCACCAGGGTCAGCTCGTAAAACCCATTAAATCCTCCAAAACTGACTCCAACAGATTGGTAACTTCCCAAAACAAACTCTAAAAACATATATACATTAAGGAGATAATTCCCAATACTTAAATCCATCAATTCCTCATTCAAATCATCATGTAAAACTCTTTTGAAACACAAATCCCCTTTTTTTAAAATGAACCAAACTTAAGAATCTCCATTGGAAGGGTGGAATATCACCAAGAGTACACAAACACCTCAAGGGATTCATTCAACACCCTTCTAATTGATTTTACCTCCAAGACACTTAAAGAAGAAGAAGATTGCAACAGATTCATACATCAAAACCCCAACTTCCAAGACAAAACTAAGAGATTAAGATGGGTGTATACCTTAGCAACCAATTCCTTCAATCTCTATCTCAATCACTTTCCCAAACCTTCAATGGTGGAACCTTGAGCTCCTTCTCCTCTCTTCAATTCCTCCAGCCGACATATGAGGAACAAATAGGGTTTTAGGAGGTCTTTATCTAGTTCAGCTTTTCCTTTTTACCATCTAGCCACAGAACTTTGAGATTTTTGCAAAAGAGCCCCAGAATTTCTTATTTATGCACTTAAGCCACAAGAGTTGAAATATGGGGTGTTACATCACCTCCCCCTTAACAGGATTCCGTCCCCGGAATCTCATCACTGAAAAGGTGCGGGTACCTTGCTCTCATATCGGACTCAGATTCCCATGTCGCCTCACTCCCCTTGTGGAAACGCCACAACACCTTCACTAGGCTAATCTCTTTGTTCCTTGTTCTCCGAACCTTACGGTCGGTGATAGCTTCGGGCTCCTCCACAAAGTTCAATTTCTCATCAATCTGGACTTCGTGCAGGGGTATTGCCATATCGGCTTCCGCTAAGCACTTCCTCAGATTCGACACGTTAAAAGTATTATGAATCCTTTGCAGTTCCACAGGCAATTCCAACTTATAAGCTACTTCTCCGATGCGCTCAATGATCTTGAACGGTCCTACGTAGCGAGGGCTCAACTTTCCCTTCTTCCCGAATCTGATTACCCCTTTCCAAGGGGATACTTTCAGCATCACCTTATCCCCAACCTGGAACTCGATCTCCTTACGCCTCTTATCGGCATAACTCTTTTGTCGGTCGCGAGCAACTTTCAGCCTTTCTCTCACCTGGTCGATTTTATCGGCAGTCAACTGTACTATCTCAGGTCCAGCCAGTTGTTTCTCTCCGACTTCGTTCCAACAAAGAGGTGTCCGACACTTCCTACCGTAGAGTATCTCATAAGGTGCAGCCTTTATGCTTGCGTGGTAACTGTTGTTATACGCAAACTCAATCAACGGTAAGTGGTTCTCCCATGAACCCTGAAAATCTAACGTGCAAGCTCTCAACATGTCTTCCAGGGTCTGGATGGTTCGCTCGCTCTGGCCATCAGTCTGAGGATGGTATGCGGTGCTCATCTTGATTTGAGACCCCATTTCTCGCTGAAAGCTTCTCCAAAAAGTCGACGTAAATCGACTATCACGATCCGAGACTATTGACGACGGCACCCCATGACGGGTCACTATCTCGTCAATGTATAACTTTGCCAACTTCTCCATCGGGTAGGATTCCTTTATCGGAAGGAAGTGCGCCGATTTGGTGAGTCGATCTACAATCACCCAAATGGCATCGAAACCCTTTGGAGTTCTAGGCAGTTTTGTCACGAAATCCATCGCAATTTGATCCCACTTCCATACCGGAATATCCAAGGGATGGAGTTTTCCGTACGGTCGTTGGTGCTCTACTTTCATGACAGGATCGATTCTTAACAAGAATTAAACTTCTTAGAAACAGAATTTAGAGAATCTTGCGGAATAGAACTCTAAATTAATTAAAGAACAATCAATAGAAATTCAATACACTGTATATATCAAACTGTATTACTCACAAGTTTTACACCAAACCTCAATCTTGTTGAACAGGCTCAACAAGACGATTTCTACTTCTCTAGAAATAGGATCTATGATCTTGAGGTTAATTCTCTCTGAATGAATATCAAATTCTATTTCACTCGTATATTTTCGTGTATATTTCTAATAGCTATCTATCAATACTATTTATACAAAAGTAATTACAAGATAACTATCAAAAGTAAATTGATCTTCTGAATCTTCATTAAACATATCTTGATCAATTCCTTATTTGTCTCCAAAAGTATCGCATACCAAACTTATCAAGTCAGCAGTATTAACAATGATTTGGCTCAGCAGCATTAATGACCTTCAGCAGTATTAACCTTCACAGTCTTCAAGCAGTAGTAACTCAGCTCAGCAGTACTAACCATGTCTAGCAGTAGTAACTTCTTCTAGCAGTAGTAACTTCTTCTAGCAGTAGTAACTTCGTCTAGCAGTAGTAACTTCTTCTAGCAGTAGTAACCTTGACTAGCAGTAGTAATCTTGCCCAGCAGTAGTAACGAAGAACTGGCAGTAGTAATGTAGACTTAGCAGTACTAACCATACTTAGCATATCTTCAGTTCCCAACAATCTCCCCCTAACTTGACTTTTAGGAAAAGAAGTCAAGTTCTTCAGATGATGCTTCCAAAACTTAGTCATCATATACGCATAGATCAGGACTTAAACCTAGACTCTGATTTGCAATCCTCCTTACCAAGAATCTTCCCATAGCAGAGTCTTTGTTGCAGACCAACTTTACATGTAGCATCCCTTTCAGTCTTTTCATGCTGTGATTGTATATTTCATCCACCAGATAATACTCCTGATATGTGTTGTCAATTGATATAACATACACTCCACAATTTTCATAGAGCATCCAGTGGGTTACTGCTTGAAAAGGTCTTGTTGTTATGTGCTGAACTACTTCTGGTCTGAACATTAGGCATAGGTATTCTAACACCATCTTTGTGATAGACATACCTCTTTCTGTCAACATGTTGCCATAGATCTGCATGCCTACTTTGAACATCTCTTCCAGGCCAGATCTTGAGCATTTTCTTATGACTTGTCCCCATGTTCTGTAGACTTCAAACTGCCCATCAGCTCTCTTGAGTCTGATATACTCCTTTCTTTCATCTATCAATGTATCCCAGTGACTGATTTCAGGAGGCTTTGAGTCTAATGGAGTCACTTTTATTGGTTCAGCATCAACCATAGTGATGTACAAGTCACACTGTTCATTGCTAAGTGATTGTGCCTTACTGGATTGACCTGTCTTGCTATCTCCTTGTCCTTCATCCTTGGCAACTTCTTCCTTTTCTTTCTCTTCTACCACTGGTTTCTCAACAGGTTCTGCCTTTTGCTTCTTTACACACTTCTTTTTAGTGGCCACAGACTTTGTTCTCTTTCTGCTGAAAACCATCTTTGCATCCTTAGGTTCTTCCTGTTTCTTGGCATTTGGAGGTGTATCATGTTTGGCTTTGATTAAAGCCTCTGCAACCTCCACTTCTTCTACTGTAAGCTTCTCTGTTACTGTTTCTGCTTTCTTTGTAGATTGAGCAGCATTAACTGTTTCTGCTGCTACTTCAATTTCAGGTTCTTTCTCTGTAAGGTCTTCAGCAGCATTAACTGTTTCTGCTGCTTGTTCAAACTCAGCAGCATTAACAGTTTCTGCTGCTGTGGTTTCTGCTGCTCTTGAAGTTTCTGCTTCTTTAATCATCTCCTCCACCTTTTCTGTCTCCCCCTTATTCTGTGCACTGGACTCCCCCTTAAACTGTGCATTATCCATTTCCATCTCATTCTCCATGTGAACTGTCTCCCCCTCAATTTGTGGACCCTTCATTTTCAGTTCTGCTTCTGACTCTGACTCCCCCTTTTTGGGAGCATCATCAGTTGAAGTTCTTCTTCTCAGCACAAATCTTGCCTTTTTCCTTCTGTGCAACAACTTGGTGACCATCTTCTTGAGCTTCTCAATTTGAGACTGTTGGTAGGTGACCACAGTCTTCAGTTGCTCAATCTCCTTCTTTTGTGCCATAACATCCAAGTTGATATTCCCTATGGTTTCCATCAATTCCTCATAGTTATATCTATCCTCACCTTGTTTAGAAGTGTTTACCTTCTTTAAAGGATCACTGAAAGTTTTAGCAGAAGCCTTCTGCCTAGCAGAAGCACTACCTGCCCCCTTGGTTTCTTGGCACCTGGGTCCTCCTAATGATTTCTCATTTAGAGTTGCCATGGGGAAGGTCTTATTTATGTTACCACTGTCCTTCTCTGTGCTAGCAGAAGTAGTGGCAGCCTTAGCACCCATATGGTCATCCTTCTCCTTAGAGACCACCTTCTTGGGGTTGGGAGACACCCCTGTGGTTTCCCTGTTGATATTCTCAATTGGAGAATGCTCCAACTGAGGGCTTAAAGGCTTAGGGTTCTGAGTAGGTACATCAAGGGAAGGAACCTTGTGCACCTTTCTTCTTTGAAACCTTTTGGTGATTGTGGGAGTGGGTTATTCAAGAATGGACTGAGGGATGTCTTTTGAGATGGAAGGTTGGGATTGGTCATCAGTGGGTTGATCTAATGAGGGTCTTGATCTTGATGCCATACCTTCAGAGGGGTGGGACACAACCATCATTGTAGAGAACAATGGTGTGTCAACTCCTTCCGAGTCCCTAGGAAGTCTTTTCATATTTGAAAAAACCTTCCCTTTAGGGGATTTGGGTACATATACCTCAGTAAACTGAGGTAAGTCCATCAATTCCTTGGTAATAACTTCTTGCACAAACCTTGGATACATGTAAAAGCTCTTTTTGGATTCCAAGTTCGATACAAGATCATTAAAGATCATTGCTGAAAAATTGTACTTTCTGGCAGTGGATAAGCAGACCAAGGCATATGCAATGGGACTGCTGAACTCACTCCATCCAGTAGTTTTCTTGGAAATACAGTGCATCAGGGTATGAACAAGAAATCTCCATTGGTTGAAAAATTTTGACTTGTAGAATTTAAAAACACCAATGGGACCTTCATACCCCATTCTTTGTAAAGTCGAATATAAGTCATCAGAAGATAGAGAGGTTATACCTGAGGCATCATTCAAGCGAAGAGAGATGCGAATAACCTCCTCTGTGACTTTCAAGGGTTTATCACAAACCCTTGTTCGAATGGTTTTCTGCCCTTCTTCGAAACTAACAGTGGCATTCTCCCAAAATTGTGTCTGATGTTAGATATAGATTGTTGGGCTCACCGTTAGGGCATAGGAGATGTGCGAGGATTTAAGAAAATCGACGATATCGTGGAACCCCGCAGCTTGTTTCGGCTTCTGAAGCATGGCTATTTCATTGTGCTCATCCACAAACTCCATGATTTCTGAGGATTCTTGAAAGAAAAACACAACGATTCTGGGGAGACTAGGTTAGAACGAGAGAGAAGAAGTAAATGTGAAGAGTCGTTATGAACTTTGGCGGGCACACAGGGGTATTTATATGCCCTAGATTATCAAAAGCAGTATTAACGACATAAGCAGTATTAACTGCTGAGCAGTATTAACTGCAAGGCAGTATTAACTACACAGCAGTATTAACTACCAAGCAGTATTAACTACCTAGCAGTATTAACTACCTAGCAGTATTAACTGCACTAGCAGTATTAACTGCACTAGCAGTATTAACTACTGAGCAGTATTAACTGTGCACTAGCAGTATTAACTACTGAGCAGTATTAACTACACTAGCAGTATTAACTACTGAGCAGTATTAACTACTGAACAGTATTAACTGCACAAGCAGTATTAACTACTAGAACACAGGCAGTAGTAACTCTGCACTGTGCATCACTTGTCAAATCCTCAAATGTCAACTTACACATCACTTTTACCACTTCTCTTACCTTCTGCAGGATTATTTTCAAAAGTAGCATGTCCTCCATCAATTCATTTGAAATATTGAAGGCAGGCCATGTTACCTGTCATGTGCCTAGAGCAACCACTGTCAACATGCCAAATGCTTCTCCCCATAAGCTGTTGGCTGCCCTGCACATCTGATAAATCAATTAGTTTTTGTTAGGGACCCAAGCCATAGTGGTCTTGGGTCTCCCTTGATCATCAAAATACTTACATTCTGTTTTGATGAGCTTGTCAAAGTGAGGAACATCAGTGCTTGAGTACTTTGTTTTGATGATAGGTCTAGAAGCAGTACTAACTGATGTAGATGTGCTAACTTTAGCAGCACTAACATTGCTTCCAGAAGTACTAGCCTTCTCAGCAGTATTAACTAACTTAGCAGTACTAACACTAGAAGCAGTATTAATTGTTGAAGAAGTACTAACTGTGTTAGCAGTACTAACACTGCTAGTAATATTATTGCTTCCTGCAGTACTAATATTGTTAGCAGTACTAACTGAGTTGTCAGTATTATCATTAGTACCTTTAGGCATCCATACTCTAACACTTTCTGTTTCTGCCTTTTTCATGTGGCTTATGGTTTTAACTTGTTTCTTTGCCACAACTTTCCTCACAGACTTTTTATATCCCCCACTCTTTCTGTAACCACCAGGTTTTTGAAAATATCTTTGAGCATTAAACCTTTGGTTAACTGGATTGAAATAACAGTGCTTGGCTAAGTGATTTAGCTTACCACAGATGAAACAAGGTTTTGGCCTGTTGATTCTGTTCAGATCAACTCCTTGTCTCATAGCCCACTGGTTATTCCAGTTCCTTTGATTTCCCCTCTGATTATCATGTTTTTGGGGCTTGAGTTCTTGAGATTTCTTACAAGAACACTGTTTACAAGTATTAGAGTTCACAACTTTGGGCTGTGTGGAATGAACTCCCTTTTCCCTTTCAGTCCTTTTGATCTCAGTGTTCTTATCACATGGACTCTCAGATTCCTCATCAGAGTCTACTTTGTCAGTCTCATTCTCAACCACTACTTCTTTTTCACAAGGATCTATATTAATCTTTAATTCAGGATCCTTCCTATCCTTGGTCTCTAACAAATCAGACTTAGGAGGTATGTAGTTGTTATTGTAGGGTGGAGGTGTGGCATTGTACCCTATCCCTACTTTCATCTTGTCATGGATTTGAGCCTTAATGATGGTATCCATGGTTTTAGAAGCACAGGTAAACTTTTCAACATCAAGTTTAACCTTCTTAAGCTCTTCTTTTAATTTCTCATTCTCCTCCCCAGACACTTTCAGCTTAATCTCATACTCATTCTTCTCCCACTTCCAATAGTTAGTATCATAGTGGTGTTGAAGTTCATTAGCTTGAAAAGCTCTAATCTGTTCCTCAAACCTTTCTACAATCCTAACATAATCTTTCACATCTTTCTCTAGCCTCTTAAGGTCATCACACATACCCTGATTGTGATCCCTATATCTTTTAACAGCATCAATGCAAGCTTGAGAACAGAGTTTAGATTGTACCTGAGTGGGAATATCAGATACTTCTGCCATAAGAGCTTGATTCTGACAGGCTTCCTCAGCTTGATCACTCCAATCAAATCCCATTCCTTGTTGAGAAACAAGGGCTTGAGAGGAGCTTCTGTTTTGGTTTCCATTTGGAGCCTGTTGATGTGATCCTCCACTTCTGCATTCTCTGGCAAAGTGTCCCATCTTGTGACACTTATAACACTCAACCTTGGACTTGTCAAAGCCTGCACCATCTTCTCTTCTCTGGGAGAAGTTGTTTCTCCCAGTCCTTTTGATGAATTTCTTCACCCTCATTGATAGCATAGCCATCTGCCACTTGATGTCCATCTCTTCCAGATCATCAGCATTAATCTGCTCTAAATCATCATTGATTAGAGAAGAGTGAACATGACTAGAAAAGAATGCTTCTAGTACATAATCTGTAGTCTTCTCTTGATTAGTTCCACCAGCAGCATTAACAGAACCTGCAGTATTAACAGAATCAGGATTAACAGCATTATCAGAGGATGAAGATAATAAAGCAGCATTATAAACAAATCCAGATGGCCTTTTCTTGGCTTCAACTTCAGCCTCAAATACTCTCAGATCATTGTAGAGGTCATCTAGCTCTTTGTCCTCCAATTGGTCATTCTGTCTGAATGAGACTGTGTACATGGTCCATTCTTCTCCCAATGATCTAAGGAACTTTCTATTGACATCATCAGCATCCATGTGTACACCCACAGTTTCTAATTCTCCAATCAACTTGTTAAATCTGTCAAAAGTTTGAGTCATAGACTCATTCTTTGCAGACATGAAGTTCTCATATTGTTGCCTGAGAATAGCCTTTTGATTTCTCTTTGTGCTCTTTGTGCCAGTAAATCTTTTCTCCAGAGCATTCCACAACATATGTGCATCTGTGCAGTGTTGGAATTGATGTTGGTACTCATTAGGAATAGCCAAAAGCAGAGTGCTTAAGGCCTTCATCTCTGTTTGTCTGACTTTCTTTTCAGCATCTGTCTTGGGAGGAGGTCTCTTTCCATCTGCTCCAATCTTTCCTTCATTACATGGGCCATTTTCTATGATGTCCCATATTGCATAATCAGTAAGAAGAATGTACTGCTTGATTCTCAGTTTCCACATGTCAAATTCATTGGGTTTGAGCATGGGAACCTTTGAAACAAGAGTACTGTGAGTATCCATTGAATTGTCCATAGCTTCTAAGATACCAACGCTCTGATACCACTTGACAGGATCGATTCTTAACAAGAATTAAACTTCTTAAAACAGAATTTAGAGAATCTTGCGGAATAGAACTCTAAATTAATTAAAGAACAATCAATAGAAATTCAATACACTGTATATATCAAACTGTATTACTCACAAGTTTTACACCAAACCTCAATCTTGTTGAACAGGCTCAACAAGACGATTTCTACTTCTCTAGAAATAGGATCTATGATCTTGAGGTTAATTCTCTCTGAATGAATATCAAATTCTATTTCACTCGTATATTTTCGTGTATATTTCTAATAGCTATCTATCAATACTATTTATACAAAAGTAATTACAAGATAACTATCAAAAGTAAATTGATCTTCTGAATCTTCATTAAACATATCTTGATCAATTCCTTATTTGTCTCCAAAAGTATCGCATACCAAACTTATCAAGTCAGCAGTATTAACAATGATTTGGCTCAGCAGCATTAATGACCTTCAGCAGTATTAACCTTCACAGTCTTCAAGCAGTAGTAACTCAGCTCAGCAGTACTAACCATGTCTAGCAGTAGTAACTTCTTCTAGCAGTAGTAACTTCTTCTAGCAGTAGTAACTTCTTCTAGCAGTAGTAACTTCGTCTAGCAGTAGTAACTTCTTCTAGCAGTAGTAACCTTGACTAGCAGTACTAACTTCGTCTAGCAGTAGTAATCTTGCCCAGCAGTAGTAACGAAGAACTGGCAGTAGTAATGTAGACTTAGCAGTACTAACCATACTTAGCATATCTTCAGTTCCCAACATTTCACCCGCAGACAAGTATCACACCTTTCAACGAAATAAGCTATATCCTTCTTCATACCCAGCCACCAATAGTCTTGTCGCAAATCGCCAAACATCTTGTTCGTCCCTGGATGGATGGAGTACTTTGACTTGTGAGCCTCCTCTAGTATCAACTTCCGCACATTCCCCAACTTCGGAACCCATATTCTACCCTTAAGGCATTTCAGTCCTCGGCTATCTTCTACTAGGGAGTCCACATTCCCCACCATCCGCTCTTTCTTGAGATTCTCAACCGCGGACGCTTCCACTTGCAATTTCCTTATTTCACCCAGCAGATTAAACGTGACTTCAGCCCTCAAGGCTATGATCTTCGAAGCTTCACCCCTTTCCTTACGGCTCAAGGCGTCAACCACTACATTAGCTTTCCCGGGATGGTATTCAATCTCACAGTCGTAATCTGATAACAGTTCCATCCATCGGCGTTGTCTCATGTTCAACTCCTTCTGATCGAAGATGTGACGAAGGCTTTTGTGATCGGTGAAGATCTTACACTTCGTCCCATACAAATAATGCCTCCAAATCTTTAAGGCGAAAACGACGGCCGCCAATTCTAAATCGTGTGTGGGGTATCGCTTCTCATGCTCCTTCAATTGACGGGAAGCATAAGCGATCACTTTACCACGCTGCATCAAGACACACCCCAAGCCCAATTTAGAGGCGTCGCTGTACACTACAAAGTCTTCCGTTCCCTCGGGTAAGGTTAGAATTGGAGCCTCACTCAACATTTCCTTTAACTTCTGGAAAGCTTCTTCTTGCCCTTCGGTCCAATTGAACTTGACGTTCTTCTTGGTCAAAGAAGTCAACGGAGTGGCAACCTTCGAGAAGTCTTTGATGAACTTCCGGTAATACCCCGCTAACCCAAGGAAACTACGGACTTCGGACGGCGTTCTAGGCGATTCCCAGTTCTTAATAGCTTCTACTTTTGCCGGGTCAACCTTGATTCCACTTTGGGTCACTACATGCCCCAAAAACTGCACCTCTCGAAGCCAAAATTCGCATTTCGAAAATTTGGCATAAAGTTTCTCCCGCTTCAACAATTCCAACACCGCCCTCAAATGCTCCCTATGCTCTTCCTCCTACTTCGAATAGACGAGGATGTCGTCTATGAAGACGATCACGAATTTATCTAAATAGGGTTGACATACCCTATTCATCAAATCCATAAACGCGGCGGGAGCATTCGTTAATCCGAACGGCATTACTAAAACTCATATTGACCGTATCGGGTTCGGAAAGCTGTCTTTGGAATATCTTCTCCTCGTACCTTGAGTTGATGGTATCCCGATCTCAGATCTACCTTTGAAAAGTAGCTAGCCCCTTGCAATTGATCGAACAAGTCGTCAATCCTGGGAAGGGGATACTTGTTCTTGACAGTGACTTTGTTGAGTTCGCGATAATCGATGCACATCCTCATAGTCCCATCCTTCTTCTTCACAAAGAGCACCGGCGCACCCCACGGCGAGGTACTCGGTCTCACGAACCCCTTGTCTAGCAACTCTTGAAGTTGAGTCATCATCTCCTTCATCCCGGAAGGTGCCAACCGATATGGTGCACGAGCTATTGGCGTGGCTCCTGGCACCAAGTCGATTCGGAACTCAATCTGGCGATCCGGTGGTAGATCGCATAAATCATCCGGAAATACCTCCGGGTATTCCCCCACTACCGGTACATCACCTACCCCGCGCTTTTCTTTCTTTGCCTCCACCACATAGGCAAGAAAACTCTGACATCCCTTCCTTAGACATTTAGTAGCCTTAATCAAGGAAATAAGACTAGACTTCCTATCCCGACGGTTCCCATAAATCACTACCATTCCCTTATCTGGCAGTTGCACACGGATCAACTTCTTGTTGCAGACGATGGTAGCATTATTTTTCGCTAACCAATCCATCCCCAACACTACATCAAACTCTCCCATCGGCATAGGGTACAAACGAATCGGTATTAAACTCCCCTCTATGTCTATACAACATCCCTCCACCACACTACTAACAAGTACTACGCTATCATCGGCGGTCTCCACTTCTAAAACGCTACCCAAACGCTTAGGCCTCACTCCCAAACGTTTCACGAAAACAGGGGATACAAAGGAGCGATTCGCCCCCGGATCAAATAACACACTGACACAAAGAGAGTTCACCAAAAAGGTACCTGTCACGACATCCGGAGTTTCCTCCGCCTCATCCGCTGTCATACGAAATGCACGTCCCTTCGCGCGTGCCGGTTCTTCCTTTTTCTCAACTCCTTGCACCCCTTGACGATTCCCATACTGACCCGGTCCTCCTCTCCTAAGCATGGGACAGTCATACCGCTTATGGTCCATCGACCCACACTGGAAACAACCCTGCTTCTGCGGGCAATCCCTTGACATATGCCCCGGCAGCCCACAATGAAAACACTTCCCCGAGTCCGCCTTACACTCTCCTCTATGCATCCGATGACACTTCCCACACGGCTTGTTACCAAATCCCCGATTTCCACGCGGCTCCGACCTCGAAACTTTCCCCTTTCGAGCATCATTTCCCGGTCCATCCCATTTTCTCTTCTCCCCGGCCCTCTCCGATTGCTGACGATCTTTTTCCTTTTCTACCAACTCGGCCGCATTTATAGCCGCTTGGAAAGTGTTAGGATTTCTTGCCATTACCAACTCTCGCACGCTACTCTTCAATCCATAGAGATACCTCTCTACTCGGCGCTCCTCGGTTGGGACATACGTTTCCGCAAAACGAGCTTTCTCAATAAACTTGGAAGTGTACTCCCTCACGGTCATGTCTCCTTGTGCTAAGTTCAAAAACTCCTCTTCCAATTTCTTAATTGCCGCTAGAGGGCAAAACTGAGCCTTGAACCTCCTCACAAATTCTTCCCATCTCATAGTCTTAGCCACCGACGATCCCAATCCCCAGTCTCAGCATCCCACCAAAAGATGGCCTCCGACTTCAACATAGATAGGGCATAGATCACCTTATCCTCTTCAGCACACTTACAAATGTCGAACACCAATTCCATTTCTCGAATCCACCTGATGGCCAACACCGGGTCGCATTCTCCTTGGAAGGTAGGAGGTTTGCAGGATGTGAATGCTTTGTGGCTGCATCCTCTAGCTGCCGACTCATTCACCACTAGCGTCGTGGATTGCTTGTGGCTACCAACTTCTGTCGGAGGCGGGCTAGACAATTCGGTGGCCGCTTTACTTCCACTGTTCTCCTTACTCCCCGACGCCGAGACATCATGATGATTCATCCATCGGTCCAACTTTTCCTGCAACTTCACCATTTCGGTGGCGAAGGCCTCTTGAGTCACAAAGGCATGATTCCCCGTTGCCGAGCCCTCTCGGTGAGATCTTTCCCGATCGGACGGGGCCTCAACACTTTTAGTTCGGCGAACAGCCGGGGTTTTCTTCTTTGGACGAGCACCTTCCACATTGGTAGTAGCCTTACGTGGAATGGTCTCACGTCCCCTTCCACAACCTCTTCCTCTACCCCGGGCAGCCGGCGCCCTTGGAGGGACCACAGGTTCGTCCACATGAACCTCCTCAGACGTGGCCATTCTTACACTGGGTACCGACCTGCTCCTTGACGCTCTTCCAGTCATGACGAAACTGATACAAAACACATAAACAAACGTTTAATACCAATACCACCCCCACGAGGTAATTTAAGCACCCTCACGTGCCTGTAAATTCGAAATTATATTGGCCAGGTATAATTCCCAATTTACCTCACATGATGATCCTCGACACCCCATTCCACTCAATCCTCTTAGGTCTCCTCCTATGGTCATCCTATATCTCGGTTGTGTCCCTACCCCAAAGTTTAAGTCTAGGCCCATCCGGTCACCTAAATCCCTTAAACTATGGCTCTGATACCAATTGTAACAACCCAAAAACTCCTAACATAAAATATAAGTCAAAAGCCCAAAAAGGGTCCCAATTACAACATAAACTCCCACGATCAATTACATTGGCAAATACAACCGAGATACTAGCTAAACAAAAACTGAAACTTGGCGGTCTCTAATCTCGCACCTTCGCCTCAAGCCTTCTCCTTTCCCTTGGACGAAGCACCTAAGCCACCTTTCCTTGAAAATGGTTTTTAAGTTTTGAAAGCGAGGGTTAGACCATAAGGTCTAGTGAATTCCCTCCTAAAAGCGTAACCACAAAACATTTTAAGAAACACGTTTCCTTGCAAACAGTACTTGACAAGTTTGAGCTCAAACAAGGGTGTACACAGTGGCATGGACCAATAACACCTAACAAAGCCATGCACGGCAACTCAACACCTTACAAAGCCAGGCACGGCAACTCGACACCTTACAAAGCCAGGCACGACAACTCAACACCTTACAAAGCCAGGCACGGCAACTCGAAGGGTCCTCCACTGTGCAACCCGACTCTACCACAGGCATAAACATTTAAAACATGCTTTAATACTTACTCGAGGATAATCCTCCTTCCACTTGTAAAATAACACTTTTCATGCATGAGAAAACATAAGGTCACGATGATCAAGTAAACTCATTTTCAGTCATATCAATTCTTCGCAATTCATTTTAAAAGATAGAAGTAATGCATAAGGGAACTCACCTGATGCTCGGCTAAACAATACACTACTCGAAGTTCACTTAATCTCCAAACGATCACCTGAATTTGGGGTTAGCAAAGGAGGTATTAGGCTCCCCAAATATACTTTAAAACATCCCCCATAACGTCCTAAGACAATCCCCTAAACCAAGCCTCGAACCCAAGCCCGAACGACCAACGAAGCAGAAAACGAGAATCGCCCAACAGGGACTTACGCGGTTTGCCACGCGGTTTGCAAACCGCGTGAAAAGCCGCGTATCCCTCTGGTCGAGCATTCTCAGTTCTGCTCACCAGGGTCAGCTCGTAAAACCCCTTAAATCCTCCAAAACTGACTCCAACAGATTGGTAACTTCCCAAAACAAACTCTAAAAACATATATACATTAAGGAGATAATTCCCAATACTTAAATCCATCAATTCCTCATTCAAATCATCATGTAAAACTCTTTTGAAACACAAATCCCCTTTTTTTAAAATGAACCAAACTTAAGAATCTCCATTGGAAGGGTGGAATATCACCAAGAGTACACAAACACCTCAAGGGATTCATTCAACACCCTTCTAATTGATTTTACCTCCAAGACACTTAAAGAAGAAGAAGATTGCAACAGCCCAACTTCCAAGACAAAACTAAGAGATTAAGATGGGTGTATACCTTAGCAGCCAATTCCTTCAATCTCTATCTCAATCACTTTCCCAAACCTTCAATGGTGGAACCTTGAGCTCCTTCTCCTCTCTTCAATTCCTCCAGCCGACATATGAGGAACAAATAGGGTTTTAGGAGGTCTTTATCTAGTTCAGCTTTTCCTTTTTACCATCTAGCCACAGAACTTTGAGATTTTTGCAAAAGAGCCCCAAAATTTCTTATTTATGCACTTAAGCCACAAGAGTTGAAATATGGGGTGTTACATTTAAATATTCCATTTATTTAATTATATTGTCAAAATATTCAATATATGGAAAGTTGAGAGAAAAAATGTTTGTTTTTTTAGGTAATGATTAGTTTTGGGAGAAAACCTTCTAAATAGAGATTTCTTTAAATTTAGAGATTTTACACTCTCTCTCATCTTTTTTTCTATTTTAGCATAGATGATAATGATAGCATAGTTGTTGGAGCAAGAAATATGCTAAAAATCCCATTTTTTCCATTTTAGCATAGTTGTTGAAGTCTTGGAGATGTTCTAATAGGGCCCAAAAAGAATTTTGCATTTTATGAAGGGCCCAAACGTATATATATTAATTAATTAGATTGGACAAGAAATTTTAAAAAGTCAAATAGTCTTTCATTTTATAACGTTTCTTATTGTTTGTCTAAGTTTATTTTTATCTAATACTAATGTAACAACCCAGAAACTTAAGCAAAGCATGATATTCATAATTAAAAGAAAATAGCCAGCCACAAACGGCCCTAAAATTTAACTGGAAACAACTGTCTCAAAATTAGGTTTGCGGAACAACCTATACACAACTGAGAACATAAGTTAAAAGTCCAAAATGAAAAGTGAAAGCAACTATCGCCTAGAAGCATCCTCACTTTACATCTTCTCCTTGTTCTTGCCAGAGCTTCCTACTAACTGCTTTCCTGTAAAAATGTTTAATTTGAAAATGCGAGGGTTAGACCATGAGGTCTAGTGAGCTCCCTCTAGTGGCAACAGTTTCATCAACCAGTATAAAACATTTCATAATCATTATAAACAACAACTTTAAACAATAAGCTTTCACATAAACTGCACATGTAAGTGGCACACTGAAGTCCCGCAATGGCGACAACGTGTCAGTCTCACACTGCCTTACTGGGTCACTCCTCCCATGGCATAAACGGGACCCCCCCGCTATGAGCACTGACGGGACACACCCCCCGACTTAGCCATTACACCTCTATCAACAAATGTATGCATACACTTTAAACTAACTTTCCGAACACACGCTTTCATGTAATATAAACATATTCATTCATATTCATTTCTCACTTCTGAAATCACGTTTAAAAATACGTATTTAGTTAGAAAAACTCACCTGGTGCTTTTGCTCGAATCTTCCTATCACCCTTGACCTCTAAAAGGAATACCTGAACGAAAGAATGCGAAAATGAGCTAACCGGATACCAAACTATCTGGACGCCACTTCCCGGATACCATACTACCCGGACACCTCCTACCGGTTGACTACTTACCGGGTGCCAACAATTCGGATTCTACTTACCGGATTCGGCCATCTGGAAACCTTATCTGGAAACTCCATCCGGAAGACTTATCCGGACAACTCACTTCCGGACTTATCCGGACAACATTCCGGAACTCGTATCCGGACAACTTATCCGGACAACATTCCGGAACTCGTATCCGGACAACCTATTCGGACTCTCTTCCGGAAACCCCACAGTTCTGGGCGAACTTTCGGACACGCAGGGTTTGTCGAGCAGGCTGAGTATCGATTCACTCTAAAAACCATTTCAAAAGGCCAAGCATGCGAGGAACAACATAAATTAAGCGATTGAGCAAATAAGATTCTTTTCTCATTGCCATTTAACTACTTAGCTTGAAACCCAAATCCTTGAGGATGGAGATACCCAGAAAACACTTCAAAATCAACAACAGACTCTACCACTCAACCCACAACAAGATATGGAGTTTGAGGTTACCTTTAGATGGAGAATCTACCCTGCAATCCGCTCTATTTCTTCCAAATCACCAATGTCACTCCTTGCCTTCTTCTCTCTTTTCCCAGGTTGCACGCCGCCAAGAATCAGATTTAGGAAAATAGGGTTATGTGCCAATTATTGGGGTTTTATACCCTTATTCCACAATTTCCAAAACAGTCCCTGGGTTCCTAAATTCACATTTCTCCACCAAAATCTTTATTCCATTTCATCAAAGTCGTGGTTATTACAACCAATATCTAAAACTATGTTGCCTAGAAACCTTGACATATACTTCATTATTAATGTTCCACATTATTCAATCCATATGAATTCTATTTTTGTTTTAGAATATAGAATATTTCTTGTTATTAACTAATAACTAATAAAACTCGTATCTTTTGAAAAAAATTACCAACTTTATAATACGATCCAACTTATATTTATATTTGGAACTTCAAAACTATCGTTTTTTATACGTTATTGACTTCTCATTATCTAATATCGAGTCCATGAATCTTAAGTACTCTTCTATTTCTAAAACAAGAATAAGATCTCAACGTATAGCCAACATGGACGTTTGATTCTAAGATTGAAAGTTCTTAAAAAGTTTGTTTCAACCCTAAAACTTTAAAATGGTGATGAAAAAACATTAACATGAGGTGATATAAAAACTCAAACGATATGGATTTTTTCAACCCAAATGATGCAATATATTGACCAATGATATCAATCTATATATTAAAAGTATATCATAAGATATCTTTGGTGGTAGAACGAATTGACGATATTATGTAAAAATAATATGGTAGATAACATTAACTTAGAAATAATTATTGATTGAGCTTGCGCTAAGAATATAGAGAAAATTTGTTTTATACGAATAATTAGTATTTCTTTAATTCAAAGTTATTTATGATGATATAAAAAATATACTAAAAATAGTTTCGTAGTTATCGAGGGGTCATTTTTACATTTCACTCATGGCCTAAAAAAGTTAGGAACGGGTCTGCACACACAAACACACACATATGTTTGACGAACCAAACATTAATGACCAAATGTGTAAATCAATCGGTCTTGTTTTCCCTCGGTGATCAAGCATTTATCTCTAGCTTGTAGTGTAAGGGTAACTTAACGTTAGACGATGATCGATAATCTTGAATTTGATTAATACAACATCACCATATTCCCTCTGTTTTTTCATTTTTTATGAATATTTGAGTCGTTTTATTCTTCTGATTATTGTTGTTTCTGAAATTGTAAAATTGAAATGGAGTTTTAAGGTCCTAATTACCAAAAAATGTGTATTTGTTGAACATATTTGTTGCTAGAATATTGTTCACACTCAATTATACGCTAGTTGTATATGTCAAAATGATAAGTCAACTATCTGAATATATTTGTGAAATAACTAGTAAGCCTTTGTGTGTTGTCAATTTAAACTCTTAATCACATTTTATGTTTAGTCAGATGTTTTATAATCCAGATTGTTTTTATTACTTATTTTCAGAGTCTCTTATCTCTTAATATGATCTGTACCAAAAAGTGGTAATCCTATATCTTAAATCTCCTCTTATTTTCGTCCATCACCATTATTTCGATTTCAACGTCAGTTTTGACCCAAATGCACCTCGAATTTGCAAAAACGCAAATTTACGAAGATTTTAGACCTATTTGTTGGCCCAACAAAGTCACACTATCAAGATTACAAAACTGAGTTCGCGGAAATAACCCTAACTACAGCTCAGAATATAACTACAAAATAAAAAGGGAAAGTCTTCTAATCCTTCTATACGCAAGTTCCAACTCACGTCTTGCCAGTTCCTCTAAACGAGCTCTCGGCTACCTGCTTACCTGAAAATGTTTTAGTTTTGAAAAGCGAGGGTTAGACCATTAGGTCTAGTGAGATCCCTTTTGCTACCAACACCATGCCACAGTTATCAACCAAAGAGAGTTTATAAGCATTTATAACAGTTACACCTTTGTCAGTTTAAGTACACACACAACACCTATTAACGGCTCGCACTTAGTCACGTACACATCTGTGACAACGTGTTAGGGCACACACCCGCCCTTAGTGATCATATGAAACAAATTCATATATCATGTATGGGACACACTCCCCATATATCCATATTAAATTCTCACATATCTCGCACATATCCATAAAAGAATTTACACGCTTGATTATGCATATTTAAAACAACGTAAATCATGCAATTCAATATATCGGTATAAGTAATAAATTCGAGTATCGATAAAGCTTCAGTTTAGAAAGACTCATCTGGCGTCCACGCTAAATGTTCCCACTTGCACTGCTATCCTCTATTTGTACCTACACTCACACCCAACACACAAGAGTAAGAACGTCTCCCAACCACCCACGTAGAATACCCATCCTCCCTGAAGTCCTCTAAAAATTCCCTCAAAGATTCGAGTTCCGGACACATGAGCTAGGGCTCTGTAACGACCCAGTTTAAAATAAAGCATGCATAAAATTAGATAATAAACATTACAAAACTGGATCTCAAAATTTCTTACATTTGTCTCAAAATTTGGTTGGCCGAAACAACCTATACACAACTGAGAATAGTCTAAATACTAAAAGCTAGAGTGCCTTTGTCTCTATCTGTAAACATTCTCTATTCTGCCCCGCTCACTTGCCAGAGCCTCTTATTACCTGCTTACCTGAAAAGGTTTAGTTCGGAAAATGCGAGGGTTAGACCATGAGGTCTAGTGAGCTCCCTCCTGACAGTTCTCAAAATCATTTAAAAACGATTTATAACTTTCACATATAAAAATTTTCACAAAATCTTTCATAAACTTCCACGGATAAATCCGCTCCCGTAAATGGCACCCTGAAGTCACTCAAGAGTGACAACGAGTCAGTCTCACGCTACCTTACAAGATACACCCTTCCATGGCATAAACGGGTCACTCCTCCCGGCATGAGCACTGGCGGGCCACACCGTTGTAGACTTCTCCAAAAGGCTGACGTGAAATGACTATCACGGTCAGACACGATGGATCGCGGCACCCCGTGCCTAGATACAATCTCGTCGATGTACAATCGGGCTAATTTCTCCAATGAATCCGACTCTTTAATAGGTAAGAAATGCACGTACTTAGTGAGAATATCCACAATCACCCAAATCGCATCGTTACCCTTCGGAGTCCTCGGTAACTTCGTAACGAAATCCATGGTGATGTTGTCCCATTTCCACACTGGTACTACCGTAGACTGAAGTTCTCCATACGGTCGTTGATGTTCTGCTTTAACCTTCAAACACGTTACAGACCGCTCCACAAAGTGAGCGATGTCCTTCTTCATTCCCGGCCACCAGTAGAATTGTCTTAAGTCCCGGTACATCTTGTTCGTCCCCGAGTGCATAGAATACCGCGACTTATGAGCTTCTTCCAAGATGCTTACCCTCAAGTTTCCCAACTTGGGAACCCACACCCGGTCCTTCATACACTTTAATCCACCGCCGTTGACTTTGAACAGAGATGAAACTCCAACAACTCGCTCGCTCTTTACATTCTCCTCTAGCAACGCCTCTTCTTGAAATTTCTTAACTTCAACTAGAAGGTTCGAAGTTGCCTCGACTCTGAAAGCCACCACTTTGGTCGACTCTCCTCGTTCCTTCCGACTCAACGCATCAGCTACAACATTTGCTTTACCCGGATGGTAAAAGATTTCACAGTCGTAGTCGTTTAGTAGCTCCATCCATCTCCTCTGTCTCATATTCAATTCCTTCTGATCAAACAGGTGCTTCAGACTCTTGTGGTCGGTGTAAATCTGGCACTTCACTTCATACAGATAGTACCGCCATATTTTCAAAGCGAATACCACCGCTGCTAACTCCATGTCGTGCGTAGGGTAGTTCTTCTCGTGCTCTTTCAACTGTCGGGAAACGTAAGCGATTACCTTCCTGTTTTGCATTAAAACACACCCTAGCCCGAGCTTAGAAGCATCGTTGTAGATTACGAAACCTTCTGATCCATCTGGTAACGACAAAATCGGAGCGCTGCTTAAACTCTCTTTCAGCTTCTCGAATGTGGCTTCTTGTGCTTCGGTCCACACGAACTTGACGTTCTTCCTTTTCAAAGCGGTCAGCGGTGTGGCTATACGAGAGAAATCATGAATGAACTTCCGGTAATAGCCCGCTAACCCAAGGAAACTTCTCACTTCCGATGGCGACGTTGGTGGCTCCCAACTCTTAATAGCTTCGATCTTAGCGGGGTCCACCTTGATGCCATCCGCTGACACTACGTGACCCAGAAATTGAACTTCTCTCAACCAAAATTCGCACTTCGAAAATTTGGCGTACAGCTTCTCGTGTTTCAACAATTCTAACGCTGCCCGAAGATGTTTCTCATGATCCTCATGGGTGCGTGAGTAGATCAGAATATCGTCAATGAAGACGATCACGCACTTGTCTAACAACGAGCTACACACCCTGTTCATCAAATCCATGAACACTGCTGGGGCGTTAGTCACGCCGAAGGGCATGACTAAGAACTCGTAGTGCCCGTACCTCGTACGAAAAGCTGTCTTGGATACGTCTTCCTCTCGTACCTTTAACTGATGATATACCGATCTCAAATCTATCTTTGAAAAGTAGCTCGCACCTTGCAACTGATCAAAGAGGTCATCAATTCTCAGAAGCGGGTACCTGTTCTTTACGGTTACCTTGTTGAGCTCACGGTAATCTATGCACATCTGCATAGATCCGTCCTTTTTCTTCACAAAAAGTACCGGCGCTCCCCAAGGCGATGAGCTCGGACGAATGAAACCTTTGTCTAATAACTCTTGCAGTTGCGTCATCATCTCCTTCATTTCTGCTGGTGCCAGACGATAGGGCGCACGTGCAATCGGTGTCGCCCCGGGCATCAAATCTATTCTGAACTCTACTTGACGATCTGGGGGCAGACTCGTCAAGTCATTCGGAAACACTTCCGGGTACTCACTGACTATCGGCACATCTCTTACTTCTTTCTTCTCTTTCTTAGCATCTAGCACATAAGCTAAGTACCCTAGACATCCCTTCCCCAAACACCGCCTAGCTTTTAACATCGAAATCATACATGACTTCCTATCTCGACGATCCCCATATATCACTACATCCTTCTTATCCGACAAGGCGATGCGAATCAACTTCTTATTGCACACTTGTTAGCGTCATTCTCCGCAAACCAATCCATTCCTAGTACCACATAAAACTCCCCCATCCCCATCGAATACAAACGCAAAGAAAACGAGTGACCATCTACGTCTATGCTACACCCATCATAGACCTCTTTCACCCAGACTCGACTATCATCAGCCACTTCTACCTCAAACCCAAAGTTCAACCTCTTGGGTTTCACTTGCAATTTTCGAATAAAGTTAGGCGACACAAATGAGCGATTGGCGTCCGAATAAAACAATACTTTAGCGTAATTCGAGTCAATTGGGAAAGTACCTGTCACTACATCAGGCGTGTTCACCGCCTCCTCCGCTGACATGTGGAAAGCCCTCGCCCTCGCGCGAGCCAACTCTACCTTTCTCTCCCCGCCTCTTCCTCCGCTACTACCGCCGTCACCTCCAGTATACCCTTTCTTTAACTGTGGACAGTCCCACTTGACGTGATCGGTTGACCCACACTGATAACATGACCTCGAACTGCGGCAGTCTCGAGCCAGATGCCCTGTTTTTCCACACTTGAAGCATCCTTCCCTATCAGCCAAACACTCTCCCTTATGCATCCGGTTGCACTTACCATATGGTTTCTCTCCCGATCTAGGCCCCACCCGCAGCTCGGGTCTCGGCGCGCTCGACCTCTTTCCATCTCGATTCGGCCCTTCCCACTTTCGTTTGTCTCCCACTCTCTAAGTCATATGTCTGTTCTTTTCTTCCTCGGTGAGTTCCGCAGTATCTACCGCAGCTTGGAAAGTGGACGGATCTTTCACTTGCACCAACTCTCTTATGCTGCTCTTTAGCCCATAAATATATCTTTCTATGCGCCGCTCTTCCGTAGGCACATACAGTTCAACAAATCTAGCCTTCTCGATAAATTTTGATGTATACTCCTGAACCAACATCGACCCCTGTTCCAATCCCATAAATTCCTCTTCAAGTTTCTTACCTGCCGCTAATGCGCAACACTGCGCCCTGAACCTCTTCACAAATGATTCCCATGAAGTTCCCTTAGCTACCTCCGATCCTTTTCCACCCGTGTCAATATCCCACCAGAAGATGGCATCATACTTTAGCATCGACATCGCGAACAACACTTTGTATTCCTCAGCACACTTAGGCATTGTTTGGCAAAAAAAAAAAGCTAGCTTATAAGCTAGCTTTTTTTCTGGATACATGTTTGGGTGACCATAAACTAGCTTATAAGCTAGCTTTTTGAAACGCTACTTGGAGTAGCTTTTCAGTAGCTTTTTGTGAATATTCCAATATTACCCTTATTAATATCAATTATTATTTATTAACTATTATTATAAATAAATATTAATTTATTATATTTAATTATTATTTATTTATAAACATTAATTAATATTAACTGAAAATTATTAAATTAAATTTTAATTACACATTAATATTAATTTTTATTTATTTAGAGTTATTATTAATCATATAAATTATTTTTATTTATTTTTTAATAACAATAAATATATTTTAATTATCATTTACCATAAATCTTGTCAATTATTTTATGATTATTATTTTCATATTACATGTAGCGGTTATTTAAAATCATAAATTAATATATATTTCTTCTAAAACATGTTTTAACAAATTCAAATTTTATAGTATATATTTTAAATTCTTTTAATTAACATGTTATGTTATTTTTTTACTACATTGGTTGTATTAATTAACGTATTATATTGCTATAAAATTTTTTAATTATATAATTAAATAGTGTAATTGATAATTTATTAAAGATGCATTTTTTGATCATTTTACATGTTTATAAGCTAGTTTTGCCAAACGTGACTTTTTCACCAACTAGTTTATTAGCTAACAGCTAGCTTATGAGTCAACAGCTAGCTTATCAGCTACCAGCTAGCTTATCAGCTAGTTTGCCAAACAAAGCCTTACTGGTATCAAACGCTAATTCCATCTCTCGAACCCACCTCAAGGCCAGAACTGGGTTGCGCTCCCCGTTGAAGGACGGAGGCTTGCACGATGCAAAAGTCTTAAATGAGCATCCTTTCACTGCTTTCGATTCAGTAGCCACAATTGGAGTTGCCATAAAGTGATTTCCCACCACGATCGTTGGTAGGCTAGACGCCTCAGTCCTCGTCTCGTTCCCACTTTTGGTTCGTCCTTCTGATGAATTCTTGATCTGATTCTCCAACAAAGCTTGTAGAGTATCTTGTAGTTTACCCATCTCAGCTGTAAACTTCTCCTCAGTAACAAAGCCTGATTCTGGTTTCTTATCGGGTTGTCTGACTGACTCCCCCCACCCGCTGAAGCGATACTCTCCTGATGCAAGGGTTCCCGTACTTGAGGTGCTCCCGCGCTTTTAGCTCGACGGGTGGTTGGCTTCTTTTTCCCAGCGCGGGTTGCCACACCCGTCCCAACAGCCCGAGAGGCAACTCGCAACGGTAGGCATGGCAATTTGGCCCGACCCGCCCCGGAACCCGGTCCACCCGACCCGACCGGGGCCGAGGATTCCCCGCCAAACCGGGTACCGGGGCCGGGGATTCCCCATTTCAGAAAACTGGGGACGGGGCCGGGATGCCCATCCCTCGACCCGCCCCGGACCCGGTATATATATATTAAAAAAATTATATATCTTATTAGTTATTAAGGGTTTAGGGTCTTGACCGGGGGGTTGACCGAGGGTTGACCGGGCACGGGGGAGGGTTCACAAACCGGGGTCGGGGGAGTGTATTACAAACCGGGGCCGGGGATGGAGATCCCCGCCCCATACCCGCCCCATTGCCATGCCTACGCAACGGTGCTCTGCCTCGCCCCCTTCCTCGGCCCCTGCCCCTTCCTCGGGTGGCCGCTTGACGCGGAGGATTCACTAGCTCCTCCTCAAAGATTTCCTCTACACATATTTCTTCTACTTCGGGATTTGTACCCACCACGGGCACATATCTACTCTTCAGACTTCTCTCAGACATTCTTGATTATTGAAATACGACAAAGAAATTTACTTAAGACTACATCTCAAGAATAATAAGGCATTTTAAGCACATACATGTACCTGTAAATTCGCAGTTACACTGGCCAGGTGTAATCCCGAATCTACCTTACATGACTGTCCTCTCTAACCAATTAGTCTTATTCAAGTGATAGTGCCCTCCTAGCGCATTCCTGATTCTCAGTTGTGATTTCTACTCCCACAGTTTAAGTCTAGGCTCGTCCGGTCACCTAAATCCCTTAAACTATGGCTCTGATACCAATTGTAACGACCCAGTCTAAAATAAAGCATGCATAACATTAGATAATAAACATTACAAAACTGGGTCTCAAAATTTCTTACATCTGTCTCAAAATTTGGTTGGCGGAAACAACCTATACATAACTGATAATAGTCTAAATACTAAAAGCTAGAGTGCCTCTGTCTCTATCTGTAAACATTCTCTATTCTGCCCCGCTCATTTGCCACAACCTCTTATTACATGCTTACCTGAAAAGGTTTAGTTTGTAAAATGCGAGGGTTAGACCATGAGGTCTAGTGAGCTCCATGCTGACAGTTCTCAAAATCATTTAAAAACGATTTATAACTTTCACATAATCTTTCATAAACTTCCACGAATAAATCCGCTCCCGTAAGTGGCACCCTGAAGTCACTCAAGAGTGACAACGAGTCAGTCTCACGCTGCCTTACTGGATACACCCTTCCATGGCATAAACGGGTCACTCCTCCCGACATGAGCACTGGCGGGCCACCCCCCCGACTTAGCCAATTTACGTCTAACACAATGTATGCATACATCTCATATAACTTCACATAAACTTTCATGCAATTAAATCATACAAATAAAGCATGTCATTTCTCATTATTTACTTACTTCAGAAAACACGTTAAAAGCACGTATTTTTAGTTAGAAAAACTCACCTGGTGCGTTAACAATTTTGTTGGTCCCGAAGGCCTATACAAGTTTGTAGAAGGGGGGTGGGGTTGAATAGAAACACACAGATTTTACTTTTCTAAATTGTTTATTGATAAATCATTAACAATTTACAGCTTGTTGCGGAAACAAGATTAAGGATAAACCTAAATCTAAACAAGTTGGAACACTAAGGTTTCTTGCACTAAGAGAGATAAGGAAATTACTAATAATAACCTATCTGAGATAAGAGATTTGAACTTGTCCAGAGTTAGCAAGTTACTTCAAATGAAGTGAGTTCATCTCTTTATATACTGCATGCATTTAATGCAAGTCAGTACATACTTTACACGTGTCATCAGCTGGTTGGTTGCATGTCATTGACCTTGGTTGACAACCTTAGTAGCTGTATGGATGAATAGTGTAGTATCAGAGTGGTTGTACGATTTCAGATTTTCTGAGGTTCTTTTCTGACATTTCGTACGGAGGCGTGCAAGGGTGGTTAAGACAAAAGTACTTTGTACGGAGGACTTCATGATCAGCTTTCGTTGATTCAGCGATTATCATTTACTATTCAGCAGATGATAAAGTTCAGCGATAGCTGAAGTCTTGTACTTGATACTTCACGTTGAGTGGACAAATCTGAGTCTTCGCTGATCCGCATCAGTTCATTAGGAGACTTGTCGCTGGTTCTTGAGCTTGATCTTCGACTTCAGCGTAGAACCTTTGTTGACGTGAAACTTGTCTTCAGGGATCATAAGTAAACAACTAACTTATCAGCGATCATCATAATGACTGAACAGACTCAGAGCATTAATGGTGAACAGTTTCGCTGAATGTTTAACTTAAAAAGCGAGAGTTCCTATCAGCGGTACTGGAAGATCTTAGTACTTATCAGCGATAGTGAAACTCTGATACATATTGTTTACTTACAATTTTCACTAAGTATATAAGAGAGGGTCATTATCAAATCACTAAGGGTTTGGATCAACAATCTCCCCCTATTTGATTATGACATAGCAACAAAGAAAATTGCTATTTAATGAAAACATAAGGATAAAAAGAACTCATAAAATATTTGTCCCTTTTACTGTTTTCTGGGATCTTTTCAGTACTGATGGAGTAAAGTACTTTCGCTGAAATCTTTCTTTAAAACTTTGAATCAGGTTACAATGAAGAACAGAAAGATTACAAGTACAAGCGAAATAATTTACAAGTACAGAAGGATAACTGATACAATAGAGAAAAAGGAGATTATATCAGTTTTCAAAGGGTTCTTCCTTAATGAGAAGTTCATCAAGGGTCTTTTCAGTGGGGATCATCCAGTCAGGAACCGTTACACCTCGTTTTCTTTTGTTCAGCGCTTCTTCAAAAATCAAGGGTTTTAGGTGTCGTGCCTGAATGTCTTTTCTGAAGTCACACCAGTAGATAAGATCTCTGAGCTGTTCGATTAGAGTGATTGGAAGCTCAGCGATCCGTTGAAAGCATTTACATCCGTCGTAGTCAAGAAAGAATATTCCATAAGGATTACTGGTGACTTTACCAGGGACGAAAAGTTCACATGGTGGCAAAGAAATGTCAAGGGCAGATAGATCAGGGTCAGGACCAAGCACTTCAGCGCGGGAGAAACCAATTCCAGTTTCATTTCGTATGACAGGACCTGAGTTTGAATCTTGACGTTTCTTCTTTGGAGAGGCCCTTTTTCTTTTCAGCTTTAGATCAGGAAGAGGAGGAATGTCCACACAAGAAGATATCAAATCGATCTGTCTGTTTATCAGCTTTTCGAAATGATCCTTGTACTTAGATTGTGACGATTGGATAGCTAACCTCATCTCCAGCCATTCAGAGAGACCATACCTTTTTACAGTGTCAGCGCGAAAGGTTTCAGTTTGGCCATCTTCTCTGAAAAGTTTGATGTCAACAATAGGTACTCCGATAGAGGTTCTTCCAGAGATGAATACCTTGTTGATCTTCGTTGGACGATATCTGAAGTGAATTTTCTCTTTACACCAGATCAGGGTGGTCTGAGAAACTTCAGTTTTCTTTTCCACGATCTTCTGGGCTTCTTCCCAAAGCTTTCGTTGGACTTGAATGGGAACACGTTTCAGCTTGGGGTCTTTGACAGATTCTTGAGTAAGCTTGATGGCGTATTCTCTGTCTTTTTCTTCAGCTTCCTTTCTTTCAGCGATGAGGCGTTCAGCTCTGAGGTGTTCCTTGTATTCAACTTTTGAAATTCTGAACTTTGGAGGAACTGAAGGCAGTTGATCACGCCTTAGAATGATTCGCTGATCCTCGAATCGCTTTATTATTTCTTCTCTTTTCTTCTGTTCTTCCTCTCTTAGCTTTTGAGGAGCCAAGGAAGGATTGTTTCTGTGTGAGAGAGTTTGTTCTTCAGGTTCATCAGTCTCAGAGATCAAATCCAAGACTGGGATTATTTCTTCAGCGGCAGCTGGAATTATTGGTGAAGTCGCAGTTGTGGAGCCTTCAGCGATATCCTCAAACAGGGGAGAGGACTAGCTGAAACACAGCGATCTTACAAGTAAGAACTTGGGTAGAAACATATAGAGAGAATTGGTTTAAGTGTATAGGCTTGGGTAGAGGAACTGATAGTGTATGATAGAGGAGGGATGGAGTAAGAGATGTTTAGTGTACCTGACAAACCGACTTTTCAAGCAAGATCGTCAGATTGTCATCTTCAGCGACGCTTTTGCCTTTGCCTTTCTCAGCTCCAGAGGCTGAGGGCGTTGTCTTTGTCCGCTCCCTTGAAGGTTAATTTATCGAGATTCCCTTAAGAGCTTTGATCCTTGGGGCAGGTTTGACGATAAAGAAATCATCGTCATCATCATCATCATCATCATCATCATCATTCTTTGGAGAAGAAGATGGTTCATTATCAGGGATGTCGACGGCTTCATCATCATCTGCTTCGGATTCTTCAGCGTCTTCTTCGAGTTGCTCCCCCTCAGATACAGAGGCGAGCTTCTCGGTTCCCTCAGGGTTTTCATCTCCCTGAGGTCCAGCGGCTGCTTCCGCTTCAATAGTCTTCTCACCCTCTTCAGCGAAGGTGAGGTCTTCGTTCTTCTCTCCCCTGATAGATTCATCATGGGAAAGGTCTTCAGCGCTCTTCTCCCCGGGATGTTCAGCGCTCTTCTCCCCCTCTTTTTCATGATGACTGGGGGAGGAATGGGCAGACTCTTCAGCTGTGGGAGGCTCTTTGTCTTCTTGGCCAGAGATACCCACACAGCTTTCAATCTTTGCTAATCTGACTTCTAGGCCAGTTATAGCAGGATTGATCTTTTCCAGCTCTTTACGATCCGCCGCTGTGAAATTTTCCAATGCAGGGGCAGGGGCAGGTTCAGGAGCAGGAGTTCTCGCCTTGTTGAGCAGCTCTTCAATCATTGTTTTCATCGAACCAACGTCGGTCTTTACAGAGCCTAAGTCAGTCGTCAGAGTTTGAACATTTGTCTTCACAGCAGACATATCACCCTCTAGTGCTCCAACCGATGTCTTCAGCGTTGTTACTTCGCCGGACATGGAGGAAACTGATTGTTTGAGTGAGGTGTAGTCTGTGTAGATATCAGCGAGCACCTTAGCGAAATCGCTGAGAGTCTTATCAACTTGCTACAAGTCATCTGCGGAAGCCTTCTTCTCCACCACCGTTGTCAGCTTTGTCAAAATTTCTCCAGCGGTTGTTACAGCTGTAGAATTGTTGGAGAGTGTGGTGGTGAGACCTGTCAGCTTTGTTTCCACGGACTTCAGAGAAGCGTTGATGTCTCCCAAATTAGGACCTGTAACACATAAGTACTTGTGAACAAAGGAAAGCTCAGAAGTGTCAGGTTTAGTTACAGTGTATATGGGTTGATTTGTACCTGCATGAGGATTGATGAAATCGTCAAAGTTGGGAATTCCTGAAAAATGTTCCATATCTTCCTCAAAAGTTCGGTGAGGAATGGTGATCTCTGCAGGTCCTGTCTTCATCATTTTTTGAGAAGCGTCAGCGGAGGCTTCTGGAATGATGGCATCTCCAGTGTTCTTTGGAGGAGTGTCCAAGTGAGTGGAGGGAGAAGCGAAGGATAAGAATGGGGTTCGGGTACTGAGTTCAGCGTTGGAATCGCTGACAATCACTTCATCAGTCTTTTGAGAGACTGAGGGAGGTTGGGTAGGTTCCAAGTTTCTAACCTCAGCGTTTAGAGACGCTAAAGCCGGGATTGAAGGGATGGCTTGAATGGGTGTGGCAGAGCGTACCACAGAACTTTCCTTCAGCTCTTCAGAATGAGCTGAGGAGTCTTCAACATGGGATTGCTGGGGTTGCTCCTTGGTTTTCTTGATCCTTTTGGAACCAAGTTGGATTGAAGAGTGTTTCCTTTTCTTAGAAGGAGAGGATTGTGTGGCCGGGGTATCAGCGATGGGTATAGTCGCTGAAGGAGCCACAGAAGTCGAAGAATTTGGGTTAAGAAGAGTGAGAAGGGTAGAGAGACGTACCTCATTGTCGACAGGTTTGAAATCGAGCACCTTAGGGCTAACCTGAGAAAGTTTCAGGTCACCCTCTTGAGGATAGCTGTCCTTCAGGCCATATTGGAAGATGGCGCTGATGAAACGGGGGTAGGGAACCCATGCAGGTCTGTCAGCAGCAGAATCTACTCTTTGTACTAGGTCATCATAAATGATAGATGCCCAGTCAATATGTAGACCTTTCAGCAGTGCGTATCCCATAGCCTGCTGAGGTTGAGCGGCTTGATCAGAGGAGCCGGTCTTCGCTGTCATGCAGCTGATCAGGTGTGCGAAGATGAAATTCATCTCGCTGGGCATTTTGGACTTCTTTATCAGCGTCAGCTTCTTCTCGGGCTTCTTGTCCATTCCAGTTTCCCAGATGTAACCCATTGCGTCGAGAAAAGCAATGATTTCTTCTCTGTCAGCATGCTTCTTATGGTCAGGGAATGGAACAAACGATTTTTCTTTGGTAGCATTTGGAAAGTTCAGGGCTTTTCGAATGATTGCGGGGGTTATCTTAATTGTGCCATACTCAGTATCGCTGAGTATGCAATCGATGGTTTTGGATGCATCTTTGGCGGAGGGTAGCTGAGTGTGTCTGGCAGAGTACCAGAACTGGGATAGTAATAGCTGACTTGCAGGAGGTGTGATGGTCAGAGCTGTTGAAATGCAGCAGTTTTTCAGGAAATTCACAGCATCATCCAGATGTGTGACTTGCTTTCGAGGAGGAAACTCGAGAAGCGCAGAGAGGTTGTTGACCTTGGTCCAATCTAGTTGATCCAGCGTGAACTTAACCTGAGGGGCTTTGAAGATATCCACTTCCTCAGAGTCAGCGGAGATGTTCTCAGCGGTTACATTGATCTTTGAAGTTGCCATTTCTCTGTATTATCAGTTCAACCAAAGATGTTAACAAATAAGAATTATCTTAATGTGGAAAGAAATTTCCATTAAGATGTTTCGAATTTTATCCATTTCATTCAGACAAAAATGTCTTAATGAAGATTAGGGTTTTTCTTGATTTTTGACAGAAAAAGTAAAACCCATTTTAATCTTGTTATCCAGTTTTCTATGAAGAAATTAGATTCTGGAAACGAGTGAAGAACAAGTTTAAGATTTTTGCATTTAAACTTGAAGAACAACCATGAAATGGTTGTGTTCATAAAACCATGAAAGAAATGATTTCATTTTACAAAGTTCTTTTGTTTGATCTTGTTAAAACAAAGATAAGATCAGAAACAAGTTATACGCATTTGGTAATAAATAAGAACATATTAACCTTGATGTTTTGATGAAGAAGATGATGAACAGTTCTATGAAGATTTGAGAGCACAAATGCAACAGTAATTCTTTTCTTGCGGAGGAAGATTGATCGCGTAAAAGATAAATATAAACCAAGAGTTTGTTTATATAGGGAGTTTTAGAGAGAGAAAACCTTGAGCGGGAAAAGGTTTTCATCATGACACGGACACGTGTTTGCATTTGATTGGAAGTTTGAACGATACGTGCAAACGTGTGTCAGAAAGAAATCGTGCCTGGTGTTATCCATTGCAATGACGTCACAACTGTCCTTTCATATTCTTGGTTGTCTCTGAGGTTTTGAAAAACTCAGGGACTCTTTGAAAACATGAAGCACTGAATAGAGATATCAGTGAAGGTAATAAGAAATTTCAAAAAATCGCTGTTAAGGAAGAGATATTCAGCGATGCAATTTATTTTGAAATCTTGCATTTACATGCGATATGTCAGAGAGAGAAAACATACCTTGATATCAGCGAATCAAGTTTATTCAGAGAGAAGATGATTGAATAGGTTATACGAGTTGATTTTATCCTATCGCTGATTAATGTGAACCGCTGAAGATTTTACCCTTCAAAGTTCAGCATTCCAAGCTCGCTGATGAGAAAGTTGAATCTTGTCTCATCAAGAGGTTTGGTAAATAAATCAGCTAACTGATAATCAGTAAGAATAAAATGAAGTTCTATATCACCATTCATCACATGATCTCTGATTTATAAAAGTTCCTTTTTCAGTTTGCTTAATCTGAAGACCAAGGAAATATGTTAGTTCACCCATCATGCTCATTTTATACTCATCTTTCATTCTATCAGCGAAACGAGTACTAAGCTCAGGGTTAGTAGAACCAAATATAATGTCATCAACATATATTTGAACTAGAATGATATGACCTTTCACTTTTCTAAAAAATAGAGTTTTGTCAATCTTACCTCGCTCAAATTTTTCAATATGGATATAAGTGGAAAGAGTGTCATACCATGCACGTGGAGCTTGCTTTAAGCCATAAAGTGCATTATCCAGTTTATAAACATAATCTGGACGCTTAGGATCTGAGAATCCTGGAGGTTGTTCCACATAAACTTCTTCATTCAGCTTTCCATTCAGAAACGCTGACTTAACATCCATCTGATGTACAGTGAAGTTTTTGTGTACAGCATATGCTAAGAAAAGACGAATAGATTCAAGTCTTGCTACTGGAGCAAATGTTTCGTCATAATCTATGCCTTCCTCTTGTCTGTATCCCTGAGCAACAAGACGAGCTTTGTTGCGGGTTACAGTACCATGTTCGTCCAACTTGTTTCGATAGACCCATTTAGTGCCTATCACCGTTTTGTCAGTTGGTCTACGAACGAGTTTCCAAACTTTGTTTCTTTCGAATTCAGTCAGCTCTTCTTGCATAGCGCTGACCCAGTTTGGATCTTTGAGGGCATCATCTATTTTCTTTGGTTCAGTTAGAGAAATAAAGTTAACAAATAAACAAATATTACCTGCACTTCTACGAGTCTGAATACCAGCGTTTGGATCACCAAGAATTTGATCGATTGGGTGATTTACAGTCCATCGCTGAGCTGGAGCATACGTCGTTGACTCAGTCTGAACTGGAGAAACTGAGGATGAGGCTTCAGCTACTTCTGGATTATCGTCTAAGAGAGGAATGTTTGCATTTGTCACTTCATTCACTGATTGCTGAGAAATAGATGGAATTTCTGAGACATTTGGATCAACTGCAGGTATAGTGTTTATAGGAACAGCTGAGACCCATGATGTTTCAGCTTCACTATTCTGCATGTTTGGAATGATAGTGGGACTATCATCTTCTACTGTGTGAGCATGAGGAGTGGGAATATCTTCTGAATCACCAAGATGAGAAAACATCCATTGATTCAGTTCTTCTGTATCAGCGGACGGTTTAGAGTTCGCTGAACGGGATTCGTCAAACGTGACGTGAATAGTTTCTTCTACAGTTTTTCTTCTACGGTTGAAGACTCTGAAGGCTTTGGAGACTGAGGAGTATCCAAGAAAGATTCCATCATCAGCCTTAGGATCAAACTTTCCAAGGGCATCTCTGTTGTTCAGTATGAAACACTGACATCCAAAGATGTGAAGAAAGCTGATTGAAGGCTTTCTCCCATGAAAGAGTTCATAGGCTGTCTTTTTGAATCTTTTAACTATCAGCGACCTGTTTTGCGTAAAACAAGCAGTGTTGACAGCTTCTGCCCAAAACTGAGTAGGCAGGTGAGAATCGCTGAGCATTGAACGTACAGCTTCAATAATTGTTCTATTTCTTCTTTCAGCGACTCCATTTTGTTGCGGTGTTCTCACTGACGAAAAGTTGTGAGAAATACCCTTACTCTCAAGGAAGGAATCAAGAGAACTATTTTTGAATTCAGTTCCATGATCACTCCTTATTGAGCGAACAGTCATATTGTTCAGAGTTTCCATCTTCCGAAAAAAGGTGATGAGTTCTTCAGGGGTGTCACTCTTAGAACGGAGAAACATTACCCATGTGTAACGAGAGAATTCATCAATTATGACCAGCGTATATTTCTTTCCAGCGATGGATTGTTTGTTAACAGGGCCAAACAAATCCATATGGAGTAGTTGTAGAGGAGATGACACTGAGGAGACTTGCTTTGACTTGAAGCTTGCCTTGGTCTGCTTCCCTTTTCACACGCTGAACATAAAGACTCTTTGGCGTATGAATGTTGAGGTAGACCAGTGACTAACTCTTTTGAAGAAAGAGTGTTCAGTGTCTTGAAATTTAGATGCGAGAGCCTCTTGTGCCATAGCCAGTTGACATCAGATGAGGCCTTTGAGAAGAAACAGGAGTTCTCAGTGGTTGTTTAGTCCATGTTTATTACATAAACATTTTCCAAACGATAACCGCTGAGAGCTATCTTCTCCTTTTTGTCAGAGACAAAGCAGGATTCCTTAGTGAAAATCACTTTGTTATCCATGTCGCAGAGCTGACTGATACTTAGAAGATTATGCTTCAGCCCTTCAACATATGCGACTCTTCTGAAGGAGGTTGTACCATTTGAAAGTACACCATACCCTCGGGTGTGTCCTTTTCCATTTCCACCGAAAGTCACAGAGGGACCCTTCTCTTCCTTGTATTCAGCGAGCAGGATTTTCTTACCAGTCATGTGTCTAGAGCATCCGCTATCGAGATACCAGATACCCTTCTTAACCTGCATTTACAAAGGAAGATTAGTTTTGCTTGGGTACCCACTTAACCATGTATACACATTTGTCAGTGGAGCTAGTTGGAATAGAAGGTTCAGCGGTCTTCGCAGCATTTGAAGATTCAGCTTTGTCTTTCTTCACTTTGGTTAATTTCTTAACTTCGGTGGTAGGAGTCACCTTGACCTGATTTGCATCGGGGTTGGTCTTCTTTGCCTTGGGGGAAATCTTCACCTTAGCTATCTTTTCAACTTTGGTGGCTGTGGGGCACTTACTAGCAATATGATCGGTAAGTCCACAGTGATAACATTTCCTATAACTAAAAGTAGTTCTAGGACCACTTGTATGCTGAGCTTTTAATTTCGAATTAGAAGTGCCAGCACCAAGTAAACTATTGGCTTTAGAAATGGGACGAACATTCAGTTCTTCAGATTTCTTACCAAGGACATCCAATCTGAGTCTAGGAGTAGATCGCTGAATAAATCCAGATATCTGCTTTCTAGATCCAGAGGGGTAGGTCACTGAGGCTTTAGAAGCATTCAGCTTTGGTACTAAGGTACCCTTCTGAGGGATTTTGATAAATAACAATTCCTTTACCTTTGTCTTTAGAGACAGAGGTAGGTTTTGAATAAACCATTTTCTCCTTACCTTTTGAGGAGGTAGGAGTTTCCTCAGGGATTGGTGTAATGGACGAGGAGCACTGAGAAGATGAAGTATCAGCGACTGAGGATACGAACGTTCCAAATTTAAGCATTGAACGTTCAGTGGTTGGTTTTGGAGTATCATATTTATAACCCAGACCACGTTTATCACTCAGAGGGATCTGAGCCTTAATTATCTCAGTGATCTTTGTTGAAGAATTACACCATCCTTCAACAGTACCTTTTTCAGCCTTTAATGCAGCGATAGCTTCTGCTCGTTCGATTTTGACTAGCTGATTTAAATATACTTGATCTTTAAAATCTTCTTCAATTTTAGAAAGCTTTTCTATTTGAAGGTGGCAGTTTTTAAGCTTTTCAGCGAGATCAAGGTTTTGGTTTTCAACCACAGTTTTGCCGTTCATGGCTTCGTATAAACTTCTATTCAATAGATCAATTTTGCGGAGACTATCAGCTTCATCAATATTTGCAATATTGGTAAAGAAAGAAGGTGATACCTGAATAGCAGAGGTTGAAGTGGAGGGAATGTCTGAACTTTCTTCCTCTTCTTCAATCTTGGCCATGAGACATTGATTTGCTTCATCATCTTCAAAATCAGATGATGATGCTTCTTCATCAGAAGCAGCCCAATCATAGTCAGCCATCAGGCCTTTTCCTTTCTTCTTAAAGCTTTTCAGCTTTGCATACTTCTCCTTCAGCTTTGAGTATTTGTCATCTTTATTCCTTGGAACAAATTTTTTCTTTGAGAAAGCTGAAGGTCTCATGACTTTCTTTGACCTGCACTCATTAGCGAAATGACCTGTCTTTTCGCAGTTGAAACAAGTAGCAGTAGCCTTATCAAAAAAAGCTGATGATTTAGGCTTGTCAGTTATGGAAAGAGGTTTGTTCTTTCTAAACATTTTCTTCTTGGCGAATCTCCTGAACTTTTTAGTTAGGAGAGCCAAGGATTCATCATCATCTGAAGAATCAGAGTCTGATGACCTTTTAGAGTTACTTTCTAACTCAGTGATAGTGACCGAAGGTCGCTGAGTAGAAGGTTCCTCTGAGATTAAAGCAACAGGGGTGCTTTTGGAATCTTTTACAAGATTCTTCTTAAGATGGCTAGATTGCTCATGATTCAGCAATGTACCATATAAGGTTGAAAGGGTCATTGATTTAAGATCCTTTGACAGCTTGAGACACATGGAATAATTGTCCCAACTTTCAGGTAAACATTCTAGAAACTTTGTCAGCATTTCAAAGTTAGAATATTCCTTACCAACAGTTTTCAGATCTATACTTAAACAATTAAAACGTTGGTGAACATCAGATAGAGTTTCATTCTTACCATAAATGAAGCTTTCGTATTGTCTTACCAGGTTGATCTTTCTTGAGTCCTGGACTTCAGACGTTCCTTCATACTGAACACATATTGTGTCCCACATGGCTTTTGATGTTTTCAGGTTCATGACGGAATGGTAGACTTCGTCAGGAAGGGCCATGGATAGTATGGATCTGGCTTTTGTATCTATAGCCACTTTCTTCTTATCTTCGTCGGTCCACTGAAAGATTTCCTTAGGAATCAGCCTTTCTGGAATAGCAGGTCTATTCGCAGTGGCTGGAACTGCAGGGTCAATAGTTACAGGGATGAATGGACCATTTTCAAGATAGTAAGGCATAGTAGGGTCTACACCTTCTAAGAAGAGTATCATCCTATTTTTCCATAAGTTGAAGTTATCTCTGGAAAATCTAGGGGGTTTTGCAAGAGAACCATTGTCTATATAATTTGTGTTTGTGTTGGAGGCCATTTTCAGATAATAGCAAGGAAGAGAAATATCTTAGATTAGATCTTGTTTATGAGATTAAACAAATCTGCTCTGATACCACTTGTTGGTCCCGAAGGCCTATACAAGTTTGTAGAAGGGGGGGGGGGGTTGAATACAAACACACAGATTTTACTTTTCTAAATTGTTTATTGATAAATCATTAACAATTTACAGCTTGTTGCGGAAACAAGATTAAGGATAAACCTAAATCTAAACAAGTTAGAACACTAAGGTTTCTTGCACTAAGAGAGATAAGGAAATTACTAATAATAACCTATCTGAGATAAGAGATTTGAACTTGTCCAGAGTTAGCAAGTTACTTCAAATGAAGTGAGTTCATCTCTTTATATACTGCATGCATTTAATGCAAGTCAGTACATACTTTACACGTGTCATCAGCTGGTTGGTTGCATGTCATTGACCTTGGTTGACAACCTTAGTAGCCGTATGGATGAATAGTGTAGTATCAGAGTGGTTGTACGATTTCAGATTTTCTGAGGTTCTTTTCTGACATTTCGTACGGAGGCGTGCAAGGGTGGTTAAGACAAAAGTACTTTGTACGGAGGACTTCATGATCAACTTTCGTTGATTCAGCGATTATCATTTACTATTCAGCAGATGATAAAGTTCAGCAATAGCTGAAGTCTTGTACTTGATACTTCACGTTGAGTGGACAAATCTGAGTCTTCGCTGATCCGCATCAGTTCATTAGGAGACTTGTCGCTGGTTCTTGAGCTTGATCTTCGACTTCAGCGTAGAACCTTTGTTGACGTGAAACTTGTCTTCAGGGATCATAAGTAAACAACTAACTTATCAGCGATCATCATAATGACTGAACAGACTCAGAGCATTAATGGTGAACAGTTTCGCTGAATGTTTAACTTAAAAAGCGAGAGTTCCTATCAGCGGTACTGGAAGATCTTAGTACTTATCAGCGATAGTGAAACTCTGATACATATTGTTTACTTACAATTTTCACTAAGTATATAAGAGAGGGTCATTATCAAATCACTGAGGGTTTGAATCAACAAATTTCTTGCTTCAAGACTTTTTACTTACGCTTCCGATCTCTAGGTGGATCACCTATAATTTAATAAACGTACGTCACAATCTTTAAAGTGTTACACGAGCTTGCTTCTAAACTTAACCCGCAATTTTTTCTAAGGTGATAAACTACTCTTCTAATTCAATTATTTGGGTTTTGGACTTTGATTAATACCTTAATGGACTCCATACCTTAATACCTCAATATGAATAGACTTTGATTAAAGGCCCACCCAGAAATATATAAATCTGCGGCCCAAATACAAATCTGCGGCCCAAATACAATCTGCGGCCCAATTATTTATTTGGGTCTCTTTAACAGCAGGTCAGCAGCAGTACCGAGTCTTTAGCGGACTCCAAGGTCCAGGCCCACCTCACTACCTTGCATTCCGGATCTAGTATAGCAATTCCGGATCTTGGTTTATTTTTAGTTAATTCCGGATCTAGTATAGCAAATTCCGGATCCCTATTTTGGGATTCCGGGTCACATGTCCAACACCAAAATTCCGGAAGTCCAATAGAAAAATATACATTCCGGATCATTTTAAGAAAACCCATTCCGGATCATAATAAATTCCGGATCCACTTTGATTCCGAAACCCAAACCATTATAAATCGAATACCAAGTCTCTTTCCACACCAGCGATTAATCTATCTCTATGGATTCTCTCATTAAGATTATTAAGCTGAAATAGTACTCTTATGAGTCAAATAATCTACCTGACTCCTCTAATTCTGTCCAAACACTATGATAATAGAATGCTGTGATTAATAAGAAAAGGTAGGGGTTTACCTTGAACTTGATGATCCAGAGAACTTCCTCCTCTCTTCCAAATTTGCAGAATGAAGACTCTTCTGATCTCTCTCTCTCTCTTAGCCGCAAACAGTAAATGGCTCTGTAGGGTTTTGAGCCCTAAAGAGGGTTTTTATACCTTCTCCCTCATTTACATTCTGGCCCCTAAACTTTCAACTTAACAATTTCTCCCACAACAATTTAATATTTTCAATTTGAACCTTGGTTACTACAGTTCCGGATTTACTTCCCGTTTCGAAATCCGGTATCCACCACTTCCGGACTACACCCAATTCCGGATAGGTTCCGGATCCTACATTCCGGACAATATATCCGGTATCCGGAAATCTTCTGGATTTCGCTAACTCCCGGAAAACATCCCGGTTTCCGGGTAAACACTTCTGGACAACTCAAAATTCCGGGAAAGAATCCGGCATCCGGATTCCTTGCTCGACTCCGGTAAAATCCGAATTCCGGACTACGCCTCATCCGGAAAAGTAACAGGCGATTCCGCACACGCACAGGGTTTTATCGACCCATTCGGTCCGACAATTCCCAACCAAAATCCTCTTAACTTCTTCTATTTTTGGTTTTAAGTCAAAGAAACAATGAATCAATAGTTATAGTATCCATGGAAGGTAACCCAAATTCCCTTACTGTAACAACCCGGATCCCAAACATACACAAATAACATATATTTCATAACGTCGTTACATAACAAAGATACATTATATAACAAATACGGTCCCTTAGTCTTTACAATCCAAAATAAGGTATTCCATTACAACTTTTCGCTAATTAAATACATCATATCTAATAACAAGGTTATAAACGCAAAGCACATCATAGTCTTCAACATATAAGTCTTCCCAAAAGCTAGCCACCGAATACTCTATTCACTTTTCCTTACCCGATCCATGACCTGGAATACATATTTTAAAACAAAATGAGGGTTAGACCTAATGGTCTAAGTGAGAAAATCCCTGTCATTTTTAAAACCATTTGCACAAATACCATATATATATCACAAAAGATAAATGCCAATCATAACTCACGCATCGTGTACTTTTCCTGTCTCATTCCCATGGCCATATTAGTTGGATGCAAGCCAACTAATAAATTAACTCCGCTGTACGACAATTACAGCCAACACCGTTGTACGAATATTACAGCCAACACCACCGGTCCTAAGCCCGGCCAACACACTCTCGTATAGTGTAATACTCATGTAAATATAATATACATCTCCACATATTATATTTCAAACATAAGCACATAATCACATATTCAATACACACATATATGTATTCCAGTTTGAAAACATTTTGAAGTAAAACTCACCTGTTAGTCTATCAAAACGTTCTCCAAGCTTTTCTCAAAACGACTCTGCTTTCACTTCAAATTCACAGAATCTGTAACAATCAAATACATATATTTCTTTACCAAAAGAACACACATAAAGCTTACTTAGTAGGCTAGGAACTTAGATAAACTTAATTCCTCCAATATCTTCCCCAAACCCGAACTTAAGTCGAGTCCACATTTTATTCAGTCCTCAATCATACTCCTTCCAAAGTCCAACAAAAACACAGTATTACTGGACACTTAAAAGCATCAAAATCTCAAAAATAACCAAAACAGCTCAAGTTTCCGGATCCAAACAGAACTTTCCGGACGACTAGGACAATCCGGACAGCATGCCCTTTCCGGACAACCATAACAATCCGGACACCAGGGTAATCCGGATACCATCTGGTATCTGATTTCATCCGGAAACATAGAAAATAGGAACTTACCGGGAAATTGCTTGTCCGGACACCTGCAATCAAAACTACCGGACACTACCAACGAAACTACCCGGACACATTCATTTTGTCCGGGAACCTCTGTCGGTTTACCCTCTTTTTACCCAGATTCAACAGAAAATACTACCAGATACGAATTCGACTATTCTACTCCGATGGAAACTACTTATTAGCAATTACCAACATAATTTGTAAAGGCACATACCTGAAATCACTTCCAAACACACCAAATGGAGCCTTAACCCTCTTCCTTTTCTTCTTCTTCTTCTTCTTCTTTTCTCTCAAAACACACACTTACACACACTGATTTTACTGATTATGAAAATATCTGAATATCTTTTAGATAATATCCACCCATATTTACTATTTCAGCCCTTAAACTCTTCACTAATGACCATGATACCCTTAACTTATAAATTGAGCCAAACTTACCCTAAACACATTATTATAAAGTTAACTAATTTTAACGGAAAGAGGGTTTAACTAACGAACTTACCCGAGGTATTACACTTACACATTGAAATCAATCGACTTCTCTCAGACTATCACACTTTCCTCTCTAGTCCCACACCCAAAACATTATTGTGAAGAAACACCATAACAATACATATAAAAGCATAGATTTCATGAGAGGATGATTACCTTGAACGCTTTAATCTTGATAATCCTTGCAAGAAATCTCCAAATTCTTTGCACACACCAATCGCACCCTAGCCGCACACAGTGATTTTGTAGAAATCAGGGTAATAGGGTTTTACCCTTATTTATACCCATCACACCTGAACACTAAACTTTTGCTCATCACACTTTGGCCACCAAACTTTATTTTATTTTGTACACTCTAAACTGGGTTATTACAGTTTACAAAAAAACAAACGGTTTTATCTATCAGGTTTTCAAAAGTCTAATGATTTATTTAACAAATTTTGAAATGTCTAAGAACTTATTTGTTCCAAAAAATTGTCCAACGACTTAATCATTCCAAACACTAAAGTCCATTGAGTTTTTTTAGACTTTTCCCTTTTCAATTTAACTCGGAGGAACCTTACAACCATGCTAATTGGTTACTTCTTGTCTCTGTAATCAAAATTTAAAAATCAAAATAATGCTCTACTTCGCCATATGAAATTAACTTTTCTTGTTAAAAAACACTGGCTTTTAAACATATCAGTGTGAATGCGATACTTATTATGTTACTGCCTTGTAAAAACGATAAGACAAGAGATATATATTTGCACAATCTTGCTACTGTATTGTACCTTTTATACTTTAGCCACCTTAATATTTTGTCATGAAATATGGTCATGTGACTTGACTTGTCATAGTCATAAAATTTAGAGAGAAAAATGAGTACAAAAATGAGATATTATAAGAAGTTGGTTGTTACTTAATGGTTTTTGTGCTAAAAGCCTAAAACCAATATAACTTTGGGGTATTTGTACAAAAATTGAAGAATTTAGTTAGGACTTAATATTCAGTTTTACAGTTTGTCATGACACATAGAGTCATTGGGTGGTGAGTGGTGATCAATAACGTAGCTGATGAACAAATTATGTTTGACAAAAACCAGCTGATAAGCAGGAAAATGATCAAAAAATACATATCGAAAAAATAGTCAATTACAAATATTTCATAATATAATTCAAATAAATTTCTAAATAATATAATTAAAACAAATTTCTAGTGATATAGTTTGTTAATTACTACAAACAAGATAGTTTGTTAATTACTACAAACAATATGGTAAAGAAAAATTAAATAATATAATATGTTAACTAAGAGAATTTAAAAAAAATTAACCACAAGGGTTGTGGCGTACTGGTTAAGGCCCTGGGAGATGTGGTGGAATATCCCATCTGCCCTGGGTTCTAATCCAGGCATACACAACAATTGTGGTCACTGAGGTTTAATCAGGGTTGATGTCTTACAGTCATAATTTGTCAAAGGATTAGTCTAGGCATAGCCTAGGACACCCTTCAAAAAAAAGAATTAAAAAATTGAATATTATATATCTACTATAAACTTTGAATATGTTAAAACAATATTTAGAAAAAATCTACATTAATCTATAATTTTAAAAAAACTATTATATATAATACCAATAAAATTGGCCAACCTTACATATTTTAATTAATTAATATTTTTTCAAAAATATGACAAACAATAAAATTAAATTGTTTGTTAAAACTATTTAATATTAATATTATCTATGAAATAAGATAAGTATAACATCAGGTTCTGGGTCTGTTCTTGGTCTGCTGACTAAACAGCGGCAAGGCTATTGCAGTCTCGAATAGGTGATCTAAAGGGCGTCTCGTTTATTCCTGGTAAACCGACGCGCTCCGATGCTGGCTCCAGTGTTAACTCATGGAACATGTTTTTACTTCGGTTTCTGCTCGTGTAGACTTGTTATCAGCTGTATGATGTGGTTGTTGATGGTAATAAAATTGTTTTGTTTTTAAAAAAAAGTTATTATGTATTTCATATAAACATTTCTAGAATTATTAGATATATTTTTTATATCTGAATGTATTGAATAATTTGGAAAAAAGTAATTGATATAATTAATAATATATAAATAACCAACAACTTGTAAATAATATATTTGGTGTAATTAAATTAAATGATAATGTATAACTAAAACTAATTAATTATTTTTTAATTGATTTTAATCACTTTAAATTAATATTTATTTATATTTAATAGATAATATTTATTATATTAACTAGTATCTATATATTATTAATAACTGATAGTTAGTATTTATTAATAATTAATATTAATGGAGGTTGTAATTGAAAAAGTGTAAAAATATCTTAACAATCTACTCCAAATAGCTTTATAATAAGTTAACTTATAAATAAGTTAGCTTACGTGTATCCAAACGATTACTTAAAAAATAAGTTAACTTATAAGCTAATTTATTTCTGTCAAACAATACCTAAGTGAGGAAACAAACTCTTATCCAGTAAATGTTTAGAGCATCTCCAATAGCTTCTCTAAAATAGAGAAAAATGCATTTTTGTTCTCTATATTGTTCCAACAGCTTTTCTATATTGTTCTCTAAAATAGAGAAAGCTCCAAGTTTAGAAAATTATCTAAAATTTGCTAGATAGAGAGATAAATTACTTTTTTATTCATTTACACCAATAGGGTTGAGTTATTATTATTTTATATAAATTCTATTTAAAAAAATGCATTGGGATGATAAATTTAACAATATTTTAATAATATAATGGATGTTTCAATCTCTAAAATAGATAATCTGTTAGAGCTAAATGTAATTCATTATAGAGATTTTGACTTTTAAGTCTCTATTTTAGAAAAATAATAGAGAATCTGTTGGAGATGCTCTTACCGGGTTTAAGACGCTTACCAACAATCAGTTGATGTTCGAGTATGTTTAATGATAAACATAACTGAAAATAATTTCTCTTACCGGTAAACACTTGTCCAATAAACGTTTAATAAACAATCCTTTACTCCATATAATTATAAATAATAATAAGTTCAGATCCCTTAAACATAATAACCAAAAAACCAAAGATGTTGTAGCTCAGTGGTTTGGTAACATCCTGGGAGGGTAAGTGGTGGAAGCCCTTACTACCTGGGTTCGAACCCCGTGGTGATCACGCGGAGTCGCGGAGGTATCCTCGAATCAAGGGGCGGATCGTGGGCCTGCTGTTTGGGCCGGGTCGTGGGTCGTGGAGGGATTAGTCTGGACTTATTCAGGACACCCCCCAAAATGCAAATGCCTTTCAAAAAAAAATTAATAATAATAACCAAAAAATAATATCACAATTTGAAAATAAACTTACTTAGAGCATCTCCAACAGCTTCCCCATTTTGGAGAAAATGGGGAATATGGGGATTTTGGTCTTAAACTCATCTCCAACAGCTTCCCCAAACCCTTTCCCATTTTGGAGAAAGTTGGAGATTCCTTAAAATTTTCTCCATATTTGGAGAATACCGCAAAACTAGAAATCCCTAAAATAGGAAATCTGTTGGAGATGGAAGCAATTTTTTTTAGGAATTTTGACTTTTGCTTCCCCACCTTAGAAAAAATTTAGGAAAACTGTTAGAGATGCTCTTAGGTAGGCTGCTAAAGAATATCATCACATGTGATAAAACTACAATTGTTTTCATATATACACTTTAATGAATAATGGATTTGACTTTTGGTAATTGCAAAGGTCCAGGGCTGTGTTGACTTTCTTAATCGTACGGATGATATACGTACTATGTACATGTACAGAAAAGGTCAAAAATACCCTAAATCATAAATTCCCTTCTTTTGGTATATGCTAAAATACATTATAGAATTCTAGAAGTTTACTCATTGCAATGCAGCGCGATATATCTTGATTTTAATGTTTTAATTTATTTTAATGTGTGGTTTTGAGAAAAGAGTCATGTTATTATATAAATTTGTTTAAAGAATGACGTTTTTTAAAGAGTTTATGATTTAAAGATTTGAAAGTGGTTAGAGATAAAGATTAATTAATAAGAGTCCACGATTTAAAGATTGGAAGGTTGTTAGAGATAAATATTAATCAAGTAATTAGCATTAAAAGTGGTATATATTGCTTCATTAGTTGTTTTTAAGAGATTTTAAGTAATTAACATTAAATAGCGGTACATGAAGTTTTAGAGGTTGTTTTTAAAAGTTTTTAATAAATGCTTTATAATATAGTATAGATAATTAAATATTTTAATTACTATAAAGTATTCAAGCTACATTATAATTAAATAAAATGTTAGATCACGATTAATTTAATTTATATTGCAATAAAAAATTAAAACAAATATGTCAAGAAAATGGTTTTTTTTTCTTTCATAAATGCTAAAAAGTCTAATTAAAACCTCAAATTTTGTAATTGAATATTTTAAACAAATAAATCATTAAGCTTATAGAAATCAAACAATAAATTCTGGAAGACGAACAAATAAATACTTAAACTTATTAAAACCGGGAAAAATACATAAAGGAGTTTCATATTTTGAGTAGGTAAGTCCTTGATTTTTAAATGAATAAATCCTTACACTAATACAATGAAAGAAATATGTCATTTTTGCTTGGTGTATCAACAAACCGATATCGCAACCAAAAAAATGTTCAAGCCTTAAATAGCTTAAAATATAAAGGTTTGTTTGGTCTTTCGTTTTAGTAAGTTCGGATATTTATTTGTTAAAAAAGTTTGATACTTAATCACTATCAAAACACGAAAGTATTGTTTGGTTTTTCAACTTTCTTCGAATTTAAAACCATTTGTACTAATGTATTTGGTTTTAGTTTTAGAAAATGTTTTTTTAGTTGCAATGATCAAACAAAGAACATTAGATATCTTACACCTAAATATTTCAATTATTATTAATGCCAAAAACTACCGTTAAGAATAGTTTAAGATTGTTGTGGAGAAAAGTCTATTTTCCTCTATAAACACGTGACAGACACAGAAAGTGAATGAGACAAGAGAATTTGATGACTCGAAAAACCCCTGTCGAGGGTAAAAACTGCAGACGACAGTGAAGATCGCCGGTGCACTAGTGACGTCAAATAGGGACGTATATGTCTACGTAAGATTCTTACGTCGGTCGTGACTTTGATATTTTTTTATCAAAACAATCATATTCTTCATTTTTCTTTATTATAAGAAAATATTTGGGCAAAAGGTTGATAATCGATAACCCAACCCCTACAATGAACCTGCTTTCAAGAACATCAATGTAAGGATACATTTTTTGTAACAACTCAGAACAACCGTAGCAGATATTGTCCACTTTGTTCACACAGCTGGAGTTGCGGTTTTAAAACATGTCTAATAGAGAATGTATCAAGTCTCTTATAAGGCAACTTTCGTTCCTCTCCCCAACTAATGTGGGATCTTACAATCACTGACACACTAATACCATCTATAACAATCCAGGTCAACCGTACCAGATATTGTCCACACAACTAGAATCACGATTTTAAAGTGCACCTAATAAAGAAGGTATCAAATCTTTATAAGACCACTTTCATTCTCCTACCCAACCAATGTAAGATCTTACATTTTTCTGATCACCCTTGGAGGGGGGTTCTCCTTGCCCCCTTTACCAACTATGCTACAAATCAAAGGCTATTATAAAAGGATAAAAGGATATTATTAAATGTTTTTTATATTAGTGCAAACTTAGTTCATACTCAAAGATCCGAGATGAATGGTGTAGATAAGAGAAATTAATATATATTTCTAAAACTAATCATATATATATATATATATAGGGAAGAGTTCAATAGAGAAGTCCAAATATTTAGAGAAATAGAGAAGTGATCTTGGCCATTTATTTGGTCAAGATCGGCGGCTTTGACCGAGAAGCAGCGGATAATTACTCGCGTGGTCTGCACAAGATAGAGGGGTAGTTTCGTAAAAAAATACACGGGATGAGTTCATATATGAATATGTGTGATTCACATATGAACTATACGTTCATATATGAACCTTTGTAATTCACATATAAACTCTTTTTAACTAATTCATATATGAATCAGTTAATTTGTTCATATGAGAAGTAGTTAAAAAAATTCATATATGAATCACAAAGATTCATATATGAACACAAAGGTTCATATATGAATTAGTTAAAAAATTCATATATGAATCACAAAGGTTCATATATGAACACAAAGATTCATATATGAATCAATTAATTGGTTCAACTGATTCATATATGAACCTACAGTTAATTAGTTTTATATATGAAACACAAAGATTCATATATGAATTAGTTATAAAGAGTTCATATGTGAATTGCAAAGGTTCATATATGAACGTATAGTTCATATGTGAATCACACAGATTCATATATGAACTCAGCCCGTGTTTTTTGTAAAAGTTACGAAATTGCCCTTCTATTTTTGGAATAGCCGCAACTTTTGACCCGTCAAAGCCGTAATTTTTGACCAGTCAAAGCCGCAACTTTTGACCAATTATAACCGATCTTGACCGAATAAATGGCCAAGATCACTTCTCTATTTCTCTAAATATTTGGACTTCTCTATTGAACCTAAGACTATATATATATATATATATATATATATAACTTCAGTTATAGATAATATTGATGTGTAAAAGACATACAGATTGTATAAAAATGTAACTTCTTGAATTCTATTTTTTTTTTACAATCATTGTCGTAAGTTAACGATAAATTAATCTTTATGTAGTGTTCTTATTAAAATAAAAAAGATACATAAAAAAGATAATAAAATTACGATTACAAAGTTACATGGTTTGAATCATATTCTTTAAACTGGTTTATATTAATATGCATCAAAATTATAAATTAACAGAAGATTAAATCGTTAATTTTGTACCACGACGAGGATATCTGATATATCCGACAAAATTAGGTCAAAAATTTAGACAAAATAATATCACTTTATTCACATGCAAAATTTAAATCTAACTTTACCCCAATGACTCATATGTTATAAAAATGGAGAGATATCTTAAACCAAAAATTAAAAGGTTAAATTGTTAAAATAATTATTGACATAGATAATTGTCGTTATTAGCACTAATTACTAAAGCATAATATTAAAAAGAAGTCAAAAGGCAAATAGTGAAAATGCCAGTTGGTGTTATTCCCTACCATGCATCTACTAATCCCTATTCAATGTATAATAATTTAATTAATTAGCATTAATTAACTTTTCAGCCTTTTTGTCTTATAGCATCAAACTTATTCCTTTTAATAATCTGGTATCAAGTATATTTGACTCACTTAATTTTTATTAAGGGTGTCAATTTTGTACCTTGACAAATCAACCAATTCATGTATCAACCGTATCAATTTAGTAGGTACCAACCTAATTGATTGGTAGTACCGTACCAACTATCTAAACTTGGTTGGTACGTGGTATTAGAAGTCGTGTACCACGGTAATACTGTACCGTACTAGAGGTGTCAATTTTGTACCAAGACAAACCAACCAATTCATGTATCAACCGTACCAATTTAGTTGGTACCAACATAATTGGTTGGTAGTATCGTACCAATTATCTAAACTTGGTTGATACGTGGTATTAGAAGTCGTGTACCACGGTAATACCGTACCGTACCGACTTTTTTTTAATTATTTATTAATTAAAGTTTAATCAATAATACAACATATTTGGATTTATAAAATTTTAATTTATCTCCTTTTACATTTTGTTAAATTGTAATACGTATTGATATATAGAACTTGATTGAATTCATTCGTTTATCTTTAACAATTTTAATAACTTGCCTTCACCTCCACTCTCCATGGTTCATTCTTGCTCCTCAATTGCCGCTTGTATTAGACTATTAGTGAATATTTGTGTTAGGGATAAATGGTACAACGCATATCAACATGCTATTAATGTTCGACGTTTTTAGTGCATCTGGATCTAGTTGGTAAAGACGTCAATTTAATTAATTCATACTTCAATTTTTGAAATGTTGTACAAAACATGTACCAACCGAAAAAAGTTGGTACTAATTTAGTTGGTACCAGGTATAATTGGTTGGTACATGGTATAAATTTTTGCGTACCGTACTAATTGTAATTGGTTGGTACACACTATATGAAAAAATAACATGCATGGTATCGTACCATGTTCACCTGTAACAACCTAACTCAACGAATAAAGCATAGACAACAATAATTAAATAACTCGCCGGAACGGCCTCAAACTATCATCTTCATACAACGAGTACATCAGAAGGTTGGCGGAAACAACCTATTACACAGCTGAGATTTCTAACGACTATGCTTGACATACTAAGTAAAACTGCTTCTTTCTAGTCCAACGCTTCATGCTCACGCTTTCTCTTTGCCCTTACTAGAGCCTTCTACTAAATGCTTACCTGAAAAGGTTTAGTTTGGAAAATGCGAGGGTCAGACCATGAGGTCTAGTGAGCTCCCTCAATATAACAGTTCTCAAAACATATTAAAACAGTTCATAACTTTAAAAAAAAAACACTTTGAATAAAACTTTCAAATAACTTCACACTCGTAAATGGCACACTAAAGTCACTCGAAAGTGACAACGTGTCAGTCTCACACTGCCTTACTGGGTCACTCCTCCCATGGCATAAACGGGACCCCCCCGGTATGAGCACTGGCGGGCCACACCCCCCGACTTAGCCAATTTACGTCTAATCACAATGTATGCATACATCACAAATAACTTTCACACATGCATTTCATGTAAATAAAACATCACATTTCTTCTCATTTACTTACTTTAGAAAACACGTTTTAAAACACGTATTTTTAGTTAGAAAAACTCACCTGGCGCTTTAGCAATTTCCTCTCACGAAAACTTCAGATTTTGTGGGGAACACCTATGATGTTAAAAGGATAAGAATAGTGAGTCTTGAGTTATCCTTAATCCACCCTGAACAGTTTTCTACCTAACCTGACTCCCATCAAACCCTGAAATCCGACCCAAGCGTTCCGGACTCCACTTCCTTCAATTTGGACTCATATCCGGATTCGGCCCACTCCGGGACTTAACATGGATTCTGGATCCTTCACGACTTCGAACCAAGGTCCGGATCACTAGTTTCTGGAACCACAATACCGGAAACCTATTACCGGAACTGTTAATGCCAAGAATAGCACAAAAGTACAACTTAAGGTCGATGTGGACATTTAACAACTAAAGAAACGTATCTCAAGCCAAACAACATAATTGCGAGGAAAAAGTAAAAGAAGCAAGAGATTTGGTGACGCGGAAAACCCCAAAATGAGGGAAAAAACCGCGGTCGACTTTGTTAGAGTCGACAGTGCACTATGGTCGCCAATCAGGGGCGGCGGTCCTTTGGAAACAAGTATTTTGTGTACAATAAGTTACAATTATAGAAAAAGTAAACTTAGTCGTGTGCAAATGACGTGTGTCGTGCGTAAATCGTGCGAAATAAGATGTCGTCGTGCGGTTTGAAATGCTGTCGTCGGGTGGTTCGAACTGCTATCGTGCGAAACTTGCGTTAGCGATGTGTGTTCGAATGCTTCGTTGACCACTGTTGTATTATGAAAGAAATGAGTGTAAGCGTAGATGTTCAGATGAATGTAGACTGATCCCCCTCTCGAAGATGGAGCAATCCTTTATATAGGGTTCGCTGGTCATTAATGAGCTTTAATGGTTGGTCTTGTAACCGCTGTCGGGCATTAAATGCGCTTTGAATGTTTGGTTTTGTAACCGCTGTCGAGTCTTTAATGTCATTAAGAGCTCGTCCGTTACTGACCGTTGTACCATAATTGCTTGTAGACCTGCATTAATGAACAAAAGGAATGGATGTTGACCATGAATGGTTAGTGTAATCGTAAGACCGTCTTAAGTTCGGGACGTCGGTCTTATGGAGCACACGACCATCGCCGAAATATAAGACCATGTATATGATTGTAAATGTCTTGTAAGACCTTATCTTAGTATAGAAGTGGTCTTATGCCAATATCGTAAGAACAGGATGATGTCGAAGGATTAGGTTGTAAGACCAGTAGGTCAGGACGATGCTGTCGCAGGACCAAAGCGATATAAGACCGATGACAGGGGACTGTCGACGTAAGATCGACGAGTCGTAACTGACAACATGTAACTAGCGACATAAGACTAGTGGTGTAGGACTAGTAACATAGTACTTAGTGACATAAGATTAACGTCGTGAGACTAGCGATGCGTGACGTGCGACACGTGCGATTATTAGATGATTATTGACCCGAGACGTCTTTTAATAACCAACTATCGTGTGTTGGGGATATGGCAATAATGGGTATTATCTTTTTCGGTCGAGAGTATGACCGTCGTAGATATCCTTGATCATGTCGAGGGAATTTCCTAAGTCGGTCGAGGGTGTATTTTTTACCCAAACAGTTAGCCCCCTGAGATTTGAATTTCAAAGCCATTGAATTTCAGATCTCGTACCAAAGTAAAATGTGTTTCTATGGAGACGTGTTACTTTTGCTAATTGGAAAACCGACTTGGTCAGCTAAAATCGTGAGACCGGTCGACAGTGTACGAATGACACATCTGTTAAGCAAGTTGCGACGATCGAAAGATGACCTTTAATGCGCAAGATACTTGTGGTATTCATCCACTAATGTGAAGGATGAAAAATTTAACGACGATCGTAAGACGATCTTAAAATATAAGGAACTGATGATGATCGTAAGACGATCTTTATATATGGATCGGGAGACAATCGTAAGACGATTGGGCCGAAACAAAGCTTGTTGTCGATCATAAGATGATCGAACCAATTCAAGAAAATCTTGCGATACAGTCGTTAGAGACTTATGTTCTGGCGTTCCGAGCCGATACGGTTGTCATAGACTTGTGACCTGGCGTTCATAGCCAATATGGTCGTTAGAGACTTATGATCTGGCGTTCACAGCCGATATGGTCGTTAGAGATCTTTGGTCTGGCGTTCATAGCCGATATGGTCGTTAGAGACCTATGGTCTGGCGTTTCGAGCCGATACGGTCGTTAGCGACGTATGATCTGGCGTTCTGAGCCGATACGGTCGTTAGAGACCTATGATCTGGCGTTCCGAGTCGATACGGTCGTTAGAGACCTACGATCTGGCGTTCCGAGCCGATACGGTCGTTAGAGACCTATGATCTGGCGTTCCGAGCCGATACGGTCGTTAGAGACCTATGTTACGTTGTGTAAGTTTTGCTTTAGTGATAATCGGTAAAATTTTTACGTTTCTATTGAACCTGAGTATTATTTCGACTCATACATGTCATGGAAAGATGTAATGTCAACTGTAAAAATACATTAAGTACAAAAATGAACAAGAAGTCGTGCGACTTGGGTGTTTGGGCAAAATTTCACCAGTCTCGACCACGACCAAGGTAAGGGAAACACCTATTCCTTTTTCTTATAACGAAGGTAAAATCATAGTACTTTCTCTCATGATTAAAGATAAAATCGAAAGTCTTTTACCTCACGACACTCGACCTCGACGTCGCCTAGTTCACACGACCGTCGCATAAAACCATGCGACCTCGACCGACTAACGCGCTATACGACTGTTATGTTTGTTCAATGTTTAATGCAGGAGTCAACACCATTAATGGACAACGGCTATAACCGACGAAGTCAGTTAAGAACATCTAATCCCGCATTAAAGACATCGACCGTTACGACAGTTACCAAAGTCCTTAATGATCCAATTAAAGTGCCCGAAGACTATAAATATCAAGGAGAATCATCATTTCAAGGGATGGAACACAGATACAACATAGAACATCAGACACAAGCACTCTAACTCTGAAGAACATTTGAAGCACATAAATCGCTCACAGAAGAATCGCTCTCGACGCACGACATCAGCACACGACACTTCACTTTTACACACGACGCACACTTTTTACATTAGAAAACACTTGTTACTTTACATTTTCGAAGTCTTTCTTTCATTTGTATTGTAATCTCTGTACGATCGACACCAGAAACACAAGGACATCGCCCCTGTTTGGCGACCATAGTGCAGCGACGACTTCCACAGTCGTCCGCGGGTTTTTTCCCTCGTTGAGGTTTTTCCCGCGTCACCAAAATCTCTGTCTCATTTATATTTTCGTCTTTGTCGCACGCTTTTGTCGAATGATTCCTTTCTTTAGTTGTTAAAGTCCACATCGACCTTAAGTTGTACTTAGGTGCGATTTTTGGCATTAACAGTTTGGCGCCATCGGTGGGACCTCATCTAGAGAAAATCTTCGACGAACGTGCGTCTTACTAACAGTTTCTTGGATTTTCCTTTGTTCTCTGTTTCAGGAAAATGGCAGCCCCTAGAGATCAGCAGCATGTCATTGCCCAGATGTACCAGGAGCTTGAAGTCGCTCAAAATCAAATCAACGCCATGGCAGAGCAAAGTCGCAGAGCAGCTGAGGAAATCGCACGGTTAAGGAATTCCTATGGACCTCAGAATGGTCCTAGACCATTCGTTCAGAATCCAGGCCAAGGACCGTTCGGTCAGAATGGTCCTCGACCATTCGGGCACAATCCAGTTCCAGGATCAGGTCCGTTCACTCAGAATCAGCATCCAGGTCCGTTCATGCAGAACCAGCAGCCGGGACCGTTCAACCCAAATCCCCAGTGCGAGACGGTTCCTCCTCAACATATAAGGCCGCCACCGTTTCAGAATGGGTCGCAGCCGTTTCAGAATGGGTCGCAACCGTATTTTGTTCCTTTCAACGGAGACGCCAATGGCTCGTCGCATGGCAATGGCACTAGTTCAGGAGTCAATCCGCAAACAGGGGCAAATCTCGATCCCAATGACCCCGTCGCCCAGCGATTGAAAATGCTAGAAGATCAGAACGAGCGCGTCCTATCTTTGCTCGCCAAGCTACCTGGGGCAGCCGTGCCCGTCGACGTCGAGCCCCGATCAGGATTTCAGGTGTCGCCCTTCATCGATGAGATCACGACCGTCGAGGTCCTGAAGAAGTACAACGTCCCCGCCTTCACGCCCAAGTATTCGGGAGTGACTGATCCGACAGAGCACGTCGCGCAATACAAGCAGCTCATGTGGACGATCTCGATCCACACATGTATCAAGAGGTCTGTATGTGCAAGAGCTTCGGTGCGACTCTCACTGGTCCTGCTCTTCAATGGTTGATCAATCTCAAACCCAAGTCCATCGGGTCGTTCGCTGAATTGGTCAACCAATTTTCTCAGCAATTCGCCAGCAGTCGCAAGATGGAGAAGCATACCAGTGACCTATATTATGTCGTACAGAAGACCAATGAGTCTATCTGAAGTTATTTCAATAGATTCAATGCGGAGATGATCAGTATTCGCAATTGCGACGTCAAGACTGCAATCGAAGCTTATAAGCGTGGTCTAGACGACAGCTCAGGTTTGTACACTGATCTAACCAAATATCCTCCGAAGAATTTCGAAGACGTCCGCGCTCGAACCCTAGCGTATATGAGGGTAGAAGACGACGTTGCCTTTCATCGCAAGCATACCGACGACAAGAGGTCGTCAGGTGTGAAGAAGACAGAGTTTAAAACAAAAGCAATTTCCAAAATAGCGCCCGCGCGCCAGATCTCGAACGTCCGATTCAAGACGAAACCAGAGGCAAGGACCGCGACCAAATTTCCTCAGTACCCCAAGATATCCACTTACGGGTTCAAAGGGTCCACTAAGGATTTGGTCGAAGCTCTGAAGACCGCCCAGACGACCATCCGATGGCCCAAGAAGTCCGATCAGGACGACGCTAAGAAAGATAAATCTAAGTGGTGCGACTTTCATGTCGACCATGGTCATGCGACAAATGATTGCATAGCTCTCAAAAAGGAGCTAGCATATTGTTTGGGCAAAAAATCACTAGTCTCGACCACGACCAAGAAAGGTAAGACACATGTTATGAACTATGTCTTGTATTAAGATAAGGCCCCGACAAAGACCCAAAAAACCTCCGTCGCCCCCCTAAAAGGTAAGTCGATAGTTCCTCACGACACTCGACCTCGACGTCGCCTAGCTCACACGACCGTCGCATAAAACCATGCGACCTCGACCGACTAACGCGTTATACGACTGTTATGTTTTGTTCAGTGTTTAATGCAGGAATCAACGTCATTAATGGACAACGGCTATAACCGACGAAGTCAGTTATGAACATCTAAACCCGCATTAAAAGATGGCAACCGTTACGACATATATCAAAGTCCTTAATGATCCAACTAAAAGTGCCCAAAGACTATAAATTCCAAGCTCAATCCTCAGTTCAGAGGACATCGAATAACACAAAGAGGAACACAGATACAACGCAGAACATCAGACACAAGCACTTGAACTCCGAAGAACACTTGAAGCACAGAAATCACTCGCAGAAGAATCGCTCTCGACGCACGACATCAGCACTCGACACACAGTTTAAACACACGACGCACACTGTTTTACATTAGAAAACACTTGTAACTTTACATTTCGAAGTATTTCCTTCATTTGTATTGTAATCTTTGTACGATCGACACCTGGAACACCAAGGACATCGCCCCTGTTTGGCGACCATAGTGCAGCGACGACATCCACTGTCGTCCGGAGGTTTTTTCCTCGTTGAGGTTTTTCCTGTGTCATCAAATTCTCTGTCTAGTTTATATTTTTGTCTTGGTCGCACGCCTTTGTCGAACGATTCCTTTCTTTAGTTGTTAAAGTCCACATCGACCTTAAGTTGTCCCTTTGGTGCGATTTTTGGCATTAACAGTTTGGCGCCATCCGTGGGACCTCATCTAGAGAAAATCTTCGACGAACGTGCGTCTTACTAACGGTTTCTTGGAGTTTTCTTTGTTCTATGTTTCAGGAAAATGGCAGCCCCTGGAAATCAGCAGCATGTCATTGCCCAGATGTACCAGGAGCTTGAAGTCGCTCGAAATCAAATCAACGCCATGGCAGAGCAAAGTCGCAGAGCAGCTGAGGAGATCGCACGATTAAGGAATTCTTCTGGACCTCAGAATGGTCCTAAGCCATTCGTTCAGAATCCAGGCCATGGATCGTTCGGACAGAACGGTCATCGACCATTCGCGCATAATCCAGGTCCAGGATCAGGTCCGTTCGCTCAGAATCAGCATCCAGGTCCGTTCATGCAGAACCAGCAGTCGGGACCGTTCAATCCAAATCCCCAGTTCGGGACGGTTCCTCCTCAGCATATAAGGCCACCACCCATGCAGAATGGATCGCAGCCATTTCCGAATGGGTCGCAGCCATTTCAGAATGGATCGCAGCCATTTCTGAATGGGTCGCAGCCGTTTCAGAATGGGTCGCAGCCGTATTTTGTTCCTTTCAACGGAGACGCCAATGGCTCGTCGCATGGCAATGGCACCAGTTCAGGATTCAATCCGCAAGCAGGGCCAAATCTCGACCCCAATGACCTCGTCGCCCAGCGATTGAAAATGCTAGAAGATCAGAACGAGCGTGTCCTATCTTTGCTCGCCAAGCTACCTGGGGCAGCCGTGCCCGTCGACGTCAAGCCCCGATCAGGATTTCTGGTGTCTCCCTTTATCGATGAGATCGCGACCGTCGAGGTCCCGAAGAAGTACAACGTCCCCGCCTTCACGCCCAAGTATTCGGGAGTGACTGATCCGACAGAGCCCGTCGCGCAATACAAGCAGCTCATGTGGACAATCTCGGCCCCACACATGTATCAGGAGGTCTGTATGTGCAAGAGCTTCGGTGCGACTCTCACCGGTCCTGCTCTCCAATGGTTGATCAATCTCAAACCCAAGTCCATTGGGTCGTTCGCTGAATTGGTCAACCAATTCTCTCAGCAATTCGCCAGCAGTCGCAAGATGGAGAAGCAGACTAATGACCTATATTATGTCGTGCAGAAGACCAATGAGTCTATCCGAAGTTATTTCAATAGATTCAATGCGGATATGATCAGTATTCGCAATTGCGACGTCAAGACTGCAATCGAAGCTTATAAGCGTGGTCTGGACGATAGCTCAGGTTTGTATACTGATCCAACCAAATATCCTCCGGAGAATTTTGAAGACGTCCGAGCTCGAACCCTAGCGTATATGAGGGTAGAAGACGACGCTGCCTTTCATCGCAAGCATACCGACGACAAGAGGTTGTTAGGTGTAAAGAAGCCAGAGTTCAAGACGAAAGAGATTTTCAAAATAGAGCCCACGCGTCATATCTCGAACGTCCGATTCAAGACAAAATCAGAGGCTAAGACCGCAACCAATTTTCTTCAGTACCCCAAGATATCCTCTTACGGATTCAAAGGGTCCACTAAGGATTTGGTCGAAGCTCTGAAGACCGCCCAGGCGACCATTCGATGGCCTAAGAAGTCCGATCAGGACGACGCTAAGAAAGATAAATCTAAGTGTTGTGACTTTCATGTCGACCATGGTCATGCGACGGATGATTGCATAGCTCTTGTTAATGTCAAAAATCGCACCAAAGGGACAACTTAAGGTCGATATGGACTTAATCAACTAAAGAAAGGATCTTTCGACGAGACGTGCGACGAGGAATAAAATAAAGAAACAAGGGATTTGATGACGCAGGAAAAACCTCAATCGAGGAAAAAACCTGCGGACGACAGGGGGTGTCGTCGCTGCACTATGGTCGCCAATCAGGGGCGATGTCCTTGGATACTGGTGTCGATCGTACAGTGATTACAATACAAATGAAGAAAATGCTTCGAAATGTAAAGTACAAGTGTTTGAACGTAAAAACTGGTGTTTGTCGTGTACGAAACAAAGTATGAACTGATAGTTGAGGGCTGTTGTCGTGCGTCGAGAGCGATACTTAGAATAGTCGTGGATAACGTTAGCTTTGATCGAGGCCGCACGTCTTTATATAATAGTCGTGCGGATCGGGCGACGCTATGGTCGAGCGTTGTGAGGAATTCTCGACTTACCTTTTATGAGAGACGACGATGGTGTTCTGGGTCTTTGTCGAGACCTTATCTTAATACAAGATATAGTCCTTAATCATACGTCTTACTTGTTCTTGTCGCGGTCGAGCGACGTGATTTTTTGCCCAAACAGTTTGCCCCCAAATTTTGAAAATTGAATGTCAAATTTAAGTTTTAAATTTTGCTTGTCGAACGCTTACACTTGTGACCTGGGTTGAGGGACTTACCTGGTTGTCGTGGAACTAGACCGGTTCGCCTTTAACTGAACGAGAAGTTGAAAAGTTGTGATGTCATACTGACACGCGATGATGCTTACCAGCTCTCGAGGACAGGTGTCGAAGATCTGGGCGGATATACGAAAGGACATGGACGCGTGTTGATTTGCCGAAGGACTTGATCTGATATATCCGTCCGCATAAATAGAGATTGCGATTGGTTTTCTTCTGTTTACGATTTAGGACAGTGTTGAGCAGAGCTTTCTCTTAGGGTTTCTTTGTCGCTTTTCGTTCGATTACCCTGTTCGGAATTATCAATTTTCGGGATCATATAAGATACCAATTCTTTAGTCATCGTATGCGCCGCAAATCCATTGCCAGGAAACCTAAGAAGAACTGGGATATCTGGGGTTTTTCGGACTTGCTTATTAATTTGACAGGTTTAGAGATGTCGACGGAGCCTAAGAGTATTATAGAAACCGAGGACGATCTAGACGACTTCAGAAGCCTGGCTAGGATTCCCATGGGGATCATTATAAACAGGGCTGGTGGCGTTCGTCCTGAAATGTGTGCTAAAGGGTATGCTGTTGTTAATGCCAAAAATCGCACCAAAGGGACAACTTAAGGTCGATGTGGACTTAAACAACTAAAGAAAGAATATTCGACGAAACGTGCAACGAGGATAAAAATAAAGAAACAAGGAATTTGATGACGCAGAAAAAACCTCAATCGAGGAAAAAACCTGCGGACGACAGGGGGTGTCGTCGCTGCACTATGGTCGCCAATCAGGGGCGATGTCCTTGGATACTGGCGTCGGTCGTACGATGATTACAATACAAGTGAAGGAAATGCTTCGAAATGTAAAGTACAAATGTTTAAAGTGTAAAACAGGTGTTTGTCGTGTGAATACAAAGTGTAAACAACTGTTGGTCGAAAGCTGTTGGCGTGCGTCGAGAGCGATGACTTGAGCTTTTCTTCGAGTGTTCTTGAGTTCGCTGTAGGGTTCTGGCTTTCAGTACTTGATTTTCAGAGCTTGAGGGTTCTTAGCTATGAGCTTGAATGTTTTTCTCTGCTGTTCGGTGATGTTTGCTGATGATTGCTGATGTGTATCGGATGTTAACTGATGATCCTTGATGTGAAGACTTAGCTTGGTACTTATAGTCTTCGCGTCATTAATTAGCTCCATTAATGTTTTGATCAACGGCTACAACGGCTGGAAACGGTTGCCGGAGTGATTATCCATGATGATCTTCGTCCGTTACGGCTATCGATCGTTGATGGTTGCGTCGGTTATATCCGTTGCTCCTTAATGACTTTGACTCCTGCATTAAACACTTAACAAACGTAACAGTCATGGTTAACGTTAGTTTGGTCGAGGTCGCATGGTTCTATGCGACGGTCGTGCGGGACGGGCGACGCTATGGTCGAGTGTCACGAGGAACTCTCGACTTACCTTTTAGGAGGGATGACGGACGTTCTGCGGGTCTTGGTCGGGACCTTATATTAATCCAAGATATCTTTCATAACGCGCGTCTTACCTTTTCTGTTCGTGGTCGTACGACGTGAATTTTTGCCCAAACAGTTTGCCCCCAAAATTTGAAAGAAGGATGGCAAATTCGAGTTTAAATTTTGTCAATCAGACGCCTAAAAAATAGAGCAAGGGTCAGAAAAAATTACCTTAACCTCCTTGTAACTGGGTTGGTTTGCCTCTAACTGAACGAGAAGTTAAAAAGGGGAACAAGGTCGTGACATCATGCTGACATACGATCGTGCTTACCAGCTGAATGTCGACGGAGCCCAGAGGTGCTATTAGAAATGAAAAAGATTTTGACGACTTTGGAAGTCTAGCGAGGATTCTCATGTGTATTACCATAAGCAAGGTTGGCGAGGTTCGACCGGAGATGTGTCCTGATGGATATGCCGTGATATATGAGTACCTGTTTAAGATGGGTTTCCACTGGCCGTATTCGCCTTTGGTCGAAGTGTTCATGTGTGAATTCGATCTTTCACCGAGGCAACTGATGCCCCAGTTCTGGCTAGTTATCCTGATCATCGAGCGACTTACCTCACACTGGGAGTGGTGTATAAAGTCACGTCCGATCAATATCGTCGTTATAGTTTACTTTCAGGACTTAAGGGTGATCGTACCTTAGTTTTGAACACTGCTGTCGATGATCGCAAATGGAAGACGAGGTATGTACTGGATACGGACAGTGATTGGATTGGATATGTTGATACAACTGGCGACGATGTCTCATACTGCGCAACCGGCGACGAGGTCTCATACTGCGCAACTGGCGACGATGTTTCATACTGCGCAACTGGCGACGGTGTTTCATACTGCACAACTGGCGACGATGTTCTCTACATCCTCGTCGACCCTTTCGTCAGCCGCCAGGGGCAAGGGTGTAAATACGGGAGAGAATGAGGGAGAGTTTATGGCGACGAACAACTTTGCGTTGTCGTCAACCCTCCTGATTGACTATGTCCTCGTCAGGGCAGAATCACTTCCGCATCTGGGGAAATATCAACTCTTATCTTTCAAGGAGCGTTTTCGAAGAATCTCTGTTGAAGAGATTGGACTGTGTTTATCCGAACTGGCGTTCTTTGTAAGTTTTTCTTTCAAAACTTGTGTTATCGGAGTTCTTTCGCTGAGCATTTAGTATGTTTCTTTTGTAATTTGCAGATGCTTCTGTTTCCTCTCATTGAATATGTGAAGGTAGAGGAAATGCTGGAGTGGAGGTCGATCGTTTGAGAAGGATATATTCCTTCCTCCAACCTTAACATTAATCTTTAGAGCCATATTCTCAGAATGTCGAGGCGTAAGGAGTTGGAAGACCACTCCTAATATACTCGTTTGATCCTTGCATCAGTTCTTCGGGACTGGCAGGGCTTCGAAGGTCGAGACTTTTGGGCAGAGCTTGCCATCGACGCTTTTCTCTAGGTTTAGAAAATGCTATGTCTTTTCATGTCTCGACCGTTGGTGGTCGAACCATTTTATCTTTGTATACTCGAGCGTCGGTAGTCGAGTTCTTTTGAATATAACCGACAGTTTTGTAAATGAAACTTTGAACTTTTGTTTGAACTTGCGTTTTATATATTTGGTAAACAAATACCATATCAATTATGAAATTGAATCTGGGAATCATGCGACTAAGGCATTCATTGTAACACAATAACTGGTACGTAAGCCATAAGACTTTTAAATCGTGTGTATAAACATACATTCGGAGTATGAAATTTTCCAAGTTAAGAGGCTTAGATCATGAGATTGTTAGACCTCACAATCGTACGACTAAGTCGTGTGATTAATTTGAATCGTATCTCCCTGTAAAGGATGATCAAATCATAGATTTGGTCGTTTATATCGTGCGACCTTGTGAATTTAAAGTCATATTGTAGACTTAATGACTACTGTCGTGCGATCCTGTGATAAGCTGTCGTGCGATTCTACGGTAAAAAGATGTTAAGGGTTGGTTGTTGGCTAACCAACGACCCTCCGATGCTTAAGTCAGTTGTGAGAAAAAATCGTATGAAAAAGATTTAGGAACATACCGTTAGATTCTCTTTTTAGTGGGATATTGCCCCCCTGTCATTTATTATCTTATTCTTTTCGGAGGAAAGATAGGTTTTAAATGACAGGATGACACTGCGATCTGATGAGATATTGTCGTGCGACAGGGCACCATAGTAGACTTATCCCTGTGGAAAAGATATAATTTTAGAAGAACGATCATGTCAAAGGCGCCTGACTGTGGAGTATGTCAGACCATACATGTCTGAACCACCGGTGATGCAATTGACGACTTTTGTATGCTCGGGAGTCGATGGTCGATGGTTACTAGCTGGAGTAGCGTCATCGTCGATGATATCTTTGAGATTTCCCTTTTGGGAAGTGATATGCTAGCTCCTTCTCCAGCGCGATGCAATCATCTATCGCATGACCATGATCGACGTGGAAGTCACACCACTTTGATTTATCTTTCTTAGCACCATCCAGGTCGGACTTCTTTGGCCATCGAATGGTCGCTTGGACGGACTTATGAGCTTCGACTAAGTCTTTTGCGGACCCTTTGAATCCGTAAGAGGATATCTTGGGGTATCGAGGAAATTTAGCCGCGGTCTTGGCCTCTGCTTTCGTCTTGAAACGAACATTTTGAAATTTGGCGCGCGGGTCGATTATGGAAACAGCTTTGGCCTTGAATTCCGGTTTTCTGACGCCTAACGACTTCTTATCGTCAGTGTGCTTGCGACGAAATGCTGCGTCGTCCTCGACCCCCATATATGCTAAAGTTCGAGCACGGACGTCTTCGAAATTCTCTGGGGGATATTTAGTCAGGTCGATATATAAACCTGAACTATCGTCTAGACCACGCTTGTAAGCTTCGATCGCGGTCTTGATGTCACAATTGTGGATACTGATCATTTCAGCATTGAATCTATTGAAATAACTTCGAATAGACTCATTGGTCTTTTGCACGACATAGTATAGATCACTAGTCTGTTTTTCCATCTTACGACTGCTGGCGAATTGCCGGGAGAATTGGTTGACCAATTCGGCGAACGACCCGATAGATTTGGGTTTGAGATTGATCAACCACTGGAGAGCTGGACCAGTGAGAGTCGCCCCGAAACTCTTGCACATGCATACTTCTTGGTACATGTGTGGAATCGAGATCGTCCACATGAGCTACTTATATTGTGCGACGTGCTTGGTTGGATCGGTCACACCAGAATACTTAGGAGTGAAAGCGGGGATGTTATATTTCTTTGGGACCTCGACAGTTGCAATCTCGTCGATAAAAGGCGACGTCTGAAAGCCGGATCGAGGCTCGACATCGAATGGCACGGCTGCCCCAGGCAATTTGGCGAGCAAGGACAGGACGCACTCATTCTGATCTTCCAACATCTTCAAACGCTGAGCAACGGGGTCATTATGACCGACGGCTGCCCCTGCTTGAGGGTTAACTCCTGAGCTGATGCCACTGTCATGCGACGAGCCATTGGTGTCTCCATTGAACGGGACAAAATATGGCTGCGACCCATGATTAAATTGTTGTGATCCATTCTGGAAAGGCTGGGATCCTTGCTGGAAAGGCTGCGAACCACCGTGGAATGGCTGAGATCCACCTTGAGGTCCATTCTGAAATGGCTGTTGAAATGGCTGTGACCCTTGTAACGGCTGCGACCCATTATTCATGGGTGGTGGCCTGAGATGCTGAGGGGGAATTGGTCCAAACTGGGGATTTGGGTTGAACGGCCCTGGTTGCTGATTCTGCGTGGAAGGATCTGGTCCTGTATCTGGATTCTGAACAAATGGTCTAGGACCATTCTGATTGAATGATCCCGGAACTGGATTCTGCACGAACGGCGCAGGACCATTCTGAGGTCCGAAAGGATTTCTCAATTGTGCAATCTCCTCAGATGCTCTGCGATTCTGCTCCGCCATTGCATTGAGCTGATTCCTGGCGACTTCGAGCTCCTGATACGTCTGAGCAACGGCTTGCTGTGGATTTCCAGGGGTGGCCATTTTTCCTGCAATAGAAAACAGAGGAAAACTCCAAGAAACCGTTAGTAGAATGCACGTTCGTCGAGGATTTTCTCTAGATGTAGTCCCACGGATGGCGCCAAACTGTTAATGCCAAAAATCGCACCAAAGGGACAACTTAAGGTCGATGTGGACTTAAACAACTAAAGAAAGAATCTTTCGACGAAACGTGCGACGAGGATAAAAATAAAGAAACAAGGAATTTGATGATGCAGGAAAAACCTCATTCGAGGAAAAAACCTGCGGACTACAGGGGGTGTCGTCGCTGCACTATGGTCGCCAATCAAGGGCGATGTCCTTGGATACTGGCGTCGGTCGTACGATGATTACAATACAAGTGAAGGAAATGCTTCGAAATGTAAAGTACAAATGTTTAAAGTGTAAAACAGGTGTTTGTCGTGTGAATACAAAGTGTAAACAACTGTTGGTCGAAAGCTGTTGGCGTGCGTCGAGAGCGATGACTTGAGCTTTTCTTCGAGTGTTCTTGAGTTCGCTGTAGGGTTCTGGCTTTCAGTACTTGATTTCCAGAGTTTGAGGGTTCTTAGCTATGAGCTTGAATGTTTTTCTCTGCTGTTCGGTGATGTTCGCTGATGATTGCTGATGTGTATCGGATGTTAACTGATGATCCTTGATGTGAAGACTTAGCTTGGTACTTATAGTCTTCGCGTTATTAATTAGCTCCATTAATGCTTTGATCAACGCCTACAACGGCTGGAAACGGTTGCCGGAGTGATTATCCATGATGATCTTCGTCCGTTACGGCTATCGATCGTTGATGGTTGCGTCGGTTATATCCGTTGCTCTTTAATGACTTTGACTCCTGCATTAAACACTTAACAAACGTAACAGTCATGGTTAACGTTAGTTTGGTCGAGGTCGCATGGTTCTATGCGACGGTCGTGCGGGACGGGCGACGCTATGGTCGAGTGTCGCGAGGAACTCTCGACTTACCTTTTAGGAGGGACGACGGACGTTCTGCGGGTCTTGGTCGGGACCTTATATTAATCCAAGATGTCTTTCATAACGCGCGTCTTACCTTTTCTGGTCGTGGTCGTACGACGTGAATTTTTGCCCAAACAGCTGTTATATATGAGTACCCGTTTAGGATAGGTTTCCGCTGGCCATATTCGCCTCTAGCCAAGGAGTTTATGTGCGAATTTGACCCCTCGCCAGGACAACTGATGCCCCAGTTTTGGCGAGTCATTTTGGTCATTGAACGACTTACTTCCGGTTGGGATTTACCGATGGGTGTGAGGGACCTTCTGACGGCGTACAAAGTCACGAAGGATCAGCATTGGCGCTATAGCTTGTTTTCGAGACATAAAGGTGATCGTACTTTGGTTTTAAATACATCAGTCAATGATCGTGGGTGGAAGAAGAAATATGTATTCGTACGGCTGGCGACGCTCGACTCTGATAGTGACTGGATCAGAGAGGGCTGGAATATGACGGGTGAGTTGTCGATCTATATCTTTTTAACCGGCTCTTATCTGATTCCTCTTTGACTGTTCTTTTCTCTTATGCTCCGATATTAATTTTGACAAAGTAAAACCTGATCAAGAATCCAAGGCTAAGATCAAGAAATTTTTAGAGTTCAGTGGCAGGGATCGAACGTACGTTAAATGTCACCTGGTAGATGAGGATGACGACACTGTTTTCTTGAGTGATAGGATCAGAATGGGTCGAGAGGAAAGGGAGAAAAATGATGAAGAAGAGGAGTCCGAGGGGACTGAAGGAGATGATCTGGAAGTAGAGATAACCGATAATTGTTCTTCTCTTCTCTTCTTAACTTAATCTATTTTTATTCTTCGAGTGTCTAATCCTTTGTTTTCGCCCATACAGGGGAATCTCATGCACGGATGTCATCTTCTGTTACTAGGATGATGACTCAGGCTGATCCGACTCGCAAGGCGAGGGATGACAGAAAGAAGGACACTTCGACGACTGGGTCAGGGGTCCTGAAAGAGGTCTCGACATCTGGGTCGGGTCTCTTGAAAAGAAAAGAAGTCCCGACGGCTGGGTCTGACTTCTCGAAGAGGACAAGGATGTCCATTCTGAGGGAACCGTCTCTGAAGACGGGTAACCCACCGAGGGTTTCCTTGTCCAGGAAGGCGATGGCGTCGGTTGCGTTTGACACGACCGGCGCAAAATCTGTGGATACTGCGCAACCGGCGACGATGTTTCACGTCGTCCTATCCGGCCCTTCGTCGGCCGACATGGGCAAAGGCGCGCAGAAAGGATCTGTGGGGGAGACGACGGTCAACTTTACGTTGCCGTCGGATTTTATGGACGACAATGTCTTGGACGAGACGAAGTTGCTTCCCCACTTAGAAAAATAGACGGGTTTTCTTTTGAGAAAAAAGAGTTCCATGCAGCTGGACTCGTATTCTTGGTAAGTTTCTCTTTCAAAACTTGTTTTGTCGCAGTCGTTGTCGTTGTTTATTGACGATGTTCGTTTTTATGATTTTGCAGGCACTTTAAGCTTGCTTAGCATTACAGGCTGAGACGACGAATGTAGAGAGCTTGACGGCGTCTGTTATCAAGGACGAAGAAGCAGCGTTGGCTAAGGAAAAAGCTTCCCTGGAACACGAAGAGGCGGTGTCAATGCGTCTTGACCATGCTTTTGACGAGCTAGATGCCCTCAGTCATGCAAGGGACGAGGTGGATTCCCGTTTGAAGGAATCTCTATCTTTGATGCGTGATCAGAGGGAGGAGCTGGAGGGGATGAAGGCATCTTTAGCTGCGAAGAAAAAGGAGGTTGAAGAATCCAAGATTAAAGCGACGAACTTGGAGGAAGAGTTCGAGGAGTTGAAGGTTGAGAATAGGTCTTTCTTTTCTTACGCTCGACTTACTGCGCGTGCTGATACCATGCGACGACACCTGCTAGGAAAAGACCCTCTTGCTTTGGCGAAGGAGGAGTTGGACACCTATCTGAATGGCGTTGGGACCGAGAGAGATCTTGACTTAGATGATGAGAAAGATGTCGAAGAAGAGATGGCAGGCGAAAACCTTCTGGATGGGACTTCGGGCACGAATGCAACGGATGTTCCTTCTTTAGTTTAAGAATTTTCTCTTTTTTTTGTTTTACTGCTCGACCGTTGGTGGTCGAGCGCGTTTTTTGACAATTTTTCTGATGAATGCACTTTTTTGGTTTGAACTTTATTGGTAAACAACTATCGCATCGATTGAACATAAGATACATAGAAATCATGCGACCAAGGCATTTATAAAATATGAGAACATACGATCAAAGCATCCATACAGGGTATAAGAAAAAATAAGACATTCGTTTAGAATGTATGCTAATCAAACACCAACACATGCGACTAAGGTATTTATTCAAAACGCGAAGTTTTTCTAAGTTAAGAAGCTCAGGATGCGAAGCCATCTATGCGATCGTGCGACCAAGTCGTTCGACTAGCTGTAAGGTGTGATCAAGTCATGGACCTGATTGTCTATGTCGTGCGATCCTGCGATAAAACGATGTCGAGGGTTGGTCGTTGGCTCACCAACGACCCTCCGATGCTTAAGTCTGTAGCTGTTTGTGAGAAAAATTTGTATGGAAAAGAGTTAGAAATCATACCTTTCTCCTTCATGGGGTATTGCCCCCTGTCATTTATTATCCTATTCTTTTTGGAAAGAAAGATAGGTTTTAAATGACAGGAAGACACGACGATCCGATGAGATACTGTCTGTGATTGATCATGTCGTCGTACGACAGGGCACCATAGCGACGTTTCGACTCATTCTCGATCTTCAGGGTTCCCAATGGCGTAGGGGATTTTAATTGATAACTTTTGCATGCTCGGGAGTCGACGGTCGATGGCTGTTAATAACGACATTATCAATAATATCTTTGAGATTACCTTGTGGAACATGATATGCCAATTCCTTCTTGAGTGCGTTACAATCATCTGTCGCATGACCATGGTCGACGTGGAAGTCGCACCACTTTGATTTATCCTTCTTAGCATCGTCCAAGTCAGACTTCTTCGGTCATCGGATGGTTACTTGGGTGGTCTTCAGAGCTTCGACTAAGTCTTTAGCTGACCCTTTGAACCCATAAGAGGAGATCTTGGGGTACACGGGGAATTTAGTCGCAGTTTTAGCTTCTGTCTTCGTCTTGAAACGAACGTTTGAAATCTGACGCGTTGGCTCTATTCTGGATATGGCTTTCGGCTTGAATTCTGGCTTCTTGACAACTAACGGCTTCTTGTCGTCAGTGTATTTGCGAAGAAAGGCTGTGTCGTCTTCGACCCTCATATATGCTAAGGTTCGAGCTCGGATATCTTCGAAAGTCTCTGGGGGATACTTGGTCAGATCGATATATAGACCTGAACTATCGTCTAGACCACGCTTATAATCTTCGATCGCAGTTTTGATGTCACAATTGCGGATACTGATCATTTCGGCATTGAATCTATTGAAATAACTTCGAATAGACTCATTGGTCTTTTGCACGACATAGTACAAATCACTAGTCTGCTTTTCCATCTTACGACTGCTGGCGAATTGCCGGGAGAATTGGTTGACCAATTCGGCGAACGGCCCGATAGATTTGGGTTTGAGATTGATCAACCACTGGTGAGCTGGGCCAGTGAGAGTCGCCCCGAAACTCTTGCACATGCATACTTCCTGGTACATGTGTGGAATCGAGATTGTCCACATGAGTTGCTTATACTGCGCGACATGCTCGGTTGGATCGGTCACACCCGAATACTTGGGAGTGAAGGCGGGAATGTTATACTTCTTTGGGACCTCGACGGTGGCGATCTCGTCGATGAAGGGCGACGCCTGATATCCCGAGCGAGGCTCGACGTCGACAGGCACGGCTTCCCCAGGCAACTTGGCGAGCAAGGACAGGACGCGCTCATTTTGGCCTTCTAACATCTTCAAACGGTGGACGACGGGATCGTTAAGATCAGGATTTGCCTCTGTTGAGGGATTGGTCCCTGGACTAGTGCCATTACCATGCGACAAACCATTGGTGTCCCCGTTGAACGTGACAAACTATGGCTGCGACCCATAGTGGAATTGATGCGGTCCATTCTGAAACGACTGGGCACCACCTTGCAATGGTTGGGGTCCATTGTTCAAGGGTGGTGGTCGGATGTGCTGAGGGGGAATCTGCCCAGACTGGGGATTCGGAATGAACGGACCCGGCTGCAGATTCTGCATGAATGGACCTGGATGCTGATTCTGCGCGGACGGGCCTGGTCCCGGACCTGGATTCTGGATGAATGGTTGTTAATGCCAAAAATCGCACCAAAGGGACAACTTAAGGTCGATGTGGACTTAAACAACTAAAGATAGAATCTTTCGACGAGACGTGCGACGAGGATAAAAATAAAGAAACAAGGGATTTGATGATGCAGGAAAAACCTCAAACGAGGAAAAAAACTGCGGACGACAGGGGGTGTCGTCGCTGCACAATGGTCGCCAATCAGGGGCGATGTCCTTGCGTCGATCGTACAGATGATTACAATACAAGTGAAGGAAATGCTTCGAAATGTAAAGTACAAGTGTTTGTAATGTAAAAACAAGTGTTTGTCGTGTGTGAATACAAAGTGTGAACTGCTGGTCGAGAGCTGTTGTCGTACGTCGAGAGCGATGACTTGGAATAATGGTTCTTCACTTCAGGTGTTCTTGAATATTGCTTCGGTTGTTAATCGTCGGATCTTTGATGTGTATCGGATGTTAACTGATGATCCTTGATGTGAAGACTTAGCTTGGTATTTATAATCTTCGGGAGCTTTAATTAGCTCATTGATTGCTTCATTTAACAGCTATAACGGCTGCAACGGTCTGTAACGGTTGTCAGAGTGATTATCCATGATGATCTTCGTCCGTTACGGCTATCGATCGTTGATGGTCGCGTCGGTTATATCCGTTGCTCCTTATTGACTTTGACTCCTGCATTAAACACTTGACAAACGTAACAGTCATGGTTAACGTTAGTTTGGTCGAGGTCGCATGGTCTTATGCGACGGTCGTGCGGGACGGGCGATGCTATGGTCGAGTGTCGCGAGGAACTCTCGACTTACCTTTTAGAAGGGATGACGATGGTGTTTTATGTCTTTGTCGAGACCTTATCTTAATACAAGATATAGCTTAGGACGTGCGTCTTACCTGTTCTGGTCGTGGTCGAGCGACGTGATTTTTTGCCCAAACAATGGTCTAGGACCATTCTGGGGTCCAAAAGGATTCCTTAGTCGCGCGATCTCTTCATCTGCTCTGCGATTCTGCTCTGCCATTGCATTGAGTTGATTCCTGGCAACCTCGAGCTCCTGATACATCTGAGCGACGGCTTGCTGCGGATTTCCAGGGGCGAAAATCATCCAGGGATTCGATCCAACCCTGTTTTTCGGTCTAAATAGGGATTTTGACGGATCATTTCCTTATTTCGCTCTTGAAGAGTTTTGTGTTGTGATTTCCTTGCCATTCTTTGTCTGATATCTTCCGAACTTGTGAAAATCTTTGACTTGGTTAGGTTTCTTCGAGGATTAACGCGCCTATAAGTAAGGTACGATTTCTCTGACTTCTGCAAATTTTGTTTAGAAATGTCGAGGGATCTCGAGAGTGTTATTCAAGAGTCATCGGACCTCCAGGACTTTAGAAAGTTAGCAAAAATTCCTGCGTGGGTCGAATTGATCCGTCCAGGCCAGATCCGATCAAACGAGTGTCCCGAGGGGTACATCGTAATCTATGAGTACCCTTTTAAGATAGGTTTTGAATGGCCTTTTTCTCCTCTGGCCAAGGCGTTTATGTTAGAGTTTGACTTGGCACCGAGTCAGTTGATGCCCCAGTTCTGGCGAGTCGTACGAGTGATCGAGCGTGCTACTAAGAAATGGGATTCTCCCATGAATGTACATGATCTCCTCTCGGCTTATCAAGCCAAGATGGACGGATGTCATCGATGTAGTTTACATTCTAGGTTCAAGGGCGATCGCGGGTGTGAACGACCGTGGGTGGAAGTCTCGATACGTTTTCGTGCGTAAGTTGTCCCTTGACTCTGAGAGTGAGTGGATTAGGACGAGCCGGAATACGTCGGGTGAGCCGGAATACGTCGGGTGAGCCTCGTTATTTCATCTGGCGTGCGCTGTAGATGATTTACATGTGATTTTCAACTTGTTTTTTGTATGTTGACAGCCATAAAATTCGAGGTCGTGAAGCCAGATGCTAACTCTCAAGCGAAGATCAATTCGTTTTTAGAATTTAGCGTCGCCGAGAGGTCTTTCGCCGTGCGACACTCGGCGGATGACGACGATTTAGAATCTTCAGGAGAGAATCAGGGGGAGAAGTGTGAAGAGAAAGGAAGAGAAGAGGAAGAAGATAAGTCGAGAGGAAGGAGAGGGATAACGGGTAGGTTTTACTTTCCTTTTCTTCCTATGTTACCTCGAGTCTTTTTCCTTTGTGTGCTTTGTAACATTCCTTTTTTCCAGGAGAGTCTCAACCTAAAGTGTTGAATGTTTCTGCTAAGAGAGCAGTTGAGCTGGAGCGTGCTCGTCAGGGCAGAGAGAAGAGGCAAAAAGCCATGTCTGATGGCCCTGAAATTCCGAAGAAGACGAGGACGACGACTCCGAGGGAGTCATCGGCAGGGGTTAATGACTCGTCGAGAGTCGTTACACCCGAAGAGGTAGGGGTCGCATCTCCCAAGAAGGTGATTGCAGCGACACCCATCAATTCTGTGCCTCCGGCGAAAACGGTGAAGTCCCCGTCTGCCGCGTCGAATCCTTTGTCAGCCGACAAGGGCAAGGAACACTCGACGGGAGGGGAGAAGGTCACGACGGTCAACTTTACGCTGCCATCGGACTTTATGACAGGTAATGTCCTAGACGGGACGAACCTGTTCCCTCACCTGGATAAATTCCTGCTTCCATCTTTCAGGGAGCGTTTTGAGGGGTTTCCTATCGAGGAGACGGGTGCCCATGTAGCCGGCTTGGTGTTCATGGTAAGTCTTTCTTTCAAGACTTAGTTCGTCTAGGCCCAGACTTTGTTGTCGTTGTCGTTGTCGTTGTCCACTGATGATGTCTGTCTTTTATGATTTCGCAAGCACTTCAAGCTTCCTTGGCCTTGTGAAGTGGAACGGCGAAGGTGAAAGATCTCTTGTCTGCTACGCGCGAAAGGGAGAATGCAGCATTGGATCGAGCAAACGATGCTACTAGTCGCATGGAGGATCTATCGAAGCGTCTTGCTGACGCTTTAAAACATATGGAGATCGTTAATCATGCGAAGGAAGATCTTAGCCATCGCTTGACGCAGTCCTTGTCCATGATTGCCGAGCAGAGGGAGGAGATGGATAAAATTAAGGAATCCTTGGCCGTTGTTTCAAAAGAGGCCGAGGATTATAAATCCAAGGTAGAGAGTTTGGAGAAAGAAGTACAAGCTGCAAAGGACGAGGGTAAGTCGGTTTTTGCCATAACTCGTTTGACTGCTCGGGCGGCGATCATGCGACGACATTTGCTGTGGAAAGACCCTTTTGCTTCGGCGAAGGAGGAGCTGGACATCTATCTGAATGGTGTCGGGACCGAGAGGGATCTTGACTCGGACGATGTGAAGGACGTTGAGGAGGAGGTGGAAGGCGAAAGCCTTCAGGACGGGACTTCGGGCATGAATGCGACGGATGCTCCTCCTTTAATTTAGGAATTTTATTTTGCTTGCTTTGCTGCTCGACTGTTGATGGTCGAGCGTGTACCTGACGATCTTTTCAGTAAATGCACTTTTTGTTTGAACTTGTGTTTTCATATACTTGGTAAGCAAATATCGCATCGATGGAATGTAAGATACATAGGAAATCATGCGACTAAGGCCTTTATTGTAATACGATGAGAATAACGTAAAACACATATAAGAACACGTGATTAAAGCATCCATTCGGAGTATAAAAGCTAAGAAACTTATAGATAAGCTATTTAGGTTTTGCGATTGTACAGCTGGATCGTACGATGAATTTGAATCGTACGCCCTTGTGGAGGGATGATCGAGGAAGAAAATCCTGATTGTTTATGTCGTGCGATTCTGCGAATTTAAAGTCATCTAGTAGACTTAATGATTACTGTCGTGCGATTCTGCGATAATTTGTCGTGCGATTCTGCGATAAAACGATGTCGGGGGTTGGTCGTTAGCTAGCCAACGACCCTCCGATGCTTAAGTCAGTAAACATTTTGAGAGAAAAAATCGTATGAAAAAGAGTTAGAGAACGTACCATCTCAAACTCTCTCTATTTGCCCCCTGTCATTTATTACCTTATTCTTTTTTGGAGGAAAAGATAGGTTTTAAATGACAGAATGACACGGAGAAATATTGTCGCGCGACCGGGCACCATAGTAGACTTATCTCTGTGAAAAAGATATTAATTTAGGGATAGAGGAGCGAACCTGTCGAGAGCCTGATCTTGTGACTTTGGTTTATTTTCGCGGCTTCAAGGTAGACTTATAGCACTCACGAGCGACTTTTGGCTCACTCTTAATCTCCTGGATTCCCCATGGCGTAGGGAATTTCAACATTTGATGATACGTTGAGGGAACGGCTTTCATACCATGGATCCATGGTCGTCCTAAGATGATGTTATAGGCCGACGCACAATCGATGACACTGAACTTGGTCTGCTTGTTGACTCCTCCGGCGTAGACGGGCAAGATTATCTCTCCGAAGGTGCTCGTCGCTTCTCCGTTGAAACCGACCAAGGTCGTCGAACGTCGGGTGATTTCCGAGAGATCGATTCCCATGGCTTTAATGGTGTTAAGAAAAATGACGTTTGCTAAGCTGCCCCCGTCGATCAAGACTCGACGCGTTAGACAGTTACAGACTGTGAGCTGAATGATCAACCCGTCGTGATGCTTCTGATACGAGTCGCCCAGGTCGATGTGGTCGAACACAATCTTCATGGCTTCTAGCTCCAAATCTCCTTCGGGTCTAGACGAGCGAGGAATAGGCCGATCGTTGGGCGCCTGACTGGCATGACGCTTGCCTGCGGAGTACGTCAGACCACATACGTCTGAACCACCGGTGATGCAATTGACGACTTTCGCGTGCTCGGGGGTCGACGGTCGATGGCTATTAGCTGGAACAGCGACATCGTCGATGATATCTTTGAGATTTCCTTTCGGGAAATGATACGCTAATTCCTTCCTCAATGCGATACAGTCGTCTGTCGCATGACCGTGATCGACATGGAAGTCACACCACTTTGATTTGTCTTTCTTAGCATCGTCCATGTCGGACTTCTTTGGCCATCGAATGGTCGCTTGGGAACTTTTCAGAGCTTCGACTAGGTCCTTAGCGGTCCCTTTGAATTCGTAAGAGGATATCTTGGGGTACTGAGTGAACTTAGTCGCGGTCTTGGCTTCTGCTTTCGTCTTCAAACGAACATTTGAAATTTGGCGTGTCGCCAATCAGGGGCGATGTCCTTGCGTCGATCGTACAGATGATTACAATACAAGTGAAGGAAATGCTTCGAAATGTAAAGTACAAGTGTTTGTAATGTAAAAACAAGTGTTTGTCGTGTGTGAATACAAAGTGTGAACTGCTGGTCGAGAGCTGTTGTCGTGCGTCGAGAGCGATGACTTGGAATAATGGTTCTTCACTTCAGGTGTTCTTGAGTATTGCTTCGGTTGTTAATCGCCGGATCTTTGATGTGTATCGGATGTTAAATGATGATCCTTGATGTGAAGACTTAGCTTGGTATTTATAATCTTCGGGAGCTTTAATTAGCTCATTGATTGCTTCATTTAACAGCTATAACGGCTGCAACGGTCTGTAACGGTTGTCGGAGTGATTATCCATGATGATCTTCGTCCGTTACGGCTATCGATCGTTGATGGTCGCGTCGGTTATATCCGTTGCTCCTTAATGACTTTGACTCCTGCATTAAACACTTGACAAACGTAACAGTCATGGTTAACGTTAGTTTGGTCGAGGTCGCATGGTCTTATGCGACGGTCGTGCGGGACGGGCGACGCTATGGTCGAGTGTCGCGAGGAACTCTCGACTTACCTTTTAGGAGGGATGACGATGGTGTTTTATGTCTTTGTCGAGACCTTATCTTAATACAAGATATAGCTTAGGACGTGCGTCTTACCTGTTCTGGTCGTGGTCGAGCGACGTGATTTTTTGCCCAAACAATGGTCTAGGACCATTCTGGGGTCCAAAAGGATTCCTTAGCCGCGCGATCTCTTCAGCTGCTTTGCGATTCTGCTCTGCCATTGCATTGAGTTGATTCCTGGCAACCTCGAGCTCCTGATACATCTGAGCGACGGCTTGCTGCGGATTTCCAGGGGCTGCCATTTTCCTGCAACAGAAAATAGAAGAAACTCCAAGAAACTATTAGTAGAATGCACGTTCGTCGAGGATTTTCTCTAGATGTAGTCCCACGGATGGCGCCAAACTGTTAATGCCAAAAATCGCACCAAAGGGACAACTTAAGGTCGATATGGACTTAATCAACTAAAGAAAGGATCTTTCGACGAGACGTGCGACGAGGAATAAAATAAAGAAACAAGGGATTTGATGACGCAGGAAAAACCTCAATCGAGGAAAAAACCTGCGGACGACAGGGGGTGTCGTCGCTGCACTATGGTCGCCAATCAGGGGGGATGTCCTTGGATACTAGTGTCGATCGTACAGTGATTACAATACAAATGAAGAAAATGCTTCGAAATGTAAAGTACAAGTGTTTGAACGTAAAAACAGGTGTTTGTCGTGTACGAAACAAAGTATGAACTGCTGGTCGAGGGCTGTTGTCGTGCATCGAGAGCGATACTTAGAATAATGGTTCTTCACTTCAGGTGTTCTTGAATATAGCTTCGGTTGTTAATAGCCGGATACTCGATGTGTTGAAATGTTGATTGAGCTTGATATTTATAGTCTTCGCGTCCTTAGCTTCATCCATGAATGCTCCTTTAATGGCCTTAACGGTTGGAAAGGGTCGCCGGAGTAATGATCTTCGTCCGTTACGGTCGCCGGCTGTTTAATGATTGCATCGGTTATAGTCGTTGCTCCTTAATGACTTTGACTCCTACATTAAACACTTAACAAACGGTTATGGATAACGTTAGCTTTGATTGAGGTCTCACGTCTTTATATAATAGTCGTGCGGATCGGGCGACGCTATGGTCGAGCGTTGTGAGGAACTCTCGACTTACCTTTTATGAGGGACGACGATGGTGTTCTGGGTCTTTGTCGAGACCTTATCTTAATACAAGATATAGTCCTTAATCATACGTCTTACCTGTTCTGGTCGCGGTCGAGCGACGTGATTTTTTGCCCAAACAACTCTCAGAAAGGAGCTAGCGTATCATGTCCCGAAAGGAAATCTCAAAGATATCATCGATGACATCGTTACTCCAACTAGCGACCATCGACCGTCAACCCCCGAGCATGCAAAGGTTGTCAATTGCATCACCGGCGGTTCAGACGTCTGTGGTCTGACATATTCCGCAGCCAAGCGCCATGCTAGTCAAGCACCTGACGATCAGCCTATTCCGCATTCATCAAGGCCCAAAGGAGATTTGGAGTTAGAAGCTATGAAGATCATATTCGACCAAGACGACCTCGGTGATTCGTATCAGAAGCACCACGACGGGTTGATTATTCAACTCACGATTGGTAATTGTTTAACCCGACAAGTCTTGATCGATGGGGGCAGCTCAGCGAATGTCATTTTTCTTAACACCATCAAGGCCATGGGAATCGATCGTTCGGAAATCACCCGACGTTCGACGACCTTGGTTGGTTTCAATGGAGAAGCGACGAGCACATTTGGAGATATTATCTTACCCGTCTATGCCGGAGGAATCAACAAGCAGACCAAGTTCAGCGTCATCGACTGTGCGTCAGCCTATAACATCATCTTAGGTCGACCATGGATCCATGAAATGAAAGCCGTTTCTTCGACATATCATCAGACCCTGAAGTTCCCTACGCCGTGGGGAATCCAAGAGATCAAAAGTGAGCCAAAAGTCGCTCGTGGTTGCTATAAGACCACTCTGAAGCTGCGAAAATAGACCTTCTATTGTGGCGACTCACGACGACATTTAGTGTATCGTCTTAAAATCGCCACAAGGGGGCAAGATGGTAGCAATAATCAACACGTCCCACGTAGTTGGAGCACGATGCGTCTGAAAAGGTACGTCTTCTAAACCCTTTTCTATTTTTTTCATACGATTTTTCACAACGACGGTTACTGACTTAAGCATCGGAGGGTCGTTGGTTAGCCAACGACCAACCTCTGACATTGTTTATTCCGCAGAATCGCACGACAATAATCAAACGACTCTAGTTTCGCAAGGTCGCACGACATAAACGATCAGGTCTATGACTTGATCATCCTTCTACAGGGACACACGATTCAAATTCATCGCACGACTCAGTCGTACGATCGCAAAGTCTAGAGATCTCATGATCTAAGTTTCTTGACTTAGAAAAAATTCATACCCTGAACGTATGCTTTGATCGTATGTGCTTATGTTTATATACACGATTTAAAAGTCTTATGGCTTACATTCCAGTTATTGTGTTGCAATGATGCCTAAAGTCGCATGATTTCTTGGTTATTCTTTACTTAGTGAATCTTACAATTAACATTGTATTTATTCATAAAATCGCAAGTTCAAGCAGAAATCTAAGTTTCATTCATAAACTGTCGATTTACAATCAAAAGGAAAGTGGTTCGACCACTAATAGTCAACAAAAGCAAGGAAAGATTAAAATTTTCCTAAGGCTTAGGAGAATCGCTCGCCTCCTCCACGCGATTAGCGGCCTTTAGCTCGTGCAAGGCGTCATAAAGCTGAATGGACAACTCATCGGCGCGCGCCAAGGCCGACTTCTCCCTGTCCAAAGTCGCCTTCTCCCTTTTTAGCGCCACATCTTCTCTTTCAAGAGCAGACGCCACCAGATCTTCAATTCTCGACATCTCTGCGTATAACGCCAGGGAAGACTGGAATGTCTGTAAAATGTGTGAAGTTCATTAAAAAATATTCGAGAAATTTGCAAAATAAACAAGTCATGAAAGATTGACACTCACTGTGAACGCCATACCGACAACCTGAGATTCCGTCTCACTGGCCGGAACTCTGTGAAAACGCTCCCTGAAAGACGAGAGAAAATATTTCCCCAAGTGGGGAAACAACGTCGTCTCGTCTAGGACACCACCCGCCATAAAGTCAGACGGCAACGTAAAGTTAACCGTCGTGACTTCGGCCGACGACCCCCCGCCCTTGTCGGCAGACGTTGGGGTCAACATCTTGGACACCGGTTTCGTCACTGTCGCCCGAGGCGCCGAACTTTCCGGTGTCGCGTCCATCGCGCCATGATGGGTGGATGATGCCCTCGCCTCTTTAGGCGTGACAACTTTCGACGAATCGTCAGCCCTCGAAGACGGTTTCCTCGGGACTATCGTCCTTGTCTTCTTTGAGATTCCCGACCCAGTTGTCGGGGCATCCTTTCTTCTTTCCCTGCCTCGAAGGGTAGAAGCAACCTGCGTCGCCTTCCTTCCGGATACCGACTTCTTCACAGTCGGCACTACTGAAGAAACACACAAAACGTCAGACAGACAAAATAAACGGCGAAAATAAAAACTACGGTACGCTTACCAGTCGCCTCTTCCTGCTCACTCTCCCCTTCTTCACCGTCTTCTTCAGAATCTCCCACATCCATCACCACGTCCTCGTCCACGGCCGTCGGCTGCCACACGACGAAAGATCGATCATCGATGCTATGACTCAGGAACCTGTCGATCTTGACTTGGGAATCTTCGTTCGGCTTCACGGCGTCTGTAATAACCCGGGTAAGTTAGTGATTTATTTATTTTTATAGTTTAGCGTGAGTTGTGTCGGTTTATAAGTTTAGGGGTAGTTGGTAGTTTGGTCATTTTATGTTTTTATGTGAGCATTAAGCTAAGTGGAAGGGTTTTATGTTATATATTTGATAATTATATTGGCCTTTTAGTTATTAGTTATAGGTTAAGGGATCTTGTGGTTAAATTGGTTATAATTTTGGCCTTAAGTGCAATTAAGCATAGATATATATGACTCATAGATACTTTGATAAGTCATAACAACTCATTTGCTGGAAATTGAAAGAAGTGAAGTGTGTGTGTGTATCGACTTTTAGAGAGAAAGAAGGAGAAGGTAAAGCAAAAATAGAAGAGAGTTAGGGTTGGTGCAAACTTGGTGATTTAAGTGATTCTTACATCAAGTTGGGTTACAGGTATGCATATTTTAATTCTTGAACTCTTTCTTCATCCTCTTGGTTGTCACTTTATGGTAGGAACAAGGTTTATGCTAGTGTTTAGAGTTCATGGTTATATTTTGTATGTGTGTGTTGCTAGAGGTTAATTTCATGTTAAGATAGAGGTGTTTTGAATTCCAAGCTCTGGGTTTAAGCAAAAAGATGGTTTCATGCCTTTATTTTCTTGATAAACCATGGAACCAAGTGATGAATTGTGGAGTATATTGATTATATATTTGTGTATAGAGTTGCTTGGGAGTTCTTTCATGTTATTTGATGTTAAAACCCTCATTTTTGATGCTAAAACCTCCATAGAATGAACCTAATGCAGTTGGGGTTGAGTTGGGGTGTTAAGGGGCTGAATCAGGGGTTGTTTGCTGTTCAACAGAGGTCTGCGCGACCTCTGGCGTGGCTTGGGTCGCGCCACAGTCGCGCCAAGCACTGTTTCAGCTTTTTCCGATTTTTGTTTATTCCGTACTCGTGTCGTTTCTGGGCGTAATATAGGGGTATGGGTACTCGTTATGAGTGTAAGATAGCATTTGAACACTTTGAACATGTTATTTTGGGCATATAGCAACTCCAAGTATTGTTTTTAATGTCGGTTGTTCGGTTTCTAGCTCGGTTGCGATTCGGGGGTGTCCGATGGGTTGTTAAGGTTGTAAGTTGTCGTAGTAAGTCTAAAATACATATAGATATGTGGCGTTCATCGATGTGTATATATTACAGGCTTGGTTACTCGTCGGTGAGGTTTGTTATACGTGGAGTTCGGTTGTGGCGGTAATTGCCGGTTTTACTCGTTTGTGACGTTTGCGCGTATGTGCTTCAAACTCCTAATCAGGTGAGTTTTACTTTAAAACGTTTTCAACTGGGATACATATATATATGTGATATATATATGAGATGGATATATATGGATTGAGAATATGATATGTGGTGTGATTATATGTTTACGTTAAGATATATATATATATATATATATTTATATATATATATGGTTGGAATGTGATGAAAGGTTTATAAATGAAAATATGATATATTGAGATATATATTTTATTTATATGAGCATTGCATTACACGAGAGCACGTTGGCCGGGTTCTGAGTTTCGGACCGACGGAGTATATTGGCCGGGCTTAGGACCAGTGGTGTTGGCCGTAGAAGTTGTACGGTGGTGTGGGTTGTAGTTGTTGTACAGTGGAGTTAATTTATTAGTTGGCTTGCAACCAACTAATATGGCCATGGGAATGAGAATGAGGATGAGTTGTACACGATGCACGAGTCTTGATTGGTATTTAAATACGTGTGGTATATGTGTGTTATTAAATGAAGGTTTTATATAAACTATTTTGATACATGGTTTTATATAAATTGGTTTTATAACGGTGTTAAAATGACAGGGATTATCTCACTAGACCGTTTGGTCTAACCCTCATTTTGTTTTCAAAAATATGTATTCCAGGTTGAGGAAATTATAGCGGCAAAGGAAAGGATAAAGAGTAGGATGCTTTTGGATGACTGATGTTGATTAGGAAGCTTTTATGTATTTGTAGTTACGAGACTGAAGGGATCGTACGTGACTTATTATATATCTTTTGTTATGAATGTAACACTGTTATGCAATATATGTTAATTGTTGTATGTTTGGGTAACCGGGTCGTTACAGATGGTATCAGAGCCCTAGTTTAAGGGATTTAGGTATTTGGATTTATACCTAGACTTAAACTGCATGTGAAGTAGGATGTCCCTATTATTTTAGAACCTTGGGATGTTAAATATAAAAAGGTAGAAGGAACATCATGTAAGGTAATTTCAAATTACACCTGGCCAGTGTAATTGTGAACTTACAAGTACATGTTTGAACTGGAATACCTTATTATATGGGGAATGTGCTTAATTACTGTTGTCCTGATTTTGTTAGTGTGTGGAGTGTGATGGCTTGATTGTAAAGAATAATAGTAGTGTGTGGAACGTGATGATTATGTGTGGAGAGTAACGGTAGTGTGTGAAGTCTTGACCTGGTCAAGAAGGCGACGGTTTAGTGTGTTGTGTAGATTATACTTATTGTGATTGTTGATGCTATCTAGAAGGATATTGTTTAAATGCGTGGGGTGATGTGGATAAGATGGTGGCAGTTTATAATTAGTGAGCGTGCGAGGTGTGGTAGTAAAGAATTTTTGTAAGGTTAAGTGGTGGATTAGCGATGATATGGGGTGAGTGTTAGTGGAAACCTCTGTTCGGGATTTGTTTATAAGTTGTTCAGATGTGACAAGTATGTGTGGAAAGGCATGGATGTCTAGGTGGTGTGTAGTATTGTTATTCGAGAATAAGAGAATGGAGTGGCAGTAGATGGTTAGCTAAGGAGTGGAGTATTACCGTTTGAGAAATGAAAAGTGTGTGGTTGTTTCGAGTATTGAGTGTGATTTCGGATTAACTCGGTTAAGTTCCTAGTATGAGGTGTGGTGAAATTGTTGGTTAAATATGGTAATCATTGAAATTAGGTGTGCGTGGTTGGTTTGGAAGTGAAAGAAAGCTAGCTCGTGGGATCAGTCTAGAGTGAGCACCTCCTAGTGAGCTGTCCTTGGGGAAACATGTTTTTATGTTGAGAAGAGGGTGGAAGAAAGTAGTCGAATGTAATGCTCGGGGTGAAGGACCATTGGATAAGACGTGGTAGTAGTGCGAGAGTGATGTTGTGACAAGTGTGGAAATCAATTGTTATCTATGGTTAGTGGTCGATGTAATTAATGCAAGAAAGTGTTGTCTGTCTTAGACGTATATTGGGTTAGAAAAGTGACGGTAAGGTTGTATATAGTTTATAGAGAAAAGTTTAAACTACGGATTAAGGTGATACTCCAAGTTGACTCTGTGATCTATTGGAGAGTAGAGTGTCGTTATTTTTGGGGTGGTGGATTTTTGGGACGTTAACGTCAGTGGAATGCGTTCTTTTAAATGGTAAAATTCTATGCGAAACCATTAGTTTGGGGCATAATTTAAAATCTGGAGTCTGGATGAGTGAATGATATTGGTATAATTGATTTGAGATGTTATACCTTGTTTGTACCACGCGGGGTTTTCTTCTTGAAGTAAGAGTTGTTATAGTCGGGAGAGTACTAAATTGTTTGTATGCGCCATAGTAACGAAGGGTTATGCATAGTGGGAGTTCATTCGACCTTTCCTGTGTTGATTTTGCGGAAGGGCTTAACCGAAGTAAATATGGTTGTTATATAGATATAGATGGGTGTGGAGTGCCTATTAAGTTATTTTCGATAACCTTGTTTCCGTTTCGCCGTTCGTTCGGATCTAGGATCGAGGCGCCGATTGGGGGTTTGGGTCTTAGGGATTATTGGGAATGTTTTGGGATGTAATTAGATAGTTTAAACACCATTCTTGTGGCGCCAATTCAGGTGTTCGGTTTGAGCTAAAGTGTATCCCGGAATGTGTGTCGAGGTGCTAAGGCTAAGTGAGTTACCTTATCTTCTTTGTGTGAATGAAATGTTTTACGAAAGGTTTTCGTAACTGATTATGGCTACGAGCATGTTGACTTGATTGAACTATTTGAAAGGTTTTATATTACGTGATGTGAAAACATTTATTACAGCATGCGAGTTGTTTATACGTTCATCCCTACGTAATTGTTGATTGCATGCTGTTGTGATGTTGTTGCTATGTGTGGAGTCGGGTTGCACAGTGGGGAACTATTATTGATGCCCGAATGTCGTGCCTGGATTTGTAAGGTGAATGCCATACCTGGCTAATAAGGCGATGAAGTTGAGACCACTGTGCAATACCCTTATGTGGAGTCGTACTTGGGATTTCATCTTGTAACGATGGAAACGCGTGGGGACGAAGAAGGGGCATAGCTTGTTAGAGGATAGTAGCTTACCGATGGGCTTCCTGTAACATCTCAGTTGTGAGGGTGACTTTCCGCTGCGTAATAAGAGTAGAGAGTATTGTATTTTAGGCAATTTGGGACCGTTCATTGTTGGAGTGTTGTCAATTATATTTTATTTAAAATTTGGATTGTTGACGTAGTAGTGAGAATTAAGTACCCATACTTTTTGACTAACCGAATTCCGGGACGGAATTCTTTTAAGGGGGAGATGTTGTAATAACCCGGGTAAGTTAGTGATTTATTTATTTTTATAAATTAGGGCGAGTTGTGTCGGTTTATAAGTTTAGGGGTAGTTGGTAGTTTGGTCATTTTATGTTTTTATGTGAGCATTAAGCTAAGTGGAAGGGTTTTATGTTATATATTTGATAATTCTATTGGCCTATTAGTTATTAGTTATAGGTTAAGGGATCTTGTGGTTAAATTGGTTATACTTTTGGCCTTAAGTGCAATTAAGCATAGATATATATGACTCATAGATAATTTGATGAGTCATAACAACTCATTTGCTGGAAATTGAAAGAAGTGAAGTGTGTGTGTGTGTGTGTCGACTTTTAGAGAGAAAGAAGGAGAAGGTAAAGCAAAAATAGAAGAGAGTTAGGGTTGGTGCCAAACTTGGTGATTTAAGTGATTCTTACATCAAGTTGGGTTACAGGTATGCATATTTTAATTCTTTAACTCTTTCTTCATCCTCTTGGTTGTCACTTTATGGTAGGAACAAGGTTTATGCTAGGGTTTAGAGTTCATGGTTATATTTTGTATGTGTGTGTTGCTAGAGGTTAATTTCATGTTAAGATAGAGGTGTTTTGAATTCCAAGCTCTGGGTTTAAGCAAAAAGATGGTTTCATGCCTTTATTTTCTTGATAAAACATGGAACCAAGTGATGAATTGTGGAGTATATTGATTATATATTTGTGTATAGAGTTGCTTGGGAGTTCTTCCATGTTATTTGATGTTAAAACCCTCATTTTTGATGCTAAAACCTCCATAGAATGAACCTAATGCAGTTGGGGTTGAGTTGGGGTGTTAAGGCGCTGAATCAGAGGTTGTTTGCTGTTCAACGGAGGTCCGCGCGACCTCTGGCGCGGCTTGGGTCGCGCCACAGTCGCGCCAAGCACTGTTTCAGCTTTTTCCGATTTTTGTTTATTCCGTACTCGTGTCGTTTCTAGGCGTAATATAGGGGTATGGGTACTCGTTTTGAGTGTAAGATAGCATTTGAACACTTTGAACATGTTATTTTGGGCATATAGCAACTCCAAGTATTGTTTTTAATGTCGGTTGTTCGGTTTCTAGCTCGGTTGCGATTCGGGGGTGTCCGATGGGTTGTTAAGGTTGTAAGTTGTCGTAGTAAGTCTAAAATACATATAGATATGTGGATTTCATCGATGTGTATATATTACATGCTTGGTTACTCGTCGGTGAAGTTTGTTATACGTGGAGTTCGGTTGTGGCGGTAATTGCCGGTTTTACTCGTTTGTGACGTTTGCGCGTATGTGCTTCAAACTCCTAATCAGGTGAGTTTTACTTTAAAACGTTTTCAACTGGGATACATATATATATGTGATATATATATGAGATGGATATGTATGGATTGAGAATATGGTATGTGGTGTGATTATATGTTTACGTTAAGAGATATATATATATATATATATATATATATATATATATATATATATATTTATATATATATGGTTGGAATGTGATGAAAGGTTTATAAATGAAAATATGATATATTGAGATATATATTTTATTTATATGAGCATTGCATTACACGAGAGCACGTTGGTCGGGTTCTGAGTTTCGGACCGACGGAGTATATTGGTCGGGCTTAGGACCGGTGGTGTAGAAGTTGTACGGTGGTGTTGGCTGTAGTTGTTGTACAGTGGAGTTAATTTATTAGTTGGCTTGCAACCAACTAATATGGCCATGGGAATGAGAATGAGGATGAGTTGTACATGATGCACGAGTCTTGATTGGTATTTAAATACGTGTGGTATATGTGTGTTATTAAATGAAGGTTTTATATAAACTATTTTGATACATGGTTTTATATAAATTGGTTTTATAACGGTGTTAAAATGACAGGGATTATCTCACTAGACCGTTTGGTCTAACCCTCATTTTGTTTTCAAAAATATGTATTCCAGGTTGAGGAAATTATAGCGGCAAAGGAAAGGATAAAGAGTAGGATGCTTTTGTCTGACTGATGTTGATTAGGAAGCTTTTATGTATTTGTAGTTACGAGACTGAAGGGACCGTACGTGACTTATTATATATCTTTTGTTATGAATGTAACACTGTTATGCAATATATGTTAATTGTTGTATGTTTGGGTAACCGGGTCGTTACAGCATCGAATTGGATCTCTGAAGACGACAGAAGAAGAAGAATAAACATAAAAAATAGACTAAACAATGGCATATATTAGAAGCAAAGAACATACCTGTCATATTCCAATCAGGACGGATCCATTCGCTGTTGAAATCAAGCGAATCAACATGTACGAATACGTACCTAGACTTCCGCCCGCGATCGTTGACCCCAGTTCTCAAAACCAAGGTGCGGTCGCCCTTGTACTTGGAATAAGGGCTATAACGCCAGTTCTTGTCTCTCTTGACATGATAAGCCAACAAGAAATCGTTCATGATCATAGGCGACTCCCACCTTGCGGACAATCGCTCGATAACTAGGAAAACTCGCCAGAGTTGGGGCATTAACTGCCCTGGCGACAGATCGAAATCTCGCATGAAAGCCTTGGACAAGGCCGAAAACGGCCATTCGAACCCTATTTTGAAGGGATACTCGTATATTTCAAAGTATCCTTCAGGACAACTCCCAGGACGTGTACTCCCTGGACATATCAGCTCTATCCTCGCAGGAATTTTCGCTAAACACCTAAAGGAATTTAAGTCTTCCTGACTCATGATGGAACTCTCTGGTTCGGCCGACATTGTTTATCAGAGAAAAGAAAGAAGCAATGAAGACAAAGGTGGGAAGATAATGCCTTATATAGGCACTCCAAACCCCGAATCGCTATAATCTCTCGCAAATTTGGAAGGGATTCGACGAAGAATAGCAAGGAAATCTTTGCTTAAAGCTTTTCGAAATCATAAGCCAAAATAAAATCTATCGTGATCTTTATTTATGCAGTTGATCATATCAGAACGAGTCCTTCGATGATCGCCACGCGTCCCCGTCTTTTCGTATGACTACACGGATCGTCGACACCTGTCAAAGACAGCTGGTAAGCACAATCATGCGTCAGTATGACGTCACAACCTCGTTTCCTCTTCGACTTCTCATTCAGTTAGAATCGAACCAATCCAGTTCCAAGACAACCAAGGTAACTTTCGACACATGGCACGATCCTGAGCACCCGACAAGCAAAATTTAAAATTCGAATTCGCCATCCTACTTTCAAATTTTTGGGGCAAACTATTTGGGCAAAAAATCACTAGTCTCGACCACGACCAAGAAAGGTAAGACACATGTTATGAACTATATCTTGTATTAAGATAAGGCCCCGACAAAGACCTAAAAAACCTCCGTTGTCCCCCCTAAAAGGTAAGTCGAGAGTTCCTCACGACACTCGACCCCGACGTCGCCTAGCTCACACGACCGTCGCATAAAACCATGCGACCTCGACCGACTAACGCGCTATACGACTGTTATGTTTTGTTCAGTTTTTAATGCAGGAATCAACGCCATTAATGGACAACGGCTATAACCGATGAAGTCAGTTATGAACATCTATACCCGCATTAAAAGATGGCAACCGTTACGACAGCTATCAAAGTCCTTAATGATCCAATTAAAAGTGCCCAAAGACTATAAATTCCAAGCTCAATCCTCAGTTCATAGGACATCGATTAACACAGAGAGGAACACAGATACAACGCAGAACATCAGACGCAAGCACTTGAACTCCAAAGAACACTTGAAGCACAGAAATCGCTCGCAGAAGAATCGCTCTCGACGCACGACATCAGCACTCGACACACAGTTTAAACACACGACGCACACTGTTTTACATTAGAAAACACTTGTAACTTTACATTTCGAAGTCTTTCCTTCATTTGTATTGTAATCTCTGTACAATCGACACCTGGAACACCAAGGACATCGCCCCTGTTTGGCGACCATAGTGCAGCGACGACATCCACTGTCGTCCGCAGGTTTTTTTCTCGTTGAGGTTTTTCCTGCGTCATCAAATTCTCTGTCTCGTTTATATTTTTTTCTTGGTCGCACGCCTTTGTCGAACGATTCCTTTCTTTAGTTGTTAAAGTCCACATCGACCTTAAGTTGTCCCTTTGGTGCGATTTTTGGCATTAACACATATCACGTCCCGAAGGGAAATCTCAAAGATATCATCGATGGCGTCGTTACTTCAACTAGCGACCATCGACCGTCAATCCCCGAGCATGCAAAGGTTGTCAATTGCATCACCGGCGGTTCAGACGTCTGTGGTCTGACATATTCCGCAGCCAAGCGTCATGCCAGTCAAGCACCTGACGATCGGCCTATTTCGCGTTCATCAAGGCCCAAAGGAGATTTGGAGTTGGAAGCTATGAAGATCATATTCGACCAAGACGACCTCGGTGATTCGTATCAGAAGCACCACGACAGGTTGATTATTCAACTCACGGTTGGTAATTGTTTCACCCAACGAGTCTTGATCGATGGAGGCATCTCAGCGAACGTCATTTTCCTTGACACCATCAAGGCCATGGGAATCGATCGTTCGGAAATCGCCCGATGTTCGACAACCTTGGTTGGTTTCAATGGAGAAGCGATGAGCACATTTGGAGACATTATCTTGCCCGTCTATGCCGGAGGAATCAACAAGCAGACCAAGTTCAGTGTCATCGACTGTGCGTCAGCCTATAACATCATTCTAGGTCGACCATGGATCCATGAAATGAAAGCCATTCCCTCGACGTATCATCAGACCCTGAAGTTCCCTACGCCGTGGGGAATCCAGGAAATCAAAAGTGAGCCAAAAGTCGCCCGTGACTGCTATAAGACCACTCTGAAGGCGCGAAAGTAAGCCGTCTAGCGGTCACGACCCGACCATAAGGTCTCGACAGGTTCGTCCTTCTATTCCTAACCTTAAAGATAAACTCATGCCTTTCTTACAAGAATAAAACGGTTATCTTGCCCTGTCACACGAAAGCACAGTCGACATAAGCACGGTCGTCATTTCTTAAAAACTCGTTGTCGATCCGTCATTCATAATCTATTTTTCTCTGAAAGAAATAAGATGATAAATGACGAGGGGCAAATAGGCATAAAAGAGAAAAGAATATAAAGGTACTTATTCTAAGACCTTTTTCCTTTTTGCTTTCATACGATTCCTCATCACGAACGGTTAATGACTTAAGCATCGGAGGGTCGTTGGTTAGCCAACGACCAACCTCTAACATTGTTTTTTCGCAGAATCGCACGACAATAATCATACGACTCTAGTTTCGCAAGGTCGCACGACAAAAACGATCAGGTCTATGACTTGATCATCCTTCTACAGGAACACACGATTCAAGTTCATCGCACGACTTAGTCGTACGATCGCAAGGTCTAGCGATCTTATGATCTAAGTTTCTTGACTTAGAAAAATTTCATACTCTGAATGTATGCTTTGGTCGCGTGTGCTTATGTTTATATACACGATTTAAAAGTCTTAAGGCTTACGTTCCAGTTATTGTGTTGCAATAATGCTTAAGTCGCGTGATTTCTTGGTTATTCTTTACTCAGTGAATCTTAAAATTAACGTTGTATTTATTCATAAAATCGCAAGTTCGACAGAAAGTCTAAATTTCATTCAATGAATAAACTGTCGATTACATTGAAAGAAACTCGACCACCAACGGTCGATCGGTAAAAACAAAAGTAAAGAATTTTTGCGGTTAGATTTGAGGAGGGGCATCAGTCGCATCCTTACCTGAGGTCCCGCCCTGAAGACCTTCGTCTACCACCTCCTCCTCGATGTCCTTCTCGTCATCCGAATCAAGGTCTCTCACCGACCCGACGCCCTTCAAGTAAATATCAATCTCTTCCGACGCCGAAGCAAGAGGGTCCTTCCCCAACAGATGTCGCCTCATAATCGCGGCCCTAGCAGTCAGGTGAGCTATGGCAAAAACGGACTTACCCTCGTCCTTAGCAGCTTGCACCTCTTTCTCCAGACCCTCTACCCTGGACTTGGAATACTCAGCTTCCTTTGTAGCTGCAGCCAGGGATTCTTTAATCTTTTCTATCTCCTCCCTCTAGTCGGCAATCATGGATAAGGACTGCGTCAGACGATGATTGACATCATCCTTCGCATGACCGACGACCTCTAAGTGTTTCTGGGCGTCATCGAGATGTTTTAACAGAACCTCTTCACGTTCTACGGCGACCTTCGCCCTATCCAACGCCTCGTTCTCCCTCCCGCGCGCAGCAGACATTAGATCCTTTATCTTCAGTGTCTCACCCCGCAAAGCTAGGGAAGCCTGGAACGCCTGCAAAATCATAAAACAAATATTGTAAATAAACATACGACAACAAACAAACGACACCGACAACGACAACGACAATGACAGCGACAAACGAACCAAGTCTTGAAAGAAAGACTTACCATGAAAGCCAGCCCGGCGACATGAGCTCCCGTCTCCTCGATAGGAAACCCCACGAAACGCTCCCTGAAAGAAGGAAGCAGATATTTCCCCCGGTGAGGAAATAGGTTCGTCCCGTCCAGGACACTACTGGCCATAAAGTCCGACAGCAATGTAAAATTAACCGTCGTGACCTTAGCCCCTCCCGTCGGCTGATCCTTGCCCTTACCGGCCGACAAAGGATCCGACGTAGCTGACGGGGACTTCGCTGTTTCCGCCGGAGGCGCAGAACTAATAGGTGTCGCAGCAATCGCATCGGAAGACGACTTCCTGGGCGATGCGACCTTCACCTTATCAGGCGTAACGACTCTAGACGAGTCGAGAACCCCCGAAGACGGTTCCCTCGGGATCGTCGTCCTCGTCTTCTTCGGAACATCTGGACCGGTGGACATAAGTTTATGCCTCTGCTCCCTGCCCTTACGAGCAAGTTCGAGCTCATCTGCTCTTTTAGCAGAGACACTCAGCATCCGTGGTTGAGACTCCCCTGGAAACTGTTTGGGCAAAAAATCACTAGTCTCGACCACGACCAAGAAAGGTAAGACACATGTTATGAACTATATCTTGTATTAAGATAAGGCCCCGACAAAGACCTAAAAAACCTCCGTCGTCCCCCCTAAAAGGTAAGTCGAGAGTTCCTCACGACACTCGACCTCGATGTTGCCTAACTCACGAGACCGTTGCATAAAACCATGCGACCTCGACCGACTAACGCGCTATACGACTGTTATGTTTTGTTCAATGTTTAATGCAGGAATCAACGCCATTAATGGACAACGGCTATAACCGACGAAGTCAATTATGAACATCTAAATCCGCATTAAAAGATGGCAACCGTTACGACAACTATCAAAGTCCTTAATGATCCAATTAAAAGTGCCCAAAGACTATAAATTCCAAGCTCAATCCTCAGTTCAAGGGACATCGAATAACACAGAGAGGAACACAGATACAACGCAGAACATCAGACGCAAGCACTTGAACTCCGAAGAACACTTGAAGCACATAAATCGCTCGCAGAAGAATCGCTCTCGACGCACAACATCAGCACTCGACACACAGTTTAAACACACGACGCACACTGTTTTACATTAGAAAACACTTGTAACTTTACATTTCGAAGTCTTTCCTTCATTTATATTGTAATCTCTGTACGATCGACACCTGGAACACCAAGGACATCGCCTGTAATACCCCGGATAAGTTCGTTAGTTAAATCCCCTTTTTCCGTTAAATAAAGTTAACTTTAAAGTTGGATTTTAGGTTAATATTGGGTTAAATTTTAAGTTAAGGGTGTTTGGGTCATTGTTGAATAGACTAAGGTCTAGAATGAAAATATGGGTTTGATATTATCCCTTTTAGAATTCAGATATTACACAACTCAGAAATATCCAAATTAGGTGTGTGTGTGTGTGTGTGTGTTAGAGACAAAGGGAGAAAAAGAAGGGTTTGTGCTAAATGGTTCAAATTGGTGTGCTTGGAAGTGTATCTGAGGTATGTTCCTTTGTATTTTATGTTTGTAATTGCTATTAGAAGGTTTCTATCGGATTAGAATAGTTGAATTCACTGCTGGTATTGAATCAGTCGATTTCTGGGTAGTAAACACATGAACAGACGAAGGTTTCCGGATACAATGAATGTGTCCGGGTAGATTCTTGGGTGGTGTCCGGAAGTTCCTTTTGTTAGTGTCCGGACGATTTATTTGATGGTTTCCGGATGATTTAGATACCGGATGGCATCCGGATTCCTTTGGTGTCCGGATCCCTTATGTTATCCGGATAAATTGTGTTGTCCGGATTCTTTATGCTGTCCGGAAAGTTCATGATTGTCCGGGTAGTTTGAGGTGTCCGGATACTTCAGCTGTTTGGTCATTTCGAGGATAAGAGTTATATAGATGTATCTAGAGTCCTTAGCCTGCTAGTAAGTCTTATACATTTTGGTAAGGAGGTACTTGTGTCTATTTGTTCCAGATTCGGTACACTTTGAATGAAAGATTGGATTTCTCGAGAAAAGCTTAGAAGGAAATTTGATAAGAGATCGAGGTGAGTTTTTACTTTAAAACGTTCTTAAACTGGGATACGTATATGTGTGGTTTGAGTATATGATAGATGTGTGATTCTGTGTGTTTATGTTGAAATATAATATATTGAGATATTGTATTTACATAAGAATTATACTAAACAAGAATACGACTGGCCGGGCTTAGGACCGGTGTGTTGGCTGTAGTTGTTGTACAGTGTTGATTGGTTGTAGTTGTTGTACGGCGTTGTTTATTAGTTGGCTTGCTACCAACTAATTTGGCCATGGGAATGAGGAGAGATGAAAACAATGTACGAGTCTTGATTGGTAGTTATTCTTTGTGGTATAAGTATGTTTTATAAAAAGGATTTCTAAACTGGCAGGGATTATCTCACTAGACCGTTCGGTCTAACCCTCATTTTCCTTTTTAAAATATGTATTCCAGGTCAAGGATCTTTTGTTAGAAAATGGAAGAATAAAGCATAGGAGACGGTTGCTAGCTGACGAAGATTAGGATATGTTTACATTTTTGTATTGTATAGTTTGAGACTTTGGGACCGAATGTGAATTATCATGTATTTTGCTATGACAGTAACGACGTTGTGTATGAAATGTTAATTGTTATATATTATGTATGTTATGGGATACCGGGTTGTTACATCGCCCCTGTTTGGCGACCATAGTGCAACGACGACATCCACTGTCGTCCGCAGGTTTTTTCCTCGTTGAGGTTTTTCCTGCGTCATCAAATTCTCTGTCTCGTTTATATTTTTGTCTTGGTCGCACGCCTTTGTCGAACAATTCCTTTCTTTAGTTGTTAAAGTCCACATCGACCTTAAGTTGTCCCTTTGGTGCGATTTTTGGCATTAACAGCAGTCATACGAAAGGACGAGCGTACGTGGCGATCAAAATTGTTGGGTCCTGTCGCAAAATTGATACTCATGTCTTCGCAAAATTGTTGGGTCCTGTCGCTTATGAATTGGGATCCGTTGTCACAGACGATTTCAGATGGAATCCCAAATCTGCATATGATGTTAGTCTGGATAAAAGAGATGACTTCCTTGTCCCTGATTTGGGAAAAAGCAGCCGCCTCAACCCACTTGGAAAAATAATCGGTGAATACAAGAAGGAATACCTTTTGCCCGGGGGCCGGGGGTAGCTTGCCAACAATATCCATTCCCCACCTCATGAAGGGCCATGGGATGAGTGTCGAGTGCAAAGGTTCAGAGGGTTTATGTGACATACCTGCATGTCGCTGACAAGGGTCACAGTTCTGGACGTACTTGACGGTGTCTTGTCATAATGTTGGCCAAAAATACCCTTGTCGAGAGATACGATTAGCCAAACTGCGACCACCGGAATGATTGCCACATTCGCCGTCGTGCATCTCGTGAAGGATTTTTTGGACCTGACTCTTGCTAATGACGCATCTTAGGTTTAATCCTGTCGATGATCGTCGATAGAGCTTATCTCCAATTATGGTATATTTAGATGCTTTGAATCTGATCTTCCGGGCTTCCATCTTGTCTTCTGGGAGTTGGTCGTGCATAAGGAAATTTCGGATGTCGCACGACCAATCATCTTTTTCGTCCTCGATCTGGACGACATCGATGTTTTCGATAGACGATGTCGCCAGATGGATCATGGGAATAACGTCGAATATGGGTTCGACTAAAGCAGACCCGAGATTTGCTAAAGCGTCGGCCTGAGTATTCTGGTCTCTCAGGATTTGTTCAATAGAAAATGTTTTAAACATTTTTGAATTTTCTTTTGCTACCTTCAGGTACGCTGTCATTTTTGAATCTTTGGCCGTGAATTCTCCATTCATCTGGTTCACGACCAGGAGAGAATCGTTTTTGACATGTAGCGCGGTTGCCCCCGAGTTGTGGGCCATGATCATCCCTACGATCAGGGCCTCGTACTCGGCTTCGTTGTTGGTGGTTTTGAAATCGCATCGAACTGAGTATACCATCTTGCCCCCCTGTTGCGACTTTAAGACGACGCCTAGTCCTGAGCCTCTAATGTTGGATGACCCATAGACGTGCAAGATCCAGGGCACGTCGTCGTGAGTCGCCACAGTCGATACCTCGAGTTCTGCTTCTTTCTCCAATTCAGGGCTGAAATCAGCAATGAAGTCTGCCAAGGCTTGCGACTTGATCGCGGTCCTGGGCTTGAAGTCAATATCATAGCTGCTGAGATATATGCTCCATTTTGCTAAGCGACCTGTCAACTCAGGTTTTCTTAAGACAGACTTAAGAGGGAAGTTAGTTACGACAGTAATGGGATGCGACTCAAAATAATGTCCCAGTTTTTTAGCAGCTGTGACTAGCGACAAGAGCAATTTTTCCATAGAGGAATACCTGGTTTCTGCGTCCAGAAGAGATTTACTTACATAATAGATTGGCAGTTGTTGTTTTTCATCTTCTCGTGCTAGGACAGCACTTACCGCATTTGGACTAACAGCCAGATATAGTTGCAAGATTTCATGATCGCGAGGTTTCGACAATAAGGGAGGCAACGTCATGTATTCTTTGAGTTTTTGCAATGCTTGTTCATGATCGTGGGTCCAGTCGAAGCCTCTGTTTTTCCTGAGGACGTTGTAAAATAGATGACATTTATCTAAAGATCGGGAGATGAACCTGTTTAGAGCTGCTACCCGACCAGTGAGCCTTTGGACTTCTTTGAAATTTCGAGGAGATTTGATCTCGACAATGGCTTTGATCTGGTCGAGATTGGCTTTGATGCCTCGGCGAGTGACCATATATCCTAGGAATTTCCCAGCACTGACGCCAAAGGAACATTTCTTCGGGTTGAGCTTCATGCTATACTTTCTAAGGATATCAAACGATTGCCTCAGATGCTCGACATGGTCGATCGCTTGTTTTGACTTGACCAACATGTCGTCGATATACACCTCCATCGTGTCGCCGAGATGGTCTTTGAACATTTTATTCACTAGACGCTGGTAGGTAGAACCTGCATTTTTTAGTCCGAAAGGCATAACTTTATAACAGTAAATACCTCGGTCCGTCATAAATGCGGTTTTTTCTTGGTCCTCGACGTGCATTAAGATTTGATTGTATCCGGAATAGGCATCCATGAACATCAGTAGTTCGTGCCCCGCTGTCGCGTCGACCATGGCGTCGATATGAGGTAATGGAAAAGGATCTTTTGGACAGGCTTTATTGAGGTCTGTGAAGTCGATACAGACCCTCCACTTTCCATTCTTTTTTGCTACAACCACGACGTTAGCAAGCCAATCGGGGTATTTTACCTCTCGAATCTTCCCTGTCTTGAGAAGGTTGTCGACTTCGTCATTTATCACCTTATTCCTTTCAGGAGCAAATTTTCGTCGCTTCTGTTTGATAGGTTTGAACGATGGGTCGACGTTGAGCTTGTGAGAGATGAAGTCAGGATCTATGCCGACCATATCTTCATGCGACCAGGCGAAACAATCAGCATGTTCCTGCAAAAAAGATATTAACTTTTCCCTGAGGCAAGGATTGAGAGACGACCCGATTAAGACTTTTTGGTCAGGTTTGCTTGAATCTAGAATGACTTCCTCCATGCGATAATCGTTGACTGCTTTAAGTGCATCTTGTGTATTTTCGAGTCCCTCATGTGCTGGGTCAGCGGATTGTTCGTTATTCGCCATTTTCCTGAAACAGAGAACAGACGAAACTCCAAGAAAACGTAAGTAGGACGCACGTTTGTCGAAGATTTTCTCTAGATGGGGTCCCACGGATGGCGCCAAACTGTTAATGCCAAAAATCGCACCAAAGGGACAACTTAAGGTCGATGTGGACTTTAACAACTAAAGAAAGGAATCATTCGACAAAAGCGTGCGACAAAGACAAAAATGTAAATAAGACAGAGGATTTGATGACGCAGAAAAAATCTCAACGAGGAAAAAACCTGCGGACGACAGTGGATGTCGTCGTTGCACTATGGTCGCCAATTAGGGGCGATATCCTTGGTGTTTCGGGTGTCGATCGTATAGAGATTACAATACAAATGAAGGGAAAGACTTCTAAATGTAAAGTACAAGTGTTTGAAATGTAAAAACAGTGTGCGTCGTGTGTGAAAACAATGTGTAAACTGTTGGTCGAGAGTGAAAGTCGTGCGTTGAGAGCGATCTTCTATGAATGATCTCTTTGCTTCGAATGAATATTCTTCGAGTGTTTGTGTTTGCTTCTGATGTTCGATGTTCGGTCCCTGGAACTGAGGTTTAACTTGATCTTTTATAGCCTTCAGATGCTTTGATTAGCTCATTGATTGCTTCGATAACAGCCATAACGGTCGCCAGTTGTAACTCTTCATAATTGCTCTTCGTCGGTTATGACTGTTGCCCATTAATGACTTTGACTCCTGCATTAATCATTGAACAAACGTAACAGTTGTGAATCGAGTTAGTCAAGGTCGTACGGTCTTGTGCGGCGGTCGTGCGGAACGGGCGACGTCGAGGTCGAGTGTCGTGAGGAACTCTCGACTTACCTTTTAGGAGGGACGATGGAGGTTTTTTGGGTCTTTGTCGGGGCCTTATCTTAATACAAGATATAGTTCATAACATGTGTCTTACCTTTTCTGGTCGTGGTCGAGACCTGTGAAATTTTGCCCAAACAACTGCACGGATCATCGACACCTGGCAGCGACAGCTGGTAAGCATCATCATGCGTCAGTATGACGACACGATCCCGTTTCCTTTTCGACTTCTCGTTCAGTTAGAATTGGGCTAATCCAATTCCAAGATAATTCTCAACACGTGTCACGATCCCGAGCACCCGACAAGCAAAATTTAAAATTCGAATTTGCCATCCTACTTTCAAATTTTGGAGGCAAACTGTTTGGGCAAAATTTCACCAGTCTCGACCACGACCAAGGTAAGGGAAACACCTATTCCTTTTTCTTATAACGAAGGTAAAATCATAGTACTTTCTTACCTCACGACACTCGACCTCGACGTCGCCTAGTTCACACGACCGTCGCATAAAACCATGCGACCTCGACCGACTAACGCGCTATACGAATGTTATGTTTATTCAATGTTTAATGCAGGAGTGAAACACCCTAAAAACAGGGCCAATTAAAACCTCAAAAATAAACAAGTTATGATCACCAAAATATCAGACTTTTATAACCAGAGGATCAAAAGTGAAGTTTTATGTACATAAACATCTAACTTGAATAATCCTATTAATCTAATCATATCAACATAATCAGATTACTAGATTATCTAAGCTTTGTCCCAAAAATCATCAAAAGAGAATCTTGATCCTTTGACATCTATATAAGTCTGATTTCTTCCAACATCTGCATCTCACTCTCCCAGACTACTTCCCAGAGCTTGTACCTGGTAAGAAAATTTAATTTGAAACATTAGGCTTTCGCCTAGTGAGAGTATTCAAATCAAATTAAAATTTAACAACTAAATATTAACAGATATATCAAACCTGTTATCAACCATCTTACCGTACCAAAGCTCTTTTCAACAACAGGAATCCACCCAATTCCCATCCTTATGACTAATTCATCTAGTCGTAATAATATCAACAAGAGTTACTATAAATCATACCAGATTATAAGTAACTCCCCATCCAAAGAAATTACAGTTTCTATACCTGCTTATTTCTTAGTCCGGAAGTAGAGATTACAAATTACTTTATGCCTATCTCTGAACTTCCCTAAAATTGAAGATCTCAAATCTTCCGTCTGAATCGGGAATTACAAACTCGATGTCTGCCTATTCCACATTTCACTTTTCTCACCATCTTGAACATTGGCCCCCAAATGGGATTTAATTTATATCGCGCTTAACAACAAGGGCCCTCTGGTAATCCAAGATACACTCAACCACTAGAAATTACATCCCTTCGGTCAATGGCTGATAAACGGTTCCCATTAGACCGTACTAAGTGGCCCTCTGATGACCGGATGTCTATTTCTAGCTAACGCAACACAATAACGGTGTATCATCTCTCTTTCTATCGTATACTAAAATTGTACGATATATCATATATTCTATATGTCTATATATATAATATTAATTACAGCAATTATCCCCATTTTTGCCACTTAGCATCGGGGATTAACATCTCAATTGTAAACTACATGATCGGACTCATAATTAAGTCTTTTCAATTCATTATAACATTGCTTTAATATCAGATTTAAGTTTATAGCATGTATCAGTTTGCATAAAACAGAAAATCGCATCATATGAGTATTGCGCAACCAACTGTAGCGCAATGCTCAACTTTTCGCAAGCCACAGTAGCGAGATTCTCACTTCTCGCAAGCCACAGTAGCGAGATTCTCACTTCACTCCAAAGAGCCTAGCGAGATGCTCAAAATGCGCAACCAACTGTTGCGAGTTTTAACAAATTTCGCAAGCAACGCTTGCGAGTTTCTCACTTTGCGCAAAGTATACTTTCTCAGTTACTGTTCATCATCTTCCTTATTTAAGCCAAATTCAAGTCTTAACAGATTAAGCTTACCTTTACCTCAATTAAGCTCTACCAAAGTATTTCATACAAGAATAACATATCTATCATCATTTTAATTGCTTAATTTTAAGAAGAATGAATAAACTCACCTTAGTGAAATCTGAACACTGCGTTCTTCATTTCCCAGGAGCTTAATCGAACAGCTGAACAACCACTATATTATCAGATTATTTTCATTCAAGAAATCAGTAACAAAACTCACTTTCTTACCAAGATTTCTCTAAAAATCAGATTTCTCTAAAAATCAGATTTCTCTTTCTTTGCTTCTTTCTCTTTCATGAACTCTCTCTCCATTTCTCTTCTTTTGCTCCAAACCGAAAACACACCACACACACACACTTGTATTTTGTTGTTTTGAAGAACACTACAAGATGACACCTATCCATTTTCAGTAATGGATTTATGAGGTGTCCAAAATTTTACATAGACAACCCTCAACTTTCCATACTTGGCAAGAACAACCCCCTTAACTTGTTTTTCCACCAAAAATACATAATATCTCTTATTTGGAGTTAAACTCTACAATTAACTTACCATATAATTAAACACATCCTATTAAATAATCTTCTCCCATTATTTAATAACTCAAACATAATCCCATATAAAATTTGGGATGTTACAATACTCCCCAACTTGAAAATGATTTCGTCCTCAAAATCAAAGCTAGGCAAACAAATGAGGGTATCTAACCTTCATATCCTCCTCCGACTCTAAAGTCACAATAGCACTTCAGCGATATTATACCATAGTCCTATAACCACATCCTCAGATTGTGAATTCTCAAAAGATTTCTCTAAATCGTTTCCAGTTCCTTCTCATATTTTCTGATACACCTCTTCCATTATACCCGCTCTCCAACTTGGATTTGCAAAACTCCTTAAAGCAACTGTTTATCATTAATTCTTTATCCGACTATTGCTTGATCTACAGTACCGTCATCAACCGTAACCCAATCTCCAGGTTTCAAACTAACAATAACTTATACTGTCTGAAATTCCACACGCTCTTTTACAATAAGCATATTCGCCACTATTAAATACTTCAAATACTACGACAGTCCATCATTACATCCATGACTTACACGTTCCTTCGGTACAAAGTGCTACCACTTCCTTACACCACTATCGCACCAAACGACCACATTACAACCAAGCACAAAAGTGTAGTATATCAAGGGTGATAATTTCATTGAACTTGTAGTATGACTACATTCTTAGGTCTGATCTTTCTATCGTTGTTTTCCCACATTAATATGGAGTACTATTCTCCAAACATTACTTGTCTCTTTCTTCCAACTTTTCCACATACCGATAACACATCCTTATTACTATACAGTTGCACCAAAATTCTAACTTAGGGCATTTAACCAAGTCACCTTGAAACTACAACACTGATCGAAGTTACTACATATTCTTTGGTAATCAACTAATATTCTCAAAAAAAATCTATCATATTTAAGAAGCAACTCCCACTCCTTAAAGATTTTTGTATCCACTACACCACATTTTGACTAACACACCCATCATTCACATTAAATTTTCAATGTTTCAAAAACATAAACTTACTTAACGACTCACACAACCAAAAATCAGTTTGGATAAACACCCATTAACGCTCCGACGCTCTATTCCGATATTAACCATATTACTACGCCTTCTACATACCACATGTTCCAATAACTTTATTGACAAAAATAATACTCTTCATTTGAAATCTCCGAAAGACTTCCATCAGATGCTTCCTCTTTCTGACTTCATATTACATACTAGTTGACATACTATCTTGGCAATTCCTGCCACTACTCGTTCATACCATCTCCACCCATAACATTAACCACAGACCAAGCCTCTCACAGACTCATACATAAAACATTTTATATTCATGTTTTCTTGCTCAAATAACCGAGTTTATTTCACTAAATATCTCCTCCCCAACTTTAATTGAACTACCACTCTTGATTTGCTAAATAACTTGAACTTATTCGTTCATACCAGCTCCTTGTGATTCCAAACCAATACCAAGACATGGTACAATCCTTCACAGATCAACATTTTCCATACCTCGCTTCATTTGTGCCTAATATTTTCTCCTTTGTAAACCATCCACATCTCAAGTAAAACACTTCTATAAAACAACAGTCTTTCATAATCTTAACACTCTTACAAAGTGGTCCTTCAGCTTTTATTCTTCTGATTTAAGACTTAACAATAAATAATTCCAAAAGAATACCCAAAACATTCACATCATGCAAACTTCTATTTTAATACAATCCATGTAACCCCAACCTAAGCCTACAACGAGCTTATTAAATCGGGTTAATGCTCTTAAGACTCAGCTGAGTTCAAAACCGAGCCATCTACTCAAAGGATCTAAGGATCATTATGCAATATACGTTCCGAGGCATGATAAATTCACGACTCCTTCATTGCTACTTTCCCAACGAAGTCAATTATATAGGTATATATATATATATACTTATATGCAACTCTTATATATTTCACAATGTATATATTTCGCCAAGGTTCATTAGTTCCAAGGGTATTAAGAATGCGAAATTTATCAAACAGTCTTTACACTTAAGACCGACACTAGTTCAAATAGAGTGCAGTTTAAGCATATAACACAACCAAGACTTCATCTCGAGTCATTAAAACTGACAAACATTCAAAATACTTATTTGAATATAAATCAAGCCTTTAAGGCCAACATATTCGTTTGGTTAAACATGTGCCACTCACACGATTACGTAAACCAAAATACATTGTTACCCAAACTCTTTACCTTTTTAATCCCTTTATTGGCCATCGGCCCCAAAACAAAGGTTTACACTCAAAACTTTACATGGTCGGATTTGCCAAAATCCCCCAACCCACATGTTCATATTTTAAAACGTAATACATCATAAATATTGCACACTCACAATACACATTAAAAGCGTGTTTTGACTACATGTCTTTCACTTGTGCAACAATTAATCAAAACTTCTTTCATTAATAATTTATTCGACAATCATCCAAAATCCCCCACTTGTCATACACAATAATATTCACTTTGCGCATACCCTCTGCATAACAGCATGCCTGTACCGCTCACGGTTTCGTTCCTACCTGCACAGGCATACGCGGGATGCATCCAGACCGTACCCAGTGACAGACAAAAGGCCTCATACATCTTACACAACTATCGTCTTTCAAAGAAAAAAAAACTTGACATGACAATACTTCCTTAACCCTGAACCTAATCCTTCCTCCAGACACGACCGACCCCCGACAACTGTATTACTAGTCACCGAACAAAGGTACAGACCCTCATATTACTGTCACTAAAGTCCACTTTCGACTCTCCCACTGTTCATCTCTCATTTGAATACCATTACCAAAACCACAAACTTTCTCTCAAGGTTTATCCAACACCTTTCCACTCTTGGAGTTCTTTCTTAGCTTATAGCGTAATACCCTACGACCTAGCGAGTTCATAGCCTTCATGCATGACAATATAATAAATAACTCAATTCACACTTTTCTCATTTAAATAAACAACATTTGGAACAACGTGGGCACACACGACCCCAATCATTTTCATAACTCCAATGTACTACACAACGATCTCAAAAATCGTTTGTATATAAATTTCCGTAAAATTCAATCTTTCTCAACCAAAAGATGTTGTTACAACAGTAATATCTTTAAATGAAGATCTTTTCATACGACAAACTTTTAAAATTTACTGACACAAAGTAAACTAGTCGTTTCTCACACTCATTTATATGATATCATCAAATCAATATCTTTGTTGGTTATAAAAGTTTACTGATCAACACTTTCTTGACCTATTTGCTATCATACAACTTTTGATGTAAAGTATGAAATATTTTGCAAGTTGCTAAGCTCCAAAATTTCGTTAGGCGGCGTAATTGAAATTGCCCTTTTTCTTTAAATACATACTTGCACAAACTAATTCATCCTTGAATAAAACTGTTATTTATGCATTTGGTTTGAAATCAAGAAAACTCATGTAACACACACTAAAACACCATGCATAAAACTTACTCGCAATGAAGGCTACTTACTCAAACAAGGTCAATCGTTTTACTTACGTAACTTATCATTGACACTCTACTTCCGACCAGAGGTCGCTCTCTCGGCCTTATAATAATTGCTATACATGCATTCCATGGCCCCCATACTCAACCATGTCATATTAATTCCGTCTTAATCAATTATCTCATACTCTATCTCTGCACATATCAAATCATCTATTAAAGATTGCCTTGGCGGACTTTCATGAGTCCCGCAAATCATTTACTGCTCTGTCCTCTAAAGGACCTTGGTGGGGTATTCACCATCACTCTACTATAACTAAAAAGGATAACCACGAGAAATGGTTATGCACTTACATACATACAAAACGTACTTTACCGATCGTTAGTCACTGTAACAATTCAGAAATAAGCATGCTCGCGTAACAATATATTCATAATAACAGTAGCTAATTGGAATTGTGAATATATCATACAGGAGAATCCTCGTTACCATTGTCACGGTACCAACTTCTCGTATTTCCGTCAATTCTAAGACTATCCCGTCTTAGTACTTCTACCCATCTCTCACAATCATAACTTAATTTATCTCAGCTTAAGTCTAAGTATCTCATCAGCATACTTAGTTCACTTAAACTAGTGCTCTGATACCATACTGAAACACCCTAAAAACAGGGCCAATTAAAACCTCAAAATAAACAAGTTATGATCACCAAAATATCAGACTTTTATAACCAGAGGATCAAAAGTGAAGTTTTATGTACATAAACATCTAACTTGAATAATCCTATTAATCTAATCATATCAACATAATCAGATTACTAGATTATCTAAGCTTTGTCCCAAAAATCATCAAAAGAGAATCTTGATCCTTTGACATCTATATAAGTTTGATTTCTTCCAACATCTGCATCTCACTCTCCCAGACTACTTCCCAGAGCTTGTACCTGGTAAAAAAATTTAATTTGAAACATTAGGCTTTCGCCTAGTGAGAATATTAAAATCAAATTAAAATTTAACAACTAAAATATTAACAGATATATCAAACCTGTTATCAACCATCTTACCGTACCAAAGCTCTTTTCAACAACAGGAATCCACCCAATTCCCATCCTTATGACTAATTCATCTAGTCGTAATAATATCAACAACAGTTACTATAAATCATACCAGATTATAAGTAACTCCCCATCCAAAGAAATTACAGTTTCTATACCTGCTTATTTCTTAGTCCGGAAGTAGAGATTACAAATTACTTTATGCCTATCTCTGACCTTCCCTAAAATTGAAGATCTCAAATCTTCCGTCTGAAATGGGAATTACAAACTCGATGTCTGCCTATTCCACATTTCACTTTTCTCACCATCTTGAACACTGGCCCCCAAATGGGATTTAATTTATATCGCGCTTAACAACAAGGGCCCTCTGGTAATCCAAGATACACTCAACCACTAGAAATTACATCCCTTCGGTCAATGGCTGATAAACGGTTCCCATTAGACCGTACTAAGTGGCCCTCTGATGACCGGATGTCTATTTCTAGCTAACGCAACACAATAACGGTGTATCATCTCTCTTTCTATCGTATACTAAAATTATACGATATATCATATATTCTATATGTCTATATATATAATATTAATTACAGCAATTATCCCCATTTTTGCCACTTAGCATCGGGGATTAACATCTCAATTGTAAACTACATGATCGGACTCATAATTAAGTCTTTTCAATTCATTATAACATTGCTTTAATATCAGATTTAAGTTTATAGCATGTATCAGTTTGCATAAAACAGAAAATCGCATCATATGAGTATTGCGCAACCAACTGTAGCGCAATGCTCAACTTTTCGCAAGCCACAGTAGCGAGATTCTCACTTCTCGCAAGCCACAGTAGCGAGATTCTCACTTCACTCCAAAGAGCCTAGCGAGATGCTCAAAATGCGCAACCAACTGTTGCGAGTTTTAACAAATTTCGCAAGCAACGCTTGCGAGTTTCTCACTTTGCGCAAAGTATACTTTCTCAGTTACTGTTCATCATCTTCCTTATTTAAGCCAAATTCAAGTCTTAACAGATTAAGCTTACCTTTACCTCAATTAAGCTCTACCAAAGTATTTCATACAAGAATAACATATCTATCATCATTTTAATTGCTTAATTTTAAGAAGAATGAATAAACTCACCTTAGTGAAATCTGAACACTGCGTTCTTCATTTCCCAGGAGCTTAATCGAACAGCTGAACAACCACTATATTATCAGATTATTTTCATTCAAGAAATCAGTAACAAAACTCACTTTCTTACCAAGATTTCTCTTTCTTTGCTTCTTTCTCTTTCACGAACTCTCTCTCCATTTCTCTTCTTTTGCTCCAAACCGAAAACACACCACACACACACACTTGTATTTTGTTGTTTTGAATAACACTACAAGATGACACCTATCCATTTTCAGTAATGGATTTATGAGGTGTCCAAAATTTTACATAGACAACCCTCAACTTTCCAGACTTGGCAAGAACAACCCCCTTAACTTGTTTTTCCACCAAAAATACATAATATCTCTTATTTGGAGTTAAACTCTACAATTAACTTACCAAATAATTAAACACATCCTATTAAATAATCTTCTCCCATTATTTAATAACTCAAACATAATCCCATATAAAATTTGGGATGTTACAAGGAGTCAACACCATTAATGGACAACGGCTATAACCGACGAAGTCAGTTAAGAACATCTAATCCCGCATTAAAGACATCGAACGTTACGACAGTTACCAAAGTCCTTAATGATCCAAGTAAAGTGCCCGAAGACTATAAATATCAAGGAGAATCATCATTTCAAGGGACGGAACACAGATACAACATAGAACATCAGACACAAACACTCGAACTCTGAAGAACATTTGAAGCACATAAATCGCTCACAGAAGAATCGCTCTCGACGCACGACATCAGCACACGACACTTCACTTTTACACACGACGCACTTTGTTTTACATTAGAGAACACTTGTTACTTTACATTTTCGAAGTCTTTCCTTCATTTGTATTGTAATCTCTGTACGATCGACACCAGAAACACAAGGACATCGCCCCTGTTTGGCGACCATAGTGCAGCGACGACTTCCACAGTTGTCCGCGGGTTTTTTTCCTCGTTGAGGTTTTTCCCGCGTCACCAAAATCTCGGTCTCATTTATATTTTCGTCTTTGTCGCACACTTTTGTCGAATGATTCCTTTCTTTAGTTGTTAAAGTCCACATCGACCTTAAGTTGTACTTTGGTGCGATTTTTGGCATTAACATTGGGCATCCATTGTAATACAACGATTAGAACGTAAGTCATAAGACTTTTTGAATCGTATAAGCAAACATAAGCGCATGCGATCAAAGCATTCATTCAGAACATGAAATTTTTCTAAGTTAAAGAATTTAGCTTGTGGGGTCGCTAGACCTTACGATCGTGTGATTTGATTATACGATGAACTTGAGTCATGTGTTCCTGTAGTTATACAATCGAGTCGTCTAATAAAACTGATTGTTTATACCGTACGATTTTACTGAAGTCGTATGATAGACTTAGTAACTTATGTCGTGCGATCTTGCGATAAAGCAATGTCAGAGGTTGGTCGTTGGCTAGCCAACGACCCTCCGATGCTTAAATCAGTAATCGTCGTGATGAATAAAAAATCGTATGAAAGAAGGAAAATGATTTAGAAGAAATACCTTTTTAGATGCGTTGCATTCCAGCTGCGTGGGATATCTCGACCGTCGAGGGTTTGGAGCCGATAGGCACCTTTACCCACGACTTCTGAGATACGATAAGGACCTTCCTACTTGGTGGAAAGTTTACCTGCATTAAGCTCTTGAGTGCTTTGGAACACTCGTCGGAGAGCGTAGTCGCCTTCTTGAAAGACTCTTGCTTGTGATTATACGGTTAATCTTGCGACTTGCCTTTATTGGCAATCCTGAGATAAAAATATGTGAGTCGTACTTATTGGCGACTTTTGGGTTTTGACATGCGTCTTACCATGACTGGTGATTGTGAGATTCAATGTACAAGTCATCTTTATTGACGACATATGTCATGACTATCGACCATGAGATTTCAACATACGAGTCGCTTTTATTGGCGACCGAGAATTTTAACCTGTGCTTGCCATGACTGGCGATCATAAGATTAAAAAGGTGAGTCGTCTCTTATCGACGACTATAAATCATAACCTGCGTTTTAAGTCGTAGAGACTTTGGTTTCTCACGATGTAAATCGTAAAACCTACATTTATATGATCTTGCAAGCTTGCAATGTAAAATCTGGGGTAGTCGTTGGTTTGACCAATGATCCTTTGATGCTTAAATCAACATTTATATGTTAAATCATAATAATTGAACGAGGAGAATATACTTAGAGTATATATATAGAGTTGTTCTAAGTGGGACGTCACAGTTACCCGTTACACGGAGTCGATAGGCGCCTTTTTCCGAGGACTTTTGAAATCAAATGTGGTATTTTTCAGTTTGTGAAGGGTGTACCGAGCCCCCGAGTCCCTTGGATGATGCGATACATGCGATACTTTGACGGAGCATTTTTTTATCAGGGTTTGAATCTGGCTTCGAGCCGTATTCAATTCCGATTGAAGTTGAACAGGAGATCTTGACAATTTGCCATATACCTGAAAAAACTTTACAAGATCGTTAGAGCGATATGTGCGTTGGCTTGAGATATTCTCTAGATGGGGTCCCACGGATGGCGCCAAACTGTTAATGCCAAAAATCGCACAAAAGTACAACTTAAGGTCGATGTGGACATTTAACAAATAAAGAAACGTATCTCAAGCCAAACAACATAATTGCGAGGAAAAAGTAAAAGAAGCAAGAGATTTGGTGACGCGGAAAACCCCAAAATGAGGGAAAAAATTGCGGTCGACTTTGTTAGAGTCGACAGTGCACTATGGTCGCCAATCAGGGGCGACGGTCCTTTGGAAACAAGTATTTTGTGTACAATAAGTTACAATTATAGAAAAAGTAAACTTAGTCGTGTGCAAATGACGTGTGTCGTGCGTAAATCGTGCGAAATAAGCTGTCGTCGTGCGGTTTGAAATGCCGTCGTCGGGTGGTTCGAACTGCTATCGTGCGAAACTTGCGTTAGCGATGTGTGTTCGAATGCTTCGTTGATCACTGTTGTATTATGAAAGAAATGAGTGTAAGCGTAGATGTTCAGATGAATGTAGACTGATCCCCTCTCGAAGATGGAGCAAGCCTTTATATAGGGTTCGTTGGTCATTAATGAGCTTTAATGGTTGGTCTTGTAACCGCTGTCGAGCATTAAATGCGCTTTGAATGTTTGGTTTTGTAACCGCTGTCGAGTCTTTAATGTCATTAAGAGCTCGTCCGTTACTGACCGTTGTACCATAATTGCTTGTAGACCTGCATTAATGAACAAAAGGAATGGCTGTTGACCATGAATGGTTAGTGTAATCGTAAGACCGTCTTAAGTTCGGGACGTCGGTCTTATGGAGCACACGACCGTCGCCGAAATATAAGACCATGTATATGACTGTAAATGTCTTGTAAGATCTTATCTTAGTATAGGAGTGGTCTTATGCAAATATCGTAAGACCAGGATGATGTCGAAGGATTAGGTTGTAAGACCAGTAGGTCAGGACGATGTTGTCGCAGGACCAAAGCGATATAAGACCGATGACAGGGGACTGTCGACGTAAGACCGACGAGTCGTAACTGACAACATGTAACTAGCGACATAAGACTAGTGGCGTAGGACTAGTAACATAGTACTTAGTGACATAAGATTAACGTCGTGAGACTAGCGATGCGTGACGTGCGACACGTGCGATTATTAGATGATTATTGACCCGAGACGTCTTTTAATAACCAACTATCGTGTGTTGGGGATATGGCAATAATGGGTATTATCTTTGTCGGTCGAGAGTATGATCGTCGTAGATATCCTTGATCATGTCGAGGGAATTTCCTAAGTCGGTCGAGGATGTGATTTTTTACCCAAACAGGAACCGAATACCGGAAGTACCATACCGGAAGCACAATACCGGAAGTATTCCGGGTTTCCTATACCAGAACTATTCTGAATCCTAACAGACCCGGTACTAACATCCGGAACGTCTTCGACCGGAATCTTTCATCCAGACTACCGGATTCCATACGCATTCAGCTGAAATGACATTTCTACTTCGAGAAAGAGATCGAATGAGGTTTGCTTTACAAGGTATTTCACGAATACAAAATCCAAAGCGCCCTTAATCCTCTCTAAGGTTATTTCTTCCCAAAACTTAAACAAACATTGAGAACCTTCCCAGAAATGCAGCATTCACAAGAATCAAACAAATCAAAAGAGAGGATTGGAGATTTGGTGTTTACCTTGAAATTGATGGCTTGATTGATTCCAAATTTGGCAACCTTTCTTACTCCTCCTCCAAATGTTGTTGATTGAGACTTACGTTCTTCAATTTGCACTTGAACAATTTCTTTCTCTGCTCTCTCTCTCTCTAAGTCGCCACACACACACAATTGATTAGCTCCAAGGGTTTTGAGCCCAATTTAGGAGTTTTTATACTTTCCACGAATTTACACTAAAGACCCTCAATTTACAAATCTTCACATTACCACCACACTACTTGCGTTTTTCTTTTACTTTGAGACTAGGTTATTACATCACCCCTAATTTTTATGATCCATGTAAAATGTTATTCTATCTGACCAAACATTATAACTTACGTTTATCAGGCATGACCTTTAATAAGTAAAAGACATGAAAATAAAAGATGATTTAATAACAGAGGTGGACTAGATATTTTTTCTAGTGATGACATCATTTGACTATAAAAAACGGAGCTATAAATATTATTATTTTTATAAAATTATAATTGACCCGTTTTAGTTTCTTGCTTTTTGTATGTAAGGTTTTATGTTTGCGTATTTTATCCAAAAAAATTTCAAAAAATGATAAATCATGAAATTAAAATCTAAAAACTAAAAAAATAAGAAAATGATACAAACCAGATTCGAACCAATGCGTGGAAGAGGAGGAAAGATTATACAAACAAACTCGACCAAATAAAACTTAAGATTTTCTCGTATGTCGAAGGAATATATGGCTACATCTTTCACGACCTTAATTTTTTTCACACATGACAGCGGAATAGAGAAGTGGCCCGTACCACCATATGCACCATAGTGGGTCTGCCTCTGTAGTTTGATGTGGTTCATATTTTGAGAACAAAACTTTCAAAAGCTTGTATTTAAAAGTCTATTGTTAAAAAAATTGTATTTTATTACTCCTGCTAACATGAAGTAGGTGAAGCTGAAGCACGTTTCCAAAATAAACATTTTTTAAAATATAAATTCTTTAATGCGTATTTCAAAATTATGTACCGTAAGATCCCACTTTGGTTGTGGAAAAGAACAAGAGTTATTTTATAAAGGAGTGAATCTCTCGTCTATCAGACGTGTTTCGAAACCGTGAATCCAAATATGGAGAAAACGGACAATATCAGGTACGATTGATCTACGATTCTACATGATGGTTTAAAAGACGATCCTTGTACTATCAGAGTGGTTTTAAGTTAGAATTCAGCATTATTGAGTTAGAATGTTGCTTTGTGGTGGAGACGCTACATATACTTTAAAATATTAGTTGAATGGAAATGTTTTAAGTCTTAAATCGCAAAGAAAGCTTAGTGATTAGACCAATCCATAAAAAGAAGACGTTACAACACTACTACGTTGTCTGTCCAATTAACACTTGATTTGATTAATGAAATCTAAACATGGTTTAAATTGGAAAAAGTATTGGCTGTCATTAGTAATGATTTATAGTGGGGTATGACTATGAGATGGATTAAATTGCACGTACTAATTCCTTTAATAAAATAAGAGGGTCTTTTATTTTATTTATATACTAGTGTGTGGCATCGCGCTCGCGCGGTGGCGAGAAAGTTCTATAAACACCACAAATTTATAATATGAAATTAAATAAGTTTATTTCAATCCTTTTCAAAAAGTAGTAGTCATTTTCCATTAAACACTTGAATCATTATGAGATTTGAGTCTTAATCAAATCGTGAAATGTTGCGTCTTGTTTATCCCACATTGGTGAGAAGATGACGAAATGTAATAATGATGTGATTATTTAAAGAAAGGTTCTTATAAGAACCTCCATTGGAGATGCTCTTAATTGTAATGCAATATATACTATATATTCAACATGAAGAAACTAAAATTAACTCTTTAATCCAAAAAGGATTAAAATAAATCATAAGTCATGTAAAAAAGTTGGCATTATTCTCCTTTTATAATCAACTTCATGTTCCAACATTTCAAGTTTTTATCAATTTGGGATAGCCAAAGTAAACCATAATTTAATATTTGAGAAATCTCAATTCACATTGTGCCATGTCATTTTTCATGGTTTTGCTTTTATATATATAAAGATTGAGATGGAAATGAGGTGACACCAAAAAGTACAAAAAGAAGGTTCTTATAACAACCTCCATTGGAGATGCTCTTAATTGTAATGCAATATATACTATATATTCAACATGAATAAACTAAAATTAATTCTTTAATCCAAAAGGGATTAAAATAAATCATAAGTCGTGTAAAAAAAGTTGGCATTATTCTTCTTTTATAATCAACTTCATGTTCCAACATTTCAACTTTTTATCAATGTGGGATAGCCAAAATAAACCACAATTCAATATTTGTGAAATCTCAATCCACATTGTGCCATGTCATTTTTCATGGTTTTTGCTTTTATATATATAAAGATTGAGATGGAAATGAGAACCTCCATTAGAGATGCTCTTAATTGTAATGCAATATATACTATATATTCAACAAGAAGAAAATTTGCAACTAAAATTAACTCTTTAATCCAAAAGGGATTAAAATAAATCATAAGTCATGTAAAAAAGTTGGCATTATTCTCCCTTTATAATCAACTTCATGTTCCAACATTTCAACTTTTTATCAATGTGGGATAGCCAAAGTAAACCACAATTCAATATTTGTGAAATCTCAATCCACATTGTGCCATGTTATTTTTCATGGTTTTTGCTTTTATATATATAAAGATTGAGATGGAAATGAGAACCTCCATTAGAGATGCTCTTAATTGTAAGACAATATATATTATATATTCAACATGAAGAAAATTTGCAACTAAAACTAACTCTTTAATCCAAAATGGATTAAAATAAATCATAAGTCATGTAAAAAAAGTAGGCATTATTCTCCTTTTATAATCAACTTCATATTCCAACATTTCAACTTTTTATCAATGTGGGATAGCCAAAGTAAACCACAGTTCAATATTTGAGAAATCTCAATCCACATTGTGTCATGTCATTTTTCATGGTTTTTTCTTTTATATATATAAAGATTGAGATGGAAATGAGAACCTCCATTAGAGATGCTCTCTTAATTGTAATGCAATATATACTATATATTCAACATGAAAAAAAATTGCAACTAAAATTAACTCTTTAATTCAAAATGGATTAAAATAAATCATAAGTCATGTAAAAAAAGTAGGCATTATTCTCCTTTTATAATCAACTTCATGTTCTAACATTTCAATTTTTTATCAATGTGGGATAGCCAAAGTAAATCACAATTCAATATTTGAGAAATCTCAATTCACATTGTGCCATGTCATTTTTCATGGTTCTTGCTTTTATATATATAAAGATTGAGATGGAAATGAGAACCTCCATTAGAAATGCTCTTAATTGTAATGCAATATATACTATATATTCAACATGAAGAAAATTTGCAACTAAAACTAACTCTTTAATCCAAAATGGATTAAAATAAATCATAAGTCATGTAAAAAAAGTACGCATTATTCTCCTTTTATAATCAACTTCATGTTCCAACATTTCAACTTTTTATCAATGTGGGATAGCCAAAGTAAACCACACTTCAATATTTGAGAAATCTCAATCCACATTGTGCCATGTCATTTTTCATGGTTTTTGCTTTTATATATATAAAGATTGAGATGGAAATGAGAACCTCCATTAGAGATGCTCTTAATTGTAATGCAATATATATACTATATATTCAACATGAAGAAAATTTGCAACTAAAATTAACTCTTTAATTCAAAATGGATTAAAATAAATCATAAGTCATGTAAAAAAAAAGTAGGCATTATTCTCCTTTTATAATCAACTTCATGTTCTAACATTTCAACTTTTTATCAATGTGGGATAGCCAAAGTAAACCACAATTCAATATTTGAGAAATCTCAATTCACATTGTGCCATGTCATTTTTCATGGTTTTTGCTTTTATATATATAAAGATAAAAATAATCAACTTCATGTTCCAACATTTCAACTTTTTATCAATGTGGATTGCTAAAGTAAATCACAATTCAATATTTGTGAAATCTCAATCCACATTGTGTCATGTCATTTTTCATTGTTTTTGCTTTTATATATATAAAGATTGAGATGGAAATGAGAACCACCATTAGAGATGCTCTTAATTGTAATGCAATATATACTATATATTCAACATGAAGAAAATTTGCAACTAAAATTAACTCTTTAATCCAAAAGGGATTAAAATAAATCATTAGTCATGTAAAAAAGTTGGCATTATTCTCCTTTTATAATCAACTTCATGTTCCAACATTTCAACTTTTTATCAATGTGGGATAGCCAAAGTAAACCACAATTCAATATTTGAGAAAAATCTCAATCCAAATTGTGCTATGTCATTTTTCATGGTTTTTGATTTTATATATATAAAGATTGAGATGGAAATGAGGTAACACCAAAAAGTACAAAAAGAAGGTTCTTATAAGAACCTCCATTAGAGATGCTCTTAATTGTAATGCAATATATACTATATATTCAACATGAGAAAATTTGCAACTAAAATTAACTCTTTAATCCAAAAGGGATTAAAATAAATCATAAGTCGTGTAAAAAAAAGTTGGCATTATTCTCCTTTTATAATCAACTTCATGTTCCAACATTTCAACTTTTTATCAATGTGAGATAGGCAAAGTAAACCACAATTCAATATTTGAGAAATCTCAATCCACATTGTGCCATATCATTTTTCATAGATTTTGCTTTTATATATATAAAGATTGAGATGGAAATGAGGTGACACCAAAAAGTACAAAAAGAAGGTTCTTATAAGAACTTTCATTGGAGATGCTCTTAATTGTAATGCAATATATACTATATATTCAACATAAAGAAAATTTGCAACTAAAATTAACTTTTTAATCCAAAAGGGATTAAAATAAATCATAAGTCATGTAAAAAAAGTTGGCATTATTCTCCCTTTATAATCAACTTCATGTTCCAACATTTCAACTTTTTATCAATGTGGGATATCCAAAGTAAACCACAATTCAATATTTGAGATATCTCAATCCACATTGTGCCATGTCATTTTTCATGGTTTTTGCTTTTATATATATAAAGATTAACAAAATTATTAAAAATATATATCTCGTTGGGCTTTTAATGGGTCTTTTTTTTTACCAATTTAAACCATTAAATATAAAATACAACCAAATCAACTTGTTTTGTTAATAATTTGTTCTAAATTTCAAGCTTTGCATTATATATAAAAATTAATTATTATAAAAATTTAGGGGTTGTTTACCAAATTGCTTATTAGATAAGAGCTTATCGATTGTAACTTAGTTTATCGAGTTATAAACATGACAAGGACTGAGAATTTTATCTGGTAAGAGACATAGCAATACAAGAATCTTACCTGGTAAGTGAAGGAAAAGATTATCCTGTAAACGCTTGTCGAATAATAGATGTTTGCTAACAATCCATTTTACAGTGGTCGTAACAATAACGTATAATTATAGCCAAAATGGTCCCAAACATACCAAAATAACATCAATCACAACACAAGGTTTAGAGCGGTTATACACCTTTACAACTGAGATTTATTAAAGTATTAAGTGTGAAAAGGTTTAATTACTAAACTACTAAGTGCCACCTCCATCTTCACTATCCAAGCTCACATCTTGCCCTTCCATTTGGTAGAACTCTCAATAAGATGCTTACCTGAAAATGGTTTTCAGTTTTATAAAAAGAGAGGTTAGACAGGAGGTCTAATGAGTTCCCTCTAGTAATAAAAGTCCACGCCACAAAATATCGTCATGAGCAAGTTATAGAAAGAATAATAATGATTCATGCCGTAAACAATTATTCACACTTCTGACACACGTAGATGGCACACGTTTATGGTCACACACACCTGTGACAACGTGCATTGGGTTACACACCTGCCATTAGATGAATGACATAAAACAAAATTCATGCATTCTATTTGGGTCACACCTCCCATATAAAGCCACCACACACCCATCCCCAATGAATGCACACTTTAAAATACTAAGGCCACCCGTACCGCCCTCGGGTACGGGATCGGGTAAGGCCGAGGTGGCAAGCGGGTTCGGGAAGTAGAGGTGGCCAAAGCGACCCTACCTGACCCGACCTGACGGGCCGACCCGACCTGAAACCGGCCAAGAACCGGTTCTGGCCCGACCCGGTCAAGAACCGGTTTCAAGCCCGAGAGCCGGGACCGGTTCGTATATATAGGTATTTTCTCGACCCGGTTCGTGGCCCGACCCGGCCCGACCCGATTTTTTTCAAAAACCAATATGACCGTTAGAGAGCCGTTAGAGAGCTGTTGGGACCCCTTTGTGACAGTTTTTTGCCTCAAAAAACACCCTCCAAACCCCATATAAATACTAGGGGTGTTATGGAGTGATCACCACCTTACAATTGCTTACAAAACGCAAAAAACGCTTACAATTCTCATTTCTCGGCTCTCGCTATATTCGTTTCTCGCAAAAAACGCATACAATTCTCTAGTCTCTACTCTCTACTCTCTACTCTCTAGTCTCTACTATCAAAAAAATGGCCGAACAAAATTACACCATTGTTGTCGATCATTCACGAAAAGCACCGGTTTGGGATAATTTCAACTTGGTAAAATTTCCCGACGATACAAAAAAAGCGCAATGCAAACGGTGTGGAGATTTCCTAAAACCAATGTTCTAAAAAACGCGCCTTGGCGCCGAGGCGCAGCCTTGCCGCCACGTTATACCCCTTGGCGTCGAGATAAGGCGTGTTATGCCGCCACGTTATACCCCTTGGCCCGCCATGGCACGCCATGGTGCGTTATGGCGTTACAAACTTGTGTACTTTCGATTTTTCGAATCTATATATTTCGAAATTCGATTCGAATAGGCTCGTTAGTATCGATTAGAATTTAGAATTTCTTTTGTTTATCGTTATATATGAATTTAAATTATTGATAACTTAATATTTATTGTTAAGACAGTAACACACACATATATACATATATTTTATATACATATTTGCCGCCTTAAGCCACGCCTTGGAAAACGCCATGGCCTCGCCGTAACTCGTAAGGCTTGAGGCTTGACCTCGCCGCCACGCCACGCCTCACGCCATTTAGAACCTTGCCTAAAACCCGGATCAAATAGCACGTTAAAGCGCCACTTCGAGGAAAGATGCAAGAGGTTGAAATCGGGTCCCGATCCAACTCAACCCATACTTGACAATTCCGATCAAGTATGGTCGTATGATAATGATCTCGCCCGAGAAATACAAATGAAATGTGTCATTCAAATGGCGTTGCCGTTCGGACATTTCGACAATCCTCACATTACAAACATGATCAAAAATGGGTTCCAACCACGCTACAATGGTTCGGTAAGTCGTCAAACTCTTAAGCGTGATGCTTTAAAATATTGGAATAAGGTTCAAAAAATTATGCGAGAAATGTTTTTAAACTTACCCAACAAAGTTTCTTTAACTTGTGATGTATGGAGCGCACCATGCGGATTGCCAGATTCTTATATATGCATAACGGCACATTGGATTGTGCCGGGATCGTGGCAATTATGCAAACGTGTAATCACGTTTGAGCTCTTTGGTTCGCCACATTCGGGTGAGCGTCAGTTTTCTATAATTATGAGATGTCTTCAATATTATAATTTAAAAAATAAAGTTATTAGTATTTCGTTTGATAATGCTAGTAATAATACGGCATGCGTAGACCGATTACGTTTGGCTTTATCCCCTATTTTAGAGGGAAAATTATTTCATACACGTTGTTGCGCACACATAATAAACTTAGTCGTTCAAGACGGCTTAAGTAAACTTAATGAGCCTTTAACTAAGTTTAGGCTTATGTTACGCCGAATTTTCACAAGAAATAAAAAAATGCAAAACTTATATAGAGATTATTGCAAACAAGTCGGTTTTAAAGCTTTGGGACCGGCGCACGATATGCCGGTTCGATGGAATTCGACTTGGAAAATGATGGATAATTTATTAAGACAACAACAATATATTCAAGCATTTTATAACATTCATTACCCGGATAACACGATAACTCAGGATGATTGGACAAGGATTCATGGCTTTCACGATATTTTGGGCGATTTCAAAACTGCAACAACTATGTTATCCGGTGTTTATTATCCAACGAGCCCTTTACTTTTAAATCAACTTTATATTTTGGCAAGTAAAATTGCTCAATACGAACAGGATTTGCACTTTCACAACGTGGTGAAACCAATGAAAGAAAAATTGGTAAAATATTTTAAAAAGATCCCCTTCACTTTTCTTTGTGCCGCGGTATTAAACCCGTTTTTAAATGTTACGGGTGTCGAAGTTTTAATACAAGCAATATGTTTATCGTTTGGTTTGGATTCTCTTACAAATTCTAGTTTTTCAAGGAAACGCATACAACAATTTAATAATGATTTTCATCAATTATATGAGATTTATAGAGTTAATTATGGGGGAGGAAGCCAACAAACCCCTACACCTCAAATGTTTTCACCGGGTTCTAGTAGCAGTCATGGCCGAAACCGAGAAGACTTAATGCAAGCTTTAATGCAATCGGTTGTCATGGAATCTTCTAAAAAAGCTAGATATTATGGGGATAATTTGGGTGAATTCAATCAATACGTACGTACTAATTTTATAACGACATCCTTCACAAACGTCGTAGATGTTGAATCCCTAGATTTATTAGAATGGTGGAAAAGTAAACAATCAAGTTTCCCAATTATGGCCACTATTGCACTTGATATACTAACAATCCAAGCTAGTACTGTAGCTTCGGAGTCGGCCTTTTCTCTTAGTGGCTGGATCATATCGGAGCGTCGGACAAAATTAACCCCAAAATCGGTGGAGTGCTGCGTATGTCTGAAGGATTACTTGGATGGAGAAGACCGCATTCAAAATCGAACGAACCTGGAGGATGATATAGAAGGCGTGGAAGAAAACTTATTCGAAAACGACACGGATGAACTACTAAGTACGCCGTCCGTAACCGATACTTCTGATGTTAGTAGTGTCGTAGATGACGAAGATGTAGACACCGACCGCCTTGACGATCAGACGGCTATTACACGACTGATGCAGTACAATACTCTTGAAGACTACAATCCAGATCAGAATCCATACTGTTAGACAACCTAGGGGGGGGTAAGGTTGTATTTAAAATCTTTTACTTTCAAAAAATCTTTTATAAATAAATACAGTACTGAAACAGTAAAAATAAATCAGAGTATACAAATAAAAAATATACAACAATTATATAAACAGATATAATTAAAATGCACAGCGGAAATGTAAATAGATAAGGGAAAGAAAATACTTGACAACGATATTTTTAAAGTGGTTCACCAAACACAAAGTTGGCTAGTCCACCTCGAGAAAATAACACTTCTCGGAGATCCAATACGAAAACGTGTTCTTTACGGTAGAACACAAACCTTAGTACAGCAAACGCGAAACACTCTACTTTGAGAGATTTATGTGGATCACTCACTCTATTCAAACACTTACAAGAGGGTATAATTTTAATATGAATAATCACTCTTGAATAAGGTTTATCACTTGGATATTTTTAGAGAGTTTGATCACTTGAGTTGTGTTGCTGATTCAACTAATCGAGAGATTTTAATCTGCTATCAACTCAAGATTTCTTACTAAAAAACGAGTTTTATAATTTTAACAGTTTAAATATCAAGAGAAGAAGCTGCAGAGTCTTTATCAAATGCAGAGGAGTTAATGTAAATTCGTGGTCTTGAATGCTGGAGGTTGCAAGATATTTATACTGGATGAGCAACAGGGCAGAAGCATTCGCGGTATACCGGCTATCTCCCGCGGTATACCGTGCAGAGTAAAAAGGTACGCTGCAGTGAGAAAGTCAACCCTGCAAAAAACAAACGGTAATGGTACCCGCGGTATACCGCGTTGCACACGGCGGTATACCGCCTGACAGTCGTACACAAGGGCAGTGGCGCTGGATGGCTTCTTTCGGCTGAACAATCTTTTGCATTAAATGATGAACAGTAGCAACATATATATATATATATCATGCGATTTATATATATATTTAATAAAAAAAAATATGTATTATATATATATTTGATTCAAATATATTTATATAGATACGAAATATCCAAGTGATAAAATATTTTAGGGTGTTTATCATTTTTAAAATAAAATGACGAAACTCTTCAGACTTGGATTCTTCAGATAAAATTTATCGAGATAATTAAATAGCTGCACACTCAGATAAAATATTAGATAACAAATAATGCGGTGTGTTTTGTAATCATCAAAATAAATATGGAGATGTGATTTTATGTGTACCAAAAATATATCACAATATTAAAGCTGGGTACACTTGCACCAACAATCTCCCCCTTTTTGATGATGACAAACACAACGCTAAACACGAGAGCATACTCGGTTTCTCTCCCCCTTTTGTCGAAGCAAAAAAAAGGGTTTAAGAAAGTCGCTTATGCTCCCCCTCGAAAGATGCTCCCCCTCAAAATATGAAATATTTGAGAGTTAGTATTTTTAAGGGTTATACTCAAGCATGCCTAAACCAAGTCTTAATTTAAAGAACGCTTTTTTGTTAAGGGCTTTTGTAAAAATATCGGCCAAATTATCTTCCGAATCAACCTTTTCAAGCACGATTTTGCCTTTTTGAACATTATCTCGTAAAAAGTGATGTCTCAATTCAATATGTTTTGTACGAGAGTGTAAAACGGGATTTTTGCTTAAGTTTATAGCACTTGAGTTATCACACATAATTGGAATTTTGGTTAGGTGTACCTCAAAATCGGTAAGTGTGTGTTTCATCCAAAGGACTTGAGCACACGCTCTTGCGGCGGCTACATATTCCGCTTCGGTTGTAGACAAAGCTACGGATTGTTGTTTCTTAGAGAACCAAGACACAAGTGAGAGTCCTATAAAGGCACATACCCCACTTGTACTTTTTCGGTCAACAATAGATCCACCAAGATCGGAATCGGCGAAACACGTTACTTCTAACTCGGGTTTCTTTGCGTACCATAAGCCAAGATTAGTAGTACCTCGTAAATATCGAAAAATACGCTTGACAGCTTCATAGTGAGATTGTTTAGGTGAAGATTGAAAACGAGCACATAAACATACACTAAACATAATATCAGGTCTACTAGCAGTTAAATATAATAAACTACCAATCATACCACGATAAATCTTTTCATTAAAATCGTTTCCCTCCTCGTCACGAGATAATTGTAAGTTTGTGGTCATTGGAGTTTCAACGGGTTTGACATTTTCAAAGTTAAACTTTTTCAACATATCTTTACAATATTTAGATTGACTAATAAAAATACCAGTTTCACATTGTTTTATTTGCAATCCTAAGAAGTATTTTAACTCTCCCATCATGCTCATTTCAAACTCGCTTGTCATTTTCGCAGAAAATTCCTTACACAGTTTTTCATTAGTGGAACCAAAAATAATATCATCAACATATACTTGCACAACCACAATATCATTTTGAACATATTTCACAAATAAAGTATTATCTATTTTACCCATAATATAACCACTAACAATTAAAAAGGTTTTTAATCTATCATACCACGCACGCGGAGCTTGCTTTAAACCATAAAGCGCCTTTTTCAATTTATAAACATGTGTCGGGTTTTCAAAACTTTCAAAACCGGGAGGTTGAGAAACGTATACCTCCTCATTTATAATACCATTTAAGAAAGCACTTTTAACATCCATTTGAAATAATTTAAAATCTTTAGCATTTGCAAAAGCGAGAAGCATTCGAATAGACTCCAACCTTGCAACCGGTGCAAAGGTTTCGTCATAATCTATACCTTCTTGTTGACTGTACCCCTTGGCAACTAAACGTGCCTTGTTCCGTGTGACTCCACCGTTCTCGTCTACCTTATTTCGGAAGACCCATCTTGTGCCAATAATGGTTTGACTACTAGGGCTAGGCACTAAGTCCCACACATCATTCCTAGTAAATTGGTTTAACTCTTCTTGCATGGCCAATATCCAATCCTCATCACCTAAAGCTTCATCTATGGTTTTAGGTTCTATGGTTGAGATAAAGGCATGGAAAGCACAATGGGTATGGATTTGTGATCTAGTTGTCCTTTGGTTTAGGTCACCTATAATTTGATCTACGGGATGGCCTCGAGCGGTTCTAAGGTTAGGATCATCTACACCTTGTGGAATAAAACAAGGAGGGGCATCACTAGTTTCAATATTATTTGTGGAAGGTTGGGCACCTAAATCCAAGGTACTAAGTTGTTGGGCTAAGACATCTCCTTCACAAACATTGTCATTTGCTAAGGGTGCACTCGGTTTGGGAGGACTCTCGTCAAAGCTAACATTTAAGGATTCTTCTACTACCATGGTCTCCTTATTTAGGATTCTATAGGCTTTGCTATTCCAAGAGTAACCTAGGAACACTCCTTCATAGGCTTTAGGGTCAAATTTGGTTAAGAAGGATTTGGTGTTTAAAATGAAACATTTACAACCAAAAACTTTTAGGTGAGCTAGGGAAGGTTTTCTACCTCGGTAAAGTTCATAGGGTGTCTTATTTAGGATACCTCTAATTAGGACATGGTTAAGCACATAGGTCGCGGTAGCAACGGCATCACACCAAAACTTTTGGGGAACTTGATGTTCGTTTAGCATAGTTCTACTCATTTCTTGCAACGTTCGATTTTTCCTTTCAACAACCCCGTTTGACTGAGGAGTTCGAGGAGCCGAAAAGTTATGAGTTATACCATGTTTATCACAAAAGGCACCAAATTGTACTTCATTATCGAATTCTCGTCCATGGTCCGTACGTATGGAAACAATCGTACAACCTTGTTGGTTTTGAATTCTTTTTCCTAAAATTTTAAACTTTTCGAAAGCCTCATTTTTATGTCTTAAAAATAAAGTCCAAGTATAACGGGAATAATCATCCACAATAACCAAAGTATAAAAATTTCCTCCAAAACTTTGAATAGCCATCGGGCCAAAAAGATCCATATGTAAAAGTTCTAAAACTCTTTGAGTAGAAATAACATTTTTTGATTTATGAGAAACGTGATGTTGTTTGCCGACACGACAAGCATCACAAAAATGATTATCAAACTTTAATTTTGGCAGGTCACTCACAAGCTCCTTATTTTTTAAGTTTTGCATTAATCTTAGATTAGCGTGACCTAAACGCCTATGCCATAAAGTAGAAACATCATTAATAGAAGATAAGCATACATTTTCAGATACAACAGTTTTACAAATATATAAATTTCCTTTTACAAAACCATTTAAAAGAACTTTGCCATTTTTTATGATTTTACAAGAATCTTCTTCGAAGACAACAGTTGTATTATTTTTACACAATTGGCGAACACTTAACAAATTAAAATGTAAATTATCAACATGATTCACATTAAGAAATTGAACATTATTGCAAGAGACTGTACCTCTACCAATTATATTTCCTTTGGAGTTTCCTCCAAAAATTACCTGTCCACCATCACATGACTTATATGATGAAAAGAGATTATTGTTTCCGGTCATGTGACGTGTGCAACCACTATCGAGTATCCAGTCCATATCAAGGTCAATCTACAATAATGAAGATGTAACTTTTATGGTCCCCATTTCTCGTGGGTCCTTGACAATTAGTTTCAATGTCAACCAACATGCATATATATAAAGTCAAACAGAATATATATATATATAATACATTACACAATATTAATATATATATAATACATCAAACCATATTAATATATATATATAACACATATCAAGTAAGACAAAAAATATATAATATATTAAACAACTTTAATATATAATACATCAAACACAAATATATATATATAACATATTAAACAAACACCATATATATATATATATGTAATACGTATATATATATAAACAAACAGTACATAGTAATATATATTACTTATATATATAATATATACAACAAATTATATTTAAACTATATATATATAACATATATACATAACACATTTAAAACCATAAACGCATACCACCGGGATTATCATTACTAAACATTCCTTTTGGAATCCATTTATTTACCATTTTAATTTTGCGATTATATTTATCATACACATAAAAACAAGCATTTACATTCGCATTATTATTAGGTTTAGAATATTTATCATGGTACATGCGAGCATACGGTTTTCTCGTATTTACATTATTTATTTTACGCACATACGGATGTTTTTGCACATATTGATTTCTTGTATTAACTTTAGGTGATTCATAAAGTCTTTTGATGGGTTTACAAGAACATTTATCTTTGCATGTATCGGAACCAATACCTTTTCTACATTTTATACGGTTAGGCATATTAAGCATGTTAAGAACCTTTTTATTACTACTTTCAAAGGCTTTAGCTAGCATGTTATCTTTTTCATATGAAGCACATTTAGCCTTTAAACATGTAATCTCATTCTCAAGTATATCACATTTTGTACAAATAATATTTTCATGTGATTTTTTATTTAAGCATGCAATTTCTTTATTTAAAGCATCACAAGATTTACAAAAATCTTTTTCTCCTAATTTAGTTTCTAATTTAGCAATTATATCCATATCATTTTCAGATTTTTGTTTAACATTATTTATTTCCTTTTTACATGCATTTACAGTTTCTTTTAACATAGCATTCTCATCTTGGTAACGATTTGCAAGAGCGGCCATTTTATGAAAAGATTCATATAATTCTTCAAGATTATTTTCATTATCACTTTCATAATCACTATCGTAATCCGAGTAAGAAGATTTTACCTCGTCGTCGCTTTCGGCCATAAGACAAATGGCTTGATAGTCATCTTCTTCTTCACTCTCGCTCCACGCGCCTCCAATGAAGGCTTTCTCCTTCTTCTTTTGGAACTTGTTCTTTTTCGGACATTCATTGGCGTAGTGGTCTTTGTCACCACATGAGTAGCAAAAGCCTCTCTTTGGCTTAGCTTTATCGTCTTCACTCGAGTCGCCATTTTTCTTAACTTTTTCGTCTCGTTTATGGAACTTACGACTTCGATTTTCACCACCACGACGGTAGTTACCGTTTCTTTGAAATCTGCCATTGTTAGAAAATTTATTATTATTATTAAGAAATTTGGAAAAGTTTCTTACCAACATGGCGACTTCATCGAGAGTTTCGGATGGATCTTTCGAGGAGCTAGCTTTCTCCTTTTTCTTCTCGACTTTTGGTGTTGAGGCATTGAGAGCGATTGACTTCTTCTTGACTTGCTCCCGATCTTTGTTTCTTTTAAGTGCAATTTCATGCACTTTAAGATTACCGATCAAGTCATCTATCTTCATTATGGAAAGGTCACGGGAGTCTTCTAAAGATGTTATCTTTTGCATCCACTCCGAAGGAAGGGCTCGTAGGATTTTCCTTATATAGTCCTCGTTAGGATAAGTGCGATCCAAACCTTTCAAAGTAGTCACAATAAGGTTAAATCTTTTAAACATTGAGTCAATTGACTCATCTTGTTTCATTTCGAACAGTTCATAATCGTGAACTAAAATATTTACTTTACTAGATTTAACTTCCGTGTTTCCACGATGAGTATTATTTAAACTTTCCCATATTTGATTTGCAGTTTTATATGTATATACTCTTTCAATTTCATCAGTTGTTAAAGCAGCATATAATATATTCTTAGCTTCAAAGTTTAAACAAAAATGAGTTTCATCAGAAGTAGTCCATTCATCTATAGGTTTATCAATATAAACATCATCTTTCACAATGGTGGGTTTAAAATTCCCTTTTTCTATAATATTCCAAATCTTTTGATTTTTGCCACGCACGTGACATTCAAATAGCTCGGCCCAAATGCCAAACTTTTCAGTATCTATCAAGGGAGGTTTTGAAAACACAATATTAGTTTGTTGAGCCATTTAAAGGAATAGAAGAAATTTATGCAGAAATTTTTGAAAGACCTGCTCTGATACCAAATGTTAGACAACCTAGGGGGGGTAAGGTTGTATTTAAAATCTTTTACTTTCAAAAAATCTTTTATAAATAAATACAGTACTGAAACAGTAAAAATAAATCAGAGTATACAAATAAAAAATATACAACAATTATATAAACAGATATAATTAAAATGCACAGCGGAAATGTAAATAGATAAGGGAAAGAAAATACTTGACAACGATATTTTTAAAGTGGTTCACCAAACACAAAGTTGGCTAGTCCACCTCGAGAAAATAACACTTCTCGGAGATCCAATACGAAAACGTGTTCTTTACGGTAGAACACAAACCTTAGTACAGCAAACGCGAAACACTCTACTTTGAGAGATTTATGTGGATCACTCACTCTATTCAAACACTTACAAGAGGGTATAATTTTAATATGAATAATCACTCTTGAATAAGGTTTATCACTTGGATATTTTTAGAGAGTTTGATCACTTGAGTTGTGTTGCTGATTCAACTAATCGAGAGATTTTAATCTGCTATCAACTCAAGATTTCTTACTAAAAAACGAGTTTTATAATTTTAACAGTTTAAATATCAAGAGAAGAAGCTGCAGAGTCTTTATCAAATGCAGAGGAGTTAATGTAAATTCGTGGTCTTGAATGCTGGAGGTTGCAAGATATTTATACTGGATGAGCAACAGGGCAGAAGCATTCGCGGTATACCGGCTATCTCCCGCGGTATACCGTGCAGAGTAAAAAGGTACGCTGCAGTGAGAAAGTCAACCCTGCAAAAAACAAACGGTAATGGTACCCGCGGTATACCGCGTTGCACACGGCGGTATACCGCCTGACAGTCGTACACAAGGGCAGTGGCGCTGGATGGCTTCTTTCGGCTGAACAATCTTTTGCATTAAATGATGAACAGTAGCAACATATATATATATATATCATGCGATTTATATATATATTTAATAAAAAAAAATATGTATTATATATATATTTGATTCAAATATATTTATATAGATACGAAATATCCAAGTGATAAAATATTTTAGGGTGTTTATCATTTTTAAAATAAAATGACGAAACTCTTCAGACTTGGATTCTTCAGATAAAATTTATCGAGATAATTAAATAGCTGCACACTCAGATAAAATATTAGATAACAAATAATGCGGTGTGTTTTGTAATCATCAAAATAAATATGGAGATGTGATTTTATGTGTACCAAAAATATATCACAATATTAAAGCTGGGTACACTTGCACCAACACATACTACGCTCCATACAATCCATTCAATTATAATCCATTCAATTACTATCCGGGTGATGGGAGTGGAAGTTCGGGAGCGGGTGGGACTTCGGGAGCGGGACCTTCGAATGTTTAGAATTTATGTATTGTAACTTGTAACTTGTAAGTTTGTAACTTAAAATTATATATAAATTATAAAACGTAAAAGTGTATTTTAGTGATATATATTATAAATAAAACGTATTTTTAAAGTGTATTTTACTTATCCAATGATTCCAATCCAATTTTTCTTTGTTAAAGTTTAGTAATTAATTATTATACAAAGAAAGCAGTTAAAAAAACAAAAAAATCACAGGCCCAACTCCGAACCGGTTCTTGGCCCGGCCCGGCCCGGTTTTATGAAAACCGGTTCTACACACCAGTAAACGGGTCAGGGGATTTCGGTTTAAACCCGGCCCGACCTGACCCGGTTCTCACGGTTAGTGTGTGGAACCGGTTTGTCCAACGTCTATTTTACAATATATTTTTTTTTCAAATTATACACACTATATATATTAACCTATACCATCTTATTTTTTCACACCAAAACATACTTTCTTCCATTTCTCTTAAATTTCATCATGAATCCAAACACCACACCTACATCCCTTCGTAACCGATCGGATACACCGCAACAAGACCCGGAGCTTGGCTTCCAAGCGTTTTCTCAACAAGGTTATATTCCGCAACCGGCCCCGAACGTTGGTTTCCAACAATTTCCGCAACACCCGTATATTCCTCATCAATTTACATATCCTGGTTTGATTCAACAAGGTTTTACTCCCGCCAATTACCAACTTCCTCAACCCGCAATCGATCTCGACGACTTTGTTCCTGAAACCCAACAACCGCACACACCACAATCGATCTCCACACAACAATCAATCCCGGAACCATCAAACCCGACACCAACACAAAAAGGAAAAAAGAAAAAATATGAAAATAGAGCCACCCGACAGATGTGGACTAAAGAGAAGGAAGTCGCGTTAGTGTCGGCGTGGGTTGACGTTTCGGAGGACCCCGTTGTCGATAACTCACAAACCGGTGGTAATATTTTTATTATTATTATTATTGTTATTATTATTGTTATTATTATTATTATTATTAATATTCTTGTTATTATTCTTATACTTGAATTTATATAAATGTAGACAGTTTTTTGAACTGAATCTCGAAGGTGTTCTATAATTCTATGGGTCACCAATATTATAGAACATTTCATCAACTGAACACCAAGTTCAAAGACCTCAACAAGAAAATTACGTGTTTTGCCGGCATCTACAACAACTTGGTCAATAATAGATCAAGCGGAATGAGTGAAGCCGATATTTTACGATTGGCACACCACCGGTACCAAGGGGATATTGGGGTTGCTTTCACCCATGAACAAGCTTGGGATGTCCTCAAAAAATGTCCAAAATGGTCACCGGTTCCAACGATGTCGACAAATTCATCCCGGGGTTCAAAACGTACCAAACCTTCCGATGATGACGATGAAGATGTTCGGGTCGACGAGGTCGAGCAACTTCAACGACCCATCGGGAGAAACAAGGCAAAAAAAACATCAACGAGTAATACGACCGGGTCGAATCCGGACGAAAGTGTTACTCAGTTGTTGACGACCATAAGCTCGTTCAACGAGCAGATTGAGGGTACAATGGAGTACAAAATGAAAAAACTTGAACTCGAACAACAAAAGTTGGAACTCGAACGAGAAAAACGATATGAACAAGACTTCGAGTTTTTCATAGCCCCGCATGATCACCTTTCGGGAGATGTTTTGACGGCTACTTTAGCGAGATAAGAGAAAATTAGAAAATATCATAATTTTTAGTGTTTTGTATTTTGTAATTTTTATTTTTTTAGTGTTTTGTATTTTGTAATTTTTAATTTTTTAATGAATGATATGAATTTTTATTTTTATTATTTATCTTATTTTTATTTATTAAAAATATATAAATATTTTTATTTTGTTAAATAATTAAATGTATAAATAAAAGAATTAAAAAAGATGAGATGACAATTGGGTTCAGTGGGTTCAGTGGATTAGCGGTACTCATGGTCTAATAGGTTTCAAGCCATGTAAAGCCTAAGTATATAAAATAAGCATTTTAGTGAACCAACATACATAATCAATGCTCATTTATAAACATAAGAAGGTAAGAAAATTCCACCTGGTGCCCAAACCTAAGTCAGGGGTTGTTTGGTTGATTTTCCATTAAGTTCTGAAAAGGCTAAGTTCTTTGCATGAATTAAGTTTTCTGTATTGATAAATTTAAATGTTATTTGTTTGTTGTGCTGAATAAATTGTCTGAATGATATAAATGACCATTTTATCCTTACCGCTTGTTTTTATTTTATTATTTCATCAAACCCAACTATATTACATTTCTCTTTCACATTTCATCGAACACCTTATCTCCATCATCCAATGTATAACATTGTTGGGCAAAAGAATATCAACCTGATACAAAGAATGAAACAACACATTTTTCAGCTTCTTCTTCTCTATTTCTTGCTCAACAGTTCATAAAAAAAAGGTGAAGTAATTTCATCGCCCTTAAAAAGTTTCATTGAAACAAAATGCAAGACACCAACAGGAAACAAGTGTATTCACTGCGACAAAATGCAAGACAACAGCAGACCCAAATGCTTGCAATTTTAGAAAAATCGATCAAAAGCCACATGGAGAGGGAGCAATACAATTAAGATAAAGAAAACTCATTTATTACCATATATCCATTTCACACGAGAAACAATCTCAAATCTACCCAAATACTTGTTGTTACACAATCAAAAGGAAGAAGAAAACCCAACAGTGACAGAGATGGTGCAACATCGAAGAGCAAAAACTCATTTGAGACTTGTGTTTAAAAATAATTTGTTACAAAATCACGCCGTCGGGCCCGTTCCGGGTAACCGTAAAAGCCGGTAATCCGCCACGGTCCAAAATTACCATCCAGAATTTGCAAGTCAATGTGATTTTGAGAATAAGACAAGAGGGAACAGCAAATTTTATTATTCCAAAACACGGCGATGCCGCCACCGTGACCGTTACAACTAACCGCAAAACAGTAATCAAACCCCAAACGATGTTTTAAATTTTCTACTCTAGATTGGGGAACAAGCGTTTCGAAAAGGAAAAGTACATCGGGACGGGAAACCCGGATAAGCTCCCGTAAAACCGGAACTGCCCGAGGGTTGGCAAGACCCCGGCAGTTCCAACTGATGGCAATCATTGGTCTAACCAGGGGGATTATTACTATAAAATTATGTTCTTTTTTAGGTTCTGAATTGAATTTGAAGCTTTACTGGAATAGTCAACACACTCTATAAGATACTACTGTGAAAAGGCTATCCTTTATTCTCTATTGCTTCAGACTTCCCTCTCTGCACACTAATGGTTTTTAATTACTGGATACGACAAGAGCATTAGAAAGAAGCATATTCTGCCTTTCTTCCTAACATGATCACAATTCACAGCAAGTAAACATAACCCCGAAAACATTGTACAACCTATTTCTTCTTTGGAAAGTAGAAACATTTACATTCTTCTTTGCCTACTGACCAACAACTTACTAATTTCTTTGCTAAAAAGAAAAGTTTGTACAACCTATTGCTTTCCATCGTAATCCCCATCAGTTTCTAATCTTCTTGTTTGTTGGATACACAAATAGTGATCTCGTAACTGGTCTCGACATAAACGATCTTGGTTCAGACCCAATTACGAAGGTTCTGTTAAGCTTTATAAGACCCGATTATAAGAACCTGTCCCGGTCCCGGGTCGGGTCTTGTTGGATAAAAATCATAACCGGTTAAAAACCGTCGGACCATAATCAATCCGAAGTTGGTCCCGATCCTCGTCCTCCGTTGGCCCCATTTGACCATCTTTATTTTAGACTTTTAGAAGGTTTATTTTTACTTAATAACTTTTTTGGTCGGTTGTTAATAGTGTTTTATTTAAATGTTTAAGCAAACAATGATTAAAAATGAATGATTTTGATAAGTAATCATATTTTATATATAAAAAATATAGTCTAGCCTCTAAGCATTTGATAGGGAATTACATAAAGTCATCAATATATATATATTTATGTTGTTTGGTTATATATTTAACAAAAATTATTAATTATATACCTATAAATTTCTAATTGTATTAATTTATTATTTGTTCAAAATTTACATTACAATAATATAATGGATATGATTGTAATAATATCAGGAAAAAGTTTGACGTATGATGTCTCTATATCGTGTTTTTTGTTGTAAATGTAGGGTTTCCGACTTTTAGTCGACTAAATTCATGTGATTAAAGATTAACATCACATACACTTCAACTAAACAAAGTTTACCGTCGTAAGAAATTACTATGATCTGCAACAGGGATTGACAACATCAATAAAGACTCGAACTCGAGATTTTATTACTATTTTACGACTTTTTTATTCTGTATATTGTTAATTCTGGTCGAATATCTTTTGAATAGGATATCTGAATATATGGCCATAATGAGGTATTTAGACTTTAATTTTTTACATATTAAAAAGTGAAATTAATTAAAATGCCCCAACTTCGTTTTTCACTTGCAAAAATACCTCATATCTCTCCCGGTTTACAAAAATACCCATTTATCCCGAGATCGCGGACCCATGCATTTGGTCCGCGATTTTTTCAAAAAGGTGTCCTCGATTGTAACACCCTAAAATTTTAGACGATAAATAGGGAATTTCCGGAAAATGGATAAATTTAAACTTCAATACAAGCCAACTAAAACCCTTAAATGCAATGGGGTAGTTTGGACAATGCTTGAACATAGGAGTATTGAGACATAATACACAACAACCTATTAATCTAGAATTAAAGTAAGCTAGGTTAATCCGGGTGTCACTATATCTCCAAAAATCTCTCATCTCGATCCCAAAAGCCCGACCCTCCAAGCTCCTAAGCGTGGTCGGCAAAAGACGCGATCTAGACATACCGCTAGGTGGAACCTGAAATCCACAAAGCATACAACATAAAGTGTTAGACCGGAAGTCTAGTGAGATATAAATTGATGCATGTAATATAGGAGATAACATAATAAGTGCGTCATAAAATAAAGATACCAGCTCCACTTGATAATACATTACCACTTTCCATTTAGCCAAGATAGTCCACACCTGAACATAATACAAAAGAGACATTTCTCTAATTACGGGGGAGACATGTTACCATCAGGGTGACAAGAACACGGGAATGGAGTCACCCACGATGTTATCGGATTGCACCTCAAGTCCCGGTCCTAGTTCCCATGCCATAAAGACATCACAACCTCAAACCATCTCATTATCATGCCTTTAGTGCCTACTCCGTCAAGTTACACCTCAAGGACTTTCGGGACCACATTGCATATCCGAACTAGACGAGTTACACCTCAAGGACCCCAACGTCCTTTATTGCCTACTCGCTAGTGACCCAATACGTCCAACAATAAAATGAACAATTAGTCCATAAAGGTCTAAATCCTCGTGCACAAGGAAGTAGACATCAATAAATCTCCATACCATGGTAGTGAAAACGTATAAATCAATTCATACAAGTTATAGCACAATGAAAATCTCCACATATCAAATACGTAGCATGCAATACCCATCCTTATGAAGATTCCAAGCAATTACGACCATGCATGTACATATATATATATATATATATATACATATCGACATATATTTATGTTTACCTACATATATTTATACATACATATATATACATATATGGATATAAATATAGAGGGAGGTTCAAGGGAAAACCTTAAATAATTAGAAAACTAAATAACACTCTTAGAGACATAGGATTAGATAATCTAATGGTTATTATTAGAATGGCAGTTTTGTAATTAAAAGGAAGTTGAAGGTAAATTATATATCAAGTTATTTGAGGTTGGGGGTAAAATTGGCAAAAAAAATAAAGTGTCTGATACAAATACTAAGAAACCCCTAATAATCATTCTCCTAACTCAAACCCTACATCACAAACTCAAACCCTTCCCTCTCTCTCTCTCTGTCGCCGCCACCACCGTCGACCGCCACCACCGCCGACTTGCCTTCTCTTCTCTCTGTCGCCGCCACCACCACTGAACCCTAGCCTCCTTCTCTTCTCTGTCGCCGCCCCCACCTCAGACCGCCACCACCTCCGGCCACCAATAAAACACTTCCATCATTCTCCGCCGGCCGCCACCACCTCTGGCCCAAACTTCGTAATCCCATCAGGCTCAGTCCCAGTTTTCTCCGCCATTAACGCACTCCTCCTCGTTCCCATTTACGAAAAAGTCATCGACCCTTTCCTCCGTAGCAAAACCGGCCACCACCGTGGCCTCACTTCCTTACAACAGATGGGCTTCGACCTTTTCATTTCCATTTTCGCCATGGCAGCTGCTGCGGTGGTGGAACAGAAACGGAGAACTCATCCAAACCCGAAAACCCGAAGCGTTTTTTGGTTATTTCCTCAGTTTTCACATATTAAGGAAAGGGACGATGACTTTCTCAACCACAACCCCACAACCTCGTCTTCTCAACTACAACCCCACACCCTTGTCTTCTTAACCGCCACTGACTTTCTTCGGGGAAAAAACCTCCACGCCTAGAATGAAAAACGAAAATCAAACAGAGATTTAGGGTTATTATCACTTTTGGGCGTGTTGGGTGTTTTAGTTAAGGGTTCAATTAGTTTTTGAGTTCATAGTTCATAGATAGATGAGTTTGAGTAAATGGTTGAGTTATTTGAGTTCAGCGTTGGTCAGTTGGGGAAAAAAAGCCAGATCTGTGCATATATATGCACAAGTGCATATCTACATTTTGATTTTGATGAACTGATTGTTTAGATTTGGAATTATATGTAGTTTTTTATGTTCGTTAAAGTGCCTAGAATTTTTTTACTGTCTTCTCCACCTTCTTCCTCCTTGGAAACTACCATCCACAAATGCTATGCACAAGTGCATATATATGCATTTGTGCATATCGACTTGTTTTTTATCGTTTTTCTTTCAAAAACTTATTTGTTTTTCAGTTTGGATTAGATTGCAAGTTTTAGAATTGAAAACCACTAAGTAATCTGTAATTTTTGAAGTTAGGCAGTCGACAACAAGCATCGCCGGAAAACCGTGAACTCGCCGGAATCTGCAAGCTTTCGCCGGAAAACCGTGAGCTCGCCGGAATCTGCAAGCTTTCGCCGGAAAACCATGAACTTGCCGGAATCTGCAGGTTCTCACCGGAAAACCGTGATCTCCAATAGTTATAGGGAAACGATTTTTGTCTTTGTTATATTTTCCATATTTGATATAGTGTTCAAATGACCTTAATACCCTTTTCATTAATTATAATTAGTTTAATTGTTGATTTTTAATAACCTTTGGATTATGTTGAATCAATGTTTATAAGAGTGTTCTTTGGTTTTCTAATTATTTAGGGTTTTCCCCTGAACCTAACCCTATAAATATATATATATATAACTTTCTGTATACATATATAAGTACGAGAACACATTGATTCAAGAGATGAACATAAGTATGTATGTACACATATATTAATCAACTCAAAATAGATCAAGTAACCCTAGACTTTTGATCCAAGACATAAACACATGAGTAATCTTCATTTAGATAAAAAGAACTTAATATTTACTTTAAGATGGAGGAATGCTCACCAAATGGGGTTTGTAAAAAGAAAACCCTAAAAATGGAGAAACCCCTAGATTCAACAAAATCGAGCGATTAGCCTCTATGGTTGATATAAATCATGACCCAATAAGGAGATTAGAGGTTAAGGCAACTTACTTAAGATTATTAAGGAGAAAACCCTAGCTTTACTTGGTAGTTGACTTGAACCCTAACTATTAAGACTTGAAGGCTCCCTTGCAAGTAAAATAAATGAACTAGATCTCTAGATGATCCCTAATAATGTATCTAGGGTTTGTAAGTGAGGAATAAATGAGGAGAGAGAGAGTAGGTAAGAGAATCGCCAATAGAGAGGGGAGAGAGTTGTATTCCAGCCGTGAAAATAAAAAAGAAAGATCCCTCCCATTAAATAGCTGCTTCCCGTCGAACAAGGCATTTTGGCCGGCCGGCGATAATGCCCTAGCGGTTGTGACACGGCACCATCGTCGGTCACTTCTGCCATACTTGTACCGCGAGCGTCATTCTCCCAGCTCAACTCCCCCGCGACTGTGACACCTCGCGAGAGTGCCATGGCACCATCGTCGGGCACTCTCGCCCCATGTGTACCGCCGGCCATTTCTTTGCTTTATCCAAGACCCTCTTCGATGCAAACTCACCAACGACAAGGATGATTGTCCACGTGGTAGGCATGCATCCATAATGGCTTTCAGACAAAATAATGAAACTTTACCCTAAAAGTTCAAAACCCAAACATGGTAATACTTAGGATTCAAGAATTTAATTAAAACGAATTTCGCTATTTGGAGTTTATGGGAAAACGTACTAGGAGATTTCGGGGTGTTACAATCCTCCCCTCCTTGAAGAAGATTTCGTCCTCGAAATCTTGTGTTAGGCAAACAGATGTGGGTAGCGCCTCCTCATGTCTTCCTCGGACTCCCAAGTCACGTTGGCGCCACGATGGTGTTTCCATTGCACCTTTGTGGTGAAGTTTTTTCGTTTCCCGCTCCAAGATAGATTCCGGTTCCTCAACACATCGATTGTTGTCCACAAGGATTTCCGATAGGGGAATGACGTCCTTTTCTTCTGCCAAACACTTCCATAAATAACAAACATGGAATGTAGGGTGGATTCCACTCATCTCGGGCGGTAGCTCTAGCTTGTAGGCTTGAAGTCCCACTCGCTCAATGATAGGAAAAGGTCCTAGGAAACGAGGACTTAACTTCCCACGTTTCCCAAATCTAATGATTCCCTTCCAAGGAGAGACCTTCAACATTACACGATCACCCACTTTGAACTCAATCGGCCGTCTCTTCTTATCGGCGTAACTCTTTTGACGGTCTTGAGCGGCTTTCAACCGCTCCCGAATTCCTTTTACCTTGTCGGTCGTTTCTTGCACAACCTCGGGTCCAACAAACTACCTTTCACCCGCCTCAAGCCAACAGACGGGTGTTCTACATTTCCGTCCATACAACACCTCGAACGGTGCCATCCCAAGACTCGAATGGTAACTATTATTGTAGGCAAATTCCGCCAATGGAAGATGAGCGTCCTAATTACCCCCAAAATCGATAGCACACGACCTCAACATGTCCTCCAAAGTTTGGATTGTCCGCTCGCTTTATCCGTCTGTCTAAGGATGATAAGTCGTGCTCAACTTTACTTTCGTTCCCAGTTCTCTTTGGAAGGCATTCCAAAAGTGAGAAGTGAAATAGCTATCCCGATCGAATACAATAGACAAGGGCACCCCGTGCCTCGAGACCGCTTCGTTGATAAACAACCTTGCTAGTTTGTCCAACGACAACGTCTCTCTCATAGCCAAGAAGTGAGCGCTCTTGGTCATTCGATCCACAATTACCCAAATGGTGTTGTGACCTTTTAAAGTATTCGGTAGTTTCGTCACGAGGTCCACACTTCCACTCCGGTATTTCAAGGGATTGCAAACTACCATAGGGTCGTTGATGCTCGACTTCCACTAGCAAACACGTGACGCATTTTCCATAATACCGGCCACATCCAGCTTCCTGACCGACCACCAATAGTTCAATTCCGGATCTCTATACACCTTGGCACTCCCGGGATGTATAGAGTACTTTGACTTGTGGGCTTCTTCCATAAGTAACTCCCGGCACCCTCCGATTTTAGGCACTCAAATCTGCCCTTGGAAAAAGTTTCAGTCACCTACTACCTTCCGTTAATAAAAGATGGTGTTTCAACATTGATTCATCCTTAAGGTTCGCCTCAAGGAATTCACCACTAACCTCTAGTTGACAATTTTCCAGAACTTCCCTCAATACTACTTGTTGACCATTCGCTACTCTATAACTAAAACCTCGGGTAGTGTACTAACAACCACATTCAAAGATTTGCAAAACACATTCGACCAAAAGAGCAGTTGGTGCCAGAATCAAACAATACTCAAGCAGGTAAGAAGTTGAGTAAGAACGTACCCGACACTACGTCTGCGGTTTCCTTCGCTTCCTCCTTTGTCATTTGAAAGGCTCTCCCTTGAGCCTTAGGGATGGTCTCCTTCCTTGGTTGGCTTCCAGAGTATGTCCCTCTTGCGTCTCCTTTCAACTTGGGACACTCTCTCCTCATGTGTCCCATCTCCTTACATTCATAGCACACCGTCCCTCTTATAGGACAGTCCGGACTGATGTGTCTTGGCTTCCCGCATTTGTAGCATGGAGCTTGACCCGAAATGCATGAGCCGAAGTGCTTACTTTTACACTTAGGGCACCACTTTGCCTCACGACGATCGTCTCCCCCTTTTCCGCTGGGTTGAGCCCCCGGCTCCTCAAACAAGTTTGGAGAGTTCTCACATCTTCTTTTCTCTTCGACCCTTTGCTTTTCTTCACTATCTCTTGCATAAACTCTTTCCATCACTTTTGCCTCTTCAATAGCCTCCCGAGGATTAGTGGCCTTCGAATTTTGGACCATCGCCATCATGTTCGCCGGCAGTCCTCTCAAATACACCTTCATTCTCTCTTTCTCAGTCGGGGTCACATGCCCCACAAGGTTCAGCATTTCCATAAAGATGGGGGTGTACTCCTTCACCGACATATTTCTCTTCTTTAATGACCGGAACTCCTCCTCGATCATATCCATCTCTTGCTCGTTACAATACTCCTCCAAAATTTTCTTCTTGAATGCAGCCCAAGACATTTTAGCTAATACCGAAACCTCTAGGGTGGAGGTGTAGACGTTCCACCAAGTTAAAGCTGAACTTCGGAGCATTTGAGAACCAAACTTTACTTTCTGGTTTTCTTCACAGTCACAAGCCCTGAAGGCTTGCTCAATTTCCCGAATCCAGTTCATGTAGGCAACTGGATTGTCAGAACCGGCAAACTCCGGTGGTTTACAACATAGGAAGGTTTTGTAGGAGCATACCCTTCTCGTCGGTCTTGTCTCCAAAGTAACTAATCCATCAGTCCGATTTTCATCACCTGTTCCCCCGGACCCCACAACACCCACATTTTCTTCAATCGTTTCATGACGGCACGGGTTAGCGTCTCTGTCCTCTAACAGTTTCATGAATACCTCCTGTTGTTTGACCATGGTATCATTTATGGCCCTCATCATGTCCATCATTTGAGTTTGAGGGGTCACTTCCGTCATGACCGGGTTGGTAGAGGCAACATTTCTCCTCGGAATCTGCTCCACTCCCCCGCCCAACAAAGGCGGAAGTAGAGGGGGTAAGGCTGACGTATCGATGTTCGGTTGATCGGCCGTGGATTCGGTCACAACATTACCTTCCGACGAAGTCTGAGTTCTACCCCGAGTATTTACCATTCTTGTTTGTCACATACGAGAATAAAGATAAGAACATAGCCTACGAGATAACATAAGAAAACGTACTAGAACAATCATTGATCCTCATAATCATAGCAATCAAGCATGCTCACGTAACAATATATTCATAATAGCAGTAGCTAATTGAAATTATGAACACATTACACATAAGAATTCTCATTACCACTTTCATAATTCACAATAACGTAATTTCCGCCGACTCCGAAACGTCCCATCTTAATGTTTCTACCCAGTTTCCTCACTTTTCATCACCTAATGGTCTCAACTTAAGTCTAGGCATCATACTAGCACACCTAGTTCACTTAAACTAGAGCGCTGATACCAACTTGTAACACCCTAAAATTTTAGACAATGAATATAGGGAATTTCCGGAAAATGGGTAAATTTAAACATCAAAATACAAGCCAGCTAAAACCCTTAAATGCAATGGGGGTAGTTTGGACAATGCTTGAACATAGGAGTATTGAGACATAATACACAACAACCTATTAATCTAGAATTAAAGCAAGCTAGGTTAATCCGGGTGTCACTATATCTCCAAAAATCTCTCATCTCGATCCCAAAGCCCGACCCTCCAAGCTCCTAAGCGTGGTCGGCAAAAGACGCGATCTAGACATACCGCTAGGTGGAACCTGAAATCCACAAAACATACAACATAAAGTGTTAGACCGGAAGTCTAGTGAGATATAAATTGATGCATGTAATATAAGAAGATAACATAATAATTGCGTCATAAAGTAAAGATATCGGCTCCACTTGATAATACATTACCACTTTCCATTTAGCCAAGATAGTCCACACCTGAACATAATACAAAAGAGACATTTCTCTAATTACGGGGGAGACCCGTTACCATCATGGTGACAAGAACACGGGAATAGAGTCACCCACGATGTTATCGGATTGCACCTCAAGTCCCGGTCCTAGTTCTCATGCCATAAAGACATCACAACCTCAAACCATCTCATTATCATGCCTTTAGTGCCTACTCCGTCAAGTTACACCTCAAGGAATTTCGGGACCACATTGCATATCCGAACTAGACGAGTTACACCTCAAGGACCCCAACGTCCTTTATTGCCTACTCGCTAGTGACCCAATACGTCCAACAATAAGATGAACAATTAGTCCATAAAGGTCTAAATCCTCGTGCACAAGGAAGTAGACATCAATAAATCTCCATACCATGGTAGTGAAAACGTATAAATCAATTCATACAAGTTATAGCACAATGAAAATCTCCACATATCAAATACGTAGCATGCAATACCCATCCTTATGAAGATTCCAAGCAATTACGACCATGCATGTACATATATATATTTATACATATCGACATATATTTATGTTTACCTACATATATTTATATATATAATTTTTTGTATACATATATAAGTATGAGAACACATTGATTCAAGGGATGAACATAAGTATGTATGTACACATATATTAATCAACTCAAAATAGATCAAGTAACCTTAGTCTTTTGATCCAAGACATAAACACATGAGTAATATTCATTTAGATAAAAAGAACTTAATATTTACTTTAAGATGGAGGAATGCTCACCAAACGGGGTTTGTAAAGAGAAAACCCAAAAAATGGAAAAAGCCCTAGATTCAACAAAATCGAGCGATTAGCCTCTATAGTTGATATAAATCATGACCCAATAAGGAGATTAGAGGTTAAGGCAACTTACTTAAGATTATTAAGGAGAAAACCCTAGGATTTAGAAAACCCTAGCTTCACTTGGTAGTTGACTTGAACCCTGACTATTAAGACTTGAAGGCTCCCTTGCAAGTAAAATAAATGAACTAGATCTCTAGATGATCCCCAATAATGTATCTAGGGTTTGTAAGTGAGGAATAAATGAGGAGAGAGAGAGTAGGTAAGAGAATCGCCAATAGAGAGGGGAGAGAGTTGCATTCCAGCCGTGAAAATAAAAAAGAAAGATCCCTCCCATTAAATAGCTGCTTCCCGTCGAACAAGGCATTTTGGTCGGCCGGCGATAATGCCCTAGCGATTGTGACACAGCACCATCGCCGGTCACTTCCGCCATACTTGTACCGCGAGCGTCACTCTCCCAGCTCAACTCCCCCGCGACTGTGACACCTCGCGAGAGTGCCATGGCACCATCGCCGGGCACTCTCGCCCCATGTGTACCGCCGACCATTTCTTTGCTTTATCCAAGACCCTCTTCGATGCAAACTCACCAACGACAAGGATTACTGTCCACGTGGTAGGCATGCATGCATAATGGCTTTCATACAAAATAATGAAACTTTACCCTAAAAGTTCAAAACCCAAACATGGTAATACTTAAGGATTCAAGAATTTAATTAAAACGAATTTCGCTATTTGGAGTTTATGGGAAAAACGTACTAGAAGATTTTGGGGTGTTACATCGATTGTGGACCAAATTGGTTTTCAAAAATGGAGTCCTTATTCAAATTTGGTGGGTGGGTGAATCGCGGATTTGTGACCACATATTAATGCATACCAAAAATAAATGGATACAAAACAAATAATAAAATAATAATTTTAATTTGTGGATGAAAATTAATTAAAAAGCATTCCTCTATCGAGGACCCTAAAATTCACGGGGTGACCAAATTAATTAATGCATTCCTCAATCCACAATAATGGTCATCGATCGAGGACACCAAATTTCTAAATCGAGGACCAAATGCACGGGTCCGCGATCGAGGTATTTGTGTACGTCAAAAAATAAACTTGAGGCATTTTAATTAATTTTCCTATTAAAAACTAGCATGTCTTTTTTTAGAAATTCATCTTCAATAATTCACCGTATATCTATAATTCTATATAGTAATTGAAAATTAACACTTTTAAACAACACTTGAAATAATAACCCAATAATAGACATGTACAAATGAGCCTTAAGAGCCCAAAGCTACTGTTAAACAGCCCAGTTTCCTAAGAATGGTTTTCTGAGTCAAAATGATCCATCCAAAATATTAAATAAATTTAATAATCCAAAATATTAAAAATTAATGATTGGAGGAAAAATAATTTTAATACAACATCTTAGAGCATCCACACAAGTTTTGCAAGATCCTTTGCAAGATGACATGACATGCCATGTGGTTTGCAAGGCCTTACAAGACCAACGTTGTCTTTTTAAATTAGAAAACCCTTTCATAAAATAAATATATTAAAAAATAACATTTTTTAATTTAATTAATTAATTTGTTTGTTTATTTAAATATTAATTATTAATATGTTTATTATTTATATTATAATTTATTAGTTTAGAAAGGAGTTTGGTCTTGCATGTGTGTGGAATGTGTTATTGCAAAGCTGATGTGACACTTTAGAAAAGAATATGGTCTTGCAGGTGTGTGGATGGCCTTATGATCAACATACATAGATGATAGATCTGATATGATTTTCGGTAGGTGACAACGGTCATAAACAAACCAAACATTAAAAGAACGACACTTAAAAATCGAACATCATGACTAGACCTTACAAGACCAAATTAAAAATAAACTTTGTGTGCTAACGATCCGGCATTCTTAAAAAGTACGATCTTAAATAATTTCAATTAATTATTGCACGCATGACGTCTATTATTACAACCACTGTTTAATTTACCCGAATTTAAATCAAACTCAATATTACTATTGTTTTCATGCTAAAAACAAAACATCCTCATATACTGAAAATTTCCACAAAATTGTATATATCTTTGCAAAAATACAATCTGATTTCAAATAATTATTTCATATGGGTGTCGTTAATTATAATCATTGCTTAAATTTGACGGAATTAACCAATCAAAATTGAACCCAATAGCTACCAAAAATGGAAGTTTAATTGATGAATTTACTTTGTTTTCTTGATAAAAGCAAAACAGCCAAAGAAGTATAAAATTGCCATAAATGTGTAGTTAATTCAAATTTATTTTCGTATCCTCTTAAAAAATGAACCCCACAAAGCTCCCACTCTCTGTGCATCAATTTGATAATGGTGGAAAGATTCAGATTTTGATTTCAGACAGAGTGTTCTCCATTGACTTTTGGCGTCGCCGCCTACTACCTTCAACAACTCTGATTCTTTGATACAACTCACAAAAACCCTACTCGTTTCTTCACCTCTGATTTTCTTTCAAGGTTTTGTTGTATTGCGATTATGTCTATCAAACTCAGAAGAAATTAGGGTTCTTTTGATAATTAGTAAGAAATGGGTTGGAAGAATCCATTTAAAGAAGTGACGAATTCAAAGCCATTGTTCTTAACGGTGTATGGTACTGTGTTGATTGGAATCCTCTTTTCTGCCATTTATGTCTTCTCCGCGGTTTACACTCCTGATTCCGCCTTCTCTTGGAGCCTCTCTCAACGTATCTTTTCTCATCTCATTGAATATACTTACACTGATCTATATCTCTTTATTATGTACTTATGACATGATTATAACTTTGCGTTTTCTTGACCTGTTTATGTGTTCTTTTGTTGTCATTTGAAATTTAGAATAAATTCACCAAAAATGGCACTTCTCACATGTATATGATGTTATTGCAAATGTTTCTTAGGCTCCGTTGGGAGCTTGGATAGTATTTTTTTTTCGTGTGCATTCTCTCCAAGATCTCTTAAAAAGCACCCTTAGTTTTGATCTATTGTTATCTTATGAAACGCAGTCACAGCTTGCAATTGTAATTGAAGCTCTTTTACTTGAAAATTTTGAACTAATGTCACCCCAATTCTACTTTAATGCCCATAAAATAGAATTTCTAGAGTCCATTTCATGATACATAGCTCATTTGCACCACTAGATCAAGACTCTAGTTTGAAGTCTAGAAATTGTTCGAATTATATAGTCCTGAATCCTGATAGCTTTATAGATTACCATTTTGACAGTTGATGGGTGTTAGTTAATCGATACTTTTTTTGGTTATTATTATTGGTTTAAGATTTTAAGTTTTTAACTTATCTTTTCATTCATGACTTATGATAGATGTGGCACCTTCTTCCCCAAATCAAACTCTTGATTCTTATCCATTAAGAGTGGGTGGTGGTTTAATGGCACCTATGCCTCAGCCCCATGGAGGGAAATTAAAACCCATTTGGGGAAGGCCCCCACCGGATTCAAAGATGCCCCCATTGGAGACATTTCGTTTAACAAAAGAATTGGTTCAAGAAAGGGTGAAGGATAACGTTATTATAGCAACCTTTGGTAACTACGCCTTCATGGATTTTATCCTCACGTGGGTTAAACACTTGACCGATTTGGGTGTGGAGAATCTTCTTGTTGGTGAGTTGTTTTTGGTTCCCGCCACAGACTAATAAAAGTTTTCGAACCCATTTTTCAAAGACTTAAAGAAACCCGAACTGTTCCTTTCCAGGTGCAATGGACACAAAACTATTGGAGGCTTTATATTGGAAGGGTGTGCCGGTTTTTGATATGGGGAGTCATATGAGTATGATAGATGTTGGATGGGGCTCGCCAACATTTCATAAAATGGGACGGGAAAAGGTCATTTTAATTGATTCGATGCTACCTTTTGGTTACGAATTACTCATGTGTGATACTGACATGGTCTGGTTAAAGGTATCGCCTTTGCACCTGTTTCTTTTATAATTTTCATTATCAGTTTCTTCACAAAAATGTTTTCTAAAATCTGCTACGTTTCTTGAACAGAATCCACTCCCGTATCTTGCACGTTATCCTGAAGCAGATGTGTTGACGTCAACTGATCAAGTTACGCCGACAGTTTCTGATGACCGCTTAGACATCTGGCAACTAGGTGAAAATTAGGAGATAAATAGCTTTGCGTATTGATATACAATCATTCTTGAATCACGCTAATTGAAAAATGTCTTGGAGAAAACAGTCGGAGCTGCATACAATATAGGTATTTTCCACTGGCGGCCAACTGATTCTGCAAAAAAGTTGGCAAAAGAATGGAAAGATATGCTTTTAACCGACGATAAGATATGGGACCAGAATGGTTTCAATGATCTCGTGCACAGGCAATTGGGACCATCTGTTGATGACGAAAGTGGACTTGTTTACGCTTATGATGGAAGCCTAAAGCTTGGACTTTTGCCCGCAAGTATATTTTGTAGCGGACATACTTACTTTGTTCAGGTAAACTTATTTATTTGATTATTGTTTCATACTTTCAGTTATCTGGCATTTTTTAAATCATCATGCTGAATTTGCAGGCAATGTATCAACAACTCAGATTGGAGCCTTATGCTGTGCATACTACGTTCCAATATGCAGGAACCGAAGGAAAGCGTCATCGGTTACGTGAAGCTATGGTTTTCTATGATCCACCGGAATATTATGATTCACCAGGTACTAGTTTTTGCATCTTTTCCGTACAGGTTAACTTTTTTATCCTATTTTAACTTTCGGGTATTCATGTTTCGTGTTATACAGGAGGTTTCTTGACATTCAAGCCATCCATTCCAAAAAGTTTATTACTAGATGGGGAACATAATCTTGAAACGCATTTCACCCTTGTTAATTATCAAGTATGCATATATGAACGTATTTCTTCTGTTTCCAATCTTATGATAATTCGAGTCTTTCCCTTTTGTAACTTGTAATTTGATTTATGCTAGTGGATTTCAGATAAAGCAAATAAGGACTGCGCTTGCCATAGCATCAATCTTGAATCGTACTTTGGTGAGAAACATTTACTTTGAATCACTTACATTTCATAGTACCGTGTCTTCAGAAGACATTAAAATTTCTTTTTGTGATAAAGATTTCATTTTGTAAATGTTAGTGTGATTGTATTGGCAAGACCTTTATTAATTTTCATATGTTACTCTTATTATGTCAAGTTTGTTGTTTTATTTTCGAATGCCAACTTAAAGTCTTTACTAATTTGCAAATTTTAGGTTATGCCGCCAATGTGGTGTAGATTGGATAGATTATGGTTTCCACATCCGGGAGTTCTCATAGGGTCAATGACAAGACAACCCTTCATCTGTCCTTTGGATCACGTATTCGAGGTACGTTTCTTGTTGCAAGTTTCGTCTGAAAAGGCTGCACCGAATAACTTCAATTACTTGTTTGAAAAAAGCATTTTTATTTCTGCTTTTTTGTGTCCACAAATGGTAGCATCTTTGTTTTTAAGTGAGATTAGCAATATGCTGTAAAATAGACGATTTGTGCAGGTGCATACGATGTTAAAGGCATCGCCAGAGGAGGAATTTGGGCCTGGAATCGATATAAGAGAGTATTCTTTATTTGAAAATCCGTTGATGCCTGCACAGGTATGCTGATTGCTGATCTTCATGTGGGGTTATTTCTTAAGTTGATTTTGACCTGACGTTATCTTTGCACGATTTCGTGGTTTTAGGTGAAGGAATCATGGCTGGATGTACAACTATGTCAACAAGGGTCAGAAAATTGTGAATCAAACAGCACAAACACAAGACTAGTCAGATTTCCAAGGCACAGCAATGAAGAAACGGTATGCAAAGTTGATAGATATTAGGAAACAAAATGGCAAAGTTTATATATTCATTAATGAATAAACCGAAAAGAAGGCTTTGGTATAATTAGTTCTCTTATGCACCTGAACTAATTTGGTGTAATAATAGCCGGGTGATTCATTGGTGCGATTATTTTCTATATAATTACTATTTTCTGCTTATAATCATTTGAATTTCAGCCTCACTGTGACCAATTTGTTTAATGTTGAACAGTTTAAAACGGTATTCTCCCCATTGAAGGATGTGAAAGTCATCCAATTTTCATCAATGCAAGACGCGTTTCTAGGATTCACCGATAAGGCAAGCAATCCATTTCCCCTTTCTTTTAGTTTCTCGTCGTGAAAACAATTGCAACACCTTTCTATATCTATTAAACCAAACGTACCCCTCTCGGAGATAGGGTTTGGTATAATTTCTTTTCTAGAAATGTTTTATTTAATCTACCAATTTTACTTGCTCGTTATCTAAATGATTTTTTGGAATGAGTAACTCGTGATAAATTTTTGATATGGTCAGACAAGGGAGCAAAAATTCAGGAACCGGGTGAAGCGATATGTGGGAATATGGTGTTGTGTCGACAAACACACTCCAGGTCACATATATTACGACATGTATTGGGATGAGAAACCCGATTGGAAGCCTCTCCCTCCGCAAACCCCAGAAGATGATCACCCTCATTGGTGATCCATCATAAGCAAGCAAGCAAACACGTGAGATTTTTACGGGACGAATTTCTAACGTATAATCGAGTCCTTAAAATCAACAGCCTTTTTGATACATGGTTATGGTACTGTACTTTCATGTATACAACGAGCGAAGGGTCGTTGAGTGATTATCGGGGCTCGGTTTTGAACAATAATGTTATACTGACTTGTACATCGCACATTAATAGTTGTAATTTGTTTGATGATTTATCGGTTTCAACGTAGAGAAAGGTTTGATTTTGTTCTTCTGTGCAACAAATAAGTGAGAAAATGACAGCAGAAACAAGTAAATTAAGCCTTTTGCATTTGATGTTGTTTGAATTTTCTACTCTCATTCCCAGTTCCGTTCCATCAATCACATGAAGACATATATATATAATTAATGTATTTAATCAATGTTTATTTATGTGATTAGTGGATATGAACGTGACTTGAAAATTTTGGACAACAAATTCTTATCCGACGTGACATTCATTTTTGGAATACAGAAATCTTGCATTAACTATTGTTTACAAGAAAAAAATAACTCAAGGGACGGTTTATGACTTACACAAGAGTAGGGGGGGTAAAGTGCAAAACTATCGATAGAAATTTCAAAACACGTATGAAAAAGATCCTATAAATCCGCCATGGTAGCATGTCAACCATGAAAACGTTTTTCCATCAAAAGTATTTATATTAATGGTTTGCCGAGAAAGTTAAATGACTACGATTGGAAAAATAAATGAATGCTCATATTCTCGAAAAGATACTCATTTATTTTGATTTCGATAGACAAAACATATAATCTTCAAAGTTCGATTTTGTACCATTCTATACTTAATTAGGAGGTCGTATACATCATATTTTATGGTATATGTAAAATTTATCTTCAATTTTTATTTTTGCAGGGTTCCCGTGTGATTCCTTGATATATAGCTTCATTTTAGCGAAGAGACAAGGGGGTTTGTAATTTATTGGGACTATGGCGGATCAACCTGGTGCAAGTGGCACGGATGCCAATAAAAATAATCCTCCACCGTCAATAGGACAACCTTTGCCAGGGGGATATCCTCTACATGGAGAACATCCACCATCAACCGGGGGATATCCTCCCCACGGAGAACATCCACCGTCAACGGGGCAACCTTCACAAGGAGGATATCCTTCTCAAGGGTATCCACCATCCGGGTACCCTCCACAAGGGTATCCACCACAACAATACCCACAAGGATATCCTCCTCAACAAGGCTATCCACCACAAGGATATCCTCCTGAACAAGGGTACCCACCACAAGGACATCCGCCTCCACAAGGTTATCCTCAAGGGTATCCTCCGCAACAAGGATATCCACCTTCTGGATATCCCCAAGGAGGTCCTCCTGGTGCATATCCACCATCAGGTTATCCCGGTGCATACCCACCGGCCGGTTACCCTGGTGCACCTCAAGGTGCTCATCCTGGTCAACATGGAGGTATAAATGTCAACTAAGATTGGTCAAGACATTATAATTCAAAAGTATGAAATATATTTCGTAGTTCCTTTAAATCTTTCTCATACTTGCAGCACAAAAAGGAGAAAAAGGAGCCGGTGGCGTAATGGGAGTGATCGCGGGGGGAGCGGCAGCATATGCAATGGGTCACTACGGACATGGTCGCGGTCACGGTCACGGTTATGGTCACGGTCATGGTGGAAAATATAAACATGGAAAACACAAGCACGGAAAATACAAGCGTGGAAAGTTTGGCAAGCACAAGGGTAAAGGAAAATTCAAGATGTGGAAGTAAAATTTCGACAAGGAAATCTTTAACGTGTTGGAATTCTAAATACGACTGTTTTATAAAAACCGTTTTATATGTACTATCTTATGCTTCATAAGCTTCTTTTGTTATCATGGTATTTTTGAACTAAATGTTGTTAACATATTCAAGGATATAATGTCGTTCTATCTATTGGTTTAGGTAACATAAATTTGATATGTAAATTAGACGAGTTAAAGGCTCTTAAGTAGTCGGATTTAAAGAACATTGATTTACCAATAAACCAAGTCCAAAACCAAAATCTCATGTCACCCGAATGATAGTTTTTGGACGAGACAATGATGGTCATTATAATCTATAAATGGAAACACCACACTGAAAATGATGGTCGTTTAGCATGTTAAAGTCCCACATCAACTAGATTTAGATCATTTCTCTTGATGGAGCATCTCTGCTCCTTAGCGATCCATTGTAAAGTAATACGGGGCTTTCACATATCCTTAACAGATCCCCAAGTTCTAAATGTCAATGAAGGTCCAAGTTAAGGGTTGGAAAGTTGTGTACAACGTCAAGTGAGGCCGGAAATTGATCAAGGTGGTGGGTTGTGGCCAATAGGATTGTAAATGAATCGAATGTTCAATGAACTGCTTGTTAGGGAAGTTTCTTTTATGTTCATATATTTAATAAATGAATGAACATAAACAAGATTTTTAATTTGCTTACTAAAACAAATGAAAAAAGGACAATGCTCTCATTCGTTCATTTACATTCGTGAATGATTGGTAATATTTTCGTTAATGTTTGTTATAAGATAAATGACCATATTATATGTGTTGTGATTCCATGTGGTTACGAAGGCTCGAGATGTTTTGGCGTATATATACCCTACTAAGTCCAACCTTTGGTCCATACAGGAACCGAGAAGATCAAGGTGCCCAAACTAAACGAGACGATTATGGTTGTCAAGGCGTAGACGTATGCTCGCCAAGGATGCGTGCTCTCTCTCATTGCTCCAAATTCCGCAATAAAAGTTGAAACAGTACTCAAACAACCACACAAACCAAACTGTACGCTTGTTGCCACAATGCCAAAATGTGTGTTTGTAATCTGCATGATTATCGATGATAAAAACATGTGTTAGTGAACACATGTACGCATGTAGTTACGTTTGTTCGTGAGGGATGTTAAAAATGCAAAAACCAAATAACGGAAACTTACAGCTTTCTTCATGGTAGCCATGGCTGCCATGATGCAGGCGGCAACTACGTTGGCAATTAGTGTCCCAAAAGGCATCCATTTCATCACCTCTGTCGTTCCTAAGCCTTGTCCGTTAAGTCGTGCTAAATAGAATCTGATCCATACACCAATCGGTCCAATTATGCAACCGAGCCACAAGCGACTTGTACTGCTATCATGGTCAAAATCCTTCATCAACAATGCCACACTCACACCCCAAAGCAACACCAGCAATGTTATCATCACCACTATTAATATCCCTTGACTCGTAATCGTATTTACTTGAGAGAAGCCAAACTTGGAACTTAGACTTGTTTTGTTAATAGCCCATTTGAACCCTTTGGCAGTCTCAACCCCGAATACGAAGGAAGAGGCAACAAGAGACAAACCTGCACAGCAAACCCGAATGAATGAAACAAACCATTGCAAGACAGAGCCAGGTCAGCATTCATGTAAAAGTGAATTACCTAGTAGAAATCCAAGCACAGCGAAAACCCAGTGACCATCGACACTAAGCTCAAGCATTTTCTGATTCCAGCCGCTAAATGTGGTGAGACTCCCCAAGTAACCTGTTGTCAATCCGATGGCTAACTCAGGGGAGAACTTGGATATATCTCCTTTATAAACAACGCCAAACCAACCCATCAAGAATGAACCAACCTTGAATATGCAACAGGGAGAAAAGAAAGAGTTATAAGATGCTCAAAGAACTTGGAAGAAATCCTCATGAAAGTTGAGCAAACATGTCGATAGAAAGAATGATGCTATTACTGGGATTTAAAAAAATGTATGAATTTTTGCAGGTAAAGGTAGGAGGAGAGAAAGAATGAAACTTTTTAATGAGAAAATGATACCATATTGGGAGCAAGATCAACATACATATAGCTCTGGTCACTTGTGGCACCAACCACTTCAGGACCAAATAATTTTTCTAGTAGGTACCTTGTCAATACCTGCATGCATAAACGAAACCATTATGAGAAACAGTGAAATGTTGAAATGCCAAATTGATATACCCTCCATCTTGAAAGAGTGGAACTTTGACTAGTGTTACTTTAAAAAAAAGTACTTTTGAACATCAAATAATATTGACATGGGTTCTGATCTTTTGGGGGAAAGTTCAAAAAAGTGAAGTGAAGAAATTTATCTTTTGACGCAGGACTTACAAATATAAGGTGGTTTAGCACATTACCCCAAGAATGCCAAGTACGGCAAGATGAATACGGGATGAGATGTATGTCATGAACCATGGCAACTCTTTTTCGCACTCCTGCATATGAAAGTTTTCCACGATTTATCAGCGTGCATTGAATTGTCCTCAACAGTGATATGAAGTCATAACAATGGAGAAGCATAGAATCATGTAAGGTAAACATACTTTATTCTGGCTTTGGCCATGTAATAATGTGTCCGGTGAAGAAGGAGATGCAGTTGGGAGCTGTGATTCTTTAAAAGAATGTTCTTGAATTGGAACTACCAGATTTTCTCCACTATTATCGAAAGAGAATCTGGGTCTACCACTCCCACTTCCATTATACCGTTTACTATGAAGTGCCCTATCTCCAGTATCTCCTGCCTCTGAGACGGATCGACAATCACTGCCATCATCAACTTCATTGTGGCCAATTCCTAATAGATTAGAAGAGTGCCTCCTCAAGGAAGAATTTGTACTGCTAATCCGACTAAAAGACCCACTTATTCTTGGTTCGAAGTCATTGTGATTGTGACCATAATCCATTATGATTCCTCAGGTTCCTACTGCAATAACTTTACAAGCAATGCAGATTAATTCTTGATGCAAAATCCAAGTCATACGTAACATGATAACCATAGGCATACAGTTTACACATTCTTAAAACAAGAACCAGTTAAATACTTCTCTTATGAAAACCAACAAGAACAAAATTTCATAACAAGTGATGTCACCTGCTGCATTACTTAAAAATCTAAATAATCATTACCTAATGGAAGAAAATTGTATTTAAGGCATCCCAGATGATGAAAAAGTCTTTAAAGAATAGACTTTGAAACACACCACACATAGGGCCCATAGATATGAAGGCATAAAATACATGGAATGATTGATTTATGATCATAACAGATATTTGTTTGGTTAATGAGAATGGCACATTCTTATTCTAATCTATTCACATACCGAAAATGTTTAATGCAAAACCAAACCCAATAAATCCCAATTAAAGGGTCTACATGCAAAGTAATAAACAAATCAGTTACTTAAAACATCATTATAAGAAGTATTTTAATTGCCAAAAGGTTAAGTTAGTGGTAAAGCATGATAATCAAGTTGTAGTCCAATAAAAGAGCAAAAAGAAAAGAACACGTCAAGCAATCATATCCAATTCAACAAAATAATGACCACAAAAGGTTCCCATCAATCATAAACATGGAAATCAACGATCATACACTTTGATTTTTCCTAAAATCCAATTCGATTACAACGTCGCATCTAAACCTAATTCGTAAAAAGCAAAATAGACAGATCTGAATCGGATATTATAATTTATAAACTTAGTAATTAGTAAAAACACTAATATAGGTATTCTTGACGGCATAAATTTCTGAGATTGCATCATAAAGCAAACTTTTCAATTGCCTTTTCTAGAATTAAGTAATCAAACAAGAAATGAATCTGTTAGTGCGTTTACACATCAAGGATAAAAAATCATTTAATAAAATTTTAAGCGATGACATAACTGAATTTCAAAATACACCAAACACATGTATTGAAAATAAGTGACAACTTCAGAGAGGTAGGGTGTTATTCACCATAATGAAGACGATGGGGGAAGTCCGATGAAGTTAACGGCGACGGGAGTGCCGTCGATGAGTGGTGAATCTTGCTGCTGCACTTTTGTTTTTTTCCTTTTGTTTTAATTAATGCGGCTCTCGTTGGTTTGACGCTGATGGAAAAAGGCAAAAGAAAAAGAATGGAAACGGGAGAAAGGAAAATATTTTTTCCTGTTCTCAGAGCATCTCCAAAAGCTTTTCCGTTTTGAAGAAAATAAGGAAAATGAGGATTTTGGAACACAAATAAGTTCCAACAGCTTTCTTAAAAGTTTCCCTAAAACGAGGATAATAGGATTTTCTCCAAAAATTTCTCCAAATATGGAGAATGCTCCAAATATGATTACAAGTGTTTTTACAAATATGGGAAATCTGTTGGAGATGTATGTAAATTTTTTTGGGGATTTTGACTTTTGCTTCCTCATTTTGGAAAATTTGTGGGGAAGCTTTGGAGATGCTCTTAACAGGAGAGAAACGAAAGAAAAGAGTGTCATTTTTACTAATATATCCTTAAAAATATATCTTTTATAATCAAATATCGGGTAGTTTAATAATTTTAATAATTTTAGTAAATATTTTTAAATGTTTTTAATTTCTTTATTTTCTTTTCTTTCTCTTTCCGCTCACATTTGGAGAAAGTTTTGAAAGGAAACTTATCGTTATTTTTCTTCCATGTCCTTTCCTTTCTTTCCTAAATAAGCTTTGAGAACACGAGTTTTTTTACTTTTCTCCTCTTTCCTTTCCTTTCCTTTCCATAGTAAAATGAGTTTCAAGGACACAACGTTAGGAAAAAAGTTCGAATCGGTTCGGTTGACTTTTCACATATCTTTTTTTTAATAATATATTCTAACAGAGTAAATGAAAAAATAATTTGCCAATAAGTAGAGTTTTTTCATCAAATGGTCTTTGTCTTTGGACCTAGGGGCAGATTCGGTATTTGCTACGAGCGGAGTATCGAGGATGGATAAATCAGATTCGGGGGTGTTCGGAATTGCTTATTTAAAAGTGCTTATCAATTTATGTGTTGATAAAAAAGAGTTTCTACAATAAGTTGATAAAGAGTTTGGACAAATAAGTTGATAAAGAGTTTTAAATAAGTTAGAATAGGGTAACCTATCAAAAACAACTTATTTGTGATTCATAAGCATTTTTTTTCTCTCAATCCAAACACTATAAATAGCTTATTTGTGGTGTGGAAAAGTCATAAGCAATCCGAATCACCCTCGGTACATTGATAAAACCACCAACATTAAATAGTGACTTCGAATACGAGAAATGCCAGTTAAACATATTTCGATCGTTTACTGTTTTTGACCTCCACAAAATTATAGAATGAAACACTATATTCAAGAAATTATGGTTACAAACATGTGACTTACATTATTTAAAGTTCATATTTAAATAACAATCACATGTATTTTAATGATTTTATGATAAAAAATAAATAATTATGAACTTATTTTATTATTCTCATCTAAATTTGAAAAATAAATAATGAATAATAAAAATAAAAATAACATATAATCATTTATTTTTATTGGTTTATTGTACATTCTTACTCATATATATACATCAATACATAAATGATATATTTCTTTTGTTTAATAAGTTTAAGGACTTTGTTAGAAAAAATCAGGGCTTAACCGTTCAATATATGAAAGTTTGATCCCGCTTGTTAATAACTTAATAGGCTTAATGGCACTCACATGCCACAACTTATTCGGTCAACTATTCATGGCTGTTTGGTTAGAGGTGTGCAAAAACTCATCTAATCCAATTTTTACCGACCGATTCAATTTGAATCGAACGGCTATAATCAAATATCCAATTGTAATCGAATCAAATTATATCCAATTAAAACCAATCCAATTCAATCCAGCTAGAAGTTATGTTTAGTGTTTTTTAATTGTTTTCTCATAGGTGTCTTTTTTGTCGTTGAGAAATGATAGATTTCATATTACCATATGTTAGAGATGGTCAAATGGACCTGGCACGGGACCGACTTGGGACCAGCACGACCAGGGACCATTTGGAACTGGTTTGGGCCCGCGGCCGACCCTTAACCGGTTAGATTTTCATCCAAAAATAAAGGCCCGGTCCAGGACCGGTTATGGGACCGGCTCGGTTTTTATATAAAATTTATTTTTAAGTATATTTTAAATAAAAACGTATTTGTTAGCGTATTTGATTGACTCAATTAATATATTTTTTAAAGTGATAGAATTTTTTTGTGCATTTGATAGACCCAATTATGATAAAAAGCGTATTTGTTAGTGTATTTGATTGATCAAATTCTTCAAAAAAATTATAAGTAAAAATTCAACTTTATAAAATAATTAAGTGAGACCGCGTTGGGTCCGGTCCGGGAACGGGATGGTTCTCATAATCGGTCCTTATAAAGCTTACGAGATCACTATTTGAGACCGATTACGAGACCACTATTTGAGACCAGGACTGACTTGGGTCCAACCCGACCTAACCTGAGACCGATTGTTGACCATTTCTAGCATATGCTAAATGTAACAACCCAAAATCCCAATCATGCGATAATATAAATAGACAATCCCAAAACTGGGTTCAATTACAAAACATCCCGAACTGGGTCCCAATACATAACCAAAACAATAATTAGCTAACAAAGTCTATCATAAATCGCAGCGGAAAAACGCTAGTCCACAGCCGAGCATCTATCTAGCGGATGCTATAGTGATCTATACTAAGGCCGGCGTCTCTACAACTTCAGACTTTCTCTTTCCCCTTGCTGTAAGAAACGCTACTAACCTGCTTACCTGAAAAAAGTTTTAGTTTTGAAAGCAAGGGTTAGACCATAAGGTCTAGTGAATTCTCTCTGAAAACAGTTTTAACGCATTTCCATCCTTGCAACAAATAACTTTTATAATGATAAAACAACATAGTAATCAACGGACAACTTCCACACATGGGTATATGCACAGTGGTCTCCACGACCATCACCTTCACGCGATGTCCACAATCGGGGGGGCCAATAGATGCCCATACTCGTGTGCACAAGAAACAGATTCTAGGCACCCGGTCCACCACAACTCCCAAGAATCTCCAGGACTCAAGGTACAACTCAGTCTCACTGTGCAACCCGACTCCACATACAAGCATATCAACATGAAAACGAAGTAGATCATGGTATGCAAAACAACAATCTCGTAATTTAAAGAATAACCTTTCTCATGTCCTAATACGAAATCCGCACCCCAATATCAATTTATGAAAAACGTACTAAGGAGATTTTCACATAAAAGAAGAGTTCAAGGGGACTCACCTGATTGTGGAGGTTTAAAACACACGCGACTTACTTTCAAACTAACCGGTCCGAACACCTAAACATTTACCAATAAACCAACATCAGGACTCCAACTAGAAAACTCCCGATCGAAACCACTGTCCGGGAAAGCATTATCCGGAACTCTATTTTTCAGACTAATATCCGAAAACCTAAACTAATTAATCCGGACATACCCACATCCGGAAAGATTTCCGGATTCCGGGTAAAATTATCTAGACTCCATTTCGGAAACACACCAATCCGGAAACTAACTTATCTGGATTCTCTTCCGAAAACTACTTATCCGGATTAGGCGACACCCGGATTGTCGCGCACGGTAAACCCCAAAACCCTTAAATTGATTAAAGACGTCGATATTTGTCTTAAACTCATTTAAACACTTATTTGGGTTAATATTTCTGTTGGTCCCGAAGGGCTATACAAGTTTGTAGAAGGGGGGGAATGAATACAAACACTAAGATTTTACTTTTCTAAATTGTTTATTGATAAATCATTAACAATTTACAGCTTATTGCAGAAACAAGATTAAGGATAAACCTAAATCTAAACAAGTTGGAACACTAAGTTTCTTGCACTAAGAAAGAGAAGGAAATTACTAATGATAACCTATCTCAAGATAAGAAGGATGAACTTGTCCAGAGTTAGCAAGTTACTTCAAAATGAAGTGAGTTCTTCTTCTTATATACTGCATGCATTTAATGCATGGCAGTTTACACTTTACACGTGGCAGCAGCTCATTGGTTGTACGTCATTGACCTTTGTTGACAACCTTAGTAGCCGCATGTTTGAACAGTGTAGTATCAGAGTGGTTGTACGATTTCAGACAATAAGGAGGTTCTTTTTCTGACATATCGTACAGAGACGTGCAAGGGTGGTTAAGACAAAAGTACTTTGTACGGAGGACTTCATGATCAGCTTTTCGTTGATTCAGCGATTTATCATTCTATATCAGCGAATGATAGAGTTCAGCGATAGCTGAAGTCTTGTACTTGATACTTCACGTTGAGTGGACAAATCTGAGTCTTCGCTGATCCGCATCAGTTCATTAGGAGACTTGTCGCTGGTTCTTGAGCTTGATCTTCGACTTCAGCGTAGAACCTATGTTGACGTGAAACTTGTCTTCAGAGATCATAAGTAAACAACTAACTTATCAGCGATCACCATAAGTACTGAACAGACTCAGAGCATTATGGTGAACAGTGTTCGCTGAATGTTTAATCTAAAGAGCGAGAGTTCCTATCAGCGGTACTGTAAGATCTTAGTACTTATCAGCGATAGTGAAACTCTGATACATATTGTTTACTTACAATTTTCACTAAGTATACAAGATAGGGTCATTATCAAATCACTGAGGGTTTGGATCAACAATCTCCCCCTATTTGATTATGACATAGCAACAGAGAAAATTGCTATTTAATGAAAACATAAGGATAAAAAGAACTCATAAAATATTTGTCCCTTTTACTGTTTTCTGGGATCTTTTCTGTACTGATGGAGTAAAGTACGTTCGCTGAAATTTTTCTTTAAACTTTGTAAAGATTACAGATGGAAGTGGAAAAATTACAAGTACAGCTAATACAATTACAAGTACAAAAGATGTAGACAGATAAGGATAGAAAGAATTACAAGGCGATCCTATCCGTCAAAAGGTTCTTCCTTAATGAGAAGTCCATCAAGGGTCTTTGATGTGGGAATCATCCAGTCAGGGACATCTACTCCTTGATTCTTTTTGTTCAGAGCTTCTTCAAAAATCAAGGGCTTCAGGTGTCTAGCTTTAATGTCGCGTCTGACTTCACACCAGTATATGAGATCTCTGAGTTGTTCGATGGGAGTGATTGGAAGCTCAGAGATGCGTTGAAAGTGATGGTTTCATTCGTAGTCTAGAAAGAATATGCCATAAGGATCACTTACAACTGTGCCAGGAATGAAAGTTTCTCCAGGTGGTAGGGAGGTGTTAAGCGTTGAGAGATCAGCATCAGGGCCAAGAACTTCAGCACGAGAGAAACCAATACATGTTTCATTCCGTATAGGAGGACCTGAGTCTGAGACTTTCTTTTCCTTTGCAGAGACTCTTCTTTGTTGAGGAGGAAGAAGAGTAGAAGGAGGAATATCCACAGCAGAAGAAACCAGGTCGATCTGTTTGTTTAAGATCTTCTCGACGTGGCTCTTGAACTTTGAGCGCGATCCCTGAATGGCTAATTTCACTTCCAACCATTCAGAGAGACCAAACTTCTCTAAGGAGGCAGCATAGAAGGTTTGCTTGGTTTTGTCTTCTCTGTAGACATCAACTTCAACAACAGGAACGCCTGCGTACAGTCTTCCTCTGATGTTTACTTTGATGATTTTGGATGGTCGAGATCGATAGTTCAGCATTTCTTTACACCATTCCAAAGTCGTATCAGAGACCTTAGTCTTTTCTTCAACGATCCTTTGAGCATCATCCCATAGCTGACGTTGGACGTCAATGGGAGCTCTTTTCAGCTTGGGGTCTTTCACTGATTTTTGGACAAGCTGGATGGCGAGTTCTCTCTCTTTTTCTTCAGTTTCCCTTCTTTCAGCGATTAGGCGTTCAGCTCTGAGGTGATCCTTGTATTCTCTTTTTGAAAGTTTGAACTTTATAGGAATGGAAGGAAGTTGATCACGCCTCAGAATGATTCGTTGATCTTCTAACTTCTTTATCATCTCATCTTTTCTTCTCTGATCCTCTTCACTTAGCTTTTGAGGAGCCAAGGAAGGTCTGTTTTTGTGAGATAGCATATGTTCTTCAGGTTCATCAGTCTCAGAGATCAAATCTAAGACCGGGATTATTTCTTCAGCGTTGGGAGCTGGATTATTGTTGGTGAAGTCGCAGCTGTAGGAGCTTCAGCGATATCCTCAAACAAGGGAGAGGACTAGCTGAAACACATCGATCGTTCGAGTAAGAACATTGGGTAGAACAGAGAGAGAGAAAGAATGGGATAAAGTGTATGGAGGTTTTAGTGAGTGTAGAACTGATAATGTGTATAGAGAGGAGGGATGTAGTGTTAAGGAAGATTAGTGTACCTGACAAACCGGCTTTTTAAGCAAGATCGTCAGATTTTCATCGTCTTCAGCGACACTTTTTCCTTTGCCCTTGTCAGCTTCAGACGCTGATGGCTTTGCCCGCTCCCCTGTAGGTTCATTTATCAGAATTCCTTTAAGATCTTTAGTTCTCTGAGCAGGCTTGACGATAAAAGAGTCATCATCATCATCATCATTCTTTGGAGAAGAGGATGGTTCATCATCAGACAAGTCGATGGCTTCTTCATCTTCAGCTTCAGACTCAGATTCTTCAGCTTCTTCTTCGAGTTGCTCTCCCTCAGATGCAGAGGTAAGCTTCTCGGTTCCCTCAGGGTTTTCATCTCCCTGAGGTCCAGCGGCTGCTTCTTCAATTGTCTTCTCACCTTCTTCAGTAAAGGTGAGGTCTTTAGTCTTCTCTCCCCTGATAGATTCATCATAGGAAAGGTCTTCAGCGCTCTTCTCTTCCCCTTTTTCATGATGAGTGGGGGAGGAATGTGATGATTCAGTAGCTTGTGTTGGTTCCCTATCTTCTTGGCCAGGGATCCCCACACAGATTTCAATCGCTGATAATCTGTTTTCTAGACCAGAAATACCAGGATTGATCTTCACGAGTTCAGCACGATCCGTCGGAGTAAAGGATGAAGGTGCAGGGACAGGGGCAGGGGCGGTCGTGTTGGTCAGGATCTGCTTCATCATTGTCATCATAGAATTGATGTCATTCTTCATTGTATTGACATCAGTCTTCACAGAACTCATGTCAGTCTTTACCGTACTGACTTCAGTCTTTACAACAGACATCTCTCCTTCGAGTTTTCCAACCGATGTCTTCAGCGTTGTGACCTCGCTGGACATGGTGTGAACTGATGTTTTGATGGCGACGTAGTCTGTGTAGATGTCAGCGAGAACTTTGGCAAAGTCGCTGAGCGTTTTATCAACCTTCTCCAAGTCAGCTTTGGAGGCATTCTTTTCGACCACGGTTGTCAGCTTTGTGAGATTCTCTCCAACGTTTGTTACAGCTGAAGAGTTGTCGGAAAGAGTAGTTGTGAGACCTGTCAGCTTCGTCTCTATAGTCTTCAGAGAGGCGTTGATGTCTCCCAAATTAGGACCTGTAACATATAAGAACTTGTGAACAGAGGAAAGCTCAGAAGTTTGGGGTTCAGTTACAGTGTATAGGGGTTGGTGTATACCTGGAGGATTGGTGAATTCATCAAAATCTCGATGTCCTGAGAAAAGTTCCATGTCGTCAGCTAAAGTGCGTGGACGCATGGTCATCTCTGCAGGTCCTACGCCCATCATTCCCTGAGTGTCAGCGTTAGCTTCTGGAGGAATGACAGGTGCTTCAGTGATAACTGGAGTAGAGTCCAATTGAGTAGAGGGAGAAGCGAAGGTTGAGAATGGAGGTTGGGTGCGGAGTTCAGCGTTGGATTCGCTGAGAATCGCTTCGTCAGTCTTTTGAGAGACTGAAGAAGGTTGAGAATGGAGGTTCGGTTTCGGGACGGGAAAATCGGTACTAGTACCACTTAGGACCGAAAATATGAAAATGTATCGAATGTGTATCAAAACCAATAGCAAACCAAAACATCTTCGTAATATTTCAAATGTGTTTCAAAGCAATTCCCGAATCCCAAATTTGTCGATTTTTTGATGTGTTTGTAAGGGTACCGATTTTTTGATGGTTATGTATGCGGGGTCGATTTTTTGGGTTTATGGAGAAGGTTTGGTTAGTTTAGAAGATGATATATCTTGATTAGCAAAGATAAGTTCAGTTTATATAGGAGATGATATGCATACTTAAGTTTTTTTTATAAAAACAATGACTTTTAAAATTCCGGTTCGGTTTCGGTATTTTCGGGAAAATCCCGGTACCGAATACCGAATTTGGAGATTATATGGAACCGAATACCGGACCGAATACATGGTACCGGTACGGTACCGGTTCGGTCCCGGTTCGGTTCGGGAAATCGGTCCGATTTACTCATCCCTACACAAACATGTTGCGTACATAATATCGGGTCGGCTAGCTGTAAGATACAAGAGAGAGCCGATCATCCCACGGTACAGCGTGACATTAACAGGAATACCCTTAGTATCCTTGTCTAATTTCAGCGGTGGTGCCATAGGGGTTTTCATAGCTGAACTTTGAGTTAAGTCGAATTTCTTCAGCATATCTTTAACATACTTTCCCTGATTAATGAAAGTGCCTTTTTCATTTTGCTTTATCTGAAGACCAAGAAAATATGTTAGTTCACCCCTCATGCTCATTTTATCAGCGAAACGAGTACAAAGATCAGGGTTAGTAGAGCCAAATATAATGTCATCAACATATATCTGAACAAGAATGATATGACCTTTTACTTTCCTGAAAAATAGAGTTTTGTCGATTTTACCTCGCTCAAATTGTTCAATATGGAGATAAGTAGATAGAGTGTCATACCATGCACGTGGAGCTTGCTTCAAGCCATAAAGTGCCTTATCCAGTTTATAAACATAACCTGGACGCTTAGGATCTGAGAATCCTGGAGGTTGTTCCACATAGACTTCTTCATTTAGCTTTCCATTTAGAAACGCTGACTTAACATCCATCTGATATACTTTGAAGTCTTTGTGTACAGTGTATGCTAAGAATAGACGAATAGATTCTAATCTTGCTACTGGAGCAAATGTTTCGTTATAATCTATGCCTTCCTCTTGTCTGTATCCCTGAGCAACAAGACGAGCCTTGTTGCGGGTTACAGTTCCATGTTCGTCCAACTTGTTTCGATAGATCCATTTAGTGCCTATCACTGTTTTGTCAGTTGGTCTTCGAACAAGTTTCCAAACTTTGTTCCTTTCGAATTCAGTCAGCTCTTCTTGCATGGCGCTGACCCAGTTTGGATCTTTGAGGGCATCATCTACTTTCTTTGGTTCAGTCAGAGAAATAAAGTTAACAAATAAACAAATATTACCTGCACTTCGTCGAGTCTGAATACCAGCGTTTGGATCACCAAGAATTTGATCAATTGGGTGATTTACAGTCCACCACTGAGCCGGAGCGTGAGACGTTGACTCAACCTGAACTGGAGTAGCTGAAGATGAAGCTTCAACAACTTCTGGAGTATCAGCTAAGAGAGGAATGGGTGCAGTTGTCATTATATTCACTGATTGCTGAGAAGTAGATGGAATGTCTGAGACATTGGGTTCAGAAGCAGGTATAGTGTTTAAAGGAACAGCTGAGACCCATGATGTTTCAGCTTCACTATTCTGCATATTTGGAATGATAGTAGGACTATCATCTTCAACTGTATGAGTATGAGGAGTGGGAGTATCTTCTGAATCACCAAGATGAGAAAACATCCATTTATTCAGTTCTTCAGTATCAGCGGACGGTTTAGAGTTCGCTGAACGGGATTCATCAAACGTGACGTGAATTGTTTCTTCAACAGTTTGTCTTCTTCGATTGAAGACTCTAAAGGCTTTGGAGACTGAGGAGTATCCAAGAAAGATTCCATCATCAGCATTAGGATCAAACTTTCCAAGGGCATCTCTGTTGTTTAGTATGAAACACTGACATCCAAAGATGTGAAGAAAGCCGATTGAAGGCTTTCTCCCATGAAAAAGTTCATAGGCTGTTTTATTGAATCTTTTGACTATCAGCGACCTGTTTTGCGTAAAACAAGCAGTGTTGACAGCTTCTGCCCAAAACTGAGTAGGCAGGTGAGAATCGCTGAGCATTGAACGTGCAGCTTCAATAATTGTTCTATTTCTTCTTTCAGCGACTCCATTTTGTTGCGGTGTTCTCACTGATGAAAAGTTGTGAGAAATACCCTCACTCTCAAAGAAGGAATCAAGAGAACTGTTTTTGAATTCAGTCCCATGATCACTCCTTATTGAGCGAACGGTCAAATTGTTCAGGGTTTCCATCTTCCGAACAAAGGTGATGAGTTCTTCAGGGGTGTCACTCTTTGAACGGAGAAACATAACCCATGTATAACGAGAGAATTCATCAACTATGACCAGTGTATATTTCTTTCTAGTCATGTGTCTAGAGCATCCGCTATCGAGATACCAGATACCCTTGTTAACCTGCATCACAAAGGAAGATTAGTTTTTCTTGGGTATCCACTTAACCATGTGTACACGTTTGTCAGTGGAAGTAGTTGGAATGGAAGGTTCAGCAATCTTCGCAGCATTTGAAGATTCAGCTTTGTCAGTCTTCACTTTGGTTAATTTCTTAACCTCAGTGGTCTTCTTTGCCTTGGGGGCAATCTTCACCTTAGCTATCTTTTCAGCTTTGGTGGCTGTGGGGCACTTACTAGCAATATGATCAGTGGGGCACTAAAAGTAGTTCTAGGACCATTTGAATGTTGAGCTTTGGATTTTGAATTAGAAGTACCAGCACCAAGTAAGCTGATGGCTTTTGAAATAGGAGGAACATTCAGTTCTTCAGATTTCTTACCAGAGACATCCACTCTGATTCTAGGAGTAGATCGCTGAATAGATCCACGCTGAGTAGATCCAGAGATCTGATTCCTTGATCCAGAGGAATGAATCACTAAAGCTTTAGAAGCATTCAACTTAGGTACTAAGGTACTCTTCTGAGGATTTTGGTAAATAGCAATTCCTTTACCTTTATCTTTAAAGACAAAGGTAGGTTTTGGATAAACCATTTTCTCTTTACCTTTTGAAGAGGTAGAAGTTTCCTCAGGGATAGGAGGTCTGGACGAGGAACACTGAGAGGATGAAGTATCAACGACTGAGGATACGAAAGTTCCAAATAAGAGCATGGAACGATCAGTGGTTGGTTCTAGATTATCAGCTTTGTAACCAAGACCACGTTTATCACTCAGGGGAATCTGAGACTTAATTATCTCAGTGATCTTTGTTGAAGAATTACACCATCCTTCAACAGTAGCTTTTTCAGCTCTTAAAGCAGAGATAGCTTCTTCTCGCTCGATTTTGACTAGCTGATTTAAATGTACTTGATCTTTAAAATCTTCTTCAATTTTAGAAAGCTTTTCTATTTGAAGGTGACAGTTATTGAGCTGTTCAGCGAGATCAAGGTTTTGATTTTCAACTACAGTTTTACCATTCATGGCTTCATATAAACTTCTAGTCAAAAGATCGATTTTACGAAGACTATCAGCTTCATCAATATTTGCAATATTTGTAAAGAAGGAAGGTGATACCTGAATAGCAGAGGTTGAAGTAGAGGGAATGTCTGAGCTTTCTTCCTCATCTTCAATCTTGGCCATAAGACAGAGATTGGCTTCATCATCTTCAGAGTCAGATGATGATTCTTCTTCATCAGAGGCAGCCCAATCATAAGCCATCAGGCCTTTGCCTTTCTTCTTAAAGCTTTTCAGCTTCGCATATTTTTCTTTCAGCTTAGCATATTTGTCATCTTTATTCCTGGGAATAAAGGATTTCTTGGGAAACGCTGAGTTTCTCGAAACTTTCTTAGACATGCACTCGTTAGCGAAATGTCCAATCTTTTCGCAGTTAAAACAAGTAGCAGTAGCCTTATCAACAATAGCTGATGATCTTGGCTTATCAGTAATAGAAAGGGGTTTGTTCTTTCTGAACATTTTCTTTTTGGCGAATCTCCTGAACTTTTTAGTTAGGAGAGCCAAAGATTCATCATCATCTGAAGAGTCAGATTCTGATGACCTTTCAGAGTTACTTTCTAACTCAGTGATAGTGACCACGGGTCGCTGAGTAGAAGGTTCCTCTGAGATTAAAGCAACAGAGGTGCTTTTGGAATCTTTTATAAGATTCTTCTTAAGATGACTCGATTGCTCATGATTCAGCATCGTGCCATATAAGGTAGCAAGGGTCATTGATCTTAGATCATTTGACAGCTTGAGACACATAGAATAACTGTCCCAGCTTTCAGGTAAACATTCTAGAAACTTTGTCAGCACTTCAAAGTTAGAATATTCCTTACCAACAATTTTCAGATCTATTATTAAGCAATTAAAACGTTGGTGAACTTCAGAGAGAGTTTCATTCTTACCACAAATGAAACTTTCGTATTGTCTTACCAGGTTGATCTTTCGAGAGTCCTGGACTTCAGATGTACCTTCATACTGAACACATATTGTGTCCCACATGGCTTTTGAGGATTTCAGGTTCATGACGGAATGGTAGACTTCGTCAGGAAGAGCCATGGATAGTATGGATCTGGCTTTAGTGTCGATAGCCACTTTCTTCTTATCTTCGTCAGTCCACATATGAACTTCCTTAGGGACCAGCCTTTCTGGAATAGCAGGTCTATTCTCAGCGGCTGGAACTGCAACATCAATTCTTACAGGAATATATGGGCCGTTTTCAAGATAATAAGGCATAGTAGGGTCTACACCTTCTAAGAAGAGAGTCATCCTATTTTTCCATATATTAAAATTATCTCTGGAGAATCTAGGGGGTTTAGCAAGAGAACCATTGTCAATATAATTTGTGTTTGTGTTGGTAGCCATTTTAGGAAATAGCAAGGAAGAGAAATCTTAGTATAGATTAGATCTTGTTTATGAGATTAAACAAATCTGCTCTGATACCACTTGTTGGTCCCGAAGGGCTATACAAGTTTGTAGAGGGGGGGGGGGGGGGGATGAATACAAACACTAAGATTTTACTTTTCTAAATTGTTTATTGATAAATCATTAACAATTTACAGCTTGTTGCGGAAACAAGATTAAGGATAAACCTAAATATAAACAAGTTGGAACACTAAGTTTCTTGCACTAAGAAAGAGAAGGAAATTACTAATAATAACCTATCTCAAGATAAGAATGATGAACTTGTCCAGAGTTAGCAAGTTACTTCAAAATGAAGTGAGTTCTTCTTCTTATATACTGCATGCATTTAATGCATGGCAGTTTACACTTTACACGTGGCAGCAGCTCATTGGTTGTACGTCATTGACCTTTGTTGACAACCTTAGTAGCCGCATGTTTGAACAGTGTAGTATCAGAGTGGTTGTACGATTTCAGACAATAAGGAGGTTCTTTTTCTGACATATCGTACAGAGACGTGCAAGGGTGGTTAAGACAAAAGTACTTTGTATGGAGGACTTCATGATCAGCTTTTTGTTGATTCAGCGATCTATCATTCTATATCAGCGAATGATAGAGTTCAGCGATAGCTGAAGTCTTGTACTTGATACTTCACGTTGAGTGGACAAATCTGAGTCTTCGCTGATCCGCATCAGTTCATTAGGAGACTTGTCGCTGGTTCTTGAGCTTGATCTTCGACTTCAGCGTAGAACCTATGTTGACGTGAAACTTGTCTTCAGAGATCATAAGTAAACAACTAACTTATCAGCGATCACCATAAGTACTGAACAGACTCAGAGCATTATGGTGAACAGTGTTCGCTGAATGTTTAATCTAAAGAGCGAGAGTTCCTATCAGCGGTACTGTAAGATCTTAGTACCTATCAGCGATAGTGAAACTCTGATACATATTGTTTACTTACAATTTTCACTAAGTATACAAGATAGGGTCATTATCAAATCACTGAGGGTTTGGATCAACAATTTCAACTCTAAACAACCATTTAATCAACCTAACCATCCCTTAATCGATATTTTGATGCAAAAACCAAGGGTTTTCTCAATAAAGATTCAGGCTAGCATTCTATGTGCTCCCAAACCTCAAATCCAAATACACTCAAGGCATTAAGGAGTTTCCAAGAGACGGTTAACTTACCTGAAAGTGATTTCTCCCAGTAACCTTCAATGCCTCTTTCGCTCTCTCTCTTCTCTATGATTTCCAGCCGCCACAAAGATTCTTCACATAATAAGCACCTAGGGATTTTCACCCTATATATACCTTTCAAAAATTTACCCCCAAGACCCCAAGACCCCAAACTTTCTCATTTTCTTGTTTTTTTACCACACATGACCAAATTTATAACAATTTGGATTCGTAGGTGTTACACTAAAGGACCGGGTCCAGGACCTGTACCCAATTTTGGCCATCTCTAACATATGCTAAAGGGCCAAAATCTAGTAGTCGTTGGTTCGTTGCTCAACTTTAAGTGCAGGGGAGGAACACAAGCCTTCCAACCGTAGGGGCCGGACCTAGGGGTGTAAACAAGTCGAGCTTATAACAAGCTACTCGAGCTTGAGTCGATCTCGAACACAAAATAAAGCTCGCTTAACTTAACGAGTCGAGCTCCGTATCACCAATGTTCGACTCGAATCGTTCGAAAGCTCAATTAACCTTTACGAGTCAAGTCGAGCCGAGTCATTCGAGCCTACACCTTTTTAAGCCAAACAGATAACTATGATTTTGAACAACTTACTCCATAGTCAAAACAACCTAATTACCAACCATATTTTGCTCATTAAGTAAACAAACAGTCACCAAACTCCAACAACACGTGTAAGTTACACAAGCAATATGCATAATATAACCCCAAATTAAAACCCTAGAAAAATATTAAAGCTAGAAAAAATAGTAAAGCTATTTTAGTCGAATAACTTTGGCAATAGAACGAAAATTGCACACGGATCTTTCAAATAAAGCGATAGTTACCTGTTGGAGGGCAGCAACAACCAACAGCCAACAACCATGGTTGAACGATTTGGAAGCTGACGACCGACAGTGGGTAGTCTGCAAAGCCGTTTGCTTTCACGCTTTGGAGAGTGCCAGAGCGGAGACGCCCTTTGGACTTTGGAGACTTCAAGTTTGGAAAGCCGTCTGCAAAGCCGTTAGCGAATTGCGATAGAGGCATAGAGCCGATAGGAGACCAAGACGTCCTTTGGACTTGAAGCCGTCATTGTTTCCTTTTGGTCGGAACCCTTGAAATCTGGGCTAACCGACGCCATTCTCGCCGTACCCACCTGCACATTTAGGGCTTTCATCAGCACCATTGTTGAAATCACTGAGCTTTTCTTGAAAATCATCCAAGAAAAACAATTTTTTTTTAAAACTTGAAGCATCTATATCTAATTTGAAAAAGCTCAGGGCCAGGGCCCCTAGTAGCCCCGACAGCCGTCCGCCTCTGTTTAAGTGGACACCCTGAAATCCTGAATTCAAGTAATGGCTCGTCCTAATCCTGGCGGACCTGGCTTATAGCCAGGGCCGACGGCCCAAGGCAGCAGAAAGCCCAAGGGCATGGGCTAAAAAAACGTTACTTATGACATCGTTGCACCATTCGTCAGCCCGGCCTTTTGGACATGTCTAATTAGTCTCCGGTCTGGAACTCGCCTAAGGGGCTGTTTGTTTACCTCCCTTCAGAGACACATGTCTGAATGGGTCAGACCTAATGTTGTTTGGATGGAACTTATAAAAGGTCTGAATGGTTCAATTTCCTCTGATTCGCTCATTTACCCATATGCTACTGGTACGATTCAGATTGCAAGTTTCCCAAGTTTGCCCTCATGTCATTAATGCTCATCGATTTCTCCAAGCGGCGTCATACTCCCCTCTCAACCGATTCCCCTCAATCGATTGTTGCCTCTGTACTCTCAATCGAGTGTTGGAACCGGCCATACCAGCCCCGTAGTCTACCATCGATTCAATAGGTAAGCTTTCGAACCCAATCTGGTATTTGGTCTGTATGTATTTTAACCTAATCTGTTTCTTGGTCTACAATTTCGATTTGGTGTGTATGTATTTGAACCCAACCTGTTTCTGAACCCAATCTGTTTCTGAACACGATTTCGATTTGGTGTGTATGTATTTGAACCCAATCGATTTGGTGTGTATGTATTTGAACTCCAAATTGGTATCGGTGCTGTTGTGCATATTAAAACCTACTGTTTGGTATTGTGCTAGTTATTTGGTACTTGATGAACACCATGTGTTTTGATGGTTTTGTATATAATGGTTATTATATATAAATATATAGATTTTATATATGTGGTGTGCACACCAGCCAACTCACCACTCAACCTAACTCTGTTTGAAATGGATAGAAGAATGCTTCAAATTAGTACATGGTAAATTTGCGTAATGAGATTGCAAATCAATTTGTGTTAAATGCTTCAAATTAGGTGTTGTACACAAGCTATTGGGATTGAATTTGCACTTCATGTGATGTTTTGTTATGTCAAAACTTGAACGTACATTGTTATGTTTGTTTTGATTGATATGATATCATGTATGGATTGGACCATTAATTATTTTCTATTTTTTATTTAGAAGTTTCAGTTAGAGCTCTTGCCCAAAAGTTAATTTTCATTCAATACAAAACTGGGGGTAAAATGGTAATTTTATGCCATTCCATTCAGACGTTGATTCAGAGCAGTTTCCAAACAATCATTTTCTATCTGACATTGAATCATACAGAGTCTCTTAATCATTCTGGCCATTTAATCATACTGCACTAAATCATTCAGTTTCTGCCAAACAGCCCCTAAGCTCACGATCTCGCTCTCTCGACTGTTGCCCTCTCGAACGGTCGAACTCGTCTTGACTCTCGCCCTCCGGAACAGTCGAACTCGTCTCGACTCGCTCCCTCTCGAACTCGTCTCTGACTCTCTGCTCGACTGCTCCTAAGCAGTAAGCCCCTAATCTATCTGCTCCCTGCCTTCTATATCAGGTATTCTTTCTCAGTTTCTGCTCAGATGATAAAAAGAAATGGAAATATCTTTCATTCTTTGATTCCTTCTTGCTTAGATAGTGAAACATAGAAATATTATGATTTTTGTGAACCGTTAATTAAGAAGTTGATTTTGATTATTGATTGTGACCTTGCAATGCATCTACTCACTGTCTTCACGTTATGCTCACTTTGATTATCTTTTCTTATGTTAAACTAGGGCTTGAAAAGTTGTGTTGAATTTGTATTCATTGCTGCCTTTGATCATTGAGAAATTTGGCGCACTTTCCCCAGCCTAGAACAACACAAAAATCACATTATTAACAAATAATTTACATCATCTATATCATCTTGTGTATCTAAGTTGATAGAATAGTATCAAACAATTAAGAGATTAAAACATATATTACCTGCACTATGATGAACTTGCGCCTGCATTTTTGTACAATTTTAAAAAATGTGTATCAAGCGATATCCTGAAGGGATCAGAAATCAAACTCAATTAAATCATGATTGAAACAAATGTGAATTAGAAAAACTACACTAAATACGCATGTTTCATTGGAAGGTCCTAGATCCAAGTTCAACAAAGGTTTCTACAAATAAACTTGGCAAGCCAACATGATGTTTTAGGTTAACAAAAGGTACAGCGTAGGTGACTAGTTTCCATCACATCTCAGAGTTGAGACTGTTAGTAGAAAACTTGAATATTAAGGCAGCATGAGTCATGGACAAAATTATTTTTGAATGAACGGCAAATAGATGCATGTTGCAAATTTGCAATAATTTACATCATTTATCAATCACGTATTCACGTAGATTCATAGCTGGACAGCATCCTTAACAATAGAGCACTACAAGTTCAAATTTGCATGATACATACTAGTGGATTTCGACACTTCATAGCCGTAGCACAAGTTGCAGATCCAAATATAAATTAAAGCATGAAAGTTATATATTACCTGAACCCCGGGGTGTGTTTTATTTGCTTTTGGTTGATGATACTTTATGCTATGGTTCTGATCATTAATTGAATACCCAAATGTTACCCTTGATTAGTGATGCACCAAGACTTGTGGGATTTGCAAGGGAGAGGGACTGGGGAATATTACAATGTATCTGAGTCCTGGAATTGTTTGGGTTTTTGTTTCTGTCGTTATGGTTCACTGAGTTTGATTTATGGTTTGCTAAGTCTGAGTTTGATTTACGTTTGAGTTAGGTTACTGAAAATTTTGCAATCAAATTGTTTTTATTCCCTTAAAAATAGAATGTTTTGTTTATTGCTTTTCTATATATTACGGGAATTTTATTTGGCTTTCCGCCATGGGCATATGAAACCTCAGGATCGGTCCTGGCTCTTTCCTTGTGAACATGTCTATATGTATATAAACTTGTGTACCCCACTGAATTGAATTGAAGTAGGAGTATGTCTTTGGAGATGCCAGCATTGCAACCTGTATCTGAAATGCAATCCATGAGTGCTTCATTTTTAATATCTTTTTATAACCGGTGATGGAGCTTATATACGCGTGTAATTCTTTAAAATTTGGTTCAATCTATCGTAGGCCTTAAATGGATAGACTCAGGGAAGAAAAAATACAAAGATTCGAGGAATTTGTTGACCGACGCTTGAAACCTGACCTTGTTCGGGCCATTGCTGAAAGGTACAAGCTTATTCAATTTCCATGGAATTGCATTCTGAAATGAAATCAATTCCTCGTGCTATTTTTGTTCACTGTTTTGTGATGCCTTAAATGTAGAAAACACAATTGATTTCAGTAGTTGGTATAATGAGAGCTGATTGATTTTCATTGATATTGCAGGGACAAGGTTTTTGAACAACAGAAAGTCTTGTATCCTTCTGCTATGCCATTTACTTTTTTAAACTACATGGGTCACTTTATCTAATGTTATTGCACAAGCACCTGGTTATGCAGATTCTTGAAATCCAAGCTGATTTCACTTGTGTTTCTTTTTTACTTGTGTTTATATGTGCTTTCACTTGACATAATTTACTTGTAGCTCAGATCTGAGAAAAAATCTAGAGAATTTGGAGAAGAATAGTGTAACAAGTCTCAGGTCAATGGTCAATCTCGGGTCTGAAGTATACGCACAAGCTGAAGTGTATGTATTTTGAGACTTATCCAACCTGGGAGAAATATGTTTTTAATTAACTTTCAAAACAAAATGCCGGTGCTTATAAAAAGGCCAATAAATTCCTTCCTTCACAATTGTTCGTTGTCATTAAAGTGATTCCAATCTTATGCAAAAAGCTCTTCATGTCTGCAGACCTGATACACGCCACATATTTGTAGATGTTGGGCTTGGATTTCATGTAGAGCTCACTTGGTCCGAGGCTTTAAATATCATCCCTGCCAGGGAAGAAAAGTTGGCTAGGTACGTACTTGTTCGAATCTTTTATTTGTTTCAGTTTTGTATTTTATCTTTTACAAGGTGTTGCAATGGTGACATCATAAATCGAAATAATCGAACTAAGAATAAGGATATTTTGAATTATTGCGAAGAATTATTTGCTCAAAACCATTGCGTGCAAGTGTGCAAGATAGAGCATGAAAGTAATGGGCCTTTGATCCTAACCTTTCTATAGGTCAAGGGTTCCGACCTCACAAAAGGTGAGATGTGTGTGAGAGTTTCATTTTCCATATATAAATATTATATACTTGAGAAAATAATGAGAGGTAGAGAATGAAGAACAGTTGGAAATGATGGAAGCTTAGGGCTCATTTGGTTCGCAAGATTGGATTGTATTAGATTTGGAGAGATTTGAAATTGAATTCCATTCCAATCCTATCCTATCCCATGTTTGGTTTGAAGGATTTCTAGGATTTCAAATCCCGGGGTTTCATTGAAATCCCACAAACATAGGATTTTAAAATCCACGATGGTGGTTGGTATTTCATGGGATTTCACAGGATTTGTATGTAGTAATGTTTTACAATATGTTAAAACATTTGTTTTGTAATAATCAATCAACAAAAAGGTAATTTAATTATTTATAATTTGTTTTTATAAATTATCTGTAAAAAATGATATTCAATTTAATTCCAAATCCTTAAATCATTCTAATTCCAAATCCTTCCACGAAATCTAAATCTCTCTTCTCTTAAACCATTCCATCAATAATCAAATGCCCCATTATAGTATGAAGCTTGTGGGCATGAGCTTAATAATTTGTGGTTGTTTTGTGTAGGCAAATCGAGGAATACACCCGTCTCATTGCCCAAATCAAAGCCCAAATAAAGACGGTGAGTTTAGTTGCTGTTGAAAAGCAGAATTCTACGTTTGGAGTTGGATATTTAACATGATTCTTTTGGGATCGCTCACAGGTTTCGCAAGGGATACGAGAGTTGTTACAACTACCACCTGAGTGACTCGGCTAAATTATCAAGTCAAATACAAAAACCCAAACTTTGAAATTGTTTAGATCAGATTTGCCTATTTGATTTGTTGTTAAATGTATTGAACCATTCCTTAAGTGAAATATATAAACTATCGAGTTATCAGTCATAAACGACTGTCTTTTAACTGATTTTCTTATCATGGATCTCTGTCGCATTAAGGGGCCGTTTACAAAACGCTTACCCGGATAAGTGCTTACCAAGTCACATTAGCTTACCGGATGAACATGGCAAGGACTAAGAATCTTACCCGGTAAGAGCGGAAGCAAGGACCGAGAGTCTTACCCGGTAAGTGAGTGTGACGGCTCTTACCACGGCTAGCGCTTACCTGCTAAATTGTTGCATACAATGCCATTTTGGTGGACTAAAATTTTATCCGGAAAGTAAGTGACAATGTTGAATTTTATCGATAAGCACTTACCCAAGTAAGTGATTAGGTAAACCATCCTTAAATCTTTGAACTTTGTTTATAGTTTTCACCACACAAACAAAGGAAATTCGTGTTTCTCTTATCTCAACATATATATAGCTATTGAGTCTGTGATGCGTGAGACACAAGTTCTGATCATGTCGCGGCGACTGTTAAGACGAACATTCTATAACACTTGTATAAATTATTTGTAAAAAATGAAATTCAATCTTATGCATCTCATCCTAATGTGCATTCATTTTTCATACCACACTTCTCATGTTAACTTCAATTCATCAACTGGAACCACCGCCGACCACCATCTTTATGAGCTACCGTCGACCACCATCGATCTGAGCCACCATCGAACCGAGCCCCCGTTGACCACCAGTCCACCACCGATCTGAGCCACCGCCGCCTACGGCCACCATCGACAACCACCGGTCTGAGCCACCGCCGACCGCCACCGATCTGAGCCACCGTCGACCACTGCCGATCTGAACCACCGCCGACCACTGTCGTTTTGAACCATCGCCGACCACCGCCGACCACAACCTTTCTGAACCACCGTCGACCACCACCCATTTGAACCACCGTAGACCACCATCGATCTAAGCCACCACCGAACACCACTGTTCTAAACCACCGCTGACCATCACCGGTGGTTCAGATTTTCAAAAAGGGTATTTTGCTCATTTACTAATATTCAATTCCAATTCCAAAGTTACATCACGTGAACCAATCATACAAATTCCAATTCTTTTAACAGATTTTATTATAATGTAGTTAAACCGGATAGCATTTCGTTCCAATTCATTCAAAGGCAAGATTCTTTAATAGATTCTGCAAATCAAACGACAACCTAAATATCTTTATCAAAAATCAAATATTAAGTATAATAATATATCTCATAAATATTTCTATTATATTATATTCCCAAAATAACGGAACCACAACGATACCACCCACGCGGCCGCACTCCTTGTTATCCCTCATTTTCTTCGGCCGTCGCCACCACCAACCACCACTTTGCTGTCATCCCGCCACTTGATGCCGTCGCGAAGCCACCATTACGCCACCGCATCACCAACCGGACCGACTCCTCTGTGCATGATGAAGAAGATGAGGAAACAAAGCAAAAGGGGGTGGGTACAGCTTTCTTTGCACGATGTACAAGTCTTGCAAATAATAATAATAATACCAAAACCGGTAGAGGGAGCCACTGACTCCTGTCCATGAGAAACAGACTGCTTCTGGTCAGCGATCTACGAGAGGCCAAACAACAATCACTCATTCACTTCATCGCTCCATTCGCCGTTCACTTCACCGGAGTTCCTCCATCGTCATTTCATTTCATTAAAGTGAATACACCCTATCTCTTTCTGAAGTTGTCACTTTTTTATTACATGATTTTTTATTTATTTTTTAATCTTGACGTGTAAACGCACTAACAGATTCATTTCATGTTTGATTAGTTAATTCCAAAAAAGGCAGTTGAAAAGTTTTGCTTTATGATGCAATCTCAGATACCGGCTATACGACTAGACTAGTGTTTTTACGAATTACGGAATTTATGATATCCGATTCCGATCTGTTTCTTTTGCTTGTTACGAATTAGGTTTAATTGAGAATTGGATTTTAGGAAAAAGAGAAGTTTATGATCCTTGATTTCCATGTTTATGATTGATGGAACTGTTCATTATTTGGTTATATTAGATATGATTGTTTGATGCGTTTTTTTTTTTCTTTTCTGTTTGCTCATTTATTGGATAACATATTACTTTTCTAATCATGTTTATGTCCTAGGCAACTTGATTATGATGGTTCACCACTAACCTTTTTGGCAGATAAATCACTTCTTATAATGATGTTTTAAGAAACTGATTTGGTTATTACTTTGATTATGATGGTTGACCACTGTTTCTTAGCAACTAATTGAGCTCAATGGGGCTCATTTCTTATTCGGTCAGCTATTCATGACTATTTAGAAGTGGCTTAATGATATAGAAGGTGGCTTATTCAGTAAGCTTCTAGCGGGAGCTTTTTCCAAATCTGCCTCTCCCAAGTAAAAAAACAACACTCCAATAACCTTCCCAATCTATACAGACATATTAACCCAGACATTTTAATCCATATTGATATAATGGAAAACCAACCAAACAGCCCCAGTCTTCGGGAACAGTGTCTTATCCTCATGAACCAAACCAATCTCTACTCTGATCATAATTCATAAATCAATCATCCCATGTATTTCTTTTTATCAATGCTTTAACTTTACTATAGTACATTCTATCGTTTCCTTATGGGCCCTATTTGTGGTGTGTTTCAAAGCCTATGCTTTAAAGACTTTTTCATGGTCTGGGATGTCTCAAATACAATCTTCTTTCACTAGTTAATGATTATTTAGATTTCTAAGCATTGGAGCAGGTGACATCACTTGTTATGAGGTTTTGTTCTTGTTGGTTTTTATAAGTGGAGTAGTTAACCGGTCCTTGTTTTAACAAATGTGTAAACTGTATGCCTATGGTTATCATATTACGTATGACTAGGATTTTGCATCAAAAATTAATCTGCATTAAAGTTATTGAGTAGGAAAAAGGTGTCAACGGCTCCTGAGGAAGCATAATGGATTATGGGCACAATGACTCCGAACCAAGAAGAAGTGGGTCTTTTAGTCGGATTAGCAGTACAAATTCTTCCTTGAGGAGACACTCTTTTAATCAAGTAGGAGCTGTCCACCATGAAGTTGATGATGACAGTGATCGTCGATCCGTCTCAGAGGCAGGAGATATTGGAGATAGGGCACTTCATAGTAAACGGTATAATGGAAGTGGGAGCAGTAGACACAGATTCTCTTTCGATAATAATGGAGAAAATCTGGTAGTTCCAATTCAAGAACATTCTTTTAAAGAATCACAGCTCCCAACTGCATCTCCTGCTTCACCGGACACATTATTACATGGCCAAGTTCAGAATAAAGTAGGTTTACCTTGCATCATTCTATGCTTCTCCATTCTTATGAACATCATATCACTCTTTGAGGACAATTCAATGCACGTTGATAAATCGTGGAACACTTTCATATGCAGGAGTGCGAAAAAGAGTTGCCATGGTTCATGACATACATCTCATCCCGTATTCATCTTGCTGTACTTGGCATTCTTGGGGTAATGTGCTAAACCACCCATGTCAATATTATTTGAAGTCGAAAAGTACTCCTTTTAAGTAACAGTAGTCAAAATTCCACTCTTTCAAGATGGAGGGTACATCAATTTGGCATTTCAACATTTCACTGTTTCCCATAATGGTTTCGTTTATGCATGCAGGTATTGACAAGGTACCTACTAGAAAAATTATTTGGTCCTGAAGTGGTTGGTGCCACAAGTGACCAGAGCTATATGTATGTTGATCTTGCTCCCAATATGGTATCATTTTCTCATTAAAAAGTTTCATTATTTCTCTCCTAACTTTACCTGCAAAAAAGTTCATTTTTTTAATCCCAGTAATAGCATCATTCTTTCTATGGACATGTTTGCTCAACTTTCATGAGGATTTCTCGCAAATTCTATGAGCATACTATAATTCTTTCTTCCCCCTGTCTCATATTCAAGGTTGGTTCATTCTTGATGGGCTGGTTTGGCACTGTTTATAAAGGAGATATATCCAAGTTCTCCCCTGAGTTAGCTGTTGGGTTGACAACAGGTTACTTGGGAAGTCTCACCACATTTAGCGGCTGGAATCAAAAAATGCTTGAGCTTTGTGTCGATGGTCACTGGGTTTTCGCTGTGCTTGGATTTCTACTAGGTAATTCAACATACCAGAAGAAAATTTACATTAATGCAGGCTAGGCTATCTTCCTATGGTTTATTTCATTCGAGGTTTGCTGTGCAGGTCTGTTTCTTGTCGCTTATTCCTTCATATTCGGGGTTGAGACTGCTAAGGGGTTCAGATGGGCTTTTAACAGAACGAATCTAAGCTCCAAGTGTGGCTTCTCTGAAGTAAACACGATTATGAGTCAAAGTATATTAATAGTGGTGATGATAACATTACTGGGATCGGTATGGGGTGCGAGTGTGGCATTATTTAGGAAGGATTTTGACAATGATAGCAGTACAAGTTACTTGTGGTTTGGTTGTATAGTTGGACCAATTGGTGTATGGATCAGATTCTATTTAGCACGACTTAACGGACAAGGCTTAGGAAGGACAGAGATGATGAAATGGATGCCTTTCGGGACATTAATTGCCAACGTAACTGCCGCTTGTATCATGGCAGCCATGGCAACCTTGAAGAAAGCTGTAAGTTTCCGTTATTTGGCTGTTACTCATTGTCATCAGTTCAATCTAGAAATCAGTCTCATTTTACATCTTTAACACCTTTCTTGACTAACAAATGTTTTATCATCGATAATCATGTAGGTGACGGATAACCATTTTGGGATTGTGGCAACAGGCATACAATTTGGTTTGTGTGGTTGTCTGAGTACTGTTTCGACTTTCATTGCCGAATTTGGAGCAATGAGAGAGAGCAAACATCCTTGGCGAGCATACGTCTACGCCTTGACGACTATAATCGTCTCATTTGGTTTGGGCAGCTTGATCTTCTCGGTTCCTGTATGGACCAAAGGTTGGACGTAGTCATTTTCTATATCATTAAGCCACTGCCAAACAATAATTGACCGAATAAGTTCCGAGTCTCATTAATGTGCTAAGAAACAGGCCCTCAGAAACATAACTATATATGTGTGTATCCCATTTAAGGGTTGTTTACTTATGACTTAATGGGGGTTAATGGATGAATAGGCTATTGTTACAACCATAATTGGGTGGCTTTTAAGGCTTAATGAACAAGTCATGGGCTTATTCGCTCAACTAGGAAAGAGCTTTTGTCCCCGTTAAGTCATGCCAAATTACATGACTTGCCCTTGGTTAGAACATGCCTTCCTCCCCTAGAACAAAACCACGGTTCTTTCCTCAACCCTAGCTAGCCGTTGAACACGCTTTCTCCCTATGGTTCTCTCCCGTCATCACCACCGATGATGCATTGCCCCTCACTGCTCTTTTTTCGTCTCTGTGTGTTTGATTTACGACAACAACAAACCAGATCTGTGGTTCGTCTGTTTGAAAAGCATCGGACTGTTTATTAAATGCGTACATTTAGAAGTGTTTATTGGTTCAATTACTTAACCCGGTAAACTTAAATAAGGATCAAGAATCTTAAAAATCTTATTTGATAAATAAACATGATTTATCTCGAGTATACATTTATGTGGTTATAAACATTTTAATAAATATGAATGTTACCCAAAACGTTAAGTGAGAATGGTTACTCATACCAATAAAGTAAATGCTTGTTTGAATAAATATTTGGTAAACAACAAACCAGATCTTGAAATAACTAATCGTTTATTAACTAAAATACGTTTTAATTTTAACAAGTTACACCATTGTACTCGTCTCTTCGATACCTTCGAAATGAACCCAATATTGAATATTTTTAGATTTATTTATTTTATTATATATCACATATACTACATAAAAATATTTTTAATATTTACAATTCATACCCTTATAGTTAATTATTTAATTTATGGTACGTCTCTTATTTTTTCAATTTTGTTTTACACTTCTATCGTATTAACATAATAATCATATATTAACTAATTCATTAAATCGTCAAATTATTTGGATTATATATATATATATATATCGAACTCCTTAACATATTTTAACGTAATTATGTATGTTAATGTGATATGTTAAAACGTATTTTTTAAAACGTATATATATTTATCGAACTCCTTAACATATTTTAACGTAATTATGTATGTTAATGTGATATGTTAATGCGATAGGAGTGTAAAACGAAAATTGAAAAAGTAAGAAATTTACCATAAATCAAATAATTACCTATAAGGGTATGAATAAATATTAAAAATATTTTTATATAGTATATATGATATATAATAAAATAAATAAATCCAAAAATATTTAATATTGGGCTCATTTCGAAGGTATCGAAGAGACAAGTACAATGGTGTAACTTGTTAAAATTAAAACGTATTTTAACGTATTTTAGTTAATAAGCGATTATATGTGTTAAATGTAAAATTAAAATTATGAAAGTAAAAGGTATAAAGTAAAGTAAGTAAATAAATATAGGGGTTAAAAGTATAAATTTCAAATTCAATTCATAATTTAGTGTGTGTCGCGGGATGCAATTTTTCAAAAAACACCCTATCCCGCGATCGCGGGACAAATCGCGGGAAAAATGGGTATTTTGGCAAAAGTTAAAAAAAAATGAGTATTTTGGTAAGTTAAAGTCAAACTTTGGGTATTTTAATTAAATTCCCTAAGCGTAAATTATTCCACCATCCTCCAAATTGAACAAAAAGTTTCAAAATGTTATGATAAATATTTGAGCAAACTTCATTTGGTCCCTGTGGGTTTTTAATTTTTTGGCTTTAGTCCTTAGGGTCGGGTTTCGATGAGAAGTGGAGTTAATGTAAGAAGTATGAAAAATGATTACCAACCGCTTGATATACATTAGAATGAGATGCATCATAAGTGTAACGTCCTGAAAATTACAATAAATTTGAACTTTTAAAAATATCATTTTAATTAAATAAACCACAAGTATTTAAAACCGAATAAACATTTTATCCAAAACCCCGTTAAGTTAAACAACCAACCCTTTTAAACAGCGGAAAATAAAGTAACTCTAAACGTGGTGTCTCGAAATAAATAAATAAATAAAAGTCTCCTCAACGCGCCAGTGTATACCGTCACGCCTTGTTGCCACTCGTACCTGAAACAGTGATTTATAGGAAAAGTGTAAGCACGAAGCTTAGTGAATTCAAACACCACATAAGATAGCAATCATATAGACACTACCCCTATCCACAGATAGATACAAATAATCCACACATGCCAGTTTGAGAACATATCCTAAACAGGCAAACTCATGCAAGAATAATTGCGTACATAACCATCGGTCTCCCCGAATTCATGCAATACCGTGTACGTATTCCTCGGTCTCCCCGAGCTTATACGACACCCGTGTACGTATCTCTCGGTCTCCCCGAGTTTTATACGACACCCAAGGTCCATACTAGACATTACACAGCCTAGTACCACACACAACAAAATTAGCTAGCACACACGAGCTACAACAATGCACATATAACCCATATCCTACGCAGTGAGAGAACTCACCTCGAAAAGCAAAGCAGATATCCACAGGCAGCAATACGAGCCCGTCAAATCCAACTCACTCCTTTCCACCTAAAGAAGTGTTAACAAGCGTTAAAGTGCAGCCCCAACCCGAATTTACAACTACAAGTCTAAACGTACGTTTTTCCGGTTTTTAGTCTAAAACTACAGATCTGTTCGTGACCTGTTTAGCCCCCCATAAACCCATCAAACCAGAAATCTTATTCCATAAATATAAAGTTCTATGTCTTAGGTTTCCAGGGACATATCGCACACGTTCATACGAGGTTCCTACTAATTTATATGCATTTTACAAAACGGACTACCCGAACAGTGGAATTCGGACCAGTATGTACTAAATGCTAAATTGGCCCTAGCTAGAGGCCTTATTAATTTTTCTGCAAAACATAAGAAACATACTAGACTCAATTTGGGAGACTTGGGCACTGGTTTCACCTCAATCCGAGTTCCCTAGATTAAACTACGGATTTTACAAAACAGCGGCAGAAAAGGCGTTTTTCACATAAAATGATAACGTCGAATATGGTTTTCGCGATAGGGTTAAGGTTTCGACATTGAGTTTAGGGACTTAGGTTTTGCAACTAGGGCTGGACAACCCACGCACCACCCACTGCCACCTCCGGCAGTGGTGGTTGGCGGCGGCGGCAGCCACCACCGGTGATGGTGGTGATTCGATAAAAGGAAAACGGCGATGCAAAGGGGCGATCTCCCTACCGACTCTCGGGCCATACACACACACATACCCTCCCACGTTCTAAACCTCACCCGTCACAGCCACCGGATTGGTGGCGCACGACGACGGCGCACACCGCCGGCAGCCAAGGCTGCGTCGGCGGTGGTGGTTTTGGTGGTGTTTCGACGACAAAGAAAGAGGAAGCGAGAAGAACTAAGGTCTTACCTCTCGGGGAAAAACGCAGCAGCAAAACCCACGACTCGCCGGCTCCTTCCTCTCTCTCGCTGCACTTCTCCTTCTCGCCGGCAGCCGCTAGCGGCGGCTGTGCTGATGGTCTCGCGGTGGTTGGCGGTGGCAGCAAAAAGGGAGGGAAGGCGATTAGGGTTTGATGTTTGTTTGCTTGCGGTTTGTTGCGTGGAACACAAAAACGAAACACAAAAGGGAAGGGGGAGGGGGTCAGTTCTCATGGGCCGATCCCATGCAACCCATGCCAAAAATTACACAAACAGCCTCTGGAGTTAAAGTTTTTCACATTAAGCCCCAAAACACAAACCTTTAACATTTAAGGTCCTTGCCGCCTAATCCCGTTAACAAAGCATCGTTAAGAGAAAAGATATTAAACAATTTAAATGCGTAAAATAAAACCATACCGGGACACATGCTTTACAATAAGATGCACGAGATGCATCGGATCAATTCTCATATCAAGCGTGATTCATGGATGTACTTGAGATTAACATGATCAAAGGTTAAACTCCACTTCTCACGCTTCTCATATTAACTCAACTTGTGACACGATCTTCGCCTTAGTCCCTAAATTTATCATTATAGTTGGTATTATTGTCTGGTTATAGTCTCTTCCACTAAACGCAATTAATTTCAGGATGAACTTTAGGAACCGTAACCAATGAAATGCCCCTCACCTAATGGGATGAGAGTTAGAGCATCTCCAACAGCTTCTTTAAAATAGAGAAAAATGAAATTTTGTTCTCTAAATTGCTCCAACAGCTTCTCTATATGGTTCTCTAAGATAGAGAAAGCTAACAAAAACTCTAAGTTTAGAGAATTCTCTAAAACTTGGCATGTGGAGAGAGAAATTAAGTTTCTATTCATTCCCACCAATAGGGTTGGGTTAATATTACTTTATAATTTTTTTTAAAAGTGTATTAGGAGGATAAATTTCTAGATTATTTTAATAATATAATGGATGTTAAAATCTCTAAAACAGAGAATCTGTTGGAGTTAAATGTTACTTTTTTTGAGATTTTAACTTTTGAGTCCTTATTTTAGAGAAAATTTAAAGAATTTGTTGGAGATGCTCTTAACAGCTATTAGTGGCAGGGACCAAGAAATTACAAAAAGGCAAACTCAAGAGGCTATTTGGAATAAAAAAACTTTGAGGATCAAATTCAAAACAAAGTTAAAAATACAGGGACTAAGTCCGTAAATTACGACCGGTTGTGTGTCTGGGCCGGAGTCGGAGCGGTGAGATAAGTACGGTTTAACGGTAATGAGGTTATCAATTTAAAAGTTAATTATGGAAGAAGGGATTAAAAAGGGTGAATTTGTTATTCTGGGAGACAAAGAAAGTGCGTAAAGATTAGAGGAAATGATGACGATTCCAGCAAGCTTTTCTTGTGCTACTTGACCGAGTTGGCACAAATCTCTTATTTGACGATTCATGATGTTAAAAAGCCGTTGATCAAACCCAATTGTATCTTTCATGATGTCAAAGAGCCGTTGATCAAACCCAAGCAGATTCTGTCAAAAAGCCCTTATATCGGATTCCAAATATGATCCCAGTGAGTAAATCATGTCTGGGTATAATACATTAACAAAATTGCCTATTAACTGTTTGATGTTTTGCCCATTAGAGATTTTGTTGTTGCCAATAACATGTTATAAACAGTTTACAATTTAGATTTCTGTTGAGTGGCTGTTTGTTTCGTCATCCATAGAATGCATTTTCAATTTGTTTTCTCTTGTTCTTTATTGGCTGTCTTTGTGTCAAAGACTTTAGTTGAGTTGAGGCAACACTTGGATGGTGGATGATTATATTGAATTTTAGCGCCAAAAGTTGCTTAGTGGGAAAAGAGGTGGATTACTAAATGGAGTTATACTATTAGGTACTTCTAATTTACTGTTAGTTGCACAAGAGTACTTAAGTCAGGCTTGCTTATAAACACTTGAAATAGGAATGTTTGACTGTTGGGGGTGTCATGTGTGCTTAATTCATAAAGAAAACATATATTCGTAACCGCTCTCCTGAAAAGCATAACCCTTGCAATATTTATATGTGGAACTAATAAATTCTTATGATTGATTCATTCTCATTTTTTACATTATAAGCTGATGCAAGTATCCATCATGCATATATTTAATTTCAAGAGAGTAGAACGACAAAGGTCTCTCAATATCCACATGAAAGAAAGTTGTAACCTATGATTTTATAATAATTGCAGTTCATGAGTGACTATTGCTGAAAATCTTTGCGAGAGCCGGTACCCATTTTTTGCCTTCAGTTAATTCTTAATCATTCATTCTCCCATTTTAGTTTATAGTGTTATAGGTAATTCTTCTATTATGTGGTATGTTTATGTGTATTCTTCTGGCGTTTCTTACTATTATTCTCTTGACTAAGGAGAAATTTCAATTTTTGTTATTGCTGACTTGTTTGATATGTATGAAGTATTTTTTATCCCCAATATTGATAAATAAGTTTCTTACAGCAAGAATGGATGAACCAAATGAAAGATCCATTGAGCATAAATTCATTTTTATTTCCAACTTTAAGAAATGTTGACTTATCCTGAATTAGATTGCATAATATTAGAGATGTAATATTAGATTTCCACTTTTCAGTTAACAAAATGATGTAGGAAACTAGGAAGGCATGGTGATTGTAATTGAATTGGCAACAAGCTTCAGGGAAAGAAAACTGAGAGAACAACAAACAAGAGTAGTTATCGATACACAGAATCTTAGGTCTCGCTTGCTCAAGGACAGAACGAAACATAGAATACACAAAGAATGACATCATATTTTCTCTTTTTCTTAGTTTTGTTTCATTCTTACATGTTATTCATTGGTTTTTAGGTCACTCCACATGTTGCTGGTTCAGTCAGAACCTAACATGTTATTCTTTGGTTTTTAGGTCACTCAAATTATGCCCATTCACTGAACGAAACCAGAAATGCTACTTGTGTTTAGCTCCTTTAGACTTTGTAGTCAGTCATAGGGAACCAGGAACTTGACTTTGTTTAGCTAGTCTAAAGGTGCCCATATATTCTTGGACAGGAAATCGACACCACAATCCTTTTGGAGATTGGGAAACAACATAAGATCTAGTGCGATACTAAATAAAAAATCATGTTTCTGTGGTTGGCCTATAAATATTCTCTAGTTCTAACCTATAAATGTTTATGTATAGGCCTATATTGGCAAAAAATCTGCTATAAATTTGATAAGGAAGTAACTCTCGTGTTGTTATGACATATGATGTCAGGGTCATTCCAAAGGGTGGTTAATTGTTGTTCATGTAGAGTTTGATCTAATTCTCAAACTTAGTTCTCCTCTGCATTGTCTATACACTTAACGTGGGTCTCTCTTACTTCTTATATAAGGAAACCAGTGATAATGCTTGTCTGAATTTAGGGTTGGCCAAAGTGGTGTCATTTTATTACAAGAAAACTAGAGCAGAAAATAATTGCCTCAACACAGAATTTTCTGAAAATTTCAAGTTATCCCCACTTGCATAATGCTCCATGTAACATTCTAGGTATTACTAAAAGATTCTTGAAACTTTGGCAGAATGATTAACTTCTAAGCCCCTCGTACTCATTTTGCAACCGCGTTCATCACTTCTCGAGAATTCACAAGCAAAAAATAACAATAATACAAGGAAGATGTTTACAATAAAATGAATTATATATGCACTTATTAATTATATTAGTCTTGCCAATTAAGTATGTATACATTTAAGTGGTTCGTAGAGTTTGTTCTACATCTTGGATTTGGTTCTCTCCCAATCAGATATAGAGTTGACATATTATTGGATGACATGGTGACATCATCTGAATGAAGATTCTTGTAAATTCTGCAGATAATGTTCTCTGATAATTTATCCTGTTCCATAGATGTAGCTATCAAGTCTCCCGATATTAATTCAAGGCCTGAGGAATGTTCGTTTTTGTTATGGATAAAGTTGCAGGAACCTATCAGTGTGAAAGGGCCTTCGAACTTTGAAATTCCTATCACTCATCTAGAACCAATTCTGCAGGATAGTTATCACTTATCAGTATCAAGGTAAGTGGTAAAAGGCCATAAAGTTACAAGTTGGTACTTAATGGGATGAAAACAACTCAAGTCATTCAGAACGTTATATTTGTTATATAAGTCCATTGAAGATTCTTTTGAATTCAAATTGCTGAGTTAGATATATGTAAATATTTCCCACAAGGGAGGTGATACATCTACATCTCTGGAAAATGATCAAAGTTGTAGCAACATGAGATCTAATCTAATTAATAGTATTTCTATTCCGACAAAATGGCAAATCTCTTCAAATAGGAAATTGGTCCTCGACTCGAGTAAACTTACTTCACCTAACCTTCTGCAATGCCATATAAGCAACAAGTCGATAACCAATCAACATCAGTGCCATAACCAACAAATCCACCGGTAGATTATTTAATCCTACCGATCTGACGGCTGGAAAATCTGCAACATGGCAGTAGACCCCTTTTGAGCATTCATACAAGTCGTTCTTATTGTACTGAACCCCAAGAAGAAGCTTGAAACAGTAGTAGCTATAGCTCAAATACTTTAGCCATACTATGAACGGAGGGATTTGTTGTATGTAATATCCTCCGGCAATTAGGAAAACCAGGGTTGTAACCGATGCCAAAGTCGTGGCTTGTTTCACATCCATAAGTATGGCACCGATGGCTAATCCAAGACTTTGGGCTACAAGGACATTATAGAGTACAACAAGTAGAGAAAGGACAAACGTGGTTGGATCAGGTTTCAGCCCACCCATCCAATATATGATTAAGGTAAACGCAGTTGGGAGTGCAAGCTCGAGTGGCAGGTCTCCAATGGTTCTTGCAAGGAAGTAAGAGGAGAGTCGGTACATCCCAGATGACCGTTCTTTTATAAGCATTCTCCTTTCTTGGGGAAAAGTAAAAACTGCATTATAGAGCGGGTAGAATCCCCAAAAAACCGAGAAGAAGAAAAGCATTGCTATCTGCAAGGAAAGAATAAAACAGTTTTAGTATTCACCAATCCCCTGTTAAAATCGTGCTTTTTAGGATTATAATGCTTACACGATCTTCAATATGGGATGTTGGGGTGTGCCACCATAGGAGTCCGCCAAGGAAAGCAACGCTTATTACTTGGAATATTCGAAGCCTATTGAAGGCTTCAAATCTTCTTTCCCTCACCCCTCTAAGAAGTAGCACTTTAAACTGATGCCACCAGCTTGTGCACCATTCTTCTGATTTCACATGGTTTCCTACACCATTTCAAACGCCAAAAAGGTTAAGAGTTTAGGCAAAATTGTGCCATTTATTAGCCATACCGATATTTTTTATTTTTTTTAACACCACTTACTTGTCAAAGCTTCTTTTGCATGGTTATGGTTGCTAACATCTAGACTGCATAAATCAGCTTTCAGTCTTGTTGAAATATTTGTTTCGTAACAAGTGACGAGTTTTTGCCGTACTAACTTCCGCTCTTGCTCTGTGTTTTCACCTTGATCATATTCATGCATGGAATCAGGTGCAATTCCTGTTATTTAGTTTTTCATAAATTCATCAGTAACTAATAAATAGATTTAATTCTGCCAATTTGTGAAAAATAACATGCTTAGTAATGATGAAGGTGGCTTTATACTTTGTTAATCTATCGATGCAGTAGTTTAATGGAGTAGTGTAGAGGTGGGGCCTTTCTTTTCTTCATTTTTTCAAAGGTACAATTATGAACACCCACTTTCTTTACAGAACTTGATATATCTACCTGATATAAATGATAAGAAAAAAGGAAATTAACTAGAAGATAGATAATTTACCGTTAGCAAGATCTAGTAGAAGATCAGCCGGGTTGACAGTGATGGATGTTGAAAACCCGATGGATGAGAAATACTCCAAAGCTGTAGATGCAGGACCATAGTAGATTGGTGAGCCCTCAGACAGCAAGACTAATTTATCGAACATGTGGTAAAGCCGGCTAGATGGCTGATGAATTGTTGTGACCACTGTTCGGCCTCCACTAGCAAGCCGTTTAATTGTAGTTAGGATCCTCTGGGCAGTTGTGGAGTCTAGACCAGAGGTGGGCTCATCCAACAACAGCAAACTTGGGTTGATTAGCATCTCTTGACCAATGCTCACCCTCTTTTTCTCCCCGCCTGAAATACCTCTAAATAGTGGGCCACCTATCATGCTGTTTTGGCACCGAGTTAGCCCCAGCTCACTTATAACTCGCTCCACGTGTTGGACTTTATCATCTTGAGTCAGACTTTTTGGTAGCCTTAGCATAGCGGTGAATAAGAGGGTTTCAGTCACAGTGAGATGAGGATAAAGAACATCTTCTTGGGTCACGAATCCTGTTCGCCTTTTCATAGAACCAGAAAATGGCCGGCTGTTGTATGTGATCTTTCCTGATAGTTTCCCGCTAAGTCGTCCTCCTAGAGCCGTGAGGAGGGTGGTTTTACCACTGCCTGATGGACCTAGCATTGCCAGTATCTCTCCTGGGCAAACCTTACCTGTCACCCCATTCAGTATCGTCTTCTCCTTCATGCTTGCAGTAACTTTATAAACTACATCTTCAAACTGCAAATAAATGAGAAAATCAGAAAAAAACTCATATCTTAATTATAGTTTGTTGAGTGTTTATAGTATGTACATGTGTAGAGAGAGAGAGAGAAAAGAGAGAGAAACCTTTAAAGTAATGGGGTATAAGGCGAGGTGTAGAAAGGAGTGTGGATGGGCATGGGGCTGAACTGGGTAAGCGAGATAAGAAGAGTAATCATGATGAGGTTTCACGGTTTCCATGGGATTCGAAATAGCAGTGGTATCTTGAGGAGTTGGAACCTCGGAGTGGAGGGACATGGCCATTGGCCAAGTGGTTATGATGTTATATATATGCTTTTCTTTTGTTGGTGGATTTGTTTATAGAGAGAATGAGAATGTTTTGAAGGTAGAGGAAGTTAAGGAACTTGTTTTAGTTTTAGTTTGAGTTTTCTCAACTGCATAACACAGGTATATATATATACACACAAGTGTAGTCAAGAAAATCTGAGGATATCAAAAGAATCTCATGTAGGCCTAGCCTAGCCTCTATGGTGGGTCCCATCCTTTTTCCTTCAAAGTATTCTAACACTCACTTTTACTCCATTATTTATTGTAATCTCTTTGGAGTTTTTTTTCCTTCCTTTTATCAGTTTGGCATTCTCTCTCTTTCTCTCTCTCTCTCATCATTTGATGCTTGCTTTTAGATCTTTTTCTTTATAGTGTGACCAATTAAGGCTGCATGGATGATCATGCAACTCATCTCCAGCAGCAAGAAGTGGGGAATGAGAGTCATGCCACTTAATTAAAATTACTTTCTTAGGCTTCAATGGCCTCAAAACAAGCTTCGGTGAGCTTAATGTAGTATTTAATGATAATCCTTGAAACAAGTTGCAAACAGAAACCAAATATTGACCTCAGATTTCTTGAAATTATTAGACTATAATATCGCATTTTAATTTCCTATGTTCTATCATTCTTAACACAGCTGGCTTGCTTTTCCATGCACCTGTCTCAATTTGCATTATTTTACCTCTGTATTTACTACTCAAACTTGCAACTATACCTACCCTTCATGAGGTCAGGTGAGTCGCCATTAATGTCGTGAACTCATTTTCTTTATTTTTGCACTCGCGCATGATGTTGCAATAAATTGTGGTCTGCTAGGTGGTGAGTCATTAGAAGACCATTGTGTAGTTATTTAGTCACGAATGGGATCATCTACGTAGGTGTTTAAACATGAATCATTGAAAATCAAAGTATGAATAAAGGAAGTCCCAAACAAATCTCCCTTTGGAACAATAATGAATTTTGTAATATTAATTGATACTCAAAAGAAATCACATTTATAGCCATGATAATAAAAACATGATTAAAATGATCAAGTCAAATAAGTATTTAGGGCCATCCACTGGGGAGGAGCATTGATGCTGTCCTAATAATAGCAATGGCTTAAAGTAAACAAAGAACAATTTATAGGGGCAAAGTAGAAAGCCAAAGTGTGAGTTTATTAATCGTGTAAAGTTGAAATGAATAGCCATCTTTTTTCCCCTGCAAATGCCAACTGATTCTGTGCATCTGTTCTTGTTTTCCCTCTGGTTATTCGATATGACCTTTCATTGTTTGCTTACTTATTTACTATTTACCTCTACCAATCACATGAGATTGCAATATATTTGTCAATTGTCTAAATTACCCATTCACCATCATAAAAATAGATCTATTTTAACATCATATTTGGTCAAAAAGGAAAAGCCACGATAAAATATGAGATTTTCGAAGATAGAATTATTGCAACTTTAATCGGGTATTATTTACTTATAAATAACTTTTCTGTGGGTGGGTTTTAGTTTGAGGTTGAGATAGCATTAGATGCTAAGCCCAAACTTTGTTCTTCTAACATGGTGCTCAAATAGAATCCACTTTTTGCTGTGCTTATCACATGGTCACACAGAGATGAAGGGGTCCAAGTGGAGGTTGTGAATTTTTTAAGTTGCATATGCCATATGCTATAATTGTGTGTCTATATATATATAGAGAGAGAGAGAGGGAGGGAGGTTCAAGGGAAAACCTAAAAAAGACGGAAAACCGAAGAACACCCTAGGGGTCCTTCATCTGGACGGTATGCATTTGTGCATACAGGTAAATTAAGTTGACTTTTTGGTTTTTATGCACAAGTGCATTATGCATTTGTGCATGTTACAAATTACCCGTATGCACAAGTGCATACCGTCCAGATGAAGGGCCCCTAGGGTGTTCTTCAGTTTTCTGTTTTTTTTAGGTTTTCCCTTGAACTTGACCCTATATATATATATACACACACACACACACACATATATATATATATATATATATATATATAGTGTTTCTTTTTAGCTGGCCTTTGTTTAGGAGTACTAGCCACTAGGCATGTGTTCTTGCATAGTTGCATGGTGTGATTTATATACATTTAATCTAAATAATATTATTTCAGATTACCAAATGGCCTTTGATCTAATGGTATCACTTGATCTCTACAATTCTTAGATTATAAGTGGGGGTTTCTTTAAAGATATTTGTTTAAGAAAGTATTAGTTTATGTAATTAAAATTTAAATAAAAGTTCAAACCTCCTGTTCATGCCGATTTGGAATTAGAGTTGATTAAAAGTGGGGTTTGATGAATTGGTTATGTTGATTTTGTTCTGTAATTGATCCTTGTGTGTAAGAGAGAAACTTCAGCCTTAAAACTCTCACATAATATCTTGGATTATATCTCCACAATTCAAAATTGATCCTTGAAGAATATTGTGTATGATGGAAAGATAGGATTCTAACCATAAAAACGTTTAGGATGCAAAACTTTTATGGGTCGTTTTTATGTAAAGTGTAATATACGCACACACACACACACACACAAAAGTAACGGCCTTTGGTAGTTTGGTAGTGTTGTTGGTGTCTGCTTTCTCTTCCATTCAACCCAAGTTGTCAGATTTCTTTTTCATATGCCAACGATTCCTCTCTTTGGACACCGTAGATGGGGAGAGAGATGAGCAAGCGAGAATGATGCTATTTGTAAGATGTTTTTACCCGTTTTGGTAATTTCAAACGAGGGTGTCATTTGTAGCCTATTCCAATGAAGGTGTTTCTGGTTGTTGGATTCTTCCCAAAATTGCTTCCAAAATGCACAAGTTATGATTTTATTACTTGGTGTCATCATATTATCTAAACTGAATGTTGCAGGGTAAGTTTTATACAACAATCATGCACCCTTTTATATCATGCAATTTCTCATTTATGCAGAAAAATAGAGCTTATATGTGCACACTAGAACAACCGGAACAGAAAGACCAAAGACAAAAGGAATGAAGCATGCACCAGATGAGGGTGCGGCAGTGGCGGATCCAGGAATTTTTCCTAGTGGGGTCACTTTGAAGATAGGTTAAAGGTCCGTAAAGTCGTTCGATATATTTTTAGCTCAATTCCACCGTTTCGAGGGATTTTTAAAGTTTTCTTGATTAATTTCAAGGAATTTCTAAGTTTTTTTAGCGATTTCGACGGACTTTTTCGGTTTTTTGATTGATTTCGAGAGTTTTTTTGTTTTTTTAGTTGATTTCAACGTACTTTTTTGGTTGATGGGGTCCCATACAAAAAATCAATGGGGGGAACTACGATAAAAATTACTAAAATATTGTTTTTAAACTATAAAAATTGGTTTTTTGATTTTTTTCAATGGGGTCCTTTCCCCCCCCCCCCCCCCTCCTTTGACACTCTCCATCCGCCACTGGGTGCGGTGCACGTAACCTATGAACCACAAATGGGTGTGGTCACTGAGCCCTATGATGGTTGATCCTAGATGAAAATGGTCTATTTGTCACTACGAAATCTATAGAAAAAGAGGCTTTAGGAATCAAGATTTCTTGATTATGGCCCCCCTCATTTTTTGTGTCTTAGAATTATGTGAATCAGAAAAGACCATATTATTGAAAGGTCTTGCTTCTATTTGGGTTGCCATCAACATCCACCACTCACCACCACCGTAGCATCATCGTTTCTACCCTTATCTAGTATTAAGTCTATGAGAGCATCTTCAACAGCTTTTCTAAAATAGAGAAAAATGGAATTTTGTTCTCTAAATTGCTCCAAGAGCTTCTTTATATGGTTCTCTAGAATAGAGAAAACTAACAAAAGCTCCAAATTTAGAGAATTCTCTAAAACTTGGTATGTTTTGAGAGAAATTAATTTTTTATTAATTCCCACCAATAGGGTTGAGTTAATATTACTTTATAATATTTTTTTAAAAAAGTGTATTAGAAAGATAAATTTTTAGATTATTTTAATAATATAATGGATGTTAAAATCTCTAAAATAGAGAATCTGTTGGAGTTAAATGTAGCTATTTTTAAAGATTTTGATTTTTGAGTCCCTGTTTTAGAGAAAATTTAGAGAATCTGTTGGAGATGCTGTGAGCTAAATGACTAGTAATTGTTCAATGATGAAAGACGCCATAGCAATAGTAATCAAGATGCCATGGCCCATTGCTATAGTAAAAGTGCCTTTTTCTATTGATGTCTTTTGTATAGGATCAAATGTTATACTTGGGTATCTAATGAAATTTTCTCACATATCTTTCAAGACTGCGTTTAGTACATGGTGGCATGAAACTTATTGTACCATGTTTGTCACGACATAAGACAGGACAAAAGCTCCATTTTTATGCTTGACACGACATGGGACATGAACAAAAACTGCGACAAGGTACTCACATTTGATATAACCATATTATGGTATTTGCTTTAATGGTCACAACCTTGCAAGACAGATGCCAAAAGATTGGTTTATTTGAATGTAGTTATCCGAGTTTTAAAAAGGGGAAATCTTTTTTAATAGTAGTTTGTGTATATAGTATAGCTTAAACAATTTCAAGAATCTATTAAATAAGTAATTGATATTTATAATTTGATAATTATTTATATGAACCTAAATAAGTTAATATTTCTTATCTTATCCTTTTCCTTTTTCCTTTATGATGATGATGGGGGTGTTGATGTTGTTTATTGCACTTACACTTGCACTTGCAAAACTCAAAAGGGAAGTTGGCTAGTTGAGCTCCACCACATATCACTTGGTTTTTTATTACCATAAAACAAGAGTTTACATGCTTTTTAGGTTTTTGTCTTCATCATTCATTACAAATATTTTAAGAGTACATAATAACCTTACAAATACTTGCTCCAATAAAACCCCTTAATTTAACGATTACGTTTAACATTGTACTTTTAAAAGGGTTAGAATGTAATTTTATCACCATCTTCATTATGAGGTTTTCGTTTTATCATCATCATGAATTGTTGAGACTTGAGATCCAAAGAACATAAATCCTTGAAATACGATTTTTCCCTCAAATACATCATTTATAGAAACGTTAAGAGACTTTTCCAATGAACAAAAATCATCAGTTGTCATCATTTTCGACATGAACACAAGTAATTATCATCAACTAGGGATTCTTTCCACAATTAGTAATCTAGTGTGGAATATGGTGCGAATAAGGCATATGTTGTTAGGGGTTTTTTCTCTTAAAACGGTGATATGTGACAAACGCTAAATGATTGTGTGAAAGTTTTTCCTTGAACATGATGATAAGAATGACTAAATTACCCTTGAAAAAGGAAGGTACGACCTCACGTGACCTATTTAATGGTGGCAACGGTGGTTTTGGGTGGTTATGTGACCAAAATCACAATTTAGATACTTCATTTGTGAGTTTCAAACTATGATGGTAAAAATGTAAGTTGGCATATAGTCCAAGGACTTCTTTTGTAATTTTCCCATGTTTTCAGAAAATGCCCTAATTTTTAGGTAAACCTTACTTTCACTTACAAGGATTTGTACATCATGCAATATAATTTATATTTTATTTATTTATATACTTTTGTTGGTTTATTAAAAGAAAACATTATCCAAATGTTGTGCATACATCTTATTTGTTAAAGGGCAAATTAAACATATTTTATGTTAATTATTATTTTAAAAAATATAATTTTGAAAGTTTCATTTTGCATCCCAAAGATTCCATTTTATGTTAATTTTCATCAAACGTTCTTGAATATTAATTGCAATAACTTGTTAAGTTGTTTTTGTAGGCTGTGTTTGGCAAACTAGCTGATAAGCTAGCTTATTACTTATAAGCTAGCTGGTAGCTGATTGGAATATTTATAAAAAGCTACTCATAAGCTACTCTAAATAACTTTTCAAAAAGCTAGCTTATGGTCATCCAAACATATACCCAAAAAATAAGCTAGCTTTTTTTGCCAAACAATGCCTTAGTCTATATGATTGTGGTTGCTTTATTTTTTAATTTTTAAAGCGTTTCTTTCTCTAAAAACATGATAAGGATGTCATAGAACTTTTTGATCTGTAGATCAACTACAATTTAGATTTATTATGTTCATTTATACTGCTGACGTCATATATTACCTTAAAGATCCATCAATTACATTAAATATAGAGTAAATTACAAATTCCGTCCCTGTGGTTTTTGTAAATTTTGGATTGGGTCCTCCAAACAGAGTAATTACATGCATAGTCACTATGGTTACAGTTTTATTATGGATTGGGTCCCTCATCCTAATACTATTAACCAAAACCCATCCAACCCAATTTGTTACAATTCCTTTTTCTCTTTGACCCCTGCCATCCCAACAAGAACTCTATCACCATCAGTTCGTGACTGTTACGATATCCTTAGAATTGACAGAATCTGCAAATTCGTTTTTTAGCCTTTTTTTGGTGCAGGACCATTATATCAAAAATCAAAAATCTTTTATTAAGAGTCGAGAGCACAAAATCACAATGTTGGTTATGGTGTTGTTTGGAAGGAATAGTTTAGCAAAAAAATAAAAAATAAAACACAAAACAGAGAGATGAAAAACACCTGCACTTTTATTGAAGGAACAATCAATGGCTACTTTTAAGCTTTACTGCTTTACAAAACAACCCACTAAGCTTTAGGAGGAGAAACCATAGAGGATGAGAGAGGGTTGTCGTCGCCGTAGATGGAGAAAGGAGGGTGACCGTCATTTTGTAAAGGAAAGGAGGGAAACCATCGTTGTTTGGCCGGAAAGAAAAACGAACTAGGGTGGGATGTGTAATTCATCGGTGATGAGAGAGAGAGAGAGAGAGAGAGAGATGTATATTGTTTTTTCATTATTTTTAAAAGAAAAAATGAAAAGGACAATATTACCCATCACCCAACAGAGCATTCGTTAACAAAATTAAAATAAAGGACCCAATCCATAACAATAATGAAACCACGGTGACTATACATGTAATTATTTTGTTTGAGGGACCTAATCCAAAATTTACAAAAACCACAGGGACCAAATTTGTAATTTACTCTTAAATATATAATTAAAACTGTATAATGGAAGAGTCGACTTTTGACGTCATCATATTTTAATATCTAGAGCCAATAAATTATAAAGAGAGATTTGCATGTTTCATTCGATACCTATTTACCTTGGAAATGCACATATTTAGGTATAAAGTTTGTAAGATGTCTCTTTTAGTACTCTAATGCTAAGGCCACCCGTACCGGTAGCGGGTACGGGAGCGGGCTCGGGTAAGGTGGACGCGGGTTTCATCGGGCACGGGTAAGGGGGTGATCGGGTAAGGGAGCGGGCTCGGGTACCGGGTTCACCAACCCGATCAACCCGTTGCTTTGTATTTTTTTTTAATTTTTTTTGAAACAAATCCGTTGGTAACGGCTATTTTACAAAAAAAAAATTAATTTTTTTTCAAACTAATCACACTATATATATATTAACCTATACCATCTTATTTTTTCACACCAAAACATACCTTCTTCTATTTCTCTTAAATTCAATACCTTCTTCCATTTCTCTCAAATTTCATCATGAATCCAAACACCACACCTACATCCTGTCGTAACCGATCGGATACACCGCAACAAGACCCGGAGCTTGGCTTCCAAGCGTTTTCTCAACAAGCGTTTTCTCAACAAGGTTATGTTCCGCAACAAGCGTTCTCTCAACAAGGTTATAATCCTTATCAATTTACACGTCCTGGTTTGCTTCAACAAGGTTTTACTCCCGCCAATTACAACCTTCCTCAACCCGCAATCAATCTCGACGACAACTTTGTTCCTGAAACCCAACAACCGCACACACCACAATCGATCTCCACACAACAATCAATCCCGGAACCATCAAACCCGACACCAACGCAAAAAGGAAAAAAGAAAAAATTTGAAACAAGGCAAAAACGACAGGTGTGGACTAAAGAGGAGGAAGTGGCGTTAGTGTCGGCGTGGGTTGACGTTTCGGAGAACCCCGTTGTCGGAAACGCACAAAAGAGTCGTAATAATAATAATATTTTTATTATTATTTTTATTTTTATTATTATTATTATTATTATTAATAATAATAATATTCTTGTTATTATTCTTATACTTGAATTTATATAAATGTAGACAGTTTTTGGAACCGAATCTCGAAGGTGTTCTATGATTCTATGGGTCGCCAAGATTATAGATCACTTCATCAACTGAACACCAAGTTCAAAGACCTCAACAAAAAAATTACGTTTTTTGCCGGCATCTACAACAACTTGGTCAATAATAGATCAAGCGGAATGAGTGAAGCCGACATTTTATGAATGACACACCACCGGTACCAAGGGGAATTTGCGGTTGCTTTCACCCATGAACAAGCTTGGGATGTCCTCAATAAATGTCCAAAATGGTCACCGATTCCAACGATGTCGACAAGTTCATCCCGGGGTTCAAAACGTACCAAACCTTCCGATGATGACGATGAAGATGTTCGGGTCGACGAGGTCGAGCAACTTCAACGACCCATCGGGAGAAACAAGGCAAAAAAAACATCAACGAGTAATACGACCGGGTCGAATACGGACGAAAGTGTTACTCAGTTGTTGACGACCATAGGCTCGTTAAACGAGCAGATTGAGGGTACAATGGAGTACAAAATGAAAAAACTCGAACTCGAACGAGATAAGTTGGAACTCGAACGAGAAAAACGATATCAACAAGACTTCGAGTTTTTCATATCCCCGCATGATCACCTTTCGGGAGACGTTTTGAGGGCTACTTTAGCGAGAAAAGAGAAAATTAGAAAATATCATAATTTTTAGTGTTTTGGATTTTGTAATTTTTAATTTTTTAATGAATGATATGAATTTTAATTTTTATTATTTATCTTATTTTTATTTATTTATCTTATTTTTATTTATTAAAAATATATAAATATTTTTATTTTGTTAAATAATTAAATGTATAAATAAAAGAATTAAAAAAGATGAGGTGGCAAGTGGGTTCATTGGGTACGGGTACTCCACTTTTGGGTAAGGATTGGGTAAGGAGGGTAGGAAAGAGAAAAGCTGATGTGGCGCTGAGGTGGCAAGTGGGTTCATTGAGTACGGGTACTCAAGGTCTAATGTGATGTAGGTGAAGTTTTACATGTTTCTAGAAAGAAGTACGTCCCTAAAACAAAGAGAAAAGTCCAATAAAACCAAATGGACTTTAGCATTAGAAATGATATAGTCTTTGGACAATTTTTTAGAACAAATAAGTCATTGTACTTTTCAAAACCTGTTAAATATATCCTTAGACTTTCAAAAACCTATTAAATAGGTCATAATTCTAACCTGCAACTTGAATAGCAGGTAAACTACCACATCTCGTCGCACCACCGATCGCCGGCGCATCTCGCCCCACCACCAATTGCCGGCGCACCACATGTAAGTCGAATAATGGGTTTAAAATCCAGTCACCGATGTAGAAGAACACATGTCCTCTATACTTCCCTACCCTTTTGAGTTTTGAATAAGCTTGATGGGCGCACTTACCTAATTAAATATTAGATATGTTCTCTACTTTCAAGCTTAGATATATTCAAATATGATATAATCGATAAATATTTGTTTCTAGTCATCTTATGCTCAAATATAATAATGTCGATACAGATGCATGGCTTCTTTTGCTTGCCTTCACTGTATTTCATACCTTGTTGGCATATTATTCTTTTATTATATGAATAAAATAATAAACAATTATAATCAAGCCTATATGTGTTATTTGTTTTAATTTGTTCATTTCTTGCAATTATAAACAATTAACATACCTGCTCGTTTCTTGCAATAATAAACAATTATAATCAAGCCTGTATGTATTATCTATCTAGTTTAAGTTTTAATTTGTAATCGTGATGAAGTCGTTATTCTATAAATTGTATTTTTTTCCGTTCAAGAAATGTATAAGGACTTAATTAATAGTTTAAAATATGTAACTTTGTTTTTTTGTGTATTGCTTTCAATTATTTTTTAACACATTAACCAATTTTATAAGTCATAAGGATATATGTAACAGGTTTTAGAAAGTCCAATGGTTTATTTAACAGGTATGAAAAGTGCAATGGTTTATTTGTTCCAAAAAATTGTCAATCATTCCCAATGCTAAAGTCCATTGGGTTTTATTGGACTTTTCCCTAAAATAAATAAATAAATCAACTTATTTCACCATTAAACATACATGGTTGGGTTCCGGTGAGAAGTGGTTATCAACCGTTGGATGAGAAATGAACGAACATTAGAATGAAATGCACCGAGATAAGATGCATCGGATCAATTCTCTTTTAAGCCGCAATTAATGAGAGAGTATTTGATTAAAAGTGATCAACGGTTTAAAAGTATTTCTCACATGATCTAATGCCTAAACATATATTTAAAAGCTATATATGTTTAAATATGTCTTTTGAATGTAAATCAGACCAAACAAACTTAATAAATTACACCATTAACTCTTGCATTTTACATCTGAAACCACATAAAATGACAAATTCAATATTTAACTTAAAACCACATCTGACAACCATGCATTTGTCGCTTATTATAACTTTTAGGGACGACAATATCATAAATAGTTGTTTGATCAATATGAACGTAACAAAAGTCCGACCTACAAACATATAAATGAATCTGTTATAAATTTAAGAAAGATTACTTCTAGATTATAATACCTTAAATAGTATTAGAGAGAAAGATAAAGATTGAGAGAGACTGGGAGATTGATAGCATAGATGAGAGATGGAGAAAGAGATGGATGCATTTACTTATATTTACCCTTAGGATATTTATACTACAAAAAATACTATTTATCTACAAGGAAATTTTCATCCACACGTTACCTAAACACTTCACTCAATATTCATATTTACAATACTCCCCCTTGGATGACAATTTCAAAACGAAGTTCAACCATGATGTGCTGCCTCATTAAAAACCTTGCTAAAGAAAACCCAGTGGGAAAAAACTTTAGCTAAGGGAAAAAGAGTGCAGCTGGTAGTTGACTCCCCCCTGATGTTGACATCCATGAATCATTACATGTTATGCACATGTCGCATACCGATACCGTGAACGTGTTTTCTGAAAATTGCAGTAGGTAGCGCCTTTGTGAAAAGATCTGCTGCGTTGCTGCTCGATTGAATATATTTCATTTCATTCTGATTATCTTTTATTAGATCTTGAGTGTATGAGAAGAACCTTGGAGGTATATGTTTTGTTCGGTCACTCTTGATATATCCTTCTTTCATTTGTGCGACACATGCGGCGTTATCTTCATAGATCAAAGTTGGAATTTTGTTCTTCTCTAGTCCGCATGAAGTCAATATTAGTTGTGTCATTGATCTCAACCAAACACACTCTCTACTAGCTTCATGAAGTGCAATAACTTCGGCATGATTTGAAGAAGTGGCAACAAGTGTTTGTTTCTGAGATCGCCAGGAAATAGCAGTACCTCCGTTCATGAACACATATCCAGTTTGAGATCTAGCTTTATGAGGATCAGACAAATAACCTGCATCTGCATAACCAATCAAACCTTCTTTCGAATTGTTAGAATAGAATAGTCCTAAATCAACAGTTCCTCGAAGGTATCGGAATATGTGTTTGATTCCATTCCAATGTCTCTTTGTGGGAGATGAACTGAATCTTGCTAACAAATTCACTGCAAAAGAAATATCAGGTCTAGTACAGTTAGTAAGATACATAAGTGCTCCAATTGCACTAAGGTATGGTACTTCTGGACCAAGAACCTCTTCATTTTCTTCGCACGGGCGAAATGGATCATTGTTGATATTAAGCGATCTAACAACCATTGGAGTGCTTAAAGTATTTGCTTTGTCCATGCTGAAACGTTTTAAGACCTTTTCAACATAATTTGATTGATGCACAAGTATTCCATTGTGCATGTGCTCAATCTGTAAACCAAGACAATATTTGGTTTTTCCAAGGTCTTTCATTTCAAATTCTTTCTTCAAAAGCATAATCAATTCATTGATCTCTTTATTTGTTCCAATGATATTTAGATCATCAACATATACAGCTATTATTACATATCCAGATGTTGTTTTCTTAATAAAAACACATGGGCAAATAAGATTATTTATATAACCTTTACTTATCAAGTAATCACTTAAACGATTATACCACATGCGTCCAGATTGCTTTAACCCATATAAAGATCTTTGTAACTTGATTGAATACATTTCTTTGGGTTTTGTACTTAATGCTTCAGGCATTTTAAATCCTCCTGGGATTTTCATATAGATATCACTATCAAGTGATCCATATAAGTATGCTGTAACAACATCCATATGACGCATCTCTAAATTTTCAGAGACTGCTAGGCTGATTAAATATCTAAATGTAATTGCATCCATAACAGGAGAATACGTTTCCTCATAATCAATTCCGGGTCGTTGAGAAAAACCTTGAGCCACAAGTCTGGCTTTGTATCTAATAATTTCATTTTTCTCATTTCTTTTTCGCACGAAAATCCATCTGTTCCCGACAGGTTTCACGGATTCTGGCGTGAGAACGATAGTTCGAAAAACCTTTCGTTTATTGAGGGAATCTAGTTCAACCTGAATAGCATCTTTCCATTTAACCCAGTCATGTCTGTTTTGACATTCAATGATAGACATTGGTTCGGGATCATCATTTCCAAAAGTATCACATGCAACAACATAAGAGAATATATCATCGATATTTCTCATTTCATTTCTGTTCCATAACTTTTTCGTAAAACCGTAATTGATTGCAATCTCTTTATCATTCATTTCCTCTTCTGGGGAAATTATGATATTTTGTGTTTCTTCAGGAACACTTTGCCCGTTACCAATTGCAATTTCAGTTCCCTTTCGTTTTCGGGGATTTTTATCTTTAGAACCTGTAACACCCTAAAAACAGGGCCAATTTAAACCTTAAAAATTGCTACAAGTTATGATCATAAAACTTCAAACTTCTATAACCTGAGGATCAAATGTGAAGGTTTTATATACAACATCACTGATTCAAATAACCTATTAATCTAATCATACATCAGAATCAGATTAATTAAGTTATCTAATCCTTTGTCCCAAAAAGCCTCAAAAGTAATGCTAGATCCTCCGTTATCTCTAAGTTGGAGTCTTCCCAAAAGTTCTCTTCTCTCATTCCCGCTTACTTCCCGGAGCTTGTACCTGGTAAGAAAATTCAACTTGAAACATTAGGCTTTCGCCTAGTGAGAATATTCAAATCAAATTAAAGTTTAACAATTAAAATCTCAACAGATAAAACAAACCTGCTCTCGCCCATCTTATCGTACCACAACTCCTTTCAACACTGGGAATCTACCCCACTCTCATACTTATGACTAATTCATCTAGCCATAATATTACTACCAAGAGTTTACTATAAATCATCCCAGATTCAAAGTCAAAACTCTTAACCAAGAAATTACAAGTCAAAACCTGCCTATTTCTTAACCCGGAAGTAGAGATTACAATTTACTTTATGCCTATCTCTAATCTTCCTTTCACAACGGGAAATCTCCAATCTTCCCTAAAATGGAAATCTCCGATCTTCCATTCGAAATGGGAATTACAAATCAAAATCTGCCTATTCCACATTTCACGTCCTCACCATCTCAGAATCACTGACCCAAATGGGATTAATATATCGCGATACACAACCGGGGCCCTCACGATGATTCAAGATACACTCGTTCACTAGAAATTACATCCCTTGGTCAAATGGCAAGTATTTCGGTTCCCATTAGACCGTACCCAGGTGCCCTACTATGACCGGATGCCTATTTCTAGCAATCGCCACACAATACATAAGTATTATTACCCTTACTATTATATGTGCATAACATACAATATATTCATCTCCAAAACATATTCTATATATAAACATTTATAAAGAATATTACTCTCTCGACACCGCGACTTCTCCACTATCCCCTCTTTGCTATTTAGCACGGGGATCAACATAGCATAACTCATAGTCATTTATTTGGACTCATTACTGATTAAGACAAGTCCTTACAGCTATCGATTATTCATGGTAAAAATCAGTTTTGTAACAGCAGGAGAATTGCGCAACCAACTGTCACGAAATACTCCACTTCTCGCAACCCACAGTGGCGAAATGCTCACTTCTCGCAACCAACAGTAGCGAGTTTCATACTTCTCGCAATCCATAGTAGCGAGATTCTCACTTCACTCCAAAGAGCCTTGCGAGTTTCTCAAAATGGGCAACCCACAGTTGCTAGTTTCTCACTTTGCGCAGACACTGTTTATCGTCTTCTTCATTTAGCCAGTTTATAAAAACTTCTAAACAAGCCTACTAATTTCCAATTAATTCATACCAAAGCATTCAGGCATACATAATATATATATATATATATATATATATATATATATATATATATATATATATATATATATATATATATATCTATTTCAATATTAATTGCTGAATTTTAAAGAGAGTTGAATAAACTCATCTGATGCGAAGTCACACTTTCTTTAATTCTTTTAAAGTCGTAGGGACTTCTGTTTTCACCACCACAGTTTACTGTAATATCCAATATAAAATATACCGATATTAATTTACAGAACAGGACTTTCTAAGAACTAAGAATCCTTAATCTCTAAAATCTACGTCTCAAGTCGCAACCAACTACTGCGACTCCAACCCCAAATCGCAACCCACTATTGCGATTCCAACCCAAGTCGCAACCTTCTATTGCGATTTCGACACCAAGTCGCAATCAACTGTTGCGACTCCAATGCCAAGTCGCAACTCTCTATTGCGACTTCAACACCAAATCGCAACCGTCTATTGCGACTTCAACCCAAATCGCAACCGTCTATTGCGATTTCGACACCAAGTCGCAATCAACTGTTGCGACTCCAATGCCAAGTCGCAACCCTCTATTGCGATTTCGACACCAAATCGCAACCTTCTATTGCGACTTGCTTGAATGTCTCAACCCTCTGCAATTATCTAAAACCCAGATTTTTATACTTTTAAGCTATGTTTGTTTATGCAAACCTGCAGATAAGTTCAATATCCCTATCTTAACATATCCAAAAACTCAGATTCTCATAATCATCAAAATTTACCAAAATCCATTTCTATACTTATAGAAGGCTTACAATCTAAATAACATCAATTAAGATGAAGAACATACCTTGATTTCTCACAGTTTTACACCTTAATTTCCAGCTTTTGAACAATCTCAACACCTTCTTCTTCCTTCTTCTTTCTCGGTTCTTCTCCATCTCTCTCTTTCTTGACGAACACAATACACACACATACACTTATGACCAAAAATCCCAATTATGAGACACCTCACTCTCTTAAATGAGATGAGGCGGTGAGTGGGTTGTTTCAACCAAACCAACCTCCATCTTTCACATATTGGCAAGTTTTACCCCTTCATTTATAAATTAAAATTAAAGTTCACCCTCAACATATTATTTTACCAAACAATTAATAAAACTTACACAGGGTTAAACTCTAAAATTAATCTACCAAATATCCAATCACAACCTATCAAATAAATAACCCGAACATCATCTTTTACAAAAATTTGGGATGTTACAATACTCCCCAACTTGAATATGATTTCGTCCCCGAAATCAAAGCTAAACAAACAAAAGAGGATATCTAACTTTCATATCTTCTTCCGACTCTAAAGTCACATTAGAACCTTGATGATGTTTCCACTGAACTTTTTGTACAACTACTTTCTTAAGCACGATCTTTCTATTGTTGCTTCCCCATATGCCGATAACATTTTCTCATTACTATACATAACCCAACATTTACACCAGAACTTTAACAGAAGACCTTCAACCAAGTCATCTTGAAATTACAACATTATTTGAAGTTACTACACTTTCTTTGATACTTAACTAATACTTTCTCGGACCATTCACACATAAGAAGTAATTCACGTTCCTTAAGGATTTTGCATCTACTGCACCACATTTTGACTAACACACCCATCATCTTCTTCAAACTTACAAAGATTCAGAATTAGCGACTCACACAACCAAAATTACTTTGAACAAACACCCACTGCAGTTCTAACATTTTATTCCGATATTAGCCATATTGTCATGCCCTTTTACAAACCACATGCTCCAACAACTTCATTTATCAATTAATACCCTTCATCCGAAATCTTCAAAAAGACTTTCGTCTAATGCATCCTCTTTATAATATTGCATTACATAATGGTTGACACATTTGTCTTGGCAATTAATGCCACTACTTGCTCGTATAATTTCCACTCATAACTTCTCACAACAAACTAGGTCTACCATGGTCATTCGTACACTATCCAATTTACCTTCAGGTTCTCCTCGTATTTAACCGAGTCTATTTCACTACTTTATTCCTCCCCAACTATAGTTGAACCATAACTCACGAGTTTCTAAATAACTTAAATTTACTCGTTTCTTGCTAGCTCTTTGTGATTCCAACCCATTACATAGACAGATCACAATCCCTCACAGATCGACATAGCCTATACACTCATCCTGTTAGTGCCTAATACATCATTCTTTATAAACCATCCACCTCGCAAGCAAAACGCTTATCTAAAACGACAGTCTTTCACTTATCCTAACATCCCTACAAAGTGATCCTTCAACTTTTAAATCTTCCGATTCAAAACTTAACATTAAAACATGACCTCAAAAGAATAACCAATGCACTCACATCATGTAAACTTCAATTATAATACCATTTCTGCAATTCCAACCCCAAGCCTACGTCGAGCTTATTAAACCGAGCAAATGCCCTCAAGATTTAACCGAGTCCAAAATCGAACCATCTGCTCAAAAGATCAAAGGATCTTTTATTAACATCAGCTCATGCAATTAAAATGCATCTAACTCACATCATGCAACACACACTCCATGGCGTGATAATCTCACGACCCCTTTATTGCTACTTTCCCAATGAAGTCAATTCATATATATATATCTATATGTACAAGTATATACAACTCTTTTATACTCAACAATACATATTACCAAAATTCATTAATACCAAAGGTATTTAGAATACAAGATCATCAAACGATCCTTACTCATAAGACCAATACTTAAAACGACATTTATTTAAATAAATGCGATTAAGCACATAATCACATCGTAATTATTGCACAACCACAATAATTTCTAAAAGCGTATTTTGACCAAAACCTCTTTCGTTCGTGATTTATTCGTCGATCACTCAAAATTTCCAAACGTGGTTGTTTTACAAGACATAAACCATTCTGTAACTTCCCCAGTCCACTATACAAGATATTTTCCGTTCTACGGATACCTTCTGCATCAGCATACCGGTACCGCTCACGGTTTCGTTTCTGGCCGCACAGGCATACCCTCTGCATAAGCATACCGGCACCCTGCGACGGTCAAAACACGTCTTGCAAGGAAGATATCCATCCACCCTTATAAGGAGGACTTCGTTCCCATTCCTAGCCAATGTGGGATGTAACAGTTCTTACCCGCACAGGCATACGCGGGACGCGCTTAGAACGCACCCTGTGACAGGCAAAATGCATCATACACTTTCCACAACTTCCGACTTCAAGGTCCATAGTCGACCTGTCGATACTTCCTTAACCTATTCTTTAACAAGGGTCCCTATTGAACCTAATCCTTCCAATCATATCATAAATCAATTCAAATCCCATCGTCTTCATCTCAAATTTATTTGTGCAATGTTAACATCACAAGATCACCATAAATTCTTATTTAACGTCGAGGATATTTCCTTTCTAACTCACCACACTACTCGTAGCAAGTTGCTAAATCTGTCACCTTAATGACTATTAGTCCTTCGTCCAGACACAACCGTCCCTCGACAATTGTGTTTCTAATTACCAAACAAGGGTACATACCCTCATACAAATGACACTAAAGTTCACTTTTGACTCTCCCACTGTTCACCTCTCATCTTGAACACAAACTCCAAAACTACAAACATTCTCCCATGATCATCCAACATCTCTTCACTCTCGGAGTTCTTTCTTACCTTATAGGGTAATATTCCATGACCTAATGAGTTTATAGCCCTCATGCATGACAACGTAATAAATAAATCATTTCACATAGTTTCTCTTTTTAAAGAACAACCCTTGGAACAACTTGGGTACACAAGACCCCCAATTTTCTCGTAACTCCTATGTACTGCACAACGATCTCGTGAATCGTTTGCATACAACTTCCCGTAAAACGTAATCTTTCTTAACCAAAATGACGATGTTATGACAGTAATATATTAAAGGAAAATCTTTTCATACTACAAAAAGTTTAAAAGAATTTTCCAACACGAAGCAAGCTAGTCGGTTCTCATATGATATCATCAATTTAATACTCTTGTCGGTTATAAAGGTTTTGCTGGCCAACGTTTTCTTGACCTTTTCTACAATTAACTTTTCATGTAAAAATACGAAATATTTTGCAATTTGATAAACCCAAAATTTCATTGTGCATCAAAATGAAATTGTCTCTTTCTCTAAATACACATTTGTATATACAACTCAGCTTCGACTAAAATGGTTATTTATGCATTTGTTTTGAAATCATGAAAACTCATGTAGCATACTCGCTAGGGCACCATGCATAAAATTTTACTCGCAAATGAAGGCTACTCACTCAAACAAGGTCGATCGTCTTACTCACCTCACTTATCATTGACACTCTACTTCCATCTAGTGGTCGCCCTCTCGACCTTGTAGCACTTGCTATCCATGCATTTCCACGACCTACTTACTCAACCATTTCATACTATTTCCGTCTTGATCAATTAGCTCACATTCTATCTCTACACATTTCAATTCACCTATTAAAGGTTGCCTCGGTGGACTTTCATGAGTCCTGCCAGTTCCAGGTTGTCCTTCCAACTCCCCAATCATTTACTGATCTGTCCTCCGAAGAATTGAAGGATCTTAATGGTGTATTCATCATTATTTTGCTATAACATAAAAGGGATAACCATAAGAAATGGTTATACGAATATAGACATACGAAACGTACTTTACCGATCATTAGTCACTATAACAATTTAGAAACAAGCATGCTTACGTAACAATATATTCACAATAACATTAGCTAATTGGAATTGTGATCATATTATACATGAGAATCCTTATTACCATTGTCACAGTACTAATTTCATGTATTTCCGTCAACTCTAAGACTATCACCGTCTTAGTACTTCTACCCAAATCTCACAAGTCATAACTTAATTCATCACAGCTTAAGTCTAAGTACCTCCTCAGCATACTTAGTTCACTTAAACTACAACTCTGATACCATATTGTAACACCCTAAAAACAGGGCCAATTTAAACCTTAAAAATTGCTACAAGTTATGATCATAAAACTTCAAACTTCTATAACCTGAGGATCAAATGTGAAGGTTTTATATACAACATCACTGATTCAAATAACCTATTAATCTAATCATACATCAGAATCAGATTAATTAAGTTATCTAATCATTTGTCCCAAAAAGCCTCAAAAGTAATGCTAGATCCTCCGTTATCTCTAAGTTGGAGTCTTCCCAAAAGTTCTCTTCTCTCATTCCCGCTTACTTCCCGGAGCTTGTACCTGGTAAGAAAATTCAACTTGAAACATTAGGCTTTCGCCTAGTGAGAATATTCAAATCAAATTAAAGTTTAACAATTAAAATCTCAACAGATAAAACAAACCTGCTCTCGCCCATCTTACCGTACCACAACTCCTTTCAACACTGGGAATCTACCCCACTCTCATACTTATGACTAATTCATCTAGCCATAATATTACTACCAAGAGTTTACTATAAATCATCCCAGATTCAAAGTCAAAACTCTTAACCAAGAAATTACAAGTCAAAACCTGCCTATTTCTTAACCCGGAAGTAGAGATTACAATTTACTTTATGCCTATCTCTAATCTTCCTTTCACAACGGGAAATCTCCAATCTTCCCTAAAATGGAAATCTCCGATCTTCCATTCGAAATGGGAATTACAAATCAAAATCTGCCTATTCCACATTTCACGTCCTCACCATCTCAGAATCACTGACCCCAATGGGATTAATATATCGCGATACACAACCGGGGCCCTCACGATGATTCAAGATACACTCGTTCACTAGAAATTACATCCCTTGGTCAAATGGAAAGTATTTCGGTTCCCATTAGACCGTACCCAGGTGCCCTACTATGACCGGATGCCTATTTCTAGCAATCGCCACACAATACATAAGTATTATTACCCTTACTATTATATGTGCATAACATACAATATATTCATCTCCAAAACATATTCTATATATATAAACATTTATAAAGAATATTACTCTCTCGACACCGCGACTTCTCCACTATCCCCTCTTTGCTATTTAGCACGGGGATCAACATAGCATAACTCATAGTCATTTATTTGGACTCATTACTGATTAAGACAAGTCCTTACAGCTATCGATTATTCATGGTAAAAATCAGTTTTGTAACAGCAGGAGAATTGCGCAACCAACTGTCACGAAATACTCCACTTCTCGCAACCCACAGTGGCGAAATGCTCACTTCTCGCAACCAACAGTAGCGAGTTTCATACTTCTCGCAATCCATAGTAGCGAGATTCTCACTTCACTCCAAAGAGCCTTGCGAGTTTCTCAAATTGGGCAACCCACAGTTGCTAGTTTCTCACTTTGCGCAGACACTGTTTATCGTCTTCTTCATTTAGCCAGTTTATAAAAACTTCTAAACAAGCCTACTAATTTCCAATTAATTCATACCAAAGCATTCAGACATACATAATATATATATATATATATATATATATATATATTTCAATATTAATTGCTGAATTTTAAAGAGAGTTGAATAAACTCACCTGATGCGAAGTCACACTTTCTTTAATTCTTTTAAAGTCGTAGGGACTTCTGTTTTCACCACCACAGTTTACTGTAATATCCAATATAAAATATACCGATATTAATTTACAGAACAGGACTTTCTAAGAACTAAGAATCCTTAATCTCTAAAATCTACGTCTCAAGTCGCAACCAACTACTGCGACTCCAACCCCAAATCGCAACCCACTATTGCGATTCCAACCCAAGTCGCAACCTTCTATTGCGATTTCGACACCAAGTCGCAATCAACTGTTGCGACTCCAATGCCAAGTCGCAACTCTCTATTGCGACTTCAACACCAAATCGCAACCGTCTATTGCGACTTCAACCCAAATCGCAACCGTCTATTGCGATTTCGACACCAAGTCGCAATCAACTGTTGCGACTCCAATGCCAAGTCGCAACCCTCTATTGCGATTTCGACACCAAATCGCAACCTTCTATTGCGACTTGCTTGAATGTCTCAACCCTCTGCAATTATCTAAAACCCAGATTTTTATACTTTTAAGCTATGTTTGTTTATGCAAACCTGCAGATAAGTTCAATATCCCTATCTTAACATATCCAAAAACTCAGATTCTCATAATCATCAAAATTTACCAAAATCCATTTCTATACTTATAGAAGGCTTACAATCTAAATAACATCAATTAAGATGAAGAACATACCTTGATTTCTCACAGTTTTACACCTTAATTTCCAGCTTTTGAACAATCTCAACACCTTCTTCTTCCTTCTTCTTTCTCGGTTCTTCTCCATCTCTCTCTTTCTTGACGAACACAATACACACACATACACTTATGACCAAAAATCCCAATTATGAGACACCTCACTCTCTTAAATGAGATGAGGCGGTGAGTGGGTTGTTTCAACCAAACCAACCTCCATCTTTCACATATTGGCAAGTTTTACCCCTTCATTTATAAATTAAAATTAAAGTTCACCCTCAACATATTATTTTACCAAACAATTAATAAAACTTACACAGGGTTAAACTCTAAAATTAATCTACCAAATATCCAATCACAACCTATCAAATAAATAACCCGAACATCATCTTTTACAAAAATTTGGGATGTTACAATACTCCCCAACTTGAATATGATTTCGTCCCCGAAATCAAAGCTAAACAAACAAAAGAGGATATCTAACTTTCATATCTTCTTCCGACTCTAAAGTCACATTAGAACCTTGATGATGTTTCCACTGAACTTTTTGTACAACTACTTTCTTAAGCACGATCTTTCTATTGTTGCTTCCCCATATGCCGATAACATTTTCTCATTACTATACATAACCCAACATTTACACCAGAACTTTAACAGAAGACCTTCAACCAAGTCATCTTGAAATTACAACATTATTTGAAGTTACTACACTTTCTTTGATACTTAACTAATACTTTCTCGGACCATTCACACATAAGAAGTAATTCACGTTCCTTAAGGATTTTGCATCTACTGCACCACATTTTGACTAACACACCCATCATCTTCTTCAAACTTACAAAGATTCAGAATTAGCGACTCACACAACCAAAATTACTTTGAACAAACACCCACTGCAGTTCTAACATTTTATTCCGATATTAGCCATATTGTCATGCCCTTTTACAAACCACATGCTCCAACAACTTCATTTATCAATTAATACCCTTCATCCGAAATCTTCAAAAAGACTTTCGTCTAATGCATCCTCTTTATAATATTGCATTACATAATGGTTGACACATTTGTCTTGGCAATTAATGCCACTACTTGCTCGTATAATTTCCACTCATAACTTCTCACAACAAACTAGGTCTACCATGGTCATTCGTACACTATCCAATTTACCTTCAGGTTCTCCTCGTATTTAACCGAGTCTATTTCACTACTTTATTCCTCCCCAACTATAGTTGAACCATAACTCACGAGTTTCTAAATAACTTAAATTTACTCGTTTCTTGCTAGCTCTTTGTGATTCCAACCCATTACATAGACAGATCACAATCCCTCACAGATCGACATAGCCTATACACTCATCCTGTTAGTGCCTAATACATCATTCTTTATAAACCATCCACCTCGCAAGCAAAACGCTTATCTAAAACGACAGTCTTTCACTTATCCTAACATCCCTACAAAGTGATCCTTCAACTTTTAAATCTTCCGATTCAAAACTTAACATTAAAACATGACCTCAAAAGAATAACCAATGCACTCACATCATGTAAACTTCAATTATAATACCATTTCTGCAATTCCAACCCCAAGCCTACGTCGAGCTTATTAAACCGAGCAAATGCCCTCAAGATTTAACCGAGTCCAAAATCGAACCATCTGCTCAAAAGATCAAAGGATCTTTTATTAACATCAGCTCATGCAATTAAAATGCATCTAACTCACATCATGCAACACACACTCCATGGCGTGATAATCTCACGACCCCTTTATTGCTACTTTCCCAATGAAGTCAATTCATATATATATATCTATATGTACAAGTAAATACAACTCTTTTATACTCAACAATATATATTACCAAAATTCATTAATACCAAAGGTATTTAGAATACAAGATCATCAAACGATCCTTACTCATAAGACCAATACTTAAAACGACATTTATTTAAATAAATGCGATTAAGCACATAATCACATCGTAATTATTGCACAACCACAATAATTTCTAAAAGCGTATTTTGACCAAAACCTCTTTCGTTCGTGATTTATTCGTCGATCACTCAAAATTTCCAAACGTGGTTGTTTTACAAGACATAAACCATTCTGTAACTTCCCCAGTCCACTATACAAGATATTTTCCGTTCTACGGATACCTTCTGCATCAGCATACCGGTACCGCTCACGGTTTCGTTTCTGGCCGCACAGGCATACCCTCTGCATAAGCATACCGGCACCCTGCGACGGTCAAAACACGTCTTGCAAGGAAGATATCCATCCACCCTTATAAGGAGGACTTCGTTCCCATTCCTAGCCAATGTGGGATGTAACAGTTCTTACCCGCACAGGCATACGCGGGACGCGCTTAGAACGCACCCTGTGACAGGCAAAATGCATCATACACTTTCCACAACTTCCGACTTCAAGGTCCATAGTCGACCTGTCGATACTTCATTAACCTATTCTTTAACAAGGGTCCCTATTGAACCTAATCCTTCCAATCATATCATAAATCAATTCAAATCCCATCGTCTTCATCTCAAATTTATTTGTGCAATGTTAACATCACAAGATCACCATAAATTCTTATTTAACGTCGAGGATATTTCCTTTCTAACTCACCACACTACTCGTAGCAAGTTGCTAAATCTGTCACCTTAATGACTATTAGTCCTTCGTCCAGACACAACCGTCCCTCGACAATTGTGTTTCTAATTACCAAACAAGGGTACATACCCTCATACAAATGACACTAAAGTTCACTTTTGACTCTCCCACTGTTCACCTCTCATCTTGAACACAAACTCCAAAACTACAAACATTCTCCCATGATCATCCAACATCTCTTCACTCTCGGAGTTCTTTCTTACCTTATAGGGTAATATTCCATGACCTAATGAGTTTATAGCCCTCATGCATGACAACGTAATAAATAAATCATTTCACATAGTTTCTCTTTTTAAAGAACAACCCTTGGAACAACTTGGGTACACAAGACCCCCAATTTTCTCGTAACTCCTATGTACTGCACAACGATCTCGTGAATCGTTTGCATACAACTTCCCGTAAAACGTAATCTTTCTTAACCAAAATGACGATGTTATGACAGTAATATATTAAAGGAAAATCTTTTCATACTACAAAAAGTTTAAAAGAATTTTCCAACACGAAGCAAGCTAGTCGGTTCTCATATGATATCATCAATTTAATACTCTTGTCGGTTATAAAGGTTTTGCTGGCCAACGTTTTCTTGACCTTTTCTACAATTAACTTTTCATGTAAAAATACGAAATATTTTGCAATTTGATAAACCCAAAATTTCATTGTGCATCAAAATGAAATTGTCTCTTTCTCTAAATACACATTTGTATATACAACTCAGCTTCGACTAAAATGGTTATTTATGCATTTGTTTTGAAATCATGAAAACTCATGTAGCATACTCGCTAGGGCACCATGCATAAAATTTTACTCGCAAATGAAGGCTACTCACTCAAACAAGGTCGATCGTCTTACTCACCTCACTTATAATTGACACTCTACTTCCATCTAGTGGTCGCCCTCTCGACCTTGTAGCACTTGCTATCCATGCATTTCCACGACCTACTTACTCAACCATTTCATACTATTTCCGTCTTGATCAATTAGCTCACATTCTATCTCTACACATTTCAATTCACCTATTAAAGGTTGCCTCGGTGGACTTTCATGAGTCCTGCCAGTTCTAGGTTGTCCTTCCAACTCCCCAATCATTTACTGATCTGTCCTCCGAAGAATTGAAGGATCTTAATGGTGTATTCATCATTATTTTGCTATAACATAAAAGGGATAACCATAAGAAATGGTTATACGAATATAGACATACGAAACGTACTTTACCGATCATTAGTCACTATAACAATTTAGAAACAAGCATGCTTACGTAACAATATATTCACAATAACATTAGCTAATTGGAATTGTGATCATATTATACATGAGAATCCTTATTGCCATTGTCACAGTACTAATTTCATGTATTTCCGTCAACTCTAAGACTATCACCGTCTTAGTACTTCTACCCAAATCTCACAAGTCATAACTTAATTCATCACAGCTTAAGTCTAAGTACCTCCTCAGCATACTTAGTTCACTTAAACTACAACTCTGATACCATATTGTAACACCCTAAAAACAGGGCCAATTTAAACCTTAAAAATTGCTACAAGTTATGATCATAAAACTTCAAACTTCTATAACCTGAGGATCAAATGTGAAGGTTTTATATACAACATCACTGATTCAAATAACCTATTAATCTAATCATACATCAGAATCAGATTAATTAAGTTATCTAATCCTTTGTCCCAAAAAGCCTCAAAAGTAATGCTAGATCCTCCGTTATCTCTAAGTTGGAGTCTTCCCAAAAGTTCTCTTCTCTCATTCCCGCTTACTTCCCGGAGCTTGTACCTGGTAAGAAAATTCAACTTGAAACATTAGGCTTTCGCCTAGTGAGAATATTCAAATCAAATTAAAGTTTAACAATTAAAATCTCAACAGATAAAACAAACCTGTTCTCGCCCATCTTACCGTACCACAACTCCTTTCAACACTGGGAATCTACCCCACTCTCATACTTATGACTAATTCATCTAGCCATAATATTACTACCAAGAGTTTACTATAAATCATCCCAGATTCAAAGTCAAAACTCTTAACCAAGAAATTACAAGTCAAAACCTGCCTATTTCTTAACCCGGAAGTAGAGATTACAATTTACTTTATGCCTATCTATAATCTTCCTTTCACAACGGGAAATCTCCAATCTTCCCTAAAATGGAAATCTCCGATCTTCCATTCGAAATGGGAATTACAAATCAAAATCTGCCTATTCCACATTTCACGTCCTCACCATCTCAGAATCAGTGACCCCAATGGGATTAATATATCGCGATACACAACCGGGGCCCTCACGATGATTCAAGATACACTCGTTCACTAGAAATTACATCCCTTGGTCAAATGGAAAGTATTTCGGTTCCCATTAGACCGTACCCAGGTGCCCTACTATGACCGGATGCCTATTTCTAGCAATCGCCACACAATACATAAGTATTATTACCCTTACTATTATATGTGCATAACATACAATATATTCATCTCCAAAACATATTCTATATATATAAACATTTATAAAGAATATTACTCTCTCGACACCGCGACTTCTCCACTATCCCCTCTTTGCTATTTAGCACGGGGATCAACATAGCATAACTCATAGTCATTTATTTGGACTCATTACTGATTAAGACAAGTCCTTACAGCTATCGATTATTCATGGTAAAAATCAGTTTTGTAACAGCAGGAGAATTGCGCAACCAACTGTCACGAAATACTCCACTTCTCGCAACCCACAGTGGCGAAATGCTCACTTCTCGCAACCAACAGTAGCGAGTTTCATACTTCTCGCAATCCATAGTAGCGAGATTCTCACTTCACTCCAAAGAGCCTTGCGAGTTTCTCAAATTGGGCAACCCACAGTTGCTAGTTTCTCACTTTGCGCAGACACTGTTTATCGTCTTCTTCATTTAGCCAGTTTATAAAAACTTCTAAACAAGCCTACTAATTTCCAATTAATTCATACCAAAGCATTCAGACATACATAATATATATATATATATATATATATATATATATATATATATATATATATATATATATATATATATCTATTTCAATATTAATTGCTGAATTTTAAAGAGAGTTGAATAAACTCACCTGATGCGAAGTCACACTTTCTTTAATTCTTTTAAAGTCGTAGGGACTTCTGTTTTCACCACCACAGTTTACTGTAATATCCAATATAAAATATACCGATATTAATTTACAGAACAGGACTTTCTAAGAACTAAGAATCCTTAATCTCTAAAATCTACGTCCCAAGTCGCAACCAACTACTGCGACTCCAACCCCAAATCGCAACCCACTATTGCGATTCCAACCCAAGTCGCAACCTTCTATTGCGATTTCGACACCAAGTCGCAATCAACTGTTGCGACTCCAATGCCAAGTCGCAACTCTCTATTGCGACTTCAACACCAAATCGCAACCGTCTATTGCGACTTCAACCCAAATCGCAACCGTCTATTGCGATTTCGACACCAAGTCGCAATCAACTGTTGCGACTCCAATGCCAAGTCGCAACCCTCTATTGCGATTTCGACACCAAATCGCAACCTTCTATTGCGACTTGCTTGAATGTCTCAACCCTCTGCAATTATCTAAAACCCAGATTTTTATACTTTTAAGCTATGTTTGTTTATGCAAACCTGCAGATAAGTTCAATATCCCTATCTTAACATATCCAAAAACTCAGATTCTCATAATCATCAAAATTTACCAAAATCCATTTCTATACTTATAGAAGGCTTACAATCTAAATAACATCAATTAAGATGAAGAACATACCTTGATTTCTCACAGTTTTACACCTTAATTTCCAGCTTTTGAACAATCTCAACACCTTCTTCTTCCTTCTTCTTTCTCGGTTCTTCTCCATCTCTCTCTTTCTTGACGAACACAATACACACACATACACTTATGACCAAAAATCCCAATTATGAGACACCTCACTCTCTTAAATGAGATGAGGCGGTGAGTGGGTTGTTTCAACCAAACCAACCTCCATCTTTCACATATTGGCAAGTTTTACCCCTTCATTTATAAATTAAAATTAAAGTTCACCCTCAACATATTATTTTACCAAACAATTAATAAAACTTACACAGGGTTAAACTCTAAAATTAATCTACCAAATATCCAATCACAACCTATCAAATAAATAACCCGAACATCATCTTTTACAAAAATTTGGGATGTTACAATACTCCCCAACTTGAATATGATTTCGTCCCCGAAATCAAAGCTAAACAAACAAAAGAGGATATCTAACTTTCATATCTTCTTCCGACTCTAAAGTCACATTAGAACCTTGATGATGTTTCCACTGAACTTTTTGTACAACTACTTTCTTAAGCACGATCTTTCTATTGTTGCTTCCCCATATGCCGATAACATTTTCTCATTACTATACATAACCCAACATTTACACCAGAACTTTAACAGAAGACCTTCAACCAAGTCATCTTGAAATTACAACATTATTTGAAGTTACTACACTTTCTTTGATACTTAACTAATACTTTCTCGGACCATTCACACATAAGAAGTAATTCACGTTCCTTAAGGATTTTGCATCTACTGCACCACATTTTGACTAACACACCCATCATCTTCTTCAAACTTACAAAGATTCAGAATTAGCGACTCACACAACCAAAATTACTTTGAACAAACACCCACTGCAGTTCTAACATTTTATTCCGATATTAGCCATATTGTCATGCCCTTTTACAAACCACATGCTCCAACAACTTCATTTATCAATTAATACCCTTCATCCGAAATCTTCAAAAAGACTTTCGTCTAATGCATCCTCTTTATAATATTGCATTACATAATGGTTGACACATTTGTCTTGGCAATTAATGCCACTACTTGCTCGTATAATTTCCACTCATAACTTCTCACAACAAACTAGGTCTACCATGGTCATTCGTACACTATCCAATTTACCTTCAGGTTCTCCTCGTATTTAACCGAGTCTATTTCACTACTTTATTCCTCCCCAACTATAGTTGAACCATAACTCACGAGTTTCTAAATAACTTAAATTTACTCGTTTCTTGCTAGCTCTTTGTGATTCCAACCCATTACATAGACAGATCACAATCCCTCACAGATCGACATAGCCTATACACTCATCCTGTTAGTGCCTAATACATCATTCTTTATAAACCATCCACCTCGCAAGCAAAACGCTTATCTAAAACGACAGTCTTTCACTTATCCTAACATCCCTACAAAGTGATCCTTCAACTTTTAAATCTTCCGATTCAAAACTTAACATTAAAACATGACCTCAAAAGAATAACCAATGCACTCACATCATGTAAACTTCAATTATAATACCATTTCTGCAATTCCAACCCCAAGCCTACGTCGAGCTTATTAAACCGAGCAAATGCCCTCAAGATTTAACCGAGTCCAAAATCGAACCATCTGCTCAAAAGATCAAAGGATCTTTTATTAACATCAGCTCATGCAATTAAAATGCATCTAACTCACATCATGCAACACACACTCCATGGCGTGATAATCTCACGACCCCTTTATTGCTACTTTCCCAATGAAGTCAATTCATATATATATATCTATATGTACAAGTAAATACAACTCTTTTATACTCAACAATATATATTACCAAAATTCATTAATACCAAAGGTATTTAGAATACAAGATCATCAAACGATCCTTACTCATAAGACCAATACTTAAAACGACATTTATTTAAATAAATGCGATTAAGCACATAATCACATCGTAATTATTGCACAACCACAATAATTTCTAAAAGCGTATTTTGACCAAAACCTCTTTCGTTCGTGATTTATTCGTCGATCACTCAAAATTTCCAAACGTGGTTGTTTTACAAGACATAAACCATTCTGTAACTTCCCCAGTCCACTATACAAGATATTTTCCGTTCTACGGATACCTTCTGCATCAGCATACCGGTACCGCTCACGGTTTCGTTTCTGGCCGCACAGGCATACCCTCTGCATAAGCATACCGGCACCCTGCGACGGTCAAAACACGTCTTGCAAGGAAGATATCCATCCACCCTTATAAGGAGGACTTCGTTCCCATTCCTAGCCAATGTGGGATGTAACAGTTCTTACCCGCACAGGCATACGCGGGACGCGCTTAGAACGCACCCTGTGACAGGCAAAATGCATCATACACTTTCCACAACTTCCGACTTCAAGGTCCATAGTCGACCTGTCGATACTTCATTAACCTATTCTTTAACAAGGGTCCCTATTGAACCTAATCCTTCCAATCATATCATAAATCAATTCAAATCCCATCGTCTTCATCTCAAATTTATTTGTGCAATGTTAACATCACAAGATCACCATAAATTCTTATTTAACGTCGAGGATATTTCCTTTCTAACTCACCACACTACTCGTAGCAAGTTGCTAAATCTGTCACCTTAATGACTATTAGTCCTTCGTCCAGACACAACCGTCCCTCGACAATTGTGTTTCTAATTACCAAACAAGGGTACATACCCTCATACAAATGACACTAAAGTTCACTTTTGACTCTCCCACTGTTCACCTCTCATCTTGAACACAAACTCCAAAACTACAAACATTCTCCCATGATCATCCAACATCTCTTCACTCTCGGAGTTCTTTCTTACCTTATAGGGTAATATTCCATGACCTAATGAGTTTATAGCCCTCATGCATGACAACGTAATAAATAAATCATTTCACATAGTTTCTCTTTTTAAAGAACAACCCTTGGAACAACTTGGGTACACAAGACCCCCAATTTTCTCGTAACTCCTATGTACTGCACAACGATCTCGTGAATCGTTTGCATACAACTTCCCGTAAAACGTAATCTTTCTTAACCAAAATGACGATGTTATGACAGTAATATATTAAAGGAAAATCTTTTCATACTACAAAAAGTTTAAAAGAATTTTCCAACACGAAGCAAGCTAGTCGGTTCTCATATGATATCATCAATTTAATACTCTTGTCGGTTATAAAGGTTTTGCTGGCCAACGTTTTCTTGACCTTTTCTACAATTAACTTTTCATGTAAAAATACGAAATATTTTGCAATTTGATAAACCCAAAATTTCATTGTGCATCAAAATGAAATTGTCTCTTTCTCTAAATACACATTTGTATATACAACTCAGCTTCGACTAAAATGGTTATTTATGCATTTGTTTTGAAATCATGAAAACTCATGTAGCATACTCGCTAGGGCACCATGCATAAAATTTTACTCGCAAATGAAGGCTACTCACTCAAACAAGGTCGATCGTCTTACTCACCTCACTTATAATTGACACTCTACTTCCATCTAGTGGTCGCCCTCTCGACCTTGTAGCACTTGCTATCCATGCATTTCCACGACCTACTTACTCAACCATTTCATACTATTTCCGTCTTGATCAATTAGCTCACATTCTATCTCTACACATTTCAATTCACCTATTAAAGGTTGCCTCGGTGGACTTTCATGAGTCCTGCCAGTTCCAGGTTGTCCTTCCAACTCCCCAATCATTTACTGATCTGTCCTCCGAAGAATTGAAGGATCTTAATGGTGTATTCATCATTATTTTGCTATAACATAAAAGGGATAACCATAAGAAATGGTTATACGAATATAGACATACGAAACGTACTTTACCGATCATTAGTCACTATAACAATTTAGAAACAAGCATGCTTACGTAACAATATATTCACAATAACATTAGCTAATTGGAATTGTGATCATATTATACATGAGAATCCTTATTGCCATTGTCACAGTACTAATTTCATGTATTTCCGTCAACTCTAAGACTATCACCGTCTTAGTACTTCTACCCAAATCTCACAAGTCATAACTTAATTCATCACAGCTTAAGTCTAAGTACCTCCTCAGCATACTTAGTTCACTTAAACTACAACTCTGATACCATATTGTAACACCCTAAAAACAGGGCCAATTTAAACCTTAAAAATTGCTACAAGTTATGATCATAAAACTTCAAACTTCTATAACCTGAGGATCAAATGTGAAGGTTTTATATACAACATCACTGATTCAAATAACCTATTAATCTAATCATACATCAGAATCAGATTAATTAAGTTATCTAATCCTTTGTCCCAAAAAGCCTCAAAAGTAATGCTAGATCCTCCGTTATCTCTAAGTTGGAGTCTTCCCAAAAGTTCTCTTCTCTCATTCCCGCTTACTTCCCGGAGCTTGTACCTGGTAAGAAAATTCAACTTGAAACATTAGGCTTTCGCCTAGTGAGAATATTCAAATCAAATTAAAGTTTAACAATTAAAATCTCAACAGATAAAACAAACCTGTTCTCGCCCATCTTACCGTACCACAACTCCTTTCAACACTGGGAATCTACCCCACTCTCATACTTATGACTAATTCATCTAGCCATAATATTACTACCAAGAGTTTACTATAAATCATCCCAGATTCAAAGTCAAAACTCTTAACCAAGAAATTACAAGTCAAAACCTGCCTATTTCTTAACCCGGAAGTAGAGATTACAATTTACTTTATGCCTATCTATAATCTTCCTTTCACAACGGGAAATCTCCAATCTTCCCTAAAATGGAAATCTCCGATCTTCCATTCGAAATGGGAATTACAAATCAAAATCTGCCTATTCCACATTTCACGTCCTCACCATCTCAGAATCACTGACCCCAATGGGATTAATATATCGCGATACACAACCGGGGCCCTCACGATGATTCAAGATACACTCGTTCACTAGAAATTACATCCCTTGGTCAAATGGAAAGTATTTCGGTTCCCATTAGACCGTACCCAGGTGCCCTACTATGACCGGATGCCTATTTCTAGCAATCGCCACACAATACATAAGTATTATTACCCTTACTATTATATGTGCATAACATACAATATATTCATCTCCAAAACATATTCTATATATATAAACATTTATAAAGAATATTACTCTCTCGACACCGCGACTTCTCCACTATCCCCTCTTTGCTATTTAGCACGGGGATCAACATAGCATAACTCATAGTCATTTATTTGGACTCATTACTGATTAAGACAAGTCCTTACAGCTATCGATTATTCATGGTAAAAATCAGTTTTGTAACAGCAGGAGAATTGCGCAACCAACTGTCACGAAATACTCCACTTCTCGCAACCCACAGTGGCGAAATGCTCACTTCTCGCAACCAACAGTAGCGAGTTTCATACTTCTCGCAATCCATAGTAGCGAGATTCTCACTTCACTCCAAAGAGCCTTGCGAGTTTCTCAAATTGGGCAACCCACAGTTGCTAGTTTCTCACTTTGCGCAGACACTGTTTATCGTCTTCTTCATTTAGCCAGTTTATAAAAACTTCTAAACAAGCCTACTAATTTCCAATTAATTCATACCAAAGCATTCAGACATACATAATATATATATATATATATATATATATCTATTTCAATATTAATTGCTGAATTTTAAAGAGAGTTGAATAAACTCACCTGATGCGAAGTCACACTTTCTTTAATTCTTTTAAAGTCGTAGGGACTTCTGTTTTCACCACCACAGTTTACTGTAATATCCAATATAAAATATACCGATATTAATTTACAGAACAGGACTTTCTAAGAACTAAGAATCCTTAATCTCTAAAATCTACGTCCCAAGTCGCAACCAACTACTGCGACTCCAACCCCAAATCGCAACCCACTATTGCGATTCCAACCCAAGTCGCAACCTTCTATTGCGATTTCGACACCAAGTCGCAATCAACTGTTGCGACTCCAATGCCAAGTCGCAACTCTCTATTGCGACTTCAACACCAAATCGCAACCGTCTATTGCGACTTCAACCCAAATCGCAACCGTCTATTGCGATTTCGACACCAAGTCGCAATCAACTGTTGCGACTCCAATGCCAAGTCGCAACCCTCTATTGCGATTTCGACACCAAATCGCAACCTTCTATTGCGACTTGCTTGAATGTCTCAACCCTCTGCAATTATCTAAAACCCAGATTTTTATACTTTTAAGCTATGTTTGTTTATGCAAACCTGCAGATAAGTTCAATATCCCTATCTTAACATATCCAAAAACTCAGATTCTCATAATCATCAAAATTTACCAAAATCCATTTCTATACTTATAGAAGGCTTACAATCTAAATAACATCAATTAAGATGAAGAACATACCTTGATTTCTCACAGTTTTACACCTTAATTTCCAGCTTTTGAACAATCTCAACACCTTCTTCTTCCTTCTTCTTTCTCGGTTCTTCTCCATCTCTCTCTTTCTTGACGAACACAATACACACACATACACTTATGACCAAAAATCCCAATTATGAGACACCTCACTCTCTTAAATGAGATGAGGCGGTGAGTGGGTTGTTTCAACCAAACCAACCTCCATCTTTCACATATTGGCAAGTTTTACCCCTTCATTTATAAATTAAAATTAAAGTTCACCCTCAACATATTATTTTACCAAACAATTAATAAAACTTACACAGGGTTAAACTCTAAAATTAATCTACCAAATATCCAATCACAACCTATCAAATAAATAACCCGAACATCATCTTTTACAAAAATTTGGGATGTTACAATACTCCCCAACTTGAATATGATTTCGTCCCCGAAATCAAAGCTAAACAAACAAAAGAGGATATCTAACTTTCATATCTTCTTCCGACTCTAAAGTCACATTAGAACCTTGATGATGTTTCCACTGAACTTTTTGTACAACTACTTTCTTAAGCACGATCTTTCTATTGTTGCTTCCCCATATGCCGATAACATTTTCTCATTACTATACATAACCCAACATTTACACCAGAACTTTAACAGAAGACCTTCAACCAAGTCATCTTGAAATTACAACATTATTTGAAGTTACTACACTTTCTTTGATACTTAACTAATACTTTCTCGGACCATTCACACATAAGAAGTAATTCACGTTCCTTAAGGATTTTGCATCTACTGCACCACATTTTGACTAACACACCCATCATCTTCTTCAAACTTACAAAGATTCAGAATTAGCGACTCACACAACCAAAATTACTTTGAACAAACACCCACTGCAGTTCTAACATTTTATTCCGATATTAGCCATATTGTCATGCCCTTTTACAAACCACATGCTCCAACAACTTCATTTATCAATTAATACCCTTCATCCGAAATCTTCAAAAAGACTTTCGTCTAATGCATCCTCTTTATAATATTGCATTACATAATGGTTGACACATTTGTCTTGGCAATTAATGCCACTACTTGCTCGTATAATTTCCACTCATAACTTCTCACAACAAACTAGGTCTACCATGGTCATTCGTACACTATCCAATTTACCTTCAGGTTCTCCTCGTATTTAACCGAGTCTATTTCACTACTTTATTCCTCCCCAACTATAGTTGAACCATAACTCACGAGTTTCTAAATAACTTAAATTTACTCGTTTCTTGCTAGCTCTTTGTGATTCCAACCCATTACATAGACAGATCACAATCCCTCACAGATCGACATAGCCTATACACTCATCCTGTTAGTGCCTAATACATCATTCTTTATAAACCATCCACCTCGCAAGCAAAACGCTTATCTAAAACGACAGTCTTTCACTTATCCTAACATCCCTACAAAGTGATCCTTCAACTTTTAAATCTTCCGATTCAAAACTTAACATTAAAACATGACCTCAAAAGAATAACCAATGCACTCACATCATGTAAACTTCAATTATAATACCATTTCTGCAATTCCAACCCCAAGCCTACGTCGAGCTTATTAAACCGAGCAAATGCCCTCAAGATTTAACCGAGTCCAAAATCGAACCATCTGCTCAAAAGATCAAAGGATCTTTTATTAACATCAGCTCATGCAATTAAAATGCATCTAACTCACATCATGCAACACACACTCCATGGCGTGATAATCTCACGACCCCTTTATTGCTACTTTCCCAATGAAGTCAATTCATATATATATATCTATATGTACAAGTAAATACAACTCTTTTATACTCAACAATATATATTACCAAAATTCATTAATACCAAAGGTATTTAGAATACAAGATCATCAAACGATCCTTACTCATAAGACCAATACTTAAAACGACATTTATTTAAATAAATGCGATTAAGCACATAATCACATCGTAATTATTGCACAACCACAATAATTTCTAAAAGCGTATTTTGACCAAAACCTCTTTCGTTCGTGATTTATTCGTCGATCACTCAAAATTTCCAAACGTGGTTGTTTTACAAGACATAAACCATTCTGTAACTTCCCCAGTCCACTATACAAGATATTTTCCGTTCTACGGATACCTTCTGCATCAGCATACCGGTACCGCTCACGGTTTCGTTTCTGGCCGCACAGGCATACCCTCTGCATAAGCATACCGGCACCCTGCGACGGTCAAAACACGTCTTGCAAGGAAGATATCCATCCACCCTTATAAGGAGGACTTCGTTCCCATTCCTAGCCAATGTGGGATGTAACAGTTCTTACCCGCACAGGCATACGCGGGACGCGCTTAGAACGCACCCTGTGACAGGCAAAATGCATCATACACTTTCCACAACTTCCGACTTCAAGGTCCATAGTCGACCTGTCGATACTTCATTAACCTATTCTTTAACAAGGGTCCCTATTGAACCTAATCCTTCCAATCATATCATAAATCAATTCAAATCCCATCGTCTTCATCTCAAATTTATTTGTGCAATGTTAACATCACAAGATCACCATAAATTCTTATTTAACGTCGAGGATATTTCCTTTCTAACTCACCACACTACTCGTAGCAAGTTGCTAAATCTGTCACCTTAATGACTATTAGTCCTTCGTCCAGACACAACCGTCCCTCGACAATTGTGTTTCTAATTACCAAACAAGGGTACATACCCTCATACAAATGACACTAAAGTTCACTTTTGACTCTCCCACTGTTCACCTCTCATCTTGAACACAAACTCCAAAACTACAAACATTCTCCCATGATCATCCAACATCTCTTCACTCTCGGAGTTCTTTCTTACCTTATAGGGTAATATTCCATGACCTAATGAGTTTATAGCCCTCATGCATGACAACGTAATAAATAAATCATTTCACATAGTTTCTCTTTTTAAAGAACAACCCTTGGAACAACTTGGGTACACAAGACCCCCAATTTTCTCGTAACTCCTATGTACTGCACAACGATCTCGTGAATCGTTTGCATACAACTTCCCGTAAAACGTAATCTTTCTTAACCAAAATGACGATGTTATGACAGTAATATATTAAAGGAAAATCTTTTCATACTACAAAAAGTTTAAAAGAATTTTCCAACACGAAGCAAGCTAGTCGGTTCTCATATGATATCATCAATTTAATACTCTTGTCGGTTATAAAGGTTTTGCTGGCCAACGTTTTCTTGACCTTTTCTACAATTAACTTTTCATGTAAAAATACGAAATATTTTGCAATTTGATAAACCCAAAATTTCATTGTGCATCAAAATGAAATTGTCTCTTTCTCTAAATACACATTTGTATATACAACTCAGCTTCGACTAAAATGGTTATTTATGCATTTGTTTTGAAATCATGAAAACTCATGTAGCATACTCGCTAGGGCACCATGCATAAAATTTTACTCGCAAATGAAGGCTACTCACTCAAACAAGGTCGATCGTCTTACTCACCTCACTTATCATTGACACTCTACTTCCATCTAGTGGTCGCCCTCTCGACCTTGTAGCACTTGCTATCCATGCATTTCCACGACCTACTTACTCAACCATTTCATACTATTTCCGTCTTGATCAATTAGCTCACATTCTATCTCTACACATTTCAATTCACCTATTAAAGGTTGCCTCGGTGGACTTTCATGAGTCCTGCCAGTTCCAGGTTGTCCTTCCAACTCCCCAATCATTTACTGATCTGTCCTCCGAAGAATTGAAGGATCTTAATGGTGTATTCATCATTATTTTGCTATAACATAAAAGGGATAACCATAAGAAATGGTTATACGAATATAGACATACGAAACGTACTTTACCGATCATTAGTCACTATAACAATTTAGAAACAAGCATGCTTACGTAACAATATATTCACAATAACATTAGCTAATTGGAATTGTGATCATATTATACATGAGAATCCTTATTACCATTGTCACAGTACTAATTTCATGTATTTCCGTCAACTCTAAGACTATCACCGTCTTAGTACTTCTACCCAAATCTCACAAGTCATAACTTAATTCATCACAGCTTAAGTCTAAGTACCTCCTCAGCATACTTAGTTCACTTAAACTACAACTCTGATACCATATTGTAACACCCTAAAAACAGGGCCAATTTAAACCTTAAAAATTGCTACAAGTTATGATCATAAAACTTCAAACTTCTATAACCTGAGGATCAAATGTGAAGGTTTTATATACAACATCACTGATTCAAATAACCTATTAATCTAATCATACATCAGAATCAGATTAATTAAGTTATCTAATCCTTTGTCCCAAAAAGCCTCAAAAGTAATGCTAGATCCTCCGTTATCTCTAAGTTGGAGTCTTCCCAAAAGTTCTCTTCTCTCATTCCCGCTTACTTCCCGGAGCTTGTACCTGGTAAGAAAATTCAACTTGAAACATTAGGCTTTCGCCTAGTGAGAATATTCAAATCAAATTAAAGTTTAACAATTAAAATCTCAACAGATAAAACAAACCTGTTCTCGCCCATCTTACCGTACCACAACTCCTTTCAACACTGGGAATCTACCCCACTCTCATACTTTTGACTAATTCATCTAGCCATAATATTACTACCAAGAGTTTACTATAAATCATCCCAGATTCAAAGTCAAAACTCTTAACCAAGAAATTACAAGTCAAAACCTGCCTATTTCTTAACCCGGAAGTAGAGATTACAATTTACTTTATGCCTATCTCTAATCTTCCTTTCACAACGGGAAATCTCCAATCTTCCCTAAAATGGAAATCTCCGATCTTCCATTCGAAATGGGAATTACAAATCAAAATCTGCCTATTCCACATTTCACGTCCTCACCATCTCAGAATCACTGACCCCAATGGGATTAATATATCGCGATACACAACCGGGGCCCTCACGATGATTCAAGATACACTCGTTCACTAGAAATTACATCCCTTGGTCAAATGGAAAGTATTTCGGTTCCCATTAGACCGTACCCAGGTGCCCTACTATGACCGGATGCCTATTTCTAGCAATCGCCACACAATACATAAGTATTATTACCCTTACTATTATATGTGCATAACATACAATATATTCATCTCCAAAACATATTCTATATATATAAACATTTATAAAGAATATTACTCTCTCGACACCGCGACTTCTCCACTATCCCCTCTTTGCTATTTAGCACGGGGATCAACATAGCATAACTCATAGTCATTTATTTGGACTCATTACTGATTAAGACAAGTCCTTACAGCTATCGATTATTCATGGTAAAAATCAGTTTTGTAACAGCAGGAGAATTGCGCAACCAACTGTCACGAAATACTCCACTTCTCGCAACCCACAGTGGCGAAATGCTCACTTCTCGCAACCAACAGTAGCGAGTTTCATACTTCTCGCAATCCATAGTAGCGAGATTCTCACTTCACTCCAAAGAGCCTTGCGAGTTTCTCAAATTGGGCAACCCACAGTTGCTAGTTTCTCACTTTGCGCAGACACTGTTTATCGTCTTCTTCATTTAGCCAGTTTATAAAAACTTCTAAACAAGCCTACTAATTTCCAATTAATTCATACCAAAGCATTCAGACATACATAATATATATATATATATATATATATATATATATATATATATATATATCTATTTCAATATTAATTGCTGAATTTTAAAGAGAGTTGAATAAACTCACCTGATGCGAAGTCACACTTTCTTTAATTCTTTTAAAGTCGTAGGGACTTCTGTTTTCACCACCACAGTTTACTGTAATATCCAATATAAAATATACCGATATTAATTTACAGAACAGGACTTTCTAAGAACTAAGAATCCTTAATCTCTAAAATCTACGTCTCAAGTCGCAACCAACTACTGCGACTCCAACCCCAAATCGCAACCCACTATTGCGATTCCAACCCAAGTCGCAACCTTCTATTGCGATTTCGACACCAAGTCGCAATCAACTGTTGCGACTCCAATGCCAAGTCGCAACTCTCTATTGCGACTTCAACACCAAATCGCAACCGTCTATTGCGACTTCAACCCAAATCGCAACCGTCTATTGCGATTTCGACACCAAGTCGCAATCAACTGTTGCGACTCCAATGCCAAGTCGCAACCCTCTATTGCGATTTCGACACCAAATCGCAACCTTCTATTGCGACTTGCTTGAATGTCTCAACCCTCTGCAATTATCTAAAACCCAGATTTTTATACTTTTAAGCTATGTTTGTTTATGCAAACCTGCAGATAAGTTCAATATCCCTATCTTAACATATCCAAAAACTCAGATTCTCATAATCATCAAAATTTACCAAAATCCATTTCTATACTTATAGAAAACTTACAATCTAAATAACATCAATTAAGATGAAGAACATACCTTGATTTCTCACAGTTTTACACCTTAATTTCCAGCTTTTGAACAATCTCAACACCTTCTTCTTCCTTCTTCTTTCTCGGTTCTTCTCCCTCTCTCTCTTTCTTGACCGAACACAATACACACACATACACTTATGACCAAAAATCCCAATTATGAGACACCTCACTCTCTTAAATGAGATGAGGCGGTGAGTGGGTTGTTTCAACCAAACCAACCTCCATCTTTCACATATTGGCAAGTTTTACCCCCTCATTTATAAATTAAAATTAAAGTTCACCCTCAACATATTATTTTACCAAACAATTAATAAAACTTACACAGGGTTAAACTCTAAAATTAATCTACCAAATATCCAATCACAACCTATCAAATAAATAACCCGAACATCATCTTTTACAAAAATTTGGGATGTTACAGAACCCAATGGTCTTCCACGCTTCAAGCGTGCTTTAGACTCTTCATTGACTTTATCATTTGTTTGTCCAACTGGGAATTCAATTCGAGCGTTCACAGCTGGTATATAAGATTTTGTTACTCTTTTTGTATCAGTAAATGCATCAGGTAATTGATTTGCAATTTCTTGCAAATGTATTATCTTTTGCACTTCTGTTTCACATTGTTTCATGCGAGGATCAAGATACGACAATGATGGTTCACACCATGAAACATCCTTTTCTTGGGTTTTCTTTTCTCCCCCTATAGCTGGGAACATAGCCTCGTTAAAATGGCAATCGGCAAAACGTGCTGTAAAAACATCACCCGTTAGTGGTTCAAGATATCTTATTATAGAATATGTTTCATAACCAACATATATTCCCAACCTTCTTTGAGGACCCATTTTTGTTCGTTGTGGTGGTGCAATAGGAACATATACTGCACATCCAAAAATTCTAAGGTGGGAAATATTTGGTTCTTGACCAGAAACGAGTTGCACAGGAGTGTATGTGTGATATGCACTTGGTCTCATGCGAATTAATGATGCAGCATGTAAAATTGCATGGCCCCATATAGAAACTGGAAGTTTTGTTTTCATTATTAATGGTCTAGCTATTAGTTGAAGACGTTTAATTAATGACTCAGCTAAACCATTTTGTGTGTGAACATGCGCAACTGGATGTTCAACAACAATTCCTACAGACATGCAATAGTCATTGAAGGCTTGAGATGTAAATTCACCAGCATTATCAAGTCTCACATTTTTAATAGAATAATCTGGAAAATGTGCTCTTAATTTGATAATTTGAGCAAGAAATTTTGCAAATGCCACATTACGAGTTGACAATAGGCAAACATGAGACCATCTGCTGGATGCATCTATTAAGACCATGAAGTATCTAAATGGTCCACTTGGTGGATGAATTGGTCCACATATATCACCTTGAATTCTTTCTAGAAACATGGGTGATTCTTTTTCAATTTTAGATGGTGAAGGTCTCACAATTAATTTTCCAAGTGAACAAGATGTACATGGAGTAACTTTACCCGTTTGAGATAACTTCTGGTCCTTCAATGGATGTCCATGTGTACTTCCAATTATCCTGTGCATCATTGTTGATCCGGGATGGCCTAATCTGTCATGCCATAAACTAAAAATCGCAGGATCACAATATTTTTCTTTAACTACCATATTTGTTTCAACAATATTTATATATGTATAATGTAAACCGGAGTGAAGTATTGGTAGTTTCTCTACTACACAGTTCTTATCAATAATATACATATATTTTTCATTTTCAGATGTCACTGTTCGAGTATCGAAACCATTAATGTATATGTCGTTGAAACTTAATAGATTTCTTTTCGATCTTGGAGAAAACAAAGCATTATTTATAAAGAACTTTGTACCGTTTGGTAATAGGAAATGAGCCATTCCTACTCCTTCTATCAAGTCTGCAGGACCTGATATAGTATGAATGGTTCCTTTTGTTAGTTTTAATTCAGAAAAATATTTCTTAGCTTTCAGGATGGTGTGCGTGGTACCACTATCCGGTATACACAGGTCTCCAACATTTGCTCGATGTTGCGCTCCGATGGAATTCATTTTAAACTTCAAATATTAAACAAGTTGTGAGTTTATAATAATAATAATAATAATCGTAATAAGAGAACAACGTTATTATAGAAATATTTTATATGAAAAAGAAATGCATAGTTACGAAAACGGAATACATAGTTATCAGAATGATAAATAAAAAGATCAACATTTATCAAATGTTGATATCACTAAAGAAATCGGAAACATCTAAATCAGTGTTCGACAACTCCAAGTTGTCCATGTGGTTTACTTCCTTTTCTTTTCCTTTAAGAGATTCTTTATAGAGCTGACAAAGATGTTGAGGTGTACGACACGTCCTTGACCAGTGGTCCATGCTACCACATCTGTAACAAGAACCTTCAGGATTTTGTGGATGACTTGTTCCAGCATCATGTTTGAGCTTATTTTGTGGTTGGCTTCTATGTCCTTGTAGTTGGCTTCTATGTCCTTCGGCCAGAATTTTGGTTTCGTACATAAAAATTATTTTGGCCGAAATAACCAAGGCCACGTCCACGTCCACGTCCCCGTCCGGTCACCTAAATCCTTTAAACTATGGCTCTGATACCAATTGTAACAACCCAGTCTAAATAAACATACAATTCATATAAAACATAACATCCCAAAAAGGGTCCCAAAATTTCTTACATCAATTCAAAATCTGGTTGGCGGAATCAACCTACACAACTGAGAAATAACTAAATGACTATAGTGTTATCATGAGGTCAAGCCTTCCTGCTACGCCCTGCTCACTTGCCAGAGCCTTTCACTACCTGCTTTCCTGAAAGGTTTTTAATTTAAAAGAAAGCGAGGGTTAGACCATGAGGTCTAGTGAGTCCCTCCAACAGTTATCAAGCATCTAAACAGAATACCATTTCAGTATAAATCGTTCATAAAACAATTTAGATGAAATCGCTTCGGATATAAATCCGCCCCTCATAAATTGACACCCTGAAGTCACCCCAAGGTGACAACGAGTCAGTCTCATGCTGCCTTTCAGGGTCACACCGCCCTTGGCATAAACGGGAACACCCTCCCGGCACGAGCTGGCGGGCCCTTCCCGACTTAGTCAATTTACATCAAAATCAATGTATGCATACATCCCACATAAATTTTCAAACATCAATTCATGCAATTTAAAGCATAAGCATAAAGCATGGCATTTCTCATCATATATCCGCTTTAGAAAAACATATTAAAAACCACACGTTTTAGTTTAGCAAACTCACCTGAGGCTCTTACTTCTCGTTCCTAAACAGTTCCAAACTTCCAAATCGACTTTCCTGAATAAACGGGCATAAAACAACAACTCAGCAAAAGTATCCGGACAACTCAGGTTTTCCGGACAACCCTACTTTTCCGGACGCTAAAGGGTCCGGACACCCACACTAACCGGACGACAACCTAGTCCGGACAACACCCTTATCCGGGTAACTACTATTCTCCGGACGATACCCCTTTCCGGGTACCGAACTTACCGGACACAACTCCTACCCGGACAACTTCCTATCCGGACAAACCACACGTCCGGAGACCTCCTAGTCATGAATGAATCCGGACGCCCGAGAAGGTGTCCGGACGTCGACCTGGTCCGTTTTTGGGCTGAAATCCATAGGCTAAACTTGATTCTCTCGAACTAAAGATTAACAATAGCAACAACAACTATAAACTTAGCAATTAACGGGTTCTTAGCAACAATATCACAATAAGAGGCTCGATTTCTCCCTCCCACCTTCAAACCCTACTTTTTAACCAATACTCAAAAAGGATAAACATTCTATAACCCAACCACAGATTCGAGGTTAAAGGAGGTTTACCTGGTTAATTGAATGATGAAGGACCTCTTCTTCCCTCTCCAAATCCGAAATCCTTTCCTCTTTTCTTGCTTTGTCTCCTTTTCTTCCTTCCTCCTTTGTTTTCTATTCTTTCCTTCTCTTTCTTTCTTTTGATCTTCCAGCTGTCAACAACAACCAAAATCAGTAATAGCATGACTCACCTAGGGTTTTGTGCCCTTTAAGTACATCCTCTCTTCTTTACCAAACAGCCCTTCAACTTTCTTTAATATTAACTTTTAACCCAAAACGTAACTTCCTTCCATTTTGGTCCGGGTCGTTACAATATATATATATATATATATATATATATATATACATACAGGGTTGTGTTCCGGTGAGAAGTTGAGTTTAACGCGATAAGTGTGAGAAGTGGTTATCAACCGTTGGATAAGAAATGGATGCACATTAGGATAAGATGCACCGAAATAACATGCACCGAAATGCACCGGATCAGTTCCTTTCTAAGCCGTAATTCATGGGAGGGCATTTGATTTAAAGTGATCAACGGTTTAGATCCACTTCTCACGCTTCTCACGTTAACCTTAACTTCTAACACGATCTTTCATAGAGAGAGAGAGAGAGGGGCTCCGTAAAATGCAAACCTTGCATTTGTTGCACACCATACAAACCAATGTGCATATGTGAACAATGTGGATATACATATGCATATGCATACATGCAAGAATATACATATAATGGACATACATTCATATGAGATAATGCATATATGCATCTCAGATTATGCACACATTGTTCACATATGCACATTGGTTTATAAGGGGGTACAACAAATACATGGTTTGTATTTGATTTGTATCCTATATATGTATAGCGTCTCATTCATATGCTAATCAATCTATTGGTACTAATCATGCTAACCAATGATTGACCAATCACAATCCTTCAATTTTTCTTGTTTGATCCCACGCCAATATATTCATTTAAGGGTAAAGTTGGTATTTAACTTATATTCATTTAAGGGTAAAGTTGGTATTTAACTTTATTATTCTCTTTCCATATATTCCTACAATATCCATACATGATTACATTTCCTTTTTTTCTCATAGTTCTTAAACAAACTTATCAACTCCCTTTATTTTCGAGATCTTCTATATTTAAAATAATTTTTTATTTTCAAATTAGATGTCTATCAAGTTATATTAGAATGTTTTTGTTTTTGTTTTTATTTCATTTTTTTTAACTGGTTAAAACACATATTACACAAGTGTTAAAATTTTCAATAATATATATGTGCATATATGCACTTATACTTACTTAATCATCCTTTTGTTAATCCAACTGCATAAGTGCACATATTTCTCAAGTATAAAGAATTTCAATAACAAATACTTTATATGTGCACCTATGCACTTGTTATATAATCACAAAATCATTACATATATGCACGTCGCCATTTATTTGAAATCTAAAAGATTAACTTATGCAGGTTTTGCCATAAACATATTCTTGTTAATGCAATTGCAGATGTGCGCATATGAAATTGATATACAAATTTGAACTCACTAATAATTTATATGTGCATATATGCGCTTATACATGTTTCTGAAAACTCATAGTTTGCTAAACTACAAATTTTAACCTAAACATCTCTCTGTCAATCTCCATTGCACATGTGCACATATGAAACTAATATACAAAATTGAACTCACTAATAAGTTATATGTGCATATATGCAGTTATACATGTTTCAGAAAACTCATAGTTTGCTACGGCAAAGATGTTAGGGCAGCGAGCTACTGCGATAAGGCCTAGAACATAGATCAGAGCACAGAGGATAGCGGCAAGAATGACAACGAAATCGGACTCAACAGCGACTGCTTCAAGCGGTTGAGCCACCGTCTGATCGAATGATGAAGATGAGTTAGCGATTGACGATAGAAATCTAGAGGGATGAGTCATAATTCATTCAACGGTGTGGTGTAGGTGAAAGTGTGTGAGAGAGACGTTTTTAGAGAGAGAAAGGAAATGGATAAATTTAGAGGGACGAGTCATGATTCCTTCAAAATCAGTACATGTTACCGTGTATAGAGATAATGCCATATTTAAGTTTACTTTGTTTTGACAAAAATGTCCCTCTGCCTATATGCACAAAGGTCCAGCGCATGCCTATTAATTTTAAATAATATTAAAACCCAATATTAATTATAATCGTTGATCTGATGCATCTATGGTCGTGATTGATTAACATAATTAATACTGATAGGTTGGTTAGTAAAACACAGGGACCCTATAAAAATAAATAAATAAATAAATATATATATATATATATATATATATATATATATATATAGGGGAGGTATCCGTTGCAAACCAGTCAGTTTGTGCAAACTATACAAACCACTATATTAGGAAACAATAGATGTATTTATGGATAATCATTATGATTCATTAATTAAGACTGAGATATATATGGAAGATGATAAAGTTCATTCATTATGATCATGACTTTAGATTAGGAAATATAATAAAATCAGATATTTATTAGACTTGATCAACGGCTAAGATTGGTTTGTATAGTTGGCACAAACTGACTGGTTTGCAACGGATACCTCCCATATATATATATATATATATATATATATATAGAGAGAGAGAGAGAGGCTCCGTAAAATGCAAACCTTGCATTTGTTGCACCCTTTACAAACCACAGTCTGCATATGTGCAGACTGGTTCTGCATATATGCATATGAATACGTGCAAGAATATACATATAATGGACATACATTCATATGGAACAATGCATATATGCAGAACCAGTTTGCACATATGCAGACTGTGGTTTGTAAGAGATGCAATAAATACATGGTTTGTATTTGATTTGTAACCTATATATATATATATATATATATATATATATATATATATATATATATATATATATATATATATATATGACCCTCCGGCTCAAGTGGCATTACTTGCATTATCTTCCACTAAAAGTTTTCACACCATTTTTACTATAATAATACTTATTACTCCTTAGGCCTAATCAAATGCTACACCACCCCAAGGCCCCACCCCCCACGATATTATTTCAAATTCTATTTTATATATTATCTACTACAATGTACTAACAGAAATGTCTGCATAAAAGAATATTACAAAAAAATAAAATAAATTATTAGAGCATCTCCAACAAATTTTCTATAATTTTTCCAAAATAAAGAGGCAACAGCCAAAATCTCTAAAAAAAAATACATTCATCTCCAATAGTTTTTCCATTTTAGAGAATCCAACATTAATTAAAATATTAAAATATTTCATTCATCTATTAAAATATTAATTCTCTCTACATATTTATTTTCAAAGTTTTTTTATTTGTCCTCTAACTTGGTAATCATTTTTGGAGTGATCTCCGTATTTGGAGAAAAAAATATTATTTCTCCAAGTTTCTCCATTTTGAGGATAGTTTTAGGGAAACTGTTGGACCTAAATGTTAGCCCAAAATCCCCATATTCTCCATTTTCCCCATTTTGGGAAAGTTGTTGTAGATGCTCTTATACATACATGTCTTATTTCTAAATTAATTATAAATTTAATACATATTATTATATAGGGCGTGTTTCATTTGCAAAACATATAATTCGTACAAGCTATACAAACCACTATATTAGGAAACAGTTGATATATTTATGGATAATGATAAGGTTTATTAATTATTATCATGACTTTAGATTAGGAAACATAATAAAATCATATATTTTATTAAACTTGATGAACGGTTAAGATTGTTTGCATATTTTGTACGAATTATATGGTTTGTAAATAAAATGCACCCTGTATATAAAATCGAAATTTATCATCGCATACATTAAATTAAGTAAAACTTTTCAATATAAAAAAAATGGTGTGGACCATTAAGAAACGAGGACTTAATTGACATATGGGTACCGAGTCATGCTTGTCGGTTTCTAATTCGGTTGTCGATGTTACTTCAGTTATATGTTAAATCTTGTTCTAATCATTGAAGAGACAAATATATATGTGATTAATTAGTAGATCCACTGCTAAACAAATGACCATTTCCGACAGAAAAATTCGCCGGAAATCTGTTGGAAATAGCCATCAGCAACGGATTTCCGGCGGATTCGGCTGTCGCAAGATCCCTCGCCGCATTTTCAATTTTCCGACGAATTTCGTCGAATTCACAATTTTCAGCGGATAATTCCGTCGAAAATCCGTTGGGTTTTTCTAATTTTCTTATGAAAATTCACTTAATCAGGTTTAGTAGTGATTGTTGATTTAACTCGGAATAATGAAGATCAACTAATTTGATAACTTTTTTTAGTTTAATAAAAACGTACTTCCATTTAATTCTTTTTTGAAAAATATACTTTTAAAATATATGTGTAAGGGTCTATACTTAGAAATAATCTTTATTATATTATAAAACATTTGTTTAAACGTATTAAAAAACGGTTTACTTCTTATTAATTAGTGAATAGCCTTTTAAATTTCGGGTTTATAAGTACTTATTGCATTTATACATCCCAAAAACCAAGAATTTTATTATCTTTAACTGAAACACATCAATTTCAAGTTTTTTTAAATTGGGTCTTCAAAAACAAGTCATGTGCAACCATAATTTGTAATTTATTTTGTTTAAAGATTAATTTTGGATTTTATTTTCTAAGATAGAGTATATTTGCAATAAAATTATACATTATGTTGTATCACACGAATACATAACTAATCTCTTTAAAGATACATAGATTGAAAAATGTTTATTTGAAGGAGCATACTTTCAAAAAAAATAGATTTAAGTTATGTTTGGCAAACTAGCTGATAATCTAGTTGTTGACTGATAAGTTAGCTGATGAAAAATCACATTTGACAAAAACTAGCTTATAAACATGTAAAATGATCAAGAAAGACATCTTCAAAAAATTATCAATTACAATATTTATTTATATAAATAAAACAAATTTATAGTAATATAATATGTTAATTAATACAACCAATGTAATAAAAAAATTAAATAATATAACATGTTAATTAAAAGAATTTAAAATTTATTATTACATATATACTATAAATTTTGAATTTGTTGAAACAAGTTTTAGAAAAAATATATATTAACTTGTGATTCTAAATAACCGTTACATATAATATGAAAAAACAATTAAAAATAGTTTTTTTTGAAGAAATCAAAAAATAGTTAAAAAGATGATAGTAATTGATAATTAAAATATATTGATTAATATTAAAAAATTATGATTAACAATAACTCTAAATAATTGAAAATTAATATCAATGTATAACTAAAATTTAATTTAATAATTTTCAGTTAATTTTTAATTGATGTTTATTAATTAATAATAATTAACTTTAAAAAACTAATATTTATTTATAATAATAATTAATAATTAATAAATAATATTAATAAGGGCAATATTGGAATATTCACAAAAAACTACTGAAAAGCTACTCCAAATAGCGTTTAAAAAAATTAGTTTATAAACTAGCTTATAATCATCTAAACATGTATCAAAAAAATAAGCTAGTTTTTTTTTTTGAGAAACAATGCCTTTAGGCTACGAGTATGGTGATGAATCAAAATTTGTCAATAACACTATTTATAATAAAATATAGACCCGTAAATAAATTAATATTTTCTTTAAATTATAGGCTCTTTAAAACAACATTTTTTAAATTACATATCCTTAAATGTAATTAAATTGTGTTTTCAAAAATGATAATTAAGTAAAATATATTTTTTTAGACGTAATTTGAATCAAGATCTAATGGTAACATATTATATTGGGAAATTAATTAAAATACCCTAAGTCAAACCAAGTGTTACCAAAATGCCCTAAATCTCTTTCACTTTGCAAAAATACCCTTTTTTCCGCGATAGGAGCCCGCGATCGCGGGCCAGGGACCATTTCTGACACTTTTTTAAACTTGCAGGGACCATTTTTGAAAATTTGACCCGCGTTTGACACTGTTCACCCCCGCTTTCACTGTTCACCCCGCTTTCGTCCAATTTTACGAATTTAAAATGAAATGTTACACTTTCAACCCCTATACTTATTTACTAAATTTACTTTATACCTTTTACTTTCATTATTTTAATTTTACATTTAACACATATAATCGTTTATTAACTAAAATACGTTAAAAAAATAAGTTTTAATTTTAACAAATTACACCATTATAATCGTCTCTTCGATACATTCGAAATGAGCCCAATCTTGAATTTTTTTGGATTTATATATTTTAATATATATCATATACAGTTATACACTACATAAAAAATATTTTTTATATTTAAAATTCATACCCTTATAGTTAATTATTTAATTTATGGTACATCTCTTATTTTTTTTTCAATTTTGTTTTACACTCCTATCGCATTAACATAATAATCATATATTAACTAATTCATTAAATCGTTTTAAATTATTATTATTTGAATGTGTTTATAGATATCGTGAATGGCAATAGGAGAAGGTTTCACGAGAAGAATATTAAATGGGGTTTTAACAAGTCGGTATCACTGGACTCATTTAAGAATTGTGAAAATGGGTATTTGGCGAATGATGATTCATGTGTGTCTGGAGCTGAAGTATTTGCAGTTACAGACTATGCACAAACGCTACCTAAGAGTACCGTAAATTAAATAATTAACTATAAAGATATAAATTGTAAATATTAAAAATATTTTGATGTAGTGTATATGATATATATTAAAATATATAAATTCAAAAAAATTCAAGATTGGGCTCATTTCGAACGTATCGAAGAGACGATTACAATGATGTAAATTGTTAAAATTAAAACGTATTTTTTTAACGTATTTTAGTTGATAAACGATTATATGTGTTAAATGTAAATTTAAATTATGAAAATAAAAGGTATAAAGTAAAATAAGTAAATAAGGCCATCCGTACCCCATCCCTCCTATCTGTGAAAGATTCCCCTCCACATCATCGCCACATCAGCTTTTCTTCCATCCCTCACTCCATCCCTCACGATCCCTAAACATCCGTACCCCATTCCCTCAAACCCCTTTGCCACCTCATTTATTTTAATTCTTTTATTTATACATTTAATTATTTAACAAAATAAATATATATATATATATATATATATATATATATTTAATAAATAAAAATAAGATAAATAATAAAAATTAAAATTCATATCATTCATTAAAAAATTAAAAATTACAAAATAAATTTAAAAATCTACTCGTCGTCATTGTTGGGAACCGGGTTGTGGCGAATCCATATTGTTTAATATATAGAGGTTGAGAAAATTTGAGAGAGTTTGAGAGGTGTGAGAAATAAGAGGTTGAGAGAATAAGAGGTTGAGAGGTGTGAGAAATAAGAGGTTGAGAGGTGTGAGAAATAAGAGGTTGAGGGTTAAATATATAGTGGGATTAAATTGAGATTTTTTTTTTTTAAGAAAGAGCCGTTCAACGGTTATTTTTTTAAAAATTTAATTAATTTTTTTTTTTATAAAACCCTCGGGATGGCTCGGGAACCCAACCCCGCTCACCATCCCGCCCCGCAACTCCATCCCGGGCCGTAGCCCAACCCCGCCCTCACCCCGCTGCCACATCCCCCATCCCGAGCCCCTTCCCCGCTGGGGTACGGAAGGCCTAAGTATAGGGGTGAAATTGTAAATTTCAATTCGAAATTGTGATTTCGAATTGAAATTTACACTTTCAATCCCTATATTTATTTACTAAATTTACGGTACTCTTAGGTAGCGTTTGTGCATAGTCTGTAACTGCAAATACTTCAGCTCCAGACACACATGAATCATCATTCGCCAAATACCCATTTTCACAATTCTTAAATGAGTCCAGTGATACCGACTTGTCAAAACCCCATTTAATATTCTTCTCGTGAAACCTTCTCCTATTGCCATTCACGATATCTATAAACACATTCAAATAATAATAATTTAAAACGATTTAATGAATTAGTTAATATATGATTATTATGTTAATGCGATAGGAGTGTAAAACAAAATTGAAAAAAAAAATAAGAGATGTACCATAAATTAAATAATTAACTATAAGGGTATGAATTTTAAATATAAAAAATATTTTTTTATGTAGTGTATAACTGTATATGATATATATTAAAATATATAAATCCAAAAAAATTCAAAATTGAGCTCATTTCGAACGTATCGAAGAGACGATTATAATGGTGTAATTTGTTAAAATTAAAACGTATTTTTTTAACGTATTTTAGTTAATAAACAATTATATGTGTTAAATGTAAAATTAAAATAATGAAAGTAAAAGGTATAAAGCAAATTTAGTAAATAAGTATAGGGGTTGAAAGTGTAACATTTCATTTTAAATTGTCACAAAAAGTATACCATCGCGGGATGAGCCCGCGATCGCGGGATTCTATTTTTCAAAAATAGTCCCTGCAAGTTTAAAAAAGTGTCAGAAATGGTCCCTGGCCCGCGATCGCGGGCTCCCATCGTGGAAAAAAGGGTATTTTTGCAAAGTGAGAGAGATTTAGGGCATTTTGGTAACACTTGGTCAAACTTAGGGTATTTTAATTAATTTCTCTATTATATTTACAGAATCTATACTGATAAGCTTACGTTACACGTCGACTTAAATAATAAATAAATAAAAAGTTGGTTTAATTTAATTTTAATATATCAACATGCATATTAGTATTTAATAACCAAAAAAAGTTATCTTGGTTTCTATTTTTTTTAGAGATCAAATATGCGGCCGCAAACGTAGCCATGAGGCACTATCATCTCGATGTTTGGTCATTACTCATTACCATTTTTTAATCGAGGATAATATATATATATATATATATATATATATATATATATATATAAATTAATAGCCAAAGAAAACTATAAATCTATAACAGATGATCATTAATTAGAGTTAGGAAATATATCTTAAAGCTATAAATGTTGAAGGATTATGTGCCATCATCAAAATGAATTGATTGAGATAATATTTTTCTAGTATTAGAATTTACCATAATGAATATTTTCCTAGTATTAGAATTTACCATTTATGCTTTCTTATGCATAAAATATTGTTGTGTTGTACTCTATTAGTATAATGACCATATTGAACTCATTCCAACTATTCATTATTTGAATATTGAATTACTTTGTGCAAATGTTTATTAGTTTAGCTATGGATTTAGTTTTAAAGTTGATATCTCCAAATAATACTCAAATCATTACCTTAAATCGTGACCTTATAAATAACTTTTGGAAGTTACACTTCCACCCCCGTATATTTTGATCTTTTACCAAAAGTTTCAAAAATATATTATTAAGATGTTAAAAGTTTGACTTTGACTTCATGTCAAAACCAAAGTTTATTTGTCTAAATGACAAAATGTCTTAAAATATTATTAAGGTATTAAAACATTGAAATTGACTTCATATGCCAAACTCATATTCATTTTGGCCTCATGCCAAAAGTTCTATAATTAACAATGTTATCTCAATTAAATAAATCGCAATATATTGATTGGATTTTGTCAAACGGGTGTAAATAGCCCTAAGGTTTGTAGGGACTTAATTAATCCATGTGATTCCCCTACTACCTGAAAATCCAATAGATTGAGCGATTTATATTAAATATTGAAATATTGATGAAGCATTATCAACAAAATGTAAGGATACAAAAATTCAATTCTATTATGATAATGAAATTTCATGCATAACATAATAAGTATAAACCATAATTCCCTATTTTAGAAAATAATATGTCTTCCATTTTCTACGACATATTTGAATCAAAAGTACTTGATTACCATAAGATAGGTTCGAAAAAACACAAGAAAATACACAAAAGTCATCGAACCATTTTGACCCTAAAAAAACACTAGATGTTAAGATACAATTAAATACTTTAAAATTTTTTTAGACGATACCGTAACATCCCAAATTTTCAATAATATTATTTAAATGAGAATTGGGATTTGTTTGTATTTTGGATTAAACCTTGAGTTATGTTGTAATTTTGTAATTCAATAAGGTTAAAACACAAGGGATTAAAGTTTGGTGTCAATTGTAGAAATAATGGAACTAGAAGGTGTTTTTGGTCAATTATGTAAAGTGTGTATGGATAAAGTAGCTGAAAATCAGATATTTTCTTATTTCTTGTTTGGGTCGGTTTGGAGAAACAAAAAGGGCAGAGAGATAGAGAAAAGAGAGAAAATGAAGAAAAGGAAGAAAGCAAGGGTTGTCTTCATTTTGGTAAGTAATTGACTATGGGTTATGATGAAATATGTTGTAGTTATATGTGTGTAAACGATTTTGATTTTGGAATAGGTTTTTGGAATCATAAACAACAGATTGGAAGAATCAGATTGTGCAAAGTGGGTATAACTTCTTTAAAAAGTGAGTTCATTTGTTGTTTGCTTAAATCAGTGTTTTCATGTTAAATTGAACCTTGTAATAGCTGTATAAATTGGTTATGAACTGTATGAAATGGTCTGGAATGGGCTGAATCGAACAGATATGTATCTAGATCGAATTTTAAGCTGCAGGTCGAAGGTGTCCGGATAAAACCTCGTATCCGGAAAACTGTGGTGATGAAGGTGTCCGGACGTGATTAAGTATCCGGTAAGTTCATTTTATTATAGTTTCCGGATAGCATTAGTTACCGGATGGTATCCGGATTTCTTTAGTTTCCGGGTGTCGTCCGGATTAAATAGGTATCCGGAAAATAGGATGTACCCGGAAAAGTAGTGATATCCGGAAATTATGGTTTACCCGGAAAGTTGTAGTTATCCGGAAAAGTTCAATTGTCCGGAAACCCTTGTTGTCCGGACACATTTGTGAAATTGAAAATGTTAGGTTGTGATGTTTGGAAGCAGATTCTAGATGTTTTGTCTGGTTAAGTTTCTAAAAAAAATTCTAGGGACGCTGCCCCCAGACCCCGCAAGGGCATTGCCCCTTGACCCATCCGCTAACTGGGTAGTGGAACCCCCGTGCTAAGTCGCCGAAGAGGAGGGGCATTTGAGGATGAAGATATGATAAGTTATCTAGTATTCTTAGATTTGAGAATATGATATGAGTTGTAATATGTTGTTATGCATATACGTTAGTAAAGTGTAATGGATCCATAGGCATTAGTGTTTGGTAATCACATGGAATAGGCGTGTGATAATAATCGTTATTCCAATGATGTGTGTAGTACTAATGGTTATGTGCACGTAGAATAGATGAAGTTAGTCATTATTCGGATGTGTGTGAGAAACCCTGGAATAGGCGTGTGGTAATAATCGTTATTCCAGTGTGTGTGTGGAAATTGTGGAATAGGCGTGTGGTAATAATCGTTATTCCCAATTTCTAAGGAAGAAAATGGGATTGACATAAGTGCTTGTAATCTCTACTTCCTTTCCGATAAATGGGCATGTGTAATTGCGATTTATTGGATAAGAGCATTAATCTAGAATCTGAGAAAGATTCGTAGTGTGGCTCTGGAATAGGATATGAATGGAAATGGGCATGTGTATATTGCAATTTATGGAATAAGAGTATTAATCTAGAATCAATGAAGATTCGTAGTGTGGCTCTAAGACATGATATGATGATGGAATGTGTGTCAGTCATATTCATGGGATTGGATGAAGATCGTGTTAACGGAATAGAGTTACACGTATGGTAAGAAAAAGGGTAATCAAGTTTGATATAACTTGTTACATTGATTTTGCAAATATTATTATGGAAACGAATGTTCTCACTAGGCATTGGCCTAATCGTTTCAAATGATGTTTTCTTACCAGGTACTAGCTCGGGAAGGAAAAAGGGATGTGGGACGAGCATTTTGGATTAGCGGAAAAGTCAATTAACAGAAGGAGTTTTTGAAGGATTGCTTAGATGACTTAGTTAATCTGATTATAGTGGCATAATTAGATTAATAGGTTATTTGGAGAATTCTGTACATGTAAATATACTCCTAGTGGTTAATTCACTTGATATATATATATATATATATATATATATGAAAATGGAAGTTTATTTTATCATAACTTGTTGAAATTTAAGGTTCAAATTAGCCCGGATTTTGGGGCGTTACAGATACATCAGTCACAACCTTCAGAGAGAATAACTATAAACCCCCAAGAACCGTGGGTAGTCCCAAAAAGGAAATTTGGTGTAACATCCCAAAATTTCAAGGAAATTTAAAATTTTAATTAAACGCTTTATATATAAAAACTCATTAAATAATCCCAACATATTAATTGCAAAATCATAAATGTCGTTCAAGTAATCAGAAACCAGCGGAAACAATGTTCAATAAATAAAACTCATATCAGCCAGCTCATCCCGCGCGCCAGTGTGTACCCGTCACGCCTTAGAGCCACTCGTACCTGAAACCACAGTTTATTGGGAAAGGGTAAGCACGAAGCTTAGTGAATTCAAACACATGCGCAGGTAGGAATTATATACACATCACCCCTACCCGCACATAAGCAACAACATCACAGACACATAAAACGAGTATCATCTACAGGTAATTATGTATCCAACCGCCTCAGTACCATCGAGGCCTCGGTCCCACCGAATTGTAATGTAACCAACACCTCAGTACCATCGAGGCCTCGGTCACACCGAATTGTAATATAACCAACACCTCAGTACCATCGAGGCCTCGGTCCCACCGAATTGTAATGTAACCAACACCTCAGTACCATCGAGGCCTCGGTCACACCGAATTGTAATATAACCAACACCTCAGTACCATCGAGGCCTCGGTCCCACCGAAACGTAAGGTAACACATTTATACCAAGCATACAAACCAATCAAATATTACACACCACAACAACTAGTTCACACCACAAGGACAGTAGTACATGCAAACTATTATGACATGCATACAACCCCTAACTACACAGTGAGAGAACTCACCTCAATTGCGCGCCTAGCTTAATCAACACGAATCAAGCTTCACAATTACGGTCACCTTCCAGAACCTAAACGCATGTTACAACGTGTCAATACGAGACCCGGACCCTATGACACGACACACGCTTAAACCGTCACTAAAACTAATTTCCGTTCACACAAAACAGGTCTGTTCGGGACCTGTTTCGACCCCCTTAAATCTAGAAAAATCCCAATATTATTTCATGACCAGAAAGTCCTCTGAGTTGGGGTTCCAAGGACATATTATACGCCTCCTAACGATTTTTCTACAATTTACTATGAATTAATTACGAACGGTTACCAAAACTGCCAGTTTCGGTCCAGCCTGCATAAACAGTCCAAAACAGCCTAGCTACGGTTTAAATCAGACTTTCGGCAAAACACGAAAAACCTTCCCAACTCGAATAGGGAACTAGGGCCATCAAAATCACCTCAAAACGAGTTACGAGTAAAAGGTTACGGCTTTCGCAAAACCGAGACAGATTCCAGAATTTTCACATGAAATGACGAACCGCAGAACTTGCGACCACTTTTTCTCCCAACTCGAGGCCGAACCAGTTTTCCGCTAAAACACAGAAAACGTGCCCGGTCCCGAGCTCAAAGCGTGGGCGCCAGTTTCGGCTCAATCGGAGTTACGACGGAAAAGTTATTGCCGTCACAAAACAGGGGCTGGACCATAATTTCGCATAAAAAAACGATTTAAGAACGGTTCAAAGTTTAACGGTTCGGGTCAAGCGATCAGTTCTAGATTCCACGACTAGGGTCACGGTTCCACGAGTTGGACGATTTCCAGCACCACCCACTGCCACCTCCGGCAGTGGTGGGCGGCGGCGGCGGCCACCGGCGGTTTACGAAAACTTAACGAGATGATTAACCGACACGACAAAACACAAAACCACACACCCTTCCCCCCCGCACCGCACCTGCCCCCACGATCACTGCTGGTGGTTCCCGGCGGCACCCGCCGGCGGCACCCGCTGCTGTGCCGGCGGTGGTAGGGTTGTGGCGGGTAGAAAACAACGAAAGAAAGGATAAGGAAGCAGGTCTTACCTCTACGACGACGACACGGCAGCGGCGCCCACTCCGGCGACTCTCTCTTTCTCGATTCCTCCTTCTCTCGCTGGGGTCTCTCTCCGGCGAAACCGTGAAGACGACGCCGGCAATGAGGTAGCTCCGGCGACAGCAGCCTCTCTCCTTCTCGCCTCCTCTCGGCTCTCCTCAAACTCACTCTCTCTCGTCTTTTTCTTGCTGCCGCACCACACCACAAAGAAAAATCACTAGGGTTGTGGAAACTTGATTGGGTTGATTGGCTAACAAGGAAGCATGAAAACTAATATGGGATCCGGCCATGGGCCGAGACCCATGCAAACTATTTCCAAAAAAATGCACTCCTAGCCCCTCAACTCTCCTATCTCACAAATTGCACTAAAAAGGCATTGATTCAAACATTTATGGTCCTTGTTGACACCAAACACTAACCACTAACAATTAAAGGTAAACACTTAAATTAATTAAATAGATAAAAAAAAACGTACCGGGACACGGGCTTTACAACTCTCCCCCGCTTGGATTAGACTTCGTCCCCGAAGTCCACGCCCGCAAACAGCTCCGGGTAATTCTCCCGCATCTCGGCTTCTGGTTCCCACGTCCATTCCGAACCTTTCCGGTGCTGCCACTGGACCTTCACCAATCCAATGACTTTGTTCCGCAGAGTCTCCGTCTTCCTCTCGACTATAGCTATTGGCTTCTCCACATAGTTGAGTCGCTCGTCAATCTGAATATCTTCAAGGGGAACTACTGCAGACTCATCCATCACACACTTCCGCAACTGAGAAACATGGAACGTGTTGTGGATCAGGCTCAGCTCCTCCGGTAGCTCCAATCGGTAAGCTACTTTCCCCACACGCGCGATGACCTTGTATGGTCCGATATATCGGGGACCTAACTTTCCCCGCTTGCGAAAACGGATTACCCTTTTCCAGGGTGACACTTTCAAAAGAACGTAATCCCCGACTTGGAACTCCAAGTCCGATCGTCTCTTATCGGCGTAACTCTTTTGGCGACTCTGAGCAGTGACTAACCGATCCCGCACCATCTGAATCATTTCCGTCGTCTTTAGCACAACGTCGGTGCTCCCCAACACTCTGTGACCAACCTCGCCCCAACAAATGGGCGTCCGACACTTCCTGCCATACAACACTTCGTACGGCGCTCTACCGATGCTAGCGTGATAGCTGTTATTATAGGAGAACTCAGCTAGTGGAAGATACTGATCCCAACTACCACCAAAGTCAATCACACATGCTCGCAGCATGTCCTCAAGTGTCTGAATAGTACGCTCACTCTGCCCGTCGGTCTGAGGATGAAATGCTGTACTGAAATGCAACCGCGTACCCATCTCATTCTGAAACTTCTCCCAAAACCGGGAGGTGAATCGAGTATCCCGATCCGAGACAATCGAGACTGGCACCCCGTGCCTAGTTACAATCTCTCAGATGAAAACCTCCGCGAGCTTATCCGCCGAGAAGCTCTCTTTAATCGCCAAGAAGTGAGCGCTCTTAGTCAGACGATCCACAATTACCCAGATGGTATCATTCCCTCGCTGAGTCTTGGGAAGCTTCGTGATGAAATCCATCGTAATCTGCTCCCACTTCCACACCGGAATCTCCAAAGGCTGCAATTTCCCGTGCGGTCGCTGGTGCTCCGCCTTGACCTTCCGACAGGTCAAACATACCTCCACACATTTGGCTACATCCCGCTTCATGCCGGGCCACCAATAGCCTTCCCGTAAGTCTCTGTACATTTTGGTAGCTCCCGGATGAATCGAAAACTTGGACTTGTGCGCTTCGTCCAATAGTATCTGTCGGTTCCCACCGGTGAATGGGACCCAAACTCTACCATATCGGGTCAATAATCCTCGACTATCCCGTACTAATTTCGGAATCTCTCCCGAAACCCTCTCACGTTTTGTATTTTCCGCCAACACGGCCACCTCTTGAGCGACACCTATCGACTCCAAAAGAGGTGCAACCACTGTCAACCGCTGACACAGACCCTTTAGCGATCCCCCAACCGGATGTCGGCTAAGTGCGTCCGCGACTACATTCGCTTTACCCGGGTGGTAAAGTATCTCGCAGTCGTAATCCTTGACCACATCAAGCCATCTACGCTGTCGCATATTAAGATTTTGCTGATCCATCAGGTATTTAAGGCTCTTATGATCAGTGTAGATAGTACACTTGACACCATAAAGATAGTGCCTCCAAATCTTTAGAGCAAACACCACTGCTCCCAACTCCAAGTCATGAGTCGGGTAGTTCGCTTCGTGAGGCTTCAGCTGCCTCGAAGCGTAAGCTATGACCTTGCCGCGTTGCATAAGCACGGCACCCAACCCCTGATATGAAGCATCACAATAAACCACCAAATCCTCCATACCCTCGGGCAAAGTTAAAACAGGAGCCTCACATAAACGTCTGCGTAGCTCCTCAAATGCCTTCTGCTGCTCCTCACCCCAACTGAAAGCTACAGTTTTCTTCGTCAGTCGAGTCATGGGCAAGGCAATCTTGGAGAAATCTTGGATAAATCTCCGATAGTATCCTGCTAACCCGAGAAAACTCCGCACCTCGGTAGGAGTTTTCGGCACCTCCCACCGCATTACCGCTGAGATCTTGGCTGGATCGACCATGATACCGTTCTGATTCACGACATGTCCTAAGAATTGGACCTCTCGCAACCAAAATTCACACTTGGAGAATTTAGCATAAAGCTTCTCCCGCCTCAAAACATCCAAAACTTCCCGCAAATGCACCTCGTGCTCTTCTTTCGTCTTCGAATATACGAGGATATCGTCGATGAATACGATCACCGAGCGATCCAGCATCGGGCTGCATACCCTGTTCATGAGGTCCATGAATGCTGCTGGTGCGTTGGTGAGTCCGAAAGGCATCACCACGAACTCGTAATGGCCGTACCGCGTACGAAAGGCCGTTTTCTCCGTATCCTCACCTCGTACCCGCATCTGATGATACCCGGATCTCAGGTCAATCTTAGAGAACCACGAGGCTCCCTGCAACTGATCAAACAAGTCGTCAATCCTTGGAAGAGGATAACGATTCTTTACCGTAAGCTTATTCAGCTCCCGGTAATCAATACACATTCGTTGAGATCCATCCTTCTTCTTCACGAACAAGATCGGAGCTCCCCACGGTGAACAACTCGGCTTAATGAACTCTTTCTCGAGAAGTTCCTGCAACTGATCATACAGTTCCTTCATTTCCGGTGGAGCCAGGCGATAGGGTGCCTTGGCCACCGGAGCAGCACCCGGAATCAGATCGATTCGAAACTCCACCTGTCGTTCGGGAGGTATCCCTGGTAACTCGTCGGGAAACACATCGGAAAACTCCCTCACGACTGGCACATCTTCGGCAGTCTTCTTCGCCTCGTCAATACGCGTATCAATCACATACGCCAAGTACCCCTGACCACTATGCTGAAGGTGTCTCCGAGCCCTCGCCGCGGAACATATTGCCGTAGTCCGCCTGGGCGAGTCTCCCTGAATCAACAACTCTCCCCCGCTTGGGGTTCGAACCCGCACTTGCTTGTGGCGACAAACAATTTCTGCATCAAACGCGTCCATCCAATCCATGCCCACAATCACACAAAGCTCTCGCATAGCTATCGGAATCAAATCTATGGGAAACCTCACACCCGAGATTTCCAACGTGCATCCCCGATACACATCCGTAACCGTCAAGGTTCGATCATCGGCAACCTCGACTACCAAAGGACATCCTAACCGTCCCACCACTCGGCCCAACCTCTCGCTAAAGGTGCGAGACAAAAATGAATGAGTAGCCCCGCTATCAAACATTACAACCGCATGCACCGAGTTAACTAGAAACGTACCTAACATACAATTAACAACATATATATAAAAAAACAAGGCATGAAAAGGAAGGACGAAAAGAAAGAGGGTGATAAAACATACCTGTCACCACCTTAGGCGTCGCCTGCGCCTCTTCCACCTTCAGCTGGTGGACTCTACCTCGGGCTGCCTCTGTCCCCGGCTGACCCGTACGACCGTCAGTGATGCGCAGTGGGGCATTTGCAGGAGCCCTCTGTGCACCACCCCCATCAGTTGCCCTCGCATTCGGACAATTGGCCCTCACGTGGCCCGTCTGCTTGCAGCTAAAGCAGATCATCAATGGCGACTTGCAATCCCGGCTGTGATGACCGGACTGCCCACACTTGAAACACCCGCCAGTCTTCTTCCCACTAGAATCCATGGGTTTAAACCCACCACTCCTCAAACTTCCGCGCGAATCAGAAAACTTCGACTTCTTTTGCACCGCAAAGATTGGCGTCACAGCCTGTGCTGCCTTTCTCTTTTTGGCTTGGGTCTCTAACTCCAGCTCCCTTCTCCGGGCTGCGTCCATCATTGCTGACAAAGAAGCGTACGGTACCGTGCTCACGAACTCTCTGATCTCGGTACGTAACATATCTTTATACCGGGCCATCTTCATTTCCTCCGAAGCGGCATATTGAGGACAAAACAGCGCCATCTCAGTAAATTTCTTGTTCATCTCTTAAAAGTCTCCGTGGTCTGGGTTAGTTCCAAGAACTCCTTCGTTATCCTCTCCATCTCCACCGGAGGAACGTACTCGGCACGGAACCGAGTAACGAACTCCTCCCACGTAAGGGTAGTACGCTCAGCAAGAGTCAGCGCTGAGGCGCACCAATCCTTCGCCCCATCGCGAAGCAAATTCACAGCAAAACGGACCTTCAGATTATCCGGGCAGCCGCAGGTCAAGAAGGCACACTCCATATCAGAAACCCAACGCATGCTAACAATTGGGTTCGAGTCTCCCCTGAACTCTGGGGGAGAACAGGCAGAGAGATCCCGGTACTGGAACTCTCGATTACGGGGCTGTCCCCCAGCAGGCGGCGGAATCGCTGCAATGCGCTCCTCTAGCAGAACCGTCACCTGATCTTGTATGGCGGTGATAATCTCGGGGATTGCCTCCTCGACCGCATGCGCTACCTCCGCTGCAATCATCTCTCGGATCTGCTCCTCCGTGATTCCCGCCTCAGTTCGCGGCTCAGTCGCGTTGCTCCTCCTAATGATGGCCATTCTATAAAGAAGAAACATACAACGAGTTATTAGTACCTAATAACTCACATCAACAACACTCACGCTCAGCTCCTTGGAATCCTCGTGACTTTCCCGACTCGAGCACTGATCCTGTGCTTCCGGTAGTAGGAGCTCTACTACTACCTTCCACACCTATCATCGCTCGTTCCGAGTCCCATCCCGAGGGTCCAAGTAGCGTCTCGCCGCAACTACACACATATGCCCGCACCGGCATATATACTCACTCTTCCTAGCTCCCTAGGAATTTCCATCCCAATCACTACCCTTGCTACTAATGAATCCTTACTAATCATAAAGAGTGGCCTCGCGAATACCCGATTACATGCAGTGCAAAACAAATAGACAGTCGAATACAAGATTCTATCCTAGAACGGTTGGACTCAAACAAGAGCTGCGCAATAGAACTAAATCGAATATTCTAAGGCTATAAGTCTCTTACTGCATACAACCTAGAGGGCATTCACTTAGTAACCTATCATAATTAGCATAAACTCCTAATAGCAAGCAATTCAACATACCGCATAGTGTCAACAACAGACAATCTAGCATGCATACTCTATGATCTAGAAAGCAATAAAACACTAAGCATTGTACCTTTCCCTTCGGCTCCGGCTGACTGTACACACTGCGCCCTCGATCACCGTTCCTCGAATGGGTTTTTACTTTTTCTTTTTATTTCCAAAAAGATTTAATAAAGAGTTTGAAAATTTCCCAGCCGCAACTTGAGACCAAACACACCGAGGTGCGTTTGATTCACTCAAGTTGTGCTCTGATACCAAGTTGTAACATCCCAAAATTTCAAGGAAATTTAAAATTTTAATTAAACGCTTTATATATAAAAACTCATTAAATAATCCCAACATATTAATTGCAAAATCATAAATGTCGTTCAAGTAATCAGAAACCAGCGGAAACAATGTTCAATAAATAAAACTCATATCAGCCAGCTCATCCCGCGCGCCAGTGTGTACCCGTCACGCCTTAGAGCCACTCGTACCTGAAACCACAGTTTATTGGGAAAGGGTAAGCACGAAGCTTAGTGAATTCAAACACATGCGCAGGTAGGAATTATATACACATCACCCCTACCCGCACATAAGCAACAACATCACAGACACATAAAACGAGTATCATCTACAGGTAATTATGTATCCAACCACCTCAGTACCATCGAGGCCTCGGTCCCACCGAATTGTAATGTAACCAACACCTCAGTACCATCGAGGCCTCGGTCACACCGAATTGTAATATAACCAACACCTCAGTACCATCGAGGCCTCGGTCCCACCGAATTGTAATGTAACCAACACCTCAGTACCATCGAGGCCTCGGTCACACCGAATTGTAATATAACCAACACCTCAGTACCATCGAGGCCTCGGTCCCACCGAAACGTAAGGTAACACATTTATACCAAGCATACAAACCAATCAAATATTACACACCACAACAACTAGTTCACACCACAAGGACAGTAGTACATGCAAACTATTATGACATGCATACAACCCCTAACTACACAGTGAGAGAACTCACCTCAATTGCGCGCCTAGCTTAATCAACACGAATCAAGCTTCACAATTACGGTCACCTTCCAGCACCTAAACGCATGTTACAACGTGTCAATACGAGACCCGGACCCTATGACACGACACACGCTTAAACCGTCACTAAAACTAATTTCCGTTCACACAAAACAGGTCTGTTCGGGACCTGTTTCGACCCCCTTAAATCCAGAAAAATCCCAATATTATTTCATGAACAGAAAGTCCTCTGAGTTGGGGTTCCAAGGACATATTATACGCCTCCTAACGATTTTTCTACAATTTACTATGAATTAATTACGAACGGTTACCAAAACTGCCAGTTTCGGTCCAGCCTGCATAAACAGTCCAAAACAGCCTAGCTACGGTTTAAATCAGACTTTCGGCAAAATACGAAAAACCTTCCCAACTCGAATAGGGAACTATGTCCATCAAAATCACCTCAAAACGAGTTACGAGTAAAAAGTTACGGCTTTCGCAAAATCGAGACAGATTCCAGAATTTTCACATGAAATGACGAACCGCAGAACTTGCGACCACTTTTTCTCCCAACTCGAGGCCGAACCAGTTTTCCGCTAAAACACAGAAAACGTGCCCGGTCCCGAGCTCAAAGCGTGGGCGCCAGTTTCGGCTCAATCGGAGTTACGACGGAAAAGTTATTGCCGTCACAAAACAGGGGCTGGACCATAATTTCGCATAAAAAAAACGATTTAAGAACGGTTCAAAGTTTAACGGTTCGGGTCAAGCGATCAGTTCTAGATTCCACGACTAGGGTCACGGTTCCACGAGTTGGACGATTTCCAGCACCACCCACTGCCACCTCCGGCAGTGGTGGGCGGCGGCGGCGGCCACCGGCGGTTTACGAAAACTTAACGAGATGATTAACCGACACGACAAAACACAAAACCACACACCCTTCCCCCCCGCACCGCACCTGCCCCCACGATCACTGCTGGTGGTTCCCGGCGGCACCCGCCGGCGGCAGCCGCTGCTGTGCCGGCGGTGGTAGGGTTGTGGCGGGTAGAAAACAACGAAAGAAAGGATAAGGAAGCAGGTCTTACCTCTACGACGACGACACGGCAGCGGCGCCCACTCCGGCGACTCTCTCTTTCTCGATTCCTCCTTCTCTCGCTGGGTTCTCTCTCCGGCGAAACCGTGAAGACGACGCCGGCAATGAGGTAGCTCCGGCGACAGCAGCCTCTCTCCTTCTCGCCTCCTCTCGGCTCTCCTCAAACTCACTCTCTCTCGTCTTTTTCTTGCTGCCGCACCACACCACAAAGAAAAATCACTAGGGTTGTGGAAACTTGATTGGGTTGATTGGCTAACAAGGAAGCATGAAAACTAATATGGGATCCGGCCATGGGCCGAGACCCATGCAAACTATTTCCAAAAAAATGCACTCCTAGCCCCTCAACTCTCCTATCTCACAAATTGCACTAAAAAGGCATTGATTCAAACATTTATGGTCCTTGTTGACACCAAACACTAACCACTAACAATTAAAGGTAAACACTTAAATTAATTAAATAGATAAAAAAAAAACGTACCGGGACACGGGCTTTACATTTGGGAATATTCAGTACCATATATTTCTCAAAGTAATCATACAGTGGAAAAAAGCCTACTTACTTGATTACAAGAAGGTAACTGATTTTGACAAAGAAATGTCATGTCTCAAAATGCATCTCAATCTTTGTGGCAAGCAACTCACAAAAGATTATGCGAATCATAACATCTTTCCTATATCACCAATCATACTAATGAAACAGTATAAGCTGCAATATAACCTTTAACAAACTCATTAACTTAATGCAAGTGGCTAAGAGATGTAACAAGGTTTTTTTAACAACGCTAGACATACATGGATAAAGTAAATTCTTGAAGTCAATAAGGCAAGCGTTGGAGGTGGAAATAACTCTAAAGGACATGAGTTAAATATATTGATCCACACATATATGACAATTATGCATCATGTGGACAAGGTTGTGAAAAGGGTCAAATTCATGGCAGGAGTCGGGAACGAACTTATAATAGAAAATGGAACAAGTTATAAATGAACTATGTCATATCTAAGATTGGTTAAGTATAAGTTTATTTAAATATACTTTAACAATCAAATTAATTGCATTTGCGTATATATACACCTGAGTTTATAGTTGTTATAGATGTAAATAAACACATCAAAAACAAATGCAAAACTCTCAACGCTCTTCGTTCCATGTAGGAATGCATCGAGGAGAACTTGATTGTTTTTGTGGCATCTCATACAATCCTAAGAAATAGATTATTTTCATTGAATTAATTATTTTAATTCCTTCAAACACTTAGACGATGGACTGTCACTTGTTGCTTAATGACACAAGATCAATCACTAAAACACTAAATTAATAGGAACCATGTTAAGATATTCGTATCAATGAGAAATCATATTATAAGAATGAAAATAGGTATATGTACATCAACTCTAATGATATGAAAGCAACATACATTAGAGAAATTAATGTATCAAATTAATGGATTATCTATGTCATTAAATCATATTTTGTCACCAATAAAGAACTTTGGGACAATGACACATATATGTTTCGGCATTACCACGTGGGACACCATGGTCATGACATAGTGATCTATGTATTGGAAAATACACATAGACACACTCTCTTTCGAGTGAAAGACAAAAGGATGGAATTAACCAAATTGCAATTGTTGACTTCTACTGCACAAGAAGCAACACCACCATCATAATATGCCCTCTCCAATACCTCGAACTTTTGTATACCCTGATTCTTAGCCAAGACAGGAATGCGACCATCCTAAAGCTAAGAACATAATATAAAATATTTCATTCTTACAACGAATACAAGGTGATATTTATGGACATAAACATCCAAAATGCGGACCATTAAAGTACTTTATGGTTCTGGTTTTGACACGATGTACACGTGTAATATTATTGTCCACATGAAATGTTGCACTCCTAGCACTAGTTATACGTTTAAGGACTAACCACCCTGATTCCCTCATGAAGTCTGCATGACTTGGAATGCTGGAGAATTTACATTATAAGGATTTGATGATTATTGCATATGTATAGAGATTAATGTAAGGTTTCCTATACCCCCTGTGTATATATAAAATGGTCTCGTAGAATGATAAAAGTTGTCATCAAAAGAATATAGATGGTAGCTAGAGCATTGGTTATGCACACCAATTTATCCAGATCTACATGGGGTTATGCAATATTACATGCAACTTTACTTATTCGTGTTTAGACCCACAACCAACCAACCAATCTTATGTGTACCAGTTGGTAACTGGATATAAGTCTGATGTTTTACATTTACGTATGTTTGGTTGTGTTGTATATGTGCCAATTACGCTGTAACACCCCAAAACAGGGGTTAACAAAAAATTCCATAAAACGGAAGGGTGGTACTCATTACTAAAGCAAAAGTATGCATAATTATCATTACTTAACCATTATTACAAAGATTTAGTCAATTATAACTACTAATGGACCACTAGCTTATTTGATCACTACTATAGCAATCAAATATCAAAAGGATGTCGGTAAGTTCTATTATCAATCTTCCAATCTTTAACTCTCCAACAATGATCCCATGCTCACAACCCCGTTCTAGACCTTCTTGTGTCCGGAACCACTAAAATCTGTAATACATAAAACACATAACAAGTGTTAGGCTTTTAAAGCCTAAGTGAGGTTTACACATAGCACATAGAGCATAATCATAGCATGTAGGAATAACAATTCGATACATTCACAAATTGGATTCCATGGAGAAGGCCCATATCGCTACCCAGTTACATCATAATTGAAGATATACCTTGATCGGTACTAGGGGTGAGCAATATCGGGTACCCGGCCTATTTTCATGGAACCGGAACCGGAACCGGCGGTTCCTAGAAAGAAGGAACCGGAACCGCTCCCGTCGGTTCTCATAATTTTGGAACCGGTCCCGGAACCGTTGGGAACCGGTTCCGGTTACCCGCCTACCAATTGTTTTTTTAATTTTTAACATTTTAAATGTCCAACAACTTCTTCCATAAGCATTTTTGGTGTTCGTGTACGTTCGTTTAAAAAATATAGTCGTTTATGTTCGTTTATGTTTGTTTGTTAAAATGTTAAACGAACACAAACAAACGAACCTAAACGAACACAAACGAACTTAAACAAACTTTAATCGAACACATTTATATTTAAAAAAAAACAAATGGTGCAACCACTCTAATAGGGTGCTCCATTAATATTTTTACAAAGCCTCAAGCCAAAGGGCTCAAGGGAAAGGGCTCAAGCCAAAGGCTAAACCCAAGCAATGTAGTGAATCCATTAATATTTTTACAAAGCCTCAAGCCAAAGGGCTCAAGGAAAAGGGCTCAAGCCAAAGGCTAAACCCAAGCAATGTAGTGAACTAGTGATGCAATTGAAAGGGAAGAGATGAGGGTTATATATACTGAAAGATGAGGCATGATTTTCTCAAAATTTTCGATGTGGGACAAGGTCTTTCATCAAAAACTGAAAGATGGTGCTGCCAGCTCCCACATCGCGAAGAGTAAACAATTTTTTTAAGGCCTAACACTATATATACAATTTGTCAACCTTTTATGAATGTTCTTTAACAATTTTTTCTTAAACTAGTAATCTTTATTTAGATAATTTTAAAATTTTAATTATTAATCTAATTTAGATACTTTTTCACATAGATTAAATATGTAATAAATATTAAATATTAGATATTTTCTATTAAAATGTACCGGGAACCCGGTCTCGGAACCGGTCCCGGCGGGTACCCAGCGGGTAGCGGTTCTACAAAAATGAGAACCGGAACCGAACCCAGTCACATCGGTTCCGTTATTTTAGGAACCGGAACCGAAACCAGTCACATCGGTTCCGGTTCCGGAACCGGCAGTTCCGGAGCGGTTCCGGTTCTAAAGGCGGGTACCCAGTTCCGCTGCTCACCCCTAATCGGTACCCCACGGTATTGTCACAAGGCATAACACAACGGAAAACCCCACGGTATCCGAGTGTATGAATCAATTACACTTACCCCACGGTGTGTAAGAATATATCCTCCAATGCCTACTAGGTGCTCCTCCAATTATGTGAATACCAAATATATTAATCCAAATAATATTCAAACATATTTAACACATAACAATGGTCCAACCATTTAGCATGATCAATACTACTTCCATGTAGTTCATATACATCCATATGTATTAAATCATATTCCATATGCTATCAATAATAAACATCCATGTTTACAATTCAATAATAGGTCCATTTTGACCATTAAGCCATATTTGCTTCATTAAGACATATATTAAGCCATCATCATAATCACATACCAATGATGTATAATCAAACCCAAACCTTTAACACAACATTTACCATGGCATTCTAAGTAATAAAACACAATTAATCCACCATAACTTACTTGAACTCTTCTTGTTTCCCTCTTAACCATTGAGAGCTTATAAATCAAGATTTCTCATTAACAATACCAAAATCAAGATAAAGAATGGTAGATAAGTATAATACAATCAATTAGATACAAGTTACTCACCTTAATTCTTCAATTGGAGTAATCCTAATCTTGATGATGTGAACTCAAACACTCCAATAAGAAGGATGAAGATATATAGCCCTAAATGGAGTTTAAATGGTAAGATTCATCTAACAATTGCTTGAATTGGATTAGGATTAAGAGATGTAAGTTTACCTTAGGATTTGATGTAAAATCGTCTAAGAAGAAGGAGCAGGAGCAAAATTCTAATCTGGGAGTTCTTAAGTGGAAGAATGAGTGACTAAGGGTAAAGAGGTGGGTTTAACCCCCTTTTGGCACGTCAGGTGCTCGGCGCCGATCACCCGCGCCGATGCATCGGCGCCAACCATCGGCGCCAACCTCTGTTTGCTTGCTTCTCATTTTCCACTAATTTGGCCGTAACTTCTTTGTTAGAACTCGGTTTTTACCCCGGAAAGTACCGTTGGACTCGTATTCAAATTACCCAACCAACTAATCCATAAAATCTAATATTTAACTTTATCATCTATTTTTCATTAATTTCCTTAAGTAATAAACTTACTGATTTCTATCGGAAGTTATCAAATAACAAGTAAAATCACGAAAATTACTTAGGAATTCAATTATAATCTAAGAAGTCAAAATATAAAGAAATATTAGGACTATTATTACTCACAAGGATTTTCCGGGTGTTACAATTCTCCCAACCTTAAAACGATTTCGTCCTCGAAATCTATATCCTTTACAACCCAAAATCAACCGACTCACTGTCGACCAAAATTTAACAATTCCTAACGGGAATCTAAATTCCATCCACACGGTCTATAAAGACAATTCCTCGAACAATTGTTTATTAACAAAGCCCCTACACATACTTTGTACTTATGTACGGATAAACGTTCCAACCATAGAGAAACTCCCAACCATACGACTTCAGTCATCTCCCAACCTTAAAATGTTCTATACATCTTGATTTCAGTTTCAAACTCTAAATCAATTTTAAGGCTCAATTAATACTGAGACCAACCGAATCTCTAATTTCAATTGTCCCTATCGTTAACGGCCATTCACATCCAAAGAGCTCTAATAGACCCCAAAATCCATCTCAAATAATTAATCATCAAACGGACAGGTTCATTAACCATACACAAAAATTAGTTCCCTAAAACCACTCATCACAAATGAGTATCTTAAGGTTACTACTACCATCACCATCATTCCTTTTAAAATCAACTACAACTCCTCGATTAAACTAAAGGTGTTTGGCCTTAAACCCAAAAGTTAACACCTAATTATCACCAACCTTTGCACTTTAACCAATCCCACACATGAGTTCCATTTACAAATAAAAAACCTAAAAGGAACAAGGATTCATCTTTCATATTTCCTGAACCTTACTTCTTTCCTCATTATCCGCTCCCCAACTTAGATTTGTAAGCCTCCTTAAAGTAACCGTTTATCATTAAACCTTTATCCGACTATTGCTTGGTCTTCAATACCGTCATCATCCACATCTTAATCCCCAGATCTCAAAATAACATTAACGTATACTGTTTGAAAATCCATACTTACTTTAAATTGAGCATACTTACCATGTTCGTGCCTAATTCTTCATTCTATATAAACCATCTACATCACAAGTAGAATGTTCATCTACAACAATAGTCTTTCACTATCCTAACACCCCCCACAAGGTGATCCTTCAACTTTTAATCTTCCGATTCTAACTTAACATTCATACATGATCTCAAAAGAAAAAAAATCAATGTATTCACATTACGCAAACTTTAATTATAACATAATTCATGTAACATACTCTAGAACACCATGCATAAAAACTTTACTCGCAAATGAAGGCTAATTACTCAACGAGGTCAATCGTCTTACTTACGTAACTTATCATTGACATTCTACCTCCGACCGATGGTCACCCTCTTGGCCTTATGACGTTTGCTATACCTGCATTCCACGATTCACGTATCCACCATGTCATACTATTTTCGTCTTGGTCAAACATCTCATATTCTATCTCTACACGCATCAACCACCTATTAAAGGTTACCTTGGCGGACGTTCATGAATCCCGCCAATTTCCAGGTTGTCCTTCCAACCCCCAATCATTTACCGATCTGTCCTCCAAAGGATTTTGGTGGCATAATCACCATCGTTCTACTATAACCTAAAGGGATAATCATAAGAAAATGGTTATGCACATACCCTTATACAAAATGTACTTTACCGATCGTTAGTCACTGTAACAATTTAGAAATAAGCATGCTCGCGTAATAATATATTCATAATAACAGTAGCTAACTGGAATTGTGAACATATTATACATGAGAATTCTCATTACCATTGTCACAGTACTAATTTCACGTATTTCTGTCAACTATAAGACTATCCTGTCTTAGTACTTCTACCCATATCTCACAATCATAACTTAACTCATCACAACTTAAGTCTAAGTACCTCCTCAGCATACTTAGTTCACTTAAGCTAATGCTCTGATACCAACTTGTAACACCCCAAAACAGGGGTTAATAAAAACTTTCATAAAACGGAAGGGTGGTACTCATTACTAAAGCAAAAGTATGCATAATTATCATTACTTAACCATTATTACAAAGATTTAGTCAATTATAACTACTAATGGACCACTAGCTTATTTGATCACTACTATAGCAATCAAATATCAAAAGGATGTCGGTAAGTTCTATTATCAATCTTCCAATCTTTAACTCTCCAACAATGATCCCATGCTCACAACCCCGTTCTAGACCTTCTTGTGTCCGGAACCACTAAAATCTGTAATACATAAAACACATAACAAGTGTTAGGCTTTTAAAGCCTAAGTGAGGTTTACACATAGCACATAGAGCATAATCATAGCATGTAGGAATAACAATTCGATACATTCACAAATTGGATTCCATGGAGAAGGCCCATATCGCTACCCAGTTACATCATAATTGAAGATATACCTTGATCGGTACCCCACGGTATTGTCACAAGGCATAACACAACGGAAAACCCCACGGTATCCGAGTGTATGAATCAATTACACTTACCCCACGGTGTGTAAGAATATATCCTCCAATGCCTACTAGGTGCTCCTCCAATTATGTGAATACCAAATATATTAATCCAAATAATATTCAAACATATTTAACACATAACAATGGTCCAACCATTTAGCATGATCAATACTACTTCCATGTAGTTCATATACATCCATATGTATTAAATCATATTCCATATGCTATCAATAATAAACATCCATGTTTACAATTCAATAATAGGTCCATTTTGACCATTAAGCCATATTTGCTTCATTAAGACATATATTAAGCCATCATCATAATCACATACCAATGATGTATAATCAAACCCAAACCTTTAACACAACATTTACCATGGCATTCTAAGTAATAAAACACAATTAATCCACCATAACTTACTTGAACTCTTCTTGTTTCCCTCTTAACCATTGAGAGCTTATAAATCAAGATTTCTCATTAACAATACCAAAATCAAGATAAAGAATGGTAGATAAGTATAATACAATCAATTAGATACAAGTTACTCACCTTAATTCTTCAATTGGAGTAATCCTAATCTTGATGATATGAACTCAAACACTCCAATAAGAAGGATGAAGATATATAGCCCTAAATGGAGTTTAAATGGTAAGATTCATCTAACAATTGCTTGAATTGGATTATGATTAAGAGATGTAAGTTTACCTTAGGATTTGATGTAAAATCGTCTAAGAAGAAGGAGCAGGAGCAAAATTCTAATCTGGGAGTTCTTAAGTGAAAGAATGAGTGACTAAGGGTAAAGAGGTGGGTTTAACCCCCTTTTGGCACGTCAGGTGCTCGGCGCCGATGCATCGGCGCCAGCCTCTGTTTGCTTGCTTCTCATTTTCCACTAATTTGGCCGTAACTTCTTTGTTAGAACTCGGTTTTTACCCCGGAAAGTACCGTTGGACTCGTATTCAAATTACCCAACCAACTAATCCATAAAATCTAATATTTAACTTTATCATCTATTTTTCATTAATTTCCTTAAGTAATAAACTTACTGATTTCTATCAGAAGTTATCAAATAACAAGTAAAATCACGAAAATTACTTAGGAATTCAATTATAATCTAAGAAGTCAAAATATAAAGAAATATTAGGACTATTATTACTCACAAGGATTTTCCGGGTGTTACATATGCCCCCACAACGTACCAAAATGGGTCTTAAAGACGATTCATCAAATGTTGGATATGAATCCCCAACTATTATCCGCTAATTAGAACCCTTGACGAGTGATCCCTTTACCGATAGATTTGTCGGTTGTCACTTTGATGAGACAACTTTCATGTCGTTAGGGGGAGATAGGAAAAAAAGATTTTCCATAGGAACGACAGGAAGTGTCATTGAATATTTCAATTGTGTCTCATTTTGATCCCCAAAAACTTCACAATGTAAAGTTGAAGTCAAACGAATCAGACTCGATACCTGATACGTTTAATATTATCTAGAGTGACAAGATCACATATACGAGCTGCAAATATACTCGCAAGGTCAAAAGTCCCCAAACAAGGGCACAACGTCGCTGGAAGTACGTTGCAATCACACATGGTGGAGGTGTGGTTGAGGTCGTAGCTCCCAAAAGGAAATGGGGGAAGCTATTTGGTTCGATAGATACCCATCTAAAGGAAGAGAAGAGTAAGGCACAACTATATATCATCAATACATGAGATTATCTCTGATTAAATCTATGTCTATGAATCATTACTGGAGGATGCTCCGAAGTTAATACTGATTCCAGAGATCAAAGAAATCTCAAATGAATATGAGTCGATGGACAGATCATACATACTCAATGATGATATATTTGCATATACCGTTGCTTATGAGATAACAGAGCACGATGTCATCGAACCATGCTCAGTTGAAGAATGTCAACAAAGAGCAAATTGACCTAAATGAAAAGAAGCAATCCAGGGTAATTATTTGACAAATGAACAGGTATTTGGTTCGGTAGTGCTAGCTGACCAAGTGTAAAGCCTGTAGGACATAGATAAATCATTTGTCAAGGAAGCGTAATGCGAATAATTAAGTCATAATATATAAGGCTCTCCTTTGGCGCAAGGTTTTTCACAACGCACTGGATTGACCACAATAAGACTTACTCTTTCGTGATGAACAACGTTCTGCTAATTAAATTAGCCAAGTAGTTTCCGAAGGACTGGAAATTGCAGCTCAATGATGTAGTTACTACATATCTCTATGGGGATCTAAATTCAGAGATATAAAAGTGCTTGATGACATTATACCAATATCAAGTAACTTTAAACTATGAAATGCGTTTACAATAAAGTTGAAACACTCGATTTATAGATTAAAGCAATCTATGGGGATGTGGTATACCCGCCTGAGTGAATACTTGATTGGGAAATGATATATACGAACGATGAACCGTGCCCTTGCGTATTTGTTTAGGAAAACAAGTTCTAGACTTTCGAAGTAGCTCTATATGTCAATGTTATGAACATAATAGACACTCTTGATGAAATAAGAGAAACCACAAGCTACTTGAATTCTGATTTTGAGATGAAAGATCTTGGGAAAACTTGGTTGTGTCTAGATACTTGAACTAGGACATTGAGTTTGTGGAATATTAATCCACCGATCCGCATATGTCCAGAAAATCATCAGGCGACTTAATATGGACAAAGCGCATCCGACTAGCACTCCCATGATCGGTCAAAGTGTTGGATATAAGGAAATGTCCATTTCGTATAAAGGATGATGACGAAGAGGTGTTGGGAGCTGGAATTCCATACCTAAGTACAATAGGCGCATTATTGTACTCAACATAATACACTTGACCGTATATTGTACTTCTAACTGAACTTGTCAACTAGATTTAGCTCATCGCCAACGCAACGTCATTGGAATGATTTCAAATTAACCTTTTGACACCATTGACGTGGGCCAATACTTTCCCCTATGGAGAAAATTGAATTGATAATGGAACTTCAATACCTACTTAGATTGTGAGTGGCAAAAGTACTGACTCTTATAGAAAAACACCAAACAATGTCTTGGTATATAATTGTTGATATTAGGTTTATGTTCAACTCATATAAAGGTTGTTCCCAATTTGGCTAAGGAATTATCATATGGAACATACCGATTGCTTGAAAGTAAACTAAGCAACCCCTTAAGAGCTACATTCTTAAATTATCAAGAATATTACTCTACATTATTCAAGAGTGTATATGGTTAAGGATCATCATTATACATATTAGAGGAGCTAGTGGTTTTTGTTCAACCACTATCCTACTTGCATATATGGTTTGGGTTATAACATAAATCATATTTCGCTTAAGTTTCTATAAAATCAGCAACAATAAACTCTCCTCAAGATTCAAGTGAATCAAGTAAGGTATAAGGAAAATGTGGAAGATTTGCTTTCCAAATGGTTGTCTAAGGTTACATTTGAGAAACATGTGGAAAGCATTAAGATGTGGATATTTTCTAAGCTCTCTTGATTGATCTACGAATCAGGGGGAGTAATAGACAAAAGGAGGTATCTACTAAACATGTATTATTAGTGGGTTGTGCTCTTTCCTTCACCCAAGGTTTTATTTTTTCCATTGGGTTTTGTTCCTTGGTGCAAGGTTTTAGCGAGACAACATTTTATACATCATATTGATTTATATACCTCTTGATTGACGTACGAATCAAGAAAGGTGGTAAACTAAATGAATTGTTTATTGGTGCCTTGTACTCTTTCCTTCGTCTAAAGTTTTTATTTTTCCCACTGGGTTTTATTTCTTTGGTGTAAGGTTTTAATGAGGCAAGAATTATACACCATCACTCCTTTGATTCGGCACAAGGGGGAGTGTTGAAGGATTATGTGCCATCATCAAAATGAATTGATTGAGATAATATTTCCCTAGTATTAAAATTTACCATAATGAATGTTTCCTTTTCTTTGTAAACTCCTCCCTATTTAAAGGGCTTATGATTAATGAGAAAGATAGATTCATTCTCTCTATTTACTGTTGTTCTGTCATGTTGTTCTTCCTATAACAATAAATTAATAATAAAAATTTAAAAGTATGCTAAATTAATTATAATAACTATAAAATTAATGATAGATTAACGATTAAGTCGATTATAAAATTCATATTTAAGAAATAGACCTTTAACACATCAACCGCATATCTCATTCTTAATTAACCTTCATGCAATTTTCTTTATATTAAATATAATCTATATATATATAGAGAGAGAGAGAGATTACTTTAAAAAATTAACAGGTAAATAAATACCAAAAATATTAACTTACAAGAATACGGACCAATGATTGGGGATGACAAAAAAAAACGAAACGGACGGTGAAAACTGAAACCGAACGTTTCAGGTCAGGTTCAGGGACCTCTTAACGGGGATGGGACAGGGACGTGGACCATCCTCACCGGCCCGGCCCGATAATATATATATATATATATACACACACACAGTGGCGGAACCAAGATTTTTTTCTACTGGAGTCCCCTTTAAGAGTTTAAGGTAGCTTAAATGCCCGTAAAAGTGTCTGATATATTTTAAGTTTAAATCTAATGTTTCGAGAACTTTTTGTTGGGGAATTTCAAAAAATCGAGGGAGAAACAGAGTGATTAGAACTTGGATAAAGAACGTGAGATCGCGTGAGAGCTCGCTTTCCTTAAGTGATATTTCGACCCTATTCTGCCCGGGTATCACGAAATTCACTCAAGGATAATCTCAATTCTCGGTATCGATTTAGGCAGAAATCGATCCTATTTAAACACCTTGAGAATCGTAACCGACCCTATATTGATACTGATAATAATATCTCATTAAATGAGATTGATTGTGGACATTAATGTTGGCAGTTACAAAAGAGAAGGAAACACTCCAGAACCTGGCGCCAGTCAATTGGCGCCACAACCGGCCCCGTGAACGACTCCAGAAGCTGGCGCCAGTCACCGCTCCAGTCAACTGGCGCCACCATCCGCACCAGCAAACTTAACAGAACCTGGCGCCAGTCTCCATGCCAGTCAACTGGCGCCAGTACTGGCCCCGACGCCCAGTTCATAAAAACTCTTGTAACTCGCCAATCATATCCAACGATCCCGGGTTCTAGTTAGCTTACACGAGTGTGCACTCCACACCTCCTAACTCATGTTATAGCTTAGCTACCAACCCCATTGTTATCTTTTTTTTGAAGGGTATCTGAGGACATTGCCCCGACTAATCCCGGTAAGGTGAGGCAATTGCCCCAGCTGCTAAAGCGTGCAACCCTGAGTTTATCCCCAGTGGCCACAAGTTGGAAGCGCCTGGATTCGAACTTGGGGTAGATGGGTTACTAGCCACATCCCCTACGAGCCTTAACCAGTACGCCACAAGCCTTGTGGTTAACCCCATTATTATCTTTCTGAATCCAATTACATAAAATGAACCGATGATTTCACTAAAATCACCAACATTCCTCCCCCATTTTAGTGCAATCCTTGATTCACAAAAGAAATATTCAATATAGAAAAACAAACTCATGCATAAATGAAAATATCTAGAAGATTGAATTTCCATCTTAGTACATTACACATTTCAAATACTCGAGAATACGGGTGTCCTATGGATTGAACCCTTCAACCCATTTGAGTACCAGAAGATAACATACACATGAATTTAAATGATTCTCTAAAGTTTAAACTTGACACTATACATGCCATGTATCCTTATCCATTCGTGAGTGCATCAAAGCCAAGTCCAAGCTTCTTGAAGCGGCCACACTTCACACTCATATAGGTAGTTCCTTTCATCATGCACCTGCACATGCAATTTTACAAAAGAACTATTACCTCCTTCACTTGCAGTACCGAGCACATACCGTGGGATGATCATCTTGTGCTCCAATCCCTTAGAGTGAGCTTTCCCATTGAATTCAACTTCTAACGTTGTATTAGAAGGGAATTAGGTATCTCACTGTTAGAGATTTAGATGGACTTTAATCCCATCCCTATCACCGACTTGTGAACCAAGTCCCTAGCTAACCCCTTCGTCAAGTGGTCCGCTAAATTTTGTTGCGACCGAACAAATTCAACCGAAATCACCCCATTCGTGATTAGCTCGCGAATCATGCTATGTCTAACACCTAAGTGTCTAGACTTGCCATTATATACTTGACTATAAGCTTTAGCCAAAGTAGCCGCACTATCACAACGGATAGAAATGGGTGATATTGGTTTTGTCCATAACGGAATTTCATGGACCAAATTCCTTAGCCACTCCGCCTCTTTACCGGCAGCGGCTAATGCCACAAATTCCGACTCCATAGTCGAACTCGTGATGCAAGTTTGCTTCTTGGAAGCCCATGAGATGGCACCTCCCCTAAGCAAATACACCCAACCACTCGTAGAAGAGTGATCTTCTAAGTTGGTAATCCAACTTGCATCCGAATATCCCTCCAATATCGAAGGAAACCAGACATATGACAAACCATAATCAATGGTTTTCTTCAAGTATTTGAATACTCGTCTTATCGCTTGCCAATGATGAATACTAGGATTACTAGTAAACATACTCAACTTTCCTATGGCAAAAGCGATATCCGTCCTAGTGCTTGTCATGGCATACATCAAGCATCCAATAGCCTTTGAGTACTTGAGTTGTGACACCGCTTCACCCGAGTTGGGCATAAGCTTCACACTCGGATCCCATGGAGTACTCACCGGAGAACAATCAAAGCAATTAAATTTCTTTAATACTTTCTCAATGTAATGAGATTGCGTAATTGCAATCCCTTTGTTCTCACGCTTGATCCTTATTCCAAGGATCACCTCCGCCTCTCCCATATCTTTCATGGAGAAACTCGACGACAAAAACTCTTTGGTTTTTCCAACTTGATTTTGGTCGGTGCCAAAGATCAACATATCGTCAACGTATAAGCAAATGATTACACCGTTGCCGGATGTGTCAAATTTGCTATATACACACTTGTCCGCTTGGTTTATCATAAAACCGTTGGACAAGATAACCTCATCAAATTTCTGATGCCATTGTTTGGGTGCTTGTTTTAGTCCATACAATGACTTTACAAGTTTACACACCTTATGCTCCATCCCGGGCATAACAAAACCTTTCGGTTGTTTCATGTAAACTTCCTCCTCCAAGTCACCATTCAAGAATGCCGTTTTGACATCCATTTGGTGAATCACTAAATTGTGGATAGCTCCTAAGGCTATCAACAATCTAATCGTGGAGATCCTTGCTACCGGGGCTTAAGTATCAAAATAATCGATGCCTTCCCGTTGTTTAAAGCCTTGGATTACTAATCGAGCTTTGAACTTGTCGATTGATCCATCCGCTTTCATCTTCCTTTTGAAGATCCACTTGCATCCCAAAGGTTTACAACCCGGTGGCAAGTCCGATATTACCCAAGTATTATTCCCCATGATGGAGTCCATCTCATCATTTATTGCTTCTTTCCAGAAAGCAACATCTTGAGACTTCATAGCCTCATCAAATGATTTTGGATCCTCCTTAATACTATAACAGTAAAGGAATTGAGATCCAATCTCATCTCTTGATCCCTCTACCAAGTATACTTGGAAATCGGGACCAAAGGATTTTCCAATCCTTCCTCTTTTGCTCCTTCGAAGCATCGGAGATTCGGTTGGAATAATTGCTTGTTCTTCAACCTCACTAGTTCCACTAGTACTTGGAACTATGTCCTTCGGCCTAGGTATTGAAGAGAATCTAGTCTCATCAAATAATGCATCTCTCGATTCTATAACGGTGTGAATCTCTATAGAATCATTAGGTTCAATAACATAGAACCTATAGGCTTTGGAATGCTCGGCATATCCAACAAAGATGCAGTCAATACATTTCTCACCCAAAGTCTTCCTTTTGGGTTCGGGTAGTCGAACAACCGCCCGACAACCCCAAACTCGAATATAACTCAAGTTAGGCCTTTTCTTGAACCAAAGTTCATACGGGGTAATCTTGTTCCTTTTATTGGGAACTCGATTAAACAAGTAACACGCCGTTAGCATGGCTTCACCCCAAAATCCATCACTCAATCCTGAGTAGGATAACATAGAGTTCACCATTTCTTTGAGAACTCTATTTTTCCGTTCCGCCACACCATTTTGTTGTGGTGTATAAGGCGCCGTAGTCTCATGAATGATTCCTACGGATTGGAAAAACATGGGGTCATAATACTCCCCACCACGATCGGTGCGTAAACATTTTATAAAGCAATTCATTTGCAACATAAACAGAATTTGAAACAAAACTTTTTTTATTTAAATTTAACATAAACATATTATTCAACATATAACAGAATCCTACAAAAGAGCCACCTTTTGACAAGATAAACTTGCCGGACTCATAAACTTGCCTATGTCCTAACTTATTCAAGATACTATCGGAAACCAAATTCTTTCGAATTTGTGGTACAAACAAAACGTCTAAAAGTTCAATTATTTTGCCAGAACTAAACTGTAGCCTAACTAAGCCACGTCCAAGAATGGGAGCACTTGACTCGTTCCCCATGTGTAGCATGGATCCGTCTTCAGCTGGTTCCAAAGAGGTGAACCAACGACGATCCTTGCACACATTACTCGTAGCACCCGAGTCGATCCACCAAGCAACATCATCATCCTGCACGTAAAATGATTCGGATATTAGTGGTACATAATTCAAATTCAAATTAAAACCAAAGTCAAGAAACTGACCTTGCCGTAGGTTTTGATCCTTGGATCCTTGCCCACCACCACTTGTGTTTGCTCCACTCTTATTCTTGACAACCCGACAATCCAACTTGAGATGGTCGGTCATACCACAGGTCGAACAGGTTAATTTAACCTTTTTATTGGGCCCTTTCTTGGCTTCATTGAACTTCCGTTTTCCCTTGAAGTTATTGGATTTTCCCTCTTCAACCATGTTCACCGAAGGGGCAGAAACCTCTTTTATCTTAGGTTTCTCAGCCTCTTGCGCCCGAAGAGATTCCTCTATGCGCAAGTGACTACCGAGTTGTACAAGGGACAACTCTTCCTTCTTGTGTTTCAACATGTGTTTGAAATCTTTCCAAGAGGGGGGCAATTTATCAATTATGCTCGATACGGAGATGGATTCGTCCATCTTCATATTATGTTGAGCATATTGGCCGAGAATGCGTAGGTGCTCATTATATTTCTCCATCACAGGCCTTGAGTCCACCATCTTGTAATTGTTAAAATTACTAATGAGGAACTTCTTACTAGAAGCATCATCCGCCATGTATTTTGACTCAAGTTAGTCCCATAGCTCTTTGGCAGATTCAACATTTTGATAAATGTCAAAGAGGGAGTCACACATACCGTTTAAGATGTGGCCACGGCAGATGTAGTCGTCGTTCTCCCATTTGTCACGATGTCGGGTCATCTCCAACGTCTCGTCTTCCATCACCTCCGGTATCGGAGTGCTTAGCACGTACACGACCTTCAACGTTGTCAACAAGAAGTGCATCTTCTTATGCCATCTTCGAAAATCAACGCCTTCGAACTTCTCAAGTTTGGTAAACTTGGTCGTCATATCTCTCACGGATTGATCACTCGCCATCTCTCTCACGATGAACGGAATATCACTTAAGATTGTTGGGGAATTTCAGAAAATCGAGGGAGAAACAGAGTGATTAGAACTTGGATAAAGAACGTGAGATCGCGTGAGAGCTCGCTTTCCTTAAGTGATATTTCGACCCTATTCTGCCCGGGTATCACGAAATTCACTCGAGGATAATCTCAATTCTCGGTGTCGATTTAGGCAGAAATCGATCCTATTTAAACACCTTGAGAATCATAACCGACCCTATATTGATACTGATAATAATATCTCATTAAATGAGATTGATTGTGGACATTAATGTTGGCAGTTACAAAAGAGAAGGAAACACTCGAGAACCTGGCGCCAGTCAACTGGCGCCACAACCGGCCCCGTGAACGACTCCAGAAGTTGGTGCCAGTCACCGCGCCAGTCAACCGGCACCACCATCCGCGCCAGCAAACTTAACAGAACCTGACGCCAGTCTCCGTGCCAGTCAACTGGCGCCAGTACTGGCCCCGACGCCCAGTTCATTAAAACTCTTGTAACTCGCCAATCATATCCAACGATCCCGGGTTCTAGTTAGCTTACACGAGTGTGCACTCCACACCTCCTAACTCATGTTATAGCTTAGTTACCAACCCCATTATTATATTTGTGAATCCAATTACATAAAATGAACCGATGATTTCACTAAAATCACCAACATTTTTAAAGTTTTTTGGTAAATTTTAAGATATTTTGAAGGTTTTTTTGTCGATTTTGAGGGACTTTTTTTATTCTTTTAGTCGATTTCGAGAGTAGTTTTGTTTTTTTGGTTGATTTCGAAACATTTTTTTGGTTGATTTCGAAACATTTTTTTGGTTGATGGGGTCCTGAACGAGAAATTACTGGGGAGACATTAAGGTATACACTTGAAAAATCTATATTTTTAACCTAAAAAATTCATTTTTTTTCTTTTTAATAGCGTCACATCCCCACACCCCATGGAGTGCATCCGCCACTATATATATATATATAGATATAGATATATTATACACACACACACAATTTCTATTGGAATGTAAGGAAAATTCAAGATTGGGTTGATGAGTTTGTTTACTTGGGGAGTTTCGATTTTCGAGTCGATAATCTACTTTATTTGTCTATCATGAATTGGGATGTTATGGATTATGTCTAAACTTTTGTTTTATTTTAGATTGCAATTTAAGACATTTTGTTGGTTATGTTTGTTGGATTATATGTATTTGATCGAATGAACTTATGATAGAGAAAATTGTGTTTTTTTATGTTTGAGAAACATATGTTTTTTTTTGGTTCGGGATCGGGTCGAACTAGCGGGTAACGGTGCATTTTTTTCTTAACGGGGATCGGGGAACCACGGGGACCCGATGGGGATCCCCGATAAGACCCCCAACGGAGATCGGTACGGTTACGGGGACGGGGACGGGGATGGGGATGCTTATTGGTTTCCGGGACGGGGACCCTAAAAACCGTCCTGAAACCGGCCCGTTGCCATTCCTACCAATGATTTTTGGTTGGTTTATTTTCAAAGTAATATAGATTTTTTATGGCGTTATACGTATGTATTTGTTTGTAGTTGATTTTTCCGGAAAAATGTATTTGTAAATTAATTTATGTATGATTATTTTCCAAACGATTTTTCTTTCCGCCGAAAAATATAGCAAAATGACAAATCTATCCTTCCATTATCATGTATTTGCCACTTTACCTCTTTCTCTCTTGATTTACATGTATATTCAAACATCATACGATGTTTAAAAAAAACTATAACAATTTTTAATCGAATATTTAATTAATTATAAAAAAACTCGTATCAAAATATAAAATCAAGCATTGCAATCTTAAAATCGAAGAAACAATAATAAAAAGTATTCCATTATTTAAGAAATGTTTCAAAGTACAATAAAGGAGATATGATGATATATAGGATGATTAGGGGTAGATTTAGTGGTTAATGAACATGGCTCCAATGATTTAGAAGTAAAGTTACACTTGACACACCATGTTGGGATGCTTCATGAATTTGTTCTAATTAAGCAATATGTTAAGTTGTAGACAATGGTGTCATGTCATTTCTCAATGATCATGTGATGAGGACACCATTTATTATGATTGTTCAAAAAATAATGGATCATAAACATATATATCTTCTTAAAGTGATTTTGTGTCATCCCATTTATTCTTTATCACTCTCATTGCTTCATGATCATGGAATTCAAGAAAATGTAAAGCCTATAAATATAATAACCCCTACCTATAAGCAATCAAACCATGAAAGAAAAGAATATGGATCGCTTGTGTATCATACTATCATATTCATGTGTATATTTTAAGAAGCAAAATGCATTAAACGATCATTGGAAATTATGTTTAAAACACTACTAAAATCGACCCTATCAGTGACGGAAGATTCCGTCACTGAAAGCAACTTCCGTCACTGAAAGTCCGTCGCTGTTCAGGAGGTAGCTGAAAGTATCAGTGACGGATCAGCGACGGAATTATTCAGTGACAGATCAGTGATGGAATTCCGTCACTGATCCGTCGCTGATTAGGGGAAAAAAATAATATATAAATACTTTTAGCGACGGAATTTTATCACTAATCCGTCGCTAATTCTAAAAAAATTAAATAAATAAATACTAAAAACTGTATTTCCTGTATTTTTATATAAATACCTGCTCTTAATTTAAAAACACCAACCCAACAAATTCCAAATTCCAAATTTAAAATACCAAATTCAAGATACCAAATTCCAAAATACAGTACGAGTGCAAATACGATAATAGCAACCTAACTAGGGGGAGGACCGGTAGACCCGGGAGAGGGGAAAACGTATCCCTGTTGCCGCATAAAAGCAGCAAATTGTTGCGACATTGTGAGTTGCTCGGCTAACTGGGTAGCATGGCTGACCTGTTCTGCCTGCAAGTCTTTGTTCCGCTTCTTTTCAATCTCTAATTGGACCCGATAATGCTCCTCGCGTTCCTTTGCCTCCTTCGCCTCCTCCTCAATCTTTGCTATCTTCTCTGTCAACTCAACTAACTGTAGATATTAAACATTTAACAAAAAAATCAGTATTTGTTGGCAATTAAAAGTAACGACAAGATACATAACCAATATAACAAACGTACCTCCGATGTCGATCTAGTCCTGAGTGATCTCCCGCCGCTGCTGCTACTACACTCACCCCTTATAGCATAACAGGGATCATGCGTCGTCCCGAAACCAAACAGACGGCCATTATTCCATCCTCCAACTCTTTGCTCCCAAAGAGATGCTTCATCAATCGGAGGGGCGTCGGGCTCCTGGCTAGCCAGTGCCACCTCCCTAAACTCGTGAAACTCTAAGTGTAATGGTTTGACTACTTGAAGGTCTAACCGTACGTAGGTTTAGAGGAGTTTTGAATGACTTTGAAACTCTAAGTGTAATGGTTTGACTACTTGAAGGTCAAACCGTATGTTTAGAGGAGTTTTAAATCACTTTGAAACCGTAAGTGTAATGGTTTGACTACTTGAAGGTCTAACCGTAAGTTTAGAGGAGTTTTGAATCACTTTGAAACCGTAAGTGTAATGGTTTGACTACTTGAAGGTCAAACCGTAAGTTTAAATTTCGGCGGCATAACGACTATAAAATGAATATTTCCATATACATCCCCAACTAAGCATTTTGTAAACGACTATTATCATAGTAAAATAAAAAAACTTAGTAAGTGCTTATCAAGTAAGCATTTTTAAACCCAATCATTTAGAATTCCTCTTGTTGGAAAACTATGATAAGTATGTATTTTTGTAGACATGTAAATAAACCCAATCATAAGAATTCCTCTTAAAATATAGACTAAAATGTGTTAAAGTTTGTCTTACCGTCTATTTATCATGACAATGATTTTGTTTTCTTAATCTCTATAATATATAAGTTAACTAAATTGAAATCTACTTATTAGGTAAAATTAATACAAACACAACATTTGTTCTACAAACAAAGAATCAACAAATGTCACATAAAGTCACACAATATGTATTTAAAGTCACACAAATGTCCATAGTTATTTAAACTTACCATTATGTACATAATATGTTCCTTCAAAGATAAGCAGTAAAGTTTTATAATTGTATTTTTTCAGAAATTTATTTTCCTAAGTTTTTGGTTAGGAGAGTAACAAAATGCACTCATAAATCAGAATATTCTAAAAGAAGTGAGTAAATAACAATATAACACGGTTTCATGTTCTCCCCATCATAAAATAGCTTTAATTTCACCAAATAAATATGAATTAACAACATACCAATGGAGATCAAATGTGTCAGTTTCGAGGAGTTCGATACCAGAGCATCCAAAAATAGGCAGCAGGTGGAGTATGGCGATAGAGGTGGCGACCGGCGATGGGGAGCGGCAGCGGCGAGCGGCGAGCGGCGATGGCGAGTGCCTAGCGGCTGTGGCGGTGGCGAGCGACGGTGGCGGTGGCGAGCGGCAGATGGGAGGAGGGGGAAGGGGAGGTCGAACGTCAGAAGCAGAAAAAGGGGGCGGTAATTTTGAGTCTCCAATTTTGACCTAGTAGTAAATTAAAAGAGGAGTGTAATATTTTTTTTGACCTGGTTCAGCGACGGATTTCTGACGGTATAGGATTTGCGACGAAATCCGTTTTTTTCAATTAAATGTTATTATTTAGTATTTTTTAATTAAATATCAATAGTAATTCTTAATTACTATTGTTTTTAATAAATGTTATCTTTTTTGAAAATCCAAATAATATTTAGAGTAAATTACTTTTTTCGTCCCTGTGGTTTGTTAAAAATTTCTGTTTTCGTCCCTGGTCTTCATATATTACGTTTTTGGTCATTGTGGTTTGCTTTTAATTTCTATTTTTGTCCTTTGCACTGACGACATTGGATGCTCCTGTAATACTCGGGTAAGTTCGTTAGTTAAATGTTAGTTCCGTTAAATTTATTTAACGTTATAATTGATGTTTAGGGTAAGTTTGGGTTAAATTAGGAGTTAAGGGTGCTTTGGAACATTAATGAATAACTTAAGGTCCAAAGGGTAAAAATGATTAAATATTATCTCTTAAACTACTCAGATATTTCCATATTCAGCAAACACCAGAGAATTCAGTGTGTGTAGTGTGTGTGTGTTTTGAGACCAAAAGAAGAAAAGAAGGTTTGTGGCTAAAAGGTTCAAATTGGAAGTGTTGGATGTGTTATTAAGGTATGTTCCTTTACGTTTTATGCTCATAATTGCTTATAGATAGTCTCTATCGGAGTAGAATAGTTGAATTCATGCCTGGTATGATTTTATGTCGAATCTGGGTTGAAAAGATGCAAACCGACAGAGGTGTCCGGACACTATGAATGTGTCCGGGTGGTTTTGTTGGTAGTGTCCGGGTGGTTTTGTTGGTAGTGTCCGGGTGATTTTATTAGTGATGTCCGGGTAATGTTCTAAAGGTGTCCGGACGAGTTCTTCATCCGGGTAAGTTCTATTTTCCTATGTTTTTCGAATAAAATTAGATACCGGATGGTATCCGGATTTCTTTGGTGTCCGGATGACGTCCGGATTGTTTAGGTTGTCAGGAAAAGTTGTGTTGTCCGGAAAAGTTGTGTTGTCCGGATAAAGTGAGGTATCCGGATACTTTTGCTGTTTGGTTAAAATTGGGAGTTTAGATGCTTTTAAGTATCCAATAATCTGTGTTTTGTTAAATCATGGATAGAGAATGAATGAGGACCGAATGTACTGTGGACTCGACTTAAGTTCGGGTTTGGGGGTAACATTTGGGGACTAGAGTGCTTTAGAGTTCTTAGTCTTGGTAAGACTTATGTGTTCAAAGTGGTAAAGCAATACTTGTATATGATTGTTTCAGATTCTGTGAAATTGAAGTGAAGCTGAATTGTTTGAGAAAAGCTTGGAGAACGTTTTGATAAGTCAAATAGGTGAGTTTTTCTTCAAAAATGTTTTTAAACTGGAATACATATACGTGTAGATTGAAAAGGGTGATAGATAATGTGATTAGGTGTTCATAAATGACAATATGATATATTGAGATATATATTGTATTTATATGTGCATTACACTACACGAATATATGTTAGCCGAAATTATGGTCGACGGTGTTTGTTGTAGTTGTTGTACAGCGGTGCTGTAATTGTCGTACAACGGTGTTGTTGGCTCGCAACCAACTGATATGGCCAGGGGAAATGAGAATGAGGATGAATTGAACACAGTGCACGAGTCTTGATTGGTATTTAATTACGTATGATATATATGTGTTTATATAAAAGATTTCATATAAATGGATTTTATAATGATTGTGAAAGGACAGGGGTTTTCTCACTTAGACCGCTAGGTCTAACCCTCATTTTGTTTTAAAATATGTATTCCAGGTTGTGGATCGAGTAAGGACAAGTAGGAATGGTAATCGATGGATAGCTTTTGGAAGAAGTGTGTTTTTGAAGATTATGGCATATTTTACAGTCATGTCTTGTTATTAGTTGTAATGTATTTAGCAGAAGAAAAGTTTGTAATGAAATTATGTATTTTGTTTATGACTAAAGGACCGAAGTTGTAATGTGATGTATCTTAGTTAAATAACGACGTTATGAAATTTATGCTATATGAACTATGTTTGGGATTGCGGGTCGTTACAGATGGTATCAGAGCCCTAGTTTAAGGGATTTAGGTATTAGTACCTGTACCTAGACTTAAACTGCATGTGAAGTAGGATCTCCCTGTTATTGTAGAACCTTGGGATGTTAAATATAAAAAGGTAGAAGGAACATCATGTAAGGTAATTTCAGATTACACCTGGCCAGTGTAAATGTGATCTTACAGGTACATGTTTGGACTGGAATACCTTGTTATATGGGGTATGTGCTTATGTGTATATTAACCTTGTCTGAATCAACAGAATGGCAAGTGGTACGAGACAAACAAATCGGGAAGGAGGAGGAAACCCGAATAGAACCAATCCCACAGCCGGAGGAAGGGGAAGAGGGGGAGAAAGAGGCAGAGGCAGGACTGGGGGCAGAGTACAGGGGCGAGGCACAGAGTTTGTTACGAGAGACAACTTAGCGGCTGAAATGGGAAGATTGCAGGCAAATATCCAGGCTATGTTTAACCAGACTCATAATACGGAAACGAAAAGACCAGATCCTAACTTTGAAGACGAGATGCCTATCACACCTACTGTCACTTCAGTACCAAGAAGGTGTGACTATAAAATGTTTTTAAGCTGTAAACCACCAACTTATGGAGGGGATAGAGATCCAGTGAAGGCGATGCGTTGGCTGAAGGAAATTGAAGCTGTATTTAAAACCAGCAAATTTGTGGAAGAGGATAAGGTGTTATACGTAACTGCAATGTTGAAGGCAGATGCTTTATATTGGTGGGAGGCCCTTATTGACTCTAAGGGATCTGATGTATACTCAACCTTTACTTGGGGCGAATTCTCAATGGCATTTAAAGAACAGTTTTGTCCTCAAGCAGCAGTTAGACAATTGGAGGAGGAATTCCTGAGCCTACAACAAGGGAATTTATCAGTCAGAGACTATACCGCCCGTTTCCTAGAGAAGTCGCGTTTTGGAGAGTATTATGTTGCCACGGAGAAAATGAAGATGGAAAGGTTCATATTCGGATTGAATTCAGAAATTAGAAAGTTAGTGACTGCAGCAAGACCTGATACCTTCTCAGCAGCAGTAAATGCTGCGGAAAATGTGGAGCGGGATAATAGGAGGGATGCTGGTGATAAAAGTATGGGAAAGAGAAAATGGGAAGGACCTCAGTGTGACCCGAAGAAGTCCATATTTCAGAGATATGATAACCGCCCGCTGTTCCGACCAACAGAAAGATCTTGTCCGAAGTGCAACCGTGTCCATCAAGGAAATTGTCAAGTTGACCCTCGGAATTGTTATAAGTGTGGGAGGACAGGGCATATTGCTAAAAACTGTCCAGTAACGCGGCTTTGTTTCTTGTGTAATTCTCCGGATCACATTCAGTCGGATTGTCCGCGGGGAAGAATACAGCAGGGTGGTACATCAGGGAGACCAGCAGTTGTTAGACCAATAGTGCCAAGACTAGAACCACCAAGAACATGGGGTCGTACATTTCAAATGACAGCAAAAGAAGCGGAGGAAACTTCGGATGTGGTTACAGGTACATTTTTCATAAACTCTACACGTGCTAAAGTGTTGTTTGACTCCGGTGCAAACCGATCTTTTGTGTCTCCTTCATTTGCTGCTCACATGCTATTAGAGCCTAAAATGTTAGAACATGCCTTACTGGTAGACACTGCAAATGATAACCAAGTGTCAGTTAAAGAAATTTTTGATTGCTGTGTGATAAATATGGAGGGGTGTGGAGTACCGATACAACTATATCCTATAGCCTTGATCGAGTTTGATGTGGTAGTAGGGATGGATTGGTTAGCTGAGAATCAGGCTAACATAGTTTGTGATAAGAAAATAATCAATGTCGTTTTACCTGATAAGAGGTCAGTAGTAATTTATGGTGATCGTAAGAATCATCAGTCTAGCCTAATATCTATGGTAAAAGCCCGTAAATGTGTCAACAAGGGTTGCTCGAGTTACTTAGCCTATGTGATAGATAGTAGGCCTGAAAAGATTAAGTTGGAAGATATCCCTATTGTTAGTGAATTTCCTGAAGTATTCCCTGAAAACTTGAATAGTCTTCCGCCCATTAGACAAGTAGAGTTTGGTATAGATCTGATTCCTGGAGCCGCTCCTATTGCCCGTGCACCGTATCGTCTGGCACCTCCAGAGATGAAAGAGATGATGACACAACTACAAGACCTATCCGACAAAGGCTTCATCAGACCTAGTTCTTCGCCGTGGGGAGCGCCAGTTATGTTTGTGAAAAAGAAGGACGGTTCAATGAGAATGTGTATTGACTACCGGGAGATGAATAAGCGCACGATCAAGAACAAGTATCCACTTCCAAGAATTGATTATCTTTTTGATCAATTAGTTGGAGCTTGTTATTTCTCCAAGATTGATCTCAGATCTGGCTACCATCAGTTGAAGGTTAAAGAAGAAGACGTTCTAAAGACTGCTTTTCGTACAAGGTACGGCCACTACGAATTCTTAGTAATGCCGTTTGGACTGACGAACGCTCCAGCTGCCTTTATGGATTTAATGAATCGGGTATGTAAGTCGTATCTTGATAAATTCGTTATTGTATTTATTGATGATATCCTTATCTATTCCCGATCCAAAGAGGATCACGCACAACATCTTCGTTTGATTCTGGAGTTGCTGAAGAAAGAAAAGTTGTACGCTAAGTTCTCTAAATGTGAATTCTGGTTGCGGGAAGTTCAGTTTCTGGGGCATGTCGTTTCAGAGAAAGGCATTCAAGTAGATCCGATGAAAGTGGAAGCGATTGAAAGATGGGAACCGCCAAAGACGCCAACCGAAGTACGTAGTTTTCTGGGTCTAGATGGCTACTATCGGAAATTTATAAAAGACTTCTCTCGAATCGCGACGCCATTGACTAAGCTGACTCGGAAGAATCTAAAGTTTGAATGGAGAGCAGAATAGGATGAAGCATTCAGAATATTGAAAGAGAAACTCTGCAGCGCGCCAATATTAGCATTGCCAGAAGGTTCTGATGATTTTGTTGTCTACAGCGATGCTTCCAAACTAGGATTAGGATGTGTACTTATGCAACGTGGAAAGGTGATTGCTTATGCTTCTCGTCAAATGAAGGACCATGAAAGACAGTATCCTACACATGATATGGAGCTTGCAGCAGTTGTCTTCGCGTTGAAAATTTGGAGACATTACCTTTACGGTTCTAAGTGCCAAATATTTACCGATCATAAGAGTCTCTAACGTCTTTTCGATCAGAAGGAATTGAATATGAGGCAAAGAAGATGGCTGGAATTGGTGAATGATTACGACTGTGAAATCCTTTATCATCCGGGAAAGGAGAACGTGGTAGCCGATGCATTGAGTCGTCAGGAAAGGAGTGGAACAATAAGAGCTATTTCACTACGGGCTGAACTGCTACCGAACATCTTTGAAGATTTGCAAAAGTGTCAAATAGAAGCGTTTCAAGAAGAACATCTGAAGTCAGAACGATTAGTGGGGGTATCAGCATTGCTAGAAAAAAGATGACCATGGATTATTATATTTGGGAAGCAGAATTTGGGTGCCTCGTATGGGTGGGTTACGTGATCGGGTACTACAAGAAGCTCATCAGTCTCGTTTTTCCATTCATCCGGGTACGAACACGACGTATAAGGATCTGAAACAATTTTACTGATGGTCGGGGATAAAAAGAAGCATTGCTCAGTATGTGGAAAAGTGTGATACTTGTAAGAAAGTAAAGATTGAACATCAAAGGCCGTTTGGTCAGCTACAACGTCTGGAGATACCAATGTGGAAATGGGATCAGATCACTACTGATTTCATTACCAAGCTACCTAGAACTCCGAAAAGATTTGATACTATTTGGGTGATTGTCGATAGATTAACAAAGTCTGCTCACTTCTTACCGATAAAAGAAACTGATTCGATGGAACGCTTAGCCAAATTGTACATTGATGAAATAGTAACGCGACATGGAGTACCAATCTCGATTATTTCTGATCGAGATAGTCGTTTTACTTCTAGATTCTGGAGAAGCATTCAAAAAGAAATGGGAACACAGATAAAGTTAAACACAGCATATCATCCTCAAACGGACGGTCAGAGTGAAAGAACAATCCAGACTTTAGAAGATATGCTCCGGGCTTATATTATTGACTTTGGGGGATCATAGGATAAACATCTACCGCTGATCGAATTTGCTTACAACAATAGTTATCATTCCAGCATACAAGCGGCACCGTTTGAAGTTCTGTATGGTAGAAAATGTCGAACACCCTTATGTTGGAACGAAGTGGGGGAGAAACAATTAGCGGGGCCAGACATAGTACAGTTAACAGCAGATAAGATTACTCAGATTCGGGACAGATTGAAAATGGCTCAAGACAGACAGAAAAGCTATGATGGCCGACGTCGGAAACCGTTAGAGTTTCAAGTTGGAGATTTTGTAATGTTGAAAGTCTCACCTTGGAAAGGAGTCATTCGATTTGGAAAGCAAGGTAAACTGAGCCCGAGGTACATTGGACCGTTTGCGATCACAGAAAGGATTGGTGAAGTAGCCTACAGGTTGGATCTCCCATCAGAGTTAAGTAGGATCCATAACGCATTTCACGTTTCAAACTTTCGAAAGTGTTTGGTTACGCCAGATCAGGCTGTCTCTCTACCAGATATTCAAGTGGATGAAAAGCTGAATTATGTGGAGGAACCTAAAGCCATAGTTGACCGCAAGGTTAAGGTGTTGCGGAATAAGGAGATCAGACAAGTGAAAGTACAGTGGCGACATCATAGAGGTCAGGATACTACTTGGGAATCAGAATCAGAAATGAGAACTAAGTACCCGCACCTCTTTGCTTAAACTGAATTCCGGGACGAAATTCTTTTAAGGGGGAGATGATGTAATACCCCGGGTAAGTTCGTTAGTTAAATGTTAGTTCCGTTAAATTTATTTAACGTTATAATTGATGTTTAGGGTAAGTTTGGGTTAAATTAGGAATTAAGGGTGCTTTGGAACATTAATGAATAACCTAAGGTCCAAAGGGTAAAAATGATTAGATATTATCTCTTAAACTACTCAGATATTTCCATATTCAGCAAACACCATAGAATTCAGTGTGTGTAGTGTGTGTGTGTGTTTTGAGACCAAAAGAAGAAAAGAAGGTTTGTGGCTAAAAGGTTCAAATTGGAAGTGTTGGATGTGTTATTAAGGTATGTTCCTTTACGTTTTATGCTCATAATTGCTTATAGATAGTTTCTATTGGAGTAGAATAGTTGAATTCATGCCTGGTATGATTTTCTGTCGAATCTGGGTTGAAAAGATGCAAACCGACAGAGGTGTCCGGACACTATGAATGTGTCCGGGTGGTTTTGTTGGTAGTGTCCGGGTGATTTTATTAGTGATGTCCGAGTAATGTTCTAAAGGTGTCCGGACGAGTTCTTCATCCGGGTAAGTTCTATTTTCCTATGTTTTTCGGATAAAATTAGATACCGGATGGTATCCGGATTTCTTTGGTGTCCGGATGACGTCCGGATTGTTTAGGTTGTCCGGAAAAGTTGTGTTGTCCGGATAAAGTGAGGTATCCGGATACTTTTGTTGTTTGGTTAAAATTGGGAGTTTAGATGCTTTTAAGTATCCAATAATCTGTGTTTTGTTAAATCATGGATAGAGAATGAATGAGGACCGAATGTACTGTAGACTCGACTTAAGTTCGGGTTTGGGGGTAACATTTGGGGACTAGAGTGCTTTAGAGTTCTTAGTCTTGGTAAGACTTATGTGTTCAAAGTGGTAAAGCAATACTTGTATATGATTGTTTCAGATTCTGTGAAATTGAAGTGAAGCTGAATTGTTTGAGAAAAGCTTGGAGAACGTTTTGATAAGTCAAACAGGTGAGTTTTTCTTCAAAAATGTTTTTAAACTGGAATACATATACGTGTAGATTGAAAAGGGTGATAGATGTTGCTCCGAACGTGGGTTGTTATTTATCGGTGAATCTTTCCGTTGTTGTTCCCATGTCAGTCTGTGTATTTCTTCACTTTGTACTGCCGCTTCAGCCGGTGATGTTTTCCTTGTGGTCGTTTCATGAGTACCCTCATGTCCATGATTTACAGTTGCTTCTTCAGTCACATCGTACACTGTTGTTACATGTAGACCACCATTCTTCACGCGCTCATTTTGCAACTTACGCAGTTCGACCATGTCCCATTCCAATGTCGACAACGTACGCACATGTACACCCTCACCATTTACGGTTGTGTGATGCACATACAGTAGCTGCAAAAAAATGTTTTTAAATTCAACTTTTCATACCACATTTAATTCAGAATATATATACAAATTATCACTTACAGTGAGGAATGTCAATGGCCCACAATAGAAGCTGTCGTATGTATCCCGTTTCCAATTCCGCTTGCTTCGTTCCACACAGTCGCATATGTATTTGCACCAGTTAATTCCACTCACCATGTTTATGTCTTCAATTTTTGTCATAAACATTGAGTTGCATCCACCTGTTGGGCAACATTCTCCCATAGAATTCACAAACAGTGCCAGAAAATTCCACTTGAACTTCTCACCCTTTATGTTCTTTTTGATAATTTCATTACTGACATCCGTAGGTCTCACTTTGTATTTATCATAACCCTTTTTTCATGCTTCATACGATCGCATCCCTTTGGTCGATACATTTACAGTTCCTAAATCTATTCCTGCTGCCCGGATCCCTAGAACTCTCTGTACTGCTTGCTCAGTTATCTTTATTTCTGAAACTCCAACTTTTATGGTCATTCTCACCGTGTCTAGGTTGTCCACAACAAAGTAACCCAGTTTTGACGGTATCCCATCCACTTTCATTCCTATCAGCGACTTGAAGCCCATTTCCCCCAAACAGTCCTTTTGATCATCCGTTAATTCTGACAGAGTTGTTTGCAGGATCATTGGTGATGTTCGTGTTCTGATCCCACACACATTCTCTTGCGTAGCTGGCTTTGTTTCTTTATTAGCTTTTACCTTCTTTGCTGCACGCCTTTCATCCTTACGTTCAGGTATGTTACGTTCTGGCTTTGTAACAAAGTCATCCTCCTCTCCAGGAAGCGCTGCCATTATGAACATTGTTGGTATTTTATGTTTTGCAGCTTAATTGTATGAAATATAATAAAATAATTTTATTGCCACCTTCTCCATAATAAATCACCCCCTCACTTTTTGGTCGTTGTCTTTTCTTTTCTGCATGGAAGTCTTTTGATGACTTATTTGCACACATAGTCCCCCTGATTTGTCTTTTAAGATCATTGGAAAATTCATCAGCAATATATGAAATATAGTCAGTTTCATATAACAATTATGTTACGAAAACCCAAAAGTATGTTTATTGATTGATCATACCTGTTATTTCATCCAATAATGCCAATGAAGTAAATCCCCTATCTAGTTTTTGTAAGATGCTTGATAAATCTATTATGTTACACGTGAAATGTCGCATGTGTTAAATTTTGATAAACTACAGGTTATTGCATTTCATAACATACCTTTTCCAGCAAGTCTCTTATTTTCTCCATCACATTTCCCTTTTCCAGTACTGCTCCCAACTGGCATAATACAATGAAAACAAGTCTGATTATACAAACCAATTGCTGTTTTTAAATTACTCTTAATCATAAAAATTGTATTGCTTTTTACACTGTACTGTTCATACATGGTGGTTTATGTTCGTTTCATTTACATTTAATATAGAGTAGTAAGTGTTAGGTTTATGCTTGTTTCATATGTATTTTCATTATCACATTTTTCACGCTCAACCATTATTTAACATGTATTATTCACATCAAATTAAGTAGTTTAGTATACACATGTTATAACCATCTAACATTTTGACTACACAAATACCCAAATTATTATAGTTTCATATATTTTAAATAACACATTTGTTTGCATTTGTAACCAAGGTTTAAATGTTTCACACCCAATTCAAAGTTTCACACCATATTTTGAACACATTTCATACATTTCATCCTTATCCCACTATGTTAATTTACTCATATGCGATACCTTTTCACATCCCAACCCAAACAATAAATTAATACTAAACTATTGACTTTATGACTGTTTCATATGTTCTTACATTCTCACAATTTTCATACCCAACCATTAGTTAATATGTATCATTCACATCAAATTAAGTAGTTTTTTATACACATGTTAAAACCATATTTAACATTTGGATTACAAAAATAAACAATCTATTCCACTTTCATATATTTTAATAACATATTTGTTTGCATTTGTAACCAAGTCTTGAATGTTTCATACCTAATTCGGAGTTTCACAATAAATTCATAACACATTTCATACCTTCTATGACCGGGATCTCTCTGGTGTTTGCTTCGATCTCCATTGGACTGTGACCTTCATCTCTTTGAATGTTTCCCCTTCTAGGTCTTTTCGCATCTTTTTTGTTTGTTTCTGCAACCAACAAATTCATTTAATTTCATTACTATTTTCAAATATAATTCATCCATTAATCGAATAAGAAAGTACAATCACACCTTTTTCCACTGTGTTCTCCATAGAAGTCCCGTCGAGGCAAACTGGATTGTCAGGTGTGTTCTTGAAATTCGAAAACGAAGTTTTCAGTCGTATTCGCTCGCTTGACCTTCTAACTGTTTGAAGAATCTCGTTTTATGCTAGTGAATGTGTTGTGTAGTACGAAACTGATTATATTGACAAATGAATAAATTTAAAACCAACCTCTCATCGGCGCAACATCTTCATTGTCCGCCATTTTTTTTAATCTGGGTTTAAACTTTTTGCACTAATCAAGTTTCATACAAATTTCGCTATCCTTTAACAATGTTTCACAAATCTTCAAGAAATTTCCAGTTTTTTGAATTAGATATCCGGCTTAAACGGGATTGATTTCACCGGATTCCGAATCTTGCCCTAAATTAACGCGATCGGAGCAGTTTCCCTTTCTGATTCATATTGTTGAATGACCACCGTACCCTTTAATGTTATAAGCAAACGACCATCGTGCCCTTGGCTTCACATTTAATTACCAATACTGCCACCGCGTCATTTTAAACCATTGATCAATCACATGTACGGCTAAGATGGAGTTTCATTAGTTGCATAAAAAATGATGGTTTCATAATAAGGGCCCTCTATATATATATATATGTATACTGATCCACTGATACATAAACATGAGAAGCAAGAAATACAAAAAACATCCGTCACTAATCTGTCGCTAATCAGTGACGGACACGTGGAATTTCATTTTTATTTTTATTTTTAGTGAAACTTCACGGGTCCGTCGCTGATTTGTGACGGATTAGCGACAACCATATATATTTCATTTTTAATTTTTTTCTAATACATTCCGTCGCTAATCCGTCACTAATTAGTAACGGATTTGTGTCCGTCACTAAGCCGTCACTAATTACTGACGGATTAGTGACGGATTGTGTTCTTGTTCGTTCTGTCGCTGATCCGTCACTGATACCTCTTTTCTAGTAGTTTTAAAACGATATTTAAAATACTAGTGACCATATATATTTCTAATTCGATCATGGAGTTAAATTTACATTTTTAAAATTGTTCATTTCTTAATTAGTTTTTTTATTCTTTTTTGTGGATCATATAACATGTTAAACAATTTTCTTTCAATCCCACATTAGTGTTAGGGAATTATTGTTAGCGGCTTAATGAGCTTAATGAGACTCATAACTTGGTGTTTGTGTGGTAGTTACTTAATGGTATAGAAAGTGGCCAATTCAGTAAGTTTCGAGGGCAACTTTATGCAGAAATCCAACTTCTTTTTTCCAAACATGTCATTTCCAATTAAAAACACATTCTTTTATCTTTGAAAAAAAAAAACTATCTCAAACAAAAATCTTCCCGATCTATACAAACAGATTAATCTACAGAACTAGTTTTATCCATACAACACTTTATGAGAAACTAACCAAACGAACCCTTAGGTGGATACAAGATTCTTCTAAAAAGGATTTGCAATTACACTACAAACACTAATTCTTTTCATAACCTTCTTATCTTGGCAGGTGATTGGTCAGTATTTCAACATGTATAATAGAGCTCATACGCCTAGGCCAACGGATCTTTTTCGATTTTATGTGGTTATGCTAATAGACTAATTTAATGTGCACCAATACATGTTGCCTCGTACAACATACTTGTATGATTTTGACAATTAAAGCCCTTTTGGTGTTTCATGTATACATCTTGTGTATATTTATAATGATCCCCTATATGTGTGTCAAGACAAATCCAAGTTGTCTTCCTTTACACCTTTTTACTTTAAGTTTTTTCTTTGTTTAGCTCCTATATTGGGTGGTGATAATAATTGCATATTTGCATTTATTGAGGGGTACACTTTCATGTGATTGATACCAAACCTATAAAAAAAAAGGTTGCAAGAATGCATATTTCTAATATCGATATAAAATCTTAAAAAAATCTCAAATGATTTTGCTTTAGCTTGCATCTTAATTCGTAGGAATCATGTTGTCATTACCTGGTATTTGTATTGGTTTATATACACTAATATATAGACAAACGTACGTCACTTATTAATTAACATACTTACAAGATATACCTTAAAAGGTTTTATAAGCATAGTCATTTCAAATACCATTTATCTTTCAAGTTAAAGAAAATATATAATCAACATATACTCATATGATGTTGTTTATGTCGTATGATCATCGGTATTTTATTAAATAATTATAGGAAGGATACAAATATTCGATAAATATTTCATCATTTTGAATGTGATTTCAAAAGACCCATTTTACGAATTATAATATAAAATCGTTTATGTTATGTATATGAAATTTGATGTATTTTGTAATAAGAAACAAAACATTTTTTTTACGATGTAAAATGTTTAATTATTAATAAATAAAATTCGAAAATATTTTAGTAGTATTTATTTGTGTGGGGGAAGTGGGGTGACGGGGAGAGAATGACATGTCAGCAAGAGAGGGGTTACAGATGAAGATCTTGTTCGGGGACAACACAACCCACAAAATCACGCGTGGTATGTTGGCCTTCCATTTACTTGCATCTTCCATTTACTTGCATTCCCACTTCCACTTCCACTTCCACCTTCCACTTCCACTTCCACTTCCACTTCCACTTCTACTTAGGGGTGTGCATCGGTAGGGTCGGGTCGGGTCGGGCCCCAAAAACCCTAACCCGGTCGGGTTTCGGGTGGGAGGAGGAGGCCCCGAAACCCGTCCAAAGTGTAGCTCGGGTTTCGGGCCATTTCGGTTCGGGTTGTGCGGGTTGGGCCGATCCCAAGCCCAGTTTTTTGGTGTTTTTAGCCCAACTTTCCCTTCCATATGGTTTTCCTTGAACTATTAAAAGATAAGTATGTGTATGTCTGTGTTCATGGGAGAGATTTTGAACAAGAGTCTTGAAGTTTTGAGTTTGGTGACTTAATTTTTCTTTGAAACTTCCAGGTGCGGACCATCTCTCCATTTCTTTTCATTTAAGGTTATCATGTTCTTGGATATGAAGTTTTGAATATAGTTGTTTTGGGTAAGTTGTGGTTTTTGGATCAAAAATTATTCCTTGAGTGTTGAGAAATGAGAATTCACGATTTATAATTTATAAAAAAAATATTTTTTAAAAAAGTTCGGGTTTCGGTCGGGTTCGGGTTTGGGAAAACCCAACCCAAACCGAACCGAAATACTCGATATATACTTTCGGGTTCGAGCAAGTTCGGGTTTCGGTTAATCGGGTGGCTCAAGTTCGGGTACATCGGGTTTCGGGTCGGACGGGTTTTGCTCACCCCTACTTCCACTTCATATTTAATATTTTAATTATTATTTTTCTTAATAAACTATTATTATTATTAGAACTTATATTTATATTTATATGAACTTAGCTACAGTATATTTCATTATTTTCTACAATTATAAAAACTATAGAGCACATGAATTCAATTACAACCTATTTTTATAAAAGGAAAAGTCAAAAAAAAAACTCAATGGACTTTAGTGTTTGGAGTGATTAAGTCTTTAGACAATTTTTTGGAACAAATAAGTCCTTAGACATTTCAAAATTTGTTAAATAAATCATTGGACTTTTAAAAACCTGTTAAATACATCCATTGGAATAATTGTTTATTAACATGTTTATTAAATATCATAAACAGGGACGAGTTATTTGTAATACTTACACTTTCTATCCTTTAAGGTCATTTATTTAATAATATAATATTAATTTGTAATTATAATGGGTATAAAGTATACGTATTTATAATATTTAATAGTATAAGATTAAATACAAATATTCAATATTGAACTCATTTTAAACGTATTGATGAGACGATTATAATGGTGTAATTTGTATAAAAACGTATTTTTGATATATTTTAGTTTATATACGATTATGTGTATTAATATATAAAGATGTAAAATGAAAAGGTAATGAATATAAAATAAATTATATTAACTATTTTTAAGTAGTAAGGATGTATTTAACAGGTTTCCAAAAGTCCAATAATTTATTTAACAAGTTTTGAAATGTGTAAGGACTTATTTGTTCCAAAAAATTGTCCAATGACTTAAATCACTCCAAACACTAAAGTCCGTTGGGTTTTATTGAACTTTTCCCTTTTATAATCATACAAACTATATATAGATATCTTTACAAATATTTATATATATATATACAAAATAAATGTGAGAAGTAAAAAAATTCTGAATAATTGTCACTTTTAATTTCAAACCCACCTTATGAATCGTGTTTGATATGAGAATTGATTTGTTGCATCTCATCCTAATATGTATTCAAGATTGAAGATCATTTCTTATCATTCTCACCATAACTTTCATTATTACTGGAACTCAAACATATATATAGGTCTTCTTTTGAGAACCTATAAAATTGTGATAACCTTGAGAAATAGTTAATCATGTGTTATTTCATATGATTTTTTTTCATCTAAGACTAGTATTAGAATATTAAACAATTCATATTCATTTGTCCGTATATGTTCATATATGAAAAACTATAGCTAAAATCATGGACAATAATAGTTTTGTAACTCCTCATTAAAGGGTGTTACAAAAAATTATGAAATTCTAAACATAACCCTCCATATTAACTAGTACTATACCCGTCCGGTGGCCGGGTATACAACATGACGTAAAATTCTAGTATTATACACGTCCGTTGGTCGGGTCTATAACATGACTTTAATCTAGATTTAGTTCTTTTATTGGTCACTCTTTTAATCATTTTTGAATGTTGTTTTTCAGTCAAGCAAGAAACTTAGTCAAAATATAACCGACTTTCCATATCTTTCATAATAGATCATAGGCTATAAGCGACCGAAATTGGATTACCCCTTCTCGATTTCAAGATTTTTGTGATCTCAAACTCGAGTTTTTCAAGCGAAAACAGGTACACGACATGACTTTAATCTAGATTCAGTTATTTGATATTATCATTTCAAAAATTATGTTTCTTTATTGTATTCTATGTATCCTCGAATCATCCTTATATATGATATATATATATATATATATATGTATATATATATATACATACTATCATCGAATCAATTAGTTTTCATGGGAGTTTAAAGTTGTAAAAAATTGTATATATCTAATAAGTTGTATATCTGAGTTATAGGAAACGACATTGTGGTAGAGGCTTTGGGATCAAAAAACCTTGGACTTGCCTTGTATTTGTGTTTCACCTTTTTACCAACTGACCTATAAACAAAAAGATTTGTTCATTATTGTTATGTATCCATGTGTATTCTCTTTAAACATTGTGGTGCATCAAATTCATAATGAATCTTTGAAGCAACAAAATTTTATGTTCTAAAGATCAAATAACTGGTGAAGACCCTTTAAATGCTTAACATTTTTATGTTCAATGTATGATAGAATATCTCAAAATTAGATGTAATTCTTATACAGAAAGTTAATCAAGGGCTATTCATAAATTTTGTTTGCCTTTCCAAAAAAAATAGAAATCGAGATCAAACCTTGAAACTGAATTGATTTCATATATGCATCAACCCCTTCATTAATTATGTACAGCTGATTTGTTAGCCATGTCGTGACTACCGGTTCCAGCCATCATCTGTAACACCAAAAATGACAACAATTGTCCCAATGATAGCTTGAGACACAAACCAAAAGAAACAAATAGCTAAATATCTTCATATGTGAATGAAATTAGTTTTCTTTAACACCAATTGATATGTTTTGTCCTTTGAACTTTGAAGTATGTTTAGCATGCCCTTTTTGAGGATGTGAGATTGTTGCTGAAGAAGTTATATATATTGACTAAAATTTGCAATCTGCTACTCCCATACTCTCCATAATTAAATAATATCTCTGGTATGCAATTTTATACAGACTACCCATGCATGATACATTAAATCTAGTTTTGTTTTTTATTCCATAGTTGGTACCTTCCAGAATTCCCTATCAAATAAATCAATTTTCTCTCCACCTCAAAATCCTACATTTTTTTATTTGTTTTACAAAATGCTACCAGGTGGTCTAAAATGCTACCAGCAAAATGTACTATGTTAAGATATGTTTAGCCTCATTACCTCTTCATAATGGTGTATTTTATCTTCTACTTCCTGAGATACAAGTCACTCCAATATTTGGGCCAGCAACGGAGTATTTTGGATATTCAGACTGCCAAAAAGTAAAAATGATAAAAGAAATTAGATCACCAACTCAGAAAAGATACCAGAACATAATACCATACCTTGAGTGAGATGGATAATTTTTTCCATTCTTCTCGTTCATCTTCCGTGTCTTGTTTGAGGCTTGCAAGAACCTTAATCTTGGCGTCTCGCACCTGGTCAACCATACATATAAAGCAAATATATATTAGGAAGTAAAATTAAATTCCATATGAATATATTTATTTATATGGAAATATATTGACATCCCATCATGTAAAAAATAGAACGTTTTGAAATAGAAGTGTTGGTTATGCAGTAATAAGTTTAAAATTTCTTTCATACATCTTCCTCTAAACGTTCTAAGACACTTTTTATAGACTTCGTAGAAGCAGAACTCTTTCCCCTATCCTCATCAACCTGTCCAAAAGATAAAAGTAATTAATTCTAATCCACAGTATGATGAAGAGTTGTAAACCACATATAAAATGATATAAAAAGAACAGATATACAAAGGGCACAAGAGAACCCAAACCAAAAGGTATAAAATTACAACCTTACCTGGTGGCACTCGATAAGATATCAGATATGATGCAGGATTCTTTTCAGGGTCATTTCCCTGGTCTACAACCTCAGCTGATGGCTTTCCATATAAAATTGCTCCAAGCAGTAAAGATCCTTTCGGACAATTCTGGAACAGTCATGCATCGTTAATCATCCACTTCACATATATCTAATATCAAACACATAACAACATCAATCAGCATGGTACCTTTGGAATCCTGTCCTTAGTTGGTGGTCCAACGTAAAATGCTACTTTTGATCTACAAGATAAACACATATACAGTTATACATATGTACATATATAATATGAGATACTTTTAGGAAAGATGAGGGAGGTTGGAGAGAGAACAAACCCAGGGTCTAAAGTCGATGATTCGAAGCTTCCATTACCGGTGACTGGACCATTGTTAGTCCCAGATGGCTTAACAAGTATTGTAGAAGGGGGGGTTGAATACAATACACAAAAATTTCACAATTTTAATTCTTATATTTGAAAAACTTTCAAAAGAATTACACACAGAAAACTTAAGATTGTTGCGGAAAAGAACAGATAAACTATTCTAACAATCTTACACAAAGTATACAACAAAACAACTAAGAACACTAAGAGCAAAGCTATTGAGTTTTAAGGCTTAAAAGAAGGTTTCTTGCACTGAGAGAATTTCTTGAAAGCGTAAGTATTTGCAAGAAGAGCACTTCTCCTTTTATAGTGCCAAGGAGTGCCCAAGCATTAAATGCTTGGGACACTTGTCATCTTCACATATGCTGATAATGTTGACTTCAGGAGAACTGTGAAGTCCTTGTCACTTTTCACTAGGTGCAGACAGAGTAGCTTGAGCAGATAATAGGGACCTTAGCTGAAGGTGGATAAAAAGACAAACTGTCACTTTTCTCTGCTGGAGGATATTGTCCCATAATAAATGATCTTCTGTCTTGAGCCTTTAGCACCGAAGTGGTTTCCACCGAGATTGAGAAATCTTCGGTGGAAAGAAGACTAGTCCACCGAAATTGCAAGCATGTTTCGGTGGTAACTAGTCCACCGAAATTGCGAGCATGTTTCGGTGGTGAAAGGACCACCGAAATTACAAGTATACTTCGGTGGTGAAGCGACCACCGAAGTTACATGTATATTTCGGTGGTGAGAGGACCACCGAAGTTACATATATATTTCGGTGGTGAGAGGGCCACCGAAGTTACATGTATATTTCGGTGGTGAGAGGAGCACCGAAAGGGTCATCGGTGGGAGAAGGGGACCACCGAATTTGTCCATGTACTTCGGTGGAAGAGGCCACCGAAATTGTCTTATAAATTCGGTGGAGAGAAGGCCACCGAAATGTCAAGGAATTTCGGTGGTGATGACTTGTTTGAATGTTGCCGAGATTCTTCTATTTTCCACAAGTAGAGAGTCTTCAAGCTTGGTTTCGGTTGATCTTCGACTTCACCGAATATTTGATATCTTGTACAAGTCATTCAAAGAACTGAACTAAAATATTCTAAGTAGGAGTTTTAGGGAAAACATCGGTGAGTCAATTTCAAATCCTTGGTGACCCAACAATCTCCCCCTATTTGAATTTGAGCTCCTTATCTTAGAATATTCAAGAGTAAACAAAAGTAAGTGCGTTTTTGACCCTTTTTACTCTTTTGGGTTCTTTTCACATAGACCATTCTTTTTGATCTTTTTGACCTTTTTCTTTTGTATGTGTATGTATACTATGTACAGTATTTACAGGGAACAAAAAATGAAGTATGTACGGAAATAAAATTCAAATAGAGATACTTGTATTAAGATAAGTTCTCGTACAATTTTTACAAAAAGAGAAATTAACTTTTACAAGTACTAACTGGAGAGAACTTACTTCTTTGAGGTTTTGCGGCGCTTGATTTCATCCAGTAAGTTTCTATAGAACGGTTGAGCTTCGGGGATGTTTGGAAAGAGGTTGTGAATGCCTTCCAGAAATATGGTATCGGCTATGGACATCTGGGCAAATCTGAAGAATGCCCGACGACCGAGACCGTCGTTGAAGAATAATCCTGGTATTGGTGAGAGGCTCAAGGTTGTGGTAGGATAGGGAACAGAGGTGGGAATGGTAAGGTTAAGATTGCTTACATTTGGGATTTTACCTTCTCTTGCCATTTCCTTGAAGACTGAGTCAGGAGGATTTTTGACTTTGGGGAGGATGATCTTCTCTTTCAGAGACAGCAGTTTGGCTCTTTCTTCGGTGGAGAGAATGATGTTATGTTTTCTTTTGATCTCCTTCATCTTATTCATTAGACCATCAATGTATTTTACAAAGATGTCTTTCCTTGGATTTGGACTCTTGACGAGGTGTTGAGTGATTTCATACCATTCCGAGAGACCGAAGAGTTGGAGATGGCTTTCTTTCACACTCTTCATAGAACCATCATCCCAGCTAATAATTAATCTGATGTCTTGAGGATTTGCTTTGGAGGTGGCAATCTTTACTGAAGAAATTTGTGACCTATAGCTCCGGTGGTGCATGGTCTTTTTGTACCAATTAATTTCTTCATTCTTTTGTTGTTCCAAGGCACTGAGCACCGATCTCTGTGTTTGGATGGCATCGGTGGACTTGACTTTTGAAGCTTCTTCTGTGGCAGCTTTGAGAGAAAGATCTCTGGATTTGTCTAAGTCGATTTGAGCTATTCTTGCTTCCTCAATTTCTTGAGCAGAGAGGCCAAGTTCGGTGGTGATTGGTTGAGAAGCAGGCTTGAGTTTGAGAGTTTCAGCGTCCTTCGGTCGAGTCCCATATTTTGTCAGATCCTTTTTCTTCTTTGCTTCTCTGGCCAATTCTTCGGCCGAAAGAATTCTCTTCCCTTTGTCTTCGGGAGCATTGCTGGACTGCTCCCCCTCAACTGATGCATTAAGGTCAAGAGCTTCGGTGGAGCCAGTATTGGTCGGTGAGAGTGAGACATGTTTCGGTGGAGAAGAGGGTTTCGGTGGAGAGAAAGGTTTCGGTGATGAGGATGGTTTCGGTGGTGAGGGTGGTTTCGGTGGTGAGGATGGTTTCGGTGGAGAGGGTTTCGGTGGAGAGGGTTTCGGTGGTGAGGATGGTTTCGGTGGTGAGGGTTTCGGTGGAGGCTGGTTACTGGAAATTTTCTTTATGGATGGAAGTTTCGGTGGAGCCGTGGTTTTCTCCCCCTCAGGAACAGCCGGCAACTTGAAACCCAACTCATAGAAGGCCTTATCAAACTTGGAGTGTAGGAAGGCTAGACTCGTTTCGGTGGTATGGGGAACCAAGGCAAAATCACCGAGATCCATTTCCCACTGGGAACGTTCAGGACTGGGTGAGTCAGTGGAAGGTTTGGAGAGGGACTCCACTGTGGTAGAAAGGGCAGATAATTTTTCTTGAACGGGCCGTAGGGCTTCGGTGATGGCATCAAGAAGAAGATGCGGTAGCTGAGACTCGAGGGTAGAGATGCGGGAATTGGCTTGGGAGATTAAGGTGATGGTAGATTTAAGAAAGGTAGAGGTGCGGTCAATGGGCGGGGAAGTGTGGCCACCGATTTCGGGAAACTGGAAGAGTAGTCGGTGGGGGTCAGGCTCGGGAATGGGAATATGGAGGTAAGGCACCAAGTTGTCGGGTTGTAGCAATCGGGGGGGAGCAGATGATCGGGGGGGAGCAGGGGATCGGGGGGGTGATTGTTGCGAGGACGAGGGAGACTCGGTGTGATGTTCTTCGGTGGACGGGATGGTTTGGGGAGAACCAGTGTCCGCTAAAAGAAAATCAAAGAAATCAAAGGGTGCAATTGGGGGGGAACCCTTAGAGGGTTGTGCAATGTCTTCGATCGAAAACTGATCGGGTGTAAAGCTGTGTAGTGTGAAGTCAGAACCCTCGAGCGGAGAGATCTCGAGGTCATCCCCACCACCCAAGGAGTCGAGTGGGGAGGTATGCGGGGGGTTCTCCTGAAATGTAACTGAGGCCTTTCGAGAGGCAACAGAGGGGACGGTGGGGTGTGTAGCGGGTACCCTTGGCCCGGAGGGATGAAGTTCAACAACCGGCGATTTTGGAGAATCGACGGTTGGATGAGTCGGTTGGGCCGATGGTTTCCGAGACCTCTTTGGAAGAGATCCCGAAGGGGAGGGTGAGTGCCTCCGCTTGTGAGAAGGGGTGTGAACCGGGGAAGTCTCCGAGGGATCTCTCGGTGACGTGGTTCGAGAAGCGGGAGCGGAGGTGCCGGTGGCCTTCTGTCGTTTCTTTTGAGTGCCACCCGACGTCACTCGGGACCGGGGAGAAGGGACCACAACAGTTGGAGTGACCTCGGGAATTTCCAAGTGGCGAAACCCGGGAATTTCCGCGTCACCCCAACGAAGTTCGGGAGATAGAGCGAAGGAAATCATACCTGGGCGTAATGGGCGATCGGTGGCGAGCGGCTTGACGTTGAGGGTTTTGGTGCCCACAACGGGAGATGACCATTCATACGAGAACCGGGGCGAGGAAGAGCGGCGATCGGTCTCCAAAGCTTTGGAAAGCTTGTGTTGTAGAATCATGGAGATGAAGCGGGGAAAAGCAACATAACACTTCTTGGGAGTTTTGATGACCTCGACAAGTTCTGAGAAGAAATATTGGGCGAAGTCAACTTTCCTTTGGAAGATGAGGGCATGAGCGAGTTTGTTTACGTGTGAGGGCGATTGGTCATGTCCACTTGTTTTGCGTGAGAGGCAATGGATAACGTGAGCGAAGAAGAAATTCCAAATGCCTCCCATTTTGCTGCGAAGAAGAGTACCGGGGCCTTTGGAGCTTTTGGAGGAGTCGTCGAGCACATAACCGGTGGTAAGAACAATGTCTTCATGGATGGTATCCAAATACATGTCTTCATAGTCGGGAAAGGCATCGATCTTGAGAGCTAGACGAACATCATCGACCCCAAAAGTGAGGTCGTGATCACCTTCGGCATTGGTGAAGATGGAGGCGTGAATGGCCTCATTGGAGGGATCGTACACGGAGGATAGCCAGAATTGACTAATGAGCATTTTGCTCATCCTGGGGTTGCATGAGAAGGCATGAAGAAGAGGAGAGCGAGACAGAAATTTAGCGATAGTAGAGAACTCGGGATGAGCGGGATCGGTTTCAAGGCGGGCAACGTGATTGCATTGGTTGAAGCGGAGGTCTTCAAAACGTGTAGGAATTTGATATCGAGAGGATGCCATGAGAGAGATATGTTTGGAGTGGAGAGAGTTGCAGGTTTGAATTGTGAGGAGTGGGGAAGAAATGAAGGGGGTATGTGTATATATAGGGAAATGAAAAGGCACGGTGATGATGATTTTTGTATGGGAAGAGGGGACATGCGGCTCTTGAGGTGAAAGAGTTATTGGAAATCGGGACAAGGAGCGGCGGATAGGCGAAGGGTCTGACGCAAAAGCAATTGAGTGGTCACAAGTGGGCTTTGGGAACCGTGTGAATCGGTGTAGGTTCGGTGATGCTTCGGTGGAGGAATCGGTGTTCGCTCGGTGGACGATCGGTGGGACTTCGGTGGGACTTCGGTGGAACTTCGGTGGAAGAAAGGTTTCACCGATTTGGATAGTACCACCGAAATGGGGCTTCGGTGATAGAAAGGTTCACCGAATTTGGATAGTACCACCGAAATGAGATGATCACCGATTTGAGATTTCGGTGGTGGACAGTTTTCACCGATTTGAGATGACCACCGATTTGAGACTTCGGTGATGAACAGATTTCACCGATTTGGGATGACAACCGATTTGAGATGACCACCGAAATGAGATTTCGGTGGTGGACAGATTTCCACCGATTCTGGAAATTTTCACCGAAACGTGCTTCGGTGGTAGGCACGCTTCACCGATACTCGAGATTATTACCGAAATGAAAAGAGATAGAAAAGGTTTGACACATAGGTTGTCCACCGATGAGAGATCGGTGGAGAGAGAGAAGTAGATACGAAGGTGTCCACCGATGTGAGATCAGTGAAGCATGAACGCATATTTATTCTTGGAAATTGCACATCCCAAGTTCACTGATGAGAAAGTTGAACCTGGTTTCATCAAGAGGTTTGGTGAAAATATCGGCAAGCTGCAAATCGGTGGGAATGAAGTGTAGTTCAATGTCACCTTTGGAAATGTGATCTCTTATGAAGTGATATCTGATATCGATGTGTTTAGATCTAGAATGAAGAACAGGATTATTTGCTATAGCTATAGCACTGGAATTATCACACAGAATTGGGACTTTAGAAAAGAATTGATTATAGTCCCTTAGTTGGTTTCTCATCCATAGAATCTGAGCACAGCAGCTCCCGGCAGCTACATATTCAGCCTCAGCAGTAGAGGTGGATACAGAGTTTTGTTTCTTGCTGGACCAACTTACTAATTTTCCCCCAAGGAGCTGACAGCTTCCTGTAGTACTCTTTCTATCAATCTGGGAACCTGCAAAGTCTGAATCTGAATAGCCAATTAGTTCAAAACTTGAGTCTTTGGGATACCAAAGACCCAAGTGCAGTGTGCCCTTAAGATACCGAAAAATTCGTTTTACAGCCTTTAAATGTGATACTTTAGGATTGGCCTGATAACGAGCACATAGACAGGTAGCAAACATAATATCCGGTCTGCTAGCAGTTAGGTAAAGAAGAGAGCCTATCATACCTCGGTAAAGAGTAACATCCACAGATTCACCTTTTAGATCGGCACACAATTTCAAGGGAGGTGCCATGGGAGTTTTCATAGGAGAGCTGTCTAGAAAGTTAAATTTCTTCAGAAGGTCCCGAATATATTTGCTTTGATTTATAAAAATTCCTTCTGAAGATTGTTTGACTTGAAGGCCCAAGAAAAATGTAAGCTCTCCCATCATGCTCATCTCATATTCACTCATCATGAGAGAGGCAAACTCATCACATAGGCATTCATCAGTGGCACCAAAGATGATGTCATCAACATAGATTTGAACAAGAATTATATTACCTGAGGTTTCTTTGATGAAGAGAGTATTGTCAATTTTACCTCTGGAATATCCATGCTTGAGAAGAAAGTTGGCAAGAGTGTCATACCAAGCACGTGGAGCTTGCTTGAGACCATACAAAGCTTTGTCAAGTCTGTACACAAAGTTTGGATGAGCTGGGTCTTCAAAGCCAGGAGGTTGTTTCACGTAGACTTCTTCTGTAAGTTCCCCATTGAGAAAGGCACTTTTAACATCCATTTGAAAAACCCTAAAATTTCGGTAGGCAGCATGAGCCAGAAAGATCCTTATAGCTTCAAGTCTTGCAACAGGGGCAAATGTTTCATCATAGTCAATGCCTTCTTCCTGTCTGTATCCTTGAGCTACCAATCGGGCCTTGTTCCTGATCACAGTACCATCTTCATCCATTTTGTTCCTGAATACCCACTTGGTTCCAATGATTGTCTTGTTTCTGGGTTTGGGAACCAATCTCCAAACTTTATTTCTCTGGAACTGAGAAAGTTCTTCTTGCATGGCAGTGATCCAACAAGGATCTGATAGAGCTTCATCCACTTTCTTGGGTTCAGAGAGAGAGAGGAAATTCACGTAGAGACAGATATTTCCAACTCCTCTGCGGGTTTGGACACCTGCTTGTTGATCACCAATAATTTGATCTATGGGGTGATCTTTGGTCCATTTTAGAGCAGGGGGTAAAGGTGATGGGGTATGAGGAGTAGAGTGAAATGGAGTAGTAGGATCAGAGGTTTGGTGTAAAGTGGGATTTTCGGTAGTGGGACCCATGAGATTTTCGGTGGGATTAGGGATGGAAGAAGGGCTTTGGAGTAGATTTTCGGTGGAAATGGGGAGCTTGGTGTGAGAGATGGGTTGATCAATTTCGGTGGGAGAGAGTGATCCAGCTGGGTTTTTTGAGATGGAAGGATTTGAGGGAATAGAGGAGATATCGGTGGAAGTGACTAAGGGAGTATCACCAATACATGATGAAATCCATCTGTGTAAATCATCCTCATCACTTGAGAGTGAGGAACATCTGAGATCATCAAACTTGACATGGATGGACTCATCAATGCTTTTTCTTCTGAGATTGTACACCCTATAAGCTTTGGAGGATAAGGAGTATCCAACAAATATTCCCTCATCTGCCTTGGGATCGAACTTCCCAAGATTTTCACGATCATTAAGAATAAAGCAGATACACCCAAAGACATGAAGAAAGCCAATATTTGGTTTTCTACCATGAAAAACTTCATACGGGGTTTTATCATGTCTTTTGGATATTACTGACCTGTTTTGAGTGAAGCAGGCAGTATTCACAGCTTCGGCCCAAAAATAGGTGGGAAGATTTGATTCGCTCAGCATGGATCTAGCGGCCTCACACAGTGTTCTGTTTTTCCTTTCCACCACTCCATTTTGCTGAGGAGTACGAACAGCGGAGAAGTTCTGAGAGATCCCTTTTTCGGTGAAGAAGTCTTCGAGAGCACTATTTCTGAATTCAGTGCCATTGTCACTTCTTACCGAGCGGACAAGCTGGCCATTGAGAACTTCATTTTTCTTGACAAAGTTGATGATTTCTTCAGTAGCATCACTTTTGTACCTGAGAAAGAACACCCAAGTATATCTGGTAAATTCATCAACAATAACAAGAATATACCTTTTGCCTCCAAGACTTGGAGTGCTGACTGGTCCACATAGATCCATGTGCAGCAATTGAAGAGGAAGAGTGATGGAAGAGCATTGCTTCGTCTTGAAGGATGTTTTGGTGAGCTTTCCCTTTTCACATGCATCACACAGCTTCTCTTTGACAAAGTTCAACTTTGGCATGCCTGTCACCAGCTCTTTGTTGGAAATTTTATGCAAGGTCTTGAAGTTTAGATGAGAAAGACGTTTGTGCCACAACCAGTTTCTTTTGGATGCATCATTTGACACAAAGCAGACATTTGGAGAAGAGTTGGATTGCCCCATATCTATGACGTAGACATTTTCCATCCGTCTTCCCGATAATACCACATTGAAATGTTTGTCTACCACGGAGCAGACACAAAGTTCAAAGATAACTTTGTATCCAAGATCACACAGTTGGCTAATGCTGAGAAGGTTATGCATGAGGCCGTCCACAAAAGCCACTTTGTTGAAAGTTACAGATCCGTTAGAGAGGGTCCCGTATCCTTTGGTGTAAGCCTTAGAATTATCACCAAAGGTTACAGATGGACCCTTTCCCGGCACATAGTTGATGAGAAGAGACTTGTTTCCCGTCATATGGCGTGAGCACCCGCTGTCTAAATACCAAATTTGATGGTGCTCAAAAGCCTGCATGCAAACACATATTAGTTCTTTGGTACCCATTTTGTAATGGGTCCTTTGGGGTTAGAAGAGCTTGATTCCTTAAGCTTGGATCTATCAATCCTATCCTTGGGACAGTCCTTAGCCATATGAAAAGTGTCACCACAGTTATAGCATTTTCTATAGATAAAAACCTTTTTAGCATTTTTCATGTTTTGGCTTTTATCATTTGTTCTTATAACCTTGTTAGAGGAGAACAGAGCAGGGGGCTTGGACCCAAGGATTCCTTTGGATAAATCTTTGGGAGTTGATTTTCTCAAAAGCACAGATCTAGGTACATAGGTGTTGTAAAGGGGAATGTTTGGGGTAGAACTTTTGGGATGAGAGCTTGCCATGCAGTTGACTATCGATTTTCCTTTGTCAGCACAGGAAATCCTTTTTGAATGAACAGGAGTTTCCCTTTTGGGGATCTTTGAGGGCTTAGGTTCGGTGTAGGTGTCTATGTGAATAGATTTCAACACTTCATGAAGAGGGATTGGAGGGTCATAGATTGTGGGATCGGTGGGCACAAAGGAGATGAGATCGGTGGGTTTAGATCTTTTGGAAGGATTAGCTTTTGCAGAGTTTGAGGAGGAGGCTTCATCCATGACTGAAAGTTTGAGCTGATCATGGATGGGTTTGGAAACGTCATTTGAATCTTGCTTCTCAGTAATTTGCAATGAGGAGTCTTTGGCCTTTAAGGATATCCCATATTTTAAGGCTTCACACAGATCTAACGAGTTCAAAGAGATGGAATCACAAGAGCTGGAATCCGAGAGATTATCACAAGCATTGGTGGGGGGAACACGAGCAAAAGTGGACTCACAAACATCAGTTTTTCCAAATCCTAGACCGAACTTGTTTGTACTACAGATTTGACTTTGAAAGATTTGTTCAAGATTTTTGGAAGAGCTTGACCATTTTTTAATGACTTCTTGTTCCCTTTTTAGTTTCTTAAAGAGAGAGTTCTTTTCTTTTGAGATCAGATGATTTATTGTTTTCAAGTCCTCAAGCTCAATTTTTATTTCCTCAAACCTTTTAAGCTTAGACATGCAAATTTCAAGTTCAGCTTTGAGCTCTTTTACTTGAACAGATTTTCTATTCTTACTGTCTTTAACAGAATAAAAGTCTTGAGTTAAAGATTCATAAGCATTGATCTTTTCAATATCAGACATATTATTGAAGGGATGTACCTGAGCGTAGGCTGTGGAGCACCCAGTTGCCACTAGAGCCATAGGTGAAGTGGCACTTTCGGAAACTTCCATTTCTTCTGAGATGGCCACAAAGCATCTATTCTGAGAATCACTGTCGGAGGTGTCTTCGTCGTCCCAATCGTGGGTTTCTGCCATGAGACCCTTCCCTTTTCTCTCTAGACCCTCACTCCTTTCCTTCTCTTTCTTGTACTTGGCCTTATATTTCAAGGCACGCTCCTGATGATTTAAGAAGGATGGTGGGGACTCCTTTTTGGGAAAGGTTGATTTGAAAGGCATGTGTTTGGATTTTTCCCTTTTTGAAGAGGGATTGTCAGAAGAAGTAAATTTGGACTTGGAGATACGCTTGCTTCTACACTCAGATGCAAAATGTCCTTTCTTGCCACAGTTGTAGCATTCCTCATTGGACTTGTCAGAAGAGGTTTTGAAAGATGAAGTTTTTCTAAGACTTCGAGATTTGTTGAAGGGACGAAACTTGTGTTTAGAACCGGCCATCATTGCCATCTCATCCGACAACTGTTCAACCATGATATCCTCACCTTCATCATCAGCATCACTAAGATATGCTTCCGTTTGGTGGGTTACATTTGTTTGGCTGTCATTGTCAGAGTCAGATGAAGGATAGGTGATTCTAGGAAGATTTTGAGAATTCTTGGAACTTTCACTAACAAGAGCTATGGAGGAGCTCTTTATTTCCTTGATGAAAGATTTCCGTTGAAGCTTGGTTTGCTCAAAGTTGAAAAGAGTACCATATAGTACGGTTAAGGGCATGAACTCAAGGTCCTTGGTAGTTTTGATGCAAGTACATATATTTTCCCAAAAATCTGGGAGACAATCCATGAACTTGCACAAGACTTCCTCATTATCATAGACTCTGCCCAACAACTTAAGATCATTTAAAAGAGAGTTGAAGCGGTTATAGAAACTAGGAAGAGAATCTCCTTTTTCAAAAGAAAAAAGTTCATACTTTCTGATAAGACCAATCTTTTTGCATTTCTTGACTTCCTCTGTACCTTCGTACAGAACACATAGAGTGGTCCACATTTCTTTGGCAGTTTCAAAGTTCACCAAAGAGTGGTAGACCTCATCAGGAAGAGAGAGAGCAATAATAGCTCTTACCTTGGAGTCAAGAGTAACTAAACGTTTCTCCTCATCAGTATACTTTTTAGGATTTTTGAGAATATACCGACCAGTAGCACTGGATTTTTCCTCATCAGAATCACTTGAGATTTCCTTTTCAAAGGCCTCTTTGCCTGGCCTCTGCGTGTCATAGCGAGCCCAAACTCTGGGGATAATGGGTCCCTCGTTGAGAATGGTTGGATATCTAGTATCCACTCCTTCCATGAATAGCATCATGCGGCTTTTCCACAAAGAGAAGTTGTTGGGATTGAACTTAGGAGGTTTTGAAATAGAGCCGTTTTCAGAGAAGTTGTTTTGAAAAGAGTTTTCAACAGTAGAAGAAGAAGAGGCAGCCATCGCAGATCAAGTTTATGGAATTAAACTTTCTGCTCTGATACCACTTGTTAGTCCCAGATGGCTTAACAAGTATTGTAGAAGGGGGGGTTGAATACAATACACAAAAATTTCACAATTTTAATTCTTATATTTGAAAAACTTTCAAAAGAATTACACACAGAAAACTTAAGATTGTTGCGGAAAAGAACAGATAAACTATTCTAACAATCTTACACAAAGTATACAACAAAACAACTAAGAACACTAAGAGCAAAGCTATTGAGTTTTAAGGCTTAAAAGAAGGTTTCTTGCACTGAGAGAATTTCTTGAAAGCGTAAGTATTTGCAAGAAGAGCACTTCTCCTTTTATAGTGCCAAGGAGTGCCCAAGCATTAAATGCTTGGGACACTTGTCATCTTCACATATGCTGATAATGTTGACTTCAGGAGAACTGTGAAGTCCTTGTCACTTTTCACTAGGTGCAGACAGAGTAGCTTGAGCAGATAATAGGGACCTTAGCTGAAGGTGGATAAAAAGACAAACTGTCACTTTTCTCTGCTGGAGGATATTGTCCCATAATAAATGATCTTCTGTCTTGAGCCTTTAGCACCGAAGTGGTTTCCACCGAGATTGAGAAATCTTCGGTGGAAAGAAGACTAGTCCACCGAAATTGCAAGCATGTTTCGGTGGTAACTAGTCCACCGAAATTGCGAGCATGTTTCGGTGGTGAAAGGACCACCGAAATTACAAGTATACTTCGGTGGTGAAGCGACCACCGAAGTTACATGTATATTTCGGTGGTGAGAGGACCACCGAAGTTACATATATATTTCGGTGGTGAGAGGGCCACCGAAGTTACATGTATATTTCGGTGGTGAGAGGAGCACCGAAAGGGTCATCGGTGGGAGAAGGGGACCACCGAATTTGTCCATGTACTTCGGTGGAAGAGGCCACCGAAATTGTCTTATAAATTCGGTGGAGAGAAGGCCACCGAAATGTCAAGGAATTTCGGTGGTGATGACTTGTTTGAATGTTGCCGAGATTCTTCTATTTTCCACAAGTAGAGAGTCTTCAAGCTTGGTTTCGGTTGATCTTCGACTTCACCGAATATTTGATATCTTGTACAAGTCATTCAAAGAACTGAACTAAAATATTCTAAGTAGGAGTTTTAGGGAAAACATCGGTGAGTCAATTTCAAATCCTTGGTGACCCAACAACCATCCAGTTGAGTATAAAAGCTTCCATTACCTTCTTAGGAACATGTATGAATGTTAAGGCACCAAAGATTTATAGGGTCCATTGGTTGAACAAAAAAAAGGCTAAAATGGGTATAAGAAAATAATAAGAAATTTTGAAACTTTGTAACATTATATACAAATTTTGGAACTTTGTTGCATTAAATAAAATGCAGTTATAATGAATATGAACATATAGACGTGCGGACAATAAGGATATCTTTGATGCCGAAATCAATTCCAAAGCTTCGCTCTATTTCCATCTGCATTCACACATAAAAATTGGAGACAACAATATTAGAATGTATTTAATAAATATAAACGCATCAAAATAAAAAAAGACATTCTTGAAGATAGTTAATCATACCTCGGGGTGTTGCTGACCTCCCTCTTATATTAACTCAAGTATGGTTCTCTTCAGCTTCTAATTCTCTTCATGCTTTCCACATTGGCTTCGTTGTCCCTGTTTACGGTTTATTACAAAACTCATCATTCACGGTATTCCCATGTGTTAAAGACTGTTCATCAACCCTCTTACCCTTTTTCTGTATAAATTTTAACTTTATTACACCTCAATTTATATATATATATATATATATATATAAGTTATCAAACATTTATTTTGGTTGTATTTTAGCTTCATCTCTAAGCGGTAAGGCCTTCAAAGTCATGGTTAAAATCATCAAAAAAATATTTGGTGCATCAAACAAAATTGTAACTATGCTCTATTTTAGAGTGTCTAATTCACAACACATCAGGCCAACTTCTATAACAACTTGCTGCACCTAAGTATACTATCAAATCTAGCAGCACTATAATTCTCATCACATATCATTTACTATCCACCACATAAAACAGACACAAAACAGACCAGCCACAAACCAAACGCCACAACGTCGGTTCGCCAGGAACAAACCAACGCACAAAACCAAAAAGGCCAAACATGCCACATAAAACAGCCGAAACAGTACCAAAACTACAACCAAACAGAACCAAACGCGAAATAGAAAAAATACACCCTTCTGTTCAGAAACAAACGAAGAGCTTAACCCAACAGCTCATGTTATATATCTGTTGTCCAAGCAAATCCCAAAAGATTTATGATTCTAGCTTTTCCTACTGCAGCAGGCTATGCATAGGTCACTAATACAAACTCACATCATTTTTTAACATTTCTCAATGACAACCACATAAACCTTACAAACCCATCAATTAGACCATTATGTTAAATATAAAAGTTAGATAAGAAATAAAACAAATGAAAACATTAAGTATTAATACAAAATTCGACTGATTCATAATAAATCATATGGCTAGAGAAAGGAATTAGGGTATTTAATTATTTATTTAATGGGTTTCATGAGTTGATAAATACACATTTGGCAGCAAAATATCACATTTTCTATCAAAAAATCGATAATCAAAGATGGAAGAAATCGATTTGGCAGCAAAGACCATGGAAGAAATCAGAGAGTTGAAGAAACATGCCCTAAAGATTTTGTCTTGAAACAAAAATTTTGAATAAAATACCCAAAATCTCGTAAAAAATCTGGTTGATGGATTATGTTTGTGTCTGCAAAAAGACCATTCATACCCTTAACTACAAATAAGACTAAATATGAATCAGTTGTTAAAGACATTTTATCATCAAAATTTTCATAAGAATTGAAATCTCCTAGAAGTGCATGTATCAGATTGTCTAAAGCTTAATTGATCACCAGAAAGGTATGGACTTTGAGTCTGTTCTGTGTTCTTGAGAAATAGGAATTGTAGAAGACATCCCACCAATCATTCTGATTTGTGAAAACAGATTTTGCAAGTCAAAATAACAAATTCTAGTGTAACACAAAATCTCGAATATCCACCACATAAAAGCCATCTCTGGTTTAAAAGAGATAAAGCACTTTTCCTCTTAAGTATGCTTATTAAGGATCCGATTTGGGTGGTTTAATTTGCTATGTTGTGGATTGTTATTAACATAGATAAACAAAAGGAAACACGCTAGTCAAACTATGCAGGTAACACAGAATGTCTAAATTGTAAGTTGTACTGCTCCTTTAACTGAAAAAAGAAATTGATATGGTATATCTTTTTGAGTTTTCCCCCAAACTAATTGAAACCCAGATGAAAACAGATCACAAATTTGAGTTTTCCCCCAAACTAATTGAAACCCAGATGAAAAAAATTCACAAATTTGAGTTTTCCCCCAAACTAATTGAAACCCAGATGAAAAAGATCACAAATTTGAGTTTTCCCCCAAACTAATTGAAACCCAGATGAAGTTTTTGGGTGATTTGTGAAAACAGATTTTGCAAGTGAAAATAACAAATTCTAGTGTAACACAAAATCTCGAATATCCACCACCGCTGCTTCAATTGAAATAGAAACCATCTCACCCAAATACAAAACTTACACAGAAGAGTTCATGATGCAATAATCAAGTGTAAGTTTAGTATTTGGATCAAACCTGCATATGCAGACCATCAAATCAAATTTCCAACCAAAAAAAAAACGTCATTCCAGTCATACGTCCCTTACCTGAGGTGAGATGTCGTTAAATTAACTATCTCTGAAAATGCAGCCGCTGCAACTCTTTCACCGATGGATGAACTAAAAAAAAACCAAGATTTACTTGTAATTAAACAGTTTAATTAATTTCCAATGTAAAGAAACAGAAAGGGTTTCATATGAAAAGCAAGTTTGCAAAGAAACAGGTGGGTTAAAGAATCAGGAGCCAAATCGATTATTGAAACATACCTGTGGTAGAAGAAGAAGCTGCTGCCAAATCGAAAATCGCAGAATCTGTAGACCTCCATGTGTATTTATAGGCTTTAAGGTGACGTCGTGGAATGGAGAGAAACCGGAAATCGTGTCTCTGTGTGGAGGTTGAACTGAAAATCGTGGCTGGAAGTTGAAGGCGAAGAAGAAGGATTGTGTGTTGAAGGCGAATCGTGGGATGCGAAGAAGAAGGATTGTGTGTTGAAGGTCGTGGGATGCGAAGAAGACGAGTGTTGGCCGTGAGTGTTGGAGGGAGCTGGAGGGAGATGCTTAATGGGGTGAATGAATGGGCTTAATGATTTTGAACGGCCAAGATTGAAAATAGAATTGAGTTTATACGGCTCAGATCTCTCCAGGAGCGGTTAGACTCAATGGTGTCATTAGTATAGGTAATGAAAAAAATTCACAAATTTGAGTTTTCCCCCAAACTAATTGAAACCCAGATGAAAAAGATCACTGAGTTTTCCCCCAAACTAATTGAAACCCAGATGAAGTTTTTGGGTGATTTGTGAAAACAGATTTTGCAAGTGAAAATAACAAATTCTAGTGTAACACAAAATCTCGAATATCCACCACCGCTGCTTCAATTGAAATAGAAACCATCTCACCCAAATACAAAACTTACACAGAAGAGTTCATGATGCAATAATCAAGTGTAAGTTTAGTATTTGGATCAAACCTGCATATGCAGACCATCAAATCAAATTTCCAACCAAAAAAAAACGTCATTCCAGTCATACGTCCCTTACCTGAGGTGAGATGTCGTTAAATTAACTATCTCTGAAAATGCAGCCGCTGCAACTCTTTCACCGATGGATGAACTAAAAAAAACCAAGATTTACTTGTAATTAAACAGTTTAATTAATTTCCAATGTAAAGAAACAGAAAGGGTTTCATATGAAAAGCAAGTTTGCAAAGAAACAGGTGGGTTAAAGAATCAGGAGCCAAATCGATTATTGAAACATACCTGTGGTAGAAGAAGAAGCTGCTGCCAAATCGAAAATCGCAGAATCTGTAGACCTCCATGTGTATTTATTGGATTTAAGGTGACGTCGTGGAATGGAGAGAAACCGGAAATCGTGTCTCTGTGTGGAGGTTGAACTGAAAATCGTGGCTGGAAGTTGAAGGCGAAGAAGAAGGATTGTGTGTTGAAGGCGAATCGTGGGATGCGAAGAAGAAGGATTGTGTGTTGAAGGTCGTGGGATGCGAAGAAGACGAGTGTTGGCCGTGAGTGTTGGAGGGAGCTGGAGGGAGATGCTTAATGGGGTGAATGAATGGGCTTAATGATTTTGAACGGCCAAGATTGAAAATAGAATTGAGTTTATACGGCTCAGATCTCTCCAGGAGCGGTTAGACTCAATGGTGTCATTAGTATAGGTAATTTCACATGAATTCAAACAAATATTAAACATCAATTCTTATTGGTCCATTAAAGTTAGTAAGTTAACAACATTCTTTAAGTTAATATAATATCCTTCCTCTATATATATATATATATATATATATATATAGGGGTGGGTTCAAATGAAAACTCAAATTCAATTGTAAACGTGAGGACAAACCACAACCGTTGATTAATAATCTGGTGAAGAGATCAATGGCAAAAAAAACACGGTGGCAATTTTGTAAATAAGTTGAAAACTTTGTCCATGGCTTAATGAATATTTAGCGCGCATGGGTAAAATTGGAAAGATGAGAATCATGGCCTATTTTTGTTGAATTTTTATTTTCTTTTTTAATTAAAAAACTTTTACCCCCTTAAATTTTTAAATAAATCATCTCAAAAATTTCTAACATTTTAATCAAACAAATTACATCAAAAAAACGAGAATTTCGTGCTCTTCGATATGACATCCATCATGATATAGTTTTTTTTTTCGATTTAACCGTTTTTTACGTGAAATCGTGTATATGTGTTATATTCAGACTGAATATAACACATATACACGATTTCACGTTATAACACATATTCAGACTGAATATAACACATATTCAGTCTAAATATAACACATATTCAGACTGAATATAACACATATTCAGTCTGAATATAACACATATTCATCACTCACGTCTTCTTTTGTTCACATCTATTGCTGCATTCTTTCACATTGCATATACATGCCACGCATGCATACTAAGGTCATTCTCCCTTAACCATCTGTGTTGTTCATCGAATATTGTTGGTGTTATTATCCATCTTTGGTTTTCTTGGTGACATACATATCAATACATCGCATGGATTTTTTTGATTTGGTTATTGTTCAACTACCGCTAGCCTCATATTTTTCAGCTACATCTCGGTTTGAAGAACTTGATCATCACGTGATATCATATACCACATATTAGGTTTTACCACACAATTATTGGTCGTGTTTATCGCATGGTTTTATGTGTTATATTCAGACTGAATATGTGTTATATTCAGTCTGAATATGTGTTATATTCAGTCTGAATATGTGTTATATTCAGACTGAATATGTGTTATATTCAGACTGAATATGTGTTATATTCAGACTGAATATGTGTTATATTCAGACTGAATATGTGTTATATTCAGTCTGAATATGTGTTATATTCAGACTGAATATGTGTTATATTCAGACTGAATATGTGTTATATTCAGTCTGAATATAACACATATACACGATTTCACGTAAAAAACGGTTAAATCGAAAAAAAACTATATCATGATGGATGTCATATCGAAGAGCACGAAATTCTCGTTTTTTTATGTAATTTGTTTGATTAAAATGTTAGTAATTTTTGAGATAATTTATTTTAAAATTTAAGGGATTAAAAGTTTTTTAATTAAAAAAGAAAATAAAAATTCAACAAAAATAGGCGCTGATTCTAATTTGACGAAAATACCCCTAAAGCTGAATTTTAGGAATGGCTTAAATATAGCTGCGATCAATGGACGAGATTTGTCCTCATGTTTACAATTGAATTTGAGTTTTCATTTGAACTTTCCTCTATATATATATATATATATATGTGTGTGTGTGTGCGTGTGCGTGTGCGTGTGTTGTAAACATATATAAATATTCATAATAAAATATACATCAATTAATGACACGGTTGTACAAGTATGAAGTATATGTCGATTAAAACTGAAAATTTTTATCGACAAGATTATTGAATTGAATATAATAAAAAAACATTTTAATATAGTTTGTTTAGTTAAATATTAGGTAGGACGATAATCAAATGAGAACCATAAATATGTTAAAAACAATGAGAACCAATATAAAAATATTTTTTACATGAATGTTTTCATCAAAATCTATGATTTAAGATATTGTTTCACATATGTTCGTGTTCACCCGTGTGAAAAGATTACATGTGAGAAAAAAAATTGATTCACATAGTGAAATAAAAAATACACTTAAAAAATATTCACATGGTGAAACAAACTTATGTGAAACTATCATATTATAAAACAAATATATGTGAAGTAAAATATCTTAAATCCTAGCATTTAATGAAAAAATATGATGTAAAAATATATTTTTATATCGATTCTCATAAGTTTATAATATATTTGTAGTTCTCATTTGGATTTTCATATTCTAAGAAATGCATTTTAAAAACCATGTTCAAAGATCCATAATTCAAAAAATAAATGATTAAATGTGAATTCCAAAATTAAGATTTTAAAGTACAAATGTAATAAAAATATAATTTTTTTTATTCAAGTTTTATATATGTATATATACAATTCAAATTTGTTAATAAAAAAATGCTGAATAGGAATAGTTGCGATACAGGACACATGAGTGGGGAAACTATGATTGATAAAATGATTGTGTGATAAGAAAAAACACGAATTTTATCATATGCTTCCAAAGCACGCGCGCCATTAAAAAGAATACATATATAATAATATATACACCCCACACACTAATTATGAACTTATCATTGCAAATTAAACAATTTCTGTGAAAATATTCCTTAACTTTCTCCCTTTTGAAAAATGTTTTTGGGAATCTATTGGACCAAAAATCCCTAAACTCTTTCATTTTTTAGAATATGATGGAAATGCTTTAAATATAGAGACATCTTCTTTTGCTAACCACCTAATTTGTACGTACTAACTCTATAAACCAATTGAAAGCACTCCTCTAGTTTTCATTTTCATGCGAATCGTCTAACTGGAAGTGTAAGATTGTCATTTTTTTATTGATTAGTCCATATACGAAACACAGTCAACCACCACAACTGGCCACCATCGTCTTCATCTTATAACCCATTTTCACCATCGTTCTTCGACTTGCCATTACCTGAAACCCCCTCCCAGTCCTTTTGTTTTTCTTTCACTAAGATGGAGATGAACAACAATGGAAATGAAAAGATGCATCTGCACTAAGTGAAGCTCTCTATCTTTTTGGTTCATTGTATCTCGTAGCTTCATCCTTCGAGATGAATAAGGGTTTAAAAGAAACCCAAAAGGTTGTCGAGGTTACGAGATAACTGACGATGAAGGAGGGAAGGAGACGGAGACATTGAAGATCGATTGGAGATGGAGACCTTCAAGATAAACAAAGGTTTAAACAAAACCAATCGGTTAATAGGTTTACAAGAGAAACAACAACGAACGAGGAAGGCATAGGAGACGGTGAAGATCGATTGGAAATGGAACGATGAAGGTCTTCTACTTTGCTTCATGGATATTTTCACGAAATCCTCTATCATTTCCTAAAATTGGATTGAAAGTCAGATTACTAATTTCCGCTTGTTTATCTAATTTAACACCAAAAAACCACTTAATAGTTTCATTTATTATATGTTTGTCACCGTTCAATCATTAACAATTGATTAGATTCATCAAGGGTGTAGATTGGTTAGCAAAGTTTGTATTATTTTAGTGGTTAGCAAAATAAAGGAATATATATATATATGTATGTGTGTGTGTGTGTAGAGAATTTCAAATACAAACCATATATGTAACTGTTATAAACTCTACAAAACAATCTTAAACTATATATGTAGATAATCAATGGTGTGGATTAAATTGGTTCGTAAATTTACCTTTAACTGCATCTTTAACTGATTTGATGACTGTATCTAAATTTCAAAATAAACAAAATCAACTGATTTGCCTCTATCAAGCTCGAAAGGGTAAGAAACAAAAAGAACTTTATCAGGAACTGTTTTGGCTTGATCTGAAACATTGGGTGCTGGAATAACGGAAATAAAATCTTCGGGATTAATCTTATTGACTTCTCGCGACAAATGTTCGTTGGCTCAGGCATGTCCTCAACTAACTCGCCTTTGGTTTCTTTGACTCCTAACCCGAAATATGTGGCCAAATTTTTGGGATCAATACCGGTCTCGTGTTGTGACTCGGCAACGACTTTATCTTCAATCTTGTCCGGCAAGACTTTGTCTTTTTGAGGTGGCTTTTCCGGAATAGGTGGTTGTTTGAGTATGGAAGAAACATAATGCATAATAGAGTTTGTAGTTGTTGTCGCACCAAACCTTGACTGATTTCTCGTGCCTATCCGTTCTCCGAGGGTTGCCGTTGTCGGGTTTGGGATAAAGTTTGTTAAGGACCCGTTCATAATCTTTCGGTAAGAATCGTTCCATCATAAGTTGCTTCATTCTCCTCCAAGATCGAACAGGTCTACTTCGTTGTCATTGTCTTTGCACAATCAGTTTAACTCACCAAACGGCGGCGATGCTCTTTAGACGGAAATCAACCAACTTTATCTGCTTGTATTTAGGAACCTCTATAACGTCAAAGAATCGATCGACTTTGATTTGTCAATCTAAGAATTCTTCTACTCCCATAGTTCCGTAGAAAAACATAATGTACGTTTTCATACGATAATCGTGTTCGTTTCTTCTCAGGTTCTTCGACTCTTCTTCCTCCTCTTAGGATTTGGAACTCAGGAGATTTACCCAGTTACGATTTCCATTGCGTAGAACCCTAACTGGTTGTTCAAAACTGTCTCTTCTCCGACGGTTGTCGTTGACGAAATTGGGTTCAAGTTTGTTGACAACCGCTGTCAGATTAACGAGTGTTGTGAATAAGCCAAACATTCATCTTTGCTAAGTCCACTTTGGTAGTCGGTTGTCGATCTGCCATTGTGTAACACCCCGCTTACCACGACACAATATTGCCCGCTTTGCCCCACTGGCTCACGGCTTTGTTCTTGGCGACCTGGCGAGGACTTCCCAGGGGGTCACCCATCCTGGTACTACTCCCACCCAAGCACGCTTAACCACAGAGTTCCCAAGGAACCCGCATGCTTGTGGCCCCAAAACGCGTTGTGTCTGGTAAGGCCAAGGTTTACTAATATACCCAGCATCTCTCCTGCCCTCTAAAGGATGTGGGATATGCCTAAGGTGTTACACACACCCCCCCTTAGGGACTCATCGTCCTCGATGAGGTTTGCCCCACCATCCCGAACGACACAGGAGTGGCTCTGATACCATTTGTAACATCCCGCTTACCACGACACAATATTGTCCGCTTTGCCCCACTGGCTCACGGCTTTGTTCTTGGCGACCTGGCGAGGACTTCCCAGGGGGTCACCCATCCTGGTACTACTCCCACCCAAGCACGCTTAACCACAGAGTTCCCAAGGAACCCACATGCTTGTGGCCCCAAAACGCGTTGTGTCTGGTAAGGCCAAGGTTACTAATATACCCAGCATCTCTCCTGCCCTCTAAAGGATGTGGGATATGCCTAAGGTGTTACAATATGCTCAACTACTACTGAAATATTAGCTGCAAAAGATAAGATTTGACACCTAATCTCTTCCATTTAGTTCCAAACCCAACTTTTAACAAAAACCCCAAATAACTCATCAACAACAAGAATCAGGGATTAGAGAAGAGGAGAAGTGATTACCTGCTTGAATCCAAAAGAAGCACACCTTCTATTTCTCCCAACAAATCCGCAATTGATCCTTCTTTCTTGATTTCACTCTCTTTCTTCTTCTTTCTCCTTTCATTCTCTCTTTTCCCTCTGTTCTCTCTAATTCACTCCAGCAGCTGCCAACCACACACAAAATCAGTAGGAGAATGTTTCTCCTAGGGTTTTGTGCCCCTTTTATACCTATACCTCATTTACAAAATTCTCCCCTCAACTTTCATTTTAACAAATTCTACCACAAGACTTGGTACTCTTTCTTTTTGGACACGGTTACTACACATTGCTAGTGAAAGATTGTTGATCTTATACCAACTGACGTAACGTAGGTTTGCGGAAGGATCGACAAACGTCTAAACCCTTTGCGGTTAAGAATTACGAATTGTAAAACTCGAAAACTTCAAGAAAAAACTCTTAAAAGACTAAACTTTTATTCAGGGGCGTAGCCAGTAGGGGGCTGGCTGAGCCCCCCCTAACTGCTCTCTAATATGTATAGTATAGAAAATCTTACAAACATGACATTGTAGCCAAACTGGTTTGGTATGCTTCATTCTACAGAGAATGTCAGGGTTCGATCCATGTTAGCTGTTTTCATTTTTAAATTATTCATTTTCCTTCACTTTTAAATTTAATTTAATTTAATTTCTAGTTTTCGCTAATTAAATCTTTTCAAACTTCAAATTACTTATATCCATTCAGATGAATCTATGGTTTGGGTTTTCTTCATATTCATTTTTTTAACCTTTTTCTCATTCATTTTCTTTTCTTTTAAATTGTATTTAATTTTTAATTTTATTAATTAAATTCTTTTTTATTTTTAAAATGCTTATATTTATGTAGTTTTTAATATGTATGTTTATATATCAATGATAACTTTATATTTTTTTATTAATTAAAATTTTACGAAATATGTTATTACATAAAAAAATTAAAATAAACTATATTTAACATAGTATTAATGTACAAATTTTAAAAATATATAAATTAAGGTTTTAAAAATTACATTTTAGATAGATTTTTATAATGTTATTTTTTGTTATCTGGGTTATGAATTCTACTTTTCACCCATACGTAAATAAAGATAGGTTCAAACAAGAACAATAACAAAATAAGTTAACAAGAAAACGGTTAAATCACGTGCAAAATCACATGTTATTTTATAATAACGGTCAATACAAGGGGCACCAGGCGATGTGACCCATGACCTGAAATCACATGTGATTTTACATATGATTTTAGTTTACTGTGATTCGGACGTTTTTTTTCTTATTTAGTTATTGTTGTCGTATGAAGCTGACTATATATATATATATATATATATATATATATATATATTATAAAATAGATGTGTATTGACGTCATTTATTTTTTGTTAATATAAACTATTTATCTATTCGAGTTCGTTTTCCTCTTTCAAGCTCGTTTTCCTATTCGAGTTCGTTTTCCTCTTTTCCAATTATCTGCGAAAAACCTTATTAACTCTTGAATTCTTTATGTATCATATAGATAAAGATTCAAACGAGAACAACTTCGATTGACAAAGAAGTGAGGATAAATCTCAACTATAAGATGAGATTAGGGTTATATGTTGTTGGAGGGTGTATCAATGTGAGATTTAGAACAACACCCCAAAATTTTGAGACCCCGAGATCTTTTTGGCCACAATTATATATATTTTAGCTTTTCCTTTTCCAAAAAATATATATTTTAGCTTTTACCCTATCACATATATTTTAACTATGACCTAAATCCCTTCGACATTCTCCATGTTAATATAAATACTATGTTCAACCGTGAGCTTATTCAAAACAATCGTTCGTTAAAAAAATGCGTGCAACCCTTGTAGCAATAGCAATAGCAAACGGCCTACTTATAATCAACTGAATAAATATATTATCATGAAAATATATAAGTTTTATAAATGAACTGCATATGTTACATGTCATTTTAAAACATCTTTGTTGTTTTAACTTATAAGACTTTTAGGTACAAGTGTAACAGGGCCTACAAAAAGATTGGAACGCCGTAGATGAGATGATCTAGCAATTACACCACCTCTTAAAAACGTTGCATCTTTACATGGTGTATAAGACTTGAGACTTGACATTGTTGTCACGCTTTGCACCATATATAACCTTGACTATATTATAAAGTATTTAGTCTTATATTTTTTTTAAACGCTTAATTTTTCAAAGGATACAACTTATAAAACATTAAATATAAATTATTATAATTCATACAAAATCTTTCAATTTCTAAAATATTTAACCACTTGGGTTGTGGTGCATTGGTAAAGGCATTTGGGGATGTAGTGAAAAATATCATCTATCCAAGGTGGACATCCAGGCGCTGCCAAAACCCTTGTGGCCATGGAGGTTCACCTACGATGATTCCTGACCATTCGTGGTCGCCCAAAGATTAGTCGGTGTGCAAAAATTGTCCTGAAAACTCACGGTTACAAAAAAAAAAATCTAAAGTATTCTTATTTGTCCTATTTAAATGTTAGAAACTAAGTTTTTGGAAACATCTACCAACCTTTCCAATATAAGGTCAAACAACCAAATACAAATTTTTGGAAACCTTATCTCACAATTGATCTATTTCCCAAGAAACAAAAATTTATAAAAAAATAAATTTCTAGCAATTTAATTTTTGGTTTTCAGAGAAGTATACTTTTAGCATCAAACAATAAAATAACCAATGGAGAGTAAAAATCCAATATTTCATAAATAATATAACTTTTGTTCTTTTTTATATTACAGTCAAATAAAATATCCAAACACCCATTGTCTTATCTACTATAGGGAAAAAAAGGGGAAAAAATTATCAGACAATCTTCAGTGGCCCAAACATCCAAATATAAACAATTATCGTATCAGATAGTACACATTTTGAATCAATTTTCCCTAAAAGATATACGTTGTCTCGATAATATTAATTGAATCAGAACAAAAATGTTTTTCCGCTTATTATACAACATATCTAGCAAAAGACAAATATCCATATTGCTTTTATTTATTCATGATCTCACATTTACATAACATATATAACCATCATAAGACGATATGCCACAAATTATTCATTATTTATAACAACAGATTTATTTTCAATGACATGTCAAAGAAAAAAACAGTCGCCTATTAAATTTAATTACAAAATATTTATAATATTTATTTTACTTCATATCCTAAAAGTAGTTCTCGTGTTTTATTTATTCATAAGAGATGAGAGAGAGAGAGCTCCGGCGAGTTTGAGTGGGTCGGTGAGATTCAGAGAGTTTGAGTGCGACATGCTGGGTGAGGGGGCTAGGAGAAGAGAGAATGAGTACAGGGAATTCGACCAGAATAGAAGAAACTATCGAAACTTGACCTCTTTCATCTTCCTTAACTTTCCAGAAGGATGGGATGTTCCACAACAATGGCAAGCCTTCAAGAGATTTGGTGATGTCGGGGATGTTTATCTGGCCAGGAAAAGGACTAGAAATAATAAAAGATTTGGCTTTGTTAGATTCCGTAATGTGCAACACGTCGATGTACTAGAGAAGAGTTTGAACAGATTATGGATCGGCACGTACAAACTTCGTGTGTTCCTTGCTAGATCGGATGGAATAAAAGAACAAAAGCCTGTGAGTAGGTCGTTGCATAAAGTCAGGAAAGGTATTGAGGGGAGTGTAGGAGTAAGCAACAACCGATCCTACAGTGATGTGGTTAAAGGATGTAAAGGTACGGAACGCCCAACGATCGAAAAGGAACTGGAGAAGGAGGACGTGATTCTTCAATGGAAGTCGAAGAAGGATTCGAAGGATTCATTAAGGAGATGCTTAATCGGCAACGTCAAGTCACCTGAAGACATAGAAGCGGTTAAGGCCCTTTGCCTATCGGAGGAGCTAGTAGAATGCTCGATCAAACTTTTGGGTGGTAGAAATATCCTTTTGGCATTCGAGAAGGAGGAGACGATGCAAAACATACTAAACAATAAATCACATGGGATTCATCAGTGGGTGTTGGACCTCAGGAGTTGGTCGGAAGGATACTGTTCATCGGAAAGGGTGGTCTGGTTGAGAGTTCGCGGGGTACCGCTACATGCATGGAACCATGAAGTGTTCTCCAACATAGCAACGAGATGGGGAAAAGTTATCAAGACGGCAAACTGTGAGTGGGAGAGGTGCAATAATCTTGAATGTGGTAAAATCTTAGTCGCCACCTCGATCAGAACCACAATCGACGATCTCAGAAGTGTCAAAATTGACAACCTTTTCTACAGGGTCAGCATAAAGGAAGAAGACTTAGACGTGTTGGACCGGATGGTAGGAGAAGAAAGTGACGGTGATTGGGGTGAGGAAGACTCAGTCGTTCCGTCTGAATGGTCGGAGGAGGACATGGAGGATGAGGAATGGGTGCAGGAAAGTTGGGTGGAAGGGTTGGCGGCAAATCATGGCGAGGAGAAGAATGGTGGTGGTAGTTCCGGTGAAGAAGAACTAGAGGCGGTTCCACAGACGCCTAAAGAGGACATTGCCGGAGGTAACACCGGCGAGGAGGCGGAGCCGGAACATACGCCGGTAAAGGAAACGAGGTCCGGTGTGGGTGTCGAAAAGTCACCTAGGGCGGCTACAACTAGGTTGGCGGCTGCAGACTCATTCTTGGAAAAGAATTCAAATTCAAATGTAGGGGACACGTTGAGACATCCAACAAAACAATTCCAAGACGATATGGGGCCGGTATTTGCAAAGGGCCAAAATGGGGCCTGGGAGGGTATTAATAGTGGACATCTAGCTTCATGGCCCAAATCGGTGGAAGGAGATGAAAACAAGCAGGCCCAAACACTCCTCTCAAGTGATACTCCTCAATCAAGCCCAAATAAAGGACGCGGAGAAGATGTGGCAGTAACAAAAAAACAACGCAAGGGGATTCCAGTTCGCAAGGAGAATCCAGATCGCAAGATGAAGGAAAAGGACAACAATGGAGATGTCGGAAGTAAGCTACGGACGGTAGAAGGAGAAAGACAGAAAGCGAAAAGGGGAGAAACTAGTAACGTAGGGAGGGGGAAGATGAGTTTCCACCTCATCAAAAAATTGGCCAGGTCAAACAATCAGAGAAGCGCACAAAAGAAAAGAGTCGGGTGGGGAAGCGATCAAGTTAGATAGAGCCAAAAAGAGGAGTAAAGCTTCGGGTAGTTTGAATAATCAGAAATCGGTTTCTAATGAACTGAATAGTACAGACTACTCAGAAAACGCGACGACATTTGGCGAGAAATTGGGGATTATTTGGGAAGGGGACAGCGCAGGGATGAAGAAGACAGGGGGGGCAGACGGTAAACGATAAGGTAAGCTTCATTAAGTAAGTATCGTTTATTCAGTTGTTTATGAAGATTGTGTCAATCAACATTAGGGGCTTAGGAATGGCAACTAAAAGAAGTTGGATTCGTAGCATTTGTTTAAAAGAGAAACTGTGTGTGATTGGGATACAAGAAACGAAACAAAAAAATGGAACGAGAGACAAGTAGCGGCCTTATGGGGTTATGATAACGTGGACTTTGCACAATCCGAGGCAGTGGGTAGCTCGGGTGGATTATTGTTAATTTGGGACAGGAACGTATTCACGTGTGAATTCTTCTTAGCCGAAAAAAACTTTTTGACAGCACTGGGTAAATGGAAAGGGGTTAATGGACAAGTAGGCTTGGTGAACGTATACGGACCGAGGGAGGCCAAAGAGAGGGTGGAAGTGTGGAAACAAATTGAGCAACTTTGCGAGAAAGTGGAGGCTATTTGGTGTATATTTGGGGACTTCAACGAAGTTAGAGGGAGTCACGAGAGGCTCAATTCTATTACCTATGAAAAGGGCGCAGAAGAATTTAACACGTTCATCCGTACCAATCGGTTGGTGGAGGTCCCGTTGGGGGGACAAAAGTTCACGAGAGTGAGCGACGACGGGAAAAAGTTTAGTAAATTGGATAGATTTCTTGTTTCTAACGACTTCTTAGAAATATGGAAGCAAGTGGGGGTAAAGGCGCTCGAGAGGGTATGGTCGGACCATTTTCCGATTATGTTAGCGGACTCCAAGCAAGATTTCGGACCTAAGCCGTTCAAAGTTTTTGATACTTGGTTAGAAGGTGCGGAGGCCGAAATAGTGATCAAAGAGGCATGGAGCAAAAACGTAACGTCAAGTTTGCCGGAAGGAATATTTAGAGACAAGTTAAAGAACGTCAAATTAGCCTTGTATAGGTTGAGCAATGAAAGATTTGGAGAGCTCGAAGGTGAGATTACAAAAAACAAGGAAGAGGCGTGTAAATTGGAATCTGAAGCCGAAAGTAGACAACTTGGGGAAAGCGAAAGAGACCGCTGGGTTGAGTGTAGAAAGAAGTGGTTGGAAGGTGAACGCAAGAAAACGGAGATTGCAAGTCAAAAGGCAAAAGTTAAGTGGGCCAAGGAGGGCGACGAAAACTCTAAACTTTTCCATGCGGCAATAAGGAAAAGAGTAAGAGTGAATGGGATCCGAGGCTTGAATGTCAATTCGTGTTGGACGGAGGATCCGGTGAAAATTAAAGAAGCAGTTTTTGAATTTTTTAAAAATAAGTTTGCTGCCCGGTACAGTAAAGGTCTGAGGTTCAAAAGCGACAAATTCAAACGTTTGTTATCGGAAGAAGCCGAAAGCCTAGAGAGGCCTTTCACGGAGGAGGAAGTGGGGGAGGTGATCAAACTATGTGGTAGCAAAAAGTCTCCGGGGCCGGATGGGGTAACCTTCTCATTTATAATTTTTTTTTGGGAAGTTATTAAAGGAGACCTTATGAACGCGATGGTGAATTTTTGGGAAACAACAGAGATAAAAGGGGGTTGTAACGCATATTTTTTGGCTCTAATTCCGAAAAATACTAACCCGATCGGTTTAAATGAATTTAGACCGATAAGTCTCATTGGGGTTTTCTACAAGATTATTGCAAAAGTATTGGCGGAAAGAATGAAAAAGGTGTTGGGCGGAATTATTGGGGAGACACAATCGGCCTTTCTAAGAGGGAGATTTATCCTAGACGGGGTCCTTATCGCAAACGAGGCGATTGAGGATATACGTCGTTCGAAAAAGAGAGGTTTCGTGTTTAAAGTAGATTTCGAGAAAGCGTACGATAGTGTGGATTGGGGATTTCTTTTGGATTCATTGAAAGACATGGGTTTTGGTCCGAAGTGGTGCGCATGGATAAATGGCTGTTTACAATCGTCTTCGGTATCGGTGTTGGTAAACGGGTCTCCAACAAAAGAATTCAAAATGGAGAGAGGACTTAGGCAAGGTGACCCGCTCGCTTCGTTTTTATTTTTGGTGGTAGCGGAGACTTTGAATGTTATGATGATGGAAGCTCGCCAAAAAGGTATGTTCGAAGGGGTAAAGGTTGGTAAAAACGAGGTAATGTTGACCCATTTACAATACGCCGACAATGTAGTCTTTTTCGGTAAATGGAGCTTGCAAAATATAAAAAATCTCAAGAAAATCCTTCAATGTTTCTATGCGGTGTCGGGCTTAAGAATCAATATAAACAAAAGTAAACTATTTGGGGTAGGGGAACATGAGGAGGAGCTCCGTAGTTGGGCGATAGGCTTGGGATGTGGATATGGGTCTTTGCCTTTCACGTACCTCGGACTACCGGTTGGTGCAAAGATGTCCAGAATCGCTAACTGGAAGGTGGTAATCGAAAAGGTGAAAAACAAGCTGGCCGATTGGAAGGAGAAATTAATCTCATTTGGAGGTAAGTTATCGCTGGTCAAGTCGTTTCTCGGTTCAATTTCCTTGTACTATTTCTCTCTTTTTAGAGCCTCGAGAGGAGTGATTCGTGAGTTAGAGAGTGTGCGAAACACATTTTTTTGGAGTGGGGGTAAAGGGTCCGATTCTAATAGAGCGTTGTCGTGGGTAAAATGGGAAAGAGTGTTAAGAGACTATAAATTCGGTGGTCTAAATGTGAGAAGCCTTCAAGCTTCCAATTGGGCTTTATTGGGAAAATGGTGGTGGCGGTTTAACAATGAAAAAGAAGCTTTTTGGGTGAAAGTGATTAAAAGCATCTATGGAGGGGAGGGGGGTCTAAAATGGGAGGGTGGGACATCTATGGGAAGGGCTTCGGTGTGGTCTAATATTGGCAGAATTGGTCGTGACTTGGATACATTGGGCTTGGAATTTTCGGCTTCGTTCGGGGTAGAGGTAGGTAGTGGATGTGAGACGAGGATGAGGTCGGACAGATGGATAGGTAGTTTGGAGTTGGGGAAGTCTCACAAGAGGCTTTTCCAACTTGAGACAAATAAGGACGTCAAAATCTCCGAGAGAGGGCGTTGGGTAGGCGATAGGTGGGAGTGGTGTTGAGGTTGGAGGAGGGAGCCAAGGGGAAGAGCGCTAGGTGAATTGGAAAATTTGTGTAATGTCCTAAGTGGGTGGAAACCGATGGTCGATAGGAGGGATAATGCTAAGTGGGTCTTGGGAGATGATGGAGTATTTTCCACGCAAAAATTCAAGTCCCTAATAGTAGAAAAAGAGATGGGTAGTGGTAGTATATCGGAGGAAACTTGGTGGTCAAAGGTGGTCCCGAAGAAAATCAACATCTTTGTGTGGAGAACGAGACTAGGACGTATTCCATGTAGAGCGGTCCTCGATAAGATGGGGATGGATATACCGTCCGTGCTATGTCCTAGATGCGAGAGGGAGGTGGAGACGATCGATCATGCATTGGTAAAATGTCAAGAGGTGCACAAGATATGGCAAGCGATGTTCCGTTGGTGGAAAATCGATAAAACTAGTTTTGATTCGATTAACGATGTAATGGTGCAGCCAAATTCTGCAGGTGGCAACGGATTCAAATCGACCTTATGGACAGATGCAGTTTGGTCCTTTTTATATGCCATATGGGGTCATCGTAACAGCATCGTTTTTAAAGGTGATAAAAGGCGGCTTGAAGACATGTTTTTTGAGTTACAAAGACGGAGCTTCGAATGGATCGAGTGTAGGAGTCGTGGCAGGAAAATTGACTGGAAGGTGTGGCTATCCGATCCGGAAAGTCTGCTGCAATTGTAGGCCTGTTTTGCTTCCAGTTTCGCTGATTGTCTGCATATTTGCACCTGTTGGCTGGAGTGTACTAGTTCTCGTCGTGTCCTAGTTTTTCTGCAGTTCCGTGTATATTTTGTTGCTGTGTAGTGGTTCCTGGTTTGGTTAATTTTAGGTAGGTCCTGCTACTGTTCGGTTCGTGTGTGCTCCTTGAATCGGGTTTGTCCCTTGCAAACCTGATGGCTGGAAGCTTTGTTCTTAACTTTGTTTGTAACATTCTAATTGTCTTGGTTATAAATGGAAGTTTGCTTTTCAAAAAAAAATATTTATTTTACTTCGTACTGTTTAATAGAGATGGCCAAACAGCATCGGATCCGGCCCGACCCGCTAGAAGCCCGAAGCCCAACCCACATAAAGCCCGAAGCCCAGCCCACATAAAGCCCGGCCCGGCCCGGCTCGGCCAAAGCCCAGGCCTTGGCCCGCCGGGCCCAACCAAGCCTAGTATTTGGAAGTTTTGCCGGCCCGGCCTGGCCCGACCCGAAGCCCGATTGCGGCCCATACCCAAGCCCGACCGGCCCGACCCGTTTCGAATTTGAAAATCTGACCGTTATATAACGACTATATGACCGTTTTGATGATTTGTAACATTTTTTTGGTTTTTAATGGTTCCTCGACACTATAAATAGGAAAGTTGGTGTATGGGGTTACATACCAAGATACAAAACGCAAAAAACACAATTCTCGCTCACAATTCTCGATTTCTCGCTACCTCGTGTTCGTTTTTCGCAACTTCTCAATCTCTCAATTCTTCCATCTTTCGCTCAAAATGGCCGACAGTGATGAATCAAACGAACAAATTATAATAAAACGTATTTTTAAGTATATTTGAGCAACTCAATTACGCATTTTTAAATGTATTAGATAATTAGAATAATATTTATAAATTTTTTAAAAATATTTTTGTTGTGAAGGCCGGTTTAAGGCCCGATTTAGGGCCCAGCCCGAAAGACCAGGCTTATAAAAAGCCTAAGCGGACCCAAATATTTATGCTCAAGCCCGGCCTGGCTCGACCCGGGCCCGACCAAAGCCCGGGCCTTGGAATAGTGTTTTGGCCCGGTCCTTCCCAGGCCCGGACTGGCCCGATTTTTTGGCCACCTCTACTGTTTAACATGATGACTAAATGAGTATTGGATTAATAATGGGCTTACATAATATTAAATTAATGCATATGGGCCTTTTTTAGGCTTTTGGGCTTCAACATACCCAAATTTGTAATAAAAAGAATCTATGGCCTATATGAATATATGACTGTCTTAAAATTTAAACGATTTGGATTTCATGTAATAGTTTAGAATTGAAATGATATGGAAAAAATTTGTGTTGTTTTACATGATTTGGAATGTAATTTAATTTTTATATATATGATTATTTGTTTTATAAATAATTTGTTTGTTTTGTTAAGTTGTGAAGGCGATTGAGAGATTATTGATTAAGGCAGATTCGATTATAGAGATGCGATGGGTATATTTGACATCCATGGGATTCGGATTTGAAATGAAAATTATCTCCAATGGATTTCTAAATCTATCAGTTTACGTTACACCTTCAAATCCTACCAAGTATGCAGGGGTGGACCCATAATTTTTTTCAAACGGTGACACCATTTTACTATAAGAAACAAATATAAAGATATTTTTTACAAAATTAATATTGGTCTCGTGGTTAGTCTTTTGTTTTCAAAGTAGAGGTCTCAAGTTCGAGTCCTGTTATTGCATTTTATAGAAACATAATAAATAATTAAAAGCTAAAAACTACATAAATGACTATTACAAGACTTGAATCCGGGTCTACGTGCCATCATAACCACCTATATAGGCCCGCCCATGCAAGTATGGACAAAGTAAACAGACCCTTAAGTCATTCTATTGTGGTTTTGAATTTAGGGTGTAAATATGTCGGGTTGGGTTGGGTTCGGGTTCAACCCATTTATTAATTGGGTTGAAAACCTCAACCCAACCCAACTTGTTTAAGTAAATGAGTTGAGATTTTCAACCCAACCCAACTTGTTTAAGTAAATGGGTTGAGATTTTCAACCCAACCCAACCTGGTACTTAAATGGGTTGGTAGCGGGTTGATCTGTTTATGATTTTCTCAACCCAACCTGTTTAATAAATGGGTTGAACCTGGGTTGACCCATTTAATTTTAAAACTTTTAAATAAAATACAAAAGGACAAAAACATAATTCCATGACAAATACGCAAGTCACAACCACAAAACCAAATAAATTGTTCAAAGTTTCAATAAAACACAACCACAAAGTGAAATAAATTGTTCAAAGTTTCAATAACACAACAATAAAGTTAAACAAGTAAGTTTCTAGGCCTGACGTCGCTCTCTTGGCTGGAACTGGAAGGAAGTGTCGGCTAGGGTTTAGAGAATTTAGGCTTTGAAAGTTTGAACGATGGAATATTGAAATGGAAGGACCAAAGGAGTTCTGTTTAGACTTTAGTGGAATCATATTTAGTTTTTTTATTAACTTTTTAATTATTAATTATGATTAAATAATGATAATAAATTAAAAACAAGTCATAAATGGGTTACAAACAAGTTGTAAATGGGTTGAAAGCAGTTTGTAAATGAGTTAAAAACAGGTTGTAAATGGGTTGAAATCAGGTTGTAAATGGGTTGAAATCAGGTCAAAAATTTCAACCCAACCCAACCCATTTATTAATTGGGTTAGGCGGGTTAACCCATTTAACTTAAAATTGTTAAAAATCTCAACCCAACCTGCTACTATTGGATTGGGTTCGGGTTAGGTTGGCGGGTTGGATCACTTTTTGCCACCCCTAGTTTTGATTTTCGTCCAAGTTTTAAAAATAGTATATGCATAATTATCTTGAAAACTGATAAATTGTATCAAAATGAAATATTAATATTTTAAAATCCCAATTTTGGTGTTTTTCACATAACAATTAAAAAGCAAAGATTCATTAATTAATTTATTTTTCAAAATTGATAGCTTAGAGCATCTCCAACAACTTTGTTAAATAGAAAAAAAATGAGATTTTGTTTTCTAAACCTCTCCAACAGCTTTGCTATCTTGTTTGCTATAATAGAAAAAAGTTAAAATTTTTCCAAGTTTAGAGAATCCTCTAAAACTTGATGGTAGGAGAGATAAATAATTATTTTATTCAATCCCATAAATAACATTAAACTTTTATCATTTTATATTAAATTTAAAAAAAAATGTATTGAAAAGATAAATTAAAAAATATTATATTAATATAACTTGTGCTAATTTCTCTAAAATAGAAAAGCTGTTGGAGATAATTGTAATTTTTTTTGATATTTTAACTTATGATTCTCTATTTTAGAAAAATTATAGTAAACTTAGATTATTATAATACATTATATATTTTTGTTCAAGATGTTATAATATATTCTTTTAGTTGCATCATAAATATGCAAAACAAATCCAAGATCCGGTGCAAAAATACCTGAAAATCGAAGGACCGGTCATTTTGTTAATCTTAACGAAAAAAAAGGATCAAAATGTCAAAGAAAACATTTACAGTGATCAAATATCCAAAATTAGAAATTATGGACTAAATGTGCGTGTTTATAAAATAATAATGTGATCATCTTTGCAGTTCACTATAGTTTTTACTTTTGACATTGAGACCCCTGAGTTTCTAAGAATTTTCAAATCCACCGGTTAACGGAGAGAGTTGATTCGTTTGGCGGTTTGTTCATGGCGTTTTGAAATTTCATTAACCACCAGCTGACTAAATTCCAAATTTGGTTAACCCTAAAAATTGGAAGATCCCCAAATTGAAGACGAATCAATTCCTTTTCAAATGCGTTGATTTTTTTCCAGAAAAAAGTCTCAATTTTTTCCCTTCAGATTGAAGATCGACTAATCATCATTTTCTCCACCAAACTGGAACTCAACAATTGAGGAGAAAACGATTCTTATGATCGATCGGAATCAAATCTATAGATACAGATTTTTTGGTGTATATATTATACGCGTAGAGATCAATTCAGTATACAGATATAAACGAATTTGAAATTTGTGTAAATTAGGGTAGAAAAAGTGATGGCGGTAGGCGGTGTTGGTGTCGCCGGCGAAGAAGCACGGAGGGCTCACGCAGCGATGACAATGGTACAACTTTTCGCTGGAGGATCTCATGTGATCACGAAAGTAGCTCTGAATTTTGGAGTTAGCCGCCTTGTTTTCTGTGTGTATCGTGATGTTCTTGCCCTCTTAATCCTTGCTCCCATCGCCTACTTTCGCGAAAAGTTAGTCAACATCTTCCAGATCTCCATTTTTCTGTTAGATTTCAATGTCTGTTTGTTTATCTCGTCAACATTTCTGTTATTAATGTGTTTTGTTAAGGTCTGAATCATATGATTTTTCCGTAGTCGAGTGAAATTGAGATTGCTGATAATTGTTGCTTTGGACTTAAAAATAGGTCTATTATGTGTTCTTGATGTAGATGTTTTAACAGTTGAAATTTGAGATCTGCAATCAAAGATCTTGCATTTGTAATGTTTTGGTCAAATTCAAATGTTCCTTGTGGGTTTCACTTGCCCTAGCAAATGTTATGTTCAAAACAAAGTTGGGGATTTGGGAGCTTTGAGATGGTGTGGAAAATGAATTCATCAATCTATTGCTAAGATAATAACCTATTTCAATGTTAACAATTGGAAAGTTGAACCAAGTGGGCTTTGATAAGAAAGAGTTTGGGGGTTAATATGAGTACCAATCTTTGTCATTCTTGATGATGATAAAGTGATTATGGATTTGTGATGTTGTTCGATTTCATGATAATTTAAGATGTTAATTGGTGCACCTGTCTCTACTCGATCATAACATTATAACCATCATTTACATGCAAAGAACAGTTGTATATCAATCGGAGAATGTGACAGAACTAAAATTGTGGTTCCTATTTGCTATTTTTAGGAGAACCAGGCCACCTATAACTAGGCGTTTCCTCTTGTCATTCTTCTTCCTTGGGTTAACCGGGTAAGCTTACAATCTTTAAAGCTGTTCCAAAGTCTATTTTTATTGATATTCATGTTTCTCATACAAATTCTTGATATTTGTTTAACCTTGAATAGGATATTTGGGAACCAGCTTTTGTTTCTTTTTGGTCTTGGCTACACAACTCCAACATATGCTGCAGCTGTACAACCTTCAATTCCTGTCTTCACCTTTATATTCGCTACAATCATGGGGTCAGTTCCAACTATTCTTTTTTCACCTTGATTTCTTGTCAATGTTAAGCCAGCTGTATATATATGGCTTAGAACAATATGCATGCAGGCTTTGCATTGTACATAATCCCTATGTATATATCTATTTCTTCGAGTACATATGAAGTGGTTTTACATGCAGTACAGAAACAGTGAATTTACTCAGAACTGAAGGTCAGGCTAAGGTTGGAGGTACATTTGTTTGCGTCTGTGGTGCCATCTTTATGGTTATGTTTCGAGGGCCAGTTTTATTCGGGTATTCCGAAAATGACCTTGGGACACATAACGAAATTAGCGCAAGGGGTCAACCAGAGCCTGCTGGATGGCTGTTATCTATATTTATTGGTCTCGGGTTTGACAACTGGCACCTCGGCGTCCTATGCTTAATAGGGAACTGCATGTGCATGGCCGCTTTTCTAGCTATTCAGGTACATATATTAGAAATTGGAATACATATGGGACAACCTCATTTCATGTTTATTTTACTCCCTCCGTCCCAAATTAAGTGTCCACATTAGCATTTTAGTTTGTCCCAAAGTAAGTGTCTACTTTCAAAAGTAAATGTCTAATTTCCAATTCTACCCTTAATTGTGTGATGGGGAAAAATTATCTCTCTATAATTAAGGGTAAAATTGTAAATTGGTTAATTAAAAAGTGTAATGATTACAAACTCCTAAAACTGTGTGTAAATTTCATTGTGGACATTTATTTTGGGACGGAGGGAGTAGTAATTAGTCACATAGTGCTTTCATGTTTTTTTAATTTCGTCTTTAAATGCATTTTGAAGTTGGATTTGTGCTTTAAAATCAATTCAGGCTCCAGTATTGGCCAGGTATCCTGCAAGCCTGTCAGTTACAGCATATTCGTACCTTTTCGGTGTTATTTTTCTGGTATCGACAGCGTTCTTGATGAACAACGAGTCAACAGACTGGAGCTTGACAGAATCTGAGTTTTGGGCAGTACTTTATGCTGTAAGTATCTCTTCTATCCCCATTGTATTTAGGTTTCAAGCATTCATTTTTAACGTTTTTTTTCAGGGAACCATTTCATCTGCGCTAAATTATGGACTTTTGACATGGTCCAACAAGATCCTGGGACCCGCTTTGGTTGCACTTTATAATCCACTCCAACCTGCTGCATCTGCGTTTTTGTCAAGAATTTTTCTCGGAAGTCCAATATATATGGGAAGGTCTGTTCGTCACCCTTTCGTTTAAATTTACTGTTTTTAAGGCTTGTGGTAGTAATTATGCGTAAAGTCAAGTACTGTAATTTTTTATACGTAGAGCGTAGAAAGACTGTAAAACTTAAAACCCAAATTAATCTGTTTTTCGACTCTTGATTCTGTGAACAGCATTGTAGGAGGATTCTTGATCATATCAGGGCTTTATCTGGTGACTTGGGCAACATATCGTGAAAAACAACAGGCGGCTTTGGGTGGTCGCCATCCTCGGGCATCTGAGTCGCCATTGATAGGTCACATTCTCTCAGGAACACCGACCTCGTTACCAAAGATCATGGATTGAATCAGGTGAAAAATGTTGGTTATTTTTTACTGAAATTCTTGGTACTAGGACTAGTACGAAAAATATTCTGAGTAGGAATTTTCAACTTTAGGATTATACAAATTGCTGAATGTGACGTATATCTTCATTTGCGCCATCGCTAACCATACATTATATATTCCTATAACAATGTACTTTTGTTATAGTACATTGTTGCCTTGGACATTTTATTGTGCAAAAACTATGATTATTTAATCCTAAAGTCTTAACGTGTTACTCAATTCAGTCGGGCTTTGTGCTCCTAATACGTCCATAGTTTGTTGTATACTTGTTAAGCGTACGAATATTACACTAACTACGTGCTTTTGATGCTACGATTCTTCTTTATACGAACATGTGAAACGGATAACATGAAGCGTGTAAAGTGCAAACCACAATCAAGTAGATGAATTTCACCATCTACGATTACATCGGAACATTGTATGAGAAGAGATGAATATGTTTGACGGATAAGTTGCTTAAATATTCGTATTTGACGAGAATAGTATACTCATTGACGTTCTAAGACTCTTAAGCGTACCTATGATGAATATATTTGATGAATAAGTCTGTTAAGTATTTGATAATCTGTTGATCAACATTTGATGATGTGGATACTTGTTTACGAAATGTTTACGAAAGTGTTATGGTGAGGAAGATTGGCATCCATGATTCCACGTTATTAAATGTTATAATATCAACTAGTTATCGGTTAAAATGAGTACAAAATAGGAAATTTGAAAGTTTGTTACATTTATTATACAGTATGAAACCAAAATAACTTTCAATCTGTGATGTATTTGACCTTTTCATATAACAAAGTAATTAACAAAAAATTCTGTATATTATTGTTTGGATATGATTTTATTGTAATAATCTGATATGGTTATATCTATCAGAAACTTAATTTCTTAGGTGCTGTTTGTTTTTTAAGAGGTCTGAAATCTGATTTTACATCTAAAAAGTAAGAGGTGGTGCTGAAGTCTGAATGAAATACTAAGACTGTTTGTTTTTATAAAATGATAAACATCTTAATTGAATAAAAGTAGTATGTTTTAAAATTCCAACTTGAAAGAGACCACTATTTGATAACACACACATCCATACCCATCAACCATGCATTCAATTGAGAAGGAGGTAGAAGAACCCAATTCCTTAAAAAAAAATAAGAGGACATTAAGAGGTTTTCAGATTTTTTTCTAAAAATAAAACAATCTTAAATCTAAAAACCTCTTAATTTTCAGACTTAAAGAGATTTTAAGAGGTATTTTTTTTAAAACAAACAACCCCTTAGTGTCATTGATTGAATATAAATATAAGTGAATATATTTATCAATGAATATATATATATATATATATATATAATATACTGGTATATAACTAAATAAGAATTCTATATATTGTTATAATTGTGAGATTTTTTATTTATGATATTATTTCACTAAGATATTATTTTCATCTAAAACTAAAATTTTGACAACATGTTTGTTTCATATGTATTTGATTCAGAATAATATGTTTTTACGTGTAATTTTTGTTTCACAAATCATGTTGTAAAAGGAACTCATTAAGAATAAATATATATATATATTATTCTAGATTTAATCAATATTTTAAATCTTATTGTAGATGAAAGACTAGAAAGTTAACTAATTTCAAATTATGTGATTAGGATGTTAGTCGACGAATATCTAACAATTTTCATCGACGATGCGTAATCAAAAACATAAAGATTAATTAATTGAAAAAAACAAAATTAGTTCCCACAAAGAAATAAGCTGTCACTTGATAAGCTTGCTACAAATCATCATCACCATTGACACTATTGTTGCCACTTACAAAAACAAATTATAAAGAAAAAATTCTAGTAAACTCATAAAATCTAATTAATTATTTAACGTTAAAATTTTTTGTAGATAGGAAGTTATATTGATCATGGAAAAAAAAAAGAAAAAAGACAACCTGATGTTTAATGCATTGTTTGGCAAAAAAAAACTAGTTTATAAGCTTTTTTTTGTATATGTTTGAATAACCATAAGCTAACTTTTTAAAACGCTACTTGAAGTAGCTTTTTGTGAATATTCCAATATATCCCTCATTATTATTAATTAACTATTATTATAAATAAATATTAGTTTTTTAAATTTAATTATTATTAATTAATAAATATTAACTGAAAATTATTAAATATTAATTTTTAATTATTTAGAGATATTGTTGATCATATAAATTATTTTTATATATTAATCAATATATTTTAATTATCAATTACTATTATCTTTCTTAATTATTATTTGATTAATTTTTTTTCATATTATATATAACGGTTATTTAAAATCATAAGTTGATATATATTTTTTCTAAAACTTGCTTTAACAAATTTAAAATTTATTTCGCGTCTTATTTAAGAGGTCTGAAATCTGAAGTCTTATTTCGCGTCTGATTAATAAAAGGTGACGCTTTAAGAGGTTATAAGACATTAAGTTACCTCTTCTAATTTTAGACGTATTTCAGACTTAAGAGCCTCTGAAGTTTGAAAAAAAAACGGCATGAACGTAAAAACGTCTGAACGATTCAGACTTCAGAGGTATTAAAAGATTTTTAAAGAAAAACAAACAATCCCTAAACTCAATAAACATACATGTTACATCAGCATAGACGTTATCATTTCACTTAAACGCTGTTTTGGAAGATACATTAATATTAAAATCGCTTATTAGGTAAGGACCCCACCATTCTTGTTTGGTACCAATTGTCTAATCACCTATCAATTGTGTCAATACACATGAAGTCATGCTCTATTATCATAAATGGGACATGTTTACCCTTCATAATATTTAAACCATATTCTTATTTTATTTTTTAGAATATTGTAATCTGTGGTTGTAAACGGATATCCAAAAGATTAGGTGATTTATATTTGTATATGCTATAATTGATAACATAAAAAGATACCATATTATATGTACAACGATATCAAATGAGAACCACAAATATGTTATAAACCCGTGAGAATCAATATAAAAATATATGAAAACGAATTCGGATTCACCTAGTGAAATGAAAAATACACCTAAAAAATATTTAAATGGTAAAACAAATTCATGTGAAACTATAATATTATGAAATAAATATATGTGAAGCAAAATATAATAAATTCTAGCATTTAATGAAAAAATATCATGTAAAAATATATTTTTTATATCGGTTCTCACGGTTTGTAACATATTTATGGTTCTCATTTGTAACATATATATATATATATATAATGCAAATCAAATACAAACAATATATTTGTTGCTCCCCTTACAAACCAATGTGCATATGTGAACAATGTGTGCATAATCTGAGATGTATATATGCATTATTTCATATAAATGTATGTTCATTATATATATATATATATAGAGAGAGAGAGAGAGAGAGGCTCCGTAAAATGCAAACCTTGCATTTGTTGCATCCCTTACAAACCACAGTCTGCATATGTGGAGACTGGTTCTGCATATATGCATATAAATACGTGCAAGAATATACATATAATGGACATACATTCATATGGAACAATGCATATATGCAGAATCAGTCTGCACATATGCAGACTGTGGTTTATAAGGGGTGTAACAAATACATGGTTTGTATTTGATTTGTACCATATATATATATATATATATATATATATATATATATATATATATCTTATTATTTATTGTTAATTTATTCATACGAAGTAAATGAAAAAAAAAAACATTCACGTATACAGCCATTTGTAAGCAATGTTAAAATACAACAACTTTATAGTAGGTGAAGATGTATTGTAAGATTGTTAATAGGAACATGTCATGATTTTAGTTTCGAACAAGTCTGTTTAATCATGTTAACAAATTAAGAAAGTTGATGTGATGGATATATCCTTTAAATATATCAGGACATGTCAAAGAAAATAAAAAAAACATTTTTACTGAAATATTAGAAAGAATATATTCGAAAACAAAATATCAAATACAAAGCATGTAATATTTATTATTGAGAATTTAATTAAAATACCCAAAGTTTTACTTTGACTTACCATAATACCCATTTTCTCTCTTATTTTACCAAAATACCCATTTTTTCCGCGAACTCCTCCCTCGATCGCGGGTGAAAATCTTCAAAATTGGTCCCTGTCCGCGATCGGGGACCCCATCGCGGAAAAAATGGGTATTTTAATAAAATAAGAAAGAAAATGGGTATTTTGGTAAGTCAAACACAAACTTTGGGTATTTTAATTAAATTCTCTTAATTATTTTGCTACTATCCACAAGTGGATTTTTTTATAAACCATGAGGATATCCACCTTGGTTTTCTTGAAACCAAATTTTTAATGGTATTTGGAGTATATACCTATATGATTCCTAAACCATTATATATATATTTTTTCCAAATTGATTGAGGTGTTTACAAATTGATCCGAACACTCATAATTAAAAAAAATCGTGCAAAGATGACAATAAAACAAAAACACGATCAAAACCTATAACAATGAACAACCGGAGGTCAAAGAAAATCTTGTGAGGTGAATTAAATCGGCAATAAGGTTAATTTGCGTCTATGGGGATCCCCTAAAAGGTCATTAGTTTGAGTCCTATAAAACTACTATGATTTTTTTGGCTGTTCTTCAGGACCCCTTTGATTACTCAAGGTCAGTGGCGGATGGAGTTGCAAGAAGGTGGGGTCCCATCCCTCCCACTAAAATAAAAAAAAACCATTAATTTTCTAGTGTAAAAACGAAATTTTTTAATGTCATATTATGGTTTCCCTCGTTGATTTTTTGCATGTCCCCATTAACTAAAAAACCAAATAAAGTATCTTAAAATCAACCAAAAAACAAAAAAAAATCTTTTGAAATCAACCAAAAAACGAAAATTTCTCTCCAAATCAACAAAAAAACTTAAAAATCTCTCGAAATCAACCGAAAAACTTCAAAAATTTCTCAAAACCGTAGAATTAAGCTAAAACACATCGAACGACTTTGCGGACGTTTAACCTACCTTAAAGTGCCCCACTATTCAAAAATCTTGGATCCACCACTACTCAAGGTGCATGCAAGTTGTTCCGGATCCAATGATTAAAAAAGATGTGGTCATAAACATCTTTATTTTTTGAAATGAAAATTTACTTCTATATTTTAAAACCCACTATAAAAAAGTTTATTACTTATATTTCAAAAATTAAAACTTTAAAAGTTCGTTTGATTTTATATAATTTTTCTTATTACTAAATAGTTGACGAATTTGGCCTCGTAAATTTGTGTCCAACAAGTAATATGTAGCGGTCCAACAAGTAAATGCAACACGTCTCATTTTAGACGACTTTAACTATGGTCACATGTTTTTTATTTATTTGTTTTCATTTCCAATATTTAATAATGATGTCCGAAAATATTTATAAAATTCTATGATAAATCAAGTCATTTTTTGTAAGGTCGGGGTCAAACGAAGTATCATTTTGTAAGTTACGAGTCAAACAGGTCAAACGAAAACAGTCATTTTGTAAGTTACGAGTCAAACAGGTCAAAAAGCGCGATTTTGTACAAACAAATTTACACGTTTTTATGGAACCGTCAAGCGTCCTTTATGTCCTCGAGATTTCCACGAGGACTCGAGTTGCAACAAATGCAACTTCTCCACAAACGGTTCCAAGACTTCGGCCTCTTCTTCGGGTGCAAACGCCATGCAAATGCTTAGCTCTTGAACCGCCTTAGCGTAATCCCTGCCATTGAAATAAGAAAAATGAAATGCGTGGTTAACCCAGATTCATGAATTTAATCTGATATTTCATAAATAAATAAATAAAAAACCCTTTGACAAAACCGAACATTTTCGTTCGGTTTGACTTTCGGTCCGATCGTTTAGAATTACGCTCGACGAACCAAAGATTGCATACCTACTAAAGTACAACATCATGCCATGATCCCTCCTCAAAGCCCAGTTATGAGGCTGCAATATCAACAGTTTCTCCGACGCCATGATAGCCAGCCTACGATACAAAAACCAAACACAGAGTCGGATCATTTAGACCACATGTTTTTCGGGTTATCATCTTTCGGCTAAAATGAAAAGCGAGATCCGTTTTACCTAAGATCTTGAGGGCGCAACAGTGGCATGCTTGAACCATCAGTTTTGCTCCATTTCTCGTTATCATCGTGAACAGGCCTGAGCGGAGAAGTCAACATCAATCCATGGTTCTTTCTTGACGCTCGTTTCCAATGAAGCCGCTACGAAATCAAACGAAAGTCAAGAAAAACAACCATCAAAGGTAGTTTCAAAAAACCAAACCAAATGAACCCGGTATATCCCACGTGAGGTGGGTCCACGGTCCACGGAGGATAAGATGTATGCAGACCTAACCTCTACCCCAAAGAGCAGATAAGATAAATACACATACGAAAAGCTGGTTAAGTTGAGGGAATTTCTTACAATCAAATTAGCAAGATAAATCCCAATAATGTCGCGGTTTGTAGCAATGTCAAGACCAATAAGCGAATTGCAGGTTAAATCAGACGCCAATGATCTTGGGTCCTCAACACATCGTCCGTTAACAATCCCAAATAAGCTATGTCCTGAATTGACCTTAAAAAGCTCCTGAGACCAATTGTTTTTCAAGTTTCAAGCTTCGTTAAATGCTACAATATGTGTAAGCTCTAGAGTCAAACGTACCTCTGGGTTCCCGGTTTTGGGCCAAATTAGGAAGTCTTCACCGACCCGAGATCCAACAATAGTCAGATTAAGTCTTCGACAAATTTCAATGTATATTACGCTAAGCAAAATCGCTGCCAAAAGGATGATCGTAAATCAGGTGGATTGAAAATTTGAAACAAGTTATAATACGAAGAAAATGAATACATTATACGTACCACTACCACATTTGGAGCTTAAAACGGAATGCAAGTAAGAGCATTTCGAATCTACGACAGGTGATCTTCTGAAGCCGTTGAATTCGAAGAGAACTTTGTTCACTGCCTCCAAAACTTCCACCAAATGGCACCCGATGTCTCTTGAAATTAGTTCGACTTCAACTTCTTTCGCTATGCAATCCAATTCTGATAACCACTCGTCTATCTTCTTTCCTTCCATAGGCATAGCTTCGATGTGTTCCCAATTTGGGGCATCAGATGACACATTGGTGTCTTTACACTCGTTTTTGAAAGAATGGGCATCCATCTCGCGGTTAAAAGCCATAAATGCCTCATCTTCCGCAGAAATGTACAGCAAAGTCTGCAATTTGGATAGAAAAGAAAGTGAATCCTAAATATATGCTATGTTCTTGATAAAAAAGAAGATTAAAAATCAATCTTTTCTTTGGATCTTTTCCAAATAACCAAGAAAAAATGATCAATGAAGAGAGAACACAAAGACTACAAAAGATGTAATCCTACTAGAACTTCGGTTCAATCAGATTAACCCGGATCATAATTCATGATCTCCGTCTGATAAAGTTTCGTGCTTTACTGAAAAACAAGATTACCTTAGCAAGGGAGATATCTTTGTCCTTGGACCGAAACGATATTTCTTGTGTAAATCTTTCCCTTGCAGCAATGAGAACCTGAAAAAGTTTTCGCGATCATAGATTATAAACACCATACAATTATGCATTTAGATCATCAAACAAACACTATAGAAAAGATAGATCAACAAAGTCACATAAAAGCATAATAAGGGTATTGAAGATATATGACAGAAAATGTAAAGTTAACATGAATTCAGACCTCATGGTAGGATTTGGGAGGGGAAAAGTGATGGGTTTTCACGGTGGCAATGGTTGTCGAATAGCTCGATTTCCGCTTGTTTTGCAGCGGCAGGGCGGAGGCCGGGGTAGCAAAATTGATCATCTTATTGGGTTTGTCATCACCATACCTGAATATGGTAATACAGAATAAACCCATATTGCCATATGCACAATTTCTTCTCCAATTGATTTATATATGCTATACAAGTAACAGATAGAGCTAAACAGTATCAAAAACCCTCATCCAAACAACAACAAATTGCAAAACAGTTGAAAGTGAACAAACCCCATATGCTATAATTCTTGAGTTAACAGGAGTAAATCAAGATCAAGATCAAAATCATTATCAGTACCTGAGGGTAGGCCCACACATTGAGGAACTAGTCATGTGGTTTTGATGACAAAATCCAGAGAGTGATACAAGCAACATTCTTTCTTCAAGAAAAGTTGAAACTTTACAAGAATCAAGAGTCAAAGAAAAGATGAGAAATTTATGGATTCAAATGTAATCTTTAGCAGAAAAATGGGCATCAATGGAGTTACAAGAAGGAAAAGATGCAGGGTTAGGTGATGATGAGGCCATCAAATTACAAAAGAAAGCTCCCAGTGACAAGGAAGAGGAAGAGGAAGACAACAAGGGTGCTGATGATGCAGATGAAAAGAAAGAAAAGTGATGACAGAATATATAGTGGAAGATGACACTGCTTCTTGTAGTATAGCCAAGATCCATTTGGGTGGGTATTTTAGGTTTCTTTATGGAAGAGGCTAATTGCACGCCTAATTGCACCTCATGATTATTTTTTTTTGTTTTTATTTTTTTTTATCTTTTTCTATTTTATTTATTTATTTATTTGTATTATATAGTTTAAAAATGTTTTTTTACTGTTTGGTTTTATTTAAAAATAAATAAATATTTATAAATATAAATATTACTAATTTTTTATAATTATATAATTATATAATTATAAAAATAAAACATAAACATTGCGATTTAATATATAAATAGAACATAAAATAATCTATATTACATTCGATTATTCTAAAATAACATTATCCGTAGTACAATTAACACGTAAAAGTCGCTCGTACTTCTGTATTCGATCTGAATACGGGGTAGCTCATCCTGCAGCACACGAATAACTGTAGTGGAAAAAATGTGGTATAATAGTAGGGAACGGGTATCCTTCTGCCATATCTAATTTCACATAATGGTTACCATTAACGTACCCAATTGTAAAAGCAACATGTTGATACCACGTTGGCGGAGTGGACCTAAGCGGCAAGTACGTCCCACCGCCTGCCATATTTATAACGTGTAATATCACATTATACTTTGAAGCAATCAAGACACATATTTCAGGCATTGTCATCCAGTGTTCAACTGGTGCACCTCGATCTGATTGAAAGAAGTTTAAAGTGTTGTAAACAATATTCCAATATTGACCTCCAAAAACGTTGATGTATTTTGTATTGTGTGCATCACAATCGAGCTTCATTTTCAGACAATCGTCTTGCATATGCATGTCCCTCCAAATGTAATGCAAAATCATGATTATGTGCATCACATATCATAGCTAAAGTCCAACAATCATTACCCAAATGATTCCCTACCAAGTGAAATGGACAATTTGTTTTTCTTGTGCCAGTATGTTTACTAGAGGTTTTGTTACTCCTGTGCGTACCACCACAATCACATTGAAATTCTACTTTATCATTTTTGCTTCTTTTAATAACAATAACGAAACCAAGTGAATATCCCATATTGCGTACCCAATCAATTAGATCTTTATGAGAATTAAACACTTGAAATTGACTTTTTTTGGTTACAAACTACTAACTTTACCAGATAATTTAACAAGATAAAATGAAACATAAAGATACCATATCATAAGAGAAAGAACATACCTTATAAACAGCAGAAATCGAAACCCTCAGTTAAAATAATGAACTGAAATTTCTCTTTTTCTAACCAGAAGGACTGGAGCTTTTGGATGTTGCTGAGTGCTGCTATAACTTAACAACCAAAATAATCGTATATAAACTAAAATATATTAAAAATACATTTTGTTATTACAAATTATATATTATTGTATTCGTCTCGTCAATACCTTCGAAATGAGCCCAATATTGAATATTTTTTGATTTAATCATATTGGGCTCATTTCGAAGGTATTGACGAGACGAATACAATGGTATAATTTATAAAAAAAGGAAATATATATATATATATATATATATAAAACAAAAAAGAATAACTATATATATATATATATATTTCTATATTTCTAATATATATAACAAAAAAATAACAATATATATATATATATAAAAGTAATATATATATATATATATATATATATATATATATATATATATATATATATATTTGAAAAGAAATGATTGCATCACGATCGTGCTTCGGCCTAGCCATCACCCGATCAGGAGAACAATCCTATCATTAAACTTTCGACCGTTACAGAGAACATTAATACAAAACAAATGAAAGACTGAAAAACACCGTAACAATTCGGACAAGATAAAAAACGAAAGTGTCTCGTAGTCAAGTGAGCCGCTTCGTTAGCTTGTCTATCCACCGCATGGATCGAGATAATCTCCCGACGAACCTGAACTTCCCGAGGAAAGGCAAGGCCCCTGCAGTTCCAATTGGAGGTGATCAAAGAATTGATTCCTCTTCTTTTTTGCAAAACCACAGCCTGAAGGTAAGGAGAGAAACAGTGGAAATGTGCCACCTTCCTTTGACGATTTCCTCCTTTTTGAAAGTGGATATGGTCCACTTTACTTTCTTGATTTTTCCTATCTGCTGATCTTGCCAAGTAACCGAAATGAAATTATTTTTCTTACTTTGGTTTTAGGGGTATTGGAATTTCCAACGTTTCCGGTATTTCCACATTTTTGCTACCCTTAACGTTACCATGTACTCTCCAGAGACTTTGACCATTTCACCATATATATATATATATATATATATATATATATATATATATATATATATATATATATATATATATATATATATATTTCTATATTTCTAATATATATATATAACACATAAATAACAATATATATATATATATAATCTATACATATAATAAATGAGTAACTAACATGCCACATGTCGTCTTCTGGTGAGCCGACTTCATTGTTTTCCGCCTAAACATGTATCTGGACGCATTTACATTATAGGTTCAATGATCACACTCACATTCACTCCTCCTTAAATCTCTCATTAATTCAATTTTTAATTTTTATACCTTACATTTACTACCCTTATAATTACCTATGTAGTTTACTTTAAATCCCTTACTTTTTTATTTTTCGTTTTAGACTCTTATTATATAAACATAAATAATCTATATTAACTAAAATGCATTAAAAAACATTTTTATTTTTTACAAATTATACCATTGTAATCGTTTCGCCAATATCTTCGAAATGAGCCCAATATTGAATATTTTTGTATTTAATTATATTATTAAATATCATAAATATATACAAATTAATGTGTCGTAATTAGAGTTAACTTCATTTTGACTAATATTGAATATTTTAGATACATATGTACATATCCATACTTATAATAAATTCAAAACAAATTCCGTAATCCCAAAAATACGGGATTTACTTCTAAGTTTAAATTCAAATTATTGATATAGCTTGATTTTTTAAATTCAATTTTATTATAGACTAATTAACGTTAATTATTCAGTTCTAATTCAAAAAAAATTACCCTTATTTCATCCCAAAATAAACTTATTTTACCCATAATAATGTATGTTAAGTGCATTTTATGCACCTAACTTTGTATATAATAGTTGCATTTTCGTTATATTTTTAGTGCTTAGTTTAGCCTTTTCATGCATTATTATTCTATCTCTTCTTACTTTCTTTAATCACGGTTGGAAATTCTTTTGGGAATAGTTTTTATGCTTTTGGTATTTATTTTGTGCAGATTGTGTGTAATTTGAAAGGCGAGATGGGCGGAGGCATGCTCATGAAGAAGAAAGAAGGAAAAGATGAAGTGTACGTGAGCAAGGAAGCGGAGAGCAAAGGAAAGAAGATGGTTGGAAGCAAAGAAAAGCACTCGATTTAGCACTGGAAGTTGCTGCCGTACTTTCACGGGCGCGAAGGAATCTCCCCGGCCGTGAAAGTCAATTTGGCTTTTAATTTCCTGGGCCTTTTTCCACTTTGGGCTTTTGGGCCTTTTAGGTTTATGCTTTAAGTATATTAGGCCATTTCTTTTAGAATTAGACACACTTTTTATCACACGACAATTTCAGTTTTCTAGAGAGTAGTTTTCTATTTGAACGAGTTCTTCAAGGAATTGGGGAAGAAGATGAATCTTCAACAAGCTTAGGCCATTGGAATCCGACTTGCTCCCGGGTTTCATACTAGTATCTTCTTCCATTTCTTCTTTAGTTGCTTAGTTGTTGAATTCTTGTTTTTCCCTTGTTTGAAAACAATATTTTGTTAATCAATCGTTCATGTTCGTAATTGAAGTGTTAGATTTAGTTTCCTTCATCTCTCTTGTGTTCGTTATACTCTCTCTACTCTTTTGCATCTCTATTTTTCCCTTTTACCCTAATTTCTGCACTTTAACTATAATTTTCTACTCTTAGTTTAAAATTCTGCACTTTGTTAAATTTCTGCACATAGTTTTAGGTTAATTAATTTTCTGCACATGTTTGTTTAGTAGTTTATTGTCTATCTTTCATTTGTTAGTGTTTAATTGTTGTTAGATTGAATCTAATGTAGTTTCTTTGTTAGTCTAGGTTTAATTTTGATTTTTATTCCGTTAGAGTCTAATTAAGTACTTTGTGTTGGTCTCGTTTAAAGAGTTCGTTTAATTGGGTAATCATCTCCTTAGGATTAAAGTTTTGGTATTGATCAATTATTCTTAAAACGGATGTTGAGTTTTAATCCATTTTGATTTTGACGAAAGTTGAATTGATTTAATTGGGTTCCAACAAAATGTCTAGTAATTCAATTGGTTGTTGATAAAAACGAAAGTTTAGTCTTCACTTGAGTCGAATTGATCAATGACAACGGTTATAACATGTGAATAGTTAGGGACGTTGATTGGGAAATACATTCGTTTTAAATCTTAATGTTTCTTCCCAATGTATATGTGTTGCGAAAGTAAATACATATCTTGGTTAGAAAAGCTTTCTCACCTCGAGAGAGGGTTGAAGTAACTTTGAAAAAAAAATGAATTCCCACCATTACCAAAATCCAAGGTTGATATTACCCAATGTTCTTAGTTTTAGTCGTCTTTTTTCTTATTTAATTTTAGTTCTAATTGCTTCTTATTGTTTCTCTTTCCTTTAATCTCTTTTGTTTTAAGTTCAATTATGTCAGGATCGAATCTTAACAAGATTAACAATACTTAGAATTCAGAATTAAAGAATCTGCGGAATAGAACTTTAATTCCCACAATCAAAGAACAATATATCAGAAAACACACAGTTGTTTGTATTCACTGTTTCGACTCACAAGATTACAATCAAACCTCAATCTTGATGAACAGGCTCAACAAGACGACTTCTACTTCTCTAGAAATAGGGTTCTTAAACCTTGAGGTTAATTCTCTCTAAAACACAATCGAATTCTAATTGTATTTTCTCTTGTATATCGTCTTTTTAATAGCTATCTATCAACACTATTTATACACAATAATTACAAGATAACTATCAAAAATTAAATGATCTTCAGAATATTCTTTTAAGTATATCTTCAATCATTCCATCTTTATCTCCTTCAATCTCGCATTCCATGTTCTGATCCCAAGCAGTATTAATAATCTTCCAGCAGTAGTAATCTTCGATATGCCCAAGCAGTACTAACAGTTTTCGTAAGACACCAGCAGTACTAACTTTTGTTCAGCAGTATTAACCATGTACCAGCAGTAGTAACTTGTCTAGCAGTACTAATCATGTTCTTGCAGCATTAATGACTCAGCAGTACTAACCTTGAACTAGCACTAGTATCTTTGTTCTGGCAGCACTAACATTGATGTGGCAGTAGTAATGTTGTTCTGGCAGTACTAACCATACTTAGCATATCTTCAGTTCCCAACAATCTCCCCCTAACTTGACTTTTCAGGATGAGAAGTTAAGTTCTTCAGATGATGCTTCCAAAACCTAATCATCAACGCATAAATTTGGATCCAATCCCAGACTTTGATTGAGAATCCTTTTTACAAGGTATCTTGCCATCTTAGAGTCTTTGTCACTCACCAACTTAGCATGCAGCATTCCATTCAACTTTTTCATGCTGTGCTTGTATACAACATCCACCAAATAATATTCATGAAATGTATTGTCAAGAGAGATGACATACACTCCACAATTCTCAATGAGCATCCAGTTGGTAATGACTTGAAAATTCCTTGCCAACAAATACTGAACTGCTTCTGGTTTGAACATTAAGCACAAGTATTCAAGAACCATCTTGGTGATAGACATACCTTGCTCTGTCAGCATGTTTCCATTTAGCCTCATTCCCACCTTGAACATCTCTTCCAAGTCAGATCTAGAGCATGTTCTGATAAGTTTTCCCCAAGTAGGACAAACTTCAAACTTTCCATCTGCCCTTTTGATTCTGATGAACTCCTTTCTTCCATCTTTCAATGTGTCCCAGAACATGATTTCAGGAGCCATAGAAGATATTGGTTCAGCTTGGATTGGATTAGTATTAACCACAGTAATATACAAATCACATTGAGCATTTGGCAGTGATTGTACATTGCTTGGTTGGCCTGAGGGAGTTGCCACTTCTTCTTCAGCAACTTTTGGATCAGATTTCTCTTTCACTGCTTCCTCTTGGGCTTCTTCTACAGTTGGATCCACCCTTGGCTTCTTTACATCTTTCTTCTTTGAAGCTATGGCCTTTGTTCTTGGCCTTTTGGTTGACATCATCTTTGTTCTTTTAAAAGATTTAACAGCTTCAGGAGTGGTTTCAGCTGTTTCTTCTTTGTGGCTCTCAGCAGCACTAACAGTTTCTGCTGCCTTTTGTTTTTCAGCAGCAGTAACCATTTCTACTGCTATAGCTGTTACTGCTTCTTTTATAACCTTTAATGCTGCTGCTTCAACACTACCCTTCACAATCCAATATATCTCTGTATCAATCTCTGCTTTAGTTACTGTAGGAACAGATTCTGCTTTCTTCTCACTTTCAATTACTGCTGCCTCCACAAGATTCTTCAAAATTTCAGTTACCGCTGCTTCAGTCTCAGACACTGCAGCATTATCTGTTTCTACTTCTTTTGCAACCTCAGCAGCAGTAACCGTTTCTGCTGCTGGTTCTGTTTCTGCTTCCTTTGTAAGATCAGCAGCAGTAACGGTTTCTGCTGCTGTTTCTGTTTCTGCTTCCTTTGTAATATCTGCAGCCTGCTCAGACTCCCCCTCAACCTTATACTCATACTCCCCCTCAATGTTTGCATCCTCCATGTTTAGATCAGAGTCTGACTCCCCCTTTTTGGAAGCATCAGAGGTTGTTCTTCTCCTTCTCAAAACATACTGAGCTTTCTTCCTTCTTTGTAGCAGTTTGGTGATCAGCTTTTTATTCTTTTCTATTTTGGTGTTTTGATGAAGAACCACCTTCTTAAGCTCATCAATTTCCTTCTGCTGATCCATGACCTCAATGTTGATATTTGCAATAGTTTCCATCAATTCCTCGTACGTATATCTATCCTCACCCTGTTTAGGAGTTTTTACCTCCCTTAAAGGATCATTGGAAGTTTTAGCAGGTGTCTCTTGCCTAGCAAAAGCACTACCTACCCCCTTGGTTTCTTGGCACCTGGGACCTCTGGATGATTTCTCACCCTGAGTTGCCGTGAGGAAGGTCTTAGGTATTTTACCACTGGCCTTCTCTTTGCTAGCAGAAGTAGTGGCAGCCTTGCGACTCACATGCTCAACCTTCTCCTTAGTGAGCACCTTCTTGGGGTTGGGAGACACCCCTGTGGTTTCCCTTTCGATATTCTCTAATGGATAATGCTCCACTAGAGGGCTTAAAGGCTTCGGGCTCTTAGGAGATACATCAAGGGAAGAAACCTTGTGGACCTTTCTTCTTTCAAATTTCTTGGTTATTTTGGGAGTGGGTCGTTCAAGAATGGACTGAGGGATTACTTTTGTGATGGAAGGTTGGGATTGGTCATCAGTGGGTGTGTCTAATGAGGGCCTTGACCCTGATGCCATACCTTCATTTGTGTGGGACACAACCATCATTGTAGAGAACAATGGTGTGTCAACTCCTTCCGAGTCCCTAGGAAGTCTCCTCATATTTGAGAAAACCTTCCCTTTAGGGGATTTTGGTACATATACCTCATCAAATAGAGGTATATCCGTCAATTCCTTAGTTATCACTTCTTGAACAAACCTTGGATACATATAAAACCGCTTTTTGGATTCCAGGTTTGATACAAGATCATTGAAGAGCATTGCTGAAAAATTGAACTTTCTGGCAGTGGCTAAGCAGACCAAGGCATAAGCAATGGTACTGCTAAACTCACTCCATCCAGTTGTTTTCTTTGAAATACAGTGCATAAGAGTATGAACAAGAAATCGCCATTGAGTGTAAAACTTTGACTTGTAGAATTTAAAAACTCCAATGGGACCTTCATACCCCATTCTTTGTAAAGTTGAGTATAGTTCTTCATTGGAAATAGAAGTTATACCTGAGGCATCATCCAATCGAAGAGTGATGCGAAGGAGTTCTTCTGAAACTTTCAAGGGTTTGTCACATACCCTTGTTTGGATGACTTTCTGCCCATCTTCGGATTCCACGGTGGCATTGGCCCAAAATTGCGTCTGATGCTCGATGTAGATAGTTGGATTCACCGTTAGGGCATAAGAAATATGAGTGGACTTGAGAAAATCCACAATGTCGTGAAATCCTGCGGCCTGCTTCGGCTTCTGAAGCATCGCAATCTCATTATGCTCATCGACAAACTCCATAATCGTCGTTCTTCCTGAGGATTTGGATAGAAAACACAAAGATTCTAGGGAGAAAAGGGTTAGAGCGAGAGAGAGAAGTTGAATGCGAAGAGACGTCATGAGCTTTGGCGGGCTAAAAGAGTATTTATAGCAGTAGTAGCCCTAATTTTCTATAAAGGCAGTATTAACGACTTAGCAGTATTAACGACTTAGCAGTATTAACTGCAAGGCAGTATTAACTACACAAGCAGTATTAACTACTTAAGCAGTATTAACAACAGAGCAGTATTAACTACTAAGCAGTATTAACTACTAAGAAGTATTAACGATTGAGCAGTATTAACTGCAAGGCAGTATTAACTACACAACAGTATTAACTACACAAGCAGTATTAACTACTTAAGCAGTATTAACAACAGAGCAGTATTAACTACTAAGCAGTATTAACTACTAAGCAGTATTAACGACAAAGCAGTATTAACTACTAAGCAGTATTAACTGCAAAGCAGTATTAACTACTGAGCAGTATTAACTACTGAGCAGTATTAACTACTGAGCAGTATTAACAGCAAAGCAGTATTAACTACTGAGCAGTATTAACTACAAAGCAGTATTAACTACTGAGCAGTATTAACTGCAAAGCAGTAGTATTGGCTAGAACACTGGCAGTAGTAACTCTGCACTAGCAGTAGTAACTCTGCACTAGCAGTAGTAACTCTGCACTAGCAGTAGTAACTCTGCACTAGCAGTAGTAACTATACTTGCACTTTGCAGCACTTGTCAAATCCTCAAATGTCATCTTACCTTTTGACACATTACTTTTACCACTTATCTTACCTCCTGCAGGATTATTTCCAAAAGCAACATGTCCTCCATTAATTCTTTTGAAATTCTGGAGGCAGGCCATGTTACCTGTCATGTGCCTGGAGCAACCACTATCAACATGCCAGATGCTCTTCCCCTTGAGCTGTTGGTTGCCCTGCACCTAAGATAAATCAATTAGTTTTTATTGGGAACCCAAGCCGAAGTGGTCTTGGGTCTCCCTTGCTCATCAAAGTACTTGCATTGAGTTTTGATGAGGTTTTTAAACTTAGGTACTGCAGAATTTGAGTACTTTGTCAATATAATTGGTCTAGCAGCATAAACACTAGAGGCAGTATTAACTTTAGAAGAAGTACTAACAGAGTCAGCAGTACTAACAGAGTTAGCAGCACTAACAGAGTTAGCAGCACTAACACTGCTAGCAGCACTAATTTTTGAAGAAGTACTAACAGTGTTAGCAGCACTAACACTGCTAGCAGCATTATCTGAGGCTGCAGTACTTTTAGGAACCCACATTGTGACACATTCTTTTTCAGGCTTTTTCTTCATGTGGCTTGTGGCTTTAGTTTGTTTCTTAGCCACATGGTTCCTAACAGGTTTCCTATAACCAGAGGATTTTTGAAAACTTCTTTGAAAATTCATTCTTTGGTTAACAGGATTAAAATAACAGTGTTTGGCAAGATGATTCAATTTACCACAGATAAAGCAAGGTTTTGGTCTGTTAATCCTTTGCAGATCAACTCCTTGCTTTTGTGCCCACTGGTTATTCCAATTTCTTTGATTTCCCCTCCTTTTATCATGTTTTTGGGGCTTATTCTCTTGAGATTTCTTGCAAGAACATTGTTCACAAGTTTTAGAGTTCACAACAGTGGTCTGTGTATAATGAACTCCCTTTCCCTTGTCAGTCCTTTTCATCTCATTGTTCTTAACACATGGACTTTCACATTCCTCATCAGATCCTACTTTTTCAGTCTCATCCTCAACAACTACTTCATCTAATGGATCTACTTCAGTGGCTCCTTTAGGTAAGTCCTTCCTATCCTTGGTTTCTAATAGGTCTGACTTAGGAGGGATGTAGTTGTTATTGTAGGGTGGGGGTGTGGCATTGTACCCTATTCCTGGTTTCAACTTACTATGGATTTGAGAGTTGATTATGTTGTCCATGACTTTAGAGGCACAAGTAAACTTTTCTACATCAAGTTTAACTTTCTCAAGCTCTCCTTTTAGTTTCTCACACTCTTCCCTAGACTCTTTCAGTTGGAACTCCAGACCACCCTTTTCCCACTTCCAGTAGTTTGTATCATATGAGTGTTGAAGTTTATTGGCTTGAAAAGCCTTAATTTGTTCTTCAAACCTCTCAACAATCAATACATAATCTCTTATGTCCTTTTCTAATCTCTTAAGGTCATCACACATTCCCTGATTGTGATCTCTATACCTTTTAACAGTGTCTATACAAGCTTGAGAACAGAGATTAGATTTTACCTCAGTGGGAATATCTGAAACTTCAGCCATAAGAGCTTGATTTTGAATGGCCTCTTCTGCTTGATCACTCCAATCAAAAGTACCGTTTGATTCAAAAGAATTGTCCATAATAATTGTAGAATTCTAAGAAACACAAGCTCTGATACCACTTGTCAGGATCGAATCTTAACAAGATTAACAATACTTAGAATTCAGAATTAAAGAATCTGCGGAATAGAACTTTAATTCCCACAATCAAAGAACAATATATCAGAAAACACACAGTTGTTTGTATTCACTGTTTCGACTCACAAGATTACAATCAAACCTCAATCTTGATGAACAGGCTCAACAAGACGACTTCTACTTCTCTAGAAATAGGGTTCTTAAACCTTGAGGTTAATTCTCTCTAAAACACAATCGAATTCTAATTGTATTTTCTCTTGTATATCGTCTTTTTAATAGCTATCTATCAACACTATTTATACACAATAATTACAAGATAACTATCAAAAATTAAATGATCTTCAGAATATTCTTTTAAGTATATCTTCAATCATTCCATCTTTATCTCCTTCAATCTCGCATTCCATGTTCTGATCCCAAGCAGTATTAATAATCTTCCAGCAGTAGTAATCTTCGATATGCCCAAGCAGTACTAACAGTTTTCGTAAGACACCAGCAGTACTAACTTTTGTTCAACAGTATTAACCATGTACCAGCAGTAGTAACTTGTCTAGCAGTACTAATCATGTTCTTGCAGCATTAATGACTCAGCAGTACTAACCTTGAACTAGCAGTAGTATCTTTGTTCTGGCAGCCTAACATTGATCTGGCAGTAGTAATGTTGTTCTGGCAGTACTAACCGTACATAGCATATCTTCAGTTCCCAACAAATTAGATAAAAATCAAACCAATTTATCTGATTCGCATGACTAATCATGATTATTAAGTAGTTAATGTTTAGACCGTCACCTCCCCGTGATCGACCCGTATGCTACATAACCCGTACGCTTGCGGTATAAATTTAAAACACATCAAGTTTTTGGCGTCGTTGCCGGGGAGGCGACTAGCCTAGCATTAACTTATATTTGATCTACTAGTCTATGTCTTTACCCCATTTCTTTTTATGTTTTCATTTCGTCATCTCATCTTTTATTTTGTTTAACCGTGTGCTTGAAGTTTTTGTTTGTGTAGTTTGGCCAACTTGCAGACGGGATGAAAAGTCACGATTGGCGAAAAAGGCGGTGAGTGACGAGCCATCGAGATGTTTGTTTGGTGAGATCGAGATATTATTACCTTTAGAAATAATGAGTGATTTTGTCTCTATCTCATTAATCCCTTCTCGTGTGCTATTTTTATTATTCTCTCGGTTCGGTATTTTTAATGTCAAGCCGAACATCACCGATCCGTCTTTCTCCATCCCTTGTTTAATTCTCGGCTATGGGTAACGTAACATGTTATACAACGAATACACATCGATCATACGGTGTCTTTTGTATTTACGCAACCCATACAAATCGGTGAGCAAATAAGTCAATCCTTTGACTTTCACTGATTTGTACACTCTTTACTCCCTAATAGTATATGTTGGTGCAAGTGTACCACATCTCTATATATTTATATATATTTATTTTGATGATTACAAACACACCGTATTATTGTTTATCTAACAATCCAATCCAAGTGTACAGTTCTTGAAGAACACGAAGATTTTATCTGAAGAGTTCAAGACGGAAGATTTACGTTGTCATTAGTGTTTATAATTTATAATGATAAACACCCTAAAATAATATACCACTTGGATATTTCTAAAAACCCAATTTTAATTAATTAAGGTTTATTGAGAAGATCCAGCAGATTGGTTGCGTCTTGGAGAAGTTACCTATTTCTGACGCCGGCATACCGCGAAGGTTCAGGCGGTATACCGCGGTGTTTAGCCGGTATACCGCGGGTACAGTCTGCACGGTATACCGCGGTGTTTAGCCGGTATACCGCGGGTACAGTTTCCGTTTGTTTTTGCAGGGTTGACCTTTCTCTTCTGACACGTACTTTATTACTGCACGGTATACCGCGTGCTTTTGGCGGTATACCGCGGATGCTTATATCCGTTGGAAGAGCTGCTATATAAATGCATGCGAAGGTGGAGAAGAAATACAGATATACAGATACAAACCAACAGCCATCTCCTCATCTGATCTCTCCCAACTAATATTCCATACTACATATTATCACTACATATTTATTTTATAAAACGTTTTTATAAAATATCCAAGTGATAAATATTATACAAGAGTGATTTCCATTGTGAGTTATACTCCTCTTGTAAGTGTTTGAATAACGGGTGTGTGATCCTGTATATCTCAATAAGCTAGAGCTTGAGAGCCTATTGCTTTCCTTTGTATTTGGTTTGTATTCTACCGTAAAGAATACGTTTATTGGATCGTGTCGGGAAGTGTCTCGGCTAGTGATTTACCAAGTTGTGGTAAATCACTAAATCTCCGTGTCAAGTATCTCTATCCCTTATCTCTTTATATTTCCGCTGTGCATTTAATTATATCTGTTTATATAATTATTGTATATTCATTGCATTTATACTCTGCTTTATTTACTATATTTATACTATCCTGTATTTATACGTATCTGTTGTGTTTTCATATACTCTGTTGTATTTACATTATTAAGATATTTTTATAAAAGAATTTTTGAAAGTAAAAGTTTTAAATACAACCTTACCCCCCCCCTAGGTTGTCCAACAATTGGTATCAGAGCGGGGCTTTCAAAAATCGTCTATTTAATTTTTTAAATCCGTTTTTGTTATGGCTCAACAAAATGCTTGTTTTTCTAAATCTCTTCTTATTGATTTCGAAAATTTTGATCTTTGGGCAAATTCTTTTGAACGTTATGTTCGTGGGATAAATCAAAATATTTGGGATATTATTATTAAAGGAAATTTCAAACCCACAAAATTTCAAAACAACAAAGTTGTTGAAAAACCTAGCTCGGAATGGTCCGACGAAGATAAGGATAATTGTTGTTTAAATTATGAAGCCAAAAATTTTCTCTTTTCGGTTCTTACTAACGATGATATTGAGCGTGTTTATCTCTTTGAAACTGCTCGTGATATTTGGGAGAACTTGAACATCACCTATGGTGAAAACTCAAAAGAAAAGAGAGACGAAACCCGAGATCAAAGAAATGAAGAAACTTGTCTCATCGTCGACTGCGAGAAAGAGGTATGTACTTCATACTCAAGTTTTTCTAGTTGTAGTGATAACGATGATGATATTGATATGTTAAATGTCTCTTTTCAAAAATTGATTGTTCTCGTAAATAGTTATAAAAATGAGAATGCTAAATTAAAAGAAGAATTATTATTATGTCAAAATGAGTTGAATAATTGTAAACAAACCATTGCATGTGATAATAAAATCAAAAATGAGTTAAATGATAAAGTTATCACTTTAGAAAAGAAAGCATGCGAAAATATTGTTTGCAAATCATGTGATGTTTTAAATGAGAAACTTGCATGTTTAGATAAAAGAATAGAAGAAAATGACATATGTGCAAAATGTGATATTCTCATAAATGATAATGCTTGTTTAAAAGCTAAATGCGATTTATATGAAAAAGATAATATGTTAGCTAAAGCATTTCAAAATAGCAATGATAAAGTGTTAAAAATGCTAAATATGTCTAATCGCATTAATTGTAGAAAAGGCATTGGTTCTAATACATGTATTGATACGTGCTCGTGTATTCAAATTAAAAAGTGTTTTGAACCACCTAAAGTTGAAACGAGAAAACCTTATGTGCAAAAACCCCCATATATGTCAAAAATGAAAAATGTGAATTATGGGAGGAAACCGTATGCTCGTATGTATAATAGTAATTTTTCTAGACCTAATGCGAATATAAATGCTTCATTTTATGTGTATGATAAATACAATCGCAAAATTAGAATGGTTAGAAAATGGATTCCGAAAGGAATGTTTAATGTTGACAATCCCGGTGGGATGCGTTTGTGGTTTTAAACAAATTTTGTGGATTGTATGTTGTCATGTTTTATTTTATGTCGACAACATATTTTAATTTTTTTTTGCAGTTTATGTTTTATACTAACTGTTAAAAGGACCCATAAGAAAAGGGTACCACGAAAAATTTTCTTTGCCTTTTGTAGGTGTTTCCTGACGAGGATATAATACGTGTTTCCTGACGAGGATATAATACGTGTTTCCTAACGAGGATATAATACGTGTTTCCTGACGAGGATATAATACGTGTTTCCTGGCGAGGATATAATACGTGTTTCCTGACGAGGATATAATACGTGTTTCCTGACGAGGATATAATACGTGTTTCCTGACGAGGATATAATACGTGTTCCCTGACGAGGTCATAATACGTGGTAATTTTTTGCTCACATAAAATTAACCAAAAAATCGAAGCCTTAAGATCCTTTTTTTTTTGTGCAAGTGTTTCTTTTTGGTTATTTTGTTTTATGTCTATTATATGCTTTTTTATGCATATTTTTTTGTCCCTCAAATTTTATAATTTGTTATTAATTTGAGGGGGAGCTTTTTATCTTTTAACCATGAGATTATGCTCTCTCAAATATATGCATATTTTGAGGGGGAGCATCTCTCGAGGGGAAGCATACCGTCTTTCTTGACCCTTTTTGTTTCGACAAACGGGGGAGAGAAACCGCATATGCTCATGCTTAGCGGTTGTGTTTGTCATCATCAAAAAGGGGGAGATTGTTGGTGCAAGTGTACCACATCTCTATATATTTATATATATTTATTTTGATGATTACAAACACACCGTATTATTGTTTATCTAACAATCCAATCCAAGTGTACAGTTCTTGAAGAACACGAAGATTTTATCTGAAGAGTTCAAGACGGAAGATTTACGTTGTCATTAGTGTTTATAATTTATAATGATAAACACCCTAAAATAATATACCACTTGGATATTTCTAAAAACCCAATTTTAATTAATTAAGGTTTATTGAGAAGATCCAGCAGATTGGTTGCGTCTTGGAGAAGTTACCTATTTCTGACGCCGGCATACCGCGAAGGTTCAGGCGGTATACCGCGGTGTTTAGCCGGTATACCGCGGGTACAGTCTGCACGGTATACCGCGGTGTTTAGCCGGTATACCGCGGGTACAGTTTCCGTTTGTTTTTGCAGGGTTGACCTTTCTCTTCTGACACGTACTTTATTACTGCACGGTATACCGCGTGCTTTTGGCGGTATACCGCGGATGCTTATATCCGTTGGAAGAGCTGCTATATAAATGCATGCGAAGGTGGAGAAGAAATACAGATATACAGATACAAACCAACAGCCATCTCCTCATCTGATCTCTCCCAACTAATATTCCATACTACATATTATCACTACATATTTATTTTATAAAACGTTTTTATAAAATATCCAAGTGATAAATATTATACAAGAGTGATTTCCATTGTGAGTTATACTCCTCTTGTAAGTGTTTGAATAACGGGTGTGTGATCCTGTATATCTCAATAAGCTAGAGCTTGAGAGCCTATTGCTTTCCTTTGTATTTGGTTTGTATTCTACCGTAAAGAATACGTTTATTGGATCGTGTCGGGAAGTGTCTCGGCTAGTGATTTACCAAGTTGTGGTAAATCACTAAATCTCCGTGTCAAGTATCTCTATCCCTTATCTCTTTATATTTCCGCTGTGCATTTAATTATATCTGTTTATATAATTATTGTATATTCATTGCATTTATACTCTGCTTTATTTACTATATTTATACTATCCTGTATTTATACGTATCTGTTGTGTTTTCATATACTCTGTTGTATTTACATTATTAAGATATTTTTATAAAAGAATTTTTGAAAGTAAAAGTTTTAAATACAACCTTACCCCCCCTAGGTTGTCCAACAGTATAATTCTTCGTCAAGCTCGCGACGATAAACGAGTCACTCTTTCTCTCCCCTTTTATTTAATTCTTCATCAAACGAGTCTCCGTTATCCCCTCTTTGTTCTACAATAATTTTTCAGTTTTTCGGGCTTCAAATGCTTGAAAATCGACCCCAAAAGTGTTTTATACCATTTATAAATATGTGTGTCGGTGTATATATAGATATTTTCTAATTTTATCGTGTGTTTAAGTTCTAACCAAACGCCCCGCCAGTGAGAAAATCTTCCGAAGAGTGAAATTTTGCGTCAGTTTAAAATAAAAGTTTCTGTCCAAACTCCCCGCCCGTGAAGAAATCTCCCCGGCCGGGGAGGGCCGAACTCCCCGGGCATGAAAAAAGTGCCCCGGCCGTGAAACATGGACAGAAAGTTGCTCCTCTCCCTTGGATTTCTTTTTTAAAATAAAAAAAACAAAAAAAATTGAAACGTCAGTTTTATAAAAAAAACCCTAATTTCACTCTTCTCTTTCACGTTTGCCATCCACACCATCACCTGTGCGCCACCACCGCCGTTCGCCGGCGCCTCCATCTCTGCCTCCCTCTCTCCCGTTTGAACCATCCACCTCCATAACCACCATCCACCACCGTACACCTGCTCATCGCCGCCGCCATCTAACCGCCGACGTTCCTCCATCCTCCGGGCGCCACCGTCTGCCGCTGCTCGTCCCTTTTTCTAGATCATCGATTCCTTCTGCTCGCCCCCCTCGATTTTAACCACCCACACAACCGCCACCCTACGCCGCCATCTCCACCGTCGACAGTCGTCGACTGCAACGCCACCACCGAACGCCGTACCACTCCACCCCAGCCACTCGATCGACAGCCGACATCCGGCGACTTCCAATCGCCGCCGCCTTCACCCTCTCCTCCATTCTTCCCTATCGCTCTCACCCCTCGACTTCCTGCCGCCGCTCTCCTCTCTCTACACCAGCAGCGGCGATCGCTTCTGTCTCTCTTCTCGCAGCCTCCCATAACAGCTGCCGCCGACGACCACAGACACCGACACCTTCTTCCTTTCTATTTCAACCACCAGCAGCTGCCTCCAGTCTCCTACCATCCACCAGTTGTCGCCGGCGAGCCGCCGCCGTCAGTAACCGTCGACCACCACCATCTTCTTCCACCGTCGACGAACCTGTAGTAGTTCTTACCTCTTCTCACTGTGCTCCCACCGTACTCAACTCCAAAACCGACCAGACTCCACCGCCGTGAGCAACCGCGAACCGGTCGACTGCTCATCGCCGACCGCCATCTCCGTCTTCCTCTCTACCACCGTCCATTTTGTTCCTGCAGCGCCACCACCGTCTACCGCCACTCTCTTCTCCCTTGTTTGAATCGCTGCCTTCTCCTCCCATTTCTCCTTTGTTCTCCATCTGGAAGACCACCGCCACACCCCCCCTCGATCTCCTCCGCTAACCGAAGCCGCCATCTACTGAAGCCTCCATCGCCGCCTCCTCTTTCTGCCATCGACGTTCCTCTTAACCGAGAACCGGCGCTCTCTCTCTCTCCTCCTGTCGCCGCCAACCCTTCTGTTACTCCTCTCGATTTCCTATCGTAACCAAGCAGCCGCCATCTTCTGCCTTCGACCGTCCTCTTCATCTACATCTTGATTCTCTATCGAAGAAGACCATAGCGAACCACCGAGGTTCTTTCATGCCGCTGCTCTTCATTCGTTTTCAACATCTACTGTTCCGGTGAAGTTACGATAACCACTTCCGGTTCTGATCAGAGACATTTAATTCGGTACACTCTTTCTGTAACATCCCAAATTTTCAATTATATTATTTAGTGAATTACAAATTAACTTGAGGGTTAAGTTGTAATTGTTTACAAGTGTTGATTGAAGAAGATTTCCAATTTGAGGGTTGTATTGTTATTTCTTTAAAGTTGGAGGTTTGTTTGGTAATATGGTTAATGACTCATGTGTTTTTAGTGAGGTGTCATTAAGTTAGCATGTTAGCTAAAAGGTGTGTGTGTTATGTGCATTGTGTGTGTGTGTTCGGTTTTGAGAAGAGAAACCGAGAGGGAGATAGAGAAATCGAGAAAGAGAAGGAAGAAAAGAAAGATTTGCTGGGAATTTATCTAATCTGCTGTTGGTTTGAAGAATCATAAGGTAAACATCTCATTGTAAATTCTTCATCTTAGTAGTAAAAGTGTTCTTAGAAGATTTTGATGGGTTTTGGGTAAATTATGATGATAATGAGAATCTGAGTTTTAGGATGTGTTAAGATAAGTGTATTAAACATATCTGCAAATTGGCATAAACAAACATAGATTAAAAGTACAAAAATCTGGGTTTAGAATGAACTTAGTGGACTGAGACTTGGATGAACATCATCGAAGTCGCAACCTTGAGTTGCGACATTCATGATTGTCGCAATGGGTAATTGCGACTTGGAGTTGGAGTCGCAGTAGACCATTGCGACTTGGCTTTGGAATCGCAACAGTTGGTTGCGACTTGGGTCGAAATCGCAATGGGTAGTTGCGACTTGGTACTGTAGTCGCAACAGTTCACTGCGATTTGGATTTGGGATCACAATAGAGGACTGCGACTTCAGTTGGTTGTGATTTGGAAGTGAAATCGCAATAGGTGATTGCGATTTCAGTTCATTGCGACTTGAGATGTGATTTTAAGAGATTAAGGATTTTCAGTTGTAGAGGGTTCTGTTTTGATGATTAATATCAGTATATGTAAACTGAATAATACAGTAAACTGTGGTAGTGAAGAAAGGAGCCTTACGAGTTAAAAAGGACTAAAAGGAGTGATAACGCATCAGGTGAGTTTATTCAACTCTCTTTAAAATTCAGTAATTAACCTTGAATTAGATGCTTTATATATATGCATGAATATGTTTTATGTGGATTGGATTAAATTAGAGATAAGCCAAGAGGGCGATTAAAAGTTGTGTTATGTGGATTTCCATGCTAAAACTTCTAAGATGAGTTATCTATGAAGTTGATGAACTAGTAATTATTATTAATCTTGCATGCTAAGTTTGATTATTTACTACATGAAATTACTATGTGGTTATGAACTCTAAATATGATTTGAAGCTTTATTGAGATAAACTATAAAGATCCATCCATGACTTCAAAGATATAGATTAACAACTGATATATATTAACTCTCGTGTTAAATTACTATGAGGGGATAGTTAAGAAGTTGATGAACAGGAATTATTCATATTCCTTATAATGAGCAGGATTATCTGTTATATGCAATATGTTAGATGATTATGAATTCTAAATGTGATTGAGAAGCCAAATTGAGATATATTATAAAGGCCTATCTATGAGTTCGAAAATATAAATAACTATTGAGATGGTGATCATCATATCAGATTTCAGAGAAGGGGTAATAAAGAGATTGAGATGTGGGTAATAATATTCTTTATTTTATATATAGAATATGTTCAGAGAAATGATACATTCTATGATGGACGCATATAGTAGTATCGATTGTATTATATTATGTGATTATGTGCTTTTACTAAAATAGGCATCCGGTCACCGAGGGCACTTGGGTACGGTATAATGGGAACCAATTACTCGCCATAGACCAAAGGGGTGTAATTTTAGTAATTGGGTGAACCTCGAACCATCGTGAGTCCCGATTGAGTATCGCGATATTATAATCCCATTGGGACCATTGATGCAGAGGTGGAATGTGGAATAGGCAGATTTTGATTTGTAATTCCCATTTCGATTTATGGAAGATCAGAGATTTCCATTGTTTTCGGGAAGATCGGAGATTTCCCTGTGATGAGAGGAAGATTAGAGATAGGCATAAAGTAATTTGTAATCTCTACTTCCTGATTAAGAAATAGGCAAGTTTTGACTTGTAATTTCTTGTGTGTGAATATTGATTGTGAATCTGGAATGATTCAGAGTTAACCCTTATTTTGTTGTTACGATTAAATGAGTTAGTCGTAGGATTGGGAGTGGGGTAGATTCCCCGATTTTGGAAAGGAGTTGTCGTACGGTAAGATGGGTGAGAACAGGTTTGAGTTATCTGTTCATGTTTTAATTATTAAATTTTATTTTATTTTGAATCTTCTTACCAGGTACAAGCTCCGGGAAGTAGCGGGAACGAGAGAAGAGAACTTTTGGAGAGATTCAGACTTAGAGATAACAAAGGATCTAGTTATTCTTTGAAGTCTTTGGGACAGTTGTTTAGATAATTCGATCAATCTGTTTGTTATGAGGTGATTAGATTAATAAGTTATTTAAGTAATGTCAGTTGTATATAAAAAACCTTACATTTGATCCTCAGGTTATATAAGTTTGAAAGTTTTGATCATAACTGGTGGAAATTTCAAGGTTTAAATTGACTCCGTTTTTGGTGTTTCACTTTCCAAAACTATTGGGATATGTTTTCTCGTGTTTATACTGTTTCATGGATTGGTATGTGCTAATTGGTGCTCCAAACTGTGTTCGAATTGCATGTTATTTCAGTTCGTGTGAGCTTTTCTGCTTAGACATCCATTTGGGCATGGTTAAAGTGTTTCAATAGCGTTCTTTTTGTGACTGTTTAGTGTTGATTGGTATCGCTTGTGGGTTGGGTGTTTTTTGCATGCTTAATTGCTCATATTTGCTTGCTTGGTTGGATTCATCTTTTTGGTGTGTTTTATATATTGTGCCGTCACCACTGGGCGGACATAAGTTGTGTACACTTTGCACGTTAAATCTTTTGCACTCACATACCTATTCACACACACATGACTTCCACAAGTCGTTCTAGTCGGGCGCGGCGGGATGAGGTTGCTCAGCCTAATGTTGTCCCCGCCGCCAATGTCATGGACCTGCACTTGAGACCTACGGGATCCAATTCACGTCTCCCAAACAAGTTTCTCGCTTTAAAAACTTGAATGGTCGGGCCATCCAACCGACCAAGTTTTGCGACTTGTCAACCCTCTGCACACTAGAGATCCGTCAAGATGTTATCTCTATTTTTTGGAAGGCTCGAGTGGCATAGGTTTTTGGACCTTAATGCTTTCTTTTATCGTGCCTTGACACTCGAGTTTCTCTTCATAATGGAGGTCAACTCGACATGTGGTATTAACCTTCCCCTATTCAACGAAAATCAGCACCGAATCTTAGAGCACTACTATAGAGAGCACGATCTCCCCCCTCCTTCCCCGTGATTATTCTCTTTCTCTTATACACCATATCCTGAGCATTGAGGACAATGCTCCTTTTCGCTTGTGGGTAGGTGTTTTCCGTTTTTCTTTTCTTTTTCCATTTTCTTTGCATATAGTGTTATAATTCTTTGCATATATAAAAAATCCAAAAAGATTTTTGATTTCTCTTTGTTGTGTTAAGATTCGTGGTACACCATATCTCATCTCACATGATTTAGTTGCTTGATTCACTAATTGCACATCAACTTTTTGCCATCATGTTGAATAAATCATCTTCTTTGTTAGGAATAATGTTACCTTAGTTGTCACTTGCACACACCGTTAAGCATGTCGTTCCACGCAGTCTTTTAGGACTAGTTTGCATACCATAGCCCCCCTACATTACAACAAAGTGACTATAGTGGATGGATTTACCTAGTAAGATTTTGGGCCTTTTGGATTGACACATATGTAATCAATCCCAATTCTCACTTCTTGTGTGTTACCTCCCGTCGAGGTGTAGTTCTAGACTTTTGAATGGTTTCTCGTCCAACTTTATCATAAATATACACAGAGGCCTTCGTTTCGTGCAAATTAAATCCCGAAAAATCAAAAAAATATTTTCCCTTTGTAACCTGTTTTGAGCCTAAACACTAGTCCTTCTTTTGTACACCCATAAACCCCAAAAACAAAAAAAATGCACATTGTTGAAGTCTTCGAAAAGATAGATGGATTTGACATTTAGCTTAGAAATAAACACAAGCAAAGCTTGTGGGTAGTTTCTTGAGCCCCTAAAACAAGCATAGCTTGTGGGTTCACAAAATCAAAAAAAAATCGCAAAAAAAAGAAAGGAAGGGCAAAAATAAATAAGCCTTCAATCCATCCAAAAGATTAGAAAAAAGGTCTTATGTGCATACACAAAAAAAAGAAAAAAAAACCGTAAACCGTTAAAGCCTCCAAAACCAATAAACAAGCCTAACCCTACCTTTAACCACTAACCGTACCCCAAAGTCCTCATTGCACGTATTATTATGGTAAATTCTTGGACTTGAGAATAAATTCAATTGTGTCAAGATTGCATTCATTTGTTTCGATCGGGAAGGACTTGAGCGTATACACGTCCCTATACACACTTGAGAGCATAGAGTGACACCGTGAGCCTCCATCCGTATAGATCGCCATCCCTCTCCCTAGCGGTTATGGTATGTTTACGAAATCTTTTTAGGGTGCGATGTTTTGCGATATTCTTGATTGGTGTTTGTTGGTTTGGCACGTCGGTACTCATATGTTCCTAATTGCCTTTATTATAATCAACATGTGGCATTTGGTTGTTTGTTTGTGATACGTGATCTTAATGCTTAATTATGTTAGTGAGATTGTGGGATAACTCGTCTTGACATCTTCAAGGGTCTTCGTTCAATTTCTTTTCTTTTCTTTGCTTATCATCCGAATAAATTCTATTTCTTTCTTGGGGACAAGAAAGTTTAGCTTGTGGGTAGTTTGTTAAGTGCATTTTATGCACCTAACTTTGTATATAATAGTTGCATTTTCGTTATATTTTTAGTGCTTAGTTTAGCCTTTTCATGCATTATTATTCTATCTCTTCTTACTTTCTTTAATCACGGTTGGAAATTCTTTTGGGAATAGTTTTTATGCTTTTGGTATTTATTTTGTGCAGATTGTGTGTAATTTGAAAGGCGAGATGGGCGGAGGCATGCTCATGAAGAAGAAAGAAGGAAAAGATGAAGTGTACGTGAGCAAGGAAGCGGAGAGCAAAGGAAAGAAGATGGTTGGAAGCAAAGAAAAGCACTCGATTTAGCACTGAAAATTGCTGCCGTACTTTCACGGGCGCGAAGGAATCTCCCCGGCCGTGAAAGTCAATTTGGCTTTTAATTTCCTGGGCCTTTTTCCACTTTGGGCTTTTGGGCCTTTTAGGTTTATGCTTTAAGTATATTAGGCCATTTCTTTTAGAATTAGACACACTTTTTATCACACGACAATTTCAGTTTTCTAGAGAGTAGTTTTCTATTTGAACGAGTTCTTCAAGGAATTGGGGAAGAAGATGAATCTTCAACAAGCTTAGGCCATTGGAATCCGACTTGCTCCCGGGTTTCATACTAGTATCTTCTTCCCTTTCTTCTTTAGTTGCTTAGTTGTTGAATTCTTGTTTTTCCCTTGTTTGAAAACAATATTTTGTTAATCAATCGTTCATGTTCGTAATTGAAGTGTTAGATTTAGTTTCCTTCATCTCTCTTGTGTTCGTTATACTCTCTCTACTCTTTTGCATCTCTATTTTTCTCTTTTACCCTAATTTCTGCACTTTAACTATAATTTTCTACTCTTAGTTTAAAATTCTGCACTTTGTTAAATTTCTGCACATAGTTTTAGGTTAATTAATTTTCTGCACATGTTTGTTTAGTAGTTTATTGTCTATCTTTCATTTGTTAGTGTTTAATTGTTGTTAGATTGAATCTACTGTAGTTTCTTTGTTAGTCTAGGTTTAATTTTGATTTTTATTCCGTTAGAGTCTAATTAAGTACTTTGTGTTGGTCTCGTTTAAAGAGTTCGTTTAATTGGGTAATCATCTCCTTAGGATTAAAGTTTTGGTATTGATCAATTATTCTTAAAACGGATGTTGAGTTTTAATCCATTTTGATTTTGACGAAAGTTGAATTGATTTAATTGGGTTCCAACAAAATGTCTAGTAATTCAATTGGTTGTTGATAAAAACGAAAGTTTAGTCTTCACTTGAGTCGAATTGATCAATGACAACGGTTATAACATGTGAATAGTTAGGGACGTTGATTGGGAAATACATTCGTTTTAAATCTTAATGTTTCTTCCCAATGTATATGTGTTGCGAAAGTAAGTAAATACATATCTTGGTTAGAAAAGCTTTCTCACCTCGAGAGAGGGTTGAAGTAACTTTGAAAAAAAATGAATTCCCACCATTACCAAAATCCAAGGTTGATATTACCCAATGTTCTTAGTTTTAGTCGTCTTTTCTCTTATTTAATTTTAGTTCTAATTGCTTCTTATTGTTTCTCTTTCCTTTAATCTCTTTTGTTTTAAGTTCAATTAGATAAAAATCAAACCAATTTATCTGATTCGCATGACTAGTCATGATTATTAAGTAGTTAATGTTTAGACCGTCACCTCCCCGTGATCGACCCGTATGCTACATAACCCGTACGCTTGCGGTATAAATTTAAAACACATCAATGTATATCCTAAAAATAATCTTATTTTACCCCTAATAAAATTGAACTCGTCTCCTTCTCTGCTGCAAATTAATTGATCAATTTGCCTCTACTCTCATCACTTGCTTCGTGCTCCTCCCACAAGTACAATCAAATTGAGTCCTCAAATTTTGTGAAGATTCCTAATTGAAACGTTAAATCTTGATATATATATCCACCTAAACCCATTTTTCATATTCTATTATCCAACAATCTTTTGTAGACCCCAAAAGATTTATGGGTTTTTGTTTGTTTGTTTTGGTTGAGAAGAACCCTATTGGGGTTTCGCTGTACACAACAATCCAACTAAGGTGGGATACAGTCAGAACCTTAATGTTTTTTGCCAAGAAAAAAACTTTAAATTAAATGGGTTTCTTCTCAATGTTCATAACTGATTATTTTATGAATTTATTTTGTGTCGATTTCTTTCACAAAAAAACAATCAAAACTATTGTTTTTGGACCAATTTGGGGAATTGGAATTTGCCTGAAACTAATTTGGGTTTGTTTTATTTTTTGAAATCAACTTTTCTTTTTTGGGTTGATTTTGATTTCTAAGAATCTTTTAGATTTTTACAATTTTACTATCTATTTAGTAATCAAGCTCTGTTTTATTGTTAATATGAATAGGTTTTCATTTCTGTTGTTGGAGAATGTTGTTTTGAACATTTTTTGCTACTAAACTATGAACAATTAAGATATGAGAGAAGAAGTCATATGACATCAAAATGAATTGTGCAAATTAATTGATCAATTTAGAGTAGATATTTACACCGCTGGGATTTGCACCAAGTTGCTGTTTAAATATGAGTTTGAACCTTTTTCAATATAAATATGCAGATTTTTTAGTATAGTATATTTAATTATTTATACTTTCTTAATCATGGTTGTATTATTTTCTCTATTAGCTTATCACGTTTTTGTACAACAATAAGCTAATCCAAACACTTTGTACTGTATATAACTTCTCAATTATAAATTTTTAATATGTATAAATTTTTAATATTTATTCATATTTTTATTAATTTTTTGCAAAACATCCTTTGTGAAAACTACCTAAAATAAGGACATTTTGTAACCAGCTACAAAAAAACAACTCTAAAGGGAAAAAAGCTTGGAAAATAGCATCGTACTTTCGATGATCATTAATATCTGTAAGATAAGTTTTCTGATATGATTTAATTTTTTGAAATTACCCTGTGTAATACACGGGTTAAAACCTAGTAGTATAATAATTGCAATAATATATATAATCTATATATATACAAAAATAATTGGATCGGAAATAATTGCATTCAACACTCCATTTTTTGGGTGCCATTAGCACTGCCCTTCTTTATTCTGATTTTAGAGTCTATTTTTACTGCTATTTTCTTGCCTTTTCGTACTCTATATATAATATATAATATATGAACAGAGAGATGAGGATGAGCAACAGTTGCTTTCTTTGGATTTCAATCTGGCAAGATTTATAGGGTGTGTGGGGTTGGGAAGATTTTAGAGCGAAAAAGGAACAAGGGGCCATGCCGAATATGGGTTCTTTTGGGTGATGGATAAGGGGGGTTAGGAGGCATGCGTACCATATGCAAATTAGGATCAATTTCATCTACGCTACGTATCTATCCCAAATAAATATCTGTATAAGTATTTTATTGGGAAATTAATTAAAATACCCAACGTATGACTTTGATTTGACAAAATATCCATTTTTTCGCTGAAATTGCTAAAATACCCATTTTCCCGCGGTGGGCCCAGCGATCGCGGGACCCACAACCACGTGGCACCACGTGGCACCGGGTTTGGCCAATTCTCCCGCTATGCCCCCTCAAGAAACCCTACGGCTACAACTTCCCCCCCCCCCCCAACTATGCCCGCGGGACCACTTTTGGCCCCTGTCCCTCGAACTGATCCCGCGGTAGTCCCGCGATTTTTTGATATTTACAGTTTTGGCCCCTCCAGTTTGGGGCAAATTTAAAAAAGCATAAATGGTCCCTATAGTATTTTTAGGTTATCATTTTATGTAGTTGAGGTTTTTAATGTATTGGTTCCTTTCCATTTTAATGTATTTAATATAGAAATTAATTAAAGAAAATGTTTTCCCAATTTTAAGTTATTTAATAAAGAAATTAATTAAAAGATCAGTTATTGCAAATCATCTTCCCAAACGAAACGGTTATAGTGAAGGTAACCAAAGAAATCTATGACTGGAATGCGTTCTGGATTCTGGTGATGAAGTTAACCTTTTCCTTGATGACGTCCTCCATTCCCGTGTAGTAGTCTTCGATTTCTTGTAGTTCCTCTTCTACTTCCTTAATCTGTCGTTGCACCTCCTGAACGTGAGCCCTAGTCATGGCCAGTTCTCGTTTCTTATCCGCTAGATACTCCATTTTCCCCTGCTGAACCTCCCTGTTATGGTTCCACATAGCCTTTACCCTTTCGATATCGGCGTTCGCCTCATCAATGGATGCTTGCACCAAGGGAGTAATTCGTTGACTTTGTGGAAGACCCGTCGGCTGGGTACAATGATACCTTGGTGGGCTTTTCCAGGCATTATCGAGGTAGTATTGCTCCCATGCCATCTCCCAGTCCTCTGCCTCCTCAGCCGTGAATGGACCATCCTCCGCAGTTCGCCCATGGTTTTTCCACTCCTTGTCTGTTTCCGGTACCTTCCAGGTACTCCGGCGAGCTCCATCGTTCTGTGGTTGGTAGGCTGCCGAACGTGAAGTTCCAGCCCCATTCGCCGACCTGTTCCCTCTTGATCTTGAACCTCCAGCCATAGTGTTAAGAAAAGCGAGAGAATGTTTGTAAACGGTGTAAAAGAATGTATAAAAGATAGATTTCAAGTTGTGAATTACTACTTCATCATGCCATCTACTTATAGCCGTGAATATGTATGCTCTTCATCAGGGATGTGAATATGGTCAAAGATTTCGTCTGAAAAGTTGCCTGCATGATTCGTCTGAATAGTTCACTGCAAGATTCGTCTGAAAAGAGCCTGTAAGATTCGACTGAAAAAGTAACTGCAAGATTCGTCTGCAAAAGGAAGTCTGAAAAGTAACAAGATTCGTCTGAAAAGTAACAAGATTCTGTTGAGCCATTTGGTGCTTGTGGCTATAAATACCCTTGTTCATCCAATAATCTCTGTATTAGGATTACCACAAGTTTCATAAACCTACTTACTAGGTACTAGAAAGATCAAATTATGGTAGCATGGTATTTAGTAATAGTGAGCATGGCGAAACATGGGAGGACATATTCACCATTTATCTTTTTAAGTGTTTTCTTGATATATATATATATATATATGGGAAATTAATCAAAAAATTATATTTTTGGTCCCTCTAGTTTTTAGGTTATCATTTTATGTAGTTGAGATTTTTAAAGTGTTGTTGCATGTTTTTACTGTTTTTATCACACTTTTTAGGCTTCAAGTATTCATATGTGCAATACTTTAACAAAATTATAAACAAAATTATAACTTCAATCACAATACTTTAACAAAATAAGTTAACACTAAAAATAACAATTATTTAATGTTACATAAACAACCTAATCATGTTGTTGTGGAAGACAATGCGCATAAATGGTCTCTGCCATATGTATGCGAAAGTCCCTGGCCTCTCGTTTGGTGCGGGTACGGGCTAAATCTACCACATCGCCCGAAATCAAGGTGCCGACATTACGGCATACCCAGACACCGCAATCCGCATTCATCCCTTGCTGGCGTGGTGCAGTTCTGTGGATCCTGTAACGGAAGTGCTTTGAGTTATCGCGAAGGTTCACGTCCCCGATCAGTCTAAACAACTTCGTCAACTCACCTTTAAATGTGTCAAGATGCTGATACAAAGGCTTTGTGTATATACTGGCAGGGTCGCTGTCATATATGGTCATCAACATACGACGAAGCTCAAACACTCCGAGCACCCAATGTTTGGGATGAATGCAGATAGGGATGTACACCTGAAATATTACAATATTAGACAACTTAGTTAGCAACCAAACAACTTAAATAAAATAAGAGTAAAACGATTTACATACAATATCGACGTGCCGCCAAGAAACCTCTTCCACACCATTGCATGAGCTAACCACGGAGTCGGGACCTAGGGTTTAGGGTTTAGGGACAAAGGTTCAATATCTCCGAGGCCGGAAGACGCTCCGGTGAAGTGGTCATCTTTCCCGCCTTCTTTCCTGCTCCCTTTCCTGTCACCTTTGGCATGGCTTTCTTTTCAGGTGGCAGTGTGGTAGATTTTTGTCGGCCAAATAGTGGGGTTCCGAACCATGTTGAACGTTTCCTATTCCGAACCGGCCTATCAGGTTCTACCACATCCATCGGGTCAACTTCCGGCTCCGAGAAGTGGTCCTCGACAATTTCCGAGCACCGTAAGTCCTCTCCCGACCCCATCGACTGAAAATTAACTTATTAGATGTTTTAAGTACAATTTCATCATGTTCATAATTAAACCAAAACTACCTGTTGGTCCCAGCTATGAATTAGCAATGGTAAACAAGTATTGTAGAAGGGGGGGTTGAATACAATACACAAAAATTTTCACTTAATTAATTCTTTATTGATTTAAAATCAAGAATTACACATAGAAAACTTAAAGATTGTTACGGAACAAAACAGATAAAATCTGCTTAAACAATCTAACACAAAGTCACACAGAGAATAAGAACAATTGTAAAACACTTAGAACACAAATGAACTTCTGAGAGAGAGTAATGCCAGCACTTGAAAGCTTTGAGAGAGACTGTAAACTGGTGGTTTGCAAGGTTGAAGATGATCTCCTTATATAGTGCCTCATGCATTAAATGCATGGACACTTGTCAAGCAGGGCTTGGAAGGCAGGATGGAAACAGGTCTTCTGAAAAGTACTGGGATGTACTTTTGTCTTTGCATATTTGTCTTGAAGCGTTGACCTGTTGTTGAAGCTGAACTTTCTTGAAAGAGATAAATAATCCAAAGAACCTTTTTCTGATCCTCGGATTATCTCTCTGTCATTTCAAGATATCCCAAATATATTTTGCAGATAAAGTGGAATATACCAGTTGTAAACTGTTGGCCTAGGATCTCTTTGAAGATATCTTCAAGAATTATTTCTTAAGGAATTCTCTGCCTATCATATCTTTAACATCTTCAAGAGATCCTGCCGATCATGTCTTTAACATCTTCAAGAGATCCTGGAGATCAAGTCTTTAACATCTTCAAGAGATCCTGGAGATCAAGTCTTTAACATCTTCAAGAGATCCTGGAGATCAAGTCTTTAACATCTTCAACATATCCTGCCGATCATGTCTTCAACATCTTTAAGAGATCCTGCATATCATGTCTTCAACATCTTCAAGAGATCCTACCGATCAAGTCTTCAAGATTTTCCTTGCTCTTCAAGTGTACTGGCCTAAAACCTTAGGACCTTGTACTGGCCTGAAACCTTAGGACCTTGTACTGGCCTAAAACCTTAGGACGTCCTAAGTAGCAGCTTAATCTTTGGTTGAGAAATCTATCTTCAATCCGCCTTGAAGATATACTTCTACTTTGTTTCTTCGGTTGATCTTCGACTTCACCGAACATTTTTATACAATTAAACTGCTTGTAAAGAACTTAGAAATTATTCTAAGTATGAACTGTTTAAAATTGAGAGACTGAGGTCATCTTCAAATCTTAAGTGACCCAACAATCTCCCCCTATTTGAGGATGACATCCATACTTAGAATCTGAGAAGTAAACACTGAATAATTCATTTTTGACCCTTGTTTACTCTTTTGGGTTCTTTTCACATAGTCCATTCTTTTTGTTCTTTTTGGATTTTTTTTGTATCTGACATTTACAAGTAAGAAGAAATGGTAAAGTATAGATGTACAAACTAATGAAACAAAAAGAAAAGAAGTATAGACAATATGAACAGAACAAAAATTACTTGCATCTTTGGAGGGACAAGTTGAAACTTGTGTCTACTTGAGGATTCTTCATTTTGATCAGAAGCCTTGAGGATTCTTTGAGGGAGGGTTGAGTTTGAGTGAATCAGCCTCAGGATGCTTATGGCCATCTCTTGCATCTTCTTTCTTTTGTTGGCATCTTCAGCTCTTCCTGTTCAACATCATCATCATTTGTCTTTGTATTGCTCCCCCTCAGTAGATCAGCCGGTCTTTGTGTTCCTCCCCCTTAGTTAGATCCGCCCGAACTGATGTGCCCCCCCTTAACCGGTCCGTCGATTTTCTCATTTTTTCGAGTTGGACGCTGGATATGAATAGCAGGATTGATGTTGCTCCCCCTCAGATGAATTCTCCCCCTCAGCGGCCGACGTAGAAAAACACTAAGAAATGTTGAAATTCGGCCTTAACACAAGACCACAATTTTTTTTTATTTTTGAAAATGAAAGGTGTGAAGAAATGTATGGGGAAGATAGAAGGAAGGATGAGTGTGATGTGAGAGAAGAGTATAGGGTTTAGGGAAGGAGGAGATGTATGGGGAATAGAAAAAGTAGGAGAGAAGGAAGAGATGTTTTAAAAAAATTTACTTTTAAAAAAAATGGGGTAAGGGGGGGTGTATCGGTGGGGTAGAGAGGTGTATTGGTGGGATGGGGGGTGGTAGGAGAGGAGTCGGTGGGAAAGGGGGGGGTCTTAGGTGTCGGTGGGGGGTGGGTTTGTGGTTTTAGCCGATAGGGGGTGTAAAGGATGGTAATCGGCAGCCGATTGGGAGGGTGTTTGGGTTGCTTGTCGGTGGTGAGGGGTCGGTGGTGGGAGGGTGTCGGCGGCAGCAGATCGGTGGGAAGGCAGCCGACGAGGGGGTGGGTTGGGATCGGTGGTGATGAGTAGGGAGGAGAGGAGATGGAGTTTTGTGAGATGAGTGTTAGAAAAAAAATGGACCAAAAATTTTATAGAAAGGATAGGAGAAGGTGGTTTGGGTTAGATCTTAGGTTGTGTGTGTATAGGGTAAGGTTTGAGGGTAGGTTGTTTTTGTTGGAAGTAAAAAAATAGGATAGTAGGGTGTGTTTGTGGAGATGGAGAATGAAGGGTTGAGATGAAAAGTAGTTTTGGATTGAGAGGGGTAAAAAGAGATGTGTTTGTGGTGTGAGGTAAAAATGTAAGGGTTGTATTGGGATACGTGAAAGTAGAAAAAGGAGAGTAGAAGAGAAGAATTAGAATGAAAAATAGATGGACTTTTCTTGTAACTGATAAAAACCAATACGATAAATTTTTAACTGATAAAAATATATACAAATTTTTTTTTTATTTTTTTTTGATTTTTCTATTTTCTTTTCCTCTTTTTTTTTAAAAACCTTCTAAAATCGGCAGCCGATGGGTAGGGACATCGGCAACCGATTTTTTTTTTGAAGATCTGTGGCAATGAGCTTCAGCAGATTGGTGGAACGAGTCTTCGGAAGATTGATCTTCAAATGTAGGTCTTCAAGTCTTCAATCTTCAAGAGTAATCTTCAATCTCCACACAGTCATGAAGGGAGGGATATTCAAATCTTCAAGCTTCACACATAGTCATGAAGGGAGGGATTTTCAAATCCAAGATGTGGTAGTAAAGGAAGAGAAGGTTGAGGTTGAGGTTGAGAGGCAGAAGAAAATCTTCAAGTAGTGGAAAGGACAAATCTGTAGGAGTGAAGAAGGAAGGAATATCTGGTGAGTGTGAATATTTATAGTAGGATGGAGGAGAGAGGTAGGGTGAGAGATATGAAGGGTAGTAGGTTGTAGGGAAGAATGAAAGTGATGGAAGATGAGGAGTAGAGTGTTTAGGAAAAAGGTATGGAAAAAGAGAAGAATAAGATGGGATATTTATAGTTGGGTAAGAGATGGATAAGAGGGAGAGAAATATATGTTGGGTAATAGGAGGTAGGAGGTGGAGTGTGATGGGAGATGATAGGTTTAGGGTGTAGGATGGTTTGGATTGGTAAGATTTCCTGAGGAGAAGGTACAGTAGGAATTGAGTCTGTCAATTCTGTGAAGAAGAGGAGAAGCACTTAGCTAATACAAGAGCTGAGAGGGTGCGACATTCTGGATCATCCACATCGTTTATCTGGGCCATAAAGCACAAATTTGAAATGTCCTTCTCACTTTCAGATGTGGGTTCATCTGCCAAATCATGAGTTTTAGCAGGCAGACCCTTTCCCTTTCTGACTAGTCTTGCATTTCTTTCCTTTTCTCTCTTGTATTTTTCTTTGTATCTTTCAGCTCGGTTAGAATCATATTTGGATCTTCCCGGTTTTGAGGAGAATTGGCCTAAGGAAGAAGTTCTAGGTTTTTCAAAACGTTTACTTCTACACTCAGAAGAAAAATGGCCCTTTTTACCACAGTTAAAGCATTCCTCATTAGATTTGTCTGAGGAGGAGTGTTTGGAGAGAGAAGAGGAGGGTTTTCGACTAAACTTAGATTTTTCAGAAGAAAAGTGAGATTTGGATTTAGAATACCCATCCATCCTGGCCATTCCATCTGATAATTTGTCAACTGAAGTTTCCTCACATTCATCATCAGCATCACTAAGATATGCTTCTAAATGCTCATTGGGATCTCCTTGACTATCATGTTCAGAGTCAGATGGATAGGTGATTCTTGGAGTACACATAGTTCTTTTGGAAGAGTTACTTATGAGAGCTATAGAAGAGCCCCTTATATCTGTGATGATAGACTTCCTTTGCAGCTTAGTCTGCTTATAGTTGAAGAGAGTTCCATAAAGAGCAGTGAGAGGCATGTGATCAAGATCCTTGGTTGTCTTTATACAAGTACAGATGTTTTCCCAAAAATCAGGAAGACAATCCATAAACTTGCACAGGACTTCCTCATTATCATACATGCGACCCAACAGTTTAAGATCATTGAGAAGACTGTTAAAGCGATTATAGTAGACTGAAAGAGATTCTCCTTTCTCATAAGAGAAGAGTTCATATTTTCTAACAAGAGCACTTTTCTGCTCTTTTTCACTTCAGACGTACCTTCATAGAGAACACACAGAGTGGACCACATTTTCTTAGCAGTAGAAAAGTTTACAAGAGAATGATAAACCTCATCAGGCAAAGAGAGGGCAATGATGGCTCTGACTTTAGTGTCAAGAGCTACAAGACGCTTATCTATATCATTGTACTTACTGGGATCCTTTACAATGTATCTCCCAGGTGTTCGTTCTTCCTCATCAGAAGAAGACTCGTCACCATCCTCGTGTTTATTTTTAGCATTAAAACTATCCCAAACTTTAGGGACAAGAGGTCCTTCATGGAGTATGGTGGGATATCTGCTGTCAACTCCTTCTAAGAAGAGCATCATACGACTTTTCCACAGAGAGAAGTTATCAGGGTTAAACTTTGGTGGTTTGGCTATGGAGCCATTGTCGTATGATCCAGCATTTGAGTTTTGAGAAGAAATATTGTTTAAGGAAGAAGATGAAGCCATTGCAGATCAAGTTTATTAGATTAAACTGACCTGCTCTGATACCACTTGTTGGTCCCAGCTATGAATTAGCAATGGTAAACAAGTATTGTAGAAGGGGTGGTTGAATACAATACACAAAATTTTTCACTTAATTAATTCTTTATTGATTTAAAATCAAGAATTACACATAGAAAACTTAAAGATTGTTACGGAACAAAACAGATAAAATCTGCTTAAACAATCTAACACAAAGTCACACAGAGAATAAGAACAATTGTAAAACACTTAGAACACAAATGAACTTCTGAGAGAGAGTAATGCCAGCACTTGAAAGCTTTGAGAGAGACTATAAACTGGTGGTTTGCAAGGTTGAAGATGATCTCCTTATATAGTGCCTCATGCATTAAATGCATGGACACTTGTCAAGCAAGGCTTGGAAGGCAGGATGGAAGCAGGTCTTCTGAAAAGTACTGGGATGTACTTTTGTCTTTGCATATTTGTCTTGAAGCGTTGACCTGTTGTTGAAGCTGAACTTTCTTGAAAGAGATAAATAATCCAAAGAACCTTTTTCTGATCCTCGGATTATCTCTCTGTCATTTCAAGATATCCCAAATATATTTTGCAGATAAAGTGGAATATACTAGTTGTAAACTGTTGGCCTAGGATCTCTTTGAAGATATCTTCAAGAATTCTTTCTTAAGGAATTCTCTGCCGATCATATCTTTAACATCTTCAAGAGATCCTGCCGATCATGTCTTTAACATCTTCAAGAGATCCTGGAGATCAAGTCTTTAACATCTTCAAGAGATCCTGGAGATCAAGTCTTTAACATCTTCAACATATCCTGCCGATCATGTCTTCAACATCTTTAAGAGATCCTGCATATCATGTCTTCAACATCTTCAAGAGATCCTACCGATCAAGTCTTCAATATTTTCCTTGCTCTTCAAGTGTACTGGCCTAAAACCTTAGGACCTTGTACTGGCCTAAAACCTTAGGACGTCCTAAGTAGCAGCTTAATCTTTGGTTGAGAAATCTATCTTCAATCCGCCTTGAAGATATACTTCTACTTTGTTTCTTCGGTTGATCTTCGACTTCACCGAACATTTTTATACAATTAAACTGCTTGTAAAGAACTTAGAAATTATTCTAAGTATGAACTGTGTAAAATTGAGAGACTGGGGTCATCTTCAAATCTTAAGTGACCCAACACTACCAAAATAACTTACAGTCGTAGTATGTGGTGGCGGTGTGACGTACGACGGCCCCGACATGTCCGGCCTGTAAAAGTTTGTTTGTGGTATCTCAAGGAGGTCCGTGAATGATGGGGTGCCGAACGTCGACGTTGGGTGTGTATAACCCCCTGCCTCCATCATCCCAATCTGCATGAAATTTTTCATTATAAGAGTTACAAAGTTAGGAACGAAAATATAACTATATTGGTCATTCAGTATGACTTACACTCTGTCAGAATGTCGCATAGGATGTGGGGGCCTCTGTCGTCATATGGTGTGTATAAGCCCCTGCCGTCGTCATCCCAGTATGTATGACATATTTCATTTTAACAGTTACAAACCTATGAACGAAAATATAACTATATTGGTCATTCAGTGTGACTTACACTCTCCGGGAATGAGGAATAGGATGTGGTGCCAAACGGCGGTATTTGGGTTGTGTAACCCCCTGGCCCCGACATCCTGACCTGCATGACATTGATCATTATAAGAGTTAAAAATTTAGGAACGAATATATAACTACATTGGTTATTCAGTGTGACTTACACTCTCCGGGAATGACGGATAAGATGTGGTGGCAAACGTCGTCGGTGCCCCTTGTCCGAACGGAGCGGAGATCGGCGTCGTACCTGACAGCTAAAACAAATATGGAACGTAATATTAATATACAAACTAAAATATCGTGGCCGACAAATTAAGTTAAACACTAACCTGAACAGAGCGAAACTGTCTGACGAATTCCTCCAGATCTTGAATACGTGTATCTAGAGGCCCGTAGACGTAGTCCCACAGCTGGTGTAAACTGCCACGAGATGGCTCGGTGGAAGTCGGATCTTGATGGGAGAAGGAAGGGGTGCCTCATATCGATCAGAAGGGGGCGGCTCAAATTGATGCTCAGGCCTCGCGTCGTCTTCCTCATCTTCGTCAGATGAGGAACTAGACCCATGATGCCGTGCCTCCTCTCTATCGATAAAGGTCACGTTGTTTCTGTACCAAGGCGTGTCCCTCTCGGTATCCATAGCCACAAGGTTTTTGAGAGGCGCATACGCCGCTAAATATATGGTAAAACACAAAAAACTTAATAACGTAGGAAACATTGTAAACATAGTGAAAGAACTTACTGTGCGTGACCGGCTGAAGAACGCAATGCAATTGTTCCTATTAAGGTTAATAACCCTGTCCCAACGGGTTCCCCTAATTAACTTGTCAGTGCGCATGGTGAAACTTTGACGGGCGATGGGAAACATCTCCAAGATCCATATCTGGAATTACACAAGAAGAGCAAGTACGTAAAAAGAAAAGCCAAACTGTCTGTATGTATTATTGTTTATGTTATATACTACTTATCTAACCTTGAAGGTGTATGTAAATCCATAAAGAGCCATCTTCGCATGTATGTCGGTGCGTCTGTCGATGGCTCGGTGCATCTGTCTGTAGGTATATGTCCAGATGTGGCTACCCCACGGATACCTGCTAAACAAATGCAAATCCTCGACGGCCGTAAGGACCGTCTCGAAAGCATACTGGCTCCACTCACGGCCCATGAAGCCCATCTCCACCGTCACCACCAAGCATACACGGACAACATCCTCGTCGCTAAGGGCAGAAAGACCGTCTTTCATCGTGTCCACGACTGTCCTCAGCCTCAAACGAGATGGTGACACGCCAGGCCAAACCCTACTAACCCAAGTAATGTCTGATAACGGAGGAATGGGGTTCGTCTCTAAAAAGTAGTCCTGTAATAAGACAGAACTCGTGACGGCCAAACCGCATATGATGCCCGAAGACATCAAAATACATCTCCTCCTCATCACCATTGGAGACCTCGACCTCCAGCTGTAGAAACATGTGGACTAGCATGGGGTCGCCACCGCTCATGGTAAGATCCAGCCATGGACCGAAAGTTGTCCCTCTGAAGATCTCATCAACCCTAACTACCCGATCTCCTAAATCGGCGAAGCACTGTCTCATCTCTACGATGAACGAAACGCGACACCTTAATGTCAAGTCGATCGTTAAAAAATTGCGCTGCATAGAAAATTCACGGATGTTATAATGCTTGTTTGGTTTATTGGGTTGATAATTATTTGTGTATTTTAGTTTTAGAAAAGAACCCACTCAATCAATTGGACTTCCAGGTAGCAAAGGAATCACAAGGATTGCTTAAGTCCCCACATACCTTAGGGTTATTTACACCCGTTTGACAAAATCCAAATAGATATGTTGTGGGTTTTTTTTATTTCAATGTAATATTGTTATATATAGATGCTTTTGGCAAGAGGCCAAAATGAATTTGAGTATGGCATGTAAGCCAATTTCAATGTTTTTATATCTTCATACCATTTACGTATGTTTCGGTAAAATGTTACATATACATATTAGGGCTTCGGAAGTGTGACTTCCAATAATTATTTATGAGTAGGAAACTCAAAAGAAAGATAAACAATTAAATAATTCACTAAAGTTTAGTGACATAAGTTGTCATTCACTAAAGTTTAGTGACCTAAGTTGTCATTCACCAAAGTTTAGGGACCTAAGTTATAGATTAGCAAAGTTTAGGGACCTAAGTTGGCATTCACTAAAGTTTATGGACCTAAGTTGTCATTCACTAAAGTTTAGGGACCTAAGTTTTCATTCACCATAGTTTAGGGACCTAAGTTGTAAAGTAGCAAAGTTTAGGGACCTAAGTTTGCATTCACTAAAGTTTAGGGACATAAGTTGTAAAGTAGCAAAGTTTAGGGATCTAAGTTGTAAATTAGCAAAGTTTAGGGACCTAAGTTGGCATTCACTAAAGTTTAGGGACCTAAGTTGTCATTCACCAAAGTTTAGGGACCTAAGTTGTCATTCACCATAGTTTAGGGACCTAAGTTGTAAATTAGCAAAGTTTAGGGACCTAAGTTTGCATTCACTAAAGTTTAGGGACATAAGTTGTAAAGTAGCAAAGTTTAGGGACCTAAGTTGGCATTCACTAAAGTTTATGGACCTAAGTTATCATTCACTAAAGTTTAGGGACCTAAGTTGTCATTCACCAAAGTTTAGGGACCTAAGTTGTCATTCACCATAGTTTAGGGACCTAAGTTGTAAATTAGCAAAGTTTAGGGACCTAAGTTTGCATTCACTAAAGTTTAGGGACATAAGTTGTAAAGTAGCAAAGTTTAGGGACCTAAGTTGTAAATTAAAAAGTTTAGGGACCTAAGTTGTAAAAACACTCATCTTTTTATAACCAACACTTTAACATTTTTTTTGGATGAATAACACCAATTTTTTTATAAAAAAAACACTAACATTTATTTTATAAAACTCACTCTAACATTTAATTTTTAAAAAAACACTCTCTTTTTATAACCAAAAAAACACTAACATACTTTTTTATAAAAAAAAAATTAACATTTATTTCAATAAATAACACCAACTTTTAAAAAAAAAACACTAACTTATTTTTTATAAACTCACTCTAACATTTATTTTTGGAAAATACACTCATCTTTTTTTAACAAAAAAACACTAACATATTTTTTTATAAAACCATTTTAGCATTTTTTTTATAACAACAAAGTTTACATATTATATATTTCAAAATTTTAAGATAACAACAAAGTTCAAACAACAACATTCAAACAACAAAGTTTACATATCATATATTTTGAAAATTTAAGATAACAACAAGAAACTACAAAAAGTTAAGAAAAATGACTTACCACATCCCTAACACGTGACATCTTCAAACCGAGCGCGTAATCGACACGAGAAGTTGAGAGAGTTGGGAGAGAGTTTAAAAATGAGGTATGGTGGCCGGATGTTGGTCCCCCACCCTCTCTCTTTGTAGCCAACATTGGAGGGTGGGGGTTGGGAAGAGTTATAAAAATTTAGGGTTTCAACCCCAGCCATACACGTGGCAGCTAAATCCCGCGATCGCGGGACCCAATCGCAGGACAAGGGGCCATTTTGGTAATCGCGGGCATAGTTGGGGGGGGGGGGGGGGGGAAGTTGTAGCCGCGGGGTTTCTTGAGGGGGCATAGCGGAAGAATTGGCCAAACCCGGTGCCACGTCGTGCCACGTGGTGGGGGTCCCGCGATCACGGGACCCACCGCGGAAAAAATGGGTATTTTAGCAATTTCGGCGAGAAAATGGGTATTTTGGCAAATCAAAGTCAAACTTTGGGTATTTTAATTAAATTCCGTATTTTATTTATATAAAAGATATTTTTTACAAAAATAATTCATATCGATTATTGATATGACCTTGTAAAAGATTATCATCTAACACAGAGATGGTCAGAAAACACGAATCAATTGACCCGTAAATGAACCTAATCAATTGAGGCAAGTTAATCAAGATTCAAATCTAGTTTTGTTAGGCTACGTTGGTGCATGGGACAACCCCAAACAGGATGGGACAAAATCCACTGTCCCACGTTTGGCGTGACATGGGACAGGACAAAAGCTCATTGTCTCACATTTCGCGCGACATGGGACCGAGACAAGGTGGGACAAGATGGGACAAAAGAGAATTTTCTTGTTCCATAAAAATCATGGACGGACCTGCAGGTGGGCACACGGTGGCACGTGCCACCGTATAAATTCTCCGGCGAAGGGTAAAAATTTTCGTTTTCGTAAAGGTGTCACCGTATCGATTTAGGAGGTGCTACCGTATTATTTTGGAAACTACAAGGGTGCACCTAAAATGAAAAAAAAATGCCCAAATCTTATACCCATTCAACCAAAAAAACCGAAAAAATCTCTTGAAATCAACAAAAAAAACTACCGAGGAAATCTCTCGAAATCGATAAAAACACTTCAAAATCCCCTGAAATCAAGCAAAAAATGTTAAAAATCTCTCGAAACGCCGGAATTTGGCTAAAAACACATCGGGCGATATTGAACGTTGATAAAAAGATGAAAGACACTTCGATAAAAACCGTATGAAAAAATATGGTTCCACCGTATGAAAAAATTTATGGGTCCGTCCCTGATCAAAATAGGTGGAACAACATGGGACAAGAGTGGGATAAAAACTAAAAAATTGTTGATTTACTCACATTGATATATAACCCTAGTATGATATTTGCTTTAATGGTCATTACCACCCATCTCTGCCACTAACACCATTGGCGGCCACCAATAGCCATTGCCAACCACCGTCGTCCACCTCTACCTCTTCCTCCACTACAACAATCTCCTCCACCACTTCAACAACCATCGCTCATCGCCACCACCTCCACCAATCTCCCCCACCTATCGTTGCCACCAAAACTAGCGGCCACCAGAAGTCACCGTCGACCACTTACACCTCTTCCTTCACAACAACAACGTTTTCACCACCTCCACAACCACTGCCCATTACTATCATTGACTACCTCCACCGATCGCCGCTGCCACCATCAACTGCCACTCGTAGCCATCACCAACCATCGTCGGCACCTCCACCTCTACCACCTCCACAACCACCGTCCATCGCCACTATCGCTACCATCATCGACACTTCCACCTCCACCGATCACCATCACCCATCGCCACCACCACTACCTATATGTCCACCACATCGGCCATAACTATCTCCAACACAACTGTTCACCATCTTCACGTCCCCCACAACCAGTGTCAGCCACTGTCGTTCACTAACCACCTATCGACTTTACCTCTAATTGTCGTTGCAACCATGGCTCCGTCAATTCATAAATGATCATCCAAATTGAATCGAACATAGTATTTCCTTTGTATGATCTAGGTTTTTTCGAACTACCATCAATTATTTTAAATTTCTTATTCAAATTTCATAATATTATTTATATATGTATTTATGTATATGAAAATTATGTAAAAAACCAAAAATCATTATAAATCAAATTATTTAAATATTGTGTCATTTATATATTATTGATTGTGTCGTAGCTCTATAATTCGGAATAGGTTAGAGTATCGTATTTAATAATAAAAAAAACTTATATGTCACAATTAATATTAATATTAATATATAATATGTTTTAATAGTTCTTAATTAATAAGTACGCAATTCTGAGACAGGGTCGCACCAAAGGGAGGGTGGGCCGGGCACACGCCCAGGGCTCACAAAAAGTAGGGGTCCAAACTTTTTTAGTATATAGTATATAACAGTAGTTCCAAAAAATTAGTCAATAAAAAAGCACAAATGCTTTTTAATATCTAATAAGACCTAAAAAGAATTTAACATTATATTAAGGGCTCACAAAAAATAGGGGCCCAAAATTTATTTAGTATATACTATATAATATATAGTAGTAGTTCAGAAAATTAATCAATAATGGAGACACAATTTTTTTAGTATCTAATAGGACCCAAAAGATTTTAACACTATATTAAGGACCCACAAAAAGTGGGGGCCCAAACGTTTTTAGTATATACTATATAGTATATAGTAGTTGTTCAAAAAAATTAGTCAATAAAGAAAACACAAAAAATTTTGACTATCTAATAGGACCCAAAAAGAATTTAGCATTATATTAAAAGCTCAAATCTTTATATTAGAATATAATAGATTTCTTGTTATTAACTAAGAAAGTTCATCCTTTTTGAAAAAATTACCAATCATATGAGACTATCCACCGTATATCTATATTTAGGATTTCAAAACCAACCTTATTTTTTCATACATTATGGACTTCCTTATTACCTAATATTAAATGCATAATTTAAATTCTCCTATCTCTACAACAAGAATAAGATTTCAAGCTATAACCAACATGGACTTTTGATTCTAAGATTGATGGTTCGTAAAAAGTATATATTAACCCTAAAAGTTTAAAATGGTGATGAAAACATTAATATGAAGTGATATAGAAACGGGAAACCCAACCAATTTATATTAATTTGCATAGAGTGTTACTCCGAATAGTCAACATTATGACATAAAATGATACCGGTCTATATATTAAAGGTACATCATATGATGTATTTGACGATAGAACGAATTTATGATGCTAGGTAAAAATGATATGATAGATAATATTAATTTAAAAATAATTATTGATTGATTTTGCGTCTAGGAATCCTTGGAAAAACAATTTAATATGAATTACTATATTTCTTGAATTCAATGTTATTTCTGATGATAAAAGACAACTTATAGAAGAAAAAAAATATACTTATCAAGGGACCATTTTTACATCTCGCCCAGGGCCTACGCCCTACAATATGTCAGGAACGGCCCTGTTCTGAGATAAACTCTTACTAACAAATTGTTGTATTTCTCAACGTAGATAATTCAAAAAGGTAATAAGAAGTTATAATTAGGGGTGCTCACGGGTTGGATTGATTGGGTTGAAGGCGTTTCAACAACCCAACCCAATGTTGTCGGTTTGAAAATTTTCAACTCAACCCAACCCAAACAAAAGTGCAACCCAACCTGTTCGGTTTGGTCGGTTTGGTCGGGTTATGTTTAAACAAAGTAAAAACAATATTAAAAACATAAAAATAAGGAAATATGTAACACCCTCAAAATTGGAACGAGCAACTAGCTTTAATTTCGATAAAATAACCAAAAGAGGATAAAATCATTTCTACAGACCATCCTTGAAAATACCTCAAACATTAAACTTCATAGTTTCCACAACTAATAACTCAAGACAGATGTTACTTAACACAATTACATGTTGCTAATCCCAAATAAGTGCGGAAGACTTCACTAAGAGAAATCACTTCTCGTGCACTTTACTAGCACTCATCACTTCACAGTGTAGCTAAAGTTATTCCTAACCTGAACCTGTTGCACATGCCGACAAATAAAAAGGTTAGGCTAACGCCTAGTGAGTTCAAGAGTTTATATCATGAGCAAATAATTTGATAGACCAAAAGATTCAACTTGACTCATGATTTCCAAAAAGGGGTTTGTATAAAATACACCGACGACCCAATTTCCAAACACACACAATTTCCGTGAGGAAAGCTTCCAATGAAAATTATTTCTCCGCAATGGGCTCAAATCCAAAACTCACCCAAAGGTAAATAAATAATAAATTCCCAAATAATCGTCAATGCGAATAATACTCCAATAGTTGAAAACATCCAAACAAGGATGAAACATAAAATACAGTCCATCAATCATGGAAAACAATCCATATGCATATAATATGACACCGAAAACGCGGATAAACAAAATACCCAAAAACAACACCCTCCGGTGACGGGGGAGACCCGATTTCATCGAATGTGGCGTACACACAAGTTAAACCACAATTATAAAATACAAAAATGTTTCATGGATGGGAAAACATATGACATCAACCATATCCAGGTCTTTAGTCAACTATAGACATCAACCCAAACCGGATCTTTAGTTTATTGTGACATCAATCCAAACTGGATCTCTAGTCAATTGTGACATCAATCCAAACCGGATCTCTAGTCAATTGTGACATCAATCCAAATCGGATCTTTAGTCAAGTGAGGCATCATCCCAAACCGGATCTCTAGCCTAGTGAGACATCAACCCAAACCGGATCTTTAGTCCACGGAGACATCAACCCAAACCAGATCTCTAGTCTATTGAGGCATGTTGGTTCCTGTTTTGATTAACAATGATGATTCTATCTAATTAGTTCAAACAATATATAATGCGGAAGCGTTTTAATGAACTAACAGATATTATGAGGTAGAATAACACACAATATCAAATACAAAAAGTGTAAATAAGACAGATAAATAGCTCAATGATTTACTGTATTTGATATAATAAGAACACCAAGAACACCGAAAGGTTTGACAAGAAACTGCTCTAAAGGTGTGTGTGTTGTGTAAAAAGCTTAATAGAAGAGTTCACATGAACCTTCTATTTATACTACTTCTAAAGGGGACAAGATCTAGATACTAAGGATGGTAGGAAAAAAGACACTGCTTGGAACAGTTGCTGGAAGGTACAAAACACTATTCTGGAACTGTTGCAGATACAACGTTCATTAAATGCTCCGTATTCTGCTTTAGGCTGAAACCTATCAGAGTTTGAAACGTGGAGTTGTCAGGTCACGCCTTTGTACGAGTGATCTTCAGAACCTTCGAATGGCAGAAAACGTGTGAAGTACGATTGTCCTTGTGTAGATCTTTTGCATAGATCTTCTTTTTACCACAGAGGCTCTGTCAAGTATGACAGAAGCTCTGTGGCCTTGTCCGCTTAGAAGAGTCTTCTGTTGCTTCTTTACTTCGGTCTTCTTGGCTAACTCGGTAGAGCCTCTGTCGGAGACTTCTGTCTTCTTGGTTACTTGGCTACTCGGCAGAGCTTCTGTTGGTGTCGATACTTAGTCTATTTTTCCAATACTTCTATTTATCACAAAGATTGGAGCTAACAATCTCCCCCTAAGTATTGAAAAATAAAAATTTGAAACATGCAAGGTTTTGTAGACTAAGAACACGACAGGAGGTATTTCACCTCTGTTGATAATTTTCTTTCATAAAAGATGTGCCAGAGACACTTACATTTGATTACATGTTGAAAGTAAAAGTAACAGAGGTTGGTAGAGGATATCAGACTTTGGCATCTTTAAAGTCGTTGAAACTTCTGTTGTCGAATCCTAATTCCTTAAGCTCGTGATAGAAGCTGATGCAGAGGTTTCGGAAGTTGATTGTTGAATCGATGACTTCTATCAGTCTATCTGCATTAACCCGATCCATTTGCTCTGTTCCTCTGTGCTCCACAAGGCTTGCTCTGAACTCTGTCAAAGTAGTTGTTGCATACTTCTGACAGTCCATTTCTACAAATAGTCTTGTCTTCCCAGCAGGATCTTGATAGACTAACCCAACTCTTGGAGATGTGATGATTGAGTTTGGTATGGCAGAGGATGGGCAGTCGTCTTCTGGTGGTCGGAAAACGAGGTTTCTTACTCCGAGATCTCGTGCTAGTTGGAAGTCGACAAGGCTGTATAGCAGAAGTTTCTCACGCATGGCTTTCCTTATTATCCTTTATGCCCTTCGATGTGCATCTGTTGTGAAGTTTTCTTTTGTCCAGAGCAGAAGGTCGGGTAGGTCGTAGGGATTTAGATTTCTCAGATAAGCATCTGAGAATTGATTCATGGTTCTGTTCTCCATTTTGACCTTGTATATATTATAGGAAACCTTAGGTGTAGTTCTGGTTTGAGAAAACTTACAGTATATGACCTTTTCGATTTTTTCGATTGAGAAGACTTCGTGTTTTGGGTTGGGTTTTGTTCTTGTGAAGATGTTTTCAAGGTCAGCACGAAGTTCGGGATCTTGGACCATTGGTGGCATTGGATCTCTGGCAGTTCTGTTGTAGAGATACATGTACGCCACTTCTTCCATTTGAGGTGGAGGTGCACCAACTGGAGGCATGGGTCTGCGCATAGCATCCATTTTCTTCTTAATTTCTGCCACTCGATCCTCTGTGAGTTTTTTCTTTGGATCCAGAACCGGTATGTTTGACAGAGGGATGGCACCTAAAGCCCAGTCTTCTTCTTCTGGTTTTGGTGTAACATAAGCATCGAAGGAGCTTTTCATGAGTTTCTCTGTTGGTTGATGCTTATGTTTCTTCTTCTTGGGTTCCTCTGTCATTATCCCCTTGCCTTTGTCTTTTGCCTTTGGCTGAAGATCTTCTTGTAGAGATGGGGTTGCCTCTGTGGGATTTGTCTTTTGGATTTCTGAGGGTGCCTCTGTAGTTTTGGGGGTTGCCTCTGTAGGTTTTGGCACTTGTGTTTCTGAGGACTTGGTTGGTGATGTGGGTTTTGTTGGTGAGGCTTATGTGGTTTTGCTCAGATGTTTTCTTTTGTGAGCAATGGTCTTGGTTCTAGTTTTGGGTGTGGAAGATAGAGGTTTTATTGTTGCAGCTTCTGGTGATATTGGTGTTGGAGAGGGGAGTTCTTTTGGTGATTTTGGTTTTGGTGATTGGGATAGTTGATCTTCTTCGGAGGATGATAGAACTTGGAATTCTTCATAGGTTGGGACATCTGCTCCGAATACAGAGGTTGTTTCCACAGAGGTGGGTGTTGCCTCTGTGGTATTCTGTTGTTGATCTTGGTTGGTTTCAGGTATTTGGGTTGCGATTGGGGTTTCTTCAGAGGGTATTTCCACAGAGGTGGTTGTTGCCCCTGTGGTCTGTTATTGGTTTCCTCCTTGGGTTTGAGTTGGGGGAATTTGGTTTAGGGGTTCTGCTGATAATGGTGGTTCTGGTAGACCTCTGTTTGCAGCTTCTTCTCTTTGTTTCTCCCCCTCAGGATGATCTGATGAATCGCCAGAGTCATCATCAGAGTCATCCTGACCCTTATCTTTCGTACCCTCTGCTCTGCATGAAGCTTCAGGTTTCTTTGGTGGAGTAGCACCTGCGGCTATCAGTTTTGCACAAGCATCATCACAGAGACCAAGAAGAGTTCCGAGCTCTGCCTCTGTGTTGAAGCGCATTCTGTCGACGCTCGTCTGAAAGTCCTTAACATAGTTGTGATTGGCGATTGTAAATGCCTTGATGAAGTCGGTCATCTGGTCGAGGATCCCCTGCCCGAGCTCTGTAAGCTGTGATCTTGTCATATAGTCGGAAGGCTTTATGGCTTGAGTTTCGCGGGTTGCGTGCTCTTGGACTTGTTCTAAGGCCTTCTTTAGATCTTCTAGAGTAAGGCCCTTAAAAGTTGAGGATTGCTCTCTCTTCAGCTTTTCAAGCAGATCGTTGACAGAGCTTTGAAAGGCAGAGGTAGTAGCTTTTTCGAAGTCAGCAGCAGCAGAAGTGGCAGAGGTATCAGCAGTTGTTCTCATCTGGGCTAAGGCATTTTGCACCTCTATGGACAGGTTGTCCATTTTGGTGTTCAAGTATGTGAGTGCCCTGGATGTAGTATCTGCAAAAGAATTAAAAGAGCTTTTCAACTCTTTTAAGGTATTGTCCACAGAGGTGACAAGGGTTTGGAACTCATCCCTTGATACATGTGGACTTGGTGTAACCTCTGGGGGAACACATTCGTCCCCAGAGTGAGTTCCCGTTCCTGGAACACCTTCTTTCGTCCCTGTATTGATGTTGAGGACGAAAGGATTTCCCTCTAATCCTTGAGCAGAGGCTTTATCAGCTTCAGACTCTATAGAGGTTCTGAGAAGGACATTGTCTTGATCCACTCCAGGGGTGGGGACAAGAGTATCCTTCTGTTGACTCGGAGACTTGTCTAGAGTCTCTTCGTCTTTGTGCACTCTAAGCTCCTCTGAAGAGCTGTTTGGACCTATAGTAGTGTGCGTGACAGAGGAAACAAATTCCTCTGTAAGGTTGGCGATTGTGGTCTGGGCGATGGACCACGAACTAAAGGTAAGTTCTTTTGAGAGGACTCCCCTGGAATGGTTTCCCCAGCTAAGATTGGCGCAGAGGTAGAAAGAGGTACCTCTGTCCGGTTAGTTTGGGTTGGGGTCGAGCCGTGCTGCTCTTGTTCAATATTACCTTCTGCCACTAGACTGGCGGTAATAGATATGTGGGTTGCACTGGGATTTGGTTGGGGTTGTGTGCCTCTACTATTCCAAGCATCTTTTCTTGCTTCTGCTTCTGTTGGACATCCTAGCACTTCTTCTCCATCTATGGTCTCAACCTCTGTTGCTACCCTATGGCTTGGTGCTTCTTCCCTGACTTCTGGGCTTTTCCCTAGGTCATCATAGCAAGAATGAGTCCCAATTAGTTGCATGATATGTGGATGATAAAGACCTTTTCTTATTTGGTCTGCTTCCTCTTCATCAGAATCAACCTCTGAGACTTCTACCCTAGTACCTCTAGTTTCAACCATCTCCTCTGTTGGATCTCCTAACATTGTGTCCATCTGATGGTCTTCTACAGCTACTTCTTCTTCTGGGCTTGCTCTTTGCACATCAAATCCAGGTTGGGTGAAGGGGTTCTGTAGTACTTCTGGAGTTTTAGACTGATTATTCTGTGGGGTTTGGTCATCATCATCCAAGTCAGAAAAGATTCTGAAGTCTGGTGCTTCTGTTGAATGATGAGATAGAGCTTCTACAGTCCATCCAGAGGGGTCCAAAGAGTGTGCAATCCCGGGTTGTTGGAGAAAGAGAGAAAAATCACCTGATCTTCTGCATAGTTGATGGGTGAAGGGGATTGCAGAGGTTGCTCATTGGTTTCTTCGACCATTTCTGCATCTTCTGCGATGGTCTGCAGAGGGGTGTGAGGTTTCTTGGTCTTCTTCTTGCTCTTTTTCCTTTTTGGCTTTGGGGCACCCTCCTCTGAAGACTTATGTTTTCTTTTCTTCTTTTCTTTTGGAGGAGGGGTGGCAGAGGTTTTGCTCTTTGTTGAAGGATAGAAAATCACTTCCCTCTGAGCTTGAAAGTTGGCCTGTACAAGCTGATGTTTGGCCAAAGCTGCAGCCCATTGCTCATCTGACATCTTTTCGACAACCCTAGTTCCTAATGGGGCTCCTAGACGCGGGGGTGTCACAGGACTCGGTTCTGGAGTCCTATGATCGCGTATGTATTCTAACTTAAGGGTTTTGTCTGTAGCGTATCCCAGAAGTTTCTTTGGCAGAGGTCTGCAGAAAGGGTATTCATCTTCGTGCTCTGTTGGGGTGTTTTTGTTCACGGGGTACATTCTGGCCGTTGGTCCCTCCATTGGCCATTTTTGTAGACGTATCAGAGGCTCTAGCAGGACACCCAAAATTCTTTGATATTGCAGAGGAGGTAGAGTTTCGGGCTTTCGTCCTTTAGCTTTCTTGCATCATGATGGTGGAGTAGTCCAGAGGTAGATCATAATATACCCCGTACATTATGGTCAAGATTTGGTGTGAAGTTTGGTCTGGACTACCCACCTTCCCTGTTAAGCACCGATTTACGATTGAGAAGAGCGTATTCCACAGAGGAGGAAGCCGATTTCTTCTGAAATCATTTCTTTTTCTTAGGGTGGTGTTGTACCCTAACATTTCAACAAAACGGCAGAGCTCTTCGTCTGTTGGTTCCTCTGCGTATGCCTTTATCCCTAGTAGTCCTCTGGTGGGTAGGCTGAACTCCAGTGAGAACATGGTTCTGTTGAATTTGAGTTCGAGGTGCTCGGATTTGTCTGGTTTGGAGATGTAGCCCTTGATTTGTCTATCTGCGGGGTCAAATCTGCTGCTCATCCAGAATTGATTTAGGTATCTGGCAGGGATTTTATTGACTGTTTTGGATAACAGGGGGTAAAGGTAATGGTTTTCCAGAATGTGAAGAAGGATGGCATGTGCCTCCCCAAAAGCGGTTTTTGAGGGAACCAGATAGTAGTTATTTGGTTTTATAGGAAGAACACGTTCAAAGTGTTCATGGGCAATAAAGTTTTGAAGATTGGTAGTCGTAGCAAAATCTGCTTCATTGCCGGAGTGGTCTTGTTCTAGGTTTCTGGCGATTTCTTGGTTTTGGGAGTTCTCAGAATGTGATGGAGAGTTCACTGGAGCGTTGGAGGTGGAAGCCATTGGTTTAATCTTGAAGAAAGAGAGTAGAATATGGAAGTTGCAGGTTTTTGCAAGGTTCGCCGGAGAAGATGAAGAGAATAAGTTCGTAAACCTTTAGAGGTTGTGGTAAGTTTGGTTTTATACTGAAGAGATGGTAGAATCTGAAAGGGTAAATATTTGAAATGGAATAAAATTTGTGATTCCAACCTATTACATAGACAGGACACAATCCCCCACGAATTGATATAGTCTGAACACCCACTTTGTTCGTGTCTAATACTTTATCTTTTTATAAACCATCCACCTCGTAAGTAAAACACTTATCTCATACAGCAGTCCTTTTCTATTCTAACACCCCTTCAAGGTATTCCTTCAAATTTTAAAACTTCTGATTCAAGACTTAACATTCATACATGACCTCAAATGAATAACCAATGCACTCACATCATGTAAACTTCGATTATAATTCTATTCCTGCAATTCCAACCCCAAGCCTACGTTGAGCTTATTAAACCGAGCAAAATCCCTCAAGGCTCAACCAAGTCCAAAGCCGAACCATCTGTTCAAAGGATCTAATGATCATTTATCAATATCAACTAATGCAATTAAAATGCATCTAACCCTCATCACACAACACATGCTCCGAGGTGTGATAATCTCACGACCCCTTCATTGCTACCTTCCCAATGAAGCCAATTCATATTTGTATCTATATGTATACGTATATGCAACTCTTCTATACTCAACAATGTATATAATTCACCAAGGTTTATTAGTCCCAAAGGTACTAAAATACAGGATCATCACACGGTCTTCACACATAAGGCCAATACTTAAACCGGCACTTAAGCACATAACACATCATAATTGTTGCACAACCACAATAAACTCTAAAAAGCGTATTTTGACCACATAGCTTCCACTTATGCAATAATTAACCAAAACTTCTTTTACTCGTGATTTATTTATCAAACACTCAAAATCCCCCAAATATGGGTGTTTCCCAAGATATATATATATATATATATATATATATATATATATATATAGCTGCTTTGCGCGTACCCTCTGCATAACAACATACCGGTACCGCTCACGGTTTTATTCCCGCCCGCATAGGCATACGCGGGATGCACCCAGACCGCACCCAATGACAAGAAAAGGGCCTCATACATTTAAGCAACTGTCGACTTCAACGTCAATAGTCGTATGTCGATACTTTCTTAACCTATTCTTTAACAAGGGTCCTTAACTGAACATAATCCTTACAACACATCCTAATCCATTTCACATCCCATCGTCTTCCTCTCAATTTATTCGTGCAACATTAATATCGCAAGACTACTCATAGCGAATTGCTAATTCTGTCACTTTGATGACTACTAATCCTTCCTCCGGACACGACCGTCCCATTGGCAACTGTATTTCTAAGTACCAAACAAGAGTACCGACCTTCTTACAACCGATACTAAAGTCTCCTTTCGACTCTCCCACTATTCACCTCTTCTTTTGAACACAAATACCAAAACTACAAACATTCTCCCATTGTTTATCCAACATCTCTCCACTCTTGGAGTTCTTTCTTAGCTTATAGTGTAATACTCTACGACCTAACGAGTTCATAGCCTTCATGCACGACAACTTGATAATTAAATCATTTCGCACATTTTCTCATTTTAAGGGAACAACACTTGAAACAACTTGGGCACACATGACCCCGACATTCTCATAACTCCAATATACTGCACAACGATCTCAAGAATCGTTTGCATATTAATTTCCGTAAAACTTAATCTTTCTCCACCAAACGATATTGTTATGACAATAACATATTAAATGAAAATCTTTTCATAAGACAAAAGTTTGAAAAAAATTACCAACACAAAGTAAGTTAATCGGTTTTCACACTCATTTATATAATACCATCAAGTCAGTTCTCCTGTTGGTTATAAAAGTTTTACTGGCCAACGTTTTTCTTATCCTTTTTTGCTACAATTTAACTTTTCATGTAAAGTATGAAGTATTTTGCAAATTGCTAAGCTCCAAAATTTCGTTGTGCGACGTAAAATGAAATTACCTTTTTCTTTAAATACACACTTGCACATGCTGACTCAACATCGACTAAAATTGCTATTTATGCATTTGTTTTGAAATCAAGAAAACTCATGTAACACACACTAGGACACCATGCATAAAACTCTACTCGCAAATGAAGGCTACTTACTCAATCAAGGTCAATTGTTTTACTCAGTAAACTTATCATTGACACTCTACTTTCGACTAGTGATCGCCCTCTCGGCTTTGTAATACTTGTTATACATGCATTCCACGGCCCACTTACTCAACCATTTCATACTATTTCCTATCTTGATCAATCACTTCACATTCTATCTCCACACATTTCAATCCACCTATTAAAGGTTGCCTTGGCGGACTTTCATGAGTCCCGCCAGTTCTAGGTTATCCTTCCAATTCCCAATCATTTACTGATCTGTCCTCCAAAGAATTGAAGGACCTTAATGGCGTATTCTCCATCATTCTACTATAACATAAGGGGATAACCATAAGAAATGGTTATACACATAAAACATACAAAATGTACTTTACCGATCATTAGTCACCGTAACAATTCAGAAATAAGTATGCTTACGTAACAATATATTCATAATAACAGTAGCTAATTGGAATTATGAACATATTATACATGAGAATCCTCGTTACCATCGTTACAGTACTAATTTCACGTATTTCCGTTGACTCTAAGACTATCCCGTCTTAGTACTTCTACCCAAATCTCACAAGTCATAACTTAATTCATTACAGCTTAAGTCTAAGTATCTCCTCAGCATACTTAGTTCACTTAAACTAATGCTCTGATACCATACTGTAACACCCTAAAATTTAGGGCCAATTTAAACCTTAAAATACACGCGTTATGATCATCAAAATATCAGACTTTTATAAACCAAAGGATCATAAGTAAGTTTCTATATATACACAAGGTAGATTAACTTAAATAATCTGATCAATCTAATTATACATCACAATAAGATCAACTAGATTATCTAAGGCTCGTCCCAAAAGTCATTAAAAGAATATCCTGATCCTTTGTTAACACCAAGTTCGATTCCCTTCAACTGTAGTCTCACTTCCCAAGCTATTTCCCAGAGCCAGTACCTGGTAAGACAGTTTAATTTGAAACATTAGGCTTTCGCCTAGTGAGATTATCCAAATCAAATTAAAATTTAACAAATAAATTATTAACAGATATATCAAACCTGTTATCAGCCATCTTACCATACCAAGCTCTTATCAACCACTGGAATCCACCTATTCCCTTACTTATGACTAATTCATCTAGTCATCATACTACCATCAAGAATTACTATAAATCCCACCGGATTATAAGTAACTCCAACTCCCAGAAATTACAGTTTCCAAACCTGCTTCTTTCTGAATTGAGATTACAATTTTTCTACATTGGTTTATCTCCAAAATTCTCTACAATGAAGATATCTCATCTTTCGTTTGAAATGGGAATTACAACTCTAAGTCTGCTATTCCTCATTTCATTTCCTCCCCACCTTGAATCACTGGTCCCCCAAATGAGATTTTATTTTATCGCGATCATCAACCACCAGAGACCCTCACAGATGATTCAAGATTCACTCCAACAACTAGAAATACATCCCAACAGTCCCTGGCTAGTAAACGGTTCTCATTATACCGTACTTTATGCCCACTAGACCAGATGCATATTTCTAGCCAACGCCACACAATAATTGTGTATCATCACTCTTTCTATTGTATGCTAAAGTTATACAATTCATCATATATTCTATATCTCTATGTACAGAATATTAATTTCAACGATTATCCCCACTTTGCCATTTAGCATCGGGGATCAACATCTCAACAATTAACTACAGTTCCGGACTCATAAATAAGTCCTTACAATTTAACATAACATGGTTTTTACATCAACAACAGAGTTATAAACATATAACAAATAGCATATAACTATCAGATTGTATTCCACATAAAAGCTTCAAACTACTACTGAAAGTCCAAAACTTTTCGCAAGCCACTGTAGCGAAAAGCTATACTTTTCGCAAGCCAAAGCTGCAAATTCCTCACTTTTCGCAAGCCACTGTTGCGAATTCCTCACTTTTCGCAACCCTCTATTGCGAAAACCTTCACTTTGCGCAACCTACTGTTGCGAAAAGTTCACTGTTCATCGTCACTTTCATCTGTTAAGCCAGTCTCGATTTTTCTTAACCATTAAGCATTCTAAGTGGTTCAATAACAATTACAACACATCTATTAACATTCTCATTGCTTAATTTTAAAGAAAGTTGAATAACTCACCTTAATGAAACTGAGCTCTGATCGATTTCTTCACAGCTTCAAGTTAACTTCCCAAAACAGTTCACAAAATCACCAAACCAATTTTCTCTTCTTCTTTTCTTCTTCTCGAATTCTTTCTCTCTGTCTCGCTTTCTCTATCTCTCTCTGTTCTAATTTAATTTCTTTTTGTTAAACAGATTACTCAAGGAAATCAGTATTTAAAATACTGATTATTCTCCATATGACACCTCATTTTAATTAATGAGTCATCACCTTAATTTCCACTTTACCACCTCATTCTTTGAACAAATACACCAAAAGTCCCTCAACTTATATCTCTCAAATATAAATTGTACCAAAATACAATTTATCTTTTATTAATTTACAATGGAAATTTCGGGGTGTTACAGTAATTGAGTGCATACGGCTGGTTAAACTTTCCAGGAGAACGTGTGGCACATACGTCCAATCAAAAGATGCCACGTCATTAATGTCAGAGCACGATTAGTCCAAAAACTTGATAGGTGGGTTTCACCCCCCCCCCCCCCTAAATCTAACCGCAAGTGTACGGTGTCGAAATCAAGTAATAACGTACGGTAAGTACGAGTATCGAATCCACGGGAACTAGGAACTAAGTATCACAATTACTACAAGCTCTATTAACTGAACTGTCGAATATTGGAAGATGGTTGGTTTAAAACTAAACAATTGCAAGAACTAAAGAAAACGCAAATGAAACAGTAAACAGCATTGGAGACTTCAGATAGAGAAAATAGTTGAGGGTTGGACATCCTTTGGTTTTCACATGCAAACATCTGATTCACAACAATTACCAGTTAATTCCCATTAATGAATCCAATCTTCAAAATCACCGTTGTTCTCTTTCGAGCAACAACGGGTTTTATTTTGAAAAGGATAAGTTTTGTCTCTCGACCTCAACCTATGGATTTCAAAATACATTAAGCGTCAGATTTATGTTAAACGGTTAAGTTTTATCTCTCGATCTCAACCTAACTGTTCAATTAAGGACTAAGACTTACTCGGTTTATCTCTATCACCGATTTATCGTCTTAGGCATGAAATTCCTAATTCTAAGTAGCAATCAATTCTCTCGAACTTAATTACTAACAAACAATTCGAATGTAAATTGGCCAAATTCACATAAGCGTTAAGAGCAAAATTGCATACTTCATTAATTAAGGAAAAACTGATAAAATCATTCGTCATCTGTTCACATGCTTACAAACCTAATTCCATCCAACCCCCAACATCTTAAAGTTAGTTCATGATGTTGGGGGACAAAAACGCAGGAGAAGAAAAGTAAACAATGAATGCAAACATGGTAAACGTAAAAGATGTAATGGCGAAACTATGAAGAACTCCCCTCTCCCGGCTTTAATCCGCTATGCGTTGTGATTTACTCCTCGATCTATCCTCTATCTTGGCTCCAAACGGCGTGAATGGTCTCTGAAAATCGCCCCTGAACTGCCCACTGTCGTCTCCCGAAAGTGGATATCGAAAAGTGACCTAAAAATCGGATTTAAGAGCTGAAATTTGCAAAACAGAGGGCCCCGCGACCTTCCACGCGACTTGCAAGTCGCGTGGAAAACCGCGCGCCTTTCATAGGGTGCGTGGGTTGGTTTCTGGGTCGCGGTTCGGGTCCTGGTTCGTTTGCGGGTCTTGGGCTTGGATTTCGGGCTTCCGTTGGGCTTCGTTTTGGCTCTTTTTGGGCTCTTTTTAGCTTCTTTTCTCGAATATTACTACCTGTCAAGGAACCTGCACATTCCACTAGATAAACCATAAAATACCCGCCTTTTTACTTGAACACAAGCCAATCTCATTGGTTTGAGTACCGAAAATAACGCCAAAAAGTGGCGTTATCAACAACCCCAAACCGAGCGTTGCTTGTCCCCAAGCAAATTAGCGATAAAAAAAAGAATAAAAGCACATATCAGAGAAATGTAATAACTGCACAACGCCCGATCGGTACCATGCAAAGCACTGGTGATTTCCCATACCCGTGAATGCCTATCTCACTCTCGCTTCATTCCTCTTATGTTTGATCTATGACCTTCCATTATAAGTTGAACTCGTGACTGCTCCGATTACATTAAGGTTGTTCTAGGTCCAGACATACTAGGGAAAACATTTCGCCTCGACCTTACCTCACACGATTCTCTCAATTCGCTCGAACCTAGGTTATCGCACATGTTGTCATGTATAAGAGGTTATGTACAAGGATATTCAAATATTACATGACAACTCTAATGAAAGACGCACTAATGTCCAAAAATTGATCTCAGAAGGGAATCGGGTAGCAAGACAGGGAATATCAGTAAAGGTGGTCGCATACCGTAATCACGTTTTCCAGAAGATCATCCAGGTCTTTACACGGGTTGTAACGGGGCTAAGGTTATGGCTAAGATATGAAGGGTAAACGGGAACAAAGATCCTCGGTGTGTCAAAATGAACAGTTCTGAACTTCATCACGTTCTAACCTATCACTTGGCCCTTTTGTCACTATTGGAGTCACTTTGACTCTCTTATTTTCTGCTGTAAGTAAAATATAACTAACTTTTTTTAAGGCTTCATTGGTCCTCTTTATTTGCATTGGGGCTGTATTGGCCCTCTTTTCTATTTATTTTCTTGGCTGGCCTGATTTCCTTCTTTTTCGCTCTAGCTTTGTTAGTTCATTACCGCTCAGATTGACACACTTTCGGATAAGGTTGGCTAAGGTTTTTGGCTCGGGTTTAACGGTGGGTTTAGAAATGAACAAGGTGAGTGTTTGGCTACAAAAGGGCTGTGGTTACACACAATTGGGTGAAAGGGGTACGATAGCTAAAAACAGGGTTAAACATACCCACAATGCCTGGAATCATCTCTTAAGGTCCACACGATATGGTCTACTACACCTTTACCTAATATCCCGATGGTCGTCTTTGCTACTCAATGCAATAATATAGCGAGATCATTCTATATTCACAACAAGGAACTCGAAAAAGTGTATACGATTTTCGTGTATGAATCCCTCGGAATGAAAGAACGTCTTTTAGGCTCAAATCTCACTAATGGGTGGTCTCCACTAATGTCCCTAGTCATGTCCTGTCCCGGTCCTTCCCTAATGGTCACGTCACTATCACAAGATTCTTCCTACAATGGTTGGTCTCGGTCATTCAAAAACAAAAAAAATTAGCTAAAGTGGTCTAGGTACTCAGAAGTGCAGGAAATCTACGTGCATAACGTGGGCCCGATTAGGCAACCCCAAACCTTACCCACACATTGTCCCCAATGTGCAAGTGTCGGCGTAGGCGATACTAAAACAAGTATCGTTCTGCGGTTATTACAGGTAACAGACAGGCAGACATAACATTAAGCACAAGCATCAAAGAGCTATTCTAGCATTTTCAAAACATGGCCACCCCAAACCTAGGCCTTGGCCTAGGTTTGTCAAACAAAGCCAACCCCAAACCTCGGTGAAACCGAGGTTTGCACAGGGATAACAAGTTGAGTGTGTAGATGTTAAAAATGAGGCACCCCAAACCTAAGTGAAACTTAGGTTTGTTGCATCTCGTTCACTACTAAAAATAAACATCTTACACCACTCGTTAACTACAGAGTTAGAACGTATCTGTTTGCCCGGACGGAGGAATCCTCTTGAAAGATTGAGCAATCACGAATGAAAGATATCGGAGAAAACGGAAAGAGAAAAAAACAAACACACAAGAAACAAAGCAAAAGACGAAAGAAAAACAGGAAAGCGAAACACACAAAGCAAGAAAACGAACACGGCACGAAAACAGGGGAACCCGCGCGGTTTGGTGCGCGGTTTGTAAGTCGCACGAGAAGTCGCGTAACCCCCTGTTTCGAAAACCCACAGAGAGCCCCGCGACTTGGCACGCGGTTTGTAGGCCGCGGCACAAGCCGCGTAAGTCCCTGTTCAGCTATTTTTTGATTTTTTCGTTTTTTCATTTTTTGGTTTTTCGTAAATAAGAACACACTCAAAAACAGGAAATTAAAAGAAACTAACCTCGGTGGGTTGCCTCCCACCCAGCGCCGTATTTAAAGTCGTGGCACGACTATGTGGATCTCAGCTTGGCTCGGTATCCGCGGACTCGGCTCGCCCACACTTGCGATTCTCCGCGGATTCTTCCTCATCCGGTCTTCCATTACTAATTCCGTATTTATGCTTTTCCTTATCGCTCGGCTCTTTACGCTTTCCATTCTCGAACACTTTGAATATCACCTTCTCGCCACCAACCCGCAAAGTCACCTCTCCTTCCTCCACGTCTATCAATGCTCTACTCGTGGCTAGGAATGATCTTCCCAAAATGAGTGGAACCTCTATGTCTTCATCGATATCTAGCACCACGAAGTCCACCGGGAAGTAAAACTTTCCAGCTTTGATCAGCACGTCTTCAATCACTCCATACGGGTATACGATCGATCGATCTGCGAGCTTAAGCGTCATGTATGTTGGGCTCACCTCACCCAAGCCGAGTTTCCTGAAAACGGATAGAGGCATCAAGTTAATACTCTCCCCTAAATTACATAACACTTTATTACAAGAAAACTTCCCAATTTGAATAGGGATTAAAAAACTCCCTGGATCTTTAAGCTTCGGGGGAAGCTTGTTTTGGATGATCGCGTTGCACTCTTCAGTAAGTGCAACGGTGGACTGGTGATCGATCGCCCTCTTCTTGGATAGTATCTCCTTCATGAATTTCATGTATGAAGGCATTTGTGCCAACGCATCTGCAAAAGGGATGTTAATTGTTAACGTTTTAAATACATCAAGAAATTTTGAAAAATTAACATCATTCTTATTCTTTTTAAGTCTGCTCGGATAGGGCACTCGTGGCATTTCCGGGTTGACCGGTGGTTGCTCATGCTTCTTCGCTTCCCTCTTCTCGCTCTCTTCATCCTCCGGGTTATCCATGTCAATGATCTCGACCTCTTTCTCCTTGGGCTCGGTTCCTTTTGATGACGGTTCTCGTGTAGGTTCCACTATCAGCTCTTTGCCACTTCTCAGGTAAATGGCATTACATTCCTCCCGGTTTTTCTTTTCAGTCATGCTCGGGAATGTTCCGGGAGGTCGGGTTTGTAGGGCTTCAGAAATTTGTTCCACTTGCCTTTCCAAGATCTTGATGGAGGCGGTGTTTTGATCAGTAGCCGCCTTGACTGTACTCACCGTGCTTGCCAAACCTTCAACTGTGCTGTCCATCTTTGCCATGAACTTCATCATCATGTCTTCTAACCCCGGCTTCTTCTCCCCGGATTGTCCTTCGTTCCTTTGGTTAAAACCTGGGGGACGGTACACATTATTAGTATGAGAAGAATTAGAAGAGTTAGAAAAGTTACCTTGTTGTTGACCGGGTTGGCTCCACGAAAAATTGGGGTGTTTCTTCCACCCCTCATTGTAAGTGTTCGAGAAAGGATCGTTTCTCGGCTGGTGGTTCCGGTTCTGCAGGAACTGGACTTGCTCGGGCTCTTGTGGATTGCCTCCCTTCAAGTGGTTAGTGATCATGGCTAGTTGAGCTTTTATTTCTTTCAGCTCGTCCGACTCTTGAACACTCGCGACTCTTCTTACGGCTGATCTCGGAGTAGAAAAGCTATGTTCGACTAAGTTCTCGATCAGCTCGCATGCTTCCTCATATGTCTTCTCCATTAAGGCTCCACCCGCTGCAGCAGTGATATCATTTTTAAACTGCGGGTGAAGGCCTCCAAAGAAGGTCTGGATGATGACCCAACCGTGCAATCCATGATGCGGGCACTTCTTCAACATATCCTTATACCTCTCCCACGCTTCATAAAGGGTCTCTTGCTCCCATTGAGCAAAGTGTGTAATGTCGGCCATTAGCTGAGCGGTTCTTCCAGGTGGGAAGAATTTCTGGAGGAATGCGGCCTTCAGGTCGGCCCATGTAGTGATTTGATCCGCTGGCAAACTCTCTATCCAGATTTCAGCTCTCCCCTTGAGTGAGAAGCTGAACAGTCTCAACTTGATGGCATCCTCGTTCATGCCATTGATCTTGAATGTGCTGCAAATCCTCTCGAATGCACGGAGATGTGCATGAGGATCTTCGGTCGGTGCTCCTCCATATTGGTTTTGTTGCACCATCACGATGGTGCTCGGCTTGATCTCGAAGTAATTCGCCGCAGTAGTGGGCGGTTGGATGCCTATCCGTGCGGTTGCCACGTTTGGATTGGCAAATGACCGCATTGGAACTCTCGCCGGAGGAGGTGGAGGATTGTTTCCAGGTGGTCTATTGACGGGTATTTCGTCACCCATATTTAATTGTTTCTTGGCTTTTGATTCTCTTCGTAGGCGACGTGCAGTTCTCTCTATTTCCGGATCGATCGGCTCAATTCCTTTCCCTCGGGTTTCCTTTGACATAAACCACTAGCACCTGAAGAGAAAATAAACAAGCTTAGCAATCCAGAAATTGAAAGGGATAAAATAAAATAACGAAAATAAAAAATGTCCAATCTAATAACGCTTATAGATGGTAGTGCTATTGGCTACAACTAGTTCCCCGGCAACGGCGCCAAAAACTTGATAGGTGGGTTTCACCCCCCCTAAATCTAACCACAAGTGTACGGTGTCGAAATCAAGTAATAACGTATGGTAAGTACGAGTATCGAATCCACGGGAACTAGGAACTAAGTATCACAATTACTACAAGCTCTATTAACTGAACTGTCGAATATTGGAAGATGGTTGGTTTAAAACTAAACAATTGCAAGAACTAAAGAAAATGCAAACGAAACAGTAAACAGCTTTGGAGACTTCAGATAGAGAAAATAGTTGAGGGTTGGACATCCTTTGGTTTTCACATGCAAACATCTGATTCACAACAATTACCAGTTAATTCCCATTAATGAATCCAATCTTCAAAATCACTGTTGTTCTCTTTCGAGCAACAACGGGTTTTATTTTGAAAAGGATAAGTTTTGTCTCTCGACCTCAACCTATGGATTTCAAAATACATTAAGCGTCATATTTATGTTAAACGGTTAAGTTTTATCTCCCGATCTCAACCTAACGGTTCAATTAAGGACTAAGACTTACTCGGTATATCTCTATCACCGATTTATCGTCTTAGGCATGCAATTCCTAATTCTAAGTAGCAATCAATTGTCTCGAACTTAATTACTAACAAACAATTCGAATGTAAATTGGCCAAATTCACATAAGCGTTAAGAGCAAAATTGCATACTTCATTAATTAAGGAAAAACTGATAAAATCATTCGTCATCTGTTCACATGCTTACAAACCTAATTCAATCCAACCCCCAACATCTTAAAGTTAGTTCATGATGTTGGGGGACAAAAACGCAGGAGAAGAAAAGTAAACAATGAATGCAAACATGGTAAACGTAAAAGATGTAATGGCGAAAACTATGAAGAACTCCCCTCTCCCGGCTTTAATCCGCTATGCATCGTGACTTACTCCTCGATCTATCCTCTATCTTGACTCCAAACGGCGTGAATGGTCTCTGAAAATCGCCCCTGAACTGCCCACTGTCGTCTCCCGAAAGTGGATATCGAAAAGTGACCTAAAAATCGGATTTAAGAGCTGAAATTCGCAAAACAGAGGGCCCCGCGACCTTCCACGCGACTTGCAAGTCGCGTGGAAAACCGCGCGCCTTTCATAGGGTGCGTGGGTCGGTTTCTGGGTCGCGGTTCGGGTCCTGGTTCGTTCGCGGGTCTTGGGTTTGGATTTCGGGCTTCCGTTAGGCTTCGCTTTGGCTCTTTTTGGGCTCTTTTTAGCTTCTTTTCTCGAATATTACTACCTGTCAAGGAACCTGCACATTCCACTAGATAAACCATAAAATACCCGCCTTTTTACTTGAACACAAGCCAATCTCATTGGTTTGAGTACCGAAAATAACACCAAAAAGTGGCGTTATCAGATGGCGTGTGCGGCCCATTAATGCTTGGCTCGTGAGCTTTTCTATTTTCGGAAGACTGTCACTCGCAGTAGATAACTCGTTCTTTTACAGAATATCCATAAAAGGCTAAGTGTCAGATTCAACAGAGGCTCTGTGGTGGAGTGAGCTCTGTGATCTGAACCTTGTCTTTTTGTCTCTTCTGATGCTTGTACCTTTACCAGAAACGTTTGAAAGATCATTGGAGAGGATCGATAGATCTTTAGTACAAAGTTTTCATTCACAGAGGCTTTGAGGCTCTGTCGAGGCCAGCAGAGGTTCTGAGAGTGAAATTTTCTCATAACTAAAAATTTAGAGAACTTTTTGATCATCCAAAATTTTCATTGTGTTAAACACTGTTTTTAGGACATATTTGGAAATTTGTGTCCTGGAAAACTGTTTTGGAAATTGATTTTGTTCGAGACACACTCTTAGAGTGTCTAGTTTGGGCGACAGAGACTCTTTGGTTGAGTGAGCTCTTTGCCCATAAGACTTTCTTCCAGTATCCTTGTGTGTGCATTTGTACGTACAAATCCTTCAAGAAGACATTTAAGTTTGATCGACAGAGTTTCCGTATGAAATTTGCAGTTCTAGAGGATCCGGCTTACAGAGGCTCTGTTGAGCTCAGCAGAAGCTCTATGACCTTAAATTTCCCATAACGGAAGGCTCGAAAATCTTTTTGATCATTTCTTTTCTTCTTTGTTCGGTAAAAACACCTGACTTCTGTGGATATGGTTGATCATATCTTTTCTTTGGCTCCCCCTTGAATGATCAACCTCTGTAGATCAGTTCAAGATCTCCTTCTGCTCCCCCTTGACCTATGTTTGGATCAAATTGGATAAGTTGTGCATAGAACATAGGTCAAAGTTATCAGAGGTTCTGTGGAGATTGTCATACTCTGAGCAATCCCACAGAAGCTGTGTTGGTTACAGAACTTTTGATGATTGAGAATTTACATACAGAAGACTTTAAATATATACATATGTACAAAAAGATCAAATCGTACTTACAGAGGGTTTAACTCATGTTAATCATTCCCAACTTACCCACCAAGAAAGGGAATCTTTTCTCATCTAGTGCCTTGATGAATAAGTCTGCAAGCTGGTATTCAGTGGGCACAAAGTGCATTTCGATTGTGCCAAATTCAACATGATGTTTCAGAAAGTGATAACGAATATCGATATGCTTTGTTTTTTAGTGCTGTACTGGATTGGCAGAGATTGCTATGGCACTTTTGGAATCACAGAAGATGGGAATCTTGTATATGTTGTACCCATAGTCCTTGAGCTGAGTTTTCATCCACAGAACTTGAGAGCAACAGCTAGCAGCAGCAACATATTCCGCTTCTGCTGTAGATGTAGACACACAGTTCTGCTTCTTCGAAGTCCAGCTGACTAGATTACCTCCCAGGAATTGACAACTCCCAGAGGTGCTCTTTCGATCAAGCTTGCATCCTCCATAATCTGAATCTGTGTATGCCTTAAGACCAAAACCAGAGTTCTTCGGATACCAGAGTCCAAGATTTTTGGTCCCTTTGAGGTATTTGATGATTCTCTTTACAGCAATATAGTGGGATTCCTTTGGGTTAGCTTGATATCTTGCACAGAGGCATGTGGCATACATTATATCATGTCTACTTGCGGTTAAGTATAAAAGAGACCCAATCATACCTCTATAGAGTTTGCACTCTACAGATGTGCCATTTGGATCTGAGAATAATTTATTTCCAGTGGCCATTGGGGTCTTCATTACAGAGGCATCAGAGAGACTATATTTTGAAAGTATGTCAGAGACATATTTTGCTTGATTTATAAAAATTCCCTCTGATGATTGTTTTACTTGGAGTCCGAGGAAGAAAGTTAATTCTCCCATCATACTCATTTCAAACTCACTCTGCATGAGTTTTTCGAAATCTTTGCACTGTTGTGCATTTGTAGACCCAAAAATAATGTCATCCACATAAATCTGTACAAGCAGAATCTCATCACCTTTTCTTTTGTAAAACAAAGTAGTATCGGTTGTACCTCTTTCGTAATTGTTATCGAGAAGAAAGGTTGAAAGTCTTTCGTACCATGCTCTTGGAGCCTGTTTCAGTCCATACAGAGCTTTGTCAAGGTAATATACGTATTTTGGGTACTTGGAGCTTTCAAACCCTGGTGGCTGCTGGACATAGACTTCTTCTCGGATTTCGCCATTTAGAAAGGCCGATTTTACATCCATTTGAAATACTTTGAAACCTCTGTGGGCTGCAAAGGCTAAAAATATTCTTATAGCCTCGAGCCGTGCGACAGGGGCAAAAGTTTCATCGTAATCAATGCCTTCTTCTTGGCGATATCCCTTGGCCACCAATCTTGCTTTGTTTCTAATGACCACCCCATCCTCGTCCTTCTTGTTTCTGAAGACCAATTTTGTCCCTATGGCTTGTTTCCCTCGTGGCAGAGGTACTAGGGTCCATACCTTGTTTCTCTCAAACTGTAGAAGCTCTTCTTGCATAGCATCTACCCAGTTTGGATCATCTAGGGCTTCAGAGATTCTTTTTGGCTCGATCACACTGATAAAATTTGTAAAGAAACAAAAATTAGCAGTGGTTGATCTTGTTTTGACCTTTTCAGAAGGATCACCGATTATAAGGTTTGGAGGATGGCTTTTCGTCCACTGTGTTGTTCTTGGAAGATGGTCATTTGAGTCATCAAGATTAACTTTTGTGGTTGCACACTGCGGTTCTGGTGCAACCTCTGTTGTTGATGGTTCTTCTGTGCTTATGCTTGGTTCTTCAGCTTGTGGGAGGATTGGAATGAGAGTTAGAATTTGTTCCTCTGAGGAAGTAGAGACTGAGTCTTCGTTTTCCTCTGGTATTGATTCCTCTGTAGTCGCTGGAGTAGGTATTTCAGGAGCCTCTGTGGTTGAGTCCTTGGTTGTGTTATCTTCAGCTTCTGTTCGCTCCCCCTCAGCATGTGCATCTGTATGATTCACAGAAGAGGATGAAGTATTTAATGGACCAGTTAGAGATATACCTGACTCAGTCTGGTTTGCAGAAGATGTTTCTCCAGAGGCTCTGATGGCTCCAGCAGAGGGATCAATATCTTCATGGAATATTTCTTCAAATAGAAGATTTAAGTCTTCTTCTCTTGTCTTTGAAATGCCAGAGGATTCCTTCTTTAGACCGAGTTCTGAACTGATTTGTTCAGAAGTCTTTTGAAAGGAATCATCAAAAGATAGATTGATGCTTTCTACGATGGATCGAGACTTTAGAAGGTACATTCTGTAAGCTTTTGAAGTGGCAGAGTATCCTATGAACTTTCCTTCATCTGCTTTCACCTCAAACTTTCCTCTTGTTTCTCTATCATTTAATACAAAGCACTTGCATCCAAATACATGAAAGAATTTGATGTTTGGTCGTCTTTTATTGATCAAATGATAAGGTGTCTTGATGTGCCTCTTTACAATGGTTGATCGATTTTGGGTGTAGCATGCGGTTGATACTGCTTCTGCCCAAAAAGACATTGGTAATCCACATGCTGTCAGCATAGTTCTTGCAGCCTCCACAAGCGTGCGGTTCTTTCGTTCAACCACGCAATTTTGTTGTGGGGTGCGTGCAGTAGAGAAGTTCTGTGAAATGCCTTCTTCTGTAAGATAGGTTTCAATGACAGAGTTTTTGAACTCTGTACCATTGTCGCTTCTTAGTTTTTGAATCCTGCACTCATACAGAACTTGGATTCTTTTCATTAAATTTATCAGAATGTTTGGAACATCTGATTTCTTTCTGACAAATTCAACCCATGTAAATCTTGAGTATTCGTCGATCAAAACAAGTATATATTTCTTGCCACCTAGGCTATGTGTAGCGATTGGACCGCAGAGGTCGACATGAAGCATGTACAGAGGTCTAGTGCAAGATATATCAGTTTTGCCTTTATGGGAAGCTCTTTTAAGTTTTCCCATTTCGCAGGCAGAGCACAAATGATCTTTATTAAACTTGACATTTGGCAGACCTTTAACTAAATCAAGTTTAACAAGCTTATCTAGAGTATGAAAGTTTAAATGACAGAACCTGTTATGCCATAACCAGGCTTCTTTGCTTTTACAGGCAACAAGGCAGAGCTTGTCTTCCTTGTTCTTGGCACAGAAGTTCATTAGGTAGAGATCGCCTCTTCGTTCGGCTCGCAGAAGTTCGACTCATGTGTCCTCACCTTGTAGAGAACAGAAGGTTCTTTTGAACATCACGTCGAAACCCGTATCGCAGAGTTGGCTAACACTGAGAAGACTGTGTTTAAGGCCATCCACATATGCAACTTTGCATACGGATATGTTCTCCTTCTTGATGACTCCGTAGCCTTTAATGTACCCCTTTTTGTTGTCTCCAAAGGTCACAGATCCACCATCGTGTTTTTCTTTGTATGTGGATAGTAGACCTTTGTCGCCAGTCATGTGCCGCGAGCATCTGGAGTCTAGATACCAGATCGGCACATACTGCTTCTGCAAGAAAATCAGAGAGTTTTAGGTACCCATATCCAAATGGGTCCAGTTTTGTTAGGGGTTTTCAAGTTTTCCTTTGCATTCTTGGACTTAGCATTAGCTTTTGTTGAAGAAACATTATGTTTCTTCTTACCCTTGAATTTAGCATTCTTGTTGGATACAGAGAGTAAACAATGTGGATTTGTGAAGTGTTGGCTTAATTTATACATGAGATCAAAGCAATGACAATAATGAATGTGCGAAGAGATTTGCTTGAACTTTTCATTAAAAACATTGAATGGGGGCACAGAGGCATTACATTCTATCCTAACATTTAACTTCCTATTACAAGAAGACCTATGTAGGCTAGATTGTTGTTTGCAAAATCCTTTGTTGAGAGCAGCCTTCTGTGGACCCCTTCTGTGGTGAACTTCTGCAGGTTTCACTGTCACAGAAGAAAAAGATTTGTCATTTTTAGCCCATTTACCCTTCTGTTGCCATGTTAGTTTTTCTTTAATAGGCTTTAAGGATTTTAAAATCTTTGAACTTGTTGGATTTTGAGAGGACAGAGCCTTTTGTTGTTTAATTTTCTCAAGCTCAAGAGAGGTTTTGGCTTGTATACACATGTCCAAAAAGTCTGGACAGATAGGAACTCTTGTGATTTTCTCCTTGGGAGGAATAGTTCTGTTAAGAACTCCAGAGGGTAGTTTAAAATCCTCTGTGTCACAAGGTCCTATCTCTGACTTAGAGTCAGTCTCAGGTTCGTCAGAGGATGAATCATCCTCATATACAGAGGTTGAGTCACTTAGTTCTCTTTCGACAGAGGCTGGATTTTCAGAGCATGTGCCATACTCACTTTCTTCCTTTTCTAGGGGGCTATCTTCTAAGTCAACAGAAGTATCTGATAAGGTTTCTTCAGAGAGATTTTGATCGACAGAAGGTGTACAGAAGTTTTCGAAAAAGTTGTTTTTCCCGATTTATATCAACTCTTTTTCATCTGAAACGTTAGGCTTGAACTTAGGAGCCTCTGCCGATAATTTCTTTTCAGAGTTTATCATGCAGACAAAGGCAACCTGTGTTTGAGTCTCGGGTTTACCAAACTTGAAGATTCCTATCTGATCTTGAGTTTTCAGATATTTCTTAGGTTTGGATTCTCTTTTGACAGAGATTGAAGGTGACAAATCTGTGTTTTCAAACCACACATTTGTCATCTTCAGAGGTTTCCTTATGTGAGGTTCCCCAGAGACTTTTCGCCTTTTGCTAACAGAGAGTAGATTTGGAAAACCAAGTTTTCTTGTACTTCCAGTGAGAAATAGAGATGACAGAGTTTTGTTTCTTTTGTTTCCGGTGTATGGATCTATATCACAGAAGCCAATTCCCCGTCTCCCTATTTGTGTGTTAGTTTTCTCGTATACCTTCTGTGCATCTTGGTATTTTCTTAATTAAAAGAACTCTTCTGAGTAAGTCTTGACAGAGGACTTCTCTTTCCTTTTGAAAATAATGTTTAAGAGCTAGAATGTTCATTCTATCGGTCTCAACGTCCATTAGTTCTTTAGATTTTGTTTTTAATGCGGAGTTAAGTTCAGAAATCTTTTCTTTCAAAGGATTTAGGTGTTTGTTCCAATTTGTTTCAATTTCTTCCTTTTCTTGAAAGATTTTAGCCTTTTCTTGAGTGAGAAGTCTAGCTTCTCTCTCAAAGAAGGTAAGCTTCTTTTGAATATTTTCGAAGGTCTTTTTAAGTTCTGTGTATTCAATGTTTAGTTTGAGCAAATCAACTTCTGCTTGACTAGAGTTAGAGTCAGAAGTGGATACCTCACTATCGGAGTCGGATGAGCTGACCTCTGCCATTCCACATAACAAGGCGTTTTTGTCGCCTTCATCAGATGATTCGTCTGACAGCCAGTTCTCCTGATTCACCATTAGTGACTTCTGAGCATAAAACTCCGCTTTCTTTTTGTAGTAAGCAGAGTCCCTCTGTGGGCGGTCAGATTTGCTCCTGCAGTCAGCGGCATAATGACCTGACTTGCCACAGTTAAAACATCCTTGGTTCTGGGAACCGTTGCCAGCTCTGTCGTCCGACCTCTGTCGGTCACCACCTCTTTCAGTTCTACATTCATTGGCGTAGTGGCCTGGCTTACCACAGTTGTAACATACTTGGTTCTGTGGAGTGTTGCCAATTTTATCGTCTGACCTCTGTCGGTCACCACCTCTGTCAGTCGACCTATGTTGGTCGCTAACTCTGTCGTTCCTTTCATTTGACCCTTCTCTTCCTCGATCATCTCTTCCATAGCGTTCATTTCCAGACTTCTTCTGGTAACCTCTGCTGAATTCCCTTGTTAAAAGGGCTAACGATTTGGCAATAGAGGCCATTGATGTCTCTTCTTCTTCCACCACGTCCTCATCTTCACTATCAACGATCAAGATTTTCTTTTTCTTCTCCTTCTTTACCTCTGTGGCTTTCTCCTTTGGCTTCTCTCTAGCTTCTGTGGTCTTACTGACCAGTGCAAGAGGTGCACTGATTTGTGCTTTTGCTTGTGCGATTTGAGGCTCTTGGGCTGCCAATGTTCCATAGAGATCTGACAGAGTCCAGGAGTCTAAGTCCTGATTTGTTTGCAGAGACATGGACAACTGTAGCATTATTCATTTAGGCTCTTTAGGAACATGACGTTGTTCTCTTCAGAAGTTCTGTGAATCCCGAACTTTTTGCACTTGTTGATTAGAGAGTTAAACCGATCATATGTCGTCTGCAGAGATTCGGTCGACAGAGCTTTGAATACATAGTATTCATTTATGCATTGGGCTCTACGGTTCTTCTGAGTTTTGGCCCCACCCTCCAGTTGTTTTTCCATTTCCTTCCACAGATCGTATGCAGACTCAAACGCATCTAGGGATTGAAAAAGGTCATTGGGTATGGCCATTATCAGAAGTCTCTTTGTTTTCTGAGCAACCTCATATTTTGCCCAATCAGGTTCGGACCACTTTTCCTTGGTCTTTGGTTTTTCGTACGCATGAACCTCAGGAGTGTCACCTGAGGCAGGAATACGTGGTACTGTGACCATGGGAACGTAAGGAGGATTGTTGATAAAGTGCATGAGTTCTTTGTCAGTGCCCTCGAAGAAGTGAATCATTTGTATCTTCCACTGAGGGTACTCATCTCTGAGTAGTGTGGGTGTCTTGGTTAAGGAACCAGCGGTGAAGAAGTTGTTTGAATTTGTCATTTTGAGAGAGTGATAATTTCAGAAAATAGGGTAAGCTTTCTGAAAACTTTGAGCAGTGTACTAAAATGGAGATTTAACTGTAGTAACAGTTCTGTAAGTATACCAAAGTCGAACAGGTCGAGAGTGGCAGAAAAACAGAAGGAATGAAGAACGGGTTAATATCAGTCCAAGTTTCTACCAAAAATCATTGTAAGAGTGGATCACTTGATATAGAAAATCAAGGCAAGCTCTGATACCAATTGTTGGTTCCTGTTTTGCTTAACAATAATGATTCTATCTAATTAGTTCAAACAATATATAATGCGGAAGCGTTTTAACGAACTAACAGATATTATGAGGTAGAATAACACACAATATCAAATACAAGAAGTGTAAATAAGACAGATAAATAGCTCAATGATTTACTGTATTTGATATAATAAGAACACCAAGAACACCGAAAGGTTTGACAAGAAACTGCTCTAAAGGTGTGTGTGTTGTGTAAAAATCTTAATAGAAGAGTTCACATGAACCTTCTATTTATACTACTTCTAAAGGGGACAAGATCTAGATACTAAGGATGGTAGGAAAAAAGACACTGCTTGGAACAGTTGCTGGAAGGTACAAAACACTATTCTGGAACTGTTGCAGATACAACGTTCATTAAATGCTCTGTATTCTGCTTTAGGCTGAAACCTATCAGAGTTTGACACGTGGAGTTGTCAGGTCACGCCTTTGTACGAGTGATCTTCAGAACCTTCGAATGGCAGAAAACGTGTGAAGTACGATTGTCCTTGTGTAGATCTTTTGCGTAGATCTTCTTTTAACCACATAGGCTCTGTCAAGTATGACAGAAGCTCTGTGGCCTTGTCCGCTTAGAAGAGTCTTTTGTTGCTTCTTTACTTCGGTCTTCTTGGCTAACCCGACAGAGCCTCTGTCGAAGACTTCTGTCTTCTTGGTTACTTGGCTACTCGGCAGAGCTTCTGTTGGTGTCGATACTTAGTCTATTTTTCCAATACTTCTATTTATCACAAAGATTGGAGCTAACAAGGCATCAACCCAAACTGGATCTCTAGCCTAAAACCACCAAGTTCAATCCGACCGGATTCTTTACCTTGGAATCCCACCATCCAAAACAAGCTTACCTAACTTAAAATTTATACATGACCTCAAAAGAATAACCAATGCATTTAAATCATGTAGTTCTCAAATACAATGCAATTCATGCAAATCATAACCCAAGCCCACGTCGAGCTTATCAAAACCGGGCAAATGCCCTCAAGACCCAAGAGAGTCCAAAACCGAGCCATAAGCTCAAAAGATCCAATGATCATTTATCAAAGTCAACTCATGCAAATGAAGTGTGTCTAACCCACACCATGCAAACACATGCTCCCAGGCATGATTAACTCAAAACCCCTTCATTGCCACTTCCCCAATGAAGTCAAACCATACATGCATGTATATGTGTATACGTATACTCAAATCCTTTATAACATGACAATGCATAAAATTTATAGTGGTTGATTAGACCCAAAGGCACCACGTATACATAATCGTCAATTAGTCTTCACATATAAGACAAAACCCTCAAAGAGACACATACTTGAATAAAACGCAACTAAGCACATAACACATCCACGGCTCCACCTCGAGCTAATAAAACCGGCAAACACTCAAAAGACCCATTTGAGTATAAATCAAGCCCTTAAAGGCAAAATGAACGTTTGACCTAATACACTTTGCCCACACGGTTACGTAAACCAAAATACATCGTTATCCAAAATCTTTGCCTTTTCATGCTCAATTGGCCTCCAGCCCAAAATAAAAAGTTTACAACTCTCAAAATATTCATAAGGTCGAGATTGACAAAAATCCTCAACTCACACGTTAACATTTTCAAAATGTAACATATCATAACTATTGCATAATCTCAACAAACACTAGAAGTGTATTTTGACCAAACAACTTTCATTTATGCAATAAATTCAACAAAACACTTTCACTAGTGATTTGTTTATCAATCACTCAAAATCCCCAAATGTGGGTGTTTTACAAGATTTGTAAAGTTTAACACCTTGATTAAATCAAAACCCACTAAATAACTCAACAAGAGATAATTTTATATAAAGCACACAAATACTTTAAAATAAACATTTTGGCATGCACAACGTTTTCACAAATCAACTTGAACTCACCTTGCTAGATTAGGCTAAATCTAGATTTTCCCAAACGTAAACTCCTTTGAAGAAATACAAATCTTCAAGTCCAAATCTTCTAAAACCTAGATCCATAAGTTTCCAACCATAAATATCCAGATCTAACCATGTAGAATCATTCCCCAAACATTTTACATCAAAAGCCCAACTTATACCAAAACCCTAGTTCTCATAGATGAAGAAAATAAGGTTTCCTTAACCAATCATCACCAAAATCACACCAATAAAGCCCACAATGGAATAGAAGGTGAAAACAACAAAACCCTAGCTTTTGGGTAGAGAGAGATTACCTTCACCACTTGAATCCTCCAAATAAAAGCTCCTAGTCTCCACAAAAGCTTCAAGCTTCCATATTTTCAACAATGGTGGAAGTGAGTTTGATTTGGGTGGAGAAGATGAAGAAGAGGAGGTAGGGTTTGAGGTTTTCTTGAGGGAGAAATCGGTTTGGAGAGGGAGAGAAAATTGATTTAGGGTTGTGAAATGAAAAGAGAGAAGAGAGAGGGAAAAAGGTCTCTCTTAAAACAAAATATCTCATCAGGCCCCACGCAGACGTCCGGCTAGTGCATCACGCGGACGTCCGGCCTTGATCTGACCGACACCCCCATTTTCCTCTGTTGCTTCCGCAGAAGATCCCTGGACTTTCGCGCCGACACAGACTTCCGGTCTAGAGCCTATGCGGACGTCCGCGAGTCCCAAATCCGATTTTTCCTAAAAGTTTGGGGTGTTACAAAATATTTCTTCGAAACACGATCAATTATTCATGAGGATATACGAATTCATCAAATATTTAGCTATTACAAATAATGTAGTTTCATTGCACGTTATTGGCGAGTTGTTTTTGGTAACTTATACATATTAAAGAGATATATAAATAATTTTAGAGAAGTAGATAAAACGTTTATCGGGTTATCGGGTTATCGAGTTGGTCGGGTTACTTTAGGCCTAACCCAATATCAACCCAATAGCTTTCGGTTGTCCTAATTTTGTATCGATTATACGTCGGGTTGCCTCGGGTTGATTTCTTTTCCGTGTTTTTCGGGTTGGGTTGGTCGGGTTTTTGAGCACCCCTAGTTATAATCTCCTATTTTCCTCTCTTGAGTTGTAGGTTGTAACACCAACGCTTTCACTACTCTATCGTCATAATCGTCAGTAGTCGCTATACTACTTAACGATGCATTTTATCACTGTCTTCGTATGTACATGTCAAAGTCTTCTTTAGGAGTCATTTACTAAACACTTACTTTGGTAAGTGTTTACCGGTTCAATTACGTGACCGAGTGAACATAACAATAACCGATAATCTTAGTCGGTACAAGAGAATACATGGATTGAGAGTCTCACTCAGTAAATGAAGGTGATGACTCTTACCCGGTAAACGTTTACCGGGTTATAAACGTTTACCATCAATATATTTTAATTGGCCAAGAATGTTACACTATAAGATAAATGAGAGTGATAACTCTCGCCAGTAAACGTTTGGTAAACGACACCTACAACCATGCCATTGAAGTTTTCATTTATTTATGAAAATACCACCACGTCTATAACAAACATCTTATAAAAAGATCCAAATGTTAAGAAAGTGTCTTACAGTTTCACCGACTCAATAGTTCTCATTTGATCTTGTCTTTTGATTTTGTCTCATATTGTTACAGCACAAAATTGTCTTGCCTAGTCTGATCATGTTCCAAGTCAATCGTTGATCAAATGTAAACTGTTTTTATTATCACATTTTATTCTATCGTGTCTCATATACCAAACGCATCTTTGGGTCGAGTGGTAATCCTCTTAAGGCAAGTATAGGAGAACAACTAGGTGAAGCATATTAATTAAAGGTTAAGGATTCAAAGTAGGAGGACGTCTAAAGCCAGTTTCTTATATTATAAGGATCACAATGTAAATTTGGTAAATTTAAGTTTGTCAAGACATTTGGGTAGCCAACTAGCCATTAAAAAATTGATTCGACCTATAATTTAATTAATATTTTTAGTCAACAATTTATATTTAAAAAAGATATAGATGAAAGTTGAGAAAAGCCACGATTAATGTCACAAACATTTTAATTATAATGATTATTATTTGTTGCACTAGTTTTTGAGTAAATAATATTAAAATATAATATACTTTTTATAAGGTTAATTATAATAAAAACTTACTTTTAAATGATAAATTTTGATTTCTAAAACAAAACATTTATAAATTCTTGTAAATATAATTGTTTTTAATACATTTTTTTCATAGAATTATATTATATTCTCTTAATTGAATAAAAATCATGATATTTGTTACTTAAATTAAAAAAAAAATATTTCTAAAATAAAAAATAAAACAGAGTATGTTTTATTATATTTTAATTTATCTTAAATTCTTTTTACATCAAACCTAAAATAGTTTTTCCATTTTTTAAACAAAATGGAATTTTAAATGAGTTTGACGTGGGTTGATATACGTCATAAAATATCAATTGTTTCTTGATCTAAAGTGTTAATCATAATAAATCCCTAACTATTTAGATCAAAATAAATAAACTTTTATAACTTCTATGAATATCTCACTTGATTGATTTATATGGTTTGTATTACTTTGAGAGTTTTTATTTGAAACTCTTGCCACTTAATACAAGATTGAAACAATTAGAGATATTGTAATTTAAAAAGAAAACATAAAGTTATTTAAAACTATGTATTAATAAATGAGGACAATTAATGGAAATGATATATAAATGAATGGGAACTGGGAAGAAAGTGACATGGATAAGGTTGTTAGGTTGAAAATTGGAAATAATTGAGGGGTAGAGCATGTGTGCAGCTGGATGCCATCACAATTCCCAACTACAAACAACAATTAGAGCATCTTCGATGAAGGTTTTTATAATAACCTTATTTTTGTGTTTTTTGTTGTCATCTCATTTCCACCTCATTAATTTAAAAATCTACGTAAAAAGTCTACAATAGTTCTTATAAGAACCTCATTTTTGTGGGTTCCATGTATTTGTCTACATCAATAATTATTTTATATTTATAAATAAATATCAAATATTAAATTTAAGTGCCAATAAAAATGATGACATTGACATTTTACACAAACTTCATGGTAAGAACCAAGGTTCTTAAATAAGAACCCAAAGGAGATGAGGTTTTTATAAGAACTGTCTACAATGGTTGTTCCTACAAACAACATCACTTTTTGCTTATAAGAACCTACAATAATGTATTGTAGATGCTCTTAGAAGGATGCATCCAAAACCATGGGAGTCTCATGATTGGATGATGACTAGATCAACTTCATCTTTTAGTTAACCAGGAAAGTAACTTTCTGAGAAGCAATTAAGTCTTCTTTTATGATAACTCATTTGACGAATTACGTCCAACGTCATTTTATGACTTTTCTTATGAGTGCCTCGAGTTGGTAGTTGGGCTCGGGACATTACTACCACTGTGACTATTGACCCGGGGCCAAAGAAGGAAAAAAACAAACAGACTAAAATGAGGAGTTCATTGGTCTCTCAAACACATCATAACTAGTATTATACCCGTCCGTTGGTCGGGTACACGACATGATTTTTATCTAGATTCAAATGTAAATCCTTAAATATCATTCTATTTTCTAATAATCTTTTTTTTTAATTCACGTGATCAATGGATCCAAATTAATCTAGAAAACTCACAAAACCGGGAAAGCTGGTTTTTTAATGTTGTCCGTTGATGTAGAAGCAAAACCATCTTTGTGCTTCGTTTGTTTTAAGATCACAAATAAAAATGACACGTTAATGAAATAGTCAGACATAAGAAAGTAAAGGCACATACCCAGTAGGATGTTGGGAAAATGCACGCACAAACTTCTTAATTCTAATAATGTTTAAGAGTTGCCATTGTTCAACTCGTAAGGGAGATGAACATAATGAGGATATACATACATACATACATACATACATACATACATAGGGTTGGGTTCTCATGAGAATGAATGTTATGGTGAGGAGGTTAATAAGGGATCTCTACGGTTGGATTGCACGTTAGAATGAGATGCACAGGATCAATCCCCGTATGAAGCGCGATTCATGGGTGGGTTTGAGACTAAAAGCCATCAAGCGTCCAGATCCCTATTTACCTTCTCACCTTAACTCTTTTTCTCAAATGATCTTTCGTCTACGTACATACATACATGCATATATATACACACACATACACTAGTTATGTATCTGTACGTGTTGCTGCACGGAGCATATCGACTTTGAAACTAAAAACTCGAAACGGAACTCCTGTTTATGTCTTCTTTTATTTCTGCCGCTCACGATGTTAATTTCATGGTAAATAATTTCAAGGTTGATATGTTGGAATCGCTAGATAATGGATTTCTCAATGCGATAACATTTGTTATTCTTAGATTTAAAAGAGCAATGTAGGCATTGCAATTTGTTTTCATTTTTTGCATCTTGTTTACAAAATAAAATCCAAAATATTAAAAAAATAAAATCATCTATACGATATCCACGTACCAAATAATGCATTCATAAATCTATACTACATTATTAAAAGAATAAGGGGATTTGGCAGTTTTTTTTCAATATTCAGTTTTTCAAGGTTACAATTTTTTATGCCTAATGTACAATTTCCAGCAGCATCATTGAAATCAGTTAATTTCAAGATTCAGTTTTTTTCTAACACCTCCGGTTCTCCTCCCGTCTCCTTCTCCACGACCTTTCCCCACGTCTGCACCAATTTCTCACACTCTTCTATAAACTAATCGTCTTCCTCATTTATCTCCCTCTCATATTTCATGCTCCATTTCTCAAATTTAATGCTCCCTTATTGATGCTCTCTCTCAAATCCCGCTGCATCTTCTCTCTTTCTCGCCGTTCTCTCCATCGTTCACTCAATCGTTCTCAAACCTGGTTAGGTTTTATTTGTGTTGGTTTTCTACTCCTCCTTCTCCTTCTCTGCTTATGTGTTGGGTTTATCATATGGTTGTTGAATTTCTTATATGGGGTTTTCTGGGTTTTTGATTTGGTTATGTGGGTTGCATATGATTTTCTCAGTTTCATAAGTTTCAGCGTTTATTTTTTACTAAAACTAAATTAGGATTTTTTTTCCAGGCTATAGCGTTGTTCTACTGTTCATCCCAGAGGGAGGAGGACGAAAGGGGATTCTACAATTTCCCGGTGATGCTCTTCTTAGTGCTCACTTTTTTCAAGATTTGGTTGTCTTCATAACTTCATTTATGTTTTCAGGAGTGAATGTACACAGTAGAGAAGAAGTTGTTGTGACCTCTATCTCTCTATTTTTCAGAAATGGAGCTCGGAGGTATACCTGGAGACTGCTCACGCCTGAGTCCTGACGCCACCTATTTGAATGCGATCTCTCCACAAATCCCACCTTTTCATCATCCCGTTGTTTAATCTTTCTGTATTTAGGGTTTTGAGTTTGATCTAGGTTGTTATTGCAATTGCAAGAGCTCGTCGGTTTGATTTTTGGTAATTTGATCCATCCTAACCTCATAATTTAACTGCATGAATGTTGAACGTGACTGCAGTTTATTTAGGGTTCTTGATTAATTACGCCAATTTTTCTATCTTATTATGTTTATGTTGTTAAATATTTGGTGAAAGTTAGTTCTTATATTATATTGATAGTACGATGTTTGTGTGGTGTAGTATATCACCTTCGACAATGATGAATTGTAGTGCCGTGTTTTTTTTTGTGTAAATTCGAGCAAATTCCCAAATTTGGCGAGTTAGGAATTTTTATTTCTTACTGTATATAAGAGTCTCTGAGGTATGTTTTGAGAATTCCAGTTTAAAATGTGCAAAAATAATGGTTGAGTTTCAATTCTTGTAGCCCTGTCTTATTCAATTTGCAAGCCCTTTATGTTTTCCTAATATTTTTGCTTTTGTTCTTTCTATCTATTAAATATTAATGTGTGTGTTTGGATTCCATTAATAGAATGGTTGTAGGATATATAAAGTGGTACTCATTTGAGTAATGGGAAGCAGTGAGATGGATAAATCCGCCAAGGAGGCAAAAGACACAACAAAGGAGCCAAAGACACCGAATTCACAAGTGAATTTCTTTCTCTTTGTCCATGTTTAGGTTTATAGAGCTGTTTTGTGCACACATTTTGTTTATTTGTATAGGTAACATGTACCCTGGTTAGTAATATATATTTACTTTGATGAATTGTAGTGCCATGTTTTTTTGTGTGACTTCGAGCAAATTCCCAAATTTGGCGAGTTTCGAATTTTTATTTCTTACTGTATATAAAAGTCTCTGAGGTATGTTTTGAGAATTCTAGTTTAAAATGTAGCTCGGAGGTATAAGTTCTCTTTTGACATTTCTGGTTTGATGCCATCAGGTTCACGATGCGGGTCATATGGTTCCTATGGATCAACCAAAGGCAGCTCTAAACATGTTAAAAAGGTGGACAAAGGGATCGCTTTCTGAAAGCACAACCGATGTTTCTTCCATATCTAATGGTGTGTCTAACTTCTTGTCGACAATGTATATTTTTGCTTCTTCCATTTCTGCTGATCTTGTTTCTGGTTCATGGAGTGGTCAGAAAGAGTTTGTTTCATCTGCTGATGCTCCTTTCATGGTTGGTGGTTCTGAAGCTGGCTTATTCAAAACCCATGGCCCACTCACTTTCCTTAAGGTACACCCTTCTAGCATGTGTATTTTCTGTAACCTGGAATGGATGTTAAAAAATGGGCATTTTAGAACATCTAGATCTAATTAATAAAGTAATTAATAGGATTTAAGTTTATACAAACCAACAACTTTGGGGCTGTTTGGTTGTTTTTTTCATTAAGTTCTATGGATAAAGTGGTCTGTATGGATTAATCTGTCTGTATAGATTGGGAAGGTTTTATTTGGAAGGGGATGGAAATAGATGTTTTTCAATTGAGAGGGACAGGTTTGGAAAAAACTTGGCTTTCTGCATAAAGCTCTCCCCTATAAGCTTATTAAATAATCCACTTTCTATATCATTAAGCCACTACCAAACAGTCACGTATATTCTGGGTAATCAATTATTTTTAAATTTAATTCTTCTTTGTTAGTATATCTAATGACATTCAACTTTCAATTTGAAAGGGACGCAAGTTTTAACAGTTTGGTAGGAGGAATATCCCCAAACATCATTGGGAGGAGCTTGAGATTTGTGTAAGTGTGATGACATTAAATAATTTGCGGATATTTTCAAGTTCTATTGTGTAGCGGTTGGTTATGGCTCAACTGAAATGTGATGTGTTTTTAAACAGGTTTTTAACTGGTAACATGCTAAGTGGAGACATACTGGATTCACTTTTGCTAAATGGAGGTAGCATGTAAGTTTATTTTGTCTATGTTTAAGTTAATTTACAGTTTTGTGATTATTAAGCAACCAATGTTATATGTGATATATTTTATACAGTGACCTATCATACAACAATTTTACTTGGCAAGGACCTGATCGACCCTCGTGCAGACAAAATACGTATGGATTATTTTCTTGTTATATATTAATACATTTAAGTGCAAAGGGATCACCATTTATGCTATTGATAACTAATTTTTTTCTTCCTTTGTAATTTTATAAGGAATACATACATCAACTTGGTCAGAAGCTCCTCAACAGGAAATAGTTGTAAGATGGTGTTATTGCATTCAAATACATGTCTATTGATTTAAATTTACTATTTGGTTAAATTATGAAGAGAATTTCTGAATTAATTAGTCATATTCCTTTGTTTTAAATATGTAATGTTATCAACAGAAAGGACATACTTTCTTGCACTGAGGATGTCACCTGTTCAAGATGTAAGTATTTCCTACGGAACCATACACCTTTAAATATATATATAGGACGGTAATCAAATGAGAACCAAAAATAGGTTGAGAACCGTAAAAACCGATCTAAACCATTAATTGATTTAATCTATTACGGCTTGAATTGGTTCTCACGGTTCTCAATCTTTTAATTATAACCATGGGATCAAAATTTTAATTATAACCATGGGATTAAAACCAAATTATGGTTTAGATCGGTTCTCACGGTTCTTAATCTTTTTTTGGTTCTCACATGATTTAACCCCTATATATATATTTATTTATATATATATATTTATATATCTTGATGTTATTTCTAAGCTGCATTAACTAAATGTGAACCACAACTATGGGGATAGCCTTTTGCTGCCATTTTCGTTGGTATTAATCAATTTATACTTTGAAATAGATGTGTTTCCTCTTAACATAAGTGCATATAAATTTATGGCAGATGTGTGTTCGATGCATGTTAATAGTGGTGGGAATGATCTGATGGTTAGAGAAAGTAATGGGGATGTTCTTTATGAAGGAGATGCCGATGTTGAAGGTAGTGCATCTCGATTGTACATAAGCAATAGGATTTGGGGATTCAGTAGCACCGGGGACTTCATGGATGACAACGTTTACCAAAACACTCGATACATTGTGACGTTGGACAATTCAACAAGCTTGTCTTCTGTTTACACAACTGCACGGGTCTCTCCACTTTCACTTGTTTACTTCAGCCATTGTTTGGAAAATGGCGAATATGTTGTTAATCTACACTTTGATGAAATACAGTTCAGTAATGATGGTACATATAGAAGTCATGGCAGGCGAATCTTTGGATGTTCATAATTTCGATGATTGCGTTTTTATAATCTAAGATTGGTTTTAGAGTTAGATCGTTGCCAAGTAAGTCTCTTTTGAAACTTTTTTTATATGGATAAATATGGAGTGGACAGGTAAATAGGGATACAAACGAGGAACTTGTTTTCATCGTCCTCATCCAAATTAATTATCTTCGTCTTTGAGTTTTTCCTCTTCGATTGAGAAGTGAGCTCTAATGAGACCTATGCATCAATTGAATTTTTTTGAGACATATTTGGCTAATGCCTATTTAATAAAAAATAATACAAAGCAGATAGCAAGATTGAGGATTTGGTTTCATAATCGAATTGCGTCCCGCTGCATCGCGCGGGTACGATGACTAGTTACACTTGATAACAATAATTCTTCAATACTACCAACAAAAATCAGATCTTGATAAATCCCACAACCACCAATCATACATAAATTTGATCACTTTGCTTCCCATCATCATTCATTTGCATTTGCATTTCAGTCAAAAAGTGTTCTTCAAAGCATACAATCATAAACAAACAGATTGAACATACAAAATTTAACGAAAAAAGACTGGGTTTGGTATTACATTAAAGGCTAGGAGGATGTGATATGTGTTGCCTTCCTATGCTATTTGAAAGAGAACTACATGCGTTCTTTTGTGGCACCCCGGTTGGAGAAAAGGTCATCTGTCATCAGACGTAGAGCCGAGGAGCTAAGTGATCAAGGGAAATCACATACATCTTTTGTGTGCTCTCAAATATCCATCCAGGAATCTCTCCGGATAGTGAGTTGTTATTCAGAAACCTACATCCACATAATATTCTATCTCAAATTTTACCAAAAACTTCAAATAGGCAAAAATGTGATATAAATTTTGCAGGTGTAACATCTTTTTAAGTAGTTGCATACATGTCATCAAATTGTAGTCCCTGAATTGAATTAGGTATTGAACCATTCAGTCTGTTGAAGCTCAGGTCTCTGCAAAAGAAATAGTTCAGTTGAAGATTTCCTTAAGCTTATATAAATTAAAAAACCAATGATATTTGTCTTAATTGTAGTAACAGACTTACAAGTTCTTCATACTATGCATTTGTCTGGTATTGGGCCAATAAGCAAACAACTTCTCAGGCTCCTGCAACAAAGTTATATAAAACAAACTTATCGTGTCAACTTTCTGTACAAACTTTTTGTCACGCAACTATGTAATCAACTCACAGTCTCTCCAATCTTGTCATATTTTGCAGATTAGGAAATCTCATACTCGATGATCCAGCTAAATCAGATATCCTCCTGAAAACCACAATGCATATAATATAAGTTCAGGGCTCAAAGCTATTACCACCCATTTATTGACCAAAAACTCAACAAAAATAAGTGGTGACTGACTAATGTGCTGACAATTCAGTCAAGTTTGTCAACAGAGATATTGTAGAAGGAATCGGTCCCTCCGTTGATGTTCCTTGCAAATAACTACACAATAAATTATATATGATCAAAATTTTATAAGTTAAACCGTCAACAAAAAAAAAGTAAAAGAATACTCACAGTTTTGTGAGTCTTGTCCAGTTCCGATAAAATCAGGTATTCTCGCAGATAATGCACTCCCATCTATCCTACAGAAATATAGTTGAAAGACAAATCTCTGTGTAACACACCACTATTCTCAAATACAATTAATTAAAGATATCCAAAACAGTGATTAATTAGCGCTTAAATGGACAGTACACCATTCTAATTATCTAGTAGATTATATTTTCACAACCAAGATATAAACATGACCAATCAATGAAATCTAAAATTCGTCATTGGAAATAGGAAATAGCAAACCAAGTACGGTATGACGCTTACTATATTATGGTATAGTTATTTACTTATCTAGCATATTTCCAGCGAATACAACATACATATTGTAAAAATGAAGCTTCAAACACCAAATCATCGATAGAGATTGAAGGCAGTGGATGGAAATCATCGAGACCGGTCTAAATTGTTCATTACCAAGTTTCAAAATTCTTAACATGGTAGCAATTGTAATGCACATTGGATAGGCAAGGGTGATGAAACAACCTGCAAAAAAAAGGACACCAAACATTTAGAATCACCGAATGCTGGCCAAACACAAGATTATACTAAACCTTGTTTTTTTTTTGAACAACAATAACCCAAATTTTATTTCCAAAAGGAAGTACAAATGTACCATACAACCCATACGACGCATCATCAAGCCTGCAGCCTACCAAACAAACCAAAGCATAACCAAAGCAAAAACAAAGTAATCAGGCTGCAGTACAGTGAGCTTAACGAACCAGGAAGAGATATTACGAGAAGCTAACTTAATCAGACTTGCTTAATGAATTGCAGTTAGTCACACAGACATGCTTAATGCAGTAAGCCAACTCGATACCACCTGCACACTCACATTGACCTGCTTAATGCAGACAGCCCCTTCGATTAGGATCTGCACACTCACACAGACCTGCTTAATGCATACAACCACCTCGATCAGGACATGTTGGTTTGCAAGCCACAAACCATTCTTGATGTACGATCAAACCATAAACGAATGAATGGTGGTGGTTGGGTTGGAACAACATTCACCATACACATAGGAGCGACCAATTAGGGTGGTTATGTGTGTGATGTAGGATCAAACCATGAACGAATGCCAAATTTAGTTTGAAGTTATATTCAACAGAACCGTACCAGACCCGTAAAAGCTCCTTTTGACTCGAAATGTTCAACTCCTTCTGCAATTTTGTTTTTGGGGTTTATTTTTTTTAAGGTTTTAGTATTTAATGTCTATGAGACTATATTAGAGGCATCAGTTCCTCTCTTCGGTATTCATACTCGATCAATGGATATCTATTTCCTATTTCAAACAAAGCAGAAGACGGAAAATTGAAAAGTTAAAAAAAAAAAAGTAATTGCATAGTAAATGTTTGACAGAGGCTCAAATAATAACCAAGATCATTAAAATTAGCCTCAGTTAGATATTCACCTCAACCTCAGAAGCCATCTCTGCTTCAGCTTTACTCTCATATGATTAACAACCGAGATTCACGCCTAGCAGTAAAGCAATATAGAATGGCTATTCTGGTGCTCTTCACTTTGGCTAAAACCACCAACTTGTTATCTTCAACAAACGAATAATTATTGACAAACAATATAAGATTATCCGATACACAGAGAATTGAACATCCAAAATTCAACAAAATGGTAAAATGTTACCTTGTAAAAGTAAATTGTGCAATTCTTCTCTTATTCTTTTCCTACACTGCTGCTACAGAATATTGGACTGCATACTCAACAAAGGGGTTTCTTGATTCACTGAGATTTAAGCAGCAGTTGATGAGGATCGATGATAAGACTTTCAACAAACCAAAACCGTCATCATTTTCTATAAATTGAAAAGATGACTCACAATATCAATGTTGTAAACGTTCAATTTAAAGACAAAGGACGTCAAATGGGATACAAACCTTGTAATCGGGAGAGTAGTCTGAGTTTAGGCTTTCCGATTTCAATACAGTCGCCACCGTATGATCAAGGTTAGGTCGCCTGAAAGTCGCTTTCTCTTTCTCTTCTTTAACAACAACAATCTTGGAGAGGATTCGATTTCTAGTTTTGATTTAACAGATTATGTTTCTTATATAGAGGTTTGAAGAGAAGAGGGGGAGAGAAATTAGCGGCTTTGGAGAAAAGTAGAGAGTTCGTGTGAGAAATTTAGGGATTTAAACTCCTTGAACGTGGAGGAGGGGAGGTTGAAGGCGGAGACCGGTTTGCAGAACGTGGGAGAGAGAGCGCATGGTAGCTAGTAACCGTGACTGAATGGGCTGAATGAAGTGGCTTATTTATTTTAAACGGTCCAGATCAAAAGTTGGGTTTAATTTAAAGGGCTCAGATCAAACTAAAAACAGTTGGTCTCCACTGGGTCCATATTATATATAATATCAACATCTCGGCAAGTGCCCTTGTCCCAACCTACATAGGGGCATTTTTACTCTCTTCCCTCTGATTTGTTCTATAAATTCTGCTAATTCTTAAATAAAGAAGTCAGTGTCATGCATATATATACATACACACAAATATATATGTGTGTGTGTTGTAACACAAAATAAAATAGGAAATAAGGAAAAAATAAATATGTTTGATAGTGTTGGATTAAAAGTGAAAGAAGGTGGAAAGAAAAAGAGATAAAAGTGTAAAATTCAGGGACTTGTTTTGCCAAGTCCCCAAACCTGATCATGAAACGTGGAAGTGGTTTCCACTTTCCAGGGAGGTTTTTGGAGTCTCGTATGGCTTCATTAAAGCAGTAAGTAAACAAAAGTTTTACACCATTTAAATCTTCTCCGATTCCCAAACAAAACCTTTGTGTTGCGGTGCAAGACGGTCGAGAAAGTTGGAAGAAACGAGCCCAAACAGGTCAAAAACGGCAGCTGGCGTGAATCGCACGACAACACCACCGGGTTAAGGTTGGGGCGGGTCGAGGCGGGTGTGGAGCAGGGGCGGACCCAATTTTTTTTATCAAACGGCGACACCATTTAACTATAAGAAACAAATATAGAGATATTTTTCACAAAATCAATGTTGGTCTTGTGGTAAGTCACTTGTTTTTCAAACTTGAGGTCTTCCAAACTAACAGGTTTCAAAATAGAATAAAGTAGAATAAAAGTCTTCCAAACTAACTCTATCAGGAAAACTTGCATTTTTATTGTAGTTTCAAAATATATATGGTGACACAAAACAAATTGATACGGTTGCATCCTTAAAGAACCTAATATTTTTTACCTTACGACGAAGAAACAATACGAAAGCACGTGCCACCTATTGCACTTACCTAAGGTCCGTCCATGGTGTGGAGTAGGCATGGGGGCGGGTGTGGTATGCAGCGGGTTAGGGGCCACTGGGCCAGATCTCACCGATCCATGTGGTCTTTTGCCGGATTGAACCTCTCCAGCGGTTGGGCCGGGTGTTTGGGCCGACTCTTAAATAGACTCTTAAATTGTTTTCGGGCCATTTTAATTTATGAAGTCTAATAATTAAATTAATTATTTTGGGCTCAATATTTAATTATTTTGGGTCGGTTTAACTAACTAAATTAAGGGAGTTTAATTAATTAACTAATATGGTTATCAATTTAGTTAACAATTAAAATTTATGATTTAATTAATATATTATATTTAATTCAATTTAGTTTAATATATTAAAGTTAGGAATTAATCTTAATGAATTATTTAATTCCTAGAATCATCGATCAATATATCATCAATATATCAATATATCAATATATCAATATCTTTATATATATAAAAGCAAAAACCATGAAAAACGACATGGCACAATGTGGATTGAGATTTCTCAAATATTGAATTGTGGTTTACTTTGACTATCCTACGTTGATAAAAAGTTGAAATGTTGGAACAAAAAGTTGATTATAAAAGGACAATAATGCCAACTTTTTTTACATGACTTATGATTTATTTTAATCACTTTTGGATTAAAAATTTAATTTTAGTTGCAAACTTTATTCATGTTGAATATATAGTATATATTGCATTACAATTAAGAGCATCTCCAATGGAGGTTCTTATAAGAACTTTCTTTTTGTACTTTTTTGTGTCACCTCATTTCCATCTCAATCTTTATATATATATAAAAGCAAAAACCATGAAAAATGATATGGCACAATGTGGATTGAGATTTCTTAAATACTGAATTGTGGTTTACTTTGGCTATCCCACATTGATAAAAAGTTGAAATGTTGGAACATGAAGTTGATTATAAAAGGACAATAATGCCAAATTTTTTTACATGACTTATGATTTATTTTAATCCCTTTTGGATTAAAGAGTTAATTTTAGTTTCAAATTTTATTCATGTTGAATATATAGTATATATTGCATTACAATTAAGAGCATCTCCAATGGAGGTTCTTATAAGAACTTTTTTTTTATACTTTTTGGTGTCACCTCATTTCCATCTCAATCTTTATATATATATATATATATATATATATATATAAGCAAAAACCATGAAAAATGACATGGCACAATGTGGATTGAGATTTCTCAAATACTGAATTGTGGTTTACTTTGGCTATCCCACATTGATAAAGAGTTGAAATGTTGGAACAAAAAGTTGATTATAAAAGGACAATAATGCCAGCTTTTTTTTACACGACTTATGATTTATTTTAATCCCTTTTGGATTAAAGAGTTAATTTTAGTTGCAAACTTTATTCATGTTGAATATATAGTATATATTGCATTACAATTAAGAGCATCTCCAATGGAGGTTCTTATAAGAACTTTCTTTTTGTACTTTTTGGTGTCACCTCATTTCCATCTCAATCTTTATATATATATATAAAAGCAAAAACCATGAAAAATGACATGGCACAATGTGGATTGAGATTTCTCAAATACTTAATTGTGGTTTACTTTGGCTATCCCACATTGATAAAAAGTTGAAATGTTGGAACATGAAGTTGATTATAAAAGGACAATAATGTCATCCGGTATCTAATTTAGCCGGAAACCTTATAAAAATCAATACTTACCGGGTATCTTTGTCTTGTCCGGAAACCTTCAAACAGAGGTTTCCGAATATTGTTCTTTTATACGGAAACTACGACCTGCAGCCTATTTTTACAATCTAAATCCGTGCTTGTTCCATTCAGCTTGTTTCAACGCATTCATTCAGTCCCAATACAGTTTATACACATGTCTTAACGATTAATTTAACAGAAAACAAGGATTTAGGTCAAAATAGAGAATGAACTCACCTTAAAGAAATAAACACACTTTTCTTCACAATTTGATTCCAAGCTATTGTCAATGATTCTGGAAACCAATTTCAATAAATAGATTGTTCATATTACAACAACCATATCTGAATCCATGGTGAATTCCTTACCAATTTTGAAGACAAAATCTTGAGTTTTCCTCCTTCTCTTATTTCTCTTATTTCTCTCTTTTCTCTCCAATCTCTTTCTCTGATTTTCTCTAAACCGACCCAACAAAAGAAAATGAGATATTTCTCAAGTCTCAGCCCCTTATCCATACACACTATCACTAAATGACCAATCACCCCTTCAAGTTTCTAACTTTACAGAACACCATCAAACTTTGGTTACTTAACTTTTAACCCCATTGATTTAAATACTTGTAAAGATAGCACAAACTTAAAGATTCAATTACAAAACGACTTCAATTATATTAAAACATAATATAACGAAATTTCGGGATGTTACAAAGGTTCAACACAGGGTTCAGGGATCGCATAAGCTACCACGATCGGGGCCTAACGGACACCCTCTCGGCTACACCGGAGTCCAAGTGGACCCCCTGTTCCTTCATGTAGGAGGAAACGAATTCCAACCTACAAGCTAACCTTCATATGCCCAAGGGATTATCAAATCCTCTGGTACCCTGACTCCACCGTGTAAACCGACTCCACATAGCATGCACATAACATTTTGAAATCACATTAATGAAAACTCTAACCAATCATTTCATAAGGCTAAATAAACGTATAGTTCATGGAAAACATGCATAACTTTTATAAGGCAATTCATGCTCGTAAAGAAGTTGAAATGTTGGAACATGAAGTTGATTATAAAAGGACAATAATGCCAACTTTTTTTACATGACTTATGATTTATTTTAATCCCTTTTGGATTAAAGAGTTAATTTTAGTTGCAAATGTTCTTCATGTTGAACATATAGTATATATTGCATTACAATTAAGAGCATCTCCAATGGAGGTTTTTATAAGAACCTTCTTTTTGTACCTTCTTTTAAATAATCACATTATTATTCCATTTAGTCATTTTTTTCACCAATGTGGGATAAGCAAGACACAACATTTCACGATTTGATTAAGACTCAAATCTCATAATGATTCAAGCGTTTAATGGAAAATGACTACTACTTTTTGAAAAGAATTGAAATAAACTTATCTAATTTCATATTATAAATTTATGGTGCTTATAGAACTTTCTCGCCACCGCGCGAGCGCGGTGCCATACACTAGTATATATTAAAGGAAAAACCACCATGTATGAGGTGGCATACTAAGAAATGAGTATTTTTTATTTCTTAAGTTGTGGTTGATTTTAGTGTATCCCACATTGATGGAGAGATAAAAAGTTGACAATGAATTATGTATATATAAGTGAAGGTTGTGATGACTTTGTGGCAAGTCACGGGGTTCCCTCATTTTTGGTTGATCCTCTAAACTCACATTGTTGGCTTATTTTGGCTAACCCTCCATACTAATAGTTTGGTTCATTTTGTCCAACCCAAAAGTTTTAAATCTATATCTACATCTACATATATCTAAAAGGAAAACCCATAAAAATGACGTGACATCCTAAGAATTGAGAATCACTCATTTCTTGAATTGTGGTTGATTTTAGTGTATCCCACATTGATGGAGAGACAAAAAATTGACAATGAATTGTGGATATATAAGTGAAGGTTGTGATGCCTTAGTTGCAAGTCATAGGGTTCTCTCATTTTGGTCGATCCTCTAAACTCACATTACTGGCTCATTTTGGCTAACCCTCCATACTAATAGGTTGGTTCATTTTGGCCAACCCATAAGTTTATATATTAAAGGAGAAACCACCATATATGATGTGGCATCCTAAGAAATGAGTATTCTTCATTTCTTGAGAAGTGTATGATTTTAGTGTATCCCACATTAACGGAGAGACAAAATTTTGACAATGTATTGTGGATATATAAGTGAAGTTTGTGATACCTTTGTGGCAAGTCATGGGTTCCCTCATTTTGGTCGATCATCTATACTCACATCGTTGGCTCATTTTGGCTACCCCTCCATATTAATAGGTTGGTTCATTTTGCCCAACCCAAAAGTTTTAAATCTAAATCTACATATATCTAAAAAGAAAACCCATAAAAATGAGGTGACATCCTAAGAATTGAGAATCACTCATTTATTGAATTGTAGTTGATTTTAGTGTATCCCACATTGGTGGAGAGACAAAAATTTGACAATGAACTGTGGATATATAAGTGAAGGTTGTGATGCCTTTGTGGCAAGTAATCGGGTTCCCTCATTTTGGTCAATCCTCGAAACTCACATTGTTGGCTCATTTTGGGTAACCCTTCATACTAATAAATTGGTTCAGTTTGACCAACCCAAAAGTTTTAAATCTATATCTATATATATCTAAAAGAAAAACCCATAAAAATGAGGCGACGTCCTAAAAATTGAGAATCTTCTATTTCTTGAATTGTGATTGATTTTAGTGTATCCCACATTGATGGAGAGACAAAAACTTGACAATGAATTGTTGATATATAAGTGATGGTTGTGATGCCTTTGTGGCAAGTCATGAGTTCCCTCATTTTGGTCGATCCTCTAAACTCACATTGTTTGCTCATTTTGGCTAACCCTCCATACTAATACGTTGGCTCATTTTGGCCAACCCAAAAGTTTTAAAATCTATATATATTAAAAGAAAATTCAAAGAGAATGACTTGACATAACGAGATTTGAGTTTCTCAAATCTTGAAATGTGGTTAAGTTTGTTTATCTCACATTGACGGGAAGAATGAACACTGAAAGAAGAAAGTGTGTGTGTGTGTATATATATATATATAGAGAGAGAGAGGCTCCGTAAAATGCAAACCTTACATTTGTTGCACACCTTACAAACCACAGCCTGCATATGTGCACAACCAGTTTGTGTATGTGCACAATGCGCATATACATATGCATATGTATACGTGCAAGAATCTACATATAATGGACATACATTCATATGGGATAATGCATATATGCAACTCAGATTTTGCATATATGCAGATTGGTTTGTAAAGGGTGCAACAAATACATGGCTTGTATTTGATTTGTACCATATATATACCTCTCCTATATATATATATATATATGAAAGGAAGTGGTTTTTTGTAGCAAGTCATGTTGTAGCCTCATATATGTCAACTATTTATTTTGCCAAAAAAAATCATCTGGGGTTACTTAATCTACTTATTTTTTTTCAAAAAAGAATGATCCATTATCAATCACTATATCTATCTATCTATCTATCTATCTATCTATCTATATATATATTAAAAAAACTAAGGTGAATGACTCGACATTATGAGACTCGATTATTTCTCAAATCTTAAAGTGTTGTTATTTTTTCTTATCCTATATTGGTGGGAGTAATGAAAACTGAAAGATGAAAGTATATATATATATACACACACAATACACACTCGAAAGGAGGTGATGATTATTTTGTAGCAACTTATGTTGTTAGCTCAAATGTGGTAGTCATTTATTTTACAAAAATGAATCAATATTCTTTATATTTTAAAAGCAAGGGGTGAATATATAAAAGAAGAATGTGGCGACTTAAACGTTTAGAAGAGTTTGTAATAATATATGGGGTTGTATTTTTTTTACCCACCTCTTTATGCAATAAATCATTTTATATATTTTAATTTTCTTTTATAATTATAAAATGAACAACCATAACCAATTATGTGGTACCTTGAGATTTGAGTATTCTCAAATATTGGATTATGTAGTTATTTTGTTATCCCTTATCGGTGGAAAGATGACATATTGAAAGAACGAACTGAGTATAAGGATGTCATAAATGGCATAAAGTTCACAAATATCTTTTATAACCACAACCAATGATGCGACACCATGATAGTTGAGTACTCTCATATTTTGAATTGTGATGTTATTTGGTTATCCCAATTGGTGGAACAAAGGGTCGAGTATACAAAAGAAGAATGAATTACTATGAGATTTGAATATTCTCAAATCTTGAATTGTAGTGTTATTTGGATATTCCACATTAGTACGATAGGTTGGTAGAAGGGGGTAAATATATGAAATGAGAATAAGATGTCTTCTAAAGGTGTCACATCCTCTTTTTTTATATCCACCAACTTCTTCCAATATTCCACTTTCTTATCAATGTGGGACAACTAACACTCAACCACGTTGTAAAATTTGAGAATACTCAAATCTCATATGTCACCTCAATTAATCTTTATATCATTATCTTTATTTCTTTATATATAAATAAAAAGAACAACCAAAGGTCTTTGAGGTGACATCTTAAAATTTGAGTATTCTGAAATATTGCATAGTAGTATTGTTTTAGTCATCCCACGTTGATGAGAGAATGTTAAATTTGACAATGAAGATGATAGGAAGGATGACTTTGATGGTTAAATGATTTACTTGGCTAAAAATGTATTTCGATTAACACTTAATAGAGAAATTTTACAAAAGAGGAAAAAATTGATTATATATAAACAGAAAAATTATTATATTTTTATCTTTGTTTCTTGATATTTATAAAAGAAAAAAACAAAGATATTTTGAGCCAATATTATGAGATTTGAGTATTCTTAAATATTGAATTGTGGTGTTGTTTAATTCATTCCATATTGAAAAGAGAATGTTGGGTCGGAGAATGAGGGTGACTATAAGAAACGATGAATGCTTTATATAAATATTGAAATATGGCGTGTTTGGAAATCCCACATTGGTGAGATGAAAATTTTAATGAAGGATGTGAGTATATATATTTGCAAAGGAGATGATGTCTATTTAAGGTAACTCCTAAGGTTGGCTACTGTTAGCCGAAAGATGTTAGTATACATCGACAAGTTGAGATTTTTTTTTGTGGCAACACATAACTCTGACTAATTTTAGCCAACCCTTTTTTGGGAAAAAATTGTATTCTCTTCCTAAAAACAATAGTGATATGGTTGTGTGACATGTCATTTGAGTTCTAAATAGTATAACAACCAAATTATTACCGATACAGCTCAAACTCTTTGTAACAACAAACAATTATTAATATATGTAAATTGACCACTTATAAAAAATGTATTCGTTGTTTTAGATTGTAATCACATTTTAACCTAACTCACTAAAGTAATTTCTTAAACAAATTATCGCTCCCGCGCAACGCGGTCGCGTGGTGCCAACACTAGTTTCTATAATATCAATTTGGCGATTTATTAAGTTAGGAAGGATGTTGTAAATGAATTATTAAGAAATCAATTAATTTAAACTAATTTTTAGTTTAATTGTTACAACTTCTAAATAATTACTAAATGATTTCCAATATGTTTTATTTTTTCAAGTTTAGTCTTTGATTCTCCGGGTTCAGGCTTTTTTGCTTTAGTTTTTTTGGTAATTGTGGGTTTTCGGGTCAGTTTTCGCACACCGACTAATCTTAGGCGACCTAAAGTCGTCGCAGATGAACCTCCGTGACCATAAGGGCTTTGACAAAGCCTAAATTTAAACCCAGTGTAGATGAGACTTTGCACTATATTCCCCAAAGACTTACCAATACACCATAACCCAAGTGATCAATTTAATGAATTTTGGTTATCATTGGTCATTTGTGGGATTTTGGTTGACTCGATTTGATGTTATGGTTACTCCTTTAATATATTAATTATAATTACTCATTTAGTCATTTCAATTTTCTTATTTTGTTTAAGAAAACGATCAAACGTTATGTCGTGTGCCTTGTTGGTGCAAAAGGGAATATACCATGTCATTAGCTTGTTTAAAAAATAAACTGAAATTACTCTATAAAATAATTATATCATCAATTGATTTTGTCATTTTGTTTATCCTGTCTTTTAAATTCATTCATTTATTTCTATTAACGGCAATAAAATAACATGTTAAAAAAAAGGTTTGGTATCCAAACACTCCAAATAGCTTATTTGTGATGAGGAGAAGCTATAAGCAAATAAGTCAAAAATATAAGCAATCCCAAACACCCTCTTAATGTAACTGTTAGAGTATTAATGTCAATATGTATAGTTCAGGGTCCTTTCTGTAATTATGTGTAACTTCTCTTTGTATAAATAGTCTCTTAGGGTTTCATTATTAGGTTAGACACTTCACTTGTAAACACTCTCTCATTATATGAAAACGGCCGATTCAGCCATCTCGTGTGTCTCTCTATCAATCGACTCTCCAATTCTAACATGGTATCAGAGCTGTAGGTAAGCATCCTCAACCATCTTCCAGATCTGCATTCTCATTTTATTTCTCTTTATTTTGTTGCTCTCGTTTTTGCTCCGAAAAACCATTTTCTGTTGGTTTTTTGACAAAACACCAAGCATTAAAGTTGCCCAGAATAGCATCACGAACCTGCGTACCAATTTTCAGCCAAAACCGATCTGTTTTGAAAACTCGACTCAAGAACACCTTACACGCTCATATCTGTCGCAACGCAAACACTCATAGATATCGCAACCCACAGATATCGCAACCCTCTTGTGAACAGTGCCATATCGCAACCCTCTATTGAGATATCGCAACCCTCTTGTGAACAGTGCCATATCGCAACCTTCTATTGAGATATCGCAACCCTCTTGTGAACAGTGTCATATCGCAACCCTCAATTGAGATATCGCAACCCTCTTGTGAACAGTGCCATATCGCAACCCTCTTGTGAACAGTGAACAAAAAATGGCTCTCAATCTCAGTCACTCCAATCCCATCTCAGTCGTCCTCAATGGAAACAACTACGTTCTGTGGCATCACCATATGCCCATTCTCCTTAAGTCTCATGCACTCTATACCTATGTCACTGGTATATCTACCCTTCCTGTTCAAAAGGAAGATGAAAGTGCAGTTGACTTTGCAAAACGTATGAACGATTGGGATATCGCCAATGCTCGCATTCTTGGCTTCATAAACGCCTCTACCACTACTGAGATCAATCAGCAATTTCTCGGCTATACCACTGCAAAAGGACTATGAGATTTCCTTGCAAACAGGTACACTTCTACAGGTTTATCTCATCAATATCAGTTGTGGACTACCTTTCAGACCAAAAGGCAACTGCCTGATCAATCTATCAACTCCTACATCTCTGAGATGCAAGCTCTTAGAGATCATCTGAGCCTGGGTGCACCTCAAATCTTTGATGAAACTGCTCGGAAGTTTACTGCTTACTTCAGCCAATTACATCTGATTACTATTCTCATGGGTCTCACTGATCGCTTTGAGAATGTTCGAGCCTCGCTTCTCCATAGGCATCCATTACCTACTCTTGAACAAACCATCACTAAACTGCTAAGTGAAGAAAATCGTCTTAAACAACGTTTTCCACTACCATCAGATATTGTGCTCTACACTCCCAGCTCAGGGAAACCAAGAGGAAAATGGGGCAATTATGACCAGCCTAAATCTGCGGGCAAGGGGAACAACACCGAATGCACTTTCTGTCATTCTACTTCTCATCTTCTCCTCAACTGTCCAGTTCGGAAATGTCGCTGGTGTGCGATCGTACACCCACGTCACTATGCGTCTGACTGCCCAAAATGTCCATATCCAAAGAACTCCGGTAATCAAAGACAACAGTCCAGGCCTCAACCAATTGTTGGCTCCATTACTCAGGACTCCCCATCGCCAGCACCTACGACACAGCACAACAACCACTCAACGCCTGACCTCATGGAACTCATGCGCCGAAATCAAGAGCTCATGGAGCAAATCATGACAAATTCTATGGGTATGAATTCTCAATGCAATGCTACTACATCAGGTAACCCTTGGCTTTTTGACTCTGGATGTTGCAATCACATGACACCTAAGGCTGATGGGTTTGTCTCTAAACAAACTTCCAACCTGTTTTCATCAGTCCGAACTGCTGATAATACTCGTTTACCGGTATCCTTCAGTGGAACTGTCTCTACCCCCGATATTCAATTACCTGATGTGATGCATATACCTAACTTATCTCTGAGTCTGGTTTCTATCACTCAGCTTATGGAAGCCGATCTAATCGTTTTATTTCACCCTTCTGGTTGTGTTGTGCAGGATCCAAAGACCAAGCAGATCCTTGGAGTAGGCCGTAAAGTTGGTCGGATGGTTGAAGTGGTCTATCTCCGCCTTCCCTTACCTTCATCAAATTTTACCACTTTAGTCTCCGGTACTCCTTCTTTTGAACTATGGCATGCGCGCTTAGGCCATTTATCCTTAGCTATAATGAAAGTCTTAGCTAGTTCAGGACTATTAGGAAACACTTCCTCTGAAAATGTTTCTTGTCTATCTTGTCAACTTGGAAAACATCATGCTTTACCTTTTCAAACTAATGAATTTCAATCTGCTTTTGCTTTTGATCTTATTCATTCTGATGTATGGGGACCAGCACCACACCCATCTACGGGAGGTGCTCGATATTTTGTAATCTTTATCGATGATCACACACGTTTTACGTGGATTTATCTCATGAAAAATCGCTCAGAATTACCTAAAATTTATATCACCTTTGCTCAAATGATTCTAACCCAATTTTCAAATCCTATAAAGGTTCTTCGAGCAGATAATGCTATGGAATACAAAGAATCGTCTCTTCTCTCATTTCTTCAATCTCAGGGCACTTTTTTTCAGTACTCTTGTCCCGGCACCTCTCCACAAAATGGTCGTGCCGAACGCAAACACCGTCACATCCTTGACACTGTCCGTACTCTATTAATATCAGCCAAGTGTCCAGAACGTTTTTGGGGTGAAGCAGCCTTCACGGCTGTCTACACCATCAACCGACACCGACTCATATTCTCAATCAAAAGTATCCGTATGAAGTACTCTATGGAGTCTATCCTCCCTATGAACTACTCAAAGTGTGGGGCTGTGCTTTCTTTGTTCAGCTACAATCTCATGAACACACCAAACTTGAACCTCGTTCTCGCCTGTGCTGCTTCCTTGGCTATGGAATTGAACATAAAGGATATCGTTGTTGGGATCCAATCTCTAAGAGACTTCGTATATCCCGTCATGTCACCTTCTGGGAACATCTTCCCTTCTCTACGGTGTCAAAATTTCAGGACATCATCACTCCTCCTACTTCCTTCTTCACTGACACATATATCTCATTGGATTCACTCCAATTAGATCCCATACTCTCCTCACCATCTGTTCCACCATCTTTCGCATCATCTGAGCCTTCACCTGTCTCATCTGAGCCTTCACCTATCTCATCCGAGCCTTCATCTGTTCCATCTATTCCAGCTGACCATGATCAATCATCTGCACCAACTCCAAGGACTACTTCTGAGCCATTTGCTGAGTCTATGGATCCTAGCTCCTCTCAATCACAAGATGAAGTACGACGCTCCGATCGGGTAAGACAAGTTCCTACTCACCTTCGTGATTATCATTGTTATGCCACTTTGCTGTCCACCCATGAACCCACTTCCTATAAGGAAGCCGCTTCTAACCCTGTTTGGCAGCAAACTATGACTGAGGAACTTCAGGCTCTTGACAAAGCCAATACATGGGAGTTTGTTCCTCTCCCATTGGGCAAGTCACCTATTGGTTGCAAATGGGTCTTCAAAATCAAAACCAAGTCTGATGGATCTATTGACCGTTACAAAGCACGTCTTGTGGCAAAAGACTTCAATCAAGAATATGGCATTGACTACGAGGAAACGTTTCCTCCCGTGGCTCGGGTCACCTCGGTCCGTAGTCTCCTAGCCATCGCTGCCACCAAGAAATGGCCACTCTATCAGATGGATGTCAAGAATGCCTTTCTAAATGGCGATCTCGAAGAGGAAGTCTACATGAGACTCCCTCCAGGTGTGACCTCCCGTTAGGGTAATGTCTGTCGACTTCGAAAAGCCCTCTATGGCCTCAAACAAGCTCCTCGTGCTTGGTTTGAAAAATTCAGCCATACTGTCATCTCATTGGGGTTCTCTCCGAGTAATTATGATTCTGGCTTGTTTACTCGGACTACTGCTGCAGGTACTATCTTACTTCTGTTGTACGTTGATGATATGATCATTACTGGCAGTGATTCTACAGGTATCATCCATCTCAAAAAGTCTCTTAGCTCTTGTTTTGAGATGAAAGATCTTGGCAAACTACACTACTTTATTGGCCTTGAAGTTCTGTCAGACTCTTCTGGCATCTATCTCTGTCAAGCCAAGTACATCTCAGATCTGTTGTCCAAGGCTGGGATCACGGACAACAAAGTTGCCTCTACACCCATTGAGCAAAATCTGCACCTTGCTCCGAATGTTGGAACCCCGCTGAAAGACCCTACACGGTACCGTCAACTAGTTGGATCTCTGGTCTACCTGACTGTTACTCGACCAGATCTTGCCTATGCAGTTCATATAGTTAGCCAATTCATGGCTGCCCCGTGCTCAGACCACTATGCCGCTGTTCTTCGTATACTTCGGTATCTCAAAGGGACGATGTTTCATGGACTTCATTTCTCATCCACCTCATCCTTACAGCTTCGTGCCTTCTCAGATGCAGACTGGGATGGTGACATAACCGACCGTCGTTCCACCACAGGATATTGTTTCTTCCTTGGTGACTCTCTTATCTCCTGGCGCAGCAAGAAACAATCGCTGACAGCTCGGTCCAGCACTGAAGCAGAATATAGAGCCTTAGCTGACACTACTCAGGAACTTGTATGGCTACGCTGGCTACTATCTGATATGGGTGCTCATCAATTTTCTCCAACACCATTATGGTGTGACAACACTAGTGCTATTCAGATTGCTCACAATGATGTCTTTCATGAGCGTACAAAGCACATCGAGATTGACTGTCATTTCACTCGTCAACATGTTCTTCGCAAGACGGTTAAACTTTTTTCAATCTCCACCATTGATCAGACTGCAGATATCTTCACCAAAGCTCATCTTCCAAGGCGTTTTCGGGCTCTTGTTTTCAAACTCAATTTGTCTCATTCTTCCCCTACTTGAGTTTGAGGGGGGATGTTAGAGTATTAATGTCAATATGTATAGTTCAGGGTTATTTCTGTAATTATGTGTAACTTCCCTTTGTATAAATAGTCTCTTAGGGTTTCATTATTAGGTTAGACACTTCACTTGTAAACACTCTCTCATTATATGAAAACGGCCGATTCAGCCATCTCGTGTGTCTCTCTATCAATCGACTCTCCAATTCTAACAGTAACAATCAAATTAACATCTCTAGGTTGGATATGTCATCTGGCCCAACACTTTTACCTCGCCAATTCTGATTCGTCACGAGTATTGTACTGTAGTCATCATTGGTTTTTGATCTTCTTCATTTACGACCTAACCCTCACCCAAATTGCCTTTGAATAATAACACAAAACAATTCATAGTGATAATGCTGTTAAATATCGTAAATATTTTTACATTATGAATAGCTCATATCACTAGCGGCACAAGAGCCGAAACGACTCTCTTAAACCTGCCGAACTCATCAAGGGCAAACCCTTGAATCCTCAAGCGGGGTCTCATGCACCCGCTCAACTTATTTGCACAAGTAGATTTTTTTGCATTATCATAGGTGCATCTGCTAAACTAAAAATGCTCCACCATGTTAGAAAATACAAGAATGTGTAACCATTCTTAACATTTGGTGGGTGATTTCTTCCACTTCCCAAATGTCACCAATTTTTCAGTATAAATGACACTCATCAACCACAAATGGGAAACACCAACAACTACAAGCCCCAGACACTGCATTCATAGCTTTACAACTTCAATTCCCACTCCTACTTGTGTGATTCCAAACCAATTCATAAAATCAACCAACAACCCCAAGTCGATTTCTCGCAATTTCACTCGATTTCTCAGGTACCCATTTACATCATCATCAATCTTTCACTCCGCCATTTTCGTACGGCAACAAGAACACAACAATAATAGTTATATTTACATCAAACTAGGGTAGCATCCTTTGATTAATCACTAACTTTTGCATCAACGTTATTGTTCATTTACAAAGTCAAAATTGGTGATTGAAGACATGATTAACTGATAACCATAGTTGTTTTGCAGAAACAATAAGAAAAAGAGAATCTTGACAGAGTCTAAGATGGGAGAGATTGGGGGAACATCTATGGGTAAAATGGTTTTTGAACCAATTTTAGAAGAAGGTGTTTTTAGGTTCGATTGTTCTGCTGATGATAGAAACGCTGCATTTCCCAGTCTTTCTTTTGTTAATCCCAAAATCAGAGACACAACTGTTACCAGTGATCACAAAGTTCCATTATACATTCCAACTTCTCAACATCTTGCAGAACAACAAGTTGTCTATTTTGAGGTCAGCTGTATATTCTTGAAAAATACTTGTATTTTTGCAAGATTGTTGCTATGGTAAAAAAAAAAAAAAAAAGGAAACTGAGGAACATCTAGTCCGGTGTAAAAATGTGCATAAAAGAAATTTGTCCGGTACTCATATGCACGTAAAGAAACATTTTCAATGCACATGTGCATGCTGCACAAATGAATGGTTATTAAGGTGTTGCCCAATTTTCCTTTTCTGATCACATGCAAGATACACTAGCTTAATCGTATATGATTAAACATATCTTGCATTTTCAATGTATATATGTGATTAAGCACACCCTTTTGGATGTAATAAGATATTCCTTTTCTGATCACATGCATGATACACAAACATATCTTGCATTGACAACACATAGACGCTTAATCATATATGATTAAACACACCCAAAGGAGTGTAATCATATAATGAGACTTCTTGCCTTCTCGCAAAATGTTTAATTTCTCGCATAATCCTCCCCCCCCCCCCCCCCCCCCCAACAATATATATAGAAAGAGAGAGAGAGTGAGGTAAACAGAAAGCCCCAAAAATTTAAGACTGAGGAAGACTTTAATAACCATTCATCTATATTCATACGGTATGCACATGTGCATACAAGTAATTGAATGTCTCCTGATTTCTATGCATCTAGGCATGTTATGCACACGTGTTTACCATACAAATTACTTGTATGCACATGTGCATATAAAAGGTTATCGAGGTATTCCTAAGTTTTTCCTTTCTCTAGGATTTCCCCCCTGAACTTGACCCATGTATATATATATCATGATGTAGATTAGGCCATGCATGTGCATATGCTATTTATACATCTCACTAAAGCTAGTGAATATGGTAATTAGCTTCCAGCAGGAACCTCTTTCTATGGAACAGGTGAAGTTAGCGGAGAGCTTGAAAGAACAGGGAAAAGGGTGGGGTTTTTTCCAATCAATTTTATTACTTTTGGACCATCATAATCATGTTGTTCACAATATTTTGGTATTGATGAATGCAATAAACACAGATTTTCACTTGGAATACTGATGCATGGGGGTATGGCCCTGGAACTACATCCTTATACCAGTCACATCCATGGGTTCTTGCCATTCTTCCTAACGGAGAGGCATTCGGGATTCTTGCAGATACAACAAAGCGCTGTGAGGTGCTTCAGATTCCTCACTTATGTCATTGTTTCATTTTCTGAATAATTTGTTATTATAGTCGTTATACACATATTTCCTTTTCGAAATACTTTCAACAGATTGATCTGCGTAAAGATTCGACAGCAAAGCTAATTGCACCATCACCTTTTCCTGTGGTAACATTCGGTCCTTTTGGCTCAGCAACCGATGTTTTGGCATCATTGTCACATGCAATTGGTAATTTATTGAACTATGTATTTGTGAATATCTTTATAACGATTATGCAAAACTCATGGATATAAGTGGCAATGCACCTTTTTAAGCTAAAAAAGTGGTATTTTTGTTTATAGGAACTGTTTTCATGCCACCAAAGTGGGCACTGGGATATCAACAGTGCCGTTGGAGCTATGACTCTGATATGCGTGTTCGTGAGGTATGTTAAACTTCTATTACAATAAAAAGTTTCTATTTTGGCACAATGATTGTTTGTTATTCTGAACTTATTTCCATGTTGCTTTTTACCGCGCAGATTGCCAAAACATTTCGGGATAAAGGTATACCTTGTGATGTCATATGGATGGATATTGACTACATGGATGGCTTTCGTTGTTTCACATTTGACCAGGTATGCTCTCTTGCAGTAATGAATATAAATATATATACACACACACACACATCCTAAAATGGATGACAAATGTATGCAACTAACATCATATTTGGCAACTCTCAGGAGCATTTTCCTAATCTAAAATCTCTAGCGGATGACCTTCATCGCACTGGTTTCAAAGCTATCTGGATGCTTGACCCAGGGATCAAGCATGAAACAGGTTACTTCGTTTACGAAAGTGGATCAGAAAAGGACATATGGGTTAAAACAGCTGATGGAAAGCCCTTTGTCGGTACGCCTATCACCTTTAACGTCCAACTGCTTAATAAACCGCCACTCATAAATTGCATCTCCATTTTTATAGGAGAGGTATGGCCAGGACCTTGTGTTTTCCCTGACTTTACTCAAGAGAAAGCTCGTTCGTGGTGGGCTAATCTAGTCAAAGATTTTATGCATAACGGAGTGGATGGCATATGGAATGATATGAATGAACCCGCTATTTTCAAGGTGATGTTTCAATCTTTTCCTTAAGCATTATCTTTCTGGTTTATTATCTCACGTGATTTGTTTTTCATTCACCAGTCCATCACAAAGACGATGCCCGAGAGTAACATTCACAGGGGAGATGCTGAACTCGGTGGTCATCAGAATCACTTGCACTATCATAATGTATGCTAGTTTGTTTGTTTGCTTGCTTATTATGCATGTTTATCAAAGATTAAATCAATTAGTACTCTAATTTTTCTACCCGTTTAGGTTTATGGCGTGCTGATGGCAAGATCAACGTACGAAGGCATGAAATCAGCCAATCCGAATAAACGCCCATTTGTTCTTACCCGAGCTGGGTTTATAGGTTCTCAGAGGTACGCTGCTACATGGACGGGGGACAATCTTTCTACGTGGGAACACCTACATATGAGCATCTCTATGGTACTCCAATTGGTAAGCTGCTAAGATATCTTACATGAAAAATGTTTTTAAATTTTAAATCTATTATATATTTGTTCGGGTTAACAATTTACTCGATTCCAGGGTCTCAGTGGTCAGCCAGTTTCAGGGCCAGATATTGGTGGATTTGCTGGTAATGCAACACCCAAGTTGTTTGGAAGATGGATGGGTGTTGGGGCCATGTTTCCATTTTGTCGTGGGCATTCCGAGAAGGGAACCATCGATCACGAGCCTTGGTCCTTTGGGGAGGAGGTATCAAGATTTTATTTTTGGTATTAAACATTACATATTTTATTTTTTGTGTACGTTAATAAATCTTTTTGCAGTGCGAGGAAGTTTGCCGTTTGGCATTAAAGAGGCGGTACCGTTTTATACCACACATATATACACTTTTCTACTTGGCACATACAAAAGGTTCCCCAGTGGCAGCTCCTACATTTTTTGCTGGTATGTCTTGATGCTTTTTTAAATCTATTTACATCTATATGTTTTAAGTTTTAGTTTATGTTGCTTCAACTTCATGATTTATTTTGTAGATTTTAAAGATCGCCAGTTACGAACAAATGAGAATTCCTTCCTGTTGGGGCCACTTCTTGTATATGCAAGGTTCCCATTTTCTTTTTTCTCACATTAATCTATACGAAGATTATTACGCTAGAAAACATTTCGAGCTAAAAAGAAAATTTAATTTAATTTCTAATGTTGTAGCACCATGAATGATCTTGGGGTGCATCAACTGCAGCATACATTGCCTAACGGCACTTGGATGAGTTTTGATTTTCAAGATTCACATCCGGTACGGATTAAAAAAAAGACTTGTATCGATCTATTTTCTGGAAATTCTATTGCATTTTGTCGATTTCATAATTGTGGATTTCTCAGGATTTACCAGCACTATATCTACGAGGTGGATCGATTATCCCATTTGGTCCAGCTCATCAACATGTCGGTGAAGCTAATGCAAATGATGATCTATCGTTGCTTGTTGCTTTAGATGGAAATGGTAACGATATGTGGCGCCATGTTTAAAAAAATATATAATTTATCGAAACATAAAATATAAAGTTTGCGCCTTTTATTTCCCATAATGGGTCATTAGATAGTTCAATTCAACTCTTGATTGCAGGTAAAGCTGAAGGTGTTCTCTTCGAAGATGATGGTGATGGCTACGAATATACTAACGGAGGTTATCTCTTGACAACATATGTTGCTGAGCTCAAGTCTTCAGTTATCACCGTGAGCGTTTCCAAGACCGAAGGATCGTGGTCGAGGCCGATTCGACGCTTATATGTACACCTCTTGCTTGGTGAAGGAGCAATGGTACGAATTCTACACGCATCTTCGTTGTCTTTTCCTCTGTTTTTGAATTTCCCTCATTTTGTTTTCGATTCTTTTTATCTTTCTATTTTTTTTTCAGATTGATGCATGGGGAACCGATGGAGGAGATGTGCAGATCATCATGCCATCGGAAACTGAAGTGTCAAAACTAATATTGGATAGCCGCAACAATTACAAGATGAAAATGGGTAAGTATGTTTTTTTTAGTGTTTTATAACGATTTTAGTGATTATTTTATTGTTTTACTGCAGAAACTGCGAAGCGTATTCCTGACGTGGAGAAGGCATCTGGAAATAAAGGGATTGAGCTTTCGGGGACTCCTGTGGAAATTAAACATGGTGAATGGGCTCTCAAAGTGGTCCCTTGGATCGGGGGTCGAATTATTTCCATGGAACACCTTCCTACCGGTAAAACTAATTGACTCAGTGTTTTCGTTTTATAGCTTTGACCCGTGGTCTTATGTTTTGGAACTTATGACAGGAACTCAGTGGCTTCATAGTCGAGTTGAAATTAACGGGTATGAAGAATATAGTGGTACTGAGTACCGTTCTCCTGGTTGTACTGAGCAGTATACTGTTATCGAGTGAGTTAATTCTTTATCTTTTTTTTTAATCTTGTAAAGTTACCTTTACTAGATAGTCAAACTAACGATTCCATTTTTCTGGTACAGTCGAGATCTTGAGCAAGCAGGAGAGGTGGAATCTCTGAAAATGGAAGGTGATATTGGAGGTGGATTAGTCATCGAAAGGAATGTATCGATCTCGGAAGATAACCCGAAAGTTTTCAAGATTGACTCGAGCATTATAGCACGCAGTGTGGGTGCTGGTTCTGGAGGCTATTCAAAGTCGGTTTTCTTTTTATTATCAATTTATATAATTCATTTTTACTGGTATTTTGGCTTCTCATTTCGTCAATTATTAATCGCGTTTCGTAGGCTTGTTTGTTTACGAGTTCATCCAACATTTTATCTCTTGCACCCATCCGAATCATATGTCTCGTTTACCGCCATTGATGGGTCGAAGCATGATGTATGGCCAGAATCCGGCGAGCAGCTTTATGAAAGGGATCTTCGTCCCAACGGTAAACTTCGATCTCATCGTCTCTTAGTTTTCACAAATTTTGTGTCTTTATAAGTGGCATAAATAATCAAGATTTTCTTTAAAAATCGTAACTTTTCAGGTGAATGGATGCTTGTCGACAAATGCCTTGGCTTGGGTTTAGTCAACAGATTCAATATTGACCAGGTTTACAAGTGTTTGTTACATTGGGATTGCGGGACTGTAAATCTAGAGCTTTGGTCAGAAGACAGGCCCGTTTCGAAGCAATCCCCTCTTCGTATTTCTCACAACTACCAAGTTACCCGGATTCTGTAGATGAAGCTTGGTATGTACTTGTTGCTTTGTGTTGTATTTCCCTAAGTTTTAGATACGTTTTCTTGAAATAATGCTCGTTATCTCCTTACATTTGAATAATTATCGATAGTGAGAGCGAACTACATGGTTCTGTAAGCATATTATCTATAAATAATAAATAACACAAGACCATTATATTTCATCGATGAACCATTTGTAAAACTAACGAATGGGAAGAACTCCACACAGTTGCGGCAACTTGTGCTGGTGATCGATCAATTGAGTTGTGTTTCTTTCGTAAAACCAGTCACTGACGACCTCAGCAATAGCCTGCACATCACATCAGAATTATATCAACATAAAACACATACTTTGACTTTAAAAGTCAAACAAGCTGCATTCACATACCTTGTTATCCAACTTTGAAGCAGGATCTCCTAGCCAAGTAATCTGGTTCCCTGTTTGGCAGTGGGAATAACAAGAATTGATGAACATTCCTCTTGATGTGGAGTTGAATGAGGATTTACCCAATCCTGACCACAATGTCTTTATGAAATCTGACCTAAAATCTGAAAGTTTTTGGAAGCAGAATCTATGTTAGCCTCTTCTACACCGTTAATGCATGTAGGGCTGGTTTAGAAGTTTGACCTTGCAATCTTTTGAGTTGGGTAGGGGAGCAGTTGCTGATATTCAGCTTGCATGCAGATGAAGAACCATGGCGATCGGCCTTCTTCGGTGCCAAAATGTTTTGTACCTTTAATGCAGTATCACATGTTTAAAATCGGCACTTTTGCACATAGAATCACACAGAAACACCAAAAACACACAAACCTGATATGAATCGTAAGCCGAGTTTATGACAAACACCGGTGTCTTGATTTCTGGCAAGATAAATTGTGGGTAGAAACACTGCAACAAGATTGAAATGAACAGTGAACTAAGCTTCATGACATTGGGGAATATGCCTTGGTTCCAAAAGAGGTAAGATTTATGGTTTGACTTTTGAGGTCAACTTATATAGATTTTCATACCCACATTTATAGTATCTAATATTGTTACCATTCTTAGTTGCTATTATATCTGTTTGTAATTTTATGAATTTTAAAATGGCTGTCAACATTTTTCCCAGCCTTTAAAGCATACATCAATTTTTGAAGCTGAAAATTAGTTTGTTTGACCTTGAAAGTCAAACTGTACCCTTCTGGGAGCAGAGTAGAGTAGTAGAGAAAAATGGAGCTTACCAACCCAGGTTTCATCTTTGAAGTACACGAGGAAGGCAAATTTATCTTTGATTTCTACATCCAAAATCCATGTACCTTATCAAAAATTAGCAACATGATATATATATATATATAGAGAGAGAGAGAGAGAGAGAGAGAGAACATGTAGTTTAACGATCTTGGTGAAGAACTTCTCAAAATGGTATTTTCCAGAAATGTCTTTCCTGTTAGAAAGCGCAATGAATCAGATGTAATGTATTATAAAGAAGACGGATTTCTTCGTGTTTTAAGCAAATGAGTTATCGAAAAAGCAAGATTACACATGAACGAAACAACCCGCATCTGGAACACATTTTACTTGACTAGTTGCTGGCAACCTGGCTCGAAACTTGTCACAATGCAACATCGAAGCTAACCCACCAGATGAACAGCCAGTTAGAAGAGCCTGCCACCATTACACACGAGTACTCTATCGTCACAGAGAGCGCAAAATAAACCATACCTGATATATATGTATATATACACACACATATACGTACATGTTACACATTGGATCAAAAGAGATGAAAACATACACTAGATGCTTTATATAGTCCTTTTGCTAGCAGTTCCTCCAGAATAACATTAAAGATTCTTGCACCTCTATAATGAAGGTTTGTAGCCTGAAGATTTGCAATAAATTAGAAACATCAAATTACTATCGTTTACGACGGAGCTCTGAAAAGCATCGACTTACGGGGTCCACTTTTTCGACGTCTCCTGTAAACGATGCTCCATCACAGTACCTCATGATGACTCTATTCCAGTTATAGAAGCCTAAAAACAAAGAACAAAACTCATTTCCACCAAAGACATATGTGAGATGACAGAAGGGAGATTCCAACATATATGGAGGAGAAATGGTTCAAAACTAGCCAATGTGGGACTCCAACATGCTCCTGCTAACAAGGTCTACCAGTATCGATTTCAAATACTGGTAGACCTTGACTCTGATACCATGTGAGAATATGTGGAACCCCACATCAGATAACTCTTCAAAAAAAGCCTTTGAGGAGGGAATGGAGGTTCCAGTCTAGCCAATGTGGAACTCCTAAGAATATAGTTTGACTTTCGTGTAGGTAAATATACCTGGATTGAACTCTTTCTTGCTACTAAAAACTCCTGTGAAATTGAACTTCGTCATACGCGTTGACGAACCAACTCCGTTGCTCATGTTCACGCGTAAAAGACAACTCTTTGTCGACTCACACCATCCTCCTCCCTAACCACAGTTCGAGGTGCGGTTAAAACTATTAATCATGTAAAATACCGAAAGTAAGATGGGTACGACTAACCTGAATGTGAATTAACCACTTATCAACACCTTCTCCGAATCCTTTATCAAACTGGTATGCCGGTGGGCTTCCATCTAAACAAACTGCATCACAACATTCTTAACGAACGAAGAAAACAAAGAGAGATTTTGAGGAAACAAACGTAAACGTACCAGCTCCTTTAACGACAGCGCTCCGAATGAAAGTCATTTCAACGTCATCCGAGCATTCGGTTTTTGACAACATTAGTAGCATTAAGCACAGCCATTGGCATAGTCTTGTGATGGTCATCATTCTGGTTATTGTTAATTTACCAAAAGACCCAATTTTGCATACCCTTTTAAGAGCAGAAAAGGTTGCAATCCTTGGATTCAAGTGGGTTGTAATTAAATAAGCAGAGGGTAACATGTCATCCAGCACATAGACCATCTTCAACAAGTAAGAAACAGTTGACTAAAATCATTTTTGACTTGTATAACTGTAAGTCAAGGTAATGACCCAGAATTCCAAATGTTTATATCTATTTTATTCACTAATAAATTCATTCTTTATACATAAATTATAAAACAACCTATAAATACTTATAAACATAATGAAATTATCTTGATTATTATTAAACAAATGTTTTAAATATATTTTAAACCATTATTACAAACAATCCTATAAAATTCTTGAAATACCAACTATTTTATGAGATTTTTAAGTCCAATTGTGATCTCAATTCCAAACTTTTTCTTAAACCAAACGCAAGAATTTATATTCTAAACCCCGCGAATCAAACGAACCTTAAGATTCGAAAGACTCGTATATTATCTTTAATTTATCACCACGTAACAGACATTTTTCAAACTATAAACCCGGTGTTCTTCAAAATAAAACATGAACCAACTTAGTAGGTTTAATTTTCCCTACATTTTACCCAAGCTTGTATATAAACTTCTGTGAAAATAGATTTTAAAAGAAGAGCTTTAGGATGATATAACACTACTCATCCTGCTTCCCTTAGTAGCATCACATGTGAATAATTTCTAAAATCCAACATACCATTGACCATAAGCAATTACCCTTTTTTAATATAAAACATCATGGATTTCAAACAACATTTTCGTTGAGAAAACTCCACATACAACGATATTTCTCCCTCAACGCTCACACAGCCGATCAGTGACCTCACCCTAAACCCAACTCACGACTGCACGAACCACCCATTTCATGGGAGATTGATGGGTATTTACACCCATATCAAATCGAGATATTTAACTCATCAAACGTGATTAGATTCTCGAGGAACTTGAGCTCGCCAAACAAAATAGCGGATATACAAAGCGTTGAGCGTCATAGCTAGTCCAAACCCCAGAACCGACGATAACATTACTGCATAGACAGCCTTCAACTGAAGCTGCAACAAACAGAAATGAACATGTTAATGATGAATCAAGAATCCACCAAGTGAGAAAAGAAAGCAATGGAGACTCACCCAAGAATAGAATAAGTGCAGAATCATAGCAACAAGTGCAAATTCAAGAGCGGCATACGACCAGATATACTCCTTGATTGCTGTTTTACAGGAACAAGTTTACGATAAATTGTCTTGCAACATCATATATGTTATAGGAAACTTGTAAGCAAATAATACCTAGAATAACCGCAAATGTAGATGATAAAAGACCAAATGTAAAAGAGAAAGGTGCCGCAATAACAATAGCTTGCGTTTTCATGTCATGGATCTGGAAATGATAAGAGTATATACATAAGAATAGAACGAAAATAAAACAGATGTCGAGATCAAACTGGACATAACCATTATTCTAACGCAAGTTGGCTCACCAGAAGCTGCTCGAGGAAAAAGAAGTAGCATATCGTACTTATCAAAACCAGCACCACAAAATCCTGCCAAGCACTGCGTAAACAAACATGAAGGAATTGTCCACTTAGAATTTAATAAACCAATGGATAATTAACTTGCTAATGACCTAAGAAGATTTAAGCTTGCTAATGACCCTTTTAACAAGGTTTAAACTTGCTAATGACCCTTTTAACAAGATTTAAACTTGCTAACGACCCTTTTAACAAGATTTAAACTTGCTATGCTGATGACCTTTTTAACAAGATTTAAACTTGCTAATGACCCTTTAACAAGGTTTAAACTTGCTAATGACCCTTTTAACAAGATTTAAACTTGCTAATGACCCTTTTAACAAGATTTAAACTTGCTAATGACCCTTTAACAAGATTGAAACTTGCTAATGACCTCTTTAACAAGATTTAAACTTACTAATGACCCTTTTAACAAGATTCAATCTTGCTAATGACCCTTTTAACAAGATTCAATCTTGCTAATGACCCTTTTAACAAGTTTACATGCGTTAATGGAAGATGTTAAAAGCATAGAAATTGGCAACCTTATTGTTCCTGGATCAAGACCCTGTTGATTTTGTGGTGGCATGTTTTGCCTTTGAACATAACTAGGGATACGAAGCAAAGTTACTGGTAAATTCGAGACTTCTCGACCACAGACATCACAGTTCTTGTTCCCTTTGACACTAAACCACTTAATAGCACATTCTTCATGTACAAGTCTGAGGTCACCTTTGCAGCTGCATTCCATCTTAAGTGTATTCCCTTCATCACACGTATCAAAACAGATCCTGCAAACTGCTTCCTCCTCGTCAATCTCTTCGTCATTTTCCACTTCAACACTGATTTCATCTTCATTTCACACACAAATATTTCAAATAAGTTTCAAGTAACACGCAACTAATAGGTACAAATACAACCACTTTCGGAATATAAGCACACATGAATGAATGCATTTTTGTGTGATAGAAAAGAGTTCAAAACCGGCAATTTCGCATCAAAAATTCCAAACGTACCCTCAGCAGTATCCGTTTGATCATCAGCCTTACGGGTAGCAAAAGAGATTGATCTTACAATAACAATGTTTCTCCCGGGCACAGAGAGGGACCTTGAAACAGAAGGTTGCACCGCCCTGGTCTACACGAACCAAGAAACACAAAAATTGTTATAAATGGAAATGGATTTTTTTGTTTTATGGCAACTAAACTCAAGCAAGTTATATGGGTTGTATATGAGTTTTTTTGCCATAATGCAATTATCGGGAATATGTTACCTGTGATTTTTGTTGTTCACTATATGTCCTAGCTGAAATGGGCGTAGTGGCTGAAGGGGACGGGTTTGATGCATGCTTTACGGGAAGGGATGCACAGCGATTCCAATGTAAAGCGGGCATGATGTGGGCCATAGCAGTGTTTTCAGGTTGTGCTGCATTTGGGAGAAGAGAACTACTTTCACCATTAGGAGGAGAATCTTTCTTTTTAAAACTTAAACCTCTAAAAATGCTCCGTGGTGCAGAATTGCCGTTCGATGAGATACCAGGAGATTGGACAAAAGCCTTCTCGTTTCGACTGCTGCCGAAATGTGCATGTCTAGAAGGTATATTGAGCGATAAATCTGAACGCCTTGTGGTTTTACCGGAACTTGTAATCTCACTAGCCGATTCCTCGACACTGGTTTCAATCTGCAAATACCAACAATTATATTATATCTAAGCAATTAAACAACATTTGACTTTTGATGGAGAAACAGATTAGTAATGAAAAACTCAATACCTGCATTATTATATTTGCAGGCAGCATTTATTCAACATTTTTTTAATGTGGTTGGCTATGTCAATGAAGAAGATGACATGTAAACATAAAAAATCCAAAATCAAGGGATATATATATATATCACAAGAGGGTTTCTTCAGAGAAGAAAACCTTGGGTATTAAGAACCCAGATTTGGGAATTAACAAGATTTTACTGCCACTCTTTCTTCATAACCCTAAGGATCGCCCCTAATTTCTCATCTTTTTTAAGTCAACCAAATTTCAAATCATGAAAAGATCTCAGAAATTACGAGTTCTGTGGGTGATTGACTAAATAAAGATTCAGAAACAAGTGAAATCAAACAGAAAAACCCAGTTCCATTTACAAGATTTAGGCGGCGGCGCATCAAGAAACCCCAAATTTGAGCTAAATCTCAGCTATCATGAACCTTAAGAGCACTTTATAGAAAAGGGTAAACGATTAAAGTTCAAGAACTACCCCACAACACAAAAGTTAGAATCGTTATAAATAAATAAAAACAAATAAAAACGACAAAAGGAAAATGGCAAAAGAAGAACCTGTGAAGCATTCCTGTGATCATCATCAACTGCGTTGGTAATTTCTTGGGATGTTTGCATCATCGAAGAAACTAATCGGACAAAAGGGGGGTGGAGTACTTGGGGGGAAAAAACTATGATGATCCGACACCAGTCACCATTCCAATTCCAATTATTATAATCGATTTTGAAAAACCCTTTATTTCCACGCTAGATAGAATCTTGAAGTGTGTTTTTTTAAGAGTTTCTTTGTTTTCTCGTGAACAAGATCGTGAATTTATGCAAGTGACGTGAAAAAACAGGTGATAAAATATTCTTGATGACCGAGGTTTTCTGATTCATGTCATTTCCATGATTTAAATAAATTATTTATTTTAACGATATTAATTTTAAGAAAATATTTATCTCAAACGATAAATCAATTTCATTTTAACGTTTATTTGGTTAAGGTGACTAGCTACTTTTATAGGTGAAGTCAACTCCACATTTTTGTTGATCCTTGGAATGTGCATATAGAATTGGATTGGATTAAATCGAATTTAAAAATTCAATTTTTAACCAATTATACTCGTCCTGCATATATTTGTCTATTTTTTTTTAAAAAAACCTACATTGAGATTATATATATATATATATATATATATAGGAAGAGGTTTAAATAAGAAATGTTAAGTGTCTGAGAAATAGAGAATTGATCCTAGCGCTTCATCTGGTCAACATTTGCGGCTTTTGACTGTGAGCACCGGATAATTCCTCGTGTGGTCTGCAGAAGATAGAGAGGTAGTTTCGTAAAATACACGGGACGAGTTCATATGTGAACTTGTGTGATTCACATATGAACTATACGTTCATATGTGAATCAGTTAATTAGTTCATATGTGAATAACAAATATTCATATGTGAATCTGTTAATTAATTCAACTGATTCACATATGAATCTACAGTTAATTAGTTAATATATGAATCACAAATATTCATATATGAATCAGCTAAAACGAGTTCATATGTGAATTACACAGGTTCACATATGAACATGTAATTCATCTGTGAATCACCCAAGTTCATATATGAAATCGTCCCGTGTATTTGTAAAAATTACGAAATTGTCCTTTTATTTTTGGAATAGCAGTCAAAGCCGCAATTCGTGATCAGTCAAAGCCGATCTTGACTGAATGAATGGCTAGGATTACTTCTCTATTTCTCACATACTTAGCATTTCTCATTTGAACCTATGGATATATATATATATATATATATATATATATATATATATATTAGTTGGATGGATATCAATTCGGTTTTTATTGAATTCAATACATTCGTCCAAGAATCGACCAATTTTATTTTGCTTTATAATTTGACTAGTTTCTTCACAAACTTATCAATACTAAATTAATAATTTTGTATTTTCAATATTGTGAATACACATAAAAAACGAGACACATAACAAATCGATTTTTATTAGGTTTGAAAAAAAATGGTTCTGCTTCATTTACCACCACACATGTTATAAGATTGATACATACGGTTACCAAAATATAAAAGTCAATCTTGTTGATGTGATCAGTAGTATTTCAAACTCGAAAACAAACTAATTAAGACGATATTTTAGCAAGAATAAACATAATCAAGGCTAAAATATATTATTGTAGTTACCCTTATTAGAAGGCATATTTTAGAGATATTTGACTTTGAAATATAGTTTTTAACTCGATTTCGACTTAACTTCGTCCGTCGGGACCAACAGCCGAGGAAATAGAAAGGGAGTTTTCCTCTTTTCTTTCTTTCTTTCTTTGAAAATAGGAGAGTGACCTCGAGTTTTTTAACGAATGATCTGTAATACATGCTGTAAAAAATTATAACATAGAAAGAGTAAAAATTATGAAGACTTTGACCCTCATGTTGTTGTGGACCTTTTCCTTCCTAGAAAAAGGAAAGGAAGATGCAAGGAAGTAAGAAATGAAACAATAACTTTACTCCTGTATCTTCATATGTTTATCCTGTATCCAAGGTTTTAAATGGTGTGGCGTGGCGGCGAGGTCAAGCCTCAAGTCTTACGAGTTACGGCGAGGCAATGGCGTTTTCCAAGGCGTGGCTTAAGGCGGCAAATATGTATATAATATATATATATATGTATGTATATATGTGTGTGTCAGTGTCTTGAACAATAAATATTAAGTTATCAACAATTTAAATTCATATATAAAGATAAACAAATAAAATTCTAAATTCTAATCGATACTAACAAGCCAATTCGAATCGAATTTCGAAATACATAGATTCAAAAAATCGAAATAACACAAGTTTGTAACGCCATAACGCGCCATGGCGTGCCATGCCATAACGCGCCATGGCGGGTCATTGCGTGCCATAACGAGTTACACGCCTTATCTCGACGCCAAGGGGTATAACGTGGCGGCAAGGCTGCGCCTCGGCGCCATGGCGCGTTTTTTAGAACATTTTTTTTGGAAGGGTATCCGAGGACATTCCCCGACTAATCCCGGCAAGGTCAGGCAATTGTCTCAGCTGCTAAAGCGTGCAGCCCTGAGTTTATCCTCAGTGGCCACAAGTTGGAAGCGTCTGGATTCGAACTTGGGGTAGATGGGTTACTAGCCACATCCCCCACAAGCCTTAACCAGTACGCCACAACGCCACAAGCCTTGTGGTTAACGTTTTTTAGAACATTGCCTGTATCTTCATATGTTTAGTCATGAAATTAATAGAAAATATGAAGGAAATTTATTAGAACAATGTATGGGGATGTTTGGGATTGCTTATTTAAAGTGCTTATTAGCGGCAATAAGCAATTTTAATTGTTTGGATGGTTAAAAAAGAAAACTACTTATTGCGATTTGGCACCGGTAATAAGGAATTTTTGATAAGTCATTCAATTATAACTTATTGACTTATTTGAAACAACTTATCAAACTTTTTAGTTATTTTACATGTATAAGCAACCCCAAACACTCTCTAAATAATAACTTATTAGCTTATTACGTTTTGGTACCACCATAAGCTAATCCAAACATTTTTTTAAAACTCCTGTTGACACCACCACATAAGTTAATAAACAGCATAACTTGTTTTAAATAAGCAATCCCAAACACCCCCTATATCTGGTTGGTCTTTCAAAACTATATTATATATCGCAAATAGACCATGCTCGAACAAGAAAAAACCATTTTTTTTTCATATCCGATAGTTGAAATTATTTTATTTACTTTTTATTTTCTTTAAACAGACTCTAACCACAACCAAATACAAGATTGTAGACATGAAGTACAACCTTTCAATGCACAAGATACATATGTAAATTACCCTATATATATATATATAGGCGTCATCTCATTGGTTACAAAATCAAAATTTACAACCTTATTATCCCTCCTCCTATTTCTTCTAAAACACAAGAATGTCTCAAATGACTAAATAGTCATCAATCTCTCTCTCATCAACTCTTCAACAAAATCCATTTCCAGGGTCACAATGGTCAAATGGTTCCTATAGAATGTACCATAAGAGTTATATGCATGTGTGAATTTTCCCTTTGAAGTTATGATAATGTAAAAAAGCTTAATGACTGGAATTCCTAAGTTTCACCAATTTGTGCAGAAATCTGGATACCCAAATCCAGAGTGTGTCCGGAATTCTGCGGTTAGAATGCATGAACAAGGCCGAAACGATATCGTAATAAAATCTGTGAACCTCCGGGTTCAACGCCATGCGAATCAGCATAGCCATCCAAACATCGGGTGCCAATTTCACAGCTTGCCAAAAGTACCCGAACCCGTGAACCACCCTTTTGAGAGTAGCTTCACCCTGGAAACAAAAATGCAAATATATATATATATATATAACAATCTGCAAAACAACAATTGTATCCTGAATTAAGATTATTATATCAGACCAACCTCGGATTCCACTGTCTGTCTTGGTTGGTTCTCATCGAACATGGAAGAAGTAACTTCATCTTGAAGAAAAATATCTGCCACTTTTACTATATCACGAACGATAAAAAGACGCACCCTGAAACCCTTCTCGGATAAGATAAACTTGAAAAGATCTTCCGTGGCAGAAACAACAGCATGCATGTCAAACGACTTCCACTCCAGTGGATTTGGTGATGATTTATGAGCATCGTTAACTTCCCCATCTGTCTCAGAGGGCTGTTCGGATATTGCTGCTACCTGTAACCATCACATTGTTCAAATTTTAAATATAAGTTCATGTGGCAGGGTCACCGGGAAAGTTCAAATGTGAACCATAAATATTTTTGAGAACCTAGGAACCAACTATTTCATGTATTAACCACAAGGGTGGTGGCGTGTTGGTAAGGGCTTGGGGGGATGTGGTGGAATATCCCATCCACCCCGGGTTCGAGTCCAGGCGTCAGCATTCTGTGGCCAGGCTTAGTCTCAGACGGCCGCTTTGTTTGTTTGTTTCCAAATTGCCAAGGATGTAGTCTAGGCAAAGCCTAGATGAACCTTATCCAAAAAAACTATTTCATGTATTATTCATACTTATTAATCACGAATATTATTCATCATATGATATAGAAGTAATAAAAGAGATGGCGTACCAGGCGTTCTAGCCGATTCCATCTTATGGAACCATCATTACGGATAAGGAGTTCTCTCAATATTTTCCTCATGTCAGGACTGGGGTCCGCCAGTAGTCTTCCAATGACAAATGGGTATGCACTTTCGACAACTTTGAATTCGGGATCCAACGTTTTCGCCGTCCCTTCAAGTGATCCCAATGCTCTTATCACCAAGGCATAATCCGGCGGAAGAGAAAAGTTGAACTCATACATAACATCATAAAGTTGGTTCATTATCGCCTGCCATTTGATTTAAAATGAAGCAGTTTTAACCAGGTACTTAGTTTGTTGAAAGAGGTTGACTACGAGTCAAATATATGATGACAAAATAGAAGAATCTTATGGACAAAAGTCAATGTCAGTATATATATAATTATATATATATATATATATAATATAACAGTAAATGGAACCTGGAAATCTTGGGATTGTCTGGTGCCATCACCAAAGGAAGCTTTAAGTGCATCCGAAACTGCCAGCATATCGACCCCTTCAGGAATGAATCCCAGCATGAGGAAATCATTGGCCAAACCCAGAGAGTCCCGATTGACGAAGTGTACAAGCTGATCAGAATAAACAGCACCCGAAACCAATCAAAAAACGTTATAATATATATTTATGTGTCAGAAATACGAAAAAGGCGGTTCTTACCACTTGGATAAGTCCAACGCGATAGTGACGAGGTATATCCCCCATCATCCCAAAGTCAAAGTAAGCAAGGGCCCCATGCTTGGTAGCGACAAGGTTTCCGGGATGAGGATCAGCATGGAAAAATCCCACCTCGAGTAATTGCATCAGGGAGCAGTACAAACCCTAAAAAGCTAAATTCAGTATAGAAAATAAACCATAAAATCATCCAAAAGAAATTTCTTTTAAATACCCTATCTATGAGTTCTTTGCGGTTTAAAGAGGCCTTCTTCAAAGCAGCTTCATCATTAAGCTTAATACCATCAATCCATTCCATTGTAAGCACAGCTCTTCGGGTGAAATTCCAGTATATCTTTGGAACTTTAACGCAGTTTTCCTTTGGGTAGCTTTTTTCCTGTTCAGCTGCAATAATTATCATCATCCTTATCAGCCTCCAAGTATAAAGCATTGTAATAATTAGAGATCACTTACAGGAGGTGAAACCATAGAGAGAAGCAAATCGTTCAGCATTCTGTCCCTCGAGAATGTAATCAATTTCTTCAAACATGTGCCTGACCTATTCAATCAGAATCTTGGTCATGAAAAAGCACACATGAATACATTCAAGTCATAAGAAACATGCCACTTGCAGAACTAAAAGCACCATTACCCCTTAATAAAGAAATTAAATAACAAACGAATCCCATCTACCAATCTTAGAAATAAATACCTAATTGAGTATCGACTCACCATTTCATTAACTGCTACTATTATATCCTTCCTTGCTTTGGCAAATCGCTTTAATTGGCCCCCAATCATGTTAAATAACAAGGCATCAAGGGTCAAAGAAAGTGACATACCAGGTCTTTGAACTTTAACAGCTACTAGCTCCCCTGTATGCAGATGAGCTGCAAAACTTGAAGTAACGTCAAAAGCCTATTAGATTAACAAAGTTACTGAAATGCCCTACCATTTCTCCATCCATTCCTCACGTCTATAAAAGAATCTAACCTTTATACACTTGTCCTAAAGATGCTGCAGCAATAGGCTCTGGGCTGATGTCTGCAAAAACTTGTGAAATAGGAACACCCAACTGAGATTCAATAGAACGAATGGCAATCTTAGTTGGAAATGGCGGTATTTGATCCTGGTAAACAATAAATATTAGTAACTGTGAGAGTGATATATAGTAATAAACTAGATTTTATATCTTACAAGTGTTATAGTTATAAAGATATTAAGATTGGTACCTGTAATTTAGCAAGTTCATTACAATATACAGAAGGTAATATATCTGGTCTTGTGCTGAGAGCCTGTCCAAGCTGCCAATCAAAATCAAATCAAGTTAATAAGACCGTATTTTATCTTAATCATTTACCCTTCCACTTGCTCTTCAACTTTTTTTTTTAAATTTCCTGAAAGCAACTGAAAATGACAAACTATACGAGAGAGGACTTGCCTTGATATAAAAAGGCCCCAAGCGGATGAGGGTATCGCAAAACTGCATCAATTAGAAAAGGAGTTATTATTGATCGAAGCACATACATGTGTTGTTCTTTATACTAATTAACAAATGATACAGAAATGAAATAACAATACCTTTTCTGAACGCTTTTTAATGTCGTGAATAAAAAAATGGCCCAAACTAAGCTTGAAGACCTCGTATGAAATATATGCTGCTCTATACAATGCCAAGAACGGACCAAAACTGAAGTACATGGAGAGACGTTTGGACCTAGAAGTAAGTGCATTTCCGAATTCACTTTCGAGTGATTCCTTCCTCAACTTGGCATACTCCGCCGATGGCTTCTCTCCATGCACACTAGATAATCTCGTAGAAAAACTGCATCGAAAGCTAAATTATAAAACCACAAGAGTTGTGGCGTATTGGTTAACGCCCTGGGGGATATCCCACCTGGGTTTGAATCCAGGCGTACACAACTTGTGGTCACTGAGGTTTAATCAGGGTTGATGTGTTACGGTCATAATTTGTCAAGGGATTAGTCTAGTCATAGACCAGGACACCCTTCCCAAAAAAGAAAATGCCAAAACACAAGCAAACAAGAAGCACACACATATAAACAACGAAGAGACAACTTGCCTTCTGCAGGGAATAGTTCTTTTGGAACATGCATTGTGGAAAGCTGCAAAGGGGAGAAATGAGGATTTGATAATAAGATTAATAAAACATAAGAGATCAAAATTTGAATAAATACTTCAAATTAACAAGTATCAATATCAAATTGGAAGAATGAATAAAATAATTTGCCAAAAAAACCCTATATTTTTGGAAGTTAGAACTTAGTACTTCCCCAATTTGAAAATTTTCTCATTAATACGAATTCCAATAGTTTCATATAGTTGTCATTTTTTGCTGGAACCAAAACCATTTATTCCCTTTGGATGAACACAGTAATAGCATCAATACTAATACAAAACTAAATAAAATGCACTTCATTTGATGTAATGGAAATCCAAAAAATGTTCGGCCAACGTTAACGAATGCCTCAGATATGGACTTTTCTTCATCAAAATTAATTCCATAAACATAGCAACACATAGATACGACGCAGTTCAATCGATGTTTTCCCAATTCAACAAATCGTTCCTCATAAACTAAACATTTTCCAGAAATCAAGTATTGGGAATATGCGAATAAGGAGTTGAATTAGACCTGTGCACCGAATTCCTTTGCCAGCGCAAAGCTTCGTCAAATTCTTCCCCAAAAGAAGTCGCGAACGGGACATTGATGAAATTGAAGAGAAAAAGAAACCTAAGCAAGCATACCTGTTCTTGCAATTACTGCAAAAGCTTGGCGTTTAAGAGATGCAACCGCATTATATTTATCCCTCATGGATGAAAGAAGAATTGGATTGGGGTAGAAATTAAGGATTGATTCCGACAACGATAGATATACTCCGGCGAGTCGGCTGATAAAGCGGATGCAGATTGGGGGAGGCGGTTGGGGAGTAGGGGGCTAGAGGTAGTGACACGTTGGGAACCAGGTGGCCTCCTCTGAGCAGTGGCGACGAGACATGAGACGCAGGCTGCAGCTTCGCAATTCACTTCTAAAACAAGCCTGTCTTTCCAATTCCATCATACCTATGTTTTTTAAAACTAGATATTATAGGATTCAATTGAAATTTTAAATTTCCAATATTTATTTACGGGTCATATATTATTTATCATGAACGTATAAAGGTGGGGCTTCGGTGAGATCTAGAGGTTAACGTGAAATACTGTCAGAAAAATGGGATCAATTCTCTTCTAAGCCACAGTTGATGACGGGAGGGCATGAGATTAAAAGAGATAAAGGGTTCAAAGTCACTTCTGACGTTTCGCACCATTGACTCAACTTCTCATACGACCATTCGTCATGTTCATTATTCGTAAACAGTGTGGATAATTGTAGATATGTGTCGTGTTTTTTGTGTTATCCGATTCACAAGAAGAAAAATGTTTACAATTGAACGTTTCTCATGATACATGATTAATGTAACTTTTATATTAAAAGTGCAAAATTTAGAGTTATTTTTGTATTGTCCAATAATGAATTGTAAACTTAAGTTTTAAAAAGCTATACTAAAATAATCAATATTGAATGCTTAATAAGTTGTTTTAATAATTTTTACAAAATATTTTAATAGAGTATAGGTAATTGATCATTTGATCTGCATGTCTCAAAATAAATGGTTGTAATAGAAATGATACACACAGACACAGTTTTAGATATGTATAGTTTTATTTCACCAATTAAATGACGAGCTGATTCTTAATAGCATCGATCACGTATGATATGAATGTACGGTTGTATTCATTTTAAGGTTTATAACATATATATTTTTACACGCATCCTAGTACCCGACAACCGGTTTGAGTGACATTTTTTTATTCAAATAAACAGGTTTGAAAGTATGTGAAACCTTACACACAGTTGTTTGCACATTATTATGTACCAAGAAAACCATACATGATATGTATTGGTCAATTGTTACAATAGTGTGGCAACACATTTTGGTTATCGATCATTTGGATTGTGCTTCGGTCGTAAAACCAATCACCCACTGCCTCAGCAATAGCCTGTGAAAGACATGTTACAAAACCAAACCAAACCGACGGAAACTAAGCATGTAATTAACAAACAAGAGAGATCTTTACTTTATGGTTCAATTTCGAAGAAGGATTACCCAACCATTTCGTTTGGTACTCGCACTGACCGTGAGTAAAACAATTGTTAACAAACCATCCTCTTGACGAACCATTTCCAACGACCAACAATGCATATAAAAAGTCTGATCTAAAATCTAAAACAAAAACAAAAACAAAAACAAAAACGTCCATAAGAAAATACTATATATATACTTAAAAATAATCAAAACAAAATAGCAATGAAATCGACCTTTTAGCCTTTGGATTTGATCAGTTGAGCACACGTTTATATCTTGCTTGCATCTGGCAAAGAGTCCTTTAGGATCGGCTTGTGGCGTGGCCAAGATGTTTTGTACCTAAATTTATATCGCAAGGTAAAAAAACAAGTGAAAGATGTAATCCAGTTGACTCAATTTCACAGTATATCTTTGAAAGCTGACCTGAAATGTATCGTAGGTAGAATGCAATATGAATACAGGAGTCTTGACATATGGCATCGCAAATTGTGGGTAGAAACACTGCAACGCCATTTTAGTACATTAAGTTTTAAGACAATATATATATATATATATATATATATATATATATATGTGAACATCAAAATGTTAGCGAGATAGCAGTGCTCACGAGACTGGGCTTCATTTTCAAAGTACATTCACGATACAAGTTCTTTGATGATTCCTAAAAGCACACAAAAAAACGTATGTTCCACTTGGATTAATCTTCGAATGCACGATTATCAAAAAGGAATACAAGATTAAGAGAACCCACATGTAAGGTGACCACTTGATCATAATATCCCTCAAACTTATATTCTCCGGAGATATCTTTCCTGTTGAATGTTAATTAACGAGAAATACGTTTGATAACTTGGCATGTAATATGATCGACCAAATGTACGTTTGAGAAATTAAAAGATTCGATCTTTTGTCTCAACTTACACATGAGCAAAATAACCGGCATCAGAAACACATTTTACTCGAGTGCTTTTTGTAAAGAATGCTCGGAATTTGTCACAATGCAATATGGAAGCCAATCCACCGGCCGAAGACCCCGACAAAAGAGCCTATACGTTTGTATCGTCTTTTAATATCCATAAACTCGAAATATAGAGAAAAGAGAGGGGAGGGATTTGTACATTTGATGCATTTTTCATTCCTTTGCCAAGCAACTCTTCAACAATGGCATTGAAGACCCTTGCACCCCTAAAGTGAAGATTTGTACCCTTGAAACAAACACAAAAACCATTCATCACAATAAATATTAATTGAAGAGGAGACTTGCATGAGATTTATATTCGGTCTGATGTGATTCCGAATTGAATATTTCATAGTAATGATATTAATATACATATATAGTATATATATATATATATGTAACTTACTGGGTCAACTGCGTCTACGTCTCCGGTAAATGATGACCCGTCACAATACCTCATGGCGACCCTATTCCAGTTGTAGAAATCTATAGCAAACAATTAATAATTTTCCGTTTTCAAGATCTTTCGTGGAAATCAATGTTGTAATAATTAATGGTATATGTGGTTCGTACTCGGATTTAAGTCCTTATTATTGCTCAAAATCCCCGTGAAGTTGTAGTCGAAACTCTTCATTTTCTTCGATGAACCATATAGACTATATGTTCGCGTATGACAATCTTCTATCGAATTACACCATCCTCCACCCTACCATAAACATGATCACCCAAACATACATCTACATTATATATACACTATCGATATATACATGGAGGTTCGAATAAGAAAAGATTGAAAGCATCTGAATGCATAATTCATATGGGAATCATTAGTAAAAGAAAGGTTCATATATGAATCTTCATATGTGAATAATTGGTTAACAGGTAGTAGGTAAGACATCTATATCTATATCTACCATTCTACCAATATATATATATATATATATATATATATAACCAACCTGTAAGTGAATAAGCCAACTGTGAAGACCTTGTCCAGAACCTGCATCAAACTGGTATGCAGGTGGGCTTCCATCCAAACAAACTTCAGACCACCATTTTTAATTACCACAGTCAAAAAAACTTGATATTTATTTATAGAAATTAGTAATAACAATTGTATAAAGAAAGATTCACCTGCTCCTTTTGCCACAGCTTCTTCAATGATGGTTATACCCACTTCACTTGTACCTTCTATTTTTAGAAATATCAATACACACAGTAGTGTGTGTAGTAGCAATTGGCTTACTTTCATCATCTAATTCCTGATCAACCCTTTGCAACTGAATAATAATAAATAAATCAAGGTCTGTGTCTGTGTCTGTGTCTGTATATATAAAATCTAATAATCAATGGATAGATATAATTGAAAGACTTGAAATAATTTGTATCTCCACGGGATGCCACTGAATGAAGCATGCAGTCGGCACGCGTGGGTGGGTGGGTGGGTAAAAAAGACGTGGCATGTGCTTATTGGGTGCTCAAAATTAGTGTTTCAAGCACAAAATGCAATACATAACCCCCCCATCATAACTTACATTATTTATATACATGTATATATAGGCAGAGTTAAAAAAAATCATTTGAAAACATGCAAACATCATTAGCGCAAAAAAAAAAACCTTAACCGGCTCCATACGCAAGGACTCCAATGTGAGGGGGTATTTTTTGGCTCATTCAACTGATGAGCTACACGTCAGAGACCCTTTATTATATATGATAATTCACGTGAAGTATATATGATAAACTCATGTGAAGTATTTTATTGATTATTATAAAAAGGTATTTTTACATTTAAGTAATATATAAAGGCGTTATATTGATAATTATAGATGTTAGCTACATAAATTTATAATTAGAAAACTTTGGGAAGCTTTTTATAGATATGGGAAGTTATATATGGTTTTCAAGTCTTTCTCATATCAAACTAATTTGCAACAAACAAATTTATAAAATTCATCAACATATACATATGTATATAGAAATTGACTGGCCAAATTGGATATTATCAGAAATTTCAAATTCAAATTGGATATTCAATCCAATTAACCAATTTATTACCATCAAATTAATATTATGTTATATGTGTTGTTTAAAAAAAATACATGAATATTTACTTGAAAGCTGGATTAATTGGTTGAATAAAAACATTAGATAGATCAAATTTGGTCTAGTTGATAACCAATAATGAGTACATCTTATGGTAAAACCGATCCACTTAGTTAATTGTATTGGATCCAAGTGATTGAATTGAATCAATTCTGCCTAATATATTTGGTTTGGTTTGGTTTGGTTTGACCGAATATATTTGAGAGATTTTAATTTCGTGAGAATTTGTAATCAAAAGGACTTGGTGTGTCTGATTTATATGATTTGGAATGAAATTCAATTACATTCTTTTATGAAATCAAATTACAAAAATAATTGAATTACCTTTTTATTAATCGAATTATAAACAAGTGTGTTTAATATATTCTAAAACAAACAAATTTTATAAAATCCCATGTCTGTAATGAAATCCCTAGATTCCGATTATGTACTTTCCTTTTAACCAAAAACCGGATTTGAAATGAAATCTAATTCTAAATCTCACATTCCCACCAAATCCTGTTTTCCAAACGGGCCCTTATTAGGGAATGATTACGTTTGTTTTTTTACATGAAGAATCGGAGACGAAATGGGTTTAACACAAATAAAGAGAGAGGGTTGGATTTTTCTGGGAATTCTGGTATTAGTTGTTTGGGGTGACTTCGTGGGGACAAGTGAGGGTCCTGTCTTATTCCATGTAGCCAATTTAGCTTAATGACTTAACGATTAAGCCGTAAAAATATATGAGTGTTTGGCTGAGCGTATGCAGGCAGTTCATTAAGCTGACAGCACCTTAATTTCATCACAAAATTTAGAGCATGCAAAAATTTCATCCATGCTTACAAAATTAAACTCATAAAAGATGAAGAATCTTAACTTCAGCAATCAAAAGCAAAAGTAAGTATGATATTAGATTCATCAAGAAATCAAACACCTAAACTATACACCTCAAATCAAACAAAAGAGTGATCCAAAGGGTACCTTAATAAAAGCATTCAGAAATCTAACCACTTGGTATAGTACTCGCAGGTACTTGGAGATATAAGTCCATCCGGTGTGCACTGTCTAATCCTCGGACAAATCCCACAAGGAATTGACACCATTGCCCCTGTTATCGGACCTTGACTATCTCCAGCCGGAGGACATCTATAACATAACTTCCCAATAGGAATCGAATGATATTCCCCCAATCCAGTGCTCGTCACATCTATAATCATATTATCCAAAACCATCGACCTCAAAATCTCACTTATCTGCTGGCTCGTGCAATCCGTGTTGGTCAGCCTGTTTGTCTTGAAAAAATCGTAAACTCCTTCAGCCGTTGCAACTTTCAGTTTACGAATGATCTTTAGACAAAGATCTTTGAGCTGATCGATGAAGGCTGTGTCAAGATTACCATCTACATACCATGAACCACCGGTGATCTCTTTTGATGGCTCAAACTCTGCTGCGATGTAGTGTTTTCTGCCCTTCATTTGGACATGGGCAACTTCTTTTATCAGACCCAAAGCTTGTAGGTTCTTGAGGCATTTGTTGATGATGGGATCCGGTAGATTTGTTTCTTTCTTTAAGTCCCGTGTCCAAATCGCCATTTCTTTTTTGCTTTTGATCACGTTGAGTACCATGCGATCTGATTCCACTAGACCACCACCACCCCCTGGTTTAGACTCGGGTTTTTTTCTTTTTTGTAAGATGCTCATCTTAATAAATTTGCAAGAAGACAAACACAACAACAATACAAGAATGAATCTGCAAAATAAAAGGAACTCAATCAATAAGTTTCTGAGGATGGAATTGTGTTAAAACGCCAAACACTTGGGGGTTGTTGTTTTTTAAACATCTTAATACCTCTGAAGCCTGGTCCAGACCGTTTGTTTTTTTCAGACTTCAGATCTGAAATACGTCTGAAATTAGAGAAAGGTAACCTAATGTCTTATAACCTCTTAAAAGCTTAAAAAACAAAAGCCACTTTAGCCAAATCAATAACATAAATGATATGATTTGATGATTTCATCACAAAATACTTAAAACAATTCAACATGGATAACAATTTTTTTATTTACACATGTATCAGTAAACTTATTGGCTTGAATACAAAAAGTTATGGAAAATTATCGGACTTCTTTACACTTTGTTGAACCACTACAAGCAAATTAAGTTAGGGTTTTTCCATCTTCATCTACAAGCTTGATTGTACGCAAAGCAAGAATCAAGATAATTTGCATAAGTATCCGAAATGGCAGGAAATCAGGAAGACATGATGAATTCGAAATGGCAAAAATCAGTAAACCCTAAAACAGGGATAATACAGTAAAAAGGGGCGTTTTCAAGTTTCAAAAAAGAATTAAAGATCGATTACTTACCACAGATCAATTAAAGCGGAGGCGGCCTGAATGGGTGAAGCTGAAGGCGTGACCGGTGAGACGGTGGCTCACGTGATTCTGGACGGAGGGCGACTGGGTGAGGCCGGCCGTGACTTCTTCGTGAGGGTTGAGGCCTGAGGGTGGGCCTGGCATGTGGGGGAATTAGATTTGGTTTTTATTTATTTTTTTGCTTTTACAAAATTGAGGGTGGGCATGGGCTTACGTGGGCCCAAACTAACCATTTCCCCAATAGAGAACCCAAATATCGGTCTTAGGTTGGTACCGGTCCTCCGTCGGTCCTGGACCAGGCCGGACCCATTTGACCATCTCTATTACTCGTGCGGAAAGTAGTAAAGTAGGTTAGGGATTGATTACCAAATTTTTTGAGTAAATCTTGTACGGATAAATTTATTTATCTGAATAAATTGGTTTTGTTTTTTTATTTTATCTTAATAAAAATGATCAATTTACCCCTTTGTATTTTTAGGGTCTCGACAACTTTCTTTTACAAAAGTGTCTTCAAGCTACTGCTCTCTTTTCATTCAAACCAACCTCTATTATACAACTTTCTGGAAAAGTTTTTAGAACATTGTGATCCTTCCAACTAATCCTATTCGTTTTTGTTGTTGTGATTCACCAGTTTGTTCCATACCTAAAACAATGTAGAAGACTTGGAACAACATAAAAAAAGCGTATAACCTCATTTAAATCATTAATCACATAAACTAAAATATAAATAGAAAACACTAGGGATGTGCATTGGGTGGCTCGGTGGGCAAACCAAAAATTGGATCGGATTTCGAGTATGGAATTTTTTACCAGAGTTTTAGCTTTCGGATTTCTGATTGCTTCGGGTTTCGGGTTGATGTCGTCCTGGTTCGGGTACTATTATAATGCAAAAAACATATATAAATTCAACCAATTGAGAGATTTATGAAATCGATAGTAAATTTATAAAGAGTAAATTGCAATTTTGGTCCATGTGGTATGCTGTTTTTCTCACTTTTGGTCCATGTGGTATGCTGTTATTGCAAGAAAAACCCTGTGGAATGCAAAAGTGCTCGGTTTTGGTCCCTCTGACTAGCTCTGTTAGATCCTCTCCCGTTAAACCCCCTCATGTGCAAGGCACATGAGGGCATTTTTGTCCTTTTGCTTACTTTTTGGTTTTTCACTAAAAAACACCAACCACAGGGACTAAACATGTAGTTTACTCTATAATATATATATATATATATATATATATATATATATATATATATATATAGGGCCCTTCTTTTGTTAACCACATTTTTAGTGTTAACCTTATTAACTAATCTGGACCATTAATCATCAAAATCAATGGCTAAGATTAAAAGCATTTTTTAATTCATAATTAAAATAAACACATGGCTGATTTAAGTTGAAGCATATATGCGTAGGGGTAGTATTGTCATTTAACAAGTGTTGGAAACTATCAAATAAGGAAAGAATACATTAAATCCCTACATTTAAGGACCTCCACACATTCTCTCTTTCTCCACACATTCTCTCTTTCGAAATCTCATGAACTCGTCCTTTTTCATGGAGTTTCAATCTTGTTGAGAACTTTTTCTTACCAAAAACATGTTCTTTTCTTGAAAGCAAAACTGGATCAATCAAAGCTGGCCTGCAACCTGTTTTTCTGTAAGCATCTTTCTTCAAATCACCGAGCGATGGTGGTTGAGGGCGATGGTGGTGACAGCGGCTGGGTGGATGTCGATGGTGGCAAGGGTTGAAGAAATCGAGAGGAGGGAGTGGGATCTGCGGTGGTCGGCGCTGGTGGTCTGTGGTTCTTGCTGCGGTGGTCGGCGCTGGTGGTCTTGGTGGTCGATTGGGGCCGCTGGAATGTGCAATTCGAGAGAAGAGATTGGTTCTGGTTTGCACTTGGAGTTTGTGGTCGTGAAATCGATGGGGATGGAGAAAATCAGGACTGAAATCGACAGGGCTGACGGTTGTGGAATCGAAATTGTGAGGGAGATGGCCGCCAGAGGTGTTCTCCACCATTATCATCACCGGCGATGCCCCACCGGTGATCCACCGGTGCTATCTTTCCGGCGAAAACCAACAAAAAGGTGAATCTGTATCGTCTTCCATCCCCCATTTCACCAAGAAAAAACCCCAATTTCAGTTGCATCCAATCCTCAAACCCAATCTCCAATCTCCAATCTCTCTTTCCATTTTGTGGGTTTTTCTATGTTTTAATGTTGCAGTAAATTAGTTTTGGATTAGACTTTTGGTTTATAGTTTGATGTTGGTTTGCAGTAAATCAGATTTGGGTTTATAGTTTTGATGTTGTTTTGCAGTAAATCAACCATACCGTTAGTTACTGCATATACGCAATTCTCTAATGTGCATATATGCTATTCTCTGATATGCATGTTGTTGGTGTACAATATGCATATATGCATGTTGTTGGTGTACAATATGCATATATGCAATTTTGTTTATGTGCATATATGCATATATGCATATGTTTATGTGTATATATGCAGGTTTACACAAATTTATGGTTGTGCATATATGCAAGTTTACATACATTTATGGTTTACACAAATTTATGGTTGTGCATATATGCAAGTTTACATACATTTATGGTTTACACAAATTTATGGTTGTGCATGTATGCAATTTTACATAGATTATGGTTTACACATAGTTATGGTTGTGCATATATGCAATTTTACATAGATTTATGTTTGTGCATATATGCATTTTTTATCTTCATATATTCAACTGATGTGCTATGCAATTCTATGATGTATATATATGCAGTTCTAAGGTATGCATATATGCAGTATTAATATGTGCATATATGCAATTCTATGATGTGCATATATGCATTTCTATGATGTGCATATATGTAGTTTGAAATCGTGCATCTATGCAAAAAAACGTGAAAAAAAGAATGACATCGCCACTCTTTCGATCAAAGTCCTCCCCATGCTCCGATCATCGTCAAGAATGACATCGCCACTCTTCCCTTCTCATCCCCAGCCCTCTCACGGCATATTTTCTCCTAACCCACAACCCCGATGAGAAGACCATATTGAATACCGTTGTTGGGCCTAAGGGGATGGAGCCACTGCTTGAGAAAGTGATTTCGAACTTCATATTCATGAAAAAAAATCAATTTTGCCCTGATCCACCACTCCTCAAACTCTGATTGGGATCTCTGGTCTTAATTTGTAGACGAAGTAGGGTTATGTAACACCCTCGAATTGGGAAAGAGCAACTAAATAAAATTTTCATTAATACATCCAAAATAATAGGATTTCTCCCTATAATCCAATACGGGAAATACCTCAAATTAAAATATGTGATTAACCTCAACAAGTTATGATCCGAATTTCATTACAAAGACTAAAACCACCTCGGGTGTTACTTAACCCAAGCACAAGTTGCTAATCCCAAAGATGAATGCGGAAAACTTCACTTAAGCTATTCACCTCTCGCGCACTTTACTAGCACACGACCTTTCCCAGTGTCACTAGAACTACTCCCAACCTGAACCTGTTGCACATGCCGACAAATAAAAAGGGTTAGGCTAACGCCTAGTGAGTTCAAGAGTTTATAACATGATTTAAATATTTTTTTTGAATGAAAGTCTATGACATAAATTATGATTTCCAAAAGAGTTTATGAGAAGGATGTAAATGACTCATTTTCCAACGCACCCAAAGTCTTTGAGAAAAGTTCCCAAACGGTATAAAGCGTTTTCCAAAGTGAATTCCAATCCCAACTCACTCAAAACGTGAATAAATCCATATTATGCAAAACCTTCAAACACGGTTGATGACAAAACACTCAACCCATAAATCATGGAAGAACCATCCATATAATATATAACACTTCACCAAAAACATGATACGAACCAATACTCACGCGAACGTAAAATGTAATGAAGTCCAAATACCATAAATATGGAAATGACCTGCTTCATTTAAAGTTTTAAACTTTAATATACATGAAGGGGATTCCAATATTAAAGTCATCAAATTGCAGTCAATCGTATAAGACCAACAATAATAAAACATGGACATATTAAAATCCCAAGTAAGGTTGGCTAACGACGGGGAGACCCGTATCCATTGAGAGTGGATGAACACAAAAGTATGCCACTCAAACAATGTTAATCGTACGACACTTCACTGCATAAAAGCCCAAGTGTCCCATACGACGCCTTTCAAGACACACCCAAAGAGACAGCTGACTTTAGCGGAATATTACTAAGAATACCACCAAAGGCTCGGCACAAGCGGGGATGCAACCATGACATTGCCCCGACAGGGCGAAGGTCATAAACGTCCGTCAGTCAAACTGACAGCTCAACCGGACTCAGCCCTCCTAGTGTACCCTTGAAAAGTAAAGGTCATAAAACATGGGGTCCGGTCAAAATCCCGCAACACCCAGTAGACCATCTAATAAAGACTGACTTACGTGCCTATGGATCTAATGCAACACAGTCTACAATAACATGCCCACCCCGGAATGACTAAAGCACCCGAGCATGTAAATATCAGTAATATGCAATAATATGCAATATGTTGCAATAAATGCAAACCATAAATAAGACTCTACATTGAGCCATCGAAATCGGACAAAATGTCCCCAAGACTTCCTCAAAGTTAAAACCGAGCAAAATGCTCAAAACCCATTAGACCCATAAATAACGGTCCTCATAATACAAAATGCATTTAGGCATCGTTCAGGTAAACATATACCACAAAATCATCATTAACCCAAAACTCGACGCAGGTTAAAACAAAGGGTTTCTCCAAATGGACCCATACCCTTATAATTCTCAAAATGACTCATGACACTAAAATGTGCATTTTCCCAAATGGTTTGTAAAATCAATTATACCAACATGATTAAACCATTGAATAAGCTCTAATTGAGCAATAAATCATTTAAGGACATATTTGTGATTTCTACACATCAAAATATCCAAAATCCCAAATATGGGTGTTTTACACAATTTATAAAGTTAAACACTTCAAAAGAGTCAAACTTATCAAATAACCCAACAATTGATAATTTTAAGTAAAACACACAAATACTTGGAAAATAACATTTTTGACATGTACAAAGTTTTCGCAAATCAACTTGAACTCACCTTGCTAGATTTAGGCTAAATCTAGATTTTCCCCAAACGTAAGCTCCTTTGAAGAAAACTTGAATCCTCAAGCCAAATCTTCCAAAAACCTAGATCCATAAGTTTCCAACCATAAATAATCATTCCCCATACATTTTACATCAAGATCTCAACTTATACCAAAACCATAACTTCCATAAATGAAGAGAAGAAAAGATTACCTTAACCATAACTTGAATCCACCAACCAAAATACCTCTAGAATCACCAAGATGAACCACAAACTCCCAACCTTCAAAGTGGAGTGAAAAGGGTTGGATGAAACCCTAGAAACTTGATGAAGAAGATGAGGTGAAAGGTTTCTAGAAAGGTTAAGGTTCATAAAAATGGTAAGAGTTTGTTTTGGGGAAGAAGGATGAAGAGGAGAGGGAAGATTTAGGGTTTCTTGGGGGAGAAAGCCGGTTTAGAGAGAGAGAGAAGGCTGAGTTGTAGCTTAGAAATGAAATGGGAGAAGTGAGAAGGAAAAGTCTTAAAAGCAAACAAATATCTCATCAGACCCTTCGCGGACGTCCGACTTAGACACCACGTGGACGTCCGGCCCTTGAGCTGATCGATCCCCAAAACATCTTTGTTGCTATCGCAGACGACACGCGGACTTTCGCGCTACGCGGACGTCCGGCCTTGCGCCCATGCGGACGTCCGCAAGCCCAAATTCTGCTTTTCAATTTTCGAGGTGTTACAGGTTACAACAAACCACAGGGACAAAATTGCAATTTACTCTTACTCTCCCGTTAAGCCCATGTCTTCTCAGGCAACCACACCATCTCCGGCCAGCCTCTCAGCACCATCTCCGACGACATACAAAATCAACCCAAATCCTTACCTCTGGTTACCAAAAAAATCAACCCAAATCACACATAAACCCAAACTCTAAACAAAACTCAAATCTAATCCATCAAAATCTGAACATAATCACCAAAATAAAAAACACCCAAATCCAAACCAAACAAAGAAAATAGGGATTTGAGAGTGAAATATGAGTCGCTAGATATAGTTCTCAACAAATTCAAATAAAACCCAAATTTTGTTAGGCAGATTTGGGAAGTTCAACAATTGGAAAAAGACACAAAAACCAAATGAAAACCCCAAATTATCGTTGCAGTTTCATTTACATTAAACAACTCGTAAATGTAAACGTCGGTCGCCCCTTCTTTCCTCAGCAACGTCTCTATGCTTGATCGAAGACGGTAACTGTATCCTCTCTGAAGTTATAGGCGACTTCTTGAGTGAATTAGGATTTAGGATTTAGGAATGACGAGGAAGAGAGAGAGATATTAGTGTAGGAGAAAGCACAGATGATGTTAGGGCAGCAATAGGGAGGCGGACGAGAGTAATTAGCAATTTTGGTCTTGTAGTTTGTTGTTTTTAGTGAAAAACAAAAAAGTAAGCAAAAAGACCAAAATACCCTCATGTGCCTTGCACATGGGGGTTTTAACGGAGGCAACTTAACGGTGTTAGTCACAAAGGACCAAAACCGAGCACTTTTGTATACCACAGAGTTTTTCTTGCAATAAAAATTTTCTAGGGATCAAAAGTGAGAAAAACAACATACCACAAAGACCAAAAATGCAATTTACTCTAAAATTAGAAAACATTTCGACCGATTAAAATATACGATTTTTAAAAGATAAATAAATAAATAAATATATTTATATATTATTTAAAATATATATGAATATTTTTATGGATTTTAGACGTGTCAGATGGCCAAAGATCAAAGCCAGCCCGAACCCAATATTCAACCAAAAATCGAGTTTTGGATTTTCCGGGTTTTCGGTTTTTGCAAAAACACCTTATTTGTGGTTCGGATTTCAGACTAGGTAATCCAAGTATGATTCTCTAGAAAATGAATTATATTTTTAAAAATTAATCGTTTTTCCAAATTTAAGAGGGTTACATTAAAACACTTTGTAGTACAAAGCATGCAAACAACACGAGTAATAAACAAACAAATTAGGCGTGTGACTATGAGACTATCCTAGTCTTTTAAACATGTAAGTGTGAGGGAGAGATAACAGCAAAGCTTTTTGGCCTCCCCCATTTTGCTTGTGCTTTTACACTTTTTCAAGAAGTCCATGTCCAGCCATTGTGGATGGTGTTATGGCATGGAGGAAAAGAGACACTAACTAACTTAACTACTCATCTTGGTTTCTATTATTCACTTCTCGTCTCTTAACCTGAATCATGTTTTTGAGGTCTTTCTTGGAATCGACATCCTCTTTCTTGGCTGCTGCATGAGCTTCTTTCTCTAATCTCTTCTTTTCTGCATCTGCTGCTTGTTCGTTTTCATCACGAGCTTTTTTGAACATCTTAGCAAACACCGCCAATATTTGTGTTACTGCACAAACAAACCCCATCACATTTTATGTTTCTGATTACAAACTCAATTATATTCTTAACAGACCACCATACTGATTACATCCAATATATGAAAAGAATGTCATATATATATATATATATATATATATATATATATATATGTTGAGACATTAACATGAAAAACTAGATCAAACCTTGCTCAAAGGGGCAACGAACAGGATCCTCTCCAAAATACTGTGAAAGTGAATCTGCATTTCTTCCCTGCAAGGGGCATACTTGTTGGAATGAGTTGAAATCACCATGTGATGAAGAACGTTAGGGATTATTGAAGGACTCACCACTTCGGTATACAAGGAGATTAGAGTCCGGACTTCAGCTTCAGCAGTATCAAGAAAACTCTTCAATGCCTGAAAGGTTAGTTTAAGGAGATACCCATCACTTATTATGATTCAATATCTTGTTGGCATATATTTCAATCTTTGCATCAACAACTCTATGAATACTCCATGTGAATTAAATTGGTACACAAGAACTCACTCTTTGGAACCCAGCAGATATGGCGCCATCATTCTCTGAAGCAGTGAGTTCCTGCTCAACCTTTTCAAGACCTTTACTCACTGCTTGCATTTCTTCAGCCAAATTCTTCAATTGTATCTTTTAATATGGTTGAATGCCAAATGAGGAAAGAAAAATATAACCCAGCAATAGACTGGTTACGGAAAAAAAATCCCAAATCTCAAGTCTTAAGATACCGACATACCTTGGAGGCAGCTTCCAAATGAACCAGATCCTTGTCAAAATCTAGCAACTCCGGCATCTTTTCAGCAAGAAGCTAGTGAAGATGACACCGTTCACATGAGGAACCAAAATAAATACATTTTTATATTGAGAAACATATGCAGAAGAATGATTCATTTTTGAGATTTCTACCTTGCATAAATAATGCATTAGTGTCATCTTGTTGTTCCTTGCACGTGTATCAGACAGTTTAAGAAGGCTGTCCAACTTAAATCCTACAGCAGATCCTGCAACACAGATCATGCATGTCTTTGTATTAAACGACCGAGGAGAATCACAAATTCTAAAAGCTCCCCAGACAGACATAAACAAGATTTCAGCTACTAGTCTTAATGGTACCTCGAGCAGTTCCCTGGTTTAATGCATTTCCCAGCGTAAGAATTGTCTGCATTATTTGGCGCAACTTTGCAGATTCTTTGACCTACATTTAATAGGTAATTATTAGGATTTGCAACAAAAAGAAGCAATTTCATATTTTAAAATTTTGAGGGCCGCATCAATTAGCCAGAAACCCAGTCAAGAAATGGAACGTAATTTTAGTTGGGAGTTATGTATAAAATGTAAGAATCATCATTGCAGGTTACCTCTATAGTAGCATCATTGATCGCACTCAGGTTTTGTCTTAAATCTCTAACCTGAAATTTTTTTAAACTGGAGGCATAAACAGCTAAAAACAAGAAAAAATGTCCGGAAAATGGCAAAACTATATCAGAAAAATATTTACCTGACTGGTAAAAGTAATTGTGAACGCAAATACTCGAAGTTTCGACTCAACCCGTGGGACCTTCATTAGCTCCATGAAAAACTAGAAGTCCATGGACCATAATATATGTTACATAAAGAATTGCTGCTTTCTGAACTACTTTTAATCCTACAGAGAGTAAAATACCAGTTCACACTTTCCGAGCATTTCCTTGTTTCCTGTAAAGTTCTGATATAAAAGAGAGGAATTATTAGGATATAAAGTATAGGCGAAGACATTATAGCAGCAAGTACCTCACAGATATGTCAAACTAAAATTGATATGCAAAATGATGTTCTTGAAACTGATAATTTTTTTTATTTCCATAAATATTGAAAAAGAGCATATATTCAACAACCTAAGCAATCCCAATATATATGAAATATATGATCTTAACTGAACTTAACTTATGGCACACTTACGCATTTGTGTGTAGCTTCAATTAATGCACAATTATGCTTTTGTGTGTAGCTTTGATAAAAGAAAAGAGAAAACACAAGAAAAGCATGGATGAAACTGAGTACCTTTAGAGTCTCCATTTCTTCTTTTGTTGGACAAAATTTGATGAGATTCTCAACTTGATCAATATCCAAAGCAGCAGCGTCCAATGCAAGAATGGCAGTCTAAGATGGAGCATGAACGTTTGAGTTCTATAATACTATTTTGAACTTGGGGAAAAATTAAAACATAACATAAACCAGCATGAATTAAAAAGCAGCATGGAGAAAACTAACTACCATTCTTTGCTTGCTACATGCTATGTTGAAGGGAAAATAGCTATCATAGCAGACAGCATTGATTATTTGATTATTTAGGGAAGTTATATTTCTTAGTTTATCTTTCCATGTATCATCACAATTAACGAATAAGGAAACCCATCAGGTTTATATCAAGTAAGATCAAGTTTCAGTGAAGCTTCTGATAGAAACTAAAACTTACAATCAATATATAGAAACGATTTTGAAAAGCATAGAATGATTATTGGAACCTCTAAGCTATAGCTAACAAGAAAGAAAGCTCCTGAAAGAAGAACCGAACTTTTCCTCTTCCATATTGAACTAAAATTTGTTACTACTGCTTTGTATACATAAAAAGTATCAAGTTTTGCTGAATTGCAGTGGCTGAGAAAAATGAACTTACAATCATATCAGGGAGAGGAATCTTTATCTTCGTAAGCATGATTTCACAATTATACGCTCTACGCAAATCAACCTGGAAATCAAATTTGAGAAAGAAAAGAAGTAACCGCCAATAAATTTGAAACATTGTTTACAACATGATAAACATATCAAGGGCAAAAGAATAAACCAACCGTTTTTTCCCTTCCCTGATTTCAGAGTAAGAGACCAAGTTGGAAGAAAGTAAACACAGATACATCTTCCAAGAAGTTGTCTTGGTAATAAGAATGCCCCTGTTTTACTTTCTATTTTTGTATGATGTAGTTGACAAATCTAACCTCTTAATAGTTCCATTAAGAGGCAACCTCTTAATGGTTCTAAAACCTTCTGAATAATTTTGTATCTTGGGCCTCCCTTAACCATTAATTTCATTCTAAACAATTACCAAACAACCATATCATAAGAGTCTCTTAATCATTCTGACCACTTAATCATCCTGCACCAAACCATTCAGCAACTGCCAAACAGCCCCTAAGTACCATATTGTCCAAACGACTCCCAGAAGGAAGCATTTAATCATCATGTGTAGACATACAATAATAATTCTAAATAGACAAGGAACATATAATATTTCAGCCATGGGGCTGTCAGGTAAATATAGCTGGACCTGGAAGATGAAAAAGGACAAACAAGCTACACACAAAAAATTAAAAGTAGATGTAAATCCACTAACCAATTGAATTTTTTCAGGTTTATTCATTTTTGACCCCCGTCGAGCTCCACCTTTGCTGGTATTGTCAGAAGCAGAAGCTGCTGAAAATAGACTCTCAAGCTCTGATATATCAATTTCAGGAGCCCTACAAAAAATCCAGGCGGGTGACAGTTTGTACAAGACAACACAAGGAATAATACAATATACAGTGCTATAGTTGTAACAATATATATATATAAGTAGTTATGATGGTCTATATCAGCAATTCCCATTTGCCAGAAGCACATACCTTGACTGGTCTTCATGTTTTTGAGTATCAGCCCATAAACTCCCTTGCATTGCTCTGGTAACTTTTACCCAATGCAAGGGCTTCAAAGACGCTTTTTTAGGAGGAATTGAAGATCCCACACCAACTCTACTTCTTCCACTACTCAGAGCAGCACGTCCTCGTCCAATGGAAGAGGTAGGTTGCTGCAACCCAGTAGAGCCCTTTGCTCCAGGAGGTGGAGGTGGAGGTGGACCTGCTCCACCACTGCTGTGACATGAGAGTGGACCTGGTACACCAGTGCGGCCAGGAGGTGGAGGTGGAGGTGGCGCACCATTGCGGCCCGGCGGTGGAGGTGGAGGTGGAGGTGGCGCACCATTACGGCCCGGAGGTGGAGGTGGCGGTGGAGGTGGACCTGGTGGCTTGGTTACTGTAGAAGTTGTTCCTTGACGTGGAGCTCCAGGAGGGGGAGGAGGGGGTGGTGGCACTGGTGGTCCTGTGGCTTTGGTAGTCACCCCACTAGTAATGGGCGGTGGCGGAGGTGGTGGAGGAACAGCACCCTTGGAATAAATGGGTGGAGGTGGAGGTGGAGGTGGTCGGGGGCCTTTAGAAGAAACAAGTGGAGGTAGAGGTGGGGGTGGGGGTGGTGGACTCTTGGAAAAACTTGAAGTAGTACCAAGTGAGGGTGGAGGAGGTGGTGGTGGTGGTGGTGGTGGTGATGGGATCTTGGAGGAGATAGGAGGTAAAGGAGGAGGTGGTGGAGGAGGAAGAGAGCTTTTTCCAACTGAAGCACTTACAAATGTTGGTGGAGGTGGCGGTGGCGGTGGGGGAGGAGGCAATGATGCACGAGCTGCAGAGCTTTCATGTATAGCAGGATCATGTGTTCTGGATATTGAAGGCGATGATGACAGAGGCGGGGGTGGAGGAGGTGGAGGTGGAGGTGGAGGTGGAGGTGGAGGTGGAGGAGGTGGTGGAGGTGGAGGAGGTGGTATAGTACTAGAAATAATTGGTACAGGAGGAGATGGCGGAGATCCTCCACCTGAATCGATAGAAAATGGTGGTGGAGAAGGAGTCAGTCCTTGATTTGGCGACGCTGAAGTATCATTTGCATTGGATAGATCACCACTTCCAGAGGACGAAACACTTGAATCAACCGTGTCTGATGTTTTATGATGCAATGGAACCTCCAAGGACTTAAAATCAGATGTTTCATCCGAAAGAGAATTTTGGTATAAAGATTCATCAAAAACGTTCACCGCTGAGGTAGCAGTACCAGGTAGATCACTACTCCTTTCAGATTCCAAGAAATCCAGACTGTCAGCAACACTGGAAGCATTATTTTCATCCTCAGAGTCAAAAGGTGATGAATACGTACTCAATTTACTCCGCAGCATCGATAATTCTTTTGCATCGTTTAAAACCGACAGCTGTTTGAATAGCCATAAAGCAGTATCATCACCACCATCGGCCCATTCAATCCCATTGAAAAGTTCTTGAACTTTGTTAAAAGCTTCAATAGGCAATCCACCTTTTTCTTCTCCATTCAACATTGTGGTTGGAGCTATGGGAGCTGAAATGCTCTCAACATCTCCAAAAAGAACCTGTTATAAGCTAGAAGTTAATCTGTTGTGTACATAAAATATATCCATTTTAAAGGTAAGTATTCACCTCTGCTCGAAAACCTTTTGGAAACCGTGCCTTTGAGTCCCAAAGAGTGTCCAAGTTTTCACAGTTGAGCATTAAAATATTAGACCTAATAAAGGCAGTGTTGAACATTATGCGAAACATCATAACTTCTCGTTCAGAATCAATGTCTAAATGGAGACACTCCAGTACAACATCACCTTCCACCAAACACTGAATGTCGATCTTAATAACATCACTCTGCTTCTGCATCATATTGAGTCTATCTGTCAGTCAGTTGCATTAAAAAATAAAAATAAAAACTATAAATGGATAGATGAGGCACCCAAGTCTTACCTGGCGGTAATGCCGAAGATTTCTACCTCTCCTGGGCGTGGAATATAACATTTGCGTCAAAAGCCCATCCTTACTAAGAAGATTTCTTCCATAGATTCGAATGATTGGTCTGCATCCATTCTTATTATCAAAATTCGGAATAGCACGAAGAATGAGACAATCCAAAGACAAAGCTCGTTCAGGGGGAGGCCACTCCTCAGATAAATTTCTTCTTGATATGTATTGTAGGTAGCGAAGCTGTGATGGGTACGGGTTTAAAGGTGACAATAGTTGAGACAAACCTTTTGGAGCCTCCCGGTAAACAATTTCAAGAGTCTTACGTTCTCCACTATGCAATTTTTTGTAAATCAAAATGCTGGCTAAAAGAAATGCTAAAAGTGGCCAACCCCCTCTCTCACAATGAAGCAAAATGACGTTCTGATGATTCCCAAGAGCAAGCCAACTCTCGCAAAGGCGAAGGAAATGGTGGACAAGAGACAACGGTAGAAGGGGACAACCCTCGTACTGTTTTGGATAGTCCATGACAGTGATATCATACTCGCACAAAATTTCTGAGAACTGGCTCCTCCTTTCACCTTCTCGAAAATTAAATGCCAGAAAGGATGACTCGGGAAACTCTTCGTGTAATTCATTACTAATTTCATGCAAATAAAGTTGGTACAGTCCCTCGGGGAGAACTTCAGTTGAAAAGCAAGAATCAAAAACTGCAAAGATACCAGATAAAAAGCAAGAAGTTAGCAGAGTGTAACAAGAACTTACGCCATTAAGCACCTTAAACAGATAACATGCTAACACATGGATGTTTGGCATAGTTAGACACATCTAAACAATCATGATGATATGCGTACTTAAAAAAACAAGAACTTAAAGTTAAAGAAGGGTTTTGCTATGAATAAGAAGAGAAAAACTAATAAAATGAAAAGAATTCGTGTATAGGATTGGTAATGGTGCTTATATACCATAAATTCTATCCACAAGCTCAAGCAAGCCATCTGGCGGTCTTCTATAGAAGAATCTACTGAGAAGAGACATGTCTCGTCAAACAAATCAACTGCTATGTCCGAAAGAGTTCAAATCTGAAAGTAAAAAAAGATAAGTAATCATTGAAAAGTAGGTTTTGTTATTTGAAGTTCAAACAGCAGCTAGCATATAAGATAATAAAACAAAAAAGAATTGGTGGACAAAAAAGTGATGGTTTGTATGGGTGTTACATTAGCATTTCTACTTATATGCACATATTGTTCATTATCTTTAAAAATACCACAAATAAATATAAATAAGCATGTACTTACACACATATATCTGTGCACATAACATGGCACAGCTGATAATACAACAGTTTGGTATTGTCTGGTAGCATGCACTTCCAACTTTGAAATTTGAATCGAGCTCAGTTACTTCATTTCTAGGACCAAATTCACTCTGGTTCTAATTCCAAGCTTTAAAATTAAGGTTCCACAATGTACCCTTGCTGAAATTGTATGGTTAAGTGAATTTGTCGACATAACAATGGTTCAACTCAAAAGCAATGGTGTGACTTTTGAGCAATTTGACATCTAATTCAACCTTGTCTGTCACCATAAACTTGTCCCCAGTCTTGTTAAACTGATTATTACCAACAACAGCCCTTTCTCCCTTCCGCTCTTCTACCAGTTATCTACATCATTGCTACAAATGCCACTAATTTAAAAAACAAAGTTGTTATAATCACAATTCAATTACATAAGTTTTAATCAAGGCTAGACAAAACTAGTAACTCCCATTACAAACATCTGTAATGGTAAGCTTGTGAACTCAATTTTCATGCCTACATCATTGATTGAGAGTCAAGTTTCAAAGAAAATACCACATTTGATTACCATAAGAAAGATAAATATCTGTCTCTTTTCGAATCTAATCCCTAACCGCACTCTGTATTATTCGATTCGTTTTACACACTGCATCCGCTGACCCATTCGACTCACAGTCGCACATGAGACACTATAAATTGGATTTTAAATCGAAATTGGAATTCAAATTGGAAGTGGAACAAAATCAGTTCAAAAATTTATAAACCAAACAAGCTTCAATTCCACTTCCAAGCTCTCAAACACTGTTTTAATTCACCCAAAAAAACGGGAATCATGCCTAATCAAAGGGTTTTGGTCTCACAGGGCAAATAGATCATTTGGGAACTTTAACAAACAGTTCTACAAAACTAACCTCGTGGTTCCACTCCAGCTGATTAACCGACAGAAACGAATGTGCGATGCTGCACCAGTATTCCTAGGGTGGCGGCGATGGTGGTTCCGATGGAAGGTAGAACTTGGATCGACAGCTGGAGATGGAGTTTTTGCACCGTTTTTGTGTGGTGCATCTGATGCGCTAATTTGAATTCAGGGGTTTTCCCCTCTTTTCCAGATTTTGAAATCTTCTTGTTTAGTTGGACCAAGTGACTTTGTCTGTTGTTTTCAAGAAGTACCCTTTTACACGATAAATCTTGTATGTAATAAGGGTGTCAATTTTGCATCAAGATATTTCAACCAATTTATGTACCAACGGTACTAATTTAATTGGTATCAATCTAATTGGTTGGTATACCGTATCAACTATTTAAAATTGGTTAGTACTTGGTATTAAAAGTCGTGTACCACGGTAATACCATACTGTACTGACTTATTTTTTTAATTATTTATTTAATTAAAGTTTAATCAATAATACAACATATTTTGATTTATAAAGTTTTAAATTATCTTGTTTTACATTTTGTTAAATTGTAATACAAATTGATATATAGAACTTGATTGAATTCATTCGCTTATCCTTAACAACTTTGATAACTCGCCTACACCTCCACTCTCCATGGTCCATTCTCGCTCCTCAATTGTCGCTTGTATTAGACTATTAGCGAGTGTTTGTGTTATATGAAGATTATTTGAATGTTTGTATAGGTATGATAAATAGTACAACACATATCAACATCTTATTAATGCTCGACGTGTTTAGTGCATCTCGATCTAGTTGGTAAAGATGTCAATCTTATTAATTTATAATTTAATTTTTGAGATGTTGGTACAAAACCGTACCAACATGTACCAACCGAAAAAAGTTTGTACCAATTTAGTTGGTACCAAGTATAATTGGTTGGTACATGGTATAAGATTTAATGTACCAATTGTAATTGGTTAGTATATGATACCGTACCATGTTCACCCCTAATATGTATGTATGAAAAATGAAATCGCGTATGCTAATTGTGCTTGCAAAAATGTTGATTTCTCTATTTTGTTTTTTTTAATAGTTAGAACATCTCTAATAATAATAGGAGAAATTGCCTCAAATAGTCATTCCATACCATTGACGTCTTCAAATAACCACTTTCCTAACCATATTCCCCAAATACCCAAAAGTTACGCAGAGAAAGTTACGCATATAGTTTTCTCTGCGTAACTTTATTTTTCCTCCCATAAAATTAAAAAAAAATGATTCTTAAAAAAGTTTACGCAGATAAAACTCTCTGCTTAAGTTTTTCATCACACGTGTCTGCGTAAAATCCACATATGCACCACGTAGACTCCACGTTGGAAAAAAAAAAAGTTTACGCGAAAAGTCTAAAAAAACTTACGCAGAGAGAAGTCTCTGCGTAAGTTTTAATTTTTTTTCTTTTTTTTTCTGATTTTTAGTAAAAAGGAATCAGATTCTAATTTTCAGTGATTTAACACAAAAAAACTGAAAGAATAAAACATGTTTTGCAGTCGATTTGATTTTTAGAAAGAAATAAATATTTTTAAAAAAAAATTCAATAAATCTTTTCTACAATTTTAAAACAATAAACATATAATAAAACTAACAAATTAGGGAAGTTTTTATAAAAATCATAATGAAAATCATATATATATTTTATAAATCAATATTTTTAACATATTTTGAAAAAACATGTGTTTTATTTTATTTTTAAAGAATTTTTTTATATAAGTACTTTTCTAAATTATTTATATAAAAATAGATAAATAATTTTTTAAATTTTTTTTTGCAACTAATTAGAAAATACCCTAAAATTGATTTTTTTTTAAATATTTATTTCTTTCTAAAAATCAAATCGACTGCAAAACATGTTTTATTCCTTCAGCTTTTCTTTTTTGTGTCAAATCACTGAAAATTAGAATCTGATTCCTTTTTTACTAAAAATCAGGACAAAAATAAAAAATAAAAATAAACTTACGCAGAGACTTCTCTCTGCGTAAGTTTTTTAGACTTTTCGCGTAAACTTTTTTTTCCAACGTGGAGTCTACGTGGTGCATATGTGGACTTTACGCAGATACGTGGGATGAAAAACGTAAGCAGAGAGTTTTCCCTGCGTAAACTTTTTTAAAAATCATTTTTTTATCTTTTGGGAGGAAAAATAAAGTTATGCAGAGAAAACTCTCTGTGTAACTTTCTCTGCGTAACTTTTGGGTATTTGGGGAATAGGGTTAGCAAAGTGGTTATTTGAAGACGTCAATGGTATGGAATGACTATTTGAGGCAATTTCCCTAATAATAGGTTCTCTATAATTTTTTTTAAATAAAGACTCAAAATCAAAGTCTCTAAAAAAACTATATTTAAATCTAACAGATTCTCTACTTTAGAGATTTGAATATCCATTATATTATTAAAATATTATGTAAATTTATAATCCTAATATATTTTTAAAAAAATTGTATAAAATTTATAATAACTCAACTCTATTGGTGGAAATGAATAAAAAGGTAATTTATCTCTCATATCTCCAACAGATTCTCTATAATTTTTCTAAAATAGAGACTCAAAGATGAAAATCTTTAAAAAGAATTACATTTACCTCCAACAGATTCCTTATTTTAGAGATTTCTACATCTATTATATTATTAAAATATTACTTATGGTTTGTTTTAAATTGCAGATTTCATTCCTATGGTTTCAAAATTTCGGTTTTCATCCTTGTGGTTTGCAATTCATTTCTATTTTCGTCCTTGAGACTAAAACACTACTTTTAAGTATGAAGAACTAAAATATAAATGAATTGTAAACCATGGGGATGAAAAAAGCAATTAAATTTAGATCATAAGGACGAAAAAAGTTATAAATCATAAGGATGAAAATTGTAATTTCAAAACCATAAGGACATAATTAGAAATTTTCAACAAACCACAAGGACTAAAAACGTAATTTACTCTAAAAAGAATTTGTAAAAAATAATAATAACTCAACCTTATTGGTGGAAATGAATAAAAAATAATTTATCTCTTCATCTATCAAGTTTTAGAGAATTCTCTAAACTTTAGGTTTTCCTTAGTTTTTCTATTTTAGAGAACATTATAGAGAGGCTATTGGAGTAATTTAGAGAACAAAATATCAATTTTCTCTATTTTAGAAAAGCTGTTGGATATGCTCTTTGAATTTTTGTTAATTTTCTCTATTTTAGAGAACAATATAGAAAAATTGTTGGAGCAATTTAGAGAACAAAAGTTCAATTTTCTCTATTTTAAAGAAGTTGTTGGAGATACCCTTACACATGTTTAAGATTGTTTGACATTATTATTATGGATATTTTTTAAACTAAAATAACTTTTTTAAATTTTTAACCGATTAGATAAGAAGAAATGTAGATCGAGTAAAATTAAAGATTGTTAAATAGTCTAGGAACAAACTTTGTAATTTATTCTAGAGTAAATTATGGATTTGGTGCTCAAGGTTTACAATATATGGAATTTGGTAATTTATCTTTATTTATTATAAAAAAATCCTTCATTTATGCAATTTGTATTGGATTTGGTGTCTTGTATTAAGGCCATCCGTATCCATACCCTCAAACCCTTTTGTCACCTCAGCGCTATATCGGTTTTTCTCATTATCCTCTCTTTACCCTAAAGTGGAGTACCCATACCCTCAAACCCTCTTGCCACATCATTTTTTTAATTCTTTTATTTATACATTTAATTATTTAACAAAATAAAAATATTTATATATTTTTTTAATAAATAAAAATAAGATAAATAATAAAAATTCATATCATTCATTAAAAATAAAAATTACAAAATTCAAAACGCTAAGACGTACCATCAAGACGCTCGTTGAACGAGTTTATGGCCGTTAAGAGTTTTGAAACATTTTTGCCCGAATTCGACTCGGTCGTATTACTCGATGACGATTTTTTGCCTTATTTCTCCCGATGGGTCGTTGAAGTTGCTCGACCTCGACCTCGTTGACGTCTTCATCGTCATCATCGGAAGGTTTGGTACGTTTTGAACCCCGCGATGAAGTTGTCGTCATCGTTGGAACGGTTCCCCATTTTGGACATTTTTGAGGACTTCCCAAGCTTGTTCGTGACTGAAAGCAACCCCAAGTTCCGCTCGGTACCGTTCGTGTGCAGTTCGTGAAATGTCGGCCTCACTCATTCCTCTTGATCTATTATTGACCAAGTTGTGGTAGATGCTGCCAGAACTATTTATTTTTTTATTGAGGTCGTTGAACTTGGTGTTGAGTTGATGAAGTGATCGGTAATTTCCGCGACCCATAAAATTAAAGAACACTTGCCCGATTCGGGTCCAAAAACTGTCTACATTTATGTAAAATCAAGTATAAGAATATTAACAAGAATAATAATAATATTAATAATATTAATAATAATAATAATAACAATAATAATAACAATAACAATAAAAATATTACCACCGGTTTGTGCGTTACCGACAACGGGGTCCTCCGAAACGTCAACCCACTCCGACACTAACGCGAGTTCCTCGTCTTTACTCCACATCTGTTTGGCGGCTCTATTTTCATATTTTTTGTTGTTTCCTTTTCTCGTTGGTGTCGGTTTGATGGTCCCGGGATAGAATGTTGGGTTTCCGGAACAATGTCGTCGTCGAGATCGATTGCGGGTGAAGGAAGATGGTAGTTGGCCGGAGTAAAACCTTGTTGAATCAAACCGGGACGTGTAAATTGGTAAGGAATTTGTGGCGGAAATTGTTGGGGAAATTGTTGCAAAAATTGTTGCGGAAATTGTTGCGGATGATAACCTTGTTGTGAAAACGCTTGGAAACCAAGCTCCGGGTCTTGTTGCGGTTGCGGATGATAACCTTGTTGTGAAAACACTTGGAAACCAAGCTCCAGGTCTTGTTGCGGTTGCGGTGTATCCGATCGCTTACGACGGGATGTAGGTGTTTTGTTTGGATTCATGATGAAATTTTAGATAAATGAAAAAAGGTATTGAATTTGAGAGAATTTGAGAGATTTTGGTGTGAAAAAATAAGAGGTTTGGATTAATATATATAGTGTGATTAAATTGAAAAAAAATGAAAAAAATATAAACAAAGAGCCGTTGAGCAACGTTTATATTTTCAAAATTTTATAAAAAAAAATTAAAAAAATAAATAAAATGTATCGGGATGAATCGGGTTGGGGAGCCCGGGGCTGGAACCCGCCCTAAGCGGCTAAGCCCGAGCCCCCCCCCCCCCCCTACCATTCCCGCTCGAACCCAAACGAAGCCCGGGTGAGCCCGAGGTGCCGCTACGGATGGTCTAAGGTCATCAAAATTGTCTATTAACTATGAGGTGATTTTTTTATTTTATCATTTTTAAAGGGAATTTAATTAAAATACCTAAAGTTTGATTTTGACTTACCAAAATACCCATTTTTTTAACTTTTGTCAAAATACCCATTTTTCCCGCGATATGTCCCGCGATCGCGGAATAGGGTAGTTTTTGAAAAATTTGATCCCGCCATTGGAGTCCCGCTACCACACAAAATTGTGATTTGTAATTCAATGTTACAATTTCAACCCCTATACTTATTTACTTACTTTACTTTATACATTTTATTTTTCTAATTTTAATTTTACACCTTCATCATATTAACACATATAATCGTATTATTAACTAAAATACGTTAAAAATACGTTTTAATTTTAACAAGTTAACCCCTATACTTATTTAAAATTGTGATTAAAATTAGAAAAGTAAAAGGTATAAAGTAAAATAAGTAAATAAGTATAGGGGTTGAAAGTGTAACATTGAATTACAAATCACAATTTTGTGTGGTAGCGGGACTCCTCAATGGCGGGATCAAATGTTTCAAAAACTACCCTATCCCGCGATTGCGGAGAAAATGGGTATTTTAGCAAAAGTTGAAAAAAATGGGTATTTTGATAAGTCAAAATGAAACTTTGGATATTTTAATTAAATTCCCTTTTTAAACAACAAGGACCAATGTAATTTACTATATATTATATTATATATATTAATATTATATTATATAGTTCTAGTTTATTTTAAAAAAATAACTAAGGTAGCTTTGTCTTCCCTAGTACACTCCTAATTGCCCAATTCTCCTTAAAATTGATATGTAACACTCACATATTTTTATACGTATATTTTGAGGGTTTAAATTAGGGATAATGAGTTGGCCCGATTCGATAGAGGACCTAGTTAATTCGAGTCAGACGGGGAAGGAGAATTCCCGCCAAAATGGGTTCGAGGGCTGGGCCAAGATCTTTGATAGGCTTAAAACGGGGTTGGGACCGGGGTCGGATAACATACCCCCCTCTCGTCCCTTACCCGGTATATATATATATATATTATTTAATATATATATATATATTAATAACATATTTAAAATATATGTTAACAACTTAATACTAGTTCCTATCATCCTTATTTCCTTGACCCCTTCTACTATAAAACATACATTTTGCTGTACATGAACTTTAATTGTAGGAAACTAAGTCTAAACAATGCATTAACCAAAGCAGTTGACTTTGACTTTGGTTTAGGATTTTTACTATGTGTAGCTTTTATGTTTTTCGATTGCTTATGATCCTTACATGCTTATAAACTACTTTTACCAAAGCAGTTGACTTTGACTTTGGTTTAGGATTCTTACATGCTTATAAGATTTTTTTATCAAACATAACTTTTTCATCAGCTATCAATTAACTTATCAACTAGTTTGCCAAAGTTAACCTAAATAATTAGATATAGGTAGGGCTGTAAACGAACCGAACGTTCAGCGAACCGTTCGTGAACCGTTCGGCGGAAAATTCGTTTATGTTCGTTTATTTAATAAATGAATAAACATGAACACGTTTTTTTGTTCATTTAGTTAAATGAACGAACATGAACAATTGTCTCGTTCGTTCATTTATGTTCGTTAATGTTCGTTCGTTTATGTTCGTTTACGTTCGTTTATGTTCGTTTATGCTTGTTTATATATATAAACATATTTATATAATATGAAATTAATGTGTAAAATCATCAAGTAAATTGATTTTTAGAATTTATTTTTTATACCTTCTAAGTTAACCCGGTTTTTAATTTTGTTAAGGTATTTTTTACGAACGAAATGATGAGTACAGTGGTTGTTTTTTGTTCATTTGGGTTCGTTCGTTTATGTTAATTTTCGTTCGTTTACGTTCGTTTAACTCTTAATAAACGAACACGAACAAACAAAAATTCTTAACGAACGAACATGAACACAAAAAATCTCGTTCGTTTACCGTTTGTGTTCGTTCGTTTGTTCGATTAAGTTAAACGAACGAACATGAACAAACCTCCGTTCGTGTTCGTTCGGTTCGTTTACATCCCTAGATATAGGAGCTCGTAATTGTTTCACCTCGTAAGACCAACCGCATCGGCGGGCTGGGTTGGCCCGGGTTGGCCTGGGATGGCTTAGCACACCATCGCCCCTGCTTGGGTTAGCCTGGGTTGGAGGCCTCCCGGGTTGGTGAACCCGGGCTGGGTTGAGATTAAACCAAAAAATTTAATTTTTTTTTTGAATTCTATTCGTTGTAAAATTTAATTTTTAATTTTTAATTTTTAATTTTTTATCCTATAAATACTATATACTTCCTACTTATTTTTTCACACTTCATTTTACTCTCAATCTCTCTACAAATTTACTCTCAATCTCTCCCATCTTCCCCACTTATTTTTTCACAAAAACAAATTTACTCTCAATCTCTCCCATCTTCCCCACTTATTTTTTCACACCACTAAATTTTCTCTCAATCTCTCAAACTTTTCTCTACTACAAAAACAAAATGTCTTCTTCATCAGTGAACTCGTCGGAATTTTATGAGTCGTCTTCGTCATCGTCGGACGGGGAAATTAATCTACCCGCGTATCGTCAAATGGATTACGATATTTTTCGTGGATTAATAACCAATGTTGTAGAAAGGCTTTTTGATCAAGATGAAGAACCAAGTTCGCCTCCAAGACGGAGACGGAGGGGACCGGATCAAATTAGAGATCGTGAAGCTGCACACGACCGACTTGTTGCAGATTATTTTGCGGAAAACTGTAATTACAGTGACGAGTGCTTTAGGAGACGGTTCCGCATGAGCAGACGACTATTCCTACGAATAGTGGAGGATCTTGAGCGAGAGTATAAATATTTTCAACAGGGCTGGGATGCTAGAGGCAGAAAAGGGTTATCTCCTTTGCAAAAGTGTACATCGGCAATTCGGCAAATGGCGTATGGGATATCCGCTGACGGCTTTGATGAGTACTTGAAGATGGCGGAGTCAACTGCACGTTTATGCATACAAAAGTTCAGCAAAGGTATCGTCAATCTTTACGGTAAGCGATACTTACGTAAACCTTCTTATGATGATATTCAACGTTTATACGCCACACATGAAACTAGGCACGGGTTTCCCGGCATGTTAGGAAGCTTAGATTGTATGCATTGGGATTGGGACAACTGCCCAACTGCATGGCGCGGGCAGTACGTCAGAGGTGATCATGGTCGGCCGACTATTATGCTAGAGGCAGTGGCATCACAGGATCTTTGGATTTGGCATGCATACTTCGGGGTTGTCGGGTCCAACAACGACCTCAATGTGCTAAACCAGTCGCCGTTATTTAACGATGTACACAACGGGAAAGCACCGCAGTGCCCGTTTCAAGTAAACGGAGTACAATACAAACACGGCTACTATCTTGCAGATGGGATATACCCCGAATGGGCTACCTTTGTGAAATCATTCAAATGCCCTCCGGATCAAAGACGATTAAGGTTTAAAGCCGCGCAAGAAGCGGCAAGGAAGGATGTGGAACGTTGTTTTGGTGTGCTAAAACAACGCTGGCACATAATACAACACCCAGCAAGATCGTGGCACCCGAATAAAATACAAAAAGTAATGTACGCTTGCATCATATTACACAATATGATATTGGAAGACGAAGGTAACGCGATTTGTCGTTTCGATGAAAACGCTAATCAAGTTGATGAGGAGGACGACGAAGAGATTAGCGACCAACAATATGACGCTAACGTGTTAGAAGTCCGAAACCGAGAAACGCATCATAACCTTCGGGCGGATTTAATCGAACACATTTCACGGCTTCCAAGACACAACGAGTAGTTATCATTTTTTATTTGAAATTTATGTATTTTTTTTTTATTATGTAAGCTTAAAATATTAGTTTGATTTATAAATTATAATATTATATATTATTACAAATTACTTATAAAATATTAATTATTTAAATTAATGGTAACAAAAATAAAAATAAAAATAAATAAAAGATGGGATGGTGGTGTGGGATGGATGTGGGGGGTTTGTGGGTTAGAATGGGTTGGAAGGGAAAAATGATGTGACACTGATGTGGCAGTGAAAAAGTATAGGTTAGAATGGGATGGATGCTAATAGTCTAACATAGTGAGTAACTTTTATGGTGCAGAAATATTATGCTTTTGTTACTTTTTAAAAATATATTATGTTTTTGAAGGTCAATGCACCAATCACTATAACGTTATTATTATAAAAAGAACTTTTATTACTACACCTACTTTATAAAGATCTCACCCAAAAAGCTTTTGCAAAAGCCTGCCACCACCATTCAATAAACAACAAAAAAAACTCCATGGATTCTTCTGCTGGTTCATTCAGGATCAAAAACTAAACCCCATCTCACTCCCAGAATCATTTCAACAAAAACCCACTTCACACATCCCTTAACAATCTTCGCTTTTCTCTTTAACAATGTCTACACAAGAACAACACCTCCACCTCCATGAACAAACCAAACAAAGCTATGAACAACTACTTTGCTCATATTTAGGCATAAGTTTCGCAATCTTTTTAGGGTTCCTCCCCAAAAAATCTGTTTCTTTGATCCCAACTCTTCAATCCCACACTGAATCACTCTCTAAAAAGCTCTTGCGAGCAGAAGAACAGCTCGAGCAGCTATACTCACGAAGAAAAGAGGATTCAAAGGCGAATGCGAGAGTTGTTGAGATATTCGCCAGCCACCGCCATGGATGGCAGCAGGAAGAGAAGCGCCTTCTCCGTCAGATCGACGAAAACGTCGAGGAAATTGCAAATTTGAGGGCGAAAGTTGAGGATCTTGAGATTAGGGTTGATGAGTTGAAGAGGGAAGTGAGTGATAGAGATGAGTTGCTGAATTTCATGACGAATAGGGAGGATGATGGCGGAGGATACGGCGGCGGAGATGGAGAATTCTATGGGGAAATGTTGGGGTCTAGGTTTGGGAAACTAAGGGTTTCAGATGAAGGAAACAACCACAATCATAACCACAATCTTAAGCATAATAGCAATTATGGTACCAATAGTGTTATGGGGGATTGTTATATGGAAAGGGGGATTCATAATGTGGATGATTTGGGGTCAATTTATGATGGGCATAACATGTTTAATCCTTCAGACTTTTCAAATTCTGAGGTTTCAAAGTTCTTGGCAGAAAGATCAAATCTTTGGCAGGTTTGATTCATCTTTTTCACTCTCGCCACAATATGTTATCATGTTTCCATATGAATGCTATGCTTCATTAAAGTGTGTGTTTGTTTTTTAGAAAGCTTCTCCATCAAAACTTCAAATTCTGAATGATACCAAGTAATTCTATGAAGTTATAATACTAGGTTGTGAAGTTTTCTTTATCAAATTACACTGCTTTTTTAACCAAGATTTAAGCTACACCCAATTTGTAGATTAGTTTGTAGAGGTGATTTATTTCAATTAATGATAATTGTATGTATATTTTAAGATGCCACCCTTAATCTTGCTAGTCTTTATCAACTACAGGGTGGAATCTTGGATAAGATATTTGTTTAAGATAGTTGAGTTTAAGATGATGAATATTAAACCCCTTTTTCTGTTTGGTGGTGGTGGTTGATTTCATCAATTACAGTTTTGCACTTTGAATGAAAGTTGGACCACTTCTTGAATGGCAACCAGTGCCCATGAAATCTTTCATCATTGCTATTTTATGATCAGAACTTAAAGCTTGAACCAAATTAATTGGAAGTCTTTAGTTCTTTTAGTTTCGTTGTGGGGTCTTGAAGGCATTTTCTTTAGTTTGAAACGGTCAATATACATACACTATGTTAGCAACCACCCTTTTAGATGCTTAAAGGGGTACTGGTGAAGTTATTTTAATTAGAAGTCAATTATTGTAAGTAGACGAATGTTGAAAGAGGCAAGACAATATGTTCCACACTAAAAGCCAATGTATCTTCCTGTTGAGGGCATTGGTTTCGTCCTTTTGTTGGATGTATTGTGTCTAACTTGATCTCCGAGGGGTAAAATAGACAATTACACATATTCAGACAATTATCTGTTTACAAAAACAATCTTTTTGATAATACTTTCATACTTCACCACCACGTCTTATCAATAACTGAAATAAGACTTCAAAATTCAGCACCTTAAATACTATCTTCTTTCCGTAAACCGAATTATTGTTGACCAAGAGGGTTGACTTTCTGAAAACTGATTTCTGCAGGGGGTGCAATATGAACCCGTTGAACCAGTTCATGATATGAAGCATTATGTAACAAGGTAATCAATCTTTTTAGATACATCTGTTTCTGAAAACATGCGTCTTTGGACATATATCGAAATTAAAACCAATCTTTCTTGATCAGGAGAGAGTCTCCTTGGAAGGTGGATGGTGATTCATCTGGGGTTTCTGCAAAACTAAAACTGCTCGAACAAGAGCTTCATAATTTGGAAAATATTGGTGCAAATGATTCGTCAAAGGTGCCATCGTTGATGAGAAAACAGGCAAAAAGATATCAAGCTCTTGCCGGAAAAATTGATGATCTTTGTAGACGAATGGTAACAACTCAACTCTATTTCCTTGCTGTGTTATTTGGCTGAATACGTAATGCTATATAATATATTACTACCGCATTTTCAATGGGATGGACGTTGTTTGACATAAAGCCATGTTTGGCAACCATAAGCTAAGCTTATTCTTTGAGCTTATTGAAAAACCTTGTTTGGTAAACATAGGTTAGCTTTTTTCAAAGCTACTTCAGATAATTTATTGGGGTTTCTTTTCACTTCCTTTTTCCAATTATGCCCTTTATATTTTGAAATCCCCTTTTATTTTTTATTTATATCATCTTACCTTGTCATCTACTTTTATCAACTGGTTTTTACCATATGTGACTAGCGTATTAGCCAACATCTAGTTTTTCAGCATATATAGGGTCCAGCATATATAGGGCCAGGTTCAGGGGAAAACTGCAAAAAATGAAAAATTGAGGAACACCTTGGTAACCATTCATCTGGACGGTATGCATATATGCATACTAGTAATTGAAGGTGTTTCTTGGTTTTTATGCACGTGTGCATGTTATAAATTACTTTTATGCACATGTGCATACCGTCTAGATGAACAGCTGCCAGAGGAACGGTGTTCCTTAGGTTTTCATTTTTTTTGCTGTTATCCCCTGAACCTCCCTCTCTCTCTCTCTATATATATATATATATATATATATATATATGTATATATATACATACATATATGACTGCTGATGTGAATTTGGTGCAGTTTTTGTTTATATTTTTTTTCTTTCTGAAAAGAGTTATGGTTTAATATGACAGCAGGAGAATGATCCTTGTGAACCAAATGCTGGTTTAGAGTTCCGCACACAGAGACAAACGGAGTTTTTGCTGGAAGCGCTTCGACTTCAGCAGCGTGCATCTGAAACAGGGCAGAAATTGATGGCATTGCAAACGGAAACAGGGATGGGGTGTAATTATGGGAACGATCTGGTGGAAGGGCGTGCCAGATTAACAACCAGTCTGTCGTTGAGCTCCATACGAACCAATTTCAGGGATATCCAGAGAAATTTGGAGATATGGTTAGCAAGAATCATTGGAGACGTTGAAGGGATTCTGGCAAACGGGGCTTCGCGTGTAAATGAGTATTATTTATCGCCAAGACATCCTTTTGTTCAACAGGATAGATTCTAACTTCATATACCACCATTTAAACTCAACCTGTACATGTTCTTTTGGTCTAATCTTGAAATTGTGCTAGAATATTTGCTTTTTGCCACGCAAATGTGATGGTTCTTTTTGGTTCCAATTGCAAATACTATGTAAATTATGTTTTTATTAAGATGTAATTCTGTTTCAGAAAGAGTTTCATATTTGTAGTGCCTGCCAATTTTAGTTCGGAATTTGAGGTTTTATCAAGTGATAGACACATTTGATCATAAAAAACATCGAGATATTTTTCATAAAATCATCATTGATTTACTTGTTAGTTAGTTGTTTTTTTATACGTGAAGTCATGTGTTCAAAGTCTTTTTATTGCATATTTTTTTCAGAAGCATAGTAAATATGAAATTAAAAGCTAAAAACGAAGGGGCCGTTTACCAAAGGCTTACTCGGGTAAGCGTTTACCGGTAAAATTAAAACTATCACTTACTTATCGGGTAAAATTTTAGTCCACCAAAACGGTATCGCATGCAACAATTTTCCTGGTAAATGCTAACCGTGGTAAGAGTTTTCTCCCTTACTTACCGGGTAAACTCTTGTTCCTTGCCTTGGCTTTTACCGGGTAAGATTCTTTGTCATTGACATATTCATTCAGTAAGGTAATGTGACTTTGTACGTGTTTACCGGGGTATGCATTTGGTAAACGGCCCCTAAGAAAATGGTATTTCAAAAAAAATTAAAACAAACGAGATACAAACTCGGGTCTGGGATTGAAGAAAAAGCTTGCAAACCAACTCTATCAAGTGAATCTTGTATCCTCGTAGTTTCAAAATATATATGGTAATACACAACAAACTGAAACGGTGACGCTTTTCACGATTCTATAGTTTTTTACACTAAGATAAAGGAACGAAAACGGTGACAGGTGCCACCAGATGCATCACATGGATCCGTCCGTGCAGGGTTCCGTTAGCCTTGACCAGTCATTGATGATCCTTTGGTCAAATTAGTTTTGTTCAACTTGTAATTTGTAAACCATACATCATTTTTCATTTCATTTGAACCAAACATCATCAATCATTTTGATTCCCATTCTTTACCTCTTAATACTCCCAACCAAACACCCCATAAAAATTACTTAAATGATAACCTTTTTTATCATGCAAGGAAAAAAGTAGATAGATTTTTTTTAAGTTTATTAAAATCCTATCTAAGATGGTTCTTTAACGGGAATTTAATTAAAATACCCAAAGTTTGACTTTGACTTACCAAAATACCCATTTTCTCTCTGATTTTACCAAAATACCCATTTTTTCCGCGAAAGGCCCCGCGATCGCGGGCTAGGGCCTACGTGGCACCCCTGTTGAGCCAAAGTGTCCCGCGGAGCCCCCCAACTATGGCCGCGGTGACACTTTTGGTCACTCCCCGCGGTGGGCAAAAAATTACAATTTTGGTCCCTGTATTTGAACGAATCTTGCATGCTTTTACTGTTTTTTTCCACAATTATTGTACTTTGAAGACCAATTTGTGGTTGAATATCATTGGCATGTTTGAGATTTCAACCACAAATTGGTCTTCAAAGTACAATAATTGTGGAAAAAAACAGTAAAAGCATGCAAGATTCGTTCAAATACAGGGACCAAAATTGTAATTTTTTGCCCACCGCGGGCCTATCGCGGACAACCACCGCGGGGAGGGACCAAAATTGTCACCGCGGCCATAGTTGGGGGGCTCCGCGGGACACTTTTGTAACACCCTAAAAACAAGACTAATTTAAGCCTTAAAATTTCACAAGTTATGATCAAATAACGCCAAACTTATATAACAAGAGGATCAACAGTAAGGTTTTTATATACAATAGACATCTACTCAAATAACCTATTAATCTAATCATTACATCAAAATCAGATTAACTAGATTATCTAATCATCTGTCCCAAAAATAACAAAAGAATAACTAGATCCTCTGTCATCTCCAAGTTTTAGTCCTTCAAAAACTTCTCATCTCACATCCCAGCTTACTTCCCGGAGCTCATACCTGGTAAGAAAATTCAACTTGAAACATTAGGCTTTCGCCTAGTGAGAATATTCAAATCAAATTAAAAATTAACAATTAAAATCTCAACAGATGAATCAAACCTGTTCTCGCCCATCTTACCGTACAACAACTCCTTTTAATACTGAGAATCTACCCCACTACCATACTTATGACTAATTCATCTAGCCATAATAATACTACTAAGAGTTTACTATAAATCATCCCAGATTTAGAGTCAATACTCTCATTCGAGAAATTACAAGTCAAAACATGCCTATTTCTTAATCCGGAAGTAGAGATTACAAATTACTTTATGCCTATCTCAAATCTTCCTTTCACCACTGGGAAATCTCTGATCTTCCCTAAAAATGGAAATCTCCGATCTTCCATTCGAAATGGGAATTACAAATCAAAATCTGCCTATTCCACATTTCACGTCCTCCCCACCTCATAATCAATGGTCCCAATGGGATTAATATTTCGCGATACTCAACCGGGACCCCCGATTATTCAAGGTACACTCAATCACTAAAAATTACATCCCTTTGATCAATGGCTAGTAATCGGTTCCCATTTTACCGTACTAAGGTGCCCCCGATGACCGGATGCCTATTTTTAGCAATCACAACATAATACATTAGTATTATACTCTTACTATGGTATGTGCATAACATACCATATATTTATCCCAAAACATATTCTTAAGTTCATAGATCTATTACCAAAGTCTGTAAACTGACTCTTTTTATCCAACTCCCGGTATCCCAACTCCCGGTATCCCAACCCCCGGTATCCTAACTCCCGGTAATCCCAACTCCTGGTAATCCCACTCCCGGTAATCCCACTCCCGGTAATCAACATGTACCGGGACTACGTACAGTTTATTCCAACAAGTCCACAAATCAATTTAAAACATAAAATCTGTTCAATCTACTCATCAATTAAGTTCTACTAACAGGTTAAGACACACATACTACACATCTATTTCAACATTAATTGCTAAATTTTAAAGAGAGTTGAATAACTCACCTGGTAAGAATTATGAGCACTGTGTTCTTCACAAATACACTTTCTCAGCTTTAATCAACAGCTAAATACAAAAATTAACCAATTACTTATCTTCCTTACAAGAAATCAGTAACAAAAACTCAATTTCTTACCAAGAAAATCTGATTTCTTTCTTTCTTCTTCTTATTTTCACGGCTCTCTCTTTCGTTCTCTATTTCTCTGTTTGATTTCAATAAAAGTGACCGACTCACCTTGATACCTTAGTATTAAGAAACTAAAACTTTCCAGAATTGCAATTTGACCCCTCAAGTTACAAATTACAAACAACTCCATACTTTGATCAAATTACAAAATAACCCTTAGGGTTAATAATTATAATTTACAAAATACAATGGAAATTCGAGGTGTTACAATACTCCCCAACTTGAAAAAGATTTCGTCCCCGAAATCAAAGCTAATCAAACAAATGGGGATATCTATTCCTCATGTCTTCCTCCGTTTCTAACGTCACGTTAGCACCTCGATGGTGTTTCCATTGCACTTTTAACATAGACACTTCTTTACCACTTCGCAACTTCTTAACCGACTTTTCCAAGATTGCCTCTGGTTCTTCAACACATCGGCTTCCTTCATCCACCCTAACATCAGTAAGGGAAATCACATCTTGTTCTTCGGCTAAGCATTTTCGAAGATAACACACATGAAATGTATTATGGATCCATTCCAGCTCAGGTGGAAGATTCAATTGATATGCTTGTAGACCAACTCTTTTGGTGATAGTGAAAGGTCCTAGAAAACGAGGACTCAATTTCCCACGCTTTCCAAACCGAATCACACCTTTCCATGGGGATACTTTAAGCATTACACGCTCCCCAACTTGAAATTCCTTTGGCCTTCTTTTCGGATCAGCGTAGTTTTTCTGTCTATCTTGAGCCGTTTTCATATGTTTCCGAATTTCCTTCACTTTGTCCGCGGTTTGTTGCACAAGTTCCGGACCAGCAAACTGTTTCTCTCCGGCTTCTAACCAGCACACCGGAGTTCTGCATTTCCTACCATATAATGCCTCGAAAGGTGCTCTTCCAATACTGGAATGGTAACTGTTGTTATAAGCAAACTCTACCAATGGCAAATGCGAATCCCAGTTACCTCCAAAATCTAGTACGCACGATCTAAGCATATCTTCCAAAGTCTGTATTGTTCTTTCACTTTGGCCATCAGTTTGTGGGTGATAAGCAGTACTTAGATTAACCCTCGTACCCAATTCCTCTTGAAGCGATTGCCAAAACCTTGAAGTAAACGACTGTCACGATCAGACACAATAGACACCGGTATACCGTGCCGTGACACCACTTCATCAATGTATAGCTTTGCTAACTTATCTATTGGTGATGCTTCTTTCATAGCTAAGAAATGAGCACTCTTAGTCAGTCGATCAACAATTACCCAAATGGTATCGTTACCTCTTTGCGTCTTTGGTAACTTTGTCACAAAATCCATAGTAATCTTATCCCATTTCCACTCCGGAATTTCCAAAGATTGAAAACTTCCGTATGGTCTTTGATGTTCTGCTTTTACTAATGAACAAGTTCCGCATTTCTCTACTATTCGTGCCACATCTACCTTCATAGCCGGCCACCAATAGTGCAACTTCAAATCTCTATACATCTTAGTACTCCCCGGATGTATAGAATACTTAGACCTATGCGCATCTTCCAAAATCAACTCCCGATTTCCACCTATCTTTGGTACCCATACACGGCCTTGGAACAACTTAATCCCTCTACTATCTTCAGTCAGTTGAAGATGTTGCTTACTCATTACTTCTTCTTTCAAGTTGTTTTCTAACAAAGCTTCCACTTGAGCGACTTTTATTCTTTCAATAAGACTCGACATTACATCAATTCTAGCGTTTGTCGTCTTCAAACACCCATTATACTCTTTTCTACTCAAGGCATCGGCCACAACATTTGCTTTACCGGGGTGGTAATGCAATTCGCAATCGTAATCTTTTAGTAACTCGAGCCATCGCCTTTGCCTCATATTCAGCTCCTTCTGATCAAAAACATGCTGCAAACTTTTATGATCAGTGAAGAGCGTACACTTCGTTCCATAGAGGTAATGACGCCACAGTTTTAAAGCAAACACAACTGCTGCTAACTCCAAATCGTGGGTAGGATAGTTCTTTTCATGTTCTTTCAGTTGTCTTGACGCATAGGCAATCACCTTGTCTCGTTGCATCAATACACATCCTAAACCCATTTTCGATACGTCACTATAAACTACCAAATCTTCAGTTCCTTCAGGCAGTGCAAGAATAGGAGCTTCACACAACTTCTGCCGTAAGGTTCTGAAAGCTGACTCCTGTTTTTCGGTCCAGACAAATTTCACATTCTTACGAGTTAACAAAGTCAAATTAGAAGCAATCTTTGAGAAGTCTTTAATAAATCTCCGGTAATAACCTGCCAAACCCAAGAAACTTCTTATTTCAGACGCGCTTTTCGGAGTCTCCCAATTCATCATTGCTTCTATCTTTGTTGGATCTACTTTTACACCTTCCGATGAAATCACATGCCCGAGAAAATTGTACCTCTTTCAACCAAAATTCACATTTAGAGAATTTTGCATACAATTTATCTTTCCGTAACACTTCTAAAACTTCCCGAAGATGGCGTTCATGGCCGTTCTCATTCTTCGAATAAACAAGTATGTCATCAATGAAAACGATAACAGACTTGTCTAGAAACGGTCGACATACTTTATTCATCGGATCCATGAATATAGTTGGAGCATTAGTCAACCCAAATGGCATCACGAGAAATTCATAATGCCCGTATCTAGTTCTAAACGCCGTCTTTGGAACATCCTCCTCTCTTACCCGTACTTGGTGATACCCCGACCTTAGATCAATTTTGGAAAAGCATCCCGCTCCATGGAGTTGATCAAACAAATCATCTATCCTTGGAAGCGGATACTTATTCTTTATCGTCACCTTATTTAGCTCCCGATAATCTATGCACATTCTCATAGTGCCATATTTCTTCTTGACAAACAATACCGGAGCTCCCCAAGGCGAAGAACTCGGTCTAACAAAACCTTTATCTAAAAGCTCTTACAGTTGAGACATCATTTCTGTCATTTCAGCTGGCGCAAGACGATAAGGTGCACGAGCTATCGGTGCTGCTCCAGGAATAAGATCGATACGAAATTCTACTTGTCTTTCAGCTGGTAGACCTGGAAGATCATCCGGAAATACATCCGGAAATTCACGCACCACCTTGATATCTTGGACTTGTTTCTTTTCTAACTTCATATCTATAACATAAGCTAGATAGGACCAACATCCCTTCACTAAACATTTACGCGCCTTTGCCACTGAAATCAAAGGAATATTTCCTTTATGCTTTTCTCCAAAAATAAACACATCATCTTTATCAACCATCGGAATTCGAATCAGCTTCTTTGCACACATTATTTCTGCCTGGTTATTGCTCAACCAGTCCATTCCAACAATAATATCGAATCCCCCAATTTCCATTAACAACAAGTCAATCGGAAATTCTGTTCCCTCTATCAAAATTTTACAATCAACGAGTCTTTCACTAACCAAAGACCGAACTCCATTAGCTATCTCTACTACTAAGGCCTCTTCTAAAGTAGTAACAGACATAGCTAGCTTACGATAGAACAACTTGGATACAAAAGAATAATTCGCCCCACAATCAAATAATACATGTGCATGAATGGAATTTATAAAGAAAGTACCCGAGACAACATCTTTGGATCCTTTCGCTTCTTCGGCAGTCATTTGAAATGCACGGCCAGTTGGTTTAGGAATAACCAACTTCTTTCCCTGATCCCCTTCTTTCTTCAACTTCGGACAGTCTCTCCGAAAATGACCCGGTTGCCTACATTCAAAACATACTGATCCCGACATTGGACAGTTCACCGCTATATGCCCCGCCTTCCCGCACTTAAAACATTCATTTCCAACCACCCGACACTGACCAAAATGTTTGCTTTTACATTTCGAACACCAGCTTGGTTCCCTGCGAGAATCGTAACGAATATTCTTGACAAACAACTTTGTTTTCTGAGAAGGTTCCGAACGACCTTCCCACTTTCTCTTTTCTCCCACATGCGCTTTCTCTTCTTTATCTTTGGCGTACATCTCTTCTATTACTTTCGCTTCTTCGATTGTTTCCCTTAAAGTAGCAGCTTTCGAACTTCGGACCCTGGTCATCATATCTGCCGGCAGACCCTTCAAATAAGCTTTAATTTTGTCTTTCTCAGCTGGAGCCACATGCCCCACCAGATTCAGTTTCTCCATGAAGGATTCGGTATACTTTCTCACAGTCATATTGCCATTCTTGAGGTTTCTGAACTCTTCCTCGATTCGGTCCATTTCGGTTTCATTGCAATATTCCTCCAGAATCTTTGCTTTAAACATTTTCCAAGTCATGGCATTCAGAACTGTAGCTGACATAGAAGTTGATAGCACATTCCACCAAGATAATGCGTTACCGTGTAACATTTGTGACCCAAATCTAACTTTCAACTTTTCATCATTACACTCACAAGCCCGAAAGGCTTGTTCTATTTCTCTTAGCCAGTTCATACAGGCTACAGGACTATCTTCTCCTTTGAATTCAGGCGGCTTACAGCTCAAAAATGTTTTATAGGAGCAATTCCTATCAACCCTTCTTTCCACCTCTGAAACCGTTGGGTTTATCACACTGGTATCAATCCCTGTTCGCCTCGGTTCCGCACTCCGATCATTAAACATTTTCATAAACATCTCTGCTTGTCTTCCTATAGTGGTGTTCATCAGTTCAGCTTGCCTTTCCATTGATGCATTCATCAATCTGGTTACATTGTCCATTATACGACCTTCCATACTCGAATCTGATGGTGTGTGATCGGCAGTACTGGTACCCCCTCTATGTGCCGGATTACGTACTCCTCCTAAGGAAAGAAAATCTGGTGGCGTCTCATGAATTCCGCCTACTCCAGTTTGTCTTTCTCCCGTATCGTCTAACCAATTCCTATTCATAGAAGAATTAGAAGACCTTGGCGGAGTATTTACCATTGTTCTGGATGAGCACAAAAGAATACCCATCAGTAATGATTTATACATAACTAGACATACAAAACGTACTTTACCACTAATCAGTCACTGTAACAAGTTGAAACAAGTATGCTTGTGTAATAATATATTCATAATAACAGTAGCTAATTGGAATTGCGAACATATTATACATGAGAATCCTTATTACCATCGTTACAGTACTAACTTCGCGTATTTCCGTCGACTCTAAGACTACCCAGTCTTAGCAATTCTACCCATACCTCACAGATCATAACTTAATTCATCACAGCTTAAGTCTAGGTATCTCAAAATCATACCTAGTTCGCTTAAACTACTGCTCTGATACCATATTGTAACACCCTAAAAACAGGACTAATTTAAGCCTTAAAATTTCACAAGTTATGATCAAATAACGCCAAACTTATATAACAAGAGGATCAACAGTAAGGTTTTTATATACAATAGACATCTACTCAAATAACCTATTAATCTAATCATTACATCAAAATCAGATTAACTAGATTATCTAATCATCTGTCCCAAAATAACAAAAGAATAACTAGATCCTCTGTCATCTCCAAGTTTGAGTCCTTCAAAAACTTCTCATCTCACATCCCAGCTTACTTCCCGGAGCTCATACCTGGTAAGAAAATTCAACTTGAAACATTAGGCTTTCGCCTAGTGAGAATATTCAAATCAAATTAAAAATTAACAATTAAAATCTCAACAGATGAATCAAACCTGTTCTCGCCCATCTTACCGTACAACAACTCCTTTTAATACTGAGAATCTACCCCACTACCATACTTATGACTAGTTCATCTAGCCATAATAATACTACTAAGAGTTTACTATAAATCATCCCAGATTTAGAGTCAATACTCTCATTCGAGAAATTACAAGTCAAAACCTGCCTATTTCTTAATCCGGAAGTAGAGATTACAAATTACTTTATGCCTATCTCAAATCTTCCTTTCACCACTAGGAAATCTCTGATCTTCCATTCGAAATGGGAATTACAAATCAAAATCTGCCTATTCCACATTTCACGTCCTCCCCACCTCAGAATCAATGGTCCCAATGGGATTAATATTTCGCGATACTCAACCGGGACCCCCGATGATTCAAGGTACATTCAATCACTAAAAATTACATCCCTTTGATCAATGGCTAGTAATCGGTTCCCATTTTACCGTACTAAGGTGCCCCCGATGACCGGATGCCTATTTTTAGCAATCACAACATAATACATTAGTATTATACTCTTACTATGGTATGTGCATAACATACCATATATTTATCCCAAAACATATTCTTAAGTTCATAGATCTATTACCAAAGTCTGTAAACTGACTCTTTTTATCCAACTCCCGGTATCCCAACTCCCGGTATCCTAACTCCCGGTAATCCCAACTCCCGGTAATCCCACTCTCGGTAATCCCACTCCCGGTAATCCCACTCCCGGTAATCCCAACTCCCGGTAATCCCACTCCCGGTAATCCCACTCCCGGTAATCAACATGTACCGGGACTACGTACAGTTTATTCCAACAAGTCCACAAATCAATTTAAAACATAAAATCTGTTCAATCTACTCATCAATTAAGTTCTACTAACAGGTTAAGACACACATACTACACATCTATTTTAACATTAATTGCTAAATTTTAAAGAGAGTTGAATAACTCACCTGGTAAGAATTATGAGCATTGTGTTCTTCACAAATACACTTTCTCAGCTTTAATCAACAGCTAAATACAAAAATTAACCAATTACTTATCTTCCTTACAAGAAATCAGTAACAAAAACTCAATTTCTTACCAAGAAAATCTGATTTCTTTCTTTCTTCTTCTTCTTTTCACGGCTCTCTCTTTCGTTCTCTATTTCTCTGTTTGATTTCAATAAAAGTGACCGACTCACCTTGATACCTTAGTATTAAGAAACTAAAACTTTCCTGAATTGCAATTTGACCCCTCAAGTTACAAATTACAAACAACTCCATACTTTGATCAAATTACAAAATAACCCTTAGGGTTAATAATTATAATTTACAAAATACAATGGAAATTCGAGGTGTTACAACTTTGGCCCAACATGGGTGCCACGTAGGCCCTAGCTCGCGATCGCAGGGTCCTTCGCGGAAAAAATAGGTGTTTTGGTAAAATCAGAGAAAAAATGGGTATTTTGGTAAGTGAAAGTCAAACTTTGGGTATTTTAATTAAATTCCCTTCTTTTATTTACATATATAAAAAACTAGCTTAAGGACTAACAAAAAAATAAGCTAGCCAAACATTGCCTTTGGCAATAAACTTGTGAGTGAACTACATTGGTTTGGTATTTCTAACAGATTTCAACCTTATTTTTGAAAAATTAACGAAACATGTTGTGGACTTGTGGTTGTATACTTTAACAATTTGGGTCCTTCTTGTTGCAATTCTTTAACAAATTGGTCCCTGTGGCAGAGTTTAACAGTTGGGTTCCTGAATAAACTGAAGGACAAGTCTTTGTGGTTGCATTAGGAACTCAAACTCGTTATAGAAACATAAATACATGAACCCAGTTTGTTAATTTTTCAAAGTAGGGTCTGGATTTGTTAAATAAAACCGAACCGTGTGGACAAACAATTCTAATTCACTCTAAAATTTTACTTGAAATTTGTTAACGTTCCAGGTTACTTGAAAGGGAAAGTGACTCAAATAGTTATTTTACACATCTAAAATGGTCTCTTAATCATTCATCTCCCACTTTTATGAAAATGTCACTACATCCAAAATAGCCAGGTCCATAATATGCAGACCTAGCTAACAAAAAACTAGATTTTCAGGGGAAAAAAATTGTTAACCCGGCCTGCAATTGCGGAGTTGGGGCATATTTTTTATTTTAAGAAAAATTGTTCACATTCGTTTTTTGTGTGTGTTTTTTAGCTAAGTCAACAAGTTGCAAACCTAATTATTACGAATGTAGTGACATTTGGATCAACCCGAAAGTGGAATGACTAAGAGAACAATTTGGATATATAAAATGGCTATGAGAGCATCACCAATAGAGGTTTTTATAAGAACCTAATTTTTGTGCTTTTTGGTGTCATCTCATTTCCACCTCATTAATTTAAAAATTCACATAAAAGTCCACAATGGTAGTTCTTATAAGAACCTCATTTTTGTGGGTTACGTATATTTGTCTACATCAATAATTATTTTATATTTATAAATAAATATCAATTATTAAATTTAAGTGCCAATAGGAATGATGACACTGACATTTTACACAAACTTCATGGTAAGAACCAAGAATCTTAAATAAGAACCCAAAGGGGATAAGATTCTTATAAGAACTCTCCACAATAGTAGTTCCTACAAGCAACATCACTTTTTGCTTATAAGAACCTTGCATTGGAGATGCTCTGAGTCAATTTCCCTATTTTGGCTTTTTGTCATGTTATTCAACATGAAGACAAAGATATGAACAAGATGATTAACTAGAAAGTTGATGATTTGGGGTTTTGAATAAAGAGATGATGGTGGTATAAAAAGGTGTTTCCTTTTCTTCCCCCAAAAAAGACCCACTTTCAAGAAATCCAATGGAGAAAAGTGCCTAACCATATCTAGAATCTAAAAATGACATCAACAAGAATGAGCAAAATGGGCACAAAATCATGCTGGCTAAAATAAAATCCAACACTTTCATTTCTGATTAAGACACCATTTCCATAACTGGACCTGGTACACATAAGAGTCACATAACATAAAAATCACCAACAATTTAAACATAAGTTCTTTCAATAATGCATATATTAGCATTAGCATGCAGTTCTGGATGAACTCAAGCAGCAGCTTCTTCGAGCAATTGTTTCACCTTGGTGATGTAGTCGTTCATTGCTTCATCCTTGGATTTTGCTGTCGGCCGTAAGGAAAAAAACCACATTAGCAAACCAAAAAACACAGAAAAAAATGAAACAAATGATGATCGTTCTATAAATAGCAGAACAATACCTTCAACAGCCTTCCAAGCATCCCATTTAGCCCTGTCTCTCATGTTGAACATTCCAGGACGGCCTGCATCCCAAAATAAATGTCCACAAAAAAGACACACACAGTTTTAGAAATGTGTAATTGAATACATGATAACAGTTACTAGACCAGCAAGATACATACTTGTGTTCACTGGTCCAACGGTGGCTTGCTTGAACAATCCATACAGTATGAGCTTGTTCTCATTGCTGGTACTCTCGGGGAGAGTCTTGGCTTTCTCGGCATGCTCCTCAAAATCCTCCTGTAAGTTATGGTAGTCGAGGGCATAATTACAAAATCCAATGATAACAACAACATAACTACATGTGATTCCTGCTAGATAGTAAGACTAAACCAAACAAAACTAAACGAACCCAGTATTTCCCACATATAAGTAGGGTCTCGAGGTCATATGTGTGAGAATATGTAGAACCCCCGTTATATTACTCCCTGAAAAAGGATAGATAGCAAGACTATGGGACTTTAACAATAAAGGGAAAAGAGATTGTTTCTTCACTAAAAGTTCTTCATCAATTATTGCACAAAAACATGTATTCAACCTTTTTTTTCTATATCTGCAGGCCTACTTTGCGAATAAGTCAACGCTAAGCTGAGCCGAATTAAGCATTCTAATTGCATCTTGTATACCAGTTATCCTTCTATTCCTTTTACATTACAAATTATAGTTTCAATTCATAATATTCTTCCTGTAAAGCTTTGCTGCTAATAATGACCAATGAATGTAGATTATAGAAAACTAATTAGGGAATATACAAATGACCATTGTTCTATTAAGGGTGTTTGGGATTGCATATGTAAAGTGCTTATTAACTCATTCTGGTGTGGTACCGGTAATAAGCAGGTTTTAGTGTTTGGATGGTTAAGAAAGAAAACTGCTTATAGCGGTTTGGCACCGATGATAAGGAGTTTTGATAAGTCATTTCATTCTAACTTATTGACTTATTTGAAACAACTTATCAACTTTTTGGTTATTTTATATGTATAAGCAATCCCAAACACTCTAAATAACAACTTATTAGCTTATTACGTTTTGGTACCACCATAAGCTAATCCAAACACTTTTTATAAAACTCCGGTTTGACACCACATAAGTTAATAAGCACTTTTACATAAAAGCATAATAAGTTGTTTTAAATAAGCAATCCCAAACACAACTAGATCGATTGAACCATTCTTTTTCCATTGCCCATGAGTATAAAAGAGCTTTTTTATGGAGTTTCCATTTCATCACTAATTCAGTATCACATTGGCTATAAGGCCCCGAAGGATCCAGAGGATATTTCTCCAAATCAATTTTAAGCCCTTCAGTTTATACAGTAGCAATTTAGCAACGGAATCCCTAAATTTTAGCAGCCCCTGATCACCAAAACGACCTAATTTCACATTACCAAAATACATGATCAAATATTTAAATTCTAAGATGAACATGAACAGATCTGTGAAGAAAGAATCGATTTCATCTTCTCTGCTTAACGGATCAGAAAACAATGAAATTGGGGATTTCATTAGTAAGGCGTAATTCAATGATGAACGCAACAGATCAAACAGAACTATCCATATATCAATGACAAAAAAGGTGAAAGATCTAATTAATTCAACGGAATAAGAATGAAAGCACAAATACCTTCAAACCCATTTCTTCTTGAAGAAAAAATCACAAATTCAGTGGCTAGTGACGGTGGCGATGTGTTCGTGAAGCTGATGAGTGATGACTGCGAGGGACTCCATTTATAGCCAGAAAAGGCAAGTAGTTTGTTCCGGCGGAGAGTTCGAGAAATTTCCCTCAAGTTTGGAACACTTTATAATTAGAGCCCATTAGTTATGAAAAATTGCAAAATAAACCTTCGACATCATAATCGGCAAACGTTAGACCTATGGGGTGTGCAACGGACGGGTCGGATCGGGCCCCAAGACCCGATCGGATTTCGGGTGGGAATTGTGGAACCCGAAACCAAGGTTCTAAATGGCGTGAGGCGTGGCGTGGCGATGAGGCCAAGCCTCAAGCCTTAAAAGTCACGGCGAAGCCATGACGTTTATCGAAGCGTGACTTATGGCGGCAAATCTTTATATCATATATAATATTATATATTAAAACATATGTTTTGTATTAATAATTGATGAGTCAATGATAATAAACAACTTAAATTATGTTATATATAAAAAACTAGCAAGTTAGACATTAAAAACGTAAATAAAATCAAATATCGCGTTACAAAAGACCGTACATTAGGCCATGGCGTGCCACAGAAATAACGTGGCGCGAGACACAAGCCTTGAGACACGGCGCACCATGGCGGCTGTCGCGGCGAGCCTTTTAGAACAGTGCCCGAAACCCATCCAAAGTATATTTCGGACCACGGGTTTCGGGTCGCATGTTTCGGGTCGGTGGGACCGGGTTGGGCCATTTCCTAGCCCACTTTCAACATCTGAGATTGAAACTATTAGATGAAGAAAACTACCAGAAAAGTGAGAGAAGTTGTGGAAGTGTGGAGAAGTTGTGGAGAAGACGAACTTCGTGCCTTCGTCAATCGTCAAGCTGTGGAGTGTGGAGAAGACGAACTTGACCGTCGATGAAGCAAAGGGCGGGTGGTCGGAAGGAGCAGAGGGCGGGTGCCTTCGTCAATCGTCTTCTTCCAATCCTCCTTCCTCTCTTCGATTTAGGATTAGGTTTAGCAGAGTTGTACTTCAGTGGTTCCCATTTACGATTTAGAAATAGATTTAGGAATACATGATATTTTTTTTAAATCAATAATATTTCGGGTTTCGGACGGGTTCGGGTGAGGTATATGGACACCCACCCCAATCCAAAATATTCGGGATTCTTCATCGGGTTCGGGCTTGTCGGGTTGCGGGTGGTCGGGTTTCAGTTTCTCAGCCTTTTTGGGTTGCGGATCGGTTGGGTTATTCAGGTGGGTATATACTGATATACAATCAACTATTAAAACGGCCTTTCAAATTTGTATTTCATGGTCTTCATTTATAAAGTGTTATATTTGTTTAAAATTTTTAATTTTAATAATTAATAGTAATAGACAAAAAAATATTTTGCTTGTTAATGTCAAGGAACTGTTTTCTTTTAAGAAAATGAAATCATGTTTTGAAAGAAAGTTTGATGAATAATAGAAAAAGTTGGGAAGGCCTTCCGCAGCGCCCGCGGGCTCGTTGCGGGCTCCATCGGGTAGCGGTGGGGTGGCTCGGGCTTGGGGCTCGGGCTTTCAAACCCGATGAACCCGAGCATCTCCAACGGCTATTTTTTTTTTTTTAAAATCTTCAAAATAAATTCTCCCAAACGTCTACTTTTATAAAAAAAAATTCAATTTAATCCCACTATATATATTAACCCTCAACCTCTTATTTTTTCACACCAACAATCTCTCAAACTCTCTCATTCTCTTCCATTCTCTATATTTTAAACAATATGGATTCGCCACAACCCGGTTCACCGACCGCATCATCATCATCCGTAGACACCGACGAGTTGTTGAATCTACAAAGAGAAGTTTTTCGACATACTGCACAATGGATTTATGGTAGCACCGCCTCGTCGTCAACAACAGAGAGGGCCGCGAACATAGAAAGAGGTCGAGTAGCTGCAAATGATATGAATTTTTATTTTTATTATTTATCTTATTTTTATTTATTCAAAAATATATAAATATTTTTATTTTGTTAAATAATTAAATGTATAAATAAAAGAATTAAAAAAATGATGTGACGCTGATGTGGCATTGAGGGCTTGAAGGCTTTTATCTATGCGTTGTGGATGGAAATAACAACTAAAAGTGGGGGGGGGGGGGGGGATTGGCATGTCTTTGTACATGCCATTTTTATGACTTAGGAAAATAAACTATTCCAATTATTTTGGTTTTTTATCATAATCATAAACCAATTCATCGCTAAATGGTTTAAAATTTTGTAAACTAAAACAAACATATTTCAATTTAAAATCTTAAATCAAGTTGACATATTCAATACTTTTTTATATGGTTAAAGACTTAAAATATGGGTTAACATGGTACGATATCATGATTAATGTTTTATTTTTTATACCGTGTACCAACCAATTATAATTGGTACTCAATATTTTATACCATGTACCAACCAATTATACTTGGTACCAACTTTTTTCGGTTGGTACATGTAAAAATTGAAGTACGAATTATTTAGATTGACATTTTTATCAACTAGATATAGTTATACTCAAAACGTCATGCATTAATAGCATGTTGATGTGTGTTATACCATTTATCCCTTCACATACAAACATTTAGATAATCTTTATATAAACACAAACATTCCCCAATAGTCTAACATAAGCGGCAATTGAGGTTCGATGAATGAATTTCAATCAAGTTCTATATGTCAATTCGTAGTACATTTAGCAAAATGTAAAACAAAATAATGTAAAATTTATAAGTCAAAATATGTTGTACTGTTGATTAAATTTTAATTTAATAAATAATTAAAAAATAAGTCGATACAGTATGATATTACCGTGGTATGCGACTTCTAAATTGGTACGGTTGGTACACGAATTGGTCAATTTGTCTTTACACAAAATTGACACCTCTACGTTAAAGAGGTTCATTTGTGATAACTTCAATCCATTTATGTTCAACCAGGTATTAGTGAATACGTACAAGTTGATTCGAATATACACGTTTACTAAAAAGAACCTTACATAGACATAGTTCAATGTCTATTTTTTCTTAATAAGGTGACGTGATTAGACAATTCGGACTTTAAACTTGTTTGAAATTGGCTTTGCATAATGTAAGTGTTGCAAGTGAGGTTCATTTTTCAGCAATATATTTATAAGGGTTCTAGTTGTCAAACGTTCTAAACTTGAGGGTTCTCTATAGTCAAGAAGCTAAACATTGAAGCACCAAAACAATATGCTGCCACTTTTTGGGTTATAATTGCGTGCATGTGGCGCAATATACCCGGTTAGTTGTCAGACCTCCGAATATTAAAAAGTGAAAATTATTTTGATATTCTTTTGAAAGCATAATTATTTTGACTATTTTTTTATAGAGAATTTAATTAAAATACCCAAAGTTTGACTTTAACTTATCAAAATACGTATTTTTTTAAAGTTATTGCAAAAATACCTATTTTTCCCGCTATTGGTCCCGCAATTGTGGGATAGGGTACAAAATGAAAATATTGATCCCGCGATTTGTCCCGCATGTCCCGCTATGTCACGCTATTTTCATTTTATACCCTTTTCCGCGATCGCGAGACCAATAGCGGGAAAAATAGGTATTTTTGCAAAACTTGAAAAAAATGGGTATTTTAGTAAGTCAAAGTCAAACTTTGGGTATTTTAATTAAATTTCCTTTTTTATATCATCTAAAAGATTTTTTTTATTTATTTTTAAATATATTTTACGTTTTAATAACCAAAAGTTTATAACACGAACTTTGATTAGAGTTTTTTTTATCATTTAAGAATTGTTTTAAAGAAAATAAACAAAATATATCTGTTATTAATCAAATATTATATTTTAATGAAAGATCTAGTATGATATTTGTATTATTTTATACTATTGTTTAAAGATTATGTCATTTATTATGTATAAAAATCACAATTAGGTGACTAGTAAATCTACCTTGTCTTTTTAAGTAAAAGACGTTATATTGATGCTTTTGTTGTCTTTCATTCTACCAATAAAAGAGAAGTTATTGTTGTTACAAATATATCGAAAATTTAAAAGAAAAAAGGTTGCGACTATAAATAAAACTTGTCAAGAACTTGATTTGAGAAATGCAAACTTGAATTATTATGAAGCAATACGAGCAATTAATAGTCCAATGATCATAATCGAAATCAATTCAAAGTTTATGAGTGTGTTAATATAATCATGTAAATCACAAGGGTTGTGGCGTACTGGTTAAAACCTTGGGGGATGTGGTGGAATATCCTATCTGCACAGAGTTTGAATCCAGGCGTATGTAACAATTGTGGTCACTGAGGTTTAATCATGGTTGATGACTTACAGTCATATTTTGTCAAGGGATTAGTTTAGACATAGCCTATGACACTCTTCCCCAAAAAAAATCATGTATGACCAAATGTAAATATGCAATAACTATTTTAAGTCCATTAAATTACATACATAAATCTTAGGGAATTTTTGGTTCGCAGGATGTTTTTTGAAATATTGAAATATGTCAAACAAATTTGACTATGAAATAATTAGAATAAAATTTGAGTGTGCATTTGGTTAGCATTAGTTGGAATTGAACTTATCAAATGATTAGAAATATGTCTGTTTGGTTGGTAGAGTGTACCTTCGAAATTGAAATGAATAAACGACAAATGACAAAATAACCCTTTTATAACTATGGTGGTCGAAGGTGGTTTAGATCGGTGGTGGTCAATGGTGGTTCAAATGGTGGTGGTCGGCTATGGTTCATATCAGTTGTGGTCAGTGGAGGTTCAAATTGGTGATGGTCGATGGAGGTTCAAATCGGTGGTGGTCAACTGATGTTCAAATCAGTGGTTTAGGACGGTGGTGGTAGGCGGTGGTTCAGATGAAGGTCATATGGTTTGGGTAAATCAAGTAGGGAATGTGTGGATAACTATGTTTTTTTAGAAAATGCGATTGAATGGGGTTTAATTCTTTTTCAATTGTGATGAAATGACCAAATTCATGAATGGTGGAATGTGTGAATTCAATTTCATTAAATAGGTAACCAAGCGTCTAAATGAAATTTGGTCAACGGAATGGATCATTCTAATTTCATTAGATATCGTCGGAATCATGCGAACTAAACGCCTCCTTAACATACATGAAAAAATAGGTTGCATGATTTTAGAGAATAAACCTACATGATTATTGCAATCTGTATACATAAAACACGCATATATATAGACACACAAAAGTAAAACACCTCATTTCTTGAGTGTTTTTTCCATCTTCATTGTCATGCTTGGCGACCTATTGCATTGAAAAAGTCAAAGATAGTTCCATCGCTATAATAAGTTCGAGAAATATCAAAGTATGATGGAAGTTGATGTAAATATTATTGGGACTGCTCGTTATTTTGGACTTTTGGCATTACACAATGGTATCATAATTGATCATTATACCATTGAAATGGTAGGACAAACCTTATCGAGTATGATAAGTCCCTACAAACTCTTTGTAACATCTTATAAGAATCCTGCATTAGCAATAAACAAAGAGGATGTTAGGTCAGACTTACGAGGACGTCAAGAAATGAAGTGGTTGAGTTTGTGATAACCATCCCATCTCATTAACGAGAGTTTTGAACTCCTTACAAGTCACAAAGCTATTAGTTTATTCTATTGCTTCGACTTTTGGGATTGGGGGGGGGGGGGGGTTGACATAAATCCATTTTTCTATTACGCAGATAGGAGGTTATCAAGTCAATTTTTTGATGAAAGTGAAGCTCTTTTGGGTTATACATTTGAGATCAAGTTTCATTTTTGTTCATCGTAGTTGATTACAAATATGTTGATTCATTCAATACTATTCGGAATAGTGAAACTCATGAAACTACTCGAAGATTGATGTCTAAGAACATTTTTTTTCACGCATACCCGTCTCATTGTCTTTGAACTAATGCACGTGGTGTATGATTGATTGCCATTATATTTCTGCTTGGCGATTAATACTAACATACATGATATAAGTGCCATTAAAGGATACGCTATGGAAAGTTCAGCTGCAAACATAAATTTCCGTTGTGAACCACATGACAAACGGGAGCATGGCACGTGTCCTCCATTTATCATAAATAGGAGTTTACTCACACAAAGTAACATGATACATCTCAATTTTAATGTTTGCTTTTTTTCTTTGTATGTGTCAATTTTATAATACAATTTTGTATGTTTTGAGAAAGCAATAATATTTTTAGGTTTGAGTAAAATATAAATTTGAAGATCCCATAATAATTATAAAAAAATAATGACATTATTATCAAACTAACAATATATAAGTTTTCATTTTTTAATACTTTGTTTAATTCAAAATTAATTATTATTATTATTAATTCATGTTTAATAATGTAATGTTATTAAGTATTATGCTAAATTCAGTGATTATCATTAGTATATTTTAAATTCTTTATATATGAAATGAAATGTTTATAGTGGTTTTATCAAATTTATCAGTTAATTATATGAATTTAAGCATATGATTTTAAAAAAAACTATCAATCTGAAATGGATCGAGAAATCGGGCCTGATATAATCCGGCCTTTTAGGTTTATGGATCAGATTTAGGATTATTTTCGGGCCTAAGCCCAGTCCACTAATGTTATATAATCATCTCATGAATGCTGGATTGTTGACAAATTACACATGCGAAATAGTATGAGGGGCTACTTGTAACATTTTTCGTTATATAACCTTCGCCATGCCCGTAGGTTTAATTGTGGATTGTTGGCGGCCCAAAATGTGCCCTAGTTCGACCTTTCGTAATATCGCTGTTGAAATCAAAATTTTCTGGTACAGTTAGAAATCGAAGGATTCTGATCCGGTTTCATCGATCGTTTTTCTCTTTTTATTTCGTTCCAGTTTGGTGTATAATATTAAGTTTCTGGTGTTTGATTTGATTTGGTTGCTATGATGAAAACTTCAATGAGTTTTTTTTTTTGAGAGTTTAACGCTCCGTGAAACGTCGACTTTCATGTCGATCTGAGCGGTTAACTGAGCAACCTGATCTTATCGTCATTTTTAGTGAGTTTCATGTCGTTGTCCTGTTTTGAATCAATACCTTGTGGTTTTGTTAGCATTCGAGGGATTCAGATCAGGCATCTGCGTATTTGTTGTATTTTTTATTTTTTATTTTTAGGTTTAAAGTTTATTTGATCTGGTTGCTATGATGAGAACTTCGTTAAGATTTTTTTGAGAGTGTTGATGCTCTATGAAACGTCGACATTCATGTCGATCTGAGCGGTTACCTGAGCAATCTGTTATCACTTTCTGTTCTTCCTGGATACATTCATGTCGTAAGAACAGTATCTGGAACCTAATCTGATTGCAAATGTTCCTTTTAAAATCTATGAAATTTAATCTTTAGGTTTTTTAGTTCTACATACACCTACCTGATCCGTTTTCTTTCTGATGTGGCAATTTTTGTATAAATGGAAAACGAAATTAACAGCTAAGAAACAGGATGATCATTCTAGATGTGTTTTTTTGCCCTAAGAAAGTGTCATTTATCTATCGGAAATAAGAGTATCTTTTGCCAATTTGAAGGTGGCTTTTTGTTGTCAAGTTATGTCCAATTTCTAAAATCAAATCGCTACGTTGAGTTTATGCATCAAATGTTGAATATTGTTTTGGAACTTTTAACCATGAGGAGTGAGCATATTTTATTCTCTCCGGGCCAAACCTGTAAATATATTTTATGGGGAGGCCAAGGGTTCAAAGCATCATAGGATTTTGTTAGGCGATAGATAATCCTTTTGAAGTGTAAATTTAGCTTTGGAGTAACCAACATATCAGTTCAATAAAGAAATGAATATGCATCGATTTCCAAGTTTAGAGATTATATATGTTTCACTGAAGTTTAGAGAATATTTATAATCAAGAAAGAGGAGTAAGACTAAGGTTGTAAAATTCACTATCACTTACTTTCCGCTTATGATATACCAAAATGGCATCATATGCTATAATCTATGTATCTCATTAAATTTCATAACATACTTATATTGATTAAGCTTAACTTCTTCATTGATTATTTACTTCAAGCTTTGTAGTATTAAGAGAGAAAGAGAGATATGGTATGAATTAAAATGAGTTGTTGCTACCTCTATTTATAGATAAACCTAAGGCATTACTAACTTGTTCTTTTTGCTTTCAAGATTGTAATCTTGTAATGTTTTGACACTTCATGTTTATTTAGATAAGAGAATAATACACCTCATGCTTCTAGGTTGTACTTGTTAACCTTTATAGATTGTTTTCTCAAGCTTTTAGGTTGCTTTGTCAAGCTTTATAGGACTTACTTGGTAGTAAGTAGCATTGCCACCACTCATCCTTAAGGTGCTTTATCATGTAATGTAGGATTGCTTTGTCACTCAAACATCTTTGCTTCTTCTAGCATATGCTTGTAGGACACTTGTAAGTTTCTTATTAGTGGTAAAAATGTACATTTTATGAAGACTAGAGTTGCTGGATATTATTAATGTTTTTAATAAAATTATAACTTTTATTTTTAGGACTTAAAACATCAATTTTTTAACAAGAATAAATTTTAATTTGTGATCCTAACTCCTTTTGAAAACTTCTCCAAAAATTTGAAGTAAAACGACTATCTCGATCAGAGACGATTGATAGAGATACCCCATGCCTTGAAACTATTTCATTTATATAGATCTTGGCCAATTTCTTCAGTGCAAATGTCTCCTTTATTGGCAGGAAATGTGTTGTTTTTGTTAATCGATCAATAATTATCCATATGGCATCAGAACCTTTCAAAGTTGGTAATTTTGTCACAAAATCCATAGTAATATTTTCCCATTTCCAAATTCGAATATCTAATGGTTGTAGTTGTCCATATGGTCTTTGGTGTTCAAATTTAACTTTTGAACATGTAAGACATTTCTCAGCGTAATTTGCTACAGACTTTTTCATTCCTGGCCACCAATACAAAGCTTTTAGGTCTTTATACATTTTGTTGCTGTCAGGATGGACAGAATACTTGGACTTGTGCTTCGTCAATAATTATTTTTCTACATTCACCGACCTTTGGGATCCACATTCGCCTACAAAATCTTTTGATTCCCTGATTGTCGGTTTCTAGTAATTTGACTTGTCCAGTAATTCTTTCCCCCTTTTGGTTGTCTTCTTTTAAGGCTTCTTGTTGTTCTTGACCAATTTGTTTACTATCATATTTAATACACATATCTTATAGCTTTAGCGGGTTCCTTCCGACTTAAAGCATCTGCTACCACATTGGCTTTCCTTGGATGGTATTTGATTTCACAATCATAATCTTTCAACAATTCCATCCAACGTCTTTGTCTCATATTTAATTCTTTCTGGTCGAATAAATACTTGAGACTTTTATGACTTGTATATAGTATACACTTGGTACCATACAAATAATGCTTCCAGATTTTTAGGGCTAGTTCTAGATCATGCGTCGTGTCTCATGATCTTTTAATTGTCTTGATGCAAAGGCAATTACTTTATTTCTTTGCATGAGTACACATCCTAAGCCTTGTTTGGATGCATCATTGTATACTACAAAGTCTTCAACTCCCTCTGGCAAACTCAAAATCGGTGCACTACTTAACTTGTTTTTAAATATATGAAAGGCTTTCTCTTGAGAAGATCCCAATTCAAACTTACTGGCTTTCTTTGTCAGTGTTGTAAGGGGAATTGCTATTTTAGAGAAATCTTGAATAAATTTTCGGTAGTAGCCGGCTAATCCAAGAAAACTCCGGATTTCAGTTGCTGATTGCGGGGTCTTCCACTTTGTTACGCATTCTATCTTACCTAGGTCTACCATGATACCCCTCTTATTGATTACATGACCTAAGAATTGAACTTCTTGAATCCAAAATTCACACTTTGAGAATTTTGCATAAAGATTTTCTTGCTTTAGTAGTTCTAACGTCATTCTCAAGTGTTGTCTATGTTCTTCTTGACTTTTGGAGTAGATGATGATATCGTCTATGAATACAATGATGAATTTATCCAGGTAGGGCTTACATATCCGATTCATGAGATCTACAAACACAGCTGGAGCATTAGTTAAACCAAAAGGCATAACTAGAAATTCATAATGCCCATATCGTGTTCGAAATGCTGTCTTTGGGATATCTTCCTTTTGTACTTTTAACTGATGATATCCTGAGCGCAAATCTATAGAAATAGTTTGCTCCTTGCAATTGATCAAATAAATCATCTATTCTGGGCAAGGGATATCTATTTTTGATTGTAATTTTATTCAATTCTCTATAGTCTATTTTTGATTGTAACGTCCCAAATTCCGGGCTAATTTGAACCTCATATTTCCACAAGTTATGATAATATAAACTTCAAACTTACATAAATAACAAGTGAATTAATCATCAAGAGTACATTTACAGATACAAGATTCTACAAATAACCTATTAATCTAATTATGTCACTATAATCAGATTAACTAAGTTATTTAAACAATCCCTCAAAATCTCCTTCTGTTAATTGATTTCCTTGCTATTTCAAAACGCTCGTCCCACAACCCTTTAATTTCCCGAGCCGGTACCTGGTAAGAAAACATCATTTGAAACGATTAGGCCAACGCCTAGTGAGAACATTCGTTTCCACAACAATATTTGCAAAATCAATGTAAACAAGTTATATCAAACCTGATTACCCTTTTTTTTACCATACGTGTAACTCTATTCCGTTAACACGATTTTCATCCAATCCCATGAATATGACTGACACACATTCCATCATCATATCATGTCTTAGAGCCACACTACAAATCTTCACTGATTCTATATTAATACTCTTATTCCAGAAATCGCAATATACACATGCCCATGCCCATTTCCATTCATATCCTATTCCAGAGCCACACTACGAATCTTTCTCAGATTCTAGATTAATGCTCCCACCTAAGAAATCGCAATATACACATGCCCATTTCTTAGGAAAGGAAGTAGAGATTACAATTACATATGTCAATCCCTCTTCTTCCTTAGAAACCGGGAATTACGTTTATTCCAGGGTTTCTCACACACATCAGAATAATGACTAAACTTCATCTATTCCACGTGTACATAACCGTTAGTGCCACACACATCAGAATAATGACTAAACTTCATCTATTCCACGTGTACATAACCATTAGTGCCTATGGATCCATTATACTTACTACACCCCTGCCTAGTATTAAACCAACACAGTCTTTAAGCCTAACACACTATCATTCAACTGTAAGTATGTTCAAGCTACTAAGATTGTATTTTAATACCTACCAATCTCTTTCCAAAATCAACAGGACTTAAAATCATTCAGCTTTCCAAAGTGTCCGGACAACAGGGTTTCCGGATACCTTATACTATCCGGACAACTATACTTTCCGGATAGCTACAACTCACCGGGTAACCAAACATTCCGGATACCACTACTTTCCGGGTAATTCATATTTTCCGGATACTTATCTAATCCAGATAACACCCGGAAACTAAAGCAACCCGGATACTATCCGGTAACTATTTTTATCCGGAAACTTACGATAAAACTAAAACTTACCGGATACTTTTCGCGTTCGGAAACATTCAACACAGAGGTTTTCGGATACTGCATTTCGTCCGGAAACCTCGACCTGCAGCTTAATAATTCGATTTAAACCTATGTCTGTTCGATTCAGTTCATTCCAGACCATTCCATACAGTCCACAAACAGTTTATACAGCTATTACAAGGTTTAATTTAACATATAAACATTGATTTAAGCAAACAATAAATGAACTCACCTTATTTTGAAAAACCCACTTTGCTGCACAAATCTGATTCCAATCTGATGTTAAGGATTCTGAAAACCAAATCGATAAACAAATTCGTTTATCACTATATGTCTACAACAGATTTAATCAGAAACCATGCTCAATTCCTTACCAATTTGAAGACAAAATCTTGCTTTTCTTCTCTTCTTTCTCTTTTCTCCCTTTTCTCTCTTTCTCTCTGCCTCTTGACCGACCCAGATCACAAAAACACTGAGATATTTTCCATCTCCTTTGTTTTATCCATACACACTTTCACCATTTACCAAACATACCTCCAAATTCTATTATTTCCAAAAGTAGCACCAAACTTAATCCCTTGTATTTTAACCCCATTGAATTATAAAATTTCCATATAATTCAAGGTTTAACTCAAAATACAATTAAATCCCAATTCTTATTAAGATAACACTATTGAAAATTTGGGATGTTACAGTCTATGAATACAATGATGAATTTATCCAGGTAGGGCTTACATATCCGATTCATGAGATCTATAAACACAGCTGGGGCATTAGTTAAACCAAAAGGCACAACTAGAAATTCATAATGCCCATATCGTGTTCAGAATGCTGTCTTTGGGATATCTTCCTTTTGTACTTTTAACTGATGATATCTTGAGCGCAGATCTATTTTCGAGAAATAGCTTGCTCCTTGCAATTGATCAAATAAATCATCTATTCTGGGTAAGGGATATCTATTTTTGATTGTAACTTTATTCAATTCTCTATAGTCAATGCACATTCTCATCGTTCCATCTTTCTTTTTAACGAACAATACTGGTGCTCCCCATGGTGACGAGCTTGGGCGAATGAATCCTTTATCAAGCAATTCTTGCAGCTGACTCATAAGTTCTTGCATCTCAGATGGTGCAAGTCTGTATGGTGTTCGTGATATGGGCACTGCTCCGGGTACTAAATCGATATGGAATTCTACTTGTCTATCTGGTGGTAATCCAGGTAAATCATTTGGAAAAACTTCTGGATATTCACATACCACTGGTACCTCTTCTACTAGTTTCTTTTCCTTTTTAGCATCCACTACATAAGCCAAATAGGTTTCACATCCTTTACGAATGCATTTTCTTGGTTTTAAAACTGAGATATGGTTGAAAGGATGTTCCTTATGACTACCGTAAATAGTTAATACCTTTCCATCCTTATTCTTGACTTTTACCATCTTTTTGTTACAGATTATATGGGCTTGGTTTTCAGATAACCAATCCATACCTATAACAATATCAAAAGTACTAAGGAGCATTGGTAGAAGCTTAATGGTGAAATAGTTTCCATCTATATCCATTGAGCAATCTTCATATACTTTATCCATCTTTGTAATTATACCATCTGCGGTTTCTATTTTAATTGCTTGATCTAATTTCTTAGATGGACAATTTAGATTCAAGCAGAATTTTGTAGATACCATGGATTTATTTGCTCCCGAATCAAATAATACTTTAGTTGACTGTTTATTGATCATAAAAGTACATATCACCACGTCAGGTATCCCTTTTGTTTCTTCAGCAGTGAGTTGGAATATTCTTCCCTTAGCTTTTCCAGTTTCTGACCTGATTCCGCTACTCCCTGGTATTACTCTTCTTGGTTGGACATCTTTGGGTTTTGGGCAATTGTTTGCAAGATGCCTCTTCGATCCACAATTGTAGCAATTCGTTTCGTGACAGTTCATAATCAAGTGACCATACTGACCACATCGATAACATACATTTTTGCCGATCCTACATTCTCCAAGATGATGCTTTTTTGCATTTAGGACAAACAGGTCTATCAAATGCCCTTATACCATCATTCTTGGGTTTCTTAAATTGATGGTTAAAATCTCTACCCTCAAATTTTCTTTTCTCATAGGTCTTGTTATTGGTTGGTACATAACAATCCTTTTCAGCTAGAATTGCCAGTTCCACAACCTCTTGGAAAGTTCTTGGTTGAGACATATTTACGAATCTACGTAAATCTTTTCTGAGGCCAAGTAGAAATCGGTTAACCTTTTGAGTTTCTGTAGCGACTAAGTAGGTAGCGAATCAAGATTTTTCTATGAAAGTTTCCACATAGTCTTCTACAGATTTGTTTCCTTGTTCCAGTCTTACAAATTCTTCCTCCATCATTTTCAATCGAGTATCTGAGCAATACCTTTTATAGACTAAATCCTTAAACTCATCCCATGTCATTGTGGCTGCTTCAGCGACGCCTCTTGTCGTTTGAATAGTTTTCCACCAATGAAGGGCATTCAACTTTAACTTAGTTGAAGCAAGCCTTACTCGTTGAGTAGGAGCACATTGACATGTTTGAAAACAATTCTCCATGTCATCCAACCAGTTCATGGCAGCTACATGTCCTCCTTTTCCTTCAAACGTGGATGTACTAGTATTTGTGAATGCTTTATAGTCACATTCATGGGTTTGACCATTCTCTTGTTCATGCCTTGTGTAATTTTCGTGTTCTGAGTTATGATTCATAGCATTCTGAATTTGAGCTATAATACTTGGTAGACTTTCTTGGATGCCTCGAGATATTTCCGTGGCTATGTCAATACCTCCAGTAGATTATTGTGGATTTGCCCTCATTCTATTTCCTTGTCTTGGTGGTATATTATTTTCTGATTCATCTCTAGTTATCCTTCGAGTATTCATCCTACGAAATACATTAAACACATAAGTATAATAACCTTCCGCTTTCATATATTATACAAAATTTAGGGATATATTCTACCAAACTTGGGGAATTAATTTCCCTTTTTATCCCGATACATCATAAGTATATAATTATGCTACTAACATTAAACTGAAATTTAATGTTATTACTGATGAGGGTAACGCCCCCTCGACATTCTATGAGATGTGAAACCTCTCATGTAAGGATCTCCCAGAAGTTCACTAGTTAGACAAGAATTTTCTTGGTAGCTTCTGGCTAATTCCTCTTGGGTGTAGTTAAGTTGGACTTGAGTTTGATCAAGCATTCGATTGGCTCTTTCAGTGTCTCTGTTTGCTAGTCTTAACTCGTTTTCCAATTGCATAATATACACGCATTGTGTGCGTGTGTAACAACCCAGTCCAAACTAACATGCTAAAAGCCACATCTTTAATTTAAAACGCCAAAAATGGCTCAACACAGTCACACTGCCAAAGAATTACAACACAGGGTTTTAGGAAATAACCCTAGATACAACTGAGAAATCTAACTAGACATAAAAAGGAAGTTCTTCTAATCCTTCTAAACGCAAGCTTCGACCCACGTCTTGCCAAAACTCTAAACGTGCTCTCGGCTATCTGTTTACCTGAAAAAAGTTTTAGTTTTGAAAAGCGAGGGTTAGACCATGAGGTCTAGTGAGTTCCCTCCACACCAAGTCACACCAAAATATCACAGTTTATAAAGTCAGTTATGAAAACATTTATACCAATCATAACAAGCACACTAAGATGATATGCACACATTGACACATGCTACTGGCATATGCTATAGTCACACACACCGTGACAACGCAATAAGGCACACACGCTATAGTCACACACACCATGACAGCGCAATAGGGCACACACCGCCCATATATGAAACAAATTCATATATATAATTATTATGGGACACACCCCATTTCACACCAAAGCCAAAGCATGGTCACACACATATAAATCACACAATTAATCTTTGCTTTGAAATAGAAGCAGTTGAAAAGCACACAGTTAGATAATAACCTTCAAACACGCTTATTCTTCGCTTTGAAATAAATACAGTTGAAAAGCGAATAGTTAGATAATAACCGTCAAACACTTGTATAAAATTTAGGTTTAGAAAGACTCACCTGCCGTCCTTGCGAGGAATTCTTACCCGCAACCGATTGCCTCTTCTCACACCTACATTTGCACCCACACACAATACCAGATAAGACACACTGGATTTTACTAACTTTACTCTCTTGAAAAGTCCCAACTAAAAGATTTCCGGATCCATTTTAAACAATACCGAATCCTTATTTTAGCCCATTAAAACTCTGGATCTTAATATATATAAATACCGGATCTATCCTTAGACTATACCCAAAACTAATTAAATTACCGGCTCAAATAACTAATTAAATCTCCGGCCCAAATAACTAATTCAAATCTCTGGCCCAAATAACTAATCTAATACCACCGACCCAAATTACAAACAAATACCACCGACCCATATTACAAACAAATACCACCGACCCATGTTAACACGTCATTCCGGATCCCATTTTTCTTCCGGATCCGTTGGGCCGATGAGTCCAAATCTTACTTTAATGAATAATAATTTCGGTCCACTAGGAATATAGTTCCGGATCTCACTTGTAATCAATTCCGGTCCACAACTTATAAAAACAAATTCCGGAAGTTGATGTGGCCCATTCCGGATCTTGAACAATTGAGTCCAGTTCCGGTTCTCTTTGTTTTTACCCATTCCGGTACTGTTTATTTTAGCAAACAAGTTTCGGATCCTAAATTCCATAAATTCCGGATCATTTAGGAAATTCCAAACTTCCAATTTTTAACAGTTTCGGTTCCCAATTGAGTTCCGGTACCAGTCCGATATAAATTTCGAACTTAAGATTTTCAACAGAAGAAACCTTTCTAAAATCGCAATTAACACTTGATATTAAGCCATTACTCAATAACAAAAGATTAATAATTACTAATTGATTGTCAAAACCTTTTATTTACTCTAACAGCAGATAATCCATTTCTCATCGATTGCTTAATACAGCTTAACCCTAACACTCCCAACTCTTTTAATTAAATTAATACGTGAAAGAGGGAGAATGTTACCTCAAGAACAGATGAAATTCCCCACTCCAAATCCAGTGATTCCCTTCCTTGCAAGCTCCAATCTCTTCCACACACACCGATCGCACCAAGCCGCACACAGACAATATCCTTGAGCTAATTAACATTCTAGGGTTTCTCACCTCAATATATAGCCCCCACAACAAACACTAAACTTTTTATTTATCCCACTTTGGTCACCAAACTTCAATTCATTTCAAGTTATAACCGGGTTATTACAGCGTGCACTTCTTCTTGAGCTATTGCAGCTTGATGATTACTTTCAGCTATATTATTTAGAAGGATGTTGATATCTGCTTGACTCTGTCCTGATGGGATTATGACTTCATTTGCAATAGAAATTCCCGAACTAGCATTTTCAGGAGTATCCCAAGGAAATGGAGGTTGAAACATGAATTGATTTTCATCCGAATCTTCTATGATAACGACATCATTTTGGTTTTCCTCTGGTATCATCTGATCATCAGGACTTGGAATTTCTAGTTGGACTGGTTGAGAAGCTTGATCCAGATAATCTATTGGTTCATAAGTAGGGGTGTCTAACAGTGAAATAATGTAAAGAAACTCCTCAGACCATTCATCCTCGCCTCTTTCATTCATCTGAAATATATATAACCGTGAATAATTCTTTTATATATATGCATCATACAAAATTTTGGGAAAATATATTTTACAAAATTTCGGGAAAATATATTTTACAAAATTTCCCACCCACATCTAATAGTGCTTATATTCCGATCTAGCTTTCTTAAATATCAAAAATTTCACACAGATATCTATGTTTTAGCCATGCTTTATAGGATAGGGACTTGATCTTGTATTCTTTATTATGCACTAACCTGGTTTCATCCCATTCTAAGTCAACTTGAGTAGCCCTACATCCCATAAAGATTTATTTAACTTGTGCAATAAGAAAAATGCATCTATCCTTTATCTTAGTAGTAAAAGTTCGGGTCTTGAACTTTAGCTAATGGTTTAGGCGCGCATTTCTTTGTTGTAGGTTATTAATTGTTATCCAATTCTCCCATTCTCTATTTAAATCCTCTTCCTCCTCAGCTTTTCCCTCTTCAGCTTCTTCCTCGTTTCCTTCGTTGATTTCCAAAGGTATAATATTATTTTCTTCATATTCTATTTCAATTTCGGATGGGTCGAAATCCGAGTCCGAACCTGCCATCTAAAGAAGATATAAATTTTAAGAACTAAAGATTTGTAAACATAATCGAATAATTTCTATATATATGCGTTAGTACAAAATTAGGGGAAATAAGAAAATTTTCCCCTTTTTCCTAATTTTATCTATCCGAGATACATATAACTTTTAGTGTTGCTTTACTAAGGGAAAAAGGAGCATGGGCGGGAGTTTAGTGAAGTTTAAGCAAACGGTGGAGATAACTTAGTTCTTCTTGCAGATGATTGATTTGGGTTTGGCTTTGGTTTAGAAGCTGAGTGGTTTCTTCTAATATTTTTCTTGTTGCCTCCAGTTCTTCTTCTAGGACTAGGATAAAACTGATTTGTTGTCGTACTTTCGTTTGTGCAAGGCTGCATTGATAGTTACTTCTCGTCATCCTATTTATAAATTCATTTAGATCTTTCCAGGTCAGACCGACAGGAGTTGGACGATTTTCTCCAACTATGCATGATGTAACATCTTCCGGTAGTGGAGGTGCTACTCGTGGTGGAGGCACAAATTCTTCTTCTTGGAAATTTATCTCTCCATGGGTATTCGAGTAGAAAGTTATTGTTGGCATCAGAAATTTCATCATCACAAGGGTTGATGATTGGGTTGATACAGGGACTTATTTGATTAATTAGGGTTGGGTATATGAGAGCTTGGTGGAGATTCGGGTTCCTATTAGGTGATTCTGGTAGCCATCCGCATCCATAGCCTGAGGGACCTTCTCCGAAGTTTCTATACATATGAAACATGTAATTGTGACACACACACACACACACACACACACACATATATATATATATATATATATATATATATATATATATCTATATATATGTATATATAATCTTTAAGTTTAAGTCTAAGTTCACCTAAACTAAGGCAACTCTTAGTTCACTTAAACTAATGCTATGATACCAACTTGTAATGCCCCAATTTCCATATTTGAATGACGTTACTTTATTAAACCAAACCAAATCTTACAATTTATTTCATACTTTAATTATTACATCAAGAGTCAAAACATAGCGGAAACGTAATTAAAAACATGACTTGTAATACAATAAAGTAAAACATTCTTTATTGAACTTTCTAGAAATATTTCATAACCTCCTTCTTTACTCCATACCTGAGATGCATACATGAAGTATGTAAGCTTTAAGCTTAGTAAGTAGTCATGGTTTCATGAATAAACAACTTTAATTTACAAAATCTTATCAATTTATGGATAATATTTCATAAAAACACTTGTCATGCACAAAACATCATTTTGAGATCTCACTTGTCACATGAAGTAAGCCATACTTGTCTTGAGGTTCAATAACCCCGGGGTCCATAAAAGGCTGCCCCATAAGGTCCGTTTGCAAGACGTCTCTTCTTGTCATATATCCCGTACGTTGGATATTATGGTCATACATAACATGTATAAAAAACTTTTCATGCCTTGAATGAAAAATGCATATATTTGTATCATAACATGACATCATATGTCTTGATAAAAAATGTATCATAATCTCATGTACAATAATCATAACAATATTTTATCAAAACTATCACAGTACATAAAATAGTTTCATATAACATGTATGTATCTCATTAAATCTCATAACATACTTACATTGATTAAGCTTAACTTCTTCCTTGATCCTTTACTTCAAGCTTTGTAGTATTAAGAGAGAAAGAGAGATATGGTATGAATTAAAATGAGTTGTTGCTACCTCTATTTATAGATAAACCTAAGGCATTACTAACTTGTTCTTTTTGCTTTCAAGATTGTAATCTTGTAATGTTTTGACACCTCATGCTTATTTAGATAAGAGAATAATACACCTCATGCTTCTAGGTTGTACTTGTTAAGCTTTATAGATTGCTTTGTCAAGCTTTTAGGTTGCTTTGTCAAGCTTTATAGGATGTACTTGGTAGTAAGTAGCATTGCCACCACTCATTCTTAGGGTGCTTAATCATGTAATGTAGGATTGCTTTGTCACTCAAATAGCTTTGCTTCTTCATGCATAGGCTTGTAGGACACTTGTAAGTTTCTTATTAGTGGTAGAAATGTACATTCTATGAAGGCTAGAGCTGCTGGATATTATTAATGTTTTTAATAAAATTATAACTTTTAGTTTTAGAACTTAAAACATCAAATTTTAACAAGATTAAAAGTAGGGTGTTACAGCAACCAAAAAACTTTAAAAAATCTCTCGAAGCAGGCTAAAAACAAATCAATTGACTTTTCGGACTTTTAATCTACCTTAAAGTTTCCCACACTAAGCAAAAATCCTAGATCCGCCATTGTTCAACAACATGTATCAAGCCTGTGGCGCCTGCCTAAGGCCTTAGATAGCTTGTTTTAGCTTGCACACATTATTAGGAAACTGTGGATGAGTGAAACCAGGGGTTCTTCTATGTAGACATCTTTGTCTAAGAAATTGCGAGTAAAATGCATTTTGTATATCAAGTTGTTGAACCCATGCTGATGAGGCTGCCACTGAGAGAATTAAGCGAAAGTTGCATGATAATCAAGACCCTTCATTTGAAGGAAACCTTTGCCAACCAATCGGGCCATGTATCGATCTATTGATTCATAATCCATTTACATCCGACGACATTCTAGGATGGAGCTGCTAATTCCCAGGTTCCATTTTTAAGCTAGATAAGCATCTAGTCATTGAGAGCTTGAATCCAGTTTGAGCATGCAAGGTTGTTGTAAATTGTAATGTTAGATGGTGTTGTAATAGAACATTCAACATTGTATGCACCAGGTTTAGACGAAACGAAGTGCAACTGATGGAGTTGAAAGATTTTTTTTAGAAATTGAAGTTTTCTCTTCACCTAAACTTCTCTACGTAAACATTATGATCGATTAGTTGTTCTACAATAATAATATTTTTCTTCTTATTTATCATTACATCCTAATTTTTTTCAAGCGTAAATGACCTAGTCATATTTTTTCTAATTTCCTACTGGACAATCTTCTTACAATAATATGATCCATGTCACAGTTGTCTCCATCGTCATTGCTACCGCCATCAATCATGTTTGAGTATGTATTAAGTGTTTATCGAACTTCATTGACATTAAACTTCATTGAACATGTCAAAATTTTATTGATCTCATATTGAGTATCTATCAAGAATTATATAAAAAAAGATGTTATACATGTCTATGTTTAACACCCTCGAATTGGGAAAGAACAACTAAATAAAACTTTTGATAATACATCCAAAATAATAGAATTTCTTTCTATAAACCAATACGAGAAATACCTCAACAATTATAATCCAAGTCTTAATACAAATGCTAAGTTCACATCGGGTGTTACTTAACTCAAGTACAAAATGCTATTCCTCAAAAACCAATGCGGCAGACTTTACTTAACCAATTCACCTCTCGAGCACACTACTAGCACTCGATCTTTCGCAGTGTCACTAGGGCTACTCCCTACCTATACCTGTTGCACATGCTAACAAATAAAAAGGGTTAGGCTAACGCTAGTGAGTTCAAGAGTTTATAACATGATTTAAATAATTCTTTGAATGAAAGTTTGCGACATATATTATGATTTCCAAAAGAGTTTATGAGAAAGATGTAAATGACTCATTTTCCAACGCACACAAAATCTATGAGAGAAGTTCCCAAAATGTATAAAGCATTTTCCAAAATGAATTCCAATCTCAACTCACTCAAAACGTGAATAAAATCCATATTATGCGAAACCTTCAAACACGGTTGATGACATAATACTCAACCCATAAATCATGGAAGAACTATCCATATAAATATAATTTTCACCAAAAACATGATACGAACCAATACTCACGCGAACGTAAAATGTAATGAAGTCCAAATACCATAATTATGGAAATGACATGCTTCATTCAACTTTAATATACATGGAGGGAAATCCGATATTAAAGTCATCAATTGCAGTCAATCGCACAAGACCAACGATAAAAAAACAAGGACACATAATATCCCAAGTAATGTTGGTCGACGACGGGGGAGATCCGTATCCATTGAGAGTGGAGGAACACAAATGTATGTCACTCATACAATGTTAATCGTACGACACTTTACGACATAAAAGCCCAAGTGTAATAACCGGGTATATTATTGGTTTATTTATTTTCATTATTTTGATTTTAAGAGAGGTTTGGGATTAATATTATGGAGTTATAAGTTAAAGGAGTATACTTTAGTTTTATTTGGAAGTTTAAGGTTATGTTTTGCCAAATAGGATAAGTTTGGGGTTTGATTAGTCATTTTAACCAAACCCCCATCCCCCCACCGCCACAAACACCTCAAATAGGAGGTGTCTCCTTTGACATCATTCAGTAATATCTAAGTGTGGGTGTATGTGTGTATTGTGATAGAGAGAAAAGAGAGAGAGAATCAAAAAGGGGAAAAGAAGGAGAAAGAAGCAAAGGTTCAGTTGGGTATTAAGATTCAGTCCAAGAAATACAAGGTAAACAATCTTGCAAATCCTCTTGTTCTATGTTTCTTAGTTTGCTATGAGTTTGAAGTAAGTTTTGATCAAATCAGTAAGAAACTCCATCCTCTTTGCTTGGCAATCTCCATTTTTCTATGGTTTGAGTTTTGAGCTTTTTGGTTTTTGAAATCATGAATCATTGGATGGGTTTTAGATGGATTTTGTTAGATTAAATGGTGTTTTGTGGTTGGGTATTTATGGGGAAAGGTTTAGAACATCCATTATTTCATTTTGAAGGCTTAAAAATCGATTTGGGATGAATTGGGGTTGAGAAGGGTGAGTTTTCGGATGATTTTCAAGTGCAGGTGCTCCGCGCTACCTTGGTGCTAGTAAACTAGCGCCAGAAGGCGCGCCAAGCACTGTTTCAGCATTTTTCAGTTTTTGTTTCTTGCGTACCGGAGTCGTTTTAAGGCGTAATATAGGGGTATGGGTACTCGTTTTGAGTGTAAAATAGAATTTGAACACATTGAACATATTTGTAAGTGCCAATTACAAACCCAAAGTCTTTTGATTGATGTCGGTTGTCCCGTTTCTAGCTCGGTTGTGTTTCGGGAGTGTCCGGTGAGTTGTTAAGGTTGTCAATTGTCGTAGCGAGTCTTGTATACATATAAGTATGTGGATTTTATCAATATGTATATATTATATACAAGTTCGGTTACCCCTCGTCAGTGTGGCTTGGGTGGTGTTCGGTTGTGGCGTTAATTGCCGGTTTTGCTCTTTGGTATCGTTTGCGCGTGTGTGGCTTCAAACTACCAACACAGTGAGTTTTTCTTTAAAATGTTTTCAAATGGAATACATATATGTGATTAAATGTAATATTGTGCATATAGTGTTTATATGAGTATTACATTGTATGGGTACTAGTTGGCCGGGCTTAGGACCGGTGAAAGTTGGCTGTACAGAGGGACAGTGGTGTTGGCTGTATTTAGTACAGCGGTGTAAATTAATTAATTGGCTTGCTACCAATTAATATGGCCAAGGAAAAGAAAGGAGAAAGAGATGAAAAGTTACATGATGTATGAGTCATAATTGGTATTCTTATGTGAATTATGTGTATGATGTTGTGCAAATGTTTTCTTTAACTAACGGGGATTTTCTCACTAGACCTCAAGGTCTAACCCTCATTTTTGTTTTAAAATATGTTTTCCAGGTCATGGAGCAAACAAAAGACAATGATAGAGTTTATCATGTTTAGCTTTTGTGGAAAATGAATGATTATGAAGATTCCAGTTGTATTTAGTATCTATTATGTATTTTACTTTATTCGAAAAAGTTTGTACTGTAAAGACCTAATTGTAGAATCTAAGGGACCGTATTTGAAATATAATATGTTATTTTGAGGTAAAATATATGTATTTTGTGTGTTGGGATTAAGGGACGTTACAAATGGTATCAGAGCCCTAGTTTAAGGGATTTATGTATTAGTATCTGTACCTAGACTTAAACTGCATGTGAAGTAGGATGTCCCTATTATTTTAGAACCTTGGAATATTAAGTATAACAAGGTAGAAAGAACATCATGTAAGGTAAATTCGAGTTACACCTGGCCAGTGTAATTGTGAACTTACAGTTACATGTTTGGACTGGAATACCTTATTATATGGGGTATGTGCTTATGTGTATATTAACCTTGTTGAAATCTACAGAGTGGCAAGTCGGTCTCGACACATGGATAGAGACGAAGACATGTATATTTATATAAACTCTACACGTGCTAAAGTGCTATTTGAATTCGGTGCAAACCGATTAATTGTGTTTTCAATCTTTTGTTGCTTATTTGCATTAGAAAAGAATTTGATAATTGTGTTGGTAATATAGATAGGAGTGGAGTGCCTATTAAGTTATTTTTGATAATCTTGTTGGAATTTGAGGTAGTAGTAAGTATAGGATGGTGTTGGAATTTGATTTTGTTAAAACTTTCGATTAGGTAACGATAAGTGATCCTTGGTAATTCGGAATATATTGGAATAAGTAGTTATGATGAAAGAAGAGATTGTCGGGTGATTGATTTAAAGTTTTCATTTGTTAACAAATTTTATATTGGGGATATATGAATTATTTGTGATGAGGCTTAGTAAGAGTGTAGGTTTGGAAGCATTTGGTGTGAAAAGAGGTTGGTTCTAATTTAGTAAGAGTGTAACAAATATTTTGGATGATATCGAAATTAGTATGTTTATTCATTATGATATTGCTTGAGATAAATTTAAGTGAGAAATCAAGGATAATCGAAACTAGAAAGTGGTTGGTAGTTTAATTTGGAATGATTGATCTAACACTTGCAATTGTTAGCAATTTTCAAATTGAAGGTGCATGTTAGAATTTTGGAAAGATATTGCGAAAGTGTAGAATGTAGCGTTGTGTAAAATTCAGTATTTCAAACGCTAGGTTATGCCTCCAAATGTTAAAGTTTATGTTATAAATAAAATTTCAAATGTGTTAGATGATTTGTGATATATATATAATTTTGTGCTAATCGAGGCACGAGGTGAAATAAAGATGTACTGATTTTGTTAATAAGATGTTTTTATGGTTGTTATATTTTGGGGATGGGTGTATAGTGTGGACCCAAATTGTTTATTATCGTTTTGAAAGATGATGTTAATGATATTTGAGAAATGAAAAAGCGTGTGGTTGTTTCGAGCATGAATGTGATTTCGGATTAACTCGGTTAAATTCCTGATTTGAGGTGTGGTGAAATTATTGGTGAAGTATAATAATTGTGGGAATTGGGTGTGTGCGATTGGTTTAGAGGTGAAAGAAAGCTAGCTCATAGGATCGGTCTAGAGTAAGCACTTCCTAATGAGCTATCCTTGGGGAAACGTGTTTTATGTTAAGAAGAGAGTAGAAGAAAATAGTCGAATGTAATGATCGGGGTGAAGGACCATGCGATAGGGCGTGGTAGTAGTACGAGAGTGATGTTGTGGCAAGTGTGGAAATCAATTGTAATCTAAGGTTCGTAGTCGGTGTAATTAATGCAAGAAAGTGTTGTCTGTCTTAGATGTATTTTTGGATTAGAGAAGTGACGGTAGAGTTGGGGATGACCTATGGAGGAAAGTTCAACTACGGATTAAGGTGATACTCCAAGTTGATTTTGTAATCTATTGGGGAGTAGAATGTCGTTATTTTTGGAGGGTTGGATTGTTGGGACATTTTAGAGACAGTGATCGAAGGTGCAGTGTGTACAGTCAGCCGATGCCAAGGGAAAAGGTAGAGTACTTAGTGTAATTTATTGCTTTCTAGAACATAGGAGTATGTATGCTAGATTTCCTGGTGCTTATTACACTTTGCTGCACGACTATTGCTTGCTAGTAGGAATTTATGCTAGTCCTGATAGGTTGTTAAGTGAATGCCTTATAAGTGGTATACAGTAGAAACTAAATAACCTTAGAATGTTTGATTTAGTTCTATTGCGCAGCTCTTGTTTGAGTCTAACCGTCGTGGGATAGAATCTTTTATTCGAATGTCTATCTGATTTCACACTGTATGCGTCTGTGCATTCGCGAGGCGACTCGTCATGACTAGTGGAGATTCCGTCATAGCAAGGGTAGTAGGATGAGGTGAACCTGGAGTCTAGATGTGTGAATGTTATTGGTATGATTGATCTGAGATAATATACCTTGTTTGTATCACACGGGTTTTCTTCTTGGAATAAGAGTTGTTTTAGTTAGGAGGGTACTAAATTATTGGTATGCGCCTTGGTATTGAAGGGTTACGCTTAGTGAGAGTTCATTCAGCCTTTCCCGTGTTGATTCTGCGGAAGGGTTTAGCCGAAGCAAGTAAGGTTGTACCGTTAGAAAACACCAGATTGGATTGGAGGATTTAAGTTGTAAAATGGATTTATATTATTAAGTGTTATGATTAGTGTCATGAATTTTTACGGAGTTGTGATGAATTCTTTTCGGCTTAGTTTTGTAGTGAAATTATTATATGATGATTTGGTAATTATATTAGTTGGGTAAGGTGAGACCGGTGTTGATAAATTTCAACTGCGGAGTGGTTTAAGTGAAACAAATGTCTAAAGGTTTGTGTTAGTATTTTTGGTGCTAAGTTGGAGATGTGAGGAATTGATGTGATAGCGAGTTTGTTATTTTATCAAGAATGAATTAGTATTGATATTTGGATAGAAGTCGGTATGAGTTATGGTGGTGAGGTTATTGAGATAATTGAAATGTTTGAGATTGTGTTTTGCTGATATTCGAGAAATTAAGTTGCTATTTAGACTTTATTTTAATTTGATAAATGATTTGGTGTCAAGTACAATTAAGCATTGAGGTGAGAGTATTGCGGTTATACTATGCTAGTATAAGAAATGGAAAAGATAGAATGAAGTTTACGGGTTCGATAAAATTAAGAAATTTTCTGTGATATAAAGTGATTCGTGTTGAGTATATTCTATTCCATGAAAGAGTATAAGAAATAGGTTGTATTTGCTAAGCAAGTTTTATATTGAAAGTATATGATTACGTTTTAGAGTTAGTATCGTAAAAGTGTAGAACACGACGTTTGTAGTAAAAGGCCGGTGAGGTTAAAAGTAGTATTAGCGTGGTAATTGTCCCGAGTAAGCATAGAATGTTGTGTTATTTGGATTAGATTCGTATGAGTAAAAGTTATTTCTTTTTATGAGATAAGTGAATTTTCGAGTTAATTTGAACCTTTGTTGGATTTGATTATTGAGAAAGTATCGTTGTTTTAATGGGGCGAAATTCTTGTGAGAAATTAAAACTCTTGATGTTTTGGGTTGAAATATTGAAGTAGGAAAAAAATTTGGTAAACTAGAAGCAGTAAAGCGGTTGGTCTAGTAAAAAGTCCTTTGGGAGTTCCGTAAACACTTTGATGTGTTCAAAGAATGTGATATCAATTCGATAATAGTTACCCTCTTTTGTTGCTTGACTGAATTCCGGGACGGAATTCTTTTAAGGGGGAGATGTTGTAATAACCGGGTATATTATTGGTTTATTTATTTTCATTATTTTGATTTTAAGAGAGGTTTGGGATTAATATTATGGAGTTATAAGTTAAAGGAGTATACTTTAGTTTTATTTGGAAGTTTAAGGTTATGTTTTGCCAAATAGGATAAGTTTGGGGTTTGATTAGTCATTTTAACCAAACCCCCATCCCCCCACCGCCACAAACACCTCAAATAGGAGGTGTCTCCTTTGACATCATTCAGTAATATCTAAGTGTGGGTGTATGTGTGTATTGTGATAGAGAGAAAAGAGAGAGAGAGAATCAAAAAGGGGAAAAGAAGGAGAAAGAAGCAAAGGTTCAGCTGGGTATTAAGATTCAGTCCAAGAAATACAAGGTAAACAATCTTGCAAATCCTCTTGTTCTATGTTTCTTAGTTTGCTATGAGTTTGAAGTAAGTTTTGATCAAATCAGTAAGAAACTCCATCCTCTTTGCTTGGCAATCTCCATTTTTCTATGGTTTGAGTTTTGAGCTTTTTGGTTTTTGAAATCATGAATCATTGGATGGGTTTTAGATGGACTTTGTTAGATTAAATGGTGTTTTGTGGTTGGGTATTTATGGGGAAAGGTTTAGAACATCCATTATTTCATTTTGAAGGCTTAAAAATCGATTTGGGATGAATTGGGGTTGAGAAGGGTGAGTTTTCGGATGATTTTCAAGTGCAGGTGCTCCGCGCTACCTTGGTGCTAGTAAACTAGCGCCAGAAGGCGCGCCAAGCACTGTTTCAGCATTTTTCAGTTTTTGTTTCTTGCTTTCCGGAGTCGTTTTAAGGCGTAATATAGGGGTATGGGTACTCGTTTTGAGTGTAAAATAGCATTTGAACACATTGAACATATTTGTAAGTGCCAATTACAAACCCAAAGTCTTTTGATTGATGTCGGTTGTCCCGTTTCTAGCTCGGTTGTGTTTCGGGAGTGTCCGGTGAGTTGTTAAGGTTGTCAATTGTCGTAGTGAGTCTTGTATACATATAAGTATGTGGATTTCATCAATATGTATATATTATATACAGGTTCGGTTACCCCTCGTTAGTGTGGCTTGGGTGGTGTTCGGTTGTGGCGTTAATTGCCGGTTTTGCTCTTTGGTATCGTTTGCGCGTGTGTGGCTTCAAACTACCAACAAAGTGAGTTTTTCTTTAAAATGTTTTCAAATGGAATACATATATGTGATTAAATGTAATATTGTGCATATAGTGTTTATATGAGTATTACATTGTATGGGTACTAGTTGGCCGGGCTTAGGACCGGTGAAAGTTGGCTGTACAGAGGGACAGTGGTGTTGGCTGTATTTAGTACAGCGGTGTAAATTAATTAATTGGCTTGCTACCAATTAATATGGCCAAGGAAAAGAAAGGAGAAAAAGATGAAAAGTTACATGATGTATGAGTCATAATTGGTATTCTTATGTGAATTATGTGTATGATGTTGTGCAAATGTTTTCTTTAACTAACGGGGATTTTCTCACTAGACCTCAAGGTCTAACCCTCATTTTTGTTTTAAAATATGTTTTCCAGGTCATGGAGCAAACAAAAGACAATGATAGAGTTTATCATGTTTAGCTTTTGTGGAAAATGAATGATTATGAAGATTCCAGTTGTATTTAGTATCTATTATGTATTTTACTTTATTCGAAAAAGTTTGTACTGTAAAGACCTAATTGTAGAATCTAAGGGACCGTATTTGAAATATAATATGTTATTTTGAGGTAAAATATATGTATTTTGTGTGTTGGGATTAAGGGACGTTACACCAAGTGTCCCATACGACGCCTTTCAAGACACACCCAAAGAGACAGCTGACCTTAGCGGAATATTACCAAGAATACCACCAAAGGCTCGGCACAAGCGGGGATACAACCATGGCATTGCCCCGACATGGCGAAGGTCATAAACGCCCGTTAATCATACCTAACAGCTCAACCGGACTCAACCCTTCTAGTGTACCCTTGAAAAGTAAAGGTCATAAAACATGGGGCCCAGTCAAATCCTTTGTTAGTGCATAAAATGTATTCAAGATTTAATGTGTATTTGTATAAATGTAAAGAGTCAAATACAATAGTCAATAGTCAAAGTAAGGGTGTTGATAGTCAAAGTCAAAGTATTAAGTGAGATAGTCAAATGTATAAATAGGTGTTTGTAAGGGAATTGTAAAGTGTAGTTCATTGTATACGTGAGTGGACAATATAGAGGGATGGCATCTTAGATAGAGAGTTTAGAGAGAGAAAGTACATCTAAATCCCATTATTGTATCTTTCTCTCAATCTATGAAGAATCTCATTGTTCTTGCATTGTTACTTGATTAGATCTGGAATCACAAGTGGTATCAGAGCTAAATCAGATCTGATTATGCTTAAATTGAAGAAATTTTTGTCAATTTTTGAAGAAAATTGAAGGTTTTGGGTTTTTGAGATTTTTCTTGAAAAATCTTCAAAAATTCGGAATTCGTGTGTGTTTTTGATTGATTTCAGTTCACAATTTGATACAACTTGTTGTTTGAAACGATTTTAAATAAAATGTGTTGATTCTAAACAACAAATTGTGATTTTGATTTTTTTTTAGATATTACTGTTCAATGAAAGTTTTCTGGAGTGTTGATCGATCTTGCATACTACGTGTTTTTGTTCCACAGATCACATTCATTTTTCGGTTTAGAACATGTTGTTGTTTTCAGAATCAAATTTCAGCAAAGAAATCATAATGGTTGAAAATGATGCAGGTCGATTTGGTTGTTGAATCCATCATCGAGATGGTTATTGATTTCAGTTTTTTGTTGAGATTTGGTTGTTGAATCCATCACCATTCGTTTCGGTTTGGAATTTTGATCGTCCTACAACTTTCAGAATTGAAAACCGTCGAGAAAACAAGGAGGTTTGTGGTTTGAAAGTGTTTGCCGGAAAAGTCCCCGGATTCTGGGTTTGTGGCCGGAAAATTCATAAGTGTCGGACATTAGATTCATAACTGTCGGACGTTGATACTTCATAACTGTCGGACATCATTTTTTATTCGGACAAGAACTCTTAGTCGGACAGATCTGGATGAATTCTTAGTCGGATAATTCTGCTAGTCGGACACAACTTGGCCGAAAAAACGTGACCGGAAAACAACGTGGTCGGACATTTTTTCTTGTCGGACGAAACTTGATTTAACAATTGATAGTTGTTTGTTTGACGATCTAAAAACACAAAGAAACAGAATTGATTGCTAAATGAAGCTGAAAAATCGAAAGTGGATCATGAGCCGGCGTTGAAATCGTGATAGAGATGGTGATGCAAAGTAACCCTACTTAACGGACTTCCGTTAAGTCCGTTACATTTTCAGTCCTTTTCCGTTAGTCCAGTTAGTTCGTTATTTTCTTTACATTTTTGGTCCTTTTTGTTAAGATTAGTCGTTAGTTTTGTTAAGTGTTTAGGTAGTTTTAGGAACTGTCAGATTTAGGGGCTGTTTGGTTGGTTTTTCATTAAGTCCTGTATGAATATAGATGTCTGTCTCGATTTATCTGTCTGTCTGGATTCTGATATCTTGCTGTTTGTTTGTTGTGCTGAACAAACGATCTGAACGTCAGAAATGACTATTTTACCCTCGTTGCAATCACACCCACATCAAAGTCACAAAAACCCATAAATTTCAATATACTTTGTATATTAGTGATTAACATCATTTAAATATGAAACATTATTCCAAACATGAAGATCCATCACCTGTTGAGATAGATCAATTGAACCAACATTTACAATATCCATCAAGATCCACAAAACAATACAAGAGAACCAATTAAAACATGGAAAAGAATCAAAATTACAAAGGATAATTTCTTTGAGGCATTTCATCAAACAAATTATGAGTGTCACCTCCACCTTTTTGTTTCTCCTTCAACTCAAGAACCTGTTCCTAAAAACATGGAAAAGAATCAAAATTACAAAGGCTAATTTAATAGAAGTAGAAAAAGAAGTCATGAAGATGATGATTGGTTCATAAATCAATTAAACACAAAAATAAAAAACAAAGCATGAATTGCATCCAGAACCACTAAGCATCCAGAACTAGCCAACCATCCACACCTGCTAAACGTCGATTTCTGCAAACCATATAGAACATGCTAACCTTCGATTTCTGCAACTCCTTCGATTTCTTTCTTCACCCATCCTTCGATTTCTTCATATTTTACATGTCTCGTCGTATACCTGCCGCTGGAATATGAAGCATGAATGATCGGAAAAGCCGCTGGAAGAAGCCGCCGCTGGAAGAAGCAGCCGGTGGAGAGCACCGGTGGAAGAGCGCCAGTGGAAGAAGTAGCGATGTGGAGGATTTCATGTGAGGCCGTGAGGGAGGCCAGTGAGTAGTTGTAGGGTTTTGTGGGAGGTATCTGATTTGTTTAATGTGAGGGGTAAAATGCGGAAAATCATGTCTGTCCAAATAAAGCTACACCATTTCATCTTAGCGAATAAGTCATCATTTTTTTCATTAAGCCACTACCAAACACCTCTATATGACTGACCGAATAAGCTATACATGTCATTAAACTCATTAAGTCAAAAACAAACAGGCCCTTAGTCCCTGTAGTTAATCTTTGAGTTTACTTCATTTTTAGTCCCTATAGTTTAGGTTTCAGTTTATTACATTTTTAGTCCTTGTAGTTTAAGTTTAGAATTTTTACAGTTTTGGTCCTTGTACTTAGTGTTGTAAGATTTTTACACTTTTAGTCTCTAGACTTTTATTTTTAAGAATTTTCATTTTTAGTCCTTTGAGTTTTATATTTCTAGTTTTTGTCATTTTTAGTCCTTGTCTTTTATAAGTCTTAAGTAAGCAAGTCTTAAGCAAGCAAGTAATTAGAGAGCTTATTGTAATATTCTAGAAAGAGAAAATCTAGAAAGAGAAAGCTTCATACCTATGTAATATCTAGATTTTCTCAAGATCAATGGAAGAATTCATGATTACCTAATAGATCTGGTGTTAACAATTGTTAAAAATTATAAGTCTTAGTATTTTACACTTTTAGTCCTTATCTTTCGTTTTAGTTTCATACTGTCATTTTTAGTCACTATTTTTGGTAATTTTTCATTTTTTGTCCGTTTATCAATTTTTACTAACTTTTGCTCGAAACTGATATATTTTTCTTACTTTTTGCAGGTTTGTCGATTTAAAGTCCAGTATTCCGCATTAATTTTTCGAAATTAATTTTTGAACGACAAATTTTATAATTTGTTATTCAAGTTTTAATTTTGGATATTTTTCTGACTTTAATCGATTTTTCTCTAATTATCGTGTGTGCATAATTCTACTTCTCACGAAGTATCTGACAACGATCATTCTTAATCTTTTCAGGTAACAATGCCTTATTTTGATTCAGAAGACGAGATGTATTGCCTTATGCAATTACCTGTTCGTACACGAGACAAAATTAAAGCTTTAGAAAGAAAGGTTGAAGAACTTGAGTTCAACTCAAAAGTTAGTGATGAACAAAAGGCAAAAGTTTTTCAAGAAAAGTTTGAAAAGGATATGAAATCTTCGGATTCTCAAATATCTGAACTTAAAAAGACAATCAAGGATTTGGAAGAAAAGCATAATGAGAGCGAACTTTCTTTGAAAAATATTACCACTCAAAACACAGAGTTTTTGAATAAAATTGAAGTTTTGGAAAAGAAGTTGTATTTGAGAGGTCAAACTGAGCAAACAATCCACATGAACAAACCAAGGCGTGTGAGTTCTGTTAACAAATATTGGATACTTGGTTACGAAAACCCCAAACATTTGGCCAAAGCAATCTTTACATTACCAACATTGTATGATTTCAAATGTCTAAGATATGCAAGATACTGGTCCGAGTTTGAAATTCCTTGGACACGTGAAAAGGAAACTTTATAAGAGGAATCGATAAAAGGTCATCAACAAAACATATACAACTTCCATTTTGTTATACTCGAGAGACTGAGAAAATTCTAAACAATCCAAATGGAACACTTTCAAACGATTATTTTGATATCTAAGCTACAAAGCTAAACACCGAACAAGTTTTTGAAGATAAAAGATATGTTCCAACGTCGGTTTTAGAAGGGAGAATTTGTGAACTTGGAATCTCCATTCTAGAACAAAGAATCAAATTTGAATTTGAAAAGGACTTACTTTCAGCTGTTTATTCAACTAGCTTTAAGGAACTTTCTTCTAGTTTCAAAGATGAGGTGGAAAAGGAGACTGTTATTATTGAAAAATCTTTGATTAAAAAGTTTTCTGTTTCATCAAAAGCCACTTTTGATGCTAAATAAAAAGTTGATAAAAAATGTATCAACTTTCTAAGAAAGTGCTGGATCTTGAGAATATTCTACTCTCTGAGCATAACCAATTTGAAAGTGAAAAAGCAAATTTTACAAAGGAAAGCAAACTTCTTGAAGAAAAGATTTGTGAACTTTCTCAGAACGTGAAGACATTGGAAAATGCTTTAGAAAAAGAAAGAAATAATCTTACAAATGAAAGAAAGATGTCTGATTTTGTGAAAGTTTTCAATCTTGAGCGTGAACAATTTGAGAACGAGAAAGTCGTTTTTGAAATTGAAAGACAATCTTTAGAAGAGAAAATAAGTGAGCTTTCTCAAGAAGTAAATGAATTGGAAATTGCTTTGGAGAAAGAAAGAAAAGAATTTGCTTCTAAGACTTGGTTTACTCCTGATTCTTCTTCATTTAAAAAGGATTTTGAAGTACACAATTTGGATTCAGATTCTGATTCTAAGGATTTTCAACCTAACCCTATTTGTAAAGAAAGAAAAGAGTTTGCAAACAACAAGTGGGTTATTTTTGAAAATTCTTCTTTTGAAAAGGATTTCGATTTTCATTCTACCCCTGTTTGCAAGGAGAATTTAAAGCCTGAAGTTTGTGACAAAGGAACAACTTGTGAATTTGATGTCTCAAAGAAGCTTCCTGACCATAATGCTTTGATAGATGAAAAGAAAGTTATTTTTGAGAAGGAAAAGAAAGCTCTTGAACTTAAATGCATAAAACTTTCAAAACAAATTTCTGATTTTGAGAAAGTTTTATTTCTTGAAAAGGAAAAGCTTGAGAAGGAAAGAGTCGATTTTGATAGTGAAAGAATTTTTTTTGAATCAAAGTCTGCTGAGCTTTCAAAGAAAATATCTGAATTGGAATTGTTGTTGGAAAAATAGAGAAAAGAGTTTGGTAAAAAGAAGAGTGTTTTTGAAAATGAAAAGAAGAGTTTTCAAAAGAAAAGCATGGAAATTTTCAAAGACATATCTAAGAACAGTTTTGATGAAGAAAGAAACATCTTTAAGGTTGAAATTACAAAGCTTACAAGGAATTTATCTGCTTTAGCAACGGAAGCTATGACAGAGCAGAAGATCAAATCTGATCTACAAAAAGCTTTTGATATGAATGTCCAAGAAAGGAATGTTATGTCCGATAAAGTTCAGCAATTGGAAGCAATTAAGATCAGAGTTAAATCATCTGAACAATTTAGTGCCGATACTATTGTTCAATCGCCGTATGATGGTTCAACTGATTCTGATTGTTCGTCAACGACTGCTTCTGGTTCTGTTCATGAACATTCTTCTATTTCTTCGACAATGTCTGTCAAATCAAAAGATCAGATGCGTCCTTCTAATCTTTTCTACAACCATAATGCTACAAGTTCAGATATACCTATCTTTAAGCCTGTAAAGATGGAATGGAAGGTAAAAGGATCTACTCCTGGAAAAGATACTCCGAAATCATCTGTTCCTCCACCGACGGTGAACAAAAAGAACAATGCTCACAAAGGTAAGTCTTTTGCTAAACCTAATCCTATATATTCTGCAAATCATTTGATTAGGTTGGCACAAAAGCAACTTTGTTGTTCTTCTTGTGGAACTCATGATTTTGTAAAGCAAGAAAATGTTCATTTTTTGTATGGTACTTATAATATTTCTTCAAAAAGAAATGCACTTAACAAGCCAGGACCCAAGTTTCGTTGGGTACCAAAATCTACTTAATCTGTTTTGCAGGTTCATCATGTGTAGTGCTGAGTGACAGAACTATAGCAAACACATGGCTGGAAAACAGAAGAGAAGTTTGCAATTTGAAGAAGAGTACCTATACTGAATTTTATGCATAATTTCAGGGGGAGTAATTCTAATTTTTTCATACATTTTGTGCTTATTGATAAATCTTTCTATATGCTTCTTTGTAGGGGGAGCATACACAATAATGGTTTCTAAACACATCAGTTTAGAATCCGAATTTCAAAGAGTTATGGTTTCTGAATAATTCAGTTCAGAACCCGCACTTCAACGAGTTTGACTTCTAAACACATCAGTTTAGAACTCGTACTTTATTGTTTCAGATTTTGAGGGGGAGCTTATATGATTTTTAATCAGTCTATCATAATTTGAGGGGGAACTTAAACGTTTAACTGTAAGTATCTTCTGAACTCAATCTGAGATTGTTTGAAAGAAGAACGACTTTCAAGCATGAAAAACATTTTGCTAAATGTTCAAACCACTTCTCGATTCTCAAACAGATTTTATGAATTTAGAAGTGTGATTTTAAATGTTTTTTCTCTCTATATATATATATCTCGGATTATCGTAACATCAATTTCTGTCCGTGTGTTTCCAAAGATTAATACTTGTGTATTATCTTTTCTATACTTTCAAGTATTCTTACACACCGGTACAGCTTCATATTGACTTTGTTATTACCATGTCTCAAAACGAAACAATTTTTCGATGATAATACTCCCGTTTGAATTTTCAAATTTTGTTGAGCATCATATTCATTTCAGCGTAAGACTTAAGCGTTTCATTCAAAGATTGTTTATATTTGTTCATATAAACAACATTCAATTCTTTGATACCCTAAACCTTACATGATTATCATTCATGTTTTTTTGATCTGATTGATACATTGTCAGATTCTCAAACAAGTCTTTCGAATTCATTTCATTCTTTAATATTCTTGTTTTGATAAATCTTTAAAGTTCAAATGCTCAAATCTTCATGATATTATTGAGGAGCATACATTCTGATGGCAATGTTAATCAAATGCCGAGATTCATATTTGTTCAAGCTAAACTGTTGAACAACACATCATTTTTAGGACAAAATTTTCATGGGAATCAGTGTGAGATATTAAAGAACTTCTATGGATCCACGTTAACCAGTGTTTCCTACTCAAGAAGTTATCATTGAGTGATTGAGGGGTGAGGGGTCGAAATCAAAGAGTGGGGGAGATTACTCATACGGTTGAGTATCTCATTGTGCCGAGGTAAAATGTAAATGAGAGTTTGGTTAGAAGTGAGTGGATTAAAAACAGAAAGAGGGTGTGAGAATAGAGTTAAAAGAATAAGAGAACTCTGCACTGTCCACTTTCTATGCCGGGCAACCACATTACTGATTGGTTCACATTCTTTGGTGACCATCATTGAAACATGCAACTAGCCCAAGCCAAATCTTGCGTTAACCCCACCAGTTACTCATTTCTTTCTCAACAAAGAAATGTTTCAATTTTCTTCGGGACGCAACATATTATCTATCTAATCTTCATTTGGAAGGTTTGGATATTGAAAAAGAAGGAAGTTTACCCCACCTTCGCTCTTCATTCATGCACATTGAGTCCGTGGAAACTTGTTGCTGTCTCAACAGTTTACACAATTTGAGCCTATAATTTTCAAGCATAAGTTGCTTCAGTCATTTCTATACTTGCAAATCACACAAGGAATATGTTTTCTTGTCATAACGTTTATAGAAATTCATTTGTGGTTTTTCGATGATTGAATGGAAGCCCTGGAGGAGTGAACATCAACAAGCTCCTTTCCAAAGTGCTTTCGTTGTACTAAGTGGCTCCGTGTAACTTACAGGCATTTTAACTGATTCATTAGTTGTTTCAGGGTTACTACTTTCATTTTGTCTGAATTTGAAAAGATTCGCATAAATATTTTTGGAATTGGCGGTTATTCAGATCGAAAGGAGGAGATTGTTATTGGTATTCAAATACTGCTGAAATTGATTTTGAAGTTTTGATGATCATGATGCTCACAATCATCAAAAAGGGGGAGAGCATGTGAAAGTTAAGGGGGAAAACATATGAAGGTTTCAATTTCAGGATAAAGAGAAGTTTTTATTGAAGTCAAGAAGTTCGAGTTAAAAGGTTTCAAGATATTTCGAGATGATTCGACAAAGAGTTCAAAGGTCAAAGATGTTCGTTGTTCAAGAAGTGAAGATACACAGTTCAAAGCTCAAAACCCCTTCAAAGCTTAAAAGCCATTTCATGTTCAAAGACTGAAGATATATGTCAAATCTCAAAGATGCAAAGATCCGTGCTACAATGTTTCAAAGATTCGTATTACAAAGATCAGTGATACGGAGATTCAAAAAGATGAAGATTTTGCTTGAAGACTTTGACCTACACCGCAAAAATGTGAAGTTTGCGATTCGAGACTTTGATGACTATTTGACTTTGAAGATCCAGTTAAAGACTAAAGCAGTCAGATTGGATTTCTGAAGACAACGCTTATTCGAAGATTCTTCAGAGTTATTTTTCGAAGACTGATCTTCCTTCAAAGCGAAGAGGGAGATTGTTCAAAGTGCTAAAGTGTTGAAGATCTGAAAATTACAAAGAGCGGAAGACTATCGTCATCAATTTTTAAATCTTGAATCCATAGGGGGAGATTGTTAGTGCATAAAATGTATTCAAGATTTAATGTGTATTTGTATAAATGTAAAGAGTCAAATACAATAGTCAATAGTCAAAGTAAGGGTGTTGATGGTCAAAGTCAAAGTATTAAGTGAGATAGTCAAATGTATAAATAGGTGTTTGTAAGGGAATTGTAAAGTGTAGTTCATTGTATACGTGAGTGGGCAATATAGAGGGATGACATCTTAGAGAGAGAGAGTTTAGAGAGAGAAAGTAGATTTAACTCCCATTATTGAATCTTTCTCTCAATCTATGAAGAATCTCATTGTTCTTGCATTGTTACTTGATTAGATCTGGAATCACATCCTTCGACACCCAGTCTACAATAACATGACCATCTCGGAATGACTAGAGCACCCGAGCATGTAAATATCCATAATATGCAATAATATGCAATAAGTTGCAATGAATGCAAACCATAAATAAGACTCCACATTGAGCCATCGAAATCGGACAAAATGCCCCCAAGGCTTCCTTAAAGTCAAAACGAGTAAATGCTCAAAACCCATTAGACCCATAAATAACGGCTCTCAAAATATAAACGCATTAAAACATCGTTTAGGTAAACGTATACCATAAAATCCTCATTAACCCAAAACTCGTCACGGATTAATATAAACGGCTTCCCAAAATGGACTCATACTCTTATAATTCTCAAAACGACTCATGACACAAAGTGTGCATTTCTCCCAAATGGTTTATAAAATCAATTATACCCACATGATTAAACATTGAATAAACTCCATGTGAGCAACAAATCATTTAAGGACAGCATTATGATTTCTACACATCAAAATATCCAAAATCCCAAATATGGGTGTTTTACAAACTTTATAAAGTTAAACACTTCAAAAGAGTCAATCTTACCAAATAAGTCAACAATTGATAATTTTAAGTAAAACACACAAATACTTGGAAAATAACATTTTTGGCATGTACAAAGTTTTCACAAATCAACTTGAACTCACCTTGCTAGATTTAGGCTAAATCTAGATTTTCCCCAAACGTAAGCTCCTTTGAAGAAACGCGAATCCTCAAGCCAAATCCTCCAAAAACCTAGATCCATAAGTTTCCAACCATAAATAATCACACCCAACCATAAAGAATTATTCCCCAAACATTTTACATCAAGATCTCAACTTATACCAAAACCCTAAGTTCCATAGATAAATAGAAGAGAAGCTTACCTTAACCATAACTTGAATCCACCAACCAAAATACCTCTAGAATCATCAAGATGAACCATAAACTCCCAATCTTCAAAGTGGAGTGAAAGGGTTGTATGAAACCCTAGAAACTTGATGAATAAGATGAAGTGAAAGAGTTCTATAAAGTTTAAGGTTCATAAAAATGGTGAGGGGTTTGATTTATGGAAGAAGATGAAGAGAAGATGAAGGATTTAGGGTTTGTTGGGAGAAAATCGGTTTAGAGAGAGAGAGAAGTCTGAATTTGGGTGTTGAAGATGAAATGAGGGAAGAAGGAGGGAAAGGGCTTAAAAGCTAACAAAATATCTCATCAGATGCATCGCGGACGTCCGACTGGAAGCCATGCGGACGTCCGGCCTTGCCCTGATCGAAATCCCAATTTTCCCTGTTGCTTCCGCGGACGACCCGCGGACTTCCGCGCTGACGCGGACGTCCGACCCTGCGCCCATGCGGGCGTCCGCAAGTCCGAAATTCAGTTTTTCAATTTTCGGGGTGTTACACTATGTGTTGTCCCCCTTCAAGTTTTGTGGTTAAGTGCTCTATCATTGCCTGAACAAACAACTCTTGGAATCGAAAAACTAACACATGGGTTCTTATGGAGCCAATGAGAGTAGAAAAAGGACAAGCTAAGTCATGTGGACTAAAGTATATTTTTCACGTGGGCATGGTGGTCTTGGTCTCAAAAGAGAGTCTCTAGAGAGGTTAAGGTCCATAATAATGGTGAGGGATTTTATTTGGGGAAGAAGATAAAGAGAAGATGAAAGATTTAGGGTTTGTTGGGAGAAAATCAGTTTAGAGAGAGAGAGAGAAGTATGAATTTGGGTGTTGAAGATGAAATGAGGGAAGAGAGAGGGAAAGGCCTTAAAAGCTAACAAAATATCTCATCAGATGCATCGCGGACGTCCGGCTGGAAGCCATGCGGACGTCCGTCTTTGCCCTGACTGAAATCCCAATTTTCCCTGTTGCTTCCGCGGACGACCCGCGGACTTCCGCGCTGACGCGGACGTCCGGCCCTGCGCCCATGCGGACGTCCGCAAGTCCGAAATTCAGTTTTTCAATTTTTGGGCTGTTACAATCCTCCCAACCTTAGAATGATTTCGTCCTTGAACTCTAGATCCTTACAACCAAAGGCTATGTAACTCAACACCGACCATGTTCCAATAGCTTCTAACTGGAATCTAAATTCCCCCACGCAGACTGCTATGACAAACCTGAAGCAAACCCTTACCAACAATGTCCTCTCAGGTACATTGTACATATGTTCGGGTGAACGCTCCATCTACTGGAATAACTCCCAACTAGATGACTTCGGTTGTCTCCCAACCTTAGATGTTCCATACTTCCCCAATGGCAGATTCGAACTCCTAGTCAATCCATGTCCACCTGCTCTTAGACTTTCTCTCCAAACCCAGTTGCTCCCACTGCTGACTGTCGCTTAATTCTAACGAGCCCTAGTAGACTCCAAATCCTGCGGTCGTCACTTACCCATCGATTATACAGCTCCACGAATACGTCCAAATATTAATCATCAAACTGACAGGTTCTTTTACCACACATGGAAGTCATCCCACCAAATCTACTCATCACAATTGAGCATCTTAAGATCACTACAACCGTTACCATTATTCCTTTAAAATCGGACTACAACCCTCCGAATACACTAACTGTGCTTGGCCTCAAACCCAAACAGTTGACACCTAGTTATACCACCAGGCTTGGACCCCAACAGAAATCCACCCACGAGTCCATTCGTCGAGCATTCCCACAAAACTAAAGTTATCAATACGGTGTCTAAAGGGTCCCTCATGCGAAAATTGACTAAGACCCAAAACAAGGTTGCCGACAAGAACGGTCACCACCAACCTCAATATAAGATACCGCGAATCTAACCCTTCGGTTACAACAAGTACATCGACTCTGCAACCGATACCATCCGGCCTATAGTACCAACACGCGTTAGAATACCCAGCCTTCCACTGTCGAAGTTCCACACACACTTACTTTTAACCGGGGCTACTTAACCTTTCCAAGGTCCTAATGAGCTCAAGGTTTTCAAGTGAATTATTTAACAAATATGCCAATCAGAACTTTTATAGAGATTTTCAACACAAAAGTTTTCATATCAAATTAATCGTACGCATAAAAGCTACTACTATCTACCCAGTAGTTGCGCAAAAATGGACATTCTCGTCCCATATATGAAAATCATCTTGAAAACTGTTTCATCTTAATTTAGGTTATTAACAAAACGCAAAAGCATAATAAACAACTTTTTTGAAATAAACCGCTACGGTCCTGGCACGGATTTATTTATGTCATGCATGTAAAGTAATTTCCTACTTTAAGTAGTGTGCAACAAGGAGGTTTGTACGTATTCCAAAAAGAAGTTTAAACGACATCCGATTCCAAAAATTCCTCCTTTAGCCATAAAATGTCATGAAAACAAGTTCACCCACAAATTTGCACGCGTCGGTTTCTTTTACAAAAACGGTGAAACAATTCATAAAAATACTTTGGTTAAAACATAAAATGATTTGTGTCAGTTCCAAGTTTAAAGACAAAAATCAATACGTTTTCATCATTCAAAGATATCGACTAAAACATCATGAAGAAATCTCAAATTGGAGTATGCAAGCAAACTTGTAACACTTTCCTAGTGATTTTCTTGAAATGAAATAACATGCATCAGATGATTCATACGAAATTTCAAAAGATGAAATTCTTTAAATCAATTTCAAAATTTCCTCATTTGGTCATATAATGACGTATGAGCAAAACCTCTTTGACAAGACTCTCACACATTAATGTGTTTTCTCAAAACTAAGGAGAATAATAGGTGCTTGTAAATGGTGGACACCAAAAAGGGTTTTAGATCGACTTCCAATTTCGAATCATACAAACAGTGCGCATTAATGTTCCGAAAATTTAATTAATTCCACGCACTCTAGATTGAGACAAATGATTTTTCCAAAATCCCCATCACGGAGCATTTACACTAAAAAGTTTTTCACTTGTAATACAAAACGTTAAAATGTCGATGCTTAAAATTTACTCATTAAAACACTCAAAATACACCTTTTCTTTAAAACCAAAAGGTTTACAATTTTCTAAAATGTTCATCAAGCCAAAATTGACCAAATGTCAACGACTCACACATTCATGTTTTCAAAATGTACCGTATCGTAAACCGGGCATAAACCCCACAATCCTAAAACGTATTTTGACCAAATGATCTCCATTTATGCAATAACTGATTAAAACATGCTATTTGTTTATCAAAGTGTCGAGGATGAGTGTATAACAACTTATGCATACCCCTAGGTCAACATAACGCATTTGCGTGAAATGATAATAAAATAATCATCTAATCAAAAGCGTACCAAGCAAATCGTTAAGAAATACAATCATGGTATTTTTTCATGCACTACTTACGTCACGCATAAATCAATCCGAATACTGAACAAGTTGCAACATAATGTGCTAACACAAATCTTTGAAATAGAAATTACGCGACACCAAGGTTCCAAAACTCATCCCTTTTTGGTCGTCTTATGACATAAAAATAATATTTCTCAACAAAACCCGCATGAGACAAAATGCCCAATACAATTCAAAATCAACACACATAATAATTAAAGTATGTGCATTACAAAATTTCACTCACGCGACACAAAACGTCGTAAAACGAAACTCCGTAAAACTCTATGGGCTCAATGGCCTCAAACCAACCAAATGACGCCAAACCTTTCGTCTTCAGAATCATGACTTCGAATGTCAAAATTCCGAAAATTTCATTTTTTTTTGTAATACCATATAAACAACATTGTTCAACCGAACTCACGTTAAATAAATTCTCCAATAAAGCTTGACATAGACATAATGGAAGATAATTTTCCGTCCAACCTTAACATATGTGGAGGAGATCCAATGTTAAAGTCATAAGCCGTAGTCATTTGTCCAACACCTTAAACAACATTAAAACATGGATACCACTTTATCCGAAAGTAACGTTGGACAACAACAAAAATAAAGCAAGTCACAAAGTTTGCAATTTCCCGCAATAAAATGATTTCATGCATGTTCAAAACCATGATTTAAAATCTTGTGTGTGATAAACATTTTTCCGAGATTTTGTAACACAATCCACATGAGGATTTGAAACACAAGAAATAACTGATGCAATTTATCTTAAAAATAAATTTTGTGCATAGCTTAGTCGGCACTCAACGTCTCAAACCATACTCCTCCAAATCCCTCCGGTCACACTACCGTCATCCGGATGCTCAAACCTCTTAAGGCAAAGTTGGGAATTACATCGATTCACCTTACGATTCCTCCTCGAATTAAGGTCGATTCAATAAATCTATGGTTCTAATCCAACCATCAACTTCGACCCGAAACGGTCCACTTAAAGCAATTATCATGCTTATTGTCACCTTAAGTGACTAATACTAAAATCGTCAATCTTTTCCAACGACTACTCGCTTAGAAATTTCTTTACTACCCCAACTGTCATCACATTAAAGTAGTTCAAGTATGCACATGTAACTAGCAGGTTCACCATGACACTGACCAGGTGTCATTATGAACGCACCGTACATGATAATCCTTGCTACTCTCGACGTGATTCTCGTTTCTAGCAACTCCATCGACCTCAAAACATCCTATCTTAAGGTGCCTAATGGTGAATTTCACTTTCAGTTACTTAAAAGAACGCTAGTTTGAGTCTAGGTATCCAAAAATCAACACCTAATTCTCTCAAACTTATGCTCTGATACCAACTTGTAACACCTCGAATTGGGAAAGAGCAACTAAATAAAAATTTTGATAATACATCCAAAATAATAGAATTTCTTTCTATAAACCAATACGAGAAATACCTCAACAATTATAATCTAAGTCTTAATACAAATGCTAAGTTCACATCGGGTGTTACTTAACTCAACTACAAAATGCTATTCCCCAAAAACCAATGCGGAAGACTTTACTTAACCAATTCACCTCTCGAGCACACTACTAGCAATCAACCTTTCGCAATATCACTAGGGCTACTCCCAACCTGTACCTGTTAAACATGCCGACAAATAAAAAGGGTTAGGCTAATGCCTAGTGAGTTCAAGAGTTTATAACATGATTTAAATAATTCTTTGAATGAAAGTTTACGACATAAATTATGATTTTCAAAAGAGTTTATGAGAAGGATGTAAATGACTCATTTTCCAACGCACACAAAATCTATGAGAGAAGTTCCCAAAATGTATAAAGCGTTTTCCAAAATGAATTTCAATCTCAACTCACTCAAAACGTGAATAAAATTCATATTATGCGAAACTTTCAAACACGGTTGATGACATAATACTCAACCCATAAATCATGGAAGAACAATCCATATAAATATAATACTTCACCAAAAGCATGATACGAACCAATACTCACGCGAAAGTATAATGTAATGAAGTCCAAATACCATAAATATGGAAATGACCTGCTTCATTTAACTTTAATATACATGGAGGGAAATCCGATATTAAAGTCATCAATTACAGTCAATCACACAAGACCAACGATAATAAAACAAGGATACATAATATCCCAAGTAATGCTGGCCGACGACGGGGGAGACTCGTATCCATTGAGAGTGGAGGAACACAAAAGTATGCCACTCATACAATGTTAATCGTACGACACTTCACGACATAAAAGCCCAAGTGTCCCATACGACGCCTTTCAAGACACACCCAAAGAGACAGCTGACCTTAGCGAAATATTATCAAGAATACCACCAAAGGCTCGACACAAGCGGGGATACAACCATGGCATTGCCCCGACATGGCGAAGGTCATAAACGCCCGTCAATCATACCTGACAGCTCAACCGGACTCAGCCTTCCTATGTACCCTTGAAAAGTAAAGGTCATAAAACATGGGGCCCGATCAAATCCCGCGACACCCAGTAGACCATCAAATAAAGACTGATCTACGTGCCTATGGATCCAATGCAACACAGTCTACAATAACATGCCCATCCCGGAATGACTAGAGCACCTGAGCATGTAAATATCCATAATATGCAATATATGCAATAAGTTGCAATGAATACAAACCATAAATAAGAATCCACATTGAGCCATCAAAATCGGACAAAATATCCCCAAGACTTCCTTAAAGTCAAAACCGAGTTAGACCCCATAAATAACGGTCCTCAAAATATAAACGCATTGAAACATCGTTTAGGTAAACGTATACCATAAAATCCTCATTAACCCAAAACTCATCACGGATTAATATAAACGGCTTCCCAAAATGGACTCATACTCTTATAATTCTCAAAACGACTAATGACACAAAATGTGCATTTCTCCCAAATGGTTTATAAAATCAATTATACCCACATGATTAAACCATTGAATAAGCTCCATTTGAGCAACAAATCATTTAAGGACATCATTATGATTTCTACACATCAAAATATCCAAAATCCCAAATATGGGTGTTTTACAAACTTTATAAAGTTAAACACTTCAAAAGAGTCAATCTTACCAAATAAGTCAACAATTGATAATTTTAAGTAAAACACACAAATACTTGGAAAATAACATTTTTGGCATGTACAAAGTTTTCACAAATCAACTTGAACTCACCTTGCTAGATTTAGGCTAAATCTAGATTTTCCCCAAACGTAAGCTCCTTTGAAGAAACGCGAATCCTCAAGCCAAATCCTCCAAAAACCTAGATCCATAAGTTTCCAACCATAAATAATCACACCCAACCATAAAGAATTATTCCCCAAACATTTTACATCAAGATCTCAACTTATACCAAAACCCTAAGTTCCATAGATAAATAGAAGAGAAGATTACCTTAACCATAACTTGAATCCACCAACCAAAATACCTCTAGAATCATCAAGATGAACCATAAACTCCCAATCTTCAAAGTGGAGTGAAAGGGTTGGATGAAACCCTAGAAACTTGATGAATTAGATGAAGTGAAAGAGTTCTATAAAGGTTAAGGTTCATAAAAATGGTGAGGGGTTTGATTTATGGAAGAAGATGAAGAGAAGATGAAGGATTTAGGGTTTGTTGGGAGAAAATCGGTTTAGAGAGAGAGAGAAGTCTGAATTTGGGTGTTGAAGATGAAATGGGGGAAGAAGGAGGGAAAGGGATTAAAAGCTAACAAAATATCTCATCAGATGCATCGCGGACGTCCGACTGGAAGCCATGCGGACGTCCGACCTTGCCCTGATCGAAATCCCAATTTTCCCTGTTGCTTTCGCGGACGACCCGCGGACTTCCGCGCTGACGTGGACGTCCGACCCTGCGCCCATGCGGGCGTCCGCAAGTCCGAAATTCAGTTTTTCAATTTTCGGGGTGTTACACTATGTGTTGTCCCCCTTCAAGTTTTGTGGTTAAGTGCTCTATCATTTCCTGAACAAACAACTCTTGGAATCGAAAAACTAACACATGGGTTCTTATGGAGCCAATGAGAGTAGAAAAAGGACAAACTAAGTCGTGTGGACTAAAGTATATTTTTCACGTGGGCATGGTGGTCTTGGTCTCAAAAGAGAGTCATTAGAACATTGTGTTTTTTGCAACACACATTTGGCATATCATGTATCGTGAATACACTATGGGTCCAATGGATACATTCTTATCGGCTCAATACTAGATATTATGGAACACTACTCTTCCAACAAGTTGCTCGAGCACTTCGAAGAATAAGGAAGCATGGGTTATGGTTATATGACTTAACCTCTTATGTATTATTGTTGCTTTTTGTGGTATTTTTTTGTTTTATGGTAAGCAGGTTGTTCCCAACCACTTTTGTTTAGGTATTTGGGTTGTGCATGCCTTCTCAACTCTTGAGGTAAGTCCCATCTGTTGAGTGGTATTGCGTTTGGGCGGCTGTTCCACAACTTTTTGGTTTGTATTTTATAAAATTGCCAGAGGTCTTGTCTTCTTTCCAAAAAAAGTTGTAATACATTCATCGTTAACCAAAAAAATCATATGAATGTTAATGAAATATTGTTTTCATTGATAAGAGTCTAAATTTAATAGCATACCTACATCTCAAAACTTAAAAATTGTTTAAGAACAGAGAAAGCCCCTCTAATAGGTGAACAATAAGAGATAGATGGTTGTCTCTAGCTACAACCAGTATCTCGATTGTTCGTGTCGGTTTCGGTGGCTTCTGCTCGTAAATACATTGACTCTAAAATCTTGGTTGTATCTTCTTCTTCTACTAGATGGAATCGATTTGTTCCGATTAGAATTAATGTTTTTGCTTGGCGGTTGAGTTAGAACAAAATTCCAACTCAAGACAATCTTGATAAAAGAGGAATTGATGTGCATTCTCTCTTTATGTACGACCTGCAACTTGGAGATCGAGTCAATGGGTCATTTGTTTTTCTCTTGTTTGACGCAGTAGGATTATGCGTGGAACGAATCGACAAGCGTCGAGCTTTGAAAGTAGCAAGTTTACAAACGTAAACCCGGAAAGTAATTAAAAGTCTTGAATGTCAAGAACTGATATTAAACTGGATAATAATGAATTAAAAAACAATGAATCCTAATAGGCCTATTTATACTAAGCTAGATAGGATAATTATCGAAACTAGTATTGGTATCAATCCCTAATGGAAAGAAACCTTATTGGAACATAACTGGAAAGCAATAAAGAAAAATAGTTGATAGGTCGCACAGGAGAAGCCGCGCGGTTTAGGCCGCGGTTTGTAAGTCGCGTAAGAGGTCACGTATGGTTCTGTTTGGGTTGCTCGTCCAGGGGGTTGCGCGGTTTATGCCGCGGCTTCAAGTCGCGGGACAGGCCGCGTAAGTCCCTGTTGTCCTTTTCTTCGACTTCCTTTGGCGTAGTCCATTTGCTCTTCGTATCGGGTTGCTAGGCGCTCTACATCAGTCTCCTCCACCTCTGAAGAACTCGACCCCGAGTTCTCATCAAAAAGAGACGTATCATCCGGGTGGTATTCGTAGATATCCGCGACATTGAAGGTGTTCGATATATGGAAAGAGTCGGGAAGTGTGACCACGTAGGCATTGTCGTTAATTTTCCGTGAAATCTTGAACGGGCCATACTTTCGTGGTTGTAACTTTTTGTAAGTTCCAACGGGAAAACGTTCTTTTCGCAAGAATACCATGACGTCATCGCCTACCTCGAAAGTTTTGCGGCGTCGGTGCAAGTCGGCAACGGTTTTGTTCTTTATTCCCGTGAGTTCAAGTCTGGCTTTGACTTCTTCTTTGACTGTTTGGATGTCCTTAGCCATATTTTTGGCGGCGAGGCTAGTACCCGGGAGTTGTGGTAGTTTGACCAAGTCGACCACATGTTTGGGAATCGATGTGTAGACCAAGGAAAACGGAGAACAGCCCATGGCTGTGTGGGATGCGCTATTATAGGCGAATTCGATTTGCGGGAGAGCAAGGTCCCATTGTTTAGGCTTGTCCCCACAAATACTTCAAAGCATGTTGCCTAAAGTTCGATTAGTTACCTCAGTTTGGCCATCCGATTGGGGGTGAGCGGTGCTGCTTTTGTTTAGGGCGGTTCCGAATAAGCGCCAAAGAGTGATCCAAAAGTGACTTAAGAATTTCGTGTCACGATCGGAAGTGATGGTTTTCGGAACCCCATGTAGGCGGACGACTTCTTTGAAGAATAGCTTGGCGATGTTGCTTGCGTCGGCGGTCTTTTTGCAAGCAATGAAGTGTGTCATCTTGGAGAAACGGTCGACTACCACAAAGATGGAGTCGACTCCTCGTTGAGTGCGGGGTAGTCCCAAAACGAAATCCATTGAAAGATCTTGCCAAATGTCATCGGGAACCGGTAATGGTAAGTAAAGACCGGTGTTTTGGGATTGACCTTTAGCGACTTGGAAAATATAGCACTTTCGGACAATTGCCCCGACATCGCGCTTTAGGTGTGGCCAATGATATCGGTCGAGTACACTAGCAATGGTTTTGTCGCGGCCGAGGTGGCCGCCTAATCCTCCTCCATGCAAGTCTCGGATTAGTTTTTCACGAAGGGAAGAGTTAGGGATGCATAATTGGTTACCTTTGAAAAGGTAGCCGTCGTGGATGTAGTAGTCTTCCATTGGTGTGCCCGTGCTGCATTTATTCCAAATATCTTTGAAATCATCATCTTCTTCGTATTGATCCTTTAAGATCTCAAATCCGACGATCTCATGGGCTAGTGTGATCATTAGTGTGGCGCGTCTACTTAAAGCATCGGCCACGCGATTGAGGACTCCGGATTTGTGTTTGATGACAAACGGGAATTTCTGGAAGTAACTTACCCATCGTGCATGCATTTTGCTTACCGTCTTTTGGCTATTGATGAACTTGAGGGCTTGATGGTCGGTAAAGAGTACGAATTGTTTCTGCACGAGGTAATGCTCCCATTGCTTTAGAGCTCAGAAGGCGACGTAGAACTCTTGATCATAGGTGCTCCACTTTTGACGAGCGTCGCTTAGTTTCTCGCTAAAGAAGGCGATGAGACGCTTTTCTTGGGAGAGGACATCTCCTACTCCTATTCCGCTTGCATCGCATTCAACTTCAAAGACTTTGTCAAAGTCGGGTAGAGCGAGTACCGGTGCGGAGCTTATCTTGTGTTTGATCTTGGCGAAACTTTTGTCTTGATCGGGCCCCCATTGGAATTTTCCTTTCTTTAGACATTCGGTCATCGGTGCGGTGATAGTGCTGAAATCCCGTACGAACCGCCGGTAGAAAGTGTCTAAGCCATGGAAGCTTCGGACATCGGATACGGTTTTGGGAGTTGGCCATTCTTGTATTGCGCGGACCTTGTATTCGTCTACCTCTATACCAGAATCTCCAACAACGAATCCTAGAAATAGGAGCTTGTTGGTGCAGAAGTACACTTCTTGAGGTTGACATAGAGCTTGTTTTCTTGGAGCACGGTTAAGATTTGTCGGAGGTGAGTGAGGTGATCCGTTTTGTTTCGGCTATAGATGAGTATGTCATCGAAGTATACTACTACGAACGAGCCGATGAACGGGCGGAGGAATTGGTTCATTGTACTCATAAACGTGCTAGGGGCGTTGGAAGTTCCGAAAGACATGACTAACCATTCATAAAGCCCGAATGGTGTTTTGAACGCGGTTTTCCATTCGTCGCCGGGTCGGATTCGGATTTGATGATAGCCGCTGCGAAGGTCGATCTTTGAAAATAGTTTTGCGCCGGCTAGTTCATCTAGCATATCTTCTAACCGGGGAATGGGGAATCGGTACTTGATGGTGATTTTGTTGATGGCGCGGCTGTCAATGCACATCCGCCATTGATTACCTTTCTTTGGCACAAGAAGAACGGGGACTGCACAGGGGCTTAGGCTTTCTCGGATAAACCCTTTTCGTAATAGGTCTTCAACTTGTTCCCTTAATATCTCGTTCTCTTTGGGACTCATGCAGTAGTGAGGAAGGTTTGGCAGATTTGCGCCCGGGATTAGGTCGATTTGATGCTGGATATCTCTCATAGGCGGCAATTCCGGTGGTAGGTCGTCGGAGATTATCTTCGTGAAGTCTTTAAGTATCTCGTTGACTTCTTCCGGGATTTCCTCGTTGACCTTTTCGGCGCTCATTAAGCCTTTCACGACTATGAGACAGAAGAGTTGGGTCTCCTTGAAGTCGTTCTCAAGGAGCTGTTCGTCGGAGGTGATGATTAGGACATTCTCACCTTTCTTTTCCGGGGCCTTGTGAAAGCTAGCCACGGGGGACATGGCGATTTTACGGTCGCCCCAGCGGAATATCATCACGTTGTCCCTTCCTTTGTAGGTAACGTCGTTGTCGTATTGCCACGGTCGGCCAAGTAGGATGTGACAAGCGTCCATGTCTAGGACATCGCAAAGGACATCTTCCTTGTAGTATTTGCCTATAGAGAGGGGAACCTTGCACGCTTTGGTTACACGAACTTGCGGCCCTTTCTTTACCCACCCGAGGGAATAGGGTGCGTCGTGCGGTTGGGTTGGTAGATCAAGGTAATCTACTAACCTTTTGGACACCAGGTTTTCGCAGCTTCCGTTGTCCACAATTAAGTTGCAAACTTTTTTGTTGATGGAGCAATAAGTGCGGAAAAGGTTCTTTCTTTGGCCTTCTTCTTTCGGAGAGAGGAGGACCCGTTGGAGTACGATGTTTACCCTTTCTTCGGATTCTTCTTCCGCGAAGTCAACTCCATTATAATCATCTTCCTCTTCGCTTCCTTGTTCATCTACGAAACCGACCGTTCTCCGGTTGGTACATTCATTGGATCGATGGCCCGGTTGGCCACAACGGTAACATTTAGATCATGTCGGTTGGGCGTAGGGGTTGGATGGTTTTGGTGTCTCGGGTTTGCTTTGGGACCCGGTAGAGTTTCGTGGTGGATTGGTGTCGCGGACGGATGGGCTTGGTGCGACGCCTTTCCCTTTATCAGATGCGGAACTAGTGGCTTCGGTGGGAGTTGGTGTGGTGTATCGGCGATAGGATGAGGCTCGAGTGGTTTTCTCCATAAGCTCGGCCTTCATGGCTAAGCTTGATGCTTCCGTTACCGTCCAAACGGTTTCAAGTCCGATTTTATCTTGTATCGAACCTTTGAGGCCGTTGATGTAGCGTGCGACTCTTTGGCCTTCGGTTTCGCCGATTTCGTTCCGTTCGGAGAGGCGAATGAAATCGGTGGTGTATTCGACTACGGTCCTCGATCCTTGGGAGCAATCCAAGTACATTTTGTACAAGATTTGCTCGTAGTCTTCCGGTAGGAATCGTTCGGCCATAAGCTGTTTAACTCTCTGTTGGTGCAAGTGTACCACATCTCTATATATTTATATATATTTATTTTGATGATTACAAACACACCGTATTATTGTTTATCTAACAATCTAATCCAAGTGTACAGTTCTTGAAGAACACGAAGATTTTATCTGAAGAGTTCAAGACGGAAGTTTTACGTTGTCATTAGTGGTTATAATTTATAATGATAAACACCCTAAAATAATATACCACTTGGATATTTCGAAAACCAATTCCAATAATGTTTTTGAAATAATTAATCTTTTAATATTAAATTCAAAAGATTTTTAATATATATATATTATATAAACGTATTACGTATATATATATATTATATATTTTCTTTGTCATCATTACTTCTTTTTTATATTATATATATATATATATATATATATATAAAGTATAAAGCATGGTAGTCATCATTGCTTTTCAACTTTTGTGTTTGACAATTGAAACAAAGAAAGCGAGGTTTGGCTGTGCATCTAAATGGCCGGTATACCGCGAGGAGCCAGGCGGTATACCGCGGCTGGATGTCTGGTGTCAGGAGCTTGCAGGTTTACGTTTCTTGTGTCAGATCACCTTTTCAGGCGGCATACCGCGTGGAGCTAGGCGGTATACCGCGGATTGCATGTTACCGTTGGAAGAGCTGATATATATACATGCATGCTGGTGGAGAAGAGACAACAACAAAAAATAGCACAACACAACAAGCAGCAACCAAACTCTCAGCTCTCTCATCTAATTAATATATATATTTTATAAAACCTTTTTTATAAAATATCCAAGTGATTATTATACAAGAGTGATTACCCATTGTGAGTTATACTCCTCTTGTAAGTATTTGAATAACGGGTGTGTGATCCTGTTTATCTCATAGCAGAGGCTTGAGAAACTATTACAAATTCCTTTGTATTTGGTTTGTGTTCTACCGTAAAGAATACATTTATTGGATCGTGTCGAGAAGTGTCTCGGCTGCTGGTTTATCACAGTTGGTGGTAAATCAGTAAATCTCTGTGTCAAGTATCTCTATCCCTTATCTCTTTATTTATTCCGCTGTGCTTTTAATTATATCTGTTTATATAATTGTTGTATATTTATTATTTGTATACTCTGATTTATTTATACTGTTTCTGTACTGTATTTATTTGTAAAAGAATTTTTGAAAGTAAAAGATTTTAAATACAACCTTACCCCCCCTAGGTTGTCTAACAATTGGTATCAGAGCAGGTCTTTCAAAAATTTCTGTCTTAATTTTTTTTAAATGGCTCAACAAACTAATTTTGTGTTCTCTAAACCTCCTTTGATAGATACTGAAAAGTTTGGCATTTGGGCCGAGCTATTTGAATGTCACGTTCGTGGCAAAAGTCAAAAAATTTGGGATATTATAGAAAATGGGAATTTTAATCCTACTATTATAAAAAATAATGTTATTGTTGATAAACCTGTTAAAGACTGGACTCCCGCTGAAGAATCTCATTTTTGTTTAAATTTTGAGGCTAAAAATATATTATATGCTGCTTTAACTTCCGATGAAATAGAAAGAGTATATACCTGTAAAACTGCTAATCAAATCTGGCAAAGCTTGAGTGACACTCATCGTGGAAATACTCAAGTTAAAAGCTCTAAAATAAATATTTTAGTACATGATTATGAATTGTTCGAAATGTCAAAAGATGAGTCAATCGACTCAATGTTTAAACGTTTTAACCTCATTATGACTACTTTGAAAGGATTAGGTCGCACTTATCCTAATGAAGATTACGTAAGGAAAATCCTCCGAGCACTTCCTTCGGAGTGGATGGCAAAGATTACATCATTAGAAGACTCCCGTGATCTCTCCCTAATGAAGCTCGACGATCTCGTCGGCAATCTTAAAGTGCACGAAATTGCACTTAAAAGAAACAAAGATCGGGAGCAAGTCAAAAAGAAATCCATCGCTCTCAAAGTCGTTGCCTCAAAAGAAAAGGAAGAGGAGGAAGATGCAAGTTCCTCGGATGACGAACCCGAAAATCTTGACGATTTAGTCAAGTTGGTAAGAAAACTTTCTAAACTTTTATCTAACAAAAAGTTTGCTAATAATGATAGGTTTCAAGAAAATGGAGACTACCGTCGTGGTGGTAAAAACCAAAGTCGCAACGTCCACAAAAGTGAAGACAAAAATGACGAATCTAGCGACGATGAAAAAGCCAATAAAAAGAAAGGCTTTTGCTATGTGTGTGGCGACAAGGATCACTATGCGAGTGTGTGTCCGAAACGAGCAAAACAAATCAACACACCAAAAGCTTTAGTTGGAGGCGCGTTGAGCGCAAGCATAAATGAGGCCAAAAATTTTTGTTTCATGGCCGACCATGATAATGAGGTATCTTCATCATATTCTTCTAAAAATAATTGTGATAGTAATTATAGTGATAATTATTATAGTGACGATGAAAATAATCTTGACGAATTATATAAATCATTTCATGATATGGCTGCTCTCGCAAATAAATATAAAGATGAAATTTCTAATTTAAAAGAAACCGTATCTGTATATAAAAAGGAAATAGATGACGGTAAACAAAAATCTGCTCATGATTTAGATGTTATCACTAAATTAGAAAATAAATTAAGTGAAAAAGATATTTGTAAATCTTGTGTTATTTTAAATGATAAAATTGCATGCTTAAATAAAAAGACACATGAAGATATTATATGTGCAAAATGCGAGATTCTTGAAAATGAAATTGCATGTTTAAATGCTAAATGTAAATCGCATGAGAGAAATGACTTATTAGCAAATGCTTTTAATAGTAGCAATGATAAAGTGCTTAAAATGCTAAATATGCCTAATCGTATAAATTGTCGTAAAGGCATTGGTTCCGATACATGTGTTGATAAATGTTCGTGTAAACCCATTAAAAGATTTTTTGCATCTCCTAAAGTTGATACGAGAAAACCTCCATATATGTCAAAAATAAAAAATGTGAATTATGGGAGGAAACCGTATGCTCGTATGTATAATAGTAATTTTTCTAGACCTAATGCGAATATAAATGCTTCATTTTATGTGTATGATAAATACAATCGCAAAATTAAAATGGTTAGAAAATGGATTCCGAAAGGAATGTTTAATGTTGACAATCCCGGTGGGATGCGTTTGTGGTTTTAAACAAATTTTTGTGGATTGTATGTTGTCATGTTTTATTTTATGTCGACAACATATTTTAATTTTTTTTTTGCAGTTTATGTTTTATACTAACTGTTAAAAGGACCCATAAGAAAAGGGTACCACGAAAAATTTTCTTTGCCTTTTGTAGGTGTTTCCTGACGAGGATATAATACGTGTTTCCTGGCGAGGATATAATACGTGTTCCCTGACGAGGTCATAATACGTGGTATTTTTTTTGCTCACATAAAATTAACCGAAAAATCGAAGCCTTAAGATCCTTTTTTTTGGTGCAAGTGTTTCTTTTAGGTTATTTTGTTTTATGTCTATTATATGCTTTTTTTATGCATATTTTATTGTCCCTCAAATTTTATAATTTGTTATTAATTTGAGGGGGAGCTTTTTATCTTTTACCCATGAGATTATGCTCTCTCAAATATATGCATATTTTGAGGGGGAGCATCTCTCGAGGGGAAGCATACCGTCTTTCTTGACCCTTTTTGTTTCGACAAACGGGGGAGAGAAACCGCATATGCTCATGCTTAGCGGTTGTGTTTGTCATCATCAAAAAGGGGGAGATTGTTGGTGCAAGTGTACCACATCTCTATATATTTATATATATTTATTTTGATGATTACAAACACACCGTATTATTGTTTATCTAACAATCTAATCCAAGTGTACAGTTCTTGAAGAACACGAAGATTTTATCTGAAGAGTTCAAGACGGAAGTTTTACGTTGTCATTAGTGGTTATAATTTATAATGATAAACACCCTAAAATAATATACCACTTGGATATTTCGAAAACCAATTCCAATAATGTTTTTGAAATAATTAATCTTTTAATATTAAATTCAAAAGATTTTTAATATATATATATTATATAAACGTATTACGTATATATATATATTATATATTTTCTTTGTCATCATTACTTCTTTTTTATATTATATATATATATATATATATATAAAGTATAAAGCATGGTAGTCATCATTGCTTTTCAACTTTTGTGTTTGACAATTGAAACAAAGAAAGCGAGGTTTGGCTGTGCATCTAAATGGCCGGTATACCGCGAGGAGCCAGGCGGTATACCGCGGCTGGATGTCTGGTGTCAGGAGCTTGCAGGTTTACGTTTCTTGTGTCAGATCACCTTTTCAGGCGGCATACCGCGTGGAGCTAGGCGGTATACCGCGGATTGCATGTTACCGTTGGAAGAGCTGATATATATACATGCATGCTGGTGGAGAAGAGACAACAACAAAAAATAGCACAACACAACAAGCAGCAACCAAACTCTCAGCTCTCTCATCTAATTAATATATATATTTTATAAAACCTTTTTTATAAAATATCCAAGTGATTATTATACAAGAGTGATTACCCATTGTGAGTTATACTCCTCTTGTAAGTATTTGAATAACGGGTGTGTGATCCTGTTTATCTCATAGCAGAGGCTTGAGAAACTATTACAAATTCCTTTGTATTTGGTTTGTGTTCTACCGTAAAGAATACATTTATTGGATCGTGTCGAGAAGTGTCTCGGCTGCTGGTTTATCACAGTTGGTGGTAAATCAGTAAATCTCTGTGTCAAGTATCTCTATCCCTTATCTCTTTATTTATTCCGCTGTGCTTTTAATTATATCTGTTTATATAATTGTTGTATATTTATTATTTGTATACTCTGATTTATTTATACTGTTTCTGTACTGTATTTATTTGTAAAAGAATTTTTGAAAGTAAAAGATTTTAAATACAACCTTACCCCCCCCCCCCCTAGGTTGTCTAACACTCTCCTCCATGAACGTACCGGACCTTTTCGTTGTCGTTGTCGTTGTCGTTGGGCTATCAGCTTATCCCACCATACGAATGTGGTGCTTTTTAGGCGGAAAGCAACCATCTTTACCTGTTTGTGTTCGGGAATTTCCATGATGTCGAAGAAGCGGTCGACCTCGATTTGCCAGTCCAAGAATTCTTCAACGCCCATATTCCCATAGAAGTAGGGAATGTCGGTTTTCATTCGGTAATCGGGGTCTCTCCGGGGTGGTTCCACATCTCCGTCGGATTCGGAGTCGGAACTAGAAGTGGTGATCGGGTGGCGTCGGCCACCGTGTTGGGGTCGATGACGGCCCTCGTACCTGTCTCGTCTTTGGCGGTTGTTGTTGTTGACGTTAAGCTGGTTGGTGACTGCGGTTGCCGGTGTGTTGATGGATGCGGTAATAGCCACTGCTAACCCGTCAAAATTTGCTCTCGTAATGGGTGGTGGTGGTGGCGGTTGTTCTGCCATCTTGAAGGTGAAGAGACAGGTAAGTCTGTGCTCTGATACCAACTGACGCTGTAGGATTATGCGTGGAACGGATCGACAAGCGTCGAGCTTTGAAAGTAGCAAGTTTACAAACGTAAACCCGGAAAGCAATTAAAAGTCTTGAATGTCAAGAACTGATATTAAACTGAATAATAATGAATTGAAAAACAATGAATCCTAATAGGCCTATTTATACTAAGCTAGATAGGATAATTATGGAAACTAGTATTGGTATCAATCCCTAATGGAAAGAAACCTTATTGGAACACAACTGGAAAGCAATAAAGAAAAATAGCTGATAGGTCGCACTGGAGAAGCCGCGCGGTTTAGGTCGCGGTTTGTAAGTCGCGTAAGAGGTCGCGTATGGTTCTGTTTGGGTTGCGCGGTTTATGTCGCGGCTTCAAGTCGCGGGACAGGCCGCGTAAGTCCCTGTTGTCCTTTTCTTTGACTTCCTTTGGCGTAGTCCATTTGCTCTTCGTATCGGGTTGCTAGGTGCTCTACATCATTGTTAAACAGCCCGGGATATTTGGAAGCAAATTGGTCGATGGTGGAGTTTGGATATCTGAGAGTTTAGGACCAATTCGGAGAGGAGTAGTTGGTTATTATCTTTGCGTTTGAATTTTTTTTGGAGTTGACTTGTTTTGAGGCGGTTGTTCTAACAGCGTTATTGGCTATATGGTCTTTTCGGAATGTGACTTTGTTTAGGCTTCCTAAGCCTAAGAAAACGGCGTTGTGGGATAGCATTGTCACTCATTTGTTCTTTTGGGTTTCAAATAGAAGTAGAAAGTCTAACATTAATTGAGTTGATTACAAAACCTCTTCTTGTTATCTTCTACATGTAATGTGTTTTCTGTAACTTATTAATAGTTTTATATAATATCTTTGCCGTTCAAAAATAAAAATAAAGGGACAAGAAAAGGATTTATAGAGGGGAACTATAAAGACATGGGGTTATATAAATAGGTTTTAGACACTTAAAAGGATTTGAAAAATAGTATAGACTTTGGAATATATTTTGTACTCCTCTGAGCATATAAACTCAAAGTTTTAAAAAAAGGTTTGTATTCTAAATTATGATTTCTTTTGGTAACAATTATTACATGGCAAATACTCTTAAAAAAGCAATTTAGGTAGTTTACCAAGGTTACAAATCAAAGATAATTGCTCTTATGGAACTTATGGTTTGTAATTTACACTTCTTGAGTCACTGTCTTTAACTAGGGGTGTCAAATTTATACCTTAACAAACCAATCAATTCAATACCAAACGTATCAATTAAAATGGTACTTACTAAATTGGTACCAATTAAGTAAGTTGGTACTATCATACCAACTTCACAAACTTGGTTGGTATGTGGTATTGAAAATCGTGTATCACGGTAATACCGTACCGTACCGACTTTTATATATTTACATATATATTATGTCTGATTATTTTTTAAATAAGAAATGTAATAAAATATGTATTTATTAATGATTTAATGTAGAGAAAAATATTGATTTAATTGTTTTCTAACAGACCTCAAAGATGGACTGTTGGATATATTGACTTACAACTCACTAAACTCAGAACCTAACCCCCTAAATCTCTTCTCTTCACAAACGCAACGTTGAACAACACGTTATTTGGACAATCAGTTGGGTTGTATCATCAATTTGTATGAATATATTTAATTGTAATTTCAACTTTTGAGATGTTTGTACAAAACCGTATCAGCATGTACCAACCGAAAAATGTTGACACCAATTAAGTTGGTACCAAGTATAGTTGGTTGGTACACGATATAATTTTTGGTGTACCAATCATAATTGGTTGGTACAAGATATCAAGAAAAAAAAAACATCCATGTTCACCCCTACCATTAACAATATTGGATTTTTTTGTTAGGGTAAGTTGTTAGTTGTAGTTTCTCTCTTTTTAAGGTTTTTTTTGTCATTTTCTATTAAAAACTTTATTTTTATAGACATAACCATAAAATAATGTAGCATCTTGAGTATCCGTTGTCATGTGTTGTTTCATATTGAAACAACGCATATAAAAGTATAATATTTTTCCACATTGTAATTATTTTAATGTGTAATTTTTGTATTCTTCATCTCACGTCATAAAACAATATTGTAGTATCACTTGTGTTCATAATAATTCGTTGTTACAATCTACTACCTTTCTATAGTTCTTATTTACGTATTAAGGGATCGTGTTCTTTGCATTTGTTCAAAATTAATATCCATTATATGTTCTCTTGTGTTTTAACTTTAGAATTAAATTTTCTAACATAAATACGAAAATATCGAGCATAAAACTGATTAAAAAAGTGAACCATTCTTTACGTAAATAGGATGTTGTCGAATGTGCATTAAATGCACATTTATGACAGGCATTTTCATATAGATTAATATTTTATAGTTATAGATATTCTATTATTATACTTTCAAGACCATTTTCCAAAACTAAATGCCCTACGTTTTTCATATAAATAATGGAAAATATATTATAATTTTTAAACAAAGATACATTATTTTTAAATATTTTTTAAACATAAATAAACCAAAAGTGAAAGAAAATATTAAAAGTATGGTATTCTCTAAATTTTTTAATTTGGATTTCCGTCAAAATATAGGAAAAAATTGAAAGGAAATAAAAAAATCTAAAACGATCTTGTAATCTTTTATGACAAAATACTCTCATAAAGAGAAGTGAGAAAAACAAATATAAATTTCTTTAACATTTTTTCCTTACCAAACTTATACATTTATTTTTTTTATTTTTTTTCTTTTTCTACAAATTCGAAAATATGGGTGGGTGTGTGTGTGTTTGAATTTCATATAAATATCTTTTTCCGAAAATTGCAAAACCCAAGACACTCCCATAACCACAACCGTCGAGTGAGTTAGGTATGCTCCCACATTATGGATAGACAGTCGATTGTGAACCGATTGGGGTTGCCGGTATCAACTTTTTTGTACAAAAATATTTATTTCACATTTAAAAAAATAAATATTTATATTTATTATTGCTGACCTTTTCATTTATGTCAACAACATAACCTCTCAAACCGTTAACGCCACAAGTCAAATTTTAATTTATGGCACCTAATAAATAACTAATGAAATTCAATCAATTCCTGGTGTTATTTTACCTTTTACCTCTTAAAAATTCCTAATCCATAGGGTCATTTCGGTCATTTCAATAATTTTATAAAATTTATACTATAATAGATAAATTATTAGACATAAAAAGTTAAAAACTACATTTTCTTTTGAATTCATATAAATAGGTTCAAAAGTTCCCAAACTCTTTTATAGCCATTGCAACACTTCTATTTTCTCTACACATTTTGCTCTTAAAAAATGTTCAAACCATCTCTTTTACATTTTTATATCTTTGCAACACTTTTATTTTCGAGATCAATTTTCTGTTCCGAGTCGATCTCGTTTTGTGACCAAACCCCTTTTCCCGAGCTATGCAAAACGATCTTTGGTCCCAAATTCGAGACTCGTGAATCTGCCATCAAGGAGTCGATAAATCAAGCTCACGAAGCGCTTGGCCACTTCTTGGTCATGGCTAGGACCATGTTCGATGGTCAAGCCAAGGGTTGGACCGATTGTTTGGAGCTCTACGAGGATGCAAGACACCACCTAAACCACTCGTCGAGCCATATGAATCCCACCCAATTCGAAAAATGGTTAACCGAAGCGTTGGTTAAACACCAAGCATGCCATAAAGGCTTCAATGGCTCCAATTTGTCTTCCCATTTGAAACATCTTGTGTCCGTGTTGCAGAATTTCTCAAAAACACTAGTTGATTTGTTAGCGGAAAACAAACCTTCGGCCGGTAAGCATCGGGTGGTCCAGAAAGCCGATGTTGGTGCACCACAAGCGAACTTGGTGGTGGCTCAGGATGGCTCAGGTGCATTTAAAACAATCACTGAAGCCGTACAAGCAGCTAAACAACAACGAACTGGAACAGATAGATTCGTTATATATGTGAAATCTGGTGTTTATTACGAAAACGTCCTTATCGACGCTTCCATGCCTAATTTGTCCCTTATTGGAGACGGCATTGACGTGACTGTTATAACCAACGATAAAAATTCCGAACAAGGCTTATCAACCTACGACACTGCTACTGTCCGTAAGTCTTGATTCTTTTAGGGAAAAGTAAAATGCGCCCCTACTTAGTAGTAATTTCCTTCTCACACACGTCAATATGAAAATATAGTATTTATATTTCTTTTACATGATTTGACCTGATTCTAAGAGCATCTCCAACAGATTCCCTAAAATTTCTCCAAAATGAACCAAAGATCAAAATCCGCAAAAAAAAAAATTACATTCATCTCTCCAACAAATTTCTCATTTTGGAGAACAAACTTTGATTATAATATTAAAATATTTCATTCATCTATTAAAATATTATTTTTTTCTCTAAATATTTATTTTCAAAAAGTTTCCATTGGTTGTCTCATATTGTAATCATTTTTAGAGAAAACTCTTTCTCTCCTTTATCCATTTTAGAGATAATTTTGGGGAAGTTTTTGGAGAACAATTACAACTCAAAATTATCATATTCTTCATTTTCTCCAAAATAGAGAAGCTGTTGACATTTTGTAATCATTAATCATGACAAAATCTAATGTTCGATTCTCAATCTCTTTTTATAGAGGTTTGGGGATCGGGTTTCGTCGCGGTAGGGATTACGTTCGAGAACACCGCGGGTCCCGAAAAACAACAAGCCGTCGCGCTCCTCTCAGCCTCCGATCAATCCGCATTCTACAAATGCAGCTTCAAAGGCCACCAAGACACACTTTGCCTCCTCCGAAACCGACAACTCTATCGCGAATGCGACATTTACGGTACCATCGACTTCATCTTCGGCGACGCCGCAGCCGTCCTCCAAAAATGCAACATTTATGTCCAAAAGCCAGCACTCGGACAACAAAACACAATAACGGCTCAAGGAAGAACCGATCCAAATGCACCCACAGGATTCGTCATACACAATTCCCGAGTCATGGGGACCACTGAGTTGATTGAAGTCAACGGGTCGGTCAGAACGTTTCTCGGACGTCCGTGGAAGGAGTACTCGAGGGTCATTTTCGTAATTTGCTTTCTGGATAGTTTGATAGATCCTGAAGGGTGGATGCCGTTTCCGCGAAGCACGGCATTCGATAGTATGTATTATGCAGAGTATAAGAACAAAGGGAAGGGTTCAGATACCGCCGGGAGGGTGAAGTGGCCGGGATACCACGTTTTGATGAGCGACGAGGAGGCGGAGCAGTTTTCCGTTGGGAAGTTTTTGGCCGGAGAATCGTGGATTCCGCAGACCGGAGTGCCGTTTAATTCCGGTCTTTTTTGATTTAGTGAAAAAAAGGGTTATATTTAGGAATTAGGAGTAGTGAAAATCAACTGTAATTTTAGGAAATAGTGAAAAAATAACTTGTGGTTTCCTAGGTTAAAAATAAATAAAATTAGCTTTTTCCTAGAGTAAATTACATTTGTGCCTTTTTTCTTTCTAAAAATGAAAATCCAAGACTATCGGTTATTTTTTGTACAAAAAGGTTGATACCAGCAACCTCAACTGGCCCACAATCGGCTGTCTATCCATAATGTGAGGGCATACCTGACTCACTCAGTGATTGTGGCTATCGGTTATTGTCATCACTCTTACGCGAAAGTTTTTCTCAATGTTGTCATTTTCATTCGATAAAGCAAAGTGCGTTAACAAAATTATTTTAACGTTGTTAGTTAAAAGAACCATTGTAAAAACAAATTGAATACCAAAGGGATTAAATCATAGTAAACATACCATAAAAACATAATAAATAGAATATCAGAGCATCTCCAACAGCATCGCTAAAATAGAAAAAATGGGTTTTTGTTTGCTATTTTTCTATAACACCGTTGCTATTTTGTTTGCTAAAATAGAGATTCATGAAAAAATATCTAAATATAGAGAACTCTCTATAATTCTCTAAATAGAAGAAAGAAATAATTATTATATTCAACTCATCAATAACATAAATCTTTTATCATTTTGTATTAAAATTTATTTTTAAAGTGTATTGGAAATATAAATTAGAGAATATTATATTAATATAATATGTGTTAAAATCTCTAGAATAACAAAACTGTTGGAGATGAATGTAACTATTTTTAGAGATTTTAACTTTTAATTCCCTATTTTAGAAAAAATTATAGTAAACTTGTTGGAGATGCTCTCATAATCAAAGGACCAAATCCATTTACATATAAGGCCATCCGTATCCCTCACGGGCTCCGGCTCGCATGGGGTTCAGAGGGCTCCAACGGGTAGTGATACGGGGGGCTCGGGCTTGGCATGCGGGTTTGAAAACCCGAGAAACCCGATTCTTTTCCTTTTTTTTTTTAAAAAATTTTTTTGAAAATATTAAAAACTAACGGCTCTTTGTTTATAATTTTATTTTTATTTTCAATTTAATCACACTATATATATTAACCCAAACTTCTTATTTTTTCACACCAAAATCTCTCAAATTTCTCTCAAACTCTCTCAAATTTCATCATGAATCCAAACAAAACACCTACATCCCGTCGTAACAGACCGGATACACCACAACCGCAAGAAGACCCGGAGCTTGGTTTCCAAGCGTTTACACAACAAGGTTATCATCCGCAATTTTCGCAACAATATCCGCCACAATTTTCGCAACAATTTCCGCCACAATTTTCGCAACAATTTCCCCAACAATTTCACCAACAATTTTCGCAACAATTTCCTTACCAATTTACACGTCCCGGTTTGATTGAACAGGGTTTTACTCCGGCCAACTACAATCTTCCTTCACCCGCAATCAATCTTGACGACAACATTGTTCCGGAAACCCAACATTATAGCCCGCAATCTATCCCGGAACCATCAAACCCGACACCAACGAGAAAAGGAAAAAACAAACAATATGAAAATAGAGCCGCCAAACAAAAGTGGAGTAAAGACGAGGAACTCGCGTTAGTGTCGGCGTGGGTTGACGTTTCGGAGGACCCCGTTGTCGGTAACGCACAAACCGGTGGTAATATTTTTATACTTGAATTTACATATATTTTTATTGTTATTATTATTATTATTGTTATTATTATTATTATTATTATTATTATTATTATTATTATTATTATTATTATTCTTGTTAATATTCTTATACTTGAATTTACATAAATGTAGAAAGTTTTTGGACCCGAATCGGGCAAGTGTTCTTTAGTTTGATGGGCCGCGGAAATTATAGAACAACTCATCAACTCAACACCAAGTTCAACGACCTCAATAAAAGAATAAATTCTTTTGGCGGCTTCTACAACAACTTGGTCACTAATAGATCAAGCGGAATGAGTGAGGCCGACATTTCACGAATGGCACACGAACGGTACCAAGCACAACTTGGGTTGGCTTTCACTCACGAACAAGCTTGGGAAGTCCTAAAAAAATGTCCAAAATGGGGAGCTGTTCCAACGATGACGACAACTTCATCGCGGGGTTCAAAACGTACCAAACCTTCCGATGATGACGATGACGACAACTTCATCGAGCAACTTCAACGACCCATCGGGAGAAACAAGGCAAAAAAAACATCAACGAGTAATACGAGCGGGTCGAATACGAACGAAAGTGTTACTCAGTTGTTGACGACGTTCAACGAGAAGATTGATGATACAATGCAGTACAAAATGAAAAAACTCGAACTCGAACAACAACAATTGGAGTTTAAACGAGAACAGTTGGAACTCGAACGAGAAAAGCGATATGAACAAGACTTCGAGTTTTTCATATCCCCGCATGATCACCTTTCGGGAGACGTTTTGAGGGCTACTTTAGCGAGAAAAGAGAAAATTAGAAAATATCATAATTTTGGGTAATTTTGTATTTTTTGTGTTTTGTATTTTGTAATTTTTATTTTTAAATAATGATATGAATTTTTATTTTTATTATTTATCTTATTTTTATTTATTAAAAAATATATAAATATTTTTATTTTGTTAAATAATTAAATGTATAAATAAAAGAATTAAAAAAATGAGGTGGCAAGAGGGCTTGAGGGTAGAGCTACGCCACTTTAGGGCTTGAGGGTTTGAGGAGAGGGTTAGGAGAAAAGCTGATGTGGCGCTGATGTGACATTGAGGGCTTGAGGACTTGCGGTACTGATGGCCTAATAATTGTTTTTTCCTTATAAATATTTAACATTAACATTTATTATTGCTGAGAATATAATAAAAAGTAATTTCTTTCTCTTAATCATCATAATCATTTTTGGAGGATTCATAATTACCTAAATTTTCTATTTTCTCCCTTTTAAGGAATCTTTTAGAGATTCTCTAGTGATAGGTTGAGTAAGGGGCTGTTTACTAAATTTTCTATTAAGTCCTGTATGGATAAATTTGTCTGTTTGGATAAATTTGTCTGTCCGGATAAAAATGTGATGATGTTTACTTTTCTTTCTGAATTAACCGTCTTAACGATGAAAATGACTATTTTACCCCTAATACAAATGATACGTGTCTCACAAAAAGCTAAACAATAGAAACAATTTCTGATTCACGATGTTATCTCGTGATCACAAAAAACTAAACAATAGAAACAACAAACTGTAGAAACAAATTTCAGTGAAGAACACAGGTGATTAACCATGGCAGACGAGGGTGGAGAAGAATCGAACTAGGGAGCATAACCATGGAGAAGAATCGAACCAGGGAGCATCCATGGAGAAGAAATCTAAGGTTGATGGTTGAAGCAGTAGAAAATAAGGGTGGAGAAGAATCGAACCAGGGAGAAGAATCGAACCAGAAAATAGGGGTATGAGGCGTCTTTTTTTTGGCTGACTGGGGACAACACCCCATTCCCATCTGTCCGAATAAGACATCATCTGTCCGAATAAGTCACAAGTAAACAAGCAAAAAGAGTTGCGCGAATAAGCCGAATAGCTCATTAAGCCCATTAAGCTCCAAGTAAACACCCCCTAAGAGTATTTTTAATCTGTTGTTATAATTTTTTTAAAACAAATAAGGAAATACTCAAAGGTTGTGCTTTCTAGTAAAAAAAATGAATGAAAAGTAAAAGAAAGAAAATACTTTTTTTTAATGTTTTTAAGAGGGAAATAAATGAAAAGAATGAAAACAAATTTTATGTTTTTAAACGACAGAAATAAAAAAAACATATGTTATTTCTATAAATATATATTTAAAAATATATCATTTATAATAAAAGATTGGATAATTTAGTAATTTTTCTGATTTTAATAATTTTTTTAAATGATTTTAATTTTCTTTTATTTCTCTTCATTTCCTTCCAAGTTTGGAATTTAAGTTTTGACATCAAACTTTCATTTCCTTTACTTTCTTTCATGAAAAAAAGTTTCCAGAACACAACGAAAATCTTTAATAATTTTTTTTGTAATACTTTACACATTTTAAGATAATTATATTATTTAAATATTTAATACTCTAACAAACTTTCGAACAATTTTTTATAAAATTGTAAATTTATTTTCTCTTTTGTTGTTTTCTCTTCCCCAAAATAGATATAAATATTTAAGGTATCTTGTATATATCCTTCAAAAATTAACTTGAAACAACTTTTCTCTCTTTCATATTCTTCATTTTAAATAATGTTTGGAGATTTTGTTAGAACACGAATTTTTTTTCGAAAATCTCAATTTCTTCTATTCTAAAGATGCTCTAAACATCTAAAAAGAACTATTAAAACTTAGGCTATGTTTGGCAAACTAGCTGATAAGCTACCTGTTGACTGATAAGCTAGCTGGTAGCTGATAAGCTAGCTGATGAAAAAGTCACGTTTGACAAACTAGCTTATAAACATGTAAAATGACCAAAAATGACTTATTCAAAAAAATTATCAATTACGAGATTTAATTATATAATTAAAACAAATTTATAAAAATATAATATGTTAATTAATACAACCAATATAGTAAAGAAAAGTTAAATAATACAACATGTTAATTAAAAGAATTTAAAATTTATTGTTACATATATACCATAAATTTTTAATTTGTTAAAACAGGTTTTAGAAAAAATATATATATTAACTTATGATTTTAAATAACCGTTACATATAATTTGAAAAAAATAATCAAATAATACTTAAAAAGATAATAGTAGTTGGTAATTAAAATATATTAATTAATACTATAAAATATATAAAAATAAATTATATGATTAACAATAACTCTAAATAATTAAAAATTAATATCAATATATAATTAAAATTTAATTTAATAATTTTTAGTTAAGATTAATAAATTTTTATTAATTAATAATAATTAAATTTAAAAATTAATATTTATTAATAATAATAGTTAGTAAATAATAATAAGAGGCAATATTAGAATGATCAAAAAAGCTACTGAAACGCTACTCCAAGTAGCGTTTCAAAAAACTAGCTTATAAGCTAGCTTATGGTCATCCAAACATGTACACAAAAAAACTAGCTTTTTTTGCCAAACAATGCCTTTATAAATTTCGATAATATATATTAATCATTTAATGTAAGGTTTGGGTTCCGATGAGAAGTTAACATTAACGAGAACTGAGAATTGGTTATCAACCGTCCGATGAAAAATGGACACACATTAGGATGAGATGCACACGATCAATTCACTTTTAAGCTGTAATTTGTGGGAGGATATTTGATTAAAAGTGATCAACGGTTTAGAACTACTTCTCACGATAACCTCAACTTCTCGCACGATTCTTCGTCTTGATATAAAACAATAATTAAATAGTTCAGGATATAAAATGAACAATCGGAAAGTTGTAGGGTTCACTTAGGGGCCGTTTACAAAACGCTTACCCGGGTAAGTGCTTGCCAAGTCACATTAGCTTACCGGATGTATATGGTAAGGACTAAGAATCTTACCTGGTAAGAGCGGAAGCAAGGACCGATAGTCGAAAGTAAGGACCAAGAGTCTTACCCGGTAAGTGAGTGCGACGGCTCTTACCACGGTTAGCGCTTACCGACTAAATTGTTGCATACGATGCCATTTTGGTGGACTAAAATCTTACCCGATAAGTAAGTGATAGTGTTGAATTTTACTGGTAAGCACTTACTCGGATAAGTGATTAGGTAAACGCCCCTTACTCTCATTAAAAGGAAACCAATTGCATATTCATTTTTAAGTATAAACTGTTTAAATTATAATGAAACAGTTTACTAGATAATACTATAAAAAGGAAGAACTATATAATATATAATCCTACAAACTAGAAAGATATAATTTAACCTGTAATAAAAATGACTTAATTAATTACTTAAATAAGAGTATTTGTAAATAGAGTCAGGTTCAAGGGAAAATCTCAAATAAACGGAAATGTATACCGTCTATATGGAAGGCTATTAGGGTGTTCCTTAGTTTTCTATTTTTTTAAAGGTTTTCCCTTGAACCCCCTCTTGTAACATATTTGACTTAAATGAAGAAATTGAAGTTTTTTCAATACAAATTTATTTCTAACAATTCTCTAAAATAAAGAGAATAGTTGATGAAGCGAGTATTAGACCATCCGTAGCGTATTCGGGTAAGGGGGCGGGCTCACGCGGGTTCCATGCGGGGGGGGGGGGGGGGGGGGATCGGGTTCCAGCCCCGGGTTCCCCAACCCGAGATTACCCGATAATTTTTTTTTAATTTTTTTTTAAATATTCCCTTTTGAAAATATGAACGCCGGGGCAACGGATAGTTTAAAAAAAATTAAATATTTTTAATCACACTATATATATAATTCTTAACCCATTTTATTTTTCACACAAAACAATTCTCTCATTCTCTTCCATTCTCTTTCATTCTCTATACTTTAAACAATATGGATTCGCCACAACCCGGTTCATCGACCGCATCATCATCATCCGTAGACACCGACGAGTACTTGCATCTACAAAGGGAAATTTTTGTAGGCTTGGTTCGAGAGACTGCACAATTAATTTATGGTAGCACCGCCTCATCGTCAAGAAGAGAACCGAGGGCCGCGAACATAGAAAGAGGTCGAGTAGCTGCAAACGAGCGGCTTATGCGGGACTACTTTGGCAACAACTCGGTTTATACACCGGATATGTTTAGGCGGCGGTTCAGGATGAGGAGGCAGCTATTCGAACGAATAGTTGAAGATTTACAAGGACATTATCCATATTTTACACTTCGGTTGGACGCCAGATACAAAAAAGGTTTTTCTTCGATACAAAAGTGTACTTCCGCTATTCGGCAATTGGCGTATGGAGTAGCTGCTGACTCACTTGACGAGTACTTGAGGATGGGAGACAAAACGTCACGAGATTGTCTGCACAAATTCTGCACAGATATTATTGAACTGTATGGTCAAAAATATTTACGCAAGCCTACTTTTATTGATATTCAGAAGTTGTACGTCGCGCATGAAGCTAAACACGGATTTCCCGGCATGCTCGGAAGCATAGATTGTACTCATTGGGCATGAGCAAATTGTCCGGTAGCATGGCGAGGTCAATTCATGAGAGGTGATCATGAGCACCCGACAATCATGTTAGAAGCAGTGGCCTCTCAAGATCTATGGATCTGGCACGCATACTTTGGTGTTGCCGGTTCCAACAACGACATCAATGTTCTCAATCAGTCGTCCATCTTCAACGATGTATATGATGGAAAAGCACCCGAGTGCCCTTTTGAGGTGAATGGAGCCACCTACGAGCACGGATATTATTTAGCGGATGGGATATATCCGGAATGGGCTACTTTCGTAAAATCATTTACGTGCCCACATAACGCTAAACGACAAAAATTCAAGTCCGCGCAAGAAGCGGCACGTAAAGATGTTGAACGAGCTTTTGGCGTGCTTAAACAACGTTGGCATATACTTCATAACCTGGCACGCGGATGGCATCCGACAAGATTGGGAAACATTATGTACGCGTGTGTCATATTACACAATATGATACTCGAAGACGAAGACCATGCTATTTGTGGTGGCGATGAAAACGAATTTTTCACGGATGATATCGAAACCCAAATCAGTGAGGAACAACGCGCGACAAATGTTCAAGAAGTCAAAAACCGGGACACTCATAATAACCTTCGGTCGGATTTGGTCGAACATATTTGGCGTATCCAAGTTCCCAACAATGACGACGAGTAGATTTTTAATATTTTGTAATTTTTAAGTTTATTTTGTAATTTTTATTTTTAATGAATGATATGAATTTTTATTTTTATTATTTATATTATTTATATTATTTTTATTTATTAAAAAATATATAAATATTTTTATTTTGTTAAATAATTAAATGTATAAATAAAAGAATTAAAAAAATGAGGTGGTAAGTGGATAAGAGGGTTCTGGTACTCCACTTTTGGGTAAGGAGAGGGTAAGAAGAAAAGCTGATATGGCAATGAGGTAGCAAAAGGGTAAGAGGGTTCTGGTACTCATGGCCTTATATTTTTTCAAGTTAAAAAAAACTTTCCAAACATGATTATTATGAGGAAAAAAACTATTTTTTATTGTATTTTCACAACAAGAAATTTTAAAATTAAATAAATAATATAATTTAATAATATAATTCATGTTATAGTATTTAAATAAAGAAGTTGCAATTCAATGAATTTTGATTCAATTTCTAAGAATCTCTTAGGCCATCTGTATCACAGCCCTCAAGCGCAACATCAGCTTTTCTCCTAACCCTCTCCTCAAGCCCTCAAGCCCTAAAGTGGCGTAGCGCTACCCTCAAGCCCTCTTGCCACCTCATTTTTTTTAATTCTTTTATTTATACATTTAATTATTTAACAAAATAAAAATATTTATATATTTTTTAATAAATAAAAATAAGATAAATAATAAAAATAAAAATTCATATCATTATTTAAAAATAAAAATTACAAAATACAAAACACTAAAAAAAATACAAAATTACCCAAAATTATGATATTTTCTAATTTTCTCTTTTCTTGCTAAAATAGCCCTCAAAACGTCTCCCGAAAGGTGATCATGCGGGGATATGAAAAACTCGAAGTCTTGTTCATATCGCTTTTCTCGTTCGAGTTCCAACTGTTCTCGTTTAAACTCCAACTGTTGTTGTTCGAGTTCGAGTTTTTTCATTTTGTACTGCATTGTATCATCAATCTTCTCGTTTAACGTCGTCAACAACTGAGTAACACTTTCGTTCGTATTCGACCCGCTCGTATTACTCGTTGATTTTTTTTTTGCCTTGTTTCTCCCGATGTGTCGTTGAAGTTGCTCGATGAAGTTGTCGTCATCGTCATCATTGGAGGTTTGCTACGTTTTGAACCCCGCGATGAAGTTGTCGTCATCGTTGGAACGGCTCCCCATTTTGGACATTTTTTTAGGACTTTCCAAACTTGTTCGTGAGTGAAAGCCAACCCAAGTTGTGCTCGGTACCGTTCGTGTGCCATTCGTGAAATGTCGGCCTCACTCATTCCGCTTGATCTATTAGTGACCAAGTTGTTGTAGAAGCCGCCAAAAGAATTTATTCTTTTATTGAGGTCGTTGAACTTGGTGTTGAGTTGATGAGTTGTTCTATAATTTCTGCGGCCCATCAAACTAAAGAACACTTGCCCGATTCGGGTCCAAAAACTTTCTACATTTATGTAAATTCAAGTATAAGAATATTAACAAGAATAATAATAATAATAATAATAATATTAATAATAATAATAATAATAATAACAATAATAATAATAATAATAACAATAAAAATATATGTAAATTCAAGTATAAAAATATTACCACCGGTTTGTACGTTACCGACAATGGGGTCCTCCGAAACGTCAACCCACGCCGACACTAACGCGAGTTCCTCGTCTTTACTCCACATCTGTTTGGCGGCTCTATTTTCATATTGTTTGTTTTTTCATTTTCTCGTTGGTGTCGGGTTTGATGCTTCCGGGATAGATTGTTGTGTGTAGATGGATTGTGGTGTGTGCGGGCTATAATGTTGGGTTTCCGGAACAATGTCGTCGTCGAGATTGATTGCGGGTGAAGGAAGATTGTAGTTGGCCGGAGTAAAACATTGTTCAATCAAACCGGGACGTGTAAATTGGTAAGGAAATTGTTGCGAAAATTGTTGGTGAAATTGTTGCGAAAATTGTTGCGAAAATTGTGGCGGAAATTGTTGCGAAAATTGTGGCGGATATTGTTGCGAAAATTGCGGATGATAACCTTGTTGTGTAAACGCTTGGAAACCAAGCTCCGGGTCTTCTTGCGGTTGTGGTGTATCCGGTCGGTTACGACGGGATGTAGGTGTTTTGTTTGGATTCATGATGAAATTTGAGAGAGTTTGAGAGAATTTGAGAGATTTTGATGTGAAAAAATAAGAGGTTTGGGTTAATATATATAGTGTGATTAAATTGAAAAAAAAATTAAAAAATATATAAACAAAGAGCCGTTGAAAGAGCCGTTAGTTTTTAATATTTTCAAATTTAAAAAAAAAACAATCGGGTTTCTCGGGTTTTCAAACCCGCATGCCAAGCCCGCCGCTCGAGCCCCCCCCCGGTACCGGAGCCCGCTCGAACCCGCCGAGCCCGAGCCCGCATGGGATACGGAAGGCCTTAGGTGATACTTTAAATAAATTTCGTCTGTAATTATAGTTATTTAATATTTATACAAATAACATAAGCTTTTGAGATCTTAAAATTTACAAATTCATAGCAACAAGGCTTTTAATTTATAAGAATTAATGCTTTCAAATATTTTAAATGTATAATTATAATAAATATTATTCAAGGGGGTTTAAAATATAAACCATGTAATTCTTATAAAAGATACAAATCAATCTCAATCTTCCTTCTAGTCTAATAAATATATAATATATTTCATTTCTTAGTCTAATATAATAATAATAATAATGAATGAAGTTTATCATTTCCGATTTATAATCAATGAACCATAATATTTACTCATAAATATCTCAAATATTTTATAATAAAAAATATTAATTATAGTTTATATGGTTTTTAGAGCTCATGTTGTAACTAGAGATTATTTTATAATATAAAATATTGATTATAGTTTATATGGTTTGTAAGAGCTCATTGATCCTGTATCTACTATCTAGAGATGTCCAAAAATTGGTGCCAGGTCAGGCCAGGCCCAAATCAATTCCGGTCCCAAATAATGATGGCGTAACCCGTCCTGGGCCAGGCCCATTTGACCATCTCGTCGAACAAATTGTTGATGAAACACGACAAATTAACTATGTAAAACTCATGTGTTATGCACTTATGCATACGCAAGATTCCAACCATCAAATCAATGTGCACACACCCCAGCAACGTAAAGAGAAAACATACATATAGTTAGTTATATGTATATATACCCTTCCCTACATATACATATAGTTATATGTATATATACCCTTCCCTCCCTCCCTCCAATCCAAACTAGGAATCAAACAGGTATAATCAAAACCAAGAACTTGCAGAAACACCTGTCGCGGGTTCATCGTCTAATGGTTATAAGGTTGGTAACGAACAATGAAGGAAAAGGTGGTGTCAACATTATTCATTTTGCCAATGGTCTCTTGTCGTGATTTTTCATCCGTCCAAATCATCCATGGCTAGCTAACAAACTAATGTTCTTGAATTTCGACTCATAGCAAATATGATTCCACCACAATCCGCCCAAACTTCTCTTGCACGTCTTTGGGAGTTTCTATCTGGAAAACACGATGAACCAAAAACATAGTTTAAAAAAAGAGCCCATCATATCTTGTACTTTTTGAGGATCCTTAAAGAGGGCTCCCTAAATTGATCATATGTGTTGCAGAGTGAGAACCCTCATTAAGTATACCTCAAATGCTTACACCTTATATGTATATATATATATATATATACAGAGAGAGAGAGAGACTACTTACCGCATTCAGAGCCTTAAAAAGAGCTTTCACTGTGTTATGTGGATTTCTCGACCCAACAACCTAAAATACCAAAGATTACAACTCCTCAGATGTTGTTCATAGAACGAGTAAAACCAAACCCATAATATCCCACTCGGTGGTAAGGTCTGAGAGAGATCAAATGTATGCAGACCTTAACCCTGTTTAAGGATACAGAGACTGTTTCCAAAAAGACATCTAAATTGCCGGAAAAAAAATGTATATAAAACAACAATGAACGAGAATTGAGTTTGTGTTACCTTAGACTTGACATTCTTTAAACCAGCAAGATTTAAGATGGTTTGGACAGTTCTACCGGCCTTCATGCCACCTTGAGTCGGCCCAGGCCAAAGATAAACCTAAAAGAGAAGCAAAGCGTAAAACAAACTCATTTATTTCTAATTTCCATTTCTCAAGGTTGGTGAGAGAGAGGATGGAAAAGTAGAAGGAAGAAGATGGCAATATCATTGCAAACCTTGGTTTTCTTATAAGAAGTCTGAGTGGCATGTGCAATTGTATGCTCTTCATGTCGTTCCACATAATGAAGGTTTTGAAAGCATTTCTCGTGAGCCTGATGTGAAATCAATGTGGTACAAAAAACCGCATGTGATTCATGTTAGCAAGACCAATATCAGAAGACAGACAAAGAAGAAAATGAACATGGGTCGAGATCCGGGACTGAAACAAGTTACCTTCTGACACGCAATGGGAACTGCAGGGCCTTTTGCCTTAGCAAAACCAATGACGCCATGATAGTTCCCACAAGCAAGCATTACGGTGTACTTGATCAATTGACCTCCCTATACAAAAGAATCACAATTGTAAACAGCTTCCACAGCGTCACAAATAACTTTAAAATGTCTTACCTTTGTAACTTTACATGTCCTATTAACATCAATGAGTTTCACATCAAAACCCTGCCATTAAACAAAACTAACCTTAGATATCACATATTATAATATAAATATAGATCAAAGGAATTTAATTTTTGACATGCTTACTTTTCTATAAAGGGGTCTTCTTTTCTTCTCAGCCAGTGAGTTTCTCTCTTCAGCAAGATCTCGTATCTCCTCCTCCAATACCTTTCCTTTTCTTCCAAAAGTGTGATCCAACTGTGCTAGCTTCTCCTCAAGCTTCCGGTCAACGATATTTAGCTTCTCTAACAAAATATCATCCTGCTTTTTCATGACATCAAATTCTTCCTCGTCATCATTATCCAATGCACCTTTTATCAATTGCCTTTCCTTTTCATCATCAGAATCTTGAGAAGGGTCATGTTGTGATTGCATGTTTTGAATGACTCCATAATTTTCAGAGTTATTAGGATCATAGGCTTCCTTCCACTTAACTAATCTAATAGCCCTATTCAGCTTGTGTTGGAGAAGAAACTTCTCCTTGCCGCTTGCTTCTTTCAGCCGGTTCATCAAATCACCAATAACACGGTACTCAGATCGCGGGTCTAAATGTTTCTCCTCAAATTTGTCAATTTTATTCATCCACTTGAAAGCCTCATCAATATTATCTGATCAACAGTATTATTATCATTTAAAAAAATTAACTTTGAGCATAAATATGACTCTAGTACACTAGCAGCATAAAGAAAAGGTAAAAGAACAAACATACCCGATTGATTGAAACTCTTAAGAAGCTCTTCATGACGATTTAATTTCTTCTCCAATATTTCTTGTCGTTGTTGAATGGCTTCATAAGTGAACCTATGGTCATCTTCTTCACTTTCTGAATCAGTGGGCTCCTCCCTCATGTTAAGGATACGAGGGTCAACATGTTTGAGATTCTCCTTTTCCAGTTTCTCAATTAGTGGACCAACTCCCATGTAATCCTCATCATCCTCAGCATCTATATCAGCCGTACCCAACCCCGCCTTTTTTCTCTGCTCTCTCTCCCTCTGCTTTTCCCTCTCGACTTGGGCTAGAAGCTCACGAACGACTCTATCACCACTGGCATAGGAGGGGGCCATGGATGAGAATAGTCTATTCCAATTCCAAGGAAGGGAAGATCCTATGTGATTCATACTCAATCCCCCTGTTTGGGTGGGGAGAACACGCTGCCATGGTTGTGACGCAGAAAAAGTTCGAGAAAAAGAATTAGCAGGTCTTAGCCGGCTGAGAATGGCTTTGAACACTCGTGATTTGCTCATGATGTTGATCGTAGACATAATTTTGTCAACTACAGATAAACTGTTTTTACTGTCTCAGGGCCATACTAGGCACATGTGTTATGGTGGTGCCTGCAAAGAAAGTTCCTTCAGTATGCTGGCAGAAGGAGTACAGACTAAGGCTATATGTGGAACCAAATTCAACACTCAACATACTGATTTCGATTCAGTTTTTGTGCTTTGCATAAAAATCATATTACTTCTGCCATTAAAAACTTTATAAGTTCCAAATGAAAATAAAATATGCAAATTATCAAGTACGAACCAAGAATTTGTCACGTTTTGGAAACCAACTTCAGCTACAAGTCTACACAATAAATTAAACTAACTAAACAAGACATAAAATATTATAGGCATGGGATCATGTGAGAAGTGCCATTTTTTTGTGAGAACTGTGAGAAGTACTTTTAAACCGTTGATCACTTTTAATCAAATACCCTCCCATGAATTGCGGCTTAAAAAGGAATTGATTCGGTGCATCTCGGTGCATCTTATCTCGGTGCATCTCATCCTAATGTTAGTCCATTTCTCATCCAACGGTTGATAACCACTTCTCACGCTTCTCACCAAATTTGGTACTTCTCACCGGAACCCAACCCAAATATTACATATGGTACAAATGAAAACTAATGAATTGATCAACACTTCAACTAGCAATTCCGAATTGTGTTTAAACTTTGGATCATCGATACTTCAATTAATTAAGCTAAAGGTGATGATAAACCAATAATCTAGCTATGTTTAATTTAATTAAATTGGGTATGAGATTGGATAACACAATTCAAGGTAACAGGTCAAGAGTCTAACAGAAAACTAGCTACGCCTACGGGTAATGGTCTGGATAAATTGTAAGCTTTTCCAGTGGGGAACGAATTTAAATCCTGGTGGTGATTCAAGAGTCAACAAGTTGTTTTTATCCTAAGAAAACAATATTATTCACTAATCAAATCGAATAAGTAACATTATTACAAAACAGTGGTAACAGACGTCGAGCATTCATTCAGCACCATGGTACGCATAGGCAAATCGAATAATGAAGATTAAAAGCTAGAATGCGGATAGAAATGAAACTTTGGGTTCCTGATAGCTTCGTTTCAAACAAATCCATGCGTATTGATAGCTGATTTGTAAGTTATGACCTCAAAAAACAGGTTTATGGGACTTACCTGGCCGTATATGGCAGTAGTGAAATGGTGAAGAAGAGCCGTTACAAGAAGCGTCTCCCTTGTTCTTGTTATTTGGGATCAGGGTTTCAAAAGTTTCAATGTAATTAAACAACAAGAGAAGCAGGTTGAAGATTGAAAGGAATAAAAGAACCGAAATCCAAGCAAAAATGGAAGCGATGAAGGTGATGAAATGGCGAGAGGTTGACTGGTGAGATTGAAGCCGAATGGGGGAGAGTGTCTAGGGTTTTGGCTACGTTGGGATGCATCTTTTTCTAGCTATACGAAAAATGGTTAAAATTCATAAATTGCATAAAATAATTAAAATAAATTACGGATTTGGTCCATATGGTTTACATTTTCTATCGTGGTAGTGGTGGCCAAACCGACCCGACCCGAAACCGGCCAAGAACCGGTTCTGGCCCGGCCCGGTCAAGAACCGGTTTCAAGCCCGAGAGCCGGGACCGGTTCGTGTATTTAGGAATTTTCTCGACCCGACCTGGGACCGGTTCGTGGCCCGACCCGACACAACCCGATTTTTTTCAAAAAATTATAACCGTTAGAGAGCCGTTTCTAGCCGTTGGGAACCCCTTTGTGACCGTTTTTTGGCTCAAAAATATCCCCTCCAACCCCATATAAATACTAGGGGTGTTATGGAGTGATCACCACCTTACAATTGCTTACAAAACGCAAAAAACGCTTACAATTCTCATTTCTCGGCTCTCGTTATATTTGTTTCTCGCAAAAAACGCATACAATTCTCATTTCTCGGCTCTCGCTATATAAATAAAACGTATTTTTAAAGTGTATTTTAGTGATCCAATCCAATTTTTTACTTTCTAAAGTTTAGTAATTAATTAGTATACAAAGAAATTATTTTTTTTTAAAACAAGAAAAATACCCCGGCCCGATCCCGAACCGGTTCTTGGCCCGGCCCGGCCCGGTTTTATAAAAAACGGTTTTTTTAAACCCTATACGGGCCAGGGGTTTTAGGGTTTGACCCGGCCCGGTTTTTGGTTGACCCGGTTTTCCCCTTTACTGTTTGAGCCCGGTTCTTGTTCCGACCCGGCCCGAACCCGATTTTTGGCCACCTCTATATCGTGGTCTCAAAATCAAAATAAATACACCAACGGAACTCTTAAGGGTAGTGCTTACCAAGTCATATTAGTTTTCCGGATGAATATGGCAAGAACCAAGAATCTTACCCGGTAAGAGCGAAAGCAAGGACCGAGAGTCTTACCTGGTAAGTGAGTGCGACGACTCTTACCACGGTTAGCGCTTACCGGCTAAATTAATTGTAGCATACGATGACATTTTGGAGGACTAAAAATCCGGGAAGTAGGTGATAGTGTTGAATTTTACCGACAAGCACTTACCCGGGTAAATGATCAGGTAAACGACCCCTTAGTTTACATTTTGCCATTTTCACAAGCTCTTAATCCTTCTCTCTAATAAAATCAAAAAGTTTTTTGTTAACTAAGTTAAGTCCAGGGGCAAACGATTTTGAAGATGTCGAGCTACTCCTCGACGCGTCTACAACAACCAAAGCAAACGACCTGGCGAAGCCGTTAGTCGATTCTTAGATCAAGTTCAAAGATTCACATCGTGAAAGAACGTGATATGAAAGAGCAATTGTGTTTAGAGGTTGAAAGGTTACAGTTGAGTGTTGTAATTATGGGAGTCAAGGGTTTGGTGCTTCCGGCGGGTTTGGGGAACCCTTAGGTACCCATTTAGTAAAAAACAATATCTTTTAAACTTAAATTATAATGAATCGTCACTATATTAATTAACAATATTGAAATATCAATTATATTTGTCACTTGATATCAAATATAGACATATAATTCATATATATATTTATTTATACACACATTATATACATGTATTAAATAAAATAAAATTTTATCCAGGCCGAATTAGGGGACGGTAATGCCATGACTGACCCCGCCCGGCCTCGCTTCGGGTACGGAAATAATTTTTGTCCCCGTCCCGTTAACCCGAAGAATCTCCACCCCATTAGGATTTGGTACCCATGGATACCCGCACCAACGAATAAAATTTCCATCTCTAACGGTAAAATCTAGTCACTTAACAGTAAGTGGTATAGTTTATGAAGACGGTTTGTAAATCAAACCCTTGAAGCATAACATATACGTGATAAAACATCTCACCATATCAGTTTAAGAAGTTAAGAAACCATTATAGAAAAGTAACATGAAACTTGTTATTGTATTATGCTTTTTTCAGTTCGGGAAAGTACAATGGTTAGTTGTTGTTTACTTGTTTACATTGAACTATATAATGTTTATTACAACAAATGCAACATACTATCTTCGTATTTGGTGAGGTCTGAATCCTTAATGTTATAAGAGGCTAAATATCCGGATACTGCTAAATCAAAGGCCTTTTGATCAACTTTTAATTGTTATACATACATAATAATTAATAAATGATCTTAATGTAACACTATCCGGCCTTTTTTTACTCAATGAGTTCACATGGTTAATGCTAAGCGTCCCATTCATATGGACTAAACAATCTCTAAAAAAGTGGTGTTAATGTTCGATGTTTATCAAGAACCAATTGAAGTGATGAACAATATGTGGGAAAATGACAACTCGTTTAAGTATTCATATACAAGAGAGATTAGAGTTTGTTTGGTAAACTCCCCTTGTATATACATGAAAAGCAATGTGTTTGACTGCTCATTTACAGGTCAAATTAGGTTAGATTCGTTGTTAATTAAGTGTTGTTAAAATTTAGGGTATGCAAAACCCGAATAGTCTTAAATCTGAAACCGAACTCGAATTGAAAATAAGATGTTTATTTAAAACTTGAATACCCCGAAATTCGAAACCCGACTTTTGGGGGAATATTTTGATTCGGGTTGGATTTGATCTCTGATAGCCCGAGTCCTGACACATCCAAAAACTATGAAATAATATATTTTATCTATTTTAAATATTATATAAATATATTTATTTATCTAATTATCTTCTGAGAATCATAAATTCTAATCGGTCTAGGTGTTTTTAATTTCTAAACTGATTTCATCGATCTCTCAGTCAATTGATTCATCATCAAAATCGATTGAATTTATATATATATATATATATATATATATATACTCTTTGAATTATAGTGATACCCGAACTCAACCCTCATCAACCCGAAACCCGACCAACACGAACCCAAAGCAAGCAGAAATCCAAAATCTAAAGTTTGGGTTTTGATTTTCATATCCGAAATCCGATCGGGTTTTTGGTTTGTTCACCCAAACGCGTCCGATGCACACCTCTAGTTAAAATATTTTGTTGGAAAATGAGTCGTTATACCAAAATTTCACCATGATCCAAATAACTTATGCTCTTTGTGACTTGACATATGTTTTTAAAGAGATTTAAATTTCGTGAAAGAAATTGGAATTAAAATATTTTTTTAATTAAAAGGATTTAAAGTATTCAGTATTTTCGATTTGAAGGATTTGGTTCTTTGTAAATAGTTTATGAATACAAGTTGTAAAAATAATTAAATTATTTTTTATTTGGCTATTAAGAAAACACATGTTTTTGACATGTTTTAAAATATTATTGCGAACAAATCTTATGAAATCCCATGAAATACCAACTATCCCCATAATCCCTTATTTGTGAGATTTCATTAAAATCCCAATATTTTAATTCTACAGTTTTCTGTAAACCAAACACATGATTAAAATGAAATATAACTCCAAACCACAACAAATCCATCACACCAAATGAGTTCTAGATCAATTTGCATCTTCTTTATGCATGTCGAGATAGTGTAGGGACAACAATTACGGACATCATTTGCATTTTCTTTATGCAACCAGAGATCGTGTGTGTTATCTTTTGGGGCTAGCTCAACTGACAATAAAATTTGAGTTTTTTGGTATTTTCCTCAAAGGTAACCGGTTATTGACTGTTCAACCGAGCCCATATTATTAGTCGAGATACACACAAGTTGGTCCAAACACTCCTGATTAACAACCAAAAAGATATAAATTCAAAGTTGATTCAAACATTCATGTTTAACAACAAAAAAGAGAATATCATTCTAAAACGAGTCCAAATACCTATAATTATAAAAAAAATGGGTACAAAATTTGATATGATCATAAAGGTTCCGAGTTGGGTAAAATGTGGCCCTTCTCATTTTGGTATGCTTGGAAGATGAAGATATGAACTTTTGAATTCAGTTACAGAGAAATTCAGCAAGAAGCTTTCGGGAATCTTAGGGTGCGTTTGGTTCGCAGAATGTTTTCTGCAGGAATGAAATCTGTCAAAGGAATTGGAATCTGAAAGGAATTGGAATGAAATGTTTTCAGGTTTGACCAACTGTTTGGTTGACAGGAAATAGAATGTAATCTTGAAATCCGTCTGTTTGGTTTGCAATGGAATCGGAATGGAATTGTGAAAATGACAAAATACCCTTTCTTAAAATTTAATTTTTTCTTCTTATAAACAATAAATCAAGTAACCATAAGACATGATACAAATCAGTAACCATAAGACAAAACCAGTAACCATCACTCATAAATCAGTATTAACATGATACAAATCAGTAACCATAAGACAAAATCAGTAACCAGCACTCATAAATCGAGTATTAACATGGAAGAAAGATGTGAAAAATAACAAAAATCAGTAACCATAACACAAATCATAAGAAATCAAAATCGCAACAGAAGATGGAGAGAAATCGCAAGAAATTGCAACAGAAGATGGTGAAGTCGATTGCACATTGATATAACGTGAAGAAATGAAATCGAAATCGCATAAATCGCAGAAATCAAATGGCAGATATAACTGATGTTCGTCGAAATCGAAGATAAATTGCAGAAATCGCAGAAATCGTAAAGAGGGGAAGAAATATACCTGATGTTTCGATTGCACACTGGATATTGTTCGATCTTGAAGTGTTCTTGCGGCTTCTTCAATTGTTGGAGCAGAATAGAAATGAAAGAAAAGTCTCTAGGGTTTTTAGAATGAAATGGGGGTATTATTGTCATTTTTGTAAAATGGGGTGGAATGGATTTCAATTCCATCACTTTTCAGGAGGAATGGTGAATTCCTGATTTGGGTGGAATTCATGGAATCCAATTTCATCTCATGAGAAACCAAACATTGGAATGAAATTTGGTCAACGGAATTGACCATTTCAATTTCGTCGGATTCTGCCGAACCAAACGCACCTTAAGGGACGAAATTTTTTCATACTATCCCCCCAAGATTTATTGCTTTACATTTTTACACCCAAAAGTGAATATAAATTTTAAAGATTATTTATATGACTCTCAACCTAGAATGAATCTTTATTTGTTTGGTCAATTAAGGCCACCAAGAGCATGCTTAATGGGCTAAAAGGATAAACGTATGATTCAAAGTAATTATTACGACTTTAACAATTAAAATTAAATAATCATACGATCATTTTGATAAATATATATATATATATATATATATATATATATATATATATATATATAGGCCATGGATATTTAGCAAACCAAAAAAATGACAAACCATGCAAACCACTTTATAACCGTAGGATTAAATAGATTGAAGATCAATATTAAGTAGTTAATTAATTAATTATTAAGGGTAATTTAGGTAGTCCATAATTATTTTCATTTTATATATATTTTTTTAGAATCTGATCCCACGATTTTAGGGATTATGATTAGAATAATTAATTAATTTATTATGGAAGTTATTTCTTTCCTGGATTCATCTTCTTCATCGTGTATGCTTCTTCCAAGTTCCAACTGCATACGGTCTCGTTTTTTTTGCTATTCAACATACGAAGAAATCCAATTCGCCTGTGAAACTAATCATATTCCATGGGTTTCAGTATTTATCATTACAATGTTGCTGATAATGTATGTCTTGGTACTGGGTTTCAATACATTTAGTTACTTCATTGTGTGCGTGTTTTATAATTATTTGCTTTTCAGAATATGAGTTTCTAGAAGGTTGCATGGTTTACAATTGGTTGTGCTTCTCAAAGCAATTATGCCTAATTTGGGTATTTTAAATGCTTTTCTCTCTTTTATTATCTCTCATAAGCAACTAAATCCTGTTATAAGATTCTCTCCAAAAAATCCCTTTTCTACCTACTCTTATCTTTCTTCACCCGTTCACCTCTTTGCCATGGAAGGAGATTCATCTAACACGTTGTTTATTAATGTGTTTATGACATGAATTTTTATTCATCTACTAAAAGTCACTGTTGTTAAGCAATTGCAAAAATAAAAAAAATAAAAACAAATCAATCAACAGGGTTCATAAACCATGTTAATTAATACTTAAAACAACCCAAAAAAAATTCGAATTCCAAAAACCATCGTACTAGTAATATCTGGTAAGGAATCATGTCATGTATTTGTTCATTGCTTCTCCGTCGATTTTCATCATTTATCCTTAGTTAGCAGTTTTCAAGTCCATTCTCCATTCTATGGAATGGCTTTAAGTAAGCAAGTATTTATTTTATTAATTGTACTTTCACCAACTGAATTTGTCATTATAATATAGATATTGACATGAATTTTTATTCATCAACTAAAACTCCATGTGTTAAGCACTTTCAAAAATTAAAGACAAACAAACCAATCAAAAGTGTTCATAAACCTAAATATTATTGTAACACCCTAAAAACAGGGCCAATTTAAACCTTAAAAATTACTACAAGTTATGATCATAAAACTTCGAACTTTTATAACCTGAGGATCAAATATGAAGGTTTTACATACAACACGACTAATTCAAATAACCTATTAATCTAATCATATAACATAATCAGATTAATTAAGTTATCTAATCCTTTGTCCCAAAAAGCCTCAAAAGTAAAGCTAGATCCTCCGTTATCTCTAAGTTTGAGTCTTCCCAAAAGTTCTCTTCTCTCATTCCCGCTTACTTACCGGAGCTTGTACCTGGTAAGAAAAATCAACTTGAAACATTAGGCTTTCGCCTTGTGAAAATATTCAAATCAAATTAAAGTTAAACAATTAAAATCTCAACAGATAAAACAAACATGTTCTCGCCCATCTTACCGTACAACAACTCCTTTCAATACTGGGAATCTACCCCACTCCCATACTTATGACTAATTTGTCTAGCCATAATATCACTATCAAGAGTTTACTATAAATCATCCCAGATTCAAAGTCATTACTCTTATCTAAGAAATTACAACTCAAAACCTGCCTATTTCTTAATCCGGAAGTAGAGATTACAAATTACTTTATGCCTATCTCAAATCTTCCTTTCACAACGGGAAATCTCCGATCTTCCCTATAAAATGGAAATCTCCGATCTTCCATTCGAAATGGGAATTACAAATCAAAATCTGTCTATTCCACACTTCACGTCCTCACCATCTCAGAATCACTGACCCCAATGGGATTAATATATCGCGATACACAACCGGGGCCCTCACGATGATTCAAGATACACTCGTTCGCTAGAAATTACATCCCTTGGTCAAATGGCAAGTATTTCGGTTCCCATTAGACCGTACCCAGGTGCCCTACTATGACCGGATGCCTATTTCTAGCAATCGCCACACAATACATAAGTATTATTATTCTTACTAGTATATGTGCATAACATATAATATATTCATCTCCAAAACATATTCTACATATATAAACATTTATAAAGAATATTTATAGTCTTGACACCTCGACTTCTGAACTATCCCCTCAATGCATTTTAGCACGGGGGTCAACATATCATAACCTTTAGTCATCTATTTGGACTCATTACTAAATAAGATGAGTCCTTAATAACATGTTCAGACATACATATTATATATATCTATTTCAATATTAATTGCTGAATTTTAAAGAGAGTTGAATAAACTCACCTGGTATGAAGTCACACTTCTTTTAAAGACGTAGGATCGTCTGTCTTCACCACCACAGTTTACTGTAATATCCATCCAATATACCCATATACTGATATTAAATTACAGAACAGAACTCTCTAAAACTAAGAATCCTTATCATCTAAAAATCTTCGCCTTAAGTCGCAACCAACTAAGTATTAAAATCTCTTGTCGCAATGCATAGTGCAAGTCGCAATCAACTACTGCGACATGGTCACCAAGTCGCAACCTTCTATTGCGACTTCAACACCAAGTCGCAACCTTCTATTGCGACTTCACTACCAAGTCACAACTGTCTATTGCGACTTCACTACCAAGTCGCAACTGTCTATTGGGACATGCATGAATGTCGCAACTCAAGGTTGCGATATCCATGATGTTCATCCATATCTCAGTCCACTATGTTCATCCTAAAACCCAGATTTTGCAGTTTTTACACCATGAATCTTTCTGATAATATACAGATATGATTAAGGCTATGAACTGAACCTACTCATATACTCAGATTTCCCAAATCATCCATATTTCATAAAACCCATCTCTAAACTTATCTAACAACTTATAAACATAAAAGTAAGGATAGTTTACCTTTGTTTCTTCAATTTATCTCAGAACCCACCTGAATTCCTTGCTTCACTTGCTCTTCTTCTTCTCATTCTTTCTATCTCTATCTCTCGGCTCTATCTCTCTCTCTCTCTCTCGTTACCTAAATAACCACACACACACACAATTAGTCACTTAAGACTAATTGTGTGACACCTCCTACTCAAACTTAGTGAGTCATAGTTCAAATTACCAACTACATCCCTAACTTTAAAGGAATGACACAACAAACCCTCAAATTGAAAATCCACTTCAACCAATAACTTTAAACAAATACAAACTTAACCCCAAGTTAAAACTTGTAATTTACAAGAAATAATACAACGAAAATTCGAGATGTTACAATACTCCCCAACTTGAAAATGATTTCGTCCCCAAAATCAAATCTAGTTAAACAATTGAGGATATCTAACTTTCATATCTTCTTCTGACTCTAGGGTCACATTAGCACCTCGATGATGCTTCCATTGTACTTTTAACATAGTTACATTTTTACCACTTCGTAACCTCTTAACTGACTTTTCCAAGATTGCCTCCGGTTCTTCTACACATCGGCTCCCTTCATCCACTCTAACATCAGTAAGTGGAATCACATCATGTTCTTCGGCTAAGCATTTTCGAAGATAACACACATGAAAAGTATTATGGATCCCTTCCAACTCAGGTGGAAGATCCAGTTGGTACGCTTGAAGACCAACTCTTTTGGTAATAGTGAATGGTCCTAGAAAACGAGGACTTAATTTCCCACGCTTTCCAAACCGAATCACACCTTTCTATGGGGATACTTTAAGCATTACACGCTCCCCAACTTGAAATTCTTTTGGTCTCCTTTTCGGATCGGCGTAACTTTTCTGTCTATCTTGAGCCGCTTTCATATGCTGCCGGATTTCCTTTACCTTGTCCGCGGTTTGTTGCACAAGTTCCGGACCAGCAAACTGTTTCTCTCCGGCTTCTAACCAGCACACCGAAGTTCTACATTTCCTACCATACAATGCCTCGAAAGGTGCTCTTCCAATACTGGAATGGTAACTATTGTTGTAAGCAAATTCTACTAACGGCAAATGAGAATCCCAGTTACCTCCAAAATCTAACACACACGATCTAAGCATATCTTCCAAAGCCTGTATGGTTCTTTCACTTTGGCCGTCAGTCTGTGGGTGATAAGCAGTACTTAGATTAACCCTCGTACCCAACTCTTCTTGTAGCGACTGCCAAAACCTGGAAGTAAACCGACTGTCACGATCGGACACAATAGACACCGGTATACCATGTCGTGACACTACTTCATCAATATATAGCTTCGCCAATTTATCTATTGGTGATGCTTCTTTCATAACTAAGAAATGAGCACTCTTTGTCAGTCGATCGACGATTACCCAAATGGTATCGTTACCTCTTTGCGTCTTTGGTAACTTTGTCACAAAATCCATGGTAATCTTATCCCATTTCCACTCCGGAATTTCCAAAGATTGAAAACTTCCGTATGGTCTTTGGTGTTCTGCTTTTACTAACGAACAAGTTCCGCATTTCTCTACTATTCGTGCCACATCCACTTTCATAGCCGACCACCAATAATGCAACTTCAAATCTCTATACATCTTGGTACTTCCCGGATGTATAGAATACTTCGATCTATGCGCATCCTCCAAAATCAACTCCCGATTTCCACCTAACTTTGGTACCCAAACACGGCCTTGGAACAATTTAATCCCACGGCTATCTTCAGTCAATTGAAGATGTTGCTTGGTCATTACTTCTTCTTTCAAGTTGCTTTCTAACAAAGCCTCCACTTGAGCAGCTTTTATTCTTTCAATCAGACTGACATTACATCAATTCTGGCGTTTGTCGATTTCAAGCACCCATTATACTCTTTTCTACTCAAGGCATCGGCTACAACATTCGCTTTACCTGGGTGGTAATGCAATTCACAATCGTATTCCTTCAACAATTCAAGCCATCGCCTTTGCCTCATGTTCAACTCCTTCTGATCAAAAACATGTTGTAAACTTTTATGATCAGTGAAGAGTGTACACTTCGTTCCATAGAGATAATGACGCCACAGCTTTAAAGCAAACACAACAGCTGCTAATTCTAAATCGTGGGTAGGATAGTTCTTTTCATGCTCTTTCAACTGTCTTGACGCATAGGCAATTACCTTACCTCGTTGCATCAACACACATCCCAAACCCATTTTCGATGCGTCACTATAGACTACCAAATCTTCAGTCCCTTCTGGCAGTGCAAGAATAGGAGCTTCACATAACTTCTGCCGTAAGGTTCTGAAAGCTGACTCCTGTTTTTCGGTCCAGACAAACTTCACATTCTTACGAGTCAACATAGTCAGAGTTGAAGCAATCTTTGAGAAGTCTTTAATAAATCTCCGGTAATAACCTGCTAACCCCAAGAAACTTCTTATCTCAGACGCGCTTTTCGGATTCTCCCAATTCATCATTGCTTCTATCTTTGCTGGATCTACTTTCACGCCTTCCACAGAAATCACGTGTCCTAGAAATTGTACTTCTTTCAACCAAAATTTACATTTAGAGAATTTTGCGTACAATTTCTCTTTTCGTAACACTTCTAAAACTTCCCGAAGATGGCGTTCATGGTCGTTCTCATTCTTCGAATAAACAAGTATGTCATCAATGAAAACGATAACATACTTGTCTAAAAACGATCGACATGCTCTATTCATCAAATCCATGAATATAGCTGGAGCGTTAGTCAACCCAAACGGCATCACAAGAAATTCATAATGTCCGTATCTCGTTCTAAATGCCGTCTTTGGAACGTCTTCCTCTCTTACCCGCACTTGGTGATACCCCGACCTTAGATCAATTTTGGAAAAGCATCCCGCGCCATGGAGTTGATCAAACAAATCATCTATCCTTGGAAGCGGATACTTATTCTTAATTGTTACCTTGTTCAGCTCCCGATAATCTATGCACATTCTCATAGTGCCATCTTTCTTCTTAACAAACAATACCGGAGCTCCCCAAGGTGAAGAACTCGGTCTAACAAAACCTTTATCTAACAACTCTTGCAATTGAGACATCATTTCTGTCATCTCAGCTTGCGCTAGGCGGTAAGGTACACGAGCTATCGGTGCTGCTCTAGGAATAAGATCGATGCGAAACTCTACTTGTCTTTCCGCTGGTAGACCTGGAAGATCATCCGGGAATACATCCGAAAATTCACGCACCACTTTGATATCTTGCACTTGTTTCTTTTCTAACTTTGTATCTATTACATAAGCTAGATAGGACCAACATCCCTTTGATAAACATTTACGCGCCTTTGCCACTGAAATCAACGGAATATCTCCTTTCTGCTTTTCTCCAAATATGAATACGCCATCTATATCGGTCATCGGAATTCGGATCAGCTTCTTTGCACACATTATTTCTGCCTGGTTATTACTCAACCAGTCCATCCCCACAATAACATCAAATCCCCCAATTTCCATTAACAAAAAGTCAATCGGAAATTATGTTCCCTCTATCAAAATTTTACAATCGACCAGATTTTCGCTAACCAAAGATCGAACCCCATTAGCTATCTCAACTACTAAGGCCTCTCCTAACGTAGTGACAGGCATAGCTAGCTTACGGTAGAACAGCTTGGATACAAAAGAATAGTTTGCGCCACTATCAAATAACACATGTGCAGGAATGGAGTTTATAAGGAATGTACCCGAGACGACATCTTTCGATCCTTTCGCTTCTTCAGCGGTCATTTGGAAAGCACGCCCAATTGGTTTAGGGATAACTAACTTCCTTCCCTGATCTCCCTCCTTCTTTAGCTTCGGACAATATTTCCGAAAGTGGCCCGGTTGCTTACATTCAAAACACACTGATCCCGGCATTGGGCAGTTCACCGCTATATGCCCCGCCTTCCCGCACTTGTAACATTCATTTCCCCCCACTCGACACAAACCAAAATGTTTGCTTCTACATTTGGAACACCAGCTTGGTTCCCTACGAGAGTCATAACGGATATTCTTGCCAAACAATCTGGTTTTCTGAGAAGATTCTGAACTACCTTCCCACTTTCTCTTTTCTCCTACATGCGCTTTCTCTTCTTTGTCTTTGGCGTACATCTCTTCTATTACTTTCGCTTCCTCAATCGTCTCCCTTAAAGTAGTAGCCTTTGAACTTCGGACCCTTGTCATCATATCCGCTGGTAAACCCTTCAGATAAGCTTTAATTTTGTCTTTCTCAGCTGGAGCCACATGCCCCATCAGGTTCAGCTTCTCCATAAAGGATTCGGTATACTTTCTCACTATCATGTTACCTTTCTTGAGATTTCTGAACTCTTCCTCGATTCGGTCCATTTCAGTTTCGTTACAGTATTCCTCCAAAATCTTTGCTTTGAAGATTTGCCAAGTCATGGCATTCAGAACTGTAGTTGTCACAGAAGTTGACAGCACATTCCACCACGACAACGCGTTACCGCGTAACATTTGCGACCCAAATCTAACTTTTGACCTTTCATCATTACATTCACAAGCTCGAAAAGCTTGTTCAATCTCTCTTATCCAGTTCATACAAACCACTGGATTGTCATCTCCTTTGAATTCCGGCGGTTTACAACTCAGAAACGTTTTGTAGGAACAGTTTCTTTCAACCCTTCTTTCCATCTCCGACCCTGGGTTACCAGTTGGATTTATCACACTAGTATCAACTACTGTTCGTCTTGGTTCCGCACTTCGATCATTAAACATCTTCATAAACATTTCTGCATGCCTTCCCATAGCGGTATTCATCATTTCAGCTTGCCTTTCCATTGATGCATTCATCAATCTAGTCACATTATCCAATATCCGCCCTTCCATGCCTGAATCCGGTGGTGTTTGATCGGCCGTACTGGCACCCCCTCGATGCACCCGATTCCGCATTCCTCCTAAAGAAAGAAAATCTGGTGGCGTCTCCTGAATTCCGCTTACTCCAGTTTGCCTTTCTCCCGTATCATCTAACCAATTCCTATTCATAGAAGAATCTGGAGACCTCAGAGGTGTATTCACCATTGATCTAAATGAGCACAACAGAATACTCATCAGTAATGGTTTATACAACTAGACATACAATACGTACTTTATCGCTAACCAGTCACTGTAACAATTTAGAAACAAGTATGCTTGTGTAACAATATATTCATAATAACAGTAGCTAATTGAAATTGCGAACATATCATACATGAGAATTCTCGTTACCATTGTTACAGTACTAACTTCGCGTATTTCTGTCGACTCTAAGACTACCCATTCTTAGTACTTCTACCCATAACTCACGGATCATAACTTAATTCATCACAACTTAAGTCTAGGTATCTCAAAATCATACCTAGTTCGCTTAAACTACTGCTCTGATACCATATTGTAACACCCTAAAAACAGGGCCAATTTAAACCTTAAAAATTACTACAAGTTATGATCATAAAACTTCAAACTTTTATAACCTGAGGATCAAATATGAAGGTTTTACATACAACACGACTAATTCAAATAACCTATTAATCTAATCATATAACATAATCAGATTAATTAAGTTATCTAATCCTTTGTCCCAAAAAGCCTCAAAAGTAAAGCTAGATCCTCCGTTATCTCTAAGTTTGAGTCTTCCCAAAAGTTCTCTTCTCTCATTCCCGCTTACTTCCCGGAGCTTGTACCTGGTAAGAAAATTCAACTTGAAACATTAGGCTTTCGCCTGGTGAGAATATTCAAATCAAATTAAAGTTAAACAATTAAAATCTCAACAGATAAAACAAACCTGTTCTCGCCCATCTTACCGTACAACAACTCCTTTCAATACTGGGAATCTACCCCACTCCCATACTTATGACTAATTTGTCTAGCCATAATATCACTATCAAGAGTTTACTATAAATCATCCCAGATTCAAAGTCATTACTCTTATCTAAGAAATTACAAGTCAAAACCTGCCTATTTCTTAATCCGGAAGTATAGATTACAAATTACTTTATGCCTATCTCAAATCTTCCTTTCACAACGGGAAATCTCCGATCTTCCCTATAAAATGGAAATCTCCGATCTTCCATTCGAAATGGGAATTACAAATCAAAATCTGTCTATTCCACATTTCACGTCCTCACCATCACAGAATCACTGACCCCAATGGGATTAATATATCGCGATACACAACCGGGGCCCTCACGATGATTCAAGATACACTCGTTCACTAGAAATTACATCCCTTGGTCAAATGGCAAGTATTTCGGTTCCCATTAGACCGTACCCAGGTGCCCTACTATGACCGGATGCCTATTTCTAGCAATCGCCACACAATACATAAGTATTATTATTCTTACTAGTATATGTGCATAACATATAATATATTCATCTCCAAAACATATTCTACATATATAAACATTTATAAAGAATATTTATAGTCTTGACACCTCGACTTCTGAACTATCCCCTCAATGCATTTTAGCACGGGGATCAACATATCATAACCTTTAGTCATCTATTTGGACTCGTTACTAAATAAGACGAGTCCTTAATAACATGTTCAGACATACATATTATATATATCTATTTCAATATTAATTGCTGAATTTTAAAGAAAGTTGAATAAACTCACCTGATATGAAGTCACACTTCTTTTAAAGACGTAGGAACTTCTGTCTTCACCACCACAGTTTACTGTAATATCCAATATACCCATATACTGATATTAAATTACAGAACAGAACTCTCTAAAACTAAGAATCCTTATCATCTAAAAATCTCCGCCTTAAGTCGCAACCAACTAAGTATTAAAATCTCTTGTCGCAATGCATAGTGCAAGTCTCAATCAACTACTGCGACATGGTCACCAAGTCACAACCTTCTATTGCGACTTCAACACCAAGTCGCAACCTTCTATTGCGACTTCAACACCAAGTCGCAACCTTCTATTGCGACTTCACTACCAAGTCACAACTGTCTATTGCGACTTCACTACCAAGTCGCAACTGTCTATTGGGACATGCATGAATGTCGCAACTCAAGGTTGCGATATCCATGATGTTCATCCATATCTCAGTCCACTATGTTCATCCTAAAACCCAGATTTTGCAGTTTTTACACCATGAATCTTTCTGATAATATGCAGATATGATTAAGGCTATGAACTGAACCTACTCATATACTCAGATTTCCCAAATCATCCATATTTCATAAAACCCATCTCTAAACTTATCTAACAACTTATAAACATAAAAGTAAGGATAGTTTACCTTTGTTTCTTCAATTTATCTCAGAACCCAGCTGAATTCCTTGCTTCACTTGTTCTTCTTCTTCTCGTTCTTTCTATCTCTATCTCTCGGCTCTCTCTCTCTCTCTCGTTACCGAAATAACCACACACACACACACACAATTAGTCACTTAAGACTAATTGTGTGACACCTCCTACTCAAACTTAGTGAGTCATAGTTCAAATTACCAACTACACCCCTAACTTTAAAGGAATGACACAACAAACCCTCAAATTGAAAATCCACTTCAACCAATAACTTTAAACAAATACAAACTTAACCCCAAGTTAAAACTTGTAATTTACAAGAAATAATACAACGAAAATTCGAGATGTTACAATTATATTGAAAACCAATCCCAAAAAATGTCAAATACCAAAAACCATCACATTAGTCATACATCAAACGACATTAAACTGTAGGGTTCATGAAACTAACCAACATAGCAAAATCCATCCTAGAAGACATAATTCAAATGAAATGAAAGGTCTTTCATAGTGTGCATGATTGATTCAACAAAGATGCTAGAGTGTAAGCCTGTCAGAACGCGTGTTGCGTGCGGCTGTTATCAGTTGCTTACGGATTTTTTCATCGATAGAGAAAAACTTTTCAACTTCTCCTACCACGTAGTTCTTCCTCTTATTGCAGGCACTTATAAGCATCTTGTTTGCATATTTGATGCGAAGATCCCCCAGTTGCGTGTCTTGGACTGCTCCCTCTTTTGATAGCCCGACACGCCAATCTCGTTTGTTGCCCATGTAACTTTCCATGTGTCTCATTGTGAAAATTCTGTAGTCTTCATAGTTACGATAAGTTTGCCACTCCATCTCTAGTCTTTCTTGACCGATGCCATCGAATGTCCGTCCTGCTGGGTGGCTAATGTTAATCAGGTGCTTTATCATCAACATTTGCTGTAAAATAGTGGTCATGTAAGAATCTGATTCCTATTGAATGATTATAATATCAATAAATGTAAAGACCATACTTATATGTATTCAACCATCTTACCAGAATGTCGGTGACGTATCCATAGCTTTTCATCATCTGTTTGAGCCACAAACTTGTTGTCTAGTATCTGTACTGCAGGAGTTTTCAGGTAGAAAACAACTACATACCAGTGGTTGGTGCAAACAATTGGAAAGAAGGCATATGTTTGACAATTTAGGAGCATCGTTAAATACGTATAATATTATAACTATTCTGCATTAAATTAACAGAAATAAGTTGTTTGATTAAGTATTACCTTCCATATGCATTTCATTTGCAAGTTCTTCTTCTCCTGTGAATTTCACAAGCAAATCAACAAGAACAAACTCAAACAGAAGCATGCAGGGACTTGAAAGGAATAAAAACACATCGTTTGATGTTTTTTTGTACATAATTTGTAGAATTTGTCATTAGGTGCAACAGTTTTCATTAATTTTACCAACCACATTAAACATTTTCTGCTTCAGTTTGCATATCATGAATAAGCCACATATGAATTACATGAATTTGGAAATAAAAGACAAGTTTTATACTACAGTTAATATATGAAACAATCTGCATCGCCATTTGCTTTTTTTTGCAAAGCATTACAACCATAAGTACCAAAACATCCCAATTTCATCACTCAACAGTAGACACTAGATTTTAGTTTATGCAAACCAACAAGAAGAAAGTCAAACAGAAGCATTCATTTAATTTCAAGGAATAAAAACACATTCTTTTATGCTTTGTTATAGTATTTTTTACATACCCCTTGAAACATTTGATGCATAAGTTTACACAAAATGAAAAAGGAAACAAAACATAACACTTTCATCACTCAACAGTAGCCACTAGTTTTTATTTTATGCAAACCAGCAAGAAGCAAGCCAAACAGAAGCATGCATTGAACTTCAATGAATAAAAACACATTGTTTTATGCTCTGTTACAGTATTTTTTACATACATGTTGAAACATTTGATGCATAAGTTTACCTAACATGAATACGCCCAAAATGCATTACGTGTATTCTGTTTCATCAAATTCTCGACTATCCTCAAACCACAAAATGCATTTTAGTTTATTATTCAATTTCGAAATGTTTAAATTGAGTAGCAAAACTTTCGAAACCCGAGTTTGCCTTTTTAGATGAAATCGTAATTTCTTAATTTAACCCTAAATTGCAAATCGCAACTTTTTTTATATGAAATCGTAACTTCTTAATGAAATCCTAATCTTACCGTCAACAGAAGATGTGGTTCCTGCGATTTTTGGTTCTGGACTCTCGTTTTTTACATCCTTCATATCTTCTCTTCCAAATCCAGGAAAATAGGGGATGCAGCGGTGTTTGTGAATTTTGCAAAAGGCTTCAGTATCTGCAGTCTTCCTTCTCTGTTTAGCCCTGAAATAGTATACGAAGAATGAATCTGACGAAGAACAAATATTCATTACATGATTTTCACGATACACAGTGAATCTTACCATTCTTGCGTTCCATAGCTTCAAACGATCTTTGATTTTCTGAAGAAACTGATAATCACATAATGAAAGATGATATATGATGAAATGGGGTAATCTTCTTAATCTCATCAGCGGATTCTGGGGGATTTTGGTTGACAAGAATCCAGTTACCTTCTTTAACGGGGTGGTTTTCGTGATGAAATTCCCTATTTTGCCCCTGCATCGTAATTTTTATGGAAATTATACTAATAATTAATTATTAGTATAATTAAATAATCAGTAAAAATTAAGGACCGTGGATTGAAATATGTAGGGTCTAGATATGGGTTGCACAGTTTGCTAGTTTTTTTTGGTTTGCTAATTAAACCAACCCTATATATATATATATATATATATATATATATATATATATATATATATATAGGGTACAAATCAAATGCAAACCTTGCATTTGTTGCACCCCTTACAAACCATAGTCTGTATATGTGCAGACTGGTTCTGCATATATGCATTGTCCCATATAAATGTATGTCCATTATATGTATATTCTTGCACCTATTCATCTGCGTATGTGCAGAACTAGTCTGCACATATGCAGACTGTGGTTTATAAGGGGTGCAACAAATACAAGGTTTGCATTTTACAGAGCCTCTATATATATACATATATATATATATATAAAATAAAATTGTAACTAATATCAATTTTATAGGTTTATTATTGAGATTTTGAAAGTTAGTCACTAAAACATATGGTTATACTATTTTAGAGATTTTGAAAATTTGAAAATCTTTTATTTAAATAACTATGGTAAACTCTCATATAACATAAAGGGGTAAAACAATTATTTGTACATTTGAACTATAAAAAAATGATAAACGTCAAACATATTGTAAACATAAGTTCATAAATATAACAATTATTTTATAGCTAGTTTTTACATTTAACATTACTCTAAATGTAATCATAGTAGATAGTACAACGTTTTAAAACAATATATAAATTGTAAAACACTTTTTTCGTCTTTTTTTTTTCAACCTCGTCTTGTTTCTCATTTAAGCATTGTAAACTATTTTACTCGATAAAAAATAAATTAAATTACACATTAATATACAACATATATGATAATATCATAAAAAGTATTAATATTTAACTATATATAGATGTATATCAATACTTAAGTTTATATAATTATACATACATAATATATTTGTATACTAGGTTCGAACCGTGTATTACACGAGGTAATTTAAAAAAATTAAATGATGCCAGAAAACTTATCAACTATTATGAAAGATTAATTTAAAGTGAATTGACGGGAAACATAACAATTTGACTTTGAAAATATCACTAACTAACCATCTGTTGATAACTCATATTATGTAGTTCAATTAAAATTAGAGGAAATAATATAATCATGATTAAGAAAGTATAAATAATTAAATATACTATACTGAAATATTTGCATATTTATATTTTTGAAAAAGGTTCGAACTCATAATCCAAAAGTCAGTTGATAAGTGATATTTTTTTTCCAAGTAATTAAATCTCTTATGATAATTCTAATGGTGTTTCGTTGACAGAATGAAATTTGATAAAATTGTAATTCGTCGAAGGAATTCGACTTTGAAGTAAAAATTGATATGAAATTGCAAAAAAAAAATCACGACAATTTAGTGATTATTTGTATCAAATCCCATACTAATTTCAACAAATCTCATACTAATCATGACATATTAATTCGTATATATTTATGATATTTAATAATATAATTAAATCCAAAAATATTCAATATTGGGCTCATTTCAAAGGTATTGACGAAGCGATTACAATGATATAATTTGTAAAAAATAGAAATGTTTTTTAATGCATTTTAGTTTATATACATAATTTATGTTAATATGATAAGAGTCTAAAATGAAAAATAAAAAACTAAGGGATTAAAAGTAAACTACAAACCTAATTATAAGAGTAGTAAATGTAACGTATAAATTAAAAAAATGAATTAATGAGAGATTTAAGGAGAAATGAATATGTGTGTGCTAATGAACTTATAATGTAAACTGCGTCCAGATACATGTTTAGGCGGGAAAATATTGAAGTCGGCTCACCAGAAGACGACATGTGGCATGCTAGTTACTTATCTACTATATGTATAGATTATTTTGTAACGGGTAATGGATAAACGAAAAACCGTTTATCCATACCCTATCTACTAAAACTTGGGTAAACGGATAATGGATAAGTGAATAAATGGATGAAATTTTTCTTTACCCATACCCTTATCCAACATGTTAAAACATAACGGATAACGGGTTTACCCTACCCATTGCTAGTATTAAGTGATGATGGAAGGGGAAAACAACATAGAGAAGTAGTGGTTGGAGTGGAAGATAGATGGAGTTGTAGAGTGGTAGACTATGGTCGACATAGAGTGGATGTTGATAAGTTGTAGAGGTGGACGATGATCGGAAGTGTGGTTACAACGGACGATGGTCGGAAGTAAGGTTATGTCGGAGAAGGGACAACGTGATGGATGCTTATGATGGGATGTAATTCATAGATTAATTAGAAATTGGTAAATTACCAAAATGCCCTTCTAGTAGGACTTAACGGAAAAAAGTTAACGAAGGGGTCAAAACCATTATAAAATGACACCAAAAATACCCATTAAAAATGACAAACTTTAGGAACCAAAAATGAAATTTTCTCAGTTTTATAAAAAAATTCTCTAATATTAATTCTTATTTCTTACAAGACATAAAAAAGAATTATATTTTAAAAGCCCCCCCCTATAGTCCTACACATATTTACATGGTGTGGACCATCACAACCAAATCAGCAAATCCCATCTTCCATTTCTTATTTCCTTCCCAGTTCCCATCGTTCTCAGTGCATCACTACACGACACCCCTCGACTGCCTCTTCTCTCTCTCTCTCTCCATCAGATTTCCACTACGAAATCCGATCGATTTTTTAATGTTTTGATATGGTGTCAACAACTGCTATATTAACCACACCATCAAAACGACCTTCAGAAGCCGATCCTCCTCAGACCGTCGTTCCGTCCAATTCACCGCCCAAGACCTCTGCTGATTTCACCGCTAAAGTTACTGTAGCCGACGGAGTAGCGCCAAAAGCTTCGGCGCCTGAATTATCGGTGAAGAACTCCGTTGAAGGCACCGACAAGGTCAATGTGGACGGTGATGAGGTAACTACTTTCTATTTGCGGTATTTTTATTTAATATTTTTTTTCTGCTTCTTGAAATGCGTGGATTGATTTGATTGTTTGAAAGTTAGGATTCGATTTATTTAATTTAGATTTGTGAAAATATAGATAGTTTATTATAACATCAAACATTTATTTAATTTGAACTTATATAAAATACTAGATAGAATTCAATGGAAGATGGAATGATTAGATTTTTAGAACCCTAAAAGTGAACTAAGCATGCTCCTATGGGAGCTTTTCATGATTGCAATCCATTAAATAAAGCGTTTTTGCCCCTTTGATCGAACAACCTCGTTGTAAAAGAGGAAATAACATGTTCTACTGTTCAATCAAATCTGTTTCATTTGCTATTGTATGATACAAATCAAATACAAACATGTATTTGTTGCACTCCTTAATCAGAATGAATTATAGTGTAGGTATTATCAAATAGTTGTGGTTGTGATAGGATGACAAAGGATCGTGTGAGAAGTTAAGGTTGACATGAGAAGTGAGAAGTGGATCTGAACCGTTGATCATATTTAATCAAATGTCCTCTCATGAATTGCGTCTTAAAAGAGAATTGATCTGGTGTATCTCGGTGCATCTTATCATATTTTGCATCTCATCCTAATATGCATCCATTTATCATGCAGTTGTTGAAAATCAGTTCTCACGTTTTCTCATGTTAACCTTAATTTATCAACGAACCTAACACATGATATGATAACATGATATAGTTACCTAAACTATTAAAGCTATATATCAACAACATGATACAATTTTGAAAGACAATTTTTTTGGACAAATTGATTTTCTAGATTCACCAACAACATTAATGATATAATTTTAGGTTGTTTATGGTAATTAAAACATCTTGAATTTGGATACCATACTTATCTAAACTATAGACTTATGTTGAGAATTGAAAAAAAAAAAACTTTTTTCTCTTGCATATATTGGTTTTACAACTTGTGAGATGAGGAGGTAAAAACAATAAAATACAATCCTAAGTTCTTTCATGTTATGATTTATGATATTCTTTTTTTGCACCTGCTAAGTAAAAATCCTAAGTTTGTTTACATTTCGAGTCCGAATAATATACTTGCCTAATCTACTAAAGTTATATACTTAGAGCATCTCCAATAGCTTCTCCATTTTAGAGAAAATGAAGAAAGTGGGGATTTTGAGTTGTGTTTTTACTCCAACAGCTTCCACAATAGCTTCCCCAAAATGGAGAAAGTAGGAGAGAGAATAAGTTTTTCTCCAAATATGACGATAACCAAAAAATGATTACTAGATGAAAGCACCAATAGAAATCTTTGAAAAAAAGTATTTGGAGAGAGAAATAATATTTTAATTGATGAATGAAATATTTTAATAATCAATGTTTTTTTCTTCAAAATAGGGAATCTGTTGAAGATGAAAGTAATTTTTTTTTGGAGATTTTGACTTTTGATTCTCAATTTTAAAGAATTTTTGGAAAAACTGTTGATGATGTTCTTATACGTTAATGGTTGGATAAATATGTCCTCAACCTAAATGAGTCGTTGGATTAAAGAATAAAATATATTATTTTAGTATAAAGACATGAATGATGAATGTGATAGGGCCGGCCAAAATGAACTTGTTGGGGGCTACTTGAGAACAATGATAGGTGATAAGGTCAAATTGTCACTCAAGCGTGCAAATGTGTAAAAGTTGTTTCTTTTTTCTTCTATTTGGGTGGGTTATTACAATACTTTTATCTAATTAAAGGTAAAACACTTTATCAACGTTGGCTTTATTAATTATATGGAGATTTGTTGTTGTTATTGACTTATACAAATAACCGAAAAGAAAAAGCAGTTGTCCGATTCGTGTAAAGTGCATGAATGAACTTTATGACTATAGGGGCCGTTTACAAAACGCTTATCCGGGTAAGTGTGCTTACCAAGTCACATTAGCTTACCGGATAAATATGACAAGGACTAAGAATCTTACCCGGTAAGAGCGGAAGCAAGGACCGAGAGTCTTACCCTGTAAGTGAGTGCGACGGCTCTTATCACGGTTAGCACTTACCTGCTAAATTGTTGCATACAATGCTATTTTGGTGGACTAAAATTTTATCCAGAAAGTAAGTGACAATGTTGAATTTTATCGGCAAACACTTATCCAAGTAAGTGATTAGGTAGACGGCCCCTAAGTTTGATCACCGTGTTCAAAAAACCTATGTTTAAAAAAAGTAGATGAGGGACATTTGATTATGTAAGTTTGACCCTAAATGTAGCATGTGATCCAAAATATGTTTGACTGCCTTTGACATGTTAGAAAAAAAAAACATAACGTGTGATTTTGAATGTTTTTATTTTGGGTAAAAATTACATTAAAATAAGGGAAATTAATTAAAATGCCACAAGTTTGACTTTGCTTTACCAAAATACCCTAAATCTTTTTCAGTTTGCAAAAATGCCACAAATTTTCGCGGTGGCCCCCGCGATCGCGGACCCACACCCACGTGTCACAAAGTTTCGCCCTGGCCCACGATGGTTCCCCGCCATGGGCCCGCGATAGACCAAAATTGTCACCGCGGACAGGGACCAAACTTGTCACCGCGACCATAGTTGGGGGGCTCCGCGGGACATTTTGCCCAAACCTGGGTGACACGTGGGTTGGGCCCGCGATCGCAGGGCCCACCGCGGAAATTTAGGGCATTTTGGTAAACCAATAGAGATTTAGGGTATTTTGGTAAGAAGGGGTCAAACTTAGGGTATTTTAATTAATTTCTCTTAAAATAAAACATATTTGCTAAAGGTCCTTTTCTAAAATGTTTATAACAAGATATTTCAAATAAAAAATTAATGATGTATTTTCCGGAATGCATTTATTGTTTTACAATTATAGTACGTTACACTTTTCGTTCACAAAGTTGGTATATATTCTATTAAATGCATAAAAATAAATTATGTTTTTTTAAAGGAAAGTTTAAAAATGGATTCCTTAAAATATTAATTAAACGTGTCATGTTTATACAATTTATTTATCTTTTTTATTTTTCCGCGAATATGGTAGTATTTTAAAACTGTTTTCCACTCCGCTCCCATACCCATACCCATACCCATACTATCACTCAATCATCCGCATCAATAAGGAACCAAACTCTTTTTTAACGTGTAACATTAGACCACCCGTACCGCCCTCGGGTACGGGATCGGGTTCGACGAGGTGGCATAGCGGGTTCATCGGGTAGGGGGTACCGGGGGGGGGGGAGCGGGTAGCGATCGGGTTAGGGTACCGGGTTCATGAACCCGATGATACCCGTTGCAATTTTTTTTAAATTTTTTTTTAAACAATACCGTTTACCAACGGCTATTTTATAATATTTTTTTTTTCAAATTATACACACTATATATATTAATCTATACCATCTTTTTGTATTTTGTAATTTTTAATTTTGTAATGAATGATATGAATTTTTATTTTTATTATTTATCTTATATTTATATGTTAAAAAATATATAAATATTTTTATTTTGTTAAATAATTAAATGTATAAATAAAAGAATTAAAAAAGCTGAGGTGACAATTGGGTTCAGTGGATTCATTGGGTAGGCGGTACTCATGGCCTTAGTTTAGTAATAGGGAATTTAATTAAAATACCCAAAGTTTGACTTTGACTTACCAAAATACTCATTTTTTTCAGTTTTACCAAAATACCCATTTTGTCCGCGATGGAGCCCGCGATCGTGGGACAGGGTCTTTTTTGAAATTTTTTAGGCCGCGATCACGAAGGAGTCCCGCATGGAATCAATTTGGTGACTTTTTCAATTGCAATTTACACTTTCACCTCCTATACTTATTTACTTACTTTACTTTATACCTTTTACTTTCATAATTTTAATTTTACATTTAACACATATAATCGTTTATTAACTAAAATACGTTAAAAAATACGTTTTAATTTTAACAAGTTACACCATTATAATCATCTATTCGATACGTTCGAAATGAGCCAATATTGAATTTTTTTGATTTATATATTTTAATATATATCATATACACTACATACAAATATTTTTTATATTTAAAATTCATATTCTTATAGTTAATTATTTAATTTATGATACTCTTATAGTTAAAATTCGTTTTATTTATTTTATTATCGATGGTCCAAGTGTAAGTATTAAAAATTGGCGGAGGCTTTGTGATGGACAGACATCGATCCTTTTGTGCATACTCTGTAATTGCAAATACTTCAGCTCCAAACACACATGAATCATCATTCGTCAAATACCCATTTTCACAAATTTTAAATGAGTCCAGTGATACCAACTTGTCAAAACCCCATTTCATATTCTTCTCGTGAAACCTTGTCCTATTGTCATTCACGATATCTATAAACACATACAAATAATAATAATTTAAAACGATTTAATGAATTAGTTAATATATGATTATTATGTTAATGCGATAGGAGTGTAAAACAAAATTGAAAATACGTTAAAAAATGAATTTTAAATATAAAAAATATTTTTATGTAGTGTATATGATATATATTAAAATATATAAATCAAAAAAATTCAATATTGAGCTCATTTCGAACGTATCGAAGAGACGATTATAATGGTGTAACTTGTTAAAATTAAAACGTATTTTTTAACGTATTTTAGTTAATAAACGATTATATGTGTTAAATGTAAAATTAAAATTATGAAAATAAAAGGTATAAAGTAAAGCAAGTAAATAAGTATAGAGGGTGAAAGTGTAAATTGCAATTAAAAAAGTCACCAAATTGATTCCACGCGGGACCACTTGGTGATCGCGGTCTATTTTTTTTTAAAAAGACCCTGTCCTGCGATCGCGGGTTCCATCATGGACAAAATGGATATTTTGGTAAAACTAAAAAAATGAGTATTTTGGTAAGTCAAAGTCAAACTTTGAGTATTTTAATTAAATTCCCTTAGTAATAACATATTCAAATCAATAAAAGATCAAACTCTTTTTTAAAGTGGTTCTCACAAACAGATGATCAACTACTTTATAATTTATATTTACATATTTTAATAATTTATAATATCATAAAAATACTAAATATGATTTGTTTATAATATAAATAATTATAATAGAAATAATAAATTAGTTATAAAAGATAAAACATAACTAAAACTTTATTTTTTGTTTTATTTTAATATATTTTGTGTAAATACAATTCAATAAAAAAAAATACTAAATAAAAGATATAATTAATTTAAAACAAACTGTGGATTGAAATTTTAATAAAAATAAAATAAAAAGTAATATTAAAACAAATTAATAAATTAATTAAATTTAATAAAAATGCTAAGAACTAATGTTTAAATAAACTAATAAAAAAATTAAATTAAATAAAAACGAAATTGATTTATCTACTTGGCATAGTTAACATTATGGTGGCATATTAGCATCATAATATGAACTAATGAAATTGATTTATCAATGATATATTACCACCATAATTTTACAATACAGAGTCACATGATAAATCATTGTTACCACCATGATTTATCTTCCTTTGCCTCTGTATTGTAAAATTATGGTGGTAATATATCACTGATTTGCTCTTCAATTTTTTTTAAAAATTGGAGTCAACTTCATTTAAAAAATGTATATATTTCTTAAATTGGCACAATTGAGTCAATAGTATGGGATAATATTCACCTAGACTTTATTTAGATTACATCATTAATAAATTGAAACCATCTAAAACTAAATCTAACCTAACCACATGATTTTAACGTATGTACTTGATCTCGAAAAAAAAAAGAATACTAATAACCCTAACTTTATAAGCCTTTTATACACCTTAAAAATACACGGGCTTATAGAAACTTCTATCTACACGGTTGATCAAAATCTATATTATATATATAAACTTCTATGTCCACGGTTGCAGGGGCGGAAAATATAGATTTTTTTAGGCTAAAAAATTTAGATTTTTCAAGTTTATACTTTAATGTCTCCTTAGTAATTTTTCGTCTAGAACCACATCAACAAAAAAATGTTTCGAAATCAACTAAAAAACCAAAACTATTATCGAAATCTACAAAAAAACAAAAAAAATCCATTAAAATCGGCAAAAAATAAATAAAAAATCTCTTAAAATTTACCCCAAAAACATTAAAAAGCTATCGAAACGTTGAATTTATGCTAAAAATATATCGAACAATTTTACGGACATTTAAACTACTTTAAAAGGAACCCAGTAGGAAAATTTTTTGGATCTGTCACTGTACGGTTGATCAAAATCTATATTATATTTAAAAATAAATATTAAGTTTCTTTCAAATAAAAATATTAAATACTGTATTAAAGTTTCATTTATCAAATTTACTGAGTGGTAATTTGTAGAACCTTATGATTTTTTTTAAATATATACCGTACGTTCCTTTTTCCATGAGAACCGGTTAGAGCATCCACAACAATGAAATTTCATCTCAATTGCAAATGGGCCACATCAGCGCCATATCAGTTTTGCAATTATCTTGAAATTATACCCCACAACAATGAAATTTCACCCAATTGCAAATGTGACATCTCATCATAAAAAACTATATTTTAATCAAATAACAACACTACAATTAAATACTCTTTACTATAATTTAATATGAAATATTTTATTAATTAAATAACTAAAATAAATTTAATTAATTAAATAAAATATTTTATTTATAAAACATTAAATTAAAATACAAAGTAAAAATGTTACATTAATCGTCATTTTCTTCTTCTCGAAATCTTTGTCAAATCTCTTCAATCAAATCTGATTGTAAACAATGATTCGTTGACCGATTACGTACTTGTATGTGATTTTGGAGATAGTTTTCGTACTCGGGAAGTATGCTACGAGAGATTTGAGGCGTAGTTATAGTAAAATTAACATCATCGTTTATATCATCAAATTGACGAATATAAATATGACGTTCATCTTCGACGATCATGTTGTGCATGATTATACATGCTCTCATTATTTCTCCAATTATCTCTTTGCACCACATACGAGATGACCCACATATAATAGCGAAACGTGATTTGAGTACCACAAACGCTCTCTCTAAAAGAACAATGATGTATTTTTATGTGTTAAGTTTGTATTTTTTTAATATGTAATTTATTTTATTGTACTTTAATATAAATTATATTTTGCATTTTTTAATATTTGTCTTTCAAAAAAAAAATTATCAACAAATAAAATTATTCATACATTTTTTCATAAACAATATTCTCTACAAAACATCACAAAACATGATTTGAGATAAAGCAATTTCTAATTTAGAAATTATTCTCTACAATTTAATATATTATTCACTGTCACATCATCAAAAAGTGCTGATTTGACATTTGCAAATTACCAAAACCAATTTCTAATTTTACAATTATACTCACAACCACTATAATTTCTAAATTTGCAATCCTACGTGTCACTTTTTAATCCATATGAAATTGTTATGAAATCATTTTTGTTACTTCCATCTTTGTTTTACAACATTATAATTTTTTACGTGGCCCTGACTTCATCGCCACGTGCTCTCTTTATTCAACACGCACTTCCTCTATCCATTTCCCCACCCCCTTTCCCCCTCCACTCGATTCACACGCAAAATTACTCCGATCGACATACCCGGGTAGCTGCCAAAACCATGAAGATGATCTCCACTATCTCCTGGTTCGTAAATAAATCTTCTCTATTCCCGTTTGTTGCTACAACTGATTCAAGAACTACAAGACTTGCTTGATAGTGCTAACACTTATTTGATGTTTGATTAATGGATCTATCTGCGGATGCCACTAGTTTTAGTTCCTCCAAAAATCTCTTATTCATGATTTGCATTTTGGTAAATTGATTGCTGCAGTTTCTTGGGAAATAGATGTATCAAATAGGGTATTTTTTGGAATTTAATATTGATGTGAATTTCCTAACTTTTCTTGGAATCTTGATTAATTAAACAATGAAAAGACTTGTTAGAAATCTGTGAATTGATTTGTTATTAGTTGCTAGAAATCTATGAATTGATTTGTTTAATTTTCATTACTTAATGCAGAAATTGAGGAACACAGCTAATAGACAAACATCTAATGCAATGGGGCAACATAACAATGTTGAATATGTTGGGATTAATGAAGCCCCTTCTCCTACAGCTGTCACTAATAACAACCTGAAAAGAGTCTCAATAATACCCTTAATTTTTCTCATTTTCTATGAGGTTTCTGGAGGACCTTTTGGTGTTGAGGACAGTGTTCAGGCTGCTGGACCTCTTTTAGCCCTTATAGGGTTCTTGGTGTTCCCATTTATATGGAGTGTACCTGAAGCTCTAATAACTGCTGAAATGGGTACAATGTTCCCTGAAGATGGTGGTTTTGTTGTTTGGGTGTCATCTGCTTTAGGACCTTATTGGGGGTTTCAACAGGGCTGGATGAAATGGCTTAGTGGGGTTATAGACAATGCCCTTTATCCAGTTTTGTTTCTTGATTATTTAAAATCAGGGATTCCGGCGTTAGCCGATGGTTATCCGCGGGTTTTAGCAGTATTAGCCTTGACTATTGCTCTCACATACATGAACTTTAGAGGGATGACAATTGTAGGATGGGTTGCTGTTCTATTAGGGGTGTTTTCTTTGGTTCCTTTTGTAATTATGGGTCTTATTTCAATTCCTAGAATAGAGCCTGCAAGATGGTTAGTGGTGGATTTACATGTGGTGGATTGGAATTTATACTTAAACACACTCTTTTGGAACCTTAATTATTGGGACTCGATAAGTACACTTGCTGGCGAGGTCGATAATCCAAAGAAAACTCTCCCAAAAGCCTTGTTTTATGCGTTGATCCTAGTTGTTTTTGGCTACTTTTTCCCTCTTCTCATGGGCACCGGTGCTGTACCCCTCCAACGTGAGCTATGGACTGATGGGTATTTCTCGGATGTGGCCAAAATCGTTGGCGGTGTATGGTTGAGATGGTGGATACAGGCGGGTGCCGCCATGTCAAACATGGGAATGTTTGTTACAGAAATGAGTAGCGACTCTTTTCAACTTCTTGGTATGGCGGAAAGGGGTATGCTTCCTGAGTTTTTCGCCAAAAGGTCTCGTTATGGTACTCCATTAATCGGGATCTTGTTCTCGGCTTCTGGTGTGATCTTGCTTTCGTGGCTGAGTTTTCAAGAGATTGTGGCGGCGGAAAACTTTCTTTACTGTTTCGGGATGATTTTGGAGTTCATAGCTTTTGTGAGGTTAAGAATGAAGTACCCAGCTGCATCTAGGCCGTACAAGATACCGGTGGGAACCGTTGGATCGGTTCTTTTGTGTGTTCCTCCAACGATCTTGATCTGTGTCGTGTTGGCGCTTTCTTCGCTTAAGGTTATGATTGTTAGCGTTATTGCTATAGTTATTGGGCTGGTGTTGCAGCCGTCTCTAAAGCATGTCGAGAAGAAAAGATGGGTTAAGTTCTCGACTAGTGCTGATCTACCGGATCTTTATAATGCTCATGAGCATACCGAATCTTTAGTTTATTAGTAACATCAAGGCGTTCATATATTGGCAAGACCGCCAATGTTTGGTTTGGGTGTGTTCAGCGTGATATAGTGATTTTTCTTTTTCTCGTTAGTCTCTACGGGTTTTTTCTTTGTTACAAAAACGGTTCTTAAGTTATATGATTGTTTTCACTGATTTCCGTCTCCGTCTCCGTCTCGACTGATACAAATTTCATCTGGGGTTTCTAATTGGAATCTTGATTTAAGAAAACAAGAGAGGTAGCTTCTGATTGAAGATCTCAATTGTTATCATCTTTTTAGGCCCTGGGCGAGATGTAAAGTTGATTTCTTTCAATATATTATTTATATCATCAAAAACAGCATATAATTCAAGAAATATTAATTTATGTAAAACTGTTTTTCTCGGTAATCCTAGCGCAATATCAATCAATAATTATACCTAAGTTATACCATATTATTTTTAACAACATCGTCAATCCGTTTTACCATCAAAGACATCTTATGATATACCTTTAATATATAGATTAAAATCATTTAAGGTCACTATGTTGACCATTAGGAGTAACACTTTAAGGCCTTGTTTGTTTTTGGAATTTCAGCTCTTATTTACCACTTATCAGACTGTTTGTTTTTTCAACTTTTTCAGACTCACTTGTCACTTAAAATCATCTTTAGGAAAAAGTGGTAGCCTAACCACTTATTTTGGGAAGGTTTTGTTTTGCTTTAGGAGTATTAGATTTGGGATTTTGGAATGATAATAACTTCAAAGTTTGAAATGATAACATTTTGAGGGACAAAATAGACAATTATACATATTCAAACGTTTGTCAGTTTACTAAAAACAAATAACCTTGTTGATTCATATTTCAGACTTCAGCACCACCACTTAAAAATCAGAAGTGAAATCAGATTTCAGACTTCAACATCTCTTAAAAAACAAACGCCACCTAAGTAAATCAACATAAATCAGTTGAGTTCTCCCTTTAGCTGAGGTTAATGGTTTTCATCGTCATTTTAAACTTGTAGAGTTGAAACAAACTTTTTAAGAACCATCAATCTTAGAATCAAAAATCCATGTTGGTTATCCTTTGAGATTTGATTCTTGTTTTAGAGATAAAAGAGTACTTACTTAAGATTCATGCACTCAATATTAGGTAAGAAAGAGTCAATAATGTATGAAGAAAAGAAGGGGATCATTTTGAAATCCTAAATATAGATATAAGTTGGGTCTTCTCATATAGTTGGTAATTGTTTTCAAAAAGCTAAATTATTTTTGGCCCTATTATATACAATTTCTTCTCATATAGTTGGTAAGAAAGAGTCAATAATGTTTAGGCCCTTAATATAATGCTAAATTATTTTTGGCCCTATTATATACAATTTCTTTTTGTCTTTTTTATTTACAAATTTTATTTAATAACTACTATATAGTGTATACTTAAAAAATTTGGGCCCCTATTTCCTTTGGGCCCTGGACGTGCGCCCCGCCCGCCCTCCCAGGGACGGCTCTGTGGAGGTTGGTTTTGATGCCAAATCTAAAAATAGAGAAGGGGGAAATCCGGTCCGAAACGGACCGGATCGGACCAAACCAAACAACGGTCTTAAACCGGTTTGAATTTTTTAGACGAACAAGCCTTCAACCTATCTTTTTGGGACGAGATAAGACCTGATTCGGATAAAAGAAATTTGGATCGGGCGAGATCGACCTTAACTTTTGGTATTTCTTTTCCAAGACATTTTGCAACATCAGGTTCCTCAAAAATTTTAGTTGAATTATATAAAACTATGTTATAAAACATTTTGCCAAGTCTTGGGTATTTTAGTATTGTTGATTAAAGGGTTTTTTGGTTCCTTTTCTATCAATGCATGTAATGATAAAGTTGTTTGTACGATAACTTCCGGTTGTTGTGTTAAATAAACCGATCATTTAGTTCTCAATCTATATTTTTGTCTGAATATTGTTTGCCAAAAAATGTTGAATAGATGACTTTTAATGACGAAAGAAAAACCAATTTAACCCTTTTTAAATAAAAATAACAATGTAATAATATGAATTCAATATTATAATCAAAATATTATTAATACTTTATTAGAGTATGAACACGTATTTACATGTATGATGGACAAATCTGGAAGAAAACATGCACCAACCACTACTACAAATATGACTTTTATAAACGGTTGTTTTGGGTTTTATACGCGGTTTTGGAACCGCGTGTATGACCAGTGTTTGTAAAAGTATCGGCTTTTATATGCGGTTCCAAAACCGCGTATAAAACTCAACTTTTATACACGGTTTTACAACCGTTTAGAAATGAATATTAACCGTGTATAAAAGTCACAATCTTACACGGATTTTAGATGAGACCGTTTAAAGAAGTCCTACCAACCGTTTATAAAAGTGTCTATCTTACACATTTTTTTGCTAAAACCGTTTACAATTGTAATAATTTTTCACGGTTTTCATTACAAAACCGTGTATAAATGTAGCAATTTATAAAAAAATGTAGACATTTGTACACGGTTTTTTCACTAGAACCGTGTATAATGAGTTATATTTATAATTTTAATATTTTCCTCGATTTTGTTACCATGCATTATTCGATAAATTACATTTCCAAATACAATTGGAATAATGAAACATTTCAAACACAATTCCAAATAAGTATAATCGATGACATCACTTTCCATTATATATATTTTAATAATATCGCATCATTTTTCTTCTTTCCATTCGACTACTGCTTGGGGTTTGTAAATTTCAAAAACCCATTAAATTCATCAAGTATCGATGACATGACACAATGTGGATTGAGATTTCTCAAATATTGAATTGTGGTTTACTTTGGCTATCCCACATTGATAAAAAGTTGAAATATTGGAACATGAAGTTGATTATAAAAGGAGAATAATGCCAACTTTTTTTACATGACTTATGATTTATTTTAATCCCTTTGGATTAAAGAGTTAATTTTAGTTTCAAATTTTATTCATGTTGAATATATAGTATATATTGCATTACAATTAAGAGCATCTCCAATATAGTTTTTTATAAGAATCTTCTTTTTGTACTTTTTGGTGTCACCTCATTTCCATCTCAATCTTATATATATAAAAGCAAAAACCATGAAAAATGACATAGCACAATGTGGATTGAGATTTCTCAAATATTGAATTGTGGTTTACTTTGGCTATCCCACATTGATAAAAAGTTGAAATGTTGGAACATGAAGTTAATTATAAAAGGACAATAATGCCAACTTTTTTGACATGACTTATAATTTATTTTAATTCCTTTTGGATTAAAGAGTTAATTTTAGTTGCAAATTTTATTCATGTTGAATATATAGTATATATTGCATTACAATTAAGAGCATATCCAATGGAGGTTCTTATAAGAACATTCTTTTTGTACCTTGTTTTAAATAATCACATCATTATTCCATTTCGTCATCTTCTCACCAATGTGGGATAAACAAGACACAACATTTTACAATTTGATTAAGACTCAAATCTCATAATGATTCAAGTGTTTAATGGAAAATGACTACTACTTTTTGAAAAGAATTGAAATAAACTTATTTAATTTCATATTATAAATTTGTGGTGCTTATAGAACTTTTTTGCCACCACGCAATGACACACACTAGTTTATAATAAAAGAATTAACCTACAACATATATACAACTAAAAAAAGACAAATTAGCCTAAAAAGATGAGTGAACATCCATACAACAAAACATGTATGAACAAATCTAAAAAGGTCTATAAAACTATAAAAAAAGAACTAGCCTAAAAAGATGATTGAACACCCATCCAACAGGTCTGTAAAATTACCAACAAGGAAAACAAAAAAAAATTATAGTATATCGAATTTGTAACAACAAAAACGGAAAACCACAAACGCAAGGCATGCTTGATTAGCGACATATTGAAAAGGAAAAATGCATCTGAGCAGGTTGATAACTAATATAACGAAAAATGGGACGGCTAGAGAATAAACATATCGAAAAGAAGTGATGGCTAGAGAATAACCATATCCAAAAAAGGTAGAAACTGAACTTGTGACGGTGGAGAGCAGACGTAAGGAGAAGAACGAGACATGCGATGGCAGTGATCGATGGCGACAGAGACCGGTGTAAGCGTCAAGGGCTGGAAGTGTATTTTGGGAGGGATGTCTTTCAGGTTTTTTATTAGGGTAAAGGGTAAAAACGGATCTTTTCTTTATTGCTAGAGTGAAGGGTGGTTGAGGAATTTAAAATAACTGAATGTAAAGGACATATGATTTCAGGCTAATCGATCAAGACATCGGCTGAGCAAATAAGCCGCAACCGAACAACTTTTTATAGTTGACTGAATAAACCATGACCCTTATACAACCCATTAAGACGAAATCGAGCAATCCATTGTACATACTCCTTAATGCTAAAATTGTGCAACCATCATCAATTTACATATGATAATTATTCAATTTTAATTATTTTCTAAATATTGTTAATTTTTCAAGGTTTGATTTGATTTGATTTGATTTAATTACTTTTAGTAAAAAGAACTTGTTGATTTGGACTCGAACCGACTCAGGATCCAAAGATCCGAACCATTCATGTACATGTGACCCGAGATTCCTTTCTTGAGTAGAAAGCGAGATCGAAAGACAGAAAAGGGTTTTTGCACGAAACCCCTTCTCAAAATTTCCTGAAGATTTCGAATAATGGATGTGATAAAATCGCAGCAGTTATCGGCACGCCTGATCGAGAAGGTAGTCGTTCACCCCTTGGTACTCCTTAGCATCGTTGATAACTACTATAGAGTCGCCAAAGACACTCGCAAACGTGTCGTTGGTGTTCTCCTCGGTAGTTCTTTCAAAGGCACCGTCGACGTCACTAACAGCTACGCAGGTTTTCTTTGATCCATTCATTTATTGCCTAAAATCCCCCTTATTGTTTTTGGTTTAAATTTTCGATAATGCGCTTACTTTTTCTTCTTCTTGCTATAGACCTGCATAGGGTTTATGTATCATAAGTAGTTAGTGGTGATAGATAATTAAGACTAGATTTTTGAGAGTATATGATAAGTTGAAACGGGATCTAGTGAAGTGATTGGAATAAACGATACGATTATTAAAAATTGGCATTCTTTTCTTCAAATTTCGGAGGATTAATCAATTTGAATGGTGCAGGAAGAGGTGGTGTAACTCAATTTAATCCTTATTATATTTGACAAGTTTGGTAAATACTGCGATGATGGAGTTTATAGACATAAGAAACTGAAACTGACCGAGTTTCCCAATTGTCTTATTCTCATGTCACAAACCTATGTAAGAAACATAATTGGAAAATGAATGAAAGAATCTGTTGATGATGGAACCTAATACGATTTAAGATATGATATGCTTTATAATTGTAATTGGTGTTTAATGTAGTAGTTGACCAGAAAGTAAGGTGCTATTCATTTTCACATTTGCCTTCGTTTTCATGCCCTTCATGCAAATTATCTTTTCATTAAGTAAATGGAACTTGCAATGAAATGATTCACATTACATATCTCCTGTACCATATAAGGCAAAACAAACTTGTTGTAATGGGAAACCTTATAAATCTACAATTGGGTAGAGACTATGTGTCGTGTGGCTCAAATTTTATGAGTTCCATGCTCATTTTGATATTATCATTATATAGAATTACGATAGCATTCACAACTCAGTAGGCATGGACTAGGTCGTTGTACCTAGATAAACCCAAACCAATTTTCATAAGATAATATTTTTAGTATTAAGTTGCTTCTTTCATGCTTAGGTCATACGTTAATCACACACACACGGGTACTGTATAATTTAATAGTATGATTGAAGATTCTGCAAGCAGAGATAGAACAGTTGAATCTGAAAGTAATTATTAATCTATTTGTAAAACAGCATAGAATATCTTTTTGTATTCTCAAGCAAAACACAAGTACTAAACAATTAAAATCTCTTGAAAACAATGAACAACTTGTCAACTGTATTTGATTCATAATGAGCTATACAACTAAACCACCAAGAGATTTTTGGCCCAATAGCACCAAAGGTGTCAATTTCATCTTCCCAACCTTTACGTTGTGGGCTCAAGTCTCTTTGGGACATGTATGTGATAATATCCAACTTTTTGTTCGAGAAAAGTAGAAGAAAAAACTACACAACTAAACCAGTTCAATCAGACACTGTTCTAAATGGACAAGTACTCTTTTGTAGTGCCTTTTGAGGAAGACGAAAAGGATCCCAGCATTTGGTTTCTTGATCACAACTATCATGAGGCCATGTTCTCCATGTTCAAGAGAATTAATGGTAAGCACTAATGTTCAATTTTATTAAAAAGAGTAGTGATAGTGCTTTCTTTACTACCTATGCAATAATGTTTCTTTATTTTAAAACAATCCTAACAATTTAAAGTTTGTTGCAGCTAAGGAACATGTGGTAGGATGGTATAGCACCGGTCCGAAGCTAAGGGAGAATGATCTTGACATTCACAGCTTATTTAATGAGTAAGCATTGGGATCTTATCCTGAATTCAGTGTTTCCTTTCTGCTTGGAGGCATGATTGTACAAATGTTATATTTTGTTTCGTCATATTTCTTTTTATTTATTGGATATGCTTATCTGTACACAACTTGCATTCATGATGCGGTCTTGCTCATATTTTTTACCAATTAATTTAGTATCTAAAACAAATTTCTCTTTGTTTCTATCTTTGTAGACACAAATACATGTGTGTGTGTGTGTGTATATATCAGTAACCATATGTTTTTTTTTTCTTGACTGAGGAATCTTGTTACTGCAGCTACGTTCCAAATCCTGTATTGGTGATAATAGACGTCCAGCCGAAGGAATTGGGAATTCCCACCAAAGCTTACCATGCTATTGAAGAGGTCAAAGAGGTATGATCAATTTAAAGTCCTTTTTTTGTAGCTCTTCACCTTCATTCCTATTAGATTAAGAATTAACCTATTGCCTGCTTCCATATAAAAAATAACCATCATCAAAGATTGATTTGTTTAGCTACACAAGTTATAGTTGGATATGAAACTAAACAATTACTAGCTTCTCTTACAGAATGCTACTCAGAAAAGCCAGAAGGTTTTTGTTCATGTGCCCTCAGAAATTGCTGCTCACGAAGTGGAAGAAATTGGTAAGATTTTTTTTTACTTGGATATGTTTTTTATATATTTGGTTACTTGATGTATGCAATAATGCAATTTTCTTTCTTCAGGAGTGGAGCACTTGCTGAGGGATGTGAAGGATACAACTATCAGCACACTTGCAACAGAGGTTTTTCTTCCCCCATTATTATATTTTGTACATCGGCTGCTATGTTCAATTGAGATAAGTTTTCTTTTATTCTTGTACAGGTCACTGGAAAGCTGGCAGCCTTAAAAGGTTTAGATGCACGGCTGAAGGAGATACGTGGATATCTGGACCTTGTCATAGATGGAAAGCTTCCGTTAAACCATGAAATATTGTACCATCTACAGGTATTCCTTTTACGTTACTTGCCTCCTAAGTATCCAACTTTCTGACTATGTTCTAGTCCAGGCTGTTTTTATCTTTACTTGATAGTTTATCGACTATTTAATTGCAGGACGTGTTTAACCTTCTGCCAAATCTGAATGTGGCTGATTTGATTAAGGCATTTGCAGGTAGGGGAGGAAGTGTGGAGGATTCTTACACTTGCTGTTTATATTGTGTATTTACACCGATTGTTTCTTGGCCATGAATTTTGCAGTGAAAACAAATGATCAGATGCTTGTTATCTACCTTTCTTCCCTAATCAGAAGTGTGATAGCACTTCATAATTTGATCAATAACAAGGTAAACATTCTTGACCCCTATCCTGGTAATTTTTGATAACAAAATGAAATGAAAATTGGATGAATATGGTGCAGTCTTACTTTTGAAGAGGGTTAAGTAGTGAAAATACTTGTTTGCTTATAGATTTGGTTGAAAATGATTGTTTTCAGATGCTTAACAAAGAACACGAGAAGGCCGAGGATGCAAAACCGACAACTGTACCACCTGTTGCTGGGAGCTAAGACCGTTAATTATTTGTTGGTTCCGGAGGTTCTGAGTTTGTGAGGTTTTCTTCTTCATCTTCTTAAATGCAGAGAGGCAAAGAAAGCTCCTGAATCTGATAGGAGGTATTTGTATCATGCTTTTAATATTTTAAATTTCCAGATAACTTTTCTGTTGATTTTTTAGAATTCTGTTTCCTGCATGGAGCTTGTTGAGTAATTTGATGATAATAGGGATTTCAAGTCCTGTATGCAAGATTTGGATGATAGGGTGGGTACATATGACATATCTGATGGAGTACTTTGAGTTTTGTTTAAAAGTCTATTATGGTCTATTAAACAATTTGACAAGAAAAGATAATATTAACACTTTCAATTCCCAACGATGATTTATGCTGATTCTAATGCTAAATAATTTGAGTAAGGTTGAATCTTAATTATGAATATATATATATATATATGCATCATAAGATGGCGATGAATCGTGTGAGAAGAAATGTTAAGGTGAGAAGCGTAAGAAGGGATATGGACCATTGATCACTTTTAATTTCAAACCTACTCATGGATAGCGTTTGATACAGGAGTTGATAGAGTGTGTCACATCCTAATGTGCATCCATTAGGAATGATCTCTTCTTACGTTTCTTACTATAACTTTCCTTCTCACCGGAACTATAAAACAATTAAAAAAATAAAATCGCTGGTTTAAAACATGTATTTCAACTTTGCGTTTTTAAGTTTCACATGTGATATCAATTCATTTAATTCACATCCACCCGTAGACATGGCCAAATGGGCCCTGGCCTGGCCCGGGACCGGTCTGGGACCGCTGATTAAGGATTGGTTACATATTTAATTGTGGTCCCTATAAGTACACATTTATTTATTTGTTAAAGAAATATAGATAAAAAAGTGGACAAAAGACAAAAATACTGATTTAACGGGGGTTTTTAACTACAATTAAAGATATGGACCAAATTCGGTCGTTTTTACATACCATGTAACAACCTAGTCTAAAATAAAGCATACATAGCATTTAAAAAAAACATCTCAATAAAGGGGTCCCAAAATTTCATTACATCTATCTCGAAACTTAGGTTGGCGGAAACAATCTATACACAACTGAGAATTTTACTAAGTTCTAGAAATGAAAGTGGCACTGTCTCTAGCTGCATCTGTACTCTAGCCCTGCTCTGCTCACTTACTAGAGCCTCCTACTATCTGCTTACCTGAAAATGTTTAGTTTGGAAAATGCGAGGGTTAGACCATGAGGTCTAGTGAGCTCCCTCCAAACAACAGTTCTCAAAACATTTTAAAACAGTTTGTAACTATCAAAGCAACTTCACATAAAACTTTCACGGAAAATTCCGCACCCGTAAATGGCACCTTGAAGTCACTCGGAAGTGACAACGAGTCAGTCTCACGATGCCTTACTAGGTCACTCCTCCCATGGCATAAACGGGTCACTCCTCCCGGCATGAGCATTGGCGGGCCCACCCCTCGACTTAGCCAATTTACGTCTATCACAATGTATGCATACATCTCATATAAACTTTCAAACAAGTAAAATCATGTAAATAAACATGGCATTTCTACTCATTTACTTTCTTTGGAAAACACGTTTAAAACACGTATTTTAGTTAGAAAAACTCACCTGGTGCTCTTAACAATTCTTCCTGCTTTACTTTTGACTTCTAAAGGGAATACCTGAATAATGGGATGAAAGAGATAAGCTGACTTGATACCACTAATTCGGGCACCTTACTTTCCGGATAAAAACTAACCGGACACTATAGTACTCTCGCCACTTACCGGGTACGACTACCAGACGCCACTGTCCGGATGTCGACTAACCGGACGCTCAGGCTTACCGGATACCGGCTACCCGGATACATCATTTCCCGGACACAGTGTCCGGACACTTCTTACCGGGTATCACACTAACATTGTCCGGACGACTTCCCCTATCCGGACCCAACCCGTCCGGGAACTCTCGCTAACCGGGACTTACCTGGTAACTCTATCCGGTCATTTCTCCCAAACTACGCTATCCTGTAACCCGCACTGGGATACTTACCGGACGCGGGTCTGATGACCAATTAGGCACGAAGTCTACTGATAATCCTCAACCAGCTTGATTCTCAGTGACAAAAGTATTACAACCATACTTAACCCTTTCTTAATAACCTTTTTGTGGCTTAAAACACAAGGGTGATGTCTAATCCTCTTCTTAGAACATCATTCTTAACTTTTAACCAAAAACCCCAAAATGACCCAACTCTGAAGCAAATCTAAAGACCAGAATTGAAATGAGAGATTACCTGGTAGAGTCAATGTACGAATCAGACCCCAATTCCACTTCCTCTTCCAATTTGTAGATTGAAGATACTTTCCTCTTCCAAATTGCATTTGAACAAATTTCCTTTCTCTGCTCTCTCTTTCTCTCTAAGCCGCCACACACACAAATGATTAACTCCTAGGGTTTTGAGCCCAATTTGGGGAGTTTATATACCTTCTAAACAATTTACAATTCAGCCCCTGGACTTACAACTTTACCAAAATTTCCCACCAAACTTAATCTTTTTAATTAAGACCTTGGTTATTACAACACTCCTCCCTCAAAAGAATTCCGTCCCCGGAATTCCATTGTCGAAGGGATGAGGGTACTTGGACCTCATGTCCGCTTCTACCTCCCAAGCCGCCTCTCGTTCTTTATGATATCTCCACTGAACCTTTACTAGTCGGACCTCTTTGTTCCTCGTTTTGCGAACCTTACTGTCCACAATTTCTATGGGTTCCTCTTCGTACGTTGGATGAACTCCCTTTAAGTTCGAGACATGAAACGTTGGATGGACTCCCTTTAATTTCCTCCGACAAGTCTAACTTGTATGCCACTACTCCAACTCTCTCAATAACGACGAAAGTCAACTCCTTATCGTCTGTATTTCTTGCAAGGTCGTCATCATCTCAACTTCCAACATCTACTCTCCTTAATGGAGACGTGCATCACATTATGAATTCTCCCAAAATCTCATCGAGCACCACAAGATCGTATCCTATCTATCCAACTTTCATTATTCAACGGATCCAAAAACGTAGTCCACTTCACTTTTCTCTCGAATGCACCACTCCAAACCATGGGGGCGTCTTCCGCATCAAACTGCCCCTTTCGCAAACTCGAGGTTCTGAAGTCTTGTGCTTTTCAATCCAACCAACTTAGTTCCCCTCGGTTGCCCCAAACTGTTCTGATGGAAAACATAACCGTACCCCATGCTTCGGAACCGCCCTCGGTGAGTCACAACTTTCCTATGTCGTGCAATCTTGTACCATATACTTGCAACCTCTCTGATCCACTATACCCGCTTAAATACTATCTGGAACATCCAAGGCCAACCGTACCCGACATTGTCTGCTTTGTCCACACACCTGGACTCACGGTTTAAAACGCGTCTAAACAAGGCTTTCGCATACAACTTCACTTCCTTAAAAGAAGGAACTTCGCGGAATTCTCTGCCGCAATAACATGAATCTTTTACTAGGAAACAATCACCCACTTGCCAACTTGGCACAAGGCCAACCGTGAACCTTCCAACAAACTCATACCCAAGAGTTCTCTCATCAGATTACATGCAATTCTAGATTACTTCTCCCAACCGACATACGTCTATCCCCGAAACACATCGGCTACAGCTCGTCAACTAATTCATACATTCTCACCACTTCATCAACCACACTTATACGTAGCTAATAGCAGGGAAACCTCCATAATCCCTCGTTGGAGTGTTCACCTAACCGAATTGAACTTATCCTGAAGACACATCAATTTCTCACTGCATGCCACAAACGTCCAATCATATATGACATAACTTCGGTTACCCTCACTCAACGAGGAGGAGTAACCATGTTCACACAAAACTATCCCCAATAGCTTATCACTGAACGACCAGTTCGTTTGAACATTTCTCACAACATTACCAACTTAAATCCAAAGGTCCTTCATTCCGAGCACCACATTCGACTACCTTTTTCCCCTTCTTTCCCGAACTTAAAACATATACAAATCCCCTTCCTCCATACTCTTTCCAGGAGTTCGCACACTTACCGATGACAATCTACACACACTACTCCACCTTTTCGGTGTTACTGCCAAACTTTCTGTTTCCAACCTACTCACTTATTCCGACATATTATCTTCACCTCCCCACGTTAGCGTGGAGCACCGCCCACCAAACATCACTTGCCCCTATCTTTCAACCTTTCCACATGCGTCAATTACACTTCCTCATTACTATACATGACCAAACGATTGCATCAAAATTCTAACTTGAGGCATCCAACCCAGTCATCCCAAATGACACCGGTGTTCGAAGCCACTACACACTCCTTGATTTCCAAACTGTTACCTTCTCGGATAATTCCTTCGCACATAAGAAACAATTCACCTCCCTTAAGGATTTCGCATCTACCACGCCACAACGAGGACTAACCAAACCAACATCTTTAAACTTTCAATGATCCAAAAAATATACTCACCCAATGACTCTCACAACCAAAAACACTTGGTTTCTCCTTTGGGTAACCACTTACTACCGCTCCGTCACTTATCCCGAGATTAGCCATATCCTAACGCCAACTTATAAACCACGTGTCCCAACAACTTGTTTAACAAATTGTATAACTCACCCGAAATCCTCGGAAAGGCTTCCATCTGATGCTTCACCTCTTTTAACAACACATTACTATATCACTGGCTTGCACATTTATCTTAAAAAATGATGCCACTAACTCACCCATACATCCTCCACCCATAACATCACACTGCAGACCAGGTTTCCCACGGTCATTTGTACACAAAATCAATCTTGCCTTCATATCCACCTGCATAAATAACCAAGTCTATCTCACGACTTTGTCTTTCCCCCAAATCTAGATGAACCACAACTCACGATTTCCATTTTACTCAAACATATTCGTTCCTTGCTGGTTCTTGGCGATCCCAAAACCATTACATAAGACAGGGCACATTCCCTTGCAGATCGATATAATCTATGCACCCACCTCGTTTGTGCTAAATACCTCATCCTTTTACGAACCTTCCAAACCTCGTAATTAAAACACTCATCCAAAACAACAATCTTTTACCATCTTAACACCCATACAAGGTAGTCCACCATCATGCATGTATATATCTTTCCTAGATGACCTCCTGTGTCTACACACACCAGAGCGATTTTCTCAACTTTCAACTTTCTGATTCAAGTCTTCAGCTTCAGACACCTTACACAGCTGCCGACTTCAACATCAATAGTCGACCTGTTGATGCTTCCCTAACCTTCCCGTCAACAAGGGTTCCTAACAAAACCTAATCCTTCCAACATATCATAATCAACTTCATATCCCGTCGTCCTCACTTGAAGGGGAAAATTTCAAGTCTTATTTGTATAATACCAATATTACAAGACCACCTCTAAACTCATATTTGACGCCGAAGACATCTCATTTCTGCCTCTCAACACTACTCATAACGAGTTACTAATACCAACACCTTGATGACGTCAAGTCCTTCCTCCGGACACAACCGTCCCTCGGCACTTGTATATTCAGTTACTGAACAAGGGTACAGACTACCATACAAATGACACCAAAGTCCATTTCCGACTCTTCCACTGTTCACCTCTCTTCTTGAACACGATTACCAAAATTACAAACATTCACCCCTGGTGTCCAACACCTCTCCACTCTCGGAATCCTTCCTTAACTTAAAATGTAATAACTCTACAACCTAGTGAGTTCATAGCCTTCATGCATGACAACGCGATAAATAAATCATTTCGCACATTTTATCATTTAAAAGAAGCAACACTTGGAAACAACTTGGGTGCACATGACCCCAACACTCTCATAACTCCAATGCCCTGCACAACGATCTCGAGAATCGTTCGCACACAATCTTTCAGTAAAACTCAATCTTACTCAACCAAAATGACGTCGTTACGACAGGAATATATTGAATGAAAATCTTCTTATACGGCAAAAATTCTGAAAGAAATTGTTGGGTCATCAAAGATTTGAAGATGACCTCATGATCTCCTTACATACTTTGAAAAACATTTTCCATACTTAGAGAAATTTTGGATGGTTCTTTGTAATGGCTTGTACAGGATAGCAAATGTTTGGTGAAGTCAAAGATCAACCAAAGTCAAGATTGAAGATTCTCTCATTGTGGAAGTGAAAGATCTTTTCTCAACACATACAAGTCATAGTCCACCGATTGTCTCCATGAAGATCGGTGAGATCCCAAACAGGAGATTTCCCCCCCCTTATCTCCTTGCCATGAAGATCTTCATCATAAGAGGTAAAGTTGGCCATCCCACCGATTGTCCCCATGAAAATCGGTGGGATCCTTAAAGTTGGAGGATTCTCTCATAACATCACTCCTAAGAAGACTTCCACCTACCTTGTCCATGACAAGTCGGTGGGATTCTCAAATAGGAGGATCCTCCCTTGTGTCCATGCTAAAAGGGTTTCTCTTCAAAGATAGAATGTATGGGTATGGAAGAAAAAGGTTCTTTTGTCCTTTTTCCCATTCTTAGATATTGTCTCCATCAAACCTTTCTAGTATTGTAGGAAAAAACACATCAACTTTTGAGAGTCAAACCTGACTTTCAAATGACAAAGTGACAAGTGTCCCATGCATCACATACTCATGGCACTATATAAAGATGAAGACTTCTCCATGCAGAAACACTTACAACTCTTGAAGATTACTCTGTGCTCAAGACACTCTACTCATTTCTCTCCTTGAACTTTATAGCTTTCAATATTTGTGTTTTAGAAGTTGTTTAGTTTTCAGTATTACTTTGTGAAGATTGTTAGAATAGATTTTATCTGTTCTTTCCGCAACAATCTAATTGTTCTATATGTAATTCTTGATTTGAATATTTTCAATAAAAGAATTAATTAAAGTGAAAAATTGTGTATTGTATTCAACCCCCCTCCCCTTCTACAATACCTGTTCTTGTTCTTATTAGCCATCTGGGACTAACAAGTGGTATCAGAGCAGAAAGTTTAATTTCAATAAACTTGATCTGCAATGACTGCTTCTTCTTCCAAAAATGAAGCTTTCTCTCAAAATATTTTTTCTGAAAACGGCTCTATAGCCAAACCTCCCAAGTTTAACCCCAACAACTTTTCTCTGTGGAAAAGCCGGATGATGCTTTTCATGGAAGGAGTGGAAAGCAGATATCCAACCATTTTCAGCGAGGGACCCATAGTCCCTAGAGTCTGGTCTCGCTATGAAACTAAAAAATCCGGTAAGGAAGTTGTTGGCAAAGATGATTCTGATGATTCCTCTGATGAAGAAAAATCTGCTGCTAATGGTCGTTACATTCCTAAGAATCCTAAGAAATATACTGATGAAGAAAAACATCTTGTGTCTCTTGATTCTAAAGTCAGAAGTATTATTGCTCTCTCTCTTCCTGATGAAGTGTACCACTCTCTGGTAAATCTCTCTACTGCCAAAAAGATGTGGTTCACTCTGTGTGTTTTGTACGAAGGTACAAATGAAGTTAAAAAGAGCAGAAAGATTGCTCTTGTTAGAAAATATGAACTTTTTTCTTATGAGAAAAGAGAATCTCTCCCCAACTACTATAACCGCTTTAACAGTCTTCTTAATGACTTAAAGCTGTTAAGGAAATCTTGTGCAAGTTTATGGACTGTCTTCCTGATTTTTGGAAAAAACATCTGTACTTGTATAAAGACAACCAAGGATCTTGATCATATGCCTCTCACTTCTCTTTATGGAACTCTTTTCAACTATGAGCAGACTAAGCTGCAAAGGAAGTCTGTCATCACAGATATAATGGGCTCTTCCATAGCTCTCCTAAGTGACTCTTCCAAAAGAACTAAGTGTATTCCAAGAATCACCTACCCATCTGACTCTGACCATGATAGTCAAGAAGATCCCAATGACCATTCGGAGGCATATCTTAGTGATGCTGAGGATGAATGTGAGGAAACCTCAATTGACAAACTATCAGATGGAATGACCATGTTGGATGGGTATTCTAAATCCAAATCTCACCTCTCCTCTAGAAAATCTAAGTTTAGTAGAAAATCCTCCTCTTCTCTCTCCAAACACTCTTCTTTGGACAAATCTAATGAGGAATGCTTTAACTGTGGTAAAAAGGGTCATTTTGTCTCTGAGTGCAGAAGTAAACACTTTGAAAGACCCAGAACTGCTTCCTCAGGCCGATTTTCCTCAAAACCGAAAAGATCCAAAAATGATCCCTCCTCTTCTGCAAATTCTGACCGGGCAGAAAGATACAAAGAAAAATACAAGAGAGAAAAGGAAAGACATGAAAGACTTGTCAGAAAAGCAAAAGGTCTGCCTGCTAAAACTCATGATTTGGTAGATGAACCCACATCTGAAAGTGAGAATGACACTTCAAATGTGTGCTTCATGGCCAAGATAAATGACAAGGATGATTCAGAAGACCATACTCCCTCAACTGCTATTGTATCAACCAAGTGCTTCTCCTCCTCATCACAGGTACATCCATTTCTATCTCTTTCTAATGCTGAAAAGATTGAAGCATTTGATTCCTTGACCATTGATCTTTGTGATGCTAAACCTGCAAAGAAAAAGGTAAATGCTCAGATAAAATCTATTTCCTCTCAACTTCAAACATGTCTCTCTCAACTTGACCAGTTTGACAAAGTTAAGGCTGAGCTTGAAGATCTAAAATCCATCAACTTTATTCTTGCCAAGGAGAAAAACAAAAATTTTAAACGTTTTCAAGAGGAGCAAGAAATTATGAGAAAATGGATCAGTTCTTCCAAAAATCTGGAAAAGATTTTTCAAAATCAGATTTCTTATAATGACAAAACTGGTTTAGGCTTTGGAAAAATGGAAACTGATCAATCTTAAAAATCTCATGCTCCCACCTCTTGTGCTTCACCTACTTTTTGTGAAATCTCCGATTCTAATTCTATTGGGTCTGTGTCCATGAATTCTGCCGATTCTTCTGAAGCTTTAAGATTTTGGAATGTTTTTAAAGGCAAAAGATCCCATTTCTTTTCCAAAGGAAAAGGCTCAAGATTCCAATGACTCTTCCAAACATATCCATGACTTTCAAAAATTCTTAACTTTAGATGATGCATCCTCCTCTTCCAACTTAAACAAAAAAAATTCTCTCTCTGAAAAAGGTAAGTTTTTGGGTGCTGATTCTTTCTTAAAAATAAATTTCTCCAGTCTTTCTAAAAATACCTATGTGACTCCCCCTACCGATTTTATTCTCCGATCAGTGAACCTCAAAATGTCCATTTCAAAAGAGAAGATTCCTTTCCTCCAAATTTTGAAAAAGGAATTTTAGGTGCTGCACCCCAAATCTTTGATACTTCATCAAAATCTTTGAGGACAAACATAAAAGGCAAAAGTAAGGAAAAATGTCAAAGTTCTAAAAAGACATTTCTTTATAGAAAATGTTTATATCTGTGGTGATATTTCTTATTTTGTCAAAAACTGTCCGAAAGAAAAAATTGATCTGAGTGACACCAATTCTTTTCCTTCAACATCTAACCCAAAAGGACCCACTTCCAAATGGGTACCTAGGAAATAAATTCTTTGTGATTGCAGGTTCTGAGCTAAATAGATGGATCTATGTGGACCAGCATAAAAGTGACGCAATTGAAGTGTCAAATGGTGAACTCTTGAATCTTCTCTTGTATTGAAAATCCCCCCATTGGCACACTCACTAGTGCCAACCTCTTCTCTACCGACATCATCACATCTCCCATCACCCTCCTTTATTACCCACTTAATTTCCCACCATACCTCTCACACCACCTTTTCTCATCCATCCCACTACTTGCATTACCCAACCTCATTTCTTTATCATCTCACCATCCTATTTTCTCCCCTTTCACTCATGTTCCTCCATCTCAAAACATTTCTGATCAACATGATTCTCCACCTACTGATCTACCTAAAAAAAAATTAGAAAAGAAAAGTCAAAAGAAATAAAAAAACAAAATAATAGTAAATTACATACAGTAATTAATGAAAATGCCCTAAGTTCAATTTTTTTTTACTCATTTGCCCTAACTCTCTCCCAATTTACCAAAATACCCTGAAAATCCGTGGGACGAGGACATCATCCGTGGGTAAGGTAAAAATTTCCGTGGGCATCCAGATTTCCGTGGGCCACGAGGAAGAAATCCGTGGGCCACGAGGACCAAATCCGTGGGCCACGAGGAAAATTTCCGTGGTCCTTGAAAATTGTCCGTGGGAGAGGGATTTGACCCAATATCCGTGGGCCACGGGTATGCCCACGGATTTTCAGGGTATTTGGGCAATTTGGGAGGGAGATGGGGCAAATGGGTAAAGTGTGTGGTGAACTTAGGGCAGTTTGATGAATTACTCAATTACATATCTTTCGGCATCAAGTTTTGTAAACCAATTTTTGATGACATCATCAACATGATGTCATCTTAGTGACATCATCAACTAATCACCTTTGTCTCCGTATTGCTTTTTCTTGTGGCTGCCGACACCACACCATCACCGAACACCACTCCCCCACCGAATTTTCTTTCTGCCGAAACTCCTTAACCCCATTTTTTTTGGAAATTATTTAAAATACCCAAAGTTTGACTTTCATTTACCAAAATACCCATTTTCTAAACCATTTTACCAAAATACCCATTTTTTTCGCGATGGGGTTCGCAATCGTGGACCAGGGGGTATTTTGAAAATTTGTCTCCTGCGATCGCGTGAGGAGTCCCTCGGTGCATTCAATTTTTATTTCATATTTATACTTTCAACCCCTATAATTATTTACTTACTTTACTTTATACCTTTTACTTTCCTAATTTTAATTTTACACCTTCATCATATTAACACATATAATCGTTTATTAACTAAAATACGTTAAAAAAATACGTTTTAATTTTAACAAGTTACACCATTGTAATCGTCTCTTAGATACCTTCGAAATGAGCCTAATATTGAATATTTTTTGATTTAATTATTTAATTATATATCATATATATTACATAAAAATATTTTTAATATTTACAATTCATAACATTATAGTTAATTATTTAATTTATGGTACATCTCTTATTTTTTCAATTTTGTTTTACACTCTTATCACATTAACATAATAATCTTATATTAACTAAATGAAAAATAAAAAACTAATAGGTATAAAGTAAACTAACTAAATAAGTATAATATAATTAAATCAAAGCATTTTGGGCTCATTTCGAAGGAATCGACGAGACGATATTAATGGTGTAACTTGTTAAAATTAAAAAGCATTTTTCTAAAGTATTTTAGTTAATAATTGATTAAATCGTCAAATTATTTGGATTATACGTCTCGCTACATTGCAGCGGGTAAATAACTAGTATATATATATATATAGGGGGCCATTCAAGGAAGAACTAATTAGTTTGTGGTAGCTGTAAGAACCAGTGTGAGCCACATATTAAGCTATATATTAGGAAATTATTAATTTTGGAAATTTTGTTTGAAATTTAAATAAAAGGGCATTTTAGGTATTTTTAAAATCTCCTCTCTCCTCTCTCCTGATTATGATAATGATATCACAAGAACAAATGTGATATCACTGTGATACCCCAGTGTGATACTCAGAATACATACAAGAACAAATGTGATATCAATGTGATACCCCCATTGTGATACTCAGAATACATACAAGAACAAATGTGATACCCACTGTGATACCCCCAATAAACATACAAGAACAAATGTGATACCCCCAATAAACATACAAGAACAAATGTGATACCCACTGTGATACCCCCAATAAACATACAAGAACAAATGTGATACCCATTCGCCGACGTACTCTCTCTACTCGTCCATCTCGCTCTATGTGACTCCGGCGAACTACTCCATCTCCGGCGAACTACTCCATCTGTGGTCTATCTCGCTCTCTCGCTCGTCCATCTCTTCTCTGTGACTCCGACGAACTACTCCTCGGTCCCATCTCGTCTCTCGCTCGTATCTCTTCTCTGTGGCGGTTCCATCGCCGACGAACTACTCCTCGGTCTGCTGCAGGTGCGATTCTAGGGCAGAAATTGATCGAGGGGATGGAGGGAGAAGAAGGCGACAGTGGGGGTTTTGGCTGTGTGTGCGTGAAAACGAGAAGGGGAGAATGTCGCTGCAGGTTTCTGGTGGTGGCAGGTGATGGCGGCTGTGGTCGCCGGCGTGTGGGGAAGAAGTCTAGAGGAGAAAGGATCAAGGTGGAAATAGAGATGGTGAGGAGGTGCGGCTGATTTTTAGGGTTATAATACATGAGTTGTCAAAATAAATAAAATTACCAATTTACCCTTATTTTTATTTTTGGAAGTAACATTAATTATTTTAAATGTGTGGCTCACGTTGGTTCTTACAGCTACCACAAACTAATTAGTTCTTATTTGATTAAGCCCTTATATATATATATAGAGAGGGACAATAAAATGTAAACTATTAAATCCATGTAAACTATGTAAACTAATCTTAGCCATTCATTCTTCATCAAGATCAATATCCATTTAAGGGCAGTTCCGTCCATTCACCAAATCTTTATTAGCGGCAGTTTCAGTCAAATTAGGAATGAATTAGGATATTTATTGTTTCAATTAAATTAGGAATTGATTAGGTTAATTAGTTTTTAATATTTTTTTCCTAAAAAAGCGAGATAACCGTATTATTTCATTGTAATCCGTTTTCAAAACCAATTGGAACCTGCACAAACGTAAATTGCATTGTTTTCATAGAAATTTCTTAGTTCTGCATACATACTTGCAATCATGACCGAAGTTCCAGACGAAGGAAACAATGATCAACAAAATATGAACGACAAGATGATGTGTGAAGATGTTCTTGCTGATTTCGTTATTTCAGTTGCTTCAGATGACGAGTGTGATGAAGATGTAATCGAAGAGCCTCGTTTATTGGATTGCCAAGATGCATTCGATGTTACACCGATCAAAAACCGTACCGTGCTCCTTTTTTCTTATGTTTTATAAACGTGTATTTTTTTTGTTGTCGTTAGTTTCATGACTGTTTGTTGGCAAATTTCCCAACGTTTGTTAAAATGTTGTATAAATTTAATTACCTGTAAATTTCATATGTGTTTTTCATATACGGTTTTCATATATTGTTTGGTGTTTTTGATTTTCATATACTGTTTTCATATGTACCACATACGATATGTTATGCTGAATATGAAAACAATTAACTTCTATTGATTTTGTGATTTCATATGGATATATTGTAGTTCCTTATTAGTTGTATTTTATAATGATTGAAGTATTGTGACTGTTTTTAGATGTGAAAGTCACACATTCTTTTCATGTTTAAACCTGTACTGTGCATTCGTAAGGATTTATGGATTTCAAGTTCATGTTTAAAATGGTAATAAGGATTTTATATGTGAAAATATTATTTATATGAAAATAACGTTATACTTAGTTTTTCCACCAGATGTATTCGATTTTTCATCATTCGTCAACTAAGTTCCTCCATTATTTCATATGTGAACAAATTCTGATTACATTTAAAAGTAAACTTCAAATACCCAAATGACAAAATATATTCATTAAAGGAACGTAACCAAAAAACTAAGAAATATCCAAACCATTTTATGAGTACACATAAAATAATGTACGCTTCATAGATAAAAAGTCTAATTCACACAAAACATCAAATGTAGAAATCCAGACATGGCAAGTGTTAATAATCAGAAAACAATTAAAAACCCCTAAACAATTAATATTGTTTCATAACATAAAACCCAGTTTGCGTCTCAGATGTTATTAAGTCGATCGTAACGAGTTGCATTTGCAGTATTCAGAATGTGTGTTTGTCTTGCTTTCTCCAGTTTGTAGAACTTTCTCCACGCTCCTCTTGACGTAAGGTGATCTCATTTGATCACCAAGTTTTGTTTCTCGGTGGCTAGCCCTACGCTGAATCACATCATCGGCCATTGCACCCTTTTCTTTATCGTCAGCCGTATAACGAACCATTTGATCAGCATCCAAATAAGCATGTTGTTTATCTCCAATAAATGAAGCTGGTTGTGCGAATTTTGAGGCTCTGTCCACAGATCTTTGGTGTATTTCGTTGTCAATTTGGTTGAATGATTGCGTGCACCATACCTGTGAAATTGGAGTCTGTGTAAGTTCAAAGTCCAACCTTGTTGGCATAACCATGTTTGTTTTCACATAATCGCCCCATAAACCCCACTCACAAACAGATTTTATAAATGTGGGTGTTGTTGTTTCCCAAATAATCTGTTTTTTTTCATATAACCAGTTTTTCACATAACTGAGTTTTCATATATTTTTTTGTCACATCAACATACACATTCTATCACAATTCAAAATTTCATAATCCATACTTCAACAACCTGTGTTTTAATAACTTTTCCAATGTTATTCATACATGTTTTCAAAATTTCAAAACCCCTTAATTTTACACAAATGTAATCTGCAATTTAAAAATGTTTTACACTAAATTTCATAACCCCTTAATTTCATATCCTTGTTCTGTTGGTTTCATATAATCTCCGCATAAACCCCATGGAAAACTTGAAACACATTCATTAAGAATCCAAGACTACGTAAACCCTAATACAACTGTTTTTCATACTTGTGGTAATTTAAACTTTTTTCTCATCTAACATTTCATAGCTTCAGTTCACATATTTGTTTTCGCATCAGTTTATAACCAAAATACAATATGGATTCTAGTACATTTTCAATGAATCACACACCATACTTTACATTCAACAGACCATAAACCCAATGTTACTAGAAATTTCATACCTGGTTCGTTGGTCTCACTTACAGGAACGATTTCCATGTCAATTTCAACGGGATTATCTCGCGTGTTCTTGAATTTAGAAAACGATGTTTTCACCTTTATTCTGTCACTCTTCCTCCTTGCTGCATACACAAACCATCGATTTCAATAATGTGCATCAAAAATCTCCCTATTTCATAGTTATACACGAACCCTAACCTCGATTTCGCCTTGGTTCTTCTTCCATTGTCTCCTAGCCGCTTTCGATTTTTTTAACTGTATTATGAAAATATATGGACGATTTCACTGAATCTTTGATTCAATATCAAAAAGATTTTCACTGATTCTTTGATTCCATCTTTGACTCTTGTTTTCGTATATCTTGAACGTGGATTAGGGAGTTATCCCTAATTTCACGGTTTCCTTTTTCAATTGATTCTCTTTCCGTCGCCTTCTTCCAATTTTGCCCCTTTTCATACTTTCGATTTCCCCTATATGCCACCGCTTTCATAGAATATTACGAGTTTGCCACCGCCCAAATCTTCACAATTGATTTCAATGATCAATGGTCTAGATTAGTTTACATAGTTTACATTTTTTTCATAGTTTACATTTTAGTGGGACTATATATATATATATATATATATTTATCGAACTCCTTAACATATTTTAACGTAATTATGTATGTTAATGTGATATGTTAAAACGTATTTTTTTTAACATATTTTAGTTAATATATGATTATTATGTTAATGCGATAAGAGTGTAAAACGAAAATTGAAAAAATAAGAGATGTACTATAAATTAAATAATTAACTATAATGTTATGAATTGTAAATATTAAAAATATTTTTATGTAGTATATATGATATATAATAAAATAATTAAATAAAAAAATATTCAATGTTACGCTCATTTCGAAGGTATCGAAGAGACGATTACAATGGTGTAACTTGTTAAAATTAAAACGTATTTTTAACGTATTTTAGTTAATAAACGATTATATGTGTTAATATGATGAAGATGTAAAATTAAAATTAGGAAAGTAAAAGGTATTATGTAAAGTAAGTAAATAATTATAGGGGTTGAAAGTGTAAATATGAAATCAAAATTGAATGCACCGCGGGACTCCTCACGCGATCGCTGGAGTCAAATTTTCAAAATACCCCCTGGTCCGAGATCGCGAACCCCATCGCGGAAAAATGGGTATTTTGGTAAAATGGTTTAGAAAGTGGGTATTTTGGTAAGTGAAAGTCAAACTTTGGGTATTTTAATTAATTTCCCATTTTTTTTCCCGCCGAAGAAACACTAAAATAAATAAATAAAGAAGAAACATAACCTTCCGACGAAACTCCTTATCACCCACACCCCCTTATTTTTTTTTCACTAAGGCTAACCACCGACATCTACACCTAACCCAATATTTTTGGTTTGTTGCCGATAACCCCCCTCCCCTTTTTAACTTCCTGCCGACCTTCCCTGCTGCCGATCCAAGGCCTCTGCCAAAGACCGCCTACACTTCGGCGGCTCACTCCCTGCCGACAGCTTCTCCGCCGAAACAAACCAAACAGCCTTTCGGCTGGTTTCTCTTTCGCCGACAACACCTACATCGGCACACAACCGATCCATTTTTGTCGGCCACAAAACCATCGGCTAAGGCTGTTGTTGGGTCATTACAGATTTGAAATTGACTCAATTAAACCCACTTAGATACTTAGAATATTTTTTGGATTCTTTTGTGTAACTTGTACTCTTATATCAATTGTTCGGTGAAGTCGAAGATCAACCGAAACCAAGTGCGAAGACTATCTCATTGTGGAAGTGAGAAAATCGGCAGCAACTTTCTACAAGTTACATCACCACCGATAAGCTTGTGCTGTCGGTGGACAAGCATCACCGAATTGAAGAAATTCGGTGAAAAGCTTAAGAAGACTTCCACCGAAATGTGTTCAGAAATCGGTGGGAGTTCAAGAAGACTGCACCGAAATATTTTACACTTCGGTGAAACTCTCTCTCTTTTCTAAAGAAGTGAGATTTCGAATTGGTGCAGTTTCCAATACAGGAGGTCGATAGCCCTATTCTCTAAAGACAAAAGAGAAGATCATTTATTATGAGACAATATCCAATTGTCAGATAAAGGTGGCATTTTGTCATTTTATCTATTCTCAGATAAGGTCTTTTTCTGGTACGACTGTCCTCCTGGTTCCTGGGATAAGTTAAAAAGGGGATATCAGCTTTTCAGAAGTCAACCTCTACAATGAATGGAGGAGTGACAAGTGTCCCAAGCATTAAATGATGCATGGACTATAAATAGAGGTGAAGACTCTCCATGCAAATTACGGCTTCTGAAGATAACTAAGTGCAAGCTCCTTTCTTACTGAAACTGCATCTTGTGTCTAAGTGTCCAATTTGTTCTAAGTGTTTTTCAGTTTACTTTGTGTTAGATTGTTAGAATAGTTTAACTGTTCTTTTCCGCAACAATCTTTTGTTTTCTATGTGTAATTCTTATTGAAAGATTTTCAATATATTGAATTAAAACATGTGAAAAATCTAAGTATTGTATTCAACCCCCCCTTCTACAATACTCGTTGAGCCATTTTGGGACCAACAAGTGGTATCAGAGCGGAAAGTTTAATTCATAAACTTGATCCACAATGGCTGCCTCATCTTCATCCCTAACTGTTGAAAACACTGGTCAAAACAATTTTGCTGAAAATGGTTCCATTTCAAAACCTCCCAAGTTTAATCCTAACAACTTTTCTCTATGGAAAAGCCGTATGATGCTATTCATGGAAGGAGTGGATACTAGATATCCAACCATTCTGTCAGGATCGATTCCAAACAAGAATAACTATACTTAGAAATCAGAATTAAAGAATCTTGCGGAATAGAACTTTAATTCAAACACACTCAATGAACAACTAATCAGAAAACACAATCTGTTTGTATTCAATGCTTCAACTCACAAGTTTACAACCAAACCTCAATCTTGTTGAACAGGCTCAACAAGACGACTTCTACTTCTCTAGAAATAGGGTTCTAAACCTTGAGGTTAATTCTCTCTAAAACAAAAACGACTTCTCTCAAAATTACTTCCCGAATAGCTATCTATCAACATCTATTTATACTAAATAATTACAAGATAACTATCAAAACAAAATTGATCTTCAGAATATTCTTTCATGCTTATCTTCAAACATTCCATCTTTATCTCCAACATTCTCGCATTCCATAATTATGATCACCAGCAGTATTAACATCGTTATGCACAAGCAGTACTAACATTGTTCCAGCAGCATTAACTTTTACTTGCAGTACTAACCTTGCTCTGGCAGTAGTATTGTTGTTCTGGCAGTACTACGTTGTTCTGGCAGTACTAATCGTTGTTCTGGCAGTACTAACGTTGTTCTGGCAGTACTAACGTTGTTCTGGCAGTACTAACGTTGTTCTGGCAGTACTAACCATACTTAGCAAATCTTCAGTTCCCAACAATCTCCCCCTAACTTGACTTTTTAGGTTGAGAAGTCAAGTTCTTCAGATGATGCTTCCAAAACCTAATCATGAACACATAAATCAGGATTCAAACCCAGGCTTTGATTGATAATCCTTCTCACCAAGTATCTTCCCATTTCAGAATCCTTGTTGCAAGCCAACTTAGCATGTAGCATTCCATTCAACCTTTTCTTGCTGTGCTTGTATGCAACATCCACCAAATAATACTCATGATATGTATAGTCCAGTGTGATGACATACACTCCACAGTTTTCAATGAGCATCCAGTTGGTGATGGCTTGAAAATTTCTTTCTATCATATACTGAACTTCTTCTGGTTTGAACATTAGGCACAGGTATTCAAGAACCATTTTGGTGATAGACATCCCTTTTTCATTCAGCATATTTTCATACAGCTTCATTCCAACCTTGTACATCTCCTCTATGTCAGATCTAGAGCACATTCTGATAAGTCTTCCCCATGTAGAACAGACCTCAAACTTCCCATCTGCTCTTTTGACTCTAATGTACTCCTTTCTCTAATCTACCAAGGTATCCCAGAAGATGATCTCAGGAGGCATGGAAGATAATGGGTCAACTTTGATTGGATCAGTATCAACCATAGTGATATACATATCACATTGAGCATTACTTGGTTGACCTGATGGAGTTGCTACTTCTTCTTCAACAACCTTTGTATCATCTTTCTTTTCTGGAACATCCTCTTCTTTTTCTTCTTCTACCACTGGTTCTACCCTAGGTTTCTTGACAACTTTCCTCTTGGTAGCTATAGACTTGGTTCTTGCTCTTTTCAGTAACACCAGCTTTTCACCCATAGTTTCTTCTTGCTTTTTAGGAGTGTCATGTTTGGCTTTAATCAAAGCCTCTGCAACTTCAACTTCTTCCAAAGTAGGCTTTTTAGTTTCTGTTGCTTCCTTTGTTTCTGCTGCTTCTTCCGTTTCTGCTGCTTCTTTTGTTTCTGCTGCTTCTTCCGTTTCTGCTGCTTCTTTTGTTTCTGCTTCTTTCTGAATTTCAGCAGCATTAACCATTTCTGCTGTTGGTTCAGTTTCTGCTTCTTTCTCAATTTCAACAGCATTAACCTTTTCTGCTGCATGACCAGTTTCTGCTTCTTTTGCAATTTCAGCAGCATTAACCTTTTCTGCTGCATGATCAGTTTCTGCTTCTTTTGCAATTTCATCAGCACACTCATTCTCCCCCTTTTCCTGTGCACTCTCCATGTTGACTTCAGCTTCTGACTCCCCCTTTTTGGGAGCATCATTGTTGGGGCTTCTTCTTTTAAGAACATACTGAGCTTTCTTCTTCCTGTGCATCAACTTTGTAATCATCTTCTTATGCTTCTCAAGCTGTGTTTGTTGATATAGGACCACTTTCTTGAGTCCATCTATCTCCTTTTGCTGACTTACAACATCTGTGTTGATATTGGCAATGGTTTCCATCAATTCCTCATATGTATATCTATCCTCACCTTGTTTAGGAGTTTTTACTTCCTTTAAAGGATCACTGGAAATTTTAGTAGGAGTCTTTTGCCTAGCAAAAGCACTGCCTACCCCCGTGGTTTCTTGGCACCTGGGACCTCTGAATGATTTCTCATTCTGAGTTGCCGTGAGGAAGGTCTTAGTTATGTTACCACTGTCCTTCTCTGTGCTAGCAGAAGTAGTGGCAGCCTTGCTACTCACATGCTCAACCTTCTCCTTAGTGAGCACCTTCTTGGGGTTGGGAGACACCCCTGTGGTTTCCCTTTCGACATTCTCTGTTGGAGAATGCTCCAATAGAGGGCTTAAAGGCTTTGGGCTTGTAGGAGGTACATCAAGGGAAGGAGCATTGTGTACCATTCTTCTTGTAAACTTTTTGGTTATTTGAGGAGTGGGTCGTTGAAGAATGGACTGAGGAATTTCTTTGGTGATTGAAGGTGGGGTTAGGCTATCAGTGGGTTGGTCTAATGGGGGCCTTGACCCTGATGCCATACCTTCTTGTGTGTGGGACACACCCATCATTGTAGAGAACAATGGAGTGTCAACTCCTTCCGAGTCCCTGGAAGTTCTTCTCATATTTGAGAAGACCTTTCCTTTAGGGGGTTTAGGTACATATACCTCAGAAAATTGAGGCAAATCCGTCAATTCCTGAGTAATCACTGCTTGGAAAAACCTTGGGTACATATAAAAACGCTTTTTGGATTCCAGGTTTGACACAAGATCATTGAAAATCATTTGTGAAAAATTAAACTTCCTGGCAGTGGCCAAGCAGACCAGGGCATAAGCAATGGTACTGCTAAACTCACTCCATCCAGTAGTTTTCTTTGAAATGCAATGCATTAAGGTATGAACAAAGAATCGCCATTGTGTAGAAAATTTAGACTTGAAAAACTTAAAGATTCCAATGGGACCTTCATACCCCATTCGCGTTAAATTTGAGTATAGATCGTCATTAGGAATAGATGTCATACCTGAGGCATCATCCAATCGAAGAGTGATGCGAATAAGCTCCTCTGTAACATTCAAGGGTTTGTCACACACCCTTGTTTTTATGATTTTCTGCCCATCTTCAGACACCACGGTGGCATTTTCCCAGAACTGCTTCTGATGCGCGATGTAGATTGTCGGGGTCACCGTTAGGGCATAGGAGATATGCGTGGACTTGAGGAAATCCACAATGTCGTGAAAACCTGCAGACTGTTTTGGTTTCTGGAGCATGGCAATCTCGTTGTGTTCGTCGATAAACTCCATTGTACCTGAGGATTCTTGACAGAAAAACAGAGATTATTGGGAGAGAATAGTTAGAAAGATAGAGAGATGAATAGAATTCAAAGAGACGTTATGAACTTTGGCGGGCTGAAAGAGGTATTTATAGCAGCAGTAGCCCTAATTTTCTTTTAAAGCAGTATTAACGACACATGCAGTATTAAGTACGAAGCAGTATTAACTATGCACTAGCAGTAGTAACTATGCACTGGCAGTAGTAACTATGCACTGGCAGTAGTAACTATGCACTGGCAGTAGTAACTATGTACTGGCAGTAGTAAATATACTTGCACTTTTCAGCACTTGTTAATCTGAGTCATACAGAAGATCCTGAGAAAAAGAGTTAGTAGTACCAAATATAGAAGGAAATACATGTATAAAAACTGAGAATCATGACTTTATTCAAGGTTGATCATGCCCACACTTGTTACCAAAAAAGTGAATCTACCCACATCAAAAGCTTTTGTGAATAGATCAGCAAACTGGTCATTGGTATGAACTTTAGCAACTTGAATTAATTTCTTTTCATTACAATCTCGAATAAAGTGATACCTGATCTCTATGTGCTTTGTTTTTGAGTGTTTGACTGGATTGTTAACAATGCTAATAGCACTGTTGTTGTCAATGAAGATTGGAGTGTGAAGAAATGTTACCCCATAGTCCAACATCTGATTCTGTATCCATAGAACCTGAGAGCAGCAGCTTGCAGCAGCTATATACTCAGCTTCTGTTGTAGATAAGGACACTGTGGTTTGTTTCTTACACTGCCAGGATACTAGTCTTGCACCCAAAAACTGACATCCACCTGAAGTAGACTTCCTATCCATGTTAGCTCCACCCAAGTCACTATCTGAGTATGCAAGTAGATCAAAGGATGATTCATAAGGATACCAGAGACCTAATCTAGGTTGCCCTCTTAGGTATCTAAATATCCTCTTGACTGCATGAAGATGTGATTGCTTTGGTGTAACTTGAAATCTGGCACATACACATATTGGAAACATAATATCTGGTCTAGAGGCTGTGAGATACATGAGTGATCCAATCATTGATCTGTAATGATGGACATCCACATCCTCCCCCTCAAGATCAGCATTGATCTGTTTGTGTGTCTCCATTGGTGTGCTTGCTGGCTTTGAGTCTGATAATCCAAACTTATCCAGGATGTCTTTCACATATTTGGATTGGCATATGAAAATCCCATCCTTCTTCTGTTTCACCTGAAGCCCAAGGAAGAAAGTAAGTTCACCCATGGAACTCATCTTGAAGCTCTTGTGCATTAACTCCTCAAAGTCTTTACACATGTTATCATTTGTGGATCCAAAGATAATGTCATCCACATAGATCTGAACAAGTAGGGTGTCCTTCTTTTTCCTTTTGATGAATAAGGTCTTATCAATGATTCCTCTTTCAAATTCATTTTTCAAGAGATAGGTAGACAGGGTGTCATACCATGCTCTTGGGGCTTGATGTAGACCATAAAGTGCCTTCTTTAACTTGTACACTCTGTCAGGATACAATGGATTCTCAAATCCAGGGGGTTGACAAACATACACTTCTTCATCTATAGTCCCATATAGAAAAGCACTTTTTACATCCATCTGGTAGACCTTGAACTTCATATATGAGGCATAGGATAGAAACAACCTAATTGCCTCAATCCTTGCAACTGGAGCAAAGACTTCCTCATAGTCTATACCCTCTTCCTGAGTATACCCTTGTACAACCAGCCTGGCTTTGTTCTTGATCACAATTCCAAACAAGAATAACTATACTTGTCAGAATGTGCTCTAGATTCTTGATCACAATTCCTCTCTCATCCTTCTTATTCCTGAAAATCCACTTGGTGCCAATTGCCCTATGACCTTTTGGAAGGTCCACCAAGTTCCAAACATTCTGTAGCTTGAACTATAGCAGCTCCTCTTGCATTGCTTCTATCCAAATTGGATCTTTCATAGCATCATAAGCCTTTTTGGGCTCAATTTGGGATAGAAAGCAAGTGAGTACAGTATTAACTGTATTTTGCTGATCTTGTAGCTCTTGAAGTTTGCTTTGATTCCTAGTCATCATGGGAGAAGCAATGTCTCCAATTACCAACTCAGGAGGATGATTTTTCTGAGTTCTTGATGGATGACCAGATTCCTCTTGTAAGATCACATCCAGATTTGACTCATTTAAGTCTGGATTTTCTTCAGCTTCTTCAGTCACTTCAGACTCTCTGGAATTTGGACTTGAAGGCTGATTTTCCTCTATTCTTCTCTCTTCTTCATTCTGAATGGGTTCAGCTTCCTTTTCTTTTTCACAGAAGTCAACAGGATCAATGGTAGGGAGTGAAAATATCACAGACTGAATTCTGTGATCTGATGGTGGTGCATCCCTTTGTCCTGCATTTACATCACTACTGATACCCAAAGAATTAGTGAGTGAATCAATGTCAAATAGCCAATCAGGACCTGAACCAATAGGATTTGGTGTGTTCTCATTGCATTTGACATTGTCACTTTCTTCAATTATTCTAGAAGAGGTATTAAACAATCTGTAAGCCTTACTCTGAGATGAGTAACCAACAAGAAAACCATCATCTGCTTTGCTATCAAACTTACCTAAGTGAGTTTTGGTATTGAGAATTGTACAAGGACACCCAAATGGTTTGAAAAATCCAATAAATGGTTTCTTTTTCTGAAAAAGCTCATAAGGTGTCTTGTTTTTAGGCTTTATTACTAAAACTCTGTTTTGGACATAACAAGCAGTATTAACTGCTTCTGCCCAAAAAGTAGTGGGTAATTTTGAATCAGCTAACAGAGATCTAGCAGCCTCAATCAGTGTCCTATTCCTTCTCTCAGCAACACCATTCTGTTGTGGAGTTCTAGGAGCACTGTATTGTCTCTCAATTCCTTTTTCCTCACAAAAGGTGTTTAGATCAAGGTTTTTAAATTCAGTCCCGTTATCTGATCTAATGACTTTCACTTTTTGATTTGATTGGTTTTCAATTCTAAGAATAAAAGATTTGATCAGTCCACTTGTCTCATCTTTAGTTCTCAGAAAATATACCCAAGTAAATCTAGAGTAATCATCAATAATAACTAAACAGTATGACTTCTTGCCAATGCTCATGACATTTGTAGGGCCAAACAGATCCATATGCAACAACTGAAGAGGATTTTGGATAGTGTTTATCTCTTTGGACTTATGAGAAGTTTTGTGTTGTTTGCCTTTGAGACAAGCAACACAATGATCATCACATGAATAAACTTTTGATGGTAAACCCCTAACAAGATTATTTTTAACAAGTTTATTCATTGTTTTAAAATTCATGTGACACATCCTTTTGTGCCAAAGTGATGATTCATCCATTGAAGCTTTTGATACCAAACAGTTTAGGGATGAATCAGATGAAACACTTTCTAAATCTAAACAATACACATTATCCTTTCTAGGAGTTCTCAATAGTATCATGTTTTCATCAACTACTTTGAATCCAGGAGCAAGAATAATGCATTCAGAATCAGTAAATAATATACTATGTTTCTTGTCACAGACCTGTGATACACTTAACAGGTTGTATCTCAATTGCTCAACATAGTAAACATCCTCAAATGTCATCTTACCTTTTGATACATCACCTTTACCACTTATCTTACCTCCTGCAGGATTATTCCCAAAAGCAACATGTCCTCCATCAATTCTTTTGAAATTCTTGAGGCAGGCCATGTTACCTGTCATGTGCCTGGAGCAACCACTATCAACATGCCAGATGCTCTTCCCCTTGAGCTGTTGGTTGCCCTGCACACAAGATAAATCAATTAGTTTTTATTGGGAACCCAAGCCAAAGTGGTCTTGGGTCTCCCTTGCTCATCAAAGTACTTACATTCAGTTTGGATAAGTTTTTCAACCTGAGGAACTTCAGTACTGGAGTACTTTGTCAAGATGATTGGTCTAGCAGCACAAACAGTGTTAGCAGTACTATCTTTAGAAGAAGTACTAACAGTGTTAGCAGTACTAACACTAGAAGCAGTATTATCTTCAGAAGAAGTACTAACACTAGAAGCAGTATTATCTTTAGAAGAAGTACTAACAGTGTTAACAGTACTAACACTGCTTGCAGCAGTATTGCTTTTAGAAGAAGTACTAACAGTGTTAGCAGTACTAACACTGCTAGCAGCAGTATTATCTGAGGCAACAGTGCTAACATTAGTGCTTTTAGGAACCCACATTGTGACACATTCTTTTTCAGTCTTTTTCCTCATGTGGCTTTTGGATTTAGCTTGTTTCTTAGCCACATGGTTCCTTACAGGCTTCCTATAACCATTTGATTTTTGAAAAGTTCTTTGAAAATTTATCCTTTGGTTAATAGGATTGAAATAACAGTGTTTGGCAAGGTGATTCAATTTGCCACAGATAAAACAAGGTTTTGGTCTGTTAATCCTTTGCAGATCAACTCCTTGTTTTTGAGTCCACTGATTATTCCAGTTTCTTTGATTTCCCCTCTTTTTATCATGTTTTTGGGGCTCATCCTTTTGAGAATTCTTGCAAGAACAATGTTCACAAGTATTGGAATTCACAACAGTGGTCTGTGTATAATGAACTCCCTTTCCTTTTTCAGATCTTTTCATCTCATTGTTCTTATCCCAGGGACTTCCACCTTCCTCATTAGTCTTGATGTAATTCTCTAAAGGGATCTCACCACTGACATTCTTGTTCTTTTTCTTAGACTCTTCTTTTTCAGTTTTATCCTCAACAACAACTTCATCTAATGGATCTACTTTAGTAGATCCTCCTTGTGATGGCTATTCTGGGTAGATATTACAACGAGTTATTAGCACATAATAACTCACACTAACAACGCTCACGCTCAACTCCTTGGATTCCTCGTGACTTTCCCCGACTCGAGCACGGATCCTGTGCTTCAGATAGTAGGAGCTCTACTACTACCTTCCACACCTATCCTCACTCGTTTCGAGTCCCGTCCCGAAGTGCCCAAGTAGTTCCTTGCCAAAAACTATACACATATGCCCGCACCGGCATATGTACACACTCTTCCTAGCTCCATAGGAATTCCACCCAACTCCACTACCCTTGCTATGACGAAATCCCCACTAGTCATGACGAGTCGCCTCGCGAATGCACAGTCGCACACAGTGTAAAACCAGATAGACATTCGAATATAAGATTCTATCCTACAACGGTTGGACTCAAACAAGAGCTGCGCAATAGAACTAAATCCGACATTCTAAGGTTATTCGGTTCCTACCGCATACAACCTATAGTGCATTCACTTAACAACCTATCAAGGCTAGCATAAACTCCTATTAGCAAGCAACAAACATGCAGTACAGTGTAATAAGCACCAAGCAATCTAGCATACATACTCCTATGTTCTAGAAAGCAATCTCGCATACATACTCATATGTAAACACTCTTCCCAGCTCACTATAAATTTCATTTCATCCCACTACCCTTGCTACAACGGAATCCCTATTATCCATAACGAGTTGCCTCGCGAATACCCAGTCGCATGCAGCGTGAATCAAATAGACATTCGAATACAAGATTCTATCCTAGAACGGTTGGACTCAAACAAGAGCTGCGCAATAGAACTAAATCAAATATTCTAAGGCTATGTGATTCTTACTGCATACAACCTATAGGGCATTCACTTAACAACCTATTATAATTAGTATTAATTCCTACTAGCAAGCAATCATCATACAGTACCGTATAACCAACATAGGCGATCTAGCATGCATACCCTATGATCTAGAAAGCAATAACTACACCAAGTACTGTACCTTTTCCTTTGGCTCCGGCTGACTGTACACACTGCGCCCTCGATCACCGTTTTCTCAAACGCATTTTCCTTTCTTTTATTTTCCAAAAACTTTAAAGAAAATTCTATAGCCGCAAACTTGAGATCAAACACACCGAAATGTATTTGATTCGCTCAAGCTGTGCTCTGATACCATTTGTAACACCCCGCTTACCACGACACAATATTGTCCGCTTTGTCCCACTGGCTCACGGCTTTGTTCTTGGCGACCTGGCAAGGACTTCGCAAGGACTTCCCAGGAGGTCACCCATCCTGGTACTGCTCCCACCCAAGCACGCTCAACCACAGAGTTCCCAAGGAACCCGCATGCTTGTGGCCCCAAAACGCGTTGTGTCTGGTAAGGCCAAGGTTTACTAATATACCCAGCATCTCTCCTGTCCACGGCCGATGTGGGATATGCCTAAGGTGTTACACACCCCCCCCCCCCTTAGGGACTCATCGTCCTCGATGAGGTTTGCCCCACCATCCCGAACGGCACAGGAGTGGCTCTGATACCAAGTTGTAACGTCCCAAAAATTACAATAAATTTTCACTTTTAAAAATAAGCATTTTAATAAATGAAACCTCATTAAATATCCAAAACCGTTTCGTTTGCAAACTTAATAATAAATATTCTCGTTAATAATAAACAGCGGAAGTAAATCGTTTAAATAATAATTCTAATCTCATAATTGTAATAACTCTTCACGCGCGCCAGTGTGTACCCGTCACGCCTTGAAGCCACTAGCACCTGAAACCACATTTATAGGAAAAGGGTAAGCACAAAGCTTAGTGAATTCCATCACATGCGCAGATAGCAATTATATACACATCACTCCTATCCGCACATGAGCAACAACACCACAGTTACATAATGCAAGTAAACACATACAAGTAATTATGTACCCAACTCCTCGGTCCCACCGAGTTCACACAACATTTCCATCCACTTCCTCGGTCCCACCGAGTCCTCGGTCCCACCGAGTTGTAATGTAACACACTCGTCCCACCGAGTTCCCACAACGTTTCGATCCACTTCCTCGGTCCCACCGAGCTGTAATGTAACACACTCGTCCCACCGAGTTCCCACAACGTTTCTATCCACTTCCTCGGTCCCACCGAGTCCTCGGTCCCACCGAGATGTATATTATACACATTTATTCTAAGCATTTAACCGATCAAATAATACGCACCACAAACAACTAGTTCACACCACAAGAACAATAGTACATACAAACTACCATGACATGCATACAATTCCTATCTACACAGTGAGAGAACTCACCTCAAAAGCAACGTAGATATCCTCAACAGCAAAACGAGTCGGCCAACACCAACTCACCTTTTTCCACCTAAATAAGTGATATCAAACGTCAAAACGAAGTCCTAGCCCAAAGTCACGACTATAAGCTTACACACGAAAATCCAGCTTTTACTCTAAGATTTACGGGTCTGTTCGGGACCTGTTTAGACCCTCTTAAACTCATCAACACAGAATTATTATTCTATAATCAGATAGTTCTATGTCTTAGGGTTCCAGGGACATATCGTACGCGTTCTAACGATTTTCCTACAATTTACTATGAATTTTCTAAAAACAGGACACGAAACTGTCATTTTCAGACCTGCTGTGAAAACAGCCATTTTAAGCCTAGCTAGAGGCCGAACCAGACTTCCGCTAAAACACGAAAAGTGTGCCCGGCACAGAATGTGAACCGTGGGCACCGGATTCGTCTCAAACCGAGCTACGACGAGAAAGTTACGGGCGAAATACGAACTGGACAGAACCCTTTTATTCACATAAAATGATAACTTTAAAGGCTAAGGTTTTCGGGTTTCGGGTTTACGCGATCGGGTCACGGATTAGAGTTTTAGGTTACTAAAGTCTGGGCTCACTCGCGCACCACCCACTGCCACCTCCGGCAGTGGTGGTCGCCGGCGCCGGCGCCGGCGATCGTGGTTTATTAAATTCCGGCGAGACAAGTAAAACAACTCGAAAACTCTCTCGGCCTCCCTACACACACAAAACCCCCGACTGTGGACCCGCCATCACAGCCACCGGGCTGGAGGCGCACGACGGCGGCAGCCATGGCCGCTCACGCCGGCAGCGATGGTGGTGGTTTTCACGGCGATCGCCGACGAAAGAGAACGTAAGAAAACGAAAGAGAACGAAAGAGACGAGAAAAACTTCTTACCTCACGACGACAACAATTTCCAGCCGCAAAGAGATTCCGATCGTGGGCCGATCTCCTCCTCTCTCCCGGCAGTCTCTCTCTCCTCTCGACAGCAGCACGAAGAAGAAACGAATGTGCACTTTGGTTGGGGTTTTCACGGCGCAGCAAGAGAGGAAAGAAAAGAATTACTAGGGTTGCTATTTCCTACTTTGGCGACGAGAAGAGATACGAGAGGAAGGGTGGGTCGGTTCCATTATGGGCCGACCCCCATGCAACCAAAATCCTCTAATGACCCTTTTGGTCCCTGCCCTTTTCAACCCTTGCTAAAAGCTTAAAGACTAAAAACCGTTTTACACACTTGGTCTTTCCGCCAAACCCCGTTAAAGTCAAACCGATACGAGAAGGATAACTAATACTAAAAGACATAACAATTAAATAACTAACTAAATAAAGTAAACCATACCGGAGCACGGGCTTTACACTTCTTTTAGAAACACACACACCAAGTACAAATGGTCAAAGTATATCCAAGTAGTGTATTAGGAGGACACCTCCTCCCTCTATTCTAGAAGTGGGACGGTGGTGGTGATGAGGTGTAGTTACAAAGACTAAACAAACCCTAGACTTCATTCAAATGGCAAGACACACCCCTAAACTTCTATTTATAAATTTAACTTACCCCTTAACTTCTTAACTCCATAAAATACTAAAATAAGAACTTATAAAATTCCAAATTTAAATTAGATAAAATACCTGGTTATTACATGAGGGCCGTTTGGGTAGATGGCAGAGATTGCGGCGCTTATGGAAGGAGCCCTGTCAGACATAAACACCAACCCTTGCGGGTCTCCGATAGCTTGTCTCAACATGGACATAAACCAAGTCCACTCGTCCCCGGTTTCGGACTTGCTTACGCCGAAAGCTACTGGAACGATGGAGTTATCCCCGTCCATGGCAACCGCCAGGAACATCATACCCAAGTAACGGCCCTTTAAATGGGCTGCGTCTATTATCAGGACACGACGTAGATTTGCCACAAATGTGCGGATCTGCAAAAACATAGGTGGTTTTCCTTTGTAAATGTTATAGTTTATAATGTGTAAACATATGACGTGTTAAAATACGTACCGCGGGTCCAAGGGCCACGAAGCACTTCTCAAACCGTCAACGTGAATCGGTCCGTAGCTGCGTGACAGTACGAGGGTTCTGCAGCTGCAAATTATATAAATGTCACATAGGTGGTTTTCCTTTGTAAATGTTATAGTTTATAATGTGTAAACATATGACGTGTTAAAATACGTACCGCGGGTCCAAGGGCCACGAAGCACTTCTCAAACCGTCAACGTGAATCGGTCCGTAGCTGCGTGACAGTACGAGGGTTCTGCAGCTGCAAATTATATAAATGTCGGGAGTCGTTCATACGACTCCTCGAACGTGCCTCTCACCATAAACAGTGCATGGCATCGCGCACGCCAAGCTTGGTGGTAATCAATCGTGACGCCGAACTGCTGGTGAACATCGTGGACGATGTCCTTTGGACGCAATTGCCTACTAACATCAAGAAATTTGTTTTTCAGTATCGCACCTAAAGTCTTTTTGCCGGCTTGTTTGTGGTGGGGATTCAGTTGCGTCCTCGTACAAGTGTGTACGTCGTGCAACTTTCTAATCATGAACGCCCCTTCTTTGCCACCCGTGTCAATCGCGTACATCCTCCAGTCACAGTTTTTTCTGGCACATTCAACTATGTATCTAGTTTTGTCATATTTCGACGTGCGCCTTTCGAAACCCTCTTCCAAGAACTTAAGTCCGACCTGACTTGCCAAGAGATCCTTCGACTCGAATATCTGACCTACATGTAACATTTCACTGCGAATATAAGGTGAAGGTTCATAGGTTTGTGTCTGGGTATGAGAGTCTGGAAGAATAGGGGGCATATCAAAAAAGTCATTTATCTGACTACATGATTTTCTACTAGGGGTATATTCTTCGTGATCATCACTATCGGTGTCTGATCTGTCTATTTCAGAATTACCCGTTCTGAAAACGTGGGTTTCGTCATCAGCAACTCCAGCAGTACGCCCTTCGTGTGGTTGTGGTGGTTGTTGTTGTTGCGTCTCCGGAATACAGTCGTTAAGACCATATGAATGATCTAAATGAACCGTTGGGGCGTCGGACGCCTGAAATTGAGAATCAGACTGCTCTATTTGGAGGTCTTCGTCGTCACCGTCGTCGTCGTTTTCGTCGGGATACACAAAAAGTAATAGGGGCCTTTCTGAATCGACTGCAAAGTGCAGAAAAGTAGAGATATCCCCATCGTTGGATAAATCCACAAATGACCTATCGCCATTTTTAAACGCTAACTTGCAAACAGCAGAAGAGTTGATTCCACATTTTTGCATGGCGTATGCAAGAAATTTCTGATAAGTATAGTTTACTGGCACTTTTACACCATGCTTAGATTTATAAGCAAAATTCCACTCATTGTTATCTTGCTCCCATTCACCATCAAAACAGAAATATAGCTTAGCTTTTGCAACAGATGAACTCATTTTTTCAGTAGTATCTCAAACACAAAATATTGCAGAAAGAAATCAAGAAAGAAGTATGAAATCGGTGTGTGGATTATGGATTGCATTTTACATCTATTTATCAATGAAACAACCAACATTGATGACAACCAATCTCTCATTTCATCCACAAACAGGTATTCCAAAAACACTGATTTAACATTGATGAAAACATGCAAATGAATTTCAACCACAAATCGGGCTTCAAAGTACAATAATTGTGGAAAAAAACAGTAAAAGCATGCAAGATTCGTCTAAGTACAGGGGCTGAAAGTGTAAATTTTCAGGGACCAAAACTGTAAATTTTCAGGGACCAAAACTGTAAAATTTTGGTCCATCGCGGGCTGCGATCGTGGGGAGGGACCAAAAGTGCACCGCGGCCAAAGTTGAGGGGCTCCGCGGGGCACTTTTGGCCAAAGGTCGTGCCACGTCAGCCCTATCCCGCGATCGCGGGCTCCATCGCGGGCCATTAGGGCATTTTGGTAAACCGCCGAAATTTTGTGGCATTTTGATAAGTGTTGGTCAAACTTTTGGCATTTTAATTAATTTCCCTTTAACTTACCCAAAATGATTTACTCAAAGTTTGTGCAATTAAATGCAAAATAATTTTTTTATTTGGGCACAGCCATTAAAGATGCCATATGCACCCCTTAACGTCAACTTGGGTTCTAGTAAGAATGAATATTATGATGATAAGTGTAAGAAGAGATCTCTATCATGGATGCACATTATGATGAGTTGCACCGAAATAAGATGTATCAAGATGCACCATATCAATTTTCGTATTAAGCGTGATTTATGGATGAACTTAAGATTAAAAGAGAACAAGACGTCATATATTTTCTTACTTTCTCACACAATCCTTCTTCTTTAATATCAAAATCAAGTCAAGTCATGCATTGAAAATTAAAAAAATAAATCTTAATACATATATGTGTAAGAAAATAATAATAAGTAAAGATACATATAAAGGTGCATTTAGGTTCCCAAAAACCTCATTCAAAGTTAAAGATCATTGAATTTTGTTACAATTTGGAATATATAATAAGTTAGATTAATTAATAGAAATTTGATAAGGTAAGAATGAAAATATTATTGGGGAAAGAATGAAAAAAAAGAAACAACTGTTTTCCTTCAATGCCAATTCGCTGTTTTCAAAAGTTTTTTTTTTAATAGTAATAAATTTTTGATAAACTTCGTATTGAAAATTTCTAAAAACTTGTAATTAAACAATAAACGATAGTGGCAAAAGAAGTTTTTGATGAACTTCATACTGAAAATTTCTAAAAAGTTATCTATACTATATTATAAAACATTTATGAAAAACTCTTAAAAACAACCCCTAAAGTTTCATGTACCGCTATTTAATGTTAATTACTAAAAATCTCTTAAAAACAACAAATGAAGCTTTATGTACCGCTTTTAATGCTAATTACTTGATTAATGCTTATCTCTAACGACCTTCAAGTTTTTAAATCGTGGACTCTTATTAATTAATCTTTATCTCTAACCACCTTCAAATCCTCAAATCATAAACTCCTCAAAACCACACATTAAAATAAATTAGAACATTAAAATCAAGATATATCGCGCTGTATTGCACGAGTAGACTTCTAGTATACATATATATATAGAGGCGGGTTCAAATGAGGAGCGTAACAATTTAAGAAAACGCGAGAAGCACCGCCCATGTACAAAATCACATGTGATTCACAACACAAACCGCGGGACAAACCGCGCGCTTTGCATTTTTTAATCACATATGATTTTGTTGTGAATCACATGTGATTTTGTACATGGACGGTGCTTCTCGCGTTTCTCATAAATTGTTACGCTCCTCGTTTGAACCTTTCTCTCTCTCTCTCTCTCTCTATATATATATATATATATATAGAGAGAGAGAGAGAGAGAGAGAGAAAGAAAGAGAGATGCTTAAATTAACTACAAATTGAAAATCAATCTAAGCCACATAATTATTAAAAAATACCATCAATAAAAAATAGTAAATAATTTTAGACCATCCGCACCCTGCAAGACCAAACTCCTTTCTAAAGTGCGACATCAGCTTTGCAATAACACCTTTCACACCCATGCAAGACCAAACTTCTTTCTAAAGTAATAAATTATAATATAAATAATATAGATAATTATAATATAACTAACAAATTAATTAAAAAATATAGATAACTATAATTTTACTTTTGTTTTCTTTTACTATATTTGTGTAAATATAATTTAATTAACAAATAAAATACATGGATATATTGAAAGCATGTAACGTTTACTAAAATACAAATATTACACAAAATACACAATAAACATTACATTACTAATTGTTTTCTTCTTCTTCTTGAGAGATTGGATGACGCTCATGAAGATACGGGGCCGAAAAGGACTAAAAATAACACGTCTGGTCAGTATACCTCGTCGTCTTCAAATACAAACGTGTCGATCTCTGAATCAATATCAACTCCTCGTCCAGCAGGAAGAAAAACTTCCAAGGAGAAAGGTAAGCAAAAATCCTTGTTATCCGAATCTGTTGAAAGTATGCAGCTAGCAATCGAAACACAATTTAATATTGACAAGGAAAAATAGACGCAATAAACAAACTCACGGACATTGTGCAAAAACGAGAAAGGAAAAAAGAAGAACATGAGAAGAAAAAGGAAGAACATCGAAAACAAAAGTTGGCAATTAAATTGATGGAAATAGATACATCAACAATGACTCCGGCACAACGAAGTTTGTACGAAAAACAAATTCACATGATTTTAAACGAATGATGATGTAATATTTATGTTGTATTTACTTATGTAATTTTTTGATGTTTGTGTACGTTTATCTATTAATATTTGTATTTTTGTAAATTTTATATTAATGTACTTTTATTTTAGTAGTTTAAATAAAAAACATTGCATAAAAATATCATTTTTAAAAAATAAAGCGTGAGTAAGAAATTTTAATAAAATAATGTTCAAATAAACTAATAAATGAATTAAATTTAATAAACATATTAATAATTAATGTTTAAACAAAATAAATTAATTAATTAAATTAAACAAAAATGGATTTGTTTAATATATATTTGTTTGTGAAAGGTCTTTCTAATTGTGAAATGAGTTGCTACACTTGCAAGACTTTGCAAGTCACATGACATGTCATGACAATGACTTTAATTAATTAAATAGAATGAGAGAGAGAGAGAGCGGCAGAGAGAGAGAGCAGGTTAGGGTTCGAGAGAGGGTGTGGCGAGAGGGAGCACGAACGTGGAATCAGAGGAACAATGGTAGGATCTCAAACCGTGAACCAAAGGAAGCCAAACAATCTAAGGAGATATCGTTCATGTTTTTCAACTTCCCTGAGACAATGGAGGTAGGAGCCCTATGGAAAATCTTCAGAAGATATGGTGATCTGACAGACTTATATGTGGCGCGAAAAAGACTGAATAGTGGAAAAAGGTTCGGTTTCGTGAGGTTTCGAAAGCGACAAGAGCTGGGTGATTTGGAGAAGTCGCTAAACAACATATGGGTTGAGTCATATAGGATTAGGGTGTTCCCTGCAAAAGAAAAGAGGAAAGATGACTTAGTAGGAACGGTAAGAAAGCAATATGAGCAGAAGGATGACGGCAGAAATAGCGAGAGAAGTGAAAAGACCGACAATGAGACATTTGGAAGAAGGTCGTACGCAGAAGTATTGAAATCAGGGTCGGCAAAAAATGAATGCGGTGACACTCCGAAAGCAAGAATGGAAGAAGTGATTATTGGAGATATGGTTCCGAATGAAGATGCAAAAGACTTCCTTCAGAGTTGTGCAGTGGGAGACATTCGGTCGCTTGATAACCTGGGGCTAGTTTACAAGTTATGAAAAGAGCAACCATTAGGAGTCAAGGAAGTAAAATACTTGGGAGGACGACATATACTGCTGAAATTTGAGAACTGTGGTATAAGAGATAATGTAATAAGAAATAGAAAGCATGGGTTACACTTCTGGATCAGTGATCTCCGCAAGTGGACAGAAGGTTACAGGCAATCGAAAAGATTGATGTGGTTAAAAATATCGGGGGTACCTTTGCAATCTTGGGAAAACGGTACATTCACGTTAATTGCCGGAAAGTGGGGAAAAGTGTTAAAACATGTGAATTGCGACTTTAAGGAATCGACTAATTTGGCATGGGGAAAGGTCTTAGTTAACACAGCTATCCAATCAACGATTAATTGCTTAAAATCCATAAGAGTGGGGGGTTTATTTTATATGATAAAAGTAGAGGAGGAAGAGAGTAGCTTAATGGAGTTCTCAGACATCGAATGGGGAGAAGAAGACGACCCAACATCGGAAGAAGATCATGACGACAACTCTCAGATTCCATCGATTTGGTCGGAAGAAGAAGAGAATTCAGAGAATGATTGGGGCGACGGTGACAGCTGTTTTGGGGGAGAAGGAATGGGAGACCAGAGTGGGGATCCATAATGGAGATGACCCGCCGGAGGAGGTGTCGGCGGAGTTTCAGACGGAGGAGGAAGCCGAGGGGTCGGTCATTAAGGAAAGTGTATCATTCCCAAAAAACTATAATAATACAGATGGGAAGTCCGAGACGTTGGGAACACCCAAAGAAAAAGTCAGCGAAGCAGTTGAAGAGGCTGAGTTTGATGGAAGGCAAGAACAAGTTGGACCAGAAGTTGGGCCGAGGGAGTTGTTTGTGGGGGCCCAAACGGATGGTAATCAGTTAGTAGGCCAAAGACCTATTTGTAGCCCAAGGGTAGAAAAACCTGGGCCCATCCCAAATACTTCTATCAATCCAACGGGGGTAAAATTGCAGAACGAAGAGAGACGTAAGCAGGATCCGAATGTGTCGTATATCTTGAATGGAGGTACCAGCAAAAAGACGGTAGGAGATAGGGGAAGAAGGGCCGAAAGTATGAACTTAGCTCGTGGGAAAGTTAGTTTCCACCTCATGAAAAAACTCGCAAGATCGGGAGGCAAAAAGGGGAATCTTAAAAAGGGGCAGAAGCCGATTCAGGGGGAAGCGATATCAAAAAATGGTGAGAAGAAAAAATTTAGATCCACATCATCCAATTCGGTGTCGGTTTCGAATGAACTGAAGAGCAAGGACGTTGCCGATGGATCGAGGGATTTTGGAGAGGCGATTGGAATGATTTGGAAAAATAATGATGCAAAAGAAGATGACAACCGAAAACAAAAATCAAAAGGGGATACGGGGTCAGATTCAGGTAAGTGTCGTTCTTCCAATGGTTTTTAATGAAGATTATTTCAGTTAATATTAGAGGTTTGGGTGCGAGTAATAAGAAGGCGTGGATCAAAGACTTATGTAGATTGGAATCTCCTGATGTAATAATGGGAATCCAAGAAACAAAAGCTAAAAAATGGAACAGTTCAGAATTGGGTAACTTATGGGGCGGAGATGATGGTGGTTTTGCCTCGGTTAAAGCTGCGGGAAACTCGGGGGGTTTATTCACTTTTTGGAACAAAAAGGTCTTTAATTGTGAGTCTAAAATTGAAGACCCGGACTTCTTGGTGCTGATGGGTAAATGGGAAGGTCAAAAGGGGACGATCGGACTAATCAACATATATGGTCCGAGAGTCTTAAAAGAGCGTCTGGACTGTTGGGGTCGACTGGAATCTATCATATCTCAAGGAGAGACTAGGTGGTGTCTCTTTGGAGATTTTAAAGAAGTAAGAGGTTCATACGAAAGACTTAACTCGTGTATAAATGATAGGGTGTGGAAGCATTTAACGACTTTATTAGTAGATGCAATTTGGTAGAAATACCAATGGGTGGGAGGAAATTCACGCGGGTAAGTGACGATGGGCTGAAGTTCAATAAACTTGACCGTTTCCTCATCTCAAACGAATTTGGGCTAGCGTTTAAAAACTTGGGGGTCAGAACTTTGGAACGAAGATGGTCGGACCATTTTCCGATCATGCTCTACGAAGATAAAAGTGACTTCGGACCGAAACCTTTCAAGTTTTTCGACTCGTGGCTTAATGAAGAGGAGATAGAAGAAGTAGTGAAGAATGCTTGGAACATGGCGACCCGGTCATCACGCCCGGATTGTGTGTTTCGGGATAAAATGAAAAAAGTTAAAGAAGAATTAAAGAAGTGGAGCAAAGCTAAATTTGGGAACATCGATAGAAATTTGAAAGAAATCAAAGAAATAGTGGGTGAAAAAGAAAAAAAACGGAAAACTACGGCTGGACCGGGGATGAGAGAGACGAGTGGGTTCAAAATAGAAAGAGATGGCTTGAATTAGAAGAACAAAAGGTGGGAATGTTGAGGCAGAAGGCAAAACTCAAATGGGTAGTAGACGGAGATGAAAACTCTAAGGTTTTTCATGCGGCGATAAAATTCAAGGAAAGGAGAAACGCGATCCGAGGCCTTAATTTGAATTGGGGATGGACGGACGATGCAACGGAAATAAAAAATCATGTTTTTGACTTCTTCAAAGACAAATTTTCGGTAGGCAAAGTGGGAGGTCCGGGATTGAGGGGAGATCTATTTAGAAAATTATCTAAAGAGGAGGCGGAGTCTTTGGAACGCCCGTTTGAAGAAGAAGAAATTTGGCAAGCAATTAAGAGTTGTGGTAATAATAAATCGCCGGGGCCGGATGGGCTTACAAGTGGTTTCGTGAAGAAGTTTTGGGGAATTATAAAGGAAGATCTCGTAAAAGCGGTTCGGTATTTTGGGGAGAGGGGAGAAATTAGCGAGGGATGTAATTCTTCATTTCTCACTTTAATTCCCAAAGTTCCTAACCCGGTAAATCCTGGTGAGTTCCGGCCTATTAGCTTGATAGGGATCTTTTACAAAACGACTGCGAAGGTAATGGCGGAAAGATTAAAAATGGTAATTGGTAAGATCATAAGTGATATCCAAAGTGCGTTCATCAAAGGTAGATCCATTTTGGATGGGGTGCTTGTTGTAAACGAGGTGATCGATTTTCTCAAAAAGAAGAAGAAAAGGGCGCTAATCTTTAAAGTTGACTTTGAAAAAGCGTACGATAGCATGGAATGGGAATTCCTTGTGGATTGCATGAGAAAGATGGGTTTCGGGGATAGATGGATTAGATGGATAGAGTCTTGCCTCAAGTCGTCTACAATGTCGATCTTGGTGAATGGTAGTCCAACCAAAGAATTTAGGATGGGTAAAGGGCTGCGGCAAGGTGATCCACTTGCCCCTTTTCTTTTTCTAATTGCGGCGGAAGGGTTACATATATTATTGGAGAAAACGGAAAACACGGGACTTTTTGAAGGCATCAAGGTGGGGTCCAACAACATCCCGATATCACATCTACAATATGCGGATGACATAATCATGTTCGGTAAGTGGTCGACTCGTAACCTTAAAAATCTCATAAAAATCCTTAATTGCTTTTTCGAGCTTTCGGGCTTGAAAATAAATTTACATAAAAGTAAAATATATGGAATTGGGGTCCCGGAGGAGGAAGTGAAGACTTGGGCGAAAGGTGTGGGATGTAGCCCCGGGAGTTTGCCTTTAATATATTTGGGTCTTCCGGTTGGTGCTAAGATGGGGCGATTAGCGAATTGGAACATGATAATAGAAAAAGTCCGGAAAAGGCTCGAGTCGTGGAAAACGAGGCTTATATCCTTTGGAGGTCGGCTAACTTTGGTAAAATCGGTAATGGGTAGCCTACCATTATACTTCTTTTCCTTGTTTCGTGCTCCGAGTGGTGTGTTAAAAGAACTAGAAAGAGTGAGGTGTCGGTTTTTTTTTTTGGGGGGGGGGGAGTGGAAAGAATGCGCTTGAGAGGAAAAAAATTAGTTTGGGTCAATTGGGACAAAACCTTGAGAAATTTTAAAAAAGGTGGTCTTAATATAGGGAGTCTAAAGTCTCTAAATTGGGGACTATTGGGGAAATGGTGGTGGCGGTTCAAAGTGGAAAACAACTCTTTTTGGGTAAGGGTTATTAAAAGCATTTACGGGGATTGGGGGGGGGGGGGGTGGAGAAAAAATCTTGTGTTCTTGGTGCAGGTTCAACGTGGAGAAGTATAGCTCGGATCGGTGCGGATTTGGATAAAGCCGGAGTCGAATTCACAAACTCATTTGGTATGAAGGTTGGAGGAGGAGAGGACACAAAATTATGGAAGCAAATCTGGACCGGTTCGGACACACTGGAAAACAATTTCCCACGGCTATTTAGACTAGAGAAGGATCCTAATGCAACGATAACGAAAAGAGGCTCGTGGATAAACGAAAGATGGCAATGGGCGTGGAAGTGGAGACGAATGCCAAGAGGAAGAGAAGCGGGAGAGTTGGAAGACCTTAAACGTCGGATAGAGAACTTCCAACCGGAGAGGGGTTGTAAAGATAAACATGTATGGAATCTGGACTCCTCGTCTATTTTTAGTACAAAAAAGCTTCGAGAGCTCTTGGATGAGCAAACAAATTGGCTAAAAATTGTTCCAAGGAAAGTTTGTATATTCATTTGGCGGGTAAAAAAGGAAGGGTCCCTTGTCGAACAATACTCGATAAAATGTGTATTGATTTGGACTCCGTTCTTTGCCCGAGATGTAATGAGACTCCGGAATCCTTGGATCATGCATTGGTAGGTTGTTCCGAAGTCAAAAGCTTGTGGAAGGCAGTCGGGAAATGGTGGAATAAAAACCTCGACAATGTTCATTCAATAGGAGACTTATTCCAAGAGGAATCGGATTCTGGACGCATTGGTTGCCATGGCGATATTTGGGTAGGAGTCAAATGGGCGTTGATTTACTTCATATGGTCGCATCGGAACAGAAAGGTTTTTGACAACGATGTAAGTAAAATTGGTGATAGGTTCTTCGAGTTTCAAAGAAGAGTGTTCGAGTGGATCAAAAGCAGGAGCAAAAGTTGTCCGTTGGATTAGAAAAATTGGCTCACAAACCCGTCAACTGTTCTATGAATCGGTTTGTTACGGATGCGTATGGGTTCGGTGCTCGAGGAGAGGTTGTTGCGGTTGGAAGGATGGTGGGGGACTTGTCGTTTACTTCTCACAATCTGACTGTTCTTCTCGTCCATACTTCACTGCAGCAAGCTACTGGGCTACTGGAAGAGGTTTTAAAAATTCCTTTTTTAGGGCTTTGATGTAAACTTTTGAATAAGTTCTGGATTCGGTGGTGTCCCTGTGGACTGAGCTCAAATGTGTAGTGTGGTTTCATGTACAAGTTGGTTGTTAATAAAATTTTATGCCTTTAAAAAAAAAAACATGACATGTCATGACATCTTGCAAGACCTTGTACAAAACGTGTGTGGATGCTCTTAGAAATTAAGAGAATTACTATTCTGAGTAGAATCAAATATTCTGTTAACACTATATTTGTACCAAAAACACTTTTTGATTTCTTTAAAAGTCTCATTATATCTTCTAGTTTTTTTTTTAATTTTAATTATTTCATAATTTTTTTTATCGAGTTTTATATGACTTTTTCATTATTTTTAGATACATTTTTTATAAGATTTTTCTACAATCAATCCATTATATTTGTCATAATTTTTTATTTACTTGTTGGATCACACTTCGAATCAAATGTGATCTGTTACATATGATCACATATGATTCACTCTATGATTTTCTTTACATGTGATAATATTTACATTACAATAAGATTAATAAATAATCAAATATAAATATATATAATCACATATGATTAACAAAAACATTTACATTTATCACATATGATTAATATTATTATAAACAAATTATCATATGTGATAAAACAAATAATTGAAATTGATTTGGGAAACAAATTCATTCTAGATTTATTAGGGATTATTCCTACGTGATATACACAAAATTACAATCATATCATTTTTAATTTAATTTAATAATGTTTTATTTAACCCATTTATTAAATAAGGTGTGTGACCCATATTTTTTTCTCGCATTTTTCATATTTGTTTTTCGCATGATCCTCCCTCTATTTTATATATATATATATATAGAGGCTCCGTAAAATACGAACCTTGCATTTATTGCACCCCTTACAAACCACAGTCTGCATATGTGCACACTGGTTCTGCATATATGCATATGAATACGTGCAAGAATATACATATAATAGACATACATTCATATGGGACAATGCATATATGCAGAACCAGTGGTTGATAAGAGCTTGGTATGGTAAGATGGCTGATAACAGGTTTGATATATCTGTTAATATTTTAATTGTTGAATTTTAATTTGATTTGAATATTCTCACTAGGCGAAAGCCTAATGTTTCAAGTTGAATTTTCTTACCAGGTACAAGCTCCGGGAGATAAGCGGTATTGTGTGTTGAGGGTTTTTGGGAAGAACTCAAACTTGGAGATGACAGAGGATCTAGTATTCTTTTGATGTTTTGGGACAGATGACTAGATAACCTAGTTAATCTAATTATGATGTATGATTTGATTAATAGGTTATTTGATTTAGAAGTTGTTGTATATAGAAAACCTTACAGTGATCCTCTTGTTATATAAGTTTGAAGTTTTATTGTCATAACTGGTGTAAATTTCAAGGTTTAAATTAGCCCTGTTTTTGGGGTGTTACAATATGGTATCAGAGCATTAGTTTAAGTGAACTGAGTATGCTGAGGAGATACTTAGACTTAAGCTGTAATGAATTAAGTTATGACTTGTGAGATTTGGGTAGAAGTACTAAGACGGGATAGTCTTAGAGTCGACGGAAATACGTGAAATTAGTACTGTAACGATGGTAACGAGGATTCTCATGTATAATATGTTCATAATTCCAATTAGCTACTGTTATTATGAATATATTGTTACGTAAGCATACTTATTTCTGAATTGTTACGGTGACTAATGATCGGTAAAGTACATTTTGTATGTTTTATGTGTATAACCATTTCTTATGGTTATCCCCTTATGTTATAGTAGAATGATGGAGAATACGCCATTAAGGTCCTTCAATTCTTTGGAGGACAGATCAGTAAATGATTGGGAATTGGAAGGACAACCTAGAACTAGCGGGACTCATGAAAGTCCGCCAAGGCAACCTTTAATAGGTGGATTGAAATGTGTGAAGATAGAATGTGAAGTGATTGATCAAGATAGGAAATAGTATGAAATGGTTGAGTAAGTGGGCCGTGGAATGCATGTATAACAAGTATTACAAAGCCGAGAGGGCGATCACTAGTCGAAAGTAGAGTGTCAATGATAAGTTGACTGAGTAAAACAATTGACCTTGTTTGAGTAAGTAGCCTTCATTTGCGAGTAGAGTTTTATGCATGGTGTCCTAGTGTGTGTTACATGAGTTTTCTTGATTTCAAAACAAATGCATAAATAGCAATTTTAGTCGATGTTGAGTCAGCATGTGCAAGTGTGTATTGAAAGAAAAAGGTAATTTCATTTTACGTCACACAACGAAATTTTGGAGCTTAGCAATTTGCAAAATACTTCATACTTTACATGAAAAGTTAAATTGTAGCAAAAAGGATAAGAAAAACGTTGGCCAGTAAAACTTTTATAACCAACAAGAGAACTGACTTGATGGTATTATATAAATGAGTGTGAAAACCGATTAACTTACTTTGTGTTGGTAATTTTTTTCAAACTTTTGTCTTATGAAAAGATTTTCATTTAATATGTTATTGTCATAACAATATCGTTTGGTGGTTAATTATTGCATAAGTGGAAGCTATGTGGTCAAAATACGCTTTTTAGAGTTTATTGTGGTTGTGCAACAATTATGATGTGTTATGTGCTTAAGTGCCGGTTTAAGTATTGGCCTTATGTGTGAAGACCGTGTGATGATCCTGTATTTTAGTACCTTTGGGACTAATAAACCTTGGTGAATTATATACATTGTTGAGTATAGAAGAGTTGCATATACGTATACATATAGATACAAATATGAATTGGCTTCATTGGGAAGGTAGCAATGAAGGGGTCGTGAGATTATCACACCTCGGAGCATGTGTTGTGTGATGAGGGTTAGATGCATTTTAATTTCATTAGTTAATATTGATAAATGATCATTAGATCCTTTGAACAGATAGTTCGGTTTTGGACTCGGTTGAGTTTTGAGGGCATTTGCCCGATTTAATAAGCTCGACGTAGGCTTGGGGTTGAAATTGTAGGATTGGTAATATAATTGAAGTTTACATGATGTGAGTGCATTGGTTATTCTTTTGAGGTCATGTATGAATGTTAAGTCTTGAATCAGTAGATTAAAAGTTAAAGGACCACCGAGTAGGGGTGCTAGTAAAGTGAATGATTGTTGTTTTAGATAAACGTTTTTCTTACGAGGTGGATGGTTTATAAAAAGATAAAGTATTAGACACGAACAAAGTGGGTGTTCAGACTATATCAATTCGTGGGGGATTGTGTCCTGTCTATGTAATAGGTTGGAATCACAAAAGAGCTAGCAAGAAATGAGTAAATTTAAGTTAATTAAGAAGCTTGTGAGTTATAGTTCAACTAAAGTTGGGGAGGAATATAATAGTGAAATAGACTCAATTAATCATGCGGGAGAACATGAAAGTATGTTTGAATTGTGTACAAATGACCATGAGAGATCTGGTCTGCTGTGAGATGTAATGGGAGGAGAAGGTGCGAATGAGTAGTGGCATCAATTGCCGAGATAAATGTGTCAACTAGTACGTAATGTGAGGTTCGAAAGAGGAAACATCCGATGGAAGTCTTTTCGGGGATTCCAGATGAAGAGTACTATTTGTCAATAAAGTTGTTGGAATATGTGATTTGTAAGATGGTGTAGTGGTATGGCTAATATCGGAATAGAATGTCGGAACAGCAGTGAATGTTTATCCAAAGTAATTTTGGTTGTGTGAATCGCTAGGTAAGTTTATGTTTTCGAATCATTGAAAGTTTAACGAAGATGATGGGTGTGTTAGTCAAATTGTGGTAAAGTAAATGCAAAATCTTTAAGGAATGTGAGTTGATTCTTATGTATAAAAGAAATGAGATGATTGGGTTGACCGTGTTGGAAAGATGGAAGATTGTGACAGTTTTAGGTGCTACGAGAACTTGGCTAAGGTCTTGGCTGGTGATTGTAGAGGAACCGTTCTTTTGAATTGTAGCTGTGCGTAGTGGATGTTATGTATAGGCATAAGAGAATTGATAACGGTATGGTAGACCAAGAAATAGTCGGATAAAGATTGGATGATAAAACAGTTATTCTAAGGAGGCTTGAAAATCCAAGATGGGGAGTGAGTAATGATGAAAGAGGTAAAATTCAGAAATATGAAAGGTGAATCCTTATTCTTCCTGGACTTTTATCTGTGTTTGAGTATATAAGACTTGAAATGAAGAGATATATACTAAATATTTCGTATTGTTATGATGTGATTTCACTTATTAAAGTGAGAGCAAATGGTATGAGTCGTTGTGTGAAGGAATGGGAAACAATTTTAGAGAAATTGTTGAGAAATTGCAATAGAGGAATGTGGTTATAGGTACAAGGGTATTATATCAATAAGGTGTTAATGTGACTTTAGAGTCGGAAGAGGATATGAAGGTTAGATACCCTCATCTGTTTACTTAGCTTTGATTTCGAGGACGAAATCATTTTCAAGTTGGGGAGTATTGTAACATCTCGAATTTCCATTGTATTATTTTGTAAATTACAAGTATTAACTTTGGGGTTAAGTTTGTAATTTGGAAATAGTGCAAAGTTAAATGTGAAATTTATCTTGAGGGTTTGTTATGTCATTCCTTTAGAGTTAAGGGTGTGGTTGGTAAGTTGAGTTATGACTCAGCAGTGTTTTATCAAGAGGTGTCACACAATTAGTCTTAAGTGACTAATTGTGTGTGTGTTTACTCAGTACGCAGAGAAAGAGAGAAATCGAGAGTGAGAGATAGAAAGAACGAGAAGAAGAGAAGAAGAAAAGGAATAGCTTGAATTTGTGAACTGTTCTGGGAAGCTGATTTGAAGTTTTGAAGAACTGCTCAGTGTTCAGTTTCTGACCATGTGAGTTTTATTCACTTCTTCTTAAAATTAGCCATTGAAATCGATATAGATAGGTGTTAAACTATGTCTGAATGCTTTTATATGAATTAATTGAGAAGTAGTAAGCTTAATACACTGATTTTATAAACTGGCTTAACAGATGAAAGTGACGATGAACAGTGAACTTTTCGCAACAGTAGGTTGCGCAAAGTGAAGGTTTTCGCAATAGAGGGTTGCGAAAAGTGAGGAATTCGCAACAGTGGCTTGCGAAAAGTGGGGAATTCGCAGCTTTGGCTTGCGAAAAGTGAGGAATTCGCAGCTTTGGCTTGCGAAAAGTGTAGCTTTTCGCTACAGTGGCTTGCGAAAAGTTTTGGACTTTCAGTAGTAGTTTGAAGCTTTTATGTGGAATACAATCTGATAGTTATATGCTATTTGTTATATGTTTATAACTCTGTTGTTGATGTAAAAACCATGTTATGTTAAATTGTAAGGACTTATTTATGAGTCCGGAACTGTAATTAATTGTTGAGATGTTGATCCCCGATGCTAAATGGCAAAGTGGGGATAATCGTTGAAATTAATATTCTGTACATAGAGATATAGAATATATGATGAATTGTATAACTTTAGCATACAATAGAAAGAGTGATGATACACAATTATTGTGTGGCGTTGGCTAGAAATATGCATCTGGTCTAGTGGGCATAAAGTACGGTATAATGAGAACCGTTTACTAGCCAGGGACTGTTGGGATGTATTTCTAGTTGTTGGAGTGAATCTTGAATCATCTGTGAGGGTCTCTGGTGGTTGATGATCGCGATAAAATAAAATCTCATTTGGGGGGGACCAGTGATTCAAGGTGGGGAGGAAATGAAATGATGAATAACAGACTTAGAGTTGTAATTCCCATTTCAAACGAAAGATGAGATATCTTCATTGTAGAGAAGTTTGGAGATAAACCGATGTAGAAAAATTGTAATCTCAATTCAGAAAGAAGCAGGTTTGGAAACTGTAATTTCTGGGAATTGGAGTTACTTATAATCCGGTGGGATTTATAGTAATTCTTGATGGTAGTATGATGACTAGATGAATTAGTCATAAGTAAGGGAATGGGTGGATTCAGTGGTTGATAAGAGCTTGGTATGGTAAGATGGCTGATAACAGGTTTGATATATCTGTTAATATTTTAATTGTTGAATTTTAATTTGATTTGAATATTCTCACTAGGCGAAAGCCTAATGTTTCAAGTTGAATTTTCTTACCAGGTACAAGCTCCGGGAGATAAGCGGGATTGTGTGTTGAGGGTTTTTGGGAAGAACTCAAACTTGGAGATGACAGAGGATCTAGTATTCTTTTGATGTTTTGGGACAGATGACTAGATAACCTAGTTAATCTAATTATGATGTATGATTTGATTAATAGGTTATTTGATTTAGAAGTTGTTGTATATAGAAAACCTTACAGTGATCCTCTTGTTATATAAGTTTGAAGTTTTATTGTCATAACTGGTGTAAATTTCAAGGTTTAAATTAGCCCTGTTTTTGGGGTGTTACATTAATCAACACAGGTATTATGTCCATCGATCTCTGACACATTGGTGGGTCAAACCACATGATGAATCCACATCTTCGTCCCTGAGATTTAATTATAAGATTAGGGCAAAAAAAATTACTTGAACAAGTGTACACTTCAGTCGTTACCATGTTAGAACACGTGTAGAACCTCCTTCCTGGATTTCTTGAAGTCCACGAAGTTGTGGTTGTTGCAAGTGAACCACACGCACAAAACAAAGGGGGTGGAGAGGGAGGAGCCATTGTTGGGGTCGAGGTCTGAAAAAGATGAGGATGAATTGAGTTTGGGAAGATGAGTGAATTAAATATGTTAAGTTTTTTCAAGATTGGTCCCTGAGAATTTTAATCATTTAATAAATTAAATTAAGAAATGACTATATTACCCTCCTAGTAAATCAGCTTCTAACGCTAACTTGACGGAGTTAGGGTTCAGGGACCCAAACCGTGTGAAAATGCAAACCACGGGTATGATATTTGTAAGTATTTCACTTTAGGGACGCACAGTGCAATTTTGAACATAACACAGGGACCAATCATGTAATTCACTCCTATATATATATATATAGAGAGGCGGGTTCAAACGAGGAGCGTAACAATTTAAGAAAACGCGAGGAGCACAACCCATGTACTGAATCACATGTGATTCACGTACAAAATCACATGTGATTCACACCTGATCGGGGGGTTTCCGCCCATGTAGTGGATCACATGTGATTCACGCCTAAAATCACATGTGATCCGGGCGACTTCCACGCGACTCGCGAACCAGGTCGCCCGCTACCCGATTTTTTCGGGAGTAGTGGATCACATGTGATCCAGTACATGGAAGGCGCTCCTCGCGTTTCTCGTAAATAGGTACGCTCCTCGTTTGAACCTTCATCTCTCTCTCTCTCTCTCTCTCTCTCTCTATATATATATATATATATATATATCGTAAAAAAACGAAAAACTAAAGAACACTCTGGTAACCATTTATATGGACGATATGCACATATGCATACAAGTAATTTTTAACATGCAGGCATGTATATGTACATGTGCTTAAAAACCAAAAAATAGCTTAAATTACTTGTATGCACATGTATATACCGTTCAGATGAACGATTATCAGAGCGTTATCTAGTTTTTCATTTTTTTGAGGTTATAATAAAATATTATTTCTCTCACGTAAACATTTCACTTCAAAGTTTTTCATTGGTGGGATATAAGAAAAATCATTTCTCTCTTTTGGTCATCATTTTTGGGAATATCTCTAAATTTGGAGAAAGTTATACTCTCTCTCCTATTTTCTTCATTTTAGAGAAATTTTTTGAGAAGCTGTTAAAGCAAAAAAAAATCCAAAATCTTTATTTTCTCCAATTTAAAGAAGCCGTAAACATCTCCAACAACTACAGCTTCTCCAAAATGAAGAAGTAAAAATTCAAAAAATCTCCAAAAAAATCACCTCATCTCCAACAAATTATTATTTCGAAAATTACACAATTAATTATATTATTAAAACATCCAATAAAACTAATAATTTTTTTTCCTCCTAAACATTTAATTTAAAGGGAAATTAATTGAAATACCCTAAGTTGACCACTCTTTCGTCCATATGCCCTATCTCTCTCCCAATTAACCAAAATACCCTAAAAATTCGTGGCCCAACCCATAGCCCACAGATTATGTTTAGAAAAAGACAAATGGGATGAGAACCCGTGGCCCAAGGATTGAACCCACGGATTTTGGTTAATTGTTTTACCCGTGGGAGGCCGTGGGAGCCCCAACAAAATATGATGATGCCCATTAGCCGCCCAATAGCTTTCTTTTTCAACCCAAGGGTAATTTCGTCTTTTCACATATACCCTCTAATCCAATGGCAAGTATTTCTTTTCACAAAGAAATGGATGGAACAATCTGTGGGAATCCGTGGGAGGCCGTGGGCCGCGAATAATATTTATGGTTAGTCATACTCCCATCCCATTTGTCTATTTTTTAAAATAATCCGTGGGCCACGAATTTTCGGGGTATTTTGCTGAATTAGGAGAGAGATAGGGCATTTCAATGAAAGGGTGGTCAACATAGGATAGTTTGATTAATTTCCCTAATTTAAAACAACTTCATTGATAGAAGAAATAAAAAATCACTTCTCTCTCATTTTGGAGATATCTCCAAATTTGTAAATTTTCACCACCTCTCTCACAATTTCTTCATTTTTGAGGAAGTTTTGAAAAATGGAAGTACTAAACAAGGCGTTATCCGCAACACAGTCAATTTCCATGGTAGCATTTGGGGAGATCAATTTCTCACGTATGATGAGGTTCGTATCCCACTAATTAGTTTCACAGTCTCATCCACACATATATAGGTCTAATTTTTGTTACATTACTAATTACCTTATTAATTCGTACGTGCATGCAGAGGAAGGATCGAGTTTGGGAGGAGCAACGAGCCAAGGAACTGAAAGAGGGAGTGAGGAAAGAGCTATCAATCATGGGCTTAACCAAGCTGACCCAACACGTGAAGCTGTTGGAACTTATCGATGCGGTCCAACGCCTTGGTGTAGCGTATCATTTCGAAGAGGAAATCGAGGAATGTTTAAAGCACGCACATATATATTACATATGGGGATCAATGGTTAGACGATAACGATCTCCAAACCACTTTGCTTTGGTTTAGACTCCTACGACAACAAGGCTTCAACGTTTCAAGTGGTATACAAATGCATATATATATATATATGGTTTGCACCAAGTTATTTTTTCTAGGCACTATAACGAAAACTGTTTTATAGTACGTCAAATATATCTAAATGTCCTAATCGACTACTTTATAGGACTTAAATTTTTAATAACAAATAATTTACGTTTTATGTAAAGATGTCACAATAAGTTTGAACGTCCTACCAAGTTTTTAAGATATATAATTATGAAGTAAAACGTTCTATTAGTTTAATTTTTTATATGACATAAACCAGTAAACGTTAATACATTTTTCTTTGTTCATTCTTCTTATTTAAAATTGTGCCTTGTCAAAGTTTTGTAGAACACTTCTAAAAATTGTCTTATAGATCAAAACTAAACGTCTAATGAAATTTTATTCAAAAATGTTTAAAAAAATTGTTATGATGCTAAAATATATTCCAACGTCGATCCTATTCTAGATTTTTTCATGTACGTACAGGAGTCTTCGACAAGTACAAGAAGGGCGATGGACAATTTATGGAGTCGGTGAGGGATGATGTTCGGGGCATGCTTTCTTTGTACGAAGCAGCCTACATGAGGGTGGAAGGCGAAGAAGTCTTAGACCAAGCCCTCGAGTTCACGACAATATTCCACCTTCGCAACATTGTCGAGAATCACATATGCAGCCACGACCCATCTCTCGAAACTCAAATACATCAAGCGTTACAACAACCTCTTCGGAAGAGGTTACCAAGGCTAGAGGCGTTGCGCTACATACCTATCTACCAACAAGAAGCTTCCCATAACGTGCCCTTACTGAAGCTCGCCAAATTAGATTTCAATTTGCTCCAAGAATTGCATCAAAAGGAGCTTAGCCAAATTTGCAAGTACGTAATTAAACAAACAACCTCGATATCTATCTATCGAAGGATATGATTAATTATTTATTCTTTCAGATCGAACTTTAATTACGTTTACGTATGTGTTCAATTAGATGGTGGAAAGATTTGGATGCGTCGAATAAACTACCTTATGTTCGAGATAGAATAGTCGAAGGCTACTTTTGGATATTGGCGATCTATTTCGAGCCTCAACATTCTGATGCTAGGATTTATTTAACGAAAGCATGCCATCTATTAATCATTATGGATGACACTTATGATAATTATGGTACTTATGAAGAACTAGAGATTTTTACTGAAGCTGTTCAAAGGTAATTAAGTACGTAGTAGTAAGAGTCTTTAACTATTATATATATAGTTCTATCGATATAATATACATACAGGGATTAATCATTTGAAAACTCCAAAATTTGTACACACGTTTTTGTTTCACATGATTTTTTCTCATGTAAAAGGGTAGTGTTTAGTGTATTCAGAATTAACATATATTTGTTTCAGAATGTGATTGTTTCATATGTATTTGTTTCGTGTCCTTTTTGTTTCACAAATTCCCACAATTTATATTGGTTATTGTGATGGAATTACATATATAGATGGTCGATAAGTTGCTTGGATATGCTTCCGGAATACATGAAGATGATTTGGTCGTTGAGGATACGTTCAAATGGGTATCCACTCATCCTCCGCTTGTTAAAGCTTCGTGTTTGATTTTAAGGCTCATGGACGATATCGCCACACATAAGGTACATAAAACTCAAAGATTCATTTTCTTATCGGGTACTAATTAACTAGAAAAAAAAAATGTAAGATCGCGTAAGGTAACAATTAATATAACTTGTGATGATCAATATGATATTGCAGGAGGAGCAAGAAAGAGACCATATAGCGTCTAGCGTCGAATGCTACATGAAAGAGTACGGTGTATCGGAGGAGGAAACACGTGAAATATTCTCAAAAAAAGTCGAAGATGGATGGAAAATTATAAATAAAGAGTCTCTGAGGCCAACATGCGTCCCGAGACCTCTACTTATGCCTCCAATCAACCTTGCTCGTGTTTGCGATGTCCTTTATAAACGAGGCGATGATTACAACCATGCCGGAAAAGAAGTGATTCATTACATCAAGTCACTTCTTGTGAATCCCATAAATGTGTAGCTTTTTGTTGTTAACAAAGTGTGTAACTTAGGGCATCGACAATGGTAAACCATGTGAATTACTTGATGAAAATAAAAATAATACTAAAAAATCATGGTCCCACCATAAATGTAGTTTCTCTTACACTTTCCTCTTACAAACAAAATTTCAAAGACTTGGTTAACCAAGTCTTTGATAAGTAAACCTTTTCTCAAGTCCTTACTCCAATTATCAACCTATCCTCAAGTCATGTTCAAGCCTTTCCTCAAGCCATGTTCAAATGCCATTGGAGATGCTCTTGCTATGCACTTTCTTTACATGCTTTTGAAATAAGATGTTTAGTATTTTTGTTATTGTTGTTTTCAAACAACACTTATGCTAATATATTATTAATTAATTTAATGTTCTTGTTTAATGTTAATCATTTGATTAATATTTTTTGAGTAAACCTCACTTTTGGTCCCTGTGGTTTGCAAAAAATAACGAAAATCGTCCCTACAGTTCATTTATTCCAAATTTGCTCCTGTGGTATGCGTTTTTGCCCGGATTTGGTCCCTCTCACTAACGGAGGTTAACCTCCATCCATTAAATGAAGGGCAAATCTGTCTTTTTATATATTTATTTATTTTAACATTATTTTTCTCTTTTTATTTTTGTCTTATATGAATTTATTTATTATACTTTAATATTATATACACATATAATATATATACATATATACACACTCACACCCTCATCTATCCCTCTCTCTCTCCTACTTCTTCCCCACAACTATAACCTGCAAAAAAAACACACAATATATATATATATATAAACACATCACACACACACACACATATATATATATATATATATATATATATAAACACACACACTTAATACACACACATATATATATATATATATATATATATATAAACACACACACTTAATACACACATATATATATATACATATATACACACTCACACAGCATCCTCATCTATCCCTCTCTCTCTCCTACTTCTTCTTCCCCACAACTATAACCTGCAAAAAAAAACACACACAATATGTACTGCCACATGTTAGGGCTTGTATAACCTAACATATATATACATGCACAAGAATCTTGGAACGGCATATATATATATATACACACACATATATATAAACACACACACAACACACATATATATATATATATAAACACACAATTTCTCTCGCCATTTCTAACCAAAAAACCATTGAGGTCATCGCCGCCACCACCACCGAATCCACACACACCACCACCGAATCCACACACACCACCACCGAATCCACACACACACACACACACACACATATATATATATATATATATATATATATATATATATATATATAAACACCGTTTTCAACAAAAAAAAACCAAAAAAACCCACCCAAAAAAAAACTCCCACCATTTCTCTCGCCATTTCTAACAAAAAAACCCACCATATCGGGGAAGAAGAAGTTGGAGAGAGCGTGAAGTTTAAGAGACGGATGTGGCTCGTTAAGCATCGCCAAGAGACCGCCCGCCGAGCTCACCGTAGTCGCAGCCATTGTTTCGTCGTCAAATAGCCATTGTTCCTAGACGGATGTGTGTTTATATATATGTGTGTGTGATGTGTTTATATATATATATATATATATATATATATGTGTGTGTGTGTGCGCTTATGTATATATATATATTGTGTGTGTGTTATTTTTTTTTGGCAGGTTATAGTTGTGGGGAAGAAGAAGTAGGAGAGAGAGAGGGTAGATGATGGTGTGAGTGTGTATATATGTATATATATATTATATGTGTATATAATATTAAAGTATAATAAATAAATTCATATAAGACAAAAATAAAAAGAGAAAAATAATGTTAAAATAAATAAATATATAAAAAGACAGATTTGTCCTTCATTTAATGGATGGAGGTTAACCTCCGTTAGTGAGAGGGACCAAATCCAGGCAAAAATGCATACCACAGGGGCAAATTTGGAATAAATGAACTGTAGTTACGATTTTCGTTATTTTTTGCAAACCACAAGGACCAAAAGTGAGGTTTACTCTATTTTTTTTCTTCTTTTAATGTTATTTTCATCTTATTTTAGATGATAAAAGTTGTCACCAAAAGATAGTTTATAGCATTGGTTTGGATAATTTATTGTACCTGTATGTTATGCAACTACAATAATTTTAGAAATAAACGTCGTCTTGTGTATGTTATGACCTAATTTAAAAAACAAATTGTTGTCGGTTGTCATTTTACACTCATAATTTTGAAAATAAACGTCACCATATGGTATGTTATGGTAACGCTTTTGAAAAATAAACGTCACAGTATGTCATGCTTTGACGGTTCAAAAAATAAACGTCATTGTGTGTTATCTTACGGTGACGGTTTCATAAAATAATCATCGTATGTCATTCCACGGTGTCGATTTTGAAAAATAAACATCATCGTATGTCATGTTATGGTAACAATTTTGACAAATAAACGTCACCATATGTCATTCTATGGTAACGATTTTTGAAAATAAGTGTTACCTTATGTCTTCCTATGGTGACGATTTCTGAAAATAAATGTTACCTAAGTCATGTTACGACGACGATTTTGAAAATAAACGTCACCGTGTGTCATGGTACGACAACGGTTTTGAGTAATAAACATCACCACGTATCATGCTAAAATGACAGTTTTGAAATAATAAATATCAACATATGCATGATACGATGACGGTTTTGAATAATGAACGTCCCCGTCTGTAATGCTACGATGACAATTTCGAATAATGAACGTCACAATATGTAATGCTATGGTGACTACTTCTTATAATAAATGTCATTGTATTGTTATGCTACATTGACGGCTTTGAATAATAAACATTACTATATGTCGGGCTACAGTTACAATTTTAAAAAATAAACATCACGCTATGTCAGGTTACAGTGACGCTATCGAAACAAAAAAATGTCACAATATGTCAGGCTACGATAACAATTTTTAACAAATAAACATCACCATATGTCATTCTAAGGTAACAATTTTGAAACATAAATGTCATTATATGTCATTCTAAGGTAATAGTATTGAAAAATAAACGTCACTATATGTTATGCTAAGATGACAGATTTAAAAAAATGTCATTGTATGTAATACTACAATGATTGTTTTAAAAGGTAAACGTCACTGTAGGTCATGGTGACGATTATAGGAAAGAAATTTTATTTTTTATACACCTAAGGTGAAGGTTTAGCCTATGGTAAGGTTTTTTATGTGATTTGGAAAAGTTAACCAAAAGTATATCAAAAGTGACGGCAGAATAAATGACAATTTTCATGTTTACGAAAACCGTTACCATATACCTATGGTAACGGTTTTCAACCGTCACATATGACCATTTTTGTACTAGTGAAATTATAATAGTTCAATTACCACCTCTACTACACTTTTTTCTCTTCTATATCTACGTAATTTTATTCTTTTATAATTACTTTCTAATCATAAATAACGTCAAAATAAATAATTAATTAAAGGTCTCTCTAGAATATCGGAGGCTTTGTACGACTGCACCTTCGGCACATGGCAACCGATAGTGGTGGATATGGAGGAGGAACTGGTGGTCGTAGAGCAGGTACATGTAGTGGACGATGTGGTGATAGATAGCTGACAAACCAACACTCAAAGGTAGCAATAGAGTATTTGGGCAAAACAACCCCAAGAAGCTTCTAGCTATAAGGCTCTACTTTCATATTCTAAAAACGGTATACAATTAGTTATGAATCCAAACATGCAATTTTAAAAGGTTGTACTCATGCATCAATACTTGTAAAGTTGAAAATTATATAATTTAGCATTAAATAGTAGTACATAATTAATGCTTAAAAGTTGTTTTTAAGACTTTGAAACAAATGCTTCATAATATAGCATGAAATGGATACGATAGGACATCTCCAATGGAGGTTCTTATAAGAACCTTATTTTTGCATTTTTCGGTGTCACCTCATCTCTAACTCATTAAATTAAAGTTTACGTAAAAGTCAACAATGGCAGTTTTTTTTGGAAAGGTATCCGAGGACATTGCCCCGACTAATCCCGGCAAGGTGAGGCAATTGCCCCAGCTGCTAAAGCGTGCAGCCCTGAGTTTATCCCCAGTGGCCACAAGTTGGAAGCGCCTGGATTCGAACTTGGGGTAGATGGGTTACTAGCCACATCCCCCACAAGCCTTGTGGTTTACACAATGGCAGTTCTTTTAAGAGCATTTCTAACAAATTCTCCAAAATTTATTCAAAATGCAAAACCAAAAGTTAAAATCTCTAAAAAATTACATTTATCTTTAACAGATTCTCCATTTTGGAGAATCCAACATTTATTATAATAAAAAAAATTATACATCTATTAATATTATTTATCTCTCTAAATATTACTTTCAAAATTTATATTGGTGTTTTCATGCGGTAATCATTTTTGGGGTTACCTCCATATATGTAAAAAAAAAATTCTCTCATTACACTCCCCCTCCTATTTTCTCCATTTTAGAGAAGTTTTTGGAGCAAAAAAGTGTCCAAAATCTTCATTTTCTCCATTTTGAAGATGATGTTGGAGATGCTCTAAGAACCTTGCATTGGAGCAACAACTTCTCTAAAATAAAAAAAATCTATTTGAGATGAATATAATTTTTGTAAAAGATTTTAACTTTCAAATCTTTAGACCATCAGCATCCATCCCTCACTAACCCACACTTTTTCACTGCCACGTCAGCGCCACATCATTTTTCCCTTCCAACTCATTCTAACCCACAAACCCCCACATCCATCCCACACCACCATCCCATCCCATCTTTTATTTATTTTTATTTTTATTTTTGTTACAACTACTATTAATTTAAATAATTAATATTTTATAAGTAATTTGTAACAAATAATATATAATATTATAATTTATAAATCAAACTAATATTTTAACCTTACATAATAAAAATTAAAAATACATAAATTTCAAATAAAAAAATGATAACTACTCGTTGCCTTGGTTGTTGTGTCTTGGAAGCCGTGAAATGTGTTCGATTAAATCCGTCCGAAGGTTATGATGTGTTTCTCGGTTTCGGACTTCTAACACGTTAGCGTCATATTGTTGGTCGCTAATCTCTTCGTCGTCCTCCTCATCAACTTGATTAGCGTTTTCATCGAAACGACAAATCGCGTTACCTTCGTCTTCCAATATCATATTGTGTAATATGATGCAAGCGTACATTACTCATCGTATTTTATTCGGGTGCCACGATCTTGCTGGGTTTTGTATTATGTGCCAGCGTTGTTTTAGCACACCAAAACAACGTTCTACATCCTTCCTTGCCGCTTGTTGCACGGCTTTAAACCTTAATCGTCTTTGATTCGGAGGGCATTTGAATGATTTCACAAAGGTAGTCGTGTTTGTATTGTACTCCGTTTACTTGAAACGGGCACTGCGGTGCTTTCCCGTTGTATACATCGTTAAATAACGACGACTGGTTTAGCACATTGAGGTCGTTGTTGTACCCGGCAACCCCGAAGTATGCATGCCAAATCCAAAGATCCTGTGATGCCACTGCCTCTAGCATAATAGTCGGCCGACCATGATCACCTCTGACGTACTGCCCGCGCCATGCAGTTGGGCAGTTGTCCCAATCCCAATGCATACAATCTAGGCTTCCTAACATGCCGGGAAACCCGTGCCTAGTTTCATGTACGGCGTATAAACGTTGAATATCATCATAAGAAGGTTTACGTAAGTATCGCTTACCGTAAAGATTGACGATACCTTTGCTGAACTTTTGTATGCATAAATGTGCAGTTGAGTCCGCCATCTTCAAGTACTCATCAAAGCCGTCAGCGGATATCCCATACGCCATTTGCCGAATTGCCGAGGTACACTTTTGCAAAGAAGATAACCCTTTTCTGCCTCTAGCATCCCAGCCCTGATGAAAATATTTATACTCTCGCTCAAGATCCTCCACTATTCGTAGGAATAGTCGTCTGCTCATGCGGAACCGTCTCCTAAACAACTCGTCACTGTAATTACAGTTTTCCGCAAAATAATCTGCAACAAGTCGGTCGTGTGCAGCTTCACGATCTCTAACTTGATCCACTCCCCTCCGTCTCCGTCTTGGAGGCGAACTTGGTTCTTCATCTTGATCGAGAAGCCTTTCTACAGCATTGGTTATTATTCTACGAAAAATAACGTAATTCATTTGACGATACGCGGCTAGATTAATTCCCCCGTCCGACGATGACGAAGACGAATCATAACATTCCGACGAATTCACTGATGAAGAAGACATTTTGTTTTTGTAGTAGAGAAAAGTTTGAGAGATTGAGAGAAAATTTGGTGGTGTGAAAAAATGAAGTGGGGAAGATGGGTATTTATAGGAGAGAAAAAACAAAAAAAGAAAAAAATTAAAAAAAGAATAAAGAGGTAACGTCTAGAAAACAAAAAAAAGAAAAATAAAATAAAATTAGAGAACCCGCACTGGTTTGCAAACCAGCGCTGCTTGGAACCAGCTCCAACCCGAGCGGTGGCGATGGTGTTTAAAACCAGCCAGCCACAACCAGCGCCACCGATGCGCATGGTCACTGTAAATAATTTTTATGAAATCTATTGAAGATGCTCTTATACATTGAATACAGATTCAAAGGTGGGACCGTCGGAAAATAAAGGATCATTCTTTTGGAGATTGATGAATCATATCATGTCATTATGAATCGATGATGTCAATCATATTGTGTCATTCCAAGAGTATTTTTTTGGTACCATTTCGGTGAACAAGATATGATAGAACATAATAGAAATCATTGTCTCATGTTTAATAAGATTTTTATGTGAAACAAAACACAGTAGAATAGTCTTGTTCCACCTACATACTATTGAGCAAACTAGAACAAGATGAAACAGACTTATATGTTACTAATATAAGCTTAAAATAAAATCTAATTTTCTTTTAAAACATTAAATTCGCCTTATATTTTATATTTTATTCATTCTTTAAATTTTATTTCTTGTATTTTATGTTATTTAAACTTTCAGTTTACTTTCTTCAAAATATCATTTTTATATGATTTCTATGTTTTGATTAATTTATGTAAATTATTAAATACTAATAGTAAAAGAAATATAGAAAATGTTAGAAAATAAAAATTGGAAACTACATATTTTTTATTTTATTTTGGTGTCACTTTAATCGTTTTGATTTTTTTTTCTAATAATGTAATTTGTTATAAAAACATTTATTTCATTATTATTTAAAAAATTACATAATTAATCAAAATATATAAAAGATATAAACAACTTATTAAGGATAAATTGGTCAATGTTATCTGTTCTGTCTAGTTATGTCTTATCAAACGCTGGATCCAATTACGTCTTATCAAACGCTGAACAACTGTTCTGTCCTGCCTCGTCCTGTCTTGTCTTGTCCTGTCTGCATACCAAACACACCTTTAAAGAATTGATTTTTGTTACCAAACATACCTAAACCCGAAAAGTTTGTTTTTTGGGGTTAATAATTAGTTTTGGGGAAAAACTATTTATTTAGAGATTTTCTCCTTTTTTTCTCTATTTTAACATAGAGGATAGTATTTGGAGCAACAAAAAAAAATACTAAAATCCAACTTTTTTCTATTTTAACATAGCTGTTAGAGATGCTCTTAATTTCGTAACAATATTTTTTATTGATAGGCCAGTAAATTGTAGATGAATTTTTTTATATCGTATCATATTTTCTACGTTTTATTAAATATATTTAAAAAAATGTATGAATAACTTATTAAATGATATATTGGTTATAATTTTTTTTTATCGTTAACGAATATGAATATAAATCTTAGTTAAATTATAAATTTAATATTATATTCGATTTTTCATAAATTTAACATTATTATAGTAAAGAATATTAAAAAAAATATAAAATATAATTTTTTATTACAATACAATAATTACATAATAAAAACACAAACTTAACATACACAAAAATCGCTATAACTATATTTCAAATTTCTAATATCATATTTTCTAAGTATGAAAACTACCTTAAAATTTAAAACTATATGGAAAACATTAATGTTTTACAACTATATGGAACATTAAAAATGATTTTTTTTGAGTAAACTTCACTTCTTGTCCTTGAGGTTTTTAGATTTTTTTAAAAGTGAAACCTAAACTTTAATATTTCAAGATTTGATCATCTAAGTTTGGATTTGCTTTGAAAATGAGACATCATCATAAACTCTGTTAAAAATGACCGTTAAAAGGGATATTTTCGTCGAACCATGTTTTATCCCTCATTTTTCATTTTTTGGTTTTTCCTTGCTTTTGTGAGAACTATAACATATAGAGACCAAAATGTAAGTTTATTATACATACGTGTATATATATAGGCGAAAGATCATGTGAGAAATTAAGTTAACGTGAAAAGTGGATATGAACCCTTGATTTGTCCTTACTTTTTTTCTTTACTTCAAAAAGTTGAGAACACAACGAAATACATGAAAAGTTTGTTAGTAGCATTTAAATAACAGTTTTAAAAGTTGTTTCTTAAAAAAATTGGGTTATTGTGGGCTTTTGGGCCAACTTACGTGCACCAACTAATACCCCGAACGATCACGAATAATCTAGAGTCATCACAGGTAAATCTCCATGACTATAAAGACTTTAACAACACCTAAATTTAAATCTGAAGTATATAAAATTAATACATTACAACTCAAGTTTTCCTTAAAATTAAATATAAAATTAGGTGTTATATTTTATAAATAATAATTATCTTTTATACTCTATTAAACTTGGGCTTGGAAGTTGAAAGAAAACACAATCCTCTTCAAAGGGAAGAAGGAAAGAACATCGCCATTATCCATCTACAATGGAGTTGCTCTCCTTCACTACCCCTTCCTCTTTCTATCCCTCCACCAATCTCCGCCAGTTTCTTCCCACAAAACCTACTCAATCCTTCTCTCTCCGCCGTCTACCACCGCCACAACAATCCATCAAATGTTCAATTCACTCATCTCCTCAAACCCTAGGATTTGACTTCAAACAAAACCTCAGTTTTTCTGCTTCTTCGCCCCAGACACCGGGAACAGCGATGAGAGGCGCCGAATCCGACGCGATGGGGCTGCTGTTAAGAGAAAGGATTGTGTTCTTAGGTACTCAGATTGATGATTTCGTTGCTGATGCTATAATTAGTCAGTTGCTTTTGTTGGATGCTCAAGACCCTACAAGAGATATCAGGCTTTTTATCAATTCTACCGGCGGTTCTCTCAGGTAATGCCTTCTTCACATCTTTTTCTTTCTCTTTATGTTTCTAATTTTGAAATTACATACTAATTCGCTTGATATCAAAATTCAAAGTGCATCTCTATATGCGATTCGATTTATATGCAAATGTTTCGTTACCAATCTCGTATGTTTGTATATCATGCGTTGTGGTGTTCACTTACTGTTGAACTCTTGTATGAGTTTTTTGGAAGGTTGAAATCATTAGTGGATTGAATGTAAGCATGGAATTTGGAGGCGTTTTTCATATCTTGAAGTAGATAATTCAAGGTGTAAAGTGCCCAACATAAAACTACATATGCTCATTGTACACTATAAATTTTCTTTGAGAAGTCTATTGGTATGTTTTGGTCTATGAACATCATTCATCTTGAAGAGTTAATGAAGCATACCTGAAGCCATAAAATCAAACAATAATTTTATTAAGAAAAAGGCTGAGATAATCTGTTATCCATCTATTTCATGGATCATTGAGAAAGATGATAACTGCAAATTGATCATAGCATGTGCCTTTCTTATGTTGTGGTTTTGGGATCCTTTCCACAAGAAGCTTATAGTTCTATTATTTTGGTAGGTTTATTGTTTAGGCGTTTTTCCTACGTGTTACTTTCTTTTGATCCATCAGTGATCTCCATAACTGATTTGAGAAAGTTTGGATCATTGCATAGTTAACATGAACATTTAAGCATACCATGTTTTCATGGGAACTTGCAAATATGTGTGAATGTAGTTCATGAGTCCTTGGATATTCTAGACATATTATCCCTTCTGAAATATATTGATTTTTTCAAAGGGAAAGTTTATGATAATTAGACAAGGAACAAAGGCAAAATGAGTTGTCAAGCAATTATGTACCCCAAGTAATGGAGACTAGAGGTCAAGATAAGTTGATTGTTATGATATCTTACATAATGACTATGCAGAAATTCTTGTACCCTTCCAGAAATTATTAAATAGTTACGGATTAAGTAAAGTTACACCAAGTTGAGTATTTTTCTTGAAATTGTGATGATCCTTTTGTTTATTCCTAATATTCAATTTTATATTTTGAACTCCGTTTGCATATAGTAGGGGTTTTGAAAGATTATATGGAAAAGAGATTATGGCATGCATAAATTGTAAATCTGTACTCTGTTTGTAAAAGAATTATGCATTTATAACTTAAATATCTTTTAAGTCCTAGCTAATGAGACCGTCTGATGGCTTACGGAAATCTTAGTTGCAAAACCTCCTATATTTCATATACATGTAAGTAGTAAGTTGTCTAGTCTACCATAGTGGAGAGTTTTTTCCAAACTACCTTTGCTCTCGATATACCGGTTTGAGGGTCTTAGATCTATAGAGATTTATTTATTAGGTAACTTTGTACTTAGGATTTCAACTTTGTTGATACCCTCGTTAAGGTTCGTGTAGTTCTTTAGAGATTTATTTATTTATCCTTTTGGGGGGTTGAGAAGAATGACCCGAGGAATATGCAGAATTAGGAAATTGCATCAAGAGGGGAACTTGCAAAAACGATTTATTGGTTTGATTAGTCAAAATCTAACAACTTAATTGGAAATTGGTCAATAATATTGGTTTTTGTACATGACCCTTGTTAATTTCTCAAAGAGAAAACAGCAAAAAAGGTTGATTATTGACCTCATAAGAACATATAAGTGCACCTTCCTCCTCTGTCCTTGATTCTTCATTACTATTTAATCCCATTGAAGATGTTAAATTCTCCTAATTCTTAACCAAAATAAGCAATCTTGTTATTTGGAAAATTATGAACCTATGTAAGCTAAAGATTCTCATTTTTTGTATTCCATGGCCGCCACCTGGCTATCTTATGGTTCTCTTGTTCAAATTTTGTGAACCAGCTCTTCGATGGCCATTTACGATGTTTTGAAGCTAGTGAGGGCTGATGTGTCAACAATTGCACTGGGCATAGCAGCGTCAACGGCTTCCATAATTCTTGGAGGTGGAACTAAAGGTAAGCGTCTTGCAATGCCTAATACAAGAATTATGATCCACCAACCACTTGGGGGTGCTAGTGGCCAAGCCATAGATGTTGAAATTCAAGCCCGAGAAATGATGCATAACAAAGACAACGTGACCAAAATCATAGCGGAATCCACTGGTCGGTCTTATGAACAAGTTGTGAAAGACATTGATAGGGATCGGTACATGTCTCCTATTGAAGCAGTTGAATATGGAATAATAGATGGGGTTATAGATGAAGATAGCATCATCCCACTTGAGCCCGTCCCAGATCGAGTTAAACCTACCCTCAGTTATGATGCCATTAGCAAAGATCCTGCCAAATTCTTGAATCCTGAGATACCTGATGATGAAATTTACTAGTTGGGATTGGGAGGTAACTACCTCCTGAAAGACAATTTTTACAGTTTACCTTTGTTTTCTTGTTCTCTAGTGGTTAGAATTTGTTAGTTTTGAGATTGATGTGGTAAAAACTGTTTCATTTTTCCCACTCAAAACTGTTGTATCTTTTAAGTTAAATAATTACATTGAGACTGTCTCCATAATTGGTCTTCTTTAGATATGCCACTATGTTTTTTTTTTAAAAGACAAATAACCTTTGAATTTGATTTAACCACCACCACCACCATTTCTATTGTGTTACTATTACTCTTATTTATGGTATTTATAGTTTATGTAAGAAAGTGTGATTATGTTGGAAAAGGGTACTTTGGTCATTTATCATTATTTTATTATAATTTTGAATATAAAGTTATATTCTGTGAACCAAACAGATGGATTTTAATTCTATTCCAATTCATTTGACATATTCCAATTTAGAATGATTTCATTCTTCAAACCAAACGTCACTTAGTTGTTATAACTTACAAGAATGACAAATTTGGTACCGTAAAACAGTCCACACAACTACTTTTTTGAGAAAACCCATCACCAGTAGTCCAAACATGAGCAAGATCCACCTTCAAAATGATGAAACCGAAGCTTATCACGAACCACAATCTTTCGTTTTGTCACAACCGAAACAAACTTGATCGCCGTGTGGCAATCTTCGCACACCCGAAGGTTCTTCACAATCCTTATAATCGATCCACGCTCTGTTTTCAAGAGCCCAAATGCTAGCGCAAGCTTCTCGCTATGGTATCTAAGAGCATACACCCTCTCTTCCTCTTCTAACTCGTGCAGTACAGATTCCGACACCGCTATATAACCAACCTCCCTGCACCTCTCCATCAACTCGTCTAAATACCCATAAATCATCGCTGTTTCAGGGTGAGATTTGTCGCCCATACTAAACAAGATCGTCTTTTGATCAACTTCTATGGTGGCATATCCAACTTGTTTCTTTAACCCCTTTCGAATCATCACATTTCTAACCATTTCCACTCGATCCATACGGCCCGCCATTGCATATATGTTCGAGAGTAAAACATAATGGCCCGGATGTTGAGGTTCTATAGCTAAAAGATTCTCGGCTGCTACTACACCAAGATCGACATTTTTATGCATCTTGCAAGCTCCAAGCATTGCTGTCCACACAGCTGCTCCAGGCCCGATAAGATTCATATCTTGAATGTGTTGATACGCTTCGTTGAGTAGGCCCGCACGACCCAACATATCGACCATGGAAACATGGTGCTCCATTTGGGGCACTATGTCGTAATCTTGAATCATGCTGGCGTAAGCTAGTTGGCCTTCGGATACTAGTCCAGAATGGGCACATGCTGATAGAACAGCAATAAATGTTACATGATTCGGAGATGGGCCGTGGAGTTTCATAAGTCGAAAGATTTTGAGTGCTTCTTGACCATAACCATGCATTCCGTAGCTAGATATCATGGCGGTCCAAGTTATAACATTCTGTTGATTCAAGGAGTCGAAAACCTCTCTTGCTTTGGTTACATCTCCACACCTGCCATACATGTTGATTAATGAAGTAGCGACTGTAGTATTTAGATGGAGATCGTTATGATTGATGTAGTCGTGAATCCAGCGACCCAAACTGAGGGCGCCGAGTTGAGAACAAGCAGATAATACACTCACTAGAGTCACTGAATCGAACTCGACACCTGAATCCTGCATCATGGAAAACAAGGCAATAGCTTCTTTGGCAAGCCCGTATTGCTCGTACCCAGATATCATTGAGTTCCAGGCAACCAAAGTTCTGTGGGGCATTTCATCGAACACTTTTCGGGCGACACCCAACTCATTGCATTTAGCATAAAAACTAACCAAAGCAGCTTGAACAAACGAATCCAATCCATACCCAGAAATCAATACATGACAATGAACAATCTTGCCAAGTCCCAGAGCTGAAAGATTAGCGCATGCTTTGATGACAGCCGTAAATGCGTGGTTTGACCATGGTGCATTGCAGAGTAACATGTGTCGATAAAAGATGATGGAATGAAGAGGGAAATTGTGGTTAGTGGAGGTTTTAATAATGGAACTGAAGAGGAGAGAATCAGGGTTGGCGATGGAGAAGAGGAGTTGGCGGACGTAGAGGATTGAGTGGGCAGCGCAGGCGGATGTGAGGAGTTTGGTGAGAAGCGGGAGGGAGGTGGTTTTGCCGGAGAGGATGATTTGGGCGTGAACTTGTTGTAGGGGTCTGATCCGGCGGCCGGCGAGGAGGATAAATTGGTAGAGAGATAGGTGGTGGTGGTGAGCACTGTAATGAATCATTCGATCTTCCTAAAAGCTGATCTTGCTTTCTCGCAGTTCTCTCCATTCAAGCAGAGCATCTCCTATGCTAAAATGTGAAAAAGCAGGATATTAAACCGGTTAAAAGAAAAATCAAATGTCATGCTACAAAATTAGTGCAATTGGCCATGACATATTAATGTGGCGTCAAAAACAAGTCTTGAGTCACAACATGCCACGACGATTATTATGACGGGCATTTTAGAACATTCTTACAAGTTACAATAGTTATGGGTCGCTTACTAAATGCTTACTAAGTGTTAATCGGATCACTTACGTAATCGGATAAACATGATAAGAATTGTTAATCTTACTTGATAAGGATGACAAAGACTTACCTGATAAGTGAGAGTGACGACTCTTACCCGATAAACACTTACCTGACAAAATATTACACATAATATCACGTTTTAATGTACTAAAATATTATTCGTTAGATGAAAGTATTAACCGTTACCGATAAATTTAAATCGGTCAGCGATTAATAAACCTGCTAAAATATCTACAATTTTAGAATAAGAAATAGGAGGAAACAAAATATAGTCAAAAAAACAGTCAATAAAACCCTGACGATAAACCTCTGAACACATTCACAGGAGTTTTCCAGCTCCATGTATGGAAGTATCTTCTTCTTCTTCCCAAATTTCAAATAAATAATGCTCTTTTCTGCATCTTCTCCCTCATCATCGTCATCTTTCGCCAAGGTAATTCTCCCCCACCTCCTCAAATTCATCTCATCCTTCAATTCCTGTGCATTTTCATCAAAGCACTTCTACTCTACATCATCACTTGATCAAATAATAACGTCACTTCAACAAAAAAACCATAATCATCACTTGTTAAACCATTCTTTTATCTCTAATTTGAAACCCCATCAAGTCGAGCCTATTCTTTTTGGTTTACGCGCAAAACCCGCTTTGGCAATTAGGTTCTTCGAGTGGTCTGAGCGTAATCTAGGGTTCCATCATCAAAAGCTTGAATCTTTCTGTGGGCTTATTCATTTGCTGCTAGAAAAGCGAATGTTTGATGATGCCCGAAAGGTGTTTGATAAAATGACCGAAAGGTTTGGGAATTTTGATTGTTTTGATTCTTTTCACGTGGGTCTTGGGAATTATCATTCGAATGCTAGTACCGTTTACAGCTTCTTGATCAATAATTATTGTCGAATTGGGATGATTGATCAGGCAGTTGGGTTGTTTTTTAGGATGTCAAGAACCGATATTTCTGTCTCACCATATGCACTTATGAGAATGTTGAGCTGTTTGGTTGATTCAAAGAGGATTGATGTCATGATGAATGTGTACCAGGAAATCGTTAATGATCCTAAAGAAAACAAGAATTTGTGTTCAAATACATATGGGTATGTAATGGGTGGTTTCTTCAAGAAGGGTGAGGCAAGTTTGGGGTTTGAGTTCCATAGAGCTGTTATTGAAAAGGGATTTCTGCCTGATGTAGTTACTTGTAATAAGATCATGAAAGGTCTTTGCAATGACAAGTGTTTAGATATCGCACACGGCTTCTTATCTTTGATGATAGAGGTAGGTCCACGCCCGACTGTGGTAACATTTAGCACGTTAATCAAAGCATATTGCAACGAAAAAAAACTGGAAGAAGCCTTTCAACTTTACGATCTGATGTTGGTAATAGGAATCTCTCCTGATCTAGTTGTATATAGTATTTTGGTTCACGGTCTTTTTCAGGCCGGCAAGCTGGAGGAAGGGCATCAAGTAATCTTGGTTGCATTAAATAAAGGCATCATTTTGGATGTGGTGGTTCTTAGTTCCATGGTGGATGCATATGTAAAAAAGGGAAATTTAGAAAAGGGTTTTGAAGTGTATAGAAAGATGCTTAAGGGAGGGATAAAACCGAGCATAGTTACATATGGCATTCTTGTAAATGGGTTGTGTCAAAAAGGGCGGGTTCTTGAGGCTATCGGTGTCTTTGGTCAAGTTTTGAAACAGGGTCTCAAGCCAACGGTCCTAGTTTATAGCGGTCTTATTGATGGTATTTGCAAATCTGGGAATTTGAGATATGGGTTTCGGTTATATGATGAAATGGTAACTTATGGTCATACTCCAGATGCAGGGGTATATAGTGTGCTTATAAATGGTCTTACGAAACAAGGTAGGATTGATGACGCTATTCGATTCTTTTATCAGTCTTTAAACAGCGATATAAAACCTAGTATAGTTGCTTACAATACTTTGATTGATGGTTTATGTAAATTGAAGCTAATGAAGGATGCTGTGAAGTTATACGTTCAAATGGGTACATATAGTTTAAAACCCGACATAGTTACTTACACGATACTGATCAAAGCGATGATTGAAACAAGAAGGTTACCCGAGGCTTTGATTTTGTTCTTTCGAGCCTTGAAGATAGGTTTCTTTCCGGATTGTGTTACGTATTGCACCCTTATAGATGGATTTTGTAAAGAAAAGAATGTTACCAACGGGTTATGGATTCTTGAACTCATGCTTGAAAACGGAGTACAACCTGATATTGACATTTACAATGTTCTGATAAACGCTTTTCTCAGAAATTGTCAATTAGGGAAAGCGTTGGAGCTTTTCAGGCACGTTCAGAAGTACGGACCTGAACCGGATATTGTGACCTACAACACAATGATTAGCGGCTACTGTTGTTTAAAAATGTTGAACGAAGCCGTTCATCTTTACAAAGAGGCAAAGCGACCAAATGCCATCACTCACACGATCTTGATTGATGCATACTGCAAAGAAGGTAGAGTCGAAGATGCAATGGCGATATTCTCATTTATGTTAGAAAAAGGTTTAGAACCGAATGTGGTTACTTACAGTAGTCTAATTGACGGGCATTTTAAGAGTTGGAAAATGGAAAGTGCTCTCGAGTTGCATGAAAAGATGGTGAGGAACGAATTAAGTCCGAATATTGTGAGCTACAGTATCCTGATGGATGGTCTGTGCAAAAGGAGATTAATGGAAGAAGCATCAATGGTGTTTTGGGATGTTTTAGGAAGGGGTTTGTTGCCTGATGTGATAACTTATGGGATTATGATTCATGGTTACTGTAAGGTTGGACGATTAGACGATGCCATGGTGTTGTATGGCCGAATGGTTAAAGATGGTGTTATTCCCGATAGATTTTTACAAACAATCCTTGTAGAGTATGGTGTTGTAGAGGATTAAGGTATGGGTTTATTCATCTATGAATATAATGATTTTTTTTGTTTGTTTGTTTGTTTGTTTCGTGTAGTTTGTAAAATTGTGGTTCTTTAAGTTAGGGAACCATATTGTAAAAATGTACCATTTACTGTGACACATTGTATACAATCACATGTGATTATGAACAATTCACGGATCCAAGCTGTAAATATGATCGATGAAGTTTGGATCATTACGAACACATTTGCATTCCTAAAAGAATGTTGGACAAAAACACCCCAAAAACTAACTGATTCTTGACCGTTAAAAGGGGCAAATTGGTAATTCTACTACCAGAATTACATATAAGCAGGCAATATCACATAATCTGGACATCCTGCCAATACATACCAAAACTTCATGAGATATCATCCCTCAAAGTTAAACCTAAAGCAGCGATGGATGAATAGGTAGCTAGCTAGCCATCTCTTAATTCTGATCCTCAATGGTAGCAAAAAATCCAAAGAAAAATATACAACTCCTGATCATCATTTAGTTCAGTGGGTGTGTGAAACTGGGTTACATGCAAAAACAGCATCATGACAAAGAATCCAATAATCCTTGAATGGGATGGACATCCATGGCATCTTTTGAGGCAGACCAGCACCAGGAGCAAATGGAAGATTGTATAGTGGAGTAGCCAAACTGTACAAGTAACTAAAACCAGTCAGTTTCAAGGAAAAAAATATATATATATGTATATATATATATCTAGAGAGAGGGAGAGAGAGAGAAAGAGGAGTATAAACTCACCTTCCACTGAAAACTCCATAGACAGATGAAGTAATCGATGATCTAGAAACAGCAGAACGTAGGTATCTAAAGTGTGGTCGCACCAATTCTCCTGGGTAATGAAGAAGTTCATATAAGTATGCACCAATACCATTCCCACAATGCTGAAAATACGTTAAAAATCTAGAGAAACACACATTACCCACTAACATATGCTACACAAATCATCAACAAAGATATACAAGGATCAAGTCATAAATGATTTGGGGAAAGGTAAATATAGCATTTGTCTATAAAATGTGGACCTCTTTCATGCGAATGAGACATACGACACCTTTTTTACACTGACGGGATATTCACAGCAAATGCAGAAGTACAGAACATGTGAAGTACAAAAATGAACTAATAAAAGGTTTGAGATGTGAATTAATACCCCGTTCTGAGATGTCCCATCCGCAAATTTGTGTCTTCTTTGTCGTAATTAAAAACATGACTATACTGGTAAAGAACCAAAGAATATATAGATCTTACCTATATTATAAGAATAACTATGGAGACACGACACCAGAACATCCGATCGACTTTCCCCTAAATCATTTCTTTCTCGTACCACCTCCATGGCATGGCTCTCAATAGAAAACATCTCGAACCAAATCCCACATGGAAATCTGCTTGGCCTCAGCAACCAAAGGAAGATTTTGGTGTAGGGTGTAGCATGGATTACAGATATGGCAACATCAATAAGCAAGCATATAAAGCCAATTGTCATATTCATAATAGTGAAGGACATATAGAAAGCTGAAGTAGTTGGTAGCAGAAGCAGAAGTGGAGTAAACAAGAGGGACCCAACAACGTGTTGTTCCACGGTGTAATCGTAGCTATCTAACCTCTGACGAAGAGGGTTCCATTTCTGACCCCTGCATACAATTTAAAAGACCAAATAATTCAGAGCCCTTAAAAGTATTAAACTGCTCCATTTGAAAATATAAACTTCCATTACCTGAAAAGACGCCATAATGCTGTTGTTGCCTTTATCTGTCTTGAATAAAGGAGGGATATTGACCAATGCAGAGTTGAAATATGAGTTGTGGAGATATTAATCACATCTACTGTCAATGCTGCAGGGGTTGTCAAGCCAAATAGAACCCCAGATATAGCCAGCCCTTTAATGAAAAGAATAAACAAAATATGCACAGAGCCCCATAATGTAGACCAAATTTGAATTGCATTAAGGGAAAGAGTGCCAAGAAGTCCTGCGAGTTCAGTGTTCAACTTGAAACCAGCAGGGTTTCCCATTAACCGTGCACAACTTATGAGCCACCAGTTGTTTGTAACATCACTAGTGATGGCTGAAATCCACGAACAAGCAGAATCTGAATGAATCAGTAATGCAAGGCCAAGCAGGTTACCCAAAAGCACATCAATAACTACACTCAACCACATGGAATGTTTGCACAGTGAAGCTTTCTCTGCATACTCCACACATGATTTAGACCTTACAAATCAAATAGTATACAACTAATGAGTATAAATATTAAAATCTTATGAATACGAACAATAATAAAAAATACCACACCATTCTAAAAAGGAAACACTTCATTACCTGGAATCATTGTTGAGAAGGAAGATTGGCCAGTACAAGATTTGACAACACCGAACACGGATGTTCCTCCAGGTGTGAATGAATAATGTTTCTAATTTGACATATATACAAGACTCTGATCCATAACTAAGAAAGAAGTGGAGCAGCTGGATAATTATATATATGAATGTGGATACTGAAGCAACACACACAGCCAGCAGTTGCCATATCAAAGTGATAAACCTGAAAATCAGAACATATAAGACCCACAAGTTAACATGGGTAATTAAAAAGAAAAAACAGGAACAGGGTAGGTGATACCAGAGTAAAGAGATTACATGCACATATTATGAAACCAGACTGCAGGTCTGTGAGGAAACACTTGTTCTTCAAAGAATGAGGTGGCAGCAGAAGCACAATTGATGGCAAGAATAACAGCATCCTTTATAACACATTATAAATTAGGCAAAATGTGAAAGCATGCAGAAAATAAAACAAATAGACCAACTGTTATATTTACCAAGTCGAGAACGGGTTTCTTTTGGACAAGGTCTTCCACCCACTTAGGTTTCCTTGAAAAAGTTTTAGGCTGCTCAGAAATATGTTGGGAACCCAAGGAAAAATGGTGACCACCAAATCTAGGAGTTCCATAGATTACTATCTGATTCAGAAAATAAATAGTAAATATTGAGTTATCAACACAGTCATGATGATGGAGACTGTGTAAATATTAAGCCATGACTTACATATGTGGCGATCAAGATGGGAAACAACTTGCCCATCCCAATGAATGTGATGTAATTTAGGAATCCAGCCGAATTCTCTACTGGAGCAGATATAAGAACCATTTATAAGTTGGACCGGATTGCTTTTTGTACATCTTCTAGATTGTTCTAGCAATCCATCGACCTTATGGCATCCGCAGGTCCAGTGCCTACTTCTATCCTTCGATATTTGTTCAGTGTGTTGACCCAAATTACCAGGTAAGCAACTGACTTGGCTACTTTGTTCAGCTGCTTCACTATGCAAATGCAACTCACCATTGCTTGTAGAATCTGCTGCACAATAACCAAGCATGGAAAGGCCACATTTATTTTGTAAACATGCCGGCATTTTTTTATTTATCTTTTGAAGTATCCCCTGATCAAGAAGAGAATGGTGGAAAAATTGTTTCAGCATCAACTTAACACTAGACAAACAACAAGCACATTCAAAGGGAAATTAAGTTGTACAAGTTATATTTATTCTTCCATCTTAAATTGCATCAAAATTAGAAATTAGAGCAGGGTTATTGGTTCTAGGTCCAATTCTTGAGTTCATTATCACTTTCTCACTGTATAGGCAAAGAGTATTTCCTTGCATTTAATACTCGATTTGCAAACAAATTTCATGTATTAACATCACTTACAATTTTGTTTACTTGGTAATTGACTACATTTAAATAACTTTATAGTATACTATAAATGAATACCGAGATATGAATCTAACACTGCCCTAGGGAATAGACGGTTTCCAAACCCAAATTCCCTCATTCTCATGGCTACAATAGCAATATGTCACTGGCATCATGAGTCATTAACCAAACATACAAACTCATTATCTGTCCTTTCAGACATGTTTTGGACTTATGCCCATCTTTGATCAACTGTGAAAGCATGAAACTATGTTAATTGAAACTCTTCCACCTCCACAAGGCACCCATATTTGTTCTGGACCAATAATCATTGGCTGCATTCTAAAGAACTATAAGAACACAATTAATGTGCTAAGAGAAATTAGCAATACTACTTTTCCAATGCAATTGACAGAATGATTCATTCTGTGCTCAAAGAAGGATCTATATGACCTAATTTCTGTGAGAACTCCAGAACTGTTAAGTAATGCCATTTTCGTGAGTGAAGTGGGTTCCTCCACTCAATCGTTGAAAATGAATCATTGTGGATGCCTCTGTTTATATAAAAAAATGTAATCCTAGCACTGTAGAAGAGAATTCTCAATAATAAAAAAGTTGAAAAGTGTTTGATACCTCAAGATTGGATCCAACAGAAGAGTAGGCAGCTTCATCGATTGAAAATGCTACGATAATTTCAAGAGGAACAGTGGCAGAGAAAGAAGAAGATGAGGAAACAAACCAGCCAAACAAGAAAGTGGAAGACTGTGGTTGGGTTGCTGTAGAGAGACGAGCAGGCCACCAAACCCTACACTTTCTCTTCATCATTTTCATAATACTGGTGCTTCAGACCTGTTCGATTTCCTCATTGTAATTTACTGGGAGGCGCGAGTGAAGTACCGCCGCAGTGAACGATGGAAGAGATCAGTTGCAGATATTCCAGTCTTGGCATTGGGAATCAATGGACGTCGTTAAGTTCACACCGAGAGAGAAGTGAGCATGCCAAAAGACGAAGGTGGCGTTTGTTTTTTAAGTGGTGCTGAAGTCTGATTTCACTTCTGAGTTTTAAGTGGTGGTGCTGAAGTCTGAAATCTGAATAAAAAGGACTTTGTTTTTGTAAGCTGAAACGTCTGAATATGTACTATTGTCTATTTTATCCCTGAAAATGTGATTTTGTTGAACTTAATTAAACTATACTACTAAAATCAGTCTTCATAACAACTAAAATCAACTGAAATACGTTAATTGATTCAAATGCAATAGAAAACATGAACAAAGTCTCATAACAACTAAAATCAATCTCCGTTTTGCATCAATTGTGTCTCAACTTCTTCTCTTAAACTAGCCATATATGTTTGGCCAGCGGTACTCTCATGCAAATGAACCTCGTCCATCACTAATTAGCACACAAGAAATAAAAACAAAATAGAATGAATGACTCTACAACCTCATACATGAAATTGGGTTTTGGAAATCACAACTCAAATAATGATATACAAACAAGCAACATCATACGATTATGGAGAATGTTAAATCAAATCACATGGATTTTTTCATATAACATACATGTGAGAATGGATCATGCATTGAGAATCAATCAAAAAACTATGAAGAACACTAATTGGGCCAAAACATGGCTGCCCTTTTGTTCATGTATTGATGAGGAATAGATTACATCTAACAAAATCCCAAGATTCAAGCCAAGCACATGAACAAATAATCCCAAGTGTACATCTAACAAAATCATACAAGTGTACATAATCATTATCATACAAGTGTACATCTACAAAATCCCAAGATTCACATATTTGCTGTCATATAACACACATTTGCTGTCATATGCATTAATTTTTATGATGAGAAATGTGCAGTGTACATAATCATACAAGTGTACATCTAACAAAATCCCAAGATCCATGAACAAAAAATGAGCAGCAAAGAACAATCAAGCCACAAAGAACAAAAAATTGAACACAGTGATGAAGAAGAAGAAATCGAACACAGTGATGAAGAACAAAAAATCGAACACAGTGAGGAGAAATAAGAGGAAACAGAAAATCGACACACCGATTTGGAGATGGAGATCGATCTGGAGTCGCCGATTTGGAGATGGATTGACTTGGAGATGGAGATGAGGATCGATCGACTTGAGATGGAGATGCCCGATTTGGAGAGGAGCCGGCTTAGAGAAATAAGTGAAATATAGTAGTTATCACTTTTTGGTTCAGATGACTTTAAGTGATTAAGTGAGATCTGAATTGGTGAAAAAAATCTTACCGAAAAAGTGATAAAGTGATAATATGTAAATAAGTGTTGAAAGGTAAAAAACAAACAACCCCAAAATCAACACTTCAGAATCTTGACTTTATGATTAGAGCATTAACCCTCTTGAGTCCTTTTTTTAACAGGGTTGTTAAAAAAATGAACTTCATAGTTTGGATAATTAGAGATGGTTAAAAATAGGTCCTGAATTGGCTCAGACTTAAATCGGTCCTAGTTCCAAACAATCGTCTAATAAAGATGGTCAAATAGGATAGACGTAGCTTGGGACCGATGAAGGACTAGAACCGGGGCCTACTTGGGACCGGCCCGACCCGGGTTCGGTTATGGCCCAACGGTTACGACCTGATTATGGTTTTGGACGTATCTCATGGCCCTACCCGATTTTTCGAAGAAAAAAAACCAACCGTTATTTTGACGTTGGGTAACACCGTAACAGTCATATGACCGTTTTTTTATTTTATAGTCGTTTTTTTGTATTTTTGACACTCTAATAGGGCCGGCCCTGACCATGTGCAGCCCATGCGGCGGCACAAGGCATCATAAGCCTATGGGACATCAAGTTTTGATATGCTAGTAGCTATGAGTTTAGTGTCACACTATAACTAGCTCATGCCCAAGACGCCAAGGTAATCAATTGAGCGCCTAATCGGTATTTGGACCATTAATGAGAATGAACGTTCACAATTTGACGATGATGATGAACCTGACATTGATGACCTTGATGTTCTTCAAGACTTCAAAACATCTGAACTCTTCAAATCAATTGATGTATTCTTAACTGTATTTTTTAATGTACTTAAATATAAATTATAATAAAACGTATTTTTAAAGTGTATTTGAGTGTCCTAGTTACTGATTTTAAAGTGTCTTAGATTAACATTTTTGTATTCTTAAACATATTTAAAAAATGGAAATTAAATAAAATACACAGGACCGGTTTAGGACCGGCTACCGTAACCGATTATGAAAACCCTTAACCGGGCCTGAGTATTTGGGTCGGGACTAAGACCAGTTACGTCAGGACCAGTGTCTTTAGGGCAGGGACCGATTTGGGTCTGCCCTGACCCGGGACCGATATTTGGCTACCTCTAGTTTGGATTGTTTTAGGATGGGGACCCTAAACTCCGTCCCTGATCCCCTTTTCGTCTGAGAATATGATCACATCCACATCCCCGTCCCCAACAGAGAACAGGGATCCCCAACGGAGAATCGGGGTTTTTTTTCTCCGTTTATGTGATCAATATTGTAGTCGAGACAATACTTAGCAACACATTATCCTCTTCGTTTTATTCCATCTCTCAGTCATGGACCACCGTCGATCAAGGGTAGAGATAGAAAGTAAGTCATTCATGAATCTTCCTCTCCTGAGTTGAGTTAAGATTCGACTAAGATGGAGGGGTGCATACGAGTTAAGATGATCGGGTTGAAGACATTTGAACAACTCAATCCAAAGTTTGCAATTTGAAAGATCTTAACTCAACAAAACCCAAACCAAACTACAATCAACTCAAAGTCTCAAACTTAAATGGGTAAGATTACTCATGTTGGTTGGGTTAAGTATATTACATTCAACTACTATTCTTAATTTGCATTTATGATCACATTTATCAAACATAAATGCAAAGAAGTTATATAGAGATGGATAATAGGTTTAAAGTATATTTATATGAATAGAGGTAATGGTGTAATTGTCTAATTGTCTAATGTACATATTAATAAAAGACTTAACAATCATATTAAAAATCCATGGAATAGAAGGATATCGGGTTCATCGGGTTGGGTTCAAATAACTTTGGCCCAATACCTACGGTTTAAATATTTTACAACTCAATTAGCCATCAAGTTGCTTCGGTTTTTGTGCACCCCTATTCATCGCTGGAGAAATTTGATGGTTGAAGATGTTATGGTGGTTTTGTGAACCAATTGTGGATGCCAATGTCAGCAAACACCCATGTGAGTTTCCGACGGTTTCAATTTAGGAGACTCTAATTCCGATACTAGTGGGTTGTCGGTTTCCTTGCGAGTTTAGGTCGAAGTGTAGGTCGTCGTTGCCTACTTGCCTTGGTCTCTGACTCTTTGTCACCATCTCTAGAAATCCAATGGCTGGTGTAACGACCCGTCCTAAACATACATCATATAACACAATATACATCTCATCATTTCTTAACAAAAGATACATATTAGATCACATACGGTCCCTTAGTCTCAAAACTATACAATACATGTTTCAGTACAAACTTTTCACTAATAATTTACATTACATTCCACATACTATCCATATAAAACTATTTAGAAAGACTTCTTAATCATAACCAGCCTTCAAAAGCATATTACACCTTATCTTTTCCCTTGCCTTTATAAGTTCCTTGACCTGGAATACATATTTTTGAAAACAAAATGAGGGTTAGACCAAATGGTCTAGTGAGATAATCTCTGTCAGTTTAGTAATCATTTTGTAAAATACAGATATACAACAAGTATACAAATACCAAGCATGACTCGTATGCACCGTGTACAACTCTTTCACATGGCCATATTAGTTGGTTGCGCTAAACCAACTAATCAATTTACTCCGCTGCACTAAAATACAGCCAACTCCGTTGTCCCTCCGTACAACCAAACTCCACCGGCCCTAAGTTCGGCTAACGTGCACTCGTGTAGTGTAATGCTTATATAAATACAACATACATCTCAATATATCATATTTCAGTCATAGGCATATCATCGCACTACCTACCACATAATATCCAGTATATATGTATTCCAGTTTGAAAATGGTTTAAGTAAAACTCACCTGATTGCTATCAAAATACTTCCAAGCTTTTCTCAAATAAACCGATGATTCGATCTCTCACCAAAAGTCACAGAATCTGAAATAAATTGAATACCAATATCTATTTACCAATCAAACACATAAGACTCTCTAGCAGTCTAAGAATTCTAGATAAACCTATTATACCCTTATCCACAAATGTCCCTCTTCGGCGACCTAGCACGGGGGTCCCGAGAAATTTTTTCATAACATCTTATCCGCGTAACTCATCCGGAAACTATGTCCGAAAAACAATATCTGAAAACCCCTTATCCGGAATTCAAATCCGGAACTATCCGGGAAACTTTTCCGGAAACAAATACCCGGAATCCGGAAATATCCTATCCGGAAACATGATCCGGACAATCTATCCGGAAAACGTATCTGGGAAACATTATCCGGAAAACGTATTCGGGAAACATGAAATCCGATAAAATTAATACATCCGGAAAACTAATGAATCCGGACGTATCAACTCAAACCCAGAATCGATCGAACATAAATAAGAATCAAAATTAACAACTTCTAAACCGATAGAAATATAGTACTAACTACTAGAAACATAATTTGAAAAGAAACCTACCTCAATTTCAGATTACACGAGATTTCCTTGAGCCCTAACGACCGATTCTTTTCTCTGCTTCTCTTGACTCAAAAACACACACACATACATCGAAAGAAACCGACTCCAAATAAATTTCAAGAAGAAGGTGGAAACCTTATATATTAAACCAAAATTGCAAATAAGGGCTCAACTTATTCTAAAATGACAATAACACCTTAAACTTGCAAAACTAACCCAAACTTACCCTAAAACTTATAAACATAAAATAAATAAATAACGAACTTACCCGAGGTATTACACTGGCCCGAATGGTTGTAAACCTAGTTTTATTTTTGTTAACTTTACTGGTTAATAAATATATATAATATATTTTTAAAATTATTTATTATATATGAGCACGAGACGAATCGGGGAATACGACCCGTCGACACCCCACCCTCGCCCCATCCCTAATTTAGGCCAAACAGGAATCCATGTCCCTAAACCTGGGACCCGGTTTAGCGGGGAGTCCTCGTCCCCGATCGAGGGAAGGCGAGTCAGGTTTCTAAGGGGTTGGGGCAAAAAACCATGCCTAGACGGATTGATGGTCCTCTCAGGTCAAGAAAATTGTCAAATTAGGTGGTCTAGTTCGGTCTATGGTTTAAACTATTTTTTACGGTCTAGCCCTATCGAACCGCTTTTATATAAATATATATTTTTAATATATAATACATTTCGACTCACAACTCCATATTCTTTTATTTTAGTATTGAGCTTTTACCCACGATTTAATACTATATATTATCATTTAGGTGAAAGCCCATGAACTTTTATTATTTTAAATGATTAAGTCTCTAAACTATTTTTTTGAATAAATAAACCATCGAACTTTTAAAAATTGAATACCTACATAATTTTTAACCCAAACAACCGATCTCCCTCTTCTTGATTTTCTTTTTTGCTTCGATACTCCGTCTTTTACAACAATTTAGTGTGTTCGTATTGTAACATATCAGGTCAACCGTATCAGATATTGTCCGTTTTGTTCACACACCCGGACTCACGGTTTTAAAACGCGTCTGATAGGGGAGGTATCAAACCCCTATTATAAGACAACATTTGTTCTCCTCCCCAACCAATGTGGGATCTTACACGTATGGATAGATAATATCAGGGAGAATTGGGAAACAAAAAATAAGATAAAAAGGGGAGATTAATCGCAGACGGAAATGAGTTAAGAGTGGTAGAGAATGGATGATGATAGGGCGGCGAGGGGGAGTAAAGTCGTGCAATGTGAGAGGTTTGAATGACATAGACTTTGGGAATAATAAAACTAATTTAAGTTTTTTTGTACTTTAAAACTTTTTTAACCAGTTGCATGTATTTTTTATGTTAAAAGAATGTAAGTAATTATTTTCTAAAATTTGATAGTTTATTTTATTCAAAAAAATATGTTCAAAGAATTAATCATTCTCGCTTGGTTTTTTAACACTTTGCAATCATTTATTAAGTTTATGGTTTACTTGAAATTATAATTTAATTTACCGATTACAATTTAGGGTTATTTCGATTCAAGGATCACATTTTTAATTTACAGGTTACCAATTTGGGAATATATAACATGGATGGAGTATGAATTCTGAAATATGATAGATTTGTCGATTTTACTTACACTTGTAAATTATATATTTAAGTTAATTTTTTTTAATTTAGAGTTCAAACTTAAAGCCCATAACTTATATAAATAGCTTAAAAAGGTAGATCATATCGTATTTTTGTCGATTGCTTTAAACAATTTGAACACTCAAAATGTCACATGTAGTATGTTCTATTAAAAAGGTTTAGACGGTGGAAACAAGGCCGCAAACACCCTTATCTTTTACGAAGGAAAGGGAATGAAAGCAAATGGAAAGAAAAAAATTACGTGCTAACTTGGTTGTTTAAAAGGAAAAGAAAGGAAAGAAAAATGAAGAAAAATAATGTCGATTTTTCTCCCAAATAAGGACGGAAAGGAAATAAAAGAAATAATAATAATTAGTACGTGAGAACACAAATTAAAGTTAATTAGTACGTGATTGTAAAATAAATAATAATTTTATTTCCTATGTTTTCGTATGCAAAAAGATGATATATTTAATTTTCCTTACAAATAAATTCTTATTTTATTTTATTTTCTTTTTGGTGAAGAAGTTCGAGAACACAACGATAAGAACAAATTATTATTGCAAAAGAAATATTTAAAGTTATAATATTCATGTTTTGTCATTTATAAACAAATTAAATGGAAGTTCAAACTTCAAAAGGCTTTTGAAGATCATATTATTTCTTTCGACCTGACAAACCATTTCCAATGAACCATTTATTTTACTCACTATAATAGAGAAATTAATATTAACTCTCTAAATATAGAGAAACATTATTCATACTCTATATTTTTTTCTAGAGTAAAAAAAGAATATAATTGAAATATTCTCTTTTAGTGTAGAATATAGAGTAATACATTATATTGAAGAAAAAATATAACATATTCTTTATTTTTTACTCTATAATAAAGAGTAAAATAGAGAATTACATTGGAGATGCTAGAAACTCAACAAATTCATTAAACCCCGTTTTTATATTTTAATTATCCATAATTAATTTTTAATTAAACAAAATGTATAAACAACCACCACTTTATTCTTTTTAATTTGATATTCATGTCGATCTATCTTATTAATTTTTTAGTTGGATATTCAAATTTCGATAGCTAATATATTCACATGCACTACAAAACACCACTATCAGTGAGTGAAAAATTCATCGCTAATCCCTCGCTAAAACTCGTGTCCATCGTTGATAGTCGGTGGGTCAAAATAGAGTGGGTGATGCTATCAGCGATACGGACATCAACAGCGGAAAAGTATGAGCGATGGATTAGTGACAGATCGACTACTATCAGCGACGGATGTAGCGATGGCCACATCCCTCGCTAATTTAGTGAGAGATTGATTTCTGATCTATCTCTCACTAATTAGCGAGGGATGAAGTCTGTCACTAATTATCTCTATCGCTAATACACATTTTTCTTGTAGTGATGTAAACATATTGATAGTAACATATTTACTATATTATAAATTTACATCATCTTCTTAAAATTCATGTTTATAGCTTATTACTATATATATATATATATGCAACTTTTTAAAACTCCATAAGACAAACTGAAAACCAATAGATAAACATTTTTTTGAATGACAAGAAACAAAACTATTAAAACCGAAACCTAACACGACGCTAGATTACAATTTACATAATACCCGAAAAACATAAACGATAGTTATAACACTAGATATCCCACCTAAAATCTTTCACCAACTTGACTCTGTTTTTAACCCACAAAAAAGAGTAGATTGAATCTTGTTGTTGAAAATTTTATCAGTACGACTCCTCCATACCACCCAAAAGACTGTTAGACCTATCACGGAGGACAACTAACCGAGTTTAAAGTCAGCTCCATAACCTCCTCGAATTAACGAAGAAGGAGATGGAAGGATCGCCTTCCACCACCGATGTGGTAGATCCCACAGTTCTTTTGCCGAAGAACAATCGAACATATATAAGAGATTTCCGATTTCTTCACTAATTAATGTTGCAAACAAGACATATATAGAGTAGATGAAACCTCAACTCCCCGGCCTACTAGACAAGTTGCGCATCGAGTAGGAAGTTTTCCTAACCTTGCTCTCATCCAAAACCAGCAGATAAATATATTCTAATTTAAAATACACATTATTTATAACTAACCAAACAATCTCTCATTCCCTCAAACCCACCTAAAACCATAAAATAATCAAATCGAGAGGGACACGAAATTGAGATCGTGAATCAAAATTGAGGTATAAATTATCATTATTGTTTGTTTGCTTCAGAATCAAGGTTTCAATTGAGTTTTGTATTTTTTTTCTTCAACACATTACCTGATTATGCATATTAATTACATTTAAGAATACATAGTTTGTTGGAGATGCTTAATTTTCTATTTTCAGCTCATGTAATTAACAAACAGAGAAAGTTTAATTAGGGTTTTTCTCATAAGTGAAAGGGATCGACTATCACACAATCCCAGTTTTTTTCTAGCTAGGATAACCAAAATCAATTTGGGTCAATAGAACCACAAACAAAGCATTTTTCAAGCAAGAGAGAGACCTTACAACAAAGAAAATGGACAACCATCAAATATGCATTGATTAAATATTGGTGATTCTAGGGTTAAGCCACAAAAGAAAAGGGGGAAAAGTAAGAAACCTATCATGCAATTAGGGTTTACCCACAATAGAATTTCTAAGACCATGAGTACCGCCTACCCACTGAACCCGAATGTCACCTCAGCGCCATATCAGCTTTTCTCTTTCCTACCCTCCTTACCCTAAAGTGGAGTACCGCCAACCCACTGAACCCTGATGCCACCTCAGTTTTTTTAATTCTTTTATTTATACATTTAATTATTTAACAAAATAAAAATATTCATATATTTTTTAATAAATAAAAATAAGATAAATAATAAATAATAAAAATAAAAATTCATAACATTCATTAAAAATTTAAAAATTACAAAATACAAGACACTAAAAACTAATATTAAAAATTATGTAATTTTCTAATTCTTTCTTTCTTCGCCAAAGTAGCCCTCAAAATATCTCCCGTAAGGTGATCATGCGGGGCTATGAAAAACTCAAAGTCTTTATCAAATCGTTTTTCATACTCGAGTTGCAACTGTCTTTCTTCGAGTTGCAAATGTTTTTCTTCGAGTTCAAGTTTTTTCAGTTTGTAATCCATTGTATTGTCAACCTGCTCGTTGAACGAGCTTATTTGAGTCAACAACTGAGTAACGCTTTCATCCGGATTCGACCCGTTCGTATTACTCGTTGATGCCCTTTTTGCCTTGTTTCTCCCGATGGGTCGTTGAAGTTGCTCTATCTCGTCGACCCGAACATCTTCATCGTCATCATCGGAAGTTTTGGTACGTTTTGAACCCCGGGATGTATTTGTCGACATCGTTGGAACCGGATTCCATTTTGGAGATTTTTTTAGGACCTCCCAAGCTTGTTCATGGATGAAAGGAACCCCATTATCCTCTCGGTACCGGAAGTGTGTCGTTTTTAAAATATCGGCTTCACTCATTCCGCTTGATCTATTATTGACCAAGTTGTTGTAGATGCCGGCAAAACACGTAATTTTCTTGTTTAGGTCTTTAAATTTGGTGTTCAGTTGATGAAATGTTCTATAATCTTGGCGACCCACAAATTTATAAAACACATTCTCGATTCGCTTCCAAAAACTCTCTACATTTATATAAATTAAAGTATAATAATAATAATAATAATAATAATAATAATAATAATAATAATAATAATAATAATAATACCACCGCTTTGTGCGTTACCGACAACGGGGTCCTCCGAAACGTCAACCTATTTTGCGTTGGTGTCGGGTTTGGTTGTCGTTCCGGGTTTGATTGTTGTGTCGAGATCGATTGTGGTGTTTGCGGTTCTTGGGTTTCAGGAACAAACTCCTCTTCGAGATCGATTGCCGCGGGTTGAGGAAGTTGGTGATTAGCGGGAGTAAAACCTTGTTGGAGCAAACCATGATATGTAAATTGATGAGGAATATAAGGGTGTTGCTGAAATTGTTGGAAACCAACGTTCGGGGCCGGTTGCAGAATATAACCTTGTTGAGCAAATGCTTGGAAGCCAAGGTCCGGGTCTTGTTGCGGTGTATCCGAACTCCTCGATCGATTACGACGGGATGTAGGTGTGGTGTTTGAATTCATGATGGAAGAAAGTATTGAAAGTATTGAATTTGAAAGAAATGGAAGAAAGTATTGAATTTGAGAGAAATGGAAGAAAGTATTGAATTTAGTGTGAAAAAATGAAGGTGGTAGAGGTTAATATATATAGTGTGTATAATTTGAAAAAAAATTAAAAAAATTAAAAAAATTAAAAAGAGCCGTTTACCAACGGTAATATTTAAAAATAAAAAAAATAAAAAAATTAAAATTTCAACGGGTTTGAACGGGTTCCCGAACCCAACCCTACCCGATACCCCCGTACCGCCCTACCCGCCTACCCGATCTACCCGCTTCTCGAACCCGGCCGTGGTACCCGATGGCGGTACGCACGGCCTAATGAAACATCGTTATGTATTCACCGATGTTTGTTCACTTCTTTCTTTGTAACAACCCATCCCAAACATACATCATATAACATAATATACATCTCAACATTTCCTAACAAAAGATACATATTAGGTTGTAACGTCCCAAAAATTACAAGGAATTTAAATTTTTTAAAAGTAATACATATCATTATAATCAAACCAAAAGTTAACAAATCCCATTACATTAAGAATAAACGTCGTTATTTTAAAACCGTCACCAAGGTTTAAGCAGCGGAAAGTTATATAATTAAATCCCCATTTACTAAAAATCAATTTAAACAATCTTCGTTTTGCGCCCGTGTATACCGTCATGCCCGACTGCTACTCGCACCTGAAAACATAAGATTTTGGGAAGGGGTAAGCACGAAGCTTAGTGAATTCAATCCTTACATAGGATCGCAATTATATCAGCATCACCCTTAAACATACCAACACATAACTTTCTTGGAACATCCATCAAGAAAATATAACACGATTAATAATAATCCTTATGCTCCTTGGAACCACCATCAAGAAGACATAATCACAACACATTATACCAATACACCTACTCCTTGGAACAACCATCAAGAAGTGGCCTTATACTTCTTGGAACAACCCTCAAGAAGATATAATCACAACACATTATACCAATACACCTACTCCTTGGAACAACCATCAAGAAGTGGCCTTATACTTCTTGGAACAACCCTCAAGAAGATATAATCACAACTCATTATACAAACGCATATACCTCTTGGAACAACCATCAAGAAGTACATCAATCACAGTTCAATATATACACACAAATATATATATTCCACACCACAATATTATCAACAAACAATCATAATCAACACACTCGAACTATAGCAACACAAATATAATTCCCATCCTATATAGTGAGAGAACTCACCTCAAACGCAAAGCTTATGACCTCAACCGCAACACGAACCGGCCAACACCAGTTCACCTTTTTCCACCTAAATAAGCGTTAACAATTGTCAAAGTGACGTCCCAAACCAAGGCCACGACTACTAACTTTAAAAACACATTTTTCCAGTTTTTACTCTCAACACGCAGGTCTGTTCGGGACCTGTTTAACCCCTTATAAACTGATTAAACCAGAAATATTTTTCCATAAACACAAAGTCCCATGTATTAGAGTTCCAGGGACATATCGCACGCGCTCTAACAATTTTTCTACAATTTATTATGGATTTTACAAAACCGGTTAACTGCACAGCGAAAAACAGCACCTTTCATTACAAAACAGCGGTTTGACACTAGCTACGGTCCGAACTGGTTTTTCTGCAAAACATAAGAAACTTACTAGACTCAGAATGGGAACTTTTGGCACTGGTTTCATCCCAATCCGACATTCCTAGCAGAAGTTATGCTCGATACAAAACAGGGACAGAAACTAAGCAACTCACATGAAATGATAACAAATGATCATAATTCTATTAAGACAAAGCTTAACCCAAACAGCCCCGGGAAGCCTAAAACCTACTGGAAACAGATCATACCAAGTTGTAACAACAGCCGTGCACCACCCCCCTGCCGCCTTCGGCGGCGGTGGTGTTTTCCGGCGGCGATCACACACACGTACATAACCCCGATACCCTCTCGCACCACCGTCCTCCTCTCTCTCGATTGCTCTAACGCGAACCCACCCGCACACACAACCACAGCCGTCACAGCGGCGGCGGCGGTGGTGGGTTGCGATAACCTTGCGACGAACAAAAAAACAAAGAAAAACAACGAAACGACAACGGTTACCTCGATGCAACGCTTTCTCGCCCTCTAAACCGACCGAACCCGCCACCGATCGCCTCTTTCCTCCTCTCTCCTCGTCGCCGGCAGCAGCCGCTATATTTCTCTCGGCTTCTCTCTCTTCGATCTCCCTCTCTCTCTCGGTTCTAAAATCCGGCCGACGAACACAAGAAAACCCAAGGGTGCCGTAGGGTTCTTGGTTACTAATTGTTTTTGTTTCCCTTTCACACTACCAACACAATAAACAACCACATGGACTTCGATAGATTTCTGCATGGGCCGAAACCCAATGAGGGTTTTTGGCCCTTTGACACAATTAGCCCCTCAACTTACAAACCTCTCGCAACTAACCAAAAATTCCGACATATTTAACGATTAGGTCCAACTCGACTAACCCCGTTAACGGAAACCACATAAAATCAAACCTAAAATAAAAGAATTAATACTAATAAATTACATACCGGGACACGGGCTTTACATAGGTTCCTAACAAAAGATACATATTAGGTCACATAAGGTTCCTTAGTCTCAAAACTATACAATACATGTTTCAGTACAAACTTTTCGCTAATAATTTACATTACATTTTTCAAAACTATCCAGAAAACTTCTTAATCACAACCAGCCTTCACAAGCATATTACACCTTATCCTTTCCTTTGCCTTTATAAGTTCCTCGACCTGGAATACATATTTTTGAAAACAAAATAAGGGTTAGACCAATTGGTCTAAGTGAGAAATTCATGTCAGTTTAGTAATCATTTTGTAAAACATAGATATACAACAAGTATACAAATATCAAGCATGACTCGTATGCACTGTGTACAGCTCTTTCACATGACCATATTAGTTGGTTGCGCTAAACCAACTAATCAATTTACTCCACTGCACTAAAATACAGCCAACTCCGCTGTCCATCCGTACAGCCAAAACTCCACCGACCCTAAGTCCGACCAACGTGCAATCGTGTAGTGTAATGCTTAAATACAACATATATCTCAATATATCATATTTCAATCATAAGCACATCATCACACTACCTACCACATATTTATTCAATATAAATGTATTCCAGTTTAAAAATGGTTAAAGTAAAACTCACCTGAAAGAAGTAAAGTAATAACACTTTCTCTTTGTTAGAGCATTATTGTATTCAAGATTTACTGTAAAGTCAATGTACTGTATTAGTTCATAATGCCATTATACCTTGTATGTTATGGGTATAAATAGGCTTGTCTAGTTCAATAGTTAGATAACAATCTAGAACACTTTATGCACATTGTCATTTGTACTCAATTCTCAATATATGAATGACACATTTGCTCTCTAGATTCTCTCTATATTCTTGATTGCTAGATCTGGGTTTATCAATTGGTATCAGAGCTAAACATAAATTTTAAGCAGATTAAAGACCAAATTGAAGATTTTTTACACTGAATTGAAGATTTCGGATCCTTCAGAGTTTATTGTTCATCATATGATTTCTGATCCTTCTTTGATTACTGTTCATCCAAAATTCATCTTTTCTTTAATTTTTGATCTTTTGGTTTGATTCTTGACATCTCTGAACTCGTTTTTCATCCCTGATCAACTTTAATTCAAGGATCTATACCAAAATCTGCACAGAATTTGCAAATCTGAGCAATTTGTATCTGTTTTGTTCGAAAAACTTTTCTTACTGTTTTGGATCTTAATTCGATTAAATTGATTGAATTAAGATTTGTGATCAACTAAGAAAGTGTGTGGATTCAAATTTCAAACAAATCTGTGCAAATTTCATAACAATTGATCAAGAGTTGAAAAAGTTATGGCTGATTTAGTGATTTTTGGTGTTTATGTGAAGGTTTCGGATCATTCATAAGGATTTCGGATCATTCAAGCTTGGTTTCAGACCACTCATCATTTACTGTTGCTTGGTTTCGGATCACAAAGAGAAGTGATATTTGTTTAAGTTTTGGTTTCAGATCCTTCATTGTTTACTGTTCATCATGGTTTCGAACCCTTATTGATCCGAATCCAAAGATTTCGAACCCTTAAGGAATCGAATCCAAAGATTTCGAACCCTTAAGGAATCGAAACCAAATATTTCAAACCCTTAAGGAATCGAATCCAAAGATTTCGAACCCTTAAGGAATCGAAACCAAAGATTTCGAACCCTTATTGATTCGAATCCATTGGTTTCGAACCCTTCTTGGTTCGAATCCATTGGTTTCGAACCCTTCTTGGTTCGAATCCATTGGTTTCGAACCCTTCTTGTTCTGAATCCATTGATTTCGAACCCTTCTTGATCCGTAATCTGTTGGTTTCGGATCCTTATACATCCGGATTCCGTGGTTTCGAACCCTTCTTGATCCGAATTCGTATTGAGAAAAATTTTTATTCCGAAATTTTTTCTATAGTGTTTTTCATACACTTTAAGAGCTTTTCAAGAAAAAATTTTATATAATTTTTTTTTCAATAGTGTATTTTATACACTTTCTGCTTGATTTTCTGAAAGATCAACTTCTAGCAATACCATAAAGAGAGATGGGTTTGCAACAAACTCTTATAAAGGAGATTCCTCCAACTCCACAAGTTTTTGTTAAACCAAATAATGAAATTTTGCAACAAGTTCTTTTAACAGAAATACCTTCAACACCACAAACTTTTGTTAAATCTAATAATGAAAGTTTGAAGCAAACTATTGTTAAATCCAGTGGTGAAGGTTTGAAGCAAAATTTTGTTAAAACTAATACTTCAAATCCTTCAACTCATCAAGATGACACGAAGGAGCTTCAAAGAAGTATAAAAGCATTAGAGGAAGAAAATGCTAATCTGAAGAGACAAATTTTAGACATTTCTTCTTCAAATGATAAACTTATTAAAAGAGTTACTGATCTTGACGTTTATATTGCAGATCTTGAAGCAAAGAGAGACAACTCAAGTCTGCACGATCAAATCGAGAATCTTCAAGAGAAAGTAACAACTCTTCAAAGAGAAAATGCTGATATGAAGAGTAGGGAAGAAAAGAGAGAGAAGTGGAACTTGCATTTACAAGCTAAATTAAAAGAAGTTCAAGATAAAAGAAAAAGTTTGGACAGTGAAAATGCTGATCTAAAGAGAAAACTGTCTAATTTTTCTCTTGAAGAAAAGAAAGAAACTGAGCTGAAATGTATAAAACTTTCAAAACAAGTTTCTGACTTTGAGAAAGTTTTATTTTTAGAAAAAGACAAGCTCGAAAAAGAAAGAGCTAAATTTGAAACTGAACGAAAATCTTTTGAGATTAAAAGTTCTGAACTTTCCGTGAAAATCTCTGATTTAGAAAATCTTTTGGAAAAAGAAAGAAAAGATTTTGCGGAAAAGAAAATCTCTTTGAAAAGAAAAGTAAAACCCTTAAAAAGAAAAATATGGAAATTTTCAAAGAGATTACTGATAAAAGAAAATTTTTGGAAAAAGATTTTGAATCGGAACGCAAACATTTTGAAGATGCGATTCTTAATCTTATCAAAAGATTATCTGGTTTATCAGCTGATATTATGAAGGATCAGTTGATCAAATCTGATCTCCAAAAGAAATTTGATCTAATTTCTAAAGAGAACAATGTTTTGACAAACAAAGTTAAAGAACTTAAAGACGTCATTTTTAAATTTGATGTCTCAAAGCAGACCAGTCATAATTCTATCTTTCAGACTCCATTTGTTGATTCAAATGATTCTGAATGTTCTTTTAAAACTGCTTCAAGTTCAAGTTTTAAAAACATTCCTTCTAAACAATTTAATAGATCAACAGATTTCTCAAAAGATCAGATTCGTTCAACAAATCTCTTCTATAATCTTCTGCTTGATAAATCAGATAACAAAACAAATGTGCCTATAGTTAATACTTCCAAACCTAAAGAAGTTCCAGTCTTCAAAAAGGTGAAGATGGAATGGAGAGTCAAAGGCACAACAACTCCGAAGAAAGAAGTGCCAAAATCAAAGGTTGCCACTTCAAATGCCAAGAAGAGCAATACATTTCAAGGTAAATCTTTTGTCAAACCTGATTTAGTTTACTCTGTAAATCAATTAGTCAGGTTAGCACATAAGAAAATTTGTTGTTCTTACTGTGGATCAAATGATTTTGTACATAAAGATTATACTTCTTATTGGTACGGTACTTACAGTATTCCTTTTAAGAAATCTAAACCTAACACACTAGGACCCAAGTGCCGTTGGGTACCAAAATCTGCTTAATCTGTTTTGCAGGTTCATCATGTGTTGTGCTGATTTGGAAATATATATACCACACACATGACTGAAAACAGAAGAGAAGCGGTGAATTTTTTTAAGAAGAGTACTTGTGCCATTAAGGGAGAGCAAAATTATTGGTTTCTGAATACATCAGTTCAGGACCCGTGCTTCAACGTTTTTGGCTTTTGAACATATATCAGTTCAAAACCCGTGCTTCAACGACTACGGCTTCTGAACAATTCAGTTCAGAACCCGTACTTCAAAGACTAAGTCTTCTAAACAAATTAGTTTAGAACTTATACTACTCAGGTGATATCTTTAACTGTCACATCTTTCTGTTTCAAGGAACAAGTGGTGAAAGGTAACATTGTATTATATTTTATTTCTACTGCTTTGAATGTTTGAACCTTCACAATTTAATTCAATGAAGTGAAATTTTTCAATTTTCATTCAATGAATGAAATGTGTGTCAAGGGTGATTTTACAAGTGTTTTTGTTTTATCTGAGTTATATTTGTTTCATCTTTTACTTCTGAAATTAATCGAAAGGTCAGCAAAACATGAATGAAATTATGTTGAATGCTCAAAGTTATGTGAATCTGGACTTATATAGAATATAATACTCAAAAAGCCTAAATGTCTGAGTGATGGATGGAAACGAAAATATGGGGGAAGCATAATGTTTTTAGAACCAAGTGATTGCGATGCATCAAATAAACAAATAAAAATCATTTAGTTTGAAAGTTTGTACCTGTGGCCTTTCTGGTTTGGGAGAGTAAGTCCTAAGGGGTGCTCGACACCTAGTCCCTAAGATCAACTGGTCTGGGATCGGCTGACCCAAATCCTACTATAGAACCAGATAGAAAGCCATGTTCTACTGGTACAAACGGGTTTAAGATATATCGATGTGGTCTTTCTGGTTTGGGAAATTAAGTTCTAAGGGGTGCTCGACACCTAGCACCTAAGGCCAACTGGTCTGGGATCCGCTGACCCAAATCCTGCTATAGAACCAGATAGAAAGCCATGTTTAACGATGTATCTTATTCTTACTAAACTTTTTGATTAAAAGATGCATATGTGCACAAATTAAAAGATGCCAATGAGCACAAGTTAAAAGATGCCAATGTGCACAAAATAAAAAGATGCCAATGGGCACATATCTCTTGACACTTGGGGAAAATACAAAGTCGCGTTAAACCTGTAAATTTGTGAAAATTCTGATTCTGGACAAATAGTGTGAGTAGAGCAAAGTATTCTTATATGTTTTAGAATTGCATATGCTTGAAGCTAATCATATTTCGCATGCTAGCACACCAAATAGATTTAATAAAGGGGTTAAAACTGAACATTTTTACCTTGATATGCAATGATGACTTGTACTTGAATCCAAACACATGCACTTGATTTCATTTGATTGAAAAATCTGTTAAATTTCATTAAGTTGGATTTCTTTTGTAAAGTTTTCAAATGATCAAATGTTAGTAGTTATAAAATGTGGTTCAATGAATTTTATATTCCTTGTATAAATGTTTTCATTAATGCACTGTATTTGAAATGAATATTTTTACTGAAATATATGCATACTTTCAGGGGGAGAAAACAAATTGCTCCAGAATTCTTATTTTGAGGGGGAGCAAGGTTATTCATTAAGGAGGAGATTGTTAGTAATACTCAGAGACGCGACTGAAATTGAAAAAGGTTTTTGATGATCATGATGCTCACATTCATCAAAAAAGGGGGAGAAATGTTTAATTCAATTTCATGTCGAAGACAATTCAAGGTCAAAGAGATGAAGATAGTTTTGAAGAAGATTGACTTTACATTGTGAAAGACAAAGATGTTTTCGAATCACTCATATATGGATTCAGATTGCTCAAAGTTGAAGTTTTCGGATCATGTGAAGTCTGAAGTGTTTTTGAATATGGTTATCTTAGACCTGAGAGACTCGGATTGTGCTTACACCTAAATATTCAAAAATGTGAAGGCTTCGTATCCTTGTGTAGATTCAACTGTTTGAAGAGTGCCAAAGCTTCAACGTTCAAAGCGGTCAAAGTTAAAGTTTTGAAGATCAAGAGCTGAAGACTGCTACCATTTTTTTAAATCTTGAATCCAAAGGGGGAGATTGTTAGAGCATTATTGTATTCACGATTTACTGTAAAGTCAATGTACTGTATTAGTTCATAATGCCTTTATACCTTGTATGTTATGGGTATAAATAGGCCTGTCTAGTTCAATAGTTAGATAACAATCTAGAACATTTTATGCACATTGTCATTTGTACTCAATTCTCAATATATGAATGACACATTTGCTCTCTAGATTCTCTCTATATTCTTGATTGCTAGATCTGAGTTTATCACTCTTGAAAACTTGTAAGAACCTTACTTTTCCACAAACTTCACGAAATCTGAATTACACAAAATATATATAACTATTTACCACATAAAACTCAATGACAGGCTAAGAATCCTAAATAAGCCTAACATACCCTTATCCACAATTGTCCCTCTTCGGTAACTCATCCGGGAAACTATATCCGCAATCCAAATCCGGAAACTATATCCGGAATCCAAATCCGGAACTATCCGGAAAACGTATCCGGGAAAGCCAAATCCGGAATCCCATCCGGGAAACCCATTCCGGAAACCCATCCGGGAAACCCATTCCGGAAACCCATTCCGGGAAACTAGAGTCCGGGAAACTCAATCCCGGGAAACTCAACCCCGGGAAACCAATGCCGGGAAACTCAACCCCGGGAAACCAATTCCGGGAAATTCAAAGAATCCGGGCGACATCGATCAACCCAGAATCGATCGAACATAAAAATAAGAATCAAAATTGAAGATTCTAAACCGATAGAAATCTAATACTATCTACTATGAACATAAATTGAAAAGGAATACATACCTCGAATCGCTTCAATCGAACTCTTTCTAAGACCCTAATCAAATGAAACCCCTGTTCTCTCTCACTCTCTTAGCTCTCGGTACACATACACAACAGGGAAACCGACTTATGAATCTAAGGAGGTGTCGATTTCTTATAAGGGTCCCAAATTGCAATTAAGGACCCGAACTTCCGAAAATGACAAAACACCCCTAAACTTATAAAATAAACTAAACAATTAAAACGAAACCCAAAATAAAATTACGAACTTACCCGAGACATTACATTCTTCATTTTAGTTCTTGAAGAGAATGAGAGAAACAATGAAATCAACTATGATATTGAAATTAAACCATCTTAGTTGTGTCTTTTGTTTTGTTTTGTTTGTTCTATTTTTTTATATTCTTGACTCATGTCTTATGGTTCTTTGATGTGAATAACGCATGCAATATTAACCCTCATGGATTTTATCATCAACTTGATGAAATAATTTCAAGATATAATGTTATCCTATTATAACATGTTTAAAAATATCCCATGTTCATCCATCATATATTATGTTCTCCGTAGATATTCGGATAAACCTATAAATTTGTTGTTTTCTCTTCTCTTTTTGGCTCAAACTAGCAATTGAGATGTTGGGACCTTGAACTTGAGCAAGATTCATTTCCCAACATCCAAAACATATGAAAGTAAAGAACTTCATCAATTCAAGTATATATAAGGTTGATTACAATAATCGATCTTACCAAGATCGAAAATTTCATATTCATGTATATGACTATTTATTCTTATCTTTTATGAATGAAATGTGACTAATAACAGATGAATATTTAAGTCTAAAACCACAAGCATATAACATGAGCCCATGACAGTTGACAAATGATACAACAAACACTATTGAAGATCATCAAGAAAAATTGATACTAGAAAATGGAAAATAGTCACCTCTAGCTCATGCGATATGTGCCATGATCTCAATTCTCACACCCATGACAAATTAACTTTAAATGTCGAAACCAAAGAGCCTGAATCCAGCTTTAGGAGGTTGTTGCATTGATGATTCATCACTACCATGACCACCATTACTGCCTGGTACAAGGTTGTTGCTATTTTCTCCATCTTCGAGTCCTATTGTAGTTGGTGGTATATGCTCTCTAGGGATGTCAACGCCAAATAACCGAAACCCAAAGATAGGTTGTTGCATTGGTGATGAACCATCCCCAACAACAACTCTTGGTGTAGGGTTGCTGCTACTTCCCCCATCATCTTTGGTATTTATTGCAACATGATGTTCTTCTTCATAAGGAATGTCAATACCAAACAACCTAAATGTATGGTTACCATTATTTGGTACTAACAGTTGTTCATCATAGCCAATACCACCACTAGGACCTTGGCCATAACTGCTTTCACCACTAATTGCATCACTTCCATATCTAAATTTCTTTCTACCTTGTTGCCCACTTTCATCGCCACCACTTCCATGTTGCGCTAACTCACCTACATCATAGTTGCTTCGATTTCGCTTCCTGCCATCAATGATTGTCACTGGATCAATGCTACCATCTTCCATTGGAACTTGTTGTTCTTGTTCATGGGCATCACCTTCACTATTTGCATCATTCCTACTCAGAATTGTAATATCTGCGAGTGAGCGATTGCTGTTTCCCTCAAGCTTTGTTACTGGATCAACTTGGTGAACCTGTTTTTCGCTGCAATCATCCTTATCTACAACCGCCTTTTCATCTATGTTACCGACACTGCATCCATCATGAATCATTGTGGATACAAAGAACTTAACTGGTTCATTGCCTTTTATGTTTTGTTCTTCTCCTCCATTTGCACATTCACTACCATTTCCATCCCCACCATCTTCCACCACATGGTCTCGTTCATGGTGATCACCTTCATTATTTGCATCAATATTCCTGCTATCAACATTAGGTGCAATAGTACCACTGCAATTATATAATTTTATAAAAAAGTTTGTTAAAATGTTTATTATATAATTAAAGTTAGAATATGTAAAGGATAGATATTGTTGGAGTTTGATACAAGTTTTCATTAGTTTTCCTTCTCAATTTAAATAAAAAATATGAAAGAAACTCTTGAAGATATTGTAACTTTAATCATATACAATTAAAATATTTAAATGTATTTAATAAACTTTCTATAAAATTATAATATTATGTCCTTCCCTGCTAACAAGTCGTTGGATTCGATGATCCAAGGCATTCGTGCTACTTTCGGTAACAGCTCCCTTGGGAAGGCGGTGGAGGCGGTGTTTTTTCTGGCTGTTACGTGTTATGGTGTTTTCGAAATAGACTAGTGTTCGATCGTCACCACCCCTTCTCGTAAGGATGTTATTCTCGATCATTTAGTAGAAAAGTCGTTCTGTTGGGTTTTGGCTAGGTGTAAGGGGAGTAGGAAAAATCTGATTGCTTGAAAATGTTACCCCACCGACTGTGTCGGAGTCTTGTAATGCCTTTGTTTTTTCCCTAGCTTCTCGCTAGTTCTAATAAAATCTTCTGCGGTTTCAATTTTTTTTAATTTACCTCCACATTCCTCCAAAATTTTATTTGGAAGCTTTATTTGTGTTCCCCAAGATATTGAGAAAATTTTCATATCTATTTTTAAAGAATGTTTTAAGAATATTCCTAACAGATTTTGTAAAATTTCTAAAATAAAAAATTAAAAGTCAAAATTTTCAAAAAAAAAAATTATTTACAATAAATTTCCTATTATAGAGAATCAAACATTGATTATAATAATAAAATATTTCATTCAATATTTAAATAATATTTCTCTCTCTACAATTTTTTTCAAACTTTCCTATTGATCCTCCCACTTGATAATTATTTTTGGGGTGATTTACATATTTAGAAAAAAATATTCTCTCTTCTACTTTCTCAGTTTTGAAGATAGTTTTGGAGAAACTGTTGGAACAAAATATTAGTTTAAAATCCTTATTTTTTCCATTTTAAAGAAGCTGTTGGAGATGTTCTAAAGACCCGATTCAAGCAAGAAAAACTTCAAAATTTATATTTTTTGTTTTGAAGATTGTTAGAGCATCCACAACAAGGATTTCATAACAATTTCATATGGATTGCAAATGTGACACATAGGATTGCAAAATTAGAAATTGTAGTGGTTGTGAGTATGATTGCAAAATTAGAAATTGGTTTTGGTAATTTGCAAATGTCAAATCAGTACTTTTTGATGATGTGACAGTGAATAGTATATGAAATTGTAGGGAATAATTTCTAAATTAGAAATTGCTTTATGTCAAATCATGTTTTTGATGTTTTGTAGAGAGTATTTAATTGTAGTTTTGTAGAAAGTATTTAATTATAGTTATTTAATTAATAAAATATTTCATATTAAATTATAGTAAATAGTATTTAATTGTAGTTTTGTTGTTATTTGATTAAAATATAGTTTTTTTGATGAGGTGTCACATTTGCAATTGGATAAAATTTTATTGTTGTAGGAATAATTTCAAGATAATTGCAAGGCTGATGTGGCGCTGATGTGACCGATTTACAATTGGGATGAAATTTCATTGTTATGGATGCTCTTAGAGATGGTTCTATAATATTTCTTTTGTAAAGATTGGTCTTTCTTATCCAAGTAGACAAAAAGACCATCCCATAAAATTTTAAATTACCCCTTTTCATTTATAAAATAGTTTTCAATTACATTCCTTTTTTGTTTACTTTTTTCTATATTTTTATTATACTTTTTATTCGATTACTGCAAATATACAACTAAAATTTATTTATGATTTTTACAAATTACATTATTGAGATTATGTTAAAATTTTCTAAACGATGTCAATATTAAATATTATTATCAGTTTTATCACCAAATTAGACAACAATTTGTGTGCAAATTTAATAAAATTACAATTTTGAACAATATATTAATTTGAATCTTTCTATTTGATTGTAAGATATTTAAGTTTTTTAATTGGTATTGTAATTTTGCAAAATTATAATATTAGATTGATACTTTATTTTATTTTTATCTTATTAAAACTTTTTTTACTCCAATTTATATTTGATTTTTAAACAGAAGAACTATATATTTATGTTTTAATTTTATTGGAATTAAGTTATTGCTTAAAAAGTTATTATATAACAATAAAGATTAAGGTAAAAAATATATAATTTGGTAAACGTAATAAATAAACTTTATAATAATTTATATATAAGGATATAAGCATAGATTAAAAAGGAAGGGGTGTAATTGAAAACTATTTTATAAATCAAAGAGGGTAATTTTAAACTTTATGGGAAGCCCTTTTTGTCTTTTTGGTCAACGAGACCCACTTTTACAAAAGTAAAATATTTGCTAAAATTTTATAATTTAGTATAAAAAATTAAAATCTTTAAAAAAATATATCTAATTTCAATAGCTACTTTATCATAACAATTTTAATATTTAATATATTTAGTAAAATATCATTTCTTGTTAAATAAACTCTCTATAAAGTTTTAGAATTTTCTTTAAATTTGGATATTCTCATCTCATCTCTCTTCTTTTCTCTATTTTAAAACATATTTGTTGAAGCAAAAAAAAATTCTTAAATGTTTAAAATGTTCTATTTGAGTATAGTTGTTAGAGATGCTTTAATAAATCCATTTTTGCAAAAAGTTTTTAAAACAAACTAATTTTTTCAAAACCCTCAAACAACCCAAATGAATATTGCAACTTTGCAAGAACAAGAAAAATGCCATGACTGTCGAACTAAATTTGTATGACAACACACACACACACATACGCATATAACCCATAAATTTTAAAATGTACAGAGACGCTTGAACATACATACCTTATTGCTAATTGTGAAAGAGATGCAACAAGAACATCCTTCCGATAAGTTGTGCCGTATGAGCTCTTCCTTATCGGAGTGATCTCCACTTTAATTCCCTCTGTTATGTCTATGAGGCTAGAAGTAGAAGATATTCTCCGACCATCATCAGTAGTCACTGAGCTTTCGGACGGAGCCACTTCACGACTGGCATCATTAGAGTACAAAAAACGAGCCCTTTTCTTAAATGGTTGTTTTTGTTCTTTTTCGGGTCGTTCCTGATAACTGACAGATCGTTTTGAATGTTCAGATCCTTCTGATCCATTCTCCTGCATCATCCTTGATACTTTTATGTATGAAAATATTTGAGGAGGGGTGGGCCACGGGTGGGGCGGGGTTGTGAAATGAACCCTCGAATGTGGTATTTAATGGTGTAGGAACTAAACGTGTATAGTTTAGTGATACATATATTTCCTTTAGAGATAAATATGAAAAATCTTTGCATAAAAACCGAGGCGGGATTAAATTTGTTCACATTTACTTTATTTTTCTGAAGGAAAAGACAAAATATCCCAACAAACTATAGATTATATATATGAATTGTAACGTAAATTGTAATACAATTTATGATCAATAAACAAATTAATGAGTTAATTAAAAAAAATATGAGTATTTAGAGATATTTTGTTTCACTAGATTTTGGGTTTCTTTGTTTTCTTACTTAGATTTTGAATATTTATTTGCTATGTGGAACTTGAAACATATGAAAGTAGTAATTTATATTTATCAATACAATTAAAGTGTTCAATTATCAATTTTATATATTAAAACGAAGAATTTAATTATTAATTGTATTAAATATTACTAATAACCTATACAAATATGAAGTGTTTGTTTCTACCACTTACTGGAAACTACTAAATTGAATAAACAATCATGTTTTTATTGTCTATATTTAGCTATCTTAGAACATCTCCAACAGCATTGCTAAAATAGAAAAAAAAAAAGGGTTTTTGTTTGCTATTCTTCTTCAACAGCATTGCTATCTTGATTGCTAAAATAGAGATTTTTGGAGAAATCTCTAAATATAGAGAATTCTCTATAATTCTCTAAATAGGAGAGAGAAATAATTATTTAATTCAATCCACCAATAACATAATTATTTTATCATTTTATATTAAGTTTTTCTTTTAAAGTGCATTGAGAATATAAATTAAAGAATATTATATTAATACAATTTGTGTTAAAATCTCTAAAATAGCAAAACTGTTGGAGATGAATGTAACATTTTTTAGAGATTTTAATTGTTGATTATCTATTTTGAAAAAATTATAGCAAAATTGTTGAAGATGCTCTTAAAAAAGCATTGCAACAAATTCTTTAAAACTTTTTCTAAATTAAAAAATGTAGAAGAAAGAGAGTAAAATTCTCTAAATTTGAAAAATTCTAAAAAGATAGTAACTTACAAAAGGAAATTATTTTTTATATATCAATGAAAATCTTTGGAATTAAATGTATAAAAGATAAAAATAATATTTTATAAAAGATTTAAATATTTTAATAATATAATTTAAATTGTAATCTCCAGAAATGGAGAGGCTCCAATATAAATTTTAAATTTTAGAGTTAATCATGGATTTGGTCCCTATGGTTTGTCAATCGTTATGAAAATGGTCCTTACAGATTAGGATTCGTCGTATGTAATTTTATAATTAATTGGATTCATGATGGTATTTTCTTCCTTTTTTTTGTCTTTACTCGAAGGACAATTTCGTAATAACAACATAATCACATGGTCCAAATCCGTAATTTTGTTTAAAAAATAAAAATCGTTAAATTTTTTATACTTTTAAGTGTATTAAATCAATTAATTATTATATTTTAATATAATTATTATATTTTAATATACATATACTAGTAATTATATTTTAAGTTTATTTTTATTAATATTTCTCTTTCGAAAAATATATATTATCCATATACACACACGTATATATACATACACACAATATATATATATATATATATATATATATATATATATATATATATATATATATATATATATATATATATATATATGTGTGTGTGTGTGTGATACAAATCAAATACAAATAATGTATTTGTTGCACCTCTTACAAATCAATGTGCATATGTGAACAATGTGTGCATAATCTGAGATGCATATGCATTATCCCATATGAATGTATGTCCATTATTAGAGGTGAGCATCGGTTGGGTCGGGCCCAAAAAACCCCAACCCGATCGGGTTTCGGGTGGACGGTACAGGCCCCGAAACCCGTCCAAAGTGTTGTTCGGGTTTCGGGTGGCGAGTCAGTTCGGGTTCGGGTGTACCGGTCGGGTTTAGCGGGTTTGGGTTTCTATGATTATCAACTTTATTTACACAAACAACAACTTCAGGAAACAAATTAAACACTAAAGACTTTAACAAGAAACTTTATAATTATAAACTAAACACTAAATGAGTAATTGGAGTTCAAATCAGTTCAAAGTTCAAACACAAATCTATAGTTATGACTTATGAGTTCTTAACAGAAACAAAGAAACTTACCTTCGGCCTTCAATGGTGAAATCTGAAATCCCCTTCTTCTATGGAATGGAGACACCGAGAGATCGATGGACACGAACACGATGGTCGGATGGACACGAACACGATGGTCGGATGGTGGCCGGTCAGATCAGTTTTCCGATTTAGGATTTTAGGGTTTAGTCGAAGTGGGTCAGCCGTCAGTGGGTGGAAGAGATGAGATGAACTGAGGAATGAAATCTGGATTCTATTTCTCAATACTGATTCTAATTAGAAAATAGAAATAATATTTAATATATTTATAAATTATATTTATGATTTATTTTTATTATATTAAAAATATATTTTTTTTAAAATCTTCGGGTTTCGGACGGGTTCGGGTTTGGGAAAACCCAACCCAAACCGAAGTACCCGACATATAAGATCGGGTTCAGACCATTGGGTTAATCGGGGTTTCGGGTGGCCAAATTTCGGGTTGATCGGGGTTCGGACCGGTCGGGTTAATCGGGTCGGTCGGGTTATGCTCACCCCTATCCATTATATGTATATTCTTGCACGTATGTATATGCATATGTATATATACATTGCTCACATATGCACACTGTGGTTTGTAAGGTGTGCAACAATGTAAGGTTTGCATTTTACGGAGCCCATCTTTCTCTCTCCCTATAGATATATGTATATATATATACATACATAGTGAGGTTCAACGGAACACCACATTCATTTGACATCAGAATTAGTTAAGTCAACAGATATTGTTAAGAGATAATCAACTTATCGCAACCATCAACACTATCCCTTAACTATGATGTGCGACGAAACCTTATATTGCGGATGTCTTCTGTGATGAGAAACAACTCCTTGTTCCGAGATAAACTTAGTGCCAAAGCATGTGTTGTGCGACAAACTTAATCATACAGTAAAAAAATCATTTGATCGAAACTTAATCATAAAACTTCCACAAACATTTGAACACTTTATGGATTTGATATCGAAATGTGTTTATAAACACAATTAACGGAACTCTTAACACTTAACTTGGATCAAATCACCAAATTTCACAAAAAAAAAATCAAGACCAGTAAGTACAGTACAGTTAAGTGGCGTTTGTTTGTTAAGAGGTGCTGAAGTCTGAAATCTGATTTCACTTCTGATTTTTAAGAGATAGTGCTGAAATCTGAAATCTGATTCAATTAGACTGTTTGTTTTTGTAAACTGACAAACGTCTGAATATATATAATTGTCTATTATATCTCTTTTGATGTTATTTCTTATAGCCTCCAATAAACCATCCATCAAAGCCAAATAATTTGCAACCAATTCATCTACAAAGCTCAAGTTTTTTCCACACTTGAATCACAAGAACCTTTTTCCACCCCCGATTCCCGAAATATCGCCACAAATCAAAATTAAAAAACCAAACCTGTAACAATCAAACTTAAACCCAACCAGCAACATTAACATCAAAATATTGACATTATCATTTTACAACTTTAAGAATATCAACTTACAACTTTGAGAGCATCAAGAACATCAGCAATATACAGATTTTTTCAAAATTCATGTTATACAAAAGTTGTGTAAATCAAATTCCTTAAATCCAAATTAAAACTATAATTTGAAACCAAAAAAGTTGAATAAGTAGAGACCCAAAAAAGCAACAGGTTCCAAATTCATGTTATACAAAAGTTGTGTAAACCAAAAACCTTAAATCCAAATTAAAATCCTAATTTTAAACCAAAACCGTTGAATAAAAAAGATACCCAAAAAAACATCAGGTTCCAAATTCATGTGTAAATCAAAAACCTTAAATCAAAAATTAAAACCCTAATTTTAAACCAAAAAAGCTGAATAAGAAGAGACCCAAAAAAGCATCTGCAACTCCGATGAGGGAAAGATGTGAGGGGATAAGGGGGAAGAAGCATCCATGGCTGTAGAAGTGAGGTCGAGTTTCTGCAACTCCGACGAGGGCAAGAAACATGAGGGAAAGAGGTGAGGGGAGAAGGGGGAAGGAGGAAGGAGGAGAAGAAGCATCCATGGTTGCAGAGGCGAGGTCAAGTTTCTGAAACTCCGATGAGGGAAAGAAGGGGGAAGAAGGAAAAGGGGCCGACGAGGGGGTTGTTCACGTCGCAAGAAATGGATGGAGGGGGGTGCCCCGGAGATGCTTGGGGAGAGAGAGGGGGTGGGGGTTCTTCACTATTGCAGAAAACATATCGAGTTGGGGATGAGGGAACTGGGATGGAGGTGATGAAGTTTGATGGAAGTGGTCTAAGCGAATTAGAGGTTTTTAAGGGGTTGTGTTATCACTTTTTGGTTTAGATGTTTTTAAGTGATAAGAGCATCTGAAAACTATAAAAAACCAAACAGTCTGAATATCAAAATATCTGATCGATTCAGACAAAAGTTCCTATTAAGTTCTGAAAACCTAAAAACAAAACTTAAAGTTGATTATGTGGCATTATGAAAAGCCTCCATTCACTTTTTTCTATTTTATTATAATTTTGAATTTTTTTCCTTAATAAACCACTCATTACTCTCAAATAACTTCTTGGCTTCCTCTTCCCTCACTCTCAATCTCCCTAACAATTAATAATTAATTTACTCTTCAATAAGTACATTCGGTTAGAGACAATCTCCATATAATATTTTTCTACCATGGAATTGAGAGCTACATCATAAATCTATATTCTTCTACATGACTAGAATTGGAGAGCCGGCGAAGGAGGTAGTCGTGGGGAGGGAGAGTTGCATCACAAAGGAGTTCGATTAAGAGGTAAAAAATTGAAATAACGACCGAAACATTGAGAGACATTTCTTCGGTTTGATAAGGAAGGTTTTTTATACTTATGTCTTCTAGGTTTTTTCCGTCTATGTTCCCTCTTTTCTCATAATTGTTTTTTTCCTTCTAAGCTAATATAATGTTAGTGCCTTAATTATCATGTTGTACCATGTAGAGGGACCAATTATGTAATTATCAAGTTACAAAGCATATAATGTAACTTTAGCCTAGATTTCATTTAGGTCATCCAATTGCTACACTCTCAAGTACACACACACTCTACATTCTCTATTGTACTTGGGATTGATCATCATTGATTAATATATATATGGATGGCCATCTGATTGGATTAATAGCTTGATTACTTGTTCTGGGATCACATATTGGAATAGTGATTTACGGATATTCTTTCGAAGTCACTCCCAAGACAGAGAAATCTCTTTGCGAGCGATTGATGAACTAAACACAACCGATTTCAGAGTGTCTCATAGTCACTCCTTGCAGGTCACTTATTTTTGGTTTGTTTCACACATTCTTTTTCGCTGTGTGCAATAACTTATGTGGGTAAAAGATCCTTCTAGAAGGAGATGCTTGTGGTAATGTTCCTTAAAACATTTAGTTATAATGTGTGTGTTTTGTTTTTTTGTAAAATAATTATAATCTATGAAATACATATGGTAAAACAGTTAGATGTTTTTGGTACTTTGTATTTCATAATGGTTATTTAATTGACAAATTCCGTTTATCTTAAATTAGTTACGTAATTTCTATAAAAATACGTCAATACATATGGTACATATATTAAAGTAAGAACTAATACATGGTTTAATGAGAAACTTTCAATCATTTTTATTATTTTTTCTTTATTTTTAATATAAAATCAACACCAAACCTATTCTTTTCTTGCTTTTTTATTTAAAAATTAGTATCAGTATATATACAACTATATATATATATATATATATATAGAGAGAGAGAGAGAAAGGTTCAAACGAGGAGCGTAACAATTTAAGAAAACGTGAGGAGCACCTCTCATGTACAAAATCACATGTGATTCACAACACAAGGACTAAAATCATATGTGATTACACGCGCGGTTTGTTACGCGGCTTGCGAAAGCGCGCGGCTTGTCCCGCGGTTTGTGTTGTGAATCACATATGATTTTGTACATGGACGGTGCTCCTCACGTTTTCTTAAATAGGTACGCTCCTCGTATGAACCCGCCTCTATATAGAGAAAGGTTCAAACGAGGAGCGTAACAATTTAAGAAAACGTGAGGAACACCTCCCATGTACAAAATCACATGTGATTCACAACACAAGGACTAAAATCATATGTGATTACACGCGCGGTTTGTTACGCGCTTTGCGAAAGCGCGCGGCTTGTCCCGCGGTTTGTGTTGTGAATCACATATGATTTTGTACATGGACGGTGCTCCTCACGTTTTCTTAAATAGGTACGCTCCTCGTATGAACCCGCCTCTCTATATATATATATATATTACAACATACTTTTTTTATTTACGTAACAATTAATTTATTAATATCAGTATATCATTACAAAAATGTTTAAAAGAATATATGTTCACATTTTTAGAAGCGTTTGATAATAACTTTTACTATTTTTAATCAATATCTTCCATTAACCGGTTAAAATACTTTACATTTTTTGATTTATTATAAATCAATATAACTCATTAATTGATCTAAATTTTCATACTCATTTTCTTTTAATTATTATGAATAAGTGTATACAAATGAAATACTTAATGAGAAGTTTAATACATTTTTATCGTATAAATGATAGAATAAATCAATTAAAACATATTACAATTAATATCACAATCAATAGTATAAATGAAATATTTATGACAATTAATTTTTATTTATTATATCACTATATAAATGAGATATTTTTATCTTACTTAGATTTGATTTTCCCTTACTAAATTTATTTCCAAATGATTATTTTAAGTAGTAAATTTTTTTTAAGTAGTGAACTTTTGCTTATCGTTAAAATATTTAGTGTTATGTCGACTTTTTACACTTATTTTTATACATATGAAACAATTAGAATTAAAATTAAAAACAATTTACTGTCTAAATAAATTGTGAAATTCTCGAAATATGTCCAACAACATGAAAGCTCATAGTCAAAGTACATATATATTATTACATATAAGTCATGTTATATAATTCTCTTATCTCAATATAATATTCTGACTTTTTGCAAGCATTTCTTTCGAACAAGTCATCCACAACGCTAACAGAACATTTGCGTATTATTTATTATAATATAACATTGTTACTCGCGAACTCATCCACATTTATTAGCTTCGCTTCTTGATTTGATATCTATTAAATATATGTTTTTTGTGTTTCATTTGAGAAATCAAGGTTTTAAGAAAACGTATCTATGATTTTGAATCATGTTTGAAACTATATGTAACATCCCAATTTTCATAACAGGCAAACAACCATAAATAAGCATTCGAATTACATAAAACCTTGTCTTTACATCATCAATAATTCATACTAAACAAAATTGACAGTGGAAGTCTCTAAATCCACAGCCGAGATTCTATCTATAGTCATCATTCAAAACCTTGGAGTCGCTATGAGCTCCACACCTTTCTTGGCTTCATCTAATTCTTACTAGAATTTCCCACTGTACGCTTACCTGAAAATGGTTTAGTTTTTGAAAAGCGAGGGTTAGACCAAAAGGTCTAGTGAATTCCCTCCATAAACATTTATCACAGTAAAAAGATCATTTCATAAAGGAAATACTTTCACATCTTTCTCATAACATCAACCAAGGTTAAACACGGGGTTCAGGGAATTGCATAAGCTACTCCGATCGGGGCCTAACGGACACCCTCTCGTCTACGCCGGAATCCAAATGGACTCCCCGTTCCTTCATGTAGGAGAAAACGAATTCCAACCTACAAGCTAACCTCCATATGCCCAAGGGATCAGAGATCCCAAGGTACCCTGGCCCCACCGTGCAACCGACTCCACATAGCATACACATACATTTGAAACCATATGCATGAAAACATTAAACATATTTCGTTCGGGTGTAAACATGTAAATCATGAAAGCATGCATAACTTTTATAAATCAATTCATGCTCGATAAAGGAACCATATTCAGTAAAAATGGTACGTCATAAAAAAGAGTGAGAGAACTCACCTTTGATTATCGTAGAGCGTACTTCTTATATACCTCCCAGCTAAACCATTCGAACACCTAAGGGCATTAGATTCAGATAAAATTAAACGGTTCAAACCTACTGTCCGGATACCCCTTCCCGGACACAACACTTTTCCGGATACAACACATTTCCGGACACTAGACATATCCGGGCACAACATTTTTCCGGACACTAGACTTATCCGGACGCAACACTTTTCCGGACACTAGACTTATCCGGACACAACACTTTTCCGGACACTGGACTTATCCGGAGACTTCAGCTACCCGGATACTAAGAAACACCCGGACATCCTCACGGGGCATTTACCCGGACACCTGCAACATATCCAGACACCACCGAACACTGGTGTCCGGAAAACACTGCTGTTCGAATTTTAACAAGTCCAAAACTGATTTATACTCCGATTTAACCATTAAGTCGATTAGATATCTACAAGGGTTCATCCACCAACCTCAAATACTCATTTAACCCATTTATAAACTTCTAAATCGGTTTAACAAGACAAAAACCCTTAAAACCCATTTATAAGGAAAAGAGGTGAAAACTCAAAGAATCACTACAACAAATCCCAAGGATCCAAAACCAGTAGAGATCGAACACAAGAATAAACGAGGAATAAGGGTTACCTTACTGATTTCTTCTTTGATTCCTCTATGATTCTTCACCCTCTTGCTTTCTTCCCAAAAACCTCCTTCTTCTCCCTTTTCTCTCTTAATCGCCAACCTCACACCAACAATACTGATTTTAGGAAATGGAGGCTGCCCTAGAAGTTTGTGCATTTATATACCTTCATCAAATGACAGAAATGGCCCCTTAACTTAACTTTCGTTTCTTATATTTTGACCACCAAACTCCAAGACTCACTAGGATTTTGGGTCGTTACAACACTCCCCCCTTAAAAGAATTCCGTCCCCGGAATTCCTCATTGGAAAGAAAAACGCGGGTATCTTGTCCATACCAAAACTGACCCTTCCCCAAGGTAATGACGCTTCTGACTCAGTCAACCACCTCAATAGTTTCGAAACACGGAACATTGGTTGCATCCCTTTTATTTCTTACGGTACTCTAACTCGTAGGCTACTGTTCCTACTCGATCGGACTTGACAACAGAAGATTAACTAAGGCTCCTCAAGCATCTATACTTCCTTTAAGGGGGAACTTGGCTAAATCCTCCGCCATCACCCGAGATTCATTTACCAAGAGACCAACCCACACTTGACAGCTTGGCACCAGGTCAACCGTGTACACCTCGACAACTCACAACCCAGAGTTCCTTCATCGTATCCCAACTCTCAACCCTGTGCCACCCAACAATTGTCTATGCAGATAACATTTCCCAATCTCGGGCCACCTAGACCATAGTTCGTCAACCATCTCTCATATCCTCACCACTTCACCACTCCATACTTATATGTAACTAAGAGTAGGAACCTCCAACCCATTGCTGAAGTGTCCACCTACTCGAATTAAACTTATCCTGAAACACAACCATTCCTCGCTAATTGCCATGTTCGTTCAATCATAAAAAAAAACATAAATCCGGTTATCCTCGCCCAACTGGGAGGAGTAACCATGATCACACCATACTATTCTCACTAGCTTAATCACTACACGACCAATTCGTTTAAACATTTCTCACAACGTCACTAACTTAATTCATTCAGTTGTCTCATCCACTTCTTTCCTGTACAAAATCAAACACAATTTCCTTCCTCAATACTCTTTCCAACGGTTCGCACGCTTATCAATGACAATCTACACAACACTGCACCTTTCGGCATCACCGTCAGGTTTACTACTTCCAACTTACTCACTTATTCCAACATACTATCTTCACCTCCCCACGTTAGCGTGGATCATTGCCCACCGAGCATTATTTGACCCTCTCTCCCGACCTTTCCACATGCTGGTATCGCTTTCTCAATACTCACATAACCAAACAGTTGCACCAAGATCTTATCTTAAGGCATTCAACCAAGCCGTCTTGAAACTAGACCAGTGTTCGACGTCACTACTCATTCTTTAATCTCCAACTTTTACCTTCTCAGACATTTCTTTCACACATAAGCAACAATTCACATCTATCCTACCACATTTTGACTAACACAACCCTCATCCTCTTTAAAACTTCCAATGACCCCAAAGTATGCTTCTTAATAACGTCCCCTATTCACTCTAATAATCCACCCCCTTGGATTCCCTATTACAAACGGATCTATTAATTCTGGAACACCCCGAAACTCGGGTTCCACAATTCTTTCGATTAATCACCAAGATCATAAAATCAGATAGATATATATATACAGTCATCCCGGCTTTCTTACTTAGATTTACCTTAAATAATTCTTTAACAATCGGTGTTTTAATCTCAACAACACTTCCCCAAGAATTCTCGGTAGAATTGTAACACATCCTGTATTAACAAATGAATGTCATTATTTAACAAATCTATAAAATTTTAAACAACCAGCCAAAGGCTTATACCTCTATCATGACTTTTCAAATTAACTAATGATCATACTATCACTCCGACCCACAATCATCCTCATGTCATTCTTTAAACATAACCAAAATTTCCAACCATTTCCTTCTAGGATCATTCCCTCACGCATAAGAAGCAATTTTCATTCTTTAGCGATTTCTCATCTACTATACTACAGCTTGACTAACCTATTCATCATCTTCTTTAAACTTACTCTGCCTTCAAGAATATACTTACTTAACAACATACACAACCACAAAGCTTGGTCTCCCAGCTGGGCAATCACCCATTTCTGCCCCCGGCATTCCATCCCGATAACAGTCAAAATAAACACCAACTTACAAACCACGTACTTCAACAACTAGGATTGCAAAACGTACACTCTATCCGAAATCCCGAAAGGACTTCCTCCTAATCCTTCATCTTTCTAACATTGCCTTACTACATCATCGGCTGACACAGAAATCTTGACAAATACTGTCACTACACATCCGTACACTCTTTGCCCATAACATCACACTGCAGACCAGATCTCTCATGATCATCCATACACAGTTTAAACTCGCCCTCAAAGTTACCCGCATGAAATCGAGCCTATCTCGCTACTTAGTCCTTTCGCAACTTGCTGACTATAACTCACGAGTTCTCAATTAGCTCAAACACAGACATTCTAGCTAGCTCTTTACGATTCGAGCTTTTACGTAAGCTGGATACAGTCCCTCACTAAACGATAAAGTCTACACACTCGCTTCGCTCGCGCTACTTACCTCATCATTCTATGAACCCTCCATACTTCACAAATAGAATGCTTATTCAAAACAATTTCTCTTACTAATTTAACACCTCTACAAGATGTTCTATCAACTTACACTCATCTGGTTTGAGTCTTCGGCCTCGGCCAACATACACCGTTGCCGACTTCAACAACAAAAGACACTCTTAACTACTTCCTTATCCTATCCTTTAACATGAGTTCCTTACGGGACCTATTCCTCCCTACACATCATAGTTAACTTTATAATCCGTCGCCCCTATTTCGAAACTTACTCATGTAACATCAATATTACAAGCTCCCTTCGAAACTCATGGCCCACACCGTGGACCTTTCATCCCTGCCTCACAACACTACTCATAAAGAGTTGCTAAGACCAATACCTTGATGACTCCTAGTCCTTCCTCCGGACACCATCGCCCCTCGGCGACTGTGTTCTCAGTCACCGAACAAAGGTACAGACCCTCGTACACCTGACACTAAAATCCATTCCCGACTCTTCCAAGGTCCAACTCCCCCCTTAAACACAAATACCAAAACTACTTACGTTCTCCCTTGACTTGACCAACGCCTCTCCGCTCTCGGAGTTCTTCCTTAGCTTAAGACGTAATACTCTACGACCTAGTAGGTTCATAGCCTTCATGCATGACAATAAATCTTTTCGTACATTTCATCATTTTAACTAAACAACGTTTGGAAAACACTTGGGTACACATGACCCCATCACTCTTATAACTTCAACGCCCTGCACCACGATTCGAGAATCGTTTGCATACATCTTTCCGTGAACCTTAATCTTACTCAATTCCGAACGATGTTATTACGGCAGTAATACGTTGAATGAAAATCCTTTCATACGACACAATCTCGAAACAAATTACTGACACCAAGTAAACCAGTCGGTTCTCACACTCTTTTATAAGATATCAATCGGTTAAAATTCATTTGATTGTAAAAGTTTTGCTGGCACACGTCTTCTCGACCTTTTGTAATGATTTAACTTATCATGAAAAGTGTGAAATACTTTGCAACCGTTAGGCTCAAAATTTCATTGTGCAATGTGAATGAAATCACCTTTTCTTTAAACATACGCTTGCACATTCTGACTCATTTTCGATCAAAATTGATATTTACACGTTTAATTTAAATCGTGAAAATTTCCGTGTTATATTTAAGAAAGCTATGCATGAAACTCCACTTGCAATTGAAGGCTACTCACCCTAGCAAGGTCAACCGCTTTACCCACGCAACTTATCCTTGACACTCTTCCTTCGACCAAGGGTCGCCCCCTCGGTCAAGCACTAACTTGATGTACATGCGTTCCACATCTCACTTACTCAACCATGTCACACTATTTTCGCTTTGATCGACTGTCTCACCTTCTACTTCTACATGCTTTCAATTCACTATAAGTACCTTATTCCCTTTATCCTGCCAATGAAAAGCTAGACTAACCAAGTCAGGGCTCCATTGATACTTTCAAGGTTTTGACACTGTTCGATCTTACCCTCCCAACTGATCTATCCCATGGTTTCCATAACTAGGACTCTCCCGAAATTGGAGTCTTACTCAAACTCAAACTCAAACATTCATCCTCTATGAATCCACGAAGAGCTACCTCTAGACGACTCATAACATTCTTTACAACGTTTCTTCTCTACGATGTCTACATACATCACATCATAATGACTCTTACACGACACTTCCCCAAACAATGGAGCTCGGTCTATCCCTCAGGGATCTTGCTGACCTATTCCTCAACGTTCTCCCAGCCATAGCGCTAAATTGAAAGAAACCGATAGTTAATCCTTGCTAGACGTGACACAACAAATTTGCTATAAGTAAGGTATTGTAAGCACACACATGTACCTGTAAGTTCGTAATTACACTGGCCAGGTGTAATCCCAAACTTACCTTACACGTTTGTCCTTGGCACCTTATTCCTAAGCGCATTTATAGTGATCGTTCCTAGAGGCAATCCTATGTCTCGGCTGTGTTTCTCATCTTACAGTTTAAGTTTAGGCCCGAATGGTCACCTAAATCCCTTAAACTATGGCTCTGATACCATTTGTAACATCCCAATTTTCATAACAGGCAAACAACCATAAATAAGCATTCGAATTACATAAAACCTTGTCTTTACATCATGAATAATTCATACTAAACAAAATTGACAGTGGAAGTCTCTAAATCCACAGCCGAGATTCTATCTATAGTCATCATTCAAAACCTTGGAGTCACTATGAGCTCCACACCTTTCTTGGCTTCATCTAATTCTTACTAGAATTTCCCACTGTACGCTTACCTGAAAATGGTTTAGTTTTTGAAAAGCGAGGGTTAGACCAAAAGGTCTAGTGAATTCCCTCCATAAACATTTATCACAGTAAAAAGATCATTTCATAAAGGAAATACTTTCACATCTTTCTCATAACATCAACCAAGGTTAAACACGGGGTTCAGGGAATTGCATAAGCTACTCCGATCGGGGCCTAACGGACACCCTCTCGTCTACGCCGGAATCCAAATGGACTCCCCGTTCCTTCATGTAGGAGAAAACGAATTCCAACCTACAAGCTAACCTCCATATGCCCAAGGGATCAGAGATCCCAAGGTACCCTGGCCCCACCGTGCAACCGACTCCACATAGCATACACATACATTTGAAACCATATGCATGAAAACATTAAACATCTTTCGTTCGGGTGTAAACATGTAAATCATGAAAGCATGCATAACTTTTATAAATCAATTCATGCTCGATAAAGGAACCATATTCAGTAAAAATGGTACATCATAAAAAGGAGTGAGAGAACTCACCTTTGATTATCGTAGAGCGTACTTCTTATATACCTCCCAGCTAAACCAGTCGAACACCTAAGGGCATTAGATTCGGATAAGATTAAACGGTTCAAACCTACTGTCCGGATACCCCTTCCCGGACACAACACTTTTCCGGATACAACACATTTCCGGACACTAGACATATCCGGGCACAACACTTTTCCGGACACTAGACTTATCCGGACGCAACACTTTTCCGGACACTAGACTTATCCGGACACAACACTTTTCCGGACACTAAACTTATCCTGACACAACACTTTTTCGGACACTGGACTTATCCGGAGACTTCAGCTACCCGGATACTAAGAAACACCCGGACATCCTCACGGGGCACTTACCCGGACACCTGCAACATATCCGGACACCACCGAACACTGGTGTCCGGAAAACACTGCTGTTCGAATTTTAACAAGTCCAAAACTGATTTATACTCCGATTTAACCATTAAGTCGATTAGATATCTACAAGGGTTCATCCACCAACCTCAAATACTCATTTAATCCATTTATAAACTTCTAAATCGGTTTAACAAGACAAAACCCCTTAAAACCCATTTAGAAGGAAAAGAGGTGAAAACTCAAAGAATCACTACAACAAATCCCAATGATCCAAAACCAGTAGAGATCGAACACAAGAATAAACGAGGAATAAGGGTTACCTTACTGATTTCTTCTTTGATTCCTCTATGATTCTTCACCCTCTTGCTTTCTTCCCAAAAACCTCCTTCTTCTCCCTTTTCTCTCTTAATCGCCAACCTCACACCAACAATACTGATTTTAGGGAATGGAGGCTGCCCTAGAAGTTTGTGCATTTATATACCTTCATCAAATGACAGAAATGGCCCCTTAACTTAACTTTCGTTTCTTATATTTTGACCACCAAACTCCAAGACTCACTAGGATTTTGGGTCGTTACACTATATTGCTTCGAACAACTTGAGGTAACTTCTTCGAATATGTTAAAATGGCGTTTTTTCAAAGTACTTCTATTATGTATTTATAAAAAATCTCTATATATCAAATGTTACATGTAACTTTTCAAGGCATATTATAGTATACAATATATGCTAATTAACTGACATATTACGGAACAGTAAGGGATCCATATGAGAGGGATAAAGGTTGTTCCGATCCTTCCACGAAAAAATCAATTAAGATATATTGTTTGGAATGTGCATATCCAAATCAAATAGTTTTGAAGCCACTTTTTAAAAGCTAACTTGAAAAAATATACACCCAATTTCATTATTATTAATAATACATTTTAAAGCAGATTTTGATCACCGCGCAACGCGCGGTGAAAAACACTAGTTATGGAATAAAAACAATTGAGATCAAAGTTATGAAGATAAATGAATCAAATAGACTCCAAATTAGATCAAAATATCTTCAAATCAAAAAAATCTTTAAGAACACACACACACACTCTACTTTTTGGAAAACATCAAGAAACTTCAAATTCCTTCAAATTTATTCAACTTTCTTCACGATTGTTGTTCTAAATCAAATTTGTATCTACTCTGATACCAATTGTTATTTCTAGATTCAAGTTTTTAAATCAAAATCAAGATCAAGAAACAAGAATGTCATATGTATTTCTAGAGAGAGATTTTTTTACAATGGAGCAAACACAAAGCTTTATATACTCAAGGAAAGTCACACCTTGCTTCTTAAGGCATATACACAAAATATTGCAATTATGTCCCTCTAAATCTTGAATAGAACAAATTAGCTCTAACAGTTAATTACAAGTTGTTTCACAATGACATGGGACTGAAATAGAGACATTATTAGAAGAGACATTTCATTAAACACTTTGTGATGTAGAGCGCCTCGCAACCCGGTACGAAGAACAAATGGACCAAGCGAAACGAAACCGCAACAACTGGGACTTATGCGGTTTAGCGCGCGACTTGCAACCCGCGGCATAAACCGCGTAACCCTCTGGAGGAGTAATCGAACAGAGACATCCGCGGCTTCTCCCGTGGCTTATAACCCGCGGCCTAAACCACGCGGTTCCTCCAGAAGGCCCTATCAGCTATTTCCTTTTTTATTGCTTTCTAGTTATGTTCCAATAAGGGTGATACCAATAATAGTTTCCTTAATTATCTTGTCTAGCTTAGTATAAATAGGCTTATTAGGTTTCATTGTTTCTCAATCCAGTTTATCAATTAATACCAGTTCTTGACATTCAAGACTTTTAGCTACTTTCCGGGTTTACGTTTGTAAACTTGCTACTTTCAAAGCTCGACGCTTGTCGATCCGTTCCACGCATAATCCTACTGCGTCAGTTGGTATCAGAGCACAGACTTACCTGTCTCTTCACCTTCAAGATGGCAGACCAACCACCACCGGTTACGAGAGCAGAATTTGAAAGGTTAGAAGCGGTTGTTACCGCACTAACAACCGCAGTCACCGCCCAGCTCAACGTCAACAACAACACCCACCCAAGACGAGACAAGTACGAGGGCCGTCATCGACCCCAACCCGGTGGCCGACGTCACCCGGTCACCAGTTCTAGTTCCGACTCCGAATCCGACGGAGATGTGGAACCGCCACGGAGAGACCCCGATTACCGAATGAAGGCCGATATTCCCTACTTCTATGGGAATATGGGTGTTGAAGAATTTTTGGATTGGCAAATCGAAGTCGACCGTTTCTTCGACATCATGGAAATCCCTGAACACAAACAAGTCAAGATGGTAGCTTTTCGCCTGAAAAGCACCGCAGCCGTGTGGTGGGATAAGTTGATAGCCCAACGGCAACGACAACGGAAAGGTCCGGTACGTTCATGGAGAAGAGTGAAACAACTTATGGCCGAGCGATTCCTACCGGAAGACTACGAGCAAATCTTGTACAAGATGTACTTGGATTGCTCCCAAGGATCGAGAACCGTAGCCGAATACACCACTGATTTCATTCGCCTCTCCGAACGGAATGAGATCGGCGAAACCGAAGGCCAAAGAGTTGCACGCTACATTAACAGCCTCAAAGGTTCGATACAAGATAAAATCGGACTTCAAACCGTTTGGACAGTAACGGAAGCATCAAGCCTAGCCATGAAGGCCGAGCTAATGGAGAAAACCACTCGAGCCTCATCCTATCGCCGTTACACCACACCGACTCCCACCGAAGCCACCAATTCCGCATCTGATAAAGGAAAAGGTATCGCATCGAGTTCATCCGCTCGCGACACCAATCCACCACGAAACTCTACCGGGTCCCAAAGCAAACCCGACACACCAAAACCATCCAACCCCTATGCCAAACCGACGGGATCTAAATGTTACCGTTGTGGCCAACCGGGCCATAGATCCAATGAGTGCTCCAACCGAAGAACAGTCGGTCTCGTAGATGAAGACGAAGGCGAAGAGGAAGACGAGTATAAAGGAGTTGACTTTGCGGAAGAAGAATCCGAAGAAAGGGTAAACATCGTACTCCAAAGGGTCCTTCTCTCTCCAAAGGAAGAAGGCCAAAGGAAGAACCTTTTCCGCACCTATTGCTCCATCAACAAAAAAGTTTGCAACTTGATTGTGGACAACGGGAGCTGCGAGAATCTGGTGTCCAAAAAGCTAGTAGATTACCTTGATCTACCAACCCAACCGCATGACGCCCCCTATTCCCTCGGGTGGGTAAAGAAAGGGCCGCAAGCTCGTGTGACTCAAGCGTGCAAAGTGCCTCTCTCCATAGGCAAATACTACAAAGAAGATGTCCTTTGCGACGTCCTCGACATGGACGCTTGCCACATCTTACTCGGTCGACCATGGCAATACGACAACGACGTTACCTACAAAGGAAGGGACAACGTGATGATATTCCGCTGGGGCGACCGTAAAATCGCCATGTCACCCGTGGCTAGCTTTCACAAGGCCCCGGAAAAGAAAGGTGATAACGTCCTAATCATCACCTCTGACGAACAACTCCTTGAGAACGACTTCAAGGAGACCCAACTCTTCTGTCCCATAGTCGTGAAAGGCTTAATGAGCGCCGAAAAGATCAACGAAGAAATCCTGGAAGAAGTCAACGAGATACTTAAAGACTTCACGGAGCTAATCTCCGACGACCTCCCACCGGAACTACCGCCTATGAGAGATATCCAACATCAAATAGACCTAATCGGGTGCAAATTTGCCAAACCTTCCTCACTACCGCATGAGCCCCAAAGAAAACGAAATCTTAAGGGAACAAGTTGAAGATCTATTAAGAAAAGGGTTTATCCGCGAAAGCCTAAGCCCTTGTGCAGTCCCCGTTTTTCTTGTGCCAAAGAAAGGTAATCAATGGCGAATGTGCATTGACAGTCGCGCCATCAATAAAATCACCATCAAGTACCGATTCCCCATTCCCCGCTTGGAAGATATGTTAGACGAACTAGCCAGCTCAAAGTTATTCTCAAAAATCGACCTTCGCAGCGGCTATCATCAAATCCGAATCCGACCCGGCGACGAATGGAAAACCGCATTCAAAACACCATTCGGGCTTTATGAATGGTTAGTCATGTCATTCGGAACTTCTAACGCACCTAGCACGTTTATGAGGACAATGAACCAAGGCCTCCGCCCGTTCATCGGCTCGTTTGTAGTAGTATACTTCGACGATATACTCATCTATAGCCGAAACAAAGCGGACCACCTCACTCATCTCCACCAAATCTTGACCGTGCTCCAAGAAAACAAGCTCTATGTCAACCTCAAGAAGTGTACTTTCTGCACCAACAAGCTCCTATTTCTAGGATTCATTGTTGGAGAATCCGGTATAGAGGTAGACGAAGACAAGGTCCGTGCGATAAAAGAATGGCTGACTCCCAAAACCGTGTCCGATGTTCGAAGCTTCCACGGTTTGGCAACATTCTACCGGCGGTTCGTGAGAGATTTCAGCACCATCACCGCACCAATGACCGAATGTCTGAAAAAGGAAAGTTCCAATGGGGACTCGACCAAGACAAAAGCTTCACCGAGATCAAACACAAGTTAAGCTCCGCACCGATACTCGCCCTACCCGACTTTGACAAGGTATTTGAAGTTGAATGCGATGCAAGCGGTATAGGAGTAGGAGCTGTCCTCTCCCAAGAAAAGCGTCCCATCGCCTTCTTTAGCGAGAAACTAAGTGATGCTCGTCAAAAGTGGAGCACCTATGATCAAGAGTTCTACGCCGTCTTCCGAGCTTTAAAACAATGGGAGCATTATCTCGTGTAGAAAGAATTCGTCCTCTTTACCGACCATCAAGCCCTCAAGTTCATCAATAGGCAAAAGACGGTAAGCAAAATGCACGCACGATGGGTAAGCTACCTCCAGAAATTTCCCTTCGTCATCAAGCACAAATCCGGAGTCCTCAATCGAGTGGCCGATGCCTTGAGTAGACGCGCCACACTTATGATCACGCTAGCCCATGAGATAGTCGGATTTGAGGTCCTAAAGGATCAATACGAAGAAGATGTTGATTTCCAGGATATTTGGAATAAATGCAACACGGGCACACCGATGGAAGACTAATACATCCACGACGGCTACCTCTTCAAAGGTAACCAACTTTGCCTCCCTAACTCTTCTCTTCGTGAAAAACTTATCCGAGATTTACATGAAGGAGGATTAAGCGGCCATCTCGGCCACGACAAAACCATCACGAGTGTCCTCGACCGCTATCATTGGCCGCACCTAAAACGAGATGTGGGGGCAATTGTTCGCAAATGCTATGTTTGCCAAGTGGCAAAAGGCCAATCCCAAAACACCGGTCTCTACTTACCATTACCGGTTCCCGATGACATTTGGAAAGATCTATCAATGGATTTCGTCTTGGGACTACCCCGCACTCAACGCGGAGTCGACTCTATTTTTGTAGTAGTCGACCGTTTCTCCAAGATGACACACTTTATTGCTTGCAAAAAGACAGCCGACGCAAGCAACATTGCCAAACTATTCTTCAAAGAAGTAGTCCGTCTAAATGGGGTTCCGAAGACCATTACTTCTGATCGTGACACCAAGTTCTTAAGCCACTTCTGGATTACCCTTCGGCGCCTATTCGGAACCACACTCAACAAAAGCAGCACCGCTCACCCCCAATCGGATGGCCAAACCGAGGTAACTAATCGCACCTTAGGCAACATGCTTCGAAGTGTTTGTGGAGACAAGCCTAAACAATGGGACCTTGCTCTCCCACAAATCGAATTCGCCTATAACAGCGATTCCCACACGGCAACGGGCTGCTCGCCATTTTCCTTGGTCTATACATCGATTACCAAACATGTCGTCGACTTAGTCAAACTCCCACAACCCTTCGGGTACTAGCCTCGCCGCCAAAAATATGGCTAAGGATTTCCAAACCATCAAAAAAAAGGTCAAAGCCAGACTTGAACTCACGGGCACAAAGAACAAAACCGCCGCCGACTTGCACCGCCGCCGCAAAACTTTCGAGGTAGGCGATGACGTCATGGTTTTCTTGCGTAAAGAACGTTTTCCCGTTGGAACTTACAAAAAGCTACAACCTCGGAAGTATGGTCCATTCAAAGTTTCACGGAAAATTAACGACAATGCCTACGTAGTCACACTCCCCGACTCTTTCCATATCTCGAACACCTTCAACGTCGCGGATATTTATGACTACCACCCGGATGATGCATCTTTTTCTGATGAGAACTCGGGGTCGAGTTCTTCGGAAGTGGAGGATACTGATGTAGAGCGCCTCGCAACCCGGTACGAAGAACAAATGGACCAAGCGAAACGAAACCGCAACAACAGGGACTTACGCGGTTTAGCGCGTGACTTGCAACCCGCGGCATAAACCGCGTAACCCTCTGGAGGTGTAATCGAACAGAGACATCCGCGGCTTCTCCCACGGCTTATAACCCGCGGCCTAAACCGCGCGGTTCCTCCAGAAGGCCCTATCAGCTATTTCCTTTTTTATTGCTTTCTAGTTATGTTCCAATAAGGGTTCTTTCTATTAGAGATTGATACCAATAATAGTTTCCTTAATTATCTTGTCTAGCTTAGTATAAATAGGCTTATTAGGTTTCATTGTTTCTCAATTCAGTTTATCAATTAATATCAGTTCTTGACATTCAAGACTTTTAGCTACTTTCCGGGTTTACGTTTGTAAACTTGCTACTTTCAAAGCTCGACGCTTGTCGATCCGTTCCACGCATAATCCTACTGCGTCACTTTGTAGACATGATTTAAACATGGTTAACTATAAGTTATTCACACCATGATATCGACAGGTCTAGAAGATGAACGATGCAGATGAATAGATGTAAAAACAGCAAAACAATGAAGATGAAGAACGATGAAAAGGCAGTTGGTGGGTTTAGAAAATGAACCAGAAAGTTTTGATTGTATAAATGTTCTTCATCGAGCTTTCAAGTAATTAAATTGCATTTCGGAGTTCAATGAACTAAATGTGAAAAATATTACATTTGATTATGATTCTTGGAATTAAAGCTTCTTCACCGTCATTCCTCGTTCATTTTCTATCATCGATCGTGAAATTTCCTTCCGAATTAAAGCTCAACAATGAGGTGAAGATGAAAAAAAATGCAGTTGAAATAATTTTTTGATTTCCACTTTAAATTCGTTTTAATTATGAAATCTTATCTAGAATGTTATGCATACCCTTTCAATCTCCTTGCATTTCGACAAAAATACCTTTATTTTAGCTTTTATCACAAATATGTGTTTTTTCTTTTGTTAATGACCATTATTTTAAATCAATCTATAAATTAGATTAGTACTCAAGGTTCTCAATTTTTTTGGGTCTTCATATAATTTGACCATATATTATAAACTTCTCTCCAATTAACTATTTAATTTCAGATTCAAAGTTTCGATGGATTTTCGACGGATTGAAATTTAATACTTTTAAAATTTTCAACAGAAATAAAAATATATATGGGTATTAATTTTTTGGATATAGTTCATCGGATTTTTGACGGACTGTTGACGGATTTTCGACATATTTAAGAAAAATAGAAATTTTATATTTTCTTGAAAATGTTTTCGATGATCCATCAATAAACAAATATTTCATCGATTATCCAACGAAAAGCCGCCGAAAATTTTGGACAGATTTTCGACGGAATCGGTGCTGTAAAAAATCCATCTAAAATTTAAGAATACTTTTATTATTATCTGACGACTTTTTCCGTCGAAAATTTTATTCGATCTGATATACGTAGTATAGTATTCTAGTAGTGATTGTCATTCGAAACGGGGAAGGGGGCTGCCTGAGGTGATGGAGGTCACGAAGGGGAAGGGGAAGGGGGTGAAGGCTGACGGGAATGATGCATTATATATATATATATATAGGTTCAGGAAAAAATGTAAAAAATGTAAAAAATGAAAAACTGAGGAGCACCATAATAAGTGTTTATCTGGATGGTATGCAGATGTCCATTCAAGTAATTTGTAACATGCACATATGCATAATCCATAAAACCAAAAACAACTTTAATTACTTGTATGCATATTTGAATAACTGTTTGTGCCATTACTAGCACCTTGTATCAAGTAGAGGGTCCTCTATGAAACTTTCCTTTTTTACACTATATATGGTTTTTGCCTTGTAATCTTTTTGGTGTGTCATTCCCATTCCCAAGTGCATTGTACACTTTTCTCTTTTTTTTGGATAAGGTTCATCTAGGCTTTGCCTAGACTACATCCTTGGCAATTTGGAAACAAACAAACAAAACGGCCGTCTGAGACTAAGCCTGGCCACAGAATGCTGACGCCTGGACTCGAACCCGGGGTGGATGAGATATTCCACCACATCCCCAAGCCCTTGCCAACACGCCACCACCCTTGTGGTTTGTACACTTTTCTCTTCATTTCATCATCTTTGTACTTAGTGCGATTTATGCTTAATGAGAGGGATGACAACTTGATCTTCATTGTGATATATTGAATGCTTGTTCTGAAATCACAATTGGTATCAGAGCATAACAATTCATTCTGATCCAGATTTGTTCTTCATGAGATTTGAGCTTCATTGAGTTTTCTTCATTTTCTATCTTTTTGATTGATTTTGGTCATTTGAGTTCTTCAAATGGACCAGAATTGATCAGGGATTGTTTGGTAAGTGTTCCTACGTGAATTGATTCCGCAAATTCACTAGAATCCAATCCAGAATCGATAGAATTAGCATTTTCGTGAAAAAGTGACTTTGGTACTGTTTTTAGATCGAATTTCCTGTTTCTGAGTGTTTTCGGACAAAGTTGCTTGTATTAAAAGTGTTCAGAATTATCTCACGCACCTACGTACCAATTTTCAGATCGATTGGACTTGATTTGAGAATTTTACTTAGGATTGATCTGATTACATTGTTATCGCACGAGTGAGAGTTCATCATTATCGAACGACATTTGTTCTTTGTTATCGCACAAGTTTCATTGCAAGGTCTTTAATCGCACAAAGTATCGTACGACAAAGCTTTTTATCTCACTCGTTGCCTGTGATAAAGTCATTTTATTGCGTCCTTCTTCATGTGAACAATATTTTATCGCACCGCTCTTGTGCGATTAACCTGAACTTTCTTTTATCGCGTGGTTGTGTATGCGATAAACTTTCATCGCAAGGAGTGTATGCGATTACCCTGAGATAACCTTTATCATGTTGTATAGTGTGCAATAATCGGTGTTGTGCGATAAAACAATATCTGATTTGAATTTTTTAGTCTGATCAGAAGGTTGCTAAACGATCATAAACAAGTATTCTCACAATGACGACGAGGGATATGTTAATGATAGGGTCTAAAGATAAACCTTCTGTTTTGTTCCCGAAAGAGTTTAAAATCTGGAAGGATAGATTTCTAGATTATGTTGAAAGACAGGAGAACGGTGATTTTATTCTTGACTCTCTGAAAAATGGAAAGATGGGTGAAGTATATGTGACTGAACCAACTGGAAGAGCTCTTGTTGATCCTAAGAACTATTCAGGTGATGAGCATAAAAGGTATAATGCTGACAAAACATCTAGGTCACTAGTGATGCAGGCATTGACTAACGAGATCTACATAAAAGTTGACAGTCTTAATGCAACCGGAAAAGGGATGTTTGATGAGTTAATTAAGCTATATCAGGGCTCCGATGTGGAAAATCAGATGAGAACTTCGAATGTGATAAATAAATACGAGAACTTCAAGCAAAGGGAAGGAGAAACACTTGATAACACCTATAACTGCTTCACAACCATTTTAAATGAACCGAATAGGTATAAGATTCAGAAAAGCATAATCGAAAACAATGTGAAAATTTTAAGTGTGCTCCAACCTGAATGGAAGAAGTATACTCACCTGAATGTTTGAGACACTTAAGCAAGATGAGGATGAAACTGAGGAGAAAAGAGAAAAGAAGAAGAGAAAGAAAAGAAGGAGAAAAAAGATAAGAAAGGAGAAAAGACTGAAAAGAAGAAGAAGAACTTGAAAGTGATCTAATTGCTTTAATGTCAAGCAAATCTGGGAAGTATACCGAGAAGAGTAAGATTGTTGAGTTAGAAGATGATGGTGTGTACAGTGATGATTTAGATGAGGTTGGGATCTTAAAACAGGCCGTGATCCTTCTGACAAAGGCTTTTTAGAAGAGGTTTGTGAAAAAGACTGGGTCCAACAACCAACGATACTCCTCGGGATCTAGGAATTTTGAGCATAAGGATCACATAGAATCTAGGAAGAGATTTGATGAAAAGAAATATGAGGTAAAGAAGATTGAGGATAGGAAGTTTGTTGATAAGAATGGTGAAGAGCAGAAGTGTTACAACTGTGGGAAATCCGGACATTACGCCAAGGAGTGCTGGAAACCGAAGGTACGAGACTCAGACTACTATAAGAACAAGATGTTGCTAGCAAAACAAAAGGAGTCTGGGAAAGCACTGTTGGTGGAAGAAGAATATTGGCTGGATGAAACAGATGATGAAGACGAGGAAGAAACTGCTGCTTTAGCCAAAATGTGTCTAATGAGCAAAGACGGTGAGGAAGCTGAAGCTGATACAACGCCAGAGACACCTGAGGCAAATTCTTTTACAATTAATCATTTCCTTAAACATCAAGAATTTTTGCAAAGCAAATTAGATGCTATAACTGTCAAACTTAACAATGCTCATAAAATAATAGATTCTCAAAAGCAACTAATCACTGAACACAATAAATTAAGTGATGGGTTGAAAAAGAGTAAAGTTGAAGTCGAGGTTACTCAAAATTGTTTTCGGAAAAGAATGGATGAGATGTCGGAAAAACTAAGACTTTCAGAAGCTAAGAAAATTGAGCTTGAACAATTACTACACGCTTATAAAGATATTAACACTGAGTTGACTGAGAAGGCAAGTAGTCTGGAAGAAAAAATGTACAAGTTAGGTCAAACTGAACAGACAATTCATCTAAACACGGCTAAGAATTTCATATAACTCAAAATGGGGCTTGGGGTATGATATTCCTCGTTATTTAGAGAATGCATTAACCAAGTCTCCTACTTTATATAAATTTGAATGGCTTGATCTTCCATCTAGGAAACCTGAGTATAAGATAAAATGGCTTAAAATGGATGGTGAAGACTATGAGGCTGGGGAAGAGGTTAAAAGAAAAACCACTGTTAAAATGCAACTTCCTTTTGTCTATGGATGGGAAAATAGGAATGCTTTGGTTTGGAACTGAAAGCAAACCTTGTCTAATGACTATTTCTAGAGCTATGTGATAGAGAAACCAAAGGAGAGTGAAAAACCAGCTTTTGAAGGAAAAACTTATTATCCTCCTTTGGTACTTGAATAGAAGCTCGTAGAACTTGAAAGTCAAATTGAAGACATCAGAAATGATGACAAACTTGCTTTCGAGATCGAAAAGAAAGTGTTTTTAACAGTATTTTCAAATGGCTTAAATGAATTGAAAGCAAAACATAAGGAAATGTCTGAAGAGAAAATTTCAAAAGAAAAACATTCTTCAGATTCAGATGTTTCCTCGTGTAAGGCATTTATGGGAAATACTATCTTCAGAAGCACAACTATTGATGACCAAGAAGATTCTAAATCTTAGGACATGGAAAATCAATTAGTTAATGCTTCTCCTGAGAAGTATTTTCCTACAGAAGAAGATAAAGCTTTTCGAAAAGAACAAAATGAATTTCTCCATCCAAAGTCTTATGGTATCTTTCACACTTCATTGGATAGTCATTCTGATTGTGATACTGAGGTTCCTTGTGAGGAGAAAGGAAAAGGAGTAAAAGAGACATCTGTTCAATTTGATTTTAATGCCAAACTTCCAGATCACTCTGACTTCTTTAATCAATGAAGGGGAACCTAAGAAGATTTTCTTCAAAGGCGAATCTTTGAAGTTTGTTAATAAAAATCCTGTTAATGATTACTATTCCAAATCCAAATCTAAACAATCATTACAGAAGAAGAAAAAGAAGAAAAATAATCAAAGATCACGTTGAGAAAGGTACAATTGAATTATACTTTTTTTTTGAAAGGGGTTGAATTATACTTTGTTACAACTGAATTTCAATTTGCCGATCTTTTCACAAAAGCCTTGGATGAAAAACGCTTTAATTTCTTGGTATCTGTTTGGGCAAAAAATCACCAGTCTCGACCACGACCAAGAAAGGTAAGACACATGTTATGAACTATACCTTGTATTAAGATAAGGCCCCGACAAAGACCCAAAAAATCTCCGTCGTCCCCCTAAAAGGTAAGTCGAGAGTTCCTCACGACACTCGACCTCGACGTCGCCTAGCTCACACGACCGTCGCATAAAACCATGCGACCTCGACCGACTAATGCGCTATACGACTGTTATGTTTTGTTCAGTGTTTAATGCAGGAATCAACGCCATTAATGGACAATGGCTATAACCGACGAAGTTAGTTATGAACATCTAAACCCGCATTAAAAGATGACAACCGTTACGACAGCTATCAAAGTCCTTAATGATCCAATTAAAAGTGCCCAAAGACTATAAATTCCAAGCTCAATCCTCAGTTCAAGGGACATCGAATAACACAGAGAGGAATACAGATACAAGGCAGAACATCAGACACAAGCACTTGAACTCCGAAGAACACTTGAAGCACAGAAATCGCTCACAGAAGAATCGCTCTCGACGCACGACATCAGCACTGGACACACAGTTTAAACACACGACGCACACTGTTTTACATTAGAAAACACTTGTAACTTTACATTTAGAAGTCTTTCCTTCATTTGTATTGTAATCTCTGTACGATCGACACCTGGAACACCAAGGACATCGCCCCTGATTGGCGACCATAGTGCAGCGACGACATCCACTGTCGTCCGCAGGTTTTTTCCTCGTTGAGGTTTTTCCTGCGTCATCAAATTCTCTGTCTCGTTTACATTTTTGTCTTGGTCGCACGCTTTTGTCGAACGATTCCTTTCTTTAGTTGTTAAAGTCCACATCGACCTTAAGTTGTCCCTTTTGTGCAATTTTTGGCATTAACAGTTTGGCGCCATCCGTGGGACCCCATCTAGAGAAAATCTTCGACAAACGTGCGTCCTACTGACATTTTCTTGCAGTTTCTTCTATTCTCTGTTTCAGGAAAATGGTGAATAATGGAAACTCCGAACAAGCCGCTGTCCCAGCACATGAGGGGCTCGAAAATGCACAAGGTGCACTTGAAGCAGTCAACGATTATCGCCTGGAAGAAGTCGTTCTAGATCCAAGAAAGCCTGACCAAAAAGTCTTTATCGGGTCGTCTCTCAATCCTTGCCTCAGGGAAAAGTTAATATCTTTTTTACAGGAACATGCTGATTGTTTCGCCTGGTCGCATGAAGATATGGTCGGCATAGATCCTGACGTCATCTCCCACAAGCTCAACGTCGACCCGTCGTTCAAACCTATCAAGCAGAAGCGACGGAAATTTGCTCCTGAAAGGAATAAGATGATAAATGACGAAGTCGACAACCTTCTCAAGACAAGGAAGATTTGAGAGGTAAAATACTCCGATTGGCTTGCTAACGTCGTGGTTGTAGCGAAGAAGAATGGAAAGTGGAGGGTCTGTATCGACTTCACAAACCTCAATAAAGCTTGTCCAAAAGATCCTTTTCCATTACCTCACATCGACGCCATGGTCGATGCGACAGCGGGGCACGAACTACTGACGTTCATGGATGCCTTTTCCGGATACAATCAAATCTTAATGCACGTCGAGGACCAAGAAAAAACCGCATTTATGACGGATCGAGGTATTTATTGTTATAAGGTTATGCCTTTCGGACTAAAAAATGCAGGATCTACTTACCAGCGCCTGGTGAACAAGATGTTCAAAGATCGTCTTGGCGACACGATGGAAGTGTACATCGACGATATGTTGGTCAAGTCGAAGCAAGCTATCGACCATGTCGAGCATTTGAAACAATCGTTCGACATCCTTCGGGAATACATCATGAAGCTTAACCCGACGAAATGTTCCTTCAGTGTCAGTGCTGAGAAATTCCTGGGATACATGGTCACTTGTCGAGGAATCGAGGCTAATCCAGACCAGATCAAAGCGATTATCGAAATTAAATCTCCTAGAAATTTCAAAGAAGTCCAGAAGCTCACTGGTCGAGTAGCTGCACTGAACAGGTTTATCTCTCGATCCTCAGATAAATGCCATCTGTTTTACAACGTCCTCAGGAAAAATAGAGGCTTCGACTGGACCGACAGCCATGAACAGGCATTGCAAAAGCTTAAAGAATACATGACGTCGCCTCCCCTATTGTCGAAACCTCGCGATCATGAAGTTTTGCAACTATACCTGGCTGTTAGTCCAAACGCGGTAAGCGCCGTCCTAACACGAGAAGATGAAAAGCAGCAACTACCGATCTACTATGTAAGTAAATCTCTTCTGGATGCAGAAACCAGGTATTCCTCTATGGAAAAATTGCTCTTGTCGCTAGTCACAGCTGCTAAAAAACTGCGACACTATTTTGAGTCGCATCCCATTACTGTCGTAACTAACTTTCCTCTTAAGTCTGTCTTAAGAAAACCTGAGTTGACAGGTCGCCTGGCAAAATGGAGTATATATCTCAGCAGTTACGACATCGATTTGAAGCCCAGGACCGCGATCAAATCGCAAGCCTTGGCAGACTTCATTGCTGATTTCAGCCCTGAATTGGAGAAACAAGCAGAACTCGAAGTATCAACTGTGGCGACTCACGACGACGTGCCTTGGATCTTATATGTCGACGGTTCATCCAACGTTAGAGGTTCAGGGCTAGGCGTCGTCTTAAAGTCACCACAGGGGGGCAAGATGGTATACTCGGTCTGATGCGATTTCAAAACCACCAACAACGAAGCTGAATATGAAGCCCTGATCATAGGAATGAATATGGACTACGACTCAGGGGCAAATGCGTTACATGTCAAAAGAGACTCTCTCCTGGTAGTGAACCAGATCAATGGGGAGTTCGCGGCCAAAGATTCAAAAATGACATCATACCTGAAGGTAGCAAAAGAAAAATTCAAAACATTTTCTATCGAACAAATCCCGAGAGACCAGAATACTCAGGTCGACGCTTTGGCAAATCTCGGGTCTGCTCTGTTCGAACCTATATTCGACGCCATTCCCATGATACATCTGGCGACATCATCCATCGAGAACATTGATGTCGTCCAGATCGAAGAAGAAGAAGATGATTGGTCGTGCGACATCCGAAATTTCCTCGTGCACGACCAACTCCCAGAAGACAAAATGGAAGCCCGCAAGACCAGATTCAAGGCATATAAATATGTCATGATTGGGGATAAGCTCTATCGACGATCATCAACAGGTTTAAACTTAAGATGCGTCATTAGCAAGAGCCAGGTACAGAAAATCCTTCAAGAGATGCACGACGGTGAATGTGGCAATCATTCAGGGGGTCGCAGTTTGGCTAATCGTATCTCTCGACAAGGGTATTTTTGGCCAACACTGCGACAAGACACCGTCAAGTACGTCCAGAACTGTGACCCTTGTCAGCGACATGCAGGTATGTCACATAAACCCTCTGAACCCTTGCACTCGACACTTATCCCATGGCCCTTCATGAGGTGGGGAATGGATATTGTCGGCAAGCTACCCCCGGCCCCGGGGCAAAAGGTATTCCTCCTCGTACTTACCGATTATTTTTCCAAGTGGGTTGAGGCAGCTGCTTTTTCCCAAATAAGGGACAAGGAAGTCATCTCTTTTATCCAGACTAACATCATATGCAGATTCGAGATTCCATCCGAAATCGTCTGTGACAACGGATCCCAATTCATAAGTGACATGACCCAACAATTCTGCGAAGACAGGAGCATCAAGTTGACAACCTCGACTCCCAGATACCCTCAGGCGAACGGACTTGCTGAATCAAGTAATAAGACCATTATTGCTTCAATCAAGAAAAGGCTAAAAGCTGCAAAGGGAAAGTGGGTCGAAGAAATCCCTTCGGTCCTGTGGGCAAATCGCACGACGCCCCACACGTCCACACGACAAACCCCTTTCTCTCTCGTCTACGGTTGCGAAGCAGTTTTGCCGGTCGAAGTCCAGCTCCCAACCTCGAGGCATACATCCGTCGACCATAACTTGGTCGATTTAGGATACAACCTCGACGCCCTCGAAGAACTTAGAGAATTAGCCTTGATTAGACTGGCGTCATAAAAGCAAGCGGTCTAGCGACATTTCAATAAAAACATCAAAATCAAAGTCTTTCAAGAAGGCGACTACGTCCTCCGTCGAGTATTCCAAAATACTCAGGAGATCAACACAGGTAAACTTTCTATCAAATGGGAAGGTCCTTATCGCATATCTGAAGTTGTGGGTAAAGGATCCTATCGACTCCAAACCCTCGACAACCAAGAGATTCCACGCAGCTGGAATGCAACACATCTAAAGAGGTATTTCTTTTAAATCCTTTTTCATACGATTTTTTATTTTTACCTCGACGGTAACTAACTTAAGCATCGGAGGGTCGTTGGTTATCCAACGACCAACCTCTGACAGTATTATTCGCAGAATCGCACGACACAAGTTAATCATACGACTTTCCCAAGATCGCATAACGTAAATCTAATACACGACTCGATATGCGATTTAAAATCATCACGCGATTTGATTATGCAATCGGCTCACAATCTGAATATGTCGACTTAAAAAGGCTTCATATTCTGAACAAATGCTCTAGACGCATGTATACTTGTCTTTACACGACTAATGTTATCATCGTTATCTCATAATGAAAAGCCTCGGTCGCACGTACCTATGGTTGTATTCAATTTATAAGAGTGTTTATATGAATGAACATTACTTTCGACAATTGCTTGCAATATATAATGTAACATCCCTTAATCCCAACATACAAGTTCCATATAAATTCACCACAAAATAACATATCATAATCCAAATATGGTCCCTTAAATTCTACAATTAAGTCTTTCAGTACAAACTTTTTCGAATAAAGTAAAATACATAACATCTACTAATTATAACTGGAATCTTCATAATCATTCAACATCCACAAAAGCTAACATGATAAATCCTATCATTGTATCTTGTTTGCTCCATGACCTGGAATACATATTTTAAAACAAAAATGAGGGTTAGACCTTGAGGTCTAGTGAGAAAAATCCCCGTTAGTTAAAGAAAACTTTTGCACAAAGTCATACATATACTTCACATAAGAATACCAATTATGACTCATGTAATTTTTCCATCTCTTTCTCCTTTCTTTTCCTTGGCCATATTAATTGGTAGCAAGCCAATTAATTAATTTACTCCGCTGTACTAAATACAGCCAACACCACTGTCCCTTTGTACAGCCAACTTTCACCGGTCCTAAGCCCGGCCAACTAGTACTCATACAATGCAATATTCATATAAACATTATATGCACCATATTACATTTAATCACATATATGTATTCCATTTGAAAACATTTCAAATAAAAACTCACCTCGTGTGTTTATCACAAAAACTCTTCCAAGATAATTCACGTGTGTCGATCCCTCACAGAATCTGAAATCAGATAAAATACCAAATATTTCCTTTAATACTTTAAACTTACAAAATTCCCAACTGAAATCGCCATGAACAGTACCAAATCGCAATCTCCTATTGCGATTCCACCGTGAAGTCGCAACCCCCTTATTGCGATTTCACCCCGAAGTCGCAACCCTTTATTGCGATTCCACCTTGGAGTCGCAACCCACTATTGCGATTCCACCTTGGAGTCGCAACCCACTATTGCGATTCCACCTTGGAGTCGCAACCAACTACTGCGATCCCACACTCGAATCGCAATCTACTACTGCGATTTCAAGCCAAGTCGCAAACGACCATTGCGACTTCATACCCAAGTCGCAACCAACCATTGCGACTCCGATGAATGTCGCAGTCGTCCATTGCGACTTCGATGAATATTAACCTACTGCGACTTCGATGAATACTAGCCTACTGCGACTTCGATGAAAGTCTCAGTCTACTGTTTCATCCTAAAACCCAGATTTTTGCAGTTTTATTCTATGTATGTTTATATAACTTTGCAGATATGTTTTATACTACCATTAGAACACTATTCCAAACCCATAATTCATATACCTTCTAAAAATAACATAACCCACTTCTAAAGTTCATGTAAAACCTATTATACATAAAAAGAAGAATTAGGATGGATTATTACCTTGTTGTTTCAGATGAATTGAATCTTAAACTCAGCTGCAAACAATCAGATACTTCTTCCTCTTCCTTAGTTTCCTTCAACCTCTTTCACTCTCTCTCTAAAATCGAAAACACCACCTAGACACACTCTACACTTTGCTAAAAATGGTAAAAAGGAGACACCTCATTCCTATAGAATGAAAGTCGGTTTTGGCTACAGGAGGTGCCACCCAACTTTCTAAATGAACCCCAAACTTGTTCCATTTAACCAAATATACCCCTAAACTTTCATTAAAATTAAAACTTACCCCTTAACTTCTCATTCCTTAAAATACCCATATAAACTTATAAAATTCTTATATTTTAAATTAAATAAAATACATGGTTATTACATATAATGAAAAATCCCACGAAACTTCATTCATACTTAAACATATTTACATTACACAACCCGATCACCAACGACCGAATATGAAAGACATAGTTCATAGAACCAAAGTTTATCCTAAAACTAGGGAAGAGTGTCGATAGCATATTCTGCCCAGAGTCTCGGCCTTCGAATCCTCGTCACGTAAAGGAGCTTATGCAAGGATCAAACGAGTATGACAGGGCCGTTTCCCAACACTTTGTGCCACGACATGTTATGAAGAAATGCCCGCAGTATTTTGAGAATGTGGCTCATAAGATTAATGTTAAGGTTGGAGGAAGGAATAAGACGCTTTCGACGATTAACTTCTGGTCCGACGACTTCTCTGTCTTCGCGTATCGAACGAGCAAAGACCGAAACATCTGTCACAACGAATATGTCAAACTAAGAAAAACATCAAAAACATGGGTTTTGAAAGAAAAACTTACAACGAACGCCTGTATGGCTATATGTGGTCCCGTTTTTACGACGGAGATCCCTCGAAAACACTCCTCGAAAGATAGGAGATGATATTTCCCCTGAAACGGAAGTGACTTCGTCCCGTCAAGGACACAATCAGTCAGGAAGACCGACGACAACGTAAAGCTGATCGTCATAACGTCCTCCTCACCCTCTCCCGTCTTTGCACCTTTGCCCTTGACGGCTGACGAAAGGATTGACGTGGTTATAGAGGACATCGTCGCCAGATGCACAGATTCCACGGATATCGCGTCAACCGCGATCAATGACTTCGCTTTTTCAGGCATAATGACTCTCGATAAGTCATTAACCTTTGAAAGCATCCCTTTCAGAATTACCACCCTCGTCTTCAGTAAAACCCCGACGCAGCGAACAAACCCTCTTTGCATCTTTTCTTCGCGGATACTCTCAAGTCGTGCCATTCTCCTAGCAGAAATGGTTAACACCTTTCAATGATCTTCCTAAGAACATACAAAAGAGGAACATCACACAACAAATTTAAAAAAAACGATGAACTCAGAGCACGAACGCCTTAGTCAAAGATGAATGGAAGGGCGAGAAGCTGTGCCATATATAAGTGCTCAAAAACTTCGAAATTTCAGAGAAGATCAGAAAAAGAATCTCGCTCTAAAGACTTTCCAAAACTATAAAAGGAAATGATCCATCATGATCTTTATTTATGCAGTCGATCATGTCAAGTCGCGTCCTTTGATGATCACCACGTGCCCTCGTCTCTTCGTCTGACCGCAGGGATCGTCGACACCTGTCAAAGACAGCTGGTAAGCACCATCGTGCATTGGTATGACGTCACAATCCCGTTTCCTTTTCGACTTCTCGTTCAGTTAGAATTGGATTAATCCAATTCCAAGATAACTCTCAACACGTGTCACGATCCTGGGCACCCGACAAGCAAAATTTAAAATTCGAATTTGCCATCCTACTTTCAAATTTTGGGGGCAAACTGTTTGGGCAAAAAATACCAGTCTCGACCACGACCAAGAAAGGTAAGACACATGTTATGAACTATACCTTGTATTAAGATAAGGCCCCGACAAAGACCCAAAAAATCTCCGTCGCCCCCCCCCCCCCCTAAAAGGAAAGTCGAGAGTTCCTCACGACATTCGACCTCAACGTCGCCTAGCTCACACGACCGTCGCATAAAACCATGCGACCTCGACCGACTAACGCGCTATACGACTGTTATGTTTTGTTCAATGTTTAATGCAGGAATCAACGCCATTAATGGACAACGGCTATAACCGACGAAGTCAGTTATGCACATCTAAACCCGCATTAAAAGATGGCAACCGTTACGACAGCTATCAAAGTCCTTAATGATCCAATTAAAAGTGCCCAAAGACTATAAATTCCAAGCTCAATCCTCAGTTCAAGGGACATCGAATAACACATAGAGGAATACAGATACAAGGCAGAACATCAAACACAAGCACTTGAACTCCTAAGAACACTTGAAGCACAGAAATCGCTCACAGAAGAATCTCTCTCGACGCACGACATCAGCACTCGACACACAGTTTAAACACACGACGCACACTGTTTTACATTAGAAAACACTTGTAACTTTACATTTTGAAGTATTTCCTTCATTTGTAATGTAATCTCTGTACGATCGACACCTGGAACACCAAGGACATCGCCCCTGATTGGCGACCATAGTGCAGCGACGACATCCACTGTCGTCCGCTGGTTTTTTCCTCGTTGAGGTTTTTCCTGCGTCATCAAATTCTCTGTCTCGTTTACATTTTTGTCTTAGTCGCACGCTTTTGTCGAACGATTCCTTTCTTTAGTTGTTAAAGTCCACATCGACCTTAAGTTGTCCCTTTGGTGCGATTTTTGGCATTAACAGTATAAAGCTTAGCATGTTGATCATGAAAGTTTATCTCTCCTATATTGATCATATAATAGATGTAAATATTTGTATCTCAATCTATCTATTTTTTATCTAGATTGGTACACTTAAATTTTCATCATATTCTATTCTCAATATATGTTATTTAACTTTTCATAATTTTATTGTATTTCAAACGTTTATTCAACTTGTTATTTCTTTTCCTTTAATGCTTTATTTGTGATTATATATGATACTTATGTATGCATAAGGTGTATTCATGGTCTCAGGGGGAGTGTGTTACAATATATATGCATGAGTCTAGGGGGAGCATGCATAACTGAAAGAATGTGTGAGTATAGATGCCATGGGATGCATATTCGAAGACAACAAGGTAAGTATTCTAATTTGTTTTTGAACACATTCCTAAATGATGGAAAACCTCTTTGAAAACTTTATGCATCATTTTAGGGGGAGTGAAAAACCTTGTTTTCAAATGTTGAGTGCTTAATCAATTGAAAGTTGGACATCTTTCAATGTGATAATTTTTTTTGGGATTTCTTGAAAAATATCTAAGTGTTGATGTTATCGCACATAGTTATGCACGATAAAACCTTTTCATCGCACGTGCCTTCTGCGATAACACAAGCACTTATTTTATCGCACCCTCGTGTCTTGCGATAAACCCGCGACACCATTTTTAGCGCACCTTTGGTATGCGATAAAACCCCATGAACAGTGTTTATCGCACCCTTCTTGTGCGATTAAACATCTGACCTTGTTATCGCACCATGTTGTGCACGATAACTTTGAAGGTTTATCGTACCCTTGTTCGTACGACAACCTGACACGAATCGTGGCAGGTCAACCGACCAGTCCTTCAAAGCCACGTGTCACCATCCTCAGGTTCCTATATATAGAGCGGTTTTTCAAACTTATTACTTTTTATCGAACCAAAAAAAACCCTCTCAAGCCTCTTAGCACGAATCTGAGTTTTTCGAAGTATTTAGCATCCAAATCGATTCCATTGTATTCAGACGTCATTCTAGGTACATCTTTCATACTATTCAAATCTTTTTATCCATGTTTCATCGATTTTCAATATGTTTTTAGGGTTTTAGGACCGACATTCATATGAGTTCTTTCATATTCTGCCTGTTAATCCTAGTGTATGTGGGCTTAGATGTTATAAAATGATAGATTTATGCTTCTGGGTACAAAACGACTCTAGTGTGATACTTGAAAAATCCTTTTGTGCAAAAAATTTGAAAAACTGGGTTGAACACTTAGAAAAATTCATCATGTTCAAGTTTATCGCAGTGTACTATGTTCTTCATGTTCATCATTATCGCACCCAACATATACTCAACTTTATCACACATGCCTGTGTGCGATAACTCTTTGTCGCAGACAGTTCCATGCGATAAACATTGGTGTGCGATAACCACTTGATGTACTGTAACACCCTAAAATTTGGAAAAAGCAACTAAATAAAATTTCGATAAATTGCCCAACAGGATAAAATCATTTCTACAATTCATACCTTAAAATACCTCAGAATTTAAAACATTATAGTTCCCCAAATAAAATAACTTAAACGGGTGTCACTTAACACGACACAAGTTGCTAATCCCAAAAATAAATGCGGAAGACTTCACTAAACAATTCACCTCTCGTGCACACTATTAGCACTCGCCACTTCATAATGTAGCTAGAGCTACCCCAACCTGAGCCTGTTCCACATGCCAACAAATAAAAAGGGTTAGGCTTACGCCTAGTGAGTTCAAGCATTTATCATGACTACATAAAAATCATAAATCGGAAGGTTGTAGTTTTAGTCATGATTTAGATAAATCTTTTAAATGAAAGTTCGCGACAAAGATTATTATTTCCAAAGGGTTTCCCAAACGGGCATAAATAACTCATTTTCCAACGCACACAAAATCTATGAGAAAAGTTCCCAAAAGGTATAAAGCGTTTTCTAAAATGAATTCCAATCCCAACTCACTCAAAACGTATTTTGACATTAAATATTCCAATGAATATAGATATGGACAAGACTCCAATTTTTAAAACATCCAAATAGGATGAGGCATAGAACTTTGCCAATAACCCATGAATACAGTTCGTATAAATAAAGTATGTCACCGAAAATATGGGTAAAAACATATACCCAAAACCACACCTCTCGGTGACGGGGGAGACCCGATTCCATCGAAAGTGACGGGCACACAAAGTTAAGTCACTCGTGATGTTACTGGATTACACCTCAAGCCCCGACCTTAGTTCCCATGCCATAAAGACATCACAACCTCAAGCCATAAATAGATTGCCTTTATTGCATACCCCGTAGAGTTACACCTCAAGGACTTACAGGCGACCTTATTGCATATCCAGTCTAGACGAGTTACACCTCAAGCCCCGACCTTAGTTCCCATGCCATAAAGACATCACAACCTCAAGCCATAAATAGATTGCCTTTATTGCATACCCCGTAGGGTTACACCTCAAGGACTTACATACACGGGAACCATAGTGCATACTCGCTAGTGGCCCCATGGCCTACGCATATAACCATGCGTCCCTACAGTCCACTCCTCGTGCACAAAGAAATAGACCATCAAATAAAGACTGACTCACTTGCCTATGGATCCAATGCAACACAGTCTACCAAAACATGCTCAACCCGGAATGACAAAACACCCAAGCATGTAAATATCAATAATGTGCAATAAAATGCATTTAAACATCCGTTAGGTAAACAAGCACCACAAAACCGTTATTAACCCAAAATCTGACACGGTTAAGCAAAAAGGGTTTTCCCAAAATGGCTCACACCTTTACAATTCTCAAAATAACCCTTGACGCTAAATCGGATATTTCCTAAATGGTTTATAAAATCAATTACACTAAAATGATGTACTCGTCAAGTAAACCTCCCTTTGAGCAATTAACCCTTTAAAGACAAAATATGGTTTCTAACCATCCAAGTATTCAACAACCCCAATTATGGGTGTTTTACACATTTATGAAGATAATTATTTCCAAAAGAGTTAAACTATCCAAATAACTCAACCACATATCTTTTCAAGCAAAACACACACATATTTGTAAAATACTCATTTTGGCATGTACAAAGTTTTTGCAAAGCAACTTGAACTCACCTTAGCTAGATTAAGCTAAATCTCGAGTTTTCTCCAACGTAAGCTCCTTTGATGAAGTTTGCATCCTCAAGCCAAAACTTCCAAAAACCTATATCCACAATTTTCAACCATAAATGTTTTTCCCCCCAAACACTTAGAATCATTTCCCTCAACGTACTACACTCAAAATCACTAATAGATCGAAACCCTAATTTCCAAAATGAAGAGAAGAGAAGATTACCTCCACCATCAAGTGAATCCACCTATTGTTACCAAAGTGAACCTCAATCTTCATTTCATCTAAAGAAAGGAAAAGGTTTAGATGAGGGTTGGGTAAAACCCTAGAGAGTGTAGAAGAAGGGTTCTAACCTACATCCATAATTCCTTGTTAAACATTGAAAGAGAAGCTTTGGTTTGCAAGATTTATGGCTTCAAGAGCTCCAAAAACGATTTAGAGGGTTAGGGTTCGGTTTGGGAGAGTAAGGGATGAAATGGGAGAAGTGGGGGAGTGAAATGAGGCTGAAAATCGCATTTTTAAGGGTCCTGGTACCCCCGGGCGATAGTGACATGCGATAGTGACAGTGTCACAATCGCTGGGCACATTAGCACGGATTGTACCGAGAGTTTTGGCTTCCGACGATTGTGACATGCGATTGTGACAGTGTCACAATCGCCGGGCACTATAGCTCAACGCGTACCGAAACTTGTTTTGGCCATAACTTCTTCGTTTTAGCTCCGTTTTTGCTCCGGAAAGAACCGTTGGACCCGTAATTGAATTCTCCATCCAACAAGACCATAAAAACTAGGATTTAACCCAGAATCCTATTTTTCATATTTTTCTTAAAGGATCGATTCCACACTGATTCGAAATTGTACTTATCCGAAAATTACGGGTGCCACCCCATTGTCATAATTACATGGCACATTTGTTGGGACGGCCAACCACTATGTAATGCCGTTGCTATTGTGACATATGTCACAATCACCTGGCACTATAGCCGAGACTACCATACCTTTAGTATCATTGGTGCTATTGTGATAGATGTCACAACTGCATGGCACTATGGCCATACTCCAAAAATTAAGGTGTTACATGTACCTTGCGATAAAAACCAGACTTAGGCAATTTTTTGACAAGTTTTTCATCAAAACCATTTTTGGGCACTTTACTGATTTTACTCTATCCAGATGGCACACGTGAGAAATGTTGATGGTAACTCATCAGATGAGAACACCGTAATCCCATCTCACTGATCTTCGCGTCCATCGCTGAATGCACAGGATTTGGATGAAGAATTGTTACCCCGAAGGTACCACTTGGAGTTTGCTGACAACAACCATACCCTTGATCTCCGAGTTAACTTTGATTACCGTATCATTCTGGAGATACTCAAAGGTCACCCACTCAAAACTGCCTTAACCAAAACCATAACCGTACCATCAATTTACCTACAACAATTTTGGAATACCCTGCAGTTCCATCCCGTTCATCCACGTGGCCAACCTTTTACTGCCAAGGTTGACCACTTTGACCCTAAGTTCACCCTGAAACGTCTCCGAACTGTTCTTGATCTGCCATTCCAAAATGATTTCGAAGATTTAATATCTGAAGCCGATTTGTGTGCCGATATCCGGAGCTTGGGATATCAACCTGCTGACAATGTTCTGCTCACCCAGTCATCCAAGTTCAAACGCCAATACCTACCACGAATCTGGTACACCCTATTCTCCATAATAAACCGATGCATGACTCCAAAACACACGGGATTGGATAAGTACAACATTGCTAACTTACGCCTATTCCATGTCGTGACGTTCAACAAAAGAATATATTATGCCGTCATCATCTGGAACAAGCTTATTGAACTGGTTGGCGACAAGTCAAAGCCGCACAAAGCCAGAAAATTTGTGCCTTACCAACGATTCCTTCAAATCATTATCCAAAGCATCATTGACTCAAACCCACAGATTCCCCGATGACCTAATGCTGTACGAGGTCCAACTCAGTGGATGCATTTCCTAAAGATGCCTGCCGAGATCAATTTTGCTCATACCGTCGTCATAACCGAAGTCGTTCTTGCTTATGCGGACCAGCAGTCAGCTATAGTTAGAGAATATAGGTTAGAACATGCACTGATGGTCCAGCCAGAACCGGAGGTACCTCCCCATGGTGCAAACCCATTAGGAGGTGAGGGTCATGTCGAGCAGGTTCAGAAACAAGGAGTTCCTGAATGGGGAGAGGTGAGGAGAAATGTAAGAGAGGGGGGGAGGAAGTGGTGTGGACTGCTGGTCACGCATCTACATCTTGAGCCACCCGTACACAAATATTCGATGATGATGTGTCTTGGGATTCCCAAGACGATGCCGATAATGTTATATCCGCCTCCAGCTCAGAAGATGAAGCCTCTACTCATCCAAAACACAATGTTGATGGTAAATCCGACTCAGACTCCGATTCAGATCACGACCCAGATGCACACTTGATACCAAGACACGTCGATCTGCAACATCATATTGAGAGTTCCAATGCTGATTCCACCTGGAATATCGGACACTCTGGAGGTTTTGGTGACATAAGGAGGGATGAGGGAGCTTTAGTTGAAAATATTGATACTGTGAGCGGAGAGAGTGCAAGAAATGAAATGGGAGAGGCTGAGACAGAGTCAACAAAGGTTTTAACCAAAGACTCTCCCTAAACCGCGTCAAGCCGGGTAGCCACACCTACTGCCGACGTGCGTGTGTCGTCGTTGCGCATTGAAACAAACATAGTGGACCCAGCTATGCAAAGCACAACCCCACCAATCCACTCACTAGTCTCTCAATAGACCAGTGTTTCATTTTCCATAGGGGATCATGCACAACTGCTATCAGAAACACATTCGGTGTTTCCTGATATTGAAATAGGTAGGCAACTGCCCCGACCACCGACTTTTATTCCGCGCACATCGAGTCTAGGGCCTTTTGGTAGAACATCTTTTCCTAGGACACGAGCACCGGTACCACCATTTGTTGGAAGCTTTCGTGCTCCAACCGAAACACCCAGAGTTAGGCAGCCATTCGTTGGTGCCTCGCGAGGACCGGGTGGAAGTTCTGTCATAGCCAACACCATGCCAACTATGAGCATAGGCCGTACAGTTGCTACAACTGCTACGTCAACCGGTAACCTATGTGGTCCGGGTGGTAACATTACTTGTATTTCTCCTGATCAGTTGTTTGAGATGCTAGGTCCGCACCCGCATTACATCACTTTGGACTTCCTGAGAGCATCTTTGGCTTCAATCAACAATTCGTACAAGCTCCATAGAAATGAAATGCAAGAGACTGTAAACAAGCTATCAGTTGAAGTCAGCAGAGCCATCAAAGGGAAAGGTATAGCAGAATCTCCATCAACTCCTGATATTCCACCATTCGATGCTCAACCAAAATCTCAACCTCCATCATCACAACCTCTAAATACCATACCAACCCATCAACTCAAATCTGAACTTCTAGCCCGGTTACTAGATCAAGGAAACCAAAATACCAATGAAGAAGTAGATTTGGTAGGCCTACTCCATAAACAAACTGAGACCCAAACCCAACTACCCACAAGCAACGATTTCCAGAATCTCCAAGCCTCTATCAAAGACATGACAAAAGCCATAGTTACCGGCTTCAAATCCTTATCTGATCGTATGGATACCTTAGAGCAAACCTGTGTTTCTCAAGCCCAGTCTACACGAAAGAAGGCATGATGATCAGGATGACCCTGATCAACATGAGGGGGAGAAGAGAGCTAGAATTGGAAAATCAAGTGGTGTAAATGTTGAAACTACTGGGGGATCAGATCAAATTGTAACAGAGGGGGCAGAAGGACAAGGTACTGAAAATGTCCAAGTTGATTGTGATGAAGTTCTAGCTGATGTCACACCTAGGGTTAAAAAGCCTCAAGGTGGTGACAATAGAATGGTTGAAGAGAGAATGGCGGACGACTTGATTGTTGACTATATTTACATAGATTCTGAGGAGGAACAGGAGAGAACAAGTTTTCAGATCAACGAGGAATTGGATGATGTTTTTGATACAACCGATGCATAAGTGGTTGAATCCGATTCAGAAGATGATAACAATCAACAACAACAACCAAATGATCCAGGTACTGGTACTTCAACGCAAAATATTCATGTGTCTACTGATGGCAAGGTAAGAGATCCCGTCTCAGATGTTGAACTTAGATTTTATCAAGATCTGATTGACGATGAACCAAACTATGTTGGGACAGAAGAAAGAGTAAGGATTTTAACTCCATTTCAGGAGAGTGTTAGAAAGGATTTGTTCGTAAGAGATGTTTAGAGGATTGATCTGATAAAACTGTATGGGATTGAGAAGTGGCCAACTCTACATCAAACTGAATTTTTGCATGTCATTAAGAACAAAGACCTGGAGATGGACACTGTCAGGTCAGATAAGGCAATTATGAAGGTTTTGAAGATAGAGTCAAAGAAAATGGTGAATATTTGGTATCCTCGGTTCACTATCAGAAGATCTGATGGCAATGAATGGTTCTTCACTGAAGCCGAATTCAAGAGCTTAAAGCTAGATGATCTGTTGAGCCTATACCACATCCTTGCTAGCATTCCTGCTAAGAGGATTGAATGGTCTGCCGCTTACCAGTCTGTCAAGAGGTTTATGAGAAACATGGTGAAGTTTTCTTACCTCACTGACTTTCAGATGGCACTGGAAGAAAACCAAACCCGAGTGAACCTCCGAAGACCTAACAAGCGACTCTCAGATATCCAAGGTATCCCTGATAAGTGCTCAATTTTGAGTACTTAAGCACTTATTTCTTTGGTTTAGATAGGACTTTTTCATTCTAAAATCCCAACTTTGAGTCCTTTTTATCTTATTTTGCATTCTTGGAGCTAGGGATCATGGTTTACATGTTTTACTAGTTTGGTGGGCTAATTTATGTGTTTTTGCCAAAATCTCTCAAAACAGGGCATTGCTGCAGCATGGCCACAACATGAATCTGGTGAGCAAAGGAAAGAAGAACCGAAGGGCTGGGCTGGGAATATGTTATTTTGATTTAAAATAATCTTTTGTAACCCCTAAAACTCTAATTAGATTGTATTGTTAGCTTAACTAGTTGTTTAGTTGGTCATTGTACTTTTAGTTAGCTTGTTGTACTTTCTAGTTGGTTTAGTTCTCTTTATTTACCAAAGATGCCCCTCCCTTTTGTTATATATAGAGGGGTCATCTAGCATTAAAAATATGTTGGTCCCGAAGGGCTATACAAGTTTGTAGAAGGGGGGGGGGGGTTGAATACAAACACACGTTTTTACTTTTCTAAATTGTTTATTGATAAATCAAGACAATTTACAACTTGTTGAGGAACAAGATTAAGGATAAACCTAATCTTAACAAGTCTTGAGAAACACTAAGTTTCTTGCACTAGAAAGAGTTAAAGAAATTACGAATAATAACTTAACAATAAGAGAGAGATAAGAAGATGGTCCATGCACACTTCAAAACTGAAGTAAGGTTCTTCTTATATACTGCATGCATTTAATGCAAGGCAGTATGGCTTTACACGTGGCAGCAACTGAGTGGTTGCATGTCATTGACCTTTGTAGACAACCTTAGTAGCCGCATGGTGCACAGTGTAGAATCAGAGTTGTTGTACGATTACAGACAAAAGGGATGTCCGTTCTGACAGTTCGTATCGAGACGTGCAAGGGAGGTAAGACAATAGTAACATGCAGGGAGACTTCATGATCAGCTTTCGTTGAGTCAGATCTTTATCAGCGAATGATAAAGTTCATCGATTGTTGAAGTCTTCTACTTGATACTTCACGTTGAATGGACAGGTCTTGCTTCGCTGATATCCGCATCAGTTCATGAGTAGACTTGTCGCTGGTTCTTGAGCTTGATCTTCGACTTCAGCGTAGAACATATGTTGACGTGAAACTTGTCTTCAGGAATCATAAGTAAACAACTAACTTATCAGCGATCATCTCATAGACTGAACAGGCTCAGATCTATATGATGATGAACAGTGTTCGCTGAAAATCTAATCTAAAGAGTGAGAGTTCCTATCAGCGGTACTGTAAAGTCTTAGTACTTATCAGCGATAGTGAAACTCTAATACATATTGTTTACTTATAATTTTCACTAAGTGTTTTAAGACAGGGTCATTATCAAATCACTGAGGGTTTGGATCAACAATCTCCCCCTATTTGATTATGACATAGCAACAGAGAAAATTGCTATTTAATGAAAACATAAGGATAAAAAGAACTCATAAAATATTTGTCCCTTTTACTGTTTTCTGGGATCTTTTCAGTACTGATGGAGTAAAGTACATTCGCTGAAATTTTTCTTTAAACTTCGTAAAGATTACATAGGGAAGTGGAAAAATTACAAGTACAACAAATAAAATTACAAGTACAGAAGATGTAGACAGATAAGGATAGAAAGAATTACAAGGCGATCCTATCCTTCAAAAGGTTCTTCCTTGATGAGAAGTTCATCGAGGGTCTTTGATGTGGGAATCATCCAGTCAGGGACAGTGACACCTTGATCCTTTTTGTTCTTTGCTTCTTCAAAGATAAGGGGCTTGAGGTGACGTGTCTTAATGTCGCGTCTGACTTCACACCAGTATATGAGATCTCTGAGTTGTTCGATGGGAGTGATTGGAAGCTCAGAGATGCGTTGAAAGTGTTGATTTCCATGGTAGTCTAGAAAGAATATACCATAGGGATCACTTACAACTTTCCCAAGAATGAAAGTTTCACCAGGTGGTAGGGAGGTGTCAAGCGCTGAGAGATCAGCATCAGGGCCAAGAACTTCAGCACGAGAGAAACCAATACCAGTTTCATTCCGTATAGGAGGACCTGAGTCTGAGACTTTCTTTTCCTTTGCAGAGACTCTTCTTTGTTGAGGAGGAAGAAGAGTGGAAGGAGGAATATCCACAGCAGAAGAAACCAAGTCGATCTGAGTATTTAAAATTTTCTCGACATGGCTCTTGAACTTTGAGCGCGATCCCTGAATGGATAATTTCACTTCCAACCATTCAGAGAAACCAAACTTCTCTAAAGTAGCAGCATAGAAGGTTTGCTTGGTTTTTCTTCTCTGAATACATCAACTTCAACAACAGGAACGTCTACGAACAGTCTTCCTCTGATGTTTACTTTGATGACTTTGGATGGTCGAGATCGACAATTCAGCATTTCTTTACACCATTTCAAAGTCGTATCAGATACTTTAGTCTTTTCTTCAACGATCCTTTGGGCATCATCCCATAGCTGACGTTGGACATCAATGGGAGTTCTTTTCAACGCGGGGTCTTTCACCGATTGTTGGACAAGCTGGATGGCGAGAGCCTTATCTTTTTCTTCAGCTTTCTTCTTTTCGGCGAGTAATCTTTCAGCTCTTAGATGATCCTCGTATTCTTTCCTTGAGATCCTGAACTTTGTGGGAGCAGGGATTTTGTCACGAGAAAGAATGATTCGCTGATCTTCAAGCTGTTTGATCATTGCATCTCTCTTTTCTTGATCCTCTTCACTTAGCTTTTGAGGAGCCAAGGAAGGTCTGTTTTTGTGAGAGAGCAGTTGTTCTTCAGGTTCATCAGTCTCAGTGGTTAAATCCAAGACTGGGATTATTTCTTCAGCTCTTGTGGTTGGGATTATTCCTAGTGTAGTTGTGGGAGCTTCAGCGGGATCCTCAAACAGGGGAGAGGACTAGCTGAAACACAACGATTGTTTAAGTAAGAAAAGTTGGGAAGAAAGAGATAAAGAAAAGAATGTGGTTAAGTGTATAGAGGTTTTAAGGATAGAAGGATTGAGATTGAGAAGGGATAGATGAGGGATGAAGTGTAAGGGAATAGAAGGTAGTGTACCTGACAAACTGGCTTTTAAAGCAAGATCGTCATATTGTCTTCTTCAGCGAGGCCTTTGTTTTTGCCTTTGTCAGCTTTAGACGTTGCAGGCTTTGTCTTGGTCCGCTCCCCTGAAGGTTCTTTTATCTTGATCCTTTTTTGAGCAGGGGCTTTTTGTAAAGCCCGTGTCCCGGTATGGTTTTTAAAATCCTTAATGTATTTTTTTTAAAGCGAGTCTCTTTAACGGAAGTTGTCAAAGGGACCTCGAATGTTAGGTATGGCAAACCTTACTTCTTTTTTTTACAATGTTATGGAAACCTAGGGACCAAAAGTGTCAAAGTGATTGAGTTTAGGGGCCAAAGGTGGACAATGGATATGTTGTGCATGTGGAACGGTCAAGGAAAGGGGGACCGACCCCCCCCCCCCCCTCTTCCTCTTCTCGTCGGTTTCCATGCAACACCAACAATCATCCCTTTTTGGTCTTTGTTTGTTTCAATTCCTAGTGGGTTATTTTGCCGTGAGTGTGAGAAGCCGAAGTAGGAAGGAGAGAGAGAGATACCGTGAGATAGAGAGGGCCGGAGAAGAAGAGAGAGAGGGGAGTCGCCGGAGGGTTGTTCCAGTCGCCGGAGATCGCCATCACTACCACCAATCGCCGGAGAAGTCAAGGGAGGAGGGGCAAACATCGAAAGGTAAGTCGTTGGATTGTTCCGTATCGTTTTTTTTTCTCCTTGTTCGTTTTTCCGGCGAGGCAACCACCGCCGCCCGCCACCCCTACGGCGGCCGTGGGTGGACGGCGGTGGCTGTGCATGTGTGTATGTGTCGGTTTGGATTAGTAATCGAGAGTAAAAGGGAGGTGGTGCGAGAATAGGGTGGTATGTGCGTGCGGAGAACCGTCGCCGGAGAACCGCCGCCGCCGCCGTCGTGCCCCACTGCCGGAGGCGGCAGTGGGCAGGGCTAAACCCTAACGCCCCCACGGCGGAACCCTAACGCCACCGGAGTTGCAACCCTACACCGCCGAGCTTATCGTAAAAACCGTTTATCATTTTATGTAAAATTCTGGAATCTGCCTCGTTATTGTATGAACCATAACTTTCTGCTCGTAACTCCGATTGAGCCAAACTTGGTACCCACGGTTCCAGTACGAGGTGGGTCACGTTTTCCGTGTTTTAGCGGAAAACTGGTTCAGCCTCTAGCTAAGTGGAAAAGTGGTCGCAAGTTGGTGATTTGTCATTTTATGTGAATGTCGATTTTCTGCCTCTGTTTTGTCGTGGCCGTAACGTTTTACTCATAGCTCGGATTGAAATGAAATCGGTGGCCAAAGTTCACTAATCGAGTCAGGAAAGTTTTTCGTGTTTTGCCGAAAGTCCGTTTAGGCCTGTAGCTGGGCCGTGCGGGGCTGTTTATACAGTCTGGTCCGAAAAACTTCCAGCTTTCTGTCCCTGTTTTGTTTTACGCATAACTTTTGCTTGGAATGTCGGTTCGGGATGGGACTGGTGCCAAATGTTTCGTTTCGGAGTCTATTAAGTTTCCTCTGTTTTGTGGAGAGACCAATTCGGACCATAGCTAGGGCGAAGTTGCCATGTTGTACTGAAAGGTCCGGGTGTTCGCTGTTCTGCGACGCGTTTTTGTAAAATCTATAGTAAATTATAGAAAAATCGTTAGGACGCGTGCGATACGTCCCTGAAACCGTAAGACTTAGAACTTCGTAATTATGAATTTTAATTTCTGTATTTATCAGTTTTAAGGGGGTAAAACAGGTCCCGAACAGACCCGTAATTTCTAATAAAAAGCTGGAATTTTAGTCGTTTGAAAACTAGTAAACGTGTTATGGGTCGGGACTCTCCTTTGACTTTTATTACGTATTTAGGTGGGAGAAAGTGAAGAAGATTGCCGTGTTGGTGTTGCGTTTCGTGAGCACGTTGCTTAGCCTTGAGGTGAGTTCTCTCACCGCGTAGTTAGGAATTTCATGTATGTCGTTATTTTGTGTTACGTGTGATTACGTGTATTTATGTGCTTACGTGAACTAGATGGGATGTGATAACTGGTTGTGATTTATTAGATTCGTATGTGGAATATATATATGCATGTGTACACCTCGGTGGGACTGAGGGGCTCGGTGGGACCGAGGGCTTGGTGGGACTAAGCTAGTACAACAATTTTTACTCGGTGGGACCGAGGGCTCGGTGGGACTGAGCTTGTATTAATTACTCGGTGGGACCGAGGGCTCGGTGGGACTGAGCTTGTATTAATGTATTTTGTGTACTCGGTGGGACCGAGGTTCGTGCTTATATAATAATCATTATGTGGTTTGATATTCGTGATGATGGTGATGTTGCCTACTTGCGAGTAGGGGCGATATGCGTGGGGTTGCTACCTACGTGCGTGATTGAATTCACTAAGCGTTTAGCTTACCCTTTCCCAATGTGTTGTTATTTCAGGTGCGGGCGGCAGTCGGGCGTGACAGTACACACATGGAGCGCGGAGTGTCAAATATTATTAAACTTTCACTTTTGAACCCTTGAATTTAGTTATTAAATTTTCCGCTGCATAAACCTTGTTGATGGTTTGAAGTAACGACGTTAATTTTATTTAAGACGTGAATTATTAAATCATGGTTGTTTTAATGAAATGTATGTTTTAAAAATTTTAAATTTCCTTGTAATTTTTGGGACGTTACAACTTGGTATCAGAGCACGGCTTGAGTGAATCAAACACATCTCGGTGTGTTTGGTCTCAAGTTGCGGCTAAGAGATCTTTAAATTCTTTTATCAAAATCTTTGTTTTAAATGAAAAGAGAAAACCCGTTTGGGAACGGTGATCGTGGGCGCAGTGTGTACAGTCAGCCGACGCCAGCTGGGAAGGTAAGGAACTTAGTGTACCTATTGCTTTCAGGTGTAGTGTATGCATGCTAGATTGCTTATGTGAACTGTATGGTACCGTATGCTGGTTTATCGCTTATAGGAACTCATGCTAGCTTTGATAGGTTGTTAAGCGAATGCACTCTAGGTTGTATGCAGTAGGAACTGAATAGCCTTAGAATATTAGATTTAGTTCTATTGCGCAGCTCTTGTTTGAGTCCAACCGTTCTAGGATAGAATCTCTTATTCGAACGTCTATCTGGTTTTACACTGTATACGACCGTGCATTCACGAGGCGACTCGTCAGGGTTAGTGGGGTTTCCGTGTTAGCAAGGGATAGTGGGTGATATGACCTTTCTAGGGAGTTAGGAGAGGTGTTTGTACGGGCTGGATTGACTGTATGTGTTTATTTGTGGTAATCAACTACTTGAATGTCCCGGGACAGGACTCGAAACGAGTAAGGATAGGTGTGAAGGGTAGTAGTAGAGCTCCTACTATCTGAAGCACAGGATCCATGCTCGAGTCGGGGAGAGTCACGAGGAAGTCAAGGAGTGGAGTATGAGCGTGGTAGGGTGAGTTATATGTGCTTATATATCTCTGAAATTTCTCTTTCTAGAATGGTCAATACTAGAAGGAACAACGCGGCGGAGTCGCGAGCCGGGTCGGGGATTTCGGAGGAGCGTATTAGGGAACTGATTGCTACTGAGGTTTCCCACGCGATCGGGGAGGCGATCCCCGAGATCATCACTGCTATTCGAGAGGAGGTGGTGATCCTACTGGAGGAGCGTATTGCAGCTATTCCACTGCCTGCGGAGGGTCATCCCCGTAACCGAGAGTTCCAATACCGGGATCTCTCCGCCTGTTCCCCGCCAGAATTTAAGGGAGACCTGGATCCGATTACCAGTATGCGATGGGTATCTGACATGGAGTTCGCATTTTTGACCAGTGGCTGCCCGGACAACCTAAAGGTCCGTTTTGCAGTGAATCTACTCCGTGACGGCGCGAAGGATTGGTGCGCCACGGCATTGACGTCTGCTGAGCGCACTACTTTGACTTGGGACGAGTTTGTCACTCGTTTCCGTGCGGAGTATGTACCGCCAGTAGAGATGGAGCGAATCGCTAAAGAATTCCTAGAGCTCACCCAGACAACAGAGACGGTAAAGGAGATGAACAGGAAATTTACCGAGATGGCATTATTCTGTCCTCAGTATGCCGCCTCGGAAGAGATGAAGATGTCAAGGTATAAAGATATGCTACGCACGGAGATCCGAGAATTTGTTAGCACGGCACAGTACTCTTCATTATCCGCCATGATGGACGCCGCTCGAAGGAGGGAGCTTGAGCTGGAGACCCAAGCTAAGAAGCGGAAGGCGGCACAACCAGTGACGCCCATCTCGGCAGTGCCGAAAAGGTCGAGGTTCACAGATACGCGCGCGGGTTCTGGGAGTGGCGGGTTTAAGCCCCGAGATACCGGAGTGAGGAGAGTTGAGGGGTGTTTTAAGTGTGGCCAACCCGGTCACCTCAGCCGGGATTGTAAGGTTCCGTTAGTGGTTTGCTTCAACTGTAATCAGACGGGCCATGTAAGGGCCAACTGTCCTAGAGCAGGGGTAGCTATTGGGGGTGGAGCACAGAGGGCGCCTGGGAATGCCCCATTACGCATCACTGATGGTCAAACTGGTCAGCCGGGAGCGGGAGCGGCTCGAGGAAGAGTTCATCAGTTGACGGTGGATGAGGCGCAAGCGACGCCTAAAGTGGTTACAGGTATATCCCTTTTGCTTCTTTCTTCTTGTCTTTCCGTTCCATGTCATGTATTTATTTGTGGTTCAGTTATATGTTAGGAACGTTCCTAGTTAACTCGGTGCCTGCGGTTGTGATGTTTGATAGCGGGGCTACTCACTCTTTTGTGTCTCGCACTTTTAGCGAGGGTTTAGGCCGAGTTGTAGGACGTTTGAGTTATCCTCTGGTTGTCGAGGTGGCTGATGATAGGACCTTGACGGTTACAGACGTGTTTCGCGGGTGCACCTTAGAGATCTCAGGAGTGCGGTTTCCCATTGACCTGATCCCGATTGCTATGCGGGAACTTTGAGTGATTGTGGGCATGGACTGGATGGATAAGTTTGACGCGGAGATTGTTTGTCGTCACAAACAAGTGCGAATTCGAACCCCAAGCGGGGGAGAAATGTTAGTTCAGGGAGATTCGTCTAGGCAGACTACGGCCAGATGTTCGGCTGCGAGAGCTCGGAGGTACCTCCAGCATAGTGGGCAGGGATACTTGGCTTATGTGGTGGACACGCGAGTTGGGGAAGCGAAGGAGGCTGAATAAGCTTACGGTAAAGGATCGTTATCCTTTGCCAAGGATTGACGATCTTCTCGACCAGTTGCAGGAACTTCTAGAAGAGGGGTTCATAAGTCCAAGTTCTCGATTCACCCGGGAGCTACAAAGAGGTACAGAGAATTGTGTGGAGGTTACTGGTGGCCCGGCATGAAGCGGGATGTTGCTAGATGTGTGGAGGCATGTATGACCTGTCGGAAGGTCAAAGCGGAACATCAACGGCCTCATGGGAAATTGCAACCGTTGGAAGTCCCAGTTTGGAAATGGGAAGAGGTTACCATGGACTTCATAACGAAACTCCCGAGGACTCCCCGTGAGAATGATGCCATTTGGGTGATTGTTGACCGTCTGACCAAGAGTGCTCACTTCTTGGCCATCAGGGAGAGCTCCTCGGCGGAGAAGCTCGCGGAGGTGTTTGTGCGTGAGATCGTGGCCAGGCATGGGGTGCCAGTTTCGATTGTCTCCGACAGGGATACCCGTTTTACCTCTCGGTTTTGGGAGAAGTTCCAGTCGGAGATGGGTACACGGTTACACTTTAGCACGGCCTTTCATCCACAGACGGACGGGCAGAGCGAGCGAACCATTCAGACCCTCGAGGATATGCTTAGAGCTTGTGTCATTGATTTTGGAGGTAGTTGGGATCAGTACTTACCCTTGGCGGAATTTTCCTACAACAACAGCTACCACTCTAGTATTGGCATGCCGCCATACGAGTTGTTGTACGGTAGGAAATGTAGGACGCCCGTTTGTTGGGGCGAGGTTGGGCATCGGGTGTTAGGGAGTACTGACATCGTGCTAAAGACGACCGAGACAATTCGGATGGTTCGGGATCGTTTGGTTACTGCACAAAGTCGGCAGAAGAACCTCGCGGAACAAGGTTGTTGGTTTGGTGGAGGTTCAATGGAGACTCCGAAAGGGTTCCGAGTGGACTTGGGAACCTGAAGCGGAGATGCGAGAGAACTATCCGGAGCTGTTTGCAGGAGTAGACTTCGGGGACGAAGTCTAATTCAAGCGGGGGAGAGTTGTAAAGCCCGTGTCCCGGTATGGTTTTTAAAATCCTTAATGTATTTTTTTTAAAGCGAGTCTCTTTAACGGAAGTTGTCAAAGGGACCTCGAATGTTAGGTATGGCAAACCTTACTTCTTTTTTTTACAATGTTATGGAAACCTAGGGACCAAAAGTGTCAAAGTGATTGAGTTTAGGGGCCAAAGGTGGACAATGGATATGTTGTGCATGTGGAACGGTCAAGGAAAGGGGGACCGACCCCCCCCCTCTTCCTCTTCTCGTCGGTTTCCATGCAACACCAACAATCATCCCTTTTTGGTCTTTGTTTGTTTCAATTCCTAGTGGGTTATTTTGCCGTGAGTGTGAGAAGCCGAAGTAGGAAGGAGAGAGAGAGATACCGTGAGATAGAGAGGGCCGGAGAAGAAGAGAGAGAGGGGAGTCGCCGGAGGGTTGTTCCAGTCGCCGGAGATCGCCATCACTACCACCAATCGCCGGAGAAGTCAAGGGAGGAGGGGCAAACATCGAAAGGTAAGTCGTTGGATTGTTCCGTATCGTTTTTTTTCTCCTTGTTCGTTTTTCCGGCGAGGCAACCACCGCCGCCCGCCACCCCTACGGCGGCCGTGGGTGGACGGCGGTGGCTGTGCATGTGTGTATGTGTCGGTTTGGATTAGTAATCGAGAGTAAAAGGGAGGTGGTGCGAGAATAGGGTGGTATGTGCGTGCGGAGAACCGTCGCCGGAGAACCGCCGCCGCCGCCGTCGTGCCCCACTGCCGGAGGCGGCAGTGGGCAGGGCTAAACCCTAACGCCCCCACGGCGGAACCCTAACGCCACCGGAGTTGCAACCCTACACCGCCGAGCTTATCGTAAAAACCGTTTATCATTTTATGTAAAATTCTGGAATCTGCCTCGTTATTGTATGAACCATAACTTTCTGCTCGTAACTCCGATTGAGCCAAACTTGGTACCCACGGTTCCAGTACGAGGTGGGTCACGTTTTCCGTGTTTTAGCGGAAAACTGGTTCAGCCTCTAGCTAAGTGGAAAAGTGGTCGCAAGTTGGTGATTTGTCATTTTATGTGAATGTCGATTTTCTGCCTCTGTTTTGTCGTGGCCGTAACGTTTTACTCATAGCTCGGATTGAAATGAAATCGGTGGCCAAAGTTCACTAATCGAGTCAGGAAAGTTTTTCGTGTTTTGCCGAAAGTCCGTTTAGGCCTGTAGCTGGGCCGTGCGGGGCTGTTTATACAGTCTGGTCCGAAAAACTTCCAGCTTTCTGTCCCTGTTTTGTTTTACGCATAACTTTTGCTTGGAATGTCGGTTCGGGATGGGACTGGTGCCAAATGTTTCGTTTCGGAGTCTATTAAGTTTCCTCTGTTTTGTGGAGAGACCAATTCGGACCATAGCTAGGGCGAAGTTGCCATGTTGTACTGAAAGGTCCGGGTGTTCGCTGTTCTGCGACGCGTTTTTGTAAAATCTATAGTAAATTATAGAAAAATCGTTAGGACGCGTGCGATACGTCCCTGAAACCGTAAGACTTAGAACTTCGTAATTATGAATTTTAATTTCTGTATTTATCAGTTTTAAGGGGGTAAAACAGGTCCCGAACAGACCCGTAATTTCTAATAAAAAGCTGGAATTTTAGTCGTTTGAAAACTAGTAAACGTGTTATGGGTCGGGACTCTCCTTTGACTTTTATTACGTATTTAGGTGGGAGAAAGTGAAGAAGATTGCCGTGTTGGTGTTGCGTTTCGTGAGCACGTTGCTTAGCCTTGAGGTGGGTTCTCTCACCGCGTAGTTAGGAATTTCATGTATGTCGTTATTTTGTGTTACGTGTGATTACGTGTATTTATGTGCTTACGTGAACTAGATGGGATGTGATAACTGGTTGTGATTTATTAGATTCGTATGTGGAATATATATATGCATGTGTACACCTCGGTGGGACTGAGGGGCTCGGTGGGACCGAGGGCTTGGTGGGACTAAGCTAGTACAACAATTTTTACTCGGTGGGACCGAGGGCTCGGTGGGACTGAGCTTGTATTAATTACTCGGTGGGACCGAGGGCTCGGTGGGATTGAGCTTGTATTAATGTATTTTGTGTACTCGGTGGGACCGAGGTTCGTGCTTATATAATAATCATTATGTGGGTTGATATTCGTGATGATGGTGATGTTGCCTACTTGCGAGTAGGGGCGATATGCGTGGGGTTGCTACCTACGTGCGTGATTGAATTCACTAAGCGTTTAGCTTACCCTTTCCCAATGTGTTGTTATTTCAGGTGCGGGCGGCAGTCGGGCGTGACAGTACACACATGGAGCGCGGAGTGTCAAATATTATTAAACTTTCACTTTTGAACCCTTGAATTTAGTTATTAAATTTTCCGCTGCATAAACCTTGTTGATGGTTTGAAGTAACGACGTTAATTTTATTTAAGACGTGAATTATTAAATCATGGTTGTTTTAATGAAATGTATGTTTTAAAAATTTTAAATTTCCTTGTAATTTTTGGGACGTTACACTTTTGCAACAGGCTGGACGTAGAATAAGTCGTCATCATCATAATCATCATCATCATCTTTGTGGGATGATGATGGTTCTTCATCAGAGATGTCGACAGGTTCATCATCTTCAGTTTCTTCTTCAGACTCGACCTCTTCAGCATAAGGTTCGGTCACGTCAGCAGCAGCTTCCTTATGTTGCTCATCGAGTTGCTCCCCCCCAGATTCAGAGGAAGGTTTCTCGGTTTCCTCAGGGTTTTCAACTCCCCGAGGTCGTGAAGTAGAAGTACCAGCAGCAGCAGTTTCAATACCCTCCCCCTCAGCATTATGGGGAAGGTCTTCTTTATTCTTCTCCCCCTCTTCCACATCATGGTTGGGGGAGCTAACAGATTTTTCAGCAGCAGTGTGTATTTGGTCTCTGTCTTCCAGGCCAGAGATCCCAACATAGTTTTCCATCTTTGCTAATCTGACTTCCAGGCCAGTTATAGCAGGATTGATCTTTTCAAGAGCTTCGCGATCGACCTGAGTAAAATTTGAAGTTGGGGCGTTCAGGCGATCGAGCACTTTCTGAACAATTTCTTTGACGGCGGAGACGTCAGCCTTGATCGTGGAAACTTCACCCTTTAGAGAACCAACCTCTGTCTTCAATGATGTGACTTCATTGGACAGAGAGGTGAAGTTTGTTGAAAGAGAGGTGGTGGCAGTTGAATTGTCAGCGAGGGTGGTATCAAATTGGGCGATGCTACCATCCACCTTCTCCAGATCAGCTTTGGAGGCTTTTGTACCGACGATCTCGGTCAGCTTTTTGAGTTTCTCTCCAGCGTCTGTAACCGCTGAAGAGTTTGTGGAGAGAATGGTGTTGTAATTTTCCACCTTTGTTTCCAGGACCTTCAGGGAGGTGTTGATATCCCCCAAATTAGGACCTGAAACAGTTATTAACTTATGAACAGAGGAAAGCTCAGAAGTTTGGGGTAGAGAGAGAGGAGTGTTTTGGATTGTGTTTATACCTGCAGGCGGGTTGGCAAAGTTGTCGAACCCTTTGTGTCCTGAATGATATTCCGTGTCGCCTTCAAGAGTACCTTGGCGCATGGAGGTGCCTGCAGATCCTATGTTTGCATCCATCATTGTATTTAGAGTGTCTGCAGATGAGTCATGTACGATGAAGGGTGTCCCTGAGAAAGTTGGGAAAATTGATGGAGAGACCTAAGATTGAGTAGGAGGAATGAGGGATGAGAATGATGGTTGGGTGCGGGGTTCAGCGTTGGATCCGCTGTCAATCACTTCAGTCTGTAGAGAGGCTGAAGGAGGTGGGTTCATTTCCAAGTTTATAACTTCAGCGTTTAGAGACGCTGAAGCCGGGATGGAAGGTGTGGCTTGATCAGCTGTGGTAGAGCGTACCACTGAACTTTCCATCAGCTCTTCAAGATGAGCTGAGGAGTCTTCAGCATGTAAATGCTGGGGGGTTGCTCCTTGGTTTTCTTGATTCTTTTGGAACCAAGTTGGGAAGTAGATTGTTTCCTTTTTCGAGAAGGAGTGGAGGGTGCAGCGTGGGTATCAGCAGTGGGGATTTTCACTGAATGAGCAGCAGAAGTAGAAGAAGGAGGATTGAGAAGAGATAAGAGAGTAGAAAGACGTACCTCGTTTTCCAGCGGTTTGAAGTCGAGTACCTTAGGGCCAACCTGAGAGAGTCTCAGATCACCCTCTGTTGGGTACCTTTCGCCAAGTCCAAGTTGAAAGACGGCGCTGATGAATCTGGGATAAGGAACCCATGCAGATCTTTCAGCCATATCTACTCTGAACGCAAGGTCGTCGTAGATGATTGAGGCCCAGTCAACATTTAGACCTTTCAGCAATGCATAGCCCATTGCTTGCTGAGGTTGAGCAGCTTGATCAGAGGAGCCACTCTTCGCTGTCATGCAGCTTATCAGATGTGCGAAGATGAAGTTCATCTCGCTGGGCATTTTGAACTTCTTGATCAAGGTCAGTTTCTTCTCAGGCTTCTTGTCCCTTCCAGTGTCCCATGCATAACCCATTGCATCGAAGAATGCAATGATGGCTTCCCTATCATCATGGTTTTTGTGGTTTGGGAGAGGGACAAAGCGATTTTCTTTGGTAGAGGTAGGAAGGCTCAGTGCTTTCCTAATTATGGCAGGGTTGATTTTGGTGGTGCCAAATTTTGTGTCACACAGAATGGAGTCAACGATCTGCGTTGGGTATTTGGCATGGGGTACCTGAGCTCTTCTGGCAGTATACCAGAACTGAGAAAGTTGGAATTGATGAGCAGGGGGTGTAATGGTCAGGGTTGTGGATAAGCAACATGTTTTGAGATAGTTCACAGCATCATCCAGATGTGTGACTTGCTTTCGAGGAGGAAACTCGAAAAGCGCATGAAGGTTGTTCGATTTTGAAAAATTGATTTCCTCAAGCTTGAACTTGACCTGAGGAGCTTTGACGAGAGACAGTTTCTTTGCAGCCGTGGATTTCTTAGCGGTAGGAGCAAGAGTAGAATATTCCATTTTTGTTTAACATATCAACCCTGAATCATAAAAAAAAATACAGTATTATTGTGAAAGATTTTCCAATAAGATGTTTTTCGATTTTTTGTCCATTTCATTCAGACAGAAATGTCTTAATGAAGATTAGGGTTTTCTTGTTTTGAAAAAGAAAAACAAACCCAGTAATAGTCTTGTTTTCCATTTTCCTTTAGATAAGGATTCTGGAAAAACGAATGAAGAACAAGTTTAAGATTTTGAGTTTTAAACTTGAAGAACAACCATGAAAAGGTTGTGTTCATAAAACCATGAAAGAAATGATTTCATTTTAGAAAAAGTTTCTTTTGTTTGATCTGTTAAAAGCAATAAGAAGATCAGAAACAAGTTATGCAGATAAATAATAAGAATATTAACCTGGTAATTGAAAGAAGAAGATGAACAGATTTCTGGAAATAAGCAACAGTAAATCTTTTCTTGCTTGGAGAAGAAGTTCGCGTAAAGAGAAAATATAAACTCGAAATAGTTTATATAGAGAGAGATTTGAGAGAGAGATAAACTCGAGCGGGAAAGTTTTTCATCATGACACGGACACGTGTTTGCATTTGATTGGAAGGTAAACGAAACGTGCAATCGTGTGTTAGAAAAAGAACGTGCCAGGGTTTATCCGTTGTGATGATGTCACAAACATCCTTTCATATTTTAGGATGTCTCTGAGGTTTTGAAAGCTCAGGGACTACTTTGAAAAACATGAAGCACTGAATAGAAATATCAGTGATAGTTTTAAGAAATTTCAAAGTATCGCTGTTAAGGAAGAGATATTCAGCGATGCAATTTGTTTTGAAATCTTACATTCACATGCGAACGTCAACGAGCAAGAGAGAAAACATACCTTGATATCAGCGAATCAATTATGTTCAGAGAGAGAATGATAGAATGGGTTATATAATTGTGTTATCCTATCACTGATCAAATGTGAGCCACTGAAGATCTTACTCTTCAAAGTTCAGCATTCCAAGCTCGCTGATGAGAAAGTTGAATCTTGTCTCATCAAGAGGTTTGGTGAACAGATCAGCTAACTGATAGTCAGTTGGGATAAAATGAAGTTCTATATCACCATTCATCACATGATCTCTGATAAAATGATACCTGATTTCGATATGTTTGGTCTTTGAGTGTAGCACTGGATTGTTGGCTATAGCGATGGCACTTGTGCTGTCGCAATAGATTGGAATTTTTTAGAGTTGAAGGTCATAGTCTAGTAGTTGATTTCTCATCCACAAGACCTGAGAACAACAGCTTCCAGCGGCTACATACTCAGCTTCAGCAGTTGAGGTGGACACTGAGTTTTGCTTTTTACTTGTCCAACTCACCAGCTTTCCACCCAGGAGCTGACAGCCTCCTGTGGTGCTTTTCCTATCCAATTTGCAACCTGCAAAATCACTATCTGAATAGGCGATTAGATCAAACCCTGAGTCTTTGGGATACCAAAGACCTAGGTTCATAGTACCCTTATGGTAACGAAAGATTCGCTTTATAGCGGTCATATGAGATTCCTTAGGTTCAGCTTGATAGCGCGCACACAAACAAGTTGCATACATTATATTGGGTCGGCTAGCTGTAAGATACAAGAGAGAGCCGATCATCCCACGGTACAGCGTGACATTAACAGGTATTCCATTTGAATCCTTGTTTAGTGTCAGCGGTGGTGCCATAGGGGTTTTCATAGCTGAACTTTGAGTTAAATCGAATTTCTTCATCATATCTTTAACATACTTTCCCTGATTAATGAAAATTCCTTTTTCATTTTGTTTTATCTGAAGACCAAGGAAATATGTTAGCTCACCCATCATGCTCATTTTATACTCTTCTTTCATCCTTTCAGAGAAACAAGTACAAAGATCAGGGTTAGTAGAACCAAATATAATGTCATCAACATATATCTGAACAAGAATGATATGACCTTTCACTATTCTGAAAAATAGAGTTTTGTCGATTTTACCTCGCTCAAAATTTTCAATTAGGAGATAAGAGGATAGAGTGTCATACCATGCACGTGGAGCTTGCTTTAAGCCATAAAGTGCCTTATCCAGTTTATAAACATAACCTGGACGCTTAGGATCTGAGAATCCTGGAGGTTGTTCCACATAGACTTCTTCATTCAGCTTTCCATTGAGAAATGCTGACTTAACATCCATTTGATATACTTTGAAGTCTTTGTGTACAGCGTATGCTAAGAATAGACGAATAGATTCTAGTCTTGCTATTGGAGCAAATGTTTCGTCGTAGTCTATACCTTCCCCTTGTTTGTATCCCTGAGCAACAAGACGAGCCTTGTTGCGGGTTACAGTTCCATGTTCGTCCAACTTGTTTCGATAGACCCATTTAGTGCCTATCACTGTCTTGTCAGTTGGTCTTCGAACAAGTTTCCAAACTATGTTTCTTTCGAATTCAGTCAGCTCTTCTTGCATGGCGCTGACCCAGTTTGGATCTTTGAGGGCATCATCTATTTTCTTTGGTTCAATCAGAGAAATAAAGTTAACAAATAAACAAATATTAGCTGCACTTCATCGAGTCTGAACACCAGCATTTGGATCACCAAGGATTTGATCAATTGGGTGATTTACAGTCCATCGCTGAGCAGGAGCATAAGTCGCTGACTCAAATTGGACTGGAGGAACTGAAGATGAACCTTCAACAACTTCTGGAATATCAGCCAAGAGAGGAGTAGGTGCAGATGTCATCTCATTCACTGATTGCTGAGAAGTAGATGGAATGTCTGAGACATTTGGTTCAGAAGCAGGTATAGTGTTTAAAGGAACAGCTGAGACCCATGATGTTTCAGCTTCACTATTCTGCATGTTTGGGATGATAGTACGACTATCATCTTCAACGGTATGAGTATGAGGAGTGGGAATTTCTTCTGAATCACCAAGATGAGAAAACATCCATTGATTCAGTTCTTCAGTATCAGCAGAAGGTCGAGAATTCGCTGAACGGGATTTGTCAAAAGTGACGTGAATAGTTTCTTCAACAGTTTGTCTTCTTCGATTGAAGACTCTGAAGGCTTTGGAGATTGAAGAATATCCAAGAAAGATTCCATCATCAGCCTTAGGATCAAACTTTCCAAGGGCATCTCTGTTGTTCAGTATGAAACACCGACATCCAAAGATGTGAAGAAAGATAATTGAAGGCTTTCTCCCATGAAAAGGTTCATAGGCTGTTTTATTAAATCTTTTGACTATCAGCGACCTGTTTTGCGTAAAACAAGCAGTGTTGACAGCTTCTGCCCAAAACTGAGTAGACAGGTGAGAATCGTTGAGCATTGAACGTGCAACTTCAATAATAGTTCTATTTCTTCTTTCAGCGACTCCGTTTTGTTGCGGTGTTCTCACTGAAGAAAAGTTGTGAGAAATACCCTTACTCTCAAAGAAGGAATCAAGAGAACTGTTTTTGAATTCAGTCCCATGATCACTCCTTATTGAGCGAACGGTCAAGTTGTTCAGGGTTTCCATTTTCCGAACAAAGGTGATGAGTTCTTCAGGGGTGTCACTCTTATAATGGAGAAACATAACCCATGTATATCGAGAGAATTCATCAACTATGACCAGTGTATATTTCTTTCCAGCGATGGATTGTTTGTTAACAGGGCCAAACAAATCCATATGGAGAAGTTGTAGAGGAGATGACTATGAGGAAACTTGCTTTGACTTAAAGCTTGCTTTGGTCTGCTTGCCTTTCTCACACGCTGAACATAAGGACTCTTTGGCGTATGAGTGCTGAGGTAGACCAGTGACTAACTCTTTTGAAGAAAGAGTGTTCAGTGTCTTGAAGTTGAGATGAGAGAGCCTCTTATGCCATAGCCAGTTGACATCAGATGAGGCTTTTGAGAAGAAACAGGAGTTATCAGTGGTTGTTGAGTCCATGTTTATTACATAAAATTTTCCAAACGATAACCGCTGAGAGCTATCTTTTCCTATTTGTCAGCGACAAAGCAGGATTCCTTAGTAAAGATTACTTTGTTATCCTTGTCGCAAAGCTGACTGATGCTTAGAAGATTATGCTTCAGCCCTTCAACATATGCGACTCTTCTGAAGGTTGTTGTACCATTAGAGAGTACACAAAACCCTCGGGTATGTCCTTTTCCATTTCCACCAAAAGTTACAGAGGGACCCTTCTCTTCTTTGTACTCAGTGAGCAGATTCTTCATACCAGTCATGTGTCTAGAGCATCCGCTATCGAGATACCAGATACCCTTCTTAACCTACATTTCAAAAGAAGATTAGTTTGTCTTGGGTACCCATTTAACCATGTGTACACACTTGTCAGTGGGGGTAGAAGAGGAAGTGGAAGGTTCAGCAGTCTTCGCAGCATTTGAAGATTTAGCTTTGTCAGTCTTCACTTTGGTTAATTTCTTAACCTCAGTGGTCTTCTTTGCCTTGGGGGCAATGATCTTCACCTTAGCTATCTTTTCAGCTTGGGTGGCTGTGGGGCACTTACTAGCAATATGATTGGTAAGTCCACAATGATAACATTTCCTATAACTAAAAGTAGTTCTAGGACCATTTGCATGCTGAGCTTTTGATTTTGAATTAGAAGGACCAGCACCAAGTAAGCTATTGGCTTTTGAAATGAGAGGAACATTCAGATCTTCGGATTTCTTACCAATAATTTCCACTTTGATTCTAGGAGTAGATCGCTGAATAGATCCACGCTGAATAAATCCAGGGATCTTATTCTTTGAATCAGAGGGATAAGTCACTTAAGCTTTAGAAGCGTTCAGCTTTGGTACATAGGTACCCTTCTGAGGATTTTGGTTAACAGCAATTCCTTTACCTTTGTTTTTAAAGACTGAGGTAGGTTTTGGATAAACAACTTTTTCTTTACCTTTAGAAGTTAAGGTAGAGATTTCCTCAGGGATAGGCGGTTTAGAAGAGGAACGCTGAGATGAGAAAGTGTCAGGGATAGAGGATACGAACATTCCAAATTTAAGCATGGAACAATCAGTGGTTGGTTCTAGAGTATCAGCTTTGTAACCAAGACCACGTTTATCACTCAGGGGAATCTGAGACTTAATTATCTCAGTGATCTTTGTTGAGGAATTATACCATCCATCAACAGTAGCTTTTTCAGCTTTTAATGCAGCAATAGCTTCTTCGCGCTCGATTTTGACTAGCTGATTTAAGTGAACTTGATCTTTAAAATCTTCTTCAATTTTAGAAAGATTTTCTATTTGAAGGTGACAGTTTTTAAGCTGTTCAGCGAGATCAAGATTTTGATTTTCAACCACAGTTTTGCCATTCATGGCTTCATATAAACTTCTAGTCAAGAGATCGATCTTTCGAAGACTATCAGCTTCATCAATATTTAAAATATTGGTAAAGAAGGAAGGTGATACCTTAGTAGCAGAGGTTGAAGTAGAGAAAATGTCAGATTTTTCTTCCTCATCTTCAAGTTTGGCCATGAGACATAGATTGGCTTCATCATCATCTTCAGAGTCAGATGATTCTTCTTCGTCAGAGGCAGCCTAATCATAGTCAGCCATAAGGCCTTTGCCTTTCTTCTTAAAGGTTTTCAGCTTTGAATACCTTTCTTTCAGCTTTTTGTATTTTTCATCTCTAGTCCTATGAGTAAAGTTTTTCTTGGGAAAAACTGAGGGTCTAGAGACTTTCTTTGACCTGCACTCACTAGCAAAATGTCCTATCTTTTCACAGTTATAGCAAGTAGCAGTAGCCTTATCAACAGGGGTTGATGATCTTGGCTTGTCAGTAATAGCAAGAGGTTTGTTCTTCTTGAAATTACTCTTTCTAGAAAATCTCCTGAACTTATTAGCCAGGAATGCCAGAGTTTCATCATTATCTGAAACGTCAGAGTCTGATGATCTTTCAGAGTTAGTTTCCAACTCAATGACAGTGATAGTCGATCGCTGAGTGGAAGGTGACTCTGAGATTAAAGCAACAGGGGTGCTTTTGGAATCTTTTACAAGATTCTTCTTAAGATGACTCGATTGCTCATGATTCAGCATCGTGCCATATAAGGTAGGAAAGGTCATTGATTTTAGATCCTTTGACAGCTTGAGACACATAGAATAACTGTCCTAGCTTTCAGGTAAACATTCTAAGAACTTTGTCAGTACTTCAAAGTTAGAATATTCCTTACCAACAGTTTTCAGATCTATTATTAAGCAGTTAAAACGTTGGTGTACTTCAGAGAGAGTTTCATTCTTACCACAAATGAAGCTTTCATACTGTCTTACCAGGTTGATCTTTCGAGAGTCCTGGACTTTAGAAGTACCTTCATACTGAACATAGATTGTGTCCCACATAGCTTTTGAGGTTTTCAGGTTCATGACGGAATGGTAGACTTCGTCAGGAAGAGCCATGGAGAGTATGGATCTGGCTTTGGTGTCGATAGCCACTTTCTTCTTATCTTCATCAGTCCACATATGAATTTCCTTGGGAATCAGCCTTTCTGGAATAGCAGGTCTATTCTCAGCAGCTGGAACTGCAGCATCAGTTCTTATAGGAATATATGGGCCGTTTTCAAGATAGTAAGGCATAGTAGGGTCTACACCTTCTAAGAAGAGAGTCATCCTATTTTTCCATAGATTAAAATTATCTCTGGAGAATCTAGGGGGTTTTGCAAGAGAACCGTTGTCAGTATAGTTTGTGTTTGTGTTGGTAGCCATTTTCAGAAATAGCTAGGAAGAGAAATCTTAGTATAGATCAGATCTTGTTTATGAGATTAAACAAATCTGCTCTGATACCACTTGTTGGTTCCGAAGGGCTATACAAGTTTGTAGAAGGGGGGGGGGTTGAATACAAACACACGCTTTTACTTTTCTAAATTGTTTATTGATAAATCAAGACAATTTACAACTTGTTGCGGAACAAGATTAAGGATAAACCTAATCTTAACAAGTCTTGAGAAATACTAAGTTTCTTGCACTAGAAAGAGTTAAAGAAATTACGAATAATAACTTAACAATAAGAGAGAGATAAGAAGATGGTCCGAGCACACTTCAAAACTGAAGTAAGGTTCTTCTTATATAATGCATGCATTTAATGCAAGGCAGTATGGCTTTACACGTGGCAGCAGCTGAGTGGTTGCATGTCATTGACCTTTGTAGACAACCTTAGTAGCCGCATGGTGCACAGTGTAGAATCAGAGTTGTTGTACGATTACAGACAAAAGGGATGTCCGTTCTGACAGTTCGTAAGGAGACGTGCAAGGGGAGGTAAGACAATAGTAACATGCAGGGAGACGTCATGATCAGCTTTCGTTGAGTCAGATCTTTATCAGCGAATGATAAAGTTCAGCGAATGATAAAGTTCAGCGATTGCTGAAGTCTTCTACTTGATACTTCACGTTGAATGGACAGGTCTTGCTTCGCTGATATCCGCATCAGTTCATGAGTAGACTTGTCGCTGGTTCTTGAGCTTGATCTTCGACTTCAGCGTAGAACATATGTTGACGTGAAACTTGTCTTCAGGAATCATAAGTAAACAACTAACTTACCAGCGATCATCTCATAGACTGAACAGGCTCAGAGCTATATGATGATGAACAGTGTTCGCTGAAAATCTAATCTAAAGAGTGAGAGTTCCTATCAGCGGTACTGTAAAGTCTTAGTACTTATCAGCGATAGTGAAACTCTAATACATATTGTTTACTTACAATTTTCACTAAGTGTTTTAAGAGAGGGTCATTATCAAATCACTGAGGGTTTGGATCAACAAAATACCCCATCTTAGAGATGATCTTAAATCAGTTCTAAAACTCTCTCTACTTATTTCCAGATTTTATGAATGTTCTTCAAATCTTCAAGTGTTCTTCATTTACTTTTTCTTTTTCTTTAATTACACTTATGCATTGTTGTAGCATTAGAATAGCATCCTAACTGCACCTTTCAATTTCTTTATTATTCTTGCATCTCTAGCTTTATATTTAATGTTCTTGTCTTTACTTTTCAGTATTTACTTTTGTTAGTTATAGATCTACATTCCATATTGTACTCTTGTCATTTATTGCTTACATCTTACATTCTTGTCTTTACTTTTAAAGTCATTTACTTTAGTTATTTTCACTTTTAAGTCTCTTATACTTCCAAGCATCATGTTTACTTTCCAAGTATCTTGTATTTACTTTGTTTCATTTATTGTAATGAGTAGCTAATTTTATTAGCTTGGGTGTGAGGCAAATGGTGTTATGATGACCAAAAGAAAGTAGGCATTTTTGTGGCAAAAATGATGTTTTATTATTCGAACCCAAGTTTCTTCAAGATAATACAATCTCTTGACAAATTGATCACTTTGATAGTGTTAAAGTGTCATGGACCTAGAGATAGGCCATTGAATAGCACGTCAATTTGGATGACATAAGGGGTAATATCGAGAGAGTTACTTACAAGGAGAGTTGTTACTTTTGTTTTCTAAAATGATTCATTCTTGATAAGTTATCTTTTTCTCAAAGGGTTAAAATGGAGTAGACTTAGAGATAAGCTACTTAGGATTACACAAACTTGGGAGGTATGGGGGTTATATCGAGAGAGTAACTTTTAACAAAGAGAATTTGTTTTGCCATATATTTTGAGAACTCCATATCCATCGTTCATTTATCTTAGGTTCTGCTCAGAGATGAGATTGCTTTAGCTACTGAAATCATGGGATGGTGAGAGTCCGAGAGGAACGTGTCTCAAAGTAGATAATAAAACTAGTTTTGTCACTGATGCAGCATCATGCTGTAGCATTGTTGTAGCATTGGTCTGCTGGAATTCAGTTTATCATAACATCACAAGTCTTACACCCTTGCTTCTCTTTTAATCTTGTTAATTAGAATCTGTGATAATCATCAACTCAACCAACCAAAATATTTGCTTCCAAATCATCTTCTAAAATCACTTCTTTCATAATACTTTAATAGCAATTTTAACTCCAATCTCTGTGAGACGATACTTGGTATCTTTACCATTTTATTACTTGAAAAGACGACATAGTTCCACGTAAGTATACTTGCTTATTGGTTCTATTAGCACGCGTTTGTAGGTGTATTCCACGCACTCATCAAGTTTTTGGCGCCGTTGTCGGGGATTGGTAAGCTAAAGTCTATAAAAGTATTTTCAAAGATTTGATTTTTCTAACACCGTTGGGAACTTTAAGGTTTTTTGAAAGTGGTGTATGCCAAGAATACAACGTGGGGAACTTTTTGAATTAGAAATCTGGATATTGAGAGAACTTTTCATCAAAGAAGAAGAATTCAAAGAACATCAAACTCTCTCAATATGGAGGACGGTCCCCCACCAGGTTTTGAAAATAGACCACCAAGACCACCACTTTTGGAAAATCCCGTCCGGCCACCTTTGGAAAATCAAATGAGACCACCTTTAGAAAATCCAATTCGGCCTCCGCCAGTTTTTAATCCAACACTTTTTGGTAATCCACCGTTTCATCCATTTCAACACAATCCACCTTTTCATCCTAATCCACCGCTTCATAATCATAATAATGAGGAAGGAGATGATAATGGATCTATTGGTAATGTTGAACCACTTAACATCATTGACCTTGCAAATTCGAAAGATGGAGGAATTATGGACTATGCAATCCCTAATTTTGAGCAATTAAATTCAGGGATTGTTAGGCCACAATTAGAAACACTACATTTTGAACCAAAACCCATCATGTTTCATATGTTGCAAGCCAATAGTCAATTTGTTGGATTACCATCGGAGGATCCTCATTCCCATTTAAAATCTTTTATGGAGATCACCGATGTTTTTCTAATCCCTGGAGTATATCCGGAAGCCTTAAGGCTTATGTTGTTTCCATTTTCTCTAAGGGATAAGGCAAGAATATGGTTCAATTCATTAGCACCAGGTTCAGTACCATCTTGGAGTGATATGGCTGAGAAATTTTTGCTAAAATATTTTCCACCTACCCAGAATGCTAAGTCCAGAAACGAAATTTGCATGTTTAAACAAATGGACGATGAAGCAATTCCTGATGCTTGGGAAAGGTTTAAAGAATTGTTAAGGAAATGCCCTTACCATTCCTGATGCATTCCCTACTGTATTCAACTAGAGACGTTTTATAATGGACTTGATTCCAATGCAAAACAAATGCTCGATGCGACTTCAGGAGGGGCCTTTACCTTTAACACCTATAATACCGGGTATGAAATTCTTGAAAAGATTTCAGCAAACAATGGACAATGGGTTGATCCAAGGGCTCAAATTTCAACTCAAAAGAAGACTGCCGGGTTGCACGAGGTAGATGCATACACTGCTTTGATAGCTCAGCTTGCTTCCATGACTAATATGCTTAAAAACATCACTTCCGGTCAAGGAGCACAACCATTTGTCACTAAACCTCCTGCACCTGTCCTTTCTGTGCAATGTGAGGAACATTCTTATGAACATTGTTCTCATAAATCGGAATCTGTAAATTAAGTTCAAAATAGACCTAATCCTCACTCCAACACATACAATGCCAGTTGGAAGCAGCACCCAAACTTCTCTTGGACGAGTCCATGTTTAAATCCACCTGCACAAAAACCACAAGGGAATTCTAATTTTCAAAATCAAGCAAGCAGTTCCCAAAACAATTTCAAGGGAAATTTTCAAAACAATCATCACCAGAATAATCGTAACCAATGTTTTCAAAACACTCAACCACCTTTTCAAAACCACAATCATTCACCTTCACAAGATGATTCAAATGTCCCTTTGGAGACGTTAATCAAGAACTACATGGCACAATCACAGGTTCAACAACAACAAGATCAGTCTCTTTTTAATCAACACAACACACTTTTGAGGAACTTAGAAACTCAAATCAGTCAGTTGGCACTTAACCAGATCAACAGAGCCACACGTACTTTACCTAGTAACACTGAAATCCCTAAGGCCCTAGGAAAAGAACACGTGAAAGCTATAACTCTTAGGAGTGGGAAAGAATTACCTGAAGCTGTGGAAAAGAAATTTGGCCCTTTAACCAAAACAGATTTTGATAAATTATCCAAAGCCAATCCTACTCCAGAGATTCAGGTTGTTCCAAAACCACCAAGTCAAAAACAATACCAAGACCCTAAAATCACAAGTTCAAATCCACCCAATGTGACCAATACCAAAAGCATATTGAAACCATTTGGCTCAAAACCTTCAAACAAAGTTGTCATCAAACCAGTTCCCCTTACATTCCTTATCCCCAAAGGATGAGAAATGAGAAGGAGGAATTGCAATTTAAAAAGTTTTTGGATGTTTTCAAACAATTGCACATCAACATACCTCTTGTTGAAGCAATTGGGCAGATGCCCAATTATGTCAAGTTCCTTAAGGACATTTTGAGTAAAAAGAAGAAGCTGACTGAGTATGAGACTGTTGCCCTCACTGAAGGTTGCAGTGCCCTGTTTTCCAACAAAATACCCCCTTAGCAAAAAGACCCAGGGAGTTTTACCATTCCTTGCTCCATATGTGGAAAAGAAGTTGGACAAGCTTTGTGTGATTTAGGTTCCAGTGTCAACCTTATGCCCTTGTCAATTTTCAAAATCTTAGGCATAGGAGAGGCCAGACCTACCACGGTCACACTCATCTTATGTAACACCCTTAATTTTCGGATAAGTACATATTCGAATCAGTGTGGAATCGATCTTTTAAGAAAAATATGAAAAATAGGATTTTGGATTAAATCCTAGATTTTATGGTCTTGTTGGATGAGGAATTTGAATACGAGTCCAACGGTTCTTTCCGGAGCAAAAACGGAGCTAAAACGAAGATGTTATGTCCAAAACAGTGTTTAAGAGGAAACCAGACGACCAGTGCCTGGCTCCCTTTGTGGCGCTAGTTCACTCGTGCGGAGACCCACGCGGAGCACCTGATCAGCTTAAAACGTGAATTTCACCCTCCAAACTTCATTTCTTCATATCTCTCTCATTTCAACTCCGATTTTGGTGATTCAAGTTGCTATGGTTCTGTTTTTTAGAGCTTTTCAAGGATCTAGAAAGAGTTTGGAAGTTTATTGGAAGATTCAAGAACGTTTGGTGGTGTGGTTTCATTTATTGATGCAAAAGAAAGTTTCATCCACAACACTAGAGATTTTTGGGGTTTTCTAGGTTTTCATCAAAACCTAAGTGGTTTTTGGAAGATTTGAACTTGAAGATCCGGGTTGCATCAAAGGAGCTTACGTTGGGAAAATCTAGATTTAGCCTAATCTAGCAAGGTGAGTTCAAGTTGCTTTGTGAAAACTTTGTACATGCCAAAATATGTGTTTTAAAGTATTTGTGTGCTTTATGTGAAACTATCCCTTGTTGAGTTATTTGGTGGGTTTTTGGATTTAATCAAAGTGTTGAACTTTACATATCTTATAAAACACCCACATTTGGGGTTGTTAAGTGATTGATAAATAAATCACGAGTAAAATAGGTTTTGTTAACTTATTGCATAAGTGAAGAGGGTTTGGTCAAAACACACTTTTAGTGTTTTGTGATTATGTGATAACTATGATGTGGCACATTTTAAAGTGTGAACGTGTGAGTTGGGGATTTTGGTCAATCCGACCATGTGAATGTTTTGAGAGTTGTAAACCTTTATTTTGGGGCCGATGGCCTATTGAGGAATTAAAAGATAAAGATTTTGGGTAACGATGCATTTGGGTTTATGTAACCGTGTGAGTGACACGTATTTAACCAAACGTTTATTTTGGCCTTAAAGGCTTGATTTATACTCAAATGAGTCTTTTGAGTGTTTGCCGGTTTTAGTGACTCGAGATGGAGTCTTGGATGTGTTATATGCTTAATTGCATTTTATTTGAATATGTGTCGGGTTAAGTGTTGGTCTTATGTGTGAAGACCGTTTGATGATTTATTTTTAGTACCTTTGGGACTAATGAACCTTAGTGGGGTTATCATGCCTCGGAGCATGTGTTTGCATGATGTGGGTTAGATGCACTTCATTTGCATGTGTTGATGTTGGTAAACGATCATTAGATCTATGAGCAGAGGGCTTGGTTTGGACTCAGTTGAGTCTTGAGGGCATTCGCTCGGTTTTAATAAACTCGACGTGGGCTTGGGGTTGAATTGCATTATATTTGAGATTTACATGATTTGAATGCATTGGTTATTCTTTTGAGGTCATGTATATATATATATATATTTAAATCGAGTAAGCGTGTGTTGGATGGTGGGTTCCCAAGATAAAGATCCAGTAGGATTGAACTTGGTGGTTTGGACTAAAGACCTAGTTTTGGTTGATGTCTAAGACGGGCTAAAGACCTAGTTTTGGTTGATGCCGGAGGTGGACTAAAGACCTAGTTTTGGTTGATGTCTAAGACGGGCTAAAGACCTAGTTTTGGTTGATGTCGGAGGTGGACTAAAGACCTAGTTTTGGTTGATGTCTAAGATGGGCTAAAGACCTAGTATGGTTGATGTCGGAGATGGACTAAAGACCTAGTATGGTTGATGTCATCTGTTTTCCACATCCAAGAAGCTTGCTTGTATTTATTATTTGTGGTTTAATTTATGTGTTTGCCACATTCGATGAGATCGGGTCTCCTCCGTCACCGAAGGGTGTTGATTTCGGGTATTTTATGTACCCGCATTGTCGAGGTTATATTCTATGCATACAAATTATTTTTCATGATTGATGGACGAATTTATGTTTCATCCTTATTGGATGTTTTAACTATTGGAGTTTTATTCGCATTGGCGATTATTTGAGAAATTATTATTTCATTAACTCTTGATGTGAGTTTTCGATTTAAGTCCATTGCAGAGAAACGATTTTCGCTGGAAGCTTTCCTCGCAGGAATTTTGTGCGTTCGGAAATTGGGTTGTCGATGTCTTTTATACAAACCCGTTTTGAAGATCATTTATTAAGTTGAATCTTTTGGTTTATCAAATGATTTGCTCATGATGTAAACTCTTGAACTCACTAGGCGTTAGTCTAACCTTTTTATTTGTCGGCATGTGCAACAGGTTCAGGTTGGGGATAGCTTTAGCTACACTGTGAAGTGATGAGTGCTAGTGGAGTGCACGGGAAGTGAGATGCTTAGTGAAGTCTTCCGCACTTTTAGGATTAGCAACTTTTATTTGAGTTAAGTAACACCCGCCTAGAGTTGTTAGTAGTTTATTTTGTGATGTTTAAACTTTGAGGTATTTTCAAGGATGATATGTGTTAATGCCAAAAATCGCACCAAAGTACAACTTAAGGTCGATGTGGACTTTAACAACTAAAGAAAGGAATCGTTGGACAAAAGCGTGCGTTTAAGACAGAAATATAAATGAGACAGAGATTTTGGTGATGCCTCAATGAGGAAAAAACCCACGGACGACAGTGGAAGTCGTCGCTGCACTATGGTCGCCAATCAGGGGCGATGTCCTTGTGTTTCTAGTGTCGATCGTACAGATATTACAATACAAATGAAGGAAAGACTTCGAAAATGTAAAGTAACAAGTGTTTTCTAATGTAAAACAGTGTGCGTCGTGTGTGATTGTCGTGCATCGAGAGCGATTCTTCTGTGAGCGATTTCTGTGCTTCAAGTGTTCTTCGGAGTTCGAGTGCTTGTGTTTGTGGTTCGATGTTGTATCTGTGTTCCGTCCCTTGAAATGATGATTCCCCTTGATATTTATAGTCTTCGGGCATTTTAATTGAATCATTAAGGACTTTGATAACTGCCGTAACAGTCGCCGTCTTTAATGCGGGATTAGATGTTCTTAACTGACTTCGTCGGTTATAGCCGTTGTCCAAAAATGGTGTTGACTCCTGCATTAGACACTGAACAAACATAACAGTCGTATAGCGCGTTAGTCGATCAAGGTCGCATGGTTTTATGCGACGGTCGTGTGAACTAGGCGACGTCGAGGTCGAGTGTCGTGAGGTAAAAGATTTTTGATTTTATCTTTAATCATGAGAGAAAGTACTATGATTTTACCTTCGTTATGGAAAAATGGAATAGGTGTTTTCCTTACCTTGGTCGTGGTCGAGACTGGTGAAATTTTGCCCAAACAGTTTGCCCCCAAAATTTGAAAGTAAGATGGCAAATTCGAATTTTAAATTTTGCTTGTCGGGTGCTCGGGATCGTGACACGTGTAAGAACTATTCAGTTGCTTTGGAATTGAATCGGTTTGATTCTAACTGAAATGGGAAGTCAAAAAACGGGAGTATTTTGATCTGTTGGGGACATGTGGCGATCATCGTTGGACTCGACCTGACGCGATCTTTTGCATGAATAGAAGACTTCGGTGGATATTTCATTTTTAAGTTTTCGGAAAGTTTTTTCGAGAGAAATTTCGTGATTCACTTGCCATTCTTCTTCGAATTCCTTCCAAATTTACGAGTGATTATAGTGATTCGAGGCTTAGAGTGCCTATATAAGGCGTTACTGTTAATGCCAAAAATCGCACCAAAGGGACAACTTAAGGTCGATGTGGACTTAAACAACTAAAGAAAGAATCTTTCGACGAGACGTGCGACGATAAATAAAATAAAGAAACAAGGGATTTGATGACGCAGGAAAAACCTCAAACGAGGAAAAACCCGTGGACGACAGTTGGTGTCGTCGCTATACTATGGTCGCCAATCAGGGGCGATGTCCTTGGTACTGGCGTCGGTCGTACGATGATTACAATACAAATGAAGGAAATGCTTCGAAATGTAAAGTACAAATGTTTAAAGTGTAAAACAGGTGTTTGTCGTGTGAATATAAGTGTAAACAACTGTTGGTCGAAAGCTGTTGGCGTACGTCGAGAGCGATGACTTGAGCTTTTCTTCGAGTGTTCTTGAGTTCGAATGATTGTAGTAGATTACTCTGCAGATGTCCTTCAGATGATCTCCAGATGTTCTCTACTTAGATGTTCGATGTTTGGTCCCCTTGAAATGAGGATTCGGCTCTAGCTTTATAGTCTTTGGGAGCTTTGATTAGCTCATTGATTGCTTCATTAACAGCTTTAATTGTCGCAGCGGTCTGTAACGGCTGCCGGCGTGATCATCCATAATGGTCTTCGTCCGTTACGAGTAACAACTTGCATCGGATAACGGCTTGCGTCGGATATAGCCGTTGCTCCTTTAATAGCTTTGACTCCTGCATTAAACACTTAACAAAACGTAACAGTCATGGTTAACGTTAGTTTTGGTCGAAGACGTATGGCTCGATGCGACAGTTATGCAGGACGGGCGTCGCTATGGTCGTACGTCCTAGGAAACTCTCGACTTACCTTTTACGACGGACGACGGACGTTCTGCGGGTCTTGTTCGGGATCTTATATTAATCCAATATGTCTTTCATGACGCGCGTCTTACCTTTTCTGGTCGTGGTCGTACGACGTGAATTTTTGCCCAAACAGTTTGCCCCCAAATTTGAAAGAAGGATGGCAAATTCGAGTTTTAAATTTTGCTTGTCGAACGCTTAGACTTGTGACCTGGGTTGAGAGACTTACCTGGTTGCCGTGGAACTAGACCGGTTCGCCTTGAACTGAACGAGAAGTTAAAAAGGGGAACGAGGTCGTGACGTCATGCTGACATACGATCGTGCTTACCAGCTGAATGTCGACGGAGCCCAGAGGTGCTATTAGAAATGAAAAAGATTTTGACGACTTTGGAAGTCTAGCGAGGATTCTCATGTGTATTACCATAAGCAAGGTTGGCGAGGTTCGACCGGAGATGTATCCTGATGGATATGCCGTGATATATGAGTACCTGTTTAAGATGGGCTTCCACTGGCCGTATTCGCCTTTGGTCGAAGTGTTCATGCGTGAATTCGATCTTTCACCGAGGCAACCGATGCCCCAGTTCTGGCGAGTTATCCTGATCATCGAGCGACTTACCTCGCATTGGGAGTGGCGTATAAGGTCACGACCGATCAATATCGTCGTTATAATTTATTTTCGGGACTTAAGGGTGATTGTACCTTAGTTTTGAACACTGCTGTCGATGATCGCAAATGGAAGACGAGGTATGTGCTGGATACGGACAGTGATTGGATTGGATCTGTTGATACTGCACAACTGGCGACGATGTCTCATATTGCGCAACCGGCGACGAGGTCTCATACTGCGCAACTGGCGACGATGTTTCATACTGCGCAACTGGCGACGATGTTCTCTACATCCTCGCCGACCCTTTCGTCAGCCGCCAGGGGCAAGGGTGTAAAGACGGGAGAGAATGAGGGAGAGTTTATGGCGACGAACAACTTTGCGTTGTCGTCAAGCCTCCTGATTGACTATGTCCTCGTCAGGGCAGAGTCACTTCCGCATCTGGGGAAATATCAGCTCTTATCTTTCAAGGAGCGTTTTCGAAGAATCTCTGTTGAAGAGATTGGACTGTGTTTAGCCGAACTGGCGTTCTTTGTAAGTTTTTCTTTCAAAACTTGTGTTATCGAAGTTCTTTCACTGAGCATTTAGTATGTTTCTTTTGTAATTTGCAGATGCTTCTGTTTCCTCTCATTGAATATGTGAAGGTAGAGGAAATGCTGGAGTGGAGGTCGATCGTTGAGAAGGATATATTCCTTCCTCCAACCTTAACATTAATATTTAGAGCCATATTCTCAGAATGTCGAGGCGTAAGGAGTTGGAAGACCACTCCTAATATACTCGTTTGATCCTTGCATCAGTTCTTCGGGATTGGCAGGGCTTCGAAGGTCGAGACTTTTGGGCAGAGCTTGCCATCGACGTTTTTCTCTAGGTTTAGGAAATGCTATGTCTTTTCATGTCTCGACCGTTGGTGGTCGAACCATTTTAACTTTGTATACTCGACCGTCGGTAGTCGAGTTCTTTTGAATATAACCGACAGTTTTGTAAATGAAACTTTGAACTTTTGTTTGAACTTTTGTTTTATATATTTGGTAAACAAATACTATATCAATTATGAAATTGAATCTGGGAATCATGCGACTAAGGTATTCATTGTAACACAATAACTGGTACGTAAGCCATAAGACTTTTAAATCGTGTGTATAAACATAAGCACATGCGACTAAAGCATACATTCGGAGTATGAAATTTTTCCAAGTTAAGAGGCTTAGATCATGAGATCGTTAGACCTCGCAATCGTACGACTAAGTCGTGTGATTAATTTGAATCGTATGTCCCTGTAAAGGATGATCAAATCATAGATTTGGTCGTTTATATCGTGCGACCTTATGAATTTAAAGTCATATTGTAGACTTAATGACTACTGTCGTGCGATCCTACGATAAGCTGTCGTGCGATTATCCGGTAAAACGATGTTAAGGGTTGGTTGTTGGCTAACCAACGACCCTCCGATGCTTAAGTCAGTTGTGAGAAAAAATCGCATGAAAAAGATTTAGGAACATACCGTTAGATTCTCTTTTTAGTGGGATATTGCCCCCCTGTCATTTATTATCTTATTCTTTTCGGAGGAAAGATAGGTTTTAAATGACAGGATGACACTGCGATCTGATGAGATATTGTCGTGCGACAGGGCACCATAGTAGACTTATCCCTGTGGAAAAGATATAATTTTAGAAGAACGAACCTGTCAAAGGCGCCTGACTATGGAGTATGTTAGACCATACATGTCTGAACCACCGGTGATGCAATTGACGACTTTTGTATGCTCGGGGGTCGACGATCGATGGTTACTAGCTGGAGTAGCGTCATCGTCGATGATATCTTTGAGATTTCCTTTTGGGAAGTGATATGCTAGCTCCTTCTTCAGCGCGATGCAATCGTCTGTCGCGTGACCATGATCGACGTGGAAGTCGCACCACTTTGATTTATCTTTCTTAGCACCATCCAGGTCGGACTTCTTTGGCCATTGAATGGTCGCTTGGACGGACTTAAGAGCTTCGACTAAGTCTTTTGCGGACCCTTTGTGTAACATCCCGAAATTTCCATTGTAATTTAATAAGAGATAAATTGTATTTTGGTACAATTTGGTTGAGAAAGTTTTCATGAAGGGTTAAATTGTAATTAGGTGGAAGTTTGAGGTGTAAAGGGAAATGAGTTAATGACTCATCTAAATTGTGTGAGGTGTCAAGTTTTAAGAAATTAGTATAGTAAATACTGATTTTGTTGTGTGGGAGTGTTTCACGAAGAAAAGAAAAAGACAGAGAGAAAATAGTGAGAGAGAGGAAGACGCAAGAAAGGAAGAAGAAAAGAAAGAAGAAAATCTGTGGTGAAATAGAGGTTAGCAATTGATTTCTTAATTGATTGTGATTAGGAAGTATAGTTTTTAAAAAAGTATGTTTAATTTCAGATTTGTGAGAAACTGCCATTAAGCTGTCATTAAGCTCGTACGTGAATAAGTGCATAATCGACATTTTAAGGTGAGTTTAATTGATTCTTGCTTAAAACTTATCATGTAAACATATGTGTACGTGTTTATCAAGCTTAAATATCAATTATGTGCTAAATGCTTAATCTGATAAGAAACAACTTAATGAGATATAGATGACGATGAACAGTAACTTTTCGTTTTAGTTGATTGAGCAAAGTATAACTTTTCGTAACAGTTGGTTGCGAAAAGTAAAGTTTCCGCAATAGTTGGTTGCGAGAAGTTTTAGTTTTCGCAACAGAAGGTTACGAAAAGTGTAGTTTTCGCAATAGAGGGTTGCGAAAAGTGTGGTTTTCGCTACAGTGGCTTGCGAAAAGTTGATGACTTCCAGTGGTATGTTGAAGCTGTTATGTAGTATGCTATATGATCTGTATATGCTATCTGTTATATGTTTATAACTCTGTTAATGATGTAAAAATCCTGAATTGAGAAATGGTAAGGACTTATTTATGAGTCCGGAGTTGCGATTAACTATTGAGGTGATAATCCCCGATGCTAAATGGCAAAGTAGGGATAACAGTTGAGAATTATATTCTGTACTTAGAGATATAGAATCTATGTTGAATTGTATAGCTTTGATATACAAAAGAGTGAGTGATGATACACATTTATTGTGTTGCGATGGCTAGAAATTACAATTGGTCTAGTGGGCAACTTAGTACGGTCTAATGGGAACCGCATACTAGCTGGGGACCTATAATGTAATTCTAGTGGTGGAGTGAATTCTGAATCATATGTGAGGGTTCCCGGTTGTTGTGATCACCGTTGAATAAAATCCCATTGGGAACCAGTGATTCAGGATGGTGAGGTATTGAAATGTGAGAGAATTATACTAAGGTGTAATTCGCATTTCCGGTGTTTATAAATGATGAAGTGTGAGAAAATTACATCGAGTTGTAATTTGCATTTCATGGGTTATTGAGTTTAACTTCTTATAAATCTGGTGGAATTATAAGTAGTTGTTGATGTTATTTATTTAAATGACTAGGTGAAATAGTCATAGTGGTTGAAACTTGATTTGGTAAAATGAAAGATGCAGGTTTGAGACACCTGATGTTTAGTTGTTGAGTTTTAAATTTGAATTGATTAACCTCACTAGGCGAAAGCCTAATGTTTTAAGTTGAATTGTTTTACCAGGTTCAGGTTCGGGAAAGAAGTAATGGGGAGTGAATTTCATATCAAACTATGAGGTGAAGGGATCCAGCAATTTTTGGAGATTTTTGGGACGAAGCTTAGATAATCTAGTTAATCTATTTATGTTGTAAGAATAGATTAATAAGATTATTTAGGAAGAAGTTAAATGTTGTATATAAAACGATGCTGGAGATCCTTGTTGTTATAAAGGTTCGGTATCTTTAATGATCATAGTATTTTAATTTGAGGTTTAAATTGGCCCTGAATTTTAGGGTGTTTCAGTATGGTATCAGAGCTGTAGTTTAAGCGAACTAGGTATGATGTAAGAGATACCTAGACTTAAACTGAGATGGAAGTAAGTTATGATCATTGAGTGATGGGTAGAATTACTAAGACTGGGTAGTCTTAGGGTTGACGGAAATACTCTAGTTAGTACTGTATCAATGGCAACGAGAATTCTTATGTATATGTTTATAATTTCAATTAGCTACTGTTATTATGAATATATTGTTACAACAGCATGCTTGTTACTTAATTGTTACAGAGACTGATTAGTAATATAGTACGTTTAGTTGTTAGATGTCAAACTAACCATTTGTATGGTTATGTTGTGTTTATCAGAGAATGGTGAATACGCCACCCAGAGAGAGAGTTGGAAACAATGAGGCAGAGGTAAGTAATGTGCACGATGCACCCAGAGATTTTCTTTCTTTGGGAGGTATGCACGCTTCAGTCCAAGGGGTGGGTACTAGCAACGTTAGTCAGACGACGAATAGAGGAATGGAGGCAAGGATTATGGAGAATATGACTCATATGATGAGTGCTTCTATGGAAAGACAGGCGGAGAGACAGGCTGAACTGTTAAGTGCTTCCTTAGAAAGGCAATCAGAGATGTTTTTAAAGTTGTTTAATGATCGGAATGTTGCTGGCGGAGCAAATCCGGTTATTAACCTTGTTAGAGAACCTGAAGTAAGGGCTCAAAGGAATTGTTCTTACAAGACATTCCTGAGTTGCAAGCCACCGGAGTTCAAGGGCGAAGATAACCCAGTTACGTGTATGAACTGGATTCGGGAGACTGAACAAGCATTCAGGGCTTGTGAATGTGGTGAGAGGTTGAAGGTCAGGTATGCCTCACTGATGTTGAGAGGCAATGCTTTACAGTGGTGGAACATGCTAACAAGTACCATGACAACTCCTATATTAGAAGCTATGACGTGGGAAACCTTCAAGGAAAAAGTGTTGAAGGAATACTGTAATGAGCATGAGATGGACCGAATTGAAGATGAGTTCAGGAGTTTGAAGAAAGGAAATATGTCCGTAAAGCGTTATTCAGAGTTGTTTACGGAGAAATTGAATCTGGTGGGGCATGTGGCTCCAACTGAAGCTGATCGGGTTAAAGCCTACTTGAAAGGGCTACCGGCTGAAATGATGACGAGAGTAAGAAATTCAAAAGCAGTAACGCTTAGAGAAATGATAGAGGAGGCAAAGATTATTGAAGAGATGTATGTCAGGGATAGAGAAGAGAAAGCTCATGCCGGGGAAAAGAGAAAAGAGGAAGGGCGTACGAACTCTTCACAGAATGTTAGATTGTTTGGGAGGAATATTCGTACGGATACAAAAAGGGAACCGAATTGGTGTCCAAAGTGCAAGACTAAGCATTTTGGACCTTGCCGAACAGGTGGACCTGAATGTTTCAAATGTGGAAAGACGGGTCATTATGCTAATAACTGTCTACTTCCAAGTGCCGTATGTTTTGAATGCAAACAGCCGGGGCATGTTCGACGCGATTGTCCGAAACTGAAAAAGGATGGAGATCAAGGGAAAAAGATGATTGTTCCAAAGCCGACAGGTCGTGCATTTAATATGACGGCGGAAGAAGCAAAGGGATCCAAGGATGTGGTGTCGGGTACTTTCTTTATAAATTCCCTACCTGCAAATGTGTTATTTGATAGTGGTGCAAACTATTCTTTCATGTCCAATGTGTTTCATGATAAATTAGTTATGCCTGTCACTACTTTAGGAGATGCCTTGGTAGTTGAGGTAGCTAATGGTGGTCGGGTATTGGTAACCGAAAGGATAGATGGGTGTAAGATTCAGATTGATGAGGTACAATTTCCTATTGACTTGCTGTTAATGGAAATTGGAGGGTTCGATATTGTTGTGGGGATGGATTGGCTAACTGCAAATGAGGCGGAGATTATGTGTGCTAAAAAGATAATCCGTATTCCAAGACCTGATAAAGATGTGTTTGTATACGGAGAAAAGCAGAAAGGTGAGTTACCGTTAATTTCTATGACAAAGGCGCGTAAGTGTTTAGCAAAAGGATGTGTGTCATTTTTGGCATATGTCTTGGATGCCAAGGCGAAAAAGAAGCAGTTGCAAGATATTCGTGTAATAAGTGAGTTTCCAGATGTTTTTCCTGATGATCTTCCGGGTTTACCGCCGGAACGGCAAGTAGAGTTTCGAATTGATTTAATTCCCGGAGCAGCTCCAATAGCTCGTGCACCTTATCGTTTAGCACCTGCTGAAATGAAAGAGATGATGTCGCAATTGCAGGAGTTATCCGATAAAGGTTTTGTACGTCCAAGTTCTTCGCCGTGGGGAGCTCCAGTCTTGTTTGTAAAGAAGAAAGACGGTACAATGAGAATGTGTATCGACTATCGGGAATTGAATAAGGTGACAATCAAGAATAAATACCCGTTGCCAAGGATTGATGATTTATTTGATCAATTGCAAGGGGCAGGATGCTTTTCTAAGATTGATTTGAGATCGGGATATCATCAAGTTCGGGTGAGAGATGAAGATATTCCGAAAACAGCTTTCAGAACAAGGTACGGGCACTATGAGTTTTTGGTTATGCCATTTGGTTTGACTAACGCTCCTGCCATATTCATGGATTTGATGAACCGAGTATGTCGACCATTCTTAGATAAGTTTGTCATCGTGTTTATCGACGACATTCTGATCTATTCAAAGAATGAAGACGATCACGAATGTCATCTCCGTGAAGTACTTGAGGTTTTGAGAAAAGAGAAGTTATATGCAAAATTTTCGAAGTGTGAATTTTGGTTGAAAGAAGTCCAATTTTTAGGGCATGTGATTTCTGCTGAAGGGGTGAAGGTAGATCCAGCTAAGGTTGAAGCGATAATGAATTGGGAGACTCCGAAGAATGCATCTGAAATTAGAAGTTTCTTGGGTCTGGCTGGGTATTACCGGAGGTTTATCAAAGACTTCTCGAAGATTGCTTCTACGTTGACAGTCTTGACTCGAAAGAATGTTAAGTTTGTCTGGTCTGAAAAGCAAGAAGAGGCTTTCAAAAAGTTGAGGCAATTGTTATGTGAAGCTCCAGTGTTGGCGTTACCGGAAGGTACAGATGATTTTGTGGTCTATAGCGATGCTTCAAAAATGGGATTAGGATGTGTGTTGATGCAACGAGGCAAGGTGATTGCTTATGCATCAAGACAGTTGAAAGAGCATGAAAAGAATTATCCTACTCATGATTTGGAGTTAGCTGCGGTGGTATTTGCTTTAAAGCTATGGCGACATTATCTGTACGGTACGAAATGTACTCTTTACACTGATCATAAAAGTTTGAAGCATGTTTTTTATCAGAAAGAGTTAAATATGAGACAACGAAGATGGTTAGAGCTACTTAAAGACTATGATTGTGAATTGCATTACCATTCGGGTAAAGCAAATGTTGTAGCAGATGCTTTGAGTAGAAAAGAGTACAGCGGATGTTTAAAGGTGATTAATGCTCGGATTGACGTAATGTCAAGTCTGATTGGTCAATTAAAGACTGCTCAAGTTGAGGCTTTGTTGGCAGAAAATCTGAAAGAGGAAGTGATGACCAAACAACGGTTTCTTTTATCAGAAGATAGTCGAGGGGTGAAGTTGTTTAAAGGTCGTGTTTGGGTACCAAAAGTGGGTGGAAATAGAGCGTTGATTTTGGAAGATGCACATAAATCCAAATATTCTATTCATCCCGGAAGTACTAAAATGTATAGAGATTTAAAACTACATTATTGGTGGCCAACTATGAAGTTAGATGTGGCTAGATATGTAGAGAAATGTGTAACTTGTTCTATGGTCAAAGCTGAACATCAAAGGCCATATGGAAGTTTCCAGTCATTAGAGGTTCCGGAATGGAAGTGGGATAAGATTAATATGGATTTTGTGACGAAGTTACCTAGGACGCAAAGGGGTAATGATGCTATTTGGGTGATTGTGGATAGACTGACCAAGAGTGCGCATTTTCTGGCTATGAAAGAAGCAACACCAATAGAGAGGTTAGCAAAGTTGTACATTGATGAGGTGGTGTCAAGACATGGAATACCGATTTCAATTGTGTCCGACCGTGATAGTCGATTTACTTCCAGATTTTGGCAGTCACTTCAAGAAGAGTTAGGTACTAAGGTGAATTTGAGCACAGCTTTTCATCCACAAACTGATGGTCAAAGCGAAAGAACTATACAAACTTTGGAAGATATGCTTAGAGCTTGTGTGCTAGACTTTGGAGGAAATTGGGATACACATTTGCCTTTAGTGGAATTTGCGTATAATAATAGTTATCATTCTAGCATTGGGAGAGCACCATTTGAAGCTTTGTATGGTAGAAAGTGTAGAACTCCAGTTTGTTGGTTGGAAGCTGGAGAGAAACAGTTTGCTGGACCTGAGTTGGTGCAACAAACTGCAGATAAAGTGAAAGAGATTCGACAGCATATGAAAGCGGCGCAAGATAGACAAAAGAGTTATGCTGATTTAAAGAGAAGACCAGTTGAATTCCAAGTTGGGGAGCGTGTAATGCTAAAAGTATCTCCTTGGAAAGGTGTGATTCGTTTTGGAAAACGTGGAAAGTTGAGTCCTCGTTTTCTAGGACCTTTTGTTATCACCAAAAGAGTTGGTCAACAAGCTTATCAGCTAAATCTTCCACCTGAATTGGAAGGAATTCATAATGTATTTCATGTATGTTATCTTCGAAGGTGTTTAGCTGAGGAACATGATGTGATTCCTATTTCAGATGTTAAGGTGGATGAGAAGAGTCAGTGTGTTGAGGAACCAGAAGCGATTATAGAGAAATCGGTTCGGAAGTTAAGAAGTGGCAAAGAGGTGCCTATGTTGAAAGTGCAATGGAAACATCATCGGGGTAGTAATGTGACTTTAGAGTCAGAAGAAGAGATGAAAAAGCGATACCCTCAATTGTTTGCTTAGTTGATTTCGGGGACGAAATCCTTTTAAGTTGGGGAGTATTGTAACATCCCGAAATTTCCATTGTAATTTAATAAGAGATAAATTGTATTTTGGTACAATTTGGTTGAGAAAGTTTTCATGAAGGGTTAAATTGTAATTATGTGGAAGTTTGAGGTGTAAAGGGAAATGAGTTAATGACTCATCTAAATTGTGTGAGGTGTCAAGTTTTAAGAAATTAGTATAGTAAATACTGATTTTGTTGTGTGAGAGTGTTTCACGAAGAAAAGAAAAAGACAGAGAGAAAATAGTGAGAGAGAGGAAGACGCAAGAAAGGAAGAAGAAAAGAAAGAAGAAAATCTGTGGTGAAATAGAGGTTAGCAATTGATTTCTTAATTGATTGTGATTAGGAAGTATAGTTTTTAAAAAAGTATGTTTAATTTCAGATTTGTGAGAAACTGCCATTAAGCTGTCATTAAGCTCGTACGTGAATAAGTGCATAATCGACATTTTAAGGTGAGTTTAATTGATTCTTGCTTAAAACTTATCATGTAAACATATGTGTACGTGTTTATCAAGCTTAAATATCAATTCTGTGCTAAATGCTTAATCTGATAAGAAACAACTTAATGAGATATAGATGACGATGAACAGTAACTTTTCGTTTTAGTTGATTGCGCAAAGTATAACTTTTCGTAACAGTTGGTTGCGAAAAGTAAAGTTTCCGCAATAGTTGGTTGCGAGAAGTTTTAGTTTTCGCAACAGAAGGTTACGAAAAGTGTAGTTTTCGCAATAGAGGGTTGCGAAAAGTGTGGTTTTCGCTACAGTGGCTTGCGAAAAGTTGATGACTTCCAGTGGTATGTTGAAGCTGTTATGTAGTATGCTATCTGATCTGTATATGCTATCTGTTATATGTTTATAACTCTGTTAATGATGTAAAAATCCTGAATTGAGAAATGGTAAGGACTTATTTATGAGTCCGGAGTTGCGATTAACTATTGAGGTGATAATCCCCGATGCTAAATGGCAAAGTAGGGATAACAGTTGAGAATTATATTCTGTACTTAGAGATATAGAATCTATGTTGAATTGTATAGCTTTGATATACAAAAGAGTGAGTGATGATACACATTTATTGTGTTGCGATGGCTAGAAATTACATTTGGTCTAGTGGGCAACTTAGTACGGTCTAATGGGAACCGCATACTAGCTGGGGACCTATAATGTAATTCTAGTGGTGGAGTGAATTCTGAATCATATGTGAGGGTTCCCGGTTGTTGTGATCACCGTTGAATAAAATCCCATTGGGAACCAGTGATTCAGGATGGTGAGGTATTGAAATGTGAGAGAATTATACTAAGGTGTAATTCGCATTTCCGGTGTTTATAAATGATGAAGTGTGAGAAAATTACATCGAGTTGTAATTTGCATTTCATGGGTTATTGAGTTTAACTTCTTATAAATCTGGTGGAATTATAAGTAGTTGTTGATGTTATTTATTTAAATGACTAGGTGAAATAGTCATAGTGGTTGAAACTTGATTTGGTAAAATGAAAGATGCAGGTTTGAGACACCTGATGTTTAGTTGTTGAGTTTTAAATTTGAATTGATTAACCTCACTAGGCGAAAGCCTAATGTTTTAAGTTGAATTGTTTTACCAGGTTCAGGTTCGGGAAAGAAGTAATGGGGAGTGAATTTCATATCAAACTATGAGGTGAAGGGATCCAGCAATTTTTGGAGATTTTTGGGACGAAGCTTAGATAATCTAGTTAATCTATTTATGTTGTAAGAATAGATTAATAAGATTATTTAGGAAGAAGTTAAATGTTGTATATAAAACGATGCTGGAGATCCTTGTTGTTATAAAGGTTTGGTATCTTTAATGATCATAGTATTTTAATTTGAGGTTTAAATTGGCCCTGAATTTTAGGGTGTTTCACTTTGAATCCGTAAGAGGATATCTTGGGGTATCGAGGAAATTTAGTCACGGTCTTGGCCTCTACTTTCGTCTTGAAACGAACATTTGAAATTTGGCGCGCGGGCTCGATTCTGGAAACAGCTTTGGCTTTGAATTCCGATTTTCTGACGCCTAACGACTTCTTGTCGTCAGTGTGCTTGCGACGAAAGGCGGCATCATCCTCGACCCTCATATATGCCAAGGTTCGAGCTCGGACGTCTTCGAAAGTCTCTGGGGGATACTTGGTCAGATCGATATATAGACCTGAACTATCGTCTAGACCACGCTTATAAGCTTCGGTCGCAGTTTTGATGTCACAATTGCGGATACTGATCATTTCGGCATTGAATCTATTGAAATAATTTCGAATAGACTCATTGGTCTTCTGCATGACATAATACAGATCACTAGTCTGCTTTTCCATCCTGCGACTGCTGGCGAATTGTCAGGAGAATTGGTTGACCAATTCGGCGAACGACCCGATAGATTTGGGTTTGAGATTGATCAACCACTGGAGAGCTGGACCAGTGAGAGTCGCCCCAAAACTCTTGCACATGCATACTTCCTGGTACATGTGTGGAATCGAGATTGTCCACATGAGCTGCTTATACTGCGCGACATGCTCGGTTGGATCGGTCACACCCGAATACTTGGGAGTGAAGGCAGGAATGTTATACTTCTTTGGGACCTCGACGGTGGTGATCTCGTCGATGAAGGACGACGCCTAATACCCCGAGCGAGGCTCGACGTCGACAGGCACGGCTACCCCAGGCAACTTGACGAGCAAGGACAGGACGCACTCATTTTGGTCTTCTAACATCTTCAAACGCTGGGCGACGGGATCGTTAAGATCAGGATTTGCCCCTGTCGAGGGATTGGTCCCTAGACTAGTGCCATTACCATGCGACGAACCATTGGTGTCCCCGTTGAACGGGACAAAATATGGTTGCGACCCATAGTGGAATTGTTGCTGTCCATTTTGAAACGATTGTAGTCCCTGCTGAAATGGCTGCGATCTCTGCTGGAAAGATTGCGATCCTTGCTGGAAAGGTTGCGAACCACTTTGGAACGGCTGAGAAAACGGCTGGGCGCCACCTTGCAATGGTTGGGATCCGTTGTTCAAGGGTGATGGTCGGATGTGCTGAGGGGGAATCTGCCCAGACTGGGGATTCGGAATGAACGGACCCGGCTGCTGATTCTACATGAATGGACCTGGATGCTGATTCTGCGCGGACAGGCCTGGTCCCGGACCTGGATTCTGGATGAATGGTCTAGGACCATTCTGGGGTCCAAAAGGATTCCTTAGCCGCGCGATCTCTTCAGCTGCTCTGCGATTCTGCTCTGCCATTGCATTGAGTTGATTCCTGGCAACCTCGAGCTCCTGATACATCTGAGCGACGGCTTGCTGCGGATTTCCAGGGGCTGCCATTTTCCTGCAACAAAAAATAGAAGAAACTCCAAGAAACTATTAGTAGAATGCACGTTCGTCGAGGATTTTCTCTAGATGTAGTCCCACGGATGGCGCCAAACTATTAATGCCAAAAATCGCACCAAAGGGACAACTTAAGGTCGATGTGGACTTAAACAACTAAAGAAAGAATCTTTCGACGAGACGTGCGACGATAAATAAAATAAAGAAACAAGGGATTTGACGACGCAGGAAAAACCTCAAACGAGGAAAAAACCTGCGGACGATAGTGGGTGTCGTCGCTATACTATGGTCGCCAATCAGGGGCGATGTCCTTGGTACTGGCGTCGGTCATACGATGATTACAATACAAATGAAGGAAATGCTTTGAAATGTAAAGTACAAATGTTTAAAGTGTAAAACAGGTGTTTGTCGTGTGAATACAAGTGTAAACAACTGTTGGTCGAAAGCTGTTGGCGTGTGTCGAGAGCGATGACTTGAGCTTTTCTTCGAGTGTTCTTGAGTTTGAATGATTGTAGTAGATTACTCTGCAGATGTCCTTCAGATGATCTCCAGATGTTCTCTACTTAGATGTTCGATGTTCGGTCCCCTTGAAATGAGGATTCGGCTATAGCTTTATAGTCTTTGGGAGCTTTGATTAGCTCATTGATTGCTTCATTAACAGCTTTAATTGTCGCAACGGTCTGTAACGGCTGCCGGCGTGATCATCCATAATGGTCTTCGTCCGTTACGAGTAACAGCTTGCATCGGATAACGACTTGCGTCGGATATAGCCGTTGCTCCTTTAATAGCTTTGACTCCTGCATTAAACACTTAACAAAACGTAACAGTCATGGTTAACGTTAGTTTTGGTCGAAGACGTATGGCTCGATGCGACAGTTATGCAGGACGGGCGTCGCTATGGTCGTACGTCCTAGGAAACTCTCGACTTACCTTTTACGACGGACGACGGACGTTCTGCGGGTCTTGGTCGGGATCTTATATTAATTCAAGATGTCTTTCATGACGCGCGTCTTACCTTTTCTGGTCGTGGTCGTACGACGTGAATTTTTGCCCAAACAGTTACCTTCCCACCTTCGTCTTCATTGCTCTTCTCTTTTCTCTGATAAACAATGTCGACCGAACCAGAGAGTTCTATCATGAGTCAGGAAGACTTAAATACTTTTAGGTGTTTAGCAAAAATCCCTGCGGGGATAGAGCTGATATGTCCAGGGAGTACACATCCTGGGAGTTGTCCTGAAGGATACTTTGTAATATACAAGTATCCCTTCAAAATAGGGTTTGAATGGCCGTATTCGGCCTTATCCAAGGCTTTCATGCGAGATTTCGGTCTGTCGCCAGGGCAGTTAATGCCCCAACTCTGGCGAGTTTTCCTAGTTATTGAGCGATTGTCCGCAAAGTGGGAGTCGCCTATGATCATGAATGATTTCTTGTTGGCTTATCAAGTCAAGAGAGACAAGAACTGGCGTTATAGCCCTTATTCCAAGTACAAGGGAGACCGCACCCTAGTTTTGAAAACCGGGGTCAACGATCGTGGGTGGAATTCTAGGTACGTATTCGTACGTATTGATTCGCTTGATTTCAACAGCGACTGGATTCGTCCTGATTGGAATATGACGGGTATGTTCTTTGTTTTTAATATACGCCATTGTTTAGTTTATTTTTTTATGCTCTTTATTTATTCTTCTTCTTTTGTCGTCTTCAGAGATCCAGTTCGACGCCGTGAAGCCGAACGAAGATTCCCAAGCCAAGATCGACAGATTCCTGAGTCATAGCATTGATGATCGATCTTTCGTCGTGTGGCAACCGACGGCCGTGGACGAGGACGTGGTGGTGTATACGGGAGACCCTGAAGAAGAAGAAGATGAAGAAGGGGAAGAGGCGACTGGTAAGCGTACCGTAGTTTTTATTTTCGCCGTTTATTTTGTCTGTCTGACGCTTTGTGCGTTTCTTCAGTAGTGCCGACTGTGAAGAAGTCGGTATCCGGAAAAAAGGCGACGCAAGTTGCGCTTACCCTTCGAGGCAGGGAAAGAAGAAAGGATGCCCCGACAGCTGGGTCGGGAATCTCAAAGAAGACAAGGACGGTAGTCCTGAGGGAACCGTCTTCGAGGGCTGACGATTCGTCGAAAGTTGTCACGCCTAAGGAGGCGAGGGCTTCATCCACCCATTATGGCGCGATGGACGCGACACCGGCAAGTTCGACGCCTCCGACGACAGTGATGAAACCGGTGTCCAAAGTGTTGACCCCAACGTCTGCCGACAAGGGTGGGGGGTCATCGGCCGAAGTCACGACGGTTAACTTTACGTTGCCGTCTGACTTTATGGCGGATGGTGTCCTAGACGGGACGACGTTGTTTCCTCATTTGGGGAAATATTTGCTCCCGTCTTTCAGGGAGCGTTTTCGCAGAGTTTCGGCCAGAGAGACGGGATCTCAGGTTGCCGGTCTGGCGTTCACAGTGAGTGTCAATCTTTCATGACTTGTTTATTTTTCAAATTCCGTCGAATATTTTCTAATGAACTTCATACATTTTATAGACATTCTAGTCTTCCCTGGCGTTATACGCCGAGATGTCGAGAATCGAAGATCTGGTGGCGTCTGCTCTTGCAAGAGAAGATGCGGCGCTAGAAAGGGAGAGGGCGGCTTTGGACAGGGAGAAGTTGTCCTTGGTGCATGCCGACGAGTTGGCCATTCAGCTTTATGACGCTCTGCACGAGCTAAAGGCCGTTAGTCGCGCGAAGGAGGCGGGCGATTCTCCTAAGCCTTAAGAAACTTTTAATCTTTCCTTGCTTTTGTTGACTATTAGTGGTCGAACCACTTTCCTTTTTATTGTAAATCGACAGTTTATTCGCTGAATGAAACGTGGGCTTCTTTTGAATTCATACTTTGTATATTTCATGAATAAATACAACGTTAATTGTAAGATTCACTAAGTAAAGAATAACCAAGAAATCACGCGACTTAAGCATTATTGCAACACAATAACTGGAACGTAAGCCATAAGACTTTTAAATCGTGTATATAAACATAAGCACACGCGACTGGAGCATACATTCATGTAACACCCCAAAATAGGGGTTAACAAAAACTTCCATAAAACGGAAGAGTGGTACTCATTACTAAAGTAAAAGTATACATAAATCATTACATAACCATTAATACGAAGATTTAGTTAATTACGACTAGTAATGGACCACTAGCTTATCAGATAACAAAAGGTGTCGGAAAGTTCTATCATATTCTTCAAATCTTTAACTCTCCAACAATGATCCCATGCTCACAACCCCAGTTTAAACTTCTTGTATCCGGGACCACTAATATCTGTAACATATAAAACACATAACAAGTGTTAGGCTTTTAAAGCCTAAGTGAGGTTTACACATAACACATAGAGCATAATCATAGCATGTAGGAATAACAATTCGATACATTCACAAATTGGATTCCATGGAGAAGGTCCATATCGCTACCCAGTTACATCATAATCGAGGATATACCTTGATCGATACCCCACGGCATTGTCACAAGGCATAACACAACGGAAAACCCCACGGTATCCGAAGGTATGAACGAAATACACTTACCCCACGGTATGTATGAATATATCTTCCAATGCATACTAGGTGCTCCTCCAATTAAGTGAATACCAAATATGTTACTCCAAATAAGATTCAAAGCATATTAAGCACTTTAGCAATGGTCCAACCATTTATCATAATCCATACTACTTCCATGTAGTTCATATACATCCACATGTATTAATTCACATTCCATAAGAATTCAACAATAAACCACCATGTTTACATTTCAAGAATAAATCCATTTGGACCATTAAGCCATCAATTCATCATTAAGACATCTATTAAGTCATCATCTCAATATCACATACTATGGATATATAATCCAACCAAACTCTTAACATCAACATTTATTATGGCATACAAAGTAATAAACACAATTTAGCCACATTAACTTACTTGAACTCCTCTTATTTCCCTCTTAACCATTAAGAGCATATTATTCAAGATTTCCCATTAACTATACCAAAATCAAGATGAGGAATAGTATATAAATGTAATACAAACAAATAATTACAAGTTACTCACCTTTAATTCTTCAATTGCTAACACCCTAACTTGAATACTTGAACCTAATTGCTCCAAGAAGAAGATGAATATTGCAAGCCCTATTTGAAGTTTAATTGTTAAGATTCATATAACACTTACTTGGATAAGATTAGGATTAAGAGATGAAATTACCTTAGGTTTTATGAAGAAATCGTTTGCAAGATGAGGAGCAGAGCTAAATTTCGATTTTGAGAGTTCTAAGTGAAAAGTGAGATGAGTAATGACTAAGGGGTGGGTTTAACCCTCTATTTGGCACGTCAGGTAATTGGCGCCGGTCGTCGGCGCCGATGGATCGGCGCCACTCCATTGGCGCCGGCTTCTGTTTGCCAAATCTTCCAACTTCTACTAATTTGGCCGTAACTTCTTCGTTAGAACTCCGTTTTCGCTCCGGAAAGAACCGTTGGACTCGTATTCAAATTACCCATCCAACTAATCCATAAAATCTAATATTTAACTTTATCATCTATTTTTCATTTATTTCCTTAAGGAATAAACTTACTGATTTCTATCGGGAGTTCTCAAATAATAAGTGACAATCACGGAAATTACTTAGGAAATCAATTATAATCTAAGAAGTCAAAATATAAAGAAATATTAGGACTATTTTTACTCACAAGGATTTTCCGGGTGTTACAATTCTCCCAGCCTTAAAATGATTTCGTCCTCGAAATCTATATCCTTTACTACCCAAAGTCAACCGACTCACTGTCGACCAAAATTCAACAATTCCTAACAGGAATCTAAGTTCTATCCACACGGTCTATAAAGACAATTCTTCGAACAATTGTTTATTAACAAAGCCCGTACACATACGTTGTACTCATGTACAGATAAACGTTCCAACCATAGAGAAACTCCCAACCATACGACTTCAGTCATCTCCCAACCTTAAAATGTTCTATACATCTTGATTTCAGTTTCTAACTCTAAATCAATTTAAGGCTCAATTAATACTGAGACCAACCGAATCTCTAATTTCAATTGCCCCTATCGTTAACGGCCATTCTCATTCAAAGAGCTCTAATAGACTCCAAAATCCATCTCAATAATTAATCATCAAACGGACAGGTTCACTAATCATACACAAAGGTTAGTTCACTAAAACCACTCATCACAAATGAGTATCTTAAGGTTACTACTACCATCACCATCATTCTTTTTAAAATCAGCTACAATTTCCCGATTACACTAAAGCTGTTTGGCCTTAAACCCAAAAGTTGACACCTAATTATCACCAACCTTTGCACTTTAACCAAACCCACACATGGGTTCCATTCACAAATAAAAATCTAGAAGGAACAAGGATTCATCTTTCATATTTCCTGAACCTTACTTCTTTCCTCATTAACTGCTCCCCAACTTAGATTTGTAAGCCTCTTTAAAGTAACCGTTTATCATTAAACCTTTATCCGACTATTGTCTAGTCTTCCATACCGTCATCATCCACATCTCAATTTCCATATTTCAAAATAACATTAACGTATGATGCTTGAAAATCCATACTCCCTTTAAATTGGTCATACTCACCACTTTTGAATACTTCTATATCTACGGCACCCATCACTACATCTATGACCCACACGTTTCTTCAGTAAAAAGTACTACCACTTCCTCACATCAATATTGTATTATGCGACCACATTGCAACCAAGCACTAAAATATTTTATATCAAAGGCGATAATTCCGTTGAACCTGTAGTATAACTACATTCTTAGGTCCGACCTTTCTATCATTACTTCCTACGTTAGCATGAAGTACTAACCTCCAATCATTATTTGTCTCTTTTCCCCAACTTTTCCACATACCGATAACACTTTCTCATCTTTATTAAACTTCCTATGATTCAAAATCATAAACTTATTTAGCGACTCACACAACCAAAATCACTTTGGATAAACTCATACTACCGCTCGACATTCTATTCCAATACTAGCCAAATCACTACACCATCTTACAACCACATATTCCAACAGCTTTATTGACAACTAGCACTATTCATCTGGAATCCCCGAAAAGACTCTCATCTAATGTCCCCTCTTTATCACTTCTTTGTGACTCCAAACCATTATATATACAGTGCACACTACATCACAAATCGACATAGTCCATACCCTTACTATGTTCGTGCCTATTTCTTCATTATATATAAACCATCTACATCATAAGTAGAATATTCATCTACAACAATAGTCTTTCACTATCCTAACACCCCCCACAAGGTGATCCTTCAACTTTTAATCTTCCGATTCTAACTTGACATTCATACATGATCTCAAAAGAAGAAATTAATGTATTCACATTACGTAAACTTTAATTATAATACAATTCATGTAATTCCAACCCTCAAGCCTATGTCAAGTTAATTAAACCGACGAATACCCTTAAGACTCAACCGAATTTAAAACCAAGCCATCCGCTCAAAGGGTCTATTGATCATTTATCAGTTATCAACTCATGAAATTTAAAATACATCTAATCCCACATCATGCAACACACGCCTCGAGACATGATAATCTCACGACCCCTTCATTGCTACTTTCCCAATGAAGTCAATTCATATATGTATCTATATGTACACGTATGTACAACTCTATATACTCCACAATATATTTATATATATTTATATATATATTATGATTTTGCCATAGGTCACTAGTCCCAAAGGTACTAAAAATACAAGACCATCAAACTGTCCTCACACATAAGACCAATAGTTAAACTAACACTAAAAAATGCGATTAAGCATATACCACACCAAAATTATTGCACAACCACAATAAACTTCTAAAAGCGTATTTTAACCACCTAACTTTTACTTCTGTAGCAATTTAACCAAAACCTTTTCTATTCGTGATTTATTCGCCAATCACTCAAAATCCACACATGTGGTGTTTCACAAGATATGTATTGTCAGCATTCTATAACATTTTGTAACATTCTCAAGTCCACCGTACACGATATTGTCCGCTTTACGGATACCCTCTGCATAACAGCATGCCGGCGCCGCTCACGGTTTTGTTCCTGCCCGCACAGGCATACGCGGGACGCACCCAGACCGCACCCTGTGACAGGCAAAAGGCCTCATACATCCAACACAACTGCCGACTTCAATGTCAATAGTCGACATATCGATACTTCTTTAATCTATTCATCAACAAGGAATGAACTTAATCCTTTCGACAAAACATAATACAATTTACATCTCATCGTCTTCATTTCAAACTTATTCGTGCAATACTAATATCACAAGATCACCATTTAACGTCGAGGGTATTTCCTTACTGTCTCACCACACCACTCATAGCAATTTGCTAATTCCATCACCTTGATTACTACTAATCTTTCCTCCGGACACTACTGTCCCTTGCCAACTGTATTTCTAGTTACCAAACAAGGGTATAGACCTCCTTACAACCGACGCTAAAGTCCACTTTCAACTCTCCCATTGTTCACCTACCTCCTAAACACCATTACCAAAACTTACAAACATTCTCCCATGGTTTATCCAACACCTCTCCATTCTCAGAGTTCTTTCTTAGCTTATAGTAATATTTTACGACTTAGTTCGTTCATAACCTTCATACATAACAATGTATTAAATGTATTATTTCGCATATTTCCTCCTTTTAAAGAACAACACTTGGAGCAACTTGGGTACACATGACCCCAAGATTCTTATAACTTTAGTGTACTACACCACGATCACGAGAATCATTTGCATACTACTTTCCGCAAAACTTAATCTTTTTCAACCAAAACGATAATGTTATGACCGTAGTATATTTAATGAAAATCTTTTCATACGACAAAAGTTGCAAGGAATTACCGACACAAAATAAGCTAGCCGGTTCTCACACTCATCTATATTTAACTTTTCTTGTAAAGTATAATGTATTTTGCAAATTACTAAACTCAAAATTTGACTGCGCGACGTAAATGGTATTACCTCTTTCTTTAAATACCCACGTGTACCTACTGACTCATCATCAACTAAATTGTTATTTATGCATTTGTTTTGAAATCACAAAAACCCATGTAACACACACTCGAGGACACCATGCATAAAACTCTACTTGCAATTGAAGGCTATTTGCTTAAACAAGGTCTATCGTTTAACTCACGCAACTTATCATTGACGCCCTATTTTCAACCAGTGGTTACCCTCTCAACATTCTAACACTTGTTATACATGCCTTCCAAGGCTCACTTACTCAACCATTTCATACTATTCCCATCTTGATCAAACATCTTACATTCTATTTCCACACATTTTAATCCACTTATTTAAAGTTGTCTCGGCGGACTGAGTCCCGCCAGTTCCAGGTTGTCCTTCCTATCCTCTATCATTTACCGATCTGTCCTCTAAAGAATTGAAAGACCTTGGTGGCGTTTTTACCATCATTATGCTATAAAACAAAAAAAAATAACCCTGAGAAATGGTTATATGAATATAGACACACGAAACGTACCTTACCGATCATTAGTCACCATAACAATTTAGAAACAAGTATGCTTATGTAACAATATATTCATAATAACAGTAGCTAATTGCGATTATGAATGTATCATACATGAGAATCCTCATTACCGTCGTTACCGTACTAATTTCACGTATTTCTGTCGACCCTAAGGCCATCACATCTTAATACTTCTACCCACTCTCACGATTCATAACTAAATTCATCTCAGCTTAAGTCTAAGTATTTCCTCATCATACTTAGTTCACTTAAACTAAAGCTCTGATACCAACTTGTAACACCCCAAAACAGGGGTTAACAAAAACTTCCATAAAACGGAAGAGTGGTACTCATTACTAAAGTAAAAGTATACATAAATCATTACATAACCATTAATACGAAGATTTAGTTAATTACAACTAGTAATGGACCACTAGCTTATCAGATAACAAAAGGTGTCGGAAAGTTCTATCATATTCTTCAAATCTTTAACTCTCCAACAATGATCCCATGCTCACAACCCCAGTTTAAACTTCTTGTATCCGTGACCACTAATATCTGTAACATATAAAACACATAACAAGTGTTAGGCTTTTAAAGCCTAAGTGAGGTTTACACATAACACATAGAGCATAATCATAGCATGTAGGAATAACAATTCGATACATTCGCAAATTGGATTCCATGGAGAAGGTCCATATCGCTACCCAGTTACATCATAATCGAGGATATACCTTGATCGATACCCCACGGCATTGTCACAAGGCATAACACAACTGAAAACCCCACGGTATCCGAAGGTATGAACGAAATACACTTACCCCACGGTATGTATGAATATATCTTCTAATGCATACTAGGTGCTCCTCCAATTAAGTGAATACCAAATATGTTACTCCAAATAAGATTCAAAGCATATTAAGCACTTTAGCAATGGTCCAACCATTTATCATAATCCATACTACTTCCATGTAGTTCATATACATCCACATGTATTAATTCACATTCCATAAGAATTCAACAATAAACCACCATGTTTACATTTCAAGAATAAATCCATTTGGACCATTAAGCCATCAATTCATCATTAAGACATCTATTAAGTCATCATCTCAATATCACATACTATGGATATATAATCCAACCAAACTCTTAACATCAACATTTATTATGGCATACAAAGTAATAAACACAATTTAGCCACATTAACTTACTTGAACTCCTCTTATTTCCCTCTTAACCATTAAGAGCATATTATTCAAGATTTCCCATTAACTATACCAAAATCAAGATGAGTAATAGTATATAAATGTAATACAAACAATTAATTACAAGTTACTCACCTTTAATTCTTCAATTGCTAACACCCTAACTTGAATACTTGAACCTAATTGCTCCAAGAAGAAGATGAATATTGCAAGCCCTATTTGAAGTTTAATTGTTAAGATTCATATAACACTTACTTGGATAAGATTAGGATTAAGAGATGAAATTACCTTAGGTTTTATGAAGAAATCGTTTGCAAGATGAGGAGCAGAGCTAAATTTCGATTTTGAGAGTTCTAAGTGAAAAGTGAGATGAGTAATGACTAAGGGGTGGGTTTAACCCTCTATTTGGCACGTCAGGTAATTGGCGCCGGTCGTCGGCGCCGATGGATCGGCGCCACTCCATTGGCGCCGGCTTCTGTTTGCCAAATCTTCCAACTTCTACTAATTTGGCCGTAACTTCTTCGTTAGAACTCCGTTTTCGCTCCAGAAAGAACCGTTGGACTCGTATTCAAATTACCCATCCAACTAATCCATAAAATCTAATATTTAACTTTATCATCTATTTTTCATTTATTTCCTTAAGGAATAAACTTACTGATTTCTATCGGGAGTTCTCAATTAATAAGTGACAATCACGGAAATTACTTAGGAAATCAATTATAATCTAAGAAGTCAAAATATAAAGAAATATTAGGACTATTTTTACTCACAAGGATTTTCCGGGTGTTACAATTCAGAGTATGACATTTTTCTAAGTCAAGAAACTTAGATCACGAGATCGCTAGACTTTGCGATCGTACGACTAAGTCGTGCGATGAACTTGAATCGTGTGTCCCTGTAGAAGGATGATCAAGTCATAGACCTGATCGTTTTTGTCGTGCGACCTTGCGAAACTAAAGCCGTAAGATTAATGTCGTGCGATTCTGCGAAAAAACGATGTTAGAGGTTGGTCGTTGGCTAACCAACGACCCTCCGATGTTTAAGTCAGTAACCGTTCGCGATGAGAAATCGTATGAAAGGAGAGAAAAGAAATTAGGGAACGTACCTTCTCAGATTTTCCCTCTTTTTTTTGAATTTGAATGGGGTATTTACCCCCCGTCATTTATTATCCTATTCCTTTCAGGAGAAAATAGGTTTTAAATGACGAATGATCTTGGGAAATATCATCTATGTCTGCGTCGACCGTGTTTTCGCGCGACAGGGCAAGATAGCCATTTTATTCCTGTAAGAAAGGCATGAGTTTATGTTTAAGGTTAGAAATAGAAGGACGAACCTGTCGAGACCTTACGGTCGGGTCGTGACTGCTAGACGGCTTACTTTCGCGGCTTCAGATTAGTCTTATAGCAGTCACGGGCGACTTTCGGCTCACTTTTGATTTCTTGGACTCCCCACGGCGTAAGGAACTTCAGGGTCTGATGATACGTCGAGGGAACGGCTTTCATTTCATGGATCTATGGTCGACCTAGATTGATGTTATAGGCTGACGCGCAATCGATGACGCTGAACTTGGTCTACTTGTTGATCCCTCCGGCGTAGACTGGCAAGATGATATCTCCATAGGTGCTCGTCGCTTCTCCATTGAAACCGGCCAAAGTTGTCGAACGTCGGGTGATTTTCGAGCGATCGATCCCCATAGCCTTGATGGTGTTAAGGAAAATGACGTTCGTTGAGCTGCCCCCATCGATCAAGACTCGTCGGGTTAAACAATTACCAATCATAAGTTGAATGATCAACCCGTCATGGTGCTTCTGATATGAGTCACCGAGGTCGTCTTGGTCGAACACAATCTTCATAGCTTCCAACTCCAGATCTCCTTTTGGCCTCGATGAACGCGGAATAGGCCGATCGTCGGGTGCTTGACTGGCATGACGCTTGGCTGCGGAATATGTCAGACCACACATGTCCGAACCATCGGTGATGCAGTTGACGACCTTTGCATGCTCGGGGATTGACGGTCGATGGTCACTAGTTGAAGTAACGACGTCATCGATGATATTTTTGAGATTGCCCTTCGGGACATGATATGCTAGCTCCTTTTTTAGGGCTATACAATCATCTGTTGTATGACCATGGTCGACATGAAAGTCGCACCACTTAGATTTATCTTTCTTAGCGTCGTCCTGGTCGGACTTCTTGGGCCACCGGATGGTCGCCTGGGCGGTCTTCAGAGCTTCGACCAAATCCTTAGTAGACCCTTTGAACCACCCGTAAGAGGATATCTTGGGGTACTGAGGAAATTTGGTCGCGGTCTTGGCCTCTGCTTTTGTCTTGAATCGGACGTTCGAAACCTGGCGCGCGGGCTCTATTTTGGAAATTGCTTTCGTCTTGAACTCTGGCTTCTTTACACCTAACGACCTCTTGTCGTCGGTATGCTTGCGATGAAAGGCAGCGTCGTCCTCTACCCTCATATATGCTAGGGTTCGAGCTCGGACGTCTTCGAAATTCTCCGGAGGATACTTGGTCAAATCAGTATACAACCCCGAACTGTCGTCCAGACCACGCTTATAAGCTTCGATTGCGGTCTTGACGTCGCAATTGCGAATACTGATCATCTCCGCATTGAATCTATTGAAATAACTCCGAATAGACTCATTGGTCTTCTGCACGACATAATACAGGTCATTGGTCTACTTCTCCATCTTGCGACTGCTAGCGAACTGCTGAGAGAATTGGTTGACCAATTCAGCGAACGACCCGATGGACTTGGGTTTGAGATTGATCAACCATTGGAGAGTAGGACCAGTGAGAGTCGCACCGAAGCTCTTGCACATACAAACCTCCTTATACATGTGTGGGATCGAGATCGTCCACATGAGCTGCTTGTATTGCGCGACGTGTTCTGTCGGGTCAGTCACTCCCGAATACTTGGGCGTGAAGGCATGGACGTTGTACTTCTTGGGGACCTCGACGGTCGCGATCTCGTCGATGAAGGGCGACGCCTGAAACCCTGATCGAGGCTCGACATCGACGGGCACGGCTGCCCCAGGTAGCTTGGCGAGCAAAGATAGGACGCGCTCGTTCTGATATTCTAACATTTTCAATCGCTGGGCGACGGGGTCATTAGGATCGAGATTTTCCCCTGCTTGCGGATTGACTCCTGAACTGGTGCCATTGCCATGTGATGATCCATTGGCGTCCCCGTTGAAAGGAACAAAATATGGCTGCGGCCCATTCTGAAACGGCTGCGACCCATTCTGAAACGGCTGCGATCCATTCGGAAATGGCTGCGATCCATTCTGAAATGGTTACGATCCATTTTGCATGGGTGGTGGCCTTATATGCTGAGGAGGAACCGTACCGAACTGGGGATTTGGGTTGAATGGTCCCGGCTGCTGGTTCTGCATGAACGGACCTGGATGTTGATTCTGAGCGAACGGACCTGATCCTGGAACTGGATTATGCGCGAATGGCCTAGGACCAGTCTGACCGAACGATCCTTGGCCTGGATTCTGAACGAATGGCCTAGGACCATTCTGTGGTCCAGAGGAATTCCTTAACCGTGCGATCTCCTCAGCTGCTCTGCGACTCTGCTCTGCCATGGCGTTGATTTGATTTCGAGCGACTTCAAGCTCCTGGTACATCTGGGCAATGACATGCTACTGATTTCTAGGGGCTGCCATTTTTCTGAAACAGAGAACAAAGGAAACTCCAAGAAACCGTTAGTAAGACGCACGTTCGTCGAAGATTTTCTCTAGATGAGGTCCCACGGATGGCGCCAAACTGTTAATGCCAAAAATCGCACCAAAGTACAACTTAAGGTCGATGTGGACTTTAACAACTAAAGAAAGGAATCGTTCGACAAAAGCGTGCGTTTAAGACAGAAATATAAATGAGGCAGAGATTTTGGTGACGCGGGAAAAACCTCAATGAGGAAAAAACCCGCGGACGACAGTGGAAGTCGTCGCTGCACTATGGTCGCCAATCAGGGGCGATGTACTTGTGTTTCTAGTGTCGATCGTACAGATATTACAATACAAATGAAGGAAAGACTTCGAAAATGTAAAGTAACAAGTGTTTTCTAATGTAAAACAGTGTGCGTCGTGTGTGATTGTCGTGCGTCGAGAGCGATTCTTCTGTGAGCGATTTATGTGCTTTAAGTGTTCTTCGGAGTTCGAGTGCTTGTGTCTGTGGTTCAATGTTGTATCTGTGTCCCGTCCCTTGAAATGATGATTCCCCTTGATATTTATAGTCTTCGGGCATTTTAATTGAATCATTAAGGACTTTGATAACTGCTGTAACGGTCGCCGTCTTTAATGCGGGATTAGATGTTCTTAACTGACTTCGTCGGTTATAGCCGTTGTCCATAAATGGTGTTGACTCCTGCATTAAACACTGAACAAACATAACAGTCGTATAGCGCGTTAGTCGGTCGAGGTCGCATGGTTTTATGCGACGGTCGTGTGAACTAGGCGACGTCGAGGTCGAGTGTCGTGAGGTAAAAGATTTTTGATTTTATCTTTAATCATGAGAGAAAGTACTATGATTTTACCTTCGTTATGGAAAAAGGGAATAGGTTCTTTCCTTACCTTGGTCGTGGTCGACACTGGTGAAATTTTGCCCAAACAATATGTAGAAGTAGTTTTATCGCCTTTTAGTTAATTTATTGAAATTAAAGTTAGTTGCTCGTTCCGATTTTTTGAGGGTGTTACATCTTAGCAGACAAGACCATTGCATATCCAAAGGGTAAGATTGAAGATGTGTTAGTCCAGGTTGACAAATTCATTTTCCCAGCTGACTTTATCATTTTCGACTTTGAGGCTGATAAAGATATTCCTATTCTTTTAGTAAGACCTTTCTTAGCTACTGGTAGAACTTTGATAGATGTCCAGAAAGGAGAGTTGACTATGAGACTTCAGGATCAAAAAGTCACATTTAATGTCTTCAAATCTTTAAAGTACCCTAATGATATGGAAGACTGTTTAAGCTTAGGTACCATTGAGTCATTGTGTCATGAGGATGGAGTCAAACAGACATGTAGGCTAGAAGAGGAGGATGAGGAAGAAACTGAGGAATATGATGATGATGATGATGAAATTTCCATAGAGGAAGACACTGTCCCTTTGGTTGCTGCAGCATTTGAGCTGTTGGAAAATAGTGAGCAAAACTCAGTCGTGCCTTCCATAGTCTCACCACCTGACCTGGAGTTGAAGAAACTCCCAACCCATTTAAAGTATGCCTTTCTAGGAGAAGAAGACAAATTGTCTGTCATCATATCATCTACCCTAGAATTGCATCAGGAAAAGAAGCTAGTGGACATGTTGAAGTTGCACACCAAAGCCATATGATGGACCATTGCTGACCTTAGGGGGATTAGTCCTTCCATTTGTCAACATAAGACCATCTTAGAAGAAAAGAACTTCAAATCCATAGAACCTCAAAGAAGGCTAAATCCTGTCATGAAAGAGGTAGTAAAAAAGAAAATTTTAAAATGGTTAGATGCAGGAATTATTTTCCCAATAGCCAATAGTTCTTGGGTTAGTCCAGTCCAATGCGTGCCTAAGAAGGGTGGGATCACTGTCATTTACAATGACAAGAATGAACTCATCCCAACTAGAATAGTGTCCGGATGGAGAATTTGCATGGACTACCGTAGACTGAACAATGATACTCAAAAAGACCATTTTCCTTTACCTTTTGTTGATCAAATGTTGGACAAGTTGGCTGGAAAAAAGTTTTACTGCTTCTTGGATGGATACTCAGGTTACAATCAGATAGCCATAGCACCGGAAGACCAAGAGAAGACCACTTTCACTTGTCCTTTTGGCACTTTTGCCTTTAGGAGAATGCCTTTTGGACTTTGCAATGCACCTACTACTTTCCAAAGATGCATGATGTCCATATTTTCTGACATGCTTGAAAAATCCATTGAAATATTTATGGATGATTTTTCTGTTTATGGTTCATCTTTTGATCATTGTTTGGAAAATTTAAAACAAAGTCTTAAAAGGTGTGAAGAAACTGACTTGGTTCTTAACTGGGAAAAATGTCATTTCATGGTTACAGAAGGGATTGTCCTTGGTCATTTAATTTATAAAAGAGGAGTCGAGGTAGATAAAGTTAAACTTGAAGTTATTGAAAAACTACCTGAACCAACCACTGTTAAAGGAATTAGAAGCTTTCTTGGTCATGCTGGTTTTTATAGACGTTTCATAAAAGATTTTTCAAAGATTTCAAAACCTTTATGTCTATTATTACAGCAAGACCAAAAATTTGATTTTAATGAGGATTACATAAATGCATTCCTTACTTTAAAGAAAGCTTTGGTAACTGCTCCAGTGATTATTGCTCCTGAATGGGACAAACCTTTTGAAATCACGTGTGATGCAAGTGATTGGGCTGTTGGTGCAGTTTTAGGTCAAAGAAAAGGAAAGATTTTTTCATTCCATCTACTATGCAAGCAAAACTCTAAATGAAGCTCAAATTAATTACACAACAACTGAAAAAGAATTATTAGCAGTGGTTTTTTCATTTGAAAAGTTTAGATCATATTTAATGGGAGCCAAAGTCATTGTTCACACTGACCATGTTGCCATCAAATACCTCATTTCAAAGAAAGATTCAAAACCAAGGCTAATAAGATGGGTTTTGCTATTGCAAGAGTTTGACCTGGAAATTGTTGATAGGAAAGGTGTAGAAAACCAAGTGGTTGATCACCTGTCTAGGTTAGAAAAGTTAGTTGAAAGCAGGTGTTGGTGCTCTAATTAACTAGTTGTACCAAGTAGAGGGACCTTTTGTGTAATTGTCAAGTTACATACTATATATTGTAATTTTCCTCTCATTTGACAAAAAGGTCATCCATTACACACGCACTAGTACACACAGTGCACTTTCCTCTCTACAATTCATCTTGTATACTTGTGATTGAATATTGAATATATGGATGGCTATCTGAATTTATTAATGGATTGATTACTTGTTCTAGGATCACAATTGGTATCAGAGCAGGTCACGGGTTCGAATCCCATGGAGTGCATTATAATGCCAAAGGCATGCTATGCAGCCAAGAGTGCTGGCAGATGCTGGGGGGGGGGGGGATTGTTGGGTCATTGACCAACATCTCCCTAAATCGAAATGTGGCGCTGGCTGCTACGTGATAAGTGCTCAATTTTGAGTACTTAAGCACTTATTTCTTTAGATTAGTTAGGACTTCTTCATTCTAAAATCCCAACTTTGAGTCCTTTTTATCTTGTATTATTTTCTTGGAGCTAGGAATCATGGTTAGCTTGTTTTGCTTTGTTGGTAGGCTAATATAAGCATTTTTGAGAAAATCAGCCAAAATAGGGTATTGCTGCAGCATTGGAACAGCAGGGATCTGATGATCAAGGGGCTGAAGGAGGCGACTTAATGAGCTGGAAATTGTTATTTTGTGATTAAATCTGATATTTTGTAACCCCTGAAACATTCTTTAGATTGTAATGTTGGTTTAAGTAAGTACTTAGTTGATTGATGTACTTCTAGTTGAATGTTTGTACTTTCTAGTTAGACTTAGTTGTACTTTATTACCTAAGATGCCACTCTCCTTTGTTATAAATAGAGGGGACATCTTACCTTTTGGATAACCCACTTAGACTTAATCTGAAATCAGTTCCAAACCTCTGTAGTTTATTTTCCATAAATCATCTTCATGTTCTTCATGTTCTTCATCTTCTTCAAATCTTCAAGTGTTCTTCCTTTAAATTTTCTTTGTTCCCAGATACACGTATGCAGTGCTGCAGCACTGGGCAATATTCCACTGCACATTTTCGTCTCTTTAATGTTCTTGCATCTTATTTCTTATGTTTAATGTTCTTACTTTTCAGTATATATTCTTGTTAGTCATAGATTTAAATTCCATTAGTACTCTTGTCATTTATTGCTTATTACTTACATTCTTGTCTTTACATTTTTAGCCTTTTACTTTAGTTAGTTTTTATTTCCAAGTACTTTACACTTCCAATCATCATGTTTACTTTCCTAGTATTTTGCATTTATTTTGCTTCATTTAGTATAATGAGTAGCTAATCTTGTAGCTTGGGTGTGAGACAAGGGGTGTTATGATGACCAAAAGAAAGTAGGCATTTTGTGGCAAAAATGAGGTCTTATTATTCCAACCCAAGTTCTTTCAAGATAACAAAATCCTTTGACAAATTGATCACTTTGATAGTGTTAAAGTGTCATGGACCTAGAGATAGGCCATTGAATAGCACGTCAATTTGGATGATTTAAGGGGTTATATCGAGAGAGTAACTTGCAATGAGAGTCGTTACTTTTGTTTTCTAAAATGATTCATTCTTGATAAGTTATCATTTTCTCAAGGGATTAAAATGGAATAGACTTAGAGATAAGCTATTTAGGAGTAAAACAACTTGGGAGGCATGGAGGTTATATCGAGAGAGTGACTTTTAACAAAGAGAATTTGTTTTGCCATGTACTTTGAGAACGCCATTTCCATCGTTCCATTATCTTGGGTTCTGCTCAGAGATGAGATTGCTCTAGCTACTGGAATCATGGGATGGTGAGAGTCCGAGAGGAACGTGTCTCAAAGTAGATAATAAAACTAGTTTTTGTCATTGCTATGCTGCAGCATCACTACAGATTCATGCTGTAGCATTGTTGCAGCATTGGTCTGCTGGAATTTGGTTTATCATAACATCACAAGTCTTACACCCCTGCTTCTCTTTTAATCTTGTTAATTAGAAACCGTGTTAATCATCAACCAACCAACCAAAAGATTTTCTTCCAAATCGTCATCTGAAATCATTTCTTTCATCATACTTTTGTAGCAATTTTAACTCCAATCTCTGTGGGACGATAATCGGTATCTTTACCACTTTATTACTTGATAAGACGACATAGCTCTAAATAAGTATACTTGCTTATTGGTTCTATTAGCACACGTCTATAGGTGTATTCAAAGCACACATCAAGTTTTTGGCGCCGTTGCCGGGGATTGGTAAGCTAAAAGTTTATAAAAGTATTTTAAAAGATTTGATTTTTCTAGCACCGTTGGGAATTTTAAAGACTTTCTGAAAGTGGTGTATGCCAAGAATATCACGTGGGGAACTTTTCGAGTTAGATCCGGATATTGAGAGAACTTTTCATCAAAGAAGAAGAATTCAAAGAACATCAAACTCTCTCAATATGGACGGACCCCCACCCGGTTTTGAAAATAGACCACCAAATCCACCACCTTTAGAAAATCATGTTCGGCCACCTTTGGAAAATCAAATGAGACCACCTTTAGAAAATCCAATTCGGCCTCCACCAATCTTTGGAAATAATCGTCAAAATCCACCTTTTCAACAAAACCCACCACTTTTTGGTAATCCACCGTTTATACCATTTCAACAAAATCCACCTTTTCAACAACATCCACCACATAACAATGAGGAAGGGGATGATAATGGATCTATTGGTAATGAAGAACCACTTAACATCATTGATCTTGCAAACTCGAAAGATGGAAGAATTATGGACTACGCAATTCCAAATTTTGAGCAATTAAATTCTGGGATTGTTAGGCCACATTTAGATACTTTACATTTTGAACCAAACCCCATCATGTTTCATATGTTGCAAGCTAATGGTCAATTTGCCGGATTACCATCGGAGGATCCCCACTCTCATTTAAAATCTTTTATGGAGATCACCGATGTTTTTCTAATCCCTGGAGTATCTCCCGAAGCCTTAAGGCTTACTTTATTTCCATTTTCTCTAAGGGACAAGGCAAGAATAAGGTTCAATTCATTAACACCAGGTTCAGTACCATCTTGGGGTGATATGGCTGAAAAGTTTTTGCGAAAATATTTTCCACCTACCCGGAATGCTAAGTCCAGAAACGAAATTTGCATGTTTAAACAAATGGACGATGAAGCAATTTCCGATGCTTGGGAAAGGTTTAAAGAATTATTAAGGAAATGCCCTCACCATGGCATTCCCTACTGTATTCAACTCGAGACTTTTTACAATGGACTTGATTCCAACACAAAACAAATGCTCGATGCGACTTCAGGAGGGGCCTTTACCTTTAACACCTACAATACCGGTTATGAAATTCTTGAAAAGATTTCTGCAAACAATGGACAATGGGCTGATCCAAGAGCTCAAATTTCAACTCAAAAGAAGTCTGCCGGGTTGCATGAGATTGATGCATACACTGCATTGACAGCTCAGCTTGCTTCCATGACTAATATGCTTAAAAACATCACTTCAGGTCAAGGAGCACAGCCGACTGTCACCAAATCTCCCGCACCTGTCCTTTCTGTGCAATGTGTATGTTGTGGTGATGAACATTCTTATGAACACTGTCCTCATAATTCTGAATCTGTAAACTATGTTCAAAACAGGCCTAATCCTCACTCCAACACATACAATGCCAGTTGGAAGCAGCATCCTAATTTCTCTTGGAATAGTCCATGTTTAAATCCGCCTGCACAAAAACCACAAGGGAATTCTAATTTTCAAAATCAAGCAAGCAGTTCTCAAAACCACTACAAGGGAAATTTTCAAAACAACCATCATCAGAATAATCGTCATCAAGGTTTTCAAAATAATCAACCACCTTTTCAAAACCAAAATCATGCACCTCCACATTATGACTCAAATCTTTCTTTGGAAGCACTCATGAAAGGGTTTATGACCCAAACTCAAGCGTCAATCAGAAATCTTGAAACTCAAGTCAGTCAACTTGCTTTAAATCAAAGCACTAGGGCCTCGGGAACTTTGCCTAGTAATACTGAAATCCCAAAGGCCCCAGGAAAGGAACATGTGAAGGCTGTGACTCTTAGGAGTGGAAAAGAATTGCCTGAAATTGTGGAGAAGGAATTTGGCCCTTTAACCAAAACAGATTTTGATAAATTATCCAAAGCCAATTCTACTCCAGACATTCAGTGTTGGGAACTGAAGATATGCTAAGTATGGTTAGTACTGCTAAGTCTACATTACTACTGCCAGGTCTTCGTTACTACTGCTGGGCAAGATTACTACTGCTAGACCAAGTTACTACTGCTAGACGAAGTTAGTGCTGCTAGACCAAATTACTACTGCCAGACATGGTTAGTACTGCTGAGCTGAGTTACTACTGCTTGAAGACTGTGAAGGTTAATACTGCTGAAGGTTATTAATGCTGCTGAGCCAAATCATCATTAATGCTGCTGAGCCAAATCATTGTTAATACTGCTGACGTGATAAGTTTGGTATGCGATACTGTTGGAGACAAATAAGGAATTGATCAAGATATGTTTAACGAAGATTCAGAAGATCAATTTACTTTTGATAGTTATCTTGTAATTACTTTTGTATAAATAGTATTGATAGATAGCTATTAGATGAGATGAAACATATACGAGTGAAATAGAACTTGATATTCATTCAAGAGTGAATTAACCTCAAGATCATAGATCCTATTTCTAGAGAAGTAGAAATCGTCTTGTTGAGCCTGTTCAACAAGATTGAGGTTTGGTGTAAAACTTGTGAGTTATAACTGTTTGATATATATATACAGTTTATTGAATTTCTATTGATTGTTCTTTAATTGATTTAGAGTTCTATTCCGCAAGATTCTCTAAATTCTGTTTCTAAGAAGTTTAATTCTTGTTAAGAATCGATCCTGACAAGTGGTATCAGAGCATTGGTATCTTAGAAGCTATGGACAATTCAATGGATACTCACAGTACTCCTGTTTCAAAAGTTCCCATGCTCAAATCCAATAAATTGAACATGTGGAAACTGAGAATCAAGCAGTACATTCTTCTTACTAATTATGTAATATGGGACATCATAGAAAATGGCCCATGTAATGAAGGAAAGATTGGAGAAGATGGTGAAGGCTTTGACCAATCCAAGGTTGAGTGTTATGGAGGATCACATCAACAGGCTCCAAATGGAAATCAAAACAGAAGCTCCTCTCAAGCCCATGTTTCTCAACAAGGAATGGGATTTGATTGGAGTGATCAAGCTGAGGAAGCCTGTCAGAATCAAGCTCTTATGGCAGAAGTATCTGATATTCCCACTGAGGTACAATCTAAACTCTGTTCTCAAGCTTGCATTGATGATGTTAAAAGATATAGGGATCACAATCAGGGTATGTGTGATGACCTTAAGAGGCTAGAGAAAGATGTGAAAGATTATGTTAGGATTGTAGAAAGGTTTGAGGAACAGATTAGAGCTTTTCAAGCTAATGAACTTCAACACCACTATGATACTAACTATTGGAAGTGGGAGAAGAATGAGTATGAGATTAAGCTAAAAGTGTCTGGGGAGGAGAATGAGAAATTAAAAGAAGAGCTTGAGAAGGTTAAACTTGATGTTGAAAAGTTTACCTGTGCTTCTAAAACCATGGACACCATCATTAAGGCTCAAATCCATGACAAGATGAAAGTAGGGATAGGGTACAATGCCACACCTCCACCCTACAATAACAACTACATACCTCCTAAGTCTGATTTGTTAGAGACCAAGGATAGAAAGGAACCTGAATTAAAGATTAATCTAGATCCTTGTGAAAAAGAAATAGTTGTTGAGGATGAGACTGACAAAGTAGACTCTGATGAGGAATGTGAGAGTCCATGTGTCAAGAACACTGAGATCAAAAGGAATGAAGAGAAAAAGGGAGTCCATTACAAACAGACCACAGTTGTGGCTCCCAATACCTGTAAACATTGTTCCTGTAAGAAATCTCAAGAGCTCAAGCCCCAAAAACATGATAATCAGAGGGGAAATCAAAGGAACTGGAATAACCAGTGGGCTATGAGACAAGGAGTTGACCTGAACAGAATCAACAGGCCAAAACCTTGCTTCATCTGTGGTAAGCTAAATCACTTAGCCAAACACTGTTATTTTAATCCAGTTAACCAAAGGTTTAATGCTCAAAGATATTTTCAAAAACCTGCTGGTTACAGAAAGAGTGGGGGATATAAAAAGTCTGTGAGGAAAGTTGTGGAAAAGAAACAAGTTAAAACCATAAACCATATGAAAAAGGCAGAAACAGAAAGTGTTAGAGTATGGATGCCTAAAGGTACCAATGATAATACTGCCAACTCAGCTAGTACTGCTAACAATGTTAGTACTGCAGGAAGCAATAATGTCACTAGCAGTGTTAGTACTGCTAACACAGTTAGTACTTCTTCTACAATTAATACTGCTTCTAGTGTTAGTGCTGCTAAGTTAGTTAATACTGCTGAGAAGGCTAGTACTTCTGGAAGCAATGTTAGTGCTGCCAAAGTTAGCACTTCTACATCAGTTAGTACTGCTTCTAGACCTATCATCAAAACAAAGTACTCAAGCACTGATGTTCCTCACTTTGACAAGCTCATCAAAACAGAATGTAAGTATTTTGATGATCAAGGGAGACCCAAGACCACTATGGCTTGGGTCCCCAACAAAAACTAATTGATTTCTCAGATGTGCAGGGCAGCCAACAGCTTAAGGGAAGAAGCATTTGGCATGTTGACAGTGGTTGCTCTAGACACATGACAGGTAACATGGCCTGCCTTCAATATTCCAAATGAATTGATGGAGGACATGTTACTCTTGAAAATAATCCTGCAGAAGGTAAAAGAAGTGGTAAAAGTGATGTGTAAGATGACATTTGAGGTTTTGACAAGTGATGCACAGTGCAGAGTTTCTACTGCCTGTGTTCTAGTAGTTACTACTGCTTGTGCAGTTACTACTGCTCAGTAGTTAATACTGCTCAGCAGTTAATACTGCTAATGCAGTTAATACTGCTAGTGCAGTTAATACTGCTAGTGTAGTTAATACTGCTTGGTCGTTAATACTGCTCAGTAGTTAATACTGCTCAGTAGTTAACACTGCTAGTGCAATTAATACTGCTAGTGGAGTTAATACTGCTCGGTAGTTAATACTGCTAGGTAGTTAATACTGCTTGGTCGTTAATACTGCTCAGTAGTTAATACTGCTCAGTAGTTAATACTGCTAGTGCAATTAATACTGCTAGTGGAGTTAATACTGCTCGGTAGTTAATACTGCTTGGCAGTTAATACTGCTTGGCAGTTAATACTGCTCGGTAGTTAATACTGCTTGGTAGTTAATACTGCTAGGTAGTTAATACTGCTTGGCAGTTAATACTGCTCGGTAGTTAATACTGCGAGGTAGTTAATACTGCTTCTGATAATCTAGGGCATATAAATACCCCTGTTTGCCCGCCCATGTTCATAACGACTCTTCGCATTTACTTCTTCTCTCTCGTTCTAACCTAGCCTCCCCAGAATCTCTGTGCTTTTCTTTCAAGAATCCTTAGGCATCATGGAGTTTGTGGATGAGCACAATGAAATAGCCATGCTTCAGAAGCCGAAACAAGCTGCGGGATTCCACGATATAGTCGATTTTCTCAAATCCTCGCACATCTCCTATGCACTCACGGTGAGCCCAACAATCTATATCGAACATCAGAAACAATTTTGGGAGAATGCCACTGTTAGTGTTGAAGAAGGGCAGAAAACCATTCGAACAAGGGTTTGTGATAAACCCTTGAAAGTCACTGAAGAGGTTATTCGCATCTCCCTTCAGTTGAATGATGCTTCAGGTATATCTTCTATTCCTTCTGAAGACCTCTTTTCTACTTTACAAAGAATGGGGTATGAAGGTCCCATTGGTGTTTTTAAATTCTACAAGTCAAAATTTTTTAACCAATGGAGATTTCTTGTTCATACCCTGATGCACTGTATTTCCAAGAAAACTACTGGATGGAGTGAGTTCAGCAGTCCCATTGCATATGCCTTGGTCTGCTTATCCACTGCCAGAAAGTACAATTTTTCAGCAATGATCTTTAATGATCTTGTATCAAACTTGGAATCCAAAAAGAGCTTTTTCATGTATCCAAGGTTTGTGCAAGAAGTTCTTAACAAGGAATTGAAGGACTTACCTCAGTTTACTGAGGTATATGTACCCAAATCCCCTAAAGGGAAGGTTTTTTCAAATATGAAAAGACTTCCTAGGGACTCGGAAGGAGTTGACACACCATTGTTTTCTACAATGATGGTTGTGTCCCACCCCTCTGAAGGTATGGCATCAGGATCAAGGCCCTCATTAGATCAACCCACTGATGACCAATCCCAACCTTCCATCTCAAAAGACATCCCTCAGTCCATTCTTGAACAGCCCACTCCCACAATCACCAAAAGGTTTCAAAGAAGAAAGGTGCACAAGGCTCCTTCCCTTGATGTACCTACTCAAAGCCCTAAGCCTTTAAGCCCTCAATTGGAGCATTCTCCAATTGAGAATATCAACAGGGAAACCACAGGGGTGTCTCCCAACCCCAAGAAGGTGGTCTCTAAGGAGAAGGATGACCATATGGGTGCTAAGGCTGCCACTACTTCTGCTAGCACAGAGAAGGACAGTGGTAACATAAATAAGACCTTCCCCATGGCAACTCTAAATGAGAAATCATTAGGAGGACCCAGGTGCCAAGAAACCAAGGGGGCAGGTAGTGCTTCTGCTAGGCAGAAGGCTTCTGCTGAAACTTCCAAGGATCCTTTAAAGAAGGTAAATACTTCTAAACAAGGTGAGGATAGATATAACTATGAGGAATTGATGGAAACCATAGGGAATATCAACTTGGATGTTATGGCACAAAAGAAAGAGATTGAGCAACTGAAGACTGTGGTCACCTACCAACAGTCTCAAATTGAGAAGCTCAAAAAGATGGTCACCAAGTTGCTGCACAAAAAGAAAAAGGCCCAATTTGTGCTGAGAAGAAGAACTTCAACTGATGATGCTCCCAAAAAGGGGGAGTCAGAGTCAGAAGCAGATCTGAAAATGAAGGGTCCACAAATTGAGGGGGAGACTGTTCACATGAAAACTGAGATGGAAATGGATTATGCACAGGTGAAGGGGGAGTCCAGTGCACAGAACAAGGGGGAGACAGAAAAGGTGGAGGAGATGATTAAAGAAGCAGAAACTTCAAAAGCAGCAGAAACCACAGCAGCAGAAACTGTTAATGCTGCTGAGTTTGAACAAGCAGCAGAAACAGTTAATGCTGCTGAAGACCTAACAGAGAAAGAACCTGAAACTGAAGTAGCAGCAGAAACTGTTAATGCTGCTGACTCTAAGCAAGCAGCAGAAACAGTTAATGCTGCTCAATCTACAAAGAAAGCAGAAACAGTAACAGAGAAGCTTACAGTAGAAGAAGTGGAGGTTGCAGAGGCTTTAATCAAAGCCAAACATGATACACCTCCAACTGCCAAGAAACAGGAAGAACCTAAGGATGCAAAGATGGTTTTCAGCAGAAAGAGAACAAAGTCTGTGGCCACTAAAAAGAAGTGTGTAAAGAAGCAAAAGATAGAACCTGTTGAGAAGCCAGTGGTAGAAGAAAGAGAAAAGGAAGAAGTTGCCAAGGATGAAGGACAAGGAGATAGCAAGACAGGTCAATCCAGTAAGGCACAATCACTTAGCAATGAACAGTGTGACTTGTACATCACTATGGTTGATACTGAACCAATAAAAGTGACTCCATTAGACTCAAAGCCTCCTGAAATCAGTCACTGGGATACATTGATAGATGAAAGAAAGGAGTATATCAGACTCAAGAGAGTTGATGGGCAGTTTGAAGTCTACAGAACATGGGGACAAGCCATAAGAAGATGCTCAAGATCTGACCTGGAAGAGATGTTCAAAGTAGGCATGCAGATCTATGGCAACATGTTGACAGAAAGAGGTATGTCTATCACAAAGATGGTGTTAGAATACCTATGCCTAATGTTCAGACCAGAAGTAGTTCAGCACATAACAGCAAGACCTTTTCAAGCAGTAACCAACTGGATGCTCTATGAAAATTGTGGAGTGTATGTCATATCAATTGACAACACATATCAGGAGTATTATCTGGTGGATCAAATATATAATCACAGCATGAAAAGACTGAAAGGGATGCTACATGTAAAGTTGGTCTGCAACAAAGACTCTGCTATGGGAAGATTCTTGGTAAGGAGGATTGCAAATCAGAGTCTAGGTCTAAGTCCTAATCTGTGTGTACATGATGACTAAGTTTTGGAAGCATCATCTGAAGAACTTGACTTCTTTTCCTAAAAGTCAAGTTAGGGGGAGATTGTTGGGAACTGAAGATATGCTAAGTATGGTTAGTACTGCTAAGTCTACATTACTACTGCCAGGTCTTCGTTACTACTGCTGGGCAAGATTACTACTGCTAGACCAAGTTACTACTGCTAGACGAAGTTAGTGCTGCTAGACCAAATTACTACTGCCAGACATGGTTAGTACTGCTGAGCTGAGTTACTACTGCTTGAAGACTGTGAAGGTTAATACTGCTGAAGGTTATTAATGCTGCTGAGCCAAATCATCATTAATGCTGCTGAGCCAAATCATTGTTAATACTGCTGACGTGATAAGTTTGGTATGCGATACTGTTGGAGACAAATAAGGAATTGATCAAGATATGTTTAACGAAGATTCAGAAGATCAATTTACTTTTGATAGTTATCTTGTAATTACTTTTGTATAAATGGTATTGATAGATAGCTATTAGATGAGATGAAACATATACGAGTGAAATAGAACTTGATATTCATTCAAGAGTGAATTAACCTCAAGATCATAGATCCTATTTCTAGAGAAGTAGAAATCGTCTTGTTGAGCCTGTTCAACAAGATTGAGGTTTGGTGTAAAACTTGTGAGTTATAACTGTTTGATATATATATACAGTTTATTGAATTTCTATTGATTGTTCTTTAATTGATTTAGAGTTCTATTCCGCAAGATTCTCTAAATTCTGTTTCTAAGAAGTTTAATTCTTGTTAAGAATCGATCCTGACAAGTGGTATCAGAGCTGATGGGCAGTTTGAAGTCTACAGAACATGGGGACAAGCCATAAGAAGATGCTCAAGATCTGACCTGGAAGAGATGTTCAAAGTAGGCATGCAGATCTATGGCAACATGTTGACAGAAAGAGGTATGTCTATCACAAAGATGGTGTTAGAATACCTATGCCTAATGTTCAGACCAGAAGTAGTTCAGCACATAACAGCAAGACCTTTTCAAGCAGTAACCAACTGGATGCTCTATGAAAATTGTGGAGTGTATGTCATATCAATTGACAACACATATCAGGAGTATTATCTGGTGGATCAAATATATAATCACAGCATGAAAAGACTGAAAGGGATGCTACATGTAAAGTTGGTCTGCAACAAAGACTCTGCTATGGGAAGATTCTTGGTAAGGAGGATTGCAAATCAGAGTCTAGGTCTAAGTCCTAATCTGTGTGTACATGATGACTAAGTTTTGGAAGCATCATCTGAAGAACTTGACTTCTTTTCCTAAAAGTCAAGTTAGGGGGAGATTGTTGGGAACTGAAGATATGCTAAGTATGGTTAGTACTGCTAAGTCTACATTACTACTGCCAGGTCTTCGTTACTACTGCTGGGCAAGATTACTACTGCTAGACCAAGTTACTACTGCTAGACGAAGTTAGTGCTGCTAGACCAAATTACTACTGCCAGACATGGTTAGTACTGCTGAGCTGAGTTACTACTGCTTGAAGACTGTGAAGGTTAATACTGCTGAAGGTTATTAATGCTGCTGAGCCAAATCATCATTAATGCTGCTGAGCCAAATCATTGTTAATACTGCTGACGTGATAAGTTTGGTATGCGATACTGTTGGAGACAAATAAGGAATTGATCAAGATATGTTTAACGAAGATTCAGAAGATCAATTTACTTTTGATAGTTATCTTGTAATTACTTTTGTATAAATAGTATTGATAGATAGCTATTAGATGAGATGAAACATATACGAGTGAAATAGAACTTGATATTCATTCAAGAGTGAATTAACCTCAAGATCATAGATCCTATTTCTAGAGAAGTAGAAATCGTCTTGTTGAGCCTGTTCAACAAGATTGAGGTTTGGTGTAAAACTTGTGAGTTATAACTGTTTGATATATATATACAGTTTATTGAATTTCTATTGATTGTTCTTTAATTGATTTAGAGTTCTATTCCGCAAGATTCTCTAAATTCTGTTTCTAAGAAGTTTAATTCTTGTTAAGAATCGATCCTGACAAGTGGTATCAGAGCATTGGTATCTTAGAAGCTATGGACAATTCAATGGATACTCACAGTACTCCTGTTTCAAAAGTTCCCATGCTCAAATCCAATAAATTGAACATGTGGAAACTGAGAATCAAGCAGTACATTCTTCTTACTAATTATGTAATATGGGACATCATAGAAAATGGCCCATGTAATGAAGGAAAGATTGGAGAAGATGGTGAAGGCTTTGACCAATCCAAGGTTGAGTGTTATGGAGGATCACATCAACAGGCTCCAAATGGAAATCAAAACAGAAGCTCCTCTCAAGCCCATGTTTCTCAACAAGGAATGGGATTTGATTGGAGTGATCAAGCTGAGGAAGCCTGTCAGAATCAAGCTCTTATGGCAGAAGTATCTGATATTCCCACTGAGGTACAATCTAAACTCTGTTCTCAAGCTTGCATTGATGATGTTAAAAGATATAGGGATCACAATCAGGGTATGTGTGATGACCTTAAGAGGCTAGAGAAAGATGTGAAAGATTATGTTAGGATTGTAGAAAGGTTTGAGGAACAGATTAGAGCTTTTCAAGCTAATGAACTTCAACACCACTATGATACTAACTATTGGAAGTGGGAGAAGAATGAGTATGAGATTAAGCTAAAAGTGTCTGGGGAGGAGAATGAGAAATTAAAAGAAGAGCTTGAGAAGGTTAAACTTGATGTTGAAAAGTTTACCTGTGCTTCTAAAACCATGGACACCATCATTAAGGCTCAAATCCATGACAAGATGAAAGTAGGGATAGGGTACAATGCCACACCTCCACCCTACAATAACAACTACATACCTCCTAAGTCTGATTTGTTAGAGACCAAGGATAGAAAGGAACCTGAATTAAAGATTAATCTAGATCCTTGTGAAAAAGAAATAGTTGTTGAGGATGAGACTGACAAAGTAGACTCTGATGAGGAATGTGAGAGTCCATGTGTCAAGAACACTGAGATCAAAAGGAATGAAGAGAAAAAGGGAGTCCATTACAAACAGACCACAGTTGTGGCTCCCAATACCTGTAAACATTGTTCCTGTAAGAAATCTCAAGAGCTCAAGCCCCAAAAACATGATAATCAGAGGGGAAATCAAAGGAACTGGAATAACCAGTGGGCTATGAGACAAGGAGTTGACCTGAACAGAATCAACAGGCCAAAACCTTGCTTCATCTGTGGTAAGCTAAATCACTTAGCCAAACACTGTTATTTTAATCCAGTTAACCAAAGGTTTAATGCTCAAAGATATTTTCAAAAACCTGCTGGTTACAGAAAGAGTGGGGGATATAAAAAGTCTGTGAGGAAAGTTGTGGAAAAGAAACAAGTTAAAACCATAAACCATATGAAAAAGGCAGAAACAGAAAGTGTTAGAGTATGGATGCCTAAAGGTACCAATGATAATACTGCCAACTCAGCTAGTACTGCTAACAATGTTAGTACTGCAGGAAGCAATAATGTCACTAGCAGTGTTAGTACTGCTAACACAGTTAGTACTTCTTCTACAATTAATACTGCTTCTAGTGTTAGTGCTGCTAAGTTAGTTAATACTGCTGAGAAGGCTAGTACTTCTGGAAGCAATGTTAGTGCTGCCAAAGTTAGCACTTCTACATCAGTTAGTACTGCTTCTAGACCTATCATCAAAACAAAGTACTCAAGCACTGATGTTCCTCACTTTGACAAGCTCATCAAAACAGAATGTAAGTATTTTGATGATCAAGGGAGACCCAAGACCACTATGGCTTGGGTCCCCAACAAAAACTAATTGATTTCTCAGATGTGCAGGGCAGCCAACAGCTTAAGGGAAGAAGCATTTGGCATGTTGACAGTGGTTGCTCTAGACACATGACAGGTAACATGGCCTGCCTTCAATATTCCAAATGAATTGATGGAGGACATGTTACTCTTGAAAATAATCCTGCAGAAGGTAAAAGAAGTGGTAAAAGTGATGTGTAAGATGACATTTGAGGTTTTGACAAGTGATGCACAGTGCAGAGTTTCTACTGCCTGTGTTCTAGTAGTTACTACTGCTTGTGCAGTTACTACTGCTCAGTAGTTAATACTGCTCAGCAGTTAATACTGCTAATGCAGTTAATACTGCTAGTGCAGTTAATACTGCTAGTGTAGTTAATACTGCTTGGTCGTTAATACTGCTCAGTAGTTAATACTGCTCAGTAGTTAACACTGCTAGTGCAATTAATACTGCTAGTGGAGTTAATACTGCTCGGTAGTTAATACTGCTAGGTAGTTAATACTGCTTGGTCGTTAATACTGCTCAGTAGTTAATACTGCTCAGTAGTTAATACTGCTAGTGCAATTAATACTGCTAGTGGAGTTAATACTGCTCGGTAGTTAATACTGCTAGGTAGTTAATACTGCTTGGCAGTTAATACTGCTCGGTAGTTAATACTGCTTGGTAGTTAATACTGCTAGGTAGTTAATACTGCTTGGCAGTTAATACTGCTCGGTAGTTAATACTGCGAGGTAGTTAATACTGCTTCTGATAATCTAGGGCATATAAATACCCCTGTTTGCCCGCCCATGTTCATAACGACTCTTCGCATTTACTTCTTCTCTCTCGTTCTAACCTAGCCTCCCCAGAATCTCTGTGCTTTTCTTTCAAGAATCCTTAGGCATCATGGAGTTTGTGGATGAGCACAATGAAATAGCCATGCTTCAGAAGCCGAAACAAGCTGCGGGATTCCACGATATAGTCGATTTTCTCAAATCCTCGCACATCTCCTATGCACTCACGGTGAGCCCAACAATCTATATCGAACATCAGAAACAATTTTGGGAGAATGCCACTGTTAGTGTTGAAGAAGGGCAGAAAACCATTCGAACAAGGGTTTGTGATAAACCCTTGAAAGTCACTGAAGAGGTTATTCGCATCTCCCTTCAGTTGAATGATGCTTCAGGTATATCTTCTATTCCTTCTGAAGACCTCTTTTCTACTTTACAAAGAATGGGGTATGAAGGTCCCATTGGTGTTTTTAAATTCTACAAGTCAAAATTTTTTAACCAATGGAGATTTCTTGTTCATACCCTGATGCACTGTATTTCCAAGAAAACTACTGGATGGAGTGAGTTCAGCAGTCCCATTGCATATGCCTTGGTCTGCTTATCCACTGCCAGAAAGTACAATTTTTCAGCAATGATCTTTAATGATCTTGTATCAAACTTGGAATCCAAAAAGAGCTTTTTCATGTATCCAAGGTTTGTGCAAGAAGTTCTTAACAAGGAATTGAAGGACTTACCTCAGTTTACTGAGGTATATGTACCCAAATCCCCTAAAGGGAAGGTTTTTTCAAATATGAAAAGACTTCCTAGGGACTCGGAAGGAGTTGACACACCATTGTTTTCTACAATGATGGTTGTGTCCCACCCCTCTGAAGGTATGGCATCAGGATCAAGGCCCTCATTAGATCAACCCACTGATGACCAATCCCAACCTTCCATCTCAAAAGACATCCCTCAGTCCATTCTTGAACAGCCCACTCCCACAATCACCAAAAGGTTTCAAAGAAGAAAGGTGCACAAGGCTCCTTCCCTTGATGTACCTACTCAAAGCCCTAAGCCTTTAAGCCCTCAATTGGAGCATTCTCCAATTGAGAATATCAACAGGGAAACCACAGGGGTGTCTCCCAACCCCAAGAAGGTGGTCTCTAAGGAGAAGGATGACCATATGGGTGCTAAGGCTGCCACTACTTCTGCTAGCACAGAGAAGGACAGTGGTAACATAAATAAGACCTTCCCCATGGCAACTCTAAATGAGAAATCATTAGGAGGACCCAGGTGCCAAGAAACCAAGGGGGCAGGTAGTGCTTCTGCTAGGCAGAAGGCTTCTGCTGAAACTTCCAAGGATCCTTTAAAGAAGGTAAATACTTCTAAACAAGGTGAGGATAGATATAACTATGAGGAATTGATGGAAACCATAGGGAATATCAACTTGGATGTTATGGCACAAAAGAAAGAGATTGAGCAACTGAAGACTGTGGTCACCTACCAACAGTCTCAAATTGAGAAGCTCAAAAAGATGGTCACCAAGTTGCTGCACAAAAAGAAAAAGGCCCAATTTGTGCTGAGAAGAAGAACTTCAACTGATGATGCTCCCAAAAAGGGGGAGTCAGAGTCAGAAGCAGATCTGAAAATGAAGGGTCCACAAATTGAGGGGGAGACTGTTCACATGAAAACTGAGATGGAAATGGATTATGCACAGGTGAAGGGGGAGTCCAGTGCACAGAACAAGGGGGAGACAGAAAAGGTGGAGGAGATGATTAAAGAAGCAGAAACTTCAAAAGCAGCAGAAACCACAGCAGCAGAAACTGTTAATGCTGCTGAGTTTGAACAAGCAGCAGAAACAGTTAATGCTGCTGAAGACCTAACAGAGAAAGAACCTGAAACTGAAGTAGCAGCAGAAACTGTTAATGCTGCTGACTCTAAGCAAGCAGCAGAAACAGTTAATGCTGCTCAATCTACAAAGAAAGCAGAAACAGTAACAGAGAAGCTTACAGTAGAAGAAGTGGAGGTTGCAGAGGCTTTAATCAAAGCCAAACATGATACACCTCCAACTGCCAAGAAACAGGAAGAACCTAAGGATGCAAAGATGGTTTTCAGCAGAAAGAGAACAAAGTCTGTGGCCACTAAAAAGAAGTGTGTAAAGAAGCAAAAGATAGAACCTGTTGAGAAGCCAGTGGTAGAAGAAAGAGAAAAGGAAGAAGTTGCCAAGGATGAAGGACAAGGAGATAGCAAGACAGGTCAATCCAGTAAGGCACAATCACTTAGCAATGAACAGTGTGACTTGTACATCACTATGGTTGATACTGAACCAATAAAAGTGACTCCATTAGACTCAAAGCCTCCTGAAATCAGTCACTGGGATACATTGATAGATGAAAGAAAGGAGTATATCAGACTCAAGAGAGCTGATGGGCAGTTTGAAGTCTACAGAACATGGGGACAAGCCATAAGAAGATGCTCAAGATCTGACCTGGAAGAGATGTTCAAAGTAGGCATGCAGATCTATGGCAACATGTTGACAGAAAGAGGTATGTCTATCACAAAGATGGTGTTAGAATACCTATGCCTAATGTTCAGACCAGAAGTAGTTCAGCACATAACAGCAAGACCTTTTCAAGCAGTAACCAACTGGATGCTCTATGAAAATTGTGGAGTGTATGTCATATCAATTGACAACACATATCAGGAGTATTATCTGGTGGATCAAATATATAATCACAGCATGAAAAGACTGAAAGGGATGCTACATGTAAAGTTGGTCTGCAACAAAGACTCTGCTATGGGAAGATTCTTGGTAAGGAGGATTGCAAATCAGAGTCTAGGTCTAAGTCCTAATCTGTGTGTACATGATGACTAAGTTTTGGAAGCATCATCTGAAGAACTTGACTTCTTTTCCTAAAAGTCAAGTTAGGGGGAGATTGTTGGGAACTGAAGATATGCTAAGTATGGTTAGTACTGCTAAGTCTACATTACTACTGCCAGGTCTTCGTTACTACTGCTGGGCAAGATTACTACTGCTAGACCAAGTTACTACTGCTAGACGAAGTTAGTGCTGCTAGACCAAATTACTACTGCCAGACATGGTTAGTACTGCTGAGCTGAGTTACTACTGCTTGAAGACTGTGAAGGTTAATACTGCTGAAGGTTATTAATGCTGCTGAGCCAAATCATCATTAATGCTGCTGAGCCAAATCATTGTTAATACTGCTGACGTGATAAGTTTGGTATGCGATACTGTTGGAGACAAATAAGGAATTGATCAAGATATGTTTAACGAAGATTCAGAAGATCAATTTACTTTTGATAGTTATCTTGTAATTACTTTTGTATAAATAGTATTGATAGATAGCTATTAGATGAGATGAAACATATACGAGTGAAATAGAACTTGATATTCATTCAAGAGTGAATTAACCTCAAGATCATAGATCCTATTTCTAGAGAAGTAGAAATCGTCTTGTTGAGCCTGTTCAACAAGATTGAGGTTTGGTGTAAAACTTGTGAGTTATAACTGTTTGATATATATATACAGTTTATTGAATTTCTATTGATTGTTCTTTAATTGATTTAGAGTTCTATTCCGCAAGATTCTCTAAATTCTGTTTCTAAGAAGTTTAATTCTTGTTAAGAATCGATCCTGACAAGTGGTATCAGAGCTGATGGGCAGTTTGAAGTCTACAGAACATGGGGACAAGCCATAAGAAGATGCTCAAGATCTGACCTGGAAGAGATGTTCAAAGTAGGCATGCAGATCTATGGCAACATGTTGACAGAAAGAGGTATGTCTATCACAAAGATGGTGTTAGAATACCTATGCCTAATGTTCAGACCAGAAGTAGTTCAGCACATAACAGCAAGACCTTTTCAAGCAGTAACCAACTGGATGCTCTATGAAAATTGTGGAGTGTATGTCATATCAATTGACAACACATATCAGGAGTATTATCTGGTGGATCAAATATATAATCACAGCATGAAAAGACTGAAAGGGATGCTACATGTAAAGTTGGTCTGCAACAAAGACTCTGCTATGGGAAGATTCTTGGTAAGGAGGATTGCAAATCAGAGTCTAGGTCTAAGTCCTAATCTGTGTGTACATGATGACTAAGTTTTGGAAGCATCATCTGAAGAACTTGACTTCTTTTCCTAAAAGTCAAGTTAGGGGGAGATTGTTGGGAACTGAAGATATGCTAAGTATGGTTAGTACTGCTAAGTCTACATTACTACTGCCAGGTCTTCGTTACTACTGCTGGGCAAGATTACTACTGCTAGACCAAGTTACTACTGCTAGACGAAGTTAGTGCTGCTAGACCAAATTACTACTGCCAGACATGGTTAGTACTGTTGAGCTGAGTTACTACTGCTTGAAGACTGTGAAGGTTAATACTGCTGAAGGTTATTAATGCTGCTGAGCCAAATCATCATTAATGCTGCTGAGCCAAATCATTGTTAATACTGCTGACGTGATAAGTTTGGTATGCGATACTGTTGGAGACAAATAAGGAATTGATCAAGATATGTTTAACGAAGATTCAGAAGATCAATTTACTTTTGATAGTTATCTTGTAATTACTTTTGTATAAATAGTATTGATAGATAGCTATTAGATGAGATGAAACATATACGAGTGAAATAGAACTTGATATTCATTCAAGAGTGAATTAACCTCAAGATCATAGATCCTATTTCTAGAGAAGTAGAAATCGTCTTGTTGAGCCTGTTCAACAAGATTGAGGTTTGGTGTAAAACTTGTGAGTTATAACTGTTTGATATATATATATACAGTTTATTGAATTTCTATTGATTGTTCTTTAATTGATTTAGAGTTCTATTCCGCAAGATTCTCTAAATTCTGTTTCTAAGAAGTTTAATTCTTGTTAAGAATCGATCCTGACATTCAGGTTGTTCCAAATCAAAAAGAGGACCAAGACCCTAAGATCAATAGTTCAAGTCCATCCAACATGTCCAACACCACAAGCATATTGGAACCATCTGGCTCAAAACTTTCAAACAAATCTATTATCAAACCAGTTCCCCCTTACATTCCTTATCCCCAAAGGATGAAGAATGAGAAGGAAGAATTGCAATTTAAAAAGTTTTTGGATGTTTTCAAACAATTGCACATCAACATACCTCTTGTTGAAGCAATCGAGCAGATGCCCAATTATGCCAAATTCCTGAAGGATATTTTGAGTAAAAAGAAGAAGCTGATTGAGTATGAGACTGTCGCCCTCACTGAAGGTTGCAGTTCTTTGTTTTCCAACAAAATACCCCCTAAGCAAAAAGACCCAGGGAGTTTTACCATTCCTTGTTCAATAGGTGGGAAGGAAGTTGGACAAGCCTTGTGTGATTTAGGTGCCAGTGTCAACCTCATGCCCTTATCAATTTTTAAAAGCTTAGGGATAGGAGAGGCAAGACCTACAACTGTCACATTCATCTTAGCAGACAAGACAATTGCCTATCCAAAGGGTAAGATTGAAGATGTGTTAGTCCAGGTTGACAAATTCATTTTTCCGGCTGATTTCATCATTTTAGACTTTGAGGCTGATAAGGATATTCCTATTCTTTTAGGAAGACCTTTCTTAGCCACGGGTAGAACTTTGATAGATGTCCAGAAAGGAGAATTGACCATGAGACTTCACGACCAAAAAGTCGCATTCAATGTTTTCAATTCCTTAAAATACCCTAGTGATATGGAAGACTGTTCAAGCCTAAGTACCATTGAGTCATTATGTCATGAGGAAGAAGATAATCAGACTTATAGGATAGAAGAGGAGGATGAGGAAAAAAATGAGGAATATGATGATGATGATGAAATTCCCATAGAAAAGGAAACTGTCCCTTTGGTTGCTGCAGCATTTGAGCTGCTGGAAAATAGTGATCAAAAACCGACCATTCCGTCCATAGTCTCACCACCCGACCTGGAGTTGAAGAAACTCCCATCTCACCTGAAATATGCCTTTCTAGGAAAAGAAGACAAATTACCTGTTATCATATCAGCTACCCTAGAATTGCATCAGGAAAAGAAGTTGGTGGATATGTTGAAGTTACACACCAAAGCCATAGGTTGGACCATTGCTGACCTTAGGGGAATTAGCCCCTCTATTTGTCAACATAAGATCATCCTAGAAGAAAAGAGTTTCAAGTCCATAGAACCACAAAGAAGGCTAAACCCTGTCATGAAAGAAGTCGTGAAAAAGGAAATTTTAAAATGGTTAGACGCAGGAATTATTTTCCCAATAGCCAGTAGTTCTTGGGTTAGTCCAGTCCAATGTGTGCCTAAGAAGGGTGGGATCACTGTCATTTCTAATGACAAGAATGAACTCATCCCAACTAGAATAGTCTCCGGATGGAGAATTTGCATGGACTACCGTAGACTAAACAATGCTACTCAAAAAGACCATTTTCCTTTGCCTTTTGTTGATCAAATGTTGGACAGGTTAGCTGGAAAAGAGTTCTACTGCTTCTTGGATGGATACTCAGGTTACAACCAGATAGCCATAGCACCGGAAGACCAAGAGAAGACTACTTTCACTTGTCCTTTTGGCACTTTTGCTTTTAGGAGGATGCCTTTTGGACTTTGCAATGCACCTGCTACTTTCCAAAGATGCATGATGTCCATATTCTCTGACATGCTTGAAAAATCCATTGAAATATTTATGGATGATTTTTCTGTTTATGGTTCATCTTTTGATCATTGTTTGGAAAATCTAAAACAAAGTCTTGAAAGGTGTGAAGAAACTGACTTGGTTCTTAACTGGGAAAAATGTCATTTCATGGTTACAGAAGGAATTGTCCTTGGTCATTTAATTTCAAAAGGAGGAGTTGAGGTAGATAAAGCTAAACTTGAAGTTATTGAAAAACTACCTGAACCAACCACTGTTAAAGGAATCAGAAGCTTTCTTGGTCATGCTGGTTTTTATAGACGTTTCATAAAAGATTTTTCAAAGATTTCAAAACCTTTATGTCTATTATTACAGCAAGACCAAAAATTTGATTTTGATAAGGATTGCAGAAATGCATTCCTTACTTTAAAGAAAGCTTTGGTAACTGCTCCAGTGGTTGTTGCTCCTGAATGGGACAAACCTTTTGAAATCATGTGTGATGCAAGTGATTGGGCTGTTGGTGCAGTTTTAGGTCAAAGAAAAGAAAAGATTTTTCATACCATCCACTATGCAAGCAAAACCCTAAATGAAGCTCAAATCAATTACACAACAACTGAAAAAGAGTTATTAGCAGTGGTTTTTGCATTCGAAAAATTTAGATCATATTTGATGGGAGCTAAAGTCATTGTTCGCACTGACCATGCTGCCATCAAATATCTCATTTCAAAAAAAGATGCAAAACCAAGGCTAATAAGGTGGGTTTTGTTATTGCAAGAGTTTGACTTAGAAATTGTTGATAGGAAAGGGGTGGAGAACCAAGTGGCTGATCACTTGTCTAGGTTGGAAAAGTTAGTTGAAAGTAGGGAAGGTGGAGATATCATAGAAACCTTCCCTGATGAAAAGATTCTTATGGTGCAATCACAACTGCCATGGTTTGCTGACATAGCTAATTACTTAGCTTGTGGCATCAAACCTTCTGATTACACTCACCATATGCTGAAGAAATTTCTCCATGATTGCAAATTTTACATATGGGATGACCCTTTTTTGTTTAAACTTGGTACAGATCAAATACTGAGAAGGTGCATTCCAGAATCAGAAGTGGTAGCAATCCTGCAGCATTGCCACCAGTCAGCTTATGGATGACATTTTGGAGGCCAAAGAACAGCAGCTAAAGTTCTTCAATCTGGTTTTTATTGGCCTACTCTCTTTAAAGATGCCCATAATTTTGCACAAAGGTGCAATGAATGCCAGAGAAGTGGTTCCATTTCTCAAAGAAATGAAATGCCTTTAAATGGGATCTTGGAAGTTGAGTTGTTTGATGTTTGGGGAATTGATTTCATGGGTCCATTCCCACCATCTAACAATTGTCAATACATTCTTGTTGCTGTTGATTATGTGTCCAAATGGGTTGAAGCAATGGCATGTGTTTCAAATGATGCAAAAACTGTTGTCAAGTTTTTACAAAAACAAGTTTTTACAAGGTTTGGTACCCCCGTGCACTAATAAGTGATGAGGGTACCCATTTTATAAACAATTTGTTAAGTAAAGTTCTCGAAAAATACAATGTGAAACACAGAGTTGCCACTGCTTATCACCCACAAACAAATGGTTTAGCTGAACTCTCAAACAGGGAAATAAAAGGGATTTTACAAAAAGTTGTCAAACCAAATAGAAAAGACTGGGCTTTCAAATTAGACGATGCTTTATGGGCATATAGGACTGCCTTCAAAACACCTTTAGGTATGTCCCCATACAAGTTAGTCTTTGGAAAGGCTTGTCATCTCCCTTTAGAGTTAGAACACAAAGCATACTGGGCTATAAAGGAGTTGAACATGAACTTAGATGAAGCTGGTAACAAGAGGAAGTTACAACTTTGTGAACTAGAGGAACATAGGAACATGTCCTATGAGAATGCCAAACTCTATAAAGAGAAAACCAAAAAATGGCATGACAATAGAATCAGACACAGAGAGTTGAAAGCTGGTCAGAAATGTCTTTTGTTTAATTCGAGGTTGAAATTGTTTCCGGGTAAGCTTAAGTCTAGATGGTCAGGCCCATTTGTCATACACAAGGTTTATCCATACGGGGCTGTAGACTTAGTTAACCCGGAAGACAATAGTGTGTTCAAAGTCAATGGACAACGAGTGAAGCTATACCATGATGCTGCAGCATCTCCACAAAATTACCCTGTGGAGGTGATTTCCTTGTGCTAAAAGCTTCAAACAAAGATGGGAACTATCTTTAAAAAGTTCCAACTATCCTTGTAAATATTATTTTAATGCATTGTTATATTTCTGTATTAGTTAAGAGTGATGTGTTTACTGATGTGCAGCCAATTAAGCAAACAAGGGAAACCAAAGGATGTTGAGTCAATGCTGCAGCATCAGGGGGGTTCAACTTTTCAGACAAATCAGTTGGAAAATCAGAGGGGCATTAAATAAAAATTCTATTCCAGAGAAGTTAAGGAAAGGCATTAAAGAAAAAGGCAGAAAAGATATCTCAAAAAGAAGCTAACTAAGCCAGTTACCTTTTTCCAACTAAAGGAAATATAGTGTTTGGATCAGGTACAACCAAGTACACCTAAAGCCTCTAAGATGTACCTTCCTTAAAAATTAACCCTTGGGTATTACCCAATTTACAGCTGGTCACTCCTCCCCATATCTGATAAGTACATTGTCTTTTCATATGCTACCTAACAAAACCCTCAGCTAAAACCCTTTTTTTCCAAATTACCCACCCTCTTCATCTTCTACCTCTCTCGTCTCTGTTCCTCACGAAAACCACAAAACCCACGCACAAATCAAATACCCTCTTTCTCAGTCGATTGAAACCTTCGATTTCATGGCAAGAGTGAAGCGCACCCTACCTCGAGACCCAAATGCAGAAGGCGAAGCCCTAAATGTGCGACGCAGTGGAAGAAATAGGGCTGTGGTTCGCCCCCCTGTTTCGAATCGAAGCCCTGAAATGGTGGTCTTGGAGGACGATTCTACTCCTCCCCTATGTCGGGTACCATTCGCAAAGCTTTCACCGAAGAAAAAACCAGCAAAAGGTGAGGGTTCGGGTGTAGAGAAGCAAGTACCCATCGCAACCCCTGTTTCAGCCGAAGTTCGAGAAAGCACGTGGAACCATCTTGCTATCGTTCCCTACAGAAATCCGCATTCTACATCTACAAGGAAGGGTAAGGCAAAGGTATCATCTTCTCTAATCACCTATTTGAATGAGATAATTGCTTCCAGTTCAAAGAATGATCAGGGTGAACCCATTACTCCCACAAAACTAAATGTGCCTTTCTTTGAGCCTCTGGAGTTTGTTTGGCCATTTGGACCGTCGGACTCCACCTCAGATTCTCAAAAATCTGCTGCTAAAAGCACTGAGGTGGAAAGCTTTGAGATAGAAACCATCCAAACATCTCATGAGACTCAACTAAAGCCCATTAGTTCTACTTCTGTGGATTTAAGATTCTTTAAAAGAAATGAGTTTGATTGGTCTTTTGGACCTCTTCACTCCACCACAAACATTTCAGAAGCTATTCCTAAAAACAATGTGGTGGAAGAATTTGAAGAGATGACCATGGAAATGCCACCCGTGGTTCGGCAAAGTCCAATCAACACCATTCCTAATTTAAATGAAACCATTTGGGATGATGAGGAAGAACCATTGATTGAGAGAATAGCCTCTAGAAAAAGAAAGTACCTAGGTAAAACTCATGCAACAAAAACCACAGGGGCTAAGCAATTAGGAAAAAGAAGAAAAAGGTTGATTGAGGAAGGTGAGCCATCTAGAACAGAGCCCTTAGAGACAAATTGTTATGCTGCAGCAACTGTGTAGCATGAACAATCTGTAGGAAAGAAAAAGAGGGATGATGTGACTGCTAACTTTGTAGAGAGACCTGTTAGACCAAACCGTGGCTTCAGCTCTTCAGCTGCTGCCAAAATGTGGCCAAAATTTCAAAACAGGATAGGTCTCCCAGATAAGGGATTCGATGAGCAAAGCATTAGAGAGTTTCATTTTATCAAACAGCTGGTAGAAACCCAAGGGCTGGAGAAACTTTGTGAGATCCATCACTCTTACAATCTCACATTGATCCGAGAGTTTTACTGTGAGGTGGCAACCAACTCATCCTCTAGACTGACTGTTAGAGGCATTCCAGTCCACCTTACAGCCAAGAGAATTAACACCTTCCTGTCACTTACTCCACCAGCCAAGACTGAGTTTTATAAACTAGTAAACAACGCAACTTTAAATGATTTACATGAAGTGGCTGCTGCTGTGGGAAAGCCTAGAACCACTTGGGAATACCACTCCAATCTCGTGTTGAGGACTTTTAAAGCTTCTAACCTCTCTGCAGATGCCAATGTGTGGATAAATTTGGTGAGACATTCCATTTCACCAACCACACATGACAGCACGATATCTGTGGAGAGAATGTTTTTGCTATTTTGTGTTATGACAGGTAAAACAGTGAACCTGGGGAAACAAATGCTGAGAAGTATACGGGAATGTGCCACAAGAGCAAAGGGGAAATTCTATTTTCCAGGAATGCTGACAAAGTTGCTGGTGGAGATAGGTGTCCCGCAATACAAGGACGATTTGATAGTGAAAGAACAAAGGGAGAAGGCTGAGATTGATTTGAGAGCAGTACAGAGGCTACGGGATAGAAGAGAGAAAGGTGTTGGAACCCTTGACATGGTCAATATGATGCAGGACGTGCTGAGCCAAAACAGCACCCTTTTGGATACCATCTTGAAGCAGAGGAATGAGTTCATAGAGAAGGTTGAGGAGTTAAGGTTCGAGGTGAAGACTGTTGTTGTTGAAAGAAAGAGGAAAGCAAGAGAGATGGGCAGTTTGGGACTGCCAAAGCTGAGAAGTTTGTTGAGAGAAAAGAATCAGGAGATAGCCAAACTGCAGCAGGAAAACCGAAAGCTGAAAGCAGTGGTTGCTGTCAAGAATGGTGCAGCAGCACTCAAGGCTGTAGGGCCTCAGGGCACTACCATTTTTGGGCAGAAACAGCCTACTCCCAATGAGTAGGGCAGGTTAATCATGAACTCTTAGCTCCATTTATTGTCTTAATTTTTGTTATTTGAGTCTGGGATTAGTTTTTGCATATTTTAGGTTTATTTTCTTGCATATTGGGTCATGAATGAGTAGTGTTAACATGTTTGCATAGCCCAAATAATTTCACAAGTCCAAGACCATTTCTTTAGGTTGTTCATGCTAGAATTAGCCTCAGAATTGCTTGGGACACAATTTGGTCCACATTCTACATTCATCACAGAAATGATCTAGGCCATCGTTCTTTTCCCCCATTTTTAGCCACTTGAAACCGTTGAAAATACATCCTTTCCTCCATACAATGAGGACATTGTAAATCTCTTAGTTTGGGGTGGGGGGTGTCTAAAAATGACAATCAAAGGCAAAGCCTTAGCAAAAATCGCACGTCAAGAAAAAGTGGTTAAAACACCAAAAACACCAAAAATGCCCCATAGGGGCAGGTGTATGTCATCAAACAGAAAATGCATAAAAAATTGAAAAATCCAATGAGATTTGATGCATGGGGAGAGAAGATGGCAAAGTGAGAGAAAAATATGCCAAAAAAGAGAAATCCAGTTCACTTAAAGTCCTAGTAATCTGTGATATGTACGATGTGTTGACTAGAACAAAAAGAATGTGAGGCTAACTAATGGTTTATGATCACAAAAGAATGGGACTTTGGTCACTTGGGATTTATGAAAGGCTATGCTATGCATCCTTAACATGATCACACTCATGATGTGCACTTAATGCCATCCTTGTGCAAAACTTTCAAAATTTGAGTCATTTTCTTTTAGTCTTTTTATTGCTTGGGGACAAGCAAATTTCTTAGTTTGGGGTGGTGATAAGTGCTCAATTTTGAGTACTTAAGCACTTATTTCTTTAGATTAGTTATGACTTCTTCATTCTAAAATCCCAACTTTGAGTCCTTTTTATCTTGTTTTATTTTCTTGGAGCTAGGAATCATGGTTAGCTTGTTTTGCTTTGTTGGTAGGCTAATATAAGCATTTTTGAAATCATTTTTGATGTACTTCTAGTTGAATGTTTGTACTTTCTAGTTAGACTTAGTTGTACTTTATTACCTAAGATGCCACTCTCCTTTGTTATAAATAGAGGGGACATCTTACCTTTTGGATAACCCACTTAGACTTAATCTGAAATCAGTTCCAAACCTCTGTAGTTTATTTTCCATAAATCATCTTCATGTTCTTCATGTTCTTCATCTTCTTCAAATCTTCAAGTGTTCTTCCTTTAAATTTTCTTTGTTCCCAGATACACGTATGCAGTGCTGCAGCACTGGGCAGTATTCCACTGCACATTTTCGTCTCTTTAATGTTCTTGCATCTTATTTCTTATGTTTAATGTTCTTACTTTTCAGTATATATTCTTGTTAGTCATAGATTTAAATTCCATTAGTACTCTTGTCATTTATTGCTTATTACTTACATTCTTGTCTTTACATTTTTAGCCTTTTACTTTAGTTAGTTTTTATTTCCAAGTACTTTACACTTCCAATCATCATGTTTACTTTCCTAGTATTTTGCATTTATTTTGCTTCATTTAGTATAATGAGTAGCTAATCTTGTAGCTTGGGTGTGAGACAAGGGGTGTTATGATGACCAAAAGAAAGTAGGCATTTTGTGGCAAAAATGAGGTCTTATTATTCCAACCCAAGTTCTTTCAAGATAACAAAATCCTTTGACAAATTGATCACTTTGATAGTGTTAAAGTGTCATGGACCTAGAGATAGGCCATTGAATAGCACGTCAATTTGGATGATTTAAGGGGTTATATCGAGAGAGTAACTTGCAATGAGAGTTGTTACTTTTGTTTTCTAAAATGATTCATTCTTGATAAGTTATCATTTTCTCAAGGGATTAAAATGGAATAGACTTAGAGATAAGCTATTTAGGAGTAAAACAACTTGGGAGGCATGGAGGTTATATCGAGAGAGTGACTTTTAACAAAGAGAATTTGTTTTGCCATGTACTTTGAGAACGCCATTTCCATCGTTCCATTATCTTGGGTTCTGCTCAGAGATGAGATTGCTCTAGCTACTGGAATCATGGGATGGTGAGAGTCCGAGAGGAACGTGTCTCAAAGTAGATAATAAAACTAGTTTTTGTCACTGCTATGTTGCAGCATCACTACAGATTCATGCTGTAGCATTGTTGCAGCATTGGTCTGCTGGAATTTGGTTTATCATAACATCACAAGTCTTACACCCCTGCTTCTCTTTTAATCTTGTTAATTAGAAACTGTGTTAATCATCAACCAACCAACCAAAAGATTTTCTTCCAAATCGTCATCTGAAATCATTTCTTTCATCATACTTTGTTGGGAACTGAAGATATGCTAAGTATGGTTAGTACTGCTAGAACAACATTACTACTGCCAGATTAATGTTAGTGTTGCCAGAACAAAGATACTACTGCTAGTTCAAGGTTAGTACTGCTGAGTCATTAATGCTGCAAGAACATGATTAGTACTGCTAGACAAGTTACTACTGCTGGTACATGGTTAATACTGCTGAACAAAGTTAATACTGCTGGTATATTACTACTGCTGGAATATCATGAATGCTGCTGATCAAAAGTTAGTACTGCTGGTGTCTTACGAAAACTGTTAGTACTGCTTGGGCATATCAAACATTACTACTGCTGAAAGATTATTAGTACTGCTTGAGAAGAATGAAGTTAATACTGCTGGTATATTACTACTGCTGGAATATCATTAATGCTGCTGATCAAAAGTTAGTACTGCTGATGTCTTACGAAAACTGTTAGTACTGCTTGGGCATATCAAACATTACTACTGCTGAAAGATTATTAGTACTGCTTGAGAAGAATGAAGTTAATACTGCTTGGGATCAGAACATGGAATGCGAGATTGAAGGAGATAAAGATGGAACGATTGAAGATATACTTAAAAGAATATTCTGAAGATCAATCTTATTTTGATAGTTATCTTGTAATTATTCAGTATATATATTTGTTGATAGATAGCTATTAAGAAGACGAAGAGAAAATAATACGATATACAAATACAATTAGAATTCGATTGTGTTTTAGAGAGAATTAACCTCAAGGTTTAAGAACCCTATTTCTAGAGAAGTAGAAGTCGTCTTGATTGAGCATGTTCATCAAGATTGAGGTTTGGTTGTTAATCTTGTGAGTCGAAACAGTGAATACAAACAACTGTGTATTTTCTGATATTATGTTCATTGATTGTGAGAATTAAAGTTCTATTCCGCAGATTCTTTAATTCTGAGATCTAAGTATTGTTAATCTTGTTAAGATTCGATCCTGACAAGTGGTATCAGAGCTTGTGTTTCTTAGAATTCGACAATTATTATGGACAATTCTATTGAATCAAACAGTACTTTTGATTGGAGTGATCAAGCAGAAGAGGCAATCCAGAATCATGCACTCATGGCAGAAGTCTCAGATATTCCTACTGAGGTAAAATCTAATCTCTGTTCTCAAGCTTGTATAGACACTGTTAAAAGGTATAGAGATCACAATCAGGGAATGTGTGATGACCTTAAGAGATTAGAAAAGGACATAAGAGATTATGTATTGATTGTTGAGAGGTTTGAAGAACAAATTAAGGCTTTTCAAGCCAATGAACTTCAACACTCATATGATACAAACTACTGGAAGTGGGAAAAGGGTGGTCTGGAGTTCCAACTGAAAGAGTCTAGGGAAGAGTGTGAGAAACTAAAAGGAGAGCTTGAGAAAGTTAAACTTGATGTAGAAAAGTTTACTTGTGCCTCCAAAGTCATGGACAACATAATCAACTCTCAAATCCATAGTAAGTTGAAACCAGGAATAGGGTACAATGCCACACCCCCACCCTATAACAACAACTACATCCCTCCTAAGTCAGACCTATTAGAAACCAAGGATAGGAAGGACTTACCTAAAGGAGCCACTGAAGTAGATCCATTAGATAAAGTAGTTGTTGAGGATGAGACTGAAAAAGTAGGATCTGATGAGGAATGTGAAAGTCCATGTGCTAAGAACAATGAGATGAAAATGACTGAAAAGGGAAAGGGAGTTCATTATACACAGACCACTGTTGTGAACTCTAAAACTTGTGAACATTGTTCTTGCAAGAAATCTCAAGAGAATAAGCCCCAAAGACATGATAAAAAGAGGGGAAATCAAAGAAATTGGAATAACCAGTGGGCACAAAAGCAAGGAGTTGATCTGCAAAGGATTAACAGACCAAAACCTTGTTTCATCTGTGGCAGACTGAATCATCTTGCCAAACACTGTTATTTCAATCCTATTAACCAAAGGATGAATTTTCAAAGACCTTTTTATAAATCCAATGGTTATAGGAAGCCTGCAAGGAACCATGTGGCTAAGAAACAAGCTAAATCCAAAAGCCACATGAGGAAAAAGACTGAAAAGGAATGTGTCAATATGTGGGTCTCCAAAAGCACTAATACCTCAGATAGTACTGCTGACAAGGTTAGTGCTGCTAGAAGCAATACTACTGCCAATACTGCTGCTAGCAGTGTTAGTGCTGCTAACTCTGTTAGTGCTGCTAACTCAGTTAATGCTGCTAACTCAGTTAGTGCTGCTAACTCAGTTAGTGCTGCTAACTCTGTTAGTGCTGCTAACTCTGTTAGTGCTGCTAACTCAGTTAGTGCTGCTAACTCTGTTAGTACTGCTAACTCTGCTAGTGCTGCTAACTCTGTTAGTACTTCTTCTAAGGTTAATACTGCTTCTAGTGTTTGTGCTGCTAGACCAATTATATTGACAAAGTACTCCAATTCTGCAGTACCTAAATTTGAAAATCTCATCAAAACCCAATGCAAGTACTTTGATGAGCAAGGGAGACCCAAGACCACTTCGGCTTGGGTTCCCAATAAAAACTAATTGATTTATCAGATGTGCAGGGCAACCAACAGCTCAAGGGAAAGAGCATCTGGCATGTTGATAGTGGTTGCTCCTGGCACATGGCAGGTAACATGTCCTGCCTCAAGAATTTCAAAAGAATTGATGGAGGACATGTTGCTTTTGGGAATAATCATGCAAGAGGTAAGATAAGTGGTAAAGGTGATGTGTCAGAAGGTAAGATGACATTTGAGGATTTGACAAATGCTGCAAAGTGCAAGTATAGTTACTACTGCCAGTGCAGAGTTACTACTGCTAATGCAGAGTTACTACTGCTAGTGCAGAGTTACTACTGCTAGTGCAGAGTTACTACTGCCAGTGCAGAGTTTCTACTGCTAGTACATATTTTCTACTGCCAATGAGTAGTTAATACTGCTCAGTAGTTAATACTGCTTTGCAGTTAATACTGCTCAGTAGTTAATACTGCTAGTGCACAGTTAATACTGCCAATGAGTAGTTAATACTGCTTAGCAGTTAATACTGCATATGTAGTTAATACTGCTTAGCAGTTAATACTGCTTGTGTAGTTAATACTGCATATGTAGTTAATACTGCTTGTGTAGTTAATACTGCATATGTCGTTAATACTGCTTTTGAAAATCTAGGGCAAATACTGCTATAAATACCCCTGTTTGCCCGCCAAAGTTCATAACGACTCTTCGCATTAACTTCTTCTCTCTCTCGTTCTAACCTCTTCTCCCTAGAATCTCTGTGTTTTCTATACAAATCCTCAGGAAGCACAACGATTATGGAGTTTGTCAACGAGCATAATGAGATTGCGATGCTTCAGAAGCCGAAGCAGGCCGCAGGATTTCACGACATTGTGGATTTTCTCAAATCCACTCATATTTCTTATGCCCTAACGGTGAATTCGACTATCTACATCGAGCATCAGACGCAATTCTGGGCCAATGCCACCGTAGAATCCGAAGATGGGCAGAAAGTCATCCAAACAAGGGTATGTGACAAACCCTTGAAAGTTTCAGAAGAACTCCTTCGCATCACTCTTCGATTAGATGATGCCTCAGGTATAACTTCTATTCCTAATAAAGAACTATACTCGACTTTAACAAGAATGGGGTATGACGGTCCCATTGGAGTTTTTAAGTTTTACAAGTCTAAATTTCATACACAATGGCGATTCTTTGTTCATACCTTAATGCATTGCATGTCAAAGAAAACTACTGGATGGAGTGAGTTTAGCAGTACCATTGCTTATGCCCTGGTCTGCTTGGCCACTGCCAGGAAGTTTAATTTTTCACAAATGATTTTCAATGATCTTGTATCAAACCTGGAATCCAAAAAGCGGTTTTATATGTATCCAAGGTTTGTTCAAGAAGTGATAACTAAGGAATTGACGGATATACCTCAATTTGATGAGGTATATGTGCCAAAACCCCCTAAAGGGAAGGTTTTCTCAAATATGAGGAGACTTCCTAGGGACTCGGAAGGAGTTGACACACCATTGTTCTCTACAATGATGGTTGTGTCCCACACAATTGAAGGTATGGCATCAGGGTCAAGGCCCTCATTAGACACACCCACTGATGACCAATCCCAACCTTCCATCACAAAAGTAATCCCTCAGTCCATTCTTGTACGACCCACTCCCATAATAACCAAAAAGTTTGAAAGAAGAAAGGTACACAAGGTTCCTTCCCTTGCTGTATCTCCTAAGAGCCCGAAGCCTTTAAGCCCTCTGTTGGAGCATTCTCCAATGGAGAATATCGAAAGGGAAACCACAGGGGTGTCTCCCAACCCCAAGAAGGTGCTCACTAAGGAGAAGGTTGAGCATGTGAGTCGCAAGGCTGCCACTACTTCTGCTAGCAAAGAGAAGGCCAGTGGTAAAATAACTAAGCCCTTCCTCACGGCAACTCAGGGTGAGAAATCATCTAGAGGTCCCAGGTGCCAAGAAACCAAGGGGGTAGGTAGTGCTTTTGCTAGGCAAGAGACACCTGCTAAAACTTCCAATGATCCTTTAAGGGAGGTAAAAACTCCTAAACAGGGTGAGGATAGATATACGTACGAGGAATTGATGGAAACTATTGCAAATATCAACATTGAGGTCATGGATCAGAAAAAGGAAATTGATGAACTCAAGAAAGTGGTCCTCTATCAAAACTCACAGCTTGAGAAGCAAAGGAAGATGATCACTAAGTTGATGCACAGAAAGAAGAAAGCTCAGTTTATCCTTAGGAGAAGAAACCCTACCAATGATGCTTCCAAAAAGGGGGAGTTAGACTCTGATCTAAACATGGAGGATGCAAACATTGAGGGGGGTATGAGTATAAGATTGAGGGGGAGACTGAGGAGGCTGCAGATATTACAAAGGAAGCAGAAACAGAAACAGCAGCAGAAACCGTTACTGCTGCTGATCTTACAAAGGAAGCAGAAACAGAAACAGCAGCAGAAACCGTTACTGCTGCTGAGGTTGCAAAAGAAGCAGAAACAGAACCAGCAGTAGAAACAGTTACTGCTACTGAGGTTGCAAAAGAAGCAGAAACAGAACCAGCAGTACAAACAGTTACTGCTGCTGAGGTTGCAAAAGAAGTAGAAACAGAACCAGCAGTAGAAACAGATAATGTTGCAGTATCTAAGACTGAAGCAGCAGTATCTGAAAGTGAGAAGAAAGCAGAATCTGTTCCTACAGTAACTAAAGCAGAGATTGATGAAGAGATATATGGGATTGTGAAGGACAGTGTCGAAGCAGCAGTATTAAAGGTCATAAAAGAAGCAGTAACAGCTATAGCAGTAGAAATGGTTACTGCTGCTGAAAAACAAAAGGCAGCAGAAACTGTTAGTGCTGCTAAGAGCCACAAAGAAGAAACAGCTGAAACCACTCCTGAAGCTGTTAAATCTTTCAAAAGAACAAAGAGGCCAAGAACAAAGTCCATAGCCTCAAAGAAGAAAGATGTAAAGAAGCCAAGGGTGGATCCAACTGTAGAAGAAGCCCAGGAGGAAGCAGTGAAAGAGAAATCTGATCCAAAAGTTGCTGAAGAAGAAGGGGCAACTTCATCAGGCCAACCAAGCAATGTACAATCACTGCCAAATGCTCAAAGTGATTTGTATATTACTGTGGTTAATACTAATCCAATCCAAGCTGAACCAATATCTTCTATGGCTCCTGAAATCATCTTCTGGGACACATTGAAAGATGGAAGAAAGGAGTTCATCAGAATCAAAAGGGCAGATGGAAAGTTTGAAGTTTGTCCTACTTGGGGAAAACTTATCAGAACATGCTCTAGATCTGACTTGGAAGAGATGTTCAAGGTGGGAATGAGGCTATATGGAAACATGCTGACAGAGCAAGGTATGTCTATCACCAAGATGGTTCTTGAATACTTGTGCTTAATGTTCAAACCAGAAGCAGTTCAGTATTTGATGGCAAGGAATTTTCAAGTCATTACCAACTGGATGCTCATTGAGAATTGTGGAGTGTATGTCATCTCTCTTGACAATACATTTCAAGAATATTATTTGGTGGATGTTGTATACAAGCACAGCATGAAAAAGTTGAAAGGAATGCTGCATGCTAAGTTGGTGAGTGACAAAGACTCTAAGATGGCAAGATACCTTGTAAAAAGGATTCTCAATCAAAGTCTGGGATTGGATCCAAATTTATGAGTTGATGATTAGGTTTTGGAAGCATCATCTGAAGAACTTAACTTCTCATCCTGAAAAGTCAAGTTAGGGGGAGATTGTTGGGAACTGAAGATATGCTAAGTATGGTTAGTACTGCCAGAACAACATTACTACTGCCAGATCAATGTTAGTGCTGCCAGAACAAAGATACTACTGCTAGTTCAAGGTTAGTACTGCTGAGTCATTAATGCTGCAAGAACATGATTAGTACTGCTAGACAAGTTACTACTGCTGGTACATGGTTAATACTGCTGAACAAAGTTAATACTGCTGGTATATTACTACTGCTGGAATATCATTAATGCTGCTGATCAAAAGTTAGTACTGCTGGTGTCTTACGAAAACTGTTAGTACTGCTTGGGCATATCAAACATTACTACTGCTGAAAGATTATTAGTACTGCTTGAGAAGAATGAAGTTAATACTGCTTGGGATCAGAACATGGAATGCGAGATTGAAGGAGATAAAGATGGAACGATTGAAGATATACTTAAAAGAATATTCTGAAGATCAATCTTATTTTGATAGTTATCTTGTAATTATTCAGTATATATATTTGTTGATAGATAGCTATTAAGAAGACGAAGAGAAAATAATACGATATACAAATACAATTAGAATTCGATTGTGTTTTAGAGAGAATTAACCTCAAGGTTTAAGAACCCTATTTCTAGAGAAGTAGAAGTCGTCTTGATTGAGCCTGTTCATCAAGATTGAGGTTTGGTTGTTAATCTTGTGAGTCGAAACAGTGAATACAAACAACTGTGTATTTTCTGATATTCTGTTCATTGATTGTGAGAATTAAAGTTCTATTCCGCAGATTCTTTAATTCTGAATTCTAAGTATTGTTAATCTTGTTAAGATTCGATCCTGACATACTTTTGTAGCAATTTTAACTCCAATCTCTGTGGGACGATAATCGGTATCTTTACCACTTTATTACTTGATAAGACGACATAGCTCTAAATAAGTATACTTGCTTATTGGTTCTATTAGCACACGTCTATAGGTGTATTCAAAGCACACATCACTACGCTATATGGAAATAAGTTGCGCCTTCTCCACCAGCAATTGCTTTTGGCGTAGTGGTAAGCGTTTGGATCCTAACAGCAGGGAAGGAGGAGATATCATAGAAACCTTCCCTGATGAAAAAATTCTTATGGTGCATCACAACTGCCATGGTTTGCTAACATAGCTAATTATTTAGCTTGTGGCATCAAACCTTCTAATTGTACTCACCATATGCTGAAGAAATTTCTCCATGATTGTAAATTTTACATATGGGATGATCATTTTCTGTTTAAACTTGGTGCAGATCAAATACTGAGAAGATGCATCCCAGAAACAGAAGTGATAGCAATCCTGCAGTATTGCCACCGGTCAGCTTATGGAGGACATTTTGGAGGCCAAAGAACAGCAGCTAAAGTTCTTCAATTTGGTTTCTATTGGCCTATCCTCTTCAAAGATGCACATAACTTTGCACAAAGGTGTAATGAATGCCAGAGAAGTTGTTCCATTTCTCAAAGAAATGAAATGCCTTTGAATGGGGAAGTTGAGTTATTTGATGTTTGGGGAATTGATTTTATGGGTCCATTCCCACCATCAAACAATTGCCAATACATTCTTGTTGTTGTTGATTATGTATCCAAATGGGTAGAAGCAATGGCATGTGTTTTAAATGATGCAAAAACTGTTGTTAAGTTTTTACAAAAACAAGTTTTTACAAGGTTTGGTACCCCCCGTGCACTAATCAGTGATGAGGGTACCCATTTTATAAACAATTTGTTGAGTAAAGTTCTTGAAAAATACAATGTGAAACACAGAGTTGCCACTGCTTATCACCCACAAACAAATGGTTTAGTTGAACTCTCAAACAGGGAATTTAAAGGGATTTTGGAAAAGGTTGTCAAGCCAAATAGAAAAGATTGGGCTTTCAAATTAGATGATGCTTTATGGGCATACAGGACTGCTTTCAAAACACCTTTAGGTATGTCCCCATATAAGTTAGTCTTTGGAAAGTCTTGTCACTTCCCTTTAGAGTTAGAACATAAAGCATACTGGGCTATAAAGAAATTGAACATGAACTTAGACGATGTTGGTAACAAGAGAAAGTTACAACTCTGTGAACTAGAGGAACATAGGAACATGTCCTATGAGAATGCCAAGCTCTATAAAGAAAAGACAAAGAAGTGGCATGACAATAAGATTAGACACAGAGAGTTGAAAGCGGGTCAGAAATGCCTTTTGTTTAATTCCAGGCTGAAGTTGTTTCCAGGTAAACTTAAGTCTAGATGGTCAGAGCCATTCCTCATTCACAAAGTGTATCCTTATGGGGCTGTGGACTTAGTTAATCCGGAGGACAATAGTGTGTTCAAGGTAAATGGCCAAAAAGTAAAGCTATACCATGATGTTGCAACATCTCCACAGCATTACCCTGTGGAGGTGATTTCTTTGTGCTAAAAGCTTCAAACCAAGATGGGAACTATCTTAAAGTTCCAAAATTTCTTGTAAATATTCTTTTCAATGTATTGTTATGTCTTTGTATTAGTCAGAAGTAATGTGTTTACTAATGTGCAGCTAATTAGGCAAACAGGAAAAAACAAAGGATGTTGAATCAATGCTGCAGCATCAGAGGTTTCAGCTTTTTCAGGAAAATCAGATGGGAAACAGAGGGGAATTAAATATGAATTTATTTCAAGGGATTTAAGGATGGTACTGAAGATAATATCATAATGGAAGATCCTAACCAAACCAGAATTATTTTGGCCAACTAAACCAAACAAATGATGGCCAAAAGTACTTAAGTAGCTTCCTAGTTGTACTATTCTTAAAAGACCCATGGGTATTACCCAAAACCCAGCTGTAATACACCCTCCAAATTCAGATAAGGACACATGTCCTTTAAACTCCCTCCTAAAAACCCCCCCTAAACCCACTTTCTCCTAACCGACCCACTATCTCCCTCTCACTCCTTTCTCGCATTTGTTCCTCACGAAACCCACCAAAAATACCCAAAAATTCAAACTTTCTTCTTCCTTCTTCCTTCCTCTACACTAACCTGCAATTCCATGGCAAGAGTGAAAAGGACTCTGCCCAGAAACCCTAATGAGGAAGGAGATGCTCAGAATGTTCGACGAAGTGGCCAAAACAGGGTTGTGGTGCGCCCCCTGTTTCGCATCAAGAACCTGAAATGGTGGTTCTTGATGATGACTCCATTCCACCTCTATGTCGAGTACCATTTGCTAAGCCATCACCAAAAAAAATGGAGAGAGGAGAAGGTTCTGGTGTGAATAAAGCAGTCGAAACACCCATTACACCCCCCAAGTAGGAAGCTCAGGGGTGGAAAAGACACCAGAAGCATCAACCACACCCCCTGTTTCTACTGAAGTTGCAGAGCCTCCATCAAATCCTCTTGCTTTGGTTGCTTACATAGGTCCTCCATCCTTCTCTACAAATGTTGGTAAGAAAAAGGTAGCAACCCCTCCTTCTAAAACTCCTGTGGATGGACAGTTCACTTCTTGTTCTGAAGATGATCAAGGAACCACCATTGTTTCAACTAAAGTAAATGTTACATTTTTCAAGAGAAATGAGTTTGATTGGTCATTTGGACCACTACACTCCACCACAGATGCTCCAAAATCTTTTTCTCAAACTAATGTGGTGGAGGACAGTATTGAAATGGAGATGGAAAACATTCAAACACCTCATGTGGTCCAAAAGAGTCCTAACATTATGATTCCTAATTTAAATGACACTATATGGACTGATGATGTTGAAACTTTGATTGAGAAAGTGGCACCTAAGAAAAGGAAAAATCTGGGGAAAAGGCATGCCATTAAGACCAAGAAGGATGGACCATTAAGAAAAAAATCCAAGAGAGTGATTGAGGAAGGAGAGCCTTCTAGTTTAGAACCTTTAGAGACCAACTGTTATGCTGCAACAACTGTGCAGCATGAGCAGTCTGTTGGGAAGAAGCAAAAAAGGATAAGGGTGTTGTGTTTATCACTAGGCCATCCAGACCACACTATGGCTTTAGCTCTACAGCTGCAGCCAATATGTGGTCCAAATTCCAAACTAGGATTGGTCTTCCAGACAAGGGGTTTGCTGAGCAGAGTATTAGAGAATTCCACTTTATTAAGCAAGTTGTGAAGACTCAAGGGTTGGAAAAGTTGTGTGAGGTCCATAGTTCTTACAACCTCAGCCTTATTAGAGAGTTCTACTGTAAGGTGGCCACCAACTCATCTTCTAGGCTGACAATTAGGGGAGTTCCAGTCCATCTTACTGCCAAAAAGATTAACAGTTTCTTGTCACTTTCACCTCCAACCAAGACTGAGTACCACAGGCTAGTCACCAAAGCTACTTTGGATGATCTGAATGAGGCTGCTGCTGCATGGTAAAACCTAAGACCACATGGGAGTACCACTCCAATTTGATGCTAAGAACCTTCAAAGCCACTAACCTTTCTGCAAATTCCAATGTGTGGATCAACTTGGTGAGACATTCCATCTCACCAACCACTCATGATAGCACGATTTCTGTAGAAAAGATGTTTCTATTGTTTTGTTTAATGACATGTAAGAGCATAAATTTGGGAAAGCTAATGCTCAAGAACATTAGAGAGTGTGCTACACGGGTGGAAGGGAAGTTTTATTTCCCTGGGATGTTGACAAAACTGTTGGTGGAATTGGGTGTGCCACAATACAAGGATGACTTAATTGTGAAGGAGCAAAGGGAGAAATGGCAGATTGATATGAAAGCAGTTCAGAGGTTGAGGGACAGGAAAAAGAAAGGAGCAGGGGCTGCTGATATGGTGACCATGATGCAAGATGTGCTGAGCCAAAATAGTACCCTCGTGGACACCATGCTGCAGCAAAGGAATGAATTTGTGGACAAGCTTGAGGAGTTAAGGCTAGAGATGATGACCATAGTGGCAGATCAGAAGAGGAAAGCTGGGGATATGGGTAATGTTGGTCTACCCAAGATGAAAAGGCTGCTGAGAACCAAGGAAGAGGAGAATGCAAGGCTGAGAAGGGAAACGAGAAGTTGAAGGCAGCCGTTGCTGCCAAATCTGGTGCTGCAGCATCCAAAGACCTTGGAACACACATGACTACCATTGGTGGATGGAAGCTTCCTACTCCTACAGAGTAGGACAGGTTTAATCATGCCCTCTTAGCTCCATTTACTGTTTTATTTTTATTATTTTGAGTCTGGGATTAGTTTTTGCATATTATAGCTTATTTTCTTGCATCAAGGGTCATGAATGGTCATTGTTAACATGTTTGCATAGCCCGAATAATTTTCACAAGTTCACATTTCATTTCTAGAAGTGATTCATGCTAGAACTAACCACACTTGTGCTTGGGACACAATTTGGTTCACATTCATCATTAATTACAGAAAGGGTCCATGCTTTTGCTCATTTTTAGCCACTTTAAGCCTTTAAATGCATACACTTCTCCACAACAATGAGGACATTGTCAATTTCTTAGTTTGGGGTGGGGGTGCCTAAAAATGGCAACAAGAGCAAAGCTCAAAAAGCCATGAAAAGTGGTATAAAAACACCATAAATGCTCCATAGGGGCAGGTGTATGTTTCCAACCAAAAAGAGCACAAAAAGTGCCAAAATTTGAAAATTTTCCAAGTGTTGGAACATGGGGTGAGAAAAGGCAAGGTAAGAAAACATATGCCAAAAAGAGAGAAACCCTTTCCTTTCTTACAAGCCTTGGTAATATGTGATGATGAATCGTGTGAACATGACAAAAAGACTGTGTGGTTAGCTTATGGTTCATAGAGCACAAATAGAATGAGGTGTTGATCACTTTAGAATTATGAAAGGCTATGTTATGCATCCTTGACATGTTCATACTCATGATGTGCACTTAATGCCATCCTTGTGCAAACCTTTTCAAAAATGTGAGTCTTTTTCTTTTGTCTTTTTATTGCTTGGGGACAAGCAAAATTCTTAGTTTGGGGTGGTGATAAGTGCTCAATTTTGAGTACTTAAGCACTTATTTCTTTGGTTTAGATAGGAATTTTTCATTCCAAAATCCCAACTTTGAGTCCTTTTTATCTTATTTTGCATTCTTGGAGCTAGGGATCATGGTTTACTTGTTTTACTAATTTGGTGGGCTAATTTATGTGTTTTGGCAAAATCTCTCAAAACAGGGCATTGTTGCAGCATGGCCACAACATGAATCTGGTGAGCAAAGGAAAGAAGAACCGAAGGGCTGGGCTGGGCTGGAATATGTTATTTTGATTTAAAATGATCTTTTGTAACCCCTAAAACTCTAATTAGATTGTATTGTTAGCTTAACTAGTTGTTTAGTTGGTCATTGTACTTTTAGTTAGCTTGTTGTACTTTCTAGTTGGTTTAGTTCTCTTTATTTACCAAAGATGCCTCTCCCTTTTGTTATATATAGAGGGGTCATCTAGCATTAAAAATACCCCATCTTAGAGCTGATCTTAAATCAGTTCTAAAGCTCTCTCTACTCATTTCCAGATTTTATGAATGTTCTTCAAATCTTCAAGTGTTCTTCATTTACTTTTTCTTTTTCTTTAATTACACTTATGCATTGTTGTAGCATTAGAATAGCATCCTAACTGCACCTTTCAATTTCTTTATTATTCTTGCATCTCTAGCTTTATATTTAATGTTCTTGTCTTTACTTTTCAGTATTTACTTTTGTTAGTTATAGATCTACATTCCATATTGTACTCTTGTCATTTATTGCTTACATCTTACATTCTTGTCTTTACTTTTAAAGTCATTTACTTTAGTTATTTTCACTTTTAAGTCTCTTATACTTCCAAGCATCATGTTTACTTTCCATGTATCTTGTATTTACTTTGTTTCATTTATTGTAATGATTAGCTAATTTTATTAGTTTGGGTGTGAGGCAAAGGGTGTTATGATGACCAAAAGAAAGTAGACATTTTTGTGGCAAAAATGATGTTTTATTATTCGAACCCAAGTTTCTTCAAGATAATACAATCTCTTGACAAATTGATCACTTTGATAGTGTTAAAGTTTCATGGACCTAGAGATAAGCCATTGAATAGCACGTCAATTTGGATGACATAAGGGGTAATATCGAGAGAGTTACTTGCAACGAGAGTTGTTACTTTTGTTTTCTAAAATGATTCATTCTTGATAAGTTATCTTTTTCTCAAAGGGTTAAAATGGAGTAGACTTAGAGATAAGCTACTTAGGATTACACAAACTTGGGAGGTATGGGGGTTATATCGAGAGAGTAACTTTTAACAAAGAGAATTTGTTTTGCCATATATTTTGAGAACTCCATATCCATCGTTCCTTTATCTTAGGTTCTGCTCAGAGATGAGATTGCTTTAGCTACTGAAATCATGGGATGGTGAGAGTCCGAGAGGAACGTGTCTCAAAGTAGATAATAAAACTAGTTTTTGTCACTGCTATGCTGCAGCATCACTGCAGCATCATGCTGTAGCATTGGTCTGCTGGAATTCGGTTTATCATAACATCACAAGTCTTACACCCTTGTTTCTCTTTTAATCTTGTTAATTAGAATCTGTGATAATCATCAACTCAACCAACCAAAATATTTGCTTCCAAATCATCTTCTGAAATCACTTCTTTCATAATACTTTAATAGCACTTTTAACTCCAATCTCTGTGGGACGATACTTGGTATCTTTACCATTTTATTAGTTGAAAAGACGACATAGTTCCAAGTAAGTATACTTGCTTATTGGTTCTATTAGCACGCGTTTGTAGGTGTATTCCACACACTTATCAATCCCTGTTTACACCGTGCTAGAAAAGCCTGAACTCAGAATCGTTTACTACAATCAGGAGAAGATGAAACGATTTCTGAGAATCACCGAAGTAAACAAATACAGTGATGAGACGTTCAAGCTTATTCAGATATAGTTGGAGAGCAAACTCAGGTTGAACGAGCAGAATGAAGTCAAGCTGAAACCGAAGGAAAACAGTTTAATCAATCAATCCCTGAAAGCCATCAAGTACAGACAAGAATACCGGAATGCACTAAGACGTTTTGAAATCATCTTTGGGGTCCGGAAGAAACACGTTGCTCAATTACATGCCTAAATTTGTTGCCTCTACTTTGATACAAAGGGGGAGATTGTTAGTGCAATTACTAGCACCTTGTATTAAGTAGAGGGTCCTCTATGAAACTTTCCTTTTTTACAACCTATATATGGTTTTTGCCTTGTAATCTTTCTGGTGTGTCATTCCCATTCTGAAGTGCATTGTACACTTTTCTCTCCATTTCATCATCTTTGTACTTAGTGAGATTTATGCTTAATGAGAGGGATGACAACTTGATCTTCATTGTGATATATTGAATGCTTGTTTTAGGATCACAATACCGTCCAGATGAACAATTACAAAAATATTTCGTTAGTTTTTCATTTTTTAGGGTTTGCACTGAACCTTCTTCTATATATGTATATTAGTTATATATAATAATAAAATATTATAAATATAAAATGGTAAAAAGACTAAATTTCCCCTAGCTTATAACAAGCTTTTGACCACCTAGATGAAAACCGTAGCTTCTAAAACACAGGGGCGAAAAATAGCAATCCTTAACAAAGCACATGAACAAAAAAGTGTAGTTTACTCTGATATATAATTGTAGTTTTGTTGTTTTGATTAAAATATAACTTTTACGTTGAGGTGATAATAAATTTGATTAATATTGTTCTAGTGAAAGGTAATTTCAAAATAATTGCCAAGTCTAAGTGGCATTTTAGAAAATTTGTTAGAAATTACCATATTTTTGTGGATTGTCTTATATCCCATGGTTTTACCTGTTCATCTGTAGTGAATATAATATCGTATGCAGTGTTAATCAAATAAATTCATTTCTAGAAACATACAAAATACCATAGATTTGTTCAAAACGCCATGGAGATCCTTCTTAATCAAACATTTACGTGTTCTATTTTCCCATAGAAACATTTATTCAAGAAGGGGTCAATTAAATGTCTAAAGTTATGATTATGATTAGGAACTTATCAGATTTTGTACTTAATGCGCAAACCATGCAACAACATTTTTCTCTCATATAACATCAATGCATTGTTGAATTATCATAATATTGAAGAAATATTATGTTAAAGAGTTTAAAATCAAATCTGATTGAATTATTCATTGAGAAGTCCATTAACAAGTTGAGAAAAATGAATCTTGTAATTGCAACATAGAACTCAACAAGACAACCTTAAGAAACTTGAGAAGTGGCTGATTCCGGAAAGAAAACTACCTGCAGGTTGGGATTAATTTCTTGCGGGGACAAGCAGACGATTTTATTACGACTAGCAAGAAGCTAGCAAAAGTGTTGCCTTTTTCCTTCTTTTGCTAGCTTCTTGCTAGTCGTAATAAAATCGTCTGCTTGTTCCAAAAAAAAAACTTATGGGGAAATATATTGCAAGAAAATATTGGCCATATTATATGGTAGTATCTAGCCATGGTATAAGCATTCAATACTGATGAAGCTAGTAGTATCTACATACCAAGTTAGTCAACAACAGTACTATTTTCTACCATCACTCTATCCCCAATGATTTTTCCTGCACATTTTTTAATTTGTATGCAACGTTAACAAATAATTGATGAACTTTTTAAGCTATTCATTCTTATAATCCAATACAAAGTACTATTTCCATTTGATCATCAACTGAATGTTTGTTAAGTTTAAAGCAAAAGATTTTTTTCCTCTGTGATCGACCAACAACATGAAAGGATCTTGGAACCACCATAAATTTGCTCAAAAACATGGAGACACTTCTTAACAAAGATGCTCCATCTATTCATAGAAACATATACATTCAAGTAGGGCTCCCTTATTACTGATGTCTAGGACAAATTAAGGGAGTACATCTGAGAATATATATATAGGGGTCTAATCAAATGAGAACTAGATAGTTTGTGATAACCGTGAGATCCAATGTGAGCCACTCATTTAAAACAATTAATGTTATTTACTAAAATAAAACAAAGGGTAAATTAGTAGTTTAACTTTTCTTTTTGACAACTCATAAAGCCCTAAAATGTCTCTCTTTGGAATTAGAAACTCTTCAACCAACAAGAAAATTCTGCCGTTGCATCTTCAACATTTCACACAACCATTTTCTTTACTACAGCCACCATTTCCCAATATTTTCAAACCCCCATTTTATTTTTTGTTACCAGTCTAGCCTCCCTCTTTCTCCAGATCATGGCCACCACAGAGAAAGTTCTCTATCTCAGTTACTTTGGTCCAACAAGAGTTGTCTATAAGGGGTTTGCTAAGGTTGAAGTTGAATTTGGAATCACATAGATGCTTACGGGTAAGGAATTTCTCAACAATTCATCTTCTTCATCTTCTTCGCTTTCCAGATCTGGATCGGGATCCATATCCTGCAACTAATCGCCGATCTCGTCCCTATGTTTGCTCCTATGTCCTATCGGCTATTGTATATGACAACAGATCCTGCAACATATATCTTCGTTTTGCAGTCTGCACATCTATTGTGCTGTCAATTTTTAGATTCCGACTTTAAAGTTTTGGTTTATATTTAAGTTTGTTAGTGATCAAAATGCTTATGTTTTGTTGTTTTTACATGTTGTATGCTTGTAAAATTCAGCTACTTGTTTGGATATATAGTCTATGTTGGAGATATAAGTTCATATGACCGTTGTCTTGTGGTATAAATCACAGTGTATCACACGTGGTAATCACAGTGTAACACAGTGGATATCACTGTGTTACATTGTGCATCGTTGTATGTATTTTGGGTATCATAGTACATTTTGTATGGTAATCACAATGTAACACGATGGATACTGTGTTACATTGTGCATCGTTGTATCTATTTTGGGTATCATAGTGCATTTTGTATGGTAATCACAGTGTAACACATTGGATATCACAGTGTGTCATGTGTTTGTCGGAAAAAAATTTGCCGGAGAAGAGAGGGCCGGAGAGGAGAGAGGAGAGAGAAGGGAGGAGGGATGAGGGAGGAGAGAGGATACTTTTAAAATACCTAAATTGACCTTTGATTAAAATTTAAGTCAATATTACCAAAATAAAATAGTTTCCTAATTTATCTCTGATTTGTGGTTGAGATTGGATTTCACAGTTACCACAAAATACTAGGATCTCCCTTGAATGACCCCATATATATATATATATATATATATATATAGAGGGAGGATCATACGAGAATGATAACTATTTAAAAGAATAAAGGAATAGCTCACAACCAATCATTTTGAAAAACAATTCTAAAAATAATAGTTTCCATAAATTAAACTAAAAGGGCAAATATGTCAAACAATTTGGTTATTAACTACAATTTAATGGCGTGCATAACCATTGACCATCTCTTTCTCTAAATTATCCTCTTCTCTTCTCTCTTTCTCTTCTCCTAAACCCTAAACGTAGCCGCCACCACCCATCGCCGGTGATCTGCCGCCGCCACCACCATCTTGCCGCCGCAACCACCATCTCGTCGGCCTGACCTGCTGCTACTGCTGCTACTCAGGCGAAAAAACAGGTTATCGTGAGAGAGAGTGACCGCCGCACCTGCTCAGGCGAAAAAACAGGCTACCGCCGCAACCACCATCTCGCCGGCCTGACCTGCTGCAACCGCCGCACCTGCTCGCTGCCGCTACACCTCTTCACGATTTTCCGTCGCACGACCGCCCTTCGCCATCGTCTCCGTCAACCGCAGTCGCCATCTCGATTTCTCTCCATCAACCGCCCTTCGCCGTCGTCTCCGTCAACCGCCGCTACTTCTTCTCTCTTCTCTCTTGTTCGACCATCAAACGCCGCCACCACCGCTGCCGATCTCTCTCTCTCTCTCTCTCTCTTGATTTTAGGATTCTCTATTGTTAATCACAAGTGATTTTATGTTTCTCTATTATTAATCACAAGTGATTTAGGCTTGAATTATGTGATATTATGGGATTTTAGGTTTCTATATGTTTAATCACAAGTGATATTATGTGATTTTGGTTTGAATGATATATTGTGAATCACAAGTGATTTTAGGTTTATCTATTGTTAATCATAAGTGATATTATGTGATTTTGGTTTGATACGTACGATTTTGGTTTGAATGATATATTGTTAATCACAAATGATTTTAGGTTTATCTGTTGAATAAAGGAAAATGATACATACGATTTTGGTTTGAATGATATATTGTGGTCCCTAAATTTTAGAAAGTCAATATTATCCTAAATTAATCCATAGCATAAATGACCTTAATACCCTTTTAGTCTGATTTTTGGAAATTATTATTTTTGGAATTGTTTTTAAAAATAAATGGTTGAGAGTCATTCCTTTATTCTTTTAAACAGATGTCATTCTCGTTTGAACCCACCCCTATATATATATATATATATATATATATATATGGGGTTTATTGTACAACTTATCCCTTTTGTACATTAATCCAATGTTTCAAATGCAACCTATCCCATGCAGATCACATATACAAGTAAGAAGCACTAGTTTTTAAAACTTCTTTCAGGCCTAGGGTCTTTTTCCTAAACTAAAGAAATTAATTATTTTCTAATACAAAGATGAAGCTGTTTGCTGGCCGATTTATATTTAGTAACGGGGATTGATCAGTTTGCAGATTAATATCAGTTGCTCTCACTTTTGGTGGTTTTCAGGAATCTCACAGGAATATGATCCTTTCTTATTTCCCCAAAAGGCCTCTGACATTCGTTATCAACAACTAGAATCGCTTAATTAAAATGAATGTGGACCTCGACTATATTCTATGTCCAGTTTGTGGCTCCGGAATGGAAACTACCTGTCATCTCTTTGTAATCCTCGGTTCTTTTCGCTAGCTTCTGGCTAGCTCGTTAATGCATTGCCGTTTCCAAAAAAAAATCTCTTGTTCGATTGCACCGTGGCGTCGGAGGTTTGGAGATTCATTTCCCATGGACAGGTCTATGGATTCGATGATCAATGGAATCAACTCTTCAAACAAGGACAAACATGTTAAGAAAGCTTTGGAAGCAGTCTTCTTCACCAGCTGTTACATTTTATGGTGTTTCCGAAATAGTTGTCTATGACATGCAGTTCCCCTCTTCGTAAAGATTCTCTCATCAATCAGATCGTGGAGAAATCATTTACCTGGATTTCGGCTAGGTGTAAAGGGAGTGTTAAAGACCCGATCATGTGGAGGCTCCAGCCTTCTGATTGTTTCAAAAACTGTAACGTTCATGTTCCTCAATCCTCGTTTGCTAGCTTCTAGCTAGCCTTAATAAAAGTTCTGGTTGTCGTTTCATAAAAAATTAAAAAAATATCGCTTAATTAATTCTGCAGGCTCTCAAAGTGCCGGAAGGAGAACTCAGTAACCATGCAGCATAATCTTCGTGCTTGATGATGGCATTTTTTGGTTGAGGGTCAGTAATGGTTGATTATCTTCAGTTTTTGGTTGGGTGTTCACTTTTCTGGAATAGTATTGAATATTAGATGATATTTGCTCCGGAGTCTTGTTGATAGTTAATTGGTGTTGGTTTTCTTGTGGTTGCAGCTCCATTTTTCAGTCCAGTACTGGCTGTTTTGGATCATTGGCTGTTGTAGGAAGCCTCCGGCCTCCCTGCTTGTTGATCGATCTTTTCTGGAGTGGTTTTACGAGGCCTCAATTGTTAAGCATTTCTAGGGTTATCGACATTCAGTTGCGTTCTAATTAAGAATAAATAACATATTACCTGATTATGTATATTAATTACATTTCAAGAATAGCTTAAGATTCTATTTTCATCTCCACCTAATAAACAACGACAATAAGTTTTGGTAATTTTTGCTATCCGTCGAATGGACCATTTCATTATTCTTCTTCTAGTTATAAAACCAACAACAAAGTGTTTTTCTATGCAAGGGAGAAACCCTAAAACAAATTAAAATGAACAACCATCAATGTGTATAGTTTGGTGATTCTAGGGTTTACCCACAACAAAGTATTATTCTATGCAAATAGCTTCAACTTTTAAACCCAATCATTTTAGTAATGTTACAATGGTAATTTACTAACAAACAATGTTGCCTCACTGATTGGTTTATACACTTTTTTCTCCATGCCTAGGCCAATTTTCATCATACGTCGCGTCATTGTAGCTGTTACATTCATCACGATTAGAAAATTTTATTGATGAATGAATTGTACATCGGCATAAATCATGTATATATGATGCATTTCACAGCACTTGAAAACCATAAGAAAACACTAGAAGATATAATGCTTATATCAGTTTAAGCATTGGTATATATATACCATATTAGTTGTAAACTCGCAATCTATTACACAGATGATTCCTTACACTTATTAGGACATCCACCGATGATTGAGTCTTCAGATGACAATTTCTCCTGCCGTAAGATCTGCAATAAATCCTCCACCAGTGATCCATGTTTTCCAGCGGATTCATCCAACGGTGAGAGTTCCAGTTTTACTCATACAACATTAATTTGAAAATAAAATGTACGTCATCAATTCAGTCATACTGGTTGTGTGTTGATCATGATAATTGATCTTCGCCAAGATCTATATACAGAACTTCATGATACATATGTGTGTGTGTGTGTGTTTTGACCATTATACCTTACCTTTTGTGAAGGAACGTTGGCTAATAATATGAGAATGGATGTAAATATATCGAATTGTCTTCATTTTTCATAATGCTACTTGTATATAGCTCTCAAACAACAAACACAAGACCCACAAGTACTAGTGAAACTCATCAATCCCACAAAATGGAATTTAACCACCTATATATTATCACGATCTCACGTCGACACAACAAATATTATTTAGAAATATCAAAACCGAACAACCTGAATCTAGATATAGGCTAATTACTCAACGGCCATGACCACCATCGTTGCCTGGTAAACGGTTGCTGCTACTTCCTCCATCATTGTTTCCCATTGCAGCTGGTTGTACCTGATCTCCAGATATGTCAACACCGAATAGCCTGATTCCCGGTGTAGGCTGCCTCATTGGAACATGATGTTCTGGTTCACAAGAAATATCAAGCCCAAACAACCGAATTTTACGAGTGGCTTGCTGCGCTGGCGGTTCATCACCACCATTAGGGCCTAGTGCATTAGCAATTCCATGATTACTGCCATATTTAAATATCTTTCTTGCTTGTTCTTCTGCAGGTCCATCACCTCCTTCTTGTGTTAGTGTTACCTCACCTTGTTCATGGGTACTTGGGCTTCGCTTCCTGTCACATATGATTGTCTTTGAGTACTCTTGTTTCCCTTGAGCCAGAATATATCCAATTGGATTATCAATGCTACTACCTCCATCATGAATGATTTCAGACATGTCAATCTCCATTGGTTCTTCCCCTCCAGCTGTAGTATTTGCATCAGGTGTGTTGTTTCCATGGCCACCAATATCTGCCATTGAAGCCAGTTGTCCTTCTCCATCACCAGCTTCACCACTTCCACCATTCTTACTCTCAAATTCTATTAGGTTGTCAGGTACATCGCCATCATCCATGATTAAGGATAAGAAGTACCCTGCTGTTTTTTTGTCTCTGTTGTTTTGCCCTTCTTCTTCTGGTACACTGTTGACTTTCATTGCAACTTGTTGGACTTGTTCATGGCAATCAGCTTCACTATTTCCATCAGTACTCTTCTCAACAGCAGTATCAGTTGGTAAGGCACCACCAATATCATCATGTTTAGTGTTGTGAGCTTGTTTTCCATCACCAGCAACATTTGGTGCAGTGTCATTGTAATCACGACCACCCTGGGATGTGTTTTTGCTATGAGCACCGTCATCATGAATCTTTGTGGATATACCAATACCACCCTCCACTAGATCTTCGTCTCCTGTTATCTTCTTCTCCTCACTGCAGTGTTCCTCACCGGCTGACATGAAAGGTGACAACTTACCTCCCGATTCCCTGCGCCACGTCAAAATTCATCAAACCCTGCATTTTTAGTGGTGCTCCATGAAACCCTGTGTTATTCTTCAAGTTTTATTGCAGCATTTTCAAAATCTTCAAAATGAAGAAAATACAGATTTTAGATTCTTTGAAATAGATAGAAGGAGAGTAAGTTCTCTATATTTCAAAATGAAATGGTAAATAATTTTTATTATATTTTATTAATAAGAAACATTGAGATTAAATGTTTAGCAATAGAAATAAAAGTTTTATTAAATGTGTGGGTTATTTTAATAATATACAATGTTGTATTCTTTAAAAAATTTGATTCTCCGAAACTTTATTGAAGATGCTCTTAGTACAAAACCCTAATTATGTCATCATTGTGAACTAAAATTGTGTGAACATATATAGAGACGGAGCTAGAAAGATAAGTAGTCCGGCGTCCAAGGCCGTACCTTGTTATAAAATGACAACCATAAATTATATGTCTAAATAATTTAATAAGGTCTTTGAGTGTGATTAATTATGGGTCACTAATTAACAACATTTTTTTTTGTCTGAAAACATAATTTTGGTTTGTTTCTTACACATCCGGCAAGTAAACATTTTATATAAACTCCCATATTACATTAAGTATAAACTATTTAACTAGAGTTTTAGTAATTAATCCTTTTTTTAAATTTTGTTATTTAACAAAAAACAAATACCAAGTATATGTTTCGAAAGAAACTCTTTTAACTAACACTTGACAAGACCAATACATATATAGAGTAAAACAGGAGCATGGAAGGGCTTAGGCATGATATATTTTGTTTTTTTTCCATAATAAATTAAAATAACATTTTTCCTTGGGTTTTTTCATTCGTGCAAACTTAAAAATACATATATAGAGGCACATCCAAAGAAACATTACAAACAAACCTTGTTGTCAGTTGCGACTGAGTATCAAGATTATCATCCTGGCAACTTGTGTAGGATGATCTCTTCTTGAATGGAATGATCTCTGGCTTATGGTCGTGTGCGGCCTCAATGAAACCAGAAGTAGAAGAAATTTTTCGATTATCACCCTCGCCATCACCATCGGAGTTTTCAGACGACTTCACTTCTTCCGTGATATCATTCGAGGCCAAAACACGAGGGTTTCTTTTGTACCTAATCAAGGGTTTCGTTTGCACTTCATCAGCTCCATCGTCCTGCAGATTTCTTGGAGATCTACTTGGACTCTCGGATCCCTCCTCCTTCGTCATCCTCGAGACTTCTATGCTTGAATATGTTAATTGTAAAGCGGGAGTATATAGATGTGAATGAAACGAATTCCTTGGTAGGTAGTATATATATAGTGTAGGAAACGTGATTACATCAAAGGGTAAAGTTATTTTTTTTCCTTATATGATGAATTTCAAAAACAAATCCACAAAAAGTGAGGCGGGATTATAAGTTTGGTCCTAATTCAATTAATTATTTTGCCAACAAACTTTGAATTATGAATTGTAACGTTTTATAAGACTTCTTTTTTATTCTCATTTGCTTTATATATATGTCATGCAAAAATAAATGAAAAAATATATTAATATGGATGTTAAATTGACGAGTAATACGCGGTCATTTTTTTGTATAATTTATTTCGTTAGAAGTTTGTTTATTTTTGTATATTTTTTAATAAAAAGTAGGGTGGTAAGGATTTTTAATTTTTAAACAACTTTTTTTGTAATTGTCCATTTATTCACATCCAATTGATCAGTTAATCTAACGTTAATAATATGTTTTTATAGTTTTTCGTTTATTTAGAGTTTATCTCTCTCTCTCTCTCTCTATATATATATATATATATACATATATATAGGGGGTTGTGGGTATGTGGAGGTTCAAATAAGAATACCTATAATTTACGTAAAAGAATGTAATTTTTTTTTTGGGACGGCAAAGTATATTAACAAGCAAAGCCTAGTGAGAAGCTAGGGATACAAATTCGAGGCAAAAAGAGCACTCGGGTTACAACACCAATCAGTCCAACTAAAGAACTTACCAAACGGAGTTCTATGCCTAATCCAATGGAAAGCAATGGATTGAATCTCATTAGCTAGCACAAGGGGACTATCAGACTTATTGCTGAAAACTTTCTTGTTTCTGTTTTTCCAAATAACCCAAAAAAACGCGTAAATTACCACATCAAGGATCAACCTCAGTTTTGGAGTTAACCTGTTGAGATTCGAAGAATCCAAGAGATGCTCCACACCAGAAACATCAACCAGAACCAAATTCCACCATCGGTTCAACGCTTTTCTGACTTCCTTGGCGCGACTACATTCGATAAACAGATGATGTAACGACTCCAGGTGAAAGTTGCAGAAAACACACTCGTGCGACTCCAGCGAGACCCCTCTTGAGGCATAGATTATCTCTCGGAGGAATTCTATCTAATCCGATTCGCCACCGGAGAACCCGAACTTTGCTAGGGACAACCTTATTCCATACGGTCGGAGGACCACACGTTCTAAGCGTCATGTCGTCGACAACCTTCCGAAGTGATGCAACCGAGAATTGACCAGATTTGTCTAACACCCACTCCCAACAGTCCTCTCCTTTCCCAAAGACATACCTCATACACTCATCCCGGAGCAGCTCTAATTCATGAGATTCACGACCATCGCGGATACTTCTACGCCAGTCCCATGAGAACACGATCCCAGCAGCAGAGGAAGACACTCTTCTCGCCACCGAACAACTACGGTTTCTGTCTACTGCCGCCGATCTCGGGTATAGCTCGCCCAAACAGATGTTGTTGCACCAAATATCGTCCCAAAATCTAGTTTTCTGTCCATTTCCGACCTTTTTAGAGAACAAATTCTCGAATGGAATATTAAATTTATCCAAATATTTGTTGATTTTAGTGATCCTTCCCCAAATACCCTTTGAATTGATCGAAAGAGAGCGGCTACCAAAGCTAGCCGAAGGCCCATGTAACGCCAAAATAACCGATTTCCAAAGTGCTAAGTCTTCCGTCTTGAAACGCCACCACCATTTACGTAAAAGAATGTAATATATATCCCAGATCGTAAGATTAGATTATTCAATGGATATGATTAAGAAAGTAATGAATATCGTATCTATAAAGTATACGAAATAACAATAATAATGTCCTATAATAGATAACCTATAATTATAAATGTTGTAATAAGAAATAAAATTAAAATGTTATACTAATAAAAATATATTGAAAAATACATTGTAACATTTGCATTAAAATAACTTTTATTACAACTTTTATGTAATAATATTATTGTGTTAATATTACAACTTTTATGTAATAATATTATTCATTTATATTTTTTTTCTTAAAAGTGGAAGACTCTTACACTATTATGTTTGGTGTGATAATTAGTTGTTTTTCAATTAATGATGAATGATTGTTTGCAACAAAACTGAGATAGCAATATAGTTCTTCATCCTGGGTGGGGGGTTAAGTGGTTGGTAGCCCTTATTACCCGGGTTCGAACCCCGTGGTGATCATGTGGAGGTATCCCCAAATCAAGGGGCTGTTCGTGGGCCTGTTGTTTGGGCCGGATCGTGGGCCGAATCGTGGCCGGGTCGAAGGGGATTAGTCTGGACTAAGTCCAGGATACCCCGAAATGCAATTGCCTTTCAAAAAAAATATATATAGTTCTTCATCAAATTTACGGTGATTACTTAGGTTTTATGGTTCTTCTTGTGATTTATAGCTTATTCTTTATCTTCATCAATTTCGTCTTTAATCATATCATCATTAAATATTTATTTAACTATTATGAAGTTTACTAATTATATACACCAAAATTTTAAGAGAACTATATATGTATAACATTACAGTTGTCATATGTGACAAAGTTAAGTGGCATGCTATCACTAGATTTAATCGGTAGATGAGCGTAGGGTTACGATTGGCATGCTATCACTAGATTTAATCGGAAGCCTATCCCTTTGCCTTCTGGAAATAATTAACAAACGTAGAAAAGGTTGATATAAGGATTGTTGAGTGGGAAGCCACTGATGAGGCATTGATGTGCCACTGGATCGATCTTGTTCACGCCATTTTGCGGCGAATAAAAACCTTTCATGAGTTTAAGAATAAAGCCTTGGAACTATAGGAAATATATAGCAACTATATATATATATGTCTTAGATCTGATGGATTATAGCAAATGATATATCTTTTACATAGTTATGCTAGAATGCAATAATAATTATCATACAAGATATGATTAATTTCCTGGATCACTCCAGGCTCCAGCCCTCAGAAAAAGTTGTAGAAAAAAATGATGGTATATAATCTAGGAAGTGCAGAAGTCATTTAAAATCAAATTCTTTTGGAACTGCTTCAAGTTCAAATGGGCAAGTAGAAAATGGAAGTCTGAAAAATTACCTTTACTAGTCTGTATAAGCTAGATGGTGTGCAAACATATGATAAAGCTACAAATTAAGGATACCACAGAATGAGGGTTGAATTGCTTTGAACCATTCATGTCTTTTCGACATTATGATTAGTAGTTGATCAACTCATGGGAAGTTTATGTGTTCTATCTGTGTATGAGATGTAAAGAATGGAAACTCAAGCACGGTTGGAAGTCTAATTTCTGTTTTACTGAAAGATCTAGAATTCTAGGAAGAAAAGTTTACAAGTTTAATTGAAGTTAACTACGAGTCTAGGTGCATGGCATGTCGTTCTTCATCAGCTATGGTTCGGGGGTAAAAGAAATATAACAAGCTTAATTTGCAGTTTCCACCTCTGGGAAAGTGTACTACCAAAGGAAAAATAATAATTAGGTTTGGCAAGAATCACAACTAAACACGTTCTTATGGTTAATTTTTCGACTTACCATGTTGCGGGCACTACTCTAGCTACAATGCACATATAATCTTAATCGATGCATAAAAATTAAGAAGGTACTTCTAACACCTTCTATACAGTGTTGGGCATAAGGGGTAAGACGAAGCGCTATAGAAATTAGGTGGAAAATTTGAAAGCCATTGGAATATAATTAAGAAGGACCCAGTGAACAATCAATTTACAGAAAAAGAATTTAGAAAGAGTAGAAAAGGCAATACTGATGGACTTGGTTCACTTCCTATGAAAATGTCCCTTGGTTTTGCTCTATTTTATGCATCAAAAAACATAAGGATTTACAGTAACACCGATAGGTAAATTGCTGGTATTGAATTTTTATTTATTTTTATAAAATCTCATCAGTTTTTCATTTACTTGTAGAAACTTTAAATACATTGGTATCTAAATTCACCTCATCGAAAATGCTTTACTCATGACCAATTATTGGAGTTATTCCAATAGATCACCTGTTTGTCAAAGATGGTTTTTTTATAGTGCCAATGTTCTTCGAAAGAATGAGACTGTAGCAACTAATTATAACTGAGAGTCTTTGGATCGGTCCTCTATAAATGGGATATTGTTGGTGAAGAACCTGAACTAGATGACATAGTTTTTCCGATTTTAATTAAGGCCTCTTGGCCTTCTAGTGAGACTAGTGAGTGAAGAGGTCTAAAATCGGGCTTCTTTTATTCTACAATTCCACGCCATAAGAGTCTTGTTCTGTTCCCCAAAGGTCTGAAAGAAAAACTTTTTTCTTATTAGATTGATTCCCCATATTTAGCTAGCTTCTAAATGCTTTCTTTACAATCAGTTTTCTTTTTTCTATTCAGAACCTCCCCAAGCCATATGCATGCATGCATTTAGAAAGCAATGTCAATCATATTGATCCTTATGTTATTACTTATCATCAACTTCATCTCTAATAGTCATTAAATATTTAATTATGAAGTTTACTTATGTTATGTTCTTTATGTGGCCAAAAAATTAAGAAAACTTATATAATTTTACGCTGTCTGTCGTACATGACAAAGTCACAGTAGATAAGCGTAGCATTACGATTGGCACATTATCACCAGATTCTTGGAAGCCTAATCACTTTGCCTTCTAGAAATAATTAACAAAGGTAGAAAAGGTTGATATATATATTAATGAGCTGATAAGCCACTGATATGTTGTTCACGCCCATGAAGGATTGCTTGCGACGAATAAAAGCCTTTTTTGGTTGGTTATTCTAGTTTACTTTCTTTATTTGTTTAGTATATGTCATCTTCGTGCAGAATTGAATTGTTCAATCCGTTTGTTCCGTATATTGGATTGCTGGTACATCTTTGTTTTGGTTTAATGAAGTATTCATTTTTATTATTTGGGACTGTGTGACCTCAAACACAACAACTGAAGGTATGGATCGGAGCCGATATATTTTACTAGAGAATCGCCTCCTAAATGGTATGTTTCTGGATCAATACGGATGGAATAAAAGTTATAGACTTGATAATAACATACAATCGTTCAAGAGGAATATCTTCTCTTTTCAAGTAGAAATGGGCAAGTAGAAAATGGAAGTCTGAAATTGCCTTCACTAGCCCATATAAGCTAAGGTAGATGGTAACATATGATAAAGGTACAAAGGAGACCACTGTGAGAGGGTTGATTTAATTTGCTTTGAACCATTCATGCATGCTTTTCGACATTATGATTAGTGGTTGATCGGCTCATGGAAGTTTATGTGTTCTATCTGCGTAGGAGATGTAAAAGTCAATTCAAGTGCGGTTGGAGGTCTAGCTTCTTTTTTACTGCAAGATCTAGAATTCTATCAGATACATGCAGACGCAAAGTTTAGAAATTTAATTCAAGTTACGAGTCTAGGTGGCATGATGTCAACATCAGCTATGGATCGAGAATAAAAGAAATATAGCAGGCTTTATTTGCAGTTTCCAACTCTGGGAAAGGGTACTATACATCAAAGGAAAATTATTAAATTTTCGACTTACCATATTGCCCCCGACTCTACAACTCACAGTGTTGGGCATAATGGGGTAAGACTAAGGTGCTGTTCGGTAGCGGCTTAATGGTCTGTGTGGGAGATATGGCTGATTCGCTCAGCCATATCTACCCGTTCGGTAGCGGCTTAATGTAAAAAACTTTGGCTGACCGAATCAGCTATGGAAGAGGTGTCCTTCCCACTCAGCTACTTTATTTCCCCTTTTAACCCTACAAACATAAACAGGGCCTCCCTCCTTCTCACTTCATCAAAATCATCGACCATCTCCTCCACCTCCAGGCGACGTTCACCTGCTCACTGCCGTTCTCGCCACCATCTGCTCACCACCGTCTCGCCACCGCCGGCGAACCTGTATGACCGCCGACGACTCTCCTCTCTTTTTCACTACTTTTTGCGATTATCCATGAGTTGTGGTCATTTCTGACATTCTGACCGTTTATTCAGCACAACAACCGAACACCAACATATTTGTTAACACTCAGACAACCATATCCACTCAGACAGCTATATTCATTCAGGTCTTAACAGCAAACGAACCGAACAGCCCCTAAGCGCAATAAAAACTAAGCCGAAGATTTGAAGGCCATGAGAATATGAGGAAGGACCCTGTGAACAACCAATTCTCAGGAAAATAATTTAGAAAGAAAAAAAACAATACTGATGGACTTGGTTCAGTTCTAAGGAAATGTCGGTTGGTTTTGCTCTATTTTATTTTTTTTCGAAACAGCAATGCATTAAAGAGCTAGCCAGAGACTAGCGGAAGAAATTACAAGGAACCTAAACAACAGAAGGGAGATACTTTCCAGACAACAACATTTTTAACACTCTTCTTATGTCTCAACACTAGCCATTTGAACGTACTGTCGATTATATTATCAAAAAGGTTTCTCCTATTATGGGTCGTTCTCTCAAACACAGTCTTGTTGCGGAAACACCAAATAGAGTAGCATACCGAAAACATAATTGCTTCAAGACACTTTCGTTGCAAGTACGACACTTGGACAGAATCGATACCTTCCAGAGCCACGTCAAAAGAAGAGCAGGAAGAAAAAGGATGCTGCCACCAGCCTTGAACTTTTCTCCAGATAGCTGCCGAAACTTCGCAAGAAAATAGGACATGATCAACCGTTTCAATCTCCTGGCTGCATATAGAGCATAAAGTACTATCCAAGTCAATACCCATTTTTGAGACCCTTTCCTTAACTGGAATTCGCCCCTGTTTTGCCCTCCAACAAAATATATTTATTGATAAAATATTCCAGTATTTTATGTATCGAAAAACATAAAGATTTATTGATAAATATTCCAGTATTGATTGTTTTTTCTAAATTCACTTCAGTTTAAAACTTTAAAGATGTTGGTATATCTAAATTCAGTTCATCGAAAACGATTACTCGTGACCAATTAATGGATTTCTAACAACAGTTTGTCACGTACCATAACAGATGGAGCAATTCTAATATATAGACCTGTTTGTCAAAAATGGTATTTTTTTATAGTGTTCCTGTTCTTCAACAGAACGAGACCAAAGTAACTTATAGCTGAGAGTCTTCGGATTGGTCCCTTCCTGCTTGTTATAAATGGGATACAGTTGTTGGTGAAGAACCTGAACTAATTGGCATAACTTTTCCGATTTTGAGACTAGTGAGTGAAGAGGTCTCAAAATCGGACTTTTTTTTTATTCTAGGATTCCATGCATGCCATAAGAGTCTTTAACTGTTTAAAGGTGTGAAAGAATAACTTGTTTTCTCTGATCTGGAGATGATGAAATATGTCCAAGTAACTCTTTTACCGGACTTGGCCAGTCCAGTTAATTATCATACCACAATTAGACCAGAAGCGTCTAAACCGACTCATAATTCCTTTTACGAGGACCACAAGGCTTCTTAATTAGATTGATTCCCAATATTTAGCTACTTTCTATATGCTTTCTTTACAATCAGTTTAATTTTCTTTTCTATTGAGAACCTCTCAAGCCATGCATGCATTTAGAAAGCAGTGCCACATGGAAGTCATCATATCGATCCTTCAATAGGGCATTAGCTAGATGGAGTTGAAAAAGGACACTGATGCAACTTAAGAGCAACGAAGTCTAAATTTGAAGCCAACTTCTATAAATTTTAACTAAATAGTTAAAGGGCTTAATTGAAAGACATCATGGAACACTGAGAAATCCATGATCCTGTTAAAGATTTACTTCAATAATGAGATATCTATGATATGATCTTGTTGATCATTATAAATTTACTCATAGTAAACTTTGTTACAGATTTAGGCAAAAGTTGACTAGCGGCAACCCCAACCAGCCTCACAGAGAACTCGCCTCCACGGACACCAATGTGAGTGACATTTTTTTGCTCACTCAGATGCTCAGGATAGCAGGGTCAGGACCGAACGCGGGACCTGTCTTTTATTCGGCCAAACTCGCTACTCCGCTCCTTTGCCGACTAAGTTACACGCCAAAAGGCAAACCGTGTTCAACATCTGCTTCAATTTAAGTATATATATGTAATTAATATGGGCGTAACCCTCTCTTATCTCATGCCTCCCTTATATATTTGGTCGTCCCTCACGACAAGTATTAATTATTAGCATTCAACAATGGTTACTAATAAAAGTATTTTCGATAAATCGAGCAATTAAGTTTTATATTTTTCTTTTGGAAACCGCAATGCATTAAAAAGCTAGCCAGGAGCTAGTAGAAGAAATTACAAAGACCCAAAGCAACGTAAAGGAGAGGTTCTCCAAATAAAGACGTCTTTCAAACTCGTCTTATGCCTATACACCATCCATCTAAAAGAGTTATCATTAATCAAATCAAAAAGGGCTTCCCTCTTAGGCGCTGGTTTGTCAAAAACGACTCTATTTCAGAAGCTCCAGATAGAGTAACAAGTGATGATCATAATAGCCTCCAAACAATTGCCTTTCAGCAGAGGGAAGTGGGTCGATTCCTTCCATAGCCGCTCCAAAACTGTGAAACAAGGAAAAAAGAAAACTGCCACCATCGTTCCAGTCTTCTCCAAACCGTAGCAGAAATATCACACGAGATCAACCGATTCGACAACCTGCTTGCATAACGGACATAAGGTGTTATCGAGGTATATACCCATGTCAGCCAGCTTAGCTTTGACAAGAATGCGACCTTGTAATGCCCTCCAACAAAAGATGTTAATTTTGGATGGAACTAAATTGTTTCATCTAGTTGTGAATCCTCTATTTTCGAACACCAAGAACTCGATTTTTTTCTTTCGTGACTTTGACAAAAAAATCTCCATCTCCGGAAAGTCTCCATTTCCTCTATCACCTATGTAGTTAAGGTGTGCTTCCAATATTCCTCGACAAATGCGGTAGGTCTTCGGTTTCTCTTCCACTTCGGTTTTCTCTACGCCATTCCCATTTCAACCCATCTTGCCCCATTCTATCTGCCACCGTCTCAAGGTTACCTTTGTCGAGGGCAAACTTAACAGTCTAGGAAAAGGTCCTTTAGGTTGTCGTCTCCTGTCCAGTTTTCATACCAAAACAGAGCGCATTTGTCATCTTCAATCTACTTAATCCTAAGATCGTCTATTGTCCTACCTTTCACGCTTAGCCCCCACACTGCCTTTAAGACTTTGGACCACGGGCCATGGTCACCAGGTACCTCACGATCGTTATTAAGATTTAAGACCATCGTTCTGTCCATGGTCACCAGGTACCTCACTCTGAACACACTTTAAACAGTTTTGGAACCGTTTATAAAAGTCGACTTCTATACATGATTTTGGAACCATGTATAAAAGTCTGAACCTTTCACAAACACCAGCCTTACACGCGGTTCCAAAATCGTGTATAAAGCCAAAAACAACAGTTTATAAATGCCTATTTTGCACTAGTGATGGAAAACTAAGGAACACCATTATATTTTTAAAAAAATAATAATAAATTAGGATATGTGAGGTTGACCAATTTTATTGTTTATATAATAGTTATTTAAAATCATAGATTAATATTGATTTTTTTCTTAAATTTGTTTTAACAAACTCAAATTTATAGTATATATATAATAATCAATTGTAAATTCTTTCAATTAACATATTAACATATTTAATTTTTCTTTACTATCTTGTTTGTACTAATTAACATATTATAATATTAGATATTTGTTTTAATTATAATATTAGATATTTGTTTTAATTATATTATTAAAAATATATGATAAAATATTTGTAATTGACTATTTTTTTAAATTTCGGTTTTTTGTCATTTTACATGCTTATAAGTTAGTTTTTGTCAAACATAATTTATTCATCAACTAACTTATCAGTCTCTAGTTAGTTTATTAGTTATCAGCTAGTTTACCAGACATAGCCACCCTCTCTCCTTACTACTAAATGGAAGACTTTTATCTACGATATTTTCCTAAGGAAATCCCTCGCTAAATTGGTGGGTAAATTCAAATCGGCGACAAATTACTCAGGGATTTTGTAGGTCGTCCATGGGAAATCTAAGGGTCCGTTTGCTTTGCAGGAATAAAATGAATTTGAGGGAATTTGAAATTTCAAAAACATTCACATCTTGTTTGGTTTGCAGGATTGTCCGGATTGAAATTGTAAGATTGAAATTGAAAATTGAAATCCCTCAAACAAAGGATTTTGAAATCCCAAAGGGGTGGCTAAGATTTTAAGGGATTTCGTAGAATTTCATAGGATTTGTATATAACAATGTTTAAAAATATGTTTAAAATATTTGTTTTCTTATAATCAGTTAAATAAAAGATAATTTAATTATTTTATAATTGTTTATGATATTTTTATAAATAATGGAATCGAATTCCATTCCAAATCCTACAACCAAACATACCAATGATTCCATATTTTTCCAAATCTCTCCAATTCTAAAACCTTCCACGAAATCCAAATCCCTCGAACCATTCTTCAAACCAAAAGTCTTGATACATCAAGAAATACATGGTTATTATTAAAGCCATTACAGCAGTTGCAAAGTACATAACAAGCATGAAGACATCATACATAACACTAATAATGTTGCAACGACAATAAGAAAGCAAGCTCCTTAATGGAAACACCAAAACCAGAAATCATGGCTTCTCAATTCTCATCCAACAAACGATCAAGTATTATAATCCACGGGCAGCCCAAATGCACATCTTGATACGTTAGACCCATGTGACACGAGTGCAACACATATTTTTGCATGCACTCGTCTCAAATGGGCACAACACATCCAAATATGCATTGGTGCTGCCCGAGGACCACAATACCACCATTGTCAACATCTTGTGAGATGAGAAAATGAGAAGCCAAGATTTCTGGTTTTAGCATATCCAAACTAATCCCATTAGTTCATAAACAAGTTAAATAGTTATTGATCTAGAAACCTACAAGCAAGGAGATTGCAAATCTTATCCAGTATTTTGCATTCCACTGGATGAAGTCTAGATCGAAAATAGGGAGTGTGTTGGGAAAAATTAAAGCAGAGCAAGAAAAATACAAGATAAGAGGTTGGAGTGCGTGACTTTATTGAGAAAAGAGTTGGCTTTAAATAGCCTACAAGCAGAGATAAACAAACTAGAAAATAGACTGAAAAATAGGAACTAATTTGACCAAGAAAATAGGAGAGAAATCAGCTACTGATCTGCAGACTCATTCCTTCAAACGGCTAGTTTTGAATCAGTCTTTCAACATCCTCCCTTGATTTAAAACTAGTAACAAACATTCGGTTTCGCAGATCTTCAAACTTTGCTGGTGGAAGAGCTTTTGTTAGGATGTCAGCCACTTGATCATTAGTCTTGCACACTTCCAGCTGAATTTTCCCTTCAGCGACTAACTGACGAATAAAATGATGTTTTATCTCGATGTGTTTTGTTCTCCCATGCATAACAGGATTTTTCGTCAATGCTACAGCAGATACATTGTCGCAGAAAACTTGAGTAGCTTGCACTTGTTCCTGATTCAAGTCCATTAGCACCCTTCTTAACCAAACAGCTTGGCAAGCAGCTGTTGTAGCTGCTATGTACTCCGCCTCCGTAGATGATAATGCCACTGTTGCTTGCTTCTTTGACCCCCATGCAATAGTTCCAGATCCTAACATAAAACAATTCCCACCTGTGCTCTTTCTGTCATCCTGTGAGCCTGCCCAATCACTATCAGTAAAGCCTGTCAGAACAAACTTTTCGTTTTTCACATACCATATGCCAAAGTTTCTGGTACCCGCTACATATCGAAGTACTCTCTTTGCTGCTCCAAGATGCTGCTTTGTGGGACTATGCATGAATCTTGAGAGTAAGCCAACAGCAAACGAGATGTCTGGTCTCGTATGAGTGAGGTAGATGAGTCGACCTACTAGACTTCGATAATTTCTTGCTTCTGCCATCCCAGTGTCGTCCTCGGCTGTTAACTTCTCATTAGTGTTCATTGGAGTTGATGTAGGCCTGCAACTCATCATTCCAAACTGCTTTAAAAGATCAGTTGCATATTTTTCTTGCGACAAAAATATACCGTTATTGGACTGATTAACTTCCAAACCAAGGAAATAACTTAGCTTTCCCATGTCGGTCATCTCGAACTTGCTCATCATAGCGTTTCTAAAATCTTCAATCAATTGCATGTTTGACCCTGTGTAAATCATATCGTCCACATATAGGCTCAGTATCACCACATCAGCCTTGCCTTGTTTTTTCACATATAACGTAGGCTCGTTTGGACTTCTTTGAAAACCATTTTCCTGGAAGAACGCATCAATCTTGCTGTACCAAGCTCTGGGCGCTTGCTTTAAGCCGTACAAGGCCTTCTTGAGCTTGTACACTTTGCTTTCATTTCCTTGAATAACAAACCCTGTTGGTTGTTCTGTGTAAACCTCTTCTTTCAAATCTCCATTAAGAAACGCCGACTTGACATCAAATTGGAACACAGGCCATTGTGATTGAGCTGCAAGTGCAAGAAGTATTCTTACTGTTTCAAACCTTGCTACCGGAGAGAAAGATTCTTCAAAGTCAACTCCTTGTTCTTGCACGTATCCCCGAGCCACCAGCCTTGCTTTGTGCTTCTGGATACTCCCATCAGAATGAAATTTTGTCTTGAACAACCACTTCAGGCTAATAGCTTTCTTGTGTTCGGGTAGATCTACAAGTTCCCAGGTTCCATTTCTTTCAATGGCTCTTATTTCTTCGGTCATAGCTTCCCTCCAGACATCACTTTCTATGGCCTTTTCCACATTAGATGGATCTCCTGCAAACATAGCAAAGTCACAGCTACTTCCTCCCTCAATTGGGAACCTCTTCTTAGGAATCAGTCCACGTTGACTCCTACGCAGCTGAGTAGTTTCATCGTCGCTTTGTGGTGAGGTTGGGTGTGGCGATGATGGAGAGTTTGGCTGTGACGGTTGCGACCCATTTTGCGACCCATTTTCACTTGTTGTCGGGTCATACATTTCTTTATCAGGCCTCTCGTCTCCATCTCCACTTGTTGTATCGATGAGTGTCACTTGTCTTGAATCTGGCTCTTCAAGCTTTAATTGTTCATCGACCTGTACATCTCTGCTCACGACAATTCTTTTGTTTTCTCGATCATACAGCCGGTAGGCTTTTGAATGTGGACAATATCCTACAAATATGTATTCCTTTGCCTTTGCTTCAAATTTGTGCCTGTGAGATGTGGCTAAAGCATAGCATAGGGAACCGAATATTCGAAGATGACTAACGGTTGGTTTAAATTCATACCAGGCTTCGAATGGCGTTTTGTTCCACACAGCTTTGGTAGGTGACAGGTTGATTAAATAGACTGCTGTAGCCACTGCTTCTGCCCAAAAACTATCACCAAGATCCTTTTCCTTCATCATGCTTCTGGCCATTTCAACAATTGTCCTATTCTTACGCTCTGCTATACCGTTTTGTTCTGGGGTATAGGGAGCTGTTAGATCTCTCTTGATTCCATGCTCCTCACAGAAACTGTTGAATTCTGCAGAGCAGAACTCTCCTCCTCTATCAGTTCGTAGAGCCTTTAGTTTGCTGTCACTTTGTTTTTCGACTAGGGCCATGAATTTTTTAAAGTACTCGAATGCTTCAGATTTATTAGTAAGAAAATACACCCAACTCATTCGTGTTAAATCATCAATAAAAAGTAAGAAGTACCTACTACCAGCATGGGATTGAGTCTTCATCGGCCCACATATGTCTGCATGCACCATTTCGAGCTTCTTTCCGGCTCGTCTGGACTGCCCAACTGGAAATAATTTTCTGGTTTGCTTTCCTAATGCACACCCTTTACACACATGATCAAGGTTTTTGATTGTAGGAAGGCCTTTTACCATGTTCTTACTTGCAAGTAGGTGTAGGCCATTGATGTTGAGATGTCCATATCGCAAGTGCCAGACTTCAGAATCACTCACCTTGCTGCTCATTAAGCCATAATGTTCTTTGCAAGGAAGGTGTACTGGAAACATCTTATTGCGAGTCATTTTAGCTTCCAAGAGCAGTTCACCACTTATTTTCCTTTTTACGATACATGCGTCATCGTCAAACAGGACCGAGTAGCCTGATTCAAGGAGTTGGCCTACACTTATCAGATTATGAGCCAAACCTGGTGCATAGTGAACATTCTGAATTAGCTTTTCTTTTCCATTGATTTTGACAGCGATAACCCCTTTGCCTTCAATCTGAATTTGTTTGTCATCTCCCAATTTAACTTGAGATTTGTATGCTTCGTCAACCAACTTGAACTTTGTCTTATCTCCTGTCAGGTGAAGCGAACACGCACTATCGAGGTACCAAGTATCTTTGGAAGCATCTTGAGACATTGCCATCGTCATGAACAAGTAGTCTTCTTCTACAAATTGTGCTCCTTTCTGTTTACTCCAACAATCATCGGTGGTGTGTCCGTACCTGTTGCAAACTGTACACTTGGGAGCTTCTTTTTGTTTATTCCAGCAATCGTCGGTTGTGTGTCCATACTTGCCGCAGTATGTACACTTGGAAGCGCTCCCTCTGCCACGACCTCGTCCTCTAAAGGATCCTCTACTTCCGCCTCTATTGTAAGAGACCCTTGATTGATCTCCTTGAACATGGAAGGCTTGATCTTCCTCCTTTGCAACATTCCTATTGATTCTGACCTCATGTGTTTGCAAGGACCCCATCAGTTCATCAACAGTGTAGGTGGCGAGATCTTTCGATTCTTCAATCGCTGCAACCACGTGATCATACTTAGGGGGCAAACTCCTCAAAATTTTTGCGACAATAGTTTCGTCAACGATCTTTTCACCGTATGCTCTCATTTGACTGACAATTGATGAGATTCTTGCAAGGTATCCTTGTACCGTCTCCTGATTTTTCATGTTTGCAGTTTCAAAGTCTCGTCGAAGGGACTGCAGTTTTACCGTAATTACCTTGGCAGAGCCTTGGTATTCAGTCTTTAGAGTACTCCATGCTTCATGTGCGGTGTTTGCTGCTGCTATTCTTGAAAAAATGCTTTCATCTACGGCCTGCTGAATGAAGAATAACGCTTTTGCGTCCTTCTTTTGAGCCTCCTTCTTTACCGTCTCGTCTTGACCAGTTTCATTTACGCCGTTTTCCACCAGATCCCATAACTCTTGTGATCTAAAAAGTGTCTTCATTTTGATACTCCAGTACTCATAGGAGTCTCCTTTGAAGACTGGAATTTGAGGTTGTGAAATGCTTACTGCAGAGGAGCTATTAGACGCCATTTTGCTGATTTAGACACAAAGGTTGAGGCAGGGAACCTGGCTCTGATACCAGAATGTTGGGAAAAATTAAAGCAGAGCAAGAAAAATACAAGATAAGAGGTTGGAGTGCGTGACTTTATTGAGAAAAGAGTTGGCTTTAAATAGCCTACAAGCAGAGATAAACAAACTAGAAAATAGACTGAAAAATAGGAACTAATTTGACCAAGAAAATAGGAGAGAAATCAGCTACTGATCTGCAGACTCATTCCTTCAAACGGCTAGTTTTGAATCAGTCTTTCAACAGAGTGTTCTTTGTTGGGATGATTGGTTGAATTCCCCTGTAACCGTTGTTCGTAACTTGTATATTCTAGCGCCTCGCTAGTTCTTGGTTGAATGATATGCTCTGCTTTTGCTGTCCAAAAAAAAAGAAACCTACAAGCAAGAAAAAGCCTTTTTGTTTGAATATTATGGCCTCCATCGATGCTCAAGTTCCCCTTGCAAATACACCATACTAATGACCAATCAAACATCGTGTAATCCATTGGAGTTGCCTCGCCTCGTCTTCTAATATTGTTCCAAACTGCCAATAAAACTGATGGGTATTGTTTAAATTTCATCTTTACAGTTGTAATTGGAGACTTGGAAGCATGGTTCTTATCTGTTCTTATGTTGATGAACCTTGAGACAACGCATATCTGTAAACCAAAGATTTATAGATCTAAAATTAAAATCAAATGCCTAAAATTTACCAACAAATTGATAGGCGAAGGATCGTGTGAGAAGTTGAGGTTAAAATCAAATGCCTAACATTACCAACAAATTGATAGGCGAAAAGGATCGTGTGAAAAGTGGGGGTTAACGAGAGAAGCATGAGAAGTAGATTTGAGCCGTTGATCACTTTTAATTAAATGTCCTCCCATGAATTACGGCTTTGAAGGGAATTGATGTGGTACATCTCGATTCATTCAACAGTTGATAATCACTTCTCACGCTTCTCACAACTTTAACTTCTCGACGGATCCCAACCCCAAATTGAGAAGCCTAAAAAATCAAATTATAAACCATCAGCTTTTATTTATACTACAAAGAGATCTAAACGATTACCTTACAACCAGTTATAGATAAAGCAAAATGAGTGAACAATAACAGCCTCAGTGATGACGATCATAAAGCATCTGACAAAAGCTAGATCCTACGCTCATAGGCAATGCTATTGGCAACCCTTTGATGTCATAATCGGATCATGCATTGGAAATGTAAAAAGTGAGCTTTGATGTTGATGTGTGTGAGGAGGAATTCAGGGTGTCATTAGCAATGCATAGGGGTGACATTAGCCTCCCGCTTCTCAGTTATGAGCAAAACAATTTCTCCGACGGATCTAGCATCAGTTCCCTAAAGACCACGTCAATGTTAAATCTACCATCAAACTGACCTATTAAAGATGCTTATAGCTACATTTAAGTAAGCAGATCTGCAGTTGATCTGAGAAAACCCCAAATTAAACTGATTAAATTTTGGACAAAAAAATAGATCTTAAGCTCATGATTTCTGAGATATGTAACTAAACAATATTTTACATGATACGTTAGACATACCTGTTTTCTATGCCCCGTTTTTTAGTAGGTTTGATGAATTGAGATCTAGGGTTTGAAGGGCTGCAGCTTCCTGAAGATTTCTCCGGCAACCGATGAAATCCGGTCAAAAGAGGAAAGTCGGCGATTAGACGCGATACTCATACTAGGGTTGCTGAATCGTTGTCTTAAATACTCGGCCGACCTGTTGTCATAATCTGCAAATATGGGAGTTTTCAACTTGATCTATGTTTGTCTTCAAAAAAAAAAACTTGATCTATGTTTGAAAACATGTTTGCAAATTGGTCCTTTATAATGTTTTTCATCTAATTTTGATCATATAATTAATACGATTGTAAAAATATTTTATGCGATTGTTGAAGTCGACATTATCACCAGATAATTGTAAATATATCTTAAATAAAATTTTTTTTGGTAATTGTAAATATCTGGATCAACTTACGTTGACCAATTATTTTCAACGTAACTACTAATGGTCTAGAGTCATTACCGATGAATTTCCATAGCCACAAAAGCTTTAGCAACATCTGGATTTGAAGGAAAGCAAAATAAGGGGTGTTTGGTTTGTAGAATGAAATTTGGTGGAACTGAAATTCATTAAAAGAAATTTGACTTTGAAGGAATTTGAATAAAATTTGACCATGCACTTTGCTTGCATGCATTTGGTTAGATGGAATTGGAATGTAATCTTCAAAAATAGTTGGAATCTTCATCTTTGTTTGGGGGGAGGGCGGTGGCAGAATGGGTGGGGGTGGCAGAATGGGTGGGGGTCGATGGGGTAGGATGGTTGGGCTAGGCAGGGTGGCGTGGGAATGGGCAAGGGCAGGGTTGGTGGTCAAAGGTGGGGAAGGCAGGGACACGTTGAGGGTAAGGGTGGGATAAGGGGCCAGGGGCATGGTTGGGCGAGGCCGCGAGGGTGGCAGCATGAGGGGGTTGGCATGGGTGGGGTGAGGGTGGCAACAGGGTCAGGGTGCGGGTGGTTGGGGATGGGGGCGTGACAGCGACAATAGTTGCATGGTAGGAGTGGTTAGTGTTGTTTAAAATAAATGCAGAAGGATGGAATTCAATTCCTTCCATTAGATCAAAAAATGATGAATTCATTGATTTGTGAAATTCAATGATTCTAAGGATTCCATCGCTTTCATTCTGTGAAGCAAAAGGACCCAACAAGTTTCAACGTCCCAAAGTCATTCTACAACATATCTATTTTTAGTCTTCTCGATAAACAAACAAAAATTTCATCTCGTATGCGACTTCGAATCTTTGTAACAAGAAATGTAAAGAATGAATTCTTCTCAATGTTTTCGAACCCTATATCAACCTCGTTATCTTGAGATCTCCGAAACCCGAGTTCAACCAACGCTACTAACGAGCGGCGTAAGTTCCACCTCCTCAGATTTCGACAATTCGCTATCTTCTAAAACACTCGATACTTCTATACGAGATTCACTATCTTCTAAAACACTCAATACTTCCATACGAGAAAAGCCCGATGCCTCGGGACCACTTTTCGGCACTAAAAACAGGAAAGCAAGCGGTGCGATTCTAAGCACGTTTCGTATCAAAATAGCTAGCCATAAGTTGTCAAATTGGGTCCTCGTGACATTTAGGACATGAAGAAGTAAGCCACCTAACCAGGTCGACGACATAAGTCCAAAATTGTCGATCGACATTAGCAGAGCAAAGAACGTGCCTTCGATGCCAGGAGGACAAAGTTGTGAAGATAAGACAAGTAGCGGCATCCATTTCAAACGGCCAACCAACTGGAACACACTTTCATCAATAACTGCGAAAAAGTAGTCCGACAACCCTAGTTTCAAGTTAAGTCTTAGTATGAAGACAAGATCAAGCATTCCCGATAAGCCGAAAAACAACTGAGTCCAAAATAGTAGAGCTCGGAACGGATGAGTCTTTAAACCATATTGATATAATATAGCGCCCAAAAGGGATCCAACCGAGCCAATTGATAATATGAATCCAATAGTCTCCTGCATACACAATACTAATGGTTAATATACCAAACCTGACCAAACCAAACGAGCCCAGATATTATATTTGGTGGATGAGATGTATGCAGAACTGATTTATTATACTTAACAGTATAAATACAATAATATATATACCTGGGAGAAAGATGGGCCGGCTTTTGAATCGGTTTCCCAATAGAACAAGCCTTCGTAGATATTCAAACTTAACGCGAAGGAGAGATACATATACAAACACGGCCTCCACACGTCTTGGCTTTTCAAAGTAGTCCACATAGCCGTAGCAGCGTCAAGAAATTTCTCGTTTATCTGATACGCAAACAAGTATCCTTTCAAAAATTAATCAATAGAGTCGGAAAGCATAAATCTTTTTCCAACGATAACAAATCCATAGTTGCTCGTATGTGAAAAGATCACATTCTCATTGCATACTTGATCACCGATCATACCATAATCCATCGGATCATTTACAGGTGAAAGTGTGTGCAAAGCAACCTATGCTGTTACAGCGGTCAAAATACAAAATAGCGGTCGGGACTAATATTTGAAATAGCGGTCATTGCGGTAGTATAGTGGTCCAAAAATAGCGGTTCATATAATATTTCTTAGAATTATATGTATATGAAAACATACATAACTTAACATATTATGTGCATTAATTAAAATCAAATAAGGGCCCAAATCAAAATAAAATAAGGGTCCAAATCAAAATAGAAGCCCAAGTCAAAATAAAAGCCCAAAAAAGAACAAAAAAAGGTAAGCATTAGATTCAAAGGAGGCCGATATTGCAGACCGCTGTTTTAGCGCTAAATTACCCACATATCTGTGAAATAGCACTAAATTGCGCCGCTATTATTGAAGCCGCAATTTCTACCGCGATTTTACTTATGACCGATAACCGCTATGGCGCCGCAATTAACAGCATAGGAAACAACATCAACAGTTAACAGATTCGACCCATTAAAAGGGTAGTTGTATCTCGTATGTACCTGTCTATAAGCAAAGCTCGGTGAGTGAGGTTCCTTGAGCACAAGGCCAACTAGCAACACGAGCGCAAATGGTATACTTAGCAACCCATAAACTCCCTTCAATGCAAAAAAGAAGGTTTTTAGCACTTAAGTTACCTAAGTTATATACTCCCTCCGTCCCATAAAAACTGCAACGTTTAACTTGATAGATATTAGGAACTCGTTTCAGAAAAAGAAATGTTGCAATTTTCATAGGATGGAAGGATCTAGAAGACGAAAAAGAAAGCGACCTTGGGACCAATTAGGTGAACAAAGACACCACTTAAAGAAAATCCGATTAGAGCTCCGATGGAAGAACTCAGAGCACATAAGCTCTGCATATCTGGAGCAAGAGAAGGATGAATACCGCTGTGCTGAGCCACGCACGCATCAACTGTCACATCGGCTATCGCAACTCCACCACTTCCGACTGTTAAACACACCAGTGCTAGTACGATATGCAGTTTTTCGTGGAATGACAAGAAAAACATAGATAGAATTCCTAGAATACCTGAAAATTTCGCAAACATTTTCGTTAATAAAGCAAACATTCTTACAGGAAGACTTCTGGTGACAAATAGTAGTACTTCACAAATTCAAAATTAACATGAATTTTTTTACATTTTTAGTGCCATCAAGATTCTAAATTGATCCCGTGTGTGGATCGACTAATCTCATGGGATCCTGAAGTTAACGATTGTGGCCCTAAGTGGTGCAAACCCAATTACCAGTTGAGCTACCCCAAAGGGTTAGCCCATGAAATTTTGCTGTCAAATGTCCATACTGCCCTTCAAGAATAACAAGAAAAAAAACTTGATCTTGTGAAACAAAATTATTGCCATCAAGCTAATTCTACCTTGGAAATGTACCACAAAAGACCTTTTGCTTTATTTGTGGATTAAGGGGTAATTTGTAGTCAGCAATATGAACTTTATGCTAGATATATCTAATTGGGGAGTCTTGATCTAATATTGCAAAACTAATCAATGGGGAATGAAAACATATACATATATTGATTTATATATATATAGTTACCAGCAAGAACGAAATAAGGTCTCCGGCGATACCCGAAAATGGGAACAACATCTGTAAGAAGACCCCAAATGGGTTTAATAATCCATGGAATGTTGGTGATTCCTTTATAAGCTTGTGCTTCAGATGGTTGGACTTTTTGCACATCTTTCATGTAGTATTCTGTGCCAACTCTAGCAAGAGCTCCACCAAATCCTTGATTTATGCCATAAATAGCAACAATCCCACCCACAAGACTCCAATGTGTTTCCTTTGATAGCATTCTGAACCAATCAATTGGAGCCCTAATATTACAATATCCCATCAAGATCCCTCTTTTTGGGCTTCCATTTTCATCCCTTTCTTCAACTACCTCTTCCCTGCTATGGGTTTCTTGAATTTTGCCTTCTTCCACCATCATTCATTCAACTTTCTCCCCAACTCAAATAAAGTAGTGGGTATTTCAAGATTTATTTCAAGATTTATTCTAAAGATGTGGACATCGATCAAAAGGTATTGAAACCTTTGAAGGAACCTCAAAAGTCAAAGTCAACGATTCCCCCATAAGTGGGTGGATCTTGGATCTGATTGGAGTTCTCTTATGGAGTTGTTTAAATCTGTGAAATGGGTTTTGGTGAGTGATTGCAATCTATCATCTTAACCCATTTGCCAGTGCAATAAATGTGTACTTACCTGCACAAAAAAAAATTCAAAATATCTGCTCAGATGGATGTAGATAAGCTGCGGCTTGTGAAAATTGCTGAAATCACATTATCTTGTTTAAGCATGAATGGCTCAGCTTCCCAGCTTTCATTTTTGTGGATAAATGGTGAAAGTTCCACGGAAATCTATGGCGAAATATTGAAATTATTGGTAAGTAGGTAAGAGATGTTATGCCATTGTTGACCAGAATCCTGGTTTTCTTGGAGGATTTCCAGTGGATGTTTTACTGCAAACAGGTTCTTTTTTACTTGCTGTTTTCCTTCAAAGGGGTAAAAATTTCAATGGTTGTTAGAGCATCTCCAATGGTATTTGAAGAAAGGTTGACGACCACTTGAAGAAGACTTGACTACAGGAGAGGAAAACTTGAAAATGATTTTAGGACATCCACAATCGTAAAGCTTTTAAAAAGACTTCGAAAAAATAAAAATATATAAAAAGTATGTTGGTCCTACCATCATATACTTTCTCTCTCTGGCCTCTCACATTCATTTTTTCAAAGGCTTGAGAAACATCAAGTCTTTGATAAGTAAAGTCATGTTTAAGTATTTGTCTCCAATGACAACTCTTCTTTAAGTCATTTTCAAGCTATCTTCAAATACCATTGGAGATGCTCTTACTCATCAAAGGCTTGATGTTCCTCAAGTCTTTGAAAAAATGAATGTGGGAGGCAAAAGAGAGAGAAAATATATATTGATTGGACCAACATATTTTTTATATATATATATTTTTTTATCAAGTCTTTGATAAAAGTTTTACTATTGTGGATGCCCTTATAGCGGATTCGTTTCCTATTTTTATTTATCAATAATTATAGAATTTTATTTGGTTATTTATCTAGAGTCTCAATCGTTGATAAGTCTTCTAAGACTATCCACATCCCTGCAATTTATTTACACTTTCAATTGTGTCACATCAGCTTTTGCAATTACCTTCCACACACATACAATTCACATACACTTTCAAAAGTGGTCCCCACTACAACATTTATTAATTACTTTATAAATTATTATATACATTCTATTTTTTAATTAATATAACACGATAAAATAATCCGTCAACTTTTAGACGAATAAAGATGTAATTTTATTTCTATCATTTTATTAATCGTGCGTATTAGATTATATTATATGTAATTTTAAAAATTAGATTATATGTAATTTTATCAGTATTGTATGGTTTATTATGTATAATAGTAATTTTAAGTAATTATAAAATTTGATGGTTAAAGTTAATTTAATTATATTGTAATTCATATAAAACACAACACATAGACATAAATAGAATATTTTTTAAATAAGAATAATTAATTTAATTAAAAATAAATTCATATTAATAATTTATTGTTTTCAATAGCTGTGTAATATATAATTTATAAAGGGAAATTAATTAAAATGCCACAAGTTTGACCAATACTTACCAAAATGCCACAAATCTCTCCTAGTTTGAAAAATGTCATTTTTTCCCGCGATGGGAGCCCGCGATCGCGGGCCCAAGGACCATTTTTGACACTTTTTGAAACTTGCAGGGACCATTTTTGAAAAATTTCATCCCGCGGTCGCGGGCTCCCATCGCGGGGGTTTTATTTTTGTGACTTTTCAATTGCAAGGGACCATTTTTAAAAAATTCCAGGGACCATTTTTGAAAAATTGAACCGCGGTCACGGTTGAAAAGTCCCGCGGCACATGTTTTTTATTGATTTTTAATTGTAATTTACACTTTCAACCCCTATACTTATTTACCTACTTTACTTTATACCTTTTACTTTTATAATTTTAATTTTACATTTAACACATATAATCGTTTATTAACTATAATACGTTAAAAAAATACGTTTTAATTTTAACAAGTTACGTTATTATAATCGTCTCTTCGATACGTTCGAAATGAGCCCAATCTTAAATTTTTTTGGATTTATATATTTTAATATATATCATATACACTACATAAAAAAATTATATTTAAAATTCATATCCTTATAGTTAATTATTTAATTTATGGTACATCTCTTATTTTTTTTTCAATTTTTTTTTACACTTCTATCGCATTAACATAATAATCATATATTAACTAATTCATTAAATCGTTTTAAATTATTATTATTTGAATGTGTTTATAAATATCGTGAATGGCAATAGGAGAAGATTTCACGAGAAGAATATGAAATGGGGTTTTAACAAGTTGGTATCACTGGACTCATTTAAGAATTGTGAAAATGGGTATTTGTCGAACGATGATTCATGTGTGTTTGGAACTGAAGTATTTGCAGTTACAGAGTATGCACAAATGGATCGATGTATGTCCATCACAAAGCTTCCGCCAATTTGTAATACTTACACTTGGACCATCGATAATAAAATAAATAAAACGTATTTTAACTATAAGAGTACCATAAATTAAATAATTAACTATAAGGGTATGAATTTTAATTACAAAAAATCTTTTTTATGTAGTGTATATGATATATATTAAAATATATAAATCCAAAAAAATTCAAGATTGGGCTCATTTCGAACGTATCGAAGAGACGATTATAATAGCGTAACTTGTTAAAATTAAAACGTATTTTTTAACGTATTATAGTTAATAAACGATTATATGTGTTAAATGTAAAATTAAAATTATGAAAGTAAAAGATATAAAGTAAAGTAAGTAAATAAGTATAGGGGTTGAAAGTGTAAATTACAATTAAAAATCAATAAAAAACATGTGCTGCGGGACTTTTCAACCGTGACCGCGGTTCAATTTTTCAAAAATGGTCCCTTGCAATTGAAAAGTCACAAAAATAAAACCCCCGCGATGGGAGCCCGCGACCGCGGGAGGGAATTTTTCAAAAATGGTCCTGCAAGTTTCAAAAAGTGTCAAAAATGGTCCATGGGCCCGCGATCACGGGCTCCCATCGCGGGAAAAAATGGCATTTTTGCAAACTGTGAGAGATTTGTGGCATTGTAACGTCCCAAAAATTACAAGGAATTTAAATTTTTTAAAAGTAGTACATTTAATTATAATCAACCAAAAGTTAACCAATCTCATTACAAAAAGAATAAACATCGTTATTCGAAACCGTCAACAAAGTTTAAGCAGGGGAAAAGTTTTATAATTAAAACCCCATTTACTAAAAATCAATTCAAACGATCTTCGCCTTGCGCCCGTGTGTACCGTCACGCCCGACTACTACTCGCACCTGAAATCATAAGAATTTGGGAAGGGGTAAGCACGAAGCTTAGTGAATTCAATCCTTACATAGGATCACAATTTGTAAAGCCCGTATCCCGGTATGTAATTTTCTTTCATTAATTCTTTTCTTTTAAGTTTGATTTATCGTGGTTTCAGTTAACGGGGTTAGTCGAGTTGGGTCTAATCGTTAAATTATCGGAAATTTTGGTTAGTTGCGAGAGGTTTGTAAGTTGAGGGGCTATATGTGTCAAAGGCCAAAACCCCCCTCATGGGTTTCGGCCCATGCAGAAAATGGCGAGACCCATATGGTTTGTAGGGTATTGGTGGCGTGTGAAATAAACCAAAGGAAACAAAAACTAAAACCCTTGAATTGTTGAAGTGGCGTGAGAAGAGAACCAAGAAACAAAACAAAAGAAATAGCCAAAACCTAATTCCTTTTCCCATTCTTCCTTAGTCGGCCGTCGAGAGAGGGGTTCGTGAGAGAGAGAGGAAGAGCGAGAAGGCGAGAGTGAGGAGGAGGAAAGCCGCCGGAGAACTGCCGCTGCCGATCACCTGTGCCGCCGCTGCTGCCGTCGGGAACTCGCCGGAGCCGAGGAAGAAGATCAAGAGGAGGGAGAAAGGTTGGGGTGTTAGGCCGCCGTGTTAAGGTACTCGTTCGATCCCTCCCCCGTTCTTTCTCTTATTTCTTTTTCCGGTGAAACAATCAGCGCCGCCGCCGCTGTGGCGGCTGGGTGTCGGGTGGTGGTGGTTGGGTGCGCTGTGTGTGTGTGCATGCGGTCAATCGATCGAGGGAGAGACCTGAGTTTCGAGAAGAGGGTGCGAGGTGGTGCGTTTGTGTGTGCGGAGTCCTCGCCGGAGGGCCACCGCCGACCACCACTGCCGGAGGTGGTAGTGGGTGGTGCGTGGCCGTGACCTGACCTTAATCATCGTAGAGCCCTTTAAACCGTGACTTAATCGTTTAAGCCGTTTCGAGCAAACCGTTGTTTTTATAGTCGTCCTTTTTATGTGAATAATTGTTCAGCCACTGTTTTTACGACGGCTATAACTTTTCCGTCGTAACTCCGTTTGAGCCGAAACGGGTGCCCATGGTTCAAGCTCGGGGTCGGGCACGTTTTCCGTATTTTAGCGGAAAACTGGTTCGGCCTCTAGCTAGGTGGAAAAGTGGTCGTAAGTTCAGTGATTCGTCATTTCATGTGAAAAATTCTGGAATTTGCCATTGTCTTGGGAAAACCATAACTTTTTGCTAGTAACTCGTATATGGGTGAGACTAGCGCCAAAAGTTCCCTTTTTGAGTCTATAAACTTTTCTGTGTTTTGTGCGAAGCCCAGTTCGGGACGTAGCATTGGTCAAAATGTCATTTTATACTGAAAGGTGCTGATTTTCGCTGTTCGGGGAACTGTTTTTGTAAAATCCATATTAAATGGTAGAAAAATCGTTAAGAGGCGTATAATATGTCCTTGGAACCCTAACTCATAGTACTTCCTGACCATGTAATAATATTGAGGATTTACTAGGTTTAAGGAGGTCGAAACAGGTCCCGAACAGACCTGTTTGGCGAGACCGGGAAGTAGTTTTAGTGACGGTTTAAGCGGGTGTTGTGTCGTAGGGTCCGGGTCTTGTATTGATACGTTTTAACGTGCGTTTAGGTGCTGGGAAGTGACCGTAATTGGGAAGCTTGAATTTGTATTGTTGAGCTAGGCGCGCATTCGAGGTGAGTTCTCTCACTATACTTAATATCGGTTGTTTTATCATTGCTGTAGCACGTGTGTGGTAGCTTTATGTGATTTTGCTGTGAACTAGATAGTGGGGGTCTAGTTGAGATTATAATGTCATGTTAACTCGGTGGGACCGAGGAATCCGGCGGGGCCGGGGATTTTATACGCGGGTGGCGTAGAGACTCGGTGGGACCGGGGATCCGACGGGGCCGGAGGTTTTATCATGTGGTCGGTGGGACCGACTTGTGCCTTTCAAGTGGGTGGGTGTGGATATACATGTTTATGATTTGTTCGTAGACCTGTATGATCGTTTATGTGTCACTATCTGTTATAGGGGTAGTGTGGAATAAGTGTGTTATCTATAGTGGTTGAATTCACTAAGCTTCGTGCTTACCCTTTCCCAATAAATCATTGTTTCAGGTGCGGGTAGCTCCAAGGTGTGACGGGTACACACTGGCGCGTGGAAAGAGCTGACTATTTTATGATCTTTTTTTTAAAAACAATTATTCCGCTGTTTATTGTTCGTAATAATTTCATTTAGTGGTTTGCAAATGAAACGATTGAATTATTAAATGCGTTTTTATTAATGAAGGGTTACTTTAAAAAGTTGAAATTTCTTGTAATTTTTGGGACGTTACAACTTGGTATCAGAGCACAGCTTGAGTGAATCAAACGCACCTCGGTGTGTTTGGTCTCAAGTTGCGGCTGGGAAGATTTTCAAATTCTTTATTAAACCTTTTTGGGAATAAAAGAAAAGGGTAAAAACCCATTCGAGGAACGGTGATCGAGGGCGCAGTGTGTACAGTCAGCCGGAGCCGAAGGGAAAGGTACAATGCTTAGTGTTCTATTGCTTTCTAGATCATAGAGTATGCATGCTAGATTGCCTGTTGTTGACACTATGCGGTATGTTGGACTGCTTGCTATTAGGAATTTTATGCTAATTATGATAGGTTACTAAGTGGATACCCTCTAGGTTGTATGCAGTAAGAGACTTATAGCCTTAGAATATTCGATTTAGTTCTATTGCGCAGCTCTTGTTTGAGTCCAACCGTTCTAGGATAGAATCTTGTATTCGAATGTCTATTTGTTTTGCACTGCATGTAATCGGGTATTCGCGAGGCCACTCTTTATGATTAGTGGGGATTCGGTAGTAGCAAGGGTAGTGGTTGGGATGGAATTCCTAGGGAGCTAGGAAGAGTGAGTATATATGCCGGTGCGGGCATATGTGTGCAGTTGCGGCGAGAAACTACTTGGACCCCTCGGGATGGGACTCGGAACGAGCGATGATAGCTGTGGAAGGTAGTAGTAGAGCTCCTACTACCGGAAGCACAGGATCAGTGCTCGAGTCGGGAAAGTCGCGAGGAATCCAAGGAGTTGAGCGTGAGTGTTGTTGGTGTGAGTTATTAGGTACTAATAACTCGTTGTATTTTCTTCTCTCTAGAATGGCCATCACAAGGAGGAACAACGATGTTGAACTGAATGCTAGTATTGAACTCACTATTGAGCAGATGCGTGAGTTGATCGCGGTTGAAGTAAAGCATGCTATTAGGGAGGCAATCCCCGAGATTATTACCGCCGTTCGTGATGAGGTAGTAATGATGTTGGAGACTGCTCGGGGACAAGGACTCGAGTTAGAGGGACATACTAAGAAGAGGAAAATGGTGCAGACCGTTGCATCAGAATCGGCGGTTCCAAAGAGAACGAGGTTCTCGGACTCGCTCTTGAACCAAAGGAGCGGTGGGTTTAAAACCAAGGATGGTAGCGGAAGGAGAAATGACAAATGCTTCCAGTGTGGCCAGGTGGGGCACTACGGTCGCGACTGCAGGGAACCACAAAGGGTCTGTTTTAACTGCAACCAGATGGGTCACGTGAAGGCCAGCTGCCCGAATCCGAGGGCTACTGATGGGGATGAGGCACAGGCCACGCTCAAAACGGTGACAGGTACGTTCTTAGTTAACTCGGTGCCCACCGTAGCAATGTTTGATAGCGGGGCTACCCATTATTTCGTGCCTCATACTTTTAGTGAGCGTTTGGGCCGTAGTATGGGACGGTTAGGCTGTCCACTTGTGCGTGAGGTTGCTGATGTAATGTTTGTTTTAAGTAGACCATTTCGGGTCAAGAGGGAGGATTGTGCTAGAATCATAGGCTTATAGAGCCGACTTTGATTTGAGGAAAAATCGCAGGGATTATTTGGCGTAATTTCCCAACTTGCCTAAGAGGTTTAAATTTCTGGATGACGTTAGTGGACCGGAGAGATTTGGAGGAGTAGGAGTCGAGACGTAGAATACCGACTAAGTCATGCACAAAGTTGATTTTGAAAATAAGATTGCATTAACAAATTCTTGTGTTTCAAATCATTTTATGGATGGTGTTTTGGAATTTTGAGAAATGTTCAGCACACACACAAGATTTTGAAATATGGTTTTGGAAGTGTATGAAATCGTTTTATCACGGGAGTGCAAACTTTGTTAGAATTTGTCTCATTTCGTTATTTTTTTCAACGGTTCTTCCGGGTAAGATGATATCCGTGTTTTGTGGTGTTTAAAATGTCGGGCAAGTGGCTACGGCTTGTGACTTTAACATTGGAACTCCTCCACATATGTTAGAGTTGAGGCGGAAAGTTACATTCCACGATGTCTGTATAAAGCTTTTCGAATGATTTCGTTAAATTAAGTTTTGTTTTACGGCGTGTTGAGTCGTGTGAGTTTAATTTCACGAGGTGCATATCTTATTTGTTTATGTGACCTTTTGGGGAAATCTTGGAAATCAATTTAAAGAACCCCACCTTTTGAGATTTTATGAGGTTTTAGTCGATATTTTCAAATGATGGAAACGGATTGGTTTTTATCCTTAAGTTTGAAACTTACACGAGACGGTTGTGTTTTGACAAAAATATATTTGTAAGTCGTTTCATCGTTTTGTATGACTAGCCGACGCGCGAAAAATTTGTCGGTAAACCCTGTGCCACGACATTTTATGTTTAAAAAGAGAAATTTTGGGGTCAAACGTCGTGGAACTGACTTTGAAATCATGTGCACACTTTTGTCGCACCCGGTGTAAGGTCGAGCGGTTACTTTAAATACATGTCATGAGTCAATTCATACTAGAACCGTGACGGTTCATTTTCAAAGAAATTATTTATTTCGCTTACGTTTTGTGAGTAAATTAAGCTGCAATGAGATGATTTTCAACATGATTTTCATATGTGGGACGAGCGTGTCCATTTTTGCGTAATTACCGACCTGGTAATAGTAGTTTTCTTGCTTACGGTCTTTTTGAAATGAAAAATCTTGACGTTGAGAATATTTTGTAAATGATTTTGTAAACCATTTGGGAAGTGCGTTTATAAGTGTTATGTGTCATTTTGAGAATTTTAAGGGTGTGAGTCCTTTTGGAAAACGCTTTTGTTTAACTCGTGTCGAGTTTGGGACTAATGTTATTTAAGAGTATTGTTTGCTTAAACTTTATTTAAACGCGTTTTTGACCGACTTATGGGTCTAGCAAGCGTGGAGCATTTTGCTCGGTTTTGACTTGGAGTTAGTCATGGGCTAATTGCCCGGTTTTAATGACTCGAGGGGGAGTCTTGTTGATGAATTGTTTTGTCGCACCGTTTGGCATTCATTGCACGTCGAGTATTTACACGTTTGGATGAGGGAGACAATCCGAGATAGGCACTTGTGGGTAGGATGTTTTACTTTGGATCCTTAGGCACGTTAGTCAGTCGCTGGTAGTGGTCGGTTGGGTATCTCGGGTTGAGGCCCCGGTGTTCAAGTGTTATAGCCTAGGCTTTCTAGTAGGTGCTAGGAGGCTATAGTTGTGGGCACTTACCTGGGAGGTAATTCCGATGTGAGGGGCCCTGAGGCGTTACCTGAGAGGTAGGCGTCAGGGTGTATCCTCGGTTCAGATAAATTAGCTTTGTAGAGCGAGTGTGTGGGATACGTCGACGGTGGGAGGTTGGGTATTCCACGCGTGTTGGTAATGTAGGCCGGGTAGTATCGGTTAAGGGAATGACCTACGTGTGTGTTAGTTGACTTGATTGTGGGGGATATCTAATTGTGTTAGTGTCTAGGATAATACCACGCTTATGTGATTTATTATAATCGGTTAGACCGATGTTCGGCGGGTGGCCGATGTTTGTTATCGTAATCGGTTGGACCGATGTTCGGCGGGTGGCCGATGTTTGTTATCGTAATCGGTTGGACCGATGTTCGGCGGGTGGCCGATGTTTGTTATTGTAATCGGTTGGACCGATGTTCGGCGGGTGGCCGATGTTTGTTATTGTAATCGGTTGGATAGATGTTCGGCAGGGGGTCGATGTTTTGTTAATATAAGTTATTGAAAATCTTTGGAGTCTATTAGAATTTGTGGAAGTTAATCGACAGTTAAGGGTAGGAATGATCGTAGCCGAGTATCCTGTAGGGTATACTGTGAGCAGCTTTAGAAGGGTTAGAGTTTGAAATTGACTCGGGGTGTATGGAATATCTAAGGTTGGGGGACAACCGAAGTCGCTTGGCTAGGAATGATTTCAATTAGTTAAGTGTTCTATCGATCATAATCCCAGTGTCCTAGAAGCAGTGCGTTAGTTAGAAAAGTATTCGAGAAGTTTTAGAAGGGATTTCAAGTGGACTTAGGAACCTGAGGTTGAGATGAGGGAGAACTATCCGGAGCTATTCGTAGGCAGAGACTTCGAGGACGAAGTCTAATCCAAGTGGGGGAGAGTTGTAAAGCTCGTATCCCGGTATGTAATTTTCTTTCATTAATTCTTTTCTTTTAAGTTTGATTTATCGTGGTTTCCGTTAACGGGGTTAGTCGAGTTGGGTCTAATCGTTAAATTATCGGAAATTTTGGTTAGTTGCGAGAGGTTTGTAAGTTGAGGGGCTATATGTGTCAAAGGCCAAAACCCCCCTCATGGGTTTCGGCCCATGCAGAAAATGGCGAGACCCATATGGTTTGTAGGGTATTGGTGGCGTGTGAAATAAACCAAAGGAAACAAAAACTAAAACCCTTGAATTGTTGAAGTGGCGTGAGAAGAGAACCAAGAAACAAAACAAAAGAAATAGCCAAAACCTAATTCCTTTTCCCATTCTTCCTTAGTCGGCCGTCGAGAGAGGGGTTCGTGAGAGAGAGAGGAAGAGCGAGAAGGCGAGAGTGAGGAGAAGGAAAGCCGCCGGAGAACTGCCGATGCCGATCACCTGTGCCGCCGCTGCTGCCGTCGGGAACTCGCCGGAGCCGAGGAAGAAGATCAAGAGGAGGGAGAAAGGTTGGGGTGTTAGGCCGCCGTGTTAAGGTACTCGTTCGATCCCTCCCCCGTTCTTTCTCTTATTTCTTTTTCCGGTGAAACAATCAGCGCCGCCGCCGCTGTGGCGGCTGGGTGTCGGGTGGTGGTGGTTGGGTGCGCTGTGTGTGTGTGCATGCGGTCAATCGATCGAGGGAGAGACCTGAGTTTCGAGAAGAGGGTGCGAGGTGGTGCGTTTGTGTGTGCGGAGTCCTCGCCGGAGGGCCACCGCCGACCACCACTGCCGGAGGTGGTAGTGGGTGGTGCGTGGCCGTGACCTGACCTTAATCATCGTAGAGCCCTTTAAACCGTGACTTAATCGTTTAAGCCGTTTCGAGCAAACCGTTGTTTTTATAGTCGTCCTTTTTATGTGAATAATCGTTCAGCCACTGTTTTTACGACGGCTATAACTTTTCCGTCGTAACTCCGTTTGAGCCGAAACGGGTGCCCATGGTTCAAGCTCGGGGTCGGGCACGTTTTCCGTGTTTTAGCGGAAAACTGGTTCGGCCTCTAGCTAGGTGGAAAAGTGGTCGTAAGTTCAGTGATTCGTCATTTCATGTGAAAAATTCTGGAATCTGCCATTGTCTTGGGAAAACCATAACTTTTTGCTAGTAACTCGTATATGGGTGAGACCAGCGCCAAAAGTTCCCTTTTTGAGTCTATAAACTTTTCTGTGTTTTGTGCGAAGCCCAGTTCGGGACGTAGCATTGGTCAAAATGTCATTTTATACTGAAAGGTGCTGATTTTCGCTGTTCGGGGAACTGTTTTTGTAAAATCCATATTAAATGGTAGAAAAATCGTTAAGAGGCGTATAATATGTCCTTGGAACCCTAACTCATAGTACTTCCTGACCATGTAATAATATTGAGGATTTACTGGGTTTAAGGAGGTCGAAACAGGTCCCGAACAGACCTGTTTGGCGAGACCGGGAAGTAGTTTTAGTGACGGTTTAAGCGGGTGTCGTGTCGTAGGGTCCGGGTCTTGTATTGATACGTTTTAACGTGCGTTTAGGTGCTGGGAAGTGACCGTAATTGGGAAGCTTGAATTTATATTGTTGAGCTAGGCGCGCATTCGAGGTGAGTTCTCTCACTATACTTAATATCGGTTGTTTTATCATTGCTGTAGCACGTGTGTGGTAGCTTTATGTGATTTTGCTGTGAACTAGATAGTGGGGGTCTAGTTGAGATTATAATGTCATGTTAACTCGGTGGGACCGAGGAATCCGGCGGGGCCGGGGATTTTATACGCGGGTGGCGTAGAGACTCGGTGGGACCGGGGATCCGGCGGGGCCGGAGGTTTTATCATGTGGTCGGTGGGACCGACTTGTGCCTTTCAGGTGGGTGGGTGTGGATATACATGTTTATGATTTGTTCGTAGACCTGTATGATCGTTTATGTGTCACTATCTGTTATAGGGGTAGTATGGAATAACTGTGTTATCTATAGTGGTTGAATTCACTAAGCTTCGTGCTTACCCTTTCCCAATAAATCATTGTTTCAGGTGCGGGTAGCTCCAAGGCGTGACGGGTACACACTGGCGCGTGGAAAGAGCTGACTATTTTATGATCTTTTTTTTAAAAACAATTATTCCGCTGTTTATTGTTCGTAATAATTTCATTTAGTGGTTTGCAAAATGAAACGATTGAATTATTAAATGCGTTTTTATTAATGAAGGGTTACTTTAAAAAGTTAAAATTCCTTGTAATTTTTGGGACGTTACACACTTATATCGGCATCACCCTTAGCATACCAGCACATAAATTTCTTGGGACATCCGTCAAGAAAACATATCACCATTAATAATAAACATTATGCTCCTTGGAACCACCATCAAGAAGACATAATCACAATATGTTATACTAAAACACACACTCCTTGGAACCACCATCAAGAAGACATAATCACAATATGTTATACCAAAACACACACTCCTTGGAACCACCATCAAGAAGCCATAATCACAATATGTTATACTAAAACACACACTCCTTGGAACCACCATCAAGAAGCGGCCTCAGGCTTCTTGGAACAACCCTCAAGAAGATATAATCACAACTCATCATTTAAACGCACATACCTCTTGGAACATCCATCAAGAAGTACATCAAACACAGTCCAATATATACACTCAAATACATATATATATATATATTCCATACCACAACAATATCAACAAACAATCATGATCATCACATACGAACCATAGCAACACAAATATAATCCACATCCTATATAGTGAGAGAACTCACCTCGAACGCAAAGCTTATGACCTTAACCGCAACACGAACCGGCCAACACCCGATCACATTTTTCCACCTAAATAAACGTTAACAATTATCAAAATGACGCCCCCAAGCCAAGGCCACGACTACTAGCTTTAAAACGCATATTTCCCAGTTTTTACTCTCAACACGCAGGTTTGTTCGGGGCCTGTTTAACCCCTTAAAAACTGATTAAACCAGAAATATTTTTCCATAAACACAAAGTCCCATGTCTTAGGGTTCCAGGGACATATCGCACGCGCTCTAACAATTTTTCTACAATTTATTATGGATTTTACAAAACCGGTTAACTGCACAGCAAAAAACAGCACCTTTCATTACAAAACAGCAGTTTGACACTAGCTACGGTCCGAACTGGTTTTTCCGCAAAACATAAGAAACTTACTAGACTCAGAATGGGAACTTTTGGCACTGGTTTCATCCCAATCCGACATTCCTAGCAGAAGTTATACTCGATACAAAAACAGGGACAGAAACTGCAGTTTCACATAAAATGATAACACGGTCCTTCGATATGCGATTAACGGTTTTACGACTAGGATTAGCGGTTTAGGGTTACGGCCAGAGGTGGTTTTAGGGTTTAGGCCGCGGCACCACCCACTGCCACTTCCGGCAGTGGGGACACGGCGGCGGCGGCGGCGTTTTCCGGCGGCACTCACACACACGCACACACACACACCACCCCACACCACCGTCCCTCTCTCTTGGCTGCCCAAATGCGCACACACACGTACACGCATGACCACGACCGCCCACACACGACCACCACAGAGGCGGCGTATGGCGGTGGTTGCTTCGCCGGAAAAGAAAAGAAAAAGGGAAAGGAAACGAGGACTTACCTTGCGACAAAAGCGACGACGTTTCTCTAGTCCTCTCTCACTCTCGCTCTCCTTCCTCGACTCCGGCGTAACTCCGGCGGCACCAGCAGTGCCGGCAGTAGCAGCGGTGGTCGGTGGTTTTTTCTCTCTACTCTCGCCGGCGACGAACTCTCTCTCTCTCTCGGTTCTTCTTTCCGGCCGATGACAACAAGAACCACACAACAAACAAAATGGAGCCGTAGGGTTTTGTGGTTTCTTTCTTTTTTTTTTGTTGCTCACGGCACCAACACACCCCAACAATGACATGGGTCTCGACATTTTACTGCATGGGCCGAACCCATGAGGGTTTTTTGGCCTTTGACACAATTAGCCCCTCAACTTACAACCCTCTCGCAACTAATCAAAATTTTCCGACACCTTAATGATTAGACCCAACTCGACTAACCCCGTTAACGGAAACCACAATAAATCAAACTTAAAAGAAAAGAATTAATGAAAGAAAATACATACCGGGATACGGGCTTTACAACTCTCCCCCACTTGGATTAGGCTTCGTCCTCGAAGTCTAGACCGGCGAATAACTCGGGATAGTTTTCGCGCATCTCCGCTTCGGGCTCCCACGTCCACTCTGAACCCTTCTGGTGCTGCCACTGAACCTTCACCAATCCAATGACCTTGTTGCGCAGGTTCTTCGTCTTTCTCTCAACAATAGCTATTGGCTTCTCCACGTAGTTGAGTCTTTCGTCAATCTGAATGTCCTCGAGAGGAATCACGGCAGACTCGTCTACTACACACTTCCGTAGTTGAGAAACGTGGAAGGTGTTGTGGATTAAACCCAACTCATTATACAAACACATATACTTCTTGGAACAACAATCAAGAAAATATATCACCATTAACAATAAACCTTATACTTCTTGGAACGACCATCAAGAAGATATAATCGTAACTCATTATATAAACACATATACTTCTTGGAACAACCATCAAGAAAATATACCACCATTTGAATCATCTCAGTCGTCCTTAGTACGATGTCGGTGCTCCCCAACACCCGCTGACCAACCTCGCCCCAAAAAACGGGCGTCCTGCATTTCCTACCATACAACAACTCGTACGGCGGCATGCCAATACTAGAGTGATAGCTGTTGTTGTAGGAAAACTCCGCCAGAGGAAGGTACTGATCCCAGCTACCTCCAAAATCGATAACACAGGCTCGAAGCATATCTTCGAGGGTCTGAATAGTCCGCTCACTCTGCCCGTCCGTCTGCGGATGAAAAGTCGTGCTAAAGTGTAGCCGTGTACCCATCTCCGACTGAAACTTCTCCCAAAACCGGGAGGTAAAACGAGTATCCCTGTCGGAGACAATCGAAACTAGCACCCCGTGCCTGGCCACAATCTCTCGCACAAACACCTCTGCAAGCTTCTCCGCCGATGAACTCTCCCTGATGGCCAAGAAATGAGCGCTCTTAGTCAGACGATCCACAACTACCCAGATAGTATCATCCCCCCGCTGAGTTTTGGGAAGCTTCGTGATGAAATCCATCGTAATCTGCTCCCACTTCCACACCGGAATCTCCAACGGCTGTAACTTCCCATGCGGCCGTTGATGCTCTGCTTTGACCTTTCGACAGGTCAAACACACTTCAACACATTTGGCGACATCCCTCTTCATGTCGGGCCACCAATAATCTTCTCGTAGGTCTCTGTACATCTTAGTAGCTCCCGGATGAGTTGAAAACTTGGACTTGTGCGCCTCGTCCAACAGTATATGTCGGTCCCCACCAGTGAAGGGAACCCAGACTCTACCGTACCGAGTCACTAAGCCTCGACTATCACGGACAAAATTCAGGATTTCTCCCGAAACTCTCTCGCGTTTGGCATTCTCTTCCAGAATTGCCACTTCCTGGGCGCTACCTATTAATTCAAGAAGAGGTGCTACAACTGTCAATCGCTGACACAAACCCCTCAGTGGTTCGCCAACCGGATGTCTACTAAGTGCGTCGGCGACCACATTTGCTTTACTGGGGTGGTAAAGTATCTCACAATCATAATCCTTGACCACATCGAGCCACCTTCTCTGACGCATATTCAGATTTTGCCGGTCCATCAGGTATTTGAGGCTCTTATGGTCAGTGTAGACCGTACACTTAACGCCATATAAAATAATGCCTCCAGATCTTTAAGGCAAACACCACTGCTCCCAACTCTAGGTCGTGAGTCGGGTAGTTCGCCTCATGAGGCTTCAGCTGCCTCGAAGCGTAAGCTATGACCTTGCCGCGTTGCATAAGCACGGCACCCAGACCTTGGTGTGAAGCGTCACAGTACACCACCAAGTCTTCCATGCCCTCGGGCAAGGTTAACACCGGAGCCTCGCATAATCGTCTGCGTAGCTCCTCAAAAGCCCTCTGCTGCTCTTCTCCCCAGCTAAAAGCAGCAGACTTCTTCGTCAAACGGGTCATGGGCAACGCGATCTTGGAGAAATCTTGGATGAATCTCCGATAATACCCTGCCAACCCTAGAAAACTTCGTACTTCGGTGGGAGTCTTCGGCACTTCCCACCGCATCACCGCTGAAATCTTGGCCGGATTGACCATAATATCGTTCTGATTCACGACATGTCCTAGGAATTGGACCTCTCGTAACCAGAATTCGCACCTGGAGAACTTAGCATAAAGCTTTTCTCGCCTCAGAACCTCTAAAACTTCCCGCAAATGCATCTCGTGCTCTTCTTTCGTCTTCGAATACACGAGAATATCGTCGATGAACACAATCACCGATCGATCCAACATTGGGCTACATACCATGTTCATGAGATCCATGAACGCTGTTGGTGCATTGGTGAGCCCGAAAGGCATCACCACAAACTCATAATGGCCATATCGTGTGCGAAAAGCCGTTTTCTCTGTATCTTCACCCCTCCCCCGCATCTGGTGATACCCCGACCTCAAATCAATCTTAGAGAACCACGAGGCTCCCTGAAGCTGGTCGAACAAGTCGTCAATCCTGGGCAGAGGATAACGATTCTTGACCGTAAGCTTATTCAACTCACGGTAGTCTATACACATTCGCTGGGACCCGTCCTTCTTCTTCACAAACAGAATCGGGGCTCCCCATGGTGAACAACTCGGTCTGATGAACTCCTTTTCAAGAAGCTCCTGCAATTGAGTGTACAACTCCTTCATCTCCGGTGGAGCAAGGCGGTAAGGTGCCTTGGCTACCGGAGCAGCACCTGGAACCAAATCGATACGAAACTCTACCTGTCGCTCGGGAGGTACCCCCGGTAGATCATCGGGAAATACATCAGCAAACTCCCGTACAACTGGCACGTTCTCCGCAGTCTTTGTCTCTTCCTCAACGCGCGTATCTATCACATACGCTAGAAATCCCTGCCCACTATGCTGAAGGTATCTCCGAGCTCTCGCAGCTGAACATATCGCCGAAGTCCGTCTAGTCGAGTCTCCCTGAACTAACAGTTCTCCCCCACTTGGGGTTCGAACCCGCACTTGTCTGTGACGAAAAACAATCTCCGCATCGAACGTATCCATCCAATCCATGCCCACGATCACACACAGCTCACGCATCGCAATCGGAAACAAATTGATGGGAAATCTCACGCCCGAGATTTCCAACATGCATCCCCGATACACATCCATGACCGTCAAGGTCCTACTATCCACCACCTCAACCACAAGAGGACACGCTAACCTTCCTACTACCCGGCCCAAACTCTCGCTAAACGCGCGAGACACAAACGAATGAGTAGCCCCGCTATCCAACCTCACAACTACAGGCACCGAGTTAACTAGGAAGGTACCTAACATACAATTTTACCAAAACATTTACTTCTTGGAACAACCATCAAGAAATAGCCTTATACTTCTTGGAACAACCATCAAGAAGTAGCCTTATACTTCTTGGAACGACCATCAAGAAGGTATAATCGCAACTCGTTATTATACTTCTTGGAACGACCATCAAGAAAATATAATCGCAACTTACACTCTCGGCTGACATGACCGGGTTGCCCACACTTGAAACACCTATCAGTCCTCTGACTACCAGTATCCCTGGGCTTAAACCCACTGCTCCTCGAACTCGCGCGCGAATCGGTGAACTTCGACTTCTTTGGCACCGCAGAAATTGGCGTCACCGCCTGTGCCGCCTTCCTCTTCTTTGCTTGAGTCTCCAACTCGAGTTCCCTCCTTCGGGCCGCATCCATCATCGCAGATAAGGAAGCATACTGCGTCGTGCTCACAAATTCCCTAATCTCGGTACGCAACATGTCCTTGTACCGAGACATCTTCATATCCTCCGAGGCGGCATACTGAGGGCAAAACAATGCCATCTCGGTGAATTTACAGTTCATTTCTTTCACCGTCTCTGTAGTTTGTGTGAGCTCCAGGAACTCCTTAGCAATCCTATCCATCTCCACTGGAGGCACGTACTCTGCACGAACACGTTCGACGAACTTCTCCTAGGTCAATGTAGTGCGCTCAGCAAGCGTCAAAGCAGTTAGCACACCAGCCTTCGCTCTATCACGTAACAGATTCACCACGAAGCGAACCCTCAAGTTCTCAGGATAATAAATCCTGCTATCTATGCTCACGCTCAACCCCTCAGCTTCCCCGTGACTTTCCCCGACTCGAGCACGGATCCTGTGCTTCAGATAGTAGGAGCTCTACTACTACCTTCCACACCTATCCTTACTCGTTTCGAGTCCCGTCCCGAAGTGCCCAAGTAGTAGCTCGCCCAAACAAAACCATACAAGTACACACTCTTCCTAGCTCCCTAGGAATAATAATAACACCCCACTACCCTTGCTAAGGCAGAACCCCCCACTAACTCTGACGAGTCGCCTCGTAAACACACAGTCGTATACAGTGGAAACCAGATAGACATTCGAATATAAGATTCTATCCTACAACGGTTGGACTCAAACAAGAGCTGCGCAATAGAACTAAATCCAACATTCTAAGGCTATTCGGTTCCTACCGCATACAACCTATAGTGCATTCGCTTAACAACCTATCATAGCTAGCATGAGTTCCTATTAGCAAGTAACAACCATACAGTACAGTGTAAACCACATAAGCAATCTAACATGCATACTCTACGATCTAGAAAGCAATAAATACACTAAGTACCGTACCTTCCCACGTAGCGTCGGCTGACTGTACACACTGCGCATCCGTTCACCGTTTCCCAAATGGGTTTTCCTTTTTCCTTTATTCTCAAAGATTTTAGTAAAAGTTTAAAACATCATAGCCGCAACTTGAGACCAAACACACCGAGATGTGTTTGATTCGCTCAAGTTGTGCTCTAATACCAAGTTGTAACGTCCCAAAAATTACAAGGAATTTTAATTTTTTTAAAGTAGTACATTTAATTATAATCAACCAAAAGTTAACCAATCTCATTACAAAAAGAATAAACATCGTTATTCGAAACCGTCAACAAAGTTTAAGCAGGGGAAAAGTTTTATAATTAAACCCCCATTTACTAAAAATCAATTCAAACGATCTTCGCCTTGCGCCCGTGTGTACCGTCACGCCCGACTGCTACTCGCACCTGAAATCATAAGAATTTTGGAAGGGGTAAGCACGAAGCTTAGTGAATTCAATCCTTACATAGGATCGCAATTATATCGGCATTACCCTTAGCATACCAGCACATAAATTTCTTGGGACATCCGTCAAGAAAACATATCACCATTAATAAAAAACATTATGCTCCTTGGAACCACCATCAAGAAGACATAATCACAATATGTTATACTAAAACACAAACTCCTTGGAACCACCATCAAGAAGACATAATCACAATATGTTATACCAAAACACACACTCCTTGGAACCACCATCAAGAAGCCATAATCACAATATGTTATACTAAAACACACACTCCTTGGAACCACCATCAAGAAGCGGCCTCAGGCTTCTTGGAACAACCCTCAAGAAGATATAATCACAACTCATCATTTAAACGCACATACCTCTTGGAACATCCATCAAGAAGTACATCAAACACAGTCCAATATATACACTCAAATACATATATATATATATATTCCATACCACAACAATATCAACAAACAATCATGATCATCACATACGAACCATAGCAACACAAATATAATCCCCATCCTATATAGTGAGAGAACTCACCTCGAACGCAAAGCTTATGACCTTAACCGCAACACGAACCGGCCAACACCCGATCACATTTTTCCACCTAAATAAACGTTAACAATTATCAAAATGACGCCCCCAAGCCAAGGCCACGACTACTAGCTTTAAAACGCATATTCCCCAGTTTTTACTCTCAACACGCAGGTCTGTTCGGGACCTGTTTAACCCCTTAAAAACTGATTAAACCAGAAATATTTTTCCATAAACACAAAGTCCCATGTCTTAGGGTTCCAGGGACATATCGCACGCGCTCTAACAATTTTTCTACAATTTATTATGGATTTTACAAAACCGGTTAACTGCACAGCAAAAAACAGCACCTTTCATTACAAAACAGCAGTTTGACACTAGCTACGGTCCGAACTGGTTTTTCCGCAAAACATAAGAAACTTACTAGACTCAGAATGGGAACTTTTGGCACTGGTTTCATCCCAATCCGACATTCCTAGCAGAAGTTATACTCGATACAAAAACAGGGACAGAAACTGCAGTTTCACATAAAATGATAACACGGTCCTTCGATATGCGATTAACGGTTTTACGACTAGGATTAGCGGTTTAGGGTTACGGCCAGAGGTGGTTTTAGGGTTTAGGCCGCGGCACCACCCACTGCCACTTCCGGCAGTGGGGACACGGCGGCGGCGGCGGCGTTTTCCGGCGGCACTCACACACACGCACACACACACACCACCCCACACCACCGTCCCTCTCTCTTGGCTGCCCAAACGCGCACACACACGTACACTCATGACCACGACCGCCCACACACGACCACCACAGAGGCGGCGTACGGCGGTGGTTGCTTCGCCGGAAAAGAAAAGAAAAAGGGAAAGGAAACGAGGACTTACCTTGCGACAAAAGCGACGACGTTTCTCTAGTCCTCTCTCACTCTCGCTCTCCTTCCTCGACTCCGGCGTAACTCCGGCGGCAGCAGCAGTGCCGGCAGTAGCAGCGGTGGTCGGTGGTTCTTTCTCTCTACTCCCGCCGGCGACGAACTCTCTCTCTCTCTCGGTTCTTCTTTCCGGCCGATGACAACAAGAACCACACAACAAACAAAATGGAGCCGTAGGGTTTTGTGGTTTTTTTTTTGTTGCTCACGGCACCAACACACCCCAACAATGACATGGGTCTCGACATTTTACTGCATGGGCCGAACCCATGAGGGGTTTTTGGCCTTTGACACAATTAGCCCCTCAACTTACAACCCTCTCGCAACTAATCAAAATTTTCCGACACCTTAACGATTAGACCCAACTCGACTAACCCCGTTAACGGAAACCACAATAAATCAAACTTAAAAGAAAAGAATTAATGAAAGAAAATACATATCGGGATACGGGCTTTACAGGCATTTTGGTAAGTGTTGGTCAAACTTGTGGCATTTTAATTAATTTCCCATTTATTAAATAGTATTATTTAATTTATTTAAATAAATAGAAATTGAGTAGATGAGGATGAGGTGGCATTGCAATGACAATTGCAACACTTGCAATTGCTTTATGACATGACATCAACACCATTTGCAATTCTATTTGAAAGTCCTGTGTGGGTGGTCTAATTCATACAAGTTATGAAATTAGTCAATTTTAAATTATTTATAAAGATAATAAAAATTCTTTTATTATTAATAAGATAATTATAAGAAATGATTAGAAACTATTAATTATAATCGACAATTTAAATTAGTTAGATAATTGAGATACTTATATGAAATACATATACATTCCGTTAACCTCAAAGTTTATGTTAACTTTGTTAATCCTTTTTCAACTAATAAGAAAACATTTTATAATGTAGTGTCAATGTATGGCCAATTATTAAATATGGGTATGAATGGAAATTCCATTTTTTTGTAACGTTTAATTATTGAGGAGTTACAAATATCATCTCTTCCTTGATTCTAGCCCTAATTAAGTTTAAATGAAAAAAAAAACATTGTAAGATTTTAGTATGAAATTAGTTTATGAAAATATTATCATCAACATAGACAGTCACATTATGAATCACAATGGTTTTAACGATAAGGAGATAGTCAACGTAGATGTTTATTCAACAATGAATGATGAAGATGATGAAATGCAGCTCGATCATTGTGAAGATTATACGAACAATAATACGGGGACGGATAAACGTAGAGTTGGAAATATTGAATCCAAACAAAACGATTGTATGGGTAAGTTTTTTTAATGTGTTATAATGATTTATTTTCGTAGTTAGGTTCATGTAAATAATAAAAATAAATTTATCAGGTCTTCATGTAATCTGGTCGTGTGGGTTTATAGTTCATGTAAACAAATTTAACAGATCTTCATGTAATCTGGTTGTATAGGTTAATAGTTCATGTGAGTTCATTTGTTACATGAATGCTAACCAAAAGGACTATCGTGATTATGAACATGTGTTGAACATTTATGAACAATTTGATTATGAACATGTGTTGAACAAATTTATCAGATCTTCATCTAATCTGGTCGTATAAATTATAGCTCATGTGTGTTCATGCGTGGGTTTATAGTTCACGTATAAGATCAATGGTGTTTAAGAAAGGGTGATGTTCATTTCATTAAATGAACACAAATACCCCTTTCCGTAAATATCGTAACATATGTTCATTTCATTAAATATTACACATGACCCAATTTATAATTAATGTGTTGATTACTTTTGATCTCATCCGTCAGTTTTAACATCAATGACTAAGATTTTGGTTAACAAAGTTAGCATGAAATATAGGGTTGACAAATGAACTCAGCCCTACACATATAAACCAGGTTCATATTAAACATCAAAAGGGTGCATATATGCTCATCTTACATATATTGTATCAAAACCAGTTTCATATATGAATTCAAAAACATATTTCATATATTCATATACAACCCATTAGGATATACGAACAAAAAAATGCATAAATCTGTCAAAATCTTCACATGGCATAAAAACTTATTGTCGATAATCTCATATTGTGAAAAACAAAGTTGCTTTTGAATAATAAAAATGGCAAATTTGGATTATGAAACACGGTTTTGGAAGTGCCATGAAACAAGGGTGGTTTTCTTTTATATTAATTAGTCTTTTCTATCAATTGACGTTTTTACCCATGTGCATATATGAATATCGCATACTCAAATGTGTTCACCATTTAAATATTAAAACAAAATTGTTTTAATCTAAGTCATTGATTTTCAAGATGAATGGTCCTGATTGGTTAACAAGGTTAACACTAAAACCTAGGTTAACAAAATAAGGGGACCCTATATGTGTATATATGCAATTGAATGTTGATGATTATATGTGTAAGATGTGTAAGATGGAACTGGTTTATATGTGCATATATGCACTTTTCTTATGTGCATATATGAAATTGTAATTTGTTGACCTCATGTGTAAGATGTGTATATATGACTTTTTTTTTATGTGTAAGATGAACCTGGTTTATATGTGCATATATGCACTTTTGTTAATGTGCATATATGAAATCAAAACATCATCTTCACGAACTGTGCCAAAACAAACCTAAATCAAACATCATCTTCAGGAAACTGTATACGGCCAAACCAAACAAATTGTGATTTAAAAAACAAAATGGTACCATTGACAAACTTAGCGTTCAAAATTTCTCCAACATTACTACTGTACTACATGATGGTTGGTTACAAACATCTACAAACTCGAAAGACAAATCTTCAAGACCATGGGACTCACATCACATCGGCACTCATCTGGGTATGGACATCAACATTCATCTGCGTTCTATCCTTCACCGCGTTTTGTTCTTCAATCGATTGAGAATAAGCATTATTATCGTCAACGGTTGATGGAAAAAAAATGAAGAACCATGTTCATCGCCATTAGAGTCCATGATCATTAACATGAAAAAAAACGTGACTAAGATGCTATGAATTAGAAAGAAGATGAAGATTATGCTATGAATTAGGAAGAAGCTGAAGATGATTAATCTTTTAAAGAAAATAAAAATATAACTTTCATGTTTATCAATGAGTTAATATATGAATGTAAATATTTATTAAATAATTTTAACACTTAAATTTCCTAAACTGCCCTTAATTAATACACCATGTGATTACCAAAATAAACAAAAATACTAAAATCCTATTGGTCTATATGGGTTAACAAGGTTAACACACACACACATATATATATATATATATATAAAACAAAAATGTTATTAAAGAAACCTTCAAAGTATTATAAATTATACTTTGTCTTATGAATGAAATATTTATATAAGATTAAGGGGTTGTTTGGTTGGTTTTTCATTAAGTCATGTGTGGATATAGATGTCTGTCTGGATTTTATCTGTCTGTATAGATTATGATATCTTGATGTTTGTTTGTTATGCTGAACAAACGGTCTGAATGTCAAGATTGACTATTTTACCCTTCTGGTTATTTCTTGTTTTATTGATCTCTTGACAACATTGCAAGCAAAACAAAACCCAAGATGAATGAATTGATCTCCAAAATTATGAACAAACCATCTGCACAAACCATCAGAAAATTGATAATTTTTTTTATGAACAAACCATCTGCGCAAACCATCAGAAAATTATGAACAAACCATCTGCACATTGATAATGTTTTTTAAGAACATCAATAAAATTGAATCCTCAAAACAAACCATCTGCACAAACCATCAGAAAATTTCAAACCCAAATCCTCATAATCCCTAAAATCAGCAACTTGCAAGAATTGAGAAATTACTGTTGACCCTCATCGAAAGCAGGAGGAGGGACTTCGTCGTTGAAGTGAGCAACCAGGGTATCAAAGCAATACACTACCATTTCCTTATTTGCAGACACCATTTATATTCTCTCTTTTTTTCTTTGATTTTTTGTTGATGGTTCTATCTAAAAATGTGATGATCAACAGATATAGGGGAATTTATAAGATATGAGACCACCGATTCCGATTACGAAATTTAATCAACGTGAAATAATAATATAAAAAAATAAGTGGGGATGATGAAATTAGGGTTACGTGTAGACAACAATCTGAAGCAGGAGTTAGGTTTCGATCGAGAGAGATCGGAGAAGCAGGGAGTTACGTTTCAATCTTGAAGCAAGGAGCTAGGTTTCGATCGAGAGAGATGGGAGAAGAAGATCGAGAGAGATGGGATAAGCAGAGTTATTTCTCTCATGTATTTTACAGGGGTAGGGATGGAAATGTGATGTCTGAGTCCATAAGGGTTCCCTCTAAAATCTTATTCGGTAAGTTCTCTTCTAAATCATTAAGCCACTACCAAACACCCGTGTATGGCTAACTGAATAAGCCATACAGGCCATTAAGCTCATTAAGCCAAAAACAAACAGGCCTAAGAGTTGTCACAATTTTGATGTTTGTTTTTTCATTTTCTTAAAATAGAGAAATGTGAGGGAATTTTTGAATATGGTGCTTATATATATATATATATATATATATATATAGGGTCATTCAAGGAAGAACTAGTTATTTTGTGGTAACTGTAAGAACCAATGTGAGCCACATAATAAGCTATAAATTAGAAAATTATTAATTTTGGTAATTTTGTTTAAAATTTAAATAAAAGGGAATTTTAGGTATTTTAAAATCTCCTCTCTCCTCTCTCCGGCAGATATATCGGTTATGATAATGATATCACAAGAACAAATGTGATATCACTGTGATACCCCCAGTGTGATACTCAGAATACATACAAGAACAAATGTGATATCACTGTGATACCCTAGTGTGATACCCAAAATACATACAAGACCATTGTGATACCCAGAAAATTGTGATACCCAGACCATTGTGATACCCAAACCATTGTGATACACAAGCTTTGACATAATCAATAATCACATGGAGAACAACATCAATAATCACATGGAGATCAACATCGCATAACCAAGATTTCACTAAATAGTAAAAATGCCTAAATGCTTGAAAGATAAATCGAAAATGAGCTCTACTTCAACTCGAAAATCACTATGACACTCACACATCTTAGAATGCAGAAACCTACTCACATGAGAGCATCACAGATTCACTACAATCAATCTCAAACACAATAAGGAACATAATGTCTAGCTAGGACCAAGTACCCACTCACTTGTGCACTTGTAACCAATGAACACAACAGCGAAATTAATGGAGCACCATTGATTTTCTTGAAGTAAAAAAGAGAGGTTGTGGTATGTGAATTGCAGGTCTGCAATCGACCAAGAAAATCGAGAGGGGGTGAGTAGTGGCAGCGGTGAAATCGACTAGGGTGTGGCAGCGGTGAAATCGACAGAGGGGTCGGCGATTCTTGCTGCCGGCGATGGTGTTGGTGGTTCGTGGTGGGGTTGGTCGCCGATGAGGTGGCCGGCGATTCTTGCTGTCGGCGTGAGTTCAATGGGGATGGTGGTGGTTTGAAATAAATGGCGTGTCTTAGGAAAAAATGAGTGGTGATTGCGAATGAAAAATGGATGAAGAATGGCAATATTATCCTAGTCCTTATGGAGAAGAGAGGTTGGTTATGGAGAAGATAGAAATGCAGAGGCGGCTATTGAGAAGAGAGAGGTGTGTTCTTCAATGTCTAATTAGGGTAAATTGAATGATTCAATTTAGATTTTAATTTGTTATAAAAAATCTAAATTATTAAATTACCAATTTATCCTTTAGTTTATTTTAGTAAATAACATTAATTATCCTAAATGATTGGTCCATATTGGTTCTTACAGTTACCACAAACTAATTAGTTCGTATTTGATTAAGCCCCTATATATATATATATATAGGGAGGATCCTGCGAGAAGTGATACCATATGCGAGAAGGCGAGAAAGAATCCTGACCAATCATTTATTAGATTAAATTTTTATTTATTAATCATTAATTATTAATTAATAAGGGTATTAATGACTTTTCAGTTTTATTGCTATCCTAATCGTATTTGACCTGAAATCTAAAAAAGAAAATCGCATTTGACATCCTAACTGATCGGGATTTCACTCCAATCCAAACTCAAATCAAGATTTCAGTTTTATCCATATCTTTCTACTAAATTGAAGATTATACATTGAACGATAACATGCTTTTGATCAGTAATCTTTTTTCTTCTCCTCAAGTCTGCCATCTCCAGAAATTTGAAGTTTGAAGATTCTTCTAATAACCTTCAATTATCATTCGATGGATCCAAATCAAAAGGCTTTCGAGTTTGAATTTCCTTCAATTAACGTGTCTGATGATGATAATTCGGATGAGATGAAGATGTTTTCAGATGATGAAGATGCAATAGGTTAGATTTTATTAACATCTATGTTTTTTTTGTTTTTGATAATTGTTTGTATGTTTAGTTGATAAATAACATGATTTGTAGTGTAGTTGTTTGATGTTAATTATCTGTTTGATTTAGGAGTTTTAATCTTTTGATTTTGTAAATATCATATGTTTTTGTGATGATATCACCAATTAAGGTTATATATAATCATATGTGATATACTTTGTTTCTTTCCCAGAATCTGTTAGTACTGATATGTTCTTCCCATAATTTGTTTTTCTACTACTCAATCACATGTGATGATACATATTTTTTTTGTTTTTCATTGATAATTTTTTGAGTTGAAGTTTTATTAACAGACTAGGTGCTTATAGATTATGTGTTCATGAGTTGTTTTCACATGTTTCTTTGTTTTTTCTAGGGCCAGATCCTGACGACCATCAAATTTTTGAGTCTGATAATGAAGAATGCTACTGAAATTCCTGAGGATTCAATAAATGTAACCCCCAAAAAGGCAGATGGTAGTAAACTCATACCTTATGTCATGTATATCTGTAAATTATTTTTTGCATATATGATTATTTGGTTTTCTTTCCACAGATCATTATGACCATCATAATAGTCAAATTGAGCTTGAAGATGTTAACCATAGTCCGGGTGGCTCTATAAACGTGATTCCCAATGTTGTAGATGGTATCAAACCCATTGTTGGGACCTTGTTTGAATCACTTGGTAAAGCTATTGAAATGTATCGTAAGTATGCTGATATCGCTGGATTTGATATTAGGCGGTCAACTCAGTCGACGAACAATGTTGGTGTTGTTAAATTGAAGTATGTTGTGTGTCATAGACAAGGTGTTCCGAAAAAACGTTCTGTTGATAGCATAGAAATTGATCACAGTCAAAAGGAGCTTCGCAGAACTAACTTCAAAGTTACCAATTGCAAAGCGTCTGTTAGATTCCAACTCGTTGAGGGAACTTCTTTCTATAAACTCTATTACTTTCATCCGAACCATAATCACAAAGTATTTGACGAGCGTGACAAAAATCTTATGCGTAGCAAAAGAAATTTTCAATTTTCAGATAAAATGATGGTTCATCGTGCTGCGAGGGCGAAGATCGGTGCAACAAAGGCACATCACTTGCAAGTTTGCCTAAAAGGTGGGTATGACGAAGTAGGTGCTACTACCACTGAGTACAAAAACTTCAAGAGAGATTTAGATAGCTTTGTTGGTAACAAGGATGTGCAAATGGTTGTCAATATGTTTAATGACCGCAAGTTGCATGGTTCAAATTTTGATTACGAATTCAAAGCGGAAAATGGTAAATTGCAAGGGTTATTTTGGGCTGATGAATTATCGAGGTTTAATTATGCCGAGTTCGGGGATATTGTTTCATTTGACGCTACATACCGTTCGAATAGGTAAGTTTTCGTGATATTGACTAAGTTTATCAAAGTTTGTTGTGGATAAAATTTGATATATCTTTTAAGCAAGTCGTATTTAACTATATATATCACCCAAATATCTTATCACATAAACAACTGCTCGTTGTTGATTATAGTATTTTACTTACTATAATAATCACATGTGATTACTATGATTGATCACATGTGATTTCTATATGTTATCACACATGATTAGTACCAACTTCAGAATTGAAAGTACCAAGTATTGGTTTATATTTTTTATATATGCAGGCACTCGATGGTTTTTCTTCCGTTTACCGGCATTGACAACCATAGAAAATCCATTGTCCTAGGATCTGGGTTGCTGGATGGTGAGAATAAAGATATGTATAAATGGGTGTTGGAGGCATTTTTGAAAGTTCATGGTCGTCAACCTAGGATGGTCTTGACAGATCAAGATGCAGCGATAAAAGAGGCCCTACCAGTTGTTTTCTCAGATGCCAAGCACCGACTTTGCATGTGGCATATAATAAACAAGTTACCGAATAAGGTTAGGAGTTACATGTTACTTAAATTTTATTGCGAGTAATTTCTTCATACTAACAATGATGTCGTTTGTTTTAATTCATACAGGTTATTACCGCAAGTCTTAAGAAAACCGATTTCAAAAAACGTTTCAACAAGATTGTATGGGATGGATACCTGGATCCCAAAGATTTTGAGGATAAATGGTTAGCCTTAATGGATGAATTCAATCTTTTAGGTCTTGGGTGGTTAAAAGATATATTTGCAATGCGGTCTAGTTGGATACCTGCATACTTCAAGGAGGTTCCTCTGTGTGGGTTAATGAAAACTACCTCCAGGTCTGAAAGCATGAACTCCTTCTTTCAGAGTTTTTCACATTATGGTGACAATATACTGTTTTTTATTCTTTCCTATGATACTGCTATGGATAAGCAACGCAATAGACAACGTACCCAAGATCACAACACAGATATGAGTACTCCCAACTTTAAAACTGAACGGAGGATTGAGAGAAATGATGCTTCAGTATATACTCGGACTGTTTTCCTGCACGTTCAAAAGGAATTTTTCAAAGGGGATCGATTTTGTACTCAATGGAATGTTTCTTATGAAGATGGATGCCAAATTTATACCATTAGACAAAAAGACAAGAGCTTCATGACTAAGGGGGAGTTTAAGGTACACACTTTATTATTTTGATTCAGTTTCTACAAATAATGTCAAGTTATACATGAATGAGTGTTTGGGAATCATATATGATTAAGTATTCATAATCATATGTGATTAAATTAGTTCACATGTTCTTTTAAATGAAATGATCCCTTACATATGTAATTTCACATGTATAAAATTAGTAACATTTTAGTTTCATCAAGCAGGTTGTTCAATCACAGACCGATGGATGAGTTCGAATCTATTTTGGGTGTTTCTAGGCCCGAGACTGTTGAGATACTTCCTCCTCAAGGCATTAGAAATAAAGGGTGTGGCACTGGAAAAAGGTTGATTGGTGCAGGGGAGAAAGCTATTAAGAAGAATGCTCGTTCGAAAAGGCTTTGCAAAGGTTGTGGTGAACTTGCTCTCCATGACATTCGTAATTGTCCTTTAAAAAAAATTCATCCAAGTAGTCTGTTTGTTTATGGTGTGATGCTTAGATTAGTATAAGTTTCTTTTTTAATGAACTGATGTTAGCTTATTTTTTATTAATTATTCATTTATATTCATGCAGTAATAATTTTATAAATACCGTTATTATGTGTTTATATATGTATTAATACTTCTATTGAATCATATACAAACGGAGTATTCAGGATATAGTTGTGTGTCATATAACTAGCCCATTAAAGTTATAGTTATATTCCTTCAACGATATTGACTACAACATCACTGCCATATATACACTCAGATAGTATGCATAATGTTTAATCATATATGATTATACATGTATGATCATATATGATTGCACATGTATAAAAAATTACGATTAGATAAGTTACGTTTCAATAGCCATTCATGATTGAATATACAACACACAATGTTAATCATATATGTCAAACAACTCCTAAATGGTGTGCATTTACATCTTGTCTAATCATAATTTATATATGATGTGTTTATATATGTGTTAACACTTCTATAGAATCATATATATGGCGTATTCAGGCTAGATGTGTGTGTCATATAACTTGACCATAGAAGTTATATGGTATTCGTATATTGCTTCAACGATATTGACTACAACATCACTGCCATACATACAAATACAAAGTATGTGTAATGCTTAATCATATATGATTACACATGTATGATCATATATGATTACACATGTATAAAAAATTACGATTAGTTAAGTTACGTTTCAATAGCCATTCATGATTGAATATACAACACACAATGTTAATCATATATGTCAAACAACTCCTAAATGGTGTGCATTGACATCTTGTCTAATCATAATTTATATATGATGTGTTTATATATGTGTTAACACTTCTATTGAATCATATATATATGGCGTATTCATGCTAGATGTGTGTGTCATATAACTTGGCCATAGAAGTTATATAGTAGTCGTATATTGCTTCAACGATATTGACTACAACATCACTGCCATACATACAAATACAGAGTATGTGTAATGCTTAATCGTATATGATTATACATGTATGATCATATATGATTACACATGTATGATCATATATGATTACACATGTATAAAAAATTACGATTAGTTAAGTTACATTTCAATAGCCATTCATGATTGAATATACAACACACAATGTTAATCATATATGTCAAACAACTCCTAAATGGCGCACATTGATAATTCATACCCGCTTAAAAATATATGCTTGAACACAGACAAAATAAATATAATCATATATGATCTTGATCTTATTTTGCCTCATCATGATACTTCATTACCACATATATTATTACAAACAAAAAACCTGTACACGCAAGTAATGAATGTGTTGTTAAACTCATCATATGTGCAATAATCAAATTCATCATGTACTTAATAAATCAAACCCATTCCATTCAATTATAGTTTCAATATCCAAATTAACCTAACATATAGTTCCAAAACATCAACCGGTAAGCATGTTTAACAAAAATTTCCTAAAGCTACGAAATACTCTTTTCTTAAAGTTTCAAAAACATCAAAGTGTAATCATTCAACTTGCCAGCCTTGCATTCTTTGTTTTCTTTGCTGCTTCCACCATGTCTCGTCTAAGTTTGGAATCCAACTTTGTGAATTATGTTGCTTGCTCAATCACCTTTGCTCTTAACTTATTCTGTGCCCACAACAAAATTTTTGTCAAATACTTGCATCTGAAGTTCAGGAGTTGAGCACATTGTGCAGACGAGTCAGCTAAAAATCCGACATTGAAGCGACTGACAGTTTCTCCCATATAACACTCCATATGTCTCATGACGAATATCCCACTGTCGAAATCATTATCCAACGTTCTCCACCTCAACCGATATCTGTTCGAAACCAATTTGCCGATACCATGAGCTCGGTGGTGCTTAACGGTCTTCATATAATCTTGCAGAGCTGTTTGCTGAATGTACAATATGGACTGTCAATATTCATCCAAAATAAAAAATATTATTAACACACTAAACATACTCAATAGGTTTTAATAGTTTACCGGTATAAACGGCAAATCCCAGTATTTGTCTGAAATTTCTTGATTAGATGCAGCATTGTCCAAGATAACAAAACTTGGATTCTTTAAGTTAAACACAATCAAGTAGAAATGTGTGCCTCGTTGAACAGGGAAGAATAACTGTAACAAAGTGTACATCACGCTCAATGTTATACAGACTCGACATCTGTATACTTCATAATATCACAAATGATTACTTTATAATATCAAACACGATTGCAAGCACCAAATACAATTACTTGAGAGTGTACCAAATACAATTACTTGAGAGTGTAACATATGTATTCGTGTTAATGTCACATACAATTATTAGATAATATAATAAAAGCTTACTTGCAAAATTCACATATGATTACATGTAAATCACGGCATATGCTTCATTTCTTATATTAAAAAATGGTTACTTTCTGAAAACAGATATGATTACATTTGGACATAACAATCCCTTAAATGATAATGCAGTATATTTTGACGTGCCAATGTCACACATCAATCATGATAACCAAGTATAAAAGCCAAGAAATATAAACAAAGGTGTCTTAAAAAGTTTGTTCAAAACATGTATTCCCACATGTACCATTTGTATAGGACACTTACCATGTCAACAGTCTTCAGGGATAACAATGTATTGTCATGCTTCATATCTACTTTAAGTCGATCCTCAAACGTCTTGTACATCGACTTATATTCCATCCTCGGGGGAAGCATAAACTCATTCTGCCAAATATCAAAAACGGTCCTTAGAATGGTTCCATTTTGTTATTCCCATTATCATTACAAAGTCATACTAATTATTTTACACACCAAATTAATATTCTAGTTTACGTGGTGAAATAAATAAATAAATAATTGTTACCATTGTTGTTGTGCTACAAAACAGCCTACATGGTGAAGATCTAGTCCGAAATTGTTCTTCATGGTTCAGAATCCTCGCTCATATATCAATTACTCCATGGTAGATATGTGTGTCATATGACATTGTCTCAAAAAAACTTCTCCTTCCATATATCCCTTAAGAAGTAGTGAATACAGCATCACTGTACATAAAGTTAGATACGATGGTTGCCTTCTTAATTTATCATATATGCTTATTATCTTACATTGTATAATTGGTTGTTGCACATGTAGTCATATATGAGTCTTTTCTTTATCGACACATTAACACATGTATAATCATATATGATTACACTGTTAATCATACATGATTAACACTGTTAATCATAAATGATTACTTCATACTTAACCATGCATGATAATTTGATAATTTCACTCTTAATCATAAATGGTTTAGCAATGTAATCATATATGTTTAACACATGTAATCATATATGATTAACACATTTAATCATATATGATTAACATAGGATATCATATATGATAACACATAAAACCATATATGATTAGCACATCTAATCATATATGACTAACATAGCTTGAACAAACGTACATACCTCTTGCTTCCTTGCATGGCAAAAATCCACTCCGACACCATCCTCTCATCCTTTGTCGTTGGTGCACTCACCTCTACCTTCCTATTCGTGTACGGGGAACATATTTGGTAGCCAACTTTTGCTTCTCTTCTCCTTTCATTATAATCCACCTTCTTCTCATGATCACCTATAACGACGCTTGTCCCTTTGTTCGGAATTGAATTATGCATCTTTGAGGATCGGTCAACAACATTCGTGCAAATGTTGTTATCACTCTCTGTTGGACCCTCTCCTTGATCGTCCATAATGATACTTTTCCCTTTGGTCTTTCCTGCCACGTGCATATTCGGAAGTCGATCACCTATAGGACCCTAGTCTCTGTTTAATCAATGTCTAACCATAAACTCTTAAAAGTGACGATTAAGTTGTTTTTGAACTCTAATGGACGTGTTTTTTACAATGTCGACTGTAATTTGTAGAATAATCATGGTTGTAGTGGTGATTTACCGTTTTTCAAACCCTAAAATCGGAATGGAGAAGAAATCAGAGAATTTTCTATCGCCAAGTGATACACAAATTGATTGTCGAGAAGGAATCGATTTGGATGCAAACCTGGTTCACGTGAGAAGGAAGCGTATTCTGAGAATACCTGGTTCACGTTTTGATTTGAAGCACACCTGATTCACCTTTTGATTTAAAGCAGACCTGGAACTTGAAGCGTATTGTGTAGAATTGGGTTTGGTAAAAAGATAATCTGGTTTGATATTGATATGTAATCATTGCTAGATATGTAGATATCTTTCATATATCTATCAGTAACAAGAAAATCGCGCGGATATCAATCTAATGTTTAAATCTTCTTTTTTTGTTCCATTTTTACCCTTTATGATTAAATTCCAGCTAATTTGTTTAATAAATAAGTCTAAAATTTTACAAGTTTGTCATTATTAATCATGGCCATTGATTTAATTAAGTGGTTGGCTAGGATTCCTTCTCGCCTTCTTGCATATGGTATCCCTTCTCGTTTGAACCTGCCCCTATATATATATATATACTGTTAATGTGATGTATTTTTTTCAAAATTAATAAGCAGATGTTTAAGTTTACGGCATCCGATCATCGATTTCTCGGAGTCGAAAGAGGATTTCTCATTTGATCATCCTTGAACACGAAGGAGACGCTTGAGTCCACGACATAGAACTTAGAAGGTTCGACTCATTTGGAAAGTAAGGCTTCCAAAACCCATCTTTCATCAACTTTCCGGTTCCAATTCGTTCCAACAATTAGTGGATAAATGGAAGAAAAAAACGACCGGTTCAAGCTAAATAAAACCTATTTCCTAAAGATTTTTCATCCAAAATAAAATACCTTAATATCTCTGATATGAAAGTAAAAATGTTAATTTGTAATTATTATTGTTTATATTATTTATTTTGTTTTTAAAAACAAAAGTTTAGTCGTTACGAATTAATAAATTTGCAATTATTTTAGTTATGTTATTCCAGTATAATTCTTATTTAAATAACTCATATAAGTGTTCAATTCTTGACAAGGTTACAAGGGGAATGACAATTGATGAGAACGTAGTACTTCTCTTCAAAACTTATTTAATGTTGTGTTATCTAATCAATATATATATATAAACGAGAATGTAAGAGAGAGAGAGAGTTAAGGAGATGTATTTTTTCATATTTATCTTTTTCTCATAATTTTAATTTATTTTTAAATCATTTTAACACATTAAATGCTAAAGTTTTTCATTTTTTTAATTTAAATTAGAAATCATTTGTTCTTTCATTTGTAAACTAACAATGATTATAAATTAAAAATATTTATTTTTTATTTATTTATTTTCTTTTAGTAAGCCGACAATCAATATATATATATATATATATATATATATATAAAAGGAGAATGTAAGAGAAATAGTTAAGGAGAAGTATATTCTTTCATATTTATCTTTTTCTCATAATTTTGATTTATTTTTAAATCATTTTAACACATTAAATGCTAAAGCTTTTTATTTTCTTTTTTAATTTAAATTAAAAATAATTTGTTCTTTCATTTGTAAACTAACAATGATTATAAATTAAAAATATTTATTTTTTTATTTTTTATTTTTTTTAGTAAGCCAACAATGCTTATAAATCAAAAATATTTTTAGTATGGTATATTTTTTTGGTAAGCTAACAATACTTATAAATCAAAACTTATTTAATAGTGTGTATGTTTTTAATTTTTGTTTTATTAGTAAGTTAACAATGATGATAAATCAAAACTTTTAAATTGTTTTAATTTCATTGTTTATATTTTTTCTTTTACTACGCTAACAATGATTATCAATCAATACTTATTTTAATAATATATATATATATATATATATATATCTTTCTTTATTTTTTTTGTTTTTAAGTAAGATAACAACTTCTTATAAATCAATAATTTTATTAATAAGATATATTGATCTTTATAATATTTGTTTTCACCGCGCAAGACGCGGTGCTATTACCTAGTTTAAGAAAGAAATAAAAGAAAGTAAAGAAGAATATAGAGAATGAACTATTTCTTAAAAGAAAGTAAAGAAGAATATAGAGAATGAACTATTTCTTGCGCTCTTGACGGCAAAGACAGAGAAAGAGAGAGAGAGATGGAACAAAGCAAAATAAATGTAAGGCCATCAGTACCCCATGGAAGAATCTTTCAAATATTCCAGCTCCACATCAGCGCCACATCAGCTTTTCTCTCATCCCTCACTCAATCCCTAACAATCCCTAAACACCCTTACCCCATTCCCTAACCCACTCCCTCTCATTTCTCACCTGGGACCCACCTCTCCTCCTCACATTTTCTTCGGGATGAAACGGGATGGGGAACCCGCATCCCATCCCGCACCGCTGATCCCGCTGAACCCGTATCCCATCCCCGCTGAACCCGCATCCCATCCCGAGCTCATCCCGAGCCGGGTACGGATGGCCTAACATGTTTGTGAGCACAAGAGAAAATAAAGAAAGTGTGTCAATTTTACAAATACAACATTATGTATTTTACGTGAAACATCCAAAAACCATGACGAATTTAAACCTTAAAATTTATCAAAACCAACTCAAACATCATCCAAACCTTAATACATAAATGGAGAATTAGATATGAGGGTTCGTATATACAATGTGAACTTATCAAAACAACATGCTAATCTAATCCTAAACATTATGATCAGATTATACTAGTTGTTTAGACCATTCACCAAAACATCCTCGTATGCTAACTTCTCCACTTATCACCAAAAGTCAAAAATCACTCGTCCCTCTTCCCGTTACTTCCCCGAGCTCGTACCTGGTAAGAAAAATTAATTTGAAACGCTTAGGCTTACGCCTACTGAGAACATCATTTTTCAAATTAAAATTTTATAAGTTTTGGAAACCAATGTAAACAAAGCGTATAAACAAATCTGGTTTGCCATCATTCTTACCACATATAAACATCTTGCGATGACGGGAACATACCCGATTCCATGAATATGACTAACACTCATTAAGTCATATCATCACATTCGAGAGCCTACTACGAATCATCATAGATTCGAGATCATTGCTCATGTCCAAGAAATTACAATTTACTTTATGCTTATTTCTTGGAGTGGAAGTAGAGATTACAATTTACATTATGCTTATCTCTTACCTTCCCATAGAAACCAGGAATTACGATTAACTCACGCATATTCCTAGATTTCTCATCACAATACGAAATGAGAATTACAATTTACTTTATGCCTATTCCTCATTTCACGTCAACGAGAATTACAATTTACTTTATGCATATTTCACGTTTCACATCACAATACGAAATGGGAATTATAATTTACTTTATGCATGTTCCTCATTTCTCATCACCATACGAAATGGGAATTACAATTTACTTTATGCTTATTCCTCATTTCAGGTCAATGGGAACTACAATTTACTTTATGCCTATTCCACGTTTCAATTAATGCCAATGCCTATAGATTCATTACACTTATTAGCATACGTGCATATTTACTCGAACGCACAAAATATTTCATATCATATTCTCAAAGCTAAGAATCTCAAATAATCTATTATACCTTTATTCTCAATTGTCCCTCTTCGGCGACTTAGCACGAGGATCTTAACCAGATAACACATCCGGAAAATCCCTTATCCGGAACCCAAATCCGGAACTATCCGGAAAACTCATCCGGAAAAGTATTCCGGACTCAAAGTCCGGAACCATCCGGTAAACGGATCTGGTATTCTATCCGGACACCATCCATAATCCGGTACCAATCCAGTACAATCCGGAACTTACCCGAATCCGGTACCAATCTGGAACTCACTTCGGAATCCGGTACAATCCCGAACATTCCCGGAATCCGGTATCAAATCCGGAACATACTCATCTTCCGGATTTCACCCAGTTCCACTATCTTTCCATACAGAACTCTAAAAATTGTTTTGCATCCATTCATACAAATATCAATATGCTTATTTATCCATTCCAATACACATATAAATCTTATTTAATAAAAAAGCAGATGAACTTACCTGGGATTTGGAATCGAACACGACCTGCAATACGAATCGATTTCACCTTCAATCTTTCACAAACTAATCAATACCAAATCAAACCAGTTCAATCTATTTATCCATTCCTAAGAGATTGATTTGGATACCAAAATCAAAACACTTATCGGATCAATTTGGATTCAATAATTCTTTCTTTCTCTCCTTCTTTGAAACCGACTTCGGGAACAAAATGAGATAGTATCTCAATTCGACCGACTCAGCCTTTATAAACCAAATCAACTATCAACAAAATACCAATTCAACCCTGAATTTTTACATTTACAAATAATCCAAATCTTAGACTAAATTACATTTCGACCCCCTTCATATTAAATATAATATAATGGAAATTCGAGGTGTTACATTACGGTAGACTGTAATTGATAGATAGATGTGTGATTTTATAAATAGTTTTAAATGTTTTCATTTCTTTATTTTTCTTATCTTTCTTTCCATATTTAGGATGAAAGTTTTGAGAGAAAAATCAATCTTATTTTTCTATATTTTCCTCTCATTTCCCTCTTAAAATAACTTGTGAGTTAAGAACGTTATATATTTCTTTCACCCTTCTTTCTTCCCCTTTCCTGTTTCTTTCAAAAAAAATCAACAACACAAATGATTTTAGAGCATCCACACGCGTCTTACAAGTGGTCTTGCAAGATGACATGACATGCCATATGTCTTGCAAGACCTTGCAAGACTACCATGATCTTGCTAATTGTGCAAGGTTTTTCAACCATTATAATATATTAAACAAAACATTTATTAATTTAATTAGTTATTATTAATACTAGTTATTATTAATATTAGTTATTATTAATATGTTTGTTTAAATATTAGTTATTATTAATATGTTTATTAAATTTAATTCATTTATTAGTTTATTTGAATATTATTTTTTTTAAAAATTTCTTACCCACGCTTTATTTTAAGAAAACAAAAGTGAAATTTTAGTTATCTATATTTTATAAATAATTTATTAGTTATATTATAATTATCTATATTATTTATATTATAATTATTTATATTATAATTTATTAGTTTAGAAAGGAGTTTGGTCTTGCATGTGTGTGGAAGGTGTTATTGCAAAGTTGATGTGACACTTGTGAAAGAAGTATGATTTTGCAGGTGTGTGGATGGTCTTAACAACGATTATTGAAAAAAAAAAAGTAAATTACATTCTTGGTACCTATGGTTATAAGAAAGTTATTGAATGAGTTCCTCAAGGGTAATAATTATGATGAGCACCACCATGGTTTCAATTTTATTCACTGTTCTAAATAACTCGTCGCACAACCGTCATGGCACGCCATGACATCAAGGCTTGTGTCTCATGCCACGTTAAGCCCGTGTCACGCCACGGCTTAATCCGCAGTTTTCGTAATGCGATATTTGATTTTTCTTTACGCTTTTAATGTATTATTTGCAAGTTTTAATATATAACCTAATTTAACTTGCTTACTATTATTGACTCATTGAGTAACACTACAAAACATATGTTTTTATATATAATATTATATATGAATTAGAAACTTGAAGCCATAAGTCACGCATTGAACGCCATTTAGAACCTTGATTTTATTACAGACTAGGTCGCTACCTTTAACTTTGTTTAAATTGCGTTCTTTAAAGCCCCCATATGCCCCTTAACATGAGAGGCATTGTTGTCAATTTATCTTTTTTATAACTTTCTATTGCACAAGTTTGGACTACGTATGTACAAATATGTAAATCTTTTAAAAGAACCTTAATTGAACATCCCTTCCCCAATACCAATGTCCCCTTCCTTCATCGACGACTCTCAAGTAACAAGCCAACACTTTTGTCATTTTGTCTCCATCACACTGTCTATCTCAACTCTCCTCCTAATCCACTTCATCTCCCTGCTAAAAAAATCATTTTTTCTAACACCCATCTCCCTTACCAAGAACTATTCATTTCCATCAAGATCTCTGCAAATCCTCTTACAAGGGACAACATGGTGATGGTTGTGAGTGACCATTCACATATATCATAAATTTTATAACAGAAGAAATTGCTCCATAATTTAATTTGTATAACAAGTATTACTAATTAATCAGTGATGATGTTTTGGTGGGTTGATGTTCATATGGTTTATGTTGTCGGGTGCTGGTGAAGGAACTTAATGGTGGTGACTGAAGGTGCAATCCTGAGGTTTTGATCGAGTGTCGAAGAAGTCCTTGACGATATAGTGTTGGTGTTGTGGACGAGGTATAGAGGAATGCACATCTACTGAATCTACCAATGATGCACATCACACACACAAATGCAAATACTTGTTCCTCCCTTCGTATACTATCATACTTCATCTCTCTCACATACTAACACAAAAAACTTGAATTTCCTAATATACTTTTCACGAGCCTCTTCCATAAAGTGTGTTTTGATTGGGAGTGATTTAGTTTTAAACGAGGGAGGGGATTGAAGACAAGGGAGTGGTCGAAAGATGGTAAAATGACTAAAATACCTTACATGAATGGCACACACTAGATATGTTAATAGAGTTAGTAAGGGGAACCTAATACGTAGAAAAAATTGAAACCACAATAACCATATTTGCAATTATCTCATGTGAAGGACCTAATCCAAAGTTTTTATATAACCATAGGGACCAAAAGTGCATTTTACTACAAATTAAACGATACAAATTAAAAATAAAATAAAATGTTTCTATTAAGTTTCTCGCCAAGTATGCAGAAGGGAAGTGTAATTTAAGGGTTTGCAGCCAAAACCTATCAACCCTAAACCCCAAATCTTTCTCTCTCTCTCTCTCTCTGCGCCTCTCTCTCCCAAAATTGGTGGCTCTCTCTCCATCTCATTTGTTCTTTGGCGCAGCTTCAACGCATTCGCTCCATCTCGTCGTCTTTCAGGTAATGAAATACAAAATGCTATTTCGATAGAATTAGGAACAGAAATCCTGTAATTGTATGAATGCTATTATCATAAGTGAGCTGCTACATACTAATTTTTCACGCGTGATTTACGAGAATCGCTAGAAATAATGTATTGTCATGTATACATGCATATGAACTTTGCACATAAAAGCCCAACCAATGAAGTGAGTTAGTGGTTACTATGGTCAATTGAAGATTTTAACTTTATGGCCGTCGAAAGTATTGGGAGAAGCCATGGAAAGTGATTAATTATAACCTTTTTAGTATGTGCCATCATCGAGTAAGTGTATGTACTTCTTATCAATGGCGTACTTGAGATTTTTATTGTTTTCGAAACAACTGGCTTGGACGACTGGTATTTTGGTATTTTTAAGAGTCTGATGTACTCCTTACCTTATTTTCGTAAGTTTCTTGAGGCTGCTTTTCAGATGAAGAAAATGCTAACTTTTAACATAAAAGATGCTAGGTCACAACTAATTAATTGCAGAATAAAATCCTAAAGTTTTGCTGAAACTTTGGTGACGGTTTTATTTATATGGTCTTGCATTGACATGGTAATTGACTCTCAATATGAGAAGTTTTTCCGGGAGATCTGGTTGTTAGATTTGGGCCTTAAACATTTAAAAAATTCAAGTATACTTTTTATAAGCTCTCTCAAACATCCACCATTGCTGTGTATTTAGCACCATGGACACCCTGGAGTTTGGGTAGAGAGCTTCTCAAATTCTGCTAAATACTCATCAAGGGTGGATATTTGAGAGAGCTTATAAGAAGCATCTCCTCCCGAAGTTCAGTTTGTCCACACTCTTCTCTTGTTTTCATATTGTCACATAAGTTTCTTTGCTTAATTAGAAGCATTAGTTTTCTTCCGAAGAAGATGAGAAGCCTGCTAGTCAGGAATCAAGAAGATTGAGTTTGTAATCTACTCCTCAGTTGGTAGATAACTATTTTTTTTTATGACAGTAAGTAAATTTGGCATATATGCTGTTCAAGGCTGTAAACTATCTTCCGTTGTGATAGAATATCTGACTTAGTAGAAAAGGTGTTGCCTTTTCTAGAAACAAACCACACACACTTATCTAGAGATGACAATATGTCTGTATTTCTTTTTGGACTCCTGAATGTGTTGAATTACCATGTAATTCATTGTGTTATGTCAATTTCATTACTTGATTCAATAATGATTCTCATATCATATTTTAGTTTTTGGAATTCTTTTTATTTGGTTTCAGAAATGTTAGTTCACCTATTCAACTTATATCTTCTAGACTCTTATGGTTTATGTGATATTTATTTTGATGTAGTTGGGAGCTGTGGATGCTTGAGCTGCTGTGATCATGACAGCCCAAGCAAGCATTCTTCGTATAACTTATTCAAACGAGCTTTTAAATGGAGAAACAATCCATGTTTCTTCAAATTGCCTTCCAGTAAAGGCTTCACGATTTGAACCTGCTGGCCATTCCTTTCACGATGTTGCACTTAAGCTCCGTGGCTGTTTTCTGGAGGAAAACACAAACGATGATAACAAAACTTTACCCAAAGAGAAGGAACAAGAGTATATGCAATCATCTGATTCATATAGCAGCAGCAAAGGTAAAAAGAAGCCTGGTGATGGAGCCAATCAGCAGGATCACTATGCATTATTGGGTTTGGGTCACTTGAGGTATCTAGCAACTGAGGAGCAGCTTAAAAAGAGCTACCGTGAGACGGCTTTAAAGCATCATCCTGACAAACAGGCTGCTCTACTTCTCGGGGAGTTAACCGAAGCTGCTAAACAAGCGAAAAAAGACGAAATAGAGAACCATTTCAAGGCAATTCAAGAAGCATATGAAGTATTAATCGACCCAGTGAAGAGAAGAATTTACGACTCCACTGATGAGTTTGATGACGAAATTCCAACGGAGTGTGCCCCAGAAGATTTCTTCAAGGTATTTGGCCCGGCTTTTTTGAGGAACGGACGCTGGTCTGTTACTCAACCTATACCTTTACTAGGAGATGAAAATAGTCCACTTAAAGATGTCGATGCTTTCTATGATTTTTGGTATGGTTTCAAAAGTTGGAGAGAGTTCCCACACGACGATGAATTTGATCTTGACCAAGCTGAATCACGCGACCATAAAAGATGGATGGAAAGGCAGAATGCAAAGCTTTCGGAGAAGGCTAGGAAGGAGGAATACACAAGGGTACGCTCTCTTGTTGACAATGCTTATAAAAGAGACCCAAGAGTTCTTAGGAGAAAGGAGTTGTTGAAAGCTGAAAAACAGAAGAAAAAGGAGGCCAAGTTTATGGCAAAGAAACTGGAGGCGGAGGAAGCAGCCCGGATTGCAGAAGAAGAGAGGCTTAAGAAAGAAGAAGCAGAAAAACAAGCTGCTGAAGCTGCATCACATCAGAAGAAAATCAAAGAAAAAGAAAAGAAACTATTGCGTAAAGAACGAACCCGTTTGCGAACTCTCTCAACCGCTGTTGTATCTCAGCGTTTGCATAATCTTAGTCAGGATGACGTGGAAAATCTCTGCATGTCACTCGACATTTTAAAATTAAAAAACTTATGTGACAATATGGAGACAGGAGAAGAATGTGGGCAAGCCGAACTCCTCAAGGAGGCACTTAGTAATAACGAAATCTCGGATCACTCCGAGAAAGATTATGGTCAACGAAATGGGTCTATCAAAGTCAACGGAAACGTTCCTAAAAATGGCACGCGGAAGAAAGAGAAACCATGGGGGAAGGAAGAGATTGAGCTCTTGAGGAAAGGCATGGTGAAGTATCCTAAAGGAACATCTAAACGGTGGGAGGTGATATCAGATTACATTGGCACTGGACGTTCGGTGGAGGAGATTCTTAAAGCAACCAAAACAGTTCTTCTTCAAAAGCCCGATTCCACAAAAGCATTTGACTCGTTTCTTGAAAAGAGAAAGCCGGCAGTGTCGATTTCGTCTCCTCTCACAACTCGGGAGGAAATCGAGGGGGTGTCTTCCAATCCTACCCCTGCTGAGGAGAAACCCATTATCCAAAATGCATCAGATGAACCGGTGGCAAATGGTGTGGCGAATTCTATAAGTTTGGATCAAGATGTTTGGTCTGCTGTTCAAGAAACGGCACTAATTCAAGCTCTAAAGACGTTCCCCAAGGAAGCTAACCAGCGGTGGGAGCGGGTTGCAGCTGCTGTTCCAGGGAAAACAGTTAACCAATGCAAAAAGCAATTTACAGTGCTCAAGGAGAAATTCAGAAACAAGAAGTAAGGATCAGGCTCTATTCATTTTGAAGGAAAAGCATATTCATTACAGATGAAGTTTCATCATTTTTGCTTGGGAGCACTTCAAGTTCAATGCACATGTGAAGAGATTTGCCTTGACACATTGCTGACTTATCTTTGGAGGTATCAAAGTATTCATTTTTCATATTCTTTTTTTTCTCAAGATGCATCTTTTGAAGAAGCATCAAATGAGTTTTTTTTTTTAAATTATTGGTGAGCCATGAAAGTGGGAGAGCTCCCAGTTATAGTAGGTGGTGAAGGAGAGGAATTTATATCATATTTTTTTTTATATTGCCAGGTCAGACAGACGATATGTGGCCATCTTTTTGTTACTGATGTTATATGCTAGAATTTATTTTGGATTTCATGCCATCTGTGTGTAGGATGGAATATTGTTGTTAGCGTGCAGGCTCTGAGGCTTGAGACATTCACAAGGCTCGTAAAGCGTTGTGCCTTGGCTGAGGCGCCAAGGCACAACGCTTTATTAACGTTTTATTATCTTCTCATCTCCTGGACTTCTTAAAAAAGAGTTACTGATGGATGATATAAATCAAACTCTAATATTAAATACACAGTTCTTATATATAGGGGCAAAGGATTGTGTGAGGTTATCGTGAGAAGTGGATTTGAACCGTTGATCACTTTTAATCAAATGTCTTCCCATGAATTGTGGCTTGGAAGGGAATGATTAGGTGCATTTTATCTCGGTGCATCTCATCCAATTGTGCCTTCATTTTTCCATCCAACGGTTAATAACCACTTCTGACGTCTCTCATGTTAATCTTGTTGGTTAATAATCACTTCTCACGTTTATCATGTTGATCTTAACTTCTCATTGGCACCCACCCCTATCTATACTGTATGTATTGTTCTAAAATACTCGCTGCACAGCGGCCGTGACACCAAGACTTGCGTCTAATGCGTAGTTTTTGTAATGTGATGTTTGATTTTTCTTTACGTTTTTAATGTTTTATTTGCAAATTTTTTTAATATATAACTTAATTTAACTTACTTATTATTATTGGCTCATTGAGTAACACTACTGGTTTCGCCGTCATATATTTGACGCCATATGTCACGCTTGAAAACGCCATGGCTTCGCTGTGGCTTCCAAGGCCTGGAGTTTGGTGGAGCCGCAACGCCACGACTCACTGTATATTTTGATTAGATGCGGCTCACATTCCTAAGGCCTATGCCACATCCATATAACACTTCAATAACCCCCAACTCGATTAGTAATGTTCTGATTATTTATGAACAAGTTATAAAATGACTTTGATAATGTCTTTTAGAAGCAATGAGAGCAGATTTTGCAACTCGGTTCCAAAATAACCGGTCTAATACAAAAAAATGGATGTTTAATAAAAGATGGATATTTATTTAACCCGTCAAAAGAAATAACAGGTTCGGATCCTTGACCGGTACTCCTTTCAGGCTCTTGGATCTTGATTTCCAAAACCGCATCCATCCAATTGTACAACAACATTCGGTCAATTACCCACACTAGATGGCCGGCTTAAGAGACGCATTTAGGGGCAAATCCGAAAAGTTTAAAGTATTCTCTAATAAAACCATCAAGATATGGGTTAAAGAACCATTTTTACAAGCTTTTCCAACATAAGAAAAAGCTTCAAATTATCAATTTGAAAAGTTAGAAAACTGCAAAATTACCAAATCCTCCCCCACAAAAGAATTTACTCTGTACAAACAGGAAGGTTAGATTAGGAGCCACACCCAATAAACTTGATGGCTTCATCCCCCCCATTTCTGCTTTTCTCAATCCACACCTTATTTTGCACCAATTTTATGGTACATAAAGAAACAAATCATGGAAGTTAAGGTACAACCATCAATGCAGCAGGTACCAGCTTCCACGATCCGTTTATTCGTGTACCATAATCTCAGCAACAACCCGCAATAGACACGAAAGAGTCGCTGGAAACAGAAGACCTCAGATGACAACCAACATCCTCACCGGCTTTGTGGCCGTTTGGTTTTTGAACGTAGAACACCAAATAGATCTGCGATGCTCTCACCACTTCATCGTCGACTTCAGTGATCCACGCATCGTCACACTTGTACCATTGCTCGTTAAGACGCAGATAAGTCATATAATGGCCGGATTCAAGCATACCCGAGTGAGTAATCACCGCGAAAACCTCAAAATTTGTGGAGATCTCCGATTCATCGCCTTCAAACGCAAATATCCGATTCCCAAATCTTTTTCTGACGATTGATGATGACACATAAGGCGTCATGTCTAACGAGAAAGGAAACTGTAAGTGGCGATCAATCTTTCTTGAAGCTTTTCTTGCCAACGAGTGTTCGAACCGTTTCACGTGTAAACATAACACCAACGGCAGCCTTCTTATTGACATTTGCTTCACGGATTCGTGTCTTTCTTTACAATTTTGGCAGTACAATTTCTGATCGGATCCCAACTTTTCCGGCTGCGTAAAAAGGTCCAGGCAACTAGTAAGCGTGGACACGCCAGTTTCGGTGGATTTTTGTGCTTTGTTGGCTGCGAAACGATCAACGGTTGTGTTGAAATCAAGAGATATGTCAACACAAGGATCATAGGTCGTGGAAGTGAAACCGCAGGTCGTGCAAGTAACATCTGATCTCAACAACCCGGAAAACGCTCTATGAGCAACACAATGGCAGTCTCCGTATCCGTTATCTGTTAAAAACAAAATGCTTTTCTTTTGTCAGTTAGAAAACCCCGAAAAAGCCCAAAGTTTTGGTTAAACCTTCCGAAGAATGTAATTTAACACAAAGTTGATTCTCTAAAAACCCAAAAAGCCCAAGAAAGTAATCATTTTCTATGTTTTCCACCAACATAAAATACCATCTAAACCGAATCTGGGCCAAATGAACTCAGCAATTTTACAAATTGTACCATTTGAACACATATCATGCGAATCTAACCCGTATAATGACATCAAAATTACCTTTATTCGTGCATTTTGTTTTCCCTTCTTTCTCATGGATCCGATCAAGCACCGACATAAAGAATTCGTGAGCGTCTTGTTGCTCATAACAAGCAAGATTTTCTGAAAGCCGCCACCAACTGCAAGCAGAAACAGAGTTTCGATTCTTATCAATATCTTTTTGGACAACCATTAATCAAATCAACCAGGGGCTGTTTGTTTAAAAAAAACCTCTGAAGTTTGAATCCGTTTTGACTTATTAAGTGTGAAATACTTCTGAAGTTAGAAGAGGTAACCTAATGTCTTATAACCACTTAAACCACCACCTCTTCTTAATCAGAAGTGAAATAAGATTTCAGACTTCAGACCTCTTAAAAAACAAACGCCAACTCACTCGAATTGGAATGATCCCCAAAATATGAACATTTCAGAAAAAAACCATTATACTGATCAAGATTTGTGCAAAATCTTTATGATTCGTGAATAAAGGCGACTAATTTAATCAAAATACAACAATGAAATAGCAGATTTCAATGAGTTCAAGTCATAAAACAATTAAGAATCAAGAAAATGGCAAAAACCTGTAAAGAAATTGAGCTGGACTGTAAGGTGCTCGGTCGCCGGAAAACACTGCAGAGAAGATGGTATCAATGTCACAAGATAAACACAACCGATCGGAAGAGGTTTTCCGGCAAGAATCCCGATTATGCCTACCACTTAAAAAGTAATTCCTAAAAGGGGGAGCATGAAGCAATGCTTGCAACACAGAATTCATAAAACAAGTGTTCCCCAAATTGTTCAGTCCTCTTAATCCCACAGGAAAACAAGATTTTGATATCCTTCTTCCATGATCCAAATCACCACCACCACCAACAACAACCCTTTTCAGATTCTTGAAATCCGAATTCAATCCAACCTCAAAACTCAATCTTTTCCTCTTGCCATTAGATCTAATCCCTTCAAGATTATTCCCATTTCCTAAACCTACAATCTGTTCACACATCACAGCTTTATCAAAATCAGGATCATAGACCTGATCATTGCAAGAAAAGCAATAAAGCTCAGATCTTTGGAGGTCCACACCGATCTCATGACCAATCTGAGTTTGGGTATGCAAAAGGGCATGATTTGATTCAGAAGATAAAGAACAAGACATTGATGAACAGATCAAACAGATGTATAATCTACCTTCATACCCACAACAAAAACTACATCTGGGTATCTCTGATTTTGATCTTTCCATCTGGGTTTTCGGATACGGGCCTGATTTGACCCACTTTTGGATCGAATTGAACCCTTTAACCCCATATCTTAGCTTGTAATCTGAAAGGTGCTTACATGGATTTAGAGTCGTCGTTGACATATTTGATTGAAAAATGAATCTTGATTGATCAACCACAAAATAAATATATGTTTGGAATTGAATAGTTAAAAGTTTGAAGAATGAAAAACAATCTTGGATAAGTGAAGATGATTTGGATAGAGTTTTAATGAATCAAGTGAATTTAATTTAATTAAAATATAAAATAAAAAGGGGGAATAATAATAGAGAAAGATGGAGGGTTTACTGGAGAAGGAAAGGAGGCGCTTTTTAGCAGGGTGTGGAGAAGAAGACCGACTAATATGATGCTGGTTTAAGTACGCGGTGTAAGATGGGCCGTTGGATTGTGATATATGATCCTGACCATCGATGCGAAATTATTGTATGTGGACCAGATCAGGAAGTTTCATATTGGTGGTCATCCCACTCAACACTCTCAGTTCTCCGTTAAACCAGCTACTTTAATCCTTCCACACGAAATCACGAATCATATATATTTGGTACACTTTGTTTATCTTTTAATAGTTTTATTAACAAATGTTCTATGAATAATTTTAATATTTTATATCTTAAATCTCTTAACCATTTAACGTTATAATTTTATTTTAAATAATTATCAAACGATCATATTTCATTTTATACTATATCATAAGAGTCTCGTAAACGATCATATATATATAGACTTGAGATCATGTGAGAACAGACTATTTTCGTGAGACCGTGAGACCAAAAAACTAACATTAAACATTCACAGCAAAAGACTGTGAAGGTACTCTGATGGTAAACCTTCACAGTGTTTTTGCTGTGAAGGTTTGTTGTTTTTCTTACATTCACAATGAATCACTGTGAATGTTTAGTGTTAATTTCTTGGTCTCACGTGAACCCAACCCTATATATATATATATATATATATATATATATATATATATATACTAGCAGTGTACCCGCGCAATGCAGCGGGTTGAATCTCAATTCGGCAGCCTAGAACTCAAAATGAAAACCGTTTCATGGTTAAAAAAAACTTTCAAACGGTACACATTATAATACCCAAGATATAATATATATATATATAATATGTATATTGTGATACTTCAAGATACAATTGCTGGAAGATATAAAAAAGAAACATACAAGAAACAAATTGTTACACACTTTGTATTACTTTATGTAAAATGGTGCATCACTATGGGGTTTGCATGAACAAATAGACTATGATACTTTATGATACCCATCATAAACCTCTAAATACACTTTGATCCATTATGATTCATCTAAATTTAAACAAGAAATGATAAAAACAAACTCTTTTTCAAGATTATCAAACAGATCTGCAACAAATCGAAACAAAACACAAAAAACCAATATTTACATCAAACCCACAAAAACAAAAAAAAGGCCTTCACAAAAAAACCCCACCGGAACCAAAAAAAAGGTTGACAGCTTCACAGCCCGGCTTGATCTCTTCATCGGTTAGCTACGATTTGCTGTTGGCTCAATCGTTCTTCTCTAAGCTCCTCATCAGTTTTGTTAGTCCTGGTGCAGATGGGTATGGTTCCACCTAGGCATGGCAACGGGACGGGGTTCCCCATCCCTGGTTTGTAATTATGACCCCCGGCTCTGGGCGGATACTTTTCTTGAGAAGTGAAATTCTACCTTTTCAGTAGTTGCTTATTTCACTGAGAAGTGAAATTCTACTTTTCTTGTTTTAGGACTTCAGTCATTCCCATGTACAACGTGCATGCAACAACTATAATGTGCAGTTTATAATATCTACATATTAAGAAGAAAATTTGTCTTTGTACATTTGCACTCCAGATGTACTAATACCTACTGGGCACATGAATGTCAAGGATAAAATAAGAACCTTTTATATTAGAAAATAGCTTAGTATCTTATTCTTAATCATATAAAACAAGTTTTGCAATATCAAGAGTCACAAACATCTGATTGTAGTGTTTGAAATACAACTCTTATTAGAAAAGAAGCTATAATTGACTAAAAATCACCCAACCATGCATACTTGACACTTGCTACTTTGCAACTCTGTAAATTCAACAATAGAACCTGAACAAACCTATGTTTCCCCATGTGTGAAAAGAGCACTTCCGTGTGCTCTAAGAAGTAATCCACATTGCGAGTCAATAACACGAATCTCCTCTGATGTTCTCCCATCACTTCTTTTCCCTCCCTTAATGAAGAATACAAATATAAGAAGATATACAATGTGATATATGAACAAGAATCTAGTTGGTTTGAAATCAACTTAGAATCAAGCTTAGGTTATTTAACTCGAGAAAGCCAATCACCAACAACAACCCTGGTAACGCTTTTTGAGTACAACCTAATCTACATCAGTAACTGTGTCCTTTCACATTTCAACCAAGTTTTTATTTCCAAAATATGCATTTGAGGAAGTAAAAATCAACTTGTTTCATTATGGATCTTAAAATTTTTAAACACTACATCAATTCGAGAGCAGGCAGTGTAATCACAGATTAGTATGCACTGCCCGAGGTCCATTGGCACCACAGAGTTCAACAATATCAATGGGGGTAAACAATATGCCAAAAGCATTAAATATCAAAAACTTTCAACAAAATAGGATCATAAAGTTCATCCTATCTACGTTTCAGTGTATCATTTATCAGTAAGTGTGAGCATATGCATACCTCCACTATCCGTTTTCGCAGGTATTTGGACATAACGCTTTTGAAGACCAGTTTCACATCTACCTCGGAGTAAAACTACATGGGAAAGAGGAATAATCATTAATGGACTTTCACATCCACTCATCCTTCATAAATCTCAAGCATATTATGTAGGTGATAAACTATAAAATAGAAAGGGTAAGTAATGAAAAAAAAGATTAATCAGGTGGCATTCAACTTAATGCCCATTTTTTCTGAACTACTGGTAATGTGAATATACCCCTTGACACATTGACTAACAAAAGTAAGGATATGACTCGTTTATCATATTGAACCATTTAGCAGCCTTGGATTTGGATATATCATTTCAAGATTTATCTTTTTGATTTTGGCTATTTGAAAAATGTACATGGTTAAGAAAGAGCGGGATGATACCAGCGGATATATCATTTCAAGTAGAGGTAACTTAATTGAATCCAGCATGTTAGACAACCTAGGGGGGGTAAGGTTGTATTTAAAACTTTTACTTTCAAAAAATCTTTTTATAAAAAAATACGGAGTAAGTACGGAATAATACAGAAGAGTGTAAATACAAACAGATACACAGATATTATATAAATAAATATAAATGCAAAGCAATTTATATAAACAGATATAATTTAAAAGCACAGCGGAAATGTAAATAGATAAGGGAAAGGAAATACTTGACAACGATATTTTTAAAGTGGTTCACCAAACACAAAGTTGGCTAGTCCACCTCGAGAAAATAACACTTCTCGGAGATCCAATACGAAAACGTGTTCTTTACGGTAGAACACAAACCTTAGTACAACAAACGCGAATCACTCTTCTTTGAGAGAATTATGTGGATCACTCACTCTATTCAAACACTTACAAGAGGGTATAATTTTAATATGAATAATCACTCTTGAATAAGGTTTATCACTTGGATATTTTTAGAGAGTTTGATCACTTGAGTTGTGTTGCTGATTCAACTAATCGAGAGATTTTAATCTGCTATCAACTCAAGATTTCTTACTCAAAAACGTGTTTTATAATTTTAACAGTTTAAATATCAAGAGAGGATGCTGCAGAGTCTTTATCAAATGCAGGGAGAGTTATTGTGAATTTGTAGCATTGAAGGCTGGTGCTTGCATGTATTTATACTGGATGAGCAACTGGTGCTGAGGCTTCGCGGTATACCGGCAAACTCTCGCGGTATACCGTGCAGAGGAAAAGTCCGTGTCAGATGAGAAGGTCAACCCTGCAAAAAACAAACGGAAACTGTACCCGCGGTATACCGGCTATACACCGCGGTATACCGTGCAGACAAAAGAGTTTCTAACCAATCAGAGGTGAACAGCAGCCCTGCCGCGGTATACCGCCGGTACCACGCGGTATGCCGGCGTCAGAAAGGGCAACTTCTCCAGGACGCAACCAAACTGCTGGATCTTCTCAATAAACCTTAATTAATTAAAATTGAGTTTTTAGAAATATCCAAGTGGTATATTATTATAGGGTGATTTATCATTTTAAAATTAAAACGACGAAAGTCTTCAGTCTTGGATTCTTCAGATGAAATTATCGAGATTATTTAAATGCTGCACACTCAGATAAAATATTAGATAACAAAGAATGCGGTGTGTTTTGTAATCATCAAAATAAATATGGAGATGTGATTTTATGTGTACCAAAAATATATCACAATATTAAAGCTGGGTACACTTGCACCAACAATCTCCCCCTTTTTGATGATGACAAACACAACGCTAAACACGAGAGCATACTCGGTTTCTCTCCCCCTTTTGTCGAAGCAAAAAGGGTTTAAGAAGGTCGCTTATGCTCCCCCTCAAAATATGAAATATTTGAGAGTTAGTATTTTTAAGGGTTATACTCAAGCATGCCTAAACCAAGTCTTAATTTAAAGAAAGTTTTTTTGTTAAGAGCTTTAGTAAAAATATCGGCCAAATTATCTTCCGAATCAACCTTTTCAAGCACGATTTGGCCTTTTTGAACATTATCTCGTAAAAAGTGATGTCTCAATTCAATATGTTTGGTACGAGAATGTAAAACAGGGTTTTTACTTAAGTTTATAGCACTTGAGTTATCACACATAATTGGAATTTTGGTTAGGTGTACCTCAAAATCGGTAAGTGTGTGTTTCATCCAAAGGACTTGAGCACACGCTCTTGCGGCGGCTACATATTCCGCTTCGGTAGTAGACAACGCTACGGATTGTTGTTTCTTGGAGAACCAAGACACACGTGAGAGACCTATAAAGGCACATACCCCACTAGTACTTTTTCGGTCAACAATAGATCCACCAAGATCGGAATCGGTGAAACACGTTACTTCTAACTCGGGTGTTTTTGCATACCATAAGCCAAGATTAGTAGTACCTCGTAAATATCGAAAAATACGCTTGACAGCTTCATAGTGAGTTTGTTTAGGTGAAGATTGAAAACGAGCACATAAACATACACTAAACATAATATCAGGTCTACTAGCAGTTAAATATAATAAACTACCAATCATTCCACGATAAATCTTTTCATTAAAATCGTTTCCCTCCTCGTCACGAGATAATTGTAAGTTTGTGGTCATTGGAGTTTCAACGGGTTTGACATTTTCAAAGTTAAACTTTTTTAACATATCTTTACAATATTTAGATTGACTAATAAAAATACCAGTTTCACATTGTTTGATTTGCAATCCTAAGAAGTATTTTAACTCTCTCATCATGCTCATTTCAAACTCGCTTGTCATTTTCGCAGAAAATTCATTACACAGTTTTTCATTAGTGGAACCAAAAATAATATCATCAACATATACTTGCACAACTACAATATCATTTTGATCATATTTCACAAATAAAGTATTATCTATTTTACCCATAATATAACCACTAACAATTAGAAAGGTTTTTAATCTATCATACCACGCACGCGGAGCTTGCTTTAAACCATAAAGCGCTTTTTTTAATTTATAAACATGTGTCGGATTTTCAAAATTTTCAAAACCGGGAGGTTGAGAAACGTATACCTCCTCATTTATAATACCATTTAAGAAAGCACTTTTAACATCCATTTGAAATAATTTAAAATCTTTAGCATTTGCAAAAGCGAGAAGCATTCGAATAGACTCCAACCTTGCAACCGGTGCAAAGGTTTCATCATAATCTATACCTTCTTGTTGATTGTACCCCTTGGCAACTAAACGTGCCTTGTTTCGTGTGACTCCACCGTTCTCGTCTACCTTGTTACGGAAGACCCATCTTGTGCCAATAATGGTTTGACTACTAGGGCAAGGAACTAAGTCCCACACATCATTCCTAGTAAATTGGTTTAACTCTTCTTGCATGGCCATTATCCAATCCTCATCACCTAAAGCTTCATCTATGGTTTTAGGTTCTATGGTTGAGATAAAGGCATGGAAAGCACAATGGGTATGGATTTGTGATCTAGTTGTCCTTTGGTTTAGGTCACCTATAATTTGATCTACGGGATGGCCTCGAGCGATTCTAAGGTTAGGATCATCTATACCTTGTGGAATAAAGCAAGGAGGGGCATCACTAGATTCAATATTATTTGTGGAAGGTTGGGTACCTAAATCCAAGTTGCTAAGTTGTTGTGCTAAGACGTCTCCCTCACGGATATTGTCATTTGCTAAGGGTGCACTCGGTTTGGGAGGACTTTCGTCAAAGCTAACATTTAGGGATTCTTCTACAACCATGGTCTCCTTATTTAGGATTCTATAGGCTTTGCTATTCCAAGAATAACCTAGGAACACTCCCTCATAGGCTTTGGCATCAAATTTGGTTAAGTAGGATTTGGTGTTTAAAATGAAGCATTTACAACCAAAAACTTTCAGGTGAGCTAAGGAAGGTTTTCTACCACGGTAAAGTTCATAGGGTGTCTTATTTAGGATACTTCTAATTAGGACACGGTTAAGCACATAGGTCGCGGTAGCAACGGCATCACACCAAAACTTTTGGGGAACTTGATGTTCGTTTAGCATAGTTCTACTCATTTCTTGCAACGTTCGATTTTTCCTTTCAACAACTCCATTTGACTGAGGAGTTCGAGGAGCCGAAAAGTTATGAGTTATACCATGTTTATCACAAAAGGCACCAAATTGTACTTCATTATCGAATTCTCGTCCATGGTCCGTACGTATGGAAACAATCGTACAACCTTGTTGGTTTTGAATTCTTTTTCCTAAAATTTTAAACTTTTCGAAAGCCTCATTTTTATGTCTCAAAAATAGAGTCCAAGTATAACGGGAATAATCATCTACAATAACCAAAGTATAAAAATTTCCTCCAAAACTTTGAATAGCCATTGGGCCAAAAAGATCCATATGTAAAAGTTCCAAAACTCTTTGAGTAGAAATAACATTTTTTGATTTATGAGAAACGTGATGTTGTTTGCCGACACGACAAGCATCACAAAAATGATTATCAAACTTTAATTTTGGCAGGTCACTCACAAGCTCCTTATTTTTTAAGTTTTGCATTAATCTTAGATTAGCGTGACCTAAACGCCTATGCCATAAAGTAGAAACATCATGAAGAGAAGATAAGCATACATTTTCAGATACCACAGTTTTGCAAATATATAAATTTCCTTTCACAGAACCAGTTAAAAGAACTTTGCCATTTTTCAAGATTTTGCACGAGTCTTCTTCGAAGACGACGGTTATACCATTTTTACACAATTGGCGAACACTTAACAGATTAAAATGCAAATTATCAACATGATTCACATCAAGAAATTTAACATTATTGCAAGAAACTGTACCTCTCCCAATTATATTTCCTTTGGAGTTTCCTCCAAAGATTACCTGTCCACCATCACATGACTTATATGATGAAAAAAGATTGATGTTTCCGGTCATGTGACGTGTGCAACCACTATCGAGTATCCAGTCCATATCAAGGTTTATCTACAATAATAAAGATGTAATTTTTTATGGTCCCCATTTCTCGTGGGTCCTTGACAATTAGTTTTAATAAAAACCAACAAGCATATATATATATATAATAGATCAAAAAGAATATATATATATGTAGTACGTATGTATATATATATATATAAACAAAAGTACATATAACAATATATTACTTATATATAATATATACAAGAAAATATATCATATTTAAACTATATATATATATATATATAATATATAACACATTTAAAACCATAAACGCATACCACCGGGATTATCATTATTAAACATTCATTTTGGAATCCATTTAGTTATCATTTTAATTTTGCGATTGTATTTATCATACACATAAAAGCAAGCATTTATATTCGCATTATTTTTAGGTTTAGAATACTTATCGTTATACATGCGAGCATACGGTTTTCTCGTATTATAATTTACATTATGCATTTTAGGTACATACGGAGGTTTTTGCATATACGGCTTTCGTGTATTAAACTTAGGTGGTTCATAACATCTTTTAATAGGCATGCAATTACATTTTTCAACACATGTATTTGAACCTATACCTTTTCTACAATTTATACGGTTCGACATATTAAGCATGTTAAGAACTTTTTCATTACTACTTTCAAAGGCTTTAGCTAACATGTTATCTTTTTCATATGAAGCACATTTAGCCTTTAAACATGCAATTTCATTTTCAAGAATATCACATTTTGTACAAATAATATTTTCATGTGACTTTTTATTTAAGCATGCAATTTCTTTATTTAGAGCATCACAAGATTTACAAAAATCTTTTTCTCCTAATTTAGTTTCTAATTTAGCAATTATATTCATATCATTTTCAGATTTTTGTTTGCCATCATTAATTTCCTTATTACATGCAGATATCGTTTCTTTTAATCTAGAATTTTCGTCTTGGTAACGATTTGCAAGAGCAGCCATTTTGTGAAAAGATTCATATAATTCTTCAAGATTATTTTCATTATCACTATCATAATCTGAGTAAGAAGATTTTACCTCATCGTCGCTTTCGGCCATAAGACAAATAGCTTGATATTCGTCTTCTTCTTCGCTTCCACTCCACGAGCCTCCAACGAAGGCTTTATCCTTTTTATTTTGAAATTTGTTCTTTTTAGGACATTCGTTGGCATAGTGGTCTTTATCACCACATGAGTAACAATAACCTCTCTTTGGTTTGGCTTTTTCGTCGTCACTTGAGTCGTCATTTTTCTTTACTTTTTCGTCTCGTTTATGGAACTTACGACTTCGGTTTTCACCACCACGACGGTAGTTACCGTTTCTTTGAAATCTGCCATTGTTAGAAAATTTATTATTATTAAAAAACTTGGAAAAGTTTCTTACCAACATGGCGACTTCATTGAGAGTTTCGGATGGATCTTTTGAGGAGCCAGCTTTCTCCTTTTTCTTCTCGACTTTTGGTGTTGAGACATTGAGAGCGATTGACTTCTTTTTAACTTGCTCCCGATCTTTGTTTCTTTTAAGTGCAATTTCATGCACTTTAAGATTACCGATCAAGTCATCTATCTTCATTATGGAAAGGTCACGGGAGTCTTCTAAAGATGTTATCTTTTGCATCCACTCCGAAGGAAGGGCTCGTAGGATTTTCCTTATATAGTCCTCGTTAGGATAAGTGCGATCCAAACCTTTCAACGTAGTCACAATAAGGTTAAATCTTTTAAACATTGAGTCAATCGACTCATCTTGTTTCATTTCGAACAGTTCATAATCGTGAACTAAAATATTCACTTTACTAGATTTAACTTCCGTGTTTCCACGATGAGTATTATTTAAACTTTCCCATATTTGATTTGCAGTTTTATATGTATATACTCTTTCAATTTCATCAGTTGTTAAAGCAGCATATAATATATTCTTAGCTTCAAAGTTTAAACAAAAATGAGTTTCATCAGAAGTAGTCCATTCATCTATAGGTTTATCAATAAAAACATCATCTTTCACAATGGTGGGTTTAAAATTCCCTTTTTCTATAATATCCCAAATCTTTTGATTTTTGCCACGCACGTGACATTCAAATAGCTCGGCCCAAATGCCAAACTTTTCAGTATCTATCAAAGGGGGTTTTGAAAACACAAAATTAGTTTGTTGAGCCATTTAAAAGAAAAAAAGAAATTTATGCAGAATATTTTTGAAAGACCTGCTCTGATACCAATTGTTAGACAACCTAGGGGGGGGGGGGGGGGGGTAAGGTTGTATTTAAAACTTTTACTTTCAAAAAATCTTTTTATAAAAAAATACGGAGTAAGTACGGAATAATACATAAGAGTGTAAATACAAACAGATACACAGATATTATATAAATAAATATAAATGCAAAGCAATTTATATAAACAGATATAATTTAAAAGCACAGCGGAAATGTAAATAGATAAGGGAAAGGAAATACTTGACAACGATATTTTTAAAGTGGTTCACCAAACACAAAGTTGGCTAGTCCACCTCGAGAAAATAACACTTCTCGGAGATCCAATACGAAAACGTGTTCTTTACGGTAGAACACAAACCTTAGTACAACAAACGCGAATCACTCTTCTTTGAGAGAATTATGTGGATCACTCACTCTATTCAAACACTTACAAGAGGGTATAATTTTAATATGAATAATCACTCTTGAATAAGGTTTATCACTTGGATATTTTTAGAGAGTTTGATCACTTGAGTTGTGTTGCTGATTCAACTAATCGAGAGATTTTAATCTGCTATCAACTCAAGATTTCTTACTCAAAAACGTGTTTTATAATTTTAACAGTTTAAATATCAAGAGAGGATGCTGCAGAGTCTTTATCAAATGCAGGGAGAGTTATTGTGAATTTGTAGCATTGAAGGCTGGTGCTTGCATGTATTTATACTGGATGAGCAACTGGTGCTGAGGCTTCGCGGTATACCGGCAAACTCTCGCGGTATACCGTGCAGAGGAAAAGTCCGTGTCAGATGAGAAGGTCAACCCTGCAAAAAACAAACGGAAACTGTACCCGCGGTATACCGGCTATACACCGCGGTATACCGTGCAGACAAAAGAGTTTCTAACTGTTGGGTCACCAAGGATTTGAAATTGACTCACCGATGTTTTCCCTAAAACTCCTACTTAGAATATTTCAGTTCAGTTCTTTGAATGACTTGTACAAGATAGCAAATGTTCGGTGAAGTCGAAGATCAACCGAAACCAAGCTTGAAGACTCTCTACTTGTGGAAAATAGAAGACTCTCGGCAACTTTCAAACAAGTCATCACCACCGAAATCCCTTGACATTTCGGTGGCCTTCTCTCCACCGAAGTTATAGAACATCTTCGGTGGCCTTCTCCCACCGATGACCCTTTCGGTGCTCCTCTCACCACCGAAATATACATGTAACTTCGGTGGTCCTCTCACCACCGAAATATACATGTAACTTCGGTGGTCCTCTCACCACCGAAATATACATGTAACTTCGGTGGTCCTCTCACCACTGAAATATGCTCGTAATTTCGGTGGACTAGTTACCACCGAATCCTACTTGCAACTTCGGTGGACTAGTATTCTTTCCACCGAAGACTTGTCAAATCTCGGTGGAAACCACTTCGGTGCTAAAGGCTCAAGACAGAAGATCATTTATTATGGGACAATATCCTCCAGCAGAGAAAAGTGACAGTTTGTCTTTTTATCCACCTTCAGCTAAGGTCCCTGTTATCTGCTCAAGCTACTCTGTCTGCACCTAGTGAAAAGTGACAAGGACTTCACAGTTCTCCTGAAGTCAACATTATCAGCATATGTGAAGATGACAAGTGTCCCAAGCATTTAATGCTTGGGCACTCCTTAGCACTATAAAAGGAGAAGTGCTCTTCTTGCATATACTCACGCTTTAAAAAGAAATTCTCTCAGTGCAAGAAACCTTCTTTTAAGCCTTAAAACTCAATAGCTTTGCTCTTAGTGTTCTTAGTTGTTTTGTTGTATACTTTGTGTAAGATTGTTAGAATAGTTTATCTGTTCTTTTCCGCAACAATCTTAAGTTTTCTGTGTGTAATTCTTTTGAAAGTTTTTCAAATATAAGAATTAAAATTGTGAAATTTTTTGTGTATTGTATTCAACCCCCCCTTCTACAATACTTGTTAAGCCATCTGGGACTAACAAGTGGTATCAGAGCAGAAAGTTTAATTCCATAAACTTGATCTGCGATGGCTGCCTCTTCTTCTTCTACTGTTGAAAACTCTTTTCAAAATAACTTCTCTGAAAATGGCTCTATTTCAAAACCTCCTAAGTTCAATCCCAACAACTTCTCTTTGTGGAAAAGCCGCATGATGCTGTTCATGGAAGGAGTGGATACTAGATATCCAACCATTCTCCTCGAGGGACCCATTATCCCCAGAGTTTGGGCTCGCTATGACACGCAGAGGCCAGGCAAAGAGGCCTTTGAAAAGGAAATCTCAAGTGATTCTGATGAGGAAAAATCCAGTGCTACTGGTCGGTATATTCTCAAAAATCCTAAAAAGTATACTGATGAGGAGAAACGTTTAGTTACTCTTGACTCCAAGGTAAGAGCTATTATTGCTCTCTCTCTTCCTGATGAGGTCTACCACTCCTTGGTGAACTTTGAAACTGCCAAAGAAATGTGGACCACTCTATGTGTTCTGTACGAAGGTACAGAGGAAGTCAAGAAATGCAAAAAGATTGGTCTTATCAGAAAGTATGAACTATTTTCTTTTGAAAAAGGAGAATCTCTTCCTAGTTTCTATAATCGCTTCAACTCTCTTTTAAATGATCTTAAGTTGTTGGGCAGAGTCTATGATAATGAGGAAGTCTTGTGCAAGTTCATGGATTGTCTCCCAGATTTTTGGGAAAATATATGTACTTGCATCAAAACTACCAAGGACCTTGAGTTCATGCCCTTAACCGTATTATATGGTACTCTCTTCAACTTTGAGCAAACCAAGCTTCAACGGAAATCTTTCATCAAGGAAATAAAGAGCTCCTCTATAGCTCTTGTTAGTGAAAGTTCCAAGAATTCTCAAAATCTTCCTAGAATCACCTATCCTTCATCTGACTCTGACAATGACAGCCAAACAAATGTAACCCACCAAACGGAAGCATATCTTAGTGATGCTGATGATGAAGGTGAGGATATCATGGTTGAACAGTTGTCGGATGAGATGGCAATGATGGCCGGTTCCAAACACAAGTTTCGTCCCTTCAACAAATCTCGAAGTCTTAGAAAAACTTCATCTTTCAAAACTTCTTCTGACAGGTCCAATGAGGAATGCTACAACTGTGGCAAGAAAGGACATTTTGCATCTGAGAGTAGAAGCAAGCGTATCTCCAAGTCCAAATTTACTTCTTCTGACAATCCCTCTTCAAAAAGGGAAAAATCCAAACACATGCCTTTCAAATCAACCTTTCCCAAAAAGGAGTCCCCACCACCCTTCTTAAATCATCAGGAGCGTGCCGAGAAATATAAGGCCAAGTACAAGAAAGAGAAGGAAAGGAGTGAGGGTCTAGAGAGAAAAGGGAAGGGTCTCATGGCAGAAACCCACGATTGGGACGACGAAGACACCTCCGACAGTGATTCTCAGAATAGATGCTTCGTGGCCATCTCAGAAGAAATGGAAGTTTCCGAAAGTGCCACTTCACCTATGGCTCTAGTGGCAACTGGGTGCTCCACAGCCTACGCTCAGGTACATCCCTTCAATAATATGTCTGATATTGAAAAGATCAATGCTTATGAATCTTTAACTCAAGATTTTTATTCTGTTAAAGACAGTAAGAATAGAAAATCTGTTCAAGTGAAAGAGCTCAAAGCTGAACTTGAAATTTGCATGTCTAAGCTTAAAAGGTTTGAGGAAATAAAAATTGAGCTTGAGGACTTGAAAACAATAAATCATGTGATCTCAAAAGAAAAGAACTCTCTCTTTAAGAAACTAAAAAGGGAACAAGAAGTCATCAAAAAATGGTCAAGCTCTTCCAAAAATCTTGAACAAATCTTTCAAAGTCAAATCTGTAGTACAAACAAGTTCGGTCTAGGATTTGGAAAAACTGATGTTTGTGAGTCCACTTTTGCTCTTGTTCCCCCCACCAATGCTTGTAATGATCTCTCTGATTCCAGCTCTTGTGATTCCATCTCTTTGAACTCGTTAGATCTGTGTGAAGCCTTAAAGTATGGGATATCCTTAAAGGCCAAAGACTCCTCATTGCAAATTATTGAGAAGCAAGATTCAAATGACGTTTCCAAACCCATCCATGATCAGCTCAAATTTTCAGTCATGGATGAAGCCTCCTCCTCAAACTCTGCAAAAGCTAATCCTTCCAAAAGATCTAAACCCACCGATCTCATCTCCTTTGTGCCCACCGATCCCACAATCTATGACCCTCCAATTCCTCTTCATGAAGTGTTGAAATCCATTCACATAGATACCTACACCGAACCGAAAACCTCAAAGATCCCCAAAAGAGAAACTCCGGTTCACTCAAAAAGGATTTCCTGTGCTGACAAAGGAAAATCGGTAGTCAACTGCATGGCAAGCTCTCATCCCAAAAGTTCTACCCCAAACATTCCCTCTCACAACACCTATGTACCTAGATCTGTGCTTTTAAGAAAATCAACTTCCAAAGATTTATCCAAAGGAATCCTTGGGTCCAAGCCCCCTGCTTTGTTCTCCTCTAACATGGTTATAAGAACAAATGATAAAAGCCAAAACATGAAAAATGCTAAAAAGGTTTTTATCTATAGAAAATGCTATAACTGTGGTGACACTTTTCATATGGCTAAGGACTGTCCCAAGGATAGGATTGATAGATCCAAGCTTAAGGAATCAAGCTCTTCTAACCCCAAAGGACCCATTACAAAATGGGTACCAAAGAACTAATATGTGTTTGCATGCAGGCTTTTGAGCACCATCAAATTTGGTATTTAGACAGCGGGTGCTCACGCCATATGACGGGAAACAAGTCTCTTCTCATCAACTATGTGCCGGGAAAAGGTCCATCTGTAACCTTTGGTGATAATTCTAAGGCTTACACCAAAGGATACGGGACCCTCTCTAACGGATCTGTAACCTTCAACAAAGTGGCTTTTGTGGACGGCCTCATGCATAACCTTCTCAGCATTAGCCAACTGTGTGATCATGGATACAAAGTTATCTTTGAACTTTGTGTCTGCTCTGTGGTAGACAAACATTTCAATGTGGTATTATCGGGAAGACGGATGGAAAATGTCTACGTCATAGATATGGGGCAATCCAATTCTTCTTCAAATGTCTGCTTTGTGTCAAATGATGCATCCAAAAGAAACTGGTTGTGGCACAAACGTCTTTCTCATCTAAACTTCAAGACCTTGCATAAAATTTCCAACAAAGAGCTGGTGACGGGCATGCCAAAGTTGAACTTTGTCAAAGAGAAGCTGTGTGATGCATGTGAAAAGGGAAAGCTCACCAAAACATCCTTCAAGACGAAGCAATGCTCTTCCATCACTCTTCCTCTTCAATTGCTGCACATGGATCTATGTGGACCAGTCAGCACTCCAAGTCTTGGAGGCAAAAGGTATATTCTTGTTATTGTTGATGAATTTACCAGATATACTTGGGTGTTCTTTCTCAGGTACAAAAGTGATGCTACTGAAGAAATCATCAACTTTGTCAAGAAAAATGAAGTTCTCAATGGCCAGCTTGTCCGCTCGGTAAGAAGTGACAATGGCACTGAATTCAGAAATAGTGCTCTTGAAGACTTCTTCACCGAGAAAGGGATCTCTCAGAACTTCTCCGCTGTTCGTACTCCTCAGCAAAATGGAGTGGTGGAAAGGAAAAACAGAACACTGTGTGAGGCCGCTAGATCCATGCTGAGCGAATCAAATCTTCCCACCTATTTTTGGGCCGAAGCTGTGAATACTGCCTGCTTCACTCAAAACAGGTCAGTAATATCCAAAAGACATGATAAAACCCCGTATGAAGTTTTTCATGGTAGAAAACCAAATATTGGCTTTCTTCATGTCTTTGGGTGTATCTGCTTTATTCTTAATGATCGTGAAAATCTTGGGAAGTTTGATCCCAAGGCAGATGAGGGAATATTTGTTGGATACTCCTTATCCTCCAAAGCTTATAGGGTGTACAATCTCAGAAGAAAAAGCATTGATGAGTCCATCCATGTCAAGTTTGATGATCTCAGATGTTCCTCACTTTCAAGTGATGAGGATGATTTACACAGATGGATTTCATCATGTATTGGTGATACTCCCTTAGTCACTTCCACCGATATCTCCTCTATTCCCTCAAATCCTTCCATCTCAAAAAACCCAGCTGGATCACTCTCTCCCACCGAAATTGATCAACCCATCTCTCACACCAAGCTCCCTATTTCCACCGAAACTCTACACCAAAGCCCTTCTTCCATCCCTAATCCCACCGAAAATCTCATGGCTTCCACTACCGAAAATCCCATTTTACACCAAACCTCTGATCCTACTACTCCATTTCACTCTACTCCTCATACCCCATCACCTTTACCCCCTGCTCTAAAATGGACCAAAGATCACCCCATAGATCAAATTATTGGTGATCAACAAGCAGGTGTCCAAACCCGCAGAGGAGTTGGAAATATCTGTCTCTATGTGAATTTCCTCTCTCTCTCTGAACCCAAGAAAGTGGATGAAGCTCTATCAGATCCTTGTTGGATCACTGCCATGCAAGAAGAACTTTCTCAGTTCCAGAGAAATAAAGTTTGGAGATTGGTTCCCAAACCCAGAAACAAGACAATCATTGGAACCAAGTGGGTATTCAGGAACAAAATGGATGAAGATGGTACTGTGATCAGGAACAAGGCCCGATTGGTAGCTCAAGGATACAGACAGGAAGAAGGCATTGACTATGATGAAACATTTGCCCCTGTTGCAAGACTTGAAGCTATAAGGATCTTTCTGGCTCATGCTGCCTACCGAAATTTTAGGGTTTTTCAAATGGATGTTAAAAGTGCCTTTCTCAACGGGGAACTTGCAGAAGAAGTCTACGTGAAACAACCTCCTGGCTTTGAAGACCCAGCTCATCCAAACTTTGTGTACAGACTTGACAAAGCTTTGTATGGTCTCAAGCAAGCTCCACGTGCTTGGTATGACACTCTTGCCAACTTTCTTCTCAAGCATGGATATTCCAGAGGTAAAATTGACAATACTCTCTTCATCAAAGAAACCTCAGGTAATATTATTCTTGTTCAAATCTATGTTGATGACATCATTTTTGGTGCCACTGATGAATGCCTATGTGATGAGTTTGCCTCTCTCATGATGAGTGAATATGAGATGAGCATGATGGGAGAGCTTACATTTTTCTTAGGCCTCCAAGTCAAACAATCTTCAGAAGGAATTTTTATAAATCAAAGCAAATATATTCGTGACCTTCTGAAGAAATTTAACTTTCTAGATAGCTCTCCTATGAAAACTCCCATGGCACCTCCCTTGAAATTGTGTGCCGATCTAAAAGGTGAATCTGTGGATGTTACTATTTACCGAGGTATGATAGGCTCTCTTCTTTACCTAACTGCTAGCAGACCGGATATTATGTTTGCTACCTGTCTATGTGCTCGTTATCAGGCCAATCCTAAAGTATCACATTTAAAGGCTGTAAAACGAATTTTTCGGTATCTTAAAGGCACACTGCACTTGGGTCTTTGGTATCCCAAAGACTCGAGTTTTGAACTAATTGGTTATTCAGATTCAGACTTTGCAGGTTCCCAGATTGATAGAAAGAGTACTACAGGAAGCTGTCAGCTCCTTGGGGGAAAATTAGTAAGTTGGTCCAGCAAGAAACAAAACTCTGTATCAACCTCTACTGCTGAGGCTGAATATGTAGCTGCTGGGAGCTGTTGTGCTCAGATTCTATGGATGAGAAATCAACTAAGGGACTATAATCAATTCTTTTCTAAAGTCCCAATTCTGTGTGATAATTCCAGTGCTATAGCTATAGCAAATAATCCTGTTCTTCATTCTAGATCTAAACACATCGATATCAGGTATCACTTCATCAGAGATCACATTTCCAAAGGTGACATTGAACTACACTTCATTCCCACCGATTTGCAGCTTGCTGATATTTTCACCAAACCTCTTGATGAAACCAGGTTCAACTTTCTCATCAGTGAACTTGGGATGTGCAATTTCCAAGAATAAATATGTGTTCATGCTCCACCGATCTCACATCGGTGGACACCTTCGTATCTACTTCTCTCTCTCCACCGATCTCTCATCGGTGGATAAACCTATGTGTCGAATCTTTTCTATCTCTTTTTCATTTCGGTAATAATATCGAGTATCGATGAAGCGTGCCTACCACCGAAGCACATTTCGGTGAAAATTCTCAGATCGGTGGAAATCTGTCCACCACCGAAATCTCATTTCGGTGGTCATCTCAAATCGGTGAAACTTGTCCACCACCGATGTCTCAAATCGGTGATCATCCCATTTCGGTGGTACTATCCAAATTCGGTAAACCTTTCTTCCACCGAAGTACCACCGAAGTCCCACCGAAGTCCCACCGAACTTCCACCGATCGTCCACCGAGCGAACACCGATTCCTCCACCGAAGCTCCACCGAGTCTACACCGATTCACACGGTTCCCAAAGCCCACTTGTGACCACTCAATTGCTTTTGCGTCAGACCCTTCGCCTATCCGCCGCTCCTTGTCCCGATTTCCAACAACCCTTTCACTTCAAGAGCCGCATGTCCCCTCTTCCCATACAAAATCATCATCACAGTGCCTTTTCATTTCCCTATATATACACATACCCCCCTTCATTTCTTCCCCACTCCTCACAATTCAAACCTGCAACTCTCTCCTCTCCAAACATATCTCTCTCATGGCATCCTCTCGATATCAAATTCCTACACGTTTTGAAGACCTCCGCTTCAACCAATGCAATCACGTTGCCCGCCTTGAATCCGATCCCGCTCATCCCGAGTTCTCTACTATCGCTAAATTTCTGTCTCGCTCTCCTCTTCTTCATGCCTTCTCATGCAACCCCAGGATGAGCAAAATGCTCATTAGTCAATTCTGGCTATCCTCCGTGTACGATCCCTCCAATGAGGCCATTCACGCCTCCATCTTCACCAATGCCGAAGGTGATCACGACCTCACTTTTGGGGTCGATGATGTTCGTCTAGCTCTCAAGATCGATGCCTTTTCCGACTATGAAGACATGTATTTGGATACCATCCATGAAGACATTGTTCTTACCACCGGTTATGTGCTCGACGACTCCTCCAAAAGCTCCAAAGGCCCCGATACTCTTCTTCGCAGCAAAATGGGAGGCATTTGGAATTTCTTCTTCGCTCACGTTATCCATTGCCTCTCACGCAAAACAAGTGGACATGACCAATCGCCCTCACACGTCAACAAACTCGCTCATGCCCTCATCTTCCAAAGGAAAGTTGACTTCGCCCAATATTTCTTCTCAGAGCTTGTCGAGGTCATCAAAACTCCCAAGAAGTGTTACGTTGCTTTTCCCCGCTTCATCTCCATGATTTTACAACACAAGCTTTCCAAAGCTTTGGAGACCGATCGCCGCTCTTCCTCGCCCCGGTTCTCGTATGAATGGTCATCTCCCGTTGTGGGCACCAAAACCCTCAACGTCAAGCCGCTCGCCACCGATCGCCCATTACGCCCAGGTATGATTTCCTTCGCTCTATCTCCCGAACTTCGTTGGGGTGACGCGGAAATTCCCGGGTTTCGCCACCTGGAAATTCCCGAGGTCACTCCAAATGTTGTGGTCCCCTCTCCCCGGTCCCGAGTGACGTCGGGTGGCACTCAAAAGAAACGACAAAAGGCCACCGGCACCTCCGCTCCCGCTTCTCGAACCACGTCACCGAGAGATCCCTCGGAGACTTCCCCGGTTCACACCCCTTCTCACAAGCGGAGGCACTCACCCTCCCCTTCGGGATCTCTTCCAAAGAGGTCTCGGAAACCATCGGCCCAACCGACTCATCCAACCGTCGATTCTCCAAAATCGCCGGTTGTTGAACTTCATCCCTCCGGGCCAAGGGTACCCGCTACACACCCCACCGTCTCCTCTGTTGCCTCTCGAAAGGCCTCAGTTACATTTCAGGAGAACCCCCCACATATCTCCCCACTCGACTCCTTGGGTGGTGGGGATGACCTCGAGATCTCTCCGCTCGAGGGTTCTGACTTCACACTACACAGCTTTACACCCGATCAGTTTTCGATCGAAGACATTGCACAACCCTCTAAGGGTTCCCCCCCAATTGCACCCTTTGATTTTTTTTGATTTTCTTTTAGCGGACACTGGTTCTCCCCAAACCATCCCGTCCACCGAAGAACATCACACCGAGTCTCCCTCGTCCTCACACCAATCACCCCCCCGATCGCCTACTCCCCCCCGATCACCTGCTCCCCCCCGAATGCTACAAACCGACGACTTGGTGCCTTACCTCCTTATTCCCATTCCCGAACCTGACCCCCACCGACTACTCTTCCAGTTTCCCGAAATCGGTGGCCACACTTCCCCGCACATTGACCGCACCTCTACCTTTCTTAAATCTACCATCACCTTAATCTCCCAAGCCAATTCCCGCATCTCTACCCTCGAGTCTCAGCTACCGCATCTTCTTCTTGATGCCATCACCGAAGCCCTACGGCCAATTCAAGAAAAATTATCTGCCCTTTCTACCACAGTGGAGTCCCTCTCCAAATCTTCCACCGACTCACCCAGTCCTGAACGTTCCCAGTGGGAAATGGATCTCGGTGATTTTGCCTTGGTTCCCCATACCACCGAAACGAGTCTGGCCTTCCTACACTCAAAGTTTGATAAGGCCTTCTATGAGTTAGGTTTCAAGTTGCCGACTGTTCCTGAGGGGGAGAAAACCACGGCTCCACCGAAACTTCCATCCATAAAGAAACTTTCCAGTAACCAGCCTCCACCGAAACCCTCTCCACCGAAACCATCCTCACCACCGAAACCATCCTCATCACCGAAACCCTCTCCACCGAAACCATCCTCACCACCGAAACCTTTTTCTCCACCGAAACCCTCTTCTCCACCGAAACATGTCTCACTCTCACCGACCAATACTGGCTCCACCGAAGCTCTTGACCTTAATGCATCAGTTGAGGGGGAGCAGTCCAGCAATGCTTCCGAAGACAAAGGGAAAAGAATTCTTTCGGCCGAAGAATTGGCCAGAGAAGCAAAGAAGAAAAAGGATCTGACAAAATATGGGGCTCGACCGAAGGACGCTGAAACTCTCAAACTCAAGCCTGCTTCTCAACCAATCACCACCGAACTTGGCCTCTCTGCTCAAGAAATTGAGGAAGCAAGAATAGCTCAAATCGACTTAGACAAATCCAGAGATCTTTCTCTCAAAGCTGCCACAGAAGAAGCTTCAAAAGTCAAGTCCACCGATGCCATCCAAACACAGAAATCGGTGCTCAGTGCCTTGGAACAACAAAAGAATGAATAAATTAATTGGTACAAAAAGACCATGCACCACCGGAGCTATAGGTCACAAATTTCTTCAGTAAAGATTGCCACCTCCAAAGCAAATCCTCAAGACATCAGATTGATTATTAACTGGGAAGATGGTTCTATGAAGAGTGTGAAAGAAAGCCATCTCCAACTCTTCGGTCTCTCGGAATGGTATGAAATCACTCAACACCTCGTCAGGAGTCCAAATCCAAGGAAAGACATCTTTGTCAAATACATTGATGGTCTAATGAATAAGATGAAGGAGATCAAAAGAAAACATAACATCATTCTCTCCACCGAAGAAAGAGCCAAACTGCTGTCTCTGAAAGAGAAGATCATCCTCCCCAAAGTCAAAAATCCTCCTGACTCAGTCTTCAAGGAAATGGCAAGAGAAGGTAAAATCCCAAATGTAAGCAATCTTAACCTTACCATTCCCACCTCTGTTCCCTATCCTACCACAACCTTGAGCCTCTCACCAATACCAGGATTATTCTTCAACGACGGTCTCGGTCGTCGGGCATTCTTCAGATTTGCCCAGATGTCCATAGCCGATACCATATTTCTGGAAGGCATTCACAACCTCTTTCCGAACATCCCCGAAGCTCAACCGTTCTATAGAAACTTACTGGATGAAATCAAGCGCCGCAAAACCTCAAAGAAGTAAGTTCTCTCCATTTAGTACTTGTAAAAGTTAATTTCTCTTTTTGTAAAAATTGTACGAGAACTTATCTTAATACAAGTATCTCTATTTGAATTTTATTTCCGTACATATTTTTTTTGTTACCTGTAAATACTGTACATAGTATACATACACATACAAAAGAAAAGGTCAAAAAGATCAAAAAGAATGGTCTATGTGAAAAGAACCCAAAAGAGTAAAAAGGGTCAAAAACGCACTTGCTTTTATTTACTCTTGAATATTCTAAGATAAGGAGCTCAAATTCAAATAGGGGGAGATTGTTGGGTCACCAAGGATTTGAAATTGACTCACCGATGTTTTCCCTAAAACTCCTACTTAGAATATTTCAGTTCAGTTCTTTGAATGACTTGTACAAGATAGCAAATGTTCGGTGAAGTCGAAGATCAACCGAAACCAAGCTTGAAGACTCTCTACTTGTGGAAAATAGAAGACTCTCGGCAACTTTCAAACAAGTCATCACCACCGAAATCCCTTGACATTTCGGTGGCCTTCTCTCCACCGAAGTTATAGAACATCTTCGGTGGCCTTCTCCCACCGATGACCCTTTCGGTGCTCCTCTCACCACCGAAATATACATGTAACTTCGGTGGTCCTCTCACCACCGAAATATACATGTAACTTCGGTGGTCCTCTCACCACCGAAATATACATGTAACTTCGGTGGTCCTCTCACCACTGAAATATGCTCGTAATTTCGGTGGACTAGTTACCACCGAATCCTACTTGCAACTTCGGTGGACTAGTATTCTTTCCACCGAAGACTTGTCAAATCTCGGTGGAAACCACTTCGGTGCTAAAGGCTCAAGACAGAAGATCATTTATTATGGGGCAATATCCTCCAGCAGAGAAAAGTGACAGTTTGTCTTTTTATCCACCTTCAGCTAAGGTCCCTGTTATCTGCTCAAGCTACTCTGTCTGCACCTAGTGAAAAGTGACAAGGACTTCACAGTTCTCCTGAAGTCAACATTATCAGCATATGTGAAGATGACAAGTGTCCCAAGCATTTAATGCTTGGGCACTCCTTAGCACTATAAAAGGAGAAGTGCTCTTCTTGCAAATACTCACGCTTTAAAAAGAAATTCTCTCAGTGCAAGAAACCTTCTTTTAAGCCTTAAAACTCAATAGCTTTGCTCTTAGTGTTCTTAGTTGTTTTGTTGTATACTTTGTGTAAGATTGTTAGAATAGTTTATCTGTTCTTTTCCGCAACAATCTTAAGTTTTCTGTGTGTAATTCTTTTGAAAGTTTTTCAAATATAAGAATTAAAATTGTGAAATTTTTTGTGTATTGTATTCAACCCCCCCTTCTACAATACTTGTTAAGCCATCTGGGACTAACACTAACCAATCAGAGGTGAACAGCAGCCCTGCCGCGGTATACCGCCGGTACCACGCGGTATGCCGGCGTCAGAAAGGGCAACTTCTCCAGGACGCAACCAAACTGTTGGATCTTCTCAATAAACCTTAATTAATTAAAATTGGGTTTTTAGAAATATCCAAGTGGTATATTATTATAGGGTGATTTATCATTTTAAAATTAAAACGACGAAAGTCTTCAGTCTTGGATTCTTCAGATGAAATTATCGAGATTATTTAAATGCTGCACACTCAGATAAAATATTAGATAACAAAGAATGCGGTGTGTTTTGTAATCATCAAAATAAATATGGAGATGTGATTTTATGTGTACCAAAAATATATCACAATATTAAAGCTGGGTACACTTGCACCAACACAGCATTTTGGGCTTCCCACACTTCTTTACCAAATTGTCCACCTCTTTGCATATGGCTCGTACAACATCCTGAAAAGTTCAGACACCAAATTTGAAAACAAAACCTAAATCGATTTCCCAATTTGAAAACAGAAACCCAAATGAACGTCAAATCGATTAGGGTTTGCAGAAGTTGTGAAGCCGTGAGATGAACCAAAATCGATTAGAAAGAAATCGATCAAACAGAACCCAAATATACCTGAAATGGCGGAAAAAAGTATGATCTATAAACAGAACCCAAACGTGAGAAGAAACCCTGATCAAGTATCAGAAAAACCCAAACTTTGTAAACTATGCGATGGCCCTGAAAAGTTCAGACACCAAATTTGAAAACAAAAACTCAAATGAACGTCAAATCGATTAGGGTTTGTAGAAGCCGTGAAGCCGTGAGATGAACCTAAATCGATTAGAAAGAAATCGATTAAACAGTAAAAACTAAAACTCCAAATTCTTCCATTGACGAAAGCTTCATTATTCCCATTGATGGGGACCTCTGTTCGAGATTTTTTGCAAGCAACATGAAAAAATCATGGATGTATTTCAGATTTATAAAAGTAAAAGCATACCTGATATCAAGAGAGACAAACATGGGCTTTATTTATTGAGAGATGCCAAAGAAGAAACAAATTAGTCCGCAAGAACATAAAGAAATTCTAGGGTTCCAACTACACCGTTCAGGCAATTTCGCATAAAAGAAATCGAAGGTTTAGAGCACCTGAGTTATGTAGAGAGAAACAACGAATTGTGGTGATGGGTATGTGAGGAGAGACCTGAGAAGAAGAAACCTGGGAAGAAAGTTCGAACTAAATAACCTGAGAAGAAACTTCAAAACAAAGAAACCATGAAAAATCTTACCTGAGAAGAAATCTAACCTGGTAATATGTAAAAATCAACCAAGAAGAGTCGATAAACCCCAAATCAAAGAACCCATGAAAAAATCTAACATGAGAAGAAACCGTGAACAAAAATACCCAAACCAAAGAGTCAATCAAACACAAATCAAAGAAACTGTGAAGAAATCTAACCTGAGAAGGAACAAAGAAACCCTTGGAGGCGTCTTGGAAGGAAACCCTTGCAATACGACTTTGAAGAAACAAGATGAACTTATTTGAATTGATTTGCAGGTTATAAAAAGCCTGCTTATTTGGTCTTGGAGAGCCAAAGGTCGTCTGGGAAGCCGAATTTGTCATCTTGGAAAGCTAGATACCAGCTACTGGTGGAAGTAACCGAGGAGCATGCCTGATGTGGTGGGTTCAAAAAAGAGAAGAACTGGTGGGATGGAGATGAAGTAACCGAGGAGCATATTTCCAATTTCAAAAAAAAAGGAGCGGCTACGATGACAATGGAGAGAGAGAAGTTTCTCTCTCTAAGTTTAAGTAATTTTGCATTAAAGTGTGGTACATATAGCTTAAGAGGTTGTTTTTAAGAGTTTGGGGGTTAAATATATTATAAGATAGTATAGATATATATATAGTCCCTTCTTTCGCAAACCATCTAAATGTTACAAATCATACAAACAAGTGTATTTGTGTCTTTTTTAATGTAATCATATTTCTTAAATATCTCATAGAATACTATATTTAACGGTTTTATTTTAGGGATATCGTGCTAGTCATGTATCCCTAGCTTGGTTCGAGGGATCTCTTGATTCTCTTTATATCAGTGTTTCACTTATGAAACAACACATTAACTCTTTGAAAAAATGATCATAATAATGTTTCATATGTATTGAAAAAAGACTAACACCAAATCAAAATACTAACATCAAATCAAACGAATAAGGATTTGTATGTGTTAAAAAAAATGTTTCATGTGTTAAAAACACGATTCATAAATCCTAAAATACTAACACCAAATCAAACCAAACCAAACCCCACAAAAAGGTTTGAAAAAAGAAACTAGAGAGGGTGTACATGAATTTAATTTTGACTAGTAAATGGTGTTTGGCCGACAACTCCCAAATGAAACCAATTTAAAAGTCAAAATGGAGTCGCTACTAAGAGCATCTCCAACAGCTTCCCCATTTTGGAGAAAATGGGGATATGAGGATTTTGGTCCTAAACTCATCTCCAACAGCTTCCCCAAACCCTTCCTCATTTTGGAGAAAGTTGGAGATTCCCTAAAATTTTCTCCATATTTGGAGAATACCCCAAAACTAAAAATCCCTAAAATGGGAATCTGTTGGAGATGGAAGCAATTTTTTTTGGGAATTTTGACTTTTGCTTCCCTATTTTGAAAAAAATTTAGGGAAGCTATTGGAGATGCTCTAATACTATATAGATTAGATGCCTCTATAACAAGTTTACAGAGATGCGCCTACTAATAGGCCTTAACACAACATACGAGCTTACCCATATCTCACCACTTTAGAGCATCTCCAACAGCTTCTCCAAAAGCCAAAATCCCCCAAAAAATTACATTTATCTCCAACAGATTCCCCATTCAGAGCAAAAATAAAGCCCAAAATCCTCATATTCTCCATTTTCTCTAAAATAGGGAAGCTGTTGGAGATGCTCTTATGATCTCGAAACTCCAAAGCTTCCCACTTTAATTAGGTTTGAGTTATCATGCAAAGAGATCGAGCGTAGTTAGTAACCGAAAATAGATTTAGTACATTTAAAATATTTAAATTGTCTTTCAAAATTACCCTTAGTTTTATTTTTCATTATTTCAAATTTAAAATTCTCTCTAATTCATATCAACTGTTGATCATAAAAATGGATGGTCTAGATGAGTTTGTACGGTTTGTAATATCTGGACGGTTTATAAATGAGGCGAACGATCGTGTGAGAAGAAGAGTTAAAGGTGGGAAGATAAGAAGGGATCTGGATCATTTCACTTTTATTCTCACCTCCGCCTCTTGAATTGCGCTTGATATGAAAATTGATTCAGTGCATCTCGATGTATCACATCCTAATGTGTATCCAAAAGTGAAGATACATTCTTACCCTTCTTGTCATAACTTTCATATATATTATAATTATAAATAACAATTAAAAATCCATAATATATTTGAAAAGAAAATTAAATAAAAGACGACTAAAATTCTTCCCTCCCTATTGGAGGTGGGCAAACCGTTTTGAGCTGGCATAAGGTATGGATAGGGTGGCCAATTATACCAAATTGATCCTAGTTTTAAATGGTATGTAAGATAAAAACCAAGGTTCTAAATGACGTTAAGCGTGACGTGGAGGTCAAGCCTCAAGCCTTACGAGTTACGGTGAGGTCATGGTGTTTTTCAAGGCGTGACTTAAGCCGACAAATTTGTACATAATATTATGTATATAAACGTGTGTGTGTGTGTGTTTTTATGCCAGTGTCTTGAATAATAATGATTAATTTATTAACAATTTAACTTCATATAAAATGATAAACAAAAGAATTTCTAAATTCTAATATATAGTAATGGACAAATTTTAATTGAATTTCGAAGTGGAATCGAAAGTACATATTTGTAACGTTATAACGCGCCATGGCGTGCCACGGCGCGCCATAACGAGTTCGACACCTTGTATCCACGCCAAGGGGGTTAACGTGGCGGAAAGGCCAAGCCTTGGTGCCATGGCGGCACCAAGGCGAGTTTTTTTAGAACATTGATAAAAACTCGTAATATATTGTAACAAGTATTTATAGTGTAACAAATTAATAAAACGGGTTTCTTTTATTGTCCACATATTAAAAAAGCTAATTATTCGTTGTCTGATGGTGCGTTTGGTACACAGACAAAATAGAACAGAACATGATGGGACATGACAGAACAACTGTTTAGCGTTTGGTAGACAGAACTAGACAGAACAGATAACATTAGTAAAATACAATAAATAAAATTTAAAGAATGAATAAAACATAAAAACGTGTATTTGATGTTTTAGAAGAGAATTAGATTTTAATTTAAGATTATATTGGTAAAACATAAGTTTGTTCCACTTTGTTCCAGCTTGTTCCATGGGGTGGTGGTAGAACAGGCATGTTCCACTTTGTTCCACCATGTTCCTGTCTGTTCAACATAAAAGTCATGCCAAACATGAGACAGTGATTCATGTTCTGTTCTGTCCGATACACCGTGATGAAACATGTTCTTATAATTTATTTACTTATTTATTACATGTTACCTAATTTTAATAGCATTATAATTCAATATTAACACTATGTATTTAAAAATATTATATACTTATTGTTAAATAAAAATTATCCTTAAAATGTTGTTTAATAAATGTGATCAAACATAAAATGTTGTATTCTCTAATATCTTAGATGTCTTTGGTGATTGTCCTTAAAGTCATCATATGCCGTGTTTGGTCATAAATGGTGTGTTTGGTACACAGACAAGATATGATAGAACAAGGTGGGACAGAACAGAACAGGACATAACAGAACAGATAACATTGATCAATTTACCCTTACTAAATTTAAAGAATGAATAAAATATGAAATAGAAGGTTTATTTGATGTTCTAGAAGAGAATTAGATTTATTTTGAGGTTACATTGGTAAAACATAAGTCTGTTTCACCTTGTTCCAGCTTGTTCCATGGGGTGGGGGTGGAACATGCAGTCATGCATGTTCTAGTTTGTTCCACCTTGTTCCAGTCTGTAACACATCGATTTTTCCATTAGTTAATATTTAATTATGTTTGAGGTCGAATTGTAATTTAGTCTAAGTTTGTGGACTGTTTGTAAATAAACTCCAGGGTTGAATTGGTATTTAGACCAAAGTTTAAAGTTAATGTTGAAAATTTTACTTGAGGGTCTAATTAGTCATTCTTGAAAGTTGAGATTACCTTAAGTCAGGGTAAGCAACCTCATTTGAGAAAATATCCCAGAAAAAGTTCTGGAGTCGGTTTAGAGTAAGTACAGAGAGAAAGAAGAAAAGAGAAGAGAAAGAAGAAAAGATAAGAGAAAGAGACGGTGGAACTGTGATTTCTTGTGAAGATTGTTGATTCAGAGGGAAGGAAGGAAGGAATTGGACTCCTGGGTTAAACTTCAATCGGTGAGTTCATCTTCTTTCAAATGCTTTTAAATTAAAATTGAACCAAATTTGGTGTATAATCTGTCTGAATGAATTGGTATATTGGTATGGAAATGATATCGATCAATAATATGAATTTTAGATGAGCTTATTGAACAATTTGACGTGTTATCGAGTGCCAGAATCGAGGTTTCGGAATTCAGTTCCGGTATGTATTAGTTCCGAAAAATGGGTTCGGTTCCGGTGTATATTAATTCCGGAAAAAGGAAAATTCCGGAAGTTTGGATCAGATCCGGTATTGAAGAGAGTTCCGGAATTGGGTGATCCGATATGGGCTTGGGAAGTCCGGAAAATGGGCTTGGGATCCGGAATTTGTGTCTCGGATCCGGAATCGTGTAGTTCCGGAATTTGGGCCGGATCTGGTATAATAGAGGGTTCCGGTACATGGGATTGGATCCGGTGTGTAATGGATTCCGGAACTGGGCCTTGGGCGGGCTTATGGGATCCGGTATTAATTAAATTCCGGCATTGGACTTTATAATCTAGAAATAAAGAATTCCGGAATGGGCTTTAAGTCCGGTATTAAATGGACCCGGATTAAGTTTAGAATCCAGTTAGGGATTTGGTTTTAAATTAGAACCCTTATTAGAATAATTTACGTAAATTGAGTTCGGAATACTTTTTGATTATAATAGTTGGAAGAGAAACAATTGAGAATAAAATAGCGATAAATTGTTAATATTCTTAGAGTTAAGAATATGTTATGAGAAGTAGTGTGCTATGTTATCATACATATACACTAGTAAGTGTAATGGATCCATATGCACTGATAGTATGAGTAACGATGAATAGGCATAAAATAATTTGTAATTCCCGTTGACAATGTGGAATATGCATAAAGTAAATTGTAATTTTCATTTCGTAAAGGTGTTGTGAAATAAGGAATAGGCATAACGTAAGTTGTAATTCCTATTTCATAGAGTGACGTAAAACGCGGAATAGGCATAAAGTAATTTGTAATTCCCGTTTACGTGGAAATGGAGAATAGGCATAAAGTAAATTCTAATTCTAATTTCGTAGTGTAGAAATCGAGGAATAGATATAAACTAAATTGTAATTCCTGATTTCTATGGGAAGGTCAGAGATAGGCATAAAGTAAATTGTAATCTCTACTTTCATTCCAAGAAACAGGCATAAAGTAACTTGTAATTTCTTGGATAAGAGCAATGATCTAGAATCTGCAACGATTCGTAGTAGGCTCTTGATTGTGATGATATGACTTTTTAAGTGTCAGTCATGTTCATGAGATCGGGTATGTTCCCGTCATCATGAGACGAGTACGAGTACGGTAAGAATGGTGGCAAACCAGGTTTGTTTATATGCTTTGGATATTTGAGCTTCAAAGCTGTTAATGTTTTAATTTGAATTTGGATGTTCTCACTAGGCGTAAGCCTAATCGTTCAAATTAAATTTTTTTACCAGGTACGAGCTCAGAAAAGTAATGGGAAGTAGGACGAGAGCTTTTGGTATTTGACTTTTGAGGATAAGCGAAGGAATTAGCTGATGCGAGGAGTTTTTGGATGAATTGCTTAGATAACCACTTTAATCTAATTATTGTTGACATAATTAGATTAATAGGTTATTTCGAGAATTCGGTTTGTGTAAATATGAACCCTCATAGTTAATTCTCTGCTTATATATATAAGTTTGGATGTTATTCTGATATACCTTGTAAATTTTTGAGGTTTAAATTGGCCCTGATTTTTAGGGTGTTAAACAATCTGTTCCACATAAAAATCCTGCCAAACATGGGACAGTGGACCCTGTTTTGTTTTGCCCTGTCCAGTGTACCAAACGCACCCAAAGTGTCCAAATAATCCTTCGTTTGAAGCTACTATGCTAGCTTGAACGGTTAGCAAATCCCAAATCATGATGGCCTTAATCTAGTAAAAACCCCAAACACTCACCTGCCCCTTGTAAAATTCGGTTTTGGGTACTCATTCTCATCTTTTTTCTAATGCAATTTCTCGAATCAAACTAAACAGTTGTTTATCAAACGCTTACCGGGTAAGCGTTTACAGACATAAGTCACAATCCTCACTTTATCGGCAACATTTTCAGCCATCAAAACAGATTGTTGGTACACGTTTTTAGCTGGTAAACACCAACTGGGTAAGACTTTCTTACTCACTTACCTGGTAAGATTCTCAGTTATTGTCATGCTCACCCGGTAGGATAAGTGACAATAGGTAAGCGCTTACCCAATAAACGTTTAGTAAAGCCCCCCTAAGGCTGTTAGACTGCCACCACTTCCCACAAAATAGCAGCGACATTGCAACTTCAATGGATTCAAATTGTTGAACTTACAGAACAAAAGGAAAACAAAGGAGTTAAAAAGCAATGGGAAAGTTCCATTTTGGTACCAAAAAAAGTTTCCCCTTTTTCCTAGGAAACAACAAGTGATTTAAGGTACATACATACATGGGAAATGTCATTTGATCTGCTCAACTATATCAGATATCACACCATCCATGTCCAAAGCCTTCATCGGTGCAAATGGTCGCTTCATATCCTACATCATGCATATAACAACAAACAACCACCTCATATCAGATTCTTAACCAATTTCTTCACCGTTTTACCATTCACAGCGGCTACATAAAATCAAGATTCTTTCACGTTTTTTTCAAGTTTAAGAGTAATGATGACGTAAATAATATGTGGTTCACAGACATTAATGAAAGCAAAAGCTTAGAATTGGTAAAAAGATTACCAGAAGACTGATGAACTTCTTGCCACCCTCTTCGCGCACTTCAAAGCATCCCCTTCTCGGCTGCAATAAAAAGAATTCATGTAGCGATCAGCTTTTAAAGATGTTTTAGATTCACTTGAAATGAAAGAAACGTGAAGAAAACTGTTAATTTGGTATTACAAGTCATCACAAATCAAGTCTTACACGTTGTGATGACTTAAGGCATAACGGAATGAATGTAGATTAATTCAAAAGAAATATAAAAAATATAATATTATATGTGTGAGTGTGTGTTACTAAAAATACCTTTTCTGGGTTGATGAGCACGGTGATGCCAGATACAGCATTCTCCAAACCAAGCTTCACCTTTACAGCCCTTACTTTAAATTGATTGCACTGTTTGCTGAGATGTAAAGGTTATACAAGTAAGATTCAAAACAAAAGAAATGTGTGTTTCCACTTTCCATATGTTACCTTCATGAGATTTCGACAATAAAAGATGATACATATCACAAACTTGACCAATTTACTCGACGGGTTGGGTTCCAATGAGAAGTTGAGGTTAACGTGAGAAGTGGTTATCAACCGTTGAATGAGAAATTGATGCACATTAGGATGAGATGCACCGAATCAATTCCCTTCTAAGCCGCAATTAATGGCAGGGCATTTGATTAAAAGTGATCAACCGTTCACATCCACTTCTTATGCTTCTCACACGATACTTCGCATATAAACCAACTATTTGTTCATTTCCCACTATATGAGACAATTAACTATTCTTCAAAAAATTCACTTCAACTGTAACATTCTGAAGATCATTTCTCATCGGCTCCTTTAAGGTACTTGATATATCAAACGAAGCTATAACTACACAACCCCACAAACATCTGTCCGGTTTATGTTTGGAACTTTGTTTGTGGGTCCGAATCGGAATATTTCATAAACCCCATTTATTCAATTTATGGTCCTTTAGATTTCGTGCAAATTTCTATATCTATAATTTCACAGGCATAGGATCGCGAAGTGTCATTTTGGTGTGAAATGTGAGAAATACTTTTAAACTTTTAGATCACTTTTAATCAAATACACTCCCATGAATTGCAACTTACAAGATAATTGTTCAGGTGCATCTCATCCTAATGTGCATTCATTTCTCGTCCAACGATTGATAACCACTTCTCAGGCTTCTCACCAAATTTGACACTTCTCACCAAAACTCAACCCTAATTTCACATTATCTTGATTCTATACCTGTAAGTCTGTAACATCTCTTAATGTGCCATCTGTTAACCTACCTTTTAACGCACACGCTTTATGATAACTATAGACTGACTTGTACTCATACTCAAAAACTCAAAACCATGTCCATGATTTCTAAACAAAAACAAGTAATAAAAAAGGGGGAAAACCAAAGTGAAAGCAATAAACATACCAGTGTTCGATGACGACCGTTTTGGAACCATTAACACCCTCAGAGACTGGTTCTTCTGTGGTTTTAGGTTTTGATTCTACCTTCTCTTTGGAGGTGAGCTTGGGTTTCTTGGTCTTGGGCACCGTCTCGGTCACCACCTTGGTAGTCCCCTGGCGAGTGGAGCTTCGAGTGACTCTGGTTGTCTTGTGATTTTCGGAAGCGGTTTCAGCTTTGGCGTCACTCTTACGCTTGGTCGGCGCCATTGATGACGATGAAGGGTGAAGAGTGAAAACCTACTTTTTTTCCTTTTGGGCAAATGAAGAAAAGGAATAGTGGGGGAGAGCAGCGGTTGTACGGTTACGGAGGAGCATGGGATAAAATACCCCTTTTTTTTCTTTTTCCCGCCATTTTATTTTTAATGGTGTTTCTGTCCCTTCAATCCTCTTATTGGGATTTGGGATGGTACGCATCCACAATGAACCCTTTCAACGACTTTTTATTTTTGTCACATCAAATTTTTCTTAATTTTTTTAATAAAAAACTATCTTTAAAAACCTTATTCAATACAAAAACTTTTTTAATCATCAATTTTATTACAATTTATCATGATCTATTTAGGCCATCCGTACCCCATCCCTCATATCTGTGAAAGATTCCCCTCCACATCATCGCCACATCAGCTTTTCTTCCATCCCTCACTCCATCCCTCACGATCCCTAAACATCCGTACCCCATTCCCTCAAACCCCTTTGCCACCTCATTTATTTTAATTCTTTTATTTATACATTTAATTATTTAACAAAATAAATATATATATATATATATATATATAATAAATAAAAATAAGATAAATAATAAAAATTAAAATTCATATCATTCATTAAAAAATTAAAAATTACAAAATAAATTTAAAAATCTACTCGTCGTCATTGTTGGGAACTTGGATACGCCAAATATGTTCGACCAAATCCGACCGAAGGTTATTATGAGTTTCCCGGTTTATGACTTCTCGAACATTTGCCGCGCGTTGTGTCTCACTGATTTGGCTTTCGATATCATTCGTGAAAAAGTCGTTTTCCACGTCACCACAAATAGCATGGTTTTCGTCTTCGAGTATCATATTGTGTAATATGACACAAGCGTACATAATGTTTCCCAATATTGCCGGTTCCCATCCGCGTGCCGGGTTATGAAGTATATGCCAACGTTGTTTAAGCACGCCAAAAGCTCGTTCAACATCTTTACGTGCGGATTCTTGCGCGGACTTGAACTTTTGTCGTTTAGAGTCTTGTGGGCACGTAAATGATTTTACGAAAGTAGCCCATTCCGGATATATCCCATCCGTTAGATAATATCCATGCTTGTAGGTGGCTCCATTCACCTCAAAAGAGCAGTCGGGTGCTTTTCCATCATATACATCGTTGAAGATGGGCGACTGATTGAGAACATTGATGTCATTGTTGGAACCGGCAACACCAAAGTATGCGTGCCAGATCCATAGATCTTGAGAGGCCACTGCTTCTAGCATGATTGTCGGGTGCTCATGATCACCTCTCATGAATTGACCTCGCCATGCATTCGGACAATTTGCCCACGCCCAATGAGTACAGTCTATGCTGCCGAGCATGCCGGGAAATCCGTGTTTAGCTTCATGCGCGGCGTACAACTTCTGAATATCAATAAAAGTAGGCCTGCGTAAATATTTTTGACCATACAGTTCAATAATACCTGTGCAGAATTTGTACAGACAATCTCGTGACGTTTTCTCTCCCATACGGATGTACTCGTCAAGTGCGTCAGCAGCTACTCCATACGCCAATTGCTGAATAGCGGAAGTACACTTTTGTATCGGAGAAAAACCTTGTTTGCCTAACCCGTCAAACTGAAGTCTAAAATACGGATACCCTACTTCTAAATCTTCAACTATTCGTTCGAATAGTTGTCTGCTCATCCTGAACCGCCGCCTAAACATATCCGGTGTATAAATCGGGTTGACGCCAAAGTAGTCCCGCATAAGCCGCTCGTTTGCAGTTACTCGATCTCTTTCAATGTTTGCGGCCCTCTCTCTTGTTGACGATGAGGCGGTGCTACCATACAGCGATTGTGCAGCATGTCGAAAAATTTCCCTTTGTAGATTCAACAACTCGTCGGTGTCTACGGATGATGATGATGCGGTTGGTGAACCGGGTTGTGGCGAATCCATATTGTTTAATATATAGAGGTTGAGAAAATTTGAGAGAGTTTGAGAAGTGTGAGAAATAAGAGGTTGAGAGAATAAGAGGTTGAGAGGTGTGAGAAATAAGAGGTTGAGAGGTGTGAGAAATAAGAGGTTGAGGGTTAAATATATAGTGGGATTAAATTGAGATTTTTTTTTTTTTTTAAGAAAGAGCCGTTCAACGGTTATTTTTTTAAAAATTTAATTAAAATTTTTTTTTTTTATAAAACCCTCGGGATGGCTCGGGAACCCAACCCCGCTCACCATCCCGCCCCGCAACTCCATCCCGGGCCGTAGCCCAACCCCGCCCTCACCCCGCTGCCACATCCCCCATCCCGAGCCCCTTCCCCGCTGGGGTACGGAAGGCCTTATAATGGTTTATAAAAGCCCCTTATTTAATTTGTTATTTTAAAGTTCATGTCATATTCTTCAAAAACAAAATTACTTAACTTATAAAAAATTAAAGACAATGAATATATTATATGATTTTTATATTTTTTTAGGTATTTGAAATTGATGTTATTTTGACCATCTTGATGAAAGCTTTTTAATAATGTATTTTTTATAGATTATGTTTTGTTTTACTATAATTATTTAATGAGTTAGATTAATTAATAAACATTAAAAAGGTTAAACTGAAAATAAAGATTGAATAGAGGGGTTAATGTGAAAATTTATATAAAAAAGAGAGTGAAAAAAGAGATAAAATGAAAATTGGTATGGAAAAAGTCTTCCAACCAAAGGGTCATTGGTTTAAAAGCTTTTCTTTAAAAACCCTTTTACTCCAATGGTAATTAGTCTTTAAAATAGCTTATCCAAATAGTAAAAAGCTATGAATAAGTCATGCATTGGAGATGCTCTTAGGGGGTGTTTGGTTCACAAAAAGTGAAGGATTCTGATGGAATTGGAATATCAGATTCCATTGACCAGATTTCATTCCATTGTTGGGTTCAAAGTTTTCTATGAATGGAATCTCTAAATTCCAACCAATTCCATCAAATAGGTATTTAAACATTCCATGGTAAAGAGGTGGTATTTTGATGGAATGGAATTTAACACTTTCCTTGTTCCAAATTTACCCTCACCCCAAAGTATACCAATCTCTTTTTAACAGCCAACAAGCTCATCGATCTCAATCTAGAAGTGCTCTCTCTATCGTCTTCTCCATTGCGGCAAGAAAATATCATCTGTCTTCACCACAAATTCGAAACACAGTACATATATTCTCCATTTGCTCGATTTCTCTATTTCTCCATTGCGACAAGAGCACTATTGTAGTACATCTATTCTCCATTGCACTATTCCTCATTTATCAAACCTTCCTCAACATCCAACTTTCCTTTCTCTTCTTTTCTCATTCGCCACTCCATTTTTCAGCTCACCTGCAAAACCCTTTCCTTTCGAATCAAATCAAAAAATTTATCTTCTGCCATACCCATTTCCTCTCTCCAACACTTCCCTAATTCCACATACCTATAATCGATTAACAATCCTTCGTTTCCCCTCTTATGATTCCAACAAACGTGAACAATTCAATTCAATCGCTGTTTGAGTAGAAACTAGGGTTTTCCTCTTATGAAATTTTAGTTTGATTTTCACGACTTTTAATTTTGGATTTTGTAGGTACGATGGGTTTTTCCTATCAATGCTTGCCACTAGTATGTATCCTTTTGAAATGATACAAATACTTGATAATTTCATATAATAAATTAATAATCCCCCAATTTTTTATATGCATTTCAGTTTTAGTTCATGGTTTTGTTTTTATCAAAAGAGTATTTTGGTCATTTACCTAAATTTCATTTCAATTCCAAAGCTACATTCTGTAAACCAAACAGACATATTCCAATTTCTTTAACAGATTACATTCCAATTCTGTCAACCAAACAACTGGTCAAACCTGACAACATTCCATTCCAATTCCTTCAAAGTCAAATTTATTTGACAGATTTCATTCCATCCAAAAACATTCTGCGAACCAAACGTCACCTTAGGGTTTTGCTTTATCGATTTTTACCATGGAGAGTAAAAAGTGGATGTGAATCGAAATTAAATCAAATTAAATGTGATTGTATTTTAAAGTAATGTTTATTTTATTTTCAATGTTGATTTTATTTAAGGTTAAATTGTGTAAAAAGGGAACGTACTTTGTTCTAGTTTCTGTTTTAAGGAACATACTTTTAAAATACACATTTAAGGGTCTATAACAAAACTTTACAACCAAAAAAATGACTCACATACCTGCTATTCAGGTAACCTAAATTACATTGGTAGTCCCTGTGGTTTGCCTATATTTTGGATTTGGTCCTAAAAGAAACTATCTACACTTATAGTCCCTAACTTTCATTTTCATAACACTCAATGTCCTTACAGTTAACATCTCATGTTAACAATCGTTAGGAGGGACTAATATGTCTTTAACCAAACTATAGAAACCAAAAATGTAACTAACTCTAAAATTCTTGTGAATCACGTATTTTTTTCAAAAAAAAATTAATCAACTTTTTTACCTCACCAATGACAAATCAATTTTTTTATATTGAAGATAGTGCATTTTAAATAAATCTTTATATTTCTTTAAAACTATTAAATTGACAAAATTACTTTTACATTAAAATATCCTAAGTTTAAAAAATCAAAGAAAATGATAAGAAGCTGACATATTTTTTGGGTTGAAATTGATATATTCAAGTTAAGTATTGGAAATTATGTAGGATTGACATGATATTTTTACGAGTAAACTACAAATTTCGTCTCTGGTGTTTACCAAAATCTTTGAAAGTGGTTTCTAAACTTCAAAAACTGCAAGAATAGTCACTGGTCTATTGAAATCGCTTTGAAAGTGGTCGCTGCTCACTAACTCTGTTAAAAACTCAGTTAAGTCAGGGGTATTTTGGTCTTTTACACTTTTTTGTCTTTTTCTGTTAAAATAAAATAAAATAAAACAAAAATATTTTATATTTTACATTGATGGGCTCGATTTTCATTACCTATAAAAAATTTACCCACCAACTTTTGTGATGCTTTGTGACGAATCACTCTTTAGCGATAGATTTCTCAGGAAAAAATTTGTAGTCAAAAGTCTTTCGTATAGTAGTGATATATATATATATATATATATATATATATATATATATATATATATAGAGAGAGAGAGAGAGAGAGAGAGAGAGAGAGAGAGAGATAGAAGTTATATAATAAGTACCTTGATGATGCTCAGCAAAAGCATGTATGGAAAGATTTTGGAATCCAAATGAAAGAAGGAGAAGAGATAGTATTATGAAGCCTACAAACCTTAAGAACACCATATTCTTAATTAATAATTTCCTGTTTGTGTTTAGGCTTTAGCTATAGCTAGCTAGCTAGGGTTTCTATACTACAGACTTAATTAAGATTCACCTCTGGTTCCCTCTTTATCCTAGCAACAACTCACTAACTCTGTTAAAAACTCAGTCTATGGGACCCTCTACCCTGCCGGTCGGGTTCAGCCAAAGGCTGGGCCGGGTCGCAACGGATTAGTGGGATTGCCCGTAATGGAGGCCCGATACCGATGGAACGTGTGTGTGCGTTAACTTGCCGTTCAAAAAAAAATAATAGCTCAGCTGGCCTTGGTTCCTCTTCTTTGAGCCATGACCATTCATATGAGTTATCAAACAGGGGTGAGAGTTCAGGTACTTTAGGCTTCTCAGATAGTTTTGGCAAATCAAGAGATTTTCCTGGAAATTCTCTTGCTTTTAGAGCTTCCAATGCTTGCAAAGAAAGCCTAGATTTCAATGAATTGAATCATCCTGATTGGGTGTCCAGTGGCTCAAGGTTGAGCTTCGAGTATCCGTCTTCGCGGGTATCTTCTCTCAAGACTGGGGATTGTAAGGATGAATCTTTTTGTGATGTAAGAAGAAACCCAGTTATTACCTTTCGCGATATCGAGTCAGAGGATGAAGATTTTATTGAGGATCTTAATCAACCTGAACCTGAGGTTGTTGCTAGGATAAAGAGGGAACCAGAGGTGAAAACAAGAAAAGGGGCTTGCTATCGATGTCTTAAAGGCAACAGGTTCACAGAGAAGGAGGTCTGCATAGTTTGTAATGCTAAATATTGTGTTAACTGTGTGCTTAGAGCAATGGGATCTATGCCAGAGGGAAGAAAGTGTGTTACTTGCATTGGCTACTCGATAGATGAGTCAAAGAGGGATAAGTTGGGGAAATGTTCTCGATAACTTGAAACAGCTGTGGGTTTGGTGGCCGGACTATCGCCGGAGATGGTGACTGGAGGTGAGGTGGGAGTTGGTCGGCCGGTGAAGGGAGGATGACACATTGGGGTTATGTGTATATATATATATATACATATGTATATCTATAAGGCCCTGCGTACCGCTCTCGGGTACTAGGGCCGGGTTCCATTCGGGTAGCAAGAGGGTAAGGAGGTAGGCGGTACGAGGGGCGCGAGCTTCACATCGGGTAGCAGCGTGCGGGTTCACGAACCCGGCCTTACCCGAGCATCTCTCTCTCTCTCTCTATCCACATATATACATAGGGTTGGGTTCAGCGGGTAGGGTGGGTAGGCGGTACTCCACTTTAGGGTAAGGAGTGTAGGAAAGAGAAAAGCTGATGTGGCGCTGAGGTGGCAATTGGGTTCAGTGGGTTCATTGGGTAGCGGTACTCATGGTCTAATAAATATATAAAATATAAAAATATTTTTGTTTTATTTTATTTTATTTTAACAGAAAAAGACAAAAAAAAGTGTAAAAGACCAAAATACCCCTAACTTAACTGAGTGTTTTAACGGGGTTAGCGAGTAGGGACCACTTTCAAAGCGATTTCAATAGACCAGTGACTATTCTGCAATTTTTGAAGTTTAGGGATCATTTTCAATGATTTTGGTAAAAACAAGGGACGCAATTTGTAGTTTACTCTATTTTTAATAATAGTCAATCTACAAGTCTACAAATAATTGAAGTAATAACAAATTAAAAATACAAATTATAAATTAAGATTAAAAGCATCGATTATTCAAACAATTAAGAAAACATATTGCCAAATTCTATAGGAATAATGGGTATGAGAAACTACAGAGAAAACATTTATTGTCTAAAAATATATAAAGTTTGATGCATAAACAATTTTTATTTCTTTAATCCAAGAACCATATAAAGTTCTTTAAGTTATTACATTTTTAATAATATTTGATTATTATATCAATTTAATTGTTTCAATTTATTCCAAATTATTTGATGATTCAGTTCAATAATGTCTCACAATATTTGAAGTTTTAAACATAAATATTTTTTCAATGAACAATTTGTAATAATAACCATTCCACGTTAATTGTACATAACTTCTAATACTTTGTTTGCATAATTCAATATCTAACCTAAAAAATAATTTTCTAAACTTACAAATTCGAACATAAATTTGATGTTGTCAATTAAAATTATTATAGATTTTTTTTATTAGAAATGCATTTTAATTAAAAAATTTAAATAAGTGGAGATGTAAAATATTTTTTTGGTAAAAGTTAAAAACATTATTAACAATTTTTTTAAACAAAAAAGTGATACGGACCAAATCCAATGTAGATAAAAAAATTGAGTCTTATGAAATTGTTTTTTTTTTTTTGAGTGTTATGAAATTGAAAAGTTAGGAACAATCAATGTAGATAGTTTATTTTATGGACCAAATCCAAAATCTAAACAAACAAGAGGACCACCAATGTAATTCACTCTTAAACAAAATAAATAAAAATACAACTTAACAACCGGTTACCTGGGTAGCAGGTAAGTGGGTCATTTTTTTATTGTAAAGTTTTGTCATAGACTCTTAAATGTGCATTTTAAAAGTATGTTCCCTAAAACAGAAACTAAAGTAAAGTACGTTCCCTTTTTACGCAACTCGATCAATCCAAGCGAATTGTGTTTAAATAAAACCCAACCCTAGCTGATATATCTTCAACTCAATCCATAAATACTCTATTTCTCGCAAATCAACATCAAAGTTCATTTTCACATTTAGTTTAAGGTATTATAAAACAATTTCATTTTATACATTGATATGGTGATAATAGACTTATATTTGTTTATGCATTTGGTTCTCATTTGATTTGTGGCTATGGTGGATGTGGTTGAATCGTGGGTGCTAAGCAGTTAACACGACCGATTGTGGAAATTTCGGTCAAGATCTTGATTTGAAATAGCGGTTATTGCGGTGAAAATCCATGTAATAGCGGTAAAAAAATAGATTCATAAAATTAAATATGAATATATATATATAGAGAGAGAAGAAGGTTCAAACGAGGAGCGTACCTATTTACGAGAAACGCGAGGAGCGCATTCCATGTACTGGATCACATGTGATCCACTACTCCCGAAAAAATCGGGTAGCGGACGACCTGGTCCGCGAGTCGCGTGGAAGTCGCCCGGATCACATGTGATTTTAGGCGTGAATCACATGTGATCCACTACATGGGCGGAAGCCCCCCGATCAGGTGTGAATCACATGTGATTCAGTACATGGGCGATGCTTCTCGCGTTTTCGTAAATTGTTACGCTCCTCGTTTGAACCCGTCTCTCTCTCTCTCTCTCTATATATATATATATATATATTATAAAACATATAACTTAATAGTAAAAAAAAGTTTCAAACCACACAAGTAACATAGTAATAGAGTAATAGAGTTTATAAAGCTCGTAGATGGGGTGGAAGCGATCAAAGAACAGTGGAAGAAGTGAAGAAAGTGGATTGTGGTGTGAAGTCGATCAAAGGGTCTCTTGGAAGTTAGAAGCGATGTCTGGATTGTGGAATCAGATGTCTCATTTACTAATTTATGTCAAAAAGTCTTTTAGATGGATCGAGGATAAAAAAAGCCAAAAACTAAAATAAAAGGCCCAAAAAAACTCAGGCTTTGTAAAACTCAAAAGCCTTATACATATTATTTCGGTATAGCGACTGAAATTTCAGACTCAAATTTCGGTCGAATTTTGCCGATATTTTCGACTCCGCTATTTTGGACCGAAATTTTGAATCGATGTTTTACAAGGGACCGCAATTTCCGCTATTACCGAAATCAACTGCATAGCATGGGTGGAGAATAAAATATCACATTGCAAGAGTAAAATAATTATATTGCCATCATATCAGGGGACTTAACGACTGAAAGTTAATAGTTTTTGGTGTAAATACATGAATTGCGTAGACATTTAAATGATAAATTAATTAATTAAAATGTCCCAGCTTGACTTACTAAAATGCCCAAACTCTCCACAATTTAACCAAAATACCCAAAAAAAATCTGTGAAAATACCCCGTGATCACGGACTCCTTTAAAAAATTGGATTTTTTGTCCGTGAAGGACATGGTTTGTCCGCGATTTGTATTGGTTTGTCCGTGAACCACATGAAAATTGAATTGAATTGGTCCGCGAAGCACAAGAATTTAAAGGAGTCCGTGATCATGGGATATTTCACGGATTTTTTGGGTATTTTGGTTGAATTGGGGAGAGTTTGAGCATTTTAGTAACTCAAGAGTCAAAGTTGGAACATTTTAATGAAATACTCCATTTAAATTGTCTAAGAGTTATGGCACCAAAACAGTGAACGGGTCACCGAGAGTAGTGAGTGAATGGTTGAAAAGGTTTCAGAACAACAATGAAGGTTGGGAACTTGGGATAAATACAATATTTGATATTTTATATAGAGGAAAGTTCAAGAGAAAAACAAAAAAATAATAACCATCCATCTGGACATCCTTTAAACATGACCTTGAGAGAAGAATTCACAACTTTTTCTTCATCTTTTAGTTGGAGGCGTGTACCCGCTACCCTATATGTGTTATCCGCTGAATGGTTTAGTGTAGAATGATTAAGTGGTCAGAATGATTAAGAGACTTTTATGGTATAGTGCAAAATGAAATATAGTTGTTCGGTAATTGTTTAGAATGAAATCAGGGTGCTGAATGGTTAAAGAAGACCCAGGATGCTAAATCATTTAGAAGGTTTTAGAACCATTAAGAGGCAGACATTTTTTTTGCCAAACAGAATTTACCTCTTAGCGATTCAGAGGTTGCCTCTTAATGAAACCATTAAGAAGTAAACAAACAACCCATTAATGATGAATATGGTAATTTGAGGGTAAGGAGCCAAAAATTATTGGTACAAGTGTTGGCAAAATGATTTATACCTTTTACACATCATTCCCATCTAGTTTTTGATGAATAAAGAAATACTCCCCATGCGTTTATATCTAATATATTTTCGTATAAATGATTCTGATTTAGGGTTGTGTGGACTAATCTGTTTGTATAGATCGGTAAAGTTTTGTTTGAAGGTTTTTTTCATAGATGGAATTTGCATGTTTTTAACTGTGAGGGGCATGTTTGGAAAAAAAACTTGACTTTCTACATAAAGCTCCCCTGGAAGCTTATTGGATAAGCCACTTTCTATGTCATTAAGCTATGACCAAGCAATCATGTAAAGTCGACCGAATAATCCTCAAGTCTCGTTAAGAACATTAAGTCACTAACAAAAGACATTTATGGTGTGTTTACTTTCAAAGAGCTCTTGTGGAGAGAACAGGGCTTCCAACATATATTTAGGAGAAAATGTCCAAGTCTAGCCGACGTGGGACTCTAAAACACCCCTCCAACAAAGGCTAGACGAGTACAAATTGACACAGAGACACAGAGTAATATTTGAACCACTGGCCTCTATTAAGGTTGAGATCTACCGGTAAAACCGATGCCTTAAGTGATTGCAGTAAAATCCTTTTTACTTCTGACTGAAACTATGTATGCAGATGAACAACTGAAATGCACATGAATCACCATGTTTTCAACCAGAATCAATAGATAACAACATAAAATTGAAGAGATTAGAAAGGTTTTGACACAGTTCTCTTATTTAAACCAAAAGATCCAACCCAATTACACCATCATCAGCTTAAAACATCTCTAGGGTTCATAATTTTAGGGCAACACAATTGCACACATAACTTGGGGTTTATTTTCTATACAACGACGGTATATGATGAAATTCAAGTTTAGGGCAACAATTTTGAAATCATGACGCAAAATTAAAACCAACAGTAACGCGATCCGATAACCACAAGATTAAGAAATCCACAAACAGTCGAGTGTATATAAAAATCGATTGTGGAATTAAGCAGCGAGAGAAGCAACAATTTGGTACTTAGCTTGGAATTTTTTTTCCCAATCAGCAAGAGTACTCAATTCCTTATCGGTGAGTCCATCAGGCCATCCGTACCCGGCTCGGGATGCCTTCGGGCTCAGCGGGAATGGGCTACGGCCCTTGCGGGGATGGCGGGGCGGGATGGATTCCGGGTTCGGGATCCCGATTCATCCCGAAAAGTTATTAAAAAAAAATATTTTTAATTTAATTTTTAAAAATAATGCCGTTGAACGGCTCTTTGTAAACAAAAATAAATAAAATTTTTTTTCAATTTAATCCCACTATATATTTAACCATCAACCTCTTATTTCTCACACCTCTCAAACTCTCTAAAATTCTCTCAACCTCTTATTTTTCACACCTCTCAAACTCTCTCAAATTCTCTCAACCTCTTATTTTTCACACCTCTCAAACTCTCTCAAACACTCTTCCATTCTCTATATTTTAAACAATATGGATTCGCCACAACCCGGTTCACCAACCGCATTATCTAACGGATGAGATATATCCGGAATGGGCTACTTTCGTAAAATCATTTACGTGCCCACAAGACCTTAAACGACAAAAGTTCAAGTCCGCGCAAGAATCCGCACGTAAAGATGTTGAACGAGCTTTTGGCGTGCTTAAAGCACGTTGGCATATACTTCATAACCCGGCACGCGGATGGGAACTCTCAAGATTGGCAAACATTATGTACGCTTGTGTCATATTACACAATATGATACTCGAAGACGAAAACCATGCTATTTGTGGTGACGTGGAAAACGACTTTTTCACGGATGATATCGAAAGCCAAATCAGTGAGACACAACGCGCGGCAAATGTTCGAGAAGTCATAAACCGGGACACTCATAATAACCTTCGGTCGGATTTGGTCGAACATATTTGGCGTATCCAAGTTCCCAACAATGACGACGAGTAGATTTTTAAATTTATTTTGTAATTTTTATTTTTAATGAATGATATGAATTTTAATTTTTATTATTTATCTTATTTTTATTTATTAAAAAATATATAAATATTTTTATTTTGTTAAATAATTAAATGTATAAATAAAAGAATTAAAATAAATGAGGTGGCAAAAGGGTTTGAGGGAATGAGGTAAGGGTGTTTAGGGATTGAGTGAGGGTTAGGAGAAAAGCTGATGTGGTGCTGATGTGGAGCTGAAATCTTTGAAAGATGGGGTCATGGGGTACTGATGGCCTCAAGGGATCTAATAACATCCTCATCTTGGCTAGGGCTCTGCTCGCATCTTTACCGGCAAACATGGCGTAGGGACCGCCGAGACCGTAGTAGGACTTTCCGGTGCTCACATCGCAAACACGACCACGTACGCTGATGTATATAGGTTTTGACGGATCTGTGCCGTTGTATTGCTTCAGCTGATCTAGCGTTAGCTCCATTGAAGATGAATCTTTCCAACTTTTAGGTGGGTGCTGTTTTCGGACTGAACAAAGAGGGATTGTGTATGTATTAGAGTAAGTTATGGATTTGGCCCCTACGGTTTGAAGTTTGTTTTGAATTTGGTCTACAAAGTTTTTTTTTTCGTAAATTTTGGTCCCTGACACTAATGATCGTTAAAAAGATCCGTTAAGTGAAGGGCATTTTGGTCCTTTCTCATTATTTCTTATTTTTCACTATATATACTTATTAAATAGTTTATTATATTATATTACATATTTATATATTACGTAAAAAATGAAATATAAATATGTACATTAAAGTGGATGAATAGTACAAATTGGTCCTTATATACTAGGGTTGTACATGAGTTGGGTTGATCGGGTTGAAATATTTGAACAATCCAACCCAATGTTTGCGGTTTGAAAAATCTCAATGCAACCCAACTCAACCCAAATCGTGCGGGTTGGATTGGGTTGGTCGGGTTTATCGGGTTGAAACTTTCGTATGTTATTTATAATCTAGCTTAACATTTTCGTTTGAACGAAGTAAAATAAAAATGAGAACATACCAAAAAGACTAACAAACTAAAAAAATTGAAGGTTCATGTGATGAGGTGAATAAGAAAATAAAACTACCGTTAAAATTGTTATATATATATATATATATATATATATATATATATATAACTTTGAATATAACCAACTATAGGGTGGCCCAATAGTTTAACAATCATATTAAATCCATAGTAACGCATCGGGTTTATTAGGTTCGGCTGGATTCAAGTTACTATAATCCGTTTCCAACCCAATAGATATGGTTTGGTGTAATTTTGTATCAACTATATGTCGGGTTATTTCAGTTTAAGTTTTTTTTGAATTTCTTCGGATTAGATTGGCCGAGTTGGTCGGAATTTTAAGCACCCCTAATATAGACAACAACATTTATATATTATATATTCGAAACATTCTACATATATAATATATGTATATCAAAATTGGTCCTAATCTTGTTTTTATATTTATAAATATTAATTTGACTCAAAAACATTAGAAATCTAGAATGACCGACATAAAAAGACACTAAAAAGGAAACTGTGTAAATAACGTTAAAATTTTGATGATCACAAAATATAATTATTTCCATGTATAAATTTGTTGACTATATTATATATCTTTCCACATAGAATCTTTGTACTTTCCTTTCTCAATCTTTGAAGCCTCATTATAAATAGTAAATTCATGCTCCAATCAACTCCAACCAAACTAAATTCAGATTTCAATTTCAATTTCAAGATTTGAGATGTCGACGCCGGCCGCCGCTTCTTTCATCCGCCGTTTACGCAAAATCACCGCCACCCGTTCGCTTCTAAAAACCCTTCCGACCACCACTTGTTCCATCTGCATGGACGATTTCAAGTACCACGACGAGCTTCTTCCGCTTCCAAGTTGCCACCACATCTTCCACCGGAACTGTATCCTCCCATGGTTCTCAAGAAACAACACCTGCCCACTCTGCCGCCGTGTATTCCCGCCGGAAAAGCCCAAGACTTGTTCGGTCCCATTGAGATCCCATATTCTCCGTATCTCGCGTCGCCATCGGCCACCGTTCTCAAGAAACACCGTCTTGCATCTAAATTTTCACCTTCGACCTCAATCGTCATCAACGAACTCCGGCCATCATGATCAGCCATCGTCGGCGATTAACACATTATTGGAGACGATGCTTCTTGCAGAGGGTTTGCCGGAGCTGGCTAGCCGTGCCGTTGGACCGTTTTGGATTTCTGCCAACTTAACTAGCAATGTGCCGCCCCCGGCCGGTGATCATCAACGTGACGGCAGATCGTTTAGTTAACTTGTAACCATTGATTCTTTAATTGCCCATTCTTTTGAGCACTCTGAGGATGTTTCTTGAAAGGTTTTTAGAATGTTGGATTAATTCATGTATTTGGTTGTTGGTGGATCATGTTAAGATGTTGATCAAACCCTTTTCTTGATTCTCCAAGAATTAGTAATATGACATTCTTGATATTTGAGTTTAAGCAAGAGTAGTTATATATATATATATATAGAGAGAGAGAGAGAGAGAGAGGGTTAAATCACGTGAGAACCAAAAATAGGTTGAGAATCGTGGTAATCGATTTAAGCCGTCATTTGGTTTTGATCCTATGGTTTTAAAAACATAAAAATTCATTCATAGGTTCTCACTGTTCTCAACATATTTTTGCCTATAATAATGTCCATAGATTAAAATCAATTAGCGACTTAGATTGGTTTTCACGGTTCTCAACCTATTTTAGGTTCTCATTTGATTATCGTCCTCTATATATATATATATATATATATATATATATATATATACATTTGCTTTAAGGAAATAATATTTGTTAATTGCAATGTTTTTCTATAGAACTTTTGTTTTGTCGAAATGTATATTATTAACCGTTTGTAACCGTGGAACGAATAAAGGTCCGAAAATCACTGTTTGAACTAAGAGAAAATCAACGTAGTTTGATCTAGAAAAAAGTCAATTGTGTCGATTGAAGAAACAAAACACATTTTTTTTCCAAACAGATTGACCATATGATTCTTCAAAAATAAGATAAAAAAAAAACTATGATTTTTTAAAACTAATTGACATTGATTAAAAAATAAATCATGAAAATAATAATAATAAAATTAAAACAAGAGAGAATTTGACAAAAAATTATCTTGCCATTATAATTGAACTCGTATATGAGATTGTTGGTTTGATCTTTCTAATTACATTTTTTTGTTCATATATTCATAAGTGTACCTTTCAAACGACTATATTAACAAGTAACTAAGGGCATCTTCTCATGCTATATTTTACACCAAACTTCAAAAATAATGTAAAAAATTGTGTAAATTTTAGTGTTAATAGTAAATCATCTCCAATGGATAACACTATTTTTTAAAAGTGATGTAAAAGTAGTGTAAATGAATAGTGTTAAACCTAATATAGTGTAATACTATTTATTACACCAAATTTAGTGTGAAAAATAAATACCCCATTGGAGATGTGAATAATGTTTTTTACACTAAATAATTTAGTGTTTGATGTAAGATTTAGTGACCCCATTGGAGATGGTCTAAGGGCGTGTTGAAATATGTTTATTTTGTACAATCTTGACTTTGGGTTTAATTGTATAATTTCAGAATTAGTAGATTAAAAGGAAACTGAAGTTCAAGGACTAAAAGTGGACGAATATGAAGCTGTTGGATTGCTCTTCATGGTGTGTCATTGTTGGAGGGTAGTGCAGCTCTTAAAGTGGAACTTCAGGAGCTAATTGTGAATATTGGACTGATGTATTTAAAGGAGGGGTCTCTATTCATTTGACCCCAACCAGATATCATTTTTAGTTTTCAATTTAGAGAAATACTCTCTCTTCTCTCTCAATAGTTTTAGGGTTTCATACTTTGTATCTAGATTAGGATTTGTACTCAAGTTAGCTCTCATAATAATAGAATTTATATTTTGAAGATGGTATCAGAGCGATTGGGCTCGTATCCTTGAAGACTTGTCGTCTTCTTCTTCAAGATTACTGTGGAACTTCCTTTTCTCTCTTAAGTAAACCCGATCTCGTTTTTCTTTTTTCTTTTTTTGGAGTTGTTTGGAGAACAATGATGCTGCAGATTTAACGAAACCCTAAGGGTTCTGTTCTTGGCGATGCTAGTATCCCCTTACCTCCGTTTGTTGCTTAAATCGTGTTTTTTCTGTTTCATCAACTAAGTCCAGTCGAGCTTCTCTATAGACTCTTCGGCTGTACTATCAGTCTGGTAACAAATCTGTCGATTTCTTCAGTTTATCGCATCTCGCGGCTAAGATCGGTTGAGTTTCTTCGTAGACTCTTCGATCGATCGATCTGCTATCAGATCTGCCGTAGGTTGTTTTCATTTTGCATCTGGTAAATCGATTTCCTCTGTAGGATCTTCGGTTTGGACTTGGTGTGTTTCGTTCTAAGCAAACTATCATCGTTAATTGTGTATCGCGGCTAACATCGGTTGAATCTCTTTTTAGACTCTTCAATCGATCGTCCGATCTGCTATCAGATCTGCCGTAGATTTCTTTTTCTGCCTTTGGTTATATCGATTTCCTTTGTAGGATCTTCGATTTGCACTTGGCATGCTTCGGTCTCAATCAAATATCATTGTTTAAATCGTGCATCGCGGCTAACATCGGTCGAGTTTCTTCATAGACTCTTCGATCGATCGATCTGCTATCAGATCTGCCGTAGGTTGTTTCCATTTTGCATCTGGTAAATCGACTTCCTCTGTAGGATCTTCGGTTTGGACCTGGTGTGTTTCGTTTCGTTTGTTTCACAAATTTATCAATACTCTTCAGATCTTTTATCGATCTTTTTTTTTAAAGTTGCTGGTTCTTTATACTTTCGGTTGCTAACGTTTCCGGCTGTTCTTTGGTGACCAGATCTGAGTTGAGATCTACTCTTATCTTGTTTTAACACACTTTGATTTGTGACACTGTGTGGGTGCGGTTTCTTGCATCTAAGTTGAGATCTGCCCTGGTTGAAACAAATCGACCAGTGACACTCTTGGTATCGATATGCACTGTAGATAGTTGGTTGTGTAGCAGTTAGCTTTTGGAGTTTCTCCTTCCAATCATTCTGTTTTTTAGTAGTTACGTGTGTTCCTTTTTTCTTTCTCTTTCACATCCGTTTGAGATCTCCATGATCTGTGATCACGGATCTGTTTGCTTACTCTTTCATATCCTGCTATTAACTCTATTTGTGTGTTGCTTAATGCTTACGATATGAATCTATGAAGTTTTGTTCCTTTTTTTGTTATTTTCTCTCAGATCTAGTCTAAATCTAATATCTGGTCCCGCTATTTTCTCTTAGATCTAGTCCAAATCTGAGATCTGGTCTTTTCTTACTATTGATTTAGTTTAGATTTGGTCCTATTATCTCAGATTTCTGTGTATATGTTGAGACTTCTCTTGCAGACATTTGTATAGATTTGCTATTTGTTCAGGTGTCTAAGCACATCACTACTGTGATTAAAGCTTAGACGGTTGGGGACCTTCTTGAAAGACAATCTGTAAGTCTTCTTCTCTCTATACTATTCCGTTGTGCTATCTTTTCTTTTCTGGCAAGGAGCGCTCTGTAAATTCTTCTCTCTTTAAACCCGGTTAAACTCTGGTATTGTTTTTGTGCCTTATTTGTTCGACTGTGTGTTATCTGCTCTTGTGTTTTGTTTGTTCTTTAGTTGGCTTGTTGTGTGCCTATTTTTGTTTCGGTATCTGAATAGTGGGCTTGACCTAGCACTTTTAAGTGTTTTAGGAATCCTGTTGTAAGCTATTCAGAGTTTACCTTGTGTGATCCTTTGGTTCTTGTCTGTGGTCATGGCTGGCTCTACTGATGACCCTGAGAGTTCAGGCACAAAGGAATCTAAGGTCGCCAAACTTGACTTTGGAGATCCCCTGTACCTGCACCCGAGTGACACCAGTGGGGCACCGCTATTAAATTTTAAACTGAGCGGCATTGATAATTACCGTGTCTGGGCTTGTGCTATGACATTAGCCTTGGAAACAAAGAACAAATTGGGCTTTATTGATGGATCTTGTTCCCGTCCCGAAAATGATCTTGTCCTGGGAAAACAATGGAACAGGTGTAACTCTGTTGTTCTCTCATGGATTTTAGGTTCTATGACTGAGGACCTCTTTTTAGGACAAGTATTTTCTAAAGAATCCTCTAAAATTTGGGAAGAGTTAAAAGAAACTTATGATAAGGTGGACGGATCTGTCACATTTAACCTGCACCAAAAGATAAACTCGTTAACTCAAAATGACACTTTTGTATCTGAGTATTACCACAAGTGTAACACCCCAAAATTCTGGGCTAATTTGAACCTCAAATTTCCACAAGCTATGATAATATAAACTTCAAACTTACATAAATAGCAAGTGAATTAATCATTAAGAGTACATTTACAGATACAGGATCCTACAAATAACTTATTAATCTAATTATGTCACTAAAATCAGATTAACTAAGTTATCTAAGCAATCCCTCAAAATCTCCTTCTGTTAATTGACTTCCTTGATAATCCAAAACGCTCGTCCCACAACCCTTATTTTCCCGAGCCGATACCTGGTAAGAAAACATTATATTGAAACGATTAGGCCAACGCCTAGTGAGAACATTCGTTTCCCCAATAATAATTACAAAATCAATGTAAACAAGTTATATCAAACCCGATTACCCTTTTTCTTACCATACGTGTAACTCTATTCCGTTAACACGATTTTCATCCAATCCCATGAATATGACTGACACACATTCCATCATCATATCATGTCTTAGAGCCACACTACGAATCTTTACTGATTCTAGATTAATACTCTTATTCCAGAAATCGCAATATACACATGCCCATTTCCATTTATATCCTATTCCAGAGCCACACTAAGAATCTTTCTCAGATTCTAGATTAATGCTCTTATCCAATAAATCGTAATTACACATGCCCATTTATCGGAAAGGAAGTAGAGATTACAAGCACTTATGTCAATCCCATTTTCTTCCTTAGAAATTGGGAATAACGATTATTACCACACGCCTATTCCACAATTTCCACACACACACTGGAATAACGATTATTACCACACGCCTATTCCAGGGTTTCTCACACACATTAGAATAATGACTAACTTCATCTATTCCACGTGTACATAATGTTAGTCCCAGATGGCTATAACAAGTATTGTAGAAGGGGGGGGGGGGGGGGGGGGTTGAATACAATACTCAAAATTTTCACAATTTTAATTCTTTTATTGAAAATCTTTCAACAAGAATTACACATAGAAAACTTAAGACTGTTGCGGAAAAGAACAGATAAACTATTCTAACAATCTTACACAAAGTATACAACAAAATAACTAAGAACACTTAGAACAAAGCTATAAAGTTTTTCAAGCAAACTGGAAATTCTTGCACTTAGAGAATTCTTCCAGTTTGCGTAGAATATCAAGAGCTCACAGTAATCTTCAAAGTCTCTCAAGATGTGTGTATTTCAGTATGGAGAGCTCTTCCTTTTATAGTGACAAGGAGTGTGCAAGCATTGAATGCTTGAGACACTTGTCATCTTCACACTTGCTGAGGATGTTGACTTCTGGAAAGTTGTGAAGTCCTTGTCACCTTTTACTAGGTGCAGACAGAGTAGCTTGAGCAGATAACAGGGACCTTAGCTGAAAATGGATAATAAGACAGAAGGTCACTTTATCCATGTAGAAAATATCTTCTCAATTTGTCTTCTTATGTCTCTCAGTTTTGTCTTCTTTTGCTTCTCAAAATCTCTTTCAACAAATGCACCACCGAAGAAAGGTTGTAAGATTTCTTCCAAGACAAAATGAATTTGCTTCTCATTTTGTCTTATTATGTCTCTCACTTTTGTCTCCTTTTGCTTCTCAGATTTTCTTTCAAGAAAAGCACCACCGATGGAAACTTGAGATATGTGACACATCTTTGGAGAAAACATCTTTGAAGCTTCTTTGAGGTCCCACCGAAATGTCATTTGGGATATGTGACACATCTTTGAGATATGTGACATCATCTTTGAGATATATGACATCATCTTTGGGAAGAGCTTCTTTGAGACTAGGCCGAAATAGAGAGAAGTTTCGGTGGAAATACCACCGAAATTGTGAGAACAATTTCGGTGAACAATGACTTGTATGTTTGAGAAAAGATCTTTCACTTCCACAATGAGAGAATCTTTAATCTTGACTTTGGTTGATCTTTGACTTCACCAAACATTTGATATCTTGTACAAGCCATTACAAAGAACCATGCATCCAAAATTTCTCTAAGTATAAAATGTTTTTCAAAGTATAAAAGGAGATCATGAGGTCATCTTCAAATCTTGATGACCCAACAATCTCCCCCTATTTGATGATGACATCCATACTTAGAAAAACATGAGTAAGACAGTGAATAATGCAAGTTGACCCTTCTTTACTCTTTTGGGTTCTTTTTCACACAGTCCATTTTTTTTTTTTTTTTTTGTGTGTGTGTATGTATATATGATATTTACATATAAGAAAAAAAAATAAAAAGGTATAGCTGTACAAATAATCGAAAGGAAAAGGAAAGAAGTATAAACAGTATAAACAGAATGAATATTACTTGCATTTTTGGAGGGGCGAGTTGAAACTTGTGTCTGGCTTGAGGATTCTTCATTTTGATCAGCAGCCTTAGGATACTTCTGCCCAACTGTTGCATCTTGGCATCTTTTCATGTTTAGCATCAGCATCCTTTGTCTTTGTTTTGCTCCCCCTCAGTTAGATCAGACGGTCTTTGTGTTTCTCCCCCTCAGTTAGATCCGCCCGGACTGAAGTGCTCCCCCTTGACCGGTCCGTCGATTTCCTCATTTTTTCAAGTTGGTCGCTGTATATGAGTACTGAGGGTTTATGTTGCTCCCCCTCAGCGGCCGACGTAGGAAAAACACCAAGAGAAAATGAAAAGATCGGCCAGAACCAAGACCAGTTTTTTTTTTTTTTTTTTTTACCTTTCCACCGAAAATTGAGCAAAATCCACCGAAAATAGGCTATTTTCGGTGGGATTTTCGGTGGAAAATCGGTAGGATTTTTTTTTTTTTTTTTTTTCTACCTTTCCACCGAAAATTGAGGAGAATCCACCGAAAATAGGCTATTTTCGGTGGGATTTTCGGTGGAAAACCGGTAGGTTTTTTTTTTTTTTTTTTTTTTTTTTTTTTACTACCTTTCCACCGAAAATTGAGGAGAATCCACCGAAAATAGGCTATTTTCGGTGGGATTTTCGGTGGAAAATCGGTAGGTTTTTTTTTTTTTTTTTTTTTTTTTTACTTTTCCACCGAAAATGAAGGAGAATCCACCGAAAATTGGCTATTTTCGGTAGGATTTTCGGTGGAAAATCAGTAGTAAAACTTCTAAGACATTATGGAGAAAATCTTCAAAGTGAAGAAAAGATTGGAATTTCATCTTCCAATTTGATGACCCAAAAAGATTGAGTTTGAGGATTTGGGGTGACATCTGTAGAAGAGTTTGTAGTGGGTGGATTGGTGGAGGGATTTGAGGTGGTGGATCGGTGGAGAGATTTGAGGTGGTGGATCGGTGGAGATTCGGTGTGGAATCGGTGTGGGTCGGTGTAGACTCGGTGGTGGATCGGTGTGAGGATTCCACCGAGGAGTTTGAAGGATTGTACCGAATTTAGAAGGGTTTCACCACCGAATTTGAAGAGTTCCACCGAATTTGAGGGGTACCACCGATCGAGGAGGCAAAACATATGATGGGAAGTAAAGTATGGTGGGATATGGTTTTGGTTTGGTGGTTAAGGAAAATTTCGGTGGTGAGGTTTAGAGAAGAAATGGAATTTTAAGAGATTGGAGATGGTGATGTCATGAGAATGACATCAACATGCTTATGATGTCATGAGAGTAAAGAATTCTAAGGTTTTGTCAACTTTCTCACTTGTTCACATAGATCCATCTGCCCAGCTCAAAATCTGCAATCACAAAGAATTTAATTTCCAGGTACCCATTTTGAAGGTGGGTCCTTTTGGGTTAGAAGAAAGAGAATGAAAAGAATTTATATCACTCAGAATAATTCTTTATTTCACACAGTCTTTGGCAAAATGAGAAATATCACCACAGATATAGCATTTTCTATAAAGAGAGTTCCTTTTAGAAACTTGACATTTTTCCTAACTTTTGCTCAAAGATTTTGAAGAGATAACAAAGAATGGGGGTGCATCACATAGAATTCATATTTCAAAAATTGGGAGTACATAAATCCTTTCTTTTGAATTGGACATTTTGAAACTCACAGATTTAAGAAGAAAATCGGTATGAGAAGTCATAAAGTTATTTTTGGAAAAATTTTGGAGGATTTCTTTTTAAGAAAGAAACAACACCCAGAGACTAGCCAAATAAAATTTCCAAAATTTATGTTTTCAGATGTGATGGCAGAAATTATGAACACATAGCAAAAGAGTTTGAAATAAGAGAATTCATAAAAGATAGATAAAACACATAGTATGTACCTGTGAAGAGTAGAAGAAGCACTTAGCTGATACAAGAGCAGTTGAGGAGTCATTCGCTTTCAGATGTGGGTTCATCTGCCAAATCATAAGATTTAGCAGGCAGACCCTTTCCTCTTCTGACAAGTCTTTCATTTCTTTCCTTTTCTCTCTTGTATTTCTCCTTGTATCTTTCAGCCCGGTCAAAATTTGCAGAAGAGGAAGATTGGCTGAAATTTTTGGAAAATCGGTGGGAAGCACTTCTAAGTCTTTCAAGGTTTCTACTTTTACACTCAGAAGCAAAATGACCCTTTTTACCACAGTTAAAACATTCCTCATTAGATTTATATAAAGGAGAGTGTTTGGAGAGAGAAGAGGATGAATTTCTATCGAACTTAGATTTTCCAGAAGAGAGATGAGATTTGGATTTAGAGTGCCCATCCAACATGGCCATTTCATCAGATAATTTATCAGCTGAAGTTTCCTCACATTCATCCTTAGCATCACTAAGATATGCTTCTGAATGATCATTGGGATCTTCTTGACTATTATGGTCAGAGTCAGATGGGTAGGTGATTTTTGGAAAACACTTAGTCTTTTTGGAAGAGTCACTCAGGAGAGCTAGAGAAGAGTTCTTTATAAACTTTTGCAGTTTCGTCTGCTCATAGTTGAAAAGAGTACCATAAAGAACAGTAAGAGGCATATGATCAAGATCCTTGGTTGTCTTTATACAAGTACAGATATTTTCCCAAAAATCGGGAAGACAGTCCATAAATTTGCACAGGACTTCCTCATTGTCATACACTCTACCTAACAGCTTTAAGTCATTAAGAAGACTGTTAAAGCGATTATAGTAGTTGGAGAGAGATTCTCCTTTCTCATAAGAAAAGAGTTCATATTTTCTAACAAAACCAATTTTTCTGCTCTTTTTAACTTCATTTGTACCTTCGTACAAAACACACAGAGTGGACCACATCTCTTTGGCAGTAGAGAGATTTACCAGAGAGTGGTACACTTCATCAGGAAGAGAGAGAGCAATGATAGTTCTAACTTTAGAATCAAGAGACACAAGTCGTTTTTCCTCATCAGTATATTTCTTAGGATTTTTAAGAATGTAACGACCAGTAGCAGCAGATTTTTCTTCATCAGACGAATCATTAGAATCATCTTTTTCCATGGTTTCTTTACCCGGCCTCTGCGTTTCATAGCGAGCCCAAACTCTGGGGATAAAGGGTCCCTCTTGGAGAATGGTTGGATATCTAGTATCCACTCCTTCCATGAACAGCATCATGCGGCTTTTCCACAAAGAGAAGTTGTTAGCATTGAACTTAGGAGGTTTTGAAATGGAGCCATTTTCAGAAAAGTTATTTTGAAAAGAGTTTTCAATAGTTGAAGAAGAGGAGGCAGCCATCGCAGATCAAGTTTATGGGATTAAACTTTCTGCTCTGATACCACTTGTTAGTCCCAGATGGCTATAACAAGTATTGTAGAAGGGGGGGGTTGAATACAATACTCAAAATTTTCACAATTTTAATTCTTTTATTGAAAATCTTTCAACAAGAATTACACATAGAAAACTTAAGACTGTTGCGGAAAAGAACAGATAAACTATTCTAACAATCTTACACAAAGTATACAACAAAATAACTAAGAACACTTAGAACAAAGCTATAAAGTTTTTCAAGCAAACTGGAAATTCTTGCACTTAGAGAATTCTTCCAGTTTGCGTAGAATATCAAGAGCTCACAGTAATCTTCAAAGTCTCTCAAGATGTGTGTATTTCAGTATGGAGAGCTCTTCCTTTTATAGTGACAAGGAGTGTGCAAGCATTGAATGCTTGAGACACTTGTCATCTTCACACTTGCTGAGGATGTTGACTTCTGGAAAGTTGTGAAGTCCTTGTCACCTTTTACTAGGTGCAGACAGAGTAGCTTGAGCAGATAACAGGGACCTTAGCTGAAAATGGATAATAAGACAGAAGGTCACTTTATCCATGTAGAAAATATCTTCTCAATTTGTCTTCTTATGTCTCTCAGTTTTGTCTTCTTTTGCTTCTCAAAATCTCTTTCAACAAATGCACCACCGAAGAAAGGTTGTAAGATTTCTTCCAAGACAAAATGAATTTGCTTCTCATTTTGTCTTATTATGTCTCTCACTTTTGTCTCCTTTTGCTTCTCAGATTTTCTTTCAAGAAAAGCACCACCGATGGAAACTTGAGATATGTGACACATCTTTGGAGAAAACATCTTTGAAGCTTCTTTGAGGTCCCACCGAAATGTCATTTGGGATATGTGACACATCTTTGAGATATGTGACATCATCTTTGAGATATATGACATCATCTTTGGGAAGAGCTTCTTTGAGACTAGGCCGAAATAGAGAGAAGTTTCGGTGGAAATACCACCGAAATTGTGAGAACAATTTCGGTGAACAATGACTTGTATGTTTGAGAAAAGATCTTTCACTTCCACAATGAGAGAATCTTTAATCTTGACTTTGGTTGATCTTTGACTTCACCAAACATTTGATATCTTGTACAAGCCATTACAAAGAACCATGCATCCAAAATTTCTCTAAGTATAAAATGTTTTTCAAAGTATAAAAGGAGATCATGAGGTCATCTTCAAATCTTGATGACCCAACACATAACCATTAGTACTACACACATAAGAATAATGACTAACTTCATCTATTCCACGTGCACATAACCATTAGTACTACACACATCACTGGAATAACGATTATTACCACACGCCTATTCTATGTGATTACCAAACACTAGTGCCTATGAATCCATTACACTTTACTAACGTACATGCATAACAACATATCAAACCACATCTCATATCATATTCGTAACTCTAAGAATACTAGATAACCTATCGCATTTTCATCCTCAAATGCCCCCCTTCGGCGACTTAGCATGGGGTCAAGGGGCAACGCCCTTGCGGGGTCTGGGGGCAGCGCCCTGAGAATTTTTTTAGAAAACTTAACCAGACAAAACATCCAGAAACTGCATCCAGACATCAGAACCTAACATTCTCAATTTCACAAAAGTGTCCGGACAACAGGGGTTTCCGGATAACTTTGACTGTCTGGACAACTAAACTTTCCGGACAACACACAACTTTCCGGATACTGATCTAATCCGGACAACACCCGGATACCATCCGGTAACTATATTCATCCGGAAACTTACAAGAAAACAATACTTACCGGATACTTTGCTGCGTCCAGAAACATTCAACACAAAGGTATCCGGATAGGACGATTTATCCGGAAAACTCGGTTCTGCAGCCTAAAATTCGATCCATTTTCATGTCTGTTCGATTCAGCTCATTCCAAACCATCCCATACAGTTCATAACCAATTTATACAGCTATTTCAAGGTTTAATTTAACATGAAAACACTGATTTAAGCAAGGAACAAATGAACTCACCTTTGTTACCAAAATTTGCTTCTCTACACAAATCCAACCCCAATCTGCTGTTTATGATTCTGAAATCCTATTCATTAATCAGATTCGGTTACAATCATAAACCCACAACAGATTTTATCAAAACCAAACTCAGTTCCTTACCAATTGAAGATCAAAGCCCTTGTTTTCCTTCTTTCTCCCTTTTTTCCTTTTCTCTCTATCTTTCTCTAAACCGACCCACACCAAGAATTCAGATAAAATATCTGATTTTAGCTACTTTATCCATACACACTTTCCATTAATTACCAAACATACCCTCCTAGTTTCCAAACTTTCAAAAGTAGCACCAAACTTAATCCCTTGTATTTTAACCCTATTGAATTATAAAACTTCCATATAATTCAAGGTTTAATCCAAAATACAAATAAATCTCAATCCTTATTAAAATAATATTAATGAAAATTCAGGATGTTACAATACTCTCCAACTTGAAAATGATTTCGTCCTCGAAATCAGAATCAGTTAAACAGATGGGGATACTTATCCTTCAACATTACCCGCTCCCCAACTTAGATTTACAAATCTCCTTAGAGTAACGGTTATCATCAAATCTTTATCCGACTATTAATTGATCTACCATGCTGTCATCTGATAACGCCACTTTTTGGCGTTATTTTCGGTCCTCAATCCAATGAGATTGGCTTGTTTTCAAGTAAAGAAACATGTATTTGATGGTTTATCGAGTGGAATGTGCAGGTATTCTAAAAGGCGGTAATCCTTGAGAAAAGAAGCTAAAAAGAGTCCAAAAGAGAGCCAAAACGAAGCCCAACGGAAGCCCGAGATCCTAGCCCAAAACCGCGGCGCACTGTTCCCAAACCGCGGCGCGCAGTTTTCCCAAACCGCGGCACACAATGTTCCACGCCGCCGCGCGGTTTGGCGCGCGGTTTGCAAACCGCGGCACAAACCGCGGCACACATAAATTAAAGTCGTTTTTGGAGATTTTAGGTCATTATTCGCGCAACTTTTCGAGGACGGCCAGAGCAGTTTAGGGGGCGATTTCTGGAGATTTTTCGGGGTATTTGGAGGCACGATAGAGGTTCAAACGAGGAGCAATTCATCACGCGAAGTAGATACGAGCACGATAGAAGGGAGTCATCACATTCATCACGATTTCATCTTTTTCGTTTATCATGTTTACATACTCGTTTTCATCATTTTCTATTGTGTTTGAATCCACCACCGGCATGAACTAACCTGTTCATGTTGGGGGTTGGAATGATTTTGGTTTGTAAGCATGTGAATAATTGACTTGACACTTTATCAGTTTTTCCTCATTAATGAAGCATGTGATTTTGTGTTTAATGCTTTTGAGAGTCTAGCTAGCTTTCAATTGTTTTGTTATTTTCAGTTGAGTTCGAGAGAATTAACTGTTAAATAGAACTAGGAATTGCATGCCTAAAACGATAAATCGGTGATAGAGATATACCGAGTAAGTCTTAGTCCCAATTGAACCGTTAGTTGGAAATCGAGAGATAAAACCTAGCCGTTCAACATAAATCTTGTGCTTAATGTATTTTGAAATCCATAGGTTGAGATCGAAAGATAAAACCTGTCCTTTTTGAAATAAAACCCGTGTTTCTCGAAAGAGAACAACGGTGATCTTAAAAGATTTGGGAATCATTAGATGGATTAACTGGTAATTGTTTCGAGTCAAGTGTTTGCATGTGTAAAACCTTAGGATTTCCAACCCTCAACTATTTTCTCTATTGATTTTTCCTCAAGTTGTCTACTGTTTAGTCTGTGATTTTCTTTTTGCACTTAATTAGTTTATAAACCAACCATCTCTCAATATCGACAGTTCAGTTAATAGAGCTTATAGTAATTGTGATACTTAGTTCCTAGTTCCCGTGCATTCGATACTCGTACTTACCGTACGTTATTACTTGATTTCGACACCGTACACTTGCGGTAAGATTTAGAGGGGGTGAAACCCGCCCTATCATCATCATATTCTCTCATGCCTACACCGAACATCTATTACACTTAGCCACAGTTTAAAAGAATAATTTCTCCAAGATTATCAGCCAAAGCCTTTAGCCAAGTCCTCATAAAATACTCAACACCAAGAACTACCACGAGCTCATATCTTTCCAACACAGTCAATCCACCCATTACACTTCTTTACATCCATGTAGTATTCCAACACTCTCGACTAGAATTCATAACGAAACACCACAGCTTAACAGTTACAGTATCTTCTTCGACAATCAAGTGAAGTATGGAAACTCTCCTAAAAAGTCCAATGTGATCGTGAAGAACAAAGATTCTGTTGGGTCATCAAGATTTGAAGATGACCTCATGATCTCCTTTTATACTTTGAAAAACATTTTATACTTAGAGAAATTTTGGATGCATGGTTCTTTGTAATGGCTTGTACAAGATATCAAATGTTTGGTGAAGTCAAAGATCAACCAAAGTCAAGATTAAAGATTCTCTCATTGTGGAAGTGAAAGATCTTTTCTCAAACATACAAGTCATTGTTCACCGAAATTGTTCTCACAATTTCGGTGGTATCTCCACCGAAACTTCTCTCTATTTCGGCCAAGTCTCAAAGAAGCTTTTCCCAAAGATGATGTCATATATCTCAAAGATGATGTCACATATCTCAAAGATGTGTCACATATCCCAAATGACATTTCGGTGGGACCTCAAAGAAGCTTCAAAGATGTTTTCTCCAAAGATGTGTCACATATCCCAAGTTTCCATCGGTGGTGCTTTTCTTGAAAGAAAATCTGAGAAGCAAAAGGAGACAAAAGTGAGAGACATAATAAGACAAAATGAGAAGCAAATTCATTTTGTCTTGGAAGAAATCTTACAACCTTTCTTCGGTGGTGCATTTGTTGAAAGAGATTTTGAGAAGCAAAAGAAGACAAAAATGAGAGACATAAGAAGACAAATTGAGAAGATATTTTCTACATGGATAAAGTGACCTTCTGTCTTATTATCCATTTCCATGCAAAGCTCTTTTCTCATGCATGAGCTCTTCTGACTGTACCTTGTAAAAGGTGACAAGGACTTCACAACTTTCCAGAAGTCAACATCCTCAGCAAGTGTGAAGATGACAAGTGTCCCAAGCATTCAATGCTTGCACACTCCTTGTCACTATAAAAGGAAGAGCTCTCCATACAGAAAGACACACATCTTGAGAGACTTTGAAGATTACTGTGAGCTCTTGATATTCTACGCAAACTGGAAGAATTCTCTAAGTGCAAGAATTTCCAGTTTGCTTGAAAAACTTTATAGCTTTGTTCTAAGTGTTCTTAGTTATTTTGTTGTATACTTTGTGTAAGATTGTTAGAATAGTTTATCTGTTCTTTTCCGCAACAGTCTTAAGTTTTCTATGTGTAATTCTTGTTGAAAGATTTTCAATAAAAGAATTAAAATTGTGAAAATTTTGAGTATTGTATTCAACCCCCCCCCCCCCTTCTACAATACTTGTTATAGCCATCTGGGACTAACAAGTGGTATCAGAGCAGAAAGTTTAATCCCATAAACTTGATCTGCGATGGCTGTCTCCTCTTCTTCAACTATTGAAAACTCTTTTCAAAATAACTTTTCTGAAAATGGCTCCATTTCAAAACCTCCTAAGTTCAATGCTAACAACTTCTCTTTGTGGAAAAGCCGCATGATGCTGTTCATGGAAGGAGTGGATACTAGATATCCAACCATTCTCCAAGAGGGACCCTTTATCCCCAGAGTTTGGGCTCGCTATGAAACGCAGAGGCCTGGTAAAGAAACCATGGAAAAAGATAATTCTGATGATTCGTCTGATGAAGAAAAATCTGCTGCTACTGGTCGTTACATTCTTAAAAATCCTAAGAAATACACTGATGAGGAAAAACGGCTTGTGTCTCTTGATTCTAAAGTTAGAACTATCATTGCTCTCTCTCTTCCTGATGAAGTGTACCACTCTCTGGTAAATCTCTCTACTGCCAAAGAGATGTGGTCCACTCTGTGTGTTTTGTATGAAGGTACAAATGAAGTTAAAAAGAGCAGAAAGATTGCTCTTGTTAGAAATTATGAACTCTTTTCTTATGAGAAAGGAGAATCTCTCTCCAACTACTATAATCGCTTTAACAGTCTTCTTAATGACTTAAGGCTGTTAGGTAGAGTGTATGACAATGAGGAAGTCCTGTGCAAATTTATGGACTGTCTTCCCGATTTTTGGGAAAATATCTGTACTTGTATAAAGACAACCAAGGATCTTGATCATATGCCTCTTACTGTTCTTTATGGTACTCTTTTCAACTATGAGCAGACGAAACTGCAAAGGTTTTTAAAGAACTCTTCTCTAGCTCTCCTAAGTGACTCTTCCAAAAAGACTAAGTGTTTTCCAAAAATCACCTACCCATCTGATTCTGACCATGATAGTCAAGAAGATCCCAATGATCATTCAGAAGCATATCTTAGTGATGCTAAGGATGAATGTGAGGAAACTTCAGTTGATAAATTATCTGATGAAATGGCCATGTTGGATGGGTACTCTAAATCCAAATCTCATCTCTCTTCTGGAAAATCTAAGTTTGATAGAAATTCATCCTCTTCTCTCTCCAAACACTCTCCTTTGGATAAATCTAATGAGGAATGTTTTAACTGTGGTAAAAAGGGTCATTTTGCTTCTGAGTGTAAAAGTAGAAACCTTGAAAGACTTAGAAGTGCTTCCCACCGATTTTCCAAAAATTTCAGCCAATCTTCCTCTTCTGCAAATTTTGACCGGGCTGAAAGATACAAGGAGAAATACAAGAGAGAAAAGGAAAGAAATGAAAGACTTGTCAGAAGAGGAAAGGGTCTGCCTGCTAAATCTTATGATTTGGCAGATGAACCCACATCTGAAAGCGAATGACTCCTCAACTGCTCTTGTATCAGCTAAGTGCTTCTTCTACTCTTCACAGGTACATACTATGTGTTTTATCTATCTTTTATGAATTCTCTTATTTCAAACTCTTTTGCTATGTGTTCATAATTTCTGCCATCACATCTGAAAACATAAATTTTGGAAATTTTATTTGGCTAGTCTCTGGGTGTTGTTTCTGTCTTAAAAGGAAATCCTCCAAAATTTTTCCAAAAATAACTTTATGACTTCTCATACCGATTTTCTTCTTAAATCTGTGAGTTTCAAAATGTCCAATTCAAAAGAAAGGATTTATGTACTCCCAATTTTTGAAATATGAATTCTATGTGATGCACCCCCATTCTTTGTTATCTCTTCAAAATCTTTGAGCAAAAGTTAGGAAAAATGTCAAGTTTCTAAAATGAACTCTCTTTATAGAAAATGCTATATCTGTGGTGATATTTCTCATTTTGCCAAAGACTGTGTGAAATAAAGAATTATTCTGAGTGATATAAATTCTTTTCATTCTTTTTCTTCTAACCCAAAAGGACCCACCTTCAAAATGGGTACCTGGAAATTAAATTCTTTGTGATTGCAGATTTTGAGCTGGGCAGATGGATCTATGTGAACAAGTGAGAAAGTTGACAAAACCTTAGAATTCTTTACTCTCATGACATCATAAGCATGTTGATGTCATTCTCATGACATCACCATCTCCAATCTCTTAAAATTCCATTTCTTTTCTAAACCTCACCACCGAAATTTTCCTTAACCACCAAACCAAAACCATATCCCACCATACTTTACTTCCCATCATATGTTTTGCCTCCTCGATCGGTGGTACCCCTCAAATTCGGTGGAACCCTTCAAATTCGGTGGTGAAACCCTTCTAAATTCGGTACAATCCTTCAAACTCCTCGGTGGAATCCTCACACCGATCCACCACCGAGTCTACACCGACCCACACCGATTCCACACCGAATCTCCACCGATCCACCACCTCAAATCCCTCCACCGATCCACCACCTCAAATCCCTCCACCAATCCACCCACTACAAACTCTTCTACAGATGTCACCCCAAATCCTCAAACTCAATCTTTTTGGGTCATCAAATTGGAAGATGAAATTCCAATCTTTTCTTCACTTTAAAGATTTTCTCCATAATGTCTTAGAAGTTTTACTACTGATTTTCCACCGAAAATCCTACCGAAAATAGCCAATTTTCGGTGGATTCTCCTTCATTTTCGGTGGAAAAGCAAAAAAAAAAAAAAAAAAAAAAAAAAATCCTACCGATTTTCCACCGAAATTCCTACCGAAAATAGCCTATTTTCGGTGGATTTTCCTCAATTTTCGGTGGAAAGGTAAAGGTAAAAAAAAAAAAAAAAAAAAAAAAATCCTACCGATTTTCCACCGAAAATCCTACCGAAAATAGCCTATTTTCGGTGGATTTTCCTCCATTTTCGGTGGAAAGGTAAAAAAAAAAAAAAAAAAAAAAAAAAACCTACCGATTTTCCACCGAAAATAGCCAATTTTCGGTGGATTTTCCTCAATTTTCGGTGGAAAGGTAAAAAAAAAAGAAAGTCAAAAAAAAAAAAAAAAAAAAAAAATTGTCTTGGTTCTGGCCGATCTTTTCATTTTCTCTTGGTGTTTTTCCTACGTCGGCCGCTGAGGGGGAGAATTCATCTGAGGGGGAGCAACATAAACCCTCAGTACTCATATACAGCGACCAACTTGAAAAAATGAGGAAATCAACGGACCGGTCAAGGGGGAGCACTTCAGTCCGGGCGGATCTAACTGAGGGGGAGAAACACAAAGACCGTCTGATCTAACTGAGGGGGAGCAAAACAAAGACAAAGGATGCTGATGCTAAACATGAAAAGATGCCAAGATGCAACAGTTGGGCAGAAGTATCCTAAGGCTGCTGATCAAAATGAAGAATCCTCAAGCCAGACACAAGTTTCAACTCGCCCCTCCAAAGATGCAAGTAATATTCATTCTGTTTATACTGTTTATACTTCTTTCCTTTTCCTTTCGATTATTTGTACAGCTATACCTCTTTATTTTTTTCTTATATGTAAATATCATATATACATACACACAAAAAAAAAAAAAATGGACTGTGTGAAAAAGAACCCAAAAGAGTAAAGAAGGGTCAACTTGCATTATTCACTGTCTTACTCATGTTTTTCTAAGTATGGATGTCATCATCAAATAGGGGGAGATTGTTGGGTCATCAAGATTTGAAGATGACCTCATGATCTCCTTTTATACTTTGAAAAACATTTTATACTTAGAGAAATTTTGGATGCATGGTTCTTTGTAATGGCTTGTACAAGATATCAAATGTTTGGTGAAGTCAAAGATCAACCAAAGTCAAGATTAAAGATTCTCTCATTGTGGAAGTGAAAGATCTTTTCTCAAACATACAAGTCATTGTTCACCGAAATTGTTCTCACAATTTCGGTGGTATCTCCACCGAAACTTCTCTCTATTTCGGCCAAGTCTCAAAGAAGCTTTTCCCAAAGATGATGTCATATATCTCAAAGATGATGTCACATATCTCAAAGATGTGTCACATATCCCAAATGACATTTCGGTGGGACCTCAAAGAAGCTTCAAAGATGTTTTCTCCAAAGATGTGTCACATATCCCAAGTTTCCATCGGTGGTGCTTTTCTTGAAAGAAAATCTGAGAAGCAAAAGGAGACAAAAGTGAGAGACATAATAAGACAAAATGAGAAGCAAATTCATTTTGTCTTGGAAGAAATCTTACAACCTTTCTTCGGTGGTGCATTTGTTGAAAGAGATTTTGAGAAGCAAAAGAAGACAAAAATGAGAGACATAAGAAGACAAATTGAGAAGATATTTTCTACATGGATAAAGTGACCTTCTGTCTTATTATCCATTTCCATGCAAAGCTCTTTTCTCATGCATGAGCTCTTCTGACTGTACCTTGTAAAAGGTGACAAGGACTTCACAACTTTCCAGAAGTCAACATCCTCAGCAAGTGTGAAGATGACAAGTGTCCCAAGCATTCAATGCTTGCACACTCCTTGTCACTATAAAAGGAAGAGCTCTCCATACAGAAAGACACACATCTTGAGAGACTTTGAAGATTACTGTGAGCTCTTGATATTCTACACAAACTGGAAGAATTCTCTAAGTGCAAGAATTTCCAGTTTGCTTGAAAAACTTTATAGCTTTGTTCTAAGTGTTCTTAGTTATTTTGTTGTATACTTTGTGTAAGATTGTTAGAATAGTTTATCTGTTCTTTTCCGCAACAGTCTTAAGTTTTCTATGTGTAATTCTTGTTGAAAGATTTTCAATAAAAGAATTAAAATTGTGAAAATTTTGAGTATTGTATTCAACCCCCCCCCCCCCCCCTTCTACAATACTTGTTATAGCCATCTGGGACTAACAGATTCTCTTTTCATTCTGTCACCAACCACAACTCAACCTCCATATTTCAAAATAACATCAACGTATATTTCCTAAAAACCCACATACTTTAAAACGAGCATACTCACCACTTTTGTATACTTCAAAAATTATGGCACACTATAGTTACATCATGACTTACACATTTCTTCGGTACAAAGTGCTACCACTTTCTCACACCATTATCGCACCACGCGACTACATTGCAACCAAGCGCTATTGTGTTGTATATCAAAGGTGATATTTCCATTGAACCTGTAGTATGACTACATTCTTAGGTCCGATCTTTCTATCATTGCTTCCCATGTTAGTGTGGAGTACTACTCTCCAAACATTACTTGTCTCTTTCTCCCCAAATAGTTGCACCAAAATTCTAACTTAAGGCAATCAACTAAGTTATCTTGAAACGACATACCGTCCCAAGTTACTACACATTCTTTAATCTGCAACTAATACTTTCTCGGACAATTCTTTCATACATAAGAAGCAACTCATCTTCCTTAAGGATTTTGCATCATTTACATCACATTTTGACTAACATATCCATCATCTTCGTTAACTTCCAATGATTCAAAAACATAAATTTACCTAGCGACTCACACAACCAACATCGCTTTGGATAAACATCCACTACTTTTCCGCCATTCTATTCCGATATTAACCATATCACTACACCATCTTACAAACCACATACTCCAACAATTTTATTGACAAAATAGTACTCTTTATCTGAAATCCCCGAAAAGACTTCCATCGGATGCTTCCTCTTTCTAACTTCACATTACATACTAATTGACACACTTATCTTGGCACTTGATGCCGCTACTCGTTCGTACATTCTCCACCCATAACATCTCACAGCAGACCAGGTCTCTCATGGTCATTTGTACACAATTCAAATGTACATTCATGTTCTCCCGCATGATTAATTGAGTCTATTTCACTATTATAATCCTCCCCAACTTTAATTGAAACACAACTCGCGGTTTCTAATTAAATTCAACTTACTTGTTTCCTGCTAGCTCTTCGTGATTCCAGGCTTAATATTCATACATGATCTCAGAAATAACCAATGTATTCATATCATGTAAACTTCAATTATAACACAATTCATATAATTCCAACCCCAAGCCTACGTTGAGCTTATTTAAACCAGGCGAATGCTCCCAATACTCAACCGAGTCCAAAACCGAGCCATCTGCTCAAAGGATCTAATGATTATCTATCAACATCTACCCACATCATGCAACACACGCTCCGAGGCGTGACAATCTTACAATCCCTTCATTGCTACCTTCCCAATGAAGTCAATCCATATATGTATCTATATGTACACGTATATGCAACTCTTTTATACTCAACAATGTATATCACTTACCAAGGTTCATTAGTCCCAAAGGTACTAAGAATACAAGATCATCAAACGTTCCTCTCACATAAGACCAATACTTAAAACGACACTCATTTAAATAAAATGCAATTAAGCACATAACACAACATAATTATTGTACAACCACAATAATTCTAAAAGCGTATTTTGACCACATAGCTTTCTCTTATGCAATAAATTAATCAAAATTTCTTTCGCTCGCGATTTATTCGCCAATCATTCAAATTCCCCCAAAAAGGGTGTTTCACAAAATATAGACCATTTTGTAACATCCCCAGTCTACCGTACACGATAATGTCCGCTTTGCGCATACCCTCTGCATAACAGCATGCCGGTACCGCTCACGGTTTTGTTCCTGCAAGCACAGGCATACGCGGGACGCACCCAGACCCCACCTTGTGACAGGCAAAAGGCCTCATACACCTTACACAACTGCCGACTTCAAAGTCAATAGTCGACCTGTCGATACCTCTTTAACCTATTCTTTAACAAGGGTTCTTAACTGAACCTAATCCTTCCAACATATCATAATCTAATTCACATCCCATCGTTTTCATCTCCAATTTATTCGTGCAACGTTAATATCACAAGATCACCATAAATTGTTATTTGACATCAATGATGTTTCGTTTCTGTCTCACCACACCATTCCATCACCTTGACGACTTCTAGTCCTTCCTCCGGACACAATCGTTCCTTGGCAACTGTTTTTCTAGTCATCGAACAATGAGTACAGACCCTCATACATCCGACATTAAAGTCCACTTTCGACTCTCCCACTGATCACCTCTCATCTTGAACCCAAATTCCAAAACTACGAACATTCTCTTATGATTTATCCAACACCTCTTCACTCTCGGAGTTCTTTCTTAGCTTATAGTGCAATACCCTATGACCTAGTGAGTTCATAGCCTTCATGCATGACAACTTGATAAATGAATCATTTCGCACAATTTCTCATTTTAAAGAACAACACAAGTGACAACTTGGGTACCAATGACCCCAACATTCTCATAACTCCAATGTATTGCACGACGATCTCGAGAATCGTTTGCATACAACTATCCATAACACTTAATCTTTCTCAACCAAAAGATATTGTTACAACAGTAATAAAAATGAAAATTTTTTCATGCGACAAAAGTTTAAAAGAAAGTTACCGACACGAAGTAAGCTAGTCGGTTCTCACATTCGTTTATATAATATCATCAAGTTAATGCTCGTTTTGGTTATAAGAATTTTTTTTTGCTGGCCAACGCTTTCTTGACCTTTTTGCTACCATTCAACTTTTCATGTAAAATACGAAGTATTTTGCAAATTGCTAAACTCAAAATTCCATTGTGCGCCGTAAATGGAATTGCCTTTTTCTTTAAATACACACATGCACATGCTGACTCAACCTCGACTAAAATTGTTGTCTATGCATTTGTTTTGAAATCATAAAAACTCATGTAACACACACTAAGACACCATACATAAAACTCTATTCGCAAATGAAGGCTACTCACTCAAACAAGGTCAATCGTTTTACTCACGCGACTTATCAATAACACTCTACTTCCGATCAGAGGTCGCCCGCTCGGCTTTGTAACACTTACTATACATGCATTCCATGGCCCGCTTACTCAACCATTTCATACTATCAAAGTTTGCCTCGGCGGACTTTCATGAGTACCGCCAGTTCCAGGTTGTCTTTCCAACCCCCAATCATTTACTGATCTAATCTCCAAAGAATTGAAGGACCTTGGTGGCGTACCCACCATCGTTCTACTATAACACAAAAAGATAGCCATAAGAAATTGTTATACGAGTATAGACATGCAAAACGTACTTTACCGATCATTAGTCGCTGTGACAATTTAGAAACAAGCATACTCGGGTAACAATACATTCATAATAACAGTAGCTAATTGGAATTGTGAACATATCATACAGGAGAATCCTCGTTACCATCGTTACAGTACTAATTTCACGTATTTCCGTTAACTCTTAAGACTATTCCGTCTTATTGTTTCTACCCATTTCTCACGAATCATAACTTAATTCATCACAGCTTAAGTCTAAGTATCTCCTCAACATACTTAGTTCGCTTAAACTATTACTCTGATACCATATTGTAACACCCCAAAATTCTGGGCTAATTTGAACCTCAAATTTCCACAAGCTATGATAATATAAACTTCAAACTTACATAAATAGCAAGTGAATTAATCATTAAGAGTACATTTACAGATACAGGATCCTACAAATAACTTATTAATCTAATTATGTCACTAAAATCAGATTAACTAAGTTATCTAAGCAATCCCTCAAAATCTCCTTCTGTTAATTGACTTCCTTGATAATCCAAAACGCTCGTACCACAACCCTTATTTTCCCGAGCCGATACCTGGTAAGAAAACATTATATTGAAACGATTAGGCCAACGCCTAGTGAGAACATTCGTTTCCCCAATAATAATTACAAAATCAATGTAAACAAGTTATATCAAACCCGATTACCCTTTTTCTTACCATACGTGTAACTCTATTCCGTTAACACGATTTTCATCCAATCCCATGAATATGACTGACACACATTCCATCATCATATCATGTCTTAGAGCCACACTACGAATCTTTATTGATTCTAGATTAATACTCTTATTCCAGAAATCGCAATATACACATGCCCATTTCCATTTATATCCTATTCCAGAGCCACACTACGAATCTTTCTCAGATTCTAGATTAATGCTCTTATCCAATAAATCGTAATTACACATGCCCATTTATCGGAAAGGAAGTAGAGATTACAAGCACTTATGTCAATCCCATTTTCTTCCTTAGAAATTGGGAATAACGATTATTACCACACGCCTATTCCACAATTTCCACACACACACTGGAATAACGATTATTACCACACGCCTATTCCAGGGTTTCTCACACACATTAGAATAATGACTAACTTCATCTATTCCACGTGTACATAACCATTAGTACTACACACATCAGAATAATGACTAACTTCATCTATTCCACGTGCACATAACCATTAGTACTACACACATCACTGGAATAACGATTATTACCACACGCCTATTCCATGTGATTACCAAACACTAGTGCCTATGGATCCATTACACTTTACTAACGTACATGCATAACAACATATCATACCACATCTCATATCATATTCTTAACTCTAAGAATACTAGATAACCTATCGCATTTTCATCCTCAAATGCCCCCCCTTCGGCGACTTAGCATGGGGTCAAGGGGCAACGCCCTTGCGGGGTCTGGGGACAGCGCCCTGAGAATTTTTTTAGAAAACTTAACCAGACAAAACATCCAGAAACTGCATCCAGACATCAGAACCTAACATTCTCAATTTCACAAAAGTGTCCGGACAACAGGGGTTTCCGGATAACTTTGACTGTCCGGACAACTAAACTTTGCGGACAACACACAACTTTCCGGATACTGATCTAATCCGGACAACACCCGGGTACCAAAACAATCCGGATACCATCCGGTAATTATATTCATCCGGAAACTTACAAGAAAACAATACTTACCGGATACTTTGTTGCGTCCGGAAAAATTCAACACAGAGGTATCCGGATACGACGATTTATCCGTAAAACTCGGTTCTGCAGCCTAAAATTCGATCCATTTTCATGTATGTTCGATTCAGCTCATTCCAAACCATCCCATACAGTTCATAACCAATTTATACAGCTATTTCAAGGTTTAATTTAACATGAAAACACTGATTTAAGCAAGGAACAAATGAACTCACCTTTGTTACCAAAACTTGCTTCTCTGCACAAATCCAACCCCAATCTGCTGTTTATGATTCTGAAATCCTATTCATTAATCAGATTCGGTTACAATCATAAACCCACAACAGATTTTATCTAAACCAAACTCAGTTCCTTACCAATTGAAGATCAAAGCCCTTGTTTTCCTTCTTTCTCCCTTTTTCCTTTTCTCTCTATCTTTCTCTCCTTTCTCTAAACCGACCCACACCAAGAATTCAGATAAAATATCTGATTTTAGCTACTTTATCCATACACACTTTCCATTAATTACCAAACATACCCTCCTAGTTTCCAAACTTTCAAAAGTAGCACCAAACTTAATCCCTTGTATTTTAACCCTATTGAATTATAAAATTTCCATATAATTCAAGGTTTAATCCAAAATACAAATAAATCTCAATCCTCATTAAAATAATATTAATGAAAATTCAGGATGTTACAACAAGCTTAATTCCTTGTGGAAACAATTTGATGCCCTTGTTAAACTACCTTCATGCACTTGTAACGCGTCCCATGATTCTCATGAACATAGTCAACTTATCAAACTAATGCAATTTTTAATGGGTCTTGATGACATCTATCAACCTATTAGAAGTAATATTCTTACCCGTGACCCCCTCCCCTCTGTCAAAACTGCCTTTTATCTTGTGTCAAGAGAGGAATCTCATAGAGGGGGAACCACACCTGCTTCCCACACCAAGTCTCAACACTCTGCCTTTTTAAGCAAAACCACAGAAAGTAAAAAGAAAACTGTTGTCAAATCTTCTAATCCCATGTGTAAACACTGTGGTATTTCTGGTCACACTATTGAGCGTTGCTATAGACTCATAGGCTTTCCAAAAGATTTTCAGTTTCGACCAAAACCTCAAAATCCAAATTTTAAACATGTTGCTGGAAATGCATGTGTCTCTGAATCGCTTTCTCCGAAACAACCTGTTTCTACTTTATCCTTTCCCTTTTTTGAGGAACAGGTTGCCAAGATATTAAACTTGATTGGTCAAAAAAACACTCAAGATGGGATATCCGCTAATATGGCAGGTATACCTTCTATACCTCGCCTGGGTTGGATTATTGATTCTGGTGCAAACCAACACGTTACATCCAACGCTTCTTGTCTTGAAAATGTTGTAGATATTTCTGACTTAAATCTTACGGTAAATCAGCCTAATGGGGCTGAAGCCAAAATAAATAAAATCGGAAATTTCAAACTTACAAATACTGTAACTCTGTTTGATGTTTTGGTAATACCTGACTTTCACGTCAATTTTCTGTATGTTCACAAGTTAGCTAGAGACAGTAAACTTTTCATAGGTTTTGATGAATTTCGCTGTTACGTTCTTAATCTTCAGGCTTCTCTGCGAGAGAGTGTTGTGGGGACTGGTAGCGAGGCAGGTGGGCTATATTTATTTGATCAAAATGTTAACACTAAGTCTCTCCCTAGTAGTAACATGGTTGTCTCTTGTTCTGTGTCCACACACTTATGGCACAGCCGCCTGGGTCACCCAGCTGATCCAGTGTTGAAAGTGCTAAAGGACCAACTTAAACTTGGAAATGACTTCAGTGTTCCTTGTGAGATTTGCCATAAGGCAAAACAAACACGAGATAAATTTAACCTAAGTGAGCGTAAAACTAAATGCCTTTGGGGACCCTATCATGTTCAAAGTAGGGAAAGTTTCAAATATTTTATGACTATAGTTGATGACTTTACCCATGCGGTGTGGGTTTATTTGTTAAAAGGAAAACATGAAGTTGGTGATTACATTGTTGAGTTTGTAAACCGTATTGCTACTCAATTTGAAAGAACTGTCAAAATTTTTAGAAGTGACAATGGGACTGAATTTTCCAATTCCAAACTTAACTCGTATTTTAAAAACAAAGGCATCATTCATCAAACCTCTCGTGTTTACACCCCACAATAAAATGGGGTGGTGGAACGCAAACATTGTCACTTACTTAATGTAGCTAGGGCTCTTATGTTTCAGGGGGTGTACCTCTTAACATGTGGAGCGAATGTGTTCTTACGGGTACTTATTTGATTAATAGGACCCCTGCATCTATCTTAAATGGTAAGTGTCCTTATGAGCTTGTCCATGGTTTTAGATATGTCCTTACTCATCTTAGGAGCTTTGGGTATTTGTGTTTTGCGATTATACCAAATTTGACTGATAAATTTTCATCCAAATCTGAAAAGTGTATTCTTATGGGATATGCAAATTCCCAAAAGGGATATAAACTTTTTAGTTTGGACTCAAAGAAAATTATAATTTCTCGCGATGTAAAATTTTATGAAAACATTTTCCCATATAAGATGAGTTCGGATAAGTCGTTTAATCAAAATAATGGAAAATTAAATACCTTGAATTTCTTTGATATTTTTACTGAATCTACTGATGATTTTTTTGATTCACCTCCCAATGATGAAAATGGGAACCCTTTAATTGATGAAACCTTTAGTGACCATAGTATGCTTGGTAGCCCTAGTAGAGCTGACAGTAGGTTGCCTCCTCGCAGGTCAAATGACTGCATTAATCAAGGCACTTCCATGCCATCTGAAAGTGAGTTTGAACAAAATATAGGACGTCGACCACTGAGTAGCACCGATGTGGCTGCCAGTCGGCCATGTGATGCTAATGTTGAGCTTGTTAATGATCAAAATTTAAATTTGGGTTCCAATTCTGAGGGAAATCTATCTCAACCTTCTTCATCTACTTCCCATTCTTCTAGAAAATCTGCTAGAGTATCAAATTTTCCGAGAAAGTTTGATGACTTTGTGGTAGAGGGAAAGGTCAAATATGGGATAGAAAAGGTGGTGAATTATTCTTGTCTTAGTAATGAGAATTTTTGTTTTGTTTCTAGTCTTAATAAATCTGTTGAACCCAAAACTTTTAAAGAAGTTTGTAATGATATTAATTGGATAAATGCTATGAATGAGGAAATGGAAGCTCTTCATAGAAATGGTACATGGGAAATTTGTGATTTACCTCCTAATAGAAAACCTATAGGATGTAAATGGATCTATAAAATAAAATACAAGTCTTCGGGTGAGATTGAGAGATATAAGGCCAGACTCGTTGCTAAGGGTTATAGTCAAAGAGAGGGTATTGACTATGATGAAACTTTTTCTCCGGTGGTCAAAGTGGTAACAGTAAGATGTATTATTGCTTTAGTTGTACAGTTTAAATGGAGTCTTTGTCAATTAGATGTTAATGATGCTTTCTTGTATGGGGATTTGTCCGAAGAGGTTTATATGACTGTACCTGAAGGCTATTATAATTCTGATGATCATAAAGTGTATAAACTTGTTAAATCTTTGTATTGATTAAAACAGGCTCCTCGACAATGGTATGCTAAGCTATCTACGTGCCTTATTGACTGTGGGTTTGTTCAAAGTGAAAGTGATTACTCTATCTTTACTAAAAATTCTGGTTCTGTTTTTCTTGCTTTACTAGTCTATGTTGATGACATTGTATCTTTACTAGTTTATGTTGATGACATTGTATTGACTGGTAATAGTTTAGATGAAATAAATAAAGTAAAAGGTCAGTTGAAAAGTCAATTTCTTATAAAAGATTTAGGGAAATTGAAATTTTTCTTGGGTATTGAATTTTAGATTGCATTGATGGTGTTTGTATGTCACTTAGGAAATATTGTTTAGAATTGCTTAATGATTTTGGTTATCTTGGGTGTAAACCTTGTAGTACACCCATGGATATGAACATGGTGGTCACCGATTCTAACAACTCTAAAGATCCTCCTTTGTCTGATTTTTCTGGTTACCAACGATTAATTGGTAGGTTAATTTATTTGTTAGCTACTCGACCAGATATAGCTTTTGCAGTACATTGTCTTAGCCAATTTATGCATGCTCCTAGACAATCTCACTTGAAACTTGCCCTTAGAGTGCTTAGATACTTGAAGCTTTCTCCCGGAAGAGATGTTAGCTTCACAAAGTCAGATAATTTCTGTTTAAAAGGTTTCGTAGATGCTGATTGGGTAAGTGTCTTTCTACTCGACGGTCTGTTACGGGTTATTGTTTGTTTCTTGGAAATTGTATGGTTTCGTGGAGAAGTAAGATACAAAATACAGTTTCTTGTTCCTCTGCTGAATCTGAATATCGGGCAATGGCTGCTACTGATCGTGAAATAGTTTGGGTTTTGAAAATTTTGGACGATTTACATTTAAAAGATTTACTACCTGTAAATCTTTTTTGTGATAACAAATCATCAATTCAAATAGCCTATAATCCTGTTTTCACGAACGCACTAAACACATCGAAATTGATGTTCATCAAGTTTGTCGTTTAATTAGTGTGGTGTGTTAAAAGTTTCTAAAATTCCGTCTACTGAAAATACTGTTGATATCTTTACAAAATCTCTTGGAATAAATCAACATAATTTTTTATGTTCTAAAATGAGAATGCTTGATTTATTCAAAAGTCAAGATTGAGGGCGAATGTTGAAATATGTTTATTTTGTACAATCTTGACTTTGGGTTTAATTGTATAATTTCAGAATTAGTAGATAAGGAATTAAAAGGAAACTGAAGTTCAAGGACTAAAAGTGGACAAATATGAAGCTGTTGGATTGCTCTTCTTGGTGTGTCATTGTTGGAGGGTAGTGTAGCTCTTAAAGTGGAACTTCAGGGGCTAATTGTGAATATTGGACTGATGTATTTAAAGGAGGGGTCTCTCTTCATTTGACCCCAACCAGATATCATTTTTAGTTTTCAATTTAGAGAAATACTCTATCTTCTCTCTCAATAGTTTTAGGGTTTCATACTTTGTATCTAGATTAGGATTTGTACTCAAGTTAGCTTTCATAATAATAGAAGTTATATTTTGAAGAGGGCGTTCTTCAAAATTGAGTGTGTAGGAGGACCCGCTCAAATTTAGATCGTCTAGACTTTAGACCACCCGTAATGACTCTAATCTATTAATGATTACCCAACAGTTAATCAGTGGACATAAGCCGGTCTAGAAACCCCAAAAAAAACGATCGTCTCAAACATTTATTTTGTGCATAAATTTTAATTCTACTATATTGTATAGGTTGTTAGAGCATCTCCAACAGCTATGCTAAAATAGAAAAGAGATTGATTTTAGCAATTTTTTGCTCCAACAGCTATGCTATCTTGTATGTTAAACTAGATAAAAGATAAAAGATAATGTAAAAATCTCCAAATTTGGACAAATTTTCTTGTATGCTAAAATTAGATAAAAGAGGAAAGAGAAATAATATTGTATTCTTTCCAACAACAAGAGACATTTGATATAAAAGGTTAAGGAAAGAAATAATATTTTATTAATGTATTGATTATTTTAATATTTTAATTAATACTACAATCTCTAAAATATAATAGCTATTGGAGTTGGAAGGAAGTTTTTTTTATAGAGATTTTGACTTTTGATATTCTGTTTTAGAAAAAAATATAGCATAGCTGTTCGAGATGGTCTTATCGAGTAAGCGCTTACCAGTAAAGTTTAACAATGTCATTTACTTTTACGGGTAAGATTTAGTCCACTAAAATGTCATCGTAGGAAACTATTTACTCAATAAGCGCTAACTATGGTAAGAGTTATCACCTACATTGGCCAACTATGGAGATAGATTTAGCAACATTTGTTAAGAGGTGCTAAGGTTTGCCAAAATAAGATTTCTAGAAATTGACAAAGTAATATTTCCATTACCGGGTAAGATCCTTGGTACTTGTGTCTGTCTTATCGGTAAGATTCTTGGTCCTTATTATACTCATCCAGTAAGATAATGTGACTTGGTAAACGCTTACCCAAATAAGCGTTTGGTAAATGACCTCTTACTTAAATTAGTAACGTCTTTGATTCTCGTCTATAAATATTTGGGAAAAGTCCAATAAAACCCAACGGACTTTAACATTAGGAATGATTTAAGTTCTTGGACAATTTTTTAGAACAAATAAACCATTGCACTTTTTAAAACCTGTTAAATAAACCATTGACTTTCTAAAACCTGTTACATACATCAATGCTGTCAGATGTCATTCTGTAAACAAGAATAACGACTTCATCACTATTACAAATTAAAAGAAAATGATATCACTAAGTAAAAAGGCTTTAACAGACAAGGACCCTACTTTCTGAAAATGTTCAGTTAGAAACCAGACTTGTATGCCAATGTTGGGCATTAATGGTACTGGGCAAGCAAGCACCAGGATGCAAACCTTAAATTTATTGATTCAGTCAACTCATTAACAAACAAAACTTTCCTGATTCTTGATATGATCACAAATTAAACACAAATTGGTGATCCAAATTCCAAAGATTGATTTTGTTTCCTTTTTCTTGCCGATCCAGCTTAAATTAAGAAGGATAAATGGAGCAATCCATGGAAAATAAGCAGATAATTTACAATCCTTGGTACACCAGAAGCTCAATCCCAAAATTTGAGAGCAAAACCCAAAATCAGATGATACATATACACACTCTGTTTGTGTGTTGGTTGCAATGAAGTAAACATCACAAAGAGGAGGGATAGAGATAGAGCTACAAGAAAAAGAAACCAATTCAGACCTGGAAGGCGACTGGTTGCAATGAAGTAAACACACTCTGTTTGATTGTTTTGATTTGCAAGTCTAGACATCCACAATTATGGCAATTGAATCTATCAAGACCGGTATCTTAACTTTTTAATCTGACATGCTTAGTTTAGACATAACCTCAAACACTCTAAAAAATCATAAATATATGAACATGTTTCATGGTGAATTGGTGATATCTAGAAGTATTCCGCATGTATTTAGAATTAGAAAAATGAAGCTTTTATAACAATTTTATAAATAAGATACATTTTTTAATTAGAACCTCTTCAACAATTATGATAAAAATAGAGAATTAAGGAATCGTGTCATCAAGAGGAGAATTCTCTTGAAACCGCGTCTTCCCAGGTTCAAGGAAAAAGGGTGTTTGTAAATCTATAGATATGACATGACTATATGAGATATAGGGTCTGTTAGTTAACAGCTTAATTAGACACATAACTTATTCAGTCAAATAAGTCATCTATACATGGTTGTTTGGTAGTGGCTTAATGATATAGAAAATAACTTATTTATTAAGCTTTTATAAGGGAGCTTTATGCAGAAAACCAAGTTTTGTCCAAACCAGTCTTTCCCAATTAAAAAACATGGTCCTTCCATCTATAAAAACACCTCCCAAGCAAAAACCTTTCCAATCTATACGACAGATTAATCCACACAAACAACTTTATTCATACAGGTCTTAATGGAAAACCAACAAAACAGCCCCATAGTTTTGCTCATTATCAGTCATCATATCAAGTTGCTTCAAGTTCTCTCTTGAAGTTTTTCCATGGGTATTAGGCTTTTAGCATTAACTCATCAACAAACACATCCATATAGCTTAACACATTAAGCTATACCAGTACAAGTCCAATCAACATATAACGCAGAAACAACAACAAAGTAAAAGGCTTTGAAGAACACAGACAATTCTAGGTTTGTTGACTTTGCAACCAAATAAACAAACAAGTTTCATACACTAAAAATAGAATTGTGTTCAGAATTCAAATTCAACCAAAACTGATTTTAATAAACCAAAACTCGAACAAAGCTGGTACAATTAACCACATAAAGTTTGCATCTAAAGATCCTGCACGCTCAAACCTGCAATCAATAACAACCCACCAACGTCCATAAAATAGATCAACAAAACCCACAAAAACTAATACTTATTCAGAATCACATTAATCAAATGATGGTCTTAATAAACAAATAAATGAAATGTTAGCATACCTGGAGGAAGAGATTGCTTCAACTTGTTAGCCTTCTCGGCATCAAACACACATAAAGTGTAGAGGTACTTTGAGCACCTAACTTTGAACTTGACAACATCCTTACTTCTCTTGATTTTCACAGACCGTGCATCCTTCCTTCTTGCCGTTAGAAGGAAATCCTTAATCTCATGAATTTGCTTAGGCTGAGTATAAATAATCAAGAAAAGATGTGCAACATATCAATTTCAAGAATTCAGATACTAATATAAAAGAAAGCAAAATGCATCTCGTAATAAACAACAAAATCCGGTTAAACTTTATTCCAATTACCGAATTCTGCTTTCAGAAAAACACAATTAGAAATTATCCAAGTAGAAGAGAAACCAACTTCAGCAAGCAGTTCACACAAGATGGCAGAAATCAGAATATGTAGAAGGCACATTTATTACAGCTATACGAGTCAAAGAAGCTAAAGCAAATAACTCCTAAAAGAGAAAAACACATTGGTGATTAAGGATTTCTTACAGCCATAAGAGTCAAACAAGTAACAATTAGTAATAAATAAATGTACAACTAGGACAAGTAACATTTACAAATCACAAGAGATTGCCCATAAACCCGTCAGATCATATGCATAAAAGGGTATATCTACAAGACAAAAGGTACTAAATATACTTAACAATACTAACAGGTACTAGTGTGCTACTGTCTTATACACTATGTTCAATTATGCATTCCAAAAACAGTGCACGCGTACATGAACATTTCTGCATATCAAAATAAACTACAAACTATCTGCTGGTATGCAAATCCAAGACTATTTCCGCTTGTTAACAAAAAGAGCAAATTTAAACCAAATCTCATTGGAACACAATAAAACAGAAAACAAATAGGCCGAAGAGAGCAAATACACAGCCAAGGAAATCCGAGGAAAACGTTAAAATCAACCAAATAAAATTAAAACCAGACAGAAATGTAAAGCGAAACATGGTTTTTACAGACATACATCGTGCAAAAATTCTAAACAGAAATTCAACATTCTAAACTCAAGCTTTAAAGGTCATCGGAAATCATGAAACATCATCCGCGATCAAAGAGGCAAAAATCACATAAGTATCAGTGAAAGCGATTCATCAAAAAACAATATGTACGCATAATATTGTAAGTTAAAAATTTATAATTTACGACTCCATTACTCCAATTAAACAGCCTTAAATTCCTAACTTTGATGCAATAAAAGATACTCAAAACCTAGAAGATCGAACCAATCAGATACATCATACCAAAGATCCAACAAAACAACAATCGTCAAGCTTTAATCGTTAAGAACATATCAAACACTACGAGAGAGAATGAGAGCATACCATTTTGGAGGTTGAGGTATCACGGCAGAGGAAGAGCAAGTGACGACGCTGAAACCCTAGGTTTGGAGATAAAAAGGATGTGTTTCTTACAAGCCCTATATAATTTTGAGTATGGATTGGGCCTAATTGTACTATACCTTTGAGATTGGGCCCATTATCTTCATACCATATCCATATTATATATCCTATCCGGAGCTCCAATAAGGTAAAAAATTCGAAAAATAAAACAAAACCTAAAATATGGTTATTATAGAATATTTAATTCACGTACAATTGAGTTAAGAGTTTTTTTTTTCTTTCTAAAAATGATTTGTTTCTAAAGAGATGGTGGGATAGAATCATGGATTAATAGGTAGGGAAAGTGAATAAACCATCAATTTTTTTTATGTCACGTATATCATTCATTTTACATATTAACCTCATCTGGTTTGATAAAGATGCAGTCTTTTGTTTCCCTCCAAACGGCCTCTAGAATGGGGGTATCGTCGTATTTGTAGTAATCCCCCAAGATCGGCATCACCGTTAGCCTTGCCTCGAAAGTATGGTAATGTGGGATGGTTGGGAACAGATAGTGTACGACATGAGTTCGAGTTACATCATGGAAAGCATGGTTCAAGAATCCAAAGTGTCTGTTCACAATGGCTAAAGCACCTCTAAGTCAGTCCCATTCCGTAGAATCGCAATGAGGGATGGAAGGGTGAGTATGGTGTAGATATATCCACTCATAAAAAGGATATGCATTCCATAGAAGTTGATTACCCATTTTGTGCCCTTTATTAACGCAACACGGCAAACCCCGTACAAAGTGCCAAAAACTCCAAGATCGGTGAGAAAGATCTAAAACCGCTCGCTATCGTTGAAGATAGGACTATATGGGTAGTAAGAGGTTTTAAGAGGTATTTTTTCAAAAACAAACAGCCCCTGACATAATCTATTTCTATGTATAAAATAATTTGGAATGACAAGACATTCATGTCACAAACAAGGTTACAAGGTTACTAGTCGATCTTGGATGATTTTTTTTCTTCAAGTTCCCCATAGTCTTATTCACAGTGAAAAAAATAGGAGAGAGAGTTAAAGCATCTCCAACATATTTTAAAAAATGGAGATTTTTGCTCTATTTTTTTTCATAATAGCAAAGACAAGGGAAAGAGATAATATTTATTCTTCATACCAATGATCATGACCCCTGAAAATAAATGGTTAGAAAAGAGAAATTGTATTATATGAACTGTATTAAATATTTTAATAACATAATTTATATCGTAATTTCCAAAATGGAATAGTTGTTGGACATGATGCTTATTATTATATCTATATGACTATATTCTGTAGTTTTTTTTTTAATTAAATCCATAAGCAAATGATTATAGACTCAATGGTATCCAGGTTGATGATTCAGTCCAACCTCTGAGAAAATCAAGGATTCAAAACCATGCTAATGATAAGAAGCAGGTCCAAGTATTTATCACATATAAATATTATATAATTCGAATATCGTCACATGTACTAAGACTTTACAAAGTCCTACCCACGGAAAATAGAAAATGACGTATAACTCAAGCCTCCAATTTAAGGAAAATTTGCGTTAAAATGATACCAACTTTCACTTGATTTCTGTTATTTTAAACAAACTTTCAAACTCTCCATTTTAACATCTGAAGCCAACTATTTTAATATTTAAGAGTCTCGAATACCAGTTTACAAATATACATTTAACAAATCAGTTAGACATCTTGAAGTATTTGCAACATAATCCATTTCAGTTACCTTGAACAATTGCTGAAAAAAGCATCCTATTAATATCCTCTGGACCTTCATCAGTCTCATCTCCAGCTCCTGCAATTAATTAGTTTCAATAAAATTTTCATGGCCACGTTACAAAATGTTCATTAATTCCCAGAAATTTCAAAAACAAAAACTTCATCAAATTTGAAAAGTTGAAAACAGTACAAATGTGCACTTTGTTTTCGATTAGAAAAAAAAAACAAGATAAGCATTAGAAATGAACATTTCAACAATTGTATGCGGGATTTACTGGGTTTGTTTGATTTGGTTTATTACCTGTTCTAGATCTGACTTGCACTGTCCATTCATCAATAATCTGTTTATCATATTCAAAAATGTCAATAAAATGATCTTAACATGATTTTTCAACATAAAAGAATTCAAGAAACAAAAAATGTAGCAAGTTATTCCCCAAATACTAGCCACACATAAGCTTAACAGTTGACAAGATTCTAGGTGGATCCATCCCTTATTCCTTTTCATGGTCTATTTTATGCAAATTTTGGTTCTTAAATCACACATATGTAATATGCGGGTTGAAATATTTGTTGGTTAAAATTCCAGTGTTCGGAGAAACAAATACATCCACCTAAAACTTTAACCATCACTGTTTTGTAGCCAGTCATGGGATATATAATATATTGCCATCATAAATTTAGGTTGTTTACTGGCAAATGGTGCAAAATCTATAAGCACAACTTGGAAAACACAACCATGGAAACTTGATAGATATAAAGATGTTCTTATTTCAGTCTCTCTTTTTTTGTATTAACCATAGAAAACTGAAATGCATATCGATGGCTTCAAATAAAGGAAATTAAGACATCACCTCATTAAAGTTTGTATAAGCAGGATCGTCTGAATCAATGGTGACGGGGATGCCCAAGGAAGTTTGCAACCTTCGCAGTGATGCTCTGTTTCCAACTATAGTTGTCCTTGCTTTATCAATCAAATCCTACAACACAATCGCAAAGAATTGTTCTTCTATATAAGAGATCAATTTCAGTAAAGATTGTTCTCCTAAGAGATCAATTTCAGTAAGGATTGTTCTTATAGGATAAAATATAAATACTTCTAGCCTAAGCTTTAGCAACTAGTTGGTAGTGGCTGAATAACAAACAATAGCTGTTGATCATATTTATCGACTTATTTTAGGGTTAAGCAAAAGAGAACCGAGTTGATTTAGATTTTTTTAATCTAACCTGCTTCGCGGAGAGTAATTCGCGGCATTGCTCTTTTAAAGAAGGTAATTCATCTTGGATTTTCTTAATCCTAGACACAATCTTCATCGGATTTGCCTGCAAATTTTGAAAATTCGATGCAGACATAATTAATTTCAAATTTCTTCTAACTAAACCCTAGAAAAAGGAAGAACAAGTGAGCAGTAGGGGGGTTACGTTATCAGGATAGATCTGTCGAAACTCCTTGTCGAGGCGGTTGTGGACTACAGTGAGATCGTGGTTGGCCTTGGTAAACAAGTTTACCAGACCGTCGACGGCATCATGGTGGTGGTCGCTTTCGTACCCCATTTTCGCCGAATCTGGTCACTGCTTGCGCCCTCAAATGAGAAAGCGGGAGGTTGCGATGACAAGGGTTTTGAAAGTCATTGCAACTTGAATTTTTTTACAAAAATTGTCCTTGTATTGTTTAACAACTTGTAACTTCAACCCAAACAATCTTGATTCTTACATTTATGGTCCAAAATATGGGTACTTTTAAAATTTTAACTTCCCATTTGACCAAGCAAATGAAAAGGGACAATCGTTAACAAGCATTTTGGACAATTAAAATTGATCTTTTTGGTGCGTTTGGCACTCGAGACAGTATAGGACAAAATAGAATAAAAATTTGTCTGTATCATGTTTTGGTGCATCATTTAACTAAGGTAGTAACAAAAACATGATTTAGTGAGACATAAATGCATCTCCTATCAAAGTAGTCGAAAAAAACTAGGTAAAAAGAAAACACGGAAGATTGTTAAATTACTAAACTACTCAATACCCATGTCAAATTAAGGCGAATGATGGTGTGAGAAGTTGAGGTTAACGTAACTAGTGTGAGAAGTGGATCTGAACCGTTTATTACTTTTAATCAAATGTCCTCTCATGAATTACGGCTTAGAAAAGAATTGATCTGATTGCGTCAATTTCTCATCCAACAGTTGATAACCACTTTTTACGTTTCTCACGTTAACCTCAACTTCTCACCGAACCCAACCGATCAAATTAAAACCCTATAAGTGGACAAGTTTTTAACCCATCTACCACACTCATCCAGTATCATTCGCATACCAAACGCACACTCATAGCCAAACACATCATCTTTGTTCTTTCAAATCGGTAATTAATCATCTTAATCTTCATTTTCTTAAATCCTTTATATAGTTCATTGATACAGATAAATGCAAAAAACAAAAATTTACTTAGTTTTACCCCTCCCAAACTCTACCTTATGCCTCATGGGATATACTGAGTTTTGGTTATACCTCATGGGAGATACTGAGTTTGGTTATATGGTCTTTCCAGTGGCAAGAACTCTTTCTGTTGATATTGAATTTGAGATAATAAATATAGCAAACTAACCAACAAACAGTTCAACTATCTTTAGAAATCTTGTATGTACAACAATACAAGTATCACATAATTAAAACTCCAAGCACTGATTCTTGCCACAAAACTTAACAAATTATCTTCGTTTCAATCTACAACCTCCGATGAGTTCTAATGAAGTTGGTCGTGTTCATATCCAGAGCCGTCGAGCACGCGTGGGCCCCAGCCAAGCACACAGCCGTCGACAGCAAAAAAAGCGCCTTCCACTGCCTCCCAGATACCAAAATCGCAAAAGTCACCGACACAGCAGCAACCACCGAGAACCCGTTCTTCCACGCCTCAAAAGCTTTCAACGCATTCCGACACGCTGTACAATGAACCACATGTCGGAAATACCGGTTGGCAAGATTCGGTGCGTATTTTGTTCCGATTCCACCCTTGGTCGGCGACGAAGCTGCAATACTGGCAACAAAACCAGCAGGAGCATGCTCTACAACTGCAGCCTCTTTTGGCATTGAAATAGTGGTGTGCCCAAAATGATAAGGCATCCCATGCCCAACTTTATCCATCCATTTTCTATATTCAGCTACCCATGTATCTGATGATCTTAAGTTGATGTAAAGCTCCTTTGTGGGTACTTTTTCTCGCATCAAAATCTCGTTTTGTGACGATAAAAATCCCATATCTTGCTCGAAAACTTTACCCGCGTTTTGATGGAAGTACCATTCTGGGAAAAGTTTCACTAGCGGTGATCTTTTTGTGTTTCCAAATCTCACAATAAGCATAGATTTGCCTTGCCCTGTTGGTCTGCATAAGAAAAGGCCCGAAAAGTAATGTGTGACCCCGTCTTTGTCAACAATCTCGCGGTTGTTCTGGAGATTACATGGTGCTTCGAATCTTAAGAAGTTGGGTGTGGTTTTCTCGGCTTCACGGCCCCACCAGCCGGCAAACCCGCGATCGGTTCTTTCTGTAATTTTGAAATGTAGTGGTTGGGCGTCTTCCCTTTTGGCGGTCCAGTCGGTTCTATCGTGTGAGATGGGAACGTGGGCTGGATCCATGAGGTTTTCTAGAAGAATGGAGTGATCGTAAGGAAGCTCGTGAGTGGTTGAAATATCACGAAAATCAGGGCGGGCGAAGTTTTCAAACCATGGGATTTTGGCGGGATTTGGTGGGGTTTTATGTGACATCCATATCCATATAACACCTTGGGAATCCTTCACCTCATATGTCTTGGTGCAAGCTGATCTAGGAATTTTTGCATCTGCAGGAAGCTGTATGCATGACCCATGTTATTGCAGATAAAATAAACCAAACGAACCCAATATATCCCACCCATAGGTGCGGTCCAGGGTGGGGTGTAAGCAGATTAACGACGTATAAAAAGGAGATGCAACATTGGATGAAAAGTCGGTCAAACATTAAAAAACCAACCTGAGGAATCTTGACGCATTTGCCATCGCCTTCAAATTGCCAGCCATGATACAGACATTCTAGTCTTCCATCAATCAACTGGCCTTCGGAAAGTTTTGCTAGCCTGAATCAATGAAAACATTATAATGCTGGCAGCGTTATCGGATATAGAAAAGATAAACAAGTGAGAGGGATCTTGAATAACAACAAAGAAGCAGGCTTTGAAGACGGATATTCACGGATAAGAAGCAAAATAGACCAATTACCTCCAAAAGTTCCAAAAAGGAATTAAGAAGCAAAATAGACCAATTACAAGGTAGAACTCAGACAATTTCTAAGGTTTTGTTGGCTTTGCAAGCTTGAGACGGGTTCAAACGAGAACGGTATCTATTTAAGATAATAAGAAAACAGTCGAGTAACATGTGATTTTACATTAGCATCTCGTATAAAATCACATGTGATTCAGGCGACTTTGCCCATGATCCGAAGAGCCGACCAAAGTCCCATGCATCCCTTTTTTGAAAGTAAAATCACATGTGATTTTGCACGTGAGGCAGTTTTCGTATTTTCTTAAATAGTTAGCATTCTCGTTTGATACTCCCTCTTGCAAACATATATGACAAACATGTTACCTGCACAAATGGATTTTGTAACATGAAGAAATAGAATTGCTGATTTGCATCTGAAGTTGAAGATCACTATCCACTATCCATATTCCATAATTCACAAGTAAGCTTAAGAACGATCTAAGAATTGGACCAAAAGCAATTGAAAACTAAAACTTATCAAATTGAAGTTAAAAGGTTCCAATAAAGCTACAATTTATCAACAATTAGCCCCCAATTCATTTCCTAATGAAGAATAATTGATGAAACTACACCAATTGGACAAATTGGATTTGATCATAAGAGTATACAAAAACCCTAGAACGTAAGATCAAATAGAATTTGGGTTAAAATTATTGAATTACCTGTGAGGGCAACGATCTTCGTAACACTGAAACTCTCCATTGCCATCGCGAAACAACACAACTTGTTTATCAAACACGGTCAAACCCAAAGGCGCATCCTCTGGTACATTCTTAGCTAGATACAATGGGTACCATTCTTCTGTCCAATCATAATCCACCACGTCAACTCTCCCTTTCTCTTCACCAACAAGAACGTCTTCTTTCCCGATCTCCGGCGACGCGACGGCAGCACACCTGACTGAGACTGCCCATTTTCTGGATTTTTTGAAAGCTGCTGATTTGGCGGTCTGCGAGAGGGTGATGGAGGGTGTTCTGTGGTTGGAGAAGAGAAATGGGGTTTGAAGCAAGAGAGCCATTGATGATGGGATGGGTGATTTGGAGAAGAAAAGGGAAGAAATGCATTCTGAGGAGGGAAAGAAGGAAAGGTGTGTTGTTGCTTCTGGTGTTGAAGCTCCATTTTTGGCCACACGTTAATGAAGAGGAGCATACACACCATTTTATGAAAGCAAATTTCCTTTTTTCCAAAATTTTATTATTTTTAGAGTAAATTACATTTTTAGTCCCTGTGGTTTGTTGAAAATTTCTATTTTCGTCCTTTCGGTTTTGAAATTACGAATTTCATCCCTATAGATAGTAATTCATTACCTTTTCGTCCTTATGATTTAAATTCTTTTGCTTTTTTCATCCTTATGGTTTACAATTTATTTCTGTTTTAGTCCTTCATACTTAAAAGTAGTGTTTTGGCCTCAAGGACGAAAATAGAAATGAATTGCAAACCTTAGGGACGAAAAACGAAATTTCAAAACTACAGGGACTAAATTCGCAACTTTTAACAAACCATAGGGACGAAAAACGTAATTTACTCTTATTTTTATTTAGGGTGAAATGTGGTATATTGGATATAATTTGTTGTCACATGTTTTTGGTATCACGTTAAATTGGAACAAAACAGATTCTGGTGGGATGAGACTACATTTTTTGAGAGGCACAGATATGGCAAAATTTGGTAAATTATGAAATTACTTGTATCGAATTAAACCTATCTCTTTTTTTTTAAAGGCAAGTTACGCACACACATTTTTCGGAGGTATCCCGGGCTCCCACTCAAGGGTGCCACCCAGACTAATCCCCCTCGACCCACGATCCGGCCCAAATGGGCAGGCCCACGATCGAGATATCGCAGAAGTGTTCACCACGGGACTCGAACCCGGGTAGTCAGGGCTTCCACCACTGACCCTCCCGGGATGTTACCGACCACTGGGCTACATCTTTGGTAAACCTACCTCTTTTAGTCGAGTCTATGTCAACACATTAAACATGCCCTTAAGAATTGTTGTAGTTTATCAAGATGATGAATGTTGCTATGGCAAGTATGACAGATTGTCAAATGTGAATCAACTATTACAATCTATAGATCTTCCAATCTAAATAAAACATACATAGCATTAATATTAAACAATTACAAAACTGGGTCCATAAAATTTTCATTACATCTGTCTAAATAACTTAGGTTGGCGGAAACAACCTATACACAACTGAGAATAACTACCACTAAAAGTATGAGTGACACTGTCTCTACCTGCGTCTGCACTCTATCCTGCGCTTGCTCACTTATCGGAGCCTCCTACTATCTGTTTTCCTGAAAAAGTTTAGTTTGGAAAATGCAAGGGTTAGACCATGAGGTCTAGTGAGTCCCTCCTGACAGTTCTCAAAATCATTTAAACAGTTTTATAAATTGTATCATAAAACATCCACATCACTGTTCATATAAAAACATTCACAGAATAAGGTCCGCCCCTCGTAAATTGGCACCCTGAAGCCACCCTAAGGTGACAACGAGTCAGTCTCATGCTGCCTTACATGGGGCCACACTACCCCTGGCATAAACGGGTCACACCTCCCGACACGAGCTGGCGGGCCACACCCCCCGACTTAGCCAATTTACATCACAAACAATGTATGCATACATCCCACGTAAATTTTCAAACATCATTCATGCAATTAAAGCATAAGTATAAAACATGACATTTCTCATCATATATTCACTTTAGAAAACATATTAAAAGCCACCCGTTTTAGTTTAGAAAACTCACCTGACTTGCTCGCTCCAAAGCTCCTCACTTACACTTCCGATCTCTAGGTGGAACACCTATTATATAGGAAATGTGTATCAAAATCTAGTCATTTATATTCGAGCTTACTCCCGAACTTAACCCAAATTTATCTGAACTGATAAGTTCACTTCTAGACCCAACTCATAAATATTAAACTCGGCTACCGACCCAAGACATAAATATCGAACCTACAGTTAGTTAACATTATCCACTCTTTAATTAATTAACATTACCCACAATGTAATTATCACGTGACCAAGTTCCACAATTAAAATCTACTTTGGTTACCAAATTATATAATTCACATGGCCCCTCTCTTTATTTCCATTAGAATGAAATGTCCAGGTTTCTTCCACGTGCTCAGGCCCAAAGTAAAAAAATATAGATTCCTTAACAATGCTAATTGACCGTCCCAAAAAGGCAAAAACTAACACACACCCCGCCCATTTTGAAGAAAACTGAGTCACGTGGCTAGATAATGCATTGAAATCAAATAGGCCGACACGTGGCCCAACATTTCCCATTTGCATGAAAGTGGAATCCGGCCCATACTAAAAACAAGTTCCGGTACCAACTAAAAAATACAAGTTCCGCAATTAACCAAAACAAGTATCAGGACTCGCAATTGAAATAACAAATACCGGGACTCAACTTACCGGGACATTGGTTCGGGTTCTTAAATTTTTCAATACCGGATCCTTAGAATACAACATACCGGTTCCTATTTTTATTGAAACACAAATTGCGGAACTCTCCCAAAACATGGCGGGATTCTGATAAATAAAATACCTCATCTTAAAACCATTCCTAATCGTTTTCTTAGCCTCGTATCAATAGATAAAATAATTCAACCCAACCTCATTAGTTCACGCACGAAACCAAATTTAATCGTTTACCCATCAAATTTTAGAGTTTAACCCATATGGGTTTCATTCTTCCAAAGTGTATAACAAAACTAATTTCAACCCACAGATTACAATTTGATACTAGACTTTAATTTCATAACAGATTAAATACATTCCAAACCTCATATGAACATGAAATGAGAGAGATCATACCTCAAAACTTGATGAAATCAAACCCCCATGGAGTCGATACCCTGAAGGTTTTCCTTCTATTCTCTTCTCTTTCTCTGTTTCTCTCTATCTCCCGACGTCTCTATCCCTCGTCATCTCTATCTCTCGCTACCTCTTTCTCTCGTCGTCTTTCTCTCTCTCGCTGTTTCTTCTCGGCGCACACACAGGACACACATACACAAGACCATTATTTCTTTCTCTATGCTTTCTCCTCACGAAAAACACACAGGCCTTCCATGGCATTTTCTTTCCTTTCTGCTTTTTCACTCTCTCTCTCAATGACAACAGCCACACACATACACATAACCCTAGAATTGCTTTTTATTCCACTAACTAAAGTGGTGTACAAATTCGGAATTAATTTCCCAATTTTCTCACTTCTACCCTCAAACTTTTCGCAATAAACCATTACAACCCCTAACTTCTATTTAGATCACCTTACTTATTTTGGGTTATTACATATGACTTTTGCAGTTTCGTTGGAATCTCAAATACGGGGATAAAAGAGACGAAAAAGAAAAGAAGAGAAAAAGAAAAAAAACATGTTCTTGAACCGAAGAGAACTAAAGGTGCGTTTGGTACACTGGACATGACATAACAGAACAGAGATCACTGTCTCATGTTTGGCAGGACTTTTATGTGGAACATACAAGAACAGAGTGGAACAAGTTGGAACAGGCCTGTTCCACCCCCACCCCATGGAACAAGCTGGAACAAGGTGGAACAGGCTTGTGTTTTACCAATATAACCTCAAAATAAAGTCTAATTCTCCTCTAAAACATCAAATACGCGTTCTATTTTATATTTTATTCATTCTTTAATTTTTATTTATTGTATTTTATGATTTTATCTAATGTTATCTGTTATGTTTTGTCTACCAAACGCTGAACATCTATTATGTCATGTCCCATCCTGTCTTGTTTTATCTTGTCTGCGTACCAAACGCACCCTAGAAGAAATATATCACTTTTACAAATATACATGATAAAAATATATCATTAAAACGAAATATTAGATTGTTTTGTAATTTTAATAATATTTTTAAAGGGAAATTAATTAAAATAATCCAAGTTTGAAGTTGACTTACCAAAATACCCTAAAAATTTATTTTCTTACCAAAATGCCCATTTTTTCCGCGATAAGATCCCGCGATCGCGGGCAGGGACCAATTGTGTAAATTTTTGCAAGAAATATTTACACTTTCAGTCCCTGGCCCCGCGATCGAGGCCCGCGATGGCTCAAACGCGGCCCGCGATGGCCTGCTATGGGACTGAAAGTGTAAATAATCTTGCAAAAATTTACACTTTTAGTCCCTGCCCGCTATAGAGGGCTCCCTCCACGGAAAAAAGGGGCATTTTGGTAAGAAAATAATTTTTTGGGGTATTTTGGTAAGTCACTTTCAAACTTGGGGTATTTTAATTAATTTTCCTTTAAAAAAGGGGTTTAATTTCTATTATTTCCCTTCTTTCTCTTTCCTTGCACATTTGGGTGGAATTTTCAAAAGAAACTTACAATTATTTTCTTTCCACTTTCTCCCCTAAAAAGGTTTTGAGATGTCAAGGTTTTTAACAATAATCTTGTTATCTTAGTGGTCAAAGTATTTTACATAGTGTTTGGCTTTCTGCTATAAAAACAATGTTGTCAAATGGTTTTCAATTTAGACATACTATTAAAGGGTTGAACAAAAGTTGCTTAATGTCGTATTGGCATGTATGGACATATGACTTAGTTGATAAGCCATACATTATTATTTGTTTGTTAATTATTCATTTAGAACATAACTTAACTGCTCATCCGTGGAAGGTAAGTTTTATCCATTAAGGTGAACGATGTCACATTTCATTCATTTTATTTTCTAAGGAACACATCCGATCATTTCACATAAACAAGTACATAAAACACGACAAAAACATGCACGTCACTAGTACCAGTCTCAGAACTAACAAGTCTCATAACTAGAACGATAACAAACTCATACAAAGTAATAACTAATGATGGAAGAGGATTCAAAAAAGAAATTGCAACCAAAACTCCTTTTAGTAACCAGAACTCGAATAAAGTTGGTCTAATTAACCACATAAAGATCGCATCTACAGATCTTGAACGCTCAAACTTGCAATTAATAAAAACCAACAAATGTCCATAAAAGTGTCTATAAAGCACACAAACCTAAACCTTTCCCACAATCATACAAATCAAATGTTGGTTTTAAATAACAAATAAATGAAATGTTACCATCATACCTGTGGGGAAGAGATTGCTTCAACTTATTGGCCTTCTTGGCGTCAAAGACTCATGTCTAGCTTAGTTGGTCTACCTAAGGACGGTAACATCCTAGGGGGGGGGGGGGCTGTGGATGGTATCCCAGTCTATCCGGGTTCGATTCCAAGGGGAGGCAATTGAGTGCATGAGGAGTACCCAGTCCTTGGGTGGTCCAGTCTTTGACTGGGCTTACCCCCCCAGCCTGTGGTTGGGCCTTAGGTCCAGCGTAAGCTGGGCCGGGACAGCGTCGGATTAGTGGACTGCCCTCGGATGTCCGATACCGCCGGGGAGGCGTGCGTGCGTGTGTGCGTTGTGTTCGTGGTAGTAGATCGAAAGGGTCGATGCCGCTATGCCTTCCAAAAAAAATAGAGAAACTACTTCAGCAGTTTACACAACATGGTGTAAATCAAAATGTCTAGAAAGAGGTTTTTTATTACAACTATAACTTACACGAGCCGAAGAAACTAAAACTATTATTTTTCTTCCTAAAACAGATAAACATATTGGAAGATGCAGTTGTCATATTTTAAGGAAATAAAATCATTCTTTGCTGAGTTACTGCTTCCAACCGTAAAAGCAACAAATGCTTGTTAGAGTAACTTTATAACTTCCTAATTCTCCATTCATCCTTTCTCAATCATCTAGTCCTAATGGTAGAACCATAGAACCACATTGTGTTATCTAGATGTGAAAAAAACAATGGTCTATCAACATGTAGATGAACCACACCAAGTAAACAAAAATGTTAATGGGTAGGTAAATATTCACAACATAACCTCAAAAAGAAAATGCTAAAAAATGAATGCATATAAATATGTTCCGAAAATACACATGAACAATTAGGAAAAGGAATCCTTTCTAAATCATGCCAAAGAACACCATAAACATGCGCTAGCATAAGCATAAAAGAGTGTATTAATACAACCAAAAATTTATCAAACTTCTGCTATACTTTTAGAACAAAATGAGAACTACAAGAACGATTTCTAGATATAACAAAGTTCAGATCTCACTTTTTTTACTAAACCTTGGAATCCAAAATTAGAGTTCACTATAATTTCTAAATATAAATTTAAAAAAAACAATTGTATTCATAAATAAAATAAGTAAATTTTTTTAAATAATAAGAATATAAGGTAACGGAAAATAAGGTGTTCATGCAATCATGCGTAGAGATGACCAAAAATCGGTTTTGGACCGGGTCCAAATCGGTCCCGGTCCCAAATAGTGATTTCGTAACCGGTCACGGTATCGGTCCCGACCCATATTCGAAGGACACATTAAGCTTTATAAGGCCCGGTTATGAACCGGTCCCGGGCCGGACCCAAACCGGTCCCACTTAATTTTTTTATTTTTCTAAAAATGATTTTTTACTTGTAAATATATTTTTTGAAAATTTGGTCAATCAAATACACTAACAAATACGTTTTTATTATAATTTGATCAATCAAATACATTAACAAATACGTTTTTATTATAACTGTGTCAATCTAAATCACTAAGAGCATCTCCAACAGCTATGTTTTATTTTTTCTAAAATAGAGTATCAAAAGTCAAAATATTTAAAAAAATCTTGTTTCCAACTCCAACATATATTTATTTTAGAGATTGTAGTATTAACTAAAATATTAAAATAATCAATACATTAATAAAATATTATTTCTCTCTTCTTAACCTTTTAATTCAAATGTCTCTTATTGGTGGAAAAAATAAAGTATTATTTCTTTTTTTCTCTAATTTTAGCATATAAGAAAATTTCTCCAAATTTGGAGATTTTTACCTTCTCTCTCATCTTTTTTCTATTTTTTGATACAAAATAACATAACTGTTGGAGCAAAAATTTACTAAAATCCCTCTTATTTCTATTTTAGTATATCTGTTGGAGATGCTCTAACAAATACGTTTTTATTATAATGTGACCAATCAAATACACTAACAAATATCTTTTGTTATAATTGGGTCAATCAGATACACTAACACGTATCTTTTGTTATTATTGGGTCAATCAAAAACACTAACAAATACAATTTTATTTAAAAATATCTTAAAAATACATTTAAAAAACAGGTCGGTCCCATAATCAGTCTAGGCCGGAGCCAGACCTTGTTTTTGAATGAAAATCGTAACCGATTAAGAACCAGCGAGCTCAAACCAGTCCCAAACGGTCCCGATCCCGGTCCCACGCCAAAGTGCCACACTTAGCTCATTTAGCCATCTCTAATCGTGTGTAGTTGCGTACGCAATACGCATTGGGCCTTATTGGACATCCCTTTGAGATTTAGGTACTTAGCCCGTTATTTTCGATGAGCTTCCAAATCCAAACAAAATTTGTATGGTTCTGTCTGATTTTCAGGATCGAATTGAATTTGAAGAAATTTGTAATTGAATTCCATTTTAATTTTTTATGTTTGGTTTAATTCATTTTTTTGGGTTTGAAGTCCTACAAGCATGTAAACTTTAAAGGCAACGAGAATGGTTAGTATTTTAAAAGATCTCGTAAGACTTTGCATGTAATAATGTTCTTGAACATGTTAAAAACATTTATTTTGTGAATAAATTATTTACAAAAATAAAATTCAATTTTGTATAAGTTCATAACATATTTTGAACGCATACAATAGTCCATAGTTTACAACAAGGCATCGTTTGGCAAAAAAAAGCTAGCTTATTTTTTTCTACATACATGTTTGGATGACTATAAGCTAGCTTTTTGAAACACTACTTGAAATAATTTTTGAGTAGTTTTTTTATAAATATTTCAATATTGCTCTTATTAATATTAATTATTATTTATTAACTATTATTATAAATAAATATTAGTTTTTAAAGTTAATTATTATTATAAAAATTAAGTAATATTAATTGAAAATTATTAAACTAAATTTTAATTATATATTCATATTAATTTTTAATTATTTAGAGTTATTGTTAATCATATAACTTATTTTTATATATTTTATAATATTAATTAATATATTTAATTAGCATTACTATTATCTTTTTATTTATTTTTTTCATATTACTAGGTAACAGCACCGCGCCTTGCGCGGTGAATACAAATATTATTATAAAGATTAATATACTTTACTAAAAAAAATAATTTATAAACAATTGTTATCTTACTAAAAAAACCATAATTTATTAAACTAAGTATTGTTAGCTTACTAAAAGAAAGAATACAAACATTGGTATAGATCTTACTAAAAAATAAAATAATTTAAAAGTTTTGATTTATAATTATTGTTAGCTTATTAATAAAAACAATAATTAAATAAATAAATAATATATTTTATTAAATAAGTTTTGATTTATAAATATTGTTAGGTTACTCCATAAAATGTATAAATAAAAACATACAATATTAAAATACTTTTGATTTATAAACATTGTTAACCTACTAAAAGATAAAAAAATATAGAGTAAATTACAGATTTGGTCCCTGTGGTTTTCTGAAATTTTGGATTGGATCCCTCTAAAAATGTAATTACGGTCATGGTCACCGTGGTTTATGTTTTGTTGCAAATTGAGTCCCTCACTAACTCTGTTTAGTTAACTGCCGTTAACCCTCCCTCACAAGTCACATGCCCCCCATGTGAGGGCATTTGTGTCATCCTTATATACTTTTTAATCCTTTCTCAAAAACGTATTTTGATTACACGACCAGATACGAGTACGACGATTCCAGTGTTTGCGATTGCTTTGCCAATGAAGAACGACAGCTCTGAAGACTACTAACCAGGTTTTCTTGATTATTGTTAGTTGATTTCGACTCCACTCATCTTTCTTGATTGTTCTTTCGATTGATTTGTTTTCGATTTCGATTATTCTTCTTGATTACTTTTTTAAAAATCCTTTCGGCTTCACTCATCTTTCTTGATTGTTGCTTTCGATTCGGTTTGGTTTCGATTTCGATTACTCATAACTAGGTTTATGTTGATTACTTATTTAAAAAGCCTTTCGATTTCACTCGTCTTTCTTGATTGTTTCTTTTTGATTACTTGATTGTTTGATTATTGTTTCTTTAGAAATTGATAACCCTAACCCGTAAATCCCCAAATCTAGTGCGAACAATGCTATTAAATTGAAACTTCTATCAATTGCTTTGAAGAACGTCAATGTAAATTTAAAGGTAACTTTGATATATATATATATATATATATATATATATATATATATATATAGAGGAAGGCTAATTTGAAACCCTCCAAAAGGTTGATCATTTAGCTATTGGTTTTGTTATTAGTTAAGCTAAAATTCATTGATTGCAAAGTGGCATTATTCCCTTTCTTTTAAACCAGATAGAATTCCATGCAAATAGAAGTAGAAGGTCTATTTTTGGGATACACTTATATGTTTGTGTGTGATTATATGAAGGACAATGAAGGTCAAGCAGCATTGCGTTATGCTGCTGTTTGTGAGAGAGAGGCAATTGATGAGTTACTGGTGAAGAGAAATGTTGAAACACGTATAAAAGATGATGATGGGAAGTACCCTTGTGATCTGTCTGAATCAAATTGACCCTGGATCCATCCCCACTTACCTTTACCCTTACCCTGATCTCTTTCTTATTCATCTGTACAGACTACACATTTCCTTCCCACAAGTCTTTTAAACATAAACATCTCTTCAAATGTATAGTTGAACTAAAAGAACATGCTTTATTTTCAAGATTCACTTACTTTATTTAAATAGGTCCACCAAGATTTTTAGGTACTCTTGTTTTGAATTTCACAGTTGACTTGTGTCACATAAGTAATTGTTGATCGAGATATGGATAATTTGGTTTCACATATATAACCATGGCCCGCCATTCTTGTGTTTGTCGCTGTCGTAAGACTCACAGGCAGTGGCTCAGCCACATTCAGTGTCTATAGTCTGCTCTTGAGGTGGTTTTTACTTTTTTGTCTTGACTAAATTACTTTAAGTTTCTTGTTGCTATCTATTTTGGTTTATTAAAAACGTTAGCTTGAACTCATGCAGATCCTCATGTCCTTCCAGCAACACACATCAACTATGCAATAATAGTAGATCTGGATTGTCACTTGTTTCAAGCAAGAACTTGCAGTTCCAAGCATTCTCAAGCACAAACTTGCAGTTTCAAGCATTCTCAAGCAAAGCAATGAAGAAAGAATGAACTTAGTCTTTTATTGTTTCTTAGTTGACCTAAAATGGTTTAATAGGTTACTTTTGTTTATTAATAATCGTTGGGAATTATGAAAACTCTGTAATGGAAATTCTTAATTTGTTTAATGGAAAGTCTCAGTTTATTTAATGGATATTCTCAGTTTATACATAGTTTGCATCATGAACGTTCTGTTTTGAATTTCATATTGAAGACTTAGGTATTTGCACAGATCTGCACACACCTGTTACACAAACCAATTGTACTGAATTGCATTTAGACAGACCTGTTTGCACATATACCTGTTATACACAATATATTTACACAACAAACAAAAGACCAAGACGATTTGACCTGTTTGCACATACACTTGTTATGCTACAAGATCAGTAGATTACAGGGATTTTATTCTCTTAGATGAGTGTGATTCATTATAACGATGCTCCCTCCAGATATCCACAATGTACTAAATTCTTGAGAAGAGAAGGTAAATGCAAACACAAATTGTGTAAACCTGTGCAGAATTTAAACTTATATATAATCACAAACCTTTTTTATTTGATGCTAGAATATGACAGGTATTGGGGATCAACCATAGGTGGATCACTGTGGTTGTTCCGGCATGAAAGCAACCAAAAGCTGAGGAAGATATCCATATATCATGCAAGTTGGATTTACTAAAGTTGAATATAACACAAACTAGGGGTGGTTTCCTAAACGTTTATTTATACACGATATCTTTAATTTTGTCCAAAAACCTCACTTCAATTCAATACTTAATACAATAATTAGAATGAAAAAGGGGGAACCATCAAAACTAAGCAGGAGCTTTGTGCTAATGGCATACAGCGGGGATCGGTGGAGCTGATTGTTGGGTAGGTCGTTGTTTCTCACGTCTGGATGAATTTGGAACTACATCTTCAGTTGTGGAGGTCGGTCGAGCTGATGGCCTAGTAGTTCATGGTGTCACTGGATAAGCCAATGAAGTACTAGATGGTCGTTCCTCGCGTCTCGATGAAGTTGGAACTACATATTCAGTCCTGATGAGCATGGAAAACTTGTTCAAATATCCAACTATTGAATTGCTATAAGGAATTTCGTAATTCCAATGTGGACCTTAAGGTTCGAATGAATTGTGCATATGTACATCTAGTTTTTTTATAAATTGGATAATACAACTAAATTGTGCAAGTGGAGCAGGATAAGTGGAGAAATTTGAACTTCATGGCTAATGGATATGGATCCCGTCAAAGGGCTAGACCTGGCAACTCAAAACTCAGTCAATTCATAAGCCTGGAAACATTTCTACTGCTCCTAAAGAAGATCATGACATGAAAGTTTGTATTCCAGATCCTTCTACAACATTAGCTGGATGGTAGTTTTAACATATCAATGCCAAGGTCATTTCAACTCCTCTATATTGCATATATACTTACATATAACATATCTATGTACACACATAAGTATACAAATACATATACACACTTGCATATTTATATACATACATACGCACGCATATATGTGTGTGTGTGTAAAGAACATACCTCCCTGGAAGATGCTACATTGTGTTTGGGGTTTCCTGAGATACCTGAAAGTTCAGATATATTAATAGTTGTAGCATTTCTTTCACTGATGCCTTCATATTCAGTTTTTAAATAAATGCATATCATTATACTTCCCTTGAATCTTTCTTTATTCACAAGTGTGCTTCTTGGAGATGGCAACATTCAAAATGAGAAATTTCATCAACATTACATAATTCCCAAAGATCTTCACTAAACTAAAACTAACTTCAAATTTAAACCCTAAATAATCTATTAAAACAATTTAATTTAGGTCAACTAAGAGATGATAAAACTAAGAAAAGACAATAATCTTCCATGTACGAACTGGACGTAAGGGATAAGCAACAAAATCATCATTCGATCGAGTTTGCAACCCCTCCATCATTTGAAGAATTGCTGGAGTGATTGGTTTCTTGATTTTGTCGCTTCTATACCCCCGATTCTCGAATGATAATCTTCCATGTATGAACTGAACTGGACGTAAGAGTTTCTTGATTTTGCTACTTCTAATACTCTCGAATGATAATCTTCCATGGAAGGAGTTGTGGTATGTGGATTGAATCAGTTGTGGTCTGTTGATTGAATCGGAAGAATGGAGTAAGTTCTTGATTTGTACGTCTGGAAAACGATGTAATGTGAGTTTTACAAAATAATCAAAAAGTTGTGTTTTTAAATGACAGAAGTACCCTTTACGTGGGAGGCACGTGAGGGATTTAACATGCCTTGGTTTAACGGTAAATGATGGAGGGACCTGATCCAAAACAAAACATAAACCACGATGATCTAATCTGTAATTAAATCATTAGAGGGACCTAATCCAAAATTTCAAAAAACCACAGGGACTAAATCCGTAATTTACTCAAAAATAACATATTCAAATAAGTATATTTGATTTATAAACATTGTCATCTATCTTAAAAAATTGGTATAAATATTACTAAAAAATAATACAATTTAAAAGTTTTGATTTATAATCATTGTTAACTTATTAAGAAAAATAAAAATTAAATAAATACAAAATATATTTTATTAAATAAGTTTTGATTTATAAGTATTGTTAGGTTATCCATAAAAATGTAAATAAATAAAAACATACAATATTAAAAAGATTTTTGATTTATTAGGCTACTAAAAGATAAAAAAAACATAACATATTAAAATAAGTATTTAATTTATAAGCATTGTTATCTATCTTATAAAATTAAAATGTAAAAAATGAAAAGTTTTGTTAGCTTATTAAGAAAAAAAAAAGTTTTGGTTTATAATTATTATTAACTTATTAAGAAAAACAAAAAATTAAATAAATAAAAAATATATTATTAAATAAGTTTTGATTTATAAGTATTGTTAGCTTATCCATAAAAATGTAAATAAATAATAACATACAATATTAAAAATATATTTATTTTATAAGCATTGTTAGCCTACTATAGGATAAAAAAAATATAACATATTAAAATAAGTATTTGATTTATATTGATTGTTATCCATGTTATAAAATTATAAAATGAAAAATGAAAAGTTTTTGTAATTAATGAGAACATTTAATGTATGGTTTATATTTAAAATAAATCAAAATTGTAGAAAAATAGATAAATGGCCATGGAGACTGTAACGACCCAGACCTTTTTCGAAATGTTTTGCGTTTGGTGTGGAGTTTTAAGCAAAAGTAGAAGTTGAGGGGCTAGTTGGTAAATAGGAGATGGGTATAAAAAGGCACAAAACCCTAGACAACTTTGCAATTTCCTGATTTTTATGGTGTTTGTCGGCTGAGTTTTGTTGAGAGAAAGGGGTATTAGAGTCTTGAAGGTTTTTGTGAAATTGAAGAGAGGAATCATCAAGTCTTGAATCAGAAGAAGGAATAAGATTGGATTTCGTTTCTTGCAAGTAATCTACAAGGTAATCCTTAATCCATAACTTCATTTAAGATTCGTCTGATGATTTGTGGTTTTGAGAGTTTTCTTGCTAAAAGTTGTTTAAGACCATTAGGGGAGATTTAAGCACCTTTAAATCGAGTTTAATCAGTACAGTTTTTGGGGAAATGATTAAAGATGCTTAAGTAAGTAATTCGTCACATTATCTCACTGTTTTCGGAGTGTTTAGCAAGATTTCGGACCATAAAGCTCTTCCAGCGTTCGTCCGGAAACCTTCAAGTATGAAGGTGTCCGGGAAACTTCTTGGCCGTGTTGTAGAAGGTTTCCGGACATAGTGTTGTCCGGAAAGATTGTACCGTCCGGATAAGTTTAGTCGTCCGAAAAATCTGTGTCGTCCGGATAAGAGTTGTTGTCCGGGTACTAAGCGGTATCCGGAAAAGTGGGGTTACCCGGTAACCTGTCCGAAAAAGAGTAGGGTGGCAAGTGAGAAGTGTCCGGATAGTTCTAGTCAGCTTATAAATCTGTCCCTTCGTTCAGGTAGACAATTTGGAAGTAAAGAGCAGAGTAGGGAAAAGCAAGCAAACGTACCAGGTGAGTTTTCTAACTAAAATACGTGATTTTAAAGTGTCTTTCTAAAGTGAATACATGATGAGAAATGCCATGTTTTGTTATTATGCTTTTATTGCATGAAAGTTGTTTAAAGTTTTATGTGAGATGTATGCATACATTGTGTAGACGTAAATTGGCTAAGTCGGTGGGAGGTTCCGCCAGTACTCACGTCGGGGGGAGGTTCCGTTTATGCCATGGGAATGAGTCCCAGTAAGGCAGCGTGATACTGACTCGTTGTCACCCTCGGGTGACTTCAGGGTGCCATTTACGGGAGCGGATTTATCCGTGAAAGATTTTTACTGTTCAGCTATGTGAAAGTTTATTACTTAAAGTCTTGTATACATTTGAAAGTCATGAAAGTTTTTAAATGATTTTGAGAACTGTCAGGAGGGACTCACTAGACCTCATGGGCTAACCCTCGCTCTTTTCAAATTAAAACCCTTTTCAGGAAAGCAGGTAACGAAAGGCTCTAGCAGGTGAACAAAGCAGTTAGAAGATAGAAGCAGTAGAACCAGTGACACTATTATCTATTAGTTCTATCATTTCTCAGTTGTGTATATGTTGTTTCCGCCAACCTAAGTTATTTAGACAGATGTAATGAAATTTTGTGGACCCAGTTTTGTAATTATTCCAATATAAATGCTAAGCATGCTTTATTTAGATTGGGTTGTTACAATTGGTATCAGAGCCATAGTTTAAGGGATTTAGGTGACCGGACGGGCCTAAACTTAAACTTGGGAGTATAAATCACAACTGAGAATCAGGAAATGCGTTAGGAGGGCACTATTGTAAATACAGGAAATGCGTTAGGAGGACACTATTATAGAGATAGGACTAATAGGGCACTGAGGACTGTCATGTAAGGTAAGTTTGAGATTCCACCTGGCCAGTGTAATTACGAACTTACAGGTACATGTATGTGGTTAACCTGCCTTATTATTCCGAAGTGGTAGTTAGAAGCTAGTGTTTATGTCGTGTTCCAGTACTTTAGAATATCAGTAAGATCCCTGAGGGGTAGGTTGAGACCCATTGTTGGGGAAGTATCGTGAGAAATCATTTATGAGGTGATGTATGTATACGTCATAGAGAAGAAATGATGTATAGAATGTTATGAGTCGTCTAGAGGTAGATCTTCGTGGATTCGAAGAGGATGAATGATTGATTTTGAGTAAGACTCCTGTTTCTGGAGATCCCACTTTTAGAGATCGTAGGGTAGATCCGTTGTAAGGGTAAGGAAGGACAGTGTCGAGATCTTGGAGGTGTCAATTCAAGAGCGAGCAGAGGATTAGAGTTCTGACCCTTTAGTCGAGTTGTTCAGTGGCAGGATCTGCGAAGAGAGATTTCTGTAGAGGACTGAAAGCGTGTAGAGGTATAATATGAGATGATTTGATCGAGACGAAAATAGTATGAAATGGTTGAGTAAGTGGACCGTTGAATGTATGTATAACAAGTTGTTGCAAGGCCGAGAGGGCGACCACTGGTCGAAAGTAGAGTGTCAAGGATAAGTTGTGTGAGTAAAGCGATCGACCTTGTTTGAGTGAGTAGCCTTCAATTGCAAGTAGAGTTTCATGCATTGAGTTCGTGTATATGTACATGAGATTTTTTCATAAGTAAAGTAAATGTGTAAATATCAAATTTGATCGGATATGAGTCGGCGTGTGCAAGCGTATGTTTAAAGAAAAATACAAATCCATTTAGATCGTACAATGAAGTCTTGAGGTTTACGATTTGCAAAATATTCCACTCTTTTCATGATAAGTCAAGAAAACGTTTGAATGCAAAACTTTTATAACCAAATGAGTATTGACATGATGAAGTTATATAATTGAGTGTGAGAACCGACTGGTTTATTTCGTGTCGGTAATTCCTTTCAGAATTTTGTTGTATGAAAAGATTTTCATCCAAATATATTTCTGTCGTAACAACATATTTTTGGTCGAGTAAGATTAAGTTTTACGGAACGATCCTCGAGATCGTTGTGCAGGGCATTGGAGTTACGAGAATGTTGGGGTCGTGTGTACCCAAGTTGTTTCTAAGTATTGTTCTTTAAAAATGATAAAAAGTGTGAAATGATTCATTTATCGCGTTGTCAGGCATGAAGGCTATGAACTCACTAGGTCGTAGAGTACTACATTTTAAGCTAAGGAAGAACTCCTAGAGTGGAGAGGTGTTGGACAATCAAGGGAGAATGTTTGTAGTTTTGGTATTTGTGTTCAAGAGGAGAGGTGAGCAGTGGAAGAGTCGGAGTCGGAAGTAGACTTTAGCGTCGGTTGTATGAGGGTCTGTACCCTCGTGCGGTGATTGGAAATACAGTTTCCGAGGGACGGTTGTGTTCAGGGAAGGACTAGAAGTCATCAAGGTGTTGGTATTAGCAACTCGTTATGAGTAGTGTGGTGAAGTAGGAATGAGATATCCTCGACGCCGAATAAGAGTTTTAAAGTGATCTTGTAATATTGACGTTTCACGAGTGAGTTTGAAATGAGGACGACGGGATGTGAATTTGATTATGAAATGTTGGAAGGATTAGGTTCAGTAAGGGACCCTTGTTGAATAATAGGTTAAGGAAGTATCAACAGGTCAACTATTGACGTTAAAGTCGGTAGTTGTGTAAGCTGCGTGAGACCGAAGACTTGAATCAGAAGGTTGAAAGTTGAAGGACCACTTTGTAGGGGTGTTAAGATAGTGAAAGGCTACTGTTTTAGATAAGCGTTTTACTTACGAGATGGATGGTTCGTAAAGAATGAAGTATTTAGCACAAACGAAGTGAGGGTATAGATTATGTCGATCTGTGAGGAAATGTACCATGTTGATGTAATGGTTTGGTATTGCAAAGAGCTAGCAAGAAACGAGTATGTTAGAATTAATCAGAAACTCGGGTGTTGTGGTTCAACTAGAGCTGGGGAGAGACAATGTAGCGAGATAGACTCGGTTATTTATGTGTGAGGTCTTGAAGATAAGTTTGAGTTGTGTATGAATGGCCATGAGAGTTTTGGTCTGCGGTGTGATGTTATGAGTGAGGAATGTATAGTTATGTAGTGGCAATAATTGCCAAGTTAAATGTGCCAGCTAGCGTCGTAGTGATGTGATGTTAGAGAAAGAGGAAGCATCAGATAGAAGCCTTTTTGCGAGTTTCGGATGAGGTGTTCGAGTGTTAACCAGGTTGTTGGAGAACGTAGGGTGTAAGTTGACGTGGTGATATGTTTATGTTCGGGATAGCATCACGGAGTGGTGGTGGGTAGTTACCCAAAGGAGAAACCCAGTGTTTTTAGTTGTAAGAGTCGCTAAGTAAGCATATTTTGGGATCATTGGAAGTTTAAAGAAGATGATGTATGTATTAGTCAAAATGTGGTGGAATAGATGTGAAATCCTTAAAGAATGTGAGTGTTGCTTATGTGTGAACGAATTGTATGAGAAAGTAAAAGTTGGAGTTTAAAGAATGTACAGTGACGTCAAACTCTGGTGTCAGTTCGAGGTGATTTAGTCGAAAGCCTTAAGTTAGAATTATAGTGCAACCGTTTGGTTATGTATAGTAATGAGACAGCATTTGCAGCTTAAGAATTGTCGGAAGAGAGGGGCGAGTAATGTTGGTGGGCAGTACTCCACGCTAGCATGGGGAGGTGAAGACAGTATGTCGGAATAAGTAAGTAAATCGAAAGTAGTAAACTTGACAGTAATGCCGATAGGCGCAGTGTTGTGTAGATTGTCCTTGATAAGTGTGCGAACTTTTGGAAAGAGTATTGAGGAAGGAAATTGTGTATGATTTTGTGCAGGAAAGAAGTGGATAAGACAACTGAATGAGTTAAAATTAGTGACTTTGTGAGAAACGTTCAAACGAACCGATCGTTCAGTGTAAGCTATTGAGAATAGTAGGGTGTGATCGTGGTTACCCCTCCTAGTTGAGTGGGAGTAACCGAAGTTATGTTATGTGACTGGACGCTTGTGGCAAAGCAGCGAGAAATGACGAAGTGGTGAGAGCGTACGAAATTAGTTGTCGAGTTGTAGCCGATGTGATTCGGGAAAGGAGTATGATCTGCATAGACAAATGTCGGTTGGAAGAAGTAACCTAGAAATTTCAGGTATACCGAGGAGGGGACTCCTGGGGGTGAGCCTGTCGGGATGTACAAGGTTGGCCTTGTGCCAAGTTGTCAGTAAGTGAGTTTTCCTGGTGGAAGATCCTCGTTGTTGTGGCGGGAATTTTCGCCAAGTTCTTTCTCTTAAGGAAGTATAAATGTACGAGAGACCTTATTTAGACGTGTTTAAAACAGTGAGTCCCGAGGTGTGGACGGAGGCGAGCAAATGGAGGCACGATTGGCCTTGGATTTTTCTAGTGGTATTTAAGCGAGTATAGAATTCGGAGAGGTTGAAAGTAAATAGTACAAGGTGGCACGATATAGCAAGTGGTGTCTCGCCGAGGGCGGTTTCAAAGTATGGGGTGCGGTTATGTTTCCCATCTGAACGGTCTGAGGCAACCGAGTAGAACTGAGTGGTTGGTTAAAAAATAATAATAATAATAAAACATAAGGCTTTGAGCCTTGAAGTTTGAGAGATAGGTAAGGTGGACTAAGTCTGCGGATCCGTCGAAGCATGAAAGTTGAATAGATAGTGCGCGATCTTGAGGTACTTGTTGATCCCATTTTTGAGCAACAATAGAAGAAATATAAAGTCCATATTTAAATATAGAGATAAGATATACATGAAGAACAATCATAAAGAAACTTATCTCATATTCATTGATGATTAAATATGGAGAGGAGAAATGTTGAAGAACACCACACTAAACATGAAACGACTCTCATAAGAAACTAGTCTATGTGTGTTTTTGTGTGCTTTCCATATCTCTCACTACTTAAAAAGACATATGGACACCTCTTATATAGGGCCATATTTACATTAGATATTTAAGATATCTAAAATCTAGACAATATCTAAAATATCTATTTAAAACATCTAAGTAAAATATCTATAAGTAAATATCTAAAACATTAAAATATCTTTATAAAACATTCATTTAATTAGGAGATAATTAAAGCTAACAATCTCCCCCTAATGTTTTATAAAGAAAGCATCATTTTATAGTCTCCCCTTTGCTTTCTTTAGAACCTTTGATGTTCCGTTCTTCAAGTCTTCAAAGCATCATGTGCTCCCCCTCAAATGTAGGCTCATCCACCGAGCTTTAAACGTGAATAACAGAGGATGGAGTGACATTTAAAATGTGACAAATGTAGCTTGACACCATGAAGAACCGTTGAGAGAACACCGTTCTTGAAAGCGGAAAGAGCATGAGTGAAATGTGATGCTTTCGGTCCAGCACCTTGCAGCAGACTTTGAGGCTGAGTTTGGCATATCAGCACACATAATTTGAGAAAACTCAAACCATCAAAGTCGTGCATCTGTGAATAATCTTTCCAATGCCACTGGAATCGAGTAATTTGGAGCACCGAGTCAAAAGTTATGCGCATTTTTCTGAAGCAGCGCAAAGCTGACAACAAGTAAACAAAAATCGGGCTCGGAGGTTCGATCGCAGAGGTTCAGTCCACATAGGATCTGTCGGGTTTCACAGAGGCTCTGTGGTGAACAGTATCACAGAAGGTTGTTTGCTGCTCGACAGAGGTTTGGTCGTTGCTTGGTTGAGGTTGGTCGCCGTTTGGTAGAGGTTTGGCGGCAGAGGTTTCGTCGTGGCTGACAGAAGCTTGGTCGCGTGCGGCAGAAGCTTGGTCGTGTGCGGCAGAGGCTTGGTCGCGTGCGGCAGAAGCTTGGTCGCGTGCGGCAGAAGCTTGGTCGTGTGCGGCAGAGGCTTGGCAGAAGTGTTTACACTTACTTTGACACTAATTTAGACCATTTTACCTCTGGAGTTTGCAAAAACTCAAAACACAAACAACTTGAATTTGTTTGTTAGCTGTTCAGATCATCTTGAATCATCTCTTTTTGAGCTCGTACGACAAAGATATGGTTGTTTTACCACAGTCGCGCAGATCTGTCCATCAGCTTTCCATCAGCACACTGTTGTCTACTTCAATGATGCATATGACCTTTATAAATTTCGAATCTCTGAATTCTCAAAACACGAAATCTGTTCATCTGTGTCTTAGGAATCCAGGGCCTTTTGAATCGCATCAATCGGTGTTTTTATGAGTGAGATATGATCAGTTTAATACAGCAACGTAAATCTGTCATTAAATCTGATTTGATGTAAAAGATAAGACGATCTTCATATAATTTTTAAAATCGTGAGTGCAAATAATTCGATCTCTAATTGATCAAGTCAGAAAACTAATTAGAAGAACTCAAAGTTTTAAAAAAACGTTTCAGATCAGACTTTGAACATGTAACAAAACATCAAATCTTTCTCAAACAACTTTCTCAAGACCCAAATGATTTTGTTTTATTTAAATGTTTATGAGCAGCGGAAGACAAACAAAATCTGGATCAAAGATAGTCCAATCTTGAAAATAAAGGTCAGATCAAACAAGGATCAACAACCTTACTACCAAGATGCAAAAAGAATTGCTATGGACTTAAGCACACACAAGGATGAGATCATAGATCAACCATCTACTTAGTGCTTATCAAATAAAACCAATGAATGAGAAAGAATCAAAACACACACATGAAGTATATCAGAAACTAAACCATCTAAAACTTCTATTGTTTCATAGATGATCGATTTTGAAGAAAAATTTCTTCAATCGGCTCTGATACCAATTGTTGATCCCATTTTTGAGCAACAATAGAAGAAATATAAAGTCCATATTTAAATATAGAGATAAGATATACATGAAGAACAATCATAAAGAAACTTATCTCATATTCATTGATGATTAAATATGGAGAGGAGAAATGTTGAAGAACACCACACTAAACATGAAACGACTCTCATAAGAAACTAGTCTATGTGTGTTTTTGTGTGCTTTCCATATCTGTCACTACTTAAAAAGACATATGGACACCTCTTATATAGGGCCATATTTACATTAGATATTTAAGATATCTAAAATCTAGACAATATCTAAAATATCTATTTAAAACATCTAAGTAAAATATCTATAAGTAAATATCTAAAACATTAAAATATCTTTATAAAACATTCATTTAATTATGAGCTAATTAAAGCTAACAGTACTCGATGTGAATTTGAGAAGAAATTCGTAGCGTGAAGCACGTCTCTTTTGTGGAGAGCCGATGCGAGAAGTGAGATGATGGCTACCTTGCAAGAGATGCAGGCGATAAGAAGTTGACCTTGTCATTAGTGAGCGAGTTAGAGCAGCAGCATACAAGTTAGACTGGTCAGAAGAACTAAAGAGTGTTCATCCGACATTTCATGTCTCAGACTTAAAGAAGTGTTTGTCAGAGGTCGTTGTGGCTGTTCCTTTGAGGGGACATCAGTATAGATGAGAGGTTGACTTACGTAGAAGAACTGATATAAATCGTGAGCGGTAAGGTTTGCTAAACGAGGAACATAGAAGTTTGACTGGTAATAGTTCGATGGAGATATCATAAGGGACGAGAGACAACGTGGGAAGTAAAATCAGATATGATGTCCAGATACCCTCACCTTTTCGAGAATGGAATTCCGGGGACAGAATTCTTTTGAGGGGGGAGTGTTGTAACGACCCAGACCTTTTTCGAAATGTTTTGCGTTTGGTGTGGAGTTTTAAGCAAAAGTAGAAGTTGAGGGGCTAGTTGGTAAATAGGAGATGGGTATAAAAAGGCACAAAACCCTAGACAACTTTGCAATTTCCTGATTTTTATGGTGTTTGTCGGCTGAGTTTTGTTAAGAGAAAGGGGTATTAGAGTCTTGAAGGTTTTTGTGAAATTGAAGAGAGGAATCATCAAGTCTTGAATCAGAAGAAGGAATAAGATTGGATTTCGTTTCTTGCAAGTAATCTACCAGGTAATCCTTAATCCATAACTTCATTTAAGATTCGTCTGATGATTTGTGGTTTTGAGAGTTTTCTTGCTAAAAGTTGTTTAAGACCATTAGGGGAGATTTAAGCACCTTTAAATCGAGTTTAATCAGTACAGTTTTTGGGGAAATGATTAAAGATGCTTAAGTAAGTAATTCGTCACATTATCTCACTATTTTCGGAGTGTTTAGCAAGATTTCGGACCATAAAGCTCTTCCAGCGTTCGTCCGGAAACCTTCAAGTATGAAGGTGTCCGGGTGAGTGTCCGGGAAACTTCTTGGCCGTGTTGTAGAAGGTGTCCGGACATAGTGTTGTCCGGAAAGATTGTACCGTCCGGATAAGTTTAGTCGTCCGGAAAATCTGTGTCGCCCGGATAAGAGTTGTTGTCCGGGTACTAAGCGGTATACGGAAAAGTGGGGTTACCCGGTAACCTGTCCGAAAAAGAGTAGGGTGGCAAGTGAGAAGTGTCCGGATAGTTCTAGTCAGCTTATAAATCTGTCCCTTCGTTCAGGTAGACAATTTGGAAGTAAAGAGCAGAGTAGGGAAAAGCAAGCAAACGTACCAGGTGAGTTTTCTAACTAAAATACGTGATTTTAAAGTGTCTTTCTAAAGTGAATACATGATGAGAAATGCCATGTTTTGTTCTTATGCTTATATTGCATGAAAGTTGTTTAAAGTTTTATGTGAGATGTATGCATACATTGTGTAGACGTAAATTGGCTAAGTCGGGGGGAGGTTCCCCCAGTACTCACGTCGGGGGAGGTTCCGTTTATGCCTTGGGAATGAGTCCCAGTAAGGCAGCGTGATACTGACTCGTTGTCACCCTCGGGTGACTTCAGGGTGCCATTTACGGGAGCGGATTTATCCGTGAAAGATTTTTACTGTTCAGCTATGTGAAAGTTTATTACTTAAAGTCTTGTATACATTTGAAAGTCATGAAAAGTTTTTAAATGATTTTGAGAACTGTCAGGAGGGACTCACTAGACCTCATGGTCTAACCCTCGCTCTTTTCAAATTAAAACCCTTTTTCGGAAAACAGGTAACGAAAGGCTCTAGCAGGTGAACAGAGCAGTTAGAAGATAGAAGCAGTAGAACCAGTGACACTATTATCTATTAGTTCTATCATTTCTCAGTTGTGTATAGGTTGTTTCCGCCAACCTAAGTTATTTAGACAGATGTAATGAAATTTTGTGGACCCAGTTTTGTAATTATTCCAATATAAATGCTAAGCATGCTTTATTTAGATTGGGTTGTTACAGAGACCTCTCCTTAACTCACTCTCATACATTCTTCTTTATACTAGTGTTGTGCACCGCGCGTTGCGCGGTGACGTTAAACATTTTTCGATTTTCTTCGTAGCTCGTTAAGTGGTTTGATCCTTTATGTATTATATATTTTTCTTAAAAAACATTTACGTATTAGATATTGAACTAATAAGAACCAGTATTTCACTTTATATATAAGAAACCACCACATAATTTCTTGTTGTTCTTTTAGCCAATGCACAATTATACATTTCAAAGACGTAGGTGAGCAAAACAAAATCATGATTCAAAATTTTAAAATACTAAAAATCAAAAATCATTTTTTAAGAAATATTAGACAGAGTTAAGATGAAATATATTTCCTTGGTGGTTAATCCACGCATATTGATAATTTTGTTATGAAAAGTTTAAGATGCATTAGTAATCATTATGTTTTTAGGTTATTTAGAAATCAAATAACATTTTCCACAATGGTACCTCATACATCCACTTAAAATTTCATTTTTTTCTTAATTTTTATATGGATAATCTTTTTCAAAAGAAAGGTCAGCTAAAAAATATGTTTTGCCAATGAACCATTTTACTTATTAAAAATATAGTATTATTATATACATAAAAAGTAATAAAATAAATTAAAAGATTGATTCATGTACAAAACTATTGATTTATAATCTGTAACAACCCGGTCTAAATAAAGCATACATAGCATTAATATTAAACAATTACAAAACTGGGTCCATAAAATTTTATTACATCTGTCTAAATAACTTAGGTTGGCGGAAACAACCTATACACAACTGAGAATAACTACCACTAAAAGTATGAGTAGCACTGTCTCTATCTGCATCTGTACTCTATCCTGCGCCTGCTCACTTACCGGAGCCTCTTACAATATGTTTACCTGAAAAGGTTTAGTTTGGAAAAATGCGAGGGTTAGACCATAAGGTCTAGTGAGTCCCTCCTTAACAGTTCTCAAAATCATTTAAAAACTTTTCATATCTTTCACATATATATATATATATATATAAAAGCTTTCAATATAAAACTCACATAGCTGAACATAAAACTTCCACGGACATAGTCCGCCCTCATAAATGGCACCCTGAGGTCACTCAAAAGTGACAACGAGTCAGTATCACGCTGCCTTAATGGGTCTCACTTCCCATGACATAAACGGAACCTCCTCCCGACGTGAGTACTGGCGGAACCTCCCCCCGACTTAGCCAATTTACGTCTACACAATGTATGCATACATCTCATATAAAACTTAAAACATCTTTCAAATAACATCATAATAAACATGACATTTCTCATCATGTAATCACGTTAGAAAACACTTTAAAATGGCACGTATTTTAGTTAGAAAACTCACCTTGCGCGCGCTAATACCTTCTCGTATCCAACTTCTTACTTACTCCCCCGACGTCTAGATGGAACACCTAGGATGTAGGAGACGTAACTCATAAATCTAGAAATAAATTATTTAACTTTCTCTCCAACTTAAATCCTAATTCCTTTTTCTTTATTTCTTAAATCCATATACCAATCCATATTGAAATTCATATTGAATTCCATATTAAAACCCAGAATAGATTCCATATTAAATTCTATATTAAATTCCATACTAAAAATCTATATTAAAATTCCATACTAAAAATCTATATCCAAATCCATAGTTCACGGTCTAAATTAATGGGAGCCACAATTTGTGCACACAGCCCAAGAGCATAATTGCTCACGGCCCAAAGCCAAAAACCATTTGGTTTCACATGCTACCATACCGAGATTGACATTTCCATTCCACCGAGACTCACTTCTACTGGGACTACGGCTAAAGCTTGATCGCACACGTCCAAATAATTTGAGCTTTCAGTTTATGCAAAGATTAGACTAACAGTTCCTTAGGCTTTCTTACAATAATTATTTCCTTTCTTTGGTTCTTACAACTTGATTAAAGTGCTAAATCTTAAGGTAGAATATTATCATTTTCAAGAAAACCTTCTCTGCTCATAAATCACAAAACAGCAAGGCAGAGATTTAGCTGAAAGAGATACCTGGTAGAATGGATTGCAGTAACTAGCTCACTTCTACTCCATCTTCTAGATTGATGAAATATTGCTCTTCTCTTCAAATGCACAGAACGATTGAAGCTCTTCTTCTCCCTCTCTCTAATAATCAGCCGCACAATGAAATGAGGATATCTCTAGGGTTTTGAACCCAATCATTACCCATTTATAACTTAAGCTATTTTACCATTAACTCCCCTCGACTTTCAACTTTAGCCAAAAATCTTCCACATACTTTTAAAGCTCCTGAATTTGACTTGGTTATTACAATACTCCCCCCCTCAAAAGAATTTCGTCCCCGGAATTCCATTCTCAAAAGATGAGGGTACCTGGATTTCATATCTGATTCTATTTCCCACGTTGTCTCATGTCCCTTGTGGTACCTCCACTGAACTTTCGCCAATCGAACTTCCTTGTTCCTCGTCTTTCAGACCTTACTGCCCACAATCTCTATTGGTTCCTCTTCGTACGACAATTTCTCATCAATGCTGACATCTTCTAACGGGATAGCCACACCGGCTTCGGCCAAACACTTCTATAAGTTCGAGACATGAAAAGTAGGGTGAACTCCTCTTAACTCTTCCGACAATTTTAACTTATAAGCTATCGCGCCAACTTGATCAATAATAACAAAAGGTCTTACATATCTTGGCCTTAACTTCCCCTGACCATTCTTACTTGTATGCCGCTGCTCTGACTCGCCTACTAATGACAAAAGTCAACTTCTTATCGTCTGCGTCTCTTGCAAGGTTGCCATCATCTCACTTTCCACATCGGCTCTCCACAAAAAGAGACGTGTAACATGCTGAAAATTTCTTCTAAAAAATCTCATCGAGTACCTCACGAATGCGTACCACTATTCAACTTTTATAACTTCGACGGTTCCACCGACTTAGTCCTCTCTACCTTTCCCTCAACTTCACTGTCCAACAGTCTTATATTTTTCAACTCAACCAACTCAGTTCCACTCGGCCACTCTAAACCGCTCTGATGGGAATGTGACCGTACACCCTACCTTGAAACCGCCCTCGGCGAGTCACCACTTTGCTATGCCAATTCAACTTGTACTATATACTTGCAACCTCTCTGATTACTATACTCGCTTAGATATCACTAGAAAATCAAAGGCTAACTGCGCCTCCACTTGCTCGCCTCCATCCCCACACCGGCATTTGTCTATGTAGATCATACTCCTCTCCCGAATCACATCGGTTACCGCTCGACAACTAATTCGTACGTTCTCACCACATCATCATTTCACACTTAACGTGGCTAAACGTAGGAAACCTCTATCATTCCTTATTGAAGTGCCCACCTATCCGAATTGACTTAACCTGAAAGCTCCTCAATTTCTCACTGCTTGCCACAAGCGTCCAATCATATAACATAACCTCGGTTACCCTCACGCAACTAGGAGGAGTAACCATGGTCACACAAGACTACTTACAAAACCTTCTCACTGAACGACCAGTTCGACTGAACATTTCTCACAACATCAGCAACTCCACTCCATTCAACTTCCTTCTTCCACTTCCTTCCCCCACAAGGACATGCACAAATCCTCTTTCTCTATACTCTTCCCAGGAGTACGCACGCTTACCGATGTCAATCTACACAACACTGCCCCTATCAGCATTACTATTAAGTTTACTACTTCTGATCTACTTACTTATTCCCACATACTGTCTTCACCTCCCCACGTTAGCGTGGAGTACTGCCCACCAACATTCCTCACCCCTCTATTCCGACAATTCCCAAGCTGCAAATGCTTCCTCATTACTATCCATAATCAAACGGTTGCCCTAAATTTCTAACTTAAGGCTTCCGACTAAATCTCCTCGAACTGACACCAAAGTTCGACGTCACTATACATTCTTTAACTCCAACTTTCACTTTCTCAGACAATTCGTTCACACATAAGCAACATCTCACATTCTTTAAGGATTCCACATCTATTCCACCAGACTAATACATCCATCATCTTCTTTAAACTTCCAATGATCCCAAAATATGCTTACTTAGCGACTCTCACAACTAAAAACACTTGGTTTCTCCCTTGGATAACTACCCACCACCACTCCGTGATGTTATCCCGAACATAATCATATCACAACGTCAACTTACACCCTACGCGCTCCAACAACCTGGTTAACAACTCGAACACCTCATCCGAAACCCTCAAAAAGCTTCTATTTGATGTTTCCTCTTTCTCTAACATCACATCACTAAGACGCTAGCTGGGACATTTAACTTGGCAATTGTTGCTACTACATAACTGTACATTCCTCACTCATACATCACACTGCAGACCAAAACTCTCGTGGTCAGTCATACACAAGTCAAACTTATCTTCAAGATCTCACGCATAAATAACCGAGTCTATCTCGCTACATTGTCTCTTCCCAGCTTTAGTTGAACCACAACACTTGAATTTCTGATTAATTCTAACATACTCGATTCTTATTAGTTCTTTTGCGATTCCAAACCATTACATAGACATGGCAAAATCTCACACAGATCGACATACTCTATACATTCACTTCGTTCGTGCTACATACTTCATCCGTTACGAACCATCCAAATCTCGAAAGTATAACGCTTATCTACAACATCAGTCTTTCACCACCTTAACACCCCTAAAAGGTGTTCCCTCAATTTTCAACCTTCTGGTTCAAGTCTTGGCCTCAGCCACCTTACACAGCTGCCGACTTCAACATCAAAGTCAACCTGTTGATACTTCCTTAACCTATTCTTTAACATGGGTTTCTTACTGAACCTAGTCCTTCCATCACATCATAATCAACTTCATTTTCCGACGCCCTCATTTCAAAACTTACTTATGCAACGTCAACATTACAAGATTACTTTAAAACTCTTATTCGACTTCGAGGATATTTCATTCCTACTTCACCACACTACTCATAACGAGTTGCTAATACCAATACCTTGCTGACTTCTAGTCCTTCCCTTGAACACCACCGTCCCTCGGCAACTGTATTTCCAGTCCACGCACGAGGGTACAGACCCTCATACAACCGACACTAAAGTCCAATTCTGACTCTTCCACTGCTCATCTCTCCTCTTGAACACAAGCCCCAAAACTACAAACATCCTCCCCTGATCTATCTAACACCTCTCCACTCTGAGAGTTCTTCCTTAGCTTAAATTGTAGTACTCTACGACCTAGTGAGTTCATAGCCTTCATGCATGACCACGCGATGAAAATATCATTTCACACTTTTCATCATTTTAAAGAAACGACTCTTGGAAACAACTTGGGTACACCCAATCCCAACATTCTCATAACTTCCATGCCCTGCACAACGATCTCGAGAATCGTCTGCATGCAACTTTCCATAGAACTTTATTCTACTCAACCAAAATATGTTGTTACGACAGAGATATTTTGGATATAAATCTTTTCATACGACAAAATTCTGAAAGGAATTACTGACATGAAGTAACCCAGTCGGCTCTCACGTTCATTTATATAACATCAACATATCAATACTCATTTTGGTTATAAAAACTTTTGTGTTCAAACGTTTTCTTGACTTTTTCGCAAAAGTTTAATTTATCATAAAAATAGTGGAATATTTTGTGAATCGTAACTCTCAAGACTTCATTGTGCGATGCACATGGGTTTGCATTTTCCTTTAAACACACGCTTGCACATGCCGACTCATATTTGATCAAATTTGATATTTACACATTTACTTTACTTATGAAAAATCTCATGTACACATGTACGAACTCAATGCATGAAACTCTACTTGCAATTGAAGGCTACTCACTCAAACAAGGTCAATCGTTCTACTCACACAACTTATCATTGACACTCTACCTTCGACCAATGGTCGCCTTCTCGGTTATGCAATCACTTATGGTACATACGATCCACATCTCACTTACTCAACCATTTCATGCTATTTTCGTTTGATCAGCTATCTCACCTTTTACTTCTACATGCTTTCATTTCACTAAAGGATCTTATTTCATTTATCTTGCCATTGAGAAGTTCGACTAAGAAGTCAGGGCTCTATTGACACTTCAAGATTTCGACACTGTCGGTCCTTGACATCTCAACTGATCTATCTCACGAGTTCTACAACTTGGACTCACCAGAATTGGGTGTCTTACTCAAAAGCAATCATTCATCCTCTTCGAATCCACGAAGAGCTACCTCTAGACGACTCATAACATTCTATACAACGTTTCTCCTCGACGATGTATTCATACATCACATCCTAGTGATCTTTTACGATACTTCCCCAACAGGGATCTCAGTCTACCCCTCAGGGATCTTGCTGACTTTTTAGAGTACTGGAACACGACACCTGACTAGCTTCAGACTACAACTTCGGAATAATAAGGCAGATCAAACACATACATGTACCTGTAAGTTCGTAATTACACTGGCCAGGTGAAATTTCAAACTTACCTTACATGACAGTCCTCAGTACCCTATTAGTCATATCTATATAATAGTGTCCTCCTAACACATTTCTTATATTAATAGTAGTGTCTTCCTAACGCATTTCCTGATTCTCAGTTGTGATTTCTACTCCCAAAGTTTAAGTTTAGGCCCGTCCGGTCACCTAAATCCCTTAAACTATGGCTCTGATACCAATTGTAACAACCCGGTCTAAATAAAGCATACATAGCATTAATATTAAACAATTACAAAACTAGGTCCATAAAATTTCATTACATCTGTCTAAATAACTTAGGTTGGCGGAAACAACCTATACACAACTGAGAATAACTACCACTAAAAGTATGAGTAACACTGTCTCTATCTGCATCTGTACTCTATCCTGCGCCTGCTCACTTACCGGAGCCTCTTACAATATGTTTACCTGAAAATGTTTAGTTTGGAAAAATGCGAGGGTTAGACCATAAGGTCTAGTGAGTCCCTCCTTAACAGTTCTCAAAATCATTTAAAAACTTTTCATATCTTTCACATATATATATAAAAGCTTTCAATATAAAACTTTCACATAGCTGAACATAAAACTTCCACGGACATAGTCCGCCCTCGTAAATGGCACCCTGAGGTCACTCAAAAGTGACAACGAGTCAGTATCACGCTGCCTTAATGGGTCTCACTTCCCATGACATAAACGGAACCTCCCCCAGACGTGAGTACTGGCGGAACCTCCCCCCGACTTAGCCAATTTACGTCTACACAATGTATGCATACATCTTATATAAAACTTAAAACATCTTTCAAATAACATCATAATAAACATTACATTTCTCATCATGTAATCACGTTAGAAAACACTTTAAAATGGCACGTATTTTAGTTAGAAAACTCACCTGGCGCGCGCTAATACCTTCTCGTATCCAACTTCTTACTTACTCCCCCGACGTCTAGATGGAACACCTAGGATGTAGGAGACGTAACTCATAAATCTAGAAATAAATTATTTAACTTTCTCTCCGACTTAAATCCTAATTCCTTTTTCTTTATTTCTTAAATCCATATACCAATCCATATTGAAATTCATATTGAATTCCATATTAAAACCCAGAATAGATTCCATATTAAATTCAATATTAAATTCCATACTAAAAATCTATATTAAAATTCCATACTAAAAATCTATATCCAAATCCATAGTTCACGGTCTAAATTAATGGGAGCCACAATTTGTGCACACGACCCAAGAGCATAATTGCTCACGGCCCAAAGCCAAAAACCATTTGGTTTCACATGCTACCATACCGAGATTGACATTTCCATTCCACCGGGACTCAAGATGTGATGTACCGGGACTACGGCTAAAGCTTGATCGCACACGGCCAAATAGTTTGAGCTTTCAGTTTATGCAAAGATTAGACTAACAGTTCCTTAGGCTTTCTTACTGTAATTATTTCCTTTCTTTGGTTCTTACAACTTGATTAAAGTGCTAAATCTTAAGGTAGAATATTATCATTTTCAAGAAAACCTTCTCTGCTCATAAATCACAAAACAACAATGCAACAGCCCGAAAACACTATAGGACATATATAGCATTAGAAACAAACTCTTTTCAATAAAACTGGGTCCCAACATTTCGTTACATCATTCATAAGCTAAGGTTGGCGGAAACAACCTATACACAACTGAGAATATTCTAACTCCTATGGATGGCACTTGCACTGTCTCTAGCTGCGCCTGTACTCTATCTTGCTCTTGCTCACTTACTTGAGCCTCCTACTACTTGATTACCTGAAAATGGTTTAGTTTTGAAAAACGAGGGTTAGACCAAAAGGTCTAGTGAATTCCCTCCGTAAAACAACATGTATGAATCACCAGAAATCATTTTAGAATAATTCATGAACTATCACACATATGGTACTGCATTGTAGGAAATCACATAAACATCCGCGATCGGGGCCCAAGCAGACTCCCCTTTCGCCTCTCGTATCGGGGCCCAAGCAGACTCCCCGATATCCGCCTAGGAGGGAAACAAATTCCAACCTACCGTCTCGTCATACGCACCCAAGGGATCATCGGATCCCGAGGCTCTCTGATTCCACAGTGCAGACCGACATCACATAACATACGTATACATTTCATAGGCATGAAAGTATAACCTTTAAAAGTTCTTCTATCTCATTTCATCATATCAAGCTTTCATTCGACATAAAAGTATGTGCGTAAGAAACATGCATATCAGTTGTAAACATTTCATGCGCTTTGAGAACCATAATCAGTAAAGAAAACGTTTAATATTTTAAGCCGTAAAAGGGGTTTAGGGAACTCACCTTAATTGACGAGCAATGCACTTCCTAAACACCTTCAAGCTACACCCACCGAACACCTAAGGCAATAGATCCACATCAGAAAAAAATATCTCAGCCTTACTGTCCGGATACCCCTTCCCGGACACAACACTTATCCGGACACACCTCTTATCTGGACACTACGCTTATCCGGACACACCACTTATCCGGACACCACACTTATCCGGACACCTTCACGAGGCACTTACCCGGACACATGCAACATATTCGGACACCACCGAACACTGGTGTCCGGAAAACTCAGCTGTTCGAACTTAATAGGTCTAAAACTGATTTAATCTCCGATTTATGCCATTAGTTTGATTAGACAACTATAAGGGTTCATCCACAATCCCCAATCGCTCAGTTAATCCATCTATAACCCCTTAAATCGGTTCATTAAGACAAAACCCATAAAACCCACTTTTTAGGAATGTGGTTGAAAACTCAATAAATCCCCGATCTCAAACATAGAAATCCAAACTAAGGAAGAAGTAAATACTACATCACACAGAATACGAATTTGGGAAGGATTACCTGAATGATTTCTCCTCTCCTTTGTTTTCTTCTTCTTCTTCTTCTTCTTTCCTTGTTTCACGCCACCAACACCCACACAAGATAATTTCACTGATTTGTGCAAATGGGGGTTGTCCTAGATGTTTGTGCATTTATATACATTCCTTAAATTACAGAAATGGCCCCTTAACTTAACTTTCGTTTCTTACATTTTGACCACCAAACTCCAAGACTCACTAGGATTTTGGGTTGTTACAACACTCCCCCCTTAAAAGAATTCCGTCCCCGGAATTCCTCATTGGAAAAGATGCGGGTGTCTTGCCCATACCAAAACTGACACTTCCCCAAGGTGATGCCACTTCTGGCTCAGTCCATCACCTCATTAATTTCGAAACATGGAACCTTGGGTGCATTTCCTTCAGTTCTTACGGTACTCTAACTCGTAGGCTACTGTTCCTACTCGGTCGATTTTGACTATAGAAGATTTACTAAGGCTTCTCATGCATCAACACTTCCTTTAAGGAGGAACCTGGCTAAATCCTCTGCCACAACACGAGATTCATTTACCAAGAGACAGACACACACTTGACCGCTTGACACAAATCCAAACCTGAACGTCCCGACAGCTCACAACCTAGAGTTCCTTCATCGAAATACAAGCAATCCTAGATCACTTCTCCCAATCCAACAATCGCCTATGCCAGAAACATTTCCCTTTTTTTCGACCACCTCGACCACAGCTCATCAACCATTTCTTACAAAGTCACTAGCTTAACTCATTTAGTTGTCTCATCCACTTCTTCCCTGCACGAAACATACACAATCTCCTTCCTCAATAATCGATCCAACGGTTCGCATACTTATCAAAGGCAATCTACACCACACTGCACCTTTCGGCATTACTGTCAAGTTTGCTACTTCCAATTTACTCGTTTAATCCGGCATACTATCTTCATCTCCCCACTTAGCGTGGAGCACTGCCCTCCTAACATTACTTGCCGCTCTCTCTCCCGGCCTTTCCACATGCCGATAACACTTTCCCAAAACTTACATAACTACACAGTTGCATCAATATCCTATCTTAAGGCATTCAACCAAGTCATCTTGAAACGACACTAGTTTGACGTCGCTTCTCATTCTTTGATCTCTAACCTTTACTTCCTCGGGCAAGTCTTTCACACATAAGAGACAACTCACATTCTTTAAGGATTTCACATCTATTCATCAACAATTTGACTAACACACTCATCATCTTCTTTAGGCTTCCACTGATTCCACAAAATGCTTACTTAGTGACTCTTACAACTAAAAGTACTTGGTTTCTCCTTTGGATAATCACCCACCACCACTTTGTCATTCTGTCCCTAACATAATCATACCACAACGTCAACTTACACCCTATGTGCTCCAACAATCTGGTTAACAAACCGTACCCTCATCCAAAACCCTCAAAAGGCTTCTACCTAACGCTTCCTCTCTCTTTAACATCATTTCACTACGACACTAGCTGGCACCATAAGCTTGACAGTTAATGTCACTACACATCCGTACACTCTTTGCCCGTGACATCACACTGCAGACCAGATCTCTCATGATTATTCACACAATTCGAGCTTGCCTTCATATCCTCCCGCATACATACCCGGGTCTACCTCGCTACTCAGTCTTTTCCCAACTTGTTGAACTATAACTCACAAGTTCTCAATTAGCTCAAACGCGAACATGCTAGCTAGCTCCTTACGATCCGAGCCCTTACGTAGACAGGGCACAGTCCCACGCTGAACGATACGATCTACACATCCGCTTCGTTCGTGTTACATACCTTATTCAAAACAGCAGTCTCTCACCAACTTGACACCCCTACAAGGTGCTCTATTCGCTTTCAACATCCTGGTTCAAGTCTTCGGCCTCAGCCCCCTTACATAGCTGACGACTTCCAAAATCGGAAGTCAACCCGTTGATACTTTCTTAATCTATCCTTTACCATGGGATTCTTACGGATCCTGATCCTTCTAACATATCACAATCAACTTCATACTCTGCTTCCCTCATTTCAAAACCTACTCATGTATCATCAAAGAGTACAAGATCACCTTATGACTCTTATTCGGCATCGAGGATGCCTCATTCCTGCCTCCACACACTACTCATAACGAGTTGCTAATACCACACCTTGAAGGCCTCAAGTCCTTCCTTCGAACGCAACCGTCCCTTGACACTCGTGCTTTCAGTTTCCGAACAAGGGTGCAGACCCTCATACACCCGATACCAAGGTCTACTCCCAAATCTACCACTGTTCGTCCTTTCTCTTGAACATAATACTAATGCTACAACATTCTTTCCTGATTTGCCCGACCCTTTTCCACTCTTAGAGTTCTTCCTTAGCTTAACATGTAATATCTTACGACCTAGTGAGTTCATAGCCTACATGCATGTCATGCAGTAATTAAATCATTTTTATAAAACAATTCACATTCTTCACATAAGCGTCAAACATGGTACTGCACTGTGTTAAGGATCACATCGTTAACCGCGATTGGGGCCCCATCAGACTCCCCTTTCGCCTCTTCTGGAGCCTACGCATACTCCCCTTCCCGGAGCCTACGCAGACTCCCCTCTACTCGAAATAGGAGGAAACGAATTCCAACCTACCAGTCTGTCATACATATCCAAGGGGTCATTAGAACCCGAGGATCTATCTCTGATCCCACAGCGCAGACCGACTCCACATAGCATACACATAGTTCATCGTAAACATAAAACATGAACTCCGTATAACGTTTTACAATCCATATCATATTACTGGACAATCTTTTCAGTAGAACATTCTTTTCATGGGAAAACATTCGTGACAGCTTGTAAATAAATCATGCTCATAAACCTACTCTGATCAGTAAAATATTAACTTTCGTTTACGTAAAAGTCAGGTAAAATAACAGCGCATATTCATAAAAATCATCTTCCTGGGAAAACACGTAAGAGCACGTATTTTAGTTAGAAAAACTCACATATGATATTTTAATTAAATCATTTCGTACGTCCTATCAATTTAAATACACAACATTTGGAAACAACTCGGGTGCACATGACCCCATCACTCTTATCACTTCAATACCCTGCACAACGATTCGAGAATCGTTTGCATGTTTCTTCCTGTGAACCTCAATCTTGCTCAATCCGAACAATGTTATTACGACAGTAATACATTGCATGAAAATCTTTTCGTATGACACAAGTCTGAAAGAAATTACCGACACCAAGTAAACCAGTCGGTCCTCACACTCATTTGTATGATATCAACAGACCAATACTCATTTGATTGTAAAAGTTTTACTGGCAAACGTTTTCTTGACCTTTTTATAACAACTTAACTTATCATGAAAAGTGTGAAATATTTTGTAAATCGCTAAGCTCGAAATCTCAACGTACAATGTAACAAAACAAACAGTTATTTGAGTCCCGACTTCCAATGTCCAGACAGACGTTACAATTCCGTACCAGCACTAGTACTAGTACTAGTACTTGATTGATTGAGGCCGCCCGTGTGCCTGCTCCCTTCCTCCATATTTATCTCTCCCACGAACCAATACTTTAAACATGCACTCGCACAAGCTGACTCATTTTTTTGTTCAAAATTGACATTTACGTATTTATTTTAAATCGTGAAAATTTCATGTTACACAAAAGAACGCCATGCATGAGACTCTACTTGCAATTGAAGGCTACTCACTCTAACAAGGTCAACCGCTTTACTTACGCCACTTATCCTTGACACTCCACCTACGACCAATGGTCGTCCTTTCGGTCACGCAACAACTTGCTGAACACACTTTCTACATCTCACTTACTCAACCCTTTCATACTATTTTGTTTTGAACAACTATCTCACTTTCCACTTCTATATGCTTTCACTTCACTATAGGTATCTTATTTCATTTGCCATGTCCTTGAAAAGCTCGAATAAGAATTCAAAGCTCCATTGACACTTTCAAGATTTCGACATCGTCCTTTCTTACCATCCCGACCGATCTATCCCATGATTTCTAGAACTGGGACCCTCCCGAAACAGGAGTCTTACTCAAACTCAACATCCATCCTCTTCGAATCCACGAAGAGTTACCTCTAGCCGACTCATAACGTTCTATACAACATTTCCTCTCTTCGATGTATACATACATCACCTCATATACGACTTCTCATGAACCTCCCCAACAAGAGTTTCACGCTACCCCTCGGGGACCTTGCTGACATTCTAACGTGCTGGAACACGACATAACACTAGGCAGGTTAATAAGGTAGGTTAAGCATATACATGTACCTGTAAGTTCGCAATTACACTGGCCAGGTGAAATCCCAAACTTACCTTACATGACAGTCCTCAGTACCCTATTAGTCCTATCTCTATATTAGTGTCCTCCTAACGCATTCTCTGTATCTACAATAGTGCCCTCCTAACGCATTCCCTGTATCTACAATAGTGCCCTCCTAACGCATTTTCTGGTTCTCAGTTGTGAATTCTACTCCAAAGTTTAAGTTTAGGCCCACCCGGTCACCTAAATCCCTTAAACTATGGCTCTGATACCATTTGTAACAGCCCGAAAACACTATAGGACATACATAGCATTAGAAACAAATTCTTTTCAATAAAACTGGGTCCCAACATTTCGTTACATCATTCATAAGCTAAGGTTGGCGGAAACAACCTATACACAACTGAGAATATTCTAACTCCTATGGATGGCACTTGCACTGTCTCTAGCTGCGCCTGTACTCTATCTTGCTCTTGCTCACTTACTTGAGCCTCCTACTACTTGCTTACCTGAAAATGGTTTAGTTTTGAAAAACGAGGGTTAGACCAAAAGGTCTAGTGAATTCCCTCCGTAAAACAACATGTATGAATCACCAGAAATCATTTTAGAATAATTCATGAACTATCACACATATGGTACTGCACTATAGGAAATCACATAAACATCCGCGATCGGGGCCCAAGCAGACTCCCTTTTCGCCTCTCGTATCGGGGCCCAAGCAGACTCCCCGATATCCGCCTAAGAGGGAAACAAATTCCAACCTACCATCTCGTCATACGCACCCAAGGGATCATCGGATCCCGAGGCTCTCTGATTCCACAGTGTAGACCGACATCACATAACATACGTATACATTTCATAGGCATGAAAATATAACCTTTAAAAGTTCTTCTATCTCATTTCATCATATCAAGCTTTCATTCGACATAAAAGTATGTGCGTAAGAAACATGCATATCAGTTGTAAACATTTCATGCGCTTTGAGAACCATAATCAGTAAAGAAAACGTTTAATATTTTAAGCCGTAAAAAGGGTTTAGGGAACTCACCTTAATTGACGAGCAATGCACGTCCTAAACACCTTCAAGCTACACCCACCGAATACCTAAGGCAATAGATCCACATCAGAAAAAAATATCTCAGCCTTACTGTCCGGATACCCCTTCCCGGACACAACACTTATCCGGACACTACACTTATCCGGACACACCTCTTATCCGGACACTACGCTTATCCGGACACACCACTTATCCGGACACCACACTTATCCGGACACCTTCACGAGGCACTTACCCGGACACATGCAACATATCCGGACACCACCGAACACTGGTGTCCAGAAAACTCAGCTGTTCGAACTTAATAGGTCTAAAACTGATTTAAACTCCGATTTATGCCATTAGTTTGATTAGACAACTATAAGGGTTCATCCAGAATCCCCAATCGCTCAGTTAATCCATCTATAACCCCTTAAATCGGTTCATTAAGACAAAACCCATAAAACCCACTTTTTAGGAATGTGGTTGAAAACTCAATAAATCCCTGATCTCAAACATAGAAATCCAAACTAATGAAGAAGTAAATACTACATCACACAGAATACGAATTTGGGAAGGATTACCTGAATGATTTCTCCTCTCCTTTGTTTTCTTCTTCTTATTCTTCTTCTTTCCTTGTTTCACGCCACCAACACCCACACAAGATAATTTCACTGATTTGTGCAAATGGGGGCTGTCCTAGATGTTTGTGCATTTATATACCTTTCTTAAATTACAGAAATGGCCCCTTAACTTAACTTTCGTTTCTTACATTTTGACCACCAAACTCCAAGACTCACTGGGATTTTAGGTTGTTACAAGCAAGGCAGAGATTTAGCTGAAAGAGATACCTGGTATGTAACAACCCGTTTCTGTCAAGTGCATAGTTTGGTGGCCAAAGTGGATGAATTGAAAGTTTTAGTAGAAGGACTGTTTCTGTAAATGTTGGGAACTATATATAGGACCTGATCCCTAGGGCTGTTAGTCATTTTCTTATTGTTGGCGGCTGAATACTGGAAGAGGAGAAGCAGTGATAGGAAGGCTCGAACTGCGATTTCTTGGGGAAGAGACTCTATCAGGTGAGAAATCTTTCATTCCCTGTTAATTTCCACGTAATCTAATAGTTAGATAAGTCGAATTCCAGATTGTATTCCATGTTTTAGTTGGGTTTGTTGGATAAGAACACTGTGGAGAGTTTTAGTTCTCGATTGGGATTGTAATCTAATGAAATCAATGGACTAGGAACTTGTGTTGTCTAAGGAGTTATAATAGAACAATTTGGGTAAGAATGTTGTGTTAAAATCTCAGCTTACTGGACTCCCTAGGAAGAATTCGAGTATTGAATCGTATAAGGTTCGTCCCTGTTCGCCAGACCGGGAGTTCGGGGTACCGGGAGTTCGGGGTACCGGGAATTCGGGGTACCGGGAGTCGGGGTACCGGGAGTTCGGGGTACCGGGAGTTCGGGGTACCGGGAGTTCGGGGTACCGGGAGTTCGGGGTACCAGGACTGTTGGTTTGGGCTTCGCTTGGGCTTCGTTTGTCAGGCCCGTAGTGTCTAGCCATTGGACCGACGTGTTTAGAATTTAGCTTAAGTCTCTTGAATAAAAGGGATCCAATATGTTATAGATGGGCCTAAATGAGTTATTTGCGACCAAATTAAGAGAGGGACTTAGGATCAGAATTGGAGACGTGCCTGATTGGATTATGAATTAATTCTTAGGTGTGCCAGCGTAACGAGACAAGAGGCTAAGAAGAAGTTTGCTTTTCAGGTGAGTTCCCTAACCCTCTTTCACGACGTAAATGTTAAATGATTCTTTTACTGAATATGGTTTTATCAAGCATGAAATATTTATGATCTGATACACATGGAAAGAAAGGAATGTTTGACATGTCGAAATGATGCGCATGATTTATGAAGAGTTAAATGTTTTTATAAAACGTATGTGCATGTTATGTGATGTCGGTCTGTACTGTGGGATCAATGAGCCTCGGGATCTGATGATCCCTTGGTTATGTATGACGAGACGGTAGGTTGGAATTCGTTTCCTCCTAGGCGGGTATCGGGGAGTCTGCTTGGGCCCCGATACGAGAGGGCGAAAGGGGAGTCTGCTTGGGCACCGATCGCGAATGGTTAAGTGATCCATTACACAGTGCAGTACCATATGTGATGATTTAAGATTTATGATGCCTTTTAATAAAATGATATCGTATTGTTTTTACATGTTGTTTTCGGAGGGAATTCACTAGACCTTTTGGTCTAACCCTCGCTTTCAAAACTAAACCATTTTCAGGTAAGCGTACATCAAGTTCTTCTAATAAGAACTAGGGAAGGAGGTAAAGAGAACTTGGAGCTTAGAGATCTCCAGATTCTGTTATGAGATAATGATTAGTTAGTACTCGGCTGTGAGTTTAGAGACTTCCGCTGTAATGTTTTGATTAGTGCGTTTAATGATGATGTAAAGACAAGGTTTTATGTAATTCGAATGCTTATTTATGGTTGTTTGCCTCTTATGAAATTTGGGACGTTACAAATGGTATCAGAGCCTTAGTTTAAGGGATTTAGGTGACCAGTCGGGCCTAAATTTAAACTGTAAGATGAGGAACACAGCCGAGACATAGGATAGCCTCTAGGAAAGATCACTATAAATGCACTTAGGAATAAGGTGCCCAGGACAAACGTGTAAGGTAAGTTTGGGATTGCACCTGGCCAGTGTAATTACAAACTTACAGGTACATGTGCGTGCTTACAATACCTTGAGGTCCTGAATGATGGGCCGATACAACCTTGCCAGACTGATCTGTGACTCTAATGCATGCTTAACCTACCGTATTGTTCCGAAGTGGTAGTCGGAAAATAGTGTTTATGTCGAGTCCCAGTACTTTAGAATGTCAGTATGATCCCTGCGGGGTAGACTGAGGCCCCAGTTGGGGAGGTGTCATGAGAAGTCGCTTATGTTGTGAGGTGTGTACACTTCGTAGGAAGGAAACGTTGGATAAAGTGTTATGAGTCGTCTAGAGGTAGCTCTTCGTAGATTCGGAGAGGATGAACGTTGAGTTTAAGTAAGACTCCAGTCGGGAGAGTCTCAGTTCTTGAAACCATGGAATAGATCAGTCAGAATGGTAAGGAAGGACAGTGTCAGAACCTTGAAAGTATCAATAGAGCCCTGACTTTTGTAGTCAAGCTTTTCTATGGTAGGATAAATGAAGTAAGAGACCTATAGTGATTTGGAACTGTGTAGAAGTGGGAAGTGAAGTAGATGATCAAAACGATTAGTATGGAAGGGTTGAGCAAGTGAAATGTGAAAGGCGTGTTCAGTAAGCAGTTGCTTGACCGAGAGGGCGACCGTTAGTCGTAGGAGGAGTGTTAAGGATAAGTTGCGTAAGTAAAGCGTTTGACCTTGTTAGGGTGAGTAGCCTTCAATGGCAAGTAGAGTCTCATGCATGGCGATCTTTTGTGTAACATGAAATTCTCACGATGTAAGATTAATGTGCAAATATCAAATTTTGATCGAAAAGGGGTGAGAGCGTACAAACGTATGTTTAAGGAAAAGATGATTTCCTTCGCATTGCGCATTGAAATTTTGAGGTTAACGATTTGCGAAGTATTTCACACTTTTAATGATAAGTTAAATTCTTTTATTAACAAAAAGGTCAAGAGAATGTTCGCCAGCAAAACTTTTACAATCAAATGAGTAGTAGTTTGTTGATATCATACAAATGAGTGTGAGAACTGACCGGTTTACTTGGTGTCAGTAATTTCTTTCGAAATTGTGTCGTATGAAAGGGGTTTTCACCCAACGTGTTACTGTCGTAATGACATCGTTCGGAACTGAGTAAGATTAAAGTTCACGGAAAGATGCATGCAAACGATTCTCGAGTCGTTGTGCAGGGCGTTGAAATATAAGAGTAATGGGGCCATGTGTACCCAAGTGTTTCATTTTTTCAAACGTTGTTTATTTAAAATGATGAAATGTACGAAAAGATTTATTTACTGTATTGTCATGCATGAAGGCTATGAACTCACTAGGTCATATTCTAGTATATGTTAAGCTAAGGAAGGACTACAATAGTGGAGAAGTGTCGGACAAATCAGAAAAGAATGTTGTAAATTTAGTATTTGGGTGCAAGAGGAAAGGTGAACGGTGGAAGAGTCATAAGTGAATTATAGGGGTGATTGTGTGAGGGTCTGTACCCTTGTTCGGTATCTGGAAGTACGATTGTCGAGGGACGGTTGGGTCCAGGGGAAAGAGTAGAAGTCATCGAAGTGTTAGTATTAGAAACTCGTTACGAGTAGTGTAGAGGTGTAAGCGAAATGCCCACGGTGTTGGGTATGCGTTTTGAGGTAAGCGGGTAATACTGATGTTACAGGAGTAAGTCCCGAAAAGAGGGAGACGTATTATGAAGTGATTGTGTTATGATGGTAGGATTAGGTTCCGTAAGGGAACCCATGTTAAGAATAAGTTAAGAAAGTAGTTACAGGTTGCCAATTGATGTAGAAGCCGACAAATGTGTACGGTGGCCGAGGCCGAAGACTTGAACCAGAAAGTGAGAGTGATAGAACACCTTGTAGTAGTGCTAAGGGGATGAGAAGTTATTGTTTGATTTAAGCGTTCTATTTTACGAGGTGAGGAGGGTCCGTAGAAGGACAAGATGTGTAACACAAGCGGAGTGAGTGTAGACTATACAGTTAGTAAGAAAATGTGTCGTGTCTGAGAAAGGACCCGGGTCATGAAGAGCTAGCTAGGATGTTTGTGTTTGAGCTAAGTGTGACTCGTGAGTCATAGTTCAACAAGTTGGGAGAGAACTAAGTAGCGAGACAGACTCGATTGTAGTATTCAGGAGAATATGAAGGAAAGTGTGAGTTGTGTATGAATGACCATGAGAGATGTGGTCTGCAGAGTGATGTTATAAGTTAAATGTACCGGCTAGTATCGTAGTGAGGTGATGTTAGAGAGAAAGAAAGTATCATATAGAAGCTTTTGGGGTCTTCAGATGAGATGTACGATCTATTAACCAGATTGTTGGGGCACATCGGGTGTAAGCTGACTTTATGGTGTGAGACTACCCAAAGGAGAAACCAATTATTTTGGTGGTAGGAGTAGCTAAGTAGGTGCATGTTGGAATCATTAGAAGTTCAAAGAGGATGAAGAGTGGACTAGCCAAATGTATTATAATAAATGCTAGATCTTTGTAGATCGTGAATTGTTTCTTATGTGAAAGGGAGTAACCCTAGAAGGGAGATAGAAGGAGCAAGTGGGAAGTTCGGTTACGATTAAAGAATGACAGGATGATGAATATGAGTCGGAGTGGTAGTATGATCATTAGTGATTTGAAATGTCACGATAGATGTATAAGACTTTGATTGGTTGATTTACTCAGTGAAGTTGTTGGTTAAGAAACCAGTTTTGACTGATGAATTTTGTGAATACCAGCATAGCGAGATGTGATGCTAAGTTATGATATTAAATGATTAAATATGATAATGTATATGGTTGATAGAAGGAAACGAATTGCATCTAAATCGGAGTTTATCATTTGAAATAAGTTGCTAATTACAATTGAAATGAATTGGTCGAGTTAAAGTTGCTTATGTGTGAGAGGAGGATCCATGTAAGTAAAAGTTGGAGATCAAAGAATGAGTAGTGACGACGAACACTAGTGTCGCTCCAAGACGACTTGGTGGAATGTTTGGGTTAGGATATTGATGTAACTGTTTGGTTATGTGAATAATAAGAAAGTGTTATCAGCATTTGGAAAGGTCGGAGGAGAGGAGCTAGTAATGGTTGGTGGGCAGTGCCCCACGCTAGCGTGGAGAGGTGAAGTTAGTAGGTCGGAAGTAATAAACTTGACAGTAATGCCGAAAGGTGAAGGATGGTGCAGAGGGATATTGAGAAGTGTGCGAACCGTTAGAAAGAATATTGAGGAAGGGAAGTGTGTGATTTTGGTGCAGGAAGGGAGTGTATAAGACAGTTGAATGGGTTAAGTTAGTGACCTTGTGAGAAATGTTTAAACGATTTGGTCGTGTAGTGTTTAAGCTAGTGAGATTAGTATGGCGTGACCATGGTTACTCCTCCCAGTGGAGTGAGGATAACCGGAGTTATGTTTCGTATGACGAAACGATCGTGGCAATCAGCGAGGAACTGAGGTGTTTCAGGATAAGCTCAATTGAGTAAGTGAACACTTCAACGATGGGTTTGAAGGTTCCTACTCTTAGTTACGTATAAGGATGGGGTGGTGAAGTAGTGAGAATGTGAGAGAAGTTTGACGAACTGTGGTCTAGGTAGTCCGAGAGAAGGGAAATGTTAATTACATAGATGTTTGGTGAAGGAACTCCGGGTTGCGAGTTGTCGGGACGTACAGGGTGGCCTTGTGCCAAGCTGTCAAGTGTGTGAGTGGTTCTTAGTAAACAAGTTTTGTGTTGTAGTGGGGGATTCCGACAAGTTCCTCCTTAAAGGAAGTATTAATGCATGAGAAGCCTTATTTCATTCTCGGTTTTTGAGACCGATCGAGTAGGAACGGTAGTCTACGGGTTAGAGTACCGTAAGAACTGAAGGGAATGCAACCGACGTTCCATGTTTCGAAATTAATGAGATAGTTGACTGGGTCAGTAGTGGCAGTACCTTGGGGAAACGTCAGTTTCGAGTGTGGGCAAGATACCTGCATCTCTTCCAATGAGGAATTCCGGGGACGGAATTCTTTTAAGGGGGGAGTGTTGTAACAACCCGTTTCTGTCAAGTGCATAGTTTGGTGGCCAAAGTGGATGAATTGAAAGTTTTAGTAGAAGGACTGTTTCTGTAAATGTTAGGAACTATATATAGGACCTGATCCCTAGGGCTGTTAGTCATTTTCTTATTGTTGGCGACTGAATACTGGAAGAGGAGAAGCAGTGATAGGAAGGCTCGGACTGCGATTTCTTGGGGAAGAGACTCTATCAGGTGAGAAATCTTTCATTCCCTGTTAATTTCCACGTAATCTAATAGTTAGATAAGTCGAATTCCAGACTGTATTCCATGTTTTAGCTGGGTTTGTTGGATAAGAACACTGTGGAGAGTTTTAGTTCTCGATTGGGATTGTAATCTAATGAAATCAATGGACTAGGAACTTGTGTTGTCTAAGGAGTTACAATAGAACAATTTGGGTAAGAATGTTGTGTTAAAATCTCAGCTTACTGGACTCCCTAGGAAGAATTCGAGTATTGAATCGTATAAGGTTCATCCCTGTTCGCCAGACCGGGAGTTCGGGGTACCGGGAGTTCGGGGTACCGGGAGTCGGGGTACCGGGAGTTCGGGGTACCGGGAGTTCGGGGTACCGGGAGTTCGGGGTACCGGGACTGTTGGTTTGGGCTTCGCTTGGGCTTCGTTTGTCAGGCCCGTAGTGTCTAGCCATTGGACCGACGTGTTTAGAATTTAGCTTAAGTCTCTTGAATAAAAGGGATCCAATATGTTATAGATGGGCCTAAATGAGTTATTTGCGACCAAATTAAGAGAGGGACTTAGGATCAGAATTGGAGACGTGCCTGATTGGATTATGAATTAATTCTTAGATGTGCCAGCGTAACGAGACAAGAGGCTAAGAAGAAGTTTGCTTTTCAGGTGAGTTCCCTAACCCTCTTTCACGACGTAAATGTTAAATGATTCTTTTACTGAATATGGTTTTATCAAGCATGAAATATTTATGATCTGATACGCATGGAAAGAAAGGAATGTTTGACATGTCGAAATGATGCGCATGATTTATGAAGAGTTAAATGTATTTATAAAACGTATGTGCATGTTATGTGATGTCGGTCTGTACTGTGGGATCAATGAGCCTCGGGATCTGATGATCCCTTGGTTATGTATGACGAGACGGTAGGTTGGAATTCGTTTCCTCCTAGGCGGGTATCGGGGAGTCTGCTTGGGCCCCGATACGAGAGGGCGAAAGGGGAGTCTGCTTGGGCCCCGATCGCGAATGGTTAAGTGATCCATTACACAGTGCAGTACCATATGTGATGATTTAAGATTTATGATGCCTTTTAATAAAATGATATCGTATTGTTTTACATGTTGTTTTCGGAGGGAATTCACTAGACCTTTTGGTCTAACCCTCGCTTTCAAAACTAAACCATTTTCAGGTAAGCGTACATCAAGTTCTTCTAATAAGAACTAGGGAAGGAGGTAAAGAGAACTTGGAGCTTAGAGATCTCCAGATTCTGTTATGAGATAATGATTAGTTAGTACTCGGCTGTGAGTTTAGAGACTTCCGCTGTAATGTTTTGATTAGTACGTTTAATGATGATGTAAAGACAAGGTTTTATGTAATTCGAATGCTTATTTATGGTTGTTTGCCTCTTATGAAATTTGGGACGTTACATGGTAGAATGGATTGCAGTAACTAGCTCACTTCTACTCCCTCTTCTAGATTGATGAAATATTGCTCTTCTCTTCAAATGCACAGAACGATTGGAGCTCTTCTTCTCCCTCTCTCTAATAATCAGCCGCACAATGAAATGAGGATATCTATAGGGTTTTGAACCCAATCATTACCCATTTATAACTTAAGCTATTTTACCATTAACTCCCCTCGACTTTCAACTTTAGCCAAAAATCTTCCACATACTTTTAAAGCTCCTGAATTTGACTTGGTTATTACATAATCATTGTTATCTTACAATATAATTAGCAATTTAAATTATCTGTTAACATTGATTAAGTTATTGATTATATAAAAATAAATAAACATAAAAGGTACTAATTTACAACATTTGTTACCTTACTAAAAAATAAAGTTCATAAACAATAAAAATTAATATTAATAAAAATTTGATTTATAAGCATTGCTGGTTTACCAAAAAAACAAAAATAGTTAGATTTATATATTGGTTGTTTAATGTTTAATTTATATATTGATGTTAAAATCATTAAACTTAGTTGAAATCATTTTCAAATAAGCCAAAAAGAATTATATACATTTAACTTAATCATTAAACTTGGGTTTAACTGTTTTGCCAAACATCATTTTACAATTTTCATCAACATCAATAAATACTTTACATACACATCTTCATCGCCTAGTTTTTCATCAACTTGGGTTTAACTATATTTTGAGAAAATTCATAGCCTCAATTCCTACTACACCGTACATCATTGGATGTGCTTGTTTCTTAATATATAATAGATAGATAATAAATAGATATAAACAAATATGTATTATTATGATCAATTTATAAATATATTGATTATTCATAGTTGAGGAAAAAATGAAAAGTTTTTTAATTAATAAGCTTTTAATTACTCATAGTTAGTACAAATATGATGTAACCTTCTATTAATTAATATTTCATTTCAATTAAAATAAAAGATAATATATTTATTAGAAGTTGACTTAATTATAAGGACTGATATCTTTATATATATATATATATATATAATATTGAATGAAACATAATTGATTTTTTTAAATAAAATTTTTGATTTATAACCATTGTTACCTTACAAAAAAAATTATAATTATTTACAAACATTGTTACCTTACTAAAAAAATAGACTCAATTAATAATTTTTTTGATTTATAAGCATTGTTAGCTTATTAAGAAAATACAAAATTGAAATACAATAGTTTATTTACTATTATTGTTAGCTTATTCAATAAAAAAGTTATATTTATAAACATTGTTAGCTTTGCCTATTAAGTTATGGATCATGTAAATTTAAAAAAACTCATTTCTATTGTTAGCTTATTCAATAAAAAAGTTATATTTATAAACATTGTTAGCTTTGCCTATTAAGTTATGGATCATGTAAATTTAAAAAAACTCATTTCTATTGTTAGCTTATTCAATAAAAAAGTTATATTTATAAACATTGTTAGCTTTGCCTATTAAGTTATGGATCATGTAAATTAAAAAAAACTCATTTATATTGTTAGCTTATTCAATAAAAAAGTTATATTTATAAACATTGTTAGCTTTGCCTATAAGTTATGGATCATGTAAATTAAAAAAAAACTCAATTCCTACTACACCGTACATCATTGGATGTGCTTGTTTCTTAATATATAATAGATAGATAATAAACACATATAAACAAATATGTATTATTATGATCAATTTATAAATATGTATTATTATGATCAATTTATAAATATATTGATTATTCATAGTTGAGGAAAAAATGATAAGTTTTTTAATTAATAAGCTTTTAATTACTCATAGTTAGTACAAATATGATGTAACCTTCTATTAATTAATATTTCATTTCAATTAAAACAAAAGATAAAATATTTATTAGAAGTTGACTTATAAGGACTGATATCTTAATATATATAATATTGAATGGAACATAATTGATTTTTTAAATAAATTTTTTGATTTATAACCATTGTTACCTTACAAAAAAAATTATAATTATTTATAAACATTGTTACCTTACTAAAAAAAATTGACTCAACTAATAATTTTTTTGATTTATAAGCATTGTTAGCTTATTAAGAAAATACAAAAATTGAAATACAATAGTTTATTTACTATTATTGTTAGCTTATTCAATAAAAAAATTATATTTATAAACATTGTTGATCATGTAAATTAAAAAAACTCATTTTAATTTAAGTCTAATTTATAAAAATTAAATAAAAATTATAAAATTTGATAAAAGTTTTAATTTATAATCATTGTTAGTTTAGAAATAAAAGTACAAATGATTTTCTAATTTAAATTAAAAAAGAAAATGAAAAGCTTTAGCATTTAATGTGTTGAAATGATTTAAAAATAATTCAAAATTATAAGAAAAAAGATAAATATGAAAGAAGCCCTCTCCTTAACTCTCTCTCTTACATTCTCCTTTATATATATATATATATATATATATATATATACACTAGTGTGTGGCACCACGCGTTGCGTGGTGACATAATTTGTCTTGTTAGAAAATATGTAACTTAATTAAGTTCAAAACGTAATTTTGTAATTGATCCTCTTACAAATGTTATCATCAGCCAATCAAATAAGATTTGTTTATACAATAAAAAGTACTATTTTTTAGAAAGATCAGATAGATACATGTTTCTAATTCATGTAAAGTCAATATATAATATGTTGAACCTTCTTCGAGAAAAGTTTAAATCTTATTTTCTCGGCTTACTTGTTCACATTCATTTCATGTTTACAAAATATATGCCAAAAAATTGATCATATTTACAAAGGTGTATCCAGTAAATAAATAAAACATAATTTATTAATTGATCCTCCTAGAAATTTCACGATCGGCCAATTTTTCAAATAAGATTCGTCTATTTAATAATAACTGATAGATAGATGTTTCTCATTCATGTAAATTCGATATATAATTCCGTTTTTTAAATGACATTAAGTAATTTTTTTTTGATTTTTGGCAATGCACACTTAACCTTGAATACTCATTGAAAGTTATTGGTCGAATATTTTATCTTCATCTCAATAAAAGAATATTGACAAAATACAAAAAAATATTAGGAAAACAAAAAATAAGTGTTTCTATATCACAACACAATACAATTCTTTGATCTTTTATTACATAAAAGAAGCTGTATAATTCTTCATACATCAATTTTCAACAACCCTTACAAAACATATTCTAGATATTGAATACTTAATTCTCTAACTTACATGAATTACGAAACATCACATCTTAAAATTACAATTTGGAAACCAAAAGTATCACACAATAAACATCAATATTGAGTATTGACAAAACTCAAGAATCAAAATACTTCAGTCTTCATATTGTCTCCTCCAAAAACTTCAACTTACATTGATATAAGAAAATCAATCGGAAAAAAGGAATCTAAGGAGCTGCTTGAGTTGAGAATAAAATCAACAGGAAACCATTGAGCAATCTAAGATAACCTATAAAATTCACCACGTATATAAAAACAAAAACTATAAAAAATATCGAAAAAACAAACTAAGATATATTGTGTTTACATACACAAAGCAATTAAAGAAATTCGAAGGATACTTGTACTATAACCTTAGAAAGATGAACAAAAATTTGGTGAAATGAGAAGTACAAACATCTTATATCTCAAGAATTATTAGCATGCTCTAATCGATGTCAATAAACATGACTTTCTTTTATATGCAAGATCGAGAGGGGGACCTTTTATCTTCTTCAATTAATCTCTTCAACTAATTGCAATATTTGGCATTTGAAAGAATATATTGGGTTATAAATAAATATTGGTAAATAGGCAAGGGAATAATAAAAAGAAAATACCTGAGTGTAATAACCCAATAATTACTTCAAGGAAAAGTTTGGTGGCCAAATTAAGGAAAATGAAAGTTGGCATAAAGGGGCCTTATTAAGTATGAATATGGCTTTTGGGCCCAAATCCCTAGGGCATCATTCATTTAATGTCAAGTCAATCAGTATTATTCCTAATACTGTAAACTGTTGGCGGCTGTGCTGAGAAAGGAAGAAGAAGGAGACAGATCGGTGGTGCTTGTTGGGGAGGAAATTGAGTTTTTGTGCAAGAAGAAATTCTGTTCAGGTAATTATCCACACCCTCTTGGTATTCTTCAGTTCATGCTTTCTCTCCTCTGTGGGTTTATGTCTGGGTCGAAATGGGTGAAGCCAGCTGGGATTTCCACCTAGTTTCACCATTATCGAATGCTTTGAGCCCCTAGCTTTACATTTCAGATTTTCGAACAATGTGTGTTAGTGCTAAATTCTATATTCGTCTGAAAAGGGTTATTAGGGGTTGGGTTTTGAGACCTCGGGAAGTAATGGCAGACCTGCGGGATTACAAGCGAAAAACCATTCGGTTTCTCGATTTAAGTTAGGAATGAACGGATTTTGATGATTAAGAAAAAGGATATTTCTAGATGGACAGCCTTTAGAAACGAAAGATAAGCCTTAGGCGAGTTTTGACCTGTGTCCCGGCGAAGAAGACGATGAACAGTGCCTTTGGCACAGAGTGAACTTTTCGCAAGCGCCTATTGCGAAAAGCGAACTTTTCGCAAGCGCCTATTGCGAAAAGTGAACTTTTCGCAAGTGCCTGTTGCGAGAAGTGAACTTTTCGCAAACGCCTCTTGCGAAAAGTTAACTTTTCGCAAGCACCTGTTGCGCAAAGCAGCTTTTCGCAAGGCTTTTCCAGCGAGACTCTTCCCTTAGGGGTTTGGCCGAGAGAACGTCTACCCATGCTAGAATCGAGTTAAGGGAGGACGGTCCAAGTTTAAAGGATTAGAAAGACTAATTATATTTTTATATAATTAAATTAATAGGTTACGGTTGGAATGGGGCAAGTGTAGGAAGAGCGCTACAATCAGGTGAGTTCCCTAAACCTCTTTTACAACGTAAATGTGAGATGATTCTTTCACTGATTATGGTTTTATTAAGCATGAAATACTTATGAACTGATATGCATGAAAGAAGGAAAAGTTTGATATGTTGAAATGATGCGCATGATTTTATTAAAGAGTCAAATGTTTTATGAATCGTATGTGCATGTTATGTGATGTCGGTCTGTACTGTGGGATCAATGAGCCTCGGGATCTGATGATTCCTTGGTTTGGTATGACGAGACGGTAGGTTGGAAATCGTTTCCTCTTAGGCGGGTATCGGGGAGTCTGCTTGGGCCCCGATACTAGAGGGCGAAAGGGGAGTCTGCTTGGGCCCCGATCGTGATTGGATAAGTGATCCATTACACAGTGCAGTACCATATGTGATGACTGTTATGCATTTTAACAAATGATTTCATATTATACATGTAATTTCACGGAGGGAATTCACTAGACCTTTTGGTCTAACCCTCGCTTTTCAAAACTAAACCATTTTCAGGTAAGCGAGCTTCAGGCTCAAGTGTTAAGAACTAAAGACGGGAGGATTGTGGCTTGGAGGTAGAGCGACTCCAAGATAGATGATTAACCTTAGTTTAGAGCTCGGCTGTGGATAGTTAGACTTCCGCTGTCATTTTGTTAAGCTCATATGTTAATTGTAATGGACAATTAGTTCTATTTGCTTGTAAAACGCTCAGTTTATGGTTTATTGTATGATCTTCTTTATGGGACGTTACACTGAGAAAAAAAATAAAAGGGTTGTTTATCATGTTTAGAGGCTTCCATTAGACTAATTTGATAAATAAAAGAATTTTTTTGATTATAACCATTATTAGTTTACTAATTAATAAATAGATAAACTTGAAAAATAAAATGAAAAATAGACTAATTCGATAAAAGTCATGATTTATAACCATTGTTAGTTTACTAATAAAAATAAAATAAAAAATAAAGTAAATAGATTCATTATATGATATATATATATATATATATATATATGTTTTTTACATTTATAATGATGTTATATTACTTAAAAAAGTAGACTAATTTAATAAAAGTTCGGGTTTTCATGTACGGACAAAAAACCCTTTAACAAATTAAACAATTAAAACATTTAGACATTTTAGAAAAGGTTTTATAAGCAATTCTATTAAGGCCATCCACAGCGCATAGATAAAAGCCCTCAAGCCCTCAACGCCACATCAGCGCCACATCAGCTAAGCCCTCAAGCCCTAAACACCCCCAGCGCATAACTAAAAGCCCTCAAGCCCTCAATGCCACATCAGCGCCACATCATTTTTTTTAATTCTTTTATTTATACATTTGATTATTTAACAAAATAAAAATATTTATATATTTTTGAATAAATAAAAATAAGATAAATAATAAAAATAAAAATTCATATCATTCATTAAAAAATTAAAAAATTAAAAAATTAAAAATTACAAAATAAATTTAAAAAGCTACTCGTCGTCATTGTTGGGAACTTGGATACGCCAAATATGTTCGACCATATCCGACCGAAGGTTATTATGAGTGGCCCGGTTTTGGACTTCTCGAACATTTGTCGCGCGTTGTTCCTCACTGATTTGTGTTTCGTTATCATCCGTGAAAAGGCCGTGGTCATCGCCACCACAAATAGCATGATATTCGTCTTCGAGTATCATATTGTGTAATATGACACAAGCGTACATAATGTTTCTCAATCTTGAGAGTTCCCATCCGCGTGCCGGGTTATGAAGTATATGCCAACGTTGTTTAAGCACGCCAAAAGCTCGTTCAACATCTTTACATGTCGATTCTTGCGCGAACTTGAATTTTTGTCGTTTAGGGTCCCGTGGGCACGTAAATGATTTTACGAAAGTAGCCCATTCCGGATATATCCCATCCGCTAGATAATATCCGTGCTCGTAGGTGGCTCCATTCACCTCAAAAGGGCAGTCGGGTGCTTTTCCATCATATACATCGTTGAAGATGGGCGACTGATTGAGAACATTGATGTCGTTGTTGGAACCGGCAACACCAAAGTATGCGTGCCATATCCATAGATCTTGAGAGGCCACTGCTTCTAGCATGATTGTCGGGTGCTCATGATCACCTCTCATGAATTGACCTCGCCATGCATTCGGACAATTTGCCCACGACCAATGAGTACAGTCTATGCTGCCGAGCATGCCGGGAAATCCGTGTTTAGCTTCATGCGCGGCGTACAACTTCTGAATATCAATAAAAGTAGGGTTGCGTAAATATTTTTGACCATACAGTTTAATAATACCTGTGCAGAATTTGTACAGACAATCTCGTGACGTTGTCTCTCCCATACGGATGTACTCGTCAAGTGCGTCAGCAGTTACTCCATACGCCAATTTCCGAATAGCGGAAATACACTTTTGTATCGGAGAAAAACCTTGTTTGCGTCTGTCGTCCACCCGAAGTGTAAAATACGGATACTCTCCTGCTAAATCTTCAACTATTCGTTCGAATAGTTGCCTGCTCATCCTGAACCGCCGCCTAAACATATCCGGTGTATAAACCAGGTTGTTGCCAAAGTAGTCCCGCATAAGCCGCTCGTTTGCAGCTACTCGACCTCTTTCTATGTTCGCGGCCCTCTCTGTTGTTGACGACGAGGCGGTGCTACCATAAATCCATTGTGCAGTATGTCGAAAAACTTCTCTTTGTAGATTCAACAACTCGTCGGTGTCTACGGATGATGATGATGCGGTCGGTGAACCGGGTTGTGGCGAATCCATATTGTTTAAAATATAGAGAATGGAAGAGAATGAGAGAGTTTGAGAGATTGTTGGTGTGAAAAAAATAAGAGGTTGAGGGTTAATATATATAGTGGGATTAAATTGAATTTTTTTTTATAAAAGTAGCCGTTGGATTTATTTATTTTTAAGATTTAAAAAAAAATACAAAATGCTTTCGGGTTCCTCGGGTTTGAAAGCCCGGAGGCCGAGCCCGAGCTCGAAGCCCGAACAGCCCCCACCGCTGCCCGCACGAGCCCGCAGCGAGCCCGTGGGCGCTGCGGATGGCCTTATAACAACGTGTCACATCATTGTGTTTGAGTTTTACTTTTATATATATAATGATCTATAATTCTATAAGTTTAACTAAAAAATTGTTGGATTCATTATAGAAAATGTTTGATTAAATTAAAAATGTAAACAATTATAAATTATATTTGTTTGATGTATTTATGTTGTGTAAACAAAAATAATATATAATAAAATAGAAGATGAGAGGTTAGATGAAAAGTTAAGCTCATTTAATGAGAATTTTTTTATTTAAAAAATTCAAAATTTATAAGAAATTAGGAAAAGATGAATGAAGACTTTTCATTGTGCCACATAAACAACTTCACATTTCACAAGGACAATATCTAAATAAGGTAGCAAGAAGATTTAAGGGATTACACTGGTTAAGAGTTATCATGTAATGTTTGATGGTTCTTTCAGTTTTTAGCCCTAACGATGATGGAGATGGAAGATATTGGAACATCCATAGATGGATAGAGGAGGAAGGCAAGGCATATAGGAGTATATGAAGAGTTTGGAGGTTAACTTATGCAAAATGACCAATATAACCCACTTATAATCAAACACATAACTTTCATACGTGGCCTTTAATGTCTTTTATAAATTAACTTGTTTAAAAAATCAAAAAAATTAGAAAATTTCTTATACCAATTCCTAACCCATCAAGATGCCACGCCACTCTCTTTGGTTTTTGTTTTTATATATATAAATATTGATATAGTGATGATTGATTGATACTAAAAGATTAAAAAATATAACATATTAAAATAAGTATTTAATTTATAAGCATTGTTATCTATTTTATAAAATTAAAAAATTAAAAATGAAAAGTTTTGTTAGCTTATTAAAAAAATTAAACAATTTAAAAGTTTTGGTTTATAATCATTGTTAACTTATTAAGAAAAACATAAAATTAAATAAATAAAAAATATATATTATTAAATAAGTTTTGATTTATAAGTATTGTTAGCTTATCCATAAAAATATAAATAAACAAAAACATACAATATTATAAAAATATATTTTATAAGCATTGTTAGCCTACTAAAGGATAAAAAAATATAACATATTAAAATAAGTATTTGATTTATATTGATTGTTATTCATGTTATAAAATTATAAAATAAAAAATAAAAAACTTTTGTAATTAATGAGAACATTTAATGTATGACTTATATTTAAAATAAATCAAAATTGTAGAAAAATAGATAAATGGCCATGGAGGCCTCTAGGGTGTGCATCGGTCGGTTCGGGCCCAAAAAAACCGAACCCGATCGGGTTTCGGGTGGATGGTACAGGCCCCGAAACCCGCCCAAAGTATAGTTCGGGGTTCGGGCCATTTCGGGTTCGGGTGGACTCGGTCGGGTTGTGCGAGTTCGGCCTGGTACCATGCCCAATTTTCAGCACAAATTTTTTTGACTTTTTAGGTGTTTTTAGGCCCTGTTTTTTGGTAAGCCACAATAAGGTCAATAATACAATTATAAATTTATAATTTATACAACTACAAAATATAACTTAAAATTAAATAAACCCCTATTTTAAAAGTTAAACTACAAGTCTACAATACTACATAACTAATGTCTAATTAAGTAAACTACTAAAATTACAAAACTCCAAAGTCTAATCAAAGTATCAAACAAAAATACAAAATAACAAATGTTCCAATATTAAAAGTTAACACTTAGAAGTTCCAAACTTCCAACCAAAATACCAAATGTTCAAAGTTCAAACATCAAAGAAAATGTCCAAAATCCAAATTACCAAATGTTCAACTTACCAACACTCCAAAGTCCAAATTACCAACCGACTTACCGACCAATACCATGGCGACCAACCGACTTCCAAGTTCGTTTTCTTCAGCCAAACCGACCAAATTACCCCCCTCATCTAGAATACTCTCAAAGTGATCCCATACAGCCGACCGTTTTTCTATAGCTTTTCTCTTCTTTGTTTCAGGCGGTGGTGGTGCACTACTATCCGCCATTGACATACCAATCTAGATACGTAAACACATAATAAAAACCCAAAAATGTAACTAAGAATTATAAAGTAACATCAAACTATCAAAGTCTCAAATTACCTTAATTAATATGTTATTCAAGTAAAACATTTATAACAAGTTACAAGTTAACAACAATCAATAACATTCAATTCAAGTTGTTCAAGTAAAACATTTATAACAACAACTTAACATTCAAGTAAAACATTTATAACAAGTATGGAACAGTAAGCTTAAGTCTTAACAGCTTACTGCTTAAGTGCTTAACAGCCAAATGGATTTAATGGAACAGTAAACTAAATCAAAAGTCAAAACAGTAAACTAATTAACTAAACACAAAATCAAAACAGTAAACTAATTAACTAATTAAAAGTTTAAAACTCAAAAGTCAAAAAACAGTAAGAATTTAGTTCTGCCAACACAAGAGCAATCAGAAATCAGATTATGTTCTATTGTTCTTAAATCTTAACATGAAACAACTCAGAATTCAAAGTTCAAACAAAATATGAGAAACTTACCCCTTCAACTCTTCAAGGCTTCAAACACAAATCTGAATGCATCCGAACCCAAGTACCCAACCCTTTCTAAACATAAAACAACAAATTAAAACCATGAAAGTATGAAACAAATCAGAAGGGTGAACCAATTTGAAGCAACAACTCATGAACTCACAAAATTACCAAATTGAAAAGAGGAAACAAATTAAAAAAAATTACCTTTAACAGTTCGATCTTCGATGAGTTCCACCGTGAATCGTTCCACTGTCGTCCGTCGGTCGTCACCCCTAGTCGTCACCGTCGGTGGTCGTCACCCCTAGTCGTCACTCGTCACCGTGAAGTCGGGTTTAGGGTTTCAGAGTGAGTCGATATGTCGAATAGTCGAAGTCGATTTGAATAGAAATTAGAAAATTAGGATATAAAATTATAAATATACATTTTCGAATTATAAAAAAATTAATTTTTTAAAGAGTTCGGGTTTCGGACGGGTTCGGGTCCGGACAAACCCAAACCGAACCGAACCGTATTACCCGTGAAAAAACTTCGGGTTCGGCCCTCTTCGGGTTGCGGGTCAATCGGGTCACCTTTTCGGGTTTATCGGGTTCGGTCGGGTTATGCACAGGCCTAGAGGCCTCTCCTTAACTCACTCTCATATATTGATTATATATATATTGATTGTTAGCCTAGTAAAGAATAAAAAAATATAACATATTAAAATAAGCATTTGATTTATATTGATTGTTATCCATGTTATAAGATTATAAAATAAAAAATGAAAAGTTTTTGTAATTAATGAAACATTTAATGTATGACTTATATTTAAAATAAATCGAAATTGTAGAAAAATAGATAAATGGCCATGGAGGCCTCTTCTTAACTTACTCTCATATATTGATTATATATATACTAGTGTTCGACATCGCGCGTTGCGCGATGATCAAATTTTATGTTAACAAAATTGTAAAAAATTGTTTTTTATTATTTTCACATATATGAAATATGTTGCAAATCCATATACAACAATTTATTTTGGATAAAGATTGATATTAAACATATTCAACTAATAAAATTATGAAATATGTTGGATGTGTCTTGAAAATTATTAGTAATAACTATAATTTAAATATTTATATATAACATTAATGAACTTGTTTAAAATAAATCAATACAAAATATGTTATAAACTGAAAAATAAATCATAGGTCACCAATGTAGTAAAAAATATCGGATAACCAAAACTCAACACTAAAATAAATTAAAAATTAAAAATATTTAGATTTAAAATAAATATTCTATGTTTCTTTAAATAGAAACAACATATATACAAATTGTATCAACAATTACTGAATAAAATTATATTATCAAATATTTATATATCATTAAGATAGGTAATTAAAATAATCTTTATATAAAAGACCAATAATATGAATATTTCAAAAATTGTAATCGTCTACTAAAAAAATTACGACAATACATGATTAAATTTAATAAAGTGTTTGTATTTATTTATATTATTATTTTATTATAAGAAAATACGTAGAAGTCTTTAGATTTTAAAAAATGTTTTTATCAAGAATCCACTTTTTTCGTTTAGTCACCGACTTTATTCAATCTTTCTGTTCCTTCATCATCAATTCCTTGATTTTTTTTTGCAGTTTGGGTCAAAATTTATATTAATACATGAGTTACATGAACACGATTACATAGCATTGCAGTTTAATTGATTGTATTGGTTACATTGTCAACAGTGGTATCGATCTTATTAAATTGTAGCAAGATTTTGATGTTGAAACTTATAAGTTGTATGAAGCAAAAAAGTAAATTCACAAAATGAAATCAATCTAATTTTGAACATAATTCAAAATAACCGGAGGTCAAAAAAAACAAATTTGAAGAATATTAGTCTCTTTATATTTAAATAGAACATTAATTTTCCAAATGAACACTCAAAACATATTAGTATATATCAAACCAAGAAACGAATATAAAAATAAAGATTTATTGTCTTTTGCTGGTAATAATGTAATATCAAAGTAACTAATACTCAAATGTTCTTTTAGCATTGTAGGTTACATTCCTAAAGAAAAAAAAAGGCAAAGAAATGAGAATTTAGTTAGCAATAAATCACGAAATTACAAAATAGACAAAATCAATAATACATTGAAATTGAAGGAATACTCGAATGAAAGACTTACATGTGATGATAATATGTGTGCCTTGATGATAAATCTTTGATGTTCTTCGACATATTTAGATAACTTGTTTCCCTTATCACTTACTACAAAAAGAACAACATAAAAAACATATAAAGTCAATACAATAGCAAATAATTCAAAAATAACCAAATATCGATAACAAAAATATGATTAATCTATTAGCAATACAAATCTAATGAGAGAAAATGTGTTAGAGGGAGAGATTGAGAGTTAGTTTGTTGTATGACAAAAAGGTTAAAAAACTAATAACATAACCAACAAAAACCAAAACAACACTTATGCTTAAATAAGGGAAATGAATGATTAATTATAATAAATAAAAGGAAAATGAATGGGTGATAACATTAAGAAAGGAAAATAAAAGGTTAACTTACATAAATTACAATAAATAGAATGGTTAACTCAAATAAATAATAAAAACAATAGTTAATACCATAAAAAAGGAAAATAAATGGTTAAGAACATAAATTGCAATAGATATGTAAAATTATTATTAAAGACCCTCATTTATAATGAAAATATAATTTAAATATGAGAATGGACAATTCTTTGATATTTTTCAATATTTTAAAACATCAAAAATTGATAAGAAAATGGAGAAGACATTTTAAGTATTACATTATGTCACATCATCTTTTGATTATTTTCATTTATATAGATTTATTATGTAAATTAGCCTATATATTTATATAATGAAATTTTACTTGTAAAAGGTAATGAATGGTTCATTCATTCATTTAATGTTTATATTTTATTTTGTAATAACTCAAGAATTGAAGAAAATAACAACTAATGTTTCAAGCTTTCTCAAAATATCACATCATCTTTTGATGATTCCCTTTATATAGATATGGATATAGATATAAATTATAATTGTAAAAATTTAATTAAAGGATGGTGGATTCATTTAATAAAATGTTTGATTAAATTAAAAAAGTATAAGATAAACAAATATTATATTTATTGATGTATGTATGATATGCAAATAAAAATAATTATAAAATAATAAAGAAAATTAGATGTTAAATAAAAAAATGAAAGGTAAATAATATTATAGTTATTGATGTCTTTATGTTGTACAAATAAAAATAATTATAAAATAATAAAGAAAATTAGAAATTAAATGAAATATTAAAGTCATTTAATGAGAAGATAGTTTTTTATTTAAAAAAAATCAAAATTAGGAGAAAATAGAAAATAGTGAAGGGAGGCTTCTCATTATGCCACCTAAGCAACTCCATATCTTACTTTTAAGTATAGAGGGGGCTTCAAATGTGAACAATTTCAAGATGTAAACTTTGTAAACTTTTATAAATGGTAACAACAGTCAAGGGCATTATAGTCAATTGCATAAAATTCCAGCGTAAATCAAATATGGCATGTATATCATTTTGCTGATTTTTAGGAATTTTATTTTGTTAATTCAATATACAATACGTTTTCAAAGAATATCTTCAACTATTCAAAATTATCGTTATCCTTGGAAAAATCTGAATCGAAGCAATGGAAAATCAAGAACAGTTCGATGAATCAGATGAAGAACACAGATATTCAGACTTTTACAGAGATTATATGTTTGACCCAGATGTTTCAGATTATTGCGAGGATGTCGATGAGCATGATAACGACAATAACAAAATTGATGTTTCAGAGGATTGCGAGGATGTCGATGAGCATGATAACGAAAATAACAAAATTGATATATATCAATCATGTGTTGGCAGCAATGAAGAAATTGTAGATATTCGTGATGAAGCAGACAATGTACCGATACAGTTATATCAATCCCCAAATGTTAGTCGGCGTGAAGGTGATGCCCGCTACTTATTGTTCAATGTTAATTTAGATTTCCATGTTTTTGATTGATTGTAAATTCCATGAACAGTAGGTATGAAACTATAGTATTTCACATTATATGGGTCCATTACTGTACAGGAACAGTAGTTATGAAACTAGTGTATTTCACATTATTCGGATCAATTACTAGTAGATATGAAATCATAGCAGGAACTTTATGCTAAGCTTCGTATTTATTAAGAAAACTAAGAAATCAACTATATAAAAAATGTATGAAAAATAGAAAAACAACGTGCTGGTTCTAATTAGTTTAATCAGTATATATGAAACAGAATAATTGCTTTAAATATCTGAAATTTTAACTATATGAAACTTTGTATATGAAATATGTATACCGCAAGATAGTTTTAAATAGTAACAAGCGTTGTTCACAAGATGTGAAACATTAGTATACGCAGTTTGGAGATATGTTTTCCATTGCAATGAAGTACAATCAACGTTATATAACGGGGTCTCATTTTTTTATTTGTATAATTATTATATAGAAAGTGGTGTTTAGTTGTAAAAATTTACTCAGTTTCATAATTGTTGTGTTATAAAATAGTTGCGTACTTATTATATACTTTAATTATATTGAATTTGTTTTCAGAACAACACGAGACGTTTGTTTCTCCTGGTGGTACCAAATACTGGATACCTAAGGTTAATGAGAAAGTAAGGATTGGAGTGGGATCTTCGTTCCCCGATGTTGAAGCCGCTGATGTTGCGTATCGGAAATACGCAGGAGAAGCTGGATTTGATGTTAGGCAGTCAACTAAGAGGAGAAATAAGGATGGGGACGTGCAGAATCGTTATCTTTTGTGTAGTAAGCAAGGTTTCCCCGATAAAAAGGAGTATCAGTCTCTTCAGGATGTGTCTGGTAATCGTAAGTCGAGGAATTCAAACTACAAGAGGTCTGGATGCAAAGCGTGTATTAAGTTTCGATATTCTAAAGTTGATAACCTATACGTTGTTTACAAGTTTGAGGAAAGGCACAACCATTCCTTATTAAATTATCATGAAAAGAAACTATCACGTGCCAATAGGAAGTTGCAATACATGGACTATAGGAATGTGTATAACTCTTCATCATCATCGATTGGTGGGGCTAAGTCGCATATGATTCAGGCTGGTTTGAAGGGCGGTTATGAGTATGTTGGTGCTACTGCTGTTGATTATGAAAATGCTAGAAGGGATATGTCTGCTTTTGTTGGGAATAAAGATGCACAGATGCTTGTTAATCTTCTATCGAAGCGAAGGAGGGCTGTCCCTGAGTTTTTCTATGATTTCTTGGTCATTGAGGGTGAGTTGCAAGCTATTTTTTGGGTTGATGAAATAGGTAGACTAAACTATAAAGAGTTCGGAGACACTATTTCATTTGATGCGACGTATCGCACCAACAGGTATTGTAGTTATATTTATTTTGTTATTACCATATTTTTTATGTTTTTATTACATTGTTTATCTAAAATTTTACAATAATTGTTCGAATGCTCATATTTGTAGGCATGCTATGAATTTTGTCCCGTTCATTGCTATTGACAACCACAAGAGGTCTGTAGTCGTTGGTGCTGCGTTATTAAGCCATGAAAACATTGATAATTTCAAGTGGGTACTTCGTGCTTTCTTGAAAGCACATGGAAAGCAGCCGACTTTCGTCATAACTGACCAATGTGCGGCTACGAAACAAGCGATTCCCGCTGTATTTACAGAGTCAATTCATCGGCTATGTATGTGGCATATTATGAAGAAGCTACCTGGGAAGGTTAGATTCATTATACATTATTTATTTAAGTATAATACTAGTTCGTCTCAGTTATATTCATTTATTTGATGAACTAATTTAACATTGCGAAACTGATATTGCATATTATTGTCGTATTAATGTTTTTTCCAGATAACTGCCGATCTTGACAACAACACAACATTCAAAAGACGATTCAATAAGTTGGTTTGGAGCACCCATATGAAACCAGAAGAATTTGAGTTGGAGTGGTCCAATATTATTGATGAATATAAATTACATCGTAATGATTGGCTTAGTGATATGTATCAGATCAGACATTCGTGGATCCCAGCTTACTATAAAGACGTACCCATGTCTGGGTTGATGCGGACGACTTCTAGGTCAGAGAGTTCTCATGCATTTTTTAGAATATATGCACATAACCGTAATGATTTGGTTAAGTTTTTGCATGCATTCGATGGTGCAATTGAGAGGCAAAGGAACAAGCATCGAACACTGGAGTTTGTTACGAAAAACACTTTCCCTCGCGTTGCTACTCCTTTGTTGATTGAAAGACATGCAGTTGACGTTTACACTCGTACTGTGTTTTTTCAAGTGCGTAAGGAGATTAAGAAAGCTGTCCTATATTGTGGAATAGTTTTGATTGGTCAAGACGGTGATGTTTATACGTATCGTGTTTTACATAAGAACACAAAATCTGTTACGAAAAGATGCTACAAGGTAGTTACAGTTTATGAATCGTTCCGTTGTGAATTTGTTTCATAGTTATTGCATTTTAATTTACATTATACGGATTGTCTTAACAGTATGATTTTTTACAGGTTATTCATTGTTCATCATCTAATACGATGCAATGCGAATGCAATTTCTTTGTTCGTAACGGTTTCATGTGTAGGCACATGTTTAAAGTTCTTTTAAACGACGATTGTGTAGCCATCCCGGATAGTTACATTTCTCGTCGATGGACTAGGTCATTGGTACCTGTTGAAGTTCAAGCTGCTCGTGCTAGATATGGTGAATATGATGTTGAGAAAGAGCGTTTGATTAATCGTTTGTATTCGAAAATGGATATGCTTGTCAGTCGTATTAGGAATGACACCGGCAGACTTAACCTACTTGGTGACATTCTCGACAACGCGACCGATGAGTTTGATGTTGTTAATATATTGACTTGTCCTGCTGATGATAGAGCTGATGCGCTGAGGGATTGTTATGGAGTAGATGTTCCTGAGAATGTTGAAATTTTACCCCCTGCCGGTATACGAAACAAGGGGTGTGGAACCGGCAAACGTTTGATTGGTACTTTGGAGAAAGCCAAGACGAAGATTAAAAGAAACAAGCGCATGTGCAAGAATTGTCATACCCTGGCTAACCATGATTCAAGGAATTGTCCACTGCGTAATAGTCGTGGATAAGTGTGTTATTTTTTGCTTTATTCATAAGCTTCCTAGACAATGTTTATGGATAAGTCGTAATATTATTTTGGTTTCAATAAATCATTGTTCAAGACAAGTTGTGTTTTGTTAATGTTTATGGAACATTTTTGTTATCTTATGTTTTATATACTTCAAACATAGTAATTAACGTTGCGTTTCATATTTAATTTTAATGTAAAAAACGCACCCGTTGAAGCGACTGTCAATGGGTATTCATCGCTCAACGTATATGTTTCATATACGTATTCAATTTGTACAATCTATACCATGCGTACCATGTTACTGTTTCATATTATTTTTTACGTTATGAACTGTACATTTCAATCTTTTTTTCTTATTATTAATGTTACGTTTCACAACAATTTCATGCATAATATCAAATTATGGAAATGTCAAACATGAAACAGGTTAATCTTCAATTAATGACACATCCCCATAATTATTTTGTGTATTTCCTTTATTTATCCTTAAATCCATGTAAACCTTTTATGATATGTGTTGTGTAGTTACTTATACATTACCGCTAGCACTTGTGAAGTTTACTGGTTTTCATAAAGTTGCATAAGATTTACAAAAGTTCATACGTTCATAATAACGAAACACATTTATGACTAACCATAATGTAACGTAGCGTATGTTAAAAAAGTTCGACATATGAAAGACACTAATATTCAAATCTTATTAAATTGTGTTAGTAGGGTTACTACTCATAAATCATACCTTTTTTAAAGTTTCACAACTTTAATATTCCATGCTGTTTTCAATAATCACCATTTGAAACCATAGCAGTACTTTTAGGCCATGTAATTATATAGATTTACTTCAAATTAAAATACTATCCGATACCAAAATGCATGCCAAAAACATGCCCATAATGCAAATTCCAGTACTAATCTAAAACGCTAACAGAAAAGTTATCATGCTAAGTAATGTCTACTAAACATAACATCATAGACCTACTTAAAAAGATTAGTCTTCAACCAACAAAATCAAACGATCAAGGTTATCAATCTAATACTTGCTAATTCGACCATTGCGTGTTGCATCAGCCATTTCTCTAATTTGTGCTCTCGACTCCTTGCCCATATCATATAACCTCGCTATATCCCCTTGTATGAACTCCCTACGTGTGTTATTCTCCGACAATAAGATTTTTGCCGTATACTTTTTTCTCAGCATGTCCAGTTGCCTATCTTGAACATAACCCTCCTTTGTAAACCCCGTGAACCAAAGCCGGGTACTCCCTCCCATGTACGTCTCCATTGATCTCATTGTGTAGACACCCGAATGACCTACTATCTTTTTGGTCTGCCAATGTGTATCAACGTGTTCAATTTCCGCATCCTGTATTCCCTCCACCGATGGATGCCCTATTTTCTTCAGGTATTTCAGAAAGAATGATGTCTGTTGAAAACATTGAAACAAGAACTTAACATACTATACTAACGGATTAGTTACATGTCAGTTCATTTCATATATGAAACATATTATGACATCAATATATGTATGAAACAAAGTTTTTTTATTAAATTATTAACAAATTTCATATATGAAACCCTTATATGAAACAAAGCTAGAGAATGTATCCCGTTTCCAGTTTCGTTTGCTTCTCCGTACGCAATCGCATATGTATCGGCACCAATTGATTTTTCCGATCATATCGATGTTACCAATTTTTGTCAGGAAGTTGTTACTACAACGACCATCTGGACTGCATTCAGCCATAGAGTTCACAAAAAGAACTATGAAGTTAAGCGCAAACAACTCACCCGCATCAGCTGAACTCAATATCATGCTACTTACATCACTTGGCCTCACCTTATCCTTACTGTATTGTTTTTTCCACCTGGATATCATAGGTCTACTTTTATCATCTACATTCACTTGGTCTAGGTTTATCCCTCTATTTGGCACACCAAGTATCTTACTTACAACCTCCTCGTTTATCTTCATTGTTGTACCAATTAAGTACACTTCCATGCCATCTGGGTCTAGGTTGTCTACTACATAATACCCCAGTTTGGAGGGAATGCCATCGACCCTCATATTCAGTAGTGAACCAAGACCCATTCTATTTACAACAACTTGTTGTTCCTTGTTTAACTTGCACACTGTTTCTTGCAGAGTCATTGGCGAAGTACGCGTTCGAATACCAGAAACGTTTGTAGGTTTCTTCAATTCCCTATGTTTGATAAACTTATCAAACCGTTTCTTATCTTGTAGATTGCTTGTCTTCAGTCTTCTCAAATCTGTAATGTACATCAAACAAGTTACATATACATTACACTTTAAGTGAGCACATATGAAACAATACATCAAACAGATGCAATAAAATATATACTTGTACTCGCGACTCCCACAACCTGATTTGCTCAACCTTTAACATATTATTCTGTACACTGCAAATGGGTCTGTTTACAATACCTGCTTTGGTTAAGGTTGCTTTAACCACAAAGTCATCATCGTCATCCTCAACCCCTACTTTTTGTTTTCCTTTCCCTGTCGATCTCGATGCACTACCACCTGCTGTCATTGTAGCTTTCGTCCTAACTGAACACTTTTTTGCCGCCCTTTTCTTCCTTCGTTTCGCTCCAACCACCAAATCAGCACATATTTTGTCGTTTTCAACTATTTTGTAATATCATACAACATTTTTATTAATATCACACAAATGTCATTCAAGAAATTAAACCAAACTGGAAACGGGATACATTCAAGAAATTAAACCAAACTTTACTTCTGAAATTCAACTATATCATACGAAATGCAATAACTTATATACGTCGAACAAATTTCATCCGATTAATGTACCTTCTTTCGCTTTGTCCGCATTATCTTTATTAACAACTTCAACACTATCTCGATGTTTCCGTTTACTCCCACTCTGCACATCTGGAAGAGAAATTCATGTCACACATATTACCCGTCACATTACAACCAATATCAAGAACTTTTGAATATAATCATTAAAATTGTTGATATTTTTAAAAAATATCTCTAATTTTTGTTATAAGAAATCATATAGATCATTTCATATATATTAACATCTACAAGACGGTAAGGTTTTATATGATAAGCGTACCTTCCTTGGATTTCTTCGCTTTATCATCACTTACACCTTTAACACTATCTGGTGTTTTCCTTTGACTTCCACTTTGTCCCACTTTAATACACATTAATGTATCAAACATCAGAATTCACCTTACACACATGCATTCTTGTTTCACAATAATACTTTGTTTTTCCATATATACATCTATCATGATATCGATAATGTAACAACATAGATAATATACAAGCAAATTGTATATATCATGAATTTCATATGTAAAACTAAGTGTCAAATTATGATTTGCACACGACATTATTAAACAAATGTACGTAATATGTGTTTAATTTATCTTAACACACATACTATAACGCAAAGTTCCATATATTAGTACACAATCTGCAATGATACATTAATTCTAACTCATATATTCTAACAAACGTATGTAATATTTTGTTCGTATACCGTAACACAATATGTAAGTTGTTTCATATATCATAACACAATCATCAACATTTTTCATATGTTATAAAACAATATGCTATAATACATGAGTACTAACACCTACATACTACCAAACTATGGTATTACTTAAAAAATTTCATAATTTACTATGAATTACGTCATCACCAATGAAACTTAAAGTAAACATATTTTTATATTCAGAAAAGCTAATTGTTTCATATGTTGTTAAGTACCCAACAAAACAGTTAGTTTAAAATCCGGGCCCCATATATGCATTTGTGGTTTCATATATTCAACACTAACGTCGTTATCACTAACACTTTTATCACAACATATGAAAAGGGTTTCATATTTTATTGTTTACCCAACAATGATTTTAGCACTAAATCCGAAACCTTTTCTCTTGCAAAGTTTTTTGTTCATATCCTGTAATGACGAACCTAATATCCACCTTTATTTACCACTTTTTTAATCATACATTGGTCATAAAACGTATGAAACTCTTATTTTTATAAAAAATATGTTTCATATATTGGTTTTTTTCAACGAACGAGATCATCTATCCACCTTTTCAAAATTTTTAAAAAAATTGGGTTTCGGACTTTGATTGTCACCCAACCCTAATTTAAGTAAAAAATACGAAACCCTAGTTTATGGTGTATTGTTTCATACGATTTTGAATACGACCCCCATAATCGATAACCCTGTTTCACTTTACTATTATACAATGCAAACAAAATTTATGTTTCATACCTTCCCCTTCATCGACCTGGTTCATCGCAGCCAATTCCATCTCCAAATCAACCGGATTATCCTTTGTATTAGTGAACTTTGAAAATGTCTTCATTAATCGTATTCTTTCACTTCTTTGTCGCCCTATGAAACAACAAATACAAGTTAAGCGCATCTCCTCTTATAGTATTCGAAAAAATTAGGTTAACAATCTTACGTCTCATTATTTCGCGCCTTTCTTTCTTCAACCTCTGATGAATCCTCGCTCCAGATTCCGTCAAAAATGGAAGAGATTACTTCAATTTTTTTGACCTGTGTTGATATCTTTTGCGTGTTATGCGGGATCACGATGATGGTAGATAGTTTCCTTATTTCTGCAGAAATGGTTAATACCCCATTTGCCCTCAAGTAGTCTGACCGGATTCCCCCAATGCCACCGCTTTTTTTAATAATTACAAAATTGCCACCTTGTTGATCTTAACCACACAATTATCAAACGTATGGCCCAGATCAGTTTACATTGTTTACACAAAAATAATTGTTCACATATGAAGGAGCCTCTTTAAGTATATATATGTATATATATATATATATTGATTGTTAGCCTACTAAAGGATAAAAAAATAAAACATATTAAAATAAGTATTTGATTTATATTGATTGTTATCCATATTATAAAATTATAAAATAAAAAATTAAAAGTTTTTGTAATTAATGAGAAATGAAGGACTTATATTTAAAATAAATCAAAATTGTAGAAAAATAGATAAATGACCATGGAGGCCTCTCCTTAACTTACTCTCATATATTGATTATATATATATATATATATTGATTGTTAGCCTACTAAAGGATAAAAAATATAACATATTAAAATAAGTATTTGATTTATATTGATTGTTATTCATGTTATAAAATTATAAATTAAAAAATAAAAAGTTTTTGTAATTAATGGGAACATTTAATGTATGACTTATATTTAAAATAAATCAAAATTGTAGAAAAATAGAAATAACCATGGAGGCCTCTCCTTAACTCACACTCATACATTCTTCTTTATATTGATATATTGATGTTAGCCTACTAAAGGATAAAAAAATATAACATATTAAAATAATTATATTTGATTTATAAACATTGTTATCTATCTTAAAAAACTGGTATAAATATTACTAAAAAAATATTATAATTTAAAAATTTTGATTTATAAACATTGTTAACCTACTAAAAGATAAAAAAATATATAACCTATTCAAATAAGTATATTTGATTTATAAACATTGTTATCTATCTTAAAAAATTGGTATAGATATTACTAAAAAAATATTATAATTTAAAAGTTTTGATTTATAATCATTGTTAACTTATTAAGAAAAATAAAAATTAAATAAATACAAAATATATTTTATTAAATAAGTTTTTATTTATAAGTATTGTTAAGTTATCCATAAAAATGTAAATAAGTAAAAACATACAATATTAAAAAGATTTTTGATTTATTAGGCTACTAAAAGATAAAAAAATATAACATATTAAAATAAGTATTTAATTTATAAGCATTGTTATCTGTCTTATAAAATTAAAAAATAAAAAATGAAAAGTTTTGTTAGCTTATTAAGAAAATAAAACAATTTAAAAGTTTTGGTTTATAATCATTGTTAACTTATTAAAAAAAACAAAAAAATAATTAAATAAAAAATATATATTATTAAATAAGTTTTGATTTATAAGTATTGTTAACTTATCCATAAAAATGTAAATAAACAAAACATACATTATTAAAAATATTTTTATTTTATAAGCATTGTTATCCTACTATAGGATAAAAAAATATAACATATTAAAATAAGTATTTGATTTATATTGATTGTTATCCATGTTATAAAATTATAAAATAAAAAATGAAAAAGTTTTTGTAATTAATGAGAAAATTTAATGTATGACTTATATTTAAAATAAATCAAAATTGTAGAAAAATGGATAAATAGCCATGGAGGACTCTCCTTAACTCACTTTCATACATTCTCCTTTATATATATACTAGTGTTGGTCACGTTGCGCGGTCGATTAATTATTTTTAAAGAAATGCAATGTAAAATAATAATGTATTTCAAAGTGATTAGTTTGCATTTATCGATAATAGTTTTTTTTTGTTACGAAGAGTTTAAGATGCATCGGGTAATAATTATGTTTTTTATGTTAATATAATCCGAACAACATGTTCCACAACCATATCAACGTTATTGAAAATAATATATATATATATATATATATATATGTGTGTGTGTGTGTGTGTGTGTGTGTATGTGTGTGTGTGCGCGCGCGCTCGCATCGCAATTTAGTTAATTAATATGCAAGATGGTCTATATATGTTTATACATTCGTGTTGCGTTTCATTTTTTTCAATAGTACCGTATGTTGATTATTTAAGGATATGTTAAGTGTATCTAATAACCTACAAAACATAAACTAAAAGATATAAAGATATTGATATATTGAAAGTTCAACACGTAGACTAAAATAACTATTTAAAATAATCAATTCTCATGATGCCACCTCAACCTTTGTTGGTGATTGTTTTTATATATATAAAGATATTGATATTTTTTCTTTATAGATTAACTTTTTTTCAAAAAAAAGGGTTGGCAAAAATAAACCAACCCCATGATTTGGAGAGTTAGCCAACATGAACCAACAACATAAGTTTTAGAGGATTGGCCAAGAGTCCCAACCTAATAGTTGAAACATAGACATCTCAACCTCTTTTCATATACCTAACATCAATTGTCAATTTTTCATCTCTCCATCAATGTGGGATAGACAAAAACCATTCTCCATCCAAGAAATATAGAATACTCAAATTTTAGAGTGCCACATCTATAACAACCCAACAAATTTTTTTCTTTAAAACATGCAATTCATATAATTAAAACATCCCAAAATCGCGTCTCAAAATTTCTTACATAACATCCAAAATTTGGTTGGCGGAACAACCTACACAACTGAGAAATAAACTAAACCGAACTATAGTGCCACTACACTAACATGCCTCCTTGCTAACGCCCTGCTCACTTGCCCGAGCCTTTCATTACCTGCTTTCCTGAAAAGGTTTTAATTTGAAAATGCGAGGGTTAGACCATGAGGTATAGTGAGTCCCTCTTAACAGTTATCAAAGCATTTAAAAAAATTATCGTTTCCAGAATATATCATTCATAAATCTATCCATATAAAAATCGTTCACGGATAAAGGTCCGCCCCTTGTAAATTGGCACCCTGAAGCCACCCTAAGGTGTCAACGAGTCAGTCTCATGCTGCCTTACAGGGTCACACCTCCCTTGGCATAAACGAGACACATCCCCCGACACGAGCTGGCGGAACACACCCCCCGACTTAGCCAATTTACATCAAACCAATGTATGCATACATCCCACATATAAAACTTTAAATGTAACATCCCGAAATTCATAACAAGAATTAATCTAGAAAATAGCATTCAGATTACATTATTATCTTGTTCATAAACATTCATTTCGCTATACTAAGCAACATTTACAGCGGAAGTCTCTATTCCACAGCCGAGCACTATATCTATAGTTATCAGTCAAAACTTGGAGTCGCTCTAGTCTCCAAATCCTCCTTGAGTCACTCCTAGCTCTCACTAGAAGAACCCATAGCGCGCTTACCTGAAAATGGTTTAGTTTTTGAAAAGCGAGGGTTAGACCAAAAGGTCTAGTGAATTCCCTCCATAGACATTTATCACGGTAAAAAGATCATTTCATAAAGAAAATACTTTCACATCTTTCTCATAACATCATCCAAGGTTAAACACGGGGTTCAGGGAACTGCATAAGCTACTCCGATCGGGGCCTAACAGACACCCTCTCGTCTACGCCGGAATCCAAATGGACTCCCCGTTCCTTCATGTAGGAGAAAACAAATTCCAACCTACAAGCTAACCTCCATATGCCCAAGGGATCAGAGATCCCAAGGTACCCCGTCCCCACCGTGCCACCGACTCCACATAGCATACACATACATTGAAACCATATTCATGAAAACATAAAACATCTTTCGTGTTGTGGGTAGACATGTAAATCATGGAAGCATGCATAAGCTTTATAAATCAATTCATGCTCGATAAAGAAACCGTATTCAGTAAAAATGGTACGTCATAAAAAGGAGTGAGAGAACTCACCTTTGCTTATCGTAGAACGCACTTCTTAAACTCTTCCCAGCTAAACCAATCGAACACCTAAGGGCAATAGATCCTCATCAGATAAAACGGCTCAACCTACTGTCCAGCACCTGGTTTTCGGGTACTGACTTGTCCGGATACCACACTTGTCCGGATACCACACTAGTCCGGATAACATACTAGTCCGGATAACATACTAGTCCGGATAAACCCCCACCCGGAAACCACCATGGAGTTCTACCCGGACACTAGCATCCGTATCCGGAAATCACCATATCATCAAGAACTGAAGTTGTCCGGATACGACTGCTGTCCGAAAATAAATTTCTTAAAAATGATTTCTAACCCGATTTTAGCCATTTGCTTGATTAGGTAACCATAAGGGTTCATCCACCAACCCCAAACACCCAAATAATCCCACTTTAATCTCTTAAAATCGATTCAAAATGACAAAACCCATAAAACTTCATTTTAAGGGAAAAATGGTGAAAATCCATTAATCTGTAACATCAGTCTTAAGAATCCATAACAAAGAGAAGGAGGAGCACTACCCTAATCAGAAGAACGAATTAGGATGTTTTACCTTCAGATTCTAGCTTGATTCTTCCTTTCACTCTTGATTTCTTCTCAAGCCTTCTTCCTTTCTTCCTTTCTTTCTTCCTTAGCCACCAACACCAAGAGCACTCCCACACAACACTGATTTCAGCCAAATGGAGGCTACCCTAGGGATTGGAGTCTATATATACACTTCATAAATTGACAATCTAGTCCCTCAAGTTAACTTCCATTTATTTCACTTTGACCACCAACTTTAAAACTCACTAGAATTTTGGGTTGTTACAACACTCCCCCCTTAAAAGAATTCCGTCCCCGGAATTCCTCATTGGGAAAAGATGCGGGTATCTTGCCCACACCAAATCTGACACTTCCCCCAAGGTAAAACTATTTCTGACTCAGTCAACCATCTCATTAAATTCGAAACTAGAAACCTTGTGTGCACTTCCTTCAGTTCTTACGGTACTTCTAACTCGAAGGCTACTGTTCCTACTCGGTTGGTCTAGACAACAGAATATTAACCAAGGCTTCTCAAGCATCTATACTTCCTTTAAGAAGGAACTTGGCTAAATCCTCCGCCACCACACGAGGTTCATTTACCAAGAGACAAACACCCACTTGACAGCTTGGCACCTGACCAACCCTGTACACCTCGACAACTCATGACCCAGAGTTCCTTCATCGTATCACCACTCCCAACCCTATACCACTCAACAATCGTCTCTGCAGATAACGTTTCCCCTTTCTCGGACCACCTAGACCACGGTTCGCCAACCATTACACATATCTCAACCACTTCATCACTCCATCCTTGTACGTAACCCAGGGTAGGAACCTTCAAACCTAACGTTGAAGTGTTCACCTACTCGAATTAAGCTTATCCTGAAACACATCAAATCCTCGCTGATTACCACGTTCGTTCGGTCATAAACATAACTCCGGTTACCCTCACCCAACTGGGAGGAATAACCATGGTCACACCGTACTATTCTCACTAGCTTAAACATTGCACGACCAAACCGTTTAAACATTTCTCTCAAAGTCACTAACTTAACTCATTTAGTTGTCTCATCCACTTCTTCCCTGCACAAAACATACACAATTTCCTTCCTCAATATTCTTTCCAACGGTTCGCACACTTATCAATGACAATCTACGCAATACTGTACCTTTCGGCAATACTGTCAAGTTTACTACTTCCAATTTACTCACTCGTTCCGACATGCTATCTATACCTTCCCCACGTTAGCGTGGAGCACTGCTCACCAAACATTACTTGCCCCTCTCTCCCGACCTTTCCACATGTTGATACCGCTTTCTCATTGCTTACATAACCAAACAGTTGCACCAAGATCTTATCTTAAGGCATTCAACCAAGCCGTCTTGAAACAAGACCAGTGTTCGACGTCACTACACATCCTTTAATCTCCAACTTTTACCTTCTCAGACATTTCTTTCACACATGAGCAACAGTTCACATTCTTTAAGGATTTCACATCTATCCCACCACATTTTGATTAACACAACCCTCATCCTCTTTAAACTTCCAATGACCCCAAAGTATGTTTCTTAGTAACGTCCCCTATTCACTCTAACAATCCACCCCCTTGGATTCCCTATTACAAACGGATCTATTAACTCAGGAACACCCCGAAACTCGGGTTCCACAATTCTTTCGATTAACCACCATGATCATAAAATCAGACAGATGCATATATACCGTCATCCCGGCTCTCTTACTTAGGTTTACCTTAAATAATTCTTTAACACTCAGTTCTAATCCCAAAAACACTTCCTCAAGAATTGTAACACACCCTGTAATAACAAATGAACGTCATTACTTAACAAATCTATAAAATTTTAATCAACCATCCAAAGGCTTATACCTTTATCATGACGTTTCAAATCACTAATGATCATACTACCACTCCGACCCACAATCATCATCATGTCATTCCTTAAACATAACCAAAAGTTCCAACTATTTCCTTCTAGGATCATTCCCTCACGCACAAGGAACAATTTTCATCTCACCTACTATACTACAGCTTGACTAATCTATTCATCATCTTCTTTAAACTTACTCTGCCTTCAAGAATATACTTAACAACATACATGACCACAAAGCTTGGTCTCACAACTGGGCAATCACCCAATTCTGTCCCGTCATTCCATTCCGATAACAGTCAAAATAAACACCAACTTCCAAACCACGTACTTTAACAACTGAGATTGCAAAACGTACACTCTACCCGAAATCCCATAAGGGTTTCCTTTTAATCCTTCATCTTTCTAACATCGCCTTACTACATCGTCGGCTGACACAGATATCTTGGCAATTGAGGCTACTATTCATTCATACACAATTCACACTTTCCTTCATATTCTCCCGTATGCTACAATCGAGTCTGTCTCGCTACTTAGTTCTCTCCCAACCTGTTGAACTATGACTCACGAGTTCACACTTAGCTCAAACACAAACATCCTAGCTAGCTCTTTATGATTCGAGCTTTTACGTAAGCTGGACACAGTCCCTCACTAAGCGATAAAGTCTACACACTCGCTTCGCTCGTGCTACCTACCTCATCTTTCTACGAACCTTCCATACTTCGCAAATAGAACGCTTGTTTAAAACAATAACTTCTCATCTTCTTAACACTCCTACAAGGTGTTCAATCAACTTCCAACCCTTTGGTTCAAGACTTCGGCCTCGACCACCTTACACAACTGTCGGCTTCTACCACAACAGATAACCTGTAACTACTTTCTTAGTTTATTCTCTAATAAGGGTTCTTTACGGAACCTAATCCTACCAACATATCATAATCACCTCATAATACGCCTCTCTCTTTTCTGAACTTACTCCTGTAACATCAATTTTACAAGCTCACCTCAAAACTCATATCCAACACCGTGGACATTTCGCTTCTGCCTCTCAACACTACTCAACGAGTTGCTAGTACCAACACCTCGATGACTTCTACCCCTTCCCCTGGGCCCAATCCGTCCCTCAACAACCGTACTTCCAGTTACCGAACGAGGGTGCAAACCCACATACAACCGATACTATAATCCACTTCCGATTCTATCACTGTTCACCTTTCCTCTAGAACACATATACTGCAACCACGTACGTTCTCCCCTGACTTGTCCAACACCTTTCCACTCTCGGAGCTCCTTCTTAACTTATAACGTAATATTCTACGACCTAGTAGGTTCATAGCCTTCATGCATGACAATACAGTATATAAATCTTTTCGCATATTTCATCATTTTAAATAAACAACGTTTGGAAAACACTTGGGTACACATGACCCCATCACTCTTATAACTTCAACGCCCTGCACAACGATTCGAGAATCGTTTGCATGCATCTTTCCGTGAACCTTAATCTTACTCAATTTCGAACGATGTTATCACGGCAGTAATACGTTGAATGAAAATCCTTTCGTACGACACCATTTCGAATTAAATTACTGACACCAAGAAAACCAGTCGGTTCTCACACTCTTTTATATGATATCAATCGGTTAAAATTCATTTGATTGTAAAAGTTTTGCTGGCACACATCTTCTTGCCCTTTTTGTAATAATTTAACTTATCATGAAAAATGTGAAATAATTTGCAATCGTTAGGCTCAAAATTTCATTGTGCAATGTGAATGAAATCACCTTTTCTTTTAACATACGCTTGCATATTCCGACCTCTTTTTGATCAAAATTGATATTTACACATTTAATTTAAATCGTGAAAATTTTCATGTGATATTTAAGAAAGCTATGCATGAGACTCTACTTGCAATTGAAGGCTACTCACCCTAGCAAGGTCGACCGTTTTACCCACGCAACTTATCCTTGACACTCTTCCTTCGCCCAAGGGTCGCCCTCTCGGTCAAGCACTAACTTGATGTACATGCGTTCCACATCTCACTCACTCAACCATTTCACACTATTTTCGCTTTGATTGACTATCTCACCTTCTACTTCTACACGCTTTCGATTCACTATGAGTATCTTATTCCATTTATCCTGCCAATGAAAAGCTAGACTAAAAAGTCAGGGCTCCATTGATACTTTCAAGGTTTTGACAATGTTCGATCTTACCCTCCCAACTGATCTATCCCATGGTTTCCATAACTAGGACTCTCCCGAAACTGGAGTCTTACTCAAACTCAAACATTCATCCTCTCCGAATCCACGAAGAGCTACCTCTAGACGACTCATAACATTCTTCACAACGTTTCTTCTCTACGATGTCTACATACATCACATCATAATGACTCTTACACGACACTTCCCCAAGCAATGGAGCTCGGTCTATCCCTCAGGGATCTTGCTGACCTATTCCTCAACGCTCTCCCAGCCATAGCGCTAAACTGAAAGAAACCGATAGTTAATCCTTACTAGACGTGACACAAAAAATTTGCTATAAGTAAGGTATTGTAAGCACGCACATGTACCTGTAAGTTCGTGATTACACTGGCCAGGTGTAATCCAAAACTTACCTTACACGTTTGTCCTTGGCACCTTATTCCTAAGCGCATTTATAGTGATTGTTCCTAGAGGCAATCCTATGTCTCGGCTGTGTTCCTCATCTTACAGTTTAAGTTTAGGCCCTAATGGTCACCTAAATCCCTTAAACTAAGGCTCTGATACCATTTGTAACATCCCGAAATTCATAACAAGAATTAATCTAGAAAATAGCATTCAGATTACATTATTATCTTGTTCATAAACATTCATTTCGCTATACTAAGCAACATTTACAGCGGGAGTCTCTATTCCACAGCCGAGCACTATATCTATAGTTATCAGTCAAAACTTGGAGTCGCTCTAGTCTCCAAATCCTCCTTGAGTCACTCCTAGCTCTCACTAGAAGAACCCATAGCGCGCTTACCTGAAAATGGTTTAGTTTTTGAAAAGCGAGGGTTAGATCAAAAGGTCTAGTGAATTCCATCCATAGACATTTATCACGGTAAAAAGATCATTTCATAAAGAAAATACTTTCACATCTTTCTCATAACATCATCCAAGGTTAAACACGGGGTTCAGGGAACTGCATAAGCTACTCCGATCGGGGCCTAACAGACACCCTCTCGTCTACGCCGGAATCCAAATGGACTCCCCGTTCCTTCATGTAGGAGAAAACAAATTCCAACCTACAAGCTAACCTCCATATGCCCAAGGGATCAGAGATCCCAAGGTACCCCGTCCCCACCGTGCCACCGACTCCACATAGCATACACATACATTGAAACCATATTCATGAAAACATAAAACATCTTTCGTGTTGTGGGTAGACATGTAAATCATGGAAGCATGCATAAGCTTTATAAATCAATTCATGCTCGATAAAGAAACCGTATTCAGTAAAAATGGTACGTCATAAAAAGGAGTGAGAGAACTCACCTTTGCTTATCGTAGAACACACTTCTTAAACTCTTCCCAGCTAAACCAATCGAACACCTAAGGGCAATAGATCCTCATCAGATAAAACGGCTCAACCTACTGTCCAGCACCTGGTTTCCGGGTACTGACTTGTCCGGATACCACACTTGTCCGGATACCACACTAGTCCGGATAACATACTAGTCCGGATAACATACTAGTCCAGATAAACCCCCACCCGGAAACCACCATGGAGTTCTACCCGGACACTAGCATCCGTATCCGGAAATCACCATATCATCAAGAACTGAAGGTGTCCGGATACGACTGCTGTCCGAAAATAAATTTCTTAAAAATGATTTCTAACCCGATTTTAGCCATTTGCTTGATTAGGTAACCATAAGGGTTCATCCACCAACCCCAAACACCCAAATAATCCCACTTTAATCTCTTAAAATCGATTCAAAATGACAAAACCCATAAAACTTCATTTTAAGGGAAAAATGGTGAAAATCCATTAATCTGTAACATCAGTCTTAAGAATCCATAACAAAGAGAAGGAGGAGCACTACCCTAATCAGAAGAACGAATTAGGATGTTTTACCTTCAGATTCTAGCTTGATTCTTCCTTTCACTCTTGATTTCTTCTCAAGCCTTCTTCCTTTCTTCCTTTCTTTCTTCCTTAGCCACCAACACCAAGAGCACTCCCACACAACACTGATTTCAGCCAAATGGAGGCTACCCTAGGGATTGGAGTCTATATATACACTTCATAAATTGACAATCTAGTCCCTCAAGTTAACTTCCATTTATTTCACTTTGACCACCAACTTTAAAACTCACTAGAATTTTGGGTTGTTACATTAAACAACTTTCATGCAAGTAAAACATTTATAAAAATAAACATGGCATTACTCATCTTGTCTTGCTTTAGAAAACGCATTTAAAGCCGCACATTTTAGTTAGAAAACTCACCTGACACGCTTGCTTGCTTTTCCCTACTCTGCTCTTTACTTCCAAATTGTCTACCTGAATGAGGGGACAGATTTATAAGCTGACTAGGACTACCCGGACACTTCTCACCTAACACACAACTTTCCCGGACAGACTACCGGGTAAAACCATACTTTCCAGATAACAACACTTTTCCGGACGACAGCACTTTTCCGGACACTACAGGTTTCCGGACGATTTACCTATCCGGACGGCACACTTATCCGGGTACCTTCATCCTATCGGGATAGAAGCTTTCCGGACGTTCTACCCGGATACCTTCTTAATCTGAAGGTGTTCGGACGATACGCTGGACGAGTTTTGACCCGAAAATCCTACTAAATGCCTCTCTAACCGCAAGATAAGGAGAGAAATCATCATTTAATAATCCATAACATAAAGCTCCATAAGTTTTGCTAATAACACCGATTTAAAGATGTCCCAATCTACTTATATGGCCTCAAATGACTCTAATAAGAGAAAACCCTCAAAACCCAATAATCATCAAACAAAATCTTAGTAGGATTAAGGATTAGGAGTTACCTGATAGATTGCTTGCTAGAAACGAAAACCTCTCCTATTTCTTCTTCCGAATTCAAGGCTTGAAAATCCTCCTCTTCAAAATCACAAAAGCTCACCAAGACACTTCTCTTCTTTTCTCTAAAATTTCAGCCGTCAACCACAACAAAATCAGGGAATGAAATGCTCCTCCTAGGGTTTTGGGCCCTTATATACCCTAACCCCAAACTTACCAAATAGCCCCTCCACTTCCGTTCTTATTACACTTTCCTCTCAAGCGTTAACACCAACCCGATTTGGTCACGGTCGTTACAACACTCCCCCCTCAAAAGAATTCCGTCCCCGGAATTCCATTTTCAAACAGGTGAGGGTGTTTGGACTTCATATCCGATTCTACCTCCCACGTTGCTTCTCGTCCCTTGTGATACTTCCACTGAACTTTCACCAAACGAACTTCCTTGTTCCTCGTCTTTCGTACTTTACTGTCTACGATTTCGATTGGCTCTTCCTCGAAAATCAGTTTCTCGTCAATACTTACATCTTCTAACGGAATGGCCACATCAGTTTCGGCCAAACACTTCTTCAAGTTTGACACATGAAATGTCGGGTGGATCCTACTTAACTCTTCCGGCAAATCCAGCTTGTAGGCCACCGCGTCAACCCTTTCAATAATAACGAAAGGCCCAACATATCTTGGCCTCAACTTTCCTTTCTTTCCAAAATGAACCACACCCTTCCAAGGTGACACTTTGAGCATTACTTTGTCACCCACTTGGAATTCAATCGACTTCCTTCGTCTATCCGCATACTTCTTCTGTCGATCTTGCGCGATTCTCATCCTTCCACGGATTACTTCAATCTTATCCGCCGTTAGTTGCACAATTTCCGGTCCGGTCAACTGCCTTTCTCCTACCTCATTCCAACACAGCGGCGTACGGCATTTTCGTCCATACAGGGCTTCAAATGGCGCCGCTTGGATGCTGGCGTGGTAACTATTGTTATAGGAGAATTCTATTAACGGAAAATGCATTTCCCACGATCCCTTGAAGTCGATAACACACGCCCTGAGCATATCCTCTAACGTCTGGATCGTTCTCTCACTCTGACCATCCGTCTGAGGATGATAAGCCGTGCTCAACTTCAATTGCGAGCCCAACTCTCGTTGTAAACTTCTCCAAAATGCCGACGTGAACCGACTATCGCGGTCGGACACTATAGATCGCGGCACCCCGTGCCTAGACACTATCTCTCCAATGTACAATCGGGCTAATTTCTCCAAAGAGACCGACTCCTTAATAGGTAAGAAATACGCGTACTTGGTAAGAATATCCACAATCACCCAAATTGCATCATTACCTTTCGGAGTCCTCGGTAACTTTGTGACGAAATCCATAGTGATGTTATCCCACTTCCACACTGGTATAACCGAAGACTGGAGTTCTCCATAAGGTCGCTGGTGTTCTGCCTTAACCTTTAAACATGTCACACACCGCTCCACAAAATGGGCGATATCCTTCTTCATCCCCGGCCACCAGTAAGACTGTCTCAAGTCTCGGTACATCTTATTCGTTCCCGGGTGTATGGAATACCGCGACTGGTACGCTTCTTCCAAGAGGCTTGCTCTCAGATTACCCAGTTTAGGAACCCACACTCGGCCCTTCCCACTTACGCTTATCTCTGACTCTTTCGGTCATTTGTCTAGCCTTTTCCTTCTCAGTAAGCTCCGTGGTATCAACCGCAGCCTGAAAAGTAACCGGGTCTTTCACCTGCACCAACTCCCTTATACTGCTTTTCAGCCCATAAATGTACCTCTCTATCCGTCTTTCCTAAGTAGGTACGTACAACTCAGCAAACCGAGCTTTTTCGATAAACTTCGACGTGTACTCCTGAACTGACATTGATCCTTGTTCCAAACCCAGAAACTCTTCCTCCAATTTCTTAATTGATGCTAGGGGGCAAAACTGTGCTTTGAACCTTCCAACAAACGTTCCCCACAACATGCTCTTAGCTACCTCTGAACCTTTTCCTCCAGTTTCGACATCCCACCAAAAGATTGCTTCAGATTTCAACATTGACCTGGCAAACAATACCTTATCCTCCTCGGCGCACTTGCTAGTATCAAACGCTAACTCCATCTCGCAAACCCATTTCACAGCTAGAACAGGATTACGCTCCCCGTTGAACGTCGGAGGTTTGCATGAAGCAAAGGTCTTAAACGAGCACCCCTTCACTGCCTTCGGTTCGGAAACCACAATCGGAGTTGTCACCGAATTGTTCCCTATTTCAGTTCGTGGTGTACATTCCTCCTCAGTCTTCTTTCCAGTACTGCTCTTGGTTCCTCCCTTAGACGCAGTCTTATTCTGGTTGTCTAGCACTGCTTGTAGGGTCTTTTGTAGTTTAGTCATCTCTGTCGTGAACTTATCCTCGGTCACAAAGGCCGGTGCGGTTTCAGGTTTACCCCCTTTCTTAGCTTTCACCCCCTTTGTCGGTGCTGAACTTTCTTGCTCGGATAATACTTGCACTTCCGGCTCCTCCACACTCTTAGCCTTACGCCTAGTCGGCGCCTTCTTTTTCTTACCTTTCCCTTTGGAAGTGGCCGCACCCACCTCAGTGACGGCCTTTCTCGGTCTCCCACGGCCCCTACCCCTTCCACGAGTAGTCGCCGCTCTTGGAGGAACCACTGGTCTTCCCTCCCTCAACTCCTCGGATCTAACAACTCCCATTTGCGGTGAAGCACTCTTAGTCTGCGCTTCCTCCACTAGCGGGATTGACCTACTTCTCAGAGTTCTCGCAGACATTCTGACAATCACAACAAACGACTCAATTAATACCACGGACTCAAAAGTACTACCGCAACGGAGTAGTAAGGCGATTCAAGCACGCACATGTACCTGTAAGTTCACAATTACACTGGCCAGGTGTAACTCCAAACTTACCTTACATGATTGTTCTCGGTACCCTAATAACTCCAAAAACTAAGTTAGTGTCCTCCTAACGCATTCCTGATTCTCCGTTGTGTTTTCTGCTTCTCCAAAGTTTAAGTCTAGGCCCATCCGGTCACCTAAATCCCTTAAACTATGGCTCTGATACCAACTATAACAACCCAACAAATTTTTTTCTTTAAAACATGCAATTCATATAATTAAAACATCCCAAAATCGCGTCTCAAAATTTCTTACATAACATCCAAAATTTGGTTGGCGGAACAACCTACACAACTGAGAAATAAACTAAACCGAACTATAGTGCCACTACACTAACAGACCTCCTTGCTAACGCCCTGCTCACTTGCCCGAGCCTTTCATTACCTGCTTTCCTGAAAAGGTTTTAATTTGAAAATGCGAGGGTTAGACCATGAGGTATAGTGAGTCCCTCTTAACAGTTATCAAAGCATTTAAAACAATTATCGTTTCCAGAATATATCATTCATAAATCTATCCATATAAAAATCGTTCACGGATAAAGGTTCGCCCTTGTAAATTGGCACCCTGAAGCCACCCTAAGGTGTCAACCTGAATGAGGGGACAAATTTATAAGCTGACTAGGACTACCCGGACACTTCTCACCTAACACACAACTTTCCCGGACAGACTACCGGGTAAAACCATACTTTCCAGACAACAACACTTTTCCGGACAACCACACTTTTCCGGACAACCACACTTTTCCGGACGACAGCACTTTTCCGGACGCTACAGGTTTCCGGACGATTTACCTATCCGTATGGCACACTTATCCGGGTACCTTCATCCTATCGGGGTAGAAGCTTTCCGGACGTTCTACCTGAATACCTTCTTAATCTGAAGGTGTCCGGACGATACGCTGGACGAGTTTTGACCCGAAAATCCTACTAAATGCCTCTCTAACCGCAAGATAAGGAGAGAAATCATCATTTAATAATCCATAACATAAAGCTACATAAGTTTTGCTAATAACACCGATTTAAAGATGTCCCAATCTACTTATATGGCCTCAAATGACTCTAATAAGAGAAAACCCTCAAAACCCAATAATCATCAAACAAAATCTTAGCAGGATTAAGGATTAGGAGTTACCTGATAGATTGCTTGCTAGAAACGAAAACCTCTCCTATTTCTTATTCCGAATTCAAGGCTTGAAAATCCTCCTCTTCAAAATCACAAAAGCTCACCAAGACACTTCTCTTCTTTTCTCTAAAATTTCAGCCGTCAACCACAACAAAATCAGGGAATGAAATGCTCCTCCTAGGGTTTTGTGCCCTTATATACCCTAACCCCAAACTTACCAAATAGCCCCTCCACTTCCGTTCTTATTACACTTTCCTCTCAAGCGTTAACACCAACCCGATTTGGTCACGGTCGTTACAACATCATTATCATTGGATCTTACTTTTATATATATAAAGATTTAGGGGGTTAAAAATGACATGCTTAGTCCAATGACCCTCTTAGTTTTCAAAGACTTATTCTCATCATTTATATACCCAACTCCTCTATTGTTATATCACTTTTGTTATCAATGTGGGATACTCAAGTTTTAACTAAAATACACTATTTGAGAATACTTAATTCTCATGATGCCACCTCAACCTCATGGTGCCACCTCAATCTTTCTTGGTTGTTGTTTTTATATATATAAAGATTTTTTATTAAAATTTATGGGGTTAAAAATGACATGCTTAGTCAAATGACCCTCTTAGTTTTCAAAGACTTATCCTCATCCTTTATATACCCAACTCCTCTATTGTTATATCACTTTTGTTATCAATGTGGGATACTTAAGTTTTAACTACAATACACTATTTGAGAATACTCAATTCTCGCCACCTCAACCTTTGTTGGTTGTTGTTTTTATATATATAAAGATATTGATATTTTTTCTTTATAGATTAACTTTTTTTCAAAAAGAGGGTTGGCAAAAATAAACCAACCCCATGATTTGGAGAGTTAGCCAACATGAACCAACAACATAAGTTTTTTAGGATTGGCCAAGAGTCCCAACCTAATAGTTGAAACATAGACATCTCAACCTCTTTTCATATACCTAACATCAATTGTCAATTTTTCATCTCTCCATCAATGTGGGATAGACAAAAACCATTCTCCATCCAAGAAATATAGAATACTCAAATTTTAGAGTGCCACATCATTATCATTGGATCTTACTTTTATATATATAAAGATAAAGATTGATTTTTTTCTAAAACTTGTTTGAACAAATTCAAAATTTATAGTATATATGTAATAATAAATTTTAAATTCATCTAATTAACATGTTATATTATTTAATTTTTCTTTACTACATTGATTGTATTAAAATATATTACTATTTTTATAAATTTGTTTTAATTATATAATCAAATATCGTAAGTGATAATTTTTTGAAGATGTCATTCTTGGTTATTTTATATGTTTATAAGCTAATTTTGTCAAACGTAACTTTTTCATCAGCTAGCTTATCAGCTATCAGCTAGATTATAAGTCTAATTTATAAGCTGGTTTGCTAAACATAGTCTAAGGGCCTGTTTGTTAGCAGCTTAATGAGCTTAATGGGACATATAGCTTATTTAGTCAGCTATACATGACTGTTTGGTAGTGGCTTAATGATATAGAAAGTGACTTATTTATTAAGCTTTTATGAGGGAGCTTTATGCAGAAAATCAAGTTTTGTCCAAACCAGTCTCTCCCAATTAAAAAACATGGTTCTTCCATTTATGAAAACAACCTTCCAAACAAAATTTTTTCCAATCTATACAGACAGATTAATCCACACAGACAATTTTATTCATACAGGACTTAATGGAAAACAAACCAAACAGCCCGCCCCTAAGATATAAATAAAGGCTTTATAAATTTATACTAGAAAATATTTTATAAAAAATGATTGCAGGCGAAGTTCTAGAAGGGTGGAAGTGAAAAGAGTTTAATGGCATTAATGAGTATTTGCTGACTTTTAGACTCAAAAGAAAGAGGAGTCTTCCTTCTTTTGCGTTCAAATCCACCATGTTCATGTTCTCGTTTTTGGAGCCACAAATCACCCACGATCTCAAGTCTCAACCCAACTCATAATATAACCGTTACCTATATTTAAAGCATTTTAATATTATTTTTTTCTTCTAATTTCTTTAAAAATAATTATAATATTTAAAATAATAATTATATTTAACTCCAACATTTTTATACTTTAAAAATTAAAATATTAGTTATATTATTAAATTTTACAATTTTCTCTTTGTAAGACATTTAATTTCAAAGTCAATGATAAAAATAAGAGATTTTTCTCGATCAATCTTCCTATTTTTTAAAAAATCACAAAATTATTCTACTTCATTTTCATTTATTTATTCTATTTAATATAAACATCTTGCGAAATAATAATAATAATTTTCAAACAAATTAAGGAAATACTCTAGAAAATAAAATCAAACTTTTTTCTTTTGAATGATTAAGTCTCTATTTTTTTTAATAAATAAACTATTGAACTTTCTCATTTTAAATAATTAAGTGATTGAACATTTTTTTTAATAAATAAACGATCGATTTAAAAACCGGTTACCCATATCATTGTAATTAAAAAAATATATACTTGTAACTGGTTGAAAAGTTTTTAAGAATGAAAAAATAATTAAATCAGTTTTATCGTTTCCAATTTCTATGTCATTCAAACCCTTCACATCCAACGCCATTGCTCCCCCCGGTCATCCCATTGTTTCCCGCTCTCTGCCATTGTTGCCCCCTATCATGTATCTCCAATTTTTAATATGTTTTTTTGTTTTGCAATTATCCCCCTTTTTTATCTGTCTACACATAGTCTATCACATTGTTGAAATAGAGAGATAATCGATAGACAAAAAAAGCAGCTAAAAAAGAGGAAGATTAATAGTAGGAGCCAACAACGACGATGGACGGTATGGAGATCAGGCAGTCAACGTCGATGGGATGGCAAGGGGAACGATGCCGTTGGGTGCACTATGTTTGAAACGATCAACCTGATTTAAGTTTTTTTTTCTAATTTTTAATTCGTTCTAACCAGTTACATATAGTTTTTTTGGTTAAAAGAATGTACTTAATCAACTTTTAGAATTTTAATAGTTCATTTATTAAAAGTTCAAACATTCAATCATTTACAATAAAAAATTCAATTATTTATTCATTAAAAAAATTCGGATTTAATTATACAAATAAAAGCATTCCTTAACTTTTCACTTAAAATCTCAAATAACCTATATAAGTTATCCAAAACTAAAGTTATTCCAAAAATAAGATTCCGTACCCTTAATATTTATTTGTCTCGAGCCCATCCACAACGTACCATAATTTAAGGAACACTTTTAATTTGTTTAACACACGGCTGGATTTACACGTCTCAATATTGAACAATAAGTGGTTTTTTAAAAATATCAATTGGTATATTCTGTATTTTTTTTAAAATTATATAATCCTAAGTTGATATTAATGTACGTTATGTTACTATAGCCGAATTTCACTGTTTCAAAGATTTTTTTTCATTTTGGTAGTTGATTTCGAGAGATCTTATAAGTTTTTTGGTTGATTTCGAGAGACTTGTTTGATTTTTGATTGATATCCCTTGTATTTTCTAATATCACTGACACCCTTCAAAGTTTCGCGTGTATAATTTTCACAAATCTAAAAAAAATTATAGTTGCAAAAATCAGACATATGAGACCCTGCTGGTAGTTCATAGGTTCGGTCCTACATGCATGGATCAACATTTATGACTACTAAACATCAATAATTTATTTCATTTGTGTTCCGGTATAAAATTGTATTGCATATTAAATTTGAGTTTATAACGTATAAATTTCAAGGTTTGTTTATAAAAGCTATATCTTACTCACATTTTTAGATATAATTTAACAGTATTTGGTTTAACAGATTAAATTTGATGACAAATAGTTGATAATAATTTTGTAATTTTTTCTTCACTTTACATTTACAATGGTCGATACAAACACGATGTTCTCTCTCTCTCTCTCTCTCTCACACACACACACATACACACACAACACGCACAAAAGAAGGTTCAAGAAAAAATTCAAAAGAATGAAAACTAAGGAACACCTTAATAATCGTTCATCTGAACGTTATGCACATGTGTATACAAATAGTTAAAATTGTTTTTTTGGTTTTTATACACATGTGCATGTTACAAATTACTTGTATCCACATGTACATATCGTTCAAATGAACGATTATCAGAGTGTTTATCATGTTTTCAATTATTTGCGTTTCTCCTGAACCTTACTCTCTCTCTCTCTCTCTCTCCCCCCCCTTATATATATATATATATAATATTACAATAGATTGTATAAATTAAATGAAAATAGTATTAAATTTTAGCTCGAGTAAGTTTTTTTTTTCTTTCTAAACAGCTCTAATACTTGAACTCTAATACTATTTTAATATCCTGGCTCGAGCACGACAATGGTTAACTCGAGCTCGAATACCTAGAGCTAGTAGTAACACTTTTTCAATACTTATGTTATAATCAATGATTTACGAAAACATGAACATGCTCAATTCAAACTATATGTTCAAATGACTCATCTTGATTCAAAACATGAATCCAATTTAGAACAATTAAGTTATATCAAACATGTCTATAAAAAACCGATCATTTAAGTTAAATGTGATTTATTCTATATTCAAAATCGATTCGATTTCCTTAAATAAAAAAACAGTTAACAATAAGAAAAAAGTTGGTTTTCCGGATTTTTTAAAAGTAAAAAAGAATCTAATATGTGCTTCCTTTTGGCTTATAATCTCCGTTGTCCAAAAAAAAAATACATGTTATATATAAGCCTGCATTTCCAATAACACAAGATCCAAGAAAGCTCCAAACTTGAGCATTAGAAGATTCTCAACTTCCCCATTAATTAATTCTACAAAATTTAACACCACCCACCACTACAAAATACAATCTTAGTTTGACCACTCTTCCCAACACCCGAAAATGGCGACCCAATCGCCTGCAGCAAATGTTGAGTCCAAGAAGAAGAAGAAGAAAGGGAAGGTGAAGTGGAGCAATCTGTACACTTTTTCTTGTTTACGGCCACCACCGCCGGGGAACCGCTCCGATTTCGGCCACCCTGGGTTCTCCAGAGTCGTTTTCTGCAACGATTCAGCAATGCATAAAACCAAACCATATAAGTATCCCACCAATGATGTTTCCACAACCAAGTATAATGTCGTGACGTTTCTTCCCAAATCGCTTTTCGAGCAGTTTCGTAGGGTGGCGAATCTGTATTTCTTGTTGGTTGCAGTCTTATCGGTTACTTCTTTAGCTCCTTTCTCTCCTCTCAGCTTGATTGCTCCTCTGGTTTTTGTGGTTGGAATCAGCATGATCAAAGAAGGTGTCGAAGATTGGCATCGGTTTTTGCAAGTATGTAACGAAACGATTCTGGTTCTTAACGATCTCCAAGTGTTTTTTTAACTACAAGGGTTGTGGCGTAGTGGTTATGGCCCTGGGATGTGGTGGAATATCCCATCTGCCCAACTTCAAATCCATACATACACAACAATTGTGGAGGTTTAATCAGTGTCAGGTCAGGTTTTGAGGAAAACCTCAACAAAAAAAAACAGAAAACCAAAGAACACCATGGTAGCTTCATCCGGTCGTTATGCACTTATGTAAAACACAATATAATTTACCTATATGCACAAGATGAAGGGCCACAAGGGTGTTCTTTCAGGTTTTTGAGTTTTCCAGTAAACCTCCCTATGATGTCTTACGGTCATAATCTAGCAAGGGATTAGTCTAGACATAAAATACCCTTAAAAAGTGTTTTTTTTGCTTATTTTGGTGTGTTTAATTTCAGGATTTGGAGGTGAATTCGAGGAAGGTGAAGGTTCATATTGGGAATGGAAAGTTTGTTGATAGATCATGGAAGGTGCTTCGAGTTGGAGATGTTGTGAAGGTGGGAAAAAACGAGTATTTTCCGAGTGATCTTCTGCTATTATCTTCAAGCTATGAAGATGGTGTTTGTTATGTTGAAACGATGAATTTAGATGGAGAAACCAATCTCAAAATCAAACGTTGTTTGGAATGCACTTTGGGTTTTGATGAAGAACTGAAATTCGATAAGTTTAAAGCCACGGTTCGATGTGAAGATCCAAATTCGAGTCTGTATACTTTTGTTGCAAATTTGGAGTTTGGAGATGAAGATGAGTTGGATTGTTCATATCCTTTATCCCCTTCTCAGCTTCTTCTTCGAGATTCGAAGCTTCAAAATACGGATTATGTGTATGGAGTTGTGGTTTTTACTGGACGAGATACGAAAGTGGTTCGAAATTCGATGACATCGCCATCGAAACGTAGCAGGGTAGAGAGAAAGATGGATCATGTGATTTATGTTCTGTTCTTCATGTTGCTTTTGATTTCTTTGATCACCTCCATTGGTTCTGTTCAATATACAGATCAACCTCAAACAGCTAAAGAATGGTGGTACCTTCGATTGCTGAATGATACAGATGCGTCTTTCGATCCAGATAGACCACTGATTTCTGGGTTTCTTCAGTTCTTGAGGGCACTCATATTGTATGGGTACTTGATCCCGATTTCTCTTTATGTTTCCATTGAAGTAGTCAAGTTCTTACAAGCGATGCTCATAAACAATGACCTCCACCTGTTCGATGAAATGTCTGGGAAGTCAGTTGAATCTCGGACTTCAAATTTGAACGAGGAACTCGGTCAGGTCGAGATGATTTTGTCGGACAAAACTGGGACTTTGACTTGTAATCAAATGGAGTTCAGGAAATGTTCGATTGAAGGAATTTCTTATGGCGGTGATGTAAATGAGATTGTTCGTGCTGCTTCTCAAAGAATGAATATTGATATCGAAAGCTACCGTTTCAATCTAGATGGTGCAGATTCTACACCTCGTGATAGCATTGAGATGGTTGAGATTTCTTCTGATCAAAATAAGATCGATCTGAATGGTGAAAAGGGTATACAGAATCTTGGTGTTACTGCTATAAAAGGTTTCAATTTTGGAGATGATAGATTGATGAACAAAAGGTGGCTTCATGGATCAAATGTATGGGATATGATAATGTTCTTTAGAGTTATGGCTTTATGTCACACAGGCATACCAGTTGAAAATGGTGAAGAAACAAGCATCATCCATAAACTCAAATATGAAGCAGAGTCCCCTGAAGAAGTGACATTTCTGATTGCAGCCCAAGAGTTTGGATTTCAATTTTGCAGAAGAACTCAGTCTTCAATGTTTGTGAAAGAGATTGATCCTTCTGGCTTCGAGGTCGAAAGGTCGGATGCTTTTTTCCCAATCTTTGTTTATAATCTTTAACGTACATGCCACATCAGCTAGACTTAGACCATTTTCTATATGTTCCTTCTCTCCGTAAGAGTTCCCACATGACAAATTTTTCCTCGGTATACGTTGGAACCTCTGATTCTCTATTTAAGGGCTTTTTTGAAGAGTAATATGATGGGTCCCACATTCTCACATTTCCATGGTCAAATTTCAGGGAATACAAACTATTGAATTTATTAGAATTCAGTAGCTCTAGGAAGCGGATGTCGGTGATAGTTCGCGATGAAGTTGGTCAGATTTTCCTATTCTGTAAAGGCGCTGACAAGTAAGTTTTTTCTTGATAAATTAGCTTTATATGCTGTCAAATATGTCTAAATGTACGTCGTATGTAAAAGTGTTACAATTAGTTGACATAACGCTCAATCAAGTTTTTAGGACATTTTTTAAATAAAGGGTTCAATTAGAGTTTTTTTATTGGACATTGTAAAGAAGTGTACTATGAGTACATCTTTTTAGTGGTTTTTTATAAGACATGTTTTCAAATTTCAGATAATGTCATCTAAAAAAATTAACATGACTCTTTATTTCAAAATAGTTTTAAAAAACTTGTTAGGACGTCTAAAATTTTCATGTCAACTTATTAAAACATAACCACAAGGGTTGTAGCGTACTCGTTAAGGCACTGGGGGATGTGGTGGAATATCCCATCTGCCCAGGGTTCTAATCCGGGCGTACACAACAATTGTTGCTACTGAGGTTTAATCAGGGCCGATGTCTTACAATCATAATTTGCCAAGGGATTAGTCTAGGCATAGCCTAGGACACCGGACACCCTTCCAAAAAAAATTTATTAAAACATTTAGTCATATTTTTTTTTGGGAAGAGTGTCCTAGGCTATGCCTAGACTAATCCCTTGGCAAATTATGACTGTAAGACATCAGCCCTGATTAAACCTCAGTGGCCACAATTGTTGTGTACGCCTGATTAAACATTTAGACATATTTGACGTCATGTAAAACCAATTTTGTGCGGTGGGTCACGTCTCTTACTGTTTCAACTCACAATTGGAACATATTTATTACACATTCAATGGCAAGAACATTTAATTGTTGCATCTTTATGAAGTTTCTTATTTTAGTAACCAAAATACCCACATAATTTTTCGATTTCGTGGTTAAAGATTATCTTGTGTGATATAAACTGGGAATTTGCTTGTATTCTGCAGCATCATCTTCGATAGGCTAGGTGATGGTGGCAGGACATACCAACATGCTACAACGATCCATCTTGCAAGCTATGCAGAAGATGGGCTGAGAACAATGGCGTTTGCCTATCGAAAGATTGAAGACTCCGAGTATGAAAAATGGAGCTCAATGTTCGCCAAAGCTAAGGGGACAATTGGGCATGAAAGAGAGGAGTTGCTAGAGAACGTATCTGAAACCATAGAGAAAGATTTAGTGTTGTTAGGTGCCGTAGCTGTTGATGATAAGTTACAAGATGGGGTAAACTCTCTCTCTATCTGTTGTTAGGGTCCCACATCAGCTAGACTTTGACTTATTCTCTTCAATATACGCTGGAAATACCTTTCTCTCCTCAAGGACTCTTTTGGAAAATAATCTCTTGAGGTTCTACATATTCTCACATCAGTAAACACAACGATCTCTTCCTAACATCGATATCAGGTTGCAGAATGCATAGACAAACTTGCACAAGCTGGACTCAAGATATGGCTCCTCACCGGGGACAAGAAGGAGACCGCGGTTAATATCGGGTGAGAATTTGTAAAAATGGCCTCATCAACGACGTTATTGTTTTCAAAGTTCTAAAAAAATTCTCACTTTCTTTTTGCAAATATTTTGGTCAGATTTGCTTGTAGTTTGCTTAGGCACGATATGAAGCAGTTCCATCTGAGTCTGAGCAGGGATGCTGAATCGAAAAATCAATTGAAGGTGAATATCATTTATTCAGTTTGATATGATAGCGAAAACTAATTAACCGATGATTTATATAACCAGAGAAATCTGAGTTAGGGGTAATGAGTAAACGTTTTGTAGCTTTTCAGGCTATGAAAGATGACATATTAAACCAAATCGAGGCTTCTTATCAAGTGACGATAAATGAAAAAACCAAGGATGATCCTTTGGCTCTCGTGGTGGATGGGAAAGCGCTTGAAATTGCTTTAACGAATGACATAAGAGACCGTTTCTTGCAGTTGGCAGTCAGTTGTGCATCTGTTATATGTTGTCGTGTTTCTCCGAAACAAAAAGCTTTGGTAAGCTAGATTCGTACAGAATAAGAATCGGAAACCAAACCGCATGCGATCTAACTTTTCGTTTTCTGTGCAAACTTAGATTACTCGATTAGTGAAGAAATATACAGGCAAGATGACGTTGGCGATTGGAGATGGAGCGAATGATGTTGGCATGATTCAAGAAGCTGATATTGGAATTGGAATTAGCGGCATGGAAGGAATGCAGGTATACATATGATCATTTAGTTCACTGCAACAAAATACGTCGAATATGTCTAAATGTCATAATAAACTGTTTTATATCACTTACGTTTATAAGACAAAACAATTATGTGTCATATGTAAGAATGTTATAATAAGTTGATAAAACGCTTTTGGGTGTCCTAACAAGTTTTTTAGAACACTTTTGAAATAAAGTGTTATATTAGCTTTTTTATACGACGCTTTTGAGAAATGTCCTATGAACACATTTTTTTTATAGAACACTTGTTTTTAAAAGACATTTTTCCAAATAATGTCCTAGAAACTTGTTAGAACGCTTAAAAACATCTTATCAACGTGTTGTAACTACTTTGCATATGACGCACAACTGTTTGGTCTTATAAGACTTATAAAAGAGCCTATTAGGATATTTAGACATATCTGGTGTCCTATAATTCTGATTTAGTTGTAGTAGTTGGGATGTTTGACGAAGAACTGATGATGCTAGCTTCTTTCATTTTTAACACCATAATGTTCCATGTTTACTTGCAGGCTGTCATGGCAAGTGACTTCTCTATGCCTCAATTTCGATTCTTGGAACGACTACTAATAGTGCACGGCCATTGGTGTTACAAGAGAATCTCAAAGATGGTTGATACGATTTTTTTGTTTAAATTTAATTCTTAATATTTTTGGTTATATATAAGAGTATGATCGCTTACTTTCTAAATCGTTTCTTTGCTGCAGATTCTCTATTTTGTATACAAGAACATCGTATTCGGCCTCACCTTATTCTACTATGAACTCTACTCCAAATTTTCCGGAGATGTCTTGTATGACGGATGGTATATGGTTATGTTCAATCTGTTTCTAACATCCCTGCCCGTGATATCGTTAGGTGTCCTCGAGCAAGATGTTTCTTCCGATATTTGCCTTCAGGTATATTTCCACAAATACTTTATGACAAATTTATTTTAAATGCACGACTTTCAGACAGATTTAGAGGCATTCTTGTTAGGAAGTCACATTCTTCTGTTAGACAACTTTCTTAAATCAGTCAGAAGCCGTGCATTCAAACAAAATACTCAAATAGCCATTTTACACATTTAGATGGGTCTCCTAGCCATTCCACTCCCGGATCGACCCAAATGTCGAAGAAAAAAAATGAATCTGGTCAATTTTTACTTATTTTTTTTTCCAGATCCGCAATTGCGGAGCAGTAACTTTTTTTAAAAGAAAAGTTGACCAGTTTCTTGGAAAAAATTGTCGTTTAGCCAGGTCCGCAAGTTATGGATCTGGATATTCCGGAAGTAGTTGTGTAAATCTGAAAGAGGAATGACTAACAGACCAATTGGGTCAATTTTCCTTAAAATTAGATGACCCCAAATACTCGTTATATTGTTTCTAATTGGCGAAATGACCAAATTACCATTGTACTTTTCCCACTCCACAGTTCCCGGCCCTTTATCAACAGGGACAAAAGGGTATTTTCTTTAGTTGGAAGCGAATCATCGGTTGGATGGGAAACGGGATACTTACATCTCTAGCAATATTCATCCTAAACGTCTACATTCTCTCTTTATCGCCATTCCGACAAGGAGGAGAAGTCGTAGATATCTCACATTTAGGCGTGATTACATACACGGCCGTCGTGTGGACCGTTAACTGTCAAATTGCGCTAATCATAACTCACTTCACTTGGATCCAACATTTCTTCATCTGGGGAAGCATCTTGTGTTGGTACATCTTCTTACTCTTCTACGGCGCACTTCCGCCAAAATACTCCAATCGAGAATTCAGACTCCTCGTGGAAGCCGTGGGCCCCACACCTATGTACTGGACCCTCGTGTTGTTAGTTGTTGTCGTTTCTCTCCTTCCATACTTCATTTACATGGTCATCCAGCGGTCGTTTTATCCTATGGATGACCATGTGATCCAGGAAATGAAGTATGGAAGGAAAGTCGTTGTAGACGATGCGACGTGGTTGAGAGAGAAGCAAAGCTCGAGGAAGGCGACCCATATTGGGTTTTCGGCTAGAGTCGATGCGAAAATACTTCATTTGAAGGATCAACTACACAAGAAAAGAATGTTTATTATTAAGTCTATTACGAATAGTCCGATTCGTAGATCAATAACCATTAGCTCGTTAGAAAATAGAGATTGAAAAAACACCAAAGTGGATCGTTGCACATGGTATATTTATAGGGTAATACACACTTGTTTCAAAAGGCATTGTTATATATAGAGTATATTTATAGACATTGTTGATGAATAAACTAGCCGATAGTAGATACGTTAGTTATGTTTTGTAAAAGATATCTGATGAGCTACATGAAAAATGTAAAATGATCTAAAAAGAACGTTGAAAAATTACTTAATTTTAGCATTATATGAAATATAACTAAAAATTTGCTAATACAGTACTTCATTATCTATACTATATTATAAACAACCCCTAAAGCTTCATGTACTACTATTTAACGCTAATTACTTAAAAACAACTAATGAAGCTTTATGTACCACTTTTGATGCTAATTACTTGATTAATACTTATCTCTAACAACCTTCAAATCCTTAAATCGTGGACTCTTATTAATTAATCCTTATCTATAACCACTTTCAAATCCTCAAATCATGAACTTTTTAAAAAGCGTCATTGATTAAACAAATTTATAAAAAACATGATCGTTTTCTCAAAACCACACATTAAAATAAATTAGAATATTAAAATCGAGATATATCGCACTGCATTGCGCGAGTAGACCTCTAGTATTAAAATAAGGAGTAATAAAAATAAGGAGTTTAAAATTACTTAGGTTTAACTGACATTTCTTGCATTAACGTGATCATTTGGGGGCTTGTACGAGCCATATATGGATTACGCCCAATCTATTATCTTGTCAAACGAGTCTAATATTGCAAAATCACCAAATACGAGAAGTATGTACGAGTATTTATTGTATATAAATATTATATATTTAAAAAAAAAACTTAGTTAAAACTGATAATTTGTTTTACATAAATACTTTTAATTAATGCTATCACAAAGTGTCCTATTAAGTATTAAACAATAGATCGCTGTTCATTTGCAGGCTTGGGCTGGACATGACTTGGGCCTAACCTATTTATATTGTTTAACGAGCCTAATATTGCAAATTGCAAACTCAACACCTTTTTTATGTGTTTGAAGACTTGTCCTTCTAGGCCCTATATCAGCTAACGGGCCGATTTTTTTTTTTTTTTTTTTTTTACATTTTTAAGAAAACAAAAGTTATTTAAAATCACAGGTTATGTAAAATAATTAAAAATAAAAAGACGTAAATACATAATAATGTACATAGCTTAAACGACTCTACTAAATAGCCACGCTTAAAACCACCACCAGTGATGGAGACCAGACCATCAACATGATCATTGCTATAAAATGATGGAGATATATAAAAGATCACAACCAGGACATGTTTAGTCCAAATTAACAGAAAATGAAATAAAAATAATTGAGAAATAGAAAATAAGAGCATCTTCAACATATTATTTAAAATTAAGTTTTGAGATTCTTGTTGCGAAAGATTCTCCGAAACCTTTTACAAAATGAGAAAATATGAAAGGAAAGATGAAAATTTCTTCTAAAACTATTATTTATAAGAGATAAATGAATTTTTATTCATTCTACTAATGAAATTAAATGTTTAGGAAAAAAAATAATATTTTGTGAGTTGTATTAAATATTTTAATTATATAACTTCTCTATTTTGGAGAATCTATTGGAGATGCTCTGACAAACCGATAACCAAAAAGACGATAGTTTCATATATGAGATTGGTCCCTCACTAGCTAATGGTTGTATGATTGTTGAACTACTTGACCTAATTGAAGCTACGACAAATGATCGTGTGAGAAGTTGAGTTAACGTGAGAAGTGAATCTTAACCCTTGATCACTTTTAATCAAGTCCACCTATGATTCATCCGGTTCATTTCGGTGCATCTCATCCTAATGTGTATCCAACGGCTGACAACCCCTTCTCATGTTTCTCACGTTAACTCAACTTCTCACCGAAACCTAACCTTGAAGCTATCCCATGATATATAGTAGCATAAATATATTGAACCGGTAAACATATAAAGTGTTATTGACTCAACTTACGGTTGAGCGCAAATTCCAGGGAGATCAAGGTGGAGTCCAAATTAATTAACCTCACCAAAAGTGAGGAATGTGCACATGTAGTATATACGAAAAAATTGGGTTCTAAACCATAAGGGTTGTGACGTAGTGGTTAAGGCCTTGAGGGATGTGGTGGAATCTCATCTACCCAGGGTTCGAACAGTGGCGGATCCAGAAACTTTTATGGTTGGGGGCCCCAATGGCCAATAAGGGTGTTGAAAAAATTTCAAAACCGAATAATTCATCTTGACCAAAATGGTTTCGGGTTATCGTTTTCGGCTAAACGGGTTCGGTTATAGAATAAAGATAACTTATCCGGTTCAATTTTCAGTTGAATGTTTACAGAATAATATTAACTTACGAGTAGTAGGTTTTTTAGCTCAGCTCGGAAAAATTATACTAGGCTCAAGCTCGAATAACTTTTCAATGTAGGGTTCGAGCTCAAATTTTTTCTGATTTTCCAAAGCTCGAGCTCGATTTTCGTTTATGGGCTCGTACTCACAATAGATTGGCTCGAGATTTATAATTTTTATATTTTATATGTTGAACGAGCCCAGTCGAGCATTAATTTTAAGAAGTTAGACTCGTTAAGTTAATCGAGTTATATTTTGTGTTAGACATCGAACTCAAGCTCGATCATTAACCTAACAAACATGTCTAACCTAACAAGTAGAAATAAAAAATTTAGGTAAAAAATTTAGGTATTTACCCAACGAGTTTGACTGTTTCTGTTTCCAATCGAAGCTTCTGTTTTGATTCCAACTTCAATCGTTTTGATTCCAATCCACTTATCGATAACTTCTGTTTGAAAGCTCCAATCGACGACTCCAGTCTAGTATCGACAACTTTTGTTTTGATTTCAGCTTCAATCGACAGCTTCTGTTTGACTGCACACCATTTCTTCGTTCACGATTCCAGCTTGAATCACGATTCCAGCTTGAATCACGATTCCAGCTTGAATCACGATTCACCGTTCCTTAGGTTTTATTTTTGGGCTGGAGATTTGGGGCCTTACAATACTGTTCTTGGGGGCCCATTCCTTTAAATCAGTAGAAAATCAGTATGAAATAGAAAGAATTATTTTTTCCTACCTGTTTGGACCTGGGCTGGTTGGGGGGCCAGGACCCCTACCACCCCTTGCTGAATCCGTCCCTGGGTTCGAATCCAGACGTACACAACAATTGTGGCCACTGAGTTTATTAAGGCTGATTTCTTACGGTCATAATTTGCCGGAATTAGTCTAGGCATAGCCTAAGACACCCTTCCAAAAAAAATTGAGGTTCTATACATGATTTCATCATAAATAACATAAATTGTAGTTCAATTAGTAGCCCCACCTTCAAATGGAAGATAATGGTATGTATGGAATGCTACCAATCTCAGACTGGGTTCCGGTGAGAAGTTGAAGTTAATGTGAGAAGTGGTTATCAACCGTTGGATGAGAAATGGATGCACATGCATTAGAATGCGATCTACTAGATCAATTCCCGCGCAATTCATGGGAGGGCACGAGATTAAAAGTGATCAACGGTTTAAATCTACTTCTCACTTTAACCCCAACTTCTCACACGATCCTTCACCACTAATCTCATTAGGTAACTATATATATATTTATTTTATGCCATCATGTAACTTTCGACTGTCGAAGTGAACATCAATATGACAATATTGATATTAACATCTATAAGAAATACCAAAATATTAATCATCTGAGCATAAACTAGATATAATAAAACTTTAGAATGATTATTTATTATTCGTCAAGAAGTTGTTGTTCAATCTCCAAACATCAAGATACATAACACATCAATGCAAAATTAAAGCAAAATAACCACTTGGGTTGTGGCGCCCAAGGGATCGATGTAATGTAGTGGAAATCTTATCATCCTTAGGTTCGAATCCGGACATGAAGCCAAAGCCCTTCACCTGTGATGACTCTAGTCTATTTGTGATTCTTTGGGGATTAGTTGGTGCGTGTAAACTGATGAGGGTATCTATGGGTATAAAAAGAAGATAAAAATTAAAGCCAAACGATCATACTGTGACTACCGGAACAAAATTACTTTAAATAGAAATACACTTTACAAATAGAAGGTAGAAGGATTAATTGAAACATATTATGAACATTAGGTGCATGTTTTCTAAAATTCTACAATTAATGTTGACTTCTAGCTAGGGGCTAGGGCTTTATATGTAAGTGAATGATCGTGTGAGAAGTTGACGCTATCGTGAGAATCATGAGAAATGGATCTGAACCGTTGATCATTTTTAATCAAATCCCCTCCCATGAGTTTCGCCTTAGAATGGAACTGATCCGCTGCATCTTATCTCGGTGCATCTCATCTTAATGTGCGTCTATTTCTCATACTTCTCACGTCAACCTCAACTTTGTCACCAAAACCCAACCTATGCATATATAATTATTCATCTAAAAGGAACTAAAACCCAACACTAGGTAAGAATAATTAACACAACAAAAGAAACAACAGCAGGTTGATGTTATAATGCATGTCATGGCAACAGCCACCATAACTCTTCATATATGAAAGTCAAAATTCAAGAAACAAACATAGACTTTGAAGAATTTCTTCATCAATATGAACAGTGTACAGATCTGCTGCTCAAAGAAAAAAAGCTCTCCACAATCTTGATGTGGTTTTTAATTTGTAGTCAATGAAAACAGAATATCAAAGACCTGGCAGAAAAAAGTACCCCTTTCTTCACATAATATCATAAATCCAACTAAAGTTTTCAAATAGAACTTACCTGAAAAACAAAATCTTGGCCAAAATTAATTATTATGGGGACCATTCTACTTAATGTGTCATGGTCCTATAATAGAATGTCCGTTTTTCATGGATTTATAGCACAGTAAACCATGAAAGGTCACGCTTTAAACTCGTCCATATTCCTATATAACCAAGTAATTAATAATGTAATTATATACATCATATTTTCAGTTGTTTTTAATTTCTTCAACCATTCCATCCTTAAATTTGCGAAAATATAACAGAACCAGTTGATCCTTCAGTTTCTGAAAAAAAAAACAAGAAAAAAACATATAGATCTTAGAGACAATTAAACAAAATAGTTAAATAAATATGGAAGATCGAAGATATGGGTGAGAGAAGAAGCTGACAGATAGATCATGAGCACACAAAGCAATCGTATAACTCAGTTGATACTATTTGCCTTTGTGTGCTCACTCTCTTCTGTCAGCCAGCTCTATCGCCACCACAAGTACCTTACGTATATATGGCATATATATATATATAACAAACCATATGAAATGAAAAAAAGTGACTGCTTTTTTAGTCAGATCTGAATCTGATGAGAACAAACCGAAAAAAAAAATGAAACCGGCCATAATAAAAATCGGTGTTTGTTCATCAAGGAAAAGAAAAAACAACCGAGAGCCGATGGAAACATGAATAAAAGAACATCTCTGATCTTTCTGATCTCAGGCATGCAGCTTACAGAGAGACAAGAAGTGTCGTTGAAAGGATCTTAACATTAATAGCACAGTACCAGTGAGGCAGTGACCACCAGATCGATTTTAGAGCTAGAGCTGTGCTTTTTGAGAGAGAGGGTGAGGGTGTTAGTTAGGGTTTGGGAAGGAATGGATGAGACTTTATATTATAATTAATGGCTTTAGGTTTATTTTCGATTTTCTTTTTGGCGATTTCTCGGTTTAATAAATAAATTAACCTAGTTACCTTTTACAACTTTAGCAAATTATGGGAACCAACCTTAATGAGTTAATGAAGATACGGGTTTCAATTTTGTACCAAGACAAATTAACCAATTTTGTACCAACATAATCAATTTAATTGGTTGGTAGTACCGTACCAAACTACCAACTATTTAAATTTGGTTGGTACATGATATTAGAAGCCGTGTACCATGGTAATACTGTACCGTACCGATTTATTTATTTATTAAAGTGTAATTATAATACAAGTTTTAAATTTGAATTTTCTTGTTTTAATTTTTGCAAAAACTATAATATAGACACATATATACAATTTGATTGAATTTGTCGCCTAACCCTAACAACCGTAGTAATTCGTCAACACCTCTATGATCCATCGACGCTTCTCAATGGTATTTCGTAGTAGACTTTAGTGAATGCTTGTATTATATGAAGATTATTTTGAATGATTGTATTGATAAGAGAAGTGATACAACACATATCAACATGTAATGTGAACGTTCGAGGATAGTTTTAGTATATATCTAGACATAGTTGGTAAATATGTGTTGGAGGATTTGTGTATCGTGGAAGAAATTAGAAAGATGTGATTGTAAGAACTAGGATATAACCAGAGATCGCGTATAGCTCACTTTCCGTAAGAGATATTTCGACCCTATTCTGCCCGGGTATCACGAAATTCTCTCGAGGATAATCTCTGATTTTCAGTGTATCGATTAAGGCAGAAATCGATCCATATAAATACACTCTAGAAAACGTAACCTACACTATATTGTATCAGGAAATAATATCTCATTTAATGAAATTGATTGTGGACTTAATGACGGGGGTTACAAATGAGAAAAGCTTCCCTGACGCCGGCGCTACTTTCCGCGCCAGATAAGTAGCGCCGAAATGAGCGCCAAACATAAAGCAGACCACGGCGCCAGTTTTGGCGCTAGACAACTGGCGCCGATATGCGCGCCATGCACAAATCTGTGCACAATCCAGAGCCTGGCGCCATTTCTCATTTCCCAATCCCACTTTGTAACGTGCCATTCTCAACCGTCCAACAATCCCGGGTTCTAGTTAGCTTACACGAGTGTGCACTCCACACCTCCTAACTCATGTTATAGCTTAGCTAACAACCCCATTATTACCTTTGTGAATCCAATTACACAAAATGACCGATGATTTCACTAAAATCACCAACATTCCTCCCCCATTTTAGTGCAATCCTTGATTCACAATTAAAATTACAATACATGTAAACAAACTCATGCATAAATGAAAATATCTAAAAGATTGAATTTCCATTTTAGTACATTACACATTTCAAATACTCGAGAATCCGGGTGTCCTAAGGATTGAACCCGTCAACCCATTTGAGTACCAGAAAATAACATACACATGAATTTAAAAATATCTAAAGCATAAACTTGACACTATACAGGCCATGTGTCCTTATCCGTTCGTGAGTGCATCAAAGCCAAGGCCAAGCTTCTTGAAGCGGCCACACTTCCCACTCATATAGGTAGTTCTTTTCCTCATGCACCTGCACATGCATTTTTACAAAAGAACAATTACCTCCTTCACTTGCAGTACCGAGCACACACCTTGGGATGACCGTCTTGTGCTCCAATCTCTTAGAGTTTACAAGTTTACACACCTTATGCTCCATTCCGGGTATAACAAAACCTTCCGGTTGTTTCATGTAAACTTCCTCCTCCAAGTCACCATTCAAGAATGCCGCTTTGACATCCATTTGGTGAATCACCAAATTGTGAATAGCGGCTAAGGCTATCAACAATCTAATCGTGGAGATTCTTGCAACCGGGGCATAAGTATCAAAATAATCGATGCCTTCCCGTTGCCTAAAGCCTTGGATCACTAATCGAGCTTTGAACTTGTCGATTAACCCATCCGCTTTCATCTTCCTTTTGAAGATCCACTTGCAACCCAAAGGTTTGCAACCCGGTGGCAAGTCCGATAATACCCAAGTATTATTCCCCATGATGGAGTCCATTTCATCATGTATTGCTTCTTTCCAGAAAGCAATATCTTGAGACTTCATAGCCTCATCAAATGATTTTGGATCCTCCTCAACACTATAACAGTAAAGGAATTGGGATCCAATCTCATCTCTTGATCCCTCTACCAAGTACACTTGGAAATCGGGACCAAAGGATTTTTCAATCCTTCCTCTTTTGCTCCTTCGAAGCACCGGAGATTCGGTTGGAACAATTGTTTGTTCTTCAACCTCACAAGTTTCACTAGTACTTGGAACTATGTCCTTTGGCCTCGGCATTGAAGAGAATCTAGTCTAATCAAATATCACATCTCTCGATTCTATAACGGTGTGAATCGCTATAGAATCATTAGGTTCAATAACATAGAACCTATATGCTTTGGAATGCTCGACATATCCAACAAAGATGCAGTCAATGCCTTTCTCACCCAAAGTCTTCCTTTTGGGTTCGGGTAGTCGAACAACCGCTCGACATCCCCAAACTCGAATATAACTCAAGTTCGGCCTTTTCTTGAACCAAAGTTCATATGGGGTAATCTTGTTCCTTTTATTGGGAACTCGATTCAGCAAATAACAAGCCGTTAACATGGCTTCACCCCAAAATCCATCACTCAAACCCGAGTAGGATAACATAGAGTTCACCATTTCTTTGAGAACTCTATTTTTCCGTTCCGCCACACCATTTTGTTGTGGTGTATAAGGCGCCGTAGTTTCATGAATGATTCCTACGGATTGGAAAAACATGGGGTCGAAATACTCCCCACCACGATCGGTGCGTAAACACTTAATTAAGCCATTCATTTGCAATTCAACCTCCGTTTTAAAAACTTTAAATTTAACCAATGCTTCATCTTTTGAATGTAATAAATAAACATAGCAAAAACGTGAAGCGTCGTCAATAAAAGTGACAACATACTTTTTATTAACAAAAGACGGAGTTGAATGCAAATCACAAAGATCACTATGAATTAAATCAAGCACCGACGAGTCCCTTTTCACGTTAGGAAAAGGTTGTCTAGTGATCTTTGTTAACATGCAAGTTTTACACTTATCAGTCTTAATATCAAACGCCGGAATAAGACCGTCTTTTGACATTTCAACCATACGTTTAAAATTAACGTGACCAAGTCTAGCATGCCATAAATTAGAATCAACACAAACGCTATTTGCAATAAAAACAGAATTTGAAACAACATTCATTTTATTCAAATTCAACATAAACATATTATTAAGCAAATAACCAAATCCTACAAAAGAGCCACCCTTTGACAAGATGAACTTGTCCGACTCATAAACTTGCCTATACCCTAACTTATTCAAAATACTACCGGAAACCAAATTCTTTCGAATTCGCGGTACAAACAAAACATTAAGAAGTTTAACTACTTTGCCAGAACTAAATTCTAGCCTAACTAAGCCTCTTCCAAGAATGGGAGCCATCGACTCGTTCCCCATGCGAAGCATTGATCCGTCTTCAACCGGTTCCAAAGAAGTGAACCAACGGCGATCTTTGCACACATGACTTGTAGCACCCGAGTCGATCCACCAAGCAACATCATCATCCTGCACATAAAATGATTCGGAAATTAGTGGTACATAATTCAAATTTGAATTAAAACCAAAGTCAAGAAACTGACCTTGCCGTGGGTTTTGATCCTTGGATCCTTGCCCACTTCCACTCGTGCTTGCTCCACCCTTATTCTTGACAACCCGACAATCCCGCTTGAGATGGCCGGTCATCCCACAGGTCCAACAGGTTAAAGTAACATTTTTATTGGGCCCTTTCTTAGCATCATTGAACTTCTGTTTTCCTTTGAACTTGTTAGTCTTTCCCTCTTCCACCATGTTCACCGAAGGTGCAGAAACCTCCTTTACTTTAGGTTTCTCAGCCTCTTGCGCCCGAAGAGATTCCTCTATGCGCAAGCGACTACCGAGTTGGACAAGAGACAACTCTTCCTTCTTGTGTTTCAACATGTGTTTAAAGTCTTTCCAAGAGGGAGGCAATTTATCAATTATGCTCGATACGGAGATGGATTCGTCCATCTTCATATTGTGTTGAGCATATTGGCCTAGAATGCGAAGGAGCTCATTGTATTGCTCCATCACCGGCCTTGAGTCCACCATTTTGTAATTGTTAAAATTACTAACGAGGAACTTCTTACTAGAAGCATCCTCGGCCATGTATTTGGACTCGAGAGAGTCCCATAGCTCTTTGGAGGATTCCACATTTTGATAGATATCGAAGAGGGAGTCACACATACCGTTCAAGATGTGGCCATGGCAGATGTAGTCGTCATTCTCCCACTTGTCGCGACGCCGGGTAACCTCCAGCGTCTCGTTTTCCATTATCTCCGGTATCGGGGTGCTTAGCACATACACCACCTTCAACGTCGTCAACAAGAAGTGCATCTTCTTCTGCCATCTACGGAAATCCACGCCTTCAAACTTCTCAAGTTTTGTGAACTTGGAAGTCATGTCTCTCACAGTTTGATCACCCGCCATATCTCTTCACGAAGGAAATATCTCTTACGATTGTTGGGGGATTTGTGTATCGTGGAAGAGATTAGAAAGATGTGATTGTAAGAACTAGGATATAACCAGAGATCGCGTAGAGCTCGCTTTCCGTAAGAGATATTTCGACCCTATTCTGCCCGGGTATCACGAAATTCTCTCGAGGATAATCTCTGATTTTCAGTGTATCGATTAAGGCAGAAATCGATCCATATAAATACACTCTAGAAAACGTAACCTACACTATATTGTATCAGGAAATAATATCTCATTTAATGAAATTGATTCTGGACTTAATGACGGGAGTTACAAATGAGAAAAGCTTCCCTGACGCCGGCGCTACTTTCCGCGCCAGATAAGTAGCGCCGAAATGAGCGCCAAACATAAAGCAGACCACGGCGCCAGTTTTGGCGCTAGACAACTGGCGCCGATATGCGCGCCATGCACAAATCCGTGCACAATCCAGAGCCTGGCGCCAGTACTGACGCCATTTCTCATTTCCCAATCCCACTTTGTAACGTGCCATTCTCAACCGTCCAACAATCCCGGGTTCTAGTTAGCTTACACGAGTGTGCACTCCACACCTCCTAACTCATGTTATAGCTTAGCTAACAACCCCATTATTATTACCTTTGTGAATCCAATTATACAAAATGACCGATGATTTCCCTAAAATCACCAACAATATGTCAATTTTAAAAAAATCTAACTTCAATATTTGCAATGTACGTTGGTACAATACCGTACCAACATGTACCAACCGAAAAAAGTTGATACCAAGTATAGTTGGTTGGTACATGGTATAAAATTTTATGTACCAATTATAATTGGTTGATAGATGGTACATGGGAAAAAACATGAAACCTTACCATGTTCACCTAACATAATGTAACAGTCAATTGGGTCATGTTTCTCAATGTTTTTTTAATCATAAGGTTTTTTTTACTTACTAAAAAAACCTCCCTTTGATAAAACCATCTTTTTGAAGAAAAAAAATGCTTCACGTAATGTTTTAATAAGCTCAATTGGATTTATTTTTTTTAACTATGCCACTTATAAATGACCAAAAACCTTGAGCCTTTTAAATCATTTTATATTATCATGTAACTTATTAGGTACATTTTACAAAATACGACTAATTCATTAACTAACAGTTAGGGGTTGTTCGTTTGTGGCTTAATAGGTTGTATAGGGAGTATAGCTTATTCGGTAAGCCATATCTAGTTGTTCGGTTATGGCTTAATTGGACAACCTACAACTTATTAGCTCAACCAAGTAAAGGCACTTGTCTAGCTTCAGCCCTGATTTTCCCTTCTCAATAAAACCCTTCAGCCTTCCTCAACAAAAGAAAGCCTCACCTCCATCGACTCTTCCCTTCCAAACATCAAATCTTCAACTACAGCCATCTGCATTCTTCCTTCTTCCTTCTCGGTCACGTTCCAACCACCTTGAGCAATATGTTCTTACCGGAATTCTAGGTCACGTTCCAGCCACCGGCGTTCTAGCGCCTCCTTCTTCCTTCTGGCATTCTCGTTCCCGTGAGAGAATAACAACACCAGGTAGGTGTGAGCAATTGCTTCAAAATTTCCAGGTGTGTTATCAGGGAAGATGGACTCTACCCAAATCGAAGAGATGAGGAGAGATATTTGGTGACTACTGATTTTTACCCAACTTTTTCTTTCAAGTGCAAAGTAAAACTATACATTTAAAATCATCTTTTCTTTTAATTTACTTTGGTTTTCTCTAGGAATCTGTTAATAACTTGAATTTCTAATGATAATTATGGCTGTGAATTGACTTGATCTGGAGGAGCAATTGACAGTTATGAATCACATATGATTAACAGTTGTGAATCATTAATGATCCACGACTTGCCACCTCGCGCCACGCCTCGCGCCACATCTTGCGCGAATTTTCGATTTGTTCCGATTTTTTAGCAGTTGTTGAACACATGTGATCAGAAGCATGGGAGTGCTCCTCACGTTCTCTTAAATTGATGCGCTCCTCGTTTGAACCCGCATCTCTATATATATATATAACCTTGGATTCTCTGAAATGTTACAATTTGCAAGAAAGAATACATTGTTTTTCTTTATTAGTAAGGGCAAACATAGTAGGGTTCAAAGCCATCTCAATCGGTTCAACAATGTTTGGTTCCAACTATCAAACTTCATGGTCAATTGTGAGAAGTGGTGGAATGAATGCAATGTGGAGGGCTGGCCAACTTCTAAAATCACAAAGAAATGGAGATTATTGAAAGAAAAAAAAATCACAAAATGGATCATAGAGGAGTATATATAGGGAAACATAAACAAAGATGAACTATTTAGAACCCAAATTCAAGTGTTCAAGAACATGGAGGTGTAATAAGTTTCAACTCCTAGATAAAATAAGGCAAGATCTTGGCATTGTAATAGATAAGTGGAGTCACTACAAAACAAATGACTTTTACCCACAAAATTCACGTACGGAAATTTCCGTCGGTGATTACATAAAATATCAATGGTTCGGTAGAATCCGATGTTTTTCGAGAAAATACATGGGTAATCTGTCACTAATTTGCATTACCCACCAAAAATTTACCCACAAACTTTTATGATGATTTTGTGACGAATTAACCTTTAGGGGCAGATTTCCCACGAAAAAAATTCATAGATAAAAGTCTTTCGTTTAATAATGATTCAAGGTAAGCAGGCAATCAAAACAAATTAAATGGTGGCTTTATATGCTCTAGGGCAAGGTGATAAATTAAAGGAAACATAAGAACTACAAATACTTCCATCAACTACACATAATTTTGATGATAGACTACACATAATTTTGATGGTAGACTTCCATCAAAAGAAACTTCCATAATTTCGATGGTAGACTTCAAAAGAAACAGTTGTTGCGCCGTTTGTGAAGACCAGAAATAAGGGAGGAGCTAGCTATACTACATCAAATTTTGTCATTACCATTTATACACATGTAATTCACCCACACTTTCAAATAGGGGTGCTCACGGGTTGGGTTGATCGGGTTGAACGCATTTCGACACATCAACCCAATGTTGGCGGTTTGAAAAAATTTCAACCCAACCCAACCCATTCGGGTTAATCGGGTTGGTCGGATTGTGTCTAAACAAGGTAAAATCAAAACTATAAACATAAAAACAAATGAAACATGTCTTTAAAATACAACCGATAATTCAAACAATAATTAGATACTATATATAAAAATGTCTAAACCAAATATGATCAAATAGTTTGACGTCTCCAATTTGCATATTTCTTAAATCTTAAACATATCGCCATCAACCGTTTTTCTCAATTCGCATATATATATATATATATATATATATATATATATATATATATATATATATATATATATATATATATATATATATATATATATATATAGGTGAGGTATCCGTTGCAAACCAGTCAGTTTGTGCAAACCCCGTGCAAACCAATCTACCAGTCACGTAACTTTTTTTATGTGTGTGTGTGTGTGTGAGTGTGAGTGTGTGTGAAGGAGTTATATAGAGATGGATAAGAGATTGAATATATATATATATATATATATATATATATATATATATATATATGTCGGGTTCATCAGGTTGGGTTGGGTTGGGTTCAAATTTTCGTAACCCGATATCAACCCAATACATTCGGTTTGAAGATTTTACAAGTCGATTGGACATCGGGTTGCTTCGGGTTGGGTTATTTCACGTCGGGTTGGGTTGGGTTGATCGGTTTGGTCGGGTTTTTGAGCACCCCTACTTTCAAAAGTGGTCCTCACTACAACATTTATTAATTGTGTTATAAATCATTACATACATTCTAATTATTTTTAGTTAATAAATACATGATATATAAAATTCTTTATTTTATTAAGTATAATTGTAATTTTAGATAATTATAAAATTCAATGTTTAAATTAATCTAACTATATTTTATTTAAAAAATAACATATACATACATAGAAATATAGAATGTTTTTTAAACAAGAATAATTAATTTACTTAAAAATAAATTAACATTATTAGTTCATAAAATAGGTTATTTTTATATAAAAATTTAGTTTATTCAAATAATTAAGAAAATAAATTAAAAAGGTGGATGGTTGTATGGCTTGCAAAGCCAATTGCAAATATTGCAATTGGAATCAAATCCTAGGTCGCCTTTCAAATCCTAATTACAATTGGTTTTGAAAGTGACTTTGAAAGCCGTTTGCGGATGATCTAAACCCATACCCCTAAAATTCTCTTAATTGAAAACATAAAACTTCAAACAAACCATCAAAATTGCTTCTCTTTCAAGGACACCCCTCTTAATCTCTTTTCTTTATAAATGCCCCTTCAAAGCCATGAGTCTTCTTTTAATCCACAACTAATAACTTAATCCATATTTGGTCCAACATCTTCATATTTCTTGATTTGATTCACCTACACAATTTATCTTCATCCATGCCCTCGATCCAAAGCATAATATATGTAAAAATCTAACAAAAGCCATAAAAATACCCAAATAATATCTTCAACGATGATTATATGAAAATTAACTAATAATCAAATATAACTACGTACAAATGACTAAACATGATGCAAAAAAGCAACTGTAAACTAAAATAATGCAAACATAAAATGCACTTAACAATATACCCATGCTGCTTTAACTGAGACTCAAAAATCGATTCCATTTCCAGGGATTGAAAAAGCATGCATATTCATCGGTACGTGACTCAAACTTCATAGATGTCTTAATCAAAGCCCATACACCTTTTTGGACAACATATATCTGGAATATGCTTCTAGTGTTTAGTATTACAGGTCTATGTTTCGATATTAAACAAGTGTATATATATGTACATGTAGAGGATATATATATATATATATATATATATATATATATATGTATATGTGTGTGTGTGTGTGTAGAGGAAGGATCATGCGAGAAGTTAAACATTATGCGAGAAGGCAAGAAGTGTGATATCATATATGATTACATGACACGTGGGTGTGTTTAATCATTCATGATTAAACGTCTATGTATTGCCAATGTAACATGTGTTTAATCATATATGATTAAGCTTGTGTATCATATATGATATCACACTTCTTGACTTCTCGCATAAGGTTTAGCTTCTCGTTTGAACTTGTCCCTATGTGTGTATATATACATAGAGTCAGGTTCAGGAGAAAACCTTAAAAACTGAAAATCGAGGAACATCGTGGTAGCCCTTTATCTGGACAGTATGCATTTGTGCATACAAGTAATTTGTAACATGCACACGTGTATATGCACATAATGCACACATACATAAAACAAAAAAAAACACCTTAACGCACCAGTGCATACCGTCCAACTAAAGTGCTACCAGGGTGTTCCTCAATTTTTTTTTTTAGGTTTTCCCTTGAACCTCCCACTATATACATTTACACACACAGATATATATTAGGTGATCCATGTTGTGTGTATGTGTGTATTAGTTTATATAACTCCAGGCCCTAAAAAGGAATAATGAAGGTTAGAAAGAGAAGAGAGTTCAACCCCTGTCTGATGATAATCTCGGAGGGAAAGCCACTAATTTCTTCATCACAAATCTCCCGGAGGACATCAACGAAGCTGGAGTTTGAAAAGATTTACGTAAAGTGGGTCACTTAGTGGATGTTTTTCATTCCAAAAAAGAGGAATGCATCATGCAGGAGGTTTGGGTTTGCAAGGTTCATGGGAGTATCGGACGTGGTTGCTTTAAAGAGAAGTCTTAATGATGTTTGGTGGGGTTCGTGGAGATTAAAAGCCAACGTCTCTAAATACAACAGGAAGAAGGACATAGGAGGCACCAACAAGGAGACCAGGAATCAATCTCTTCTCCGGGAAAGCAAATCAATGGCTCCGGATCGGGTACGTGCGAGGAAGGTTGACGGGATTAGGGCTTTCGCAGATGTAGTAACTGGTAACTCACAGGGCTTCTTAATCCAGTCGAATACGTTTTTGCGTGGTAAAGAGGAGACGCTCAACAACAACAGGGTTCCTTTTGTCATGACCTCATCCCCCTTGTTGCTTGAAAGCTTGGGTGCATCACTGGTGGGGAAGCTAGCTCATACGAAACGTTTAAAAATATGTTTTTTTCTTGGAAGCGGAAGGTTTGTCGGGCATTAATCAGGCATACGTAGGAGGATTGTCATTCCAACTTGAGTTTGAAGATGAAGAGAAAGCTCTGGTATTCAAGTTGAATGGCCAACCGTCTTGGAAGTACTGGTTCAAGAGTTTGTCAGTATGGTTCTGTGCAAAACAGTACAGAACCCGCAATATCAGGAATTCTAGCATCTGGACAAATCCGTCCAATGATGACTAGATCTTCAAACAAGGATCAAGCTTCCACTTCTAACTCTAATCCTAGTGAACTTGATGTTTTGTTTGAACACTTTTATGATGACTATTTTAACACTAATATATCCTCTTCATCTGTAAACGACAGGATTGAAGTTGAAACACCACCAGTACAAACTACTATGTCAGGCCCTTCACCGGTACTGACTACACCGAATACTGGTACAACTACTCCTGTAACTTCTCCAAGGAACACAACAACGAAATCTCCACAAGCAAGATCACATGCATCTACAAGTGGTGCCTCTTCATCTGGAACAACTTCAATTTTCAGTGATCAGGGTAACAACACCATTCCTGAAAGATCAACCGAATCAGTTCCCGAGACTATACCGATTGTCAATCCTGACAAGCAACCCGTCTCACATCCGGAACCGACGCTGACGATTGAGTTGAACTTTGATAAGGATCCCTCACTTGTAGACTCCAATGAAGGTGTTGTATCTCTCCATCCACACTCTACTAAGTGGACACGCAGTCACCCAATTGATCAGGTGATTGGTGATGTATCTGAACCAGTAAAGACAAGATCCGCTTCCGCAACCGCAAATGAAGTTTTATACGCACTCTTCTTAAGCCAGGTTGAACCCTCAACAATTCAACAAGCTTTAGAAGATCCTGATTGGTTGATTGCGATGCAAGAAGAACTGAATCAGTTCGAAGCTCTGAAAGTGTGGAGACTAGTTCCACGACCCAAAGGTAAGACAGTTATCGGTACCAAGTGGGTCCTAAAGAACAAGAAAGATGAAGACGGACTAATTGTGAGAAACAAGGCTCGTTTGGTAGCAAAAAGGTATAGGCAACAGGAAGGGATAGATTATGACAAGACGTATGCGCCGGTTGCTCGTCTTGAGGCAATTCGGATGTTTCTTGTGTATGCCGCTTTTAAGAACTTCACCGTCTATCAAATGGACGTGAAGACCGCTTTCTTGAACGGTGTCCTTAAGGAAGAAGTATATGTGTCTCAACCAGAAGGCTTTGTGGACAAAAACCATCCAGATCATGTCTACATTCTTGACAAAGCCCTCTACGGTCTCAAGCAAGCCCCTCGTGCCTGGTATGAAATGTTATCTACCTCTCTACTAAACGCTGGCTTTGTGAAAGGTAAAATCGACACAACTTGTTTACTTTACGCAAAGGAGGTGATATTCTTTTAGTTCAGATTTACGTTGATGATATTATTTTTGGTTCGACTAACCCTGGACTTTGTACTTGGTTTTCGGGCATTATGATGACTCAATTCCAAATGAGTATGATGGGAGAGATTAATTTCTTTCTCAGATTACAAGTTAAACAATTTTCAACTGGTATCTTTATCAACCAGTCGAAGTATGTGTTTGACATCTTGAAGAAATTCAAGATGGAAAACTGTACGTCGATCGGTACGCCTATGGCTTCTGTATCTAAGTTAGGTCCAGATCCAGACGGTATTGATGTTGATGTCAAACTTTATAGAGGAATGATCGGGTCTCTAATGTACCTAACCGCTAGTCGTCCAGATATAATGTTTTCAACTTGTCTTTGTGCTAAATTTCAAGCCAATCCTAAAATGTCACACCTCGGAGCCGTCAAAAGAATCTTTCGGTACTTGAAAGGCACTCCGTACCTTGGACTGTGGTATCCCAAGGGAACCGGCTTCGAACTCTCTACATATTCAGATGCTGATCATGGAGGAAGCATGTTGGACAGAAAGAGTACTTCTGGGCATGTTCAGTTTTTGGGTGACAAGCTTGTGAGTTGGTCATCAAAGAAACAAAATTGTGTTTCAACTTCAACCGCGGAAGCAGAATACGTTGTCGCGGCGAGTTGTTGTTCACAAGTTCTCTGGATGAAGGCCCAACTCATGGACTATGGGTATAAATACGAGAAGATCCCCATTTACTGCGATAGTAAGAGTGTTATCGCTATATCTGCTAATCCTGTCCAGCATACCAAAACCAAACACATCGACATCAGGTATCATTTCATAAAAGATCATGTTGAGAAAGGAACTGTTGAATTATATTTTGTTACAACTGAGTATCAGCTTGCCGATCTTTTTACTAAAGCCTTGGATGAAAAACGTTTCAATTTTCCCGTATCCAAGCTCGACATGCTTAATATGAAAGTTTAAATCTCATATATTAAATATATAATAGATAGAAATGTTTGTATCTTAATCTAGACTTTGCTTCTAGATTAATACACTAAAATTTTCATCATATTCTATTTTTAATATATGTTAATTAAATTGTCATATTCTCATTGTATCATAAGTATTTTTTCAATTCGTTCTTCTCTTCTCATTTCTTAATTGTCTTATCTTTGATCTGTTATGATATATGTATCTGCACGAAAGGTATGTTCTTGATTTCAGGGGGAGTTATAGAACTGATCATATGCACAAATCTATGGGGAGTGTGCATACCTAGCATGTATGTGTTGATTCGTTGTGTTTATCTGTTTCCGAGGAGTGAAGGTAAGTATTCTAATTTGTCTTTAAACACTAACTCTTAAATGATGAAAACAATTTTAAAAAATCTTTGCATCATTTAAGGGGGAGTGAAAACTGTGTTTAAAAATCTTGAGTGCTGAATCAATTGGAAGTTGGACATCTTCCAATGTGATCAATTTTAATCTGAAATTTGTCCAAGTTACATTAATATCGCAACATTCCATTGCGATTTCACAATGAACAGTGAGATATCGCAGCCTTCTATTGCGATATCTCAATGTACTCAAGAGGTTCCCATATCGCAACTGTGCACTGCGATATGGAAGTGTGAACAGTACGATATCGCACCCTTCGTTTGCGATATCCCATTGAAACCAAGTGGTTTCCATATCGCAACTGTGCATTGCGATATGGTCGTGTGAACAGTAACGTGTCGCAACCTTCTGTTGTGATACGCTTAAAAGTCATATCGCAACTAGTTCCTTGCGACATGATGACACATGGCAGGTCAAACCTTGGACCAATCATGTTGTGCCACGTGTCACCGATTTCAAAATCGTATAAAAGGGTTTTTTTTACTTTTCTGCGATATCTCAACATTTAAACCCTCTCCAAAACCCTATCTCCCCTGCTACTGCGACTTCGATCTTCGACCACTTTTCGTGATTTCTATTCCGAGCATTTGTTTCAGATCATCATCGTGGTATGTATTGCTGAATCTTACTCGATTTCAACCGTTCAATCGCATGCTACAGTTATTTCTAGGGTTTTAGGTTCGACATTTTTCTTTATCTGCTTAAATCGATACTTCTGTGTGTTCACGTTGTTAGAAATCGATTAGGGTTCTCTCACGTAGGTTTTGCGAGCCTAGTGGTATAATTTTTAACTTGATTTGTGCGAAAAATTAGAAATCTGGGTTGAACACTTAGGGTTTTAGTTCAGTGTTCATCGACATCGCAACCAACTGTCATTCATACATTCATCCATGTCGCAATGCTCGAAATCATCGATATCGCAACTGCGAGTTGCGACAAGGACTACATCGCAACCTTGAGTTGCGACAACCCCATGTCACTACTTCACACTGCGATATCGCATTAGTCTGCGATATCGCATTAGTCTGCGATATGTCTTTTATGTTGATTGTGATATGCCCAGGACTTAGAAATTTTTTGGAAAATTTTTCAAAGAAATTTCAACTTTGGCACTATTCTAATCTGTTAAGTGGTTCAGATGGCTGATCATGATGGCAATGCTTCGGATGACAACACCATGATCCGTTCGCATCGTTCATCACACCCGTCCGTGAATGCTCATGACATAGACGAAGAAATCTTTCCAAGGGAGAATTTTCTGAGATTCCGTGACAATAACCATCATCTAGACCTTGCGGTACCCTTTGATCATCAGATTGTTATAGAGATTATCTGCAGTCATCCTCTACGTACTGCGCTCACACGAGTTGAGTTAGTACCGGCCATCTACCTCCAACAATTTTGGAGAATACTTCAGTTCCATCCCATAGATCAACGACCACATTGTTCAGCCAAAGTTGACCACTTTGATGTTACATTCACCCTACGAGGAATCCGACGTGCGCTTGACCTTCCTTATTCCGAAAACTTTGAGGATCTGGTCCCTGAAGAACAATTATTTGCCGATATCCGAAGTCTTGGATATCAACATCCAGACAATCATGTTCTGACCGATTCTTCACAGTTTAGACGAAACTACCTCCCAAGAGTTTACTATTCTATATGTTCTATCTTCAATCGGTGTATGACCTCGAAACACACAGGCGTCGATAAGACGAATTTACCCACCCTACGGATGTTCCATGCGTTTACCTTCAACCGAAACATCGACTATCTAGAACGAAATCATTGAGCTAGTCGCATAACAGGCCAAACCAAGAAAGAGACGTAACTTTGTGCCTTTTCAGAGGTTCTTTCAGATATTAATTCATCAAGCTATGGTCGACAACAATCAAATACCTCAACGTGCTGATCATCCACGAGGCCCGAGCCAATATATGCACTATTTACGGATGCCGGCACATATTGACTTTGCTCACACCGCGGTTCTTCGAGAAGACCTACTTGCTTATGCTGACCGACAGTCCGGGGTAGTTATTAGATATAGGTTAGATAATGCATTGCTGGTCCAGCCAGAACCGGAGGGACCTCCCCACAATGCAAACCCATTAGGTGGTGAGGGTCAACATGTCGAGGGGGTTCAGGAACATGGGGGTGTTTCTGAACGACGAGAGGTGAGGAGAAGGAAAAGAAAGAGAGTCGGGAGAAGATTACGGACTGTAGGTCATGCATCCTCTTCCAGACCAGTTCAACCACCACCCCGACGACCTTCAGTGAATATTTTTGATGATGATATCTCATGGGATGAAGCTTATGCCGCTGCATCATCTTCTGATGATGATGCAGTTAATCAAGATGATGAGATTGAACCTCCAATTCCGTTTGATGATGATGATGACTCCAACCATGATCCTGACGCCGATCTTATTCCAAGACACATGGGTCGGAAACCAAGACGTGTTGTTAGCTCCGATGCTGTTTCAAGAGATCGTTTGTGGTGTTTCCGGAATAATCTCTTCAAGATCGATTCCGGTGTTGAAAGCGGGTGGAGGAAGTTGGAAATTTGCGGGCGCAAAACCTTGTAGTATCAAGCCTTCACGAGAAAATGGATGAATAGGACCTTGTTGAAATTGTTGGAAACCAACGTTCGGGGCAAATTGCGGAATATAAGGACTTTGTTGAAATTGTTGGAAACCAACGTTCGGGGTTTCTTACGGTGAATCCGACCTCGTCGATCGGTTACGACGGGGTGTGGGTGGGGTGTTTGAATTCATGATGAGAGAATTTAGAGGATTGAGAGTGAAAAACGAATTGAGAGAATTTAGAGGATTGAGAGAATTGGTGTGAAAAATGGATGAGATTTGAGGTTGATTTATAGTGTTTAAATTGAAAAAAAAAATCCAAAATAGTCGTTGAATATGTTACCGTTGGAATTTTAAAAAAAATTGATTTTCTCTTCGGGTAGGAGCGGGGTGGGGAACCCGATCGCCGAGCCCGCACCCCCGAACCCGCTGAACCCGTCCATGGCGTACCCGAACTCGCTGAACCCGCGGGCGCCACCTGGCCTTACCCGCTGGCCTTACCCGCTGGGGTACGCAGGGCCTTAGGATTATAAAGTTTTCGGATGATCACGTTCGGAGAATTTAACATATGTAGAAAATGGTAAAACAATATCATCTAACTAAACTAGATTTACAACAAAGTGTAAACATTAACAAACTAGCGATGTTCACGATACAGTTTGGTGTATTGGTGTAGTTTAAGGATAAACCACAAATCACAGCGATTATACTATTTGATCATTTTCCTAAACTCGTAGCACAACTTTAGTATCCACGTCATGAATAAATAAAGTTAAATAAATTCAAGCAATTAACACTTGCACCATAGCCTCAACCTCAAGCCCTGGAAGAGGAGTCACTTTCCCTCAACAACTGCACCGTATAAGGTATCCTCATCCTACTGAAGATTCCATTGAATTATCCGAAATTGAATAACCCAAAACCGTTTAACCAAACCCTCGGGTTATTCTGTTTCAAAAATTTTAAGACACGTAGGTGTGCCTTGGTCATCTATATTTCCCATAGATGTAAGTGAACTAAATCACCCAAAGCATTTCCTATTGTGATCCCACACTGACAAGTAATAAGAGTAAATACACAAGATATATGAATCAAAGAAGTACACCTCTATATATGAAAGATGAACTTGCAGCTTACAACTTCACAGAAGGTTGAGAGGTTTACAAAGTGGAAGGAGGCTGCGAAGATAGAGGCGTGTGTATTTCGTGTATCTCTGACCTAAAAATACAGATAGTATACTATATATACTATTCAAAGTTTGACAACATGTCACATTAGGTCCCTCAACTATAATACTACATGGTACAAGATAATGTAACATTAACAATCTCCCCCTTTGTACCAATGTAGAGCCATAAGCTTTAGACATTCATTGGAACCACTTGTGTCTCCCGAAGCCCGAAAATCAACTCGAATCTTCTTAGTGCGTTCCGGTAGTCTACTCGATATTTGACGGCATCCATTACTTCCTTTATCAACGCCTTTTGTTTCTTTGACAGCTTCTCTTCTCCTTTAGCATCCAATCGTAATCTGCTCACTAGATGAATCTGAATCATCCTGAAAGTTCCGTCGCTGAATTTATTTGCATCAGTGACTCTCATGAATTTCTTTTCTGAGGCTGAGTCAATGAACACAACTCCAAGATCTGGTTTGCTCAGCACGGTGTAAGCTTGAACACTCTGAATATCTGCCAGATCTAGATTCGGAGGTCTGATGTTGACTCGTTCTTGACGCGCTTCCAAGGCCATTTGAAAATCCTTAAGATATGAAAACTTCAGGATGTTCTTCATGTACCTCTTCAGACTTTGATAAGCATCTGACCATTCTCCCTTCTTTTTAGGATCTTGAGACAGGATTTCATACAAGTTGCAAACGTCATTGAGCTGTAGTTTCTGAAAATCTGCCTCATTAAAGACTAGTTCTGAATCATCTGATCTCTGAACGGTAAACACTGGGTACCAAACCTTTGAAAGCTTTCGCGATTCTATCTTCAGTACTCTTCTGATCGGTTTGTCAGACTTTATTGCATTGGCGTTCAGAGATTCATATCTCATGAAATAGAGATATTCAGTTCTGTGCTTTTCTGGCCAGTCTTCAATCCCGTAGACTTTTTCCCAAGTGATTGGCTGCATGACCCTTACAAACATATTGCTTCGTAAGATTTCCTGAAAGGGAGTCATAATTCTGACTCGTAGGCCAGTCGCCACAAATCCTGGTTCATTCTGGATAATGTCTTGGAGAAGTCTGATTTCTGCTTGAAGCGTTGGATCTCTGAGATGTTCAGCAGGTTGTAGGTTGATAACGATCGGAGCTTGCGGTTGAATTACTTGAGTTTGAGCTGGAGTTTCTGAAGTATCTGCTTGTTGAATAGAAGATCCTGGAGCTTCAGTCTCTGAATCTAGAGCAGCCATCATAGTATCAGAAGAATCAAACACATTTGCAATTTCTTGTTTGATCTGCACCGTTGTTCGTTCGGGCTCTTCATCTGAATCTATGATTATAAAGTCTGTCGTCCATTCATCTTCTGTTCTATTGTCACTAGCCGAAGGCTTTTCAACCCCAGCTATGACATCAGCTAGAATATCGAGATTCTCTGAGTCAGTGGCTCCTTTACTTGTATCCTCGGACGCTTTACCGGATGTTGTCTCAGTTTCTTTCTCTACTGCAGTGCTCTCAGAAGCAGCAACTGTACTTGTTCCAACACCTGTACCTGTACCTGTACTCTCCCCCTCATGGTGATCTGGATCATCCTGATCATCATGTCTTCTTTTCTGAGCGGTTTCAGCTTGAACACCACAAGCCAGTTCGACTACTTCGACCCTTTTGACAATCGAATGAAAGCCAGCCAAAAAGGAATCTGCCATGTTGGAGATTGAGTTATTTAGCTGCTCAAATTGGGGAACAAGCAGTGGATTGGTGGTTGATGAAGCTTGAGGCGGTGGTGGAGGTGGAGGTGCGGTTTGTTGACGAAGCAAGCTAATAAGATCGACATCCTCGCCTGGTCTTGGATCGTGTTTGGCAAGAAGTCGTGCAAGCAGCTCTGACTTGAGTAGATCTTCAGGAGCAAGATTTAACGGGATCGATGTTGGATCTTGTTCAACGGGTTCTGCTCTAGTCGGTTGAGGTTCAGATGTAGATGATTCAGCCGGTCCTTTACCTTTCACCGCTCTGATTACATCATCACGTAATTTCTGAAACTCTGCTTTCATTTTATCAGTATGAGCCTGATATGTGTTGTCGATTGATCTGACGAAATGCTTTAGTAGAGTAAGTGGCACGAATCTATTCGGAGGAGGGCCAACCAAACTAAACGCTCGTTCTAGATCAGCATTTATGGGACTATCACCCAGACCACTTAGGTTACTGGTTGAAGTAGCGGTTGAAGCAACCGTACTGCCTGTGTTCAAAGCTGGCATAGTGTTAGCAATGACAGGACTTCCACCCGATCCTCGTGACGCACCAACAAAGGGTGACACTCTGGGTGTTCCGGTTGGGGCACGAAAGCTCCCAACATGGTGTTGTTCAAATAGCGGTGACCTAGGAAAAGAAGTTGTTCCAAAAGGCGCTAGACTCGATGTGCTCTGAAATGAAGTCGGTGGCCGGGGCAGGGGCCTACCTGTTTCAATACCAGCGAACACCGAATGTGTTGCCGATAGACTTTGTGCATATTCCCCTGTGCTGAATGAAACACCGACCTGTTGAGAGACCGATGAGTGGCTTGGTGGGGGTGTGCACTGCATGGTTGGGCGGACCATGGCTGTTTCAATGCTCAACGGCGACGAACGCACGTTGGCAGAAGATGTGGTTGCCCGGCTTGGATCGGTTTGGGAAGAGTCGGTAGTTATAACTTTTTCCGACTCTTTCACAATTTCGCTCATTTCTTTTCTCCCTCTTACCTCACTACTAAACACGTTTTCTTCATCTACGTCTACTTCTTCTTGTATAAGTGTATTACCAACAGCAGCAACTGTATAAGTAACCATAGGTTCTGGTTGACTAGATGAACCTGCACCAGGTGTTTCAACGCGAGGCCTTTTTCTTGTTTGCCTTGGTAACAAGTTTGCTTCTTGATCTGAGTCATATTCATAATCACCAAAAGCAACAAGAGGACTGAATGGTTCTGTTCTTTGGCTTGAAGAAGATGTTGCTTGACCGCCAGAGCGTGAAGATGTAGCACAACCAGTACTTCGAGTCCTACCCCCCACTCTCTTTCTTGTTGTTCTTCTCACCACTCGTTGTTCAGGAACCTCTTGTTCCTGAAACCCCTCGACAATAGGACCCTCACCACCTACTGGGTTTGCATCTTGGGCAGGTCCAGCCGGATTTGGCTGGTCCATTAATGCGTTTTGCTCCCTATACTGAATCACTACCCAACTATCCTGGTCGGCATAATTTAGTACCTCTGGTCGAATAACGGCGGTATGCACGAATGGTTCATGTGCTGGCGGTACAAGGCGGTGCATCCAGCTTGCTGGTCCTCGCTCAGCTTCCTCTCTTCTTGGGATTTCCAGTCGGTCTTGCATAGCCTGATGAATCAGGATTTGGAAGAACCGTTGAAATGGCACAAAGTTGCGTCTCATTTTGGGTTTGAGCTGATCTGCAACAATTTCCACCATTTCATTCCAGATAAGGACAGCATAGTCTATATTGCGGTTGAAGGCGAATGCATGAAACATCTTTAGGATCGCTAGATTCGTCTTATCTAGGCCAGTATGCTTAGATGTCATGCAGCGATTGAGGATTGAGCATAGGGTGTACCACACCGGCGGTAGATGTTGTCTTCTGAATTGTGATGAACCGGTGAGTACGGGTACTCTTGGATCTTGATATCCAAGGCTGCGGATATCAGTGAATAATTCTTCAGAAACAGCTGGATCTTCGAAGTTGTCGCGTCTTGGAAGTTCGAGAGCACGACGTAAGCCTTGTAGTGTGATCCTTACTTCGAAATGGTCTATATTAGCATTGAATCGCTGTGGTCGAGCCGTAGGATTGAATCGGAGTGTGTGCCAAAATTGTTGTAAATAAATGGCAGGCACTCTCTCGACCCTTGTCAGTGCAGTGCGAATTGGATGACCACGGATGATCTCTAGAATTATCCGGTGAGAGAAGTTGCTTTCAAGATCCAGGTGATGATTATTTTCACGGATTGCTAGAAAGCTGGCCTTTGGCATGATTTCTTCATCCGGGTCAACGGCATTGACGGACGGATGTGAAGAGCGTTGCGAGGCAATGATGGTGTTGTCATCGGATGCATATTCAGCAGGTTGTTCAGCCATCTGTAAGGTATTTTAACATGTTAGAACAGATTTAAGCAATTCAAACAGAAAGGTATTTTTCTTGAAAAAAAAATCCCAAAAACAAAAAAAAAAATCACAAGGCCTTGAAACCTCGCAATACAAGACTGCGAGGCTCGCAGTCAATAGATATAGAAGATTGCGAGGCTCGCAAGACCTGGAAGGTTGCGAGGATCGCAGTCTTGAAGAGTATGTGTTGCGAGGGGTTTGAATGTCAGAGGATTGCGAGGTTTATGAACCTCAACAGTAAAACTCATGTGATTTTCCAGATTTTCGAAATTAGCATGTATAGATGTTAAAATTGATACTAGCATGCTCGGTTTTGGTTCGTGAGTAAACCTTAATCATCTAAAACATCTAACAAGCACCAATCGATTGAATTTTAGCATGTAACAGTGACCGACCCTAAAACCCCTTAAACCCTAGATGCAAAATCGATTAAATCAGGAGTTTTAACGGATGAAATGTAATAAGAATCGAGAATACATACCTCTTAATCGAATGTAGTCGATTACACGGAATAGAATCAACAAATAAAACACCTTTGGTCGAATCGCAATGATCAGAATGAGAGAAAAACGAGGGTTTCAAATGGAGAGGTTTTTGAAATAATGACCAAGTCAAAGTTCGCAATGTATAAACCAATTTGAAATCCGTGACACGTGTCACTTCCTGATTTTCCCAAAATTAATTAAAAAAAACGGATCGCAATACAAAATCCAAAACCTCGCAATATAAGGTTGCGAGGGGATCTTTGGATCGCAATTAACTAATGTGAGGGAATCTTTGGATCGCAATAGGAGACTGCGATGGAAAGATTCCATCGCAATGAACTATTGCGAGGAAATTGCGAGGAATTTTGACACTTTGACATTTTTTTTTTTGATCTTTTTCCAAATTTTAGCCCACTGGAAGATGTCCAACTTCCAATTGTTTATTTAAACTAGGTAATATCCAAGACTATTTTTCACTCCCCCTTAAGTGATGCATAAGGGTTTGTAAAAAATACAAGTTAGAAACACTTACCTTGTTATCTTCAAGCAGTAAGTATTTGGAAATACCTTTTACTTACTCTGTCATGTATGCACACTCCCCCTCTTTTTGTGCATACTCCAATTCCTGTACTCTCCCTGAGACTATGAACAAGTCTTTTGCACACATAGATATCATCACAATTGTATCGTTACGATAAAATAAACTTTGAAACACAACAAATACATGAAATTGAAATATCTTATGTTGATAATAGAATGTGATGAAAATATGAGTGTATCAATTTAGATAGATTTATCTAGATTGAAAGATACATATTTCCATCCATTAAATGATCAAATTAGATATTACACTTTCATGTTCAACATGCCAAGCTTGGATATTAAGAAATTAAAGCGTTTTTCATCCAAGGCTTTTGTAAACAAATCGGCAAGTTGATGCTCTGTTGGAACAAAATATAATTCAACCGTACCTTTTTCCACATAGTCTTTTATGAAGTGATACCTGACATCTATGTGTTTGGTCTTTGTGTGCTGAACCGGATTTTCTGTAATGGCAATTGCACTTTTGCTGTCACAGTTGATAGGGATCTTCTCGTATCTGAAGCCGTAGTCCTGCAGTTGAGTCCTCATCCACAGAACTTGTGAACAACAACTGGCCGCAGCAACATACTCTGCCTCCGCAGTTGATGTAGAAACACAGTTCTGTTTCCCCGATGACCAACTGACCAACTTTTCCCCTAAAAACTGAACATGACCAGAAGTGCTCTTCCGGTCTAGCAAACTACCTCCATGATCTGCATCTGAGTATGCAGTGAGCTCGAATCCTGATCCCTTTGGGTACCAAAGTCCAAGGTACGGTGTCCCTTTCAAATATCGAAAGATCCTTGTAACAGCACTTCGATGTGATTGTTTTGGTTGTGCCTGAAATCTTGCACATAAACATGTAGAGAACATTATATCTGGACGACTCGCAGTGAGGTACATTAATGAACCTATCATCCCTCGGTAGTTCTTGACATCGACATCTACACCGTTTGGATCAGGACCAACTTTTGATTGGTGAGCCATAGGTGTACCAATCGCAGTACAGTTTTCCATTTTGTATTTCTTCAAAATGTCAAACACGTATTTTGATTGGTTGATGAAGATACCTGTCGAGAACTGCTTGACTTGTAATCCGAGAAAGAAATTAATCTCTCCCATCATACTCATCTGGAATCTGGTCATCATTAAACCCGAAAACCACGTGCATAATCCAGGGTTAGTTGAACCAAAAATAATGTCATCGACGTAAATTTGTACCAAAAGAATATCACCTTCTTGTTCCAGAGTAAAGAGAGTTGTGTCAATTTTACCTTTTCGAAAGCCAGCACCAAGTAAGTAGGTAGATAGGATTTCATACCAGGCGCGAGGGGCTTGCTTCAGACCATAGAGAGCTTTGTCAAGTATGTAGACATGATCTGGATAATCTGTGTCCACAAAACCCTCTGGTTGAGAAACGTATACTTCTTCTTTCAAAACGCCGTTCAAGAATGTTGTCTTCACGTCCATTTGATAAACAGTGAAGTTTCTGTAGGCAGCGTATGAAAGAAATATCCGTATTGCTTCTAAGCGAGCAACCGGTGCGTATGTCTCATCATAGTCTATTCCCTCCTGTTGCCTGTACCCTTTCGCTACAAGGCGTGCTTTGTTCCTTATCACAATCCCTTCACTGTCTTTCTTGTTCTTCAGGATCCATTTTGTACCAATGACCGTTTTACCCTTTGGTCTAGGAACAAGTCTCCATACTTTTAGAGCTTCAAATGAGTTCAGCTCATCTTGCATGGCAATTATCCAATCTGGATCTTCTAAGGCATGTTGAACAGATGTAGGTTCAACTTGACTAAGAAAGAGCGCAAATAGGACCTCGTTTGCCGTTGCCGATCTTGTTTTGACTGGTTCGTTGACTTGACCAATAACCTGAGTAATGGGGTGACTCTGCGTCCATTTCGTTGAGTGTGGGAGAGATGCAGCACCTACATTTGGATCCACCAAGGTAGGGTCTTTATCGAAGTTCAACTGTATTGTCAAGATAGGTTCCGGTGTTTTGACAGGTTCATTGACAGATGTGTCAACAGGAACTGCCTCCGGTTCTGCTTCAGAAGATGACTCTGGTATGTTTGCAGACCCATCATCATTGACATTTGAAGTTGTACCCGACGAAGAAGCACCATGTGTGGATTCACGTTGTCGTCTACTTCTCATGATGATTTCTTGTGTAGAAACCAAATGCCTGTCACTCGAAGATGTTGTCTGAGTCGTTGCATCTGTTGAGGGTGCCGATGAAGGACCCGACAACGAAGCCTGAGCTGGTGTTGCAACCTGACTCCTGTTATTTAAAGATGACGAAGAGTTATCATTATTAAAGTAGTCATCATAAAAGTATTCAAACAATAAATCAAGATCACTGGGCTTTGAGTTAGAAGTGGAAGCTTGATTCTTGTTTGATGTCCTAGTCACTATCGGACGTATTTGTCCGGATGCTAGGATCCCTGATATTGCGGGTTCTGTACTGTTATGGACAGAAGCCATTTCTTCAGATTCGTCGAATTTGACATTGACACTTTCTTTCACATTCTTTGAAGACTTGAGATAGATCCTGTAAGCCTTTGATGTGAGCGAGTATCCGATAAAGAAGCCCTCCAGACCTTTAGGACTGAATTTGTTCAATTTGTCCTTATCGTTCAGCACAACGCACCTGCAACCAAACACACGAAAGTAGTGTATTACAGGTTTTCTATTATTCATTAATTCATATGGTGTTTTGCCAAACCGTCGATGTATAATGGAACGGTTTTGTGTGTAGCATGCCGTTGCAACAGCTTCAGCCCACAGATATAGAGGTAGATCAGAATAAGACAGCATCGTTCTTGCCTCTTCAACGAGTGTTCGGTTTCGTCTTTCAACTACACCATTCTGCTGAGGTGTTCTGGCCGCAGAATGTTGATGTGAAATTCCTAATGACTGAAAGAAGTCATCAAGAGTTCTGTTTTTGAATTCTGTCCCGTTGTCTGATCTGATATTCTGAACTGATAGTTGTAGATTCACTTGAATCTGTTTGATTAACGAGATGATCAAGTCTGGAGTTTCGTCTTTTGAACGAAGAAACTTGACCCATGTATATCTTGAGAAATCATCAACAACAACTAACACATATCGTTTGGCATTGATACTCTGAGTCTTCATCGGACCACAGAGATCCATATGAAGAATTTCTAGTGCTTTGCTTGTGCTGGGTTCCGGCTTTGGTGGGTGAGGAGCATGCTTTATCTTCCCTGTTTCACATGCAGTACAGAAGTTGTCTTTCTCAAACTTCAGTTCTGGTAGACCAGTAACTAAATCACCTGTCTGCAGCTTTTGAATGTATCGAAAGTTGAGGTGAGATAGTCTTCGGTGCCATAACCAGCTTTTGTCAAACGACGCCTTTGACATCAGACACACATTCATCTTGGGGTTTAGCTTGGATAGGTCAATGGTGTAAAGATTTGAATTGCGCGACCCAACTAGAAGTTCATTTCCGTCATCGGTTAGAACTGCACACCGAGTCTTCTTGAAATGTACTTCTAGGTCTTTGTCACAGAATTGACCTATACTAAACAGGTTGTGTCCCAATCCTTCAACATAGTTAACCTTGGTTATTTTGACCTTGTCTGTTACTATGTCTCCATAACCTAAGATAGGAGAGTACTGATCATTTCCAAATTTGACTCTCCCTCCATCTCTTTCTACAAAGTTGCTCAATAGTTCCTTTCTTCCAGTCATGTGCTTTGAGCAACCAGAATCCAAGTACCACACATGACGGAGCTGCAAAAAGGAATTTAAACAGTTTTAGGTACCCATTGCCAATTGGGTCCTTTTGGGTTAGGAGTCTTTGTAGTTCTAGGTAGCCATTTCAAATTGGCAATGCTCTTTCTATTACCATTGTTAGAGTAATTAGGTGTATACAACCAACAGTTATAGTCAGATTTGCCAATAAAATCATCCACACCACATGAAGCACAACAGATTTTATCATGAGACAAGTTAATCAGTTGTTGCATTGTATAAATCTTGCAAGGTGTTACAAGTTTTCTATAGTCAACAGCATGATTAATTACATTCAAAACCAACTTGTCCTTCTTGAAATTTAAAACATTTAAAGGAACTTTGGATGATTTGATCTTTGTCACTTCTTGTGTGGATGCTTTTATCTTCCACTCAAGTTTCTTGTTTGTTCTTAAATTACGATCTGAAACATCAGACAAAGAAGAGTTGTGAGATTTTGAATATAGAGTTTGAGTAGATTTAGCATGCTTCTTCTGTTTTGGTTTTCTTTTCTTTTTCTGAAATGATTGTTTTGATTTAGATTTAGAATAGTAATCATTGACAGAAATTTTCTCTGAAGACTTGGAAGATCCCCTTCCAAAATGATCTTTTTAGGTTCCTCTTCTTTTATCAAAAAATCAGTGTGATCTGGAAGTTTTGCACTGAAGTCAAATAGAACAGGCAATTCATTTTCAACTTTGCCTTTGCCTTTACCAACATCCATACTATCAATATCAGAATCACTTTCTGATGAAGCATAAAAGAAACCATAAGACTTAGGATAATGAAATTCATTAAATTCTGATGAAGCATGTTTAACAGATTTTTCCTTTAAATTCCAAAAATCATAACCATGAGATGTTGGTTTACTAAGAAAATCATCTATTTCTTTTTCTTGGTCATCTATTTTACAACCCTTCAAAACAGTTGTTCCCATGAAAGCTTTGCATGAAGAAAGATCTGAATCAGAAGAATGTGTTACGTTTGAAACCTTTTCATCAGATATTTCCTCAATTTTTCTTTTCATATCAATTAAGTTTTCTAAAAGAACTGTGATCACAACTTCCTTTTCAATCTCAAAAACAAGTCTGTCGACATCTCGAATGTCTTCAATCTTGCTTTCGGATATTCTTTGTGAGAAAACGGTATTTTTAGATACAAGAGATTCTTTTTCGAACTTAAGTTTCTCTCTTTCTTTCCCTATTAGTTGTCTTTCAAGAAAAAGCGTTTTCTGAAAAGTAAATAGTTGATCTGAAAGATCCAAACATCTAAGTTCTAGAGATTTCTTTTCTTCAAAGCTTTCAGGTTCATCATTTATGCTATATGACAAAACAGTAAAGATAACTTCTTTTTCAATATAAAAAAGAAGTTGATCTTCGTTTCTGATTTCTTCAACATTAAAAATTATATTCCTTTCGAGCTCCATGAGTTTTTGTTCAAGAACCATTGGTGGAAAATACCTTTTTCCTTCCAAAATATATTTTTCAGGATTATCCTTTTGAGTATTTTCTTTTTCCTCTGGTTCTTTAACAATATAACTCTCAAAATAATCATTTGGTAAGGTTTTTTCATTATCTAATGCCATGGCATTCTCTGGACCATACCAAAAAGGAAGTTGCATTCTAACAGTGATTTTTCTTTTTGTTTCTTCCTCAGCCTTTTGTTCTTCCTCATGAAGTTGTTTGATTTGATAGCAAGGATGTGTAACAGGCATAAACCATTCAAATTCATACTGAGTGGGAGTTTTAGTTATGGCATTCCTTAGGTACTGAGGATTGTCATATCCAATACCCCACTTTGCGTTATAGTATCTGAATTTGTTTGGCTTATTCATTTGAATTGTTTGTTCTGTTTGACCTGCTTTGTACAGTTTATTTTCCAGATCTTTGATATTTTCACTCAGCTCTTCATTTCTTTCTTTATAAGCATGTAAAAGACTTTCAAACTCGCTATTCTTTATTTCTGAACTCATTAATTTTTCCGATAGTTCAGATACTCTATCTTGAAAGTACGCATGACCAATATCGAATTCAGTCTTTTTCTTTTTCAATTCAGTAATTTGACTGTCTTGTTCTATTAGTCTTTCCTTTTGAGTTGAAATTATTTCATTAGCAATGTTCTCATCAGCTTTTAATTCTTCTAACCTTTGTGTTAAGCATGCTTGTTTAGAAATAAATTGATTATAGAAATCGAAATATACCTGTTCTGAAGTAGACTCTGCTCCTTCATCATCGGCTTCTTTGGTCATGAAGCACATCTTTGTTTGAGCAGTAGTCTCATTATTAGCTTCATCATCAGAATGATCAAGCCAGTAATCCTCTTCTACCTTTAGTGCAATACCCATTGCTTCTTTTCAGCAAGCAACAACTTGTTTTTGTAGTAATTGGTATCTTTCACTATCTGCTTCCAGCACTCCTTCGCGAAATGACCAGGTTTCCCACAGTTGTAACAAGTCTGTGGTTCTTCCTTTTTCTCAAAAATCTTTTTCTCCTCTGGCCTCTTGTAATCATTTGGCCGTCTATACTCAGTAGGCCTTTTGTACTCTTCCGGCCTCCTGTATTCTGCTCTTTTGCTTGATTCAACATGCGCCCTATGCTCAAAGTTCTTTGAGCCCGACGCATACCTCTGATTATTAGAACCAAGACTTTTCCCAAATTTTCTCTGAAAAGAACTGGTAAGCAGAGCCATAGAATCCTTCATTCTCTCTATTTCTTCTATCCCACTTGCTTCCTCCATTTCTCCTTCAGACTGGTTCTCCTCATCCTGGGAGTATCCTCTGCTTGAAATCAACGCAAGTGGATCTTGCTCTTCATCCTTCATCCCTCTTTTATCTTCATTCTTCACTTTCCTATTCTTCTTCACTTTCTTCGCTTCAGCATCATCTTCATCCTGCTTCAACGTTTCAAACATCTGTTGTAGAGGTAATTCTGATAGCTTAGCATTCTGCTTCATTCGGTGAGCGTACTTCTTCCATTCTGGTTGAAGAACGGTCAGGAATTTTACGTTGTGCTCAATAACCTTCCTCTCTATTTTGAATCTGCTTAGCTCATTCAATATTGTGGTGAAACGTACATAAGCAGAGTCAAGAGTCTCTCCTTCTTTCTGTTTGAAGCATTCGTATGAGTTGATGATGGTTGAGATTTTCATTTGATTCTCTACTTCAGATCCTTGAAATAACTTTATCAGTTCATCAAACATGGCTTTACCAGATTGATTTTTGCTGTCTACCCTCCGATAGACATTATCGGTCAAGGCCTGAATAATTAGAGATTTCGCCATTTTATCTCCTTGGTACAATTTCTTCTGTTCAATAGAGTAGTGAATCGGTAGAACAGTAACAATATCTGGAATTGGATCACCATCAATAGCAATCCCTCTTCTTGTTATAGGCTTCATTGGTCCATTATCTAGAGAATTGATAATGAATTCTCCGTTCTCTTGTCTATCTACCCAGTCTAGGAATCTGTCTTTCCAAATTTTGAATTCTGATGTAAAGAGAACCGGAGGTTTGTCTTTGGAACCAATGGATAGCACATCTCTTGTAGTCATTTAATTACTTGTCTGATCGTTTTATCTCTTGTTCAGTAGCTTTCTTTTTCAACAATCTCTTTCTGTCTCTGCCTTTGTATGGGTTGCGAGGCTACTGTTTGCGATGCAACAAAAAGTCTCAACAATCTGTTGCGAGGCAAACAAAGTATCGCAATGAAATAGGATCGTAGTGAACAATTGCGATGGAAACTAAGTCTCGCAGTCAACAATTGCGAGGCAAACACCAAACCAACAAATCGCAATAAAAGATTGCGAGGCAAGAAACAGATCGCAATTGAAAATTGCGAGGATCGCAGTCCGAAGATCCTGAAAGTTGCGAAGCTCGCAGTCCAGAATTTTAGAAAGTTGCGAGGGATTTGAATCTTGCGAGGGATATGATGATTTTTAAGCAGATGTTCAAATGAACTAAAAAATGCTTGAAATTTTGAACGAGTGTTCCTGGGTAATTTCTGGGCACTTTTATAACCTTGTGTTTTGTCTAAAAACCAACCTAACCTTGATTTGATGAGCAAAACAGTGAGTTTTACTCTAAACAGAGACTTCGAAAAGATGCACGTATTGATTTAATTTCCTGGTGATATGCGGAATTAAATACACATGAAATTTCTATTTTCACTTCTTGATCGATTCCAACCACTAGAAGAACTCCAGAGACCAAAATCAACCAAAAAAATTGAACTTTAAGAATACAGTTACGTACAACTTTTAAGAACAAATCTGAACAAAATGATATTAAGCTCTGATACCAATTGTGATCCCACACTGACAAGTAATAAGAGTAAATACACAAGATATATGAATCAAAGAAGTACACCTCTATATATGAAAGATAAACTTGCAGCTTACAACTTCACAGAAGGTTGAGAGGTTTACAAAGTGGAAGGAGGCTGCGAAGATAGAGGCGTGTGTATTTCGTGTATCTCTGACCTAAAAATACAGATAATATACTATATATACTATTCAAAGTTTTACAACATGTCACATTAGGTCCCTCAACTATAATACTACATGGTACAAGATAATGTAACATTAACACCTATCGTTGAGAAGTTTCATCGCAAACTTTCGAGTTGGAAAGGAAATGCTTTATCCATAGGTGGAAGACGTGTTCTTCTTCAAGTCGTGCTAGGAAGCTTAGCCACTTACTCTATGTCGATTTTCAAAGCTCCAAAATTGGTGATCTCTAATCTTGAAAAACTTAGGAAGAACTTTTTTTGGAGCTCTAAGGACAGTGCCAACAAAATAGCCTGGGTTAAATGGAGCTCAATTCTTAGACGATAAGATTTCGACGGGCTCGGGATTGGAAGCATCGAGGCAACAAACATGGCTCTTTTAGCTAAATGGGTTTGGAGATTCAGGACATATCCGAATGCACCTTGGGTTAAAGTAATCAAGGCTATTCACGGAAACAACGGTGGGCTAACTTCTGATCTTAACGACGGCCCAGTAGGTGGTCGTGGACCTTGGAGAGACATCATCTATGTTTTTAAAAACCTTAACATCTCGGGTTCTTCTTTTGACTCTTTTTGCAGCAAACACGTGGGAAACGGTCTAAACACCCGTTTATGGAAGGACAAATGGTGCGGAGACGAGTTGCTTAAAGATAAATTTCCTAGAATTTTTTCTCTAGAGGCCGAGAAAGAGGCCTCGGTGGCTGATCGTCTTAGTGACGAAGGGTTTAATTGGAATTGGCGTAGGGAGGTGAGAGGAGGCAGGGAGGGATCTGAGTTAAATGAGCTCCACAACTGTATCGGCGGTTACTCTCTCAGCGATTCCCCTAATAAATGGCAATGAAGTTTAAACCCAAATGGGATGTTTGATGTCAAATCCCTAAGAAAAGAAAAGGAAAAATCTAATCTCGGCCTGGGTGTTCATAAGACGAGATGGAACAAACTTGTCCCAGCCAAGATTAACATATTTTTCTAGAGAGTCTTCCTCAATCGGATCCCGTGTAAAGAAAGTCTTTCCTCCAGAGGAATCGATCTCGACAATGTCTTATGTTCGTTCTGCAAACTTGAGACCGAATCTGTCAAGCATCTCTTCTTCTCTTGCAGCTGGGCTAAGGAGCTTTGGTCGAAAATCGGCAGTTGGTGCGGTTTCTCTTTCTCTGATTTCAACTCCATGGAAACACTCCTTAACGGTATCGACAACGTGAGAATTCCTCCCATGTCTTGTAAGTTCTTGGAGGCCATGCTCATGGTAACCTGCTATTCGATATGGTGATTTCGCAATAGGTTACTCTTTGACAACTCTATCCCGAGGTTAGGCGGTATGTTAGATTTTGTTATTGAAAAGTCCTTTAGTTGGATAATCCTTAGACGAAAGGAGTGCCGTAAGAACATTATAGAGTGGAGAATCTCCCCTCGTAATTGTCTGGATAAGATGTAATGTTGTTCTCTTTTCGCTAGCCTCTTGCTAGCTTCTTAATGAATTGCCGTTCCAAAAAAAAATCACCCAAAGAATCATACTTGTGGGTGCTCAATTCAAACTTTAGTGATCTTTCAAAACCAATAAAACTGGTCAGCTGGATGTTGTAGTTTATTATGTGTAAGATCCCACATTGGTTGGGGAGGGGAACAAATGTTACCTTATAAGAGGGACCTGATACCCTCCTATCAGATGCGTTTTAAAACCGTAAGCCCAGGTGTGTGGATAAAGCGGACAATATCTGGTACTTATGAGTAACATCAATATCAAAAAGTAATAAACCCTTCTACACTTCCAGTCCCACAATTTTCTTAGATTGAACTCTGCTACCCAACACATAAACAAGATAAACATTATTAGTATGTATTGAAATTTCTAATCTTTTTTATTTTTGTATCAAGGCCATTGGGATGGTCAACGCACCATAATCAACTATCCAACTAAAAAAGAAGCAGAAGACACCTCAAGGTACTAGCAACTGTTACTAGCAATTGATTTATTAAAGTTTTGCCCTTTTGTAATTCTACCAGGCAGCAGCAATTGAAACTACTAAAGGAAAATTAGTGAGTTCCCATAGCCATAACCGAGAACTTATGTTCATACGATTATTGCATAGAAAACAAGTCGGGTACGTAGGTGCACATCCGCAAAAACGTAAATAAATGAGGATGTCAGAGAGAAGGCCATGACAGCAGATATTTTATGAAACAAATGAGGGGACACAGGTCAAGCTGGTTGTGTAAAATCGTATATTGTTGAAAGGCATGGGCTTGGAACTTTAACTCTTCCATTCCTCTAGGCTTTTTGTCAGTTCTGGTCATCACTAAGCTAATTAAGTTTTTCAATTAACAATTAAAATTAATTAAGATCATAAACATATCCAATTAATCAACTTTAAACGCATAAAGAAAAAACATTAAGAAAAGTTCAGGACATGTGAAGGGCACTTGCCTTTGTGCAGGGACATGCATGTGAAGGGCACTTGATCAACTTTGTGAAGGTTTCTTTAGGCAAACTCAAGTTGTACAAAACTTTATCATTTTCCAAGTTGTTCTCTTTATTCATAACTCAAGTTGTACTAGCTAACAAGCATTCACGCACACATTAATTTAATGCATGTATAGAAAAAATCATATCTCAATGTCCAAATATATATCAGGACTAATTAAAAACAGATCGATGAAGAAACCGGCCCTGAACAGTCATAAAACCCTTCCCCATGATCTTCAACTACAATTGTTAAGTTCATAATACCTGAATTAAAAAAATAATTCACCAGAAACCTAAGGAACAAAATGGGAGCAAAGTGAGGTTTCTCAATTCATACAGATCATCTGGCATTCAAAAAAGCACCCTGGTCCCCCAGTCTCTTTCCAAGGGCCACAACCAAACCAAATAAAATACGATGTTAACTCCTCGAAGAAAGGCAATTCATTTGCTTGTGTAAAATACAATTAATATATTAAAGTTTGCTCAACCACCAATGAATCAATGATGCTTGTATGATAGAATCTTAGACTGATCAAATGTTTAACTATTTGCAAACATATTCTGGAAACTTGCTTGCTATAAGGAAAGCAATGAACAATAATGTTTAATCAACAAACACAATTAAATAAACAAAAGCAGAGGCAATAAACTACTGACCTATTCAGTGATTTAAAAATATTTAGTACATCAAAAGAATATGGACGGGAATCAAACATGTATAGTTGCCAGCTGACCAACATCATTGCTTATTTTACTAACAAATAGATAACTACAAAATGAAACCCACAAATAACATGATTACAGAAGATTATTTTAAGACCTCCCAGTGAGATTTTTGTTCAACTGCTTAGACTAAAGATGATATAGAAAACAAACAAAGCTAAATCAACGTCAAGAAATTTAAATCCACAACGATGGTAAATAAGGGTAACCAGAAATACACACTCTACAAACATACACACACATATATACATAGTTTACATACCGTATGTGAATATATATAGTGAGGCTAAGGAATATGCACACTCTTCTGCAGGTAAATAGAGTAGTCAAAAAGGCATCTTGCTTTTCTCCAAATATATTCTTAGCAATACATTTCATATTTCGCAGAAAAAGAGTAATCATACATATATATTATAGAGAATATAAGATGCCACATGGTTAAAGCTGAAAATGATAATATTCTAAGATGAAATGCAGTTTTGTTACTCTGCAAATATCAGCAAATTACCTGCTCTCCAAAACATTATAATCTCATGGGTAGCCTTTAGATAACAAAATGGACTCGACCCATATATATTGCAGTAACTCCCATGGCTTCAAATAGAAAAAAATGCCCAAGAATATCTAGTTAAGTAGTATCAAATTAACAAGTATCTCAACAATGCAATCAACATTAATATAGATAATTAGATATAGATATATATATATATATATTATCATTAAAGTAAATCCCGAAGATTTTATTTTACAGAAAACAACTATCGTCGCTTGAGAAAAATCATCAAGAAGCAGTTAGATACAAGTTTCCTAACATAAATTAAAGAACCTATTAAATGCTTTAATGAACAACACTTGATTCCTTGATTTCCTGTGATTTACTCTTGTTAAAAAAAACAAAGGGGGAAAATTGGTTGGTCCTTTAGAAGAAATCTTTCTATTATAAGTAATTATAATACTAAGAACTGACAAAATTAAAGAACTTAAATGGTTGAAACAAGAGATACAAAGGGAAAAAAGAAGAGGCACACTCGCATGTTATACCATCACTCAATACCAAATGAAATGAAATCAAAAGTCAAGTGATAACCAAAAGATGTCATGTAAACAGACAAAAAATTCAAATGCTGTCAACAAGTTTAATTGGAAGTCCAGTACAAGAAAATTAAATAACCCCACATTTCGGTTATTTTCTCCGGATTATACATCAGCACAGATCAATGGTCATGATGTGATCTAAAACTTATTAATCTGCCAGAATGAAAAACCAAAGAAATAGGCAGATGAAAGTTATCAATATATAATATACCGCAAATGACTAACTCGGTTCTCCTAATGGAAACAGAAACTGGAGGACAAAACATTTGACAAAAGATACCCTAATTGTATGATTGGATCCAGTTCAAGAACAAAATCCAGTCAAGACCCGTATCTTCCGTTTGCAGTATCGCATGCGCTAAGAAAATTTAAAAATGGTGTGTGTGTGTCTGTGTCTGTGTGTGTGTGTGTGAGAGAGAGAGAGAGAGAGAGAGAGAGAGGATGACGGAGGAAGAGAGGACCATCCTACATAACGTGTAATTGTGACTTAGCACAGTAAACCGTGAAAAGTCACGCTTCCATCTTAAAGAACTCAAACCCTACACGAAATTAAGCAACACATTATAATATTAAAGTAAATTACTATTTTTAATTGGGATTCTACCAACAGATTAAACAATTTCGTGTAATTGTATGATTAATAGTAATAGAAGTCTATACATGCATCATCTTCCTGGCTGTTTTTCTTCAAACACCCGATGCTTAACTTTGCCAAAAGAATACAAGCAAAGGACATCGATAAGCATATACGAACGTATCAAATGCTTGATGTAAACAGAAGTGCTATCGACATCTTGTTGCCCTCCCAATTAATCCTGCTCGAGTCCATTCGTGATGAAAGAAAACATAGCAACAGTCTGTAGATCCCGCATATAGTTTAGTGAGCTAAGTAAAAAAATGCAGTGAGAAAAACGGGAGGGAGAAGAGATAAAGAAGAAATTGACAGTTGATCTTGAGCACCCAAAACAATCATACAACTCACTTTGGTACAATTTGCCTTCGTGTGCCTACTCTCTTCTGTCAGCTCTATCACAGCCTCCCCCACAAACTACTTCACAAATATGGAAACAAACCCATAGAAGTAAAAGGCATAAAGGACTTTCTTCAGTCAGATCAAAGAATGCTCACAACATAAAAGATCAGAGAGAGAGAGAGATCTTGGACCGATCGAGGATGGTGGTGACTGGTGAGGGTTTGGTTTTTCAACGGCTTTTGATTTTTCTCATTTGCTTTTTTTAATTTATCCATTAATTACTTGAGAGATTTTATCCTTTGTATTTCTGTGGTCAAATGAGAAACGGATCCAGCCTATAGTGTGGGGCAAAGGAAAGGGTGACTCTGTCCAAAATGCAAAATTGATGTCTGGTTTGATTCCGAGCCTCGGTCTCTAAGTAAGGGAAAAAATGTCCACTCTTATTGGTATCTTTGGAAGCGGCTTCCGGGTGGATTGACTGAAGTTGCCGATAATTAACTTTGCTCAAATAAAAAAAATCCAACAAATCATTTGATGTTGCAAAATAATATCAAACATATGAAAAGGTAATTAATAATATTATAAGAAATAAACATATGAAAAGAGAAACAGAACATCTATGCTTTTTTTCTTGGTGAAGTTATATGCTTTTTTATGTTCTTAAGAAACATAACATGTGAAAAGAGAAACAATAAATTAAGTAATGTGTACAAATTAAACACTAATTACCTAATTGATTTTTTTGACAAAATTTTGATTTTTTTAACTTAAGTTGAAATCATGCATACACGCCATGGACATAAATCATAGTTGTAACAACAATTACTAACGAAAAAACTACAAAATGCACTACCTAAAGAATTTGTATCTAAAATTGACATGCCAACACCCATACACCTATGACCACCAACATATGGCACTACTGAGTTTGGCATATATAATCCTCCATCCATTAATGGCTAACAAAAACCTACATTTGCACATGACAAAGTTCTTGGCCGGTCTCTTGATATTTCCGAGGATTCTCAGTATAAAGAAAGGGTGATAATGGAGCTCCACCATCTCAATCCATGAAGATGTTTGCATTATTGGTTGGCGACTTGGTTGTAGACTTATAATTAAGCCATTACGAAAAATGGAGCATTGTTGCACTTGGAACATAGGAAAGGATCATGGGATGAGGAAAAGGAAGAAATTAAAATGTGCAAGTAGAGATATCGAGAGGTAGAAAAGGTGAAATTATGATTTCAAAGGAATTAGTTAAGACACACTTCTTTAGCACATGCCACTTACTGAAGCTTGAATGTTCAATAATGCCAAAGGAGAATTAAATCTCTGGTGCTATTTTTGTCGATTGACAAATGGGGTAGATAAATTAACAAACTACCCCAAAAGCAGTGAGCTCTACAACGAAAGTAAAGCAAGCCTTGGTAGCCTATTTAGATGCATCATACCATACTAGCATATACCTCTTTTAGAATGATCCACCTTTTTCACTACAACAAAACTTGGTTCTCATGCAACTATCATACGAGACTTTTTAAAAATAGTGACATATATAAAAAGGCACCAAAAACTTAGTGTGCAAAATGGTACTGCAAATGTATAAAGTTCACGTTTACACCATCATATCCAAGTAATGAAGTGATAAATCAATCATTTCACACGGAGTTGAGAACAAGTGCAATGCAAATGTCTAAGAGTTGAGATGTATATGTATTTGAGACGGAAAGAAGATAATTGCGATGAGCCATGGGGTAACAAGTACTTATCGAGTGATCACTAACCAAAAACTAACTTTCCTTCACAAGTCACAACTACTCATCGAATGACACCTCTTGCCCTTCCCTACTCCAAAGTACTTAACCCTATAAGAGCACAAGTGCATACCGTCCAGCTGAATGACTACCAGGGTGTTCCTCAGTTTTTCGTTTTTTTAGGTTTTCCCTTGAACCCGACCCTATATATATATATATATGAAGAAAAGTACTTCAAAGTAATAACTTTAATCAATTATGTACTCATGACGCATTTATTTATGAGGGTCATGTTCGTAACTCTACTCGGAAAATAATACACAATTTGACTCGTAAAGAACCCTGGTGTAGTGGTGGCCATAAGAGCCCACTGCAAAAAGGATACTCTCTTTACTTTTTTGGTTTCTCTCAATTTCCTTCCAAATTTCCTAAATTGTGGTATTCAGAAACTAACATGCTAGATGCAAGTAATTATTCAATTATTACACATAATTATGATGGGCTAGTATGGGTCTGACCATCAACATTTGGAAAAAACGTTCTCACATCTCAAAAGCATTCAGAATTAGCATGCCATCCAGAGTATAACCACCAGCAAGAAAACACCAGTGTGCACATGGTGAATTATTCCAGAAATTCACAACACATTTCTAAATAAAAAGAACAACAAAGATTCTCACATTACCTGTAACTCATCTCGACTAATTGTCTATGTAGATAAATGACGCCACGATTTCAATAGTCAGATTCTCACATTACCTGTAACTCATCAAACATTACTTGCAAACATCTTGTATACCTCCTGATGGTCCTCACCAAACGAAACAGTACTCCAAAGAAAATATGATGTTAATTTCATAAGCTTGAGTTAAGAAAAAAGTTTAAACCACCTCAACTACGATGATAAAGTGACAAAACCATAAACCGGTCAAATAATATGGCAAGGCATACAACAATATATAGTTCCCAGTATCCTATTTTGATTGAACTCTAATTAAACATATGAAATTCGGGGAACTTGTTGCTATAAAGCAAACAGCATACTTGAGGTTTAGCATCTCCAATGGAGGTTCTTTTTACTCTTTTTGTTGTCAACTAATCTCCAACTCATCAAATTAAGAACTCTTTTAAATGTCCACAACAGTAGTTCTTATAAGAACCTATTTTTTATGGGTCCCATTGTTTTTTCAACATCAATAATAATTAAATAAGTTATAGTAACAATCATAAAGTAAACAAAATAAAATAAAAAATAAGGAAAATTAAATGTCACTTCTTACAAACTTCATTGTAAGAACCAAGGTTCTTATTTAAAGGAGTTTGGGTTCATATATAAGATCTCTCCACAATGATAATTCCTACAAGGCATTTCAATTTTTGCTTATAAGAACCTTACATTTAAGTTGAATTATATATATATATATATATTTGTATATGTAAAAAAGAATATAATCATACATGTATATCAATAAACTAATGATGACCAATTAATTTAATCATTTAAAAACATCATCGTACATTAAAAGAATATTTGACTAGAATCAAGGAACATGTAGACCAACTTAGGAACAACATTGTTTATTTAACTAATTAACAAGTAGATAATAACAAAATGGAACCCACAAATATATAACATGTTAATTAATTTTGTATACAATTTCTCACTGTGATTTTGGTTTCATCAAATGGACATGGAACATATAAATAATATTCTACAATAAAGAAAAATTAAGTCCATGAGATCATGGTATATAAATTGTAGCTCTTGCTCATATATAAAACATGCATAGTTGGCCTAAAAATGTAAAGGTCCAACTCTTTTATCCTATCCAAATATATGTTTTCATTGGACGATAAAATCTGTAAAAAGTTAAGTGGTCTTTCATTTTATATTCCAGATATTTGGATAGGTAATAGAGTTGGACCTTTTCATTTTTATGCTGACTATGCATGTTTTTATATATGAGCAAGAGCTAAATTTATATACCATCTCATGGACTTGATTTTTCTTTATTGTAGAATATTAATTATATGTTTCATATCAATTTAAAGAAACCAAAATCACAGTGAGAAATTGTACAATTTTGGACACCAGCTTATTTTTGTTCTTATTAGAACCACTATGATCTGGTGGTGTAAAAACAATATTTATCTTCTATGATGCAAAATATTGAAACAGAGGGTTAACGTCTCAAGTTGAACTTTTGAGATAGTGCTTGGAGCATGTTCGGTATTTTTTTAAGAGCAAGTCCTCACAAACAAATAAAGACACAAGCTAGACTTTTGGGTGTCCCTCAAGTGAAAAGTTACAGTCCCCAACCACTAAGGTCAAAGACTATATACATATACAACATAGATATTGACCAAAAATTATTGCTAGACTTTTGGGTGTCCCTTAAATGAAACAAATAAAGACACACTCCAGACTATATACAACCACCCGTAGTCATAATTTTAAGAGAAACTGGTGAAGGAAACAAAAGCCATTTCAATTCGGTCATCAATGTCGGGTTGGAGGTTTATATAGTGGTGCAGTCATAAGAAAAAACGGGAAAAAGTTATTGAAGAAGGATAAGAACAAAGAGCACATCATCAACACACGTGATATTGTCACAAAACTAAATGGAGGGTGATTGTGATGATAAAGTAGATTGTCATGTCAACCGACAAATAAGTTTGACTGGGGTTAGTATGTTTACTTCAGTCCAGTAGGTTGAAATTCAAGAAACAATTAAACCCTGATTTTGGTTTCTTTTCAACGCTCAAAAATCTTGATTCAGAAATTAGTAATCTTCAACAACAACAAAAAACAAAGAAACATGTAGATGGAAAAGAAAGTGGAATGCCATAAATCTGTCAATTTCCAGAATGAAAACAGAAACTATATGACATATATACCTCCAAATCAAGAACCAAAAATACAGTCAAGAAAGACCCATATTTTCATCCTGCACTATGCATGCGCAAAAAAAAAAATAAAGACAGGGAGGACCATCCTAATATAAAGTTAATATATAGTCATACAAAATTAATGTCCGTTTTCCGTTAATTTAGCACAGTAACCATGAAAAGACACGCTATCATTATAGTAATTCATACCCTACCCCTAAATAAGTAACTCGTATTATAATATTCGGGTAAAATATGTTTTTTAAATTGGGATTCAACAAATTCATAATAATAATACCAGGATTAGTAATGAAAAATCTCCTGTCTTCCACCATCTTCTCATCGTGTTCCTTCAACCACCTCCGTGCTTCCTTTGCCAAAGAAATAATAGAACCAAAGAACACCAGAACATATATATAATAAAACCAATATATATATATATATGATTAATTTCGCTAAACCATTGAAATAAACAAAACCCAATCAAGATCGAGTGATCTCAGAATAATATAGGAAGAAAAAAACCAAAGGCAATATATCCAATATTATAAAGATAAGAAAGTGTAGAAATAGAGTGAGAAAGAGGGTATGGGAGAGAGCAAGTAAATAAGAAGCTGACAGATAGATCATGAGCACCCAAAACAATCATACAACACAATTTGGTACAATTTGCCTTTGTGTGCTCACTCTCTTCTGTCAGCTCTATATATCATCCCCACAAGTACTTCTCAAAAACGGCAACAAACCATAAACGGGAAAAAAACAGTTTTTGAGTCAGATCTGAGAACATGCACCAACATATCCTCAAAAAAGCAACATCTACAACTTCTTTCAGTACTAAAAAAAACACAGTTACCTCTCTCTCTCTCTCTCTCTATATATATATATATATATATATATATATATATATCTAGTGATCTGGTTCAGGGTGAGGGACGATGGGTGTTTCTTTCTAACATGCCGATAGAAAGAAGAAAAATGGTTTATGTGTCGGTGGGCGGTGATGTTGTGAAGATATGGGAACAGAAGCGACGACCACCGCCACATGGTATAGAGAGAGGGTCGCGGTGAGGGTTAGAGATGGGATGGGGGGTGACTTTACATTAATGAACAGTTTTCTCTGTGGCTTTTGATTTCTTATCGGTTTCTTGCTTTTGGCGTTTTCTAGGTCTAAATAATTTAATAAAAACTTATCTCTTTTATATTCGTATCCGATGTTGGGCTTTGAAGCAGCCCGCTCTGAAGATGTCTTTATGATTCTATACCTTATTATTTTATTGCACATACGATTAGGATTAGGGTTGCGTTTTATTTTCAAACACCAGGAAATGATATAAAACCTATCAAGTTTTTTTTTTTTTTTTATTGAAACAAATAAAACCTATCAAGTTAAAACACAGGAAAGGTCTCATCATATAAGTAACGATATGTTACAATATAATACATAAAAAAACATTAGATTAGATTTCTTTAAAACTTGTGAAAATAATGTAACAAAAAAAATATGTTTAAGAGGATTATTATAAAGTTAATAATTGAAATATAAATACTAATTCCTTTTATCTTTTAAACCTTTTCTTTTTCAATGTTAGGTTATGTAATTCAAAATTTTCATTATTAATTACTCCATCCGTCTGAAAATAAATGTCCATATTTCTATTTTAATTGTCTAAAAACAAGTGGCGGTGGTTTATGTTTCGGCAAATGTCAAGGGTTGGGGTCCGCTTGTATCCAACTTGTGAACTTAGTAGCCTATACAAAGCTACCCACAACTATTTTCTTATCCTACACATAATTATGTGATGGAGAAATGTGATGGAGAAATCCATTGTTCAATGTCTATTATTGAGGTTAAACACGTCCTTAAGTTCATTAAAAATATGTAATAATTACACATTTTTAAGATTGTGTTCATGTTTTTCTTATTATGGACATTTATTTTGGGAAGAAGGAAGTATAATATAAATGATAATACACTTAGGTGCCGTTTACAAAACGTTTACCCGGGTAAGTGCTTACCAAGTCACATTGGCTTACCGGATGAATATGACAATGACTAAGAATCTTACCCGGTAAGAGCGGAAGCAAGGACCGAGAGTCCTACCCGGTAAGTGAGTGTGACGGCTCTTACCACGGTTAGCGCTTACCGGCTAAATTGTTGTGTACGATGCCATTTTGGTGGACTAAAATCTTACCCGGGAAGTAAGTGATAGTGTTGAATTTTACCGGTAAGCACTTACTCGGGTAAGTGATTAGGTAAACGGCCCCTTACTATCCACAATTTAACTTACATAAAATATATCACGTAAGAACCTAAAAATTACAAGATATCATCATAACTTAAAACACATAAAGCTATCGCATCATAAGACTCAAAACATCATAACTAGGCTTGTAAACGAACTGAACGTTCACCGAACCGTTCGTGAACCGTTCGGCGGGAAGTTCGTTTATGTTCGTTTATTTAATAAATGAACGAACATGAACATGTTTTTTTGTTCGTTTAGTTAAACGAACGAACATGAACAAATGTCTCGTTCGTTCATTTACGTTCGTGAACGTTCATTCATTTATGTTCGTTTATATTTTATATTATAACATTTATATATAAATATTCATATGTGTAATTAAAATAAAACAAATGTATATTAGATGTTGGGCCTTCTTAACTTAATCTGAGAATTATATTTTGGGCTTTCATTACTTAAATTAGGACTTATATGTGGGCCTTTTTAACCTAGTTTACATCCCTACCATTGTTCGTTTGTTTATGCTTGTTCATTTAAGGCTGTTCGTTTATGTTTGTTCGTTTAAGGTTGTTCATTTATGTTCGTCCGTCCGTTTATGTGCGTTTACGTTCGTTTAGCACTTAAACGAACGAACACAAACGAACACGAACACACCCATTTCTTAAACAAACGAACACGAACACCTAAGATTTTGTTCGTTTACCGTTCATGTTCGTTCATTTGTTCGGCTAAGTTAAACGAACGAACACGAACAAGCCTCCGTTCGTGTTCGTTCGGTTCGTTTACAAGCCTAATCATAACGACCGAACCATCTTAGATATCATATGTGAAATTCATACGTGTCCAATTTAGGGAAATATAATATCATATAACTTAACTAGTGTAAGCTAGGAACCGAAAGAACAGTAAAACAGGGACGGACCCATAATTTTTTTTAAATAATGGCATCATTTGACCAAAAAAGCAAATATAAATAATTTTTTACAAAATTAATATTGTCTGGTGGTTAGTCCCTTACTTTTCAAACTTAAGGTCTCAAGTTCGAGTCCTATTATGGCAATTTTTTAGAAACATAATAAATATGAAATTAAAAACTAAAAACTACAAAAATATCTCTAACAAGACTCAAACCCGGGTCTGAAATACGGAAATAGAATAAAAGTCTTCCAAACCAACTCTACCAAAAAAAACTTGTGTCCTTATTGTAGTGGCTGAAAACAAATTGACACGATTGCACCTTTCACGAACCTGTTTTTTTTACCTTACGACGGGGAAATAATATGGTGGCACGTACCACCTATGACACTTAACTAGGTCCGACCAGGCGACCATACACTAAAAAGGAACTACTTTGAACGTTTTAATTCATCATCAAAGTAACCTAACATAATCAAATATATACTTTTTTGTTTTACTTAATCACAAGCCTTCAAGTAATTGATAATTACCTGTAGAAAATCAATCATTATTTAAATACTCATTCTACAATTAAATTAATTATTAAATAAATGATAAGTAAATATAGACCAGCCCATGATTTTATTGTATATACATCTATTTTATTCCCAAGCCCACATAAATTATTTAATTAAATTTGGTCCAACAAAATTCACTAATAGAAAAAACTTAAGGCCCAAAAACATAAATTCCACGATTAAATCAAATAGCCCATGAACAATCCAATAGCCATTATCCACCGAATCGGATGGGCTCCGTCCAATTCAATTGATACGCCGGTCGTCCCTGCCCCGTTTCCCGGTCCGTTGTCTGACCCGGGTTCTGACCCGAATCTCCAGCAGCCCTCTTTTCTCGATTTTCATCGTTGATTTCGACTAAGGGGCCGTTTACAAAACACTTACTCGGGTAAGTGCTTACCAAGTCACATTAGCTTACCGGATAAATATGGCAAGGACCAAGAATCTTACCCGGTTAGAGCGGAAGCAAGAATCGAGAGTCGAAAGCAAGGACCGAGAGTCTTACCCGATAAGTGGGTGCGACGACTCTTACCAGGGTAAGCGCTTAGCGGCTAAATTGTTGCATACGATGTCATTTTAGTGGACTAAAATCTTACCCGGAAGTAAGTGATAGCCTTGAATTTACCAGTAAGCACTTATCCAGGTAAGTGATTAGGTAAACGGCCCCTAAATTGACTCCATTTTTAGTCGTTTTTCTTCGTTTCTTTTGCATAATTTCCTTAGTACAAACCAGTAGTATCACGTAGGCATAAATCCCAGTATTTGATAACGTTTTAGTTAGATCAAATTTCGGAATTTTACATAGTCCCGTCGCCGTGAACCATCGCGACAATGGTTTATGCTCGAAATCCACGACGACGGCCACCAATAGCCATTACAGTGCGTTTGGTACACTGGACAGGACAGAACAGAACAGATATCACTGGCCCATGTTTGGCAGAACTTTTGTGTGAAACAGACAGGAACAGAGTGGAACAAGCTGGAACAGGCCTGTTCCACCCCCACCCCATTGAACAAGCTGGAACAAGGTGAAACAGACTTATGTTTTACCAGTATAACCTCAAAATAAAATCAAAAATCTCTTCTAAAACATCAAATACACGTTATATTTTATATTTTATTCATTCTTTAAATTTTATTTATTTGTATTTTGTCTAATGTTATCTGTTATGTTCTGTCTAGTTCTGTCTACCAAATGTTAAACTGTTCTGTCATGTTCTGTCTTGTCCTGTCCCATCCTGTTATGTTCTATCATGTATGCGTACCAAACGCACCCTTAACACTTAGTCCACTCGAAAACGGAAACAAAAAACGAAATCATCAAGTTTGGTCAAGTATTTACCTCAATATCACGACTTCCCCTTGGACGAACCCTAGACCACGTTTCGGTCGTTTTCTCTCACAATTCTCGATCGTTTTTCGGAAAGAAGATACATCTAAGTCTGGGATGATATGCTAAAACAGCATCAATCGTACCTCAAATACGGATGGCGAAAACAGGGAGTTTCTCCTCCACGGCCCACGCCCTATTTCAAAATTTGCTAAGTTGGCAAAAGAGGCCCCTATACTATTCATCTTACCCCTTTGGCCCAAACTCTTCCTTTTCTTTCTATTTTAGCCCAATTAAATAAAATCACAACCAACCTTTTTTTTCTTTTCCTGGGTGATCCAATAGAACGTGTCTAAAATTTCTTGAAAATAAGAATTAAAATTTATAATATCTAGTTTAGAAAGAAAAAAATTAAAATATTAAAAAAAAGTTACATTTATCTCTAACAAATTTCTTATTTTAAAAACTAAATAATTTGTATATTTAATAAATAGTAAATTACAAATTTGGTCCCTGTGTTTTTTTAAAATTATGGATTAGATCCCTCAAACAAAATAATTTATCTATCAAAAACATATAAATAAGTTCAAGGTGTCCTATAGGTGAAATATAATGAAATAAATGTTCTATTTCATAGTAATGGTCTTTAGGAATTCTCCAAATTTGAAAATATTCATACTCTATCGTGCTTTCTCCATCTTGGATAAAGTTTTGGAAATTATGTTCAAGCAAAAATATACCAAAAACTCCATTTTCGTCATTTTAGAGAATTTGTTGGAGATACTCTTTTATTACTGCATTCCTAGAATACCGTTAATTTTGACATAACATTTATATCTTATTTTTATAAACTACACACTATATAGAGGTATACATAAAACCTAGCCAACCCAACCTGAAATAACTCAACCCAATTTGAAGCAACTCAATGTTTAATCAAGTTACCTTCAAACCTTAGGTATTAAGTTGGAATTGGATTAAGGTTATTTGAATCCAACCCAACACAACTCATTGAACACGATTCTATACCATAGATTTAATATGATTGTTAACTCCTTAAATATTATATGTATATTAGACATTAGACCAACACGTAAATAGTTCTATTCATAATTATATAATGATTTCAATGGTAATTCTACTTTATAATTTGCATGAATGAACCTTCAACTTTCCTTTTTGAGTTTGTTAAACTTGTTTGTATTTTTTATTTTTATTTTACCCTGTTTAGACAAAATCACTTAACTAGATTGTATAATGATATACCAAAGTTTCAACACGACCAACTCATCCCACACAGTTTGGACTGGGTTATGTACTTGTGTATGATTGATATTTTTCAAACCGCAAACATTAAGTTGGATTATTCAAACACCTTCAATCCTGCCAACTCAACTCGTGTATCGGCATATCGCCCTACACTATAAATATGTTAAAATATGTTTATTCTAACATTTTTATGGATATATAAATTTGTTAAACAAATTGTTCCAACAGCTTTTCTATAAATTTTCTAAAATAGATATTCAATTGTTAAAATCTCTAAAGAGAGTTACATTCATATCCAACAGTTTTGCTATTTAGAGATTTTACCACAAATTATATTAATATAATATTCTATAATTTATATTCTCAATACACTTTAAATGAAAGACTTAATATAAAATGATAAAAAAAAATTATGTTATTGGTGGGTTGAATAAAATAGTTATTTCTCTCTACTATTTAGAGATTTTTCTATGAATCTTTATTTTAGCAAACAAGATAGCAATGCTGTTGGAGAAGAATAACAAACAAAAACCCATTTTTTCTATTTTAACAATGTTGTTGGAGATGCTGTTAGTTTTCTAAATATCAAACCAACATGCATCCATGACGTTGATTACACATGACATTTGTTTTCAAAACATTATCAATATTTTATAACATAATTATTGTCTTCTTTAATGAATGGTTTCTTATAACAAAAATTTCAAAAAGGCGTATACATAATATAAAAGTTCTAAAGAGGTAAAGTGATTGAGAAATGTGTTGTAAAAAAACTACGTACTAATCTTTATATGTTTTTAAAAATGTTGCAACACCAATTCGTTTAACGCATTATAACAAGATTCTTAGAATATGTCTATCTTTCACCCGAGCGGGCGAAGGGTCCAAAACACATGTAGCCAGGGGTGAGTCATGAATTTTCCTTCGTTGAGGGAAAACGCCTCTAGGCTTGATTCCGCTTTTTTGAACCTTGCGTTAAATCTATCAAGACAAAACATAAAAAAAAATCTTTTGGATAACCATGAATGTCCAGGTCAGTTTGCGCCTACCTCGACAGATTCAATGAAGCTATGACGTTAACGGTCAACCAAACCTCCAATAGCCCTTGGGAGTAGAGTCAAATGGTTAATCAATAAGAAGCAATCCCAATGTCTTATCAGTTAAGCTACTCCCATGTTCTTTTCTAAATTAAAGAAAAAAAACTTCTCAAATAGATTATAATTAACAACTGACATCAAATTGTAAGATATGCCAAGCAAAATGAAAATTCAGAGCTAACCTTTAACCTCCACCTTCCACCCCATCTTGGTGGTTTTGTTTCCAGTTATATCCAACATAAAAGGAATCAAAATCTGGTATCAGCATTCCATTTTCAAATCTATCACTGCAACCAAACATAGAAACAAGTCAACACCAAAACCCATCATGCATAATGAATAAAAATCTCAAACTACATCAATCAACATATTATTCATCTTCACCTGGACACCATTCACATGATCCATTTCCATATCTTCCTGCAAATCCAGTGGAACTTGACACATCCCTTTTCCTGCAATTTTGAGTTGAAAACTAGGTGTTCTTCTGAAAGATTAGTAAACACCACATTTGCAAAAAACAACACCAGTGATTTGCAAATCAACAAGTTTTTAAAAGGAATCTTAAAAATACATACTTCAGTTCTTTCATGGCATCAACTAAGCTACTTTACGCTACTGCCAAATAGTAAACATAAGCCAAATACCCTACTGACACGACAAATCTACCATCATAAATAGAACTAATATATAACGCCAAATGAAAGATCTATCAACCACTAAGTCCTCTTCTTTCTCTTTCTTCGACTCTTGGGTGCAGCCTTAGTCGTCGTCTCTGATGGCTTTCCCTTTGCAGTTTCTGGAGTTTCTTCAGCATCCTCATCCTCATCCTCCGATTCTTTCACATTCAGCTCACTAGATTTTGGCTTGCTGGAGTCATCAGCATCAACTTTCTTGCCACTCTGAGGTGTTTTGACCACGGCTTTGTTGACCACCTTCCGGTTCCCTTGCTTGTTCTTGGTAACGATTTCGGCTGTCTCCACATCCTCCTCCTCTGACATTCCAGCTTCTTTGGAGTCGGCTTCCTTGACAGATTTACCACTACTTTTCTGAGACTTAGACTTGGAGCTACCAGCAGATTTTGCAGGACGGCCACGGCCTTTCGCTTTGCTAGACTGAGAGGCCCCAGCAGTTCTGTTTACAGATCAAAATTGTCAAGCTCTGTAACAATGGTTGTATTGGGTATTACTGAACTAGAAAAAAGTTCAAGAAAACGTTACACACCGTTTAGCTGAAACTTTTAACTCAGATGGTCCTGAGTCTATTCTTGATTTCTTCTTCTTGGGTCTGAAGCAACACAACCAGTTATAAGACACAATCAAGTTTAAGAAGCAGCCCACAAAACATCAAGGCAATAAAATAATCATATAACATAAAGATAGATTTGAATAAAAAACCATAAAAGTAAATCATACGTTTCAGGAAAATCATCGGTACTTTGAACTTCAGCAGCTTTCTCCTGTCAATTAAACTGCATCAGCACCAATAAAAAACATCAAAGAGAAAGAGGAGTTGTCACCAATCAGCATAAAACTCACCTTGTGTGCAGAAACACCTCGCACAATTTCCCATATCTCCTTTTTAAGATCCAATGTTTCATCTTCAGTGTCCTCGTATAAGACCTGTGTATCGTATCAACATAAAGCATATCAGTTGTAGAGCAAAAGTTTGTCACAAATATCAACTTAAACTATTATACAGTAAGCATTGAAATGACCTTGTGCATGTTTGTTTTAGAATTGAAGGATTTGATAACACCATCATAATACCTGCAAGCAAGGATGTAAATATCAGCAACATTGCATGAAATAAAAATAAATCGGCATTCTCAATCTACAAAATGGGAAATATTCAAAAATAAATTGGCATTCTCAATATACAAAATGGGAAATATTCTTAGAAAATGCTTTTCTTGAGGAACTAAAAAATAAGGCACTTACATCTTATCATCAGGCCACCAAACTTTAACCTTCAGACCAACCAAGCTATCATCATACTTAATAGTCTCGGTTACCTGTGAAGATATAATAGTCCACCCGTTAGATGTTGACCCAAGAAGATAAGCTAAATAATAAGTTGTTTCCTCAAATAGACACAATCAGTATGGGAATTGAAGGAGTTAGAAATATTTACCTTTTTACTAGTGGGTTGTTTTCGTTTTGAAGTAGTCGCAAGGGCTTCTTCCAACTTGCCTTCCCGTGAAGCCGTTTTTAGTGCAGACTGTAGAGTAATATCCATCCCCTTAGAATCAAAAAGGTAAATAGTTTTAGTTGATATTCTCAGTACTTGAAGTGCAAAAAAGGGGGGAGAAAGATTAGTAAATATCTTACATCATCTTCAGACAAATCTTTTTCTTGATCCTTCTCTTCAACAGATTTACCATGTCCAAGTTTTTTACCAGATTTGTTCTTTGACGAAGATTTGACTACGCTTGTGTTACTTTTTTTAGCAGGCAACTTAAGTGGTTTGTCGTCTGAATCACTTCCCTCCGCTTTATTTCCCGTTTGCCCACTAAGCTTAGTTATTATCTTCCTTTTTCGGCCGGTTTTAGCAGTCAGTGGTTTAGAATCAGAATCACATCCATCCTCTTTTATAAGGGATTCGGGATCCGCAGCATCCATGCTCTTACCAGTCTCTTTAGGTTTCTTTGCCTCTGAATCTCCACCGTCAACTTTCTTACCAGACAACTTACTCTTCTTTGCCAGTGAATCTCCCGCACCCACTTTCTTACCCCGCTTTTTTACAGGTATCGGCTCTGAATCAACCGTATCCACGTTCTTACTAGAAGTTTCCACAAGTTCCGCTTCTGGACCACTAGTAGCTTTTCCATCTTCCAACGTGGCAAAGGTAGCTGGAGGTTTATCCTCCTTTGCAATCGGAGCCTTCTTTCTCCCACCCTTTGGTGACTTCATGTCTGAATCACTCATCCCTTCTGCCAAAACAGGTTCAGTCGAAACAATATCCGTTGCAGTTGCATTATCTCGACCCGAACTCTTTTTCTTCGATCGGCCACCTTTCCTACGCCTCTTATATGGAAGGCTCGCTTTCGTTTTTTGAGGTAATACCTGCTTCTTAACATGGCTCTCATCTGGAAGGCTGCTACTCTGAGTCGGCGCATTTTCAACATAACCTTCTATTGCTTTCGGAACAGAACCTGGACTATCGGTGTTTTTCTCGATTTCCGAAGGAACAACCGCTCCTATGGAAGACTCTCTGCCAGAAGAATTACCAACGTCTTTGCTACAACCTTTTTCGTTGTTGGGTAGTTTCTCAGCTTCGTTTTTATGATCATGAGAAGAATCGGACGGTTTGGTTGTCGATGTGGGATCGGACTTCTTTCCCTTCTTGTTGGAAGTTTGTACTGAATCTGATTCTACTTCCCCCAGCTTCTCGGTGACCGATTTATCAGTGTTGACCTTGCTGGTCAGATTGGAATCCGGGTGGTCGACGGTTTCTGGAATCTTCTTTGACGACTCCTTATCAGCGGAACCTTCTTCATTCCCGGTAATCGTTATTCCATTGCTCGTAACTGGCTTCAAGGATCGGTTGGAGGTGGCATCAGCCTCTCTGAGTAAAGTCCCTTCCAGATTCCCTCTAACCACCTATACGAGAATCGTTATATTTTAGTTGCATCCGGGAAGGACCAAGTCTACAGATAACAAGTAATAAAAAATGGCAAATATCATACCTGAGCTGCATTGTCTGAAGATGCTGTTGTAAGCTTGCTCTCATCAGCCTGTAGCATGGCGTACACAAAATATATTAAATACATCGGAAGGGAAATAACATGGCTAGATCATGGAATACTCGGTGCTTTTAATTAATTAAAATTTTGAATATATAATCATAATATAGAAAGAAAAATTATAAAGAACGAAAAGGGAAACACTAGATAGCATGACATGCCTGTGGTGCCTCGTTGGAAATTCCGTTCGCCAATTTATTCTCGCTAGTCTGAAATAATGTCATCAATACAATTACTTAAGAAGCACGTAAGATGTAAGTAAAGAAAATTAAATAGGCCTCGCCACAAAGCAATAATGGAACATTTATTAGTTCCTTAAGATAACTTTTGGAATTATACCTTTTGCTGCACTGAAGCATTCTCATCGTTATGCTCAACAACATCAGTCGTCCCTTCACATATAGAAGCCAACACTGGACTGTAGTTATCTAACGAATCGCCCAAAATTCTCAACGTCTCAATCAGGTAAGGCTTAAGTTTAGCTGCAGACTTCTGAAGCACGGTTTCCCCCAATTTTCGGGCTACCGGTAGAACACCCTATACATGGAAGAAAGTATTTGGTTACAAAAATATAACAAATTACGAAACGTAATTCATTTGAATATCAATCATGTTACAAGTTAAAAGTAACAGTTAACCTCCATACCTCAGTGTTGTTTTTAATGCTGGCCAATAGTGGTTTGAGCATATAAATTGAAATGTCTTCGCTTTCTTCCAAAACAAGGACCATAATATTCATCATCCATGAAAATATGCTACCGACAAGATGATGGTCCCTGAAAGAGAAACAAAAAGATGCACTAGAACATTAATTGTTTGTACCAAGAATGAGCATCTTAGAGAATCTTACGACACTAGAAATATATATATATATATATATATATATATATATATATATATTGTACTCTCTACGACAAATATCATACCTTACTGATTTCAGGAAGTGCTCAAACATCTCGACAATCAGCACATTGCATTCAAGATCAAGCAAGATAACACATGATCTGACTTTGTAAAGCGTTTCGAGAATTGAGGACTTCTTGTCGTAAGACCGGCTGGAGGTGTCCCATAAATTCCCCAAGGAAGAAACAATTAACCGGAAGATATCCTGTGGGTATAAATAAACATTAAGCTGCTGAATGGGTAAAGAAAGAATATTACGAGACAGTCTAACGATTGATATATTGTACCTTCATTTCTTCATCAGTGTACGGGGCATCAGGCGCTGTAATTCTTGTTATTTCACTGAGGCAGGCAGCCACTGTAATTTTCACATCCACGTTTGAATGTTTTAAGAGTCTTTCTTCAACCAACGCCTTCATTGACGGACTGAGTGCTGCTAGCATCATAGTATTAGGTGACTGATCCACCTTCGATAGAAGTTTCTCTGTTTGCTGTAACGCCCAACAAAAAGAACCAATTAGGTCTAAAATTTCATTAAGCACTAAATATAAAACAATAAACTATTGCCATGCATTGCTTACACCCTCCCACGCTATTTAATTACGTCTCAGTAGACAAGTTGCCGTTAAATCAAATAAAAGTTATGTTTAACATTTTTCTTTATAAGAAACAGATTGGAAGATCCATCTTTCCTTTCCTGCTTTAAAACTTTCCTGTATAGTTTGCTTGGTGTATCGGATCAAATAATCGAAAGATTCTAACAACCATTATGATATGTGTAGATACTATTTGAGTATTTATTTTACAACTTCTTATCATTATTGGGTTCAATGTTTTAATATGTTCATGTTTGATTCGATAGATAATGTATCTTTTAGATTACCCACACTCCTTGTTCTGCATCCAGACCTATAAAAGGAGTAGAAGAATGCACCAAACAGATATTGTTTCTTAAGCCAGTTTTTAGAACTTGAGAAAGTCTCCATCTAGTTTGCTCAGCCATGACTTTAAGACCAATTCTTTATACATTGTGTTCTCACATCCCTGCAGATTACAACCTCATGTTGACCAGCACAAATAAGATAATCAATAAGCAACTCCTACCCCCACTTTCCTGAGGCGAAACCGCAGATTTCATATGGGATTTTTCCGCTATGTGGGGCAACTCCCATGGGCAGTAGGGGAAATCAACTATTTACGAAATTCTAAGCTCTAGCCCCATAAATATGAGGAGCGGTATGACGATAACCCGTAACCTAAATTCTAGTAGCAATAAGGTAAAATCACAAATGTAGCAATGTCCCCATGCAATTCGCACAATCTTGCAAAATTAAGATAATATCAAATATCAAATCACCATGTAATACCCAAATTGGTGGTATAAGCAGTAAGCAAACAACATGAAACTATCGAAAAGAACAGCTAAATTTTAACCTACCCAACAAGTGTCAACAAAGAAACGATAGAAGCAAATCATTAACACGAACAAACTTGCAGAAAGTTCAAAAATTTAGAGGGCTTACATCAAGAACATGGAGAAGTTCATCATCGGAAGGCGGAGGATGAGACAGCTGCTTCCCTGCTTCCCTGAGTTGTTGCGCTAGCTGAAGCTCAACATCTGTCGTTACCATTTTGAATTTCTCTCACTCTTCTCGCACAAAAAAGTAGTCTGTTTGACCTCAGTCTCCTGGTACCATCTAAAACCCTAACAAAACTTACCTAAGAAAACCCCACAGAATACGAAGTAAGAAGAGCTTGAATTCCTTAAGGGTATTTTTCAAAAGTTCAAAAAAACCCTATAAATCTAGCACGATCTTACATACAACAAAGAAAGCAGTTGCTTTTCCACTACAAGAAACTAGAAAAGCAATTACAGAGACTTGATCATGGCTATGAAACAGAAAAGGGGAATTAGGGCTTTGTTTATATGAAAGTCTGCAGGGAGGGGGGAAAATTGAGAATTTCTATGAGAAACACCTGTGCGTGTTTTCTTTCAGTGTTCGGCTCTTCTAAATGGCTTTTTATATGAAAAGGAAGATGAGGCCCTTCTTTGCAAATTTCCAAAGTTTTTATAATCACTTTTTTGGCTAACTTTTTTAACTTTTGATCCAAATAATTTATCAAGTTATACAAAATTATCTTTTTACATCAATAAAAAAAATTACAGTTAAATACAAAGTTAGAGCATCCGTATCCCTGCAATATCAAATTTTTTGCTAAAGCGTTACATTAACTTTGCAATAATACTCTTACATCAGTGAAATACCAAACTCTTTTTTAAAGCGATCTCTATTATCACATCATCAACTATTTTATGTTTTATTTACTTATTTTAATAATTTAATATCACAAAAGTACCAAATATAATTTGTTTGTAATATAAATAATTGGTTATATATTTTATTTTGATAGTTTAAATAAAATACATTCCATAAAAAAATTCATTTATTTTAAAATAAATTGTGTTATTAATTTTAGCAAAAATAATAAAAAAATAACATTCAAATAAATTTAATTTAATAAAATATTAATAATTCATATTTAAACAAACTATTAAATATATTAAATTAAACAAAAATGTATTTAATTTATCTAAGTGGTATCTGAAAAGACATTTTTAAACTTGTAAGATCTTTCTAAACTTACAAGACCTTGCTATCTACATAGCATGTCATGTCATCTTGCAAGATCTTATGCAATATAGATGTGGATGATCTTGTACCCATTTTTTATCCAACAATTTTCTTGTTATCATGGTTATAAAGGCTGGGTATCAAATACAAACTAGTTAGTTTGTACAAACTCGTACAAACCATACCTAGCTTCATGATTTTGTAAATTTGGCTTCATGAATATATATATATATATATATTGGCTTCATGAATATATAATTTGGCTTCATGAATATATCATTTGGCATTTTTAACTAATTTTTTTTACAAAAATACCCTTATTTTTGTAAAAAATTAGTTAAAAATACCAAATGATATATTCATGAAGCCAAATTATATATTCATGAAGCCAATATATATATATATATATTCATGAAGCCAAATTTACAAAATCATGAAGCTAGGTATGGTTTGTACGAGTTTGTACAAACTAACTGGTTTGTATCCGATACCACCCATATATAAACACAACTTCTAAGGAATTGATAATGTTAAAAAGTTATATTTTATGGGGTTCGTTCGGCTCACTAACAAATACTTGTGTCCTTCTTTGCAATTTTAAAAGTAAAAAATTTCGTAATTAAAAATATATTACTTAATCGTGCAATATTGATATAATTTTAATTAAATTAATGAAGTTTAATAGTTTATTTGAAAATCTAATTAAATATTTTCCATTTATAGAAATATATTACATATTTTCTTTTTTAAAATTTTAAAAGTAATCTAATACGGGTGTCAAATGCTATTTAAGGAATCCAGCGAGGGACTGAGGTGTGAACACTCGGATTAGCGGATACGTTTTGGATTGTACTAAAATTCAAAACTTTAAGTCCGCCAATAAGATGACAGTTTCTGTTGGCCAGTTTTGAACCCTCTATTTGGTTGCTTTCAAACTTTTACCCCCTTACTTCAACTTAATTATGTATAACCCTTCCAATAAACTACTTATGTACAACTTATTTAAGGATTACAATGTCGTAGAAAGATAGTTGATGGATGTAACGTTATCACTTGAACAAGTGTTGCAGGTCACTTTGTAACTTATCGTGTTTGTTTTGATGAAAAGACTTGTATTCGGGATAAAAAAAACAATCTGATTAATATTTACAATGGCGTTAACACGTTGCCATCGTAATATAAAAAGAATTGCAACTAAATAGTGCCAAGACTTTAAGTAATGGGAACTGGGATTTTAGCTTTTTAGAGTAGAAGAGAATGAGATGATATAAACATTTCCTTGATCGTTATTTAATCTTGGAAATATGAATTTAATGATTTTGTTATATATTATACTTTTTATATTTGTGGGATATACTGGTCGAGGACTTTGGTAGCAGATGTGGATACACTGGATATACTTTTATATCTTTTTTGAGATGTTGGTTCTTTTGTTAACACTAATTCAACTTTCCTAAATGATGAGAACCCTGGTGTTAGTCTTGTGGGATTATAGTGTTATGATGGTTTCAAAAAGCGAGATATGATGGTTAGATACGATATTGAAGGTTGAGATGAAGTACATTGGTGTTTGCAAGATTAGTTGGTGCATATAGTGTGGAAGTATATATCAGTTATTTGGAATTTTCTATTCAATAGTTATGAATTTAGACGACAAATGTTGAATCTACATGTTTCATTAAGCATTTACTTTAAAAGTTGAATATTGGTTTCTGACTTCATCTAATACCACTCATCAATGCATAATAATCAATGGGCTAGCAAGTCTTATTTTGCTTCATGTTACATCGACAAGGTATGAGTCTCAATTGTACTTTAGAATTAAAACTATTTTTGTCAAAATATATATATTTTTTTAAATTCTCGATGGGTGAAAAAATGGTTAAGTGGTCACTATTATGGGTGTTCAAACAAGCTGTTGGACCGCTCAAACCGGTCCGTTTTTGGCAGTTTGAGCGGTTTGGCGGTTCGGTCTGGTTTGAAAAATAGCCAAATCGGGCAGTCCGGTCCGGTCTGCGATTTGGAATTTTTTTTGGGCGGTTTGGACCAACCCGACCGCCAAATACATATGTATATATTTTTTATATATTTTTATTGTAGTATAATACTATAGCCCAACTTTATCATAAACTCATAAAGCCCAAACATAAAAGCATATTTCAAAATCTCTAAGTTATGGGATTTGTTTGCATACTGTTTTTTTTATGTTTTGCTGGGATATTATTTTTTATACTTTTTTGTGGACTTTGTTTAATTTTTTTGTGGATTTTGTTTAATTCAAACGGACTCAAGCCTCGGAGGCGTGGACTTTGGGATATTTTGTTTTGTTAAAATAGATATCTAATCTAAAATTCAAATTATATATGCATTTTTTAATTTTAATTTTAAAGCATATAAAAGACCCAAACCGCCTAAATCGGTCGGACCAAACCGCCTAAACAGCGGTCCGGTTTGACCGGTCTGGGCACTTTATGTCAAACCGCTCGGTTTGAAATTTTAATAAACCGTCACTTGCGATTTGGTTTGTGGTCGGAGGGTTAAACCGCCCAAACCGGATCGCGAACACCTCTAGTCACTATCCCCAAAGGAATGTTAAAGGTGATGAATGGTAAATACAACGATAAGCGTTGAACAATAATGCATGCCTTAAAATCGGAGATATTCATGAAAATTTATTCTTATAATGTTTAAATACATCAATTCAAGATATATTGCTCATCAATAGTTGAATTAACGAAGATTACATACAACTGATATAAGTATTCATTAATATGTATTGGTGATATGTTGAACTACAAGTTTGAAGTGCATTATGTTCTACTGATCTCAAACACACATATCATCAAATGAAAAAATATAATATCATTAAGATGGATCACATAACAATATATAAACGTGTTGGTATTTAAGGATCTGATAAATCGTGTATGCAACCCTAATTAGATTCTAGCAATCCATTAAAGATGTTTATTGATTAAACTGTAGTCTTCTCGTCAAAAAACACGTGGAATATCTATATGTTGTGTTGAAGCTTCTATATATAGAAAAGATGTGTATTAACATATAATTTGTGAGTTGAGTTTTAAGATTGATCAATTTCATAGATGATAGATCATGTAGTCAAAATGAATAGAATACGTAGATTGATCAAATTAACGACGACATGCATGGGATTAAACGGTATAGCTTGAACAATACCCCTACTAGAGTTCATACCGTTTTAGGGTTGTCTATTTTTATAGTAGACTTGTTTATAATCGTTTTACGGTTGTAGTCCTCCGTCAAAGTTGGCGAGAAAGTCCTCAAAGTACTTGTCCCATGGTTTTGAACGGATTTATACACTACTAAATGGAAAGACTTTAACTACGGGTGTGTTTCCTAAGAAATCCATCGCTAAAGGGGTGATTCGTTACAAAACCGTCACAAAAATTGATGGGTAAATTCAATTTAGTGACAAATTATCCTTGAATTTTGTGGATGGTCCATGGGTGATAAAGGGAACCATTGTAACACCCAGATTTTCGGTGCGTATAATTTCGGGTATCATATTTATATATTTCGATCTTAGAATAACCCTTGGTATGTATTTTGAGTTGGTTTAATGTTTTGGGTGAGAAATAAGTTAATTAATTTTTCTGAAGAAGTTTCACACACACGGCGAAATTTTCATGCCCGAGGAGATCGTCCTTCACACCCGGGAGTTTCGGCAGAAAATGGGCTTGAGCCTAGAACATTTAAAACCGATTTTTTGGGCACTTTCTTCATTTCTTTCTTCACCAACTCATTCTTCTTCTCTATAACTTTGGTCCTAACATCCCTATTTCTCTAAATCGATTTCTTCAAGAGCATCAAAGATATTGGCAACTAGAGATTCAAGTCTTGTGGGTTGGAACTCAAGATTTCCATCTTCTTCATGATCCTTCCACCATGGTTGACTTTGTTTTAGGGTTTTCCTAAAAACTTACTTGTAGGTTCATATTAACATTTCTAAGCTTTTTTTTTACCATTTTAGGTTTTTTTTTAGGGGGGTGTTACTATTTTCTTAGTAAATGTTGGATCGTCAAGAATGTTTAATAAAAAAAGTGTTTTAAGTACAAAAATGTTATTTTAGGACTTGAATCTTATGATTTAAGTATATTTGATTTTTTTCATCTTTGGGGAGTTTTATGTAAAGTGGTCACCTTTTATAAAGAAAAGTTGTTACAGCATCTCCAACAGCTTCCCAAAAAAATTTCCAAAATGGGGAAGCAAAAGTCAAAATCCCCAAAAAAATTACATCTATCTCCAACAGATTCCCCATTTTAGAGAATTCAACATTAAATATATTATTAAAATATTCAAAACATTATTACCTCCAATAAATTTTTAAAAGAAAATTAATAAAATATTGGGTCTCTCTCACAGCTACAGTAAAATGGGGATTTTGGGGTATTCTCCAAATATAGAGAAAATTTTAGGGAATCTCATAAAATCCCCATTTTGAGGATTGAGATGGGGAAGCTGTTGGAGCTTGTTTTAGGGTTAAAATCCACATATTCCTCATTTTTGCTAAAATGGGGAAGCTGTTGGAGATGCTCTTAGTAATTGGGGGATGAAATGTTTAGAGGATCTTTAAAGATTTGGAGTTTGCCTTAGTATTTGGTATCTTCTAGCTTGCTTAGTAGTTTTGAAGAGTTTTTGGAAGGACTTGTTTGGGGATGTCAAATCCTCATAATTGAGAATCTAGGTTTAACTTAACCTAGCAAAACGAGATCAAGTTACTTTGTGAAAACCATATGCATGCTAAAAATGTTCATTTTAAAGTATTAATGTTTTTACTTGACAGTTAACAAATATGTGAATCATTTGATGAGTTTTGCATATTTGTTACATTTGGTTAATGGATCTTGAAAAATGCATGTATTTGGGGTATTTGAATATTTTTATAGATAAATCATAAGAGTGTTCTTTTGATCATTTATTTCTCTTGTGGGATTATTTGTTGTTTATATACTTTTGGCATTTTGATTATACGAAGCACTAGAAAAATACACATGGTTGAGTTGTTGGACACATTGTGAGTGTCTTTACTTATTTGGAATGTTCCTTGAAGTTATGGTGTATTTTGGGGATTCTGACCAACATTTGAATCGATAATAAATATATTCACATCTTTGGAGCATAAGCTGTGTATAAACTTTGGGTAATTGTATTTTATTAGTTTAAACTGACTTTATTAAAGGCCAATTAAACTATTGAGTTATAGTTCGATTTTGATTCAAAGGAGTCTTGTGGACATTTGTTCAGTTTTATTTGCTCTATGTTGAGCGTGAGACCTGATATGCATTTATTGCACTTTTATTTGAAAATTACATGTTTTGGGTGCATTGGTCGTTCATTTGGAGTCATATAACTTATATTGTAATGCATTGAATCTATAACCATATGTGTCAGTCGTATTTTTCAAAGAGTTTTGATGTTCTCGTCTTGGGGCCATAAGGTTTAGTTAAGGGATGAGTTTTGATGTTCTGAGCTTGAGCCCTTTTAGTTGTGACAAGAGAGAAGTTTTGAAGTTATCTTCTTGGTATCATTTGTTTGGGAAAAAAAGGAGGTTTGATGTTCTCACTTTAGAACTTTTGATTTTATGCAAGTAGAGAGTTTTGATGTTCTCATCTTGTAATTTAATTTTTTATTCTAAATTATAACATTTAATCATGTTCTATTTTCATTGTATAATGTCTTGTATTCATTGTTGATTTGCTGATTGAACTTGCTGAGTTGTTGTGTGTCAGTGTGAGTCATATTATAATTTATGAATGCTTAATTCTTGTTGCAAAAAAACTACATTTCTAATTAATAACAAGTTCTCATGTGGGTTACTTCTTTAGTGGGCTAAGGCCTAAGAGTCTTTTGTCTTTTGATAATAAGTCTTGTCTTGCATAGTCAAATATTGAAAATTGAAATGTTGGAGCACATGAGCACATCGTTTTAGAGCACATTGCATAGGCTACACAACATATTACGATATTGCTTTATTGAGCATGTGGGTTGCACAACATTGATTAGGAATTTTACAATTTACTATTTTAGTTAAAACTAATCATAGTTTTCCTTATCTTTTAAGTTACAGGTATTGAAGCAAAGGCTCTAGTTTGCTAATTTCAATTTTGAAAAGTGTAAACAAGATAATAGGCATATGTGCATTGTTTTAGCATTTTGCAAAAGACATCAAAAACTCTAGGGCCGACCCTGGTGAAAGTATATATATCAAAAATAAATAATCATAGATTAACTAAAATACATTATTAAATGCATTTTTTACAAATTATACCATTATAATTTTCTCGTCTATAATTTCAAAATAAGTTTGTTATTGAATATTTTTTAATTTAATAATATTGTAAAATATCATAAATACGGATCGAGATTGGTAGCTTGTAATAGAGAAGGTATGGTGGTCCAGATAGCCGCTGACCAAAAAGCCGGGGATTCTCGCGCAGGAAACATAGATGGATCAGCTGCTATGGGAGAGAGTGCAGGTGGTGGTAAAAACTAGCAAGCTACGACTTGAAAGCTTACCTTCTTCTCTACTGGAGAAAGGGCTTCAAGAATGATGTATCGATATTTTTTTAAACTTGTACATTTTACACACTTATCTATATTTATCTATCCACACTTTAAAAAAAATCTATATGCGGTTATTCTTGAATTTTTAAGAAGTACAAATTAATTTTCTATACATGAATAAATTTGTTTTATATTCTTTATGTTTTCGTTTTTTCATTTTACACCTTATCATGTTAAAAATACATAATAATAGATTAACTAAAATACATTATAAAATCATTTTTTACAAATTATGCCATTATAATTTTCTCCTCGATTATTTCAAAATAAGTTTATTGTATAATATTTTATTAATTTAATAAGATTTTTTGATTTAATTAAAAAATATTCAATATTAGGCTTATTTCGAAGGTATCGAAGAGACGATTACAATGATGTAACTTGTTAAAATTAAAACGTATTTTTTAACGTATTTTAGTTAATATACGATTATATGTGTTAATATAATAAAAATGTAAATTTGAAATCAAAATGAATGAAATTTGTGAGTATCGCGGCCATCGCGGCCTTCCATCCGCGCCAATTCCTCTGGGTCCGCAATCGCGGAAAAAGTGGGTATTTTTGCAAAACCAACGAGATTTTGGGTATTTCTACAAGTTAAAGTCAAACTTTAAGTATTTTAATTAATTTTCCTATTAATAAACTTATTTAAATATTTACTTAACTTGTCTATTTCTGATTACTTTATGAAAAAAGTCAAAAAAATACTTCAAAAACAAATCCATTCATTTTAACATTTTTACAAATAAAATTTCACACAAATATTTTGTTGTAATTTTTATATGGATTTAAATAATAAAAAAAGCCCAGTGTTTCAAGTGCTGCAAGTCCCAAGCCCCAAGTTTCAAAACTTGATTCAAAATCCCCGAAAAGACTGCCCTCTTTTTTCTTAACTGCTCCACCTTCTTTCATTCTATCAAACACTCAATAACCAAAACTGAAAAAAACACATCCATCCTTCAATTTCAATTCTCTGCAAATCCGATGCTACATTCTCAATCAGATTCAAAATCCCGTTTGATCAAACAGATCTGCGACATATCAAGCCATGCCATTTCATGCGCTCATCATAACACCTTCGATTCCAACCCTTTCATCGATTGGTACATTCTTCTTCAAGTAAGTCTTCTTGTCCAATTTCTTCTGTTTTTCTGCAATTCGAAATTTTAGTTTGATTGGATCTTCCTACGACAGGTTGAAGACAATGTGGGTGTTGATGTAATCAGAAAAAAGTATCATAAATATGGTGGGTTCTTCTTCTTCTTCTTCAATTCTTTCTATTTATGGGATCAAAATGAAGACTCTGTCTGTAAATGGACTCTGAATTTACCATCCATGAACACCAACATAAACCCTAATGACACATGTTTTGGAAAGAAATTTATGTTTTCTTGTTAACTAGTGATTGCTTTTAAGTTTTAACCACCAATTTCTGATGAGATCTAGTGCGTTATATGATGGTTTTTATTCAATTTGATCTGAATACAATGGTTAATCTGCAGCGTTACTACTCCATCCTGATAAGAACAAACACCCCAAAGCGGAATTCGCTTTCAAGCTTGTATCGGAGGTATGGTTTGATCAAACGAGAACAATAGTTATTTAAAATAACACGAGAACCAACAAAATCATATATAATTTTACATTAACGCGCTAAAAAGCCAAACGGAACTGAAGCTGCGGCCAAAGTCATTTTTTTGAGCATTAATGTAAAATCATATGTGTTTTTGTTGGTTCTCGTGTTATTTTAAATAGGTATTATTCTCGTTTGAAGTTTGAAACTTTGAACCCCACTATGTATATATATATAACGTGTGTGCATATTTGAACCCTTGATCTACTGGGGGAGGCTATAACTTGAGTCCGTGGGGCCAATGACCATTTGATATTCTGAATCATTGTTACAGGCGTACGCATGCCTTTCAGACGATGCAAAACGATCGGAGTTTGATGTGAGAAGATGGAACAATCTCTGCAGCGAGTGCGTCAAAACACCACAAATGAGAACCAAAGTGAAGGGGTCGTCTCCTTCGAATAGGTCAAGGTCTAAAAAGATATCGGCTAGAGTGAAAGAAGTTAAAGCTAGATTGATGGAAGAGGCAAGAGTGATTGAAAAGTGTTTGAAGGCGAATGCAAATGCAAATGCAAATATTAATGTTTTTGACAAAGAAATGCCGGTTTTTGATCCAGATGATTATGCGACTCAAGGGTATCCTCACTTTCCGGTTTGGGGATGTAATGAGCCTAAGAGCTCGAGTTCATGGTTGAAGAAAAGATTCAAATACGAGAATCAGCAACAGCAGGTGAATGTGAAATGTGATTCTCCAGTATTCGAATGTAGATCGAGTAGGTCGTCAATCAAACTCAAATCCTTTTCATCGATGATTGGATCCGAGAGAAGCTCGAAGACTCAAAGTTAGTTAGCAAATTTGGAATGATTTTAAGGCTTAATTTTTTTTCCTTGATCAAGTTGATGGTTAGAAAATTCGACCGATTAAGAGGTAGCATACACAGTGTCTTGAAAACGAGGCCAAGTGTTCTAATAAAAAGTGTTGGGGCTGTTTGTTTACCTTTTAATAGTTTCACTAAAAGGCAACATCTGAATCGCTAAGAGGTAAATCTTGTTTGACGAAAAAAAAGCCTGCCTATTAATAGTTCTAAAATTCTCTGAATGATTTTATATCTCGGGCCTCCCTTAACCATTCAACACCATGATTTTATTTTGAACAATTACCAAACAACCATGGTTCATTTTGCACTATTTCATACGAGCCTCTTAATGATTCTGATCACTAAATCATTCAACACCAAACCATTCAGTAACTGCCAAACAATCCCTTAACTGAATCTGGATTTTTTTTGGCTCTATAAACTTTTTCAAAAGTAAGAGATAGGCCAAGGCTGCTTGTTCTGTGTAATTAGAGATGCACAAGTTCAGCTCTATTAGGCACTATATTAGAGAAAATTGGGTTGGGTTTAGTCATTCATTTCGGCTTTTATGAGATTGAAGGATAAATTACAAGAAACTGAGCTTTTTCGGGTACGGGAAATCTGTAACATCCTGAATTTTCAGTAATAATAATTTAATGAGAATTGAGATGTATTTGTATTTTGTGTAAACTTTGAATTATAAGGAAGTTTTATGATTCATTAGGGTCAAAATACAAGAGATGAAAGTTGGATGTACTTTTGGAATTAATTGAACTTGAGGGTGTGATTTGCTATTAAGTAAAAGTGTGTATGGATAAAGGATTAAGGGAATGAGATATTATCTCATTTCCCTGTTGTGAGTCGGCAAGAAATCAGAGAAAGAGAGAAAAGAGAATAAGAAGGAAAGCAAGGGTTTGTTCATCAAATTGGTAAGGAATTTGTATTGGTTTCTGATAAAATTTGTTGGTAATGATAGTTTATGAACGAATCTGTGTATTGGATTAATTTACAGAATCATTATCAACAGATTGGGGGAAATCAGATTTGTGCAGGAAGTGGGTTTTGCAAACATACGGTGAGTTCAATTGTACTTTGCTTAAATCAGTGTTCTTATGTTAAATTGAACCGTGAAATAGTTGTATAAAGTGATTATGAACTGTATGGTTGTACTGGGAATGAGCTGAATCGAACAGACAAGAAGTTAGATTGAATTTTAGACTGCAGGCCCGATTTTTCAAGATGAATCGTCGTATCCGGAAAACCCCAATGATGAATGTTTCCGGACGCAGGAAGTATCCGGGTAGGTTTTATTTTATTACAAGAATCCGGATGAAATTAGTTACCGGATGGTATCCGGATGATCATAGAGTCCGGATGTTGTCCGGATTTGAAATATGTCCGGAAAAGTAGGAATTTACCGGAAAGGATGGGTTGTCCGGATAAGTTAGGTTATCCGGAAACATCTTGTTGTCCGGACACTTTGTGCAGACTGGGCAATTTTCAGTTCTGTTAATTGTGAATCGTTGTGATCTAGTGATTGAGACATAATTAGTTTAGCATGAACATACGTACATTCGAAGGGTAGTATGTTAGGCTCGATGACTATGCCGGTTTGATACTAGGCAGGTGTTTGGTATAGGTAAAGGAGATTGGCTCATACTGAATGATATGAGGAATCTATATGGTATAAGGTGATTTGCTCATACTGAATGATATGAGAAATCTGTATTAAGCATTTACTTGCACGAGTAGAAATAAGTGTAATGGATCCATAGGCACTAAAGTTTGGTAATCACTTGGAATAGGCGTGTGGTATTACTCATTTAATCGTTATTCCAGTGTGTGTGGGAAATCATGGAATAGGCGTGTGGTATTAATCGTTATTCCTGATTTCTAAGGAAGAGAGTGAGGTTGACATAAGTACTTGTAATCTCTGCTTCCTTACTGATAAATGGGCGTGTGTAATCGCGATTTATTGGTGGAGAGTATTGATCTAGAATCTTTGAAGATTCGTAGTGTGGCTCTGGGGTATGATATGCTGATGGATTTGTTGTCAGTCATAGTCATGGGATTGGATAAAATTGTATAATGAAATAGAATTATACGTACGGTAAGAAAAGGAGTAACCAGGTTTGTTGTAACTTGTTTACATTGATTTTTGCAATTGAAACGAATGTTCTCACTAGGCGTTGGCCTAATCGTTTCATATGATGTTTTCTTACCAGGTACAGGCTCAGGCAAATAAAGGGTGGTGGGACGAGTGTTTTTGGAATAGAAGAAGTGGCAATTAACAAAGAGGAGATTTTTGGAGGATAACTTAGATAACTCAATTAATCTGATTATAGTGACATGATTAGATTGATAGGTTATTCGAAGTATCCTGTATTGTAATTACACTCTTGATGGTTAATTCCTTTGCTATCTATATAAGTTGAAATTTTATTGTCATAACCCGTTGTAATTTGAGGTTTAAATTGGCCTGGATTTTGGGGCGTTACAATATGGTATCAGAGCATTAGTTTAAGCGAACTAAGTATGCTGAGGAGGTACTTAGACTTAAGCTGTGATGAATTAAGTTATGATTCGTGAGATTGGGTAGGAATACTAAGACGAGATAGTCTTAGAAGTGACGGAAATATGTGAAATTAGTAATGTAATTATGGTAACGAGGATTCTCCTATATAATATATTCACAATTTCAATTAGCTACTGTTATTTATGAATATATTGTTACATAAGCATGCTTGTTTCTAAATGGTTACAGTGACTGATTAGCGGTAAATTACGTTTTTGTATGTCTAGTTATGTATAAACCATTATTGATGGGTATTCTTTTGTGCTCATCCAGAACAATGGTAAATACTCCGCCGAGGTCTCCTAATTCTTCTATGAATAGGAATTGGTTAGACGATACGGGAGAAAGACAAACTGGAGTAGGCGGAATTCATGAGACGCCACCAGATTTTCTTTCTTTAGGAGGAATACGTAATCCGGCACACAGAGTGGGTACCAGTACTGTCGATCAAACACCATCGGAAGCAAGTATGGAAGGACGCATTATGGATAATGTTACCAGATTGATGAATGCATCAATGGAAAGACAAGCTGAAATGATGAGCACCACCATGGGAAGACAAGCAGAAATGTTCATGAAATTGTTTAACGATCGAAATACGGAACCAAGACGGACAAGAGTTGATACTAGTGTGATAAATCCAACTGGCAACCCAGGGCCGGAGACTGAAAGAAGGGTTGAAAGAAATTGCTCTTACAAAACCTTCTTGAGCTGTAAACCACCGGAATTCAAAGGAGAAGATAGTCCAATAGCTTGCATGAATTGGCTAAGGGAAATTGAACAAGCTTTTCGAGCTTGTGAGTGTTATGATGAAAAGTCTAAAGTTAATTTTGGATCACAGGTGTTACGTGGTAACGCGTTATCTTGGTGGAATGTGCTAGCAGCTTCTGTGTCAGCTTCTGTTTTGAATGCTATGACTTGGGATCAGTTCAAAGCAAAGATTCTGGAGGAGTACTGTAACGAAACTGAAATGGATCGAATCGAGGAAGAGTTCAGGAACCTCAAGAAAGGCAATATGACTGTGAGAAAGTATACAGAATCCTTCATGGAGAAGCTGAACCTGGTGGGGCATGTGGCTCCGACTGAGAAAGACAAAGTTAAAGCTTATCTGAAGGGTTTACCAGCAGATATGATGTCACGGGTGCGGAGTTCAAAAGCTTCAACATTGAGAGAATCGATCGAGGAAGCAAAGGTTATAGAGAAAGTGTATGCTAAGGATAAAGAAGAAAAGACCCAAGTTGGGGAGAAGCGGAAATGGGAAGGTCGATCAGAGCATTCACAGAGGTCAAGGAACGCTGGTAAAGGTACTTCTTATGAATCACACCGTGAACCAAACTGGTGTCCAAAGTGTAGGAGCAAGCATTTCGGGCAGTGTCGAGTGATAGCATCTGAATGTTTTAAGTGTGGAAAGAGTGGGCATACTATGAATAATTGTCCAGTGCGGGGAAATACATGTTTTGAGTGTAAGCAACCGGGTCACTTTCGTCGGGAGTGCCCAAGGCTGAAAAAGAGCGGCGATCAGAGTAAGAAACCAGTTATTCCGAAGCCAACGGGTCGAGCTTTTCAGATGACCGCTGATGAAGCTAAGGAATCAAGGGACGTTGTCTCGGGTATATTCATTGTTAATTCTTGTTCTGCGCGTATTTTGTTCGATTGTGGAGCAAATTTGTCATTTGTATCCAAATCATTTTATCCTAAATTAGCTACGCCTGTTACTACTTTAGATGATGCTTTAGTAGTAGAGGTAGCTAATGGGGGTCAAGCTTTGGTTCGAGAAAGGCTTGATGGTTGTACTATTCTTATAGAAGAGACGAAATTTTCGATCAACTTGTTGTTGATGGAAATTGGAGGGTTTGACATAGTTGTGGGTATGGATTGGCTGACAGCCAATCAAGCAGAAATATTTTGCGCAAAGAAATTAATCAGGATTCCGATGACCGATAAGGATGACGTATTCATCTTCGGGGAAAAGCAAAAGGGGGAAATTCCGTTAATCTCTGTTGTGAAGGCGCGGAAGTGTTTAATGAAATGATGTATGTCCTATCTGGCGTATGTCTTAGATGGAAGGTTGGAAAAGAAACAATTGGAAGATATCAAGGTGGTACGTGAGTTTCCTGACATATTTCCTGATGATTTTCCTGGTCTACCTACTGAAAGGCGGGTGGAGTTTAGAATTGATCTCATTCCAGGTTCGTCTCCGATAGCGCGGGCACCTTACCGTCTAGCGCCGCCTGAAATGAAAGAGATGATGACTCAACTCCAGGAGTTATTAGATAAAGGTTTTGTCAGACCGAGTTCTTCGCCTTGGGGAGCTCCGGTCCTGTTTGTTAAGAAGAAAGACGGTACTATGAGAATGTGTATAGATTACCGCGAGCTGAATAAGGTGACGATTAAGAATAAATATCCGCTTCCAAGAATCGGTGATCTATTTGATCAACTTCAAGGGGCAGGATGTTTTTCTAAGATTGATTTGAGGTCAGGGTATCACCAGGTACGGGTTAGAAATGAAGATATTCCTAAGACAGCTTTTAGAACCAGATACGGGCATTATGAGTTTCTAGTAATGCCATTCGGGTTGACAAATGCTCCAGCTGTCTTCATGGATCTGATGAATAGAGTGTGTCGACCTTTCTTGGACAAGTTTGTTATCGTCTTTATTGATGACATACTTGTGTATTCAAAGACTAAAGCAGATCATGAACAACACCTACGTGAAGTCTTAGAAGTTTTAAGAAGAGAGAAATTGTACGCGAAGTTTTCAAAATGTGAATTTTGGTTAGAAGAAGTACAATTTCTAGGTCACGTGACCACTTCAGAAGGAGTCAAGGTAGACCCAGCTAAGATTGAAGCTATAGCAAATTGGGAGACACCTAGAAGTGCATCTGAAATAAGAAGTTTCTTGGGTTTAGCAGGTTATTACAGAAGGTTTATTAAAGACTTTTCTAAGATTGCATCTGCTTTGACTATTCTGACTAGAAAGAACGTGAAGATTGTCTGGACGGAGAAACAAGAATCGGCTTTCAGAACTTTACGTCAAAAGTTGTGTGAGGCTCCGGTTCTTGCTTTACCAGAAGGAACAGAAGATTTAGTGGTATACAGTGATGCTTCAAAGATGGGTCTAGGATGCGTATTGATGCAACGAGGCAAAGTGATTGCTTATGCGTCAAGACAACTTAAGAACACGAGAAGAACTACCCGACACATGATTTGGAGTTAGCGGCTGTTGTGTTTGCTTTAAAGCTGTGGAGGCACTACTTGTATGGAACCAAATGTACTCTTTTTACTGACCATAAAAGTTTGCAGCATGTTTTTGATCAGAAAGAGTTAAATATGAGACAGCGAAGATGGTTAGAATTACTTAAAGATTACGATTGCGAATTGCATTACCATCCTGGTAAAGCAAATGTCGTGGCCGATGCTTTAAGTAGGAAAGAGTATAGTGGATGTTAATTGATGTGACATCGAGTTTGATGGAAAAGATAAAAGAGGAACAAGCGGAGGCTTTACGGGAAGTAAACCTGAAAGAAGAAGTGATGGGCAAGCAACACCTTCAGCTAACTGAAGATGGTCGTGGAATAAAGCTGTTCCAAGGTCGTGTTTGGGTACCAAAGATTGGAGGAAATCGAGAGCTGATTCTCGAAGACGCTCATAGATCTAGGTATTCCATACACCCTGGGAATACAAAGATGTATCGAGATCTGAAATTGCATTATTGGTGGCCGGCTATGAAAGTAGATGTGGCCCGGAAGGTAGAAACATGTAGAACATGTTCGTTGGTGAAAGCGGAACATCAGAAACCTTACGGAAGTTTACAATCTTTGGAAATTCTGGAATGGAAGTGGGAGAAGATCACCATGGACTTTGTGACGAAATTACCCAAGACGCAAAAGGGTAACGACACAATATGGGTAACCGTGGATAGATTAACTAAGAGCGCTCATTTTCTGGCTATGAAAGAAACAACACCAATTGAGAAATTGGCGAAGCTGTATATTGATGAGGTGATGTCAAGACATGGTATACCGGTGTCGATTGTGTCAGATTGTGATAGTCGGTTTACCTCAAGGTTTTGGCGATCACTACAAGAGGAATTGGGTACGAAAGTTAATTTGAGCACTGCTTTTCATCCACAGACTGATGGACAGAGTGAAAGGACTATACAAACTTTGGAAGATATGCTTAGGTCATGTGTATTGGATTTTGGAGGTAACTGGGATGCGCATCTACCGTTAGTAGAATTTGCGTATAATAACAGTTATCATTCCGGTATCGGAAGAGCGCCCTTCGAAGCCTTGTATGGTCGAAAATGTAGAACCCCGGTATGTTGGTTAGAAGTCGGAGAGAAACAGTTTGCTGGTCCAGAATTGGTACAACAAACAGCTGATAAGGTGAAGGAAATTCGGCAGCATATAAAAGCAGCTCAGGACCGACAGAAAAGTTATGCTGACCCGAAAAGGAGACCAAAAGAATTTCAAGTTGGGGAGCGCGTGATGCTTAAAGTGTCCCCATGGAAGGGTGTGATAAGGTTTGGTAAACGCGGGAAGTTAAGTCCTCGTTTTCTAGGACCTTTCACTGTCATTTAAAGGATTGGTTTGCAAGCATATCAGTTGGATCTTCCACCTGAGTTGGAAGGGGTTCATAATACTTTTCATGTGTGTTATCTTCGGAAATGTCTATCCGAAGAGGAAGATGTGATTCCACTTACTGATGTAAGAGTGGATGAGAAGAGTCGTTGTGTGGAAGAACCAGAGGCAATTTTGGAAAGATCGGTTAGAAAACTACGTAATGGTAAGGAGGTAGCAATGTTGAAAGTACAGTGGAAGCATCATCGAGGTGCTAATGTGACTTTAGAGTCGGAAGAGAGTATGAGGGATAGGTATCCTCATTTGTTTACCTGATTCTGATTTCGGGGACGAAATCATTTTCAAGTTGGGGAGTATTGTAACATCCTGAATTTTCAGTAATAATAATTTAATGAGAATTGAGATGTATTTGTATTTTGTGTAAACTTTGAATTATAAGGAAGTTTTATGATTCATTAGGGTCAAAATACAAGAGATGAAAGTTGGATGTACTTTTGGAATTAATTGAACTTGAGGGTGTGATTTGCTATTAAGTAAAAGTGTGTATGGATAAAGGATTAAGGGAATGAGATATTATCTCATTTCCCTGTTGTGAGTCGGCAAGAAATCAGAGAAAGAGAGAGAAGAGAATAAGAAGGAAAGCAAGGGTTTGTTCATCAAATTGGTAAGGAATTTGTATTGGTTTCTGATAAAATTTGTTGGTAATGATAGTTTATGAACGAATCTGTGTATTGGATTAATTTACAGAATCATTATCAACAGATTGGGGGAAATCAGATTTGTGCAGGAAGTGGGTTTTGCAAACATACGGTGAGTTCATTTGTACTTTGCTTAAATCAGTGTTCTTATGTTAAATTGAACCGTGAAATAGTTGTATAAAGTGATTATGAACTGTATGGTTGTACTGGGAATGAGCTGAATCGAACAGACAAGAAGTTAGATTGAATTTTAGACTGCAGACCCGACTTTTCCGGATGAATCGTCGTATCCGGAAAACCCCAATGATGAATGTTTCCGGACGCAGGAAGTATCCGGGTAGGTTTTATTTTATTACAAGAATCCGGATGAAATTAGTTACCGGATGGTATCCGGATGATCATAGAGTCCGGATGTTGTCCGGATTTGAAATATGTCCGGAAAAGTAGGAATTTACCGGAAAGGATGGGTTGTCCGGATAAGTTAGGTTATCCGGAAACATCTTGTTGTCCGGACACTTTGTGCAGACTGGGCAATTTTCAGTTCTGTTAATTGTGAATCGTTGTGATCTAGTGATTGAGACATAATTAGTTTAGCATGAACATACGTACATTCGAAGGGTAGTATGTTAGGCTCGATGACTGTGCCGGTTTGATACTAGGCAGGTGTTTGGTATAGGTAAAGGAGATTGGCTCATACTGAATGATATGAGGAATCTATATGGTATAAAGGTGATTTGCTCATACTGAATGATATGAGAAATTTGTATTAAGCATTTACTTGCACGAGTAGAAATAAGTGTAATGGATCCATAGGCACTAAAGTTTGGTAATCACTTGGAATAGGCGTGTGGTATTACTCATTTAATCGTTATTCCAGTGTGTGTGGGAAATCATGGAATAGGCGTGTGGTATTAATCGTTATTCCTGATTTCTAAGGAAGAGAGTGAGGTTGACATAAGTACTTGTAATCTCTGCTTCCTTACTGATAAATGGGCGTGTGTAATCGCGATTTATTGGTGGAGAGCATTGATCTAGAATCTTTGAAGATTCGTAGTGTGGCTCTGGGGTATGATATGCTGATGGATTTGTTGTCAGTCATAGTCATGGGATTGGATAAAATTGTATAATGAAATAGAATTATACGTACGGTAAGAAAAGGAGTAACCAGGTTTGTTGTAACTTGTTTACATTGATTTTTGCAATTGAAACGAATGTTCTCACTAGGCGTTGGCCTAATCGTTTCATATGATGTTTTCTTACCAGGTACAGGCTCAGGCAAATAAAGGGTGGTGGGACGAGTGTTTTTGGAATAGCAGAAGTGGCAATTAACAAAGAGGAGATTTTTGGAGGATAGCTTAGATAACTCAATTAATCTGATTATAGTGACATGATTAGATTGATAGGTTATTCGAAGTATCCTGTATTGTAATTACACTCTTGATGGTTAATTCCTTTGCTATCTATATAAGTTGAAATTTTATTGTCATAACCCGTTGTAATTTGAGGTTTAAATTGGCCTGGATTTTGGGGCGTTACAAAATCCATGCCCATTTTCACCGAGCAAAAAAAACACGGGTTTTTGTAGGCCCGAGCTATGTCGGGCTTTGGAGTTAAAAGGGTCTAATTGGATTTTTTCAAACCATCTCTTTTGGGTTTTTTGAAATTAACCGGGCTTTTTCAGGTCGAATGTTTTTGGGCCGGGCCTAGGTTAATTTTGGGCTGCCCCCCAAATTTCGGTGTAATAAGGGTTTGAGGTTGTCCCAGGCATCGGACTCATTAGGCATGGGATTTTTTGGGTCAGTCTTTGGCCGAACTACGAACTTAGATATTTTTATCTATCTCTAGTTTAATCATTAAATGATGTTAGATTTTTAAGTAATTTTTAAGCAATGACATAAAACTAATGAATTGAATAAACAAACGTTAATGGGGTTGTTAAACCGCCATTAGTGCAGGTAAGTGAAAAGGAAAAGAAGAAATACGTGGTGTAGCTATGTAAGTTATGGAGTAGTTGAAGTTGGCAGTTTGAAACAATTATGGAATTGTTGAAGGACTGGTTTTATTATATTTATATTTTTAATATCAATTTAATCAACATTTGTAGGAGTTTATCAATACTTTCGTTGCTAGTTTCTAGGTTTTCATGACCAATATATATATATATATATAACCAAAGACGTTGTAGCCCAGTGGTTCGGTAACATCCTGGGGGGTAAGTGGTGGAAGCCTTTACTACCCGGGTTCAAACCTCGTGGTGATCATGCGGAGGTATCCCCGAATCAAGGGGCTGTTCGTGGGTCTGCTGTTATGGGCCGGATTGTGGGCTGAATCGTGTCCGGGTCGAAAGGGAATTAGTCTGGACATAGTTCAGGATACCCCCGAAATGCAATTGTCTTTCAAAAAAAAATTATATATATATATATTATCATCTATTTGAAATTAATGCTAAAGTATTTTAATGTTTTAATGATTTATTTAGTTTCGTGTTTGCAGTTAGTCCAAGTGTTTTTCAACGCCATCTGCCAACCATTAAGCCCATTCATTTGTTTTAGGGCAAGTGTTCAAGACTTAAGAGACTGGACATTAAGACCATCTCAAATCCACCATTAAAAACATTAAAATGAATGTGTTTTCATCTCTAATCCATCATTAAAACACATAAAAATTGGAGGTCAATCCTTCATGTTTAAAAACCAATAAAGTAGGCCACTAAAAACATATATTAGTATTCTACTCAACTTTTATAAATTCAAGTATATATATAGTATAATAATAACTTTTATTATTAAATTGCATTTTTGGTACCTGTGGTTATATGATTTTTTTTAAAGGAGTACGTGTGGTTATATGGACAAAACTACCCTTGGCACTAACGGACCAAATAGACGGGGTTAGTGACCAGGGACTACATTTGTAGCAAAATCGTATAACTCAGGGACCAACCTTTGACTTATTGAAGTTCAGGTACCTTTTTCAAAGAAATCATATAACCATAAGTACCAAAAATGCAATTTACTCTGTTTTTTGTTTTTTCGCAAAGAAACTTTTCTCAAGTTAAGAAAATATGAATTTGGATCATTACGTAAATACCCTTCAAGATACCTCCAAATCTTATATCCGAGTGAAATATATTCAGTCTCATTTGGTTTACACAATTAATTAAGTTTATTTAATCGTGTCCTTGTCTTTATGTAGCTTTTGTCATGTAAACAACCTTTTTAGTAAAGGACAAGGAAAAGGTTGCTTTAATTGCCGAACATTTAATTTGTAAAAATAAATTGATCAAAGAGTCTCCATGCAACACTCAAAAAGGTGGTTTTAAGTTTCGAATATATCTTTTAATATACTTTTCAAATATCAATTAATTAAGGGGCTAGCTATTTACTACCGTTAATGTCTCTTACCATGTAAGAGGAGCTACCTACTCCGTTAAAGATGATGGTTTTTATCAACAATCTTACGAGCTGTGTCGTAAATTTAGTTTGCAAACTGAAAATCTTACCTACAAGGAAGGGGTACGGATGACGATAAAATCAAACTCGGGTTCGAATCCTGACATCTGCATATACGCTTATATGGCTACTGGAAGATTTACTTAGAGCTATGGATGAATCCTACAGTCATAACTTGTCATGAGATTAGTTCGAACAAATCTTAGAATCAACTTTTTCTAAAAAGAATTTTACTCGTTAAACACTTACCTATAGCTAGCTAGTTGGTGTCGGTAAATAACCCCTAACCGTACTGAAATAATTAGCAATAATAAAATAAACATGTATATATTTAATCACAATAATGAATTCTAGGTAGCCCTCTCATCCACAGAATGAAGCATAGATTCTTCCTCCACTTACAAGCTAAGAATCTTATTCTTCCCCATCATCATCATCATCACATGCTTGTATGGAGATTAATAATGTTATCTGCATGCTATTACTTAATTAATCTATTGTTTATTCCCCATTAACTTTCTGATCGGCGCCGAAAACAAAAAAATGTCGTTTTCCCATGGACGTCCGCTCCATTTCTTCTAGACAATTGTACATGCATTTGGATTTTCGTCACTGAAAATTGAGGTAATATTACCATTACCGTTGCTGCTGCTGTGATACTCACTGTAATGAGTATACGGTGGTGGTGGCTCTGGGCGGCCGTAATTTGTATATGATTGTGGTGGTTCTGGTCTGTTGTACTGTGATGGTGGCTCGGGTCTGCTGTAATGTGTGCTCAGGGGTGGTGGCTCTGGTCTGTTGTAATGTGTGTACTGTTGTGAAGGTTCGGGTCTGGTGTAACGTGTGTGCTGCGGTGGTGGTTCTGGTCTGTTGTAATGTGTGTACTGTTGTGGTGGCTCGTGTCTGCTGTAATGTGTAGGCTGCGGTGGTGGTTCTGGTTTGATGTAATGTGTGTATTGTTGTGGTGGCTCGTGTCTGCTGTAAGGTGTGGGGTGCCATGGTGGTTCTGGTTTGCTGTAATGTGTGTACTCTTGTGGTGGTTCGGGTCGAGTGTAATGTGTGTATTGCGGTGGTGGACGGATGTATTTATGTTCAGTGACATAAGGTGTTGGTTTGTATGTGTTGTAGCTGTGGTTAACATGGATGGGTTGTTGATGTGGCTGATCATGATGCTTGTATCGTGGACTAGGGTTAGTACTCGAGTAATGTTCCACGGACGCATTATAGTGATGCACCACGTGAACATTTTCTTCGGCTTCTTTTGATCCTGAAGGTTGTGGTGGCGGAGAGTTTGTAGATGGTGGTTCTTGCGGTGGTGCGGGTGGTGCCGGTGTCTGTGGTGGTTCTGGTGTTGTTTCTTGATCAAGTGGATTAATTTCTGGTTCTTTTGGTGGTTCAACTAGTTCTTCTGGGGGAACTGTTTCTTCTGGAGGTGGGTTTGAAGGATCAGGAGGTGGTGCTCCGCCTTCCGACGGTGGTTCTGTCGGTGGTGGTTGTTCTGTATCAGAACAAATGGTTGCAGCTTTTCTTGTTTTCTTGATCGCTTTGACTATCTTTTCAGGGTCAGCCCACCCGATTATGGTTAGTTTCTGTTGTGGGATATCGATATAGACATCGTATATGCCTGAAAAGTGAAAACATCATCAAAACGATCATCAACATGTACAACAACGAGATCAATAAACCGATTAGCTCAAGACCATTAATTAGGCGTACACGACCACTAAGGTTTAATGAGGGTTGATGTCTTACGACCATAATTTGCCAAGAGACTAGTCTAGACATAAAACCATTAATTAGTTACTTACCTTTGATGCCATGCAAAGCCTTTTTGATCTTCTGAACGCACCCATTACAGTCTATTCGAACCTGGATCTCAGTGACTCGTGGTTTCTGCATTCGATAAAAATCATATGGGGTTTAGTTAAAATCTTGATGATCAAATTCAATATAATTAATTAAGAGAAAGAATGCATATATATATATATATATATATATATATATATAATCTGAGATGGGCTTAATTTGAGACAATACCTCCATTTCTGGAACCATATTGTGGAGATGGAGGGAAGAAGGGGAAATTAAAGATGGTTATTAATCATGGGGGAGAGCTGAGGGTGGAAAATAAAGAATCAAAATGTGGCATTTTATTAGTGCATGGAGGGCAGGCGAATATTTTAAAGGGCGCCAAGCATGAGGTGTGAGACTTCCTATAGAATCTGATGATATTCCACGTATGAAAATAGAAGCACAATATAATATATTATTACACCTTTAATTCGTTTAAAAAAACGTATTTTAAATGTTTGAGTGATAAATTAAATATTATATTTGTAAATAACTTTTAGAAGGGTAAACTGCATAAAAATGATATAGTTATATATAGGGACAATTAATTAAAATACAGAAAGTTTGACTTTGACTTACCAAAATATTCACTTTCTTGCTTAGTTTACTAAAATACCAAACATTTTCGCGGTAGGCCCGCGATCGCGGGCTAGACCCTACGTGGCACACCTGTTGGGCCAAAGTGTCCCGCGGAGCCCCCCAACTATGCCTGCAGTGACACTTTTGTTCCCTGCCCGCAGTGGGCAAAAAAATTTACATTTTTTGTCCTTATTTTGCACGAATCTTTGCATGCTTTTACTGTTTGTTTATGTTTTTTTCCACAATTATTGTACTTTGAAGACCAATTTGTGGTTGGATTTCTCACTGGCTTGTTTCATCAATGTTGAATCATTGTACTTAGTAATAAATCATTTAGTCAGTTAAATGACTATTTTGATATGCCCCATATTCTTCCAGACCAGAATACCCATACACAAACCTACGCACCTACACCTTATAATCGCAGTTTAAGGTTAAAAGTAGGTCAGATATTTGATTCAAATGATCACTTGGCAAGTCAGGTCGGACTTAAGTTCATGGAAGAGGGTTTCGAAAGTCACACGCCGAGATCCGACAAAGGCAGATACGTAGTTGAATGTGCGAGAGAAAACTGTAAGTGGAGGATGTACGCGAGGCCCGCAGGAGAGAAAGGAGGGGCGTTACTTATTAGAAAGTTGCACGACGTACACACTTGTACGAGGATGCAACTGAATCACAAACACAAACAAGCCACCAAAAGGACTTTGGGTGCGATACTGAAAGGAAAATTTGTTGATGCTAGCAGGTCATTGCGTCCAAAGGACATCATGGACGATGTACACCAGCAGTTCGACGTCACGATTGGTTACCACCAAGCTTGGCGTGCGCGATGCATGGCACTGCTATTGGTGAGAGGCACGTTCGAGGAGTCGTATGAACGACTCCCAGCATATTTATATAATTTGTAGCTGCAGAATCCAGGTACTGTCACCCAGCTAAGGACCGATTCACATGGACGGTTTGAGATGTGCTTCGTGGCCCTTGGACCTGCGGTACGTATTTTAACACGTCATATGTTTACACATTATAAACTATAACATTTACAAAGGGAAACCACCTACGTTTTTGCAGATACGCACATTTCTGGCAAATCTGCGTCGTGTACTGGTAATAGACGCTGCCCATTTAAAGGGCCTTACTTGGGTATGATGTTCCTGGCGGTTGCCATGGACGGGGATAACTCCATCGTTCCAGTAGCTTTCGGAGTAGGCAAGTCTGAAACCGGGGACGAGTGGACTTGGTTTCTGTCCATGTTGAGACAAGCTATCGGAGACCCGCAAGGGTTGGTGTTTATGTCCGACAGGGCTCCTTCCATAAGCGCCGCAATCTCTGCCATGTACCCAAACGCCCCTCACGCCTATTGTTGTCGACATTTGGAGATGAACGCCAAAAGCAAGGACAAGCGTATTACCACCTACAAGGATGTCTACTGGACGGCATGCAGAGCATAAACGGATAGGGAGTTTGACCGGTACATGAATCTTCTACGAGTTAGTGCAGACAAAGCAGCCAAAGTCATGGATGATGTTGGACCGGAGAGGTGGCCCGCGGCCCATTTTCCTGCACAACGGTATGACATTCTGACCTCCAATAGTGCAGAGTCGGTGAATACACTCCCCCGTTTTGCGCATAGATGTCCGATTGTTAATCTTATGGACTACTTTCGGAGCTTTCAACAAGAGTGGTACCAACTTCGACGCCGAAAATGAGGTGAGCTGCAAAATAGACTTACACCAAAGGCGGAGGAGATAGTTCTCTTCAGGGCGCGTCACGCGTCGACATGGAGGGTAAGCGAAATCGGGTATGGGAGGCACGAGGTTCGAGATAACCATCTTCACGCGACTGTCCATATGACCGACCATGTTTGTTCGTGTTTCCAATGGCAAAAATCTGGGTTACCGTGCGGCCATGCCATCGCTGCGACAAGGCATATGGGTCGTAGAGATTGCAGTGACTTGGCTGTAACTTTCTTCACGTCCGAAACTTACCGGAGAACATACGCAGAGGTAATAAATCCAGTTGGACCTCCTGAAGCATGGATGTATCCACCCAACCCCCTTCCGCCATGCTATCCACCATTAAACGATAAGAACAGAGTCGGGAGACCGAGAAAGAACAACCGACGTCCATCACGTGGTGAAGGTTCAATACAACGAAAATGTACTCGGTGCCAAGCAGTAGGACATACTCGTGGAGAGTGTCCGAATCCCGCCCCTTCAACCGTGCCGAGTAGACGTTTAGTCAGCCAAGTAAGTAACACGCAGGGCCCATCATATGATACCGTTGATCTGAACGTTGATTTCCCTTGATTGGGACGATAAATATTGTATGTTTAGTGCGCTTGTTTATATATAACATGATTTTATCTACTTTTATCGCCCCGTTGTAATTTATCAAACATAATTTATGTAAGTTGATCTGAACATTGATTTCCCTTGATTGGGACCAGTCATCTTTTGAAAGGTACTTGAAACAGAACATGGGATGATGATCATAATGGTAGTAGTCTAAATGGAGAGAATAGTAATGGTTATATAGAGACGATTATAATGATATATATTAAAATATATAAATAAAAAAATATTCAATATTGGGCTCATTTCGAACGTATCGAAGAGACGATTATAATGGCGTAACTTGTTAAAATTAAAACGTATTTTTAACGTATTTTAGTTAATAAACGATTATATGTGTTAAATGTAAAATTAAAATTATGAAAGTAAAAGGTATAAAGTAAAGTAAGTAAATAAGTATAGGGGTTGAAAGTGTAAATTGCAAATCAAAACAATCAAAATAATTCAATAGCGGGAGAAGATTTTTCAAAAGTGGTCCCTGTCCACATTTGCCTATAAATAACCCACGCTAGATTAGTCATAAAACACATATACGAGAACATATTATTCGTTAACGTATTCTTACATGGCATCCCCAAACCTTCATGTTTGGTGCTTTAGGCGTTTATCTGAATCGCTTTCAGACACTGCAAAGAGTTATATGGTTAGTGTGCATGTTTCATTGAGTTTTGCTTGTTACTACCGTTGTTCTACGAACTAACTATATTAATTAATGTTCATCAACAGATGCATATCCACAGTTGTTCACCATGAAAGTCCACCATGGTGGGTACTTCACGGAACCACCCAAAAGACATTATTTCCGTGGTCTAGAAATTTATGTTGACATGAAAGAGCTGGACTATGAAGAACCAAAATATAATAGGTTGTATTTTAAGAGGCCGAATGCAGACTTCTTGACTGGACTGGTAGACAAATTTCAGACTACTTAAACATTACTTTTCAAACAAATTAAAGACCTTTATTCATGACAAGTTAAACAACAACATACAAACAGGAAAGGAACGAAACAACAATGTCAAACTGAAAAAGTACAAAACAACAACACATAAACAACAAAGTACTAAAGCAACACCTGTACCACCACCTACTCAAAAATTGCTTTAGTTTGAACAATCCAACTTTGCTTCTCGCTTACCTTCGCTTGAAGAATTGTGAAGTCTTGCGTAATGTGGTGAATTTCTTCCTTTTCTCGACGAATACGAGCCTCCCTATCTTTTATATCCCTTTCATCCTTTTGATCTCCTTTTCTTCCACTTCGATCCTTGTCAAGTGGACATTCTTCCTGGCGATCATCTGTTTCCACTCTTCTGTCAGTTGGTCTATCTCCTTTTCCTTTGCTGCTATCGCCTTCTGGAGTTTAGGTGGCATTCTTTCAGGTGTAGACGATGGGTTAGATGACGATGCCATTTTTTTACTTAAGAAGGAAAGCAAGAAAGAAAGCAAGTGAAAGAAAGCAATAAAGAAGGATAGAATGGTGTGAATTGTGAATTGCATTTTACTGATATTTATGGATGAAATCTCAAACATGCCAGTGAATTTCAACCACAAATTGTTCTTCAAAGTACAATAATTGTGGAAAAAAACAGAAAAAAACAGTAAAAGCATGCAAAGATTCGTGCAAAAAAGGCCAAAAAATGTAATTTTTTTTGCCCATCGCGGACAACCACCGCGGACAGGGACCAAAAGTGTCACCGCGGGCATAGTTGGGGGGCTCCGCGGGACACTTTGGCCCAACAGGTGTGCCACGTAGGCCCTAGCCCGCGATCGCGGGGCCTACCGCGGAAATGTTGGGTATTTTGGTAAACTCAACGAGAAAATGAGTATTTTGGTAAGTCAAAGTCAAACTTTGGGTATTTTAATTAAATTCCCTTATATATATAATGTATATGACATAAATAAATATTTTGAACATTTGATTATTAAATAAATGCTTTTCAAACTATAATTCTTTAATTGTAAAGCTTGAAATTATGTTTTTCAAAACAATAATTAAATAAAGGGAAATTAATTAAAATACCCAAAGTTTGACCAACTGTTACCAAAATACCCAAAAAAAAATTCATTTTGCAAAAATACCCAAAATACCCGCGATGGATCCCGCGATCGCGGGCTAGGGCTGACGTGACACGTATTTTGGCCCCAAATGCCCCGCGAAGCCCCTCAACTTTGGCCGCGGTGCACTTTTGTTCCCTGCCCGCGATGGGCCAAAATTTACAGTTTTGGTCCCTGAAAATTTACACTTTTGGTCCCTGAAAATTTACACTTTCAGCCGCTGTACTTAGACGAATCTTGCATGCTTTTACTGTTTTTTTCCACAATTATTGTACTTTGAAGACCGATTTGTGGTTGAAATTCATTTGCATGTTTGAGATTTCATCCATAAATATCAGTAGTATGCAATTCACAATTCACACTTCTTCTTGCTTTCTTTCTTGATTTCTCTCTTGCTTTCTTTCTTTGAATTGATTTCTCTCTTCTCTCATTTCATCCACAAATGGCATCGTCATCAAACCCTAAGTCTACTCCTGAAAAAATGCCACCTCAAATCGAGGTCGCCATAGCAAAAAAGGAAAAGTAGATAGATGAACTAACAAAAGAGTGGAAAAAAATTATGGACAGGAAGACAGTCCATTTGAGAAAGATCGAAGAGGAAGACAGGGAGATCAAAAGGATGAAAGGGGATATAAAAGCTCGGGAGGCTCGTGTTCGTCGAGAACAAGAAGCAATTCACCATATTCTGCAAGACTTCGCAATTATTCAAGCGAAGGTAAACGAGAAGCAAGCTTGGATTGATGAAACTAAATCAATTTTTAAGTAGGTGGTGGTTATATTTTTTTTTGTTTTGTATTTTTTTTACTGTGTTGTTGTTTGTATTTTTTTTACTGTGTTGTTGTTTTGTATTTTTTGTTGTTGTTAATTTATCTGAAAAGTAGTTTTTAAGCTGCTGAACCACGGTTAGGTTGGATACATCATGCAAGGTCAAGTCAGAGGTTACCTCATTCATGAGCCTACTCCTCTTGTAGAATATATGACAACCCTCAACTCATTTGCTAAAGTGTGTGTGGGTTGTGGTACACAATGGACATACGTGGTTGCAAAAGCAGAAGCTGTTGAAGAAGGGTCAGAAAGATTGAAGTCAACTCATTTGCTAAAGTGTGTGCGGGTTGTGGTACACAATGGCCATACGTGGTTGCAAAAGCAGAAGCCGTTGAAGAAGGGTCAGAAAGATTGAAGATGAAGAACTTGTTGGATGGAATACAAACTAGTTGTGTTATCAATGTTCATTTAGAAGCATATGTATGTGTGTGTATATATATAATATGAAATGGGGTTTTGACAAGTTGGTATCACTGGACTCATTTAAGAATTGTGAAAATGGGTATTTGACGAATGATGATTCATGTGTGTTTGGAGCTGAAGTGTTTTAAACACACATGAATCATCATTCGCCAAATACCCATTTTCACAATTCTTAAATGAGTCCAGTGATACCAACTTGTCAAAACCCCATTTATAAACAATTCTACCTTCTCCTATTGCCATTCACGATATCTATAAACACATTCAAATAATAATAATTTAAAACGATTTAATGAATTAGTTAATATATGATTATTATGTTAATGCGATAGGAGTGTAAAACAAAATTGAAAAAAAAATATGAGATGTACCATAAATTAAATAATTAACTATAATGGTGTAATTTGTTAAAATTAAAACGTATCTAATATGAATATATAAACAAACATGTGTACTCAGAGTTAACATTCACTGCCATGGATGCAAGAACAAGGTCAAGAAAATACTAAGAAAAATTGAAGGTCTCCTATTTTCTTTATGTGTGTAAATATATAATACGAATATATATATATATATATATATATATATATCATTTACAAACTAGCTGTGTTATCAATGTTCATTTAGAAGCATATGTATGTGTGTATATATATCATTTACAAATCAGTGTTTAGATCAACAATATCATATGGGTTTGTTCCATATGGTTCAAGCTGTGACGGGCCCGGGGTGTGACTGACAGAATGTCTCCTTGGCACGGTTGAAGGGGCGGGATTTGGACACTCTCCACGAGTGTGTCCTACGCATTGGCACCGAGTACATCTTCGTTGTATCGAACTTTCACCACGTGATGGACGTCGGTCGTTCTTTCTCGGTCTCCCGACCCTGTTCTTATCCATTAAAGGTGGATAGCATGGTGGAAGCGGGTCGGGTGGATACACCCATGCTGCAGGGGGTCCAGCTGGGTTTATTACCTCCACGTATGTTTTCCGGTAATATTCGGACGTGAAGAAAGGTACAGCCAAGTCGCTGCAATCTGTACGACCCATATATGTTGCTGCAGCGATGGCATGGCCGCACGGTAACCCAGATTTATCCCATTCGCGACACGAACAAAGGTGGTCTTCCATATTCACAATCGCGTTAATATAGTCATCATGCACCTCGTACTTCCCATACCCGATTGCTCTTACCGGCCATGTCGCCGCACGACGCGCCCTGTACTGAACGATATTCTCCGCCGTTGGTGCGAGTGCATTTTGTATATTAGCTTCTTTTAGGCGTCGAATTTGGTACCACTCTTGTTGAAAGGCCCGAAAGTAGTCCATAAGATTAACAATCGGACATCTACGCGCAAAACGGGAGAGTGCATTCACAGACTCTGCACTATTCGAGGTCAGAATGTCATACCGTTGTCCAGGAAAATGGGTCGCGGACCACCTCTCCGGTCCAGCATCGTCAAAGACTTTGGCTGCTTCCTTGACACTGTATCGTAGCATATTCATGTACTTGTTAAACTTCCGATCCGTATATGCTCTGCATGCCGCCCAATAGACATCCTTGTAGGTGGTAATACGTTTGTCCTTGGATTTGGCGTTCATCTCCAAATGTCGACAGCATATGGCGTGAGGGGTGTTTGGGTACATGGCAGAGATTGCGGCGCTTATGGAAGGAGCCCTGTCAGACATAAACACCAACCCTTGCGGGTCTCCGATAGCTTGTCTCAACATGGACAGAAACCAAGTCCACTCGTCCCCGGTTTCGGACTTGCCTACGCCGAAAGCTACTGGAACGATGGAGTTATCCCCGTCCATGGCAACCGCCAGGAACATCATACCCAAGTAACGGCCCTTTAAATGGGCTGCGTCTATTATCAGGACACGACGTAGATTTTCCAGAAATGTGCGGATCTGCAAAAACATAGGTTAAAATGTTATAGTTTATAATGTGTAAATGTTATAGTTTATAATGTGTAAACATATGACGTGTTAAAATACGTACCGCGGGTCCAAGGGCCACGAAGCACATCTCAAACCGTCCACGTGAATCGGTCCGTAGCTGCGTGACAGTACCAGGGTTCTGCAGCTGCAAATTATATAAATATGTCGGGAGTCGTTCATACGACTCCTCGAACGTGCCTCTCACCATAAACAGTGCATGGCAGCGCGCACGCCACGCTTGGTGGTAATCAATCGTGACGCCGAACTGCCGGTGAACGTCGTGGACGATGTCCTTTGGACGCAATGATCTGCTAACATCAAGAAATTTGTTTTTCAGGATCGCACCCAAAGTCTTTTTGCCGGCTTGTTTGTGGTGGGGATTAAGTTGCGTCCTCGTACAAGTGTGTACGTCATGCAACTTTCTAATCATTATCGCCCCTCCTTTGGGACCCGTGTGAATCGCCTACAACCTCCACTCACACTTTTCTCTAGCACATTCAACTACGTATTTGATTTTGTCAGATGCCCGCACGCGACTTTGGAAGCCCTCTTCCAAGAACTTGAGTCCGATCTGACTTGCTAAGAGATCCTTCGAATCGAATATCTAACTTGCTGTTAAACTTTCGCTACGAATATAAGGTGTAGGTTCGTAGCTTTGTGTCTGGGTATGGGAGTCTGGAAGAATAGGGGGCATATCAAAAAAGTCATTTATCTGACTACATGATTTTCTACTAGGGGTATATTCTTCGTGATCATCATTATCGGTGTCTGATCTGTCTATTTCAGAATTACCCGTTCTGAAAACGTGGGTTTCGTCATCAGCAACTCCAGCAGTACGCCATTCGTGTGGTTGTGGTGATGGTGGTGGTGGTTGTTGTTGTTGAGAATCAGGCTGCTCTATTTGGAGGTCTTCGTCGTCGTCACCCTCCTCGTCACCGTCGTCGTCACCGTCGTCGTCACCGTCGGATACGCCGAGATACACAAAGAGTAATGGGGGTCTTTCTGAATCGACTGCAAGGTGCAGAAAAGTAGAGATATCCCCATCGTTGGATAAATCCACAAATGACCCATCGCCATTTTTAAACACTAACTTGCAAATATCAGAAGAGTTGATTCCACATTTTTGCATGGCGTATGCAACAAACTTCTAATAAGTATAGTTTACTGACACTTTTACACCATGCTTAGATTTATAAGCAAAATTCCACTCATTGTTATCTTGCACCCATTCACCATCAAAACAGAAATATAGCTTAGCTTTTGCAAGAGATGAACTCATTTTTTCAGTAGTATCTCAAACACAAAATATTGCAGAAAGAAATATTGCAACAATGAAATCGTTGTGTGAGAATTATGGCTTGAATTTTACGTCTATTTATGAATGAAACAACCAACATATCAGAAAACCAATCTCTCATTTCATCCACAAACTGATATTCCAAAAAACATTGATTTAACATTGATTGAAACATGCAATTGAATTTCAACCACAAATCGGTCTTTAAGTTGCAATAATTATGGAAAAAAACAGTAAAAGCATCAAGATTCGTCTAAGTATAGGGGTTGGAAGTGTAAATTTTCAGGGACCAAAAGTTGAAAATTTCAGGGACCAAAACTGTAAATTTTGGCCCATCGCGGGCCATCGCAGGCTGCGATCGCGGGCAGGGACCAAAAGTGCACCGCGGCCAAAGTTTAGGGGCTTCGCGGGGCATTTGTGCCCAAAATACGTGCCACGTCAGCGTATCCCGCGATCGTGGGACCCTATCGCGGGTATTTTGGGTATTTTTGCAAAATTGAAAAATTTTAGGGTATTTTGGTAACAGTTGGTTTGGTTTGACTTTGGGTATTTTAATTAATTTCTTTAAATAAAACTTATAATCTGAACTATAAAATTAATATTTAATGGTTTTATATTTTTATTGGAGATCTTTAGAAAAAGAGTGTAGGTTGATTGGACCTTAGACGGTTGATATAAAACGAATTTTCTTTTTGTGGAAAGCAATGACAATGAACAAAAGCTATTAAAAAGTTGGCCGCCATGGACAAAATTTTCTTTATAGAAAGATTAATAATTAAGATACACAGCAAATATTAATTATTAATAATCAAAACTAAGGGGCGTTTACCTAATCACTTACCCGGATAAGTAATTATCGGTAAAATTCAACACTATCACCTACTTTTCGGGTAAGATTTTAGTCCATCAAAATGACATCGTATGCAAAAATTTAGCCCGTAAGCGCTAATTGTGGTAAGAGCCATCGCACTCGCCTACCAGGTAAGACTCTCGGTCCTTTCTTTCGACTCTTGGTTCTTGCTTCCGCTCTTACCGGGTAAGATTCTTAGTCATTGCCATATTCACCCGATAAACTAATATGTCATGATAAACACTTACCCAGGTAACCGTTTTGTAAACGGCCCCTAAGTAAGCTCAACGACATTCACATTATAATACGATCATATAAACTGTTGCCTGAGCCAATTTTAATTGGGGTTATGATATAAATAAACCATCTTGGATAAACTAATCATGTATTTTCACAAACTTGATTTTTCATCCCTCTTGTGTTGTTTTTGTCATTCCATATTTGTGTGGTTCTAAATAACTTTCACGGTTTGTGTTATGGTGTTCAGAGTGATTCAGGTAGGTTAGTATTATTGTTTAATGTATTGCCTTTTAATAATTTTTTCTGTTTTTATTTGTGATCCTAGAACAAGTAATCAATCTAGATAAACAATAAAGGAAATAATCTCTATATTCATTCAATGATCAAAAGCTCACAATATGGATTGGAATACAATACTTGTGTGTTGATAACGCCACTTTTTAGCGTTATTTTCAGTCCTCAATCCAATGAGATTGGCTTGTATTTAAGCAAAGAAGCGTATATTTGATGGTTTATCTAGTGATTTATACAGGTTATCTAAAAGGCGGCATTCATCGAGAAAAGAAGCGAAAAAGAGCCCAAAACGAGTCCCAAATGAAGCCAACGGAAGCCCGAGATCCAAGCCCAAGACCCGCGCCCGAACCAGGACCCGATCCGCAAACCAAACCCGACCCAGAGGCACTTCAGAAACCGCGCGACTTTTGCCGCGGTTTGCAAGTCGCGTGGCAAACCGCGCAACCCTCTGTTTGTCGATTTTCAGCTATAATTTTCAGATTTTAGGTCATTATTCGGATCCCAGTTTTCGAGACACGACGGTGGGCAGTCCAGGGGCGATTTCCAGAGCCTTTTCGGAGCTTTTGGAGCCACGATAGAGAGTCGATCAAGGAGACGTTCAACACGCGAAGTAGATACAATCACGAGAGAAGGGAGTTCATCATCATATTTTTCACGTTTACATTTATCATGTTTACATACACTTTCACCATTCTTTCTTTTGTGTTTGAATCCACCACCGACATGAACTAATCTGTTCATGTTGGGGGTTGGAATGAATTTGGTTTGTAAGCATATGAACAGATGATTCGAGACGTTTATCAGTTTTTCCTTGTTTAATGAAGTATGCAATTTAGTTTTTAATGCTTGTGTGAATTTGGCCAATTTACATTTGATTTGTTGTTTCTAGTTGAGTTTGAGAGAATTAACTGTTATCTAGAACTAAGAATTGCATACCTAAGGCGTGAATTTGATGATAGAGATATACCGAATACGCTTTAGTCCTAACTGAACCCAATAGGTTGAGATCGAGAGATTAAATCTATCCGTTCATAATAAATCTTGTGCTTAACGTGTTTTGGAATCCATAAGTTGAGATCGAAAGATAAAACTTGTCCTTTTCAAAATAAAACCCGTTGTTGCTTGAAAGAGAACAACGGTGATCATTAAAGATTGGGTATTCATTAAGGGAATAAATGGTAATCGTTTTAAGTCTAATATTCGTATGTGAAAACCTAAGGATTTCCAACCCTCAACTGTTTTCTCTATCGGAAGTTTCCAAAGCTGTTTACTGTCTTGTGTTTGATTTACTTTCTTGCAAATAATTAGTTTAACACCATCTCTCAATTTCGACAGTTCAGTTAATAGTGTTTATGGTAATTGTGATACGTAGTTCCTAGTTCCCCGTGATTCGATACTCGTACTTTCTATTACTATTACTTGACTTCGACCCGTACACTTGCGGTGAGATTTAGGGGGGTGATACCCGCCTATCAAGTTTTTGGCGCCGTTGCCGGGGAACTAGTTGCAACTGATAGCACTACCAGCTATAAGCGCTATTAGATTGAACACTTTTTTTTCTTTTGCTATTTTATTTCATCACTTCAGCTTTTGGATTGCTAAATTTGTCTTCTTTCCATTTCAGGTGCTAATTGGTTTATTCCAAGGAAAACCCGAGGGGAAGGAATCGAACCAATCGATCCGGAGATTGAAAGAACCGCCCGCCGTTTACGAAAAGCATCTAAAGCGCAAAGACAGTTGAAGATGGGTGACAAAATGCCTGTCAATAGACCGCCTGGTAACAACCCACCTCCGGAGAGGGTGCCTATGCGGTCATTTGCCAATCCAAATGTGGCAGCCGCACGTATAGGGATCCAACCGCCCACTACTGGGGCGAACTACTTCGAGCTCAAACCGAGTACCATTGTCATGGTACAACAGAATCAATATGGAGGAGCGCCGACTGAAGATCCTCATGCACATCTCCGTGCATTCGAGAGGATCTGTAACACATTTAAGATCAATGGCATGAACGAGCATGCCGTCAAGTTAAGACTGTTCAGCTTCTCACTCAAGGGTAGAGCTGAAGTTTGGGTTGAAGGCCTACCAGCGGATCAGATCACCACGTGGGCAGGTCTGAAAGCTGCATTTCTACAGAAATTCTTCCCACCGGGAAGAACTGCTCAATTAATGGCCGACATCACTCACTTCGCTCAGTGGGAACAAGAGACATTATACGAGGCATGGGAGCGATACAAGGATATGTTGAAGAAGTGTCCTCACTACGGGTTACACGGCTGGGTAATTATCTAGACTTTCTTCAGTGGACTTCACCCGCAGTTCAAGAATGACATCACAGCTGCGGCGGGTGGAGCACTAATGGATAAGTCGTATGAGGAAACATGTGAGCTGATCGACAATCTGGCTGAGCATAGTTTTTCTACTCCAAGAGCCGATGTTAGAAGAGTTGCGAGTGTTCGGGAATCGGATGAGCTGAAGGAGTTGAAAGCTCAATTAGCCGTAATCACGAATCATTTGAAGGGAGGTAATCCGGAAGAACCCGAACAGGTGCAATTTTTGCAAAACCGGAACAATCAACCGAGGAACGACCCGTTCTCGAATACCTACAATGAAGGGTGGAAGAAGCACCCGAACCTCTCATGGAATCAACCCGGTCAACCGCAAGGTAATTCTTCTAACTTTGCTAATTATCCTAATGCTAACAATGTCTACCGACCTCCAGGTTTTAACCAAAGGAATTTCAACGAGGGACCATCTATGGAGAAGAAGCCGGGACTAGAAGATATGATGATGAAGTTCATAGCCAAGATGGACAACACGGTTGGAGAGCTAGTAAGCACGGTCAACACGGTAAAAGCGGCGACTGATCAAAACACCGCATCCATCAAGATTCTCGAGAGACAAGTGGGGCAGATTTCGGAAGCCCTACAAAACCGACCTCCCGAAACATTTCCTAGTCAAGCTGAAAGGAAGAACCAAGAGGAGTGTAACGCCATTTATCTGAGAAGTGGCAAGGAGCTGAATGGAGAGCCTACACGCGAACCGTCATCAAGGGAGACCGATCCTAAAGAGAAAGAAGTCGAGATTGTGGACATGGATGAGCTGGAAGCTGATGAAGATATTGAGATGGAGGAAAACCCGAAAGATGAAGAGAACAAGAAGAGCGGAGAGACGAAGCCAAAGCAACCATCGGTCAAGCCGGTGGTACCGAGAGTACCCTATCCAAGCAGACTTAAGTCACATAAGGATAATGTTAATTTTTCTAAATTTCTAGATATATTTAAAAAGTTGCATATTAACATTCCTTTTGCAGATGCTTTGGCACAAATGCCCTCATACGTGAAATTCATGAAGGAGATTCTATCCAAGAAGAGGGCGATAGATCACCAGTCCACCGTTGCACTTACTGAGAAGTGCAGTGCCATAATCCAGAACAAGCTTCCCCCGAAGCTTAAGGATCCAGGGAGTTTTTCGATCCCTGTTCAAATTGGGAATTCTAATTTTGATAAAGTTTTATGTGATTTAGGGGCGAGTATTAACTTAATGCCTCTATCAATTTTCAGGAAGCTCGGATTGGGGGGGAAGTGCAACCGACAAACATGACCCTTCAGCTTGCGGATATGTCGATAGTATATCCACATGGAGTAGTCGAAGACGTATTGATCAAAGTTGGCAAATTCTACTTCCCGGTAGACTTCGTAGTGTTAGACATCGATGAGGACATAAAGGTTCCACTGATTTTGGGAAGGTCTTTTCTGGCCACGAGCAGAACTTTAATTGATGTGGAGGAAGGAGAGATAACCTTCAGGGTTGGCGGAGAAAAGGTTATCTTCAAGATGTTCGAGAAGGTGAGAGGTCGAAGTGAAGAGGGATCCGAAATTGGTAAAGGAAAACCGGATGAGGAAGAATCCGCGGAGAATCGCAAGTGTGGGCGAGCTGAGTCCGCGGATACCGAACCAAGTTGAGAGCCACACAGTCGTGCCACGACTTTAACTACGACGCTGGGTGGGAGGCAACCCACCGAGGTTAGTTTTCTTTTTAATTTCCAGTTTTTGAGTGTGTTCTTATTTACGAAAAACCATAAAAATGAAAAAACGAAAATTAAAAAATATCTGAAACAGAGACTTACGCGGCTTTGGCCGCGACTTACAAACCGCGCGCCAAACCGCGGGGCTCTCTGTGGGTTTTCGAAACAGGGACTTACGTGGCTTTGGCCGCGGCTTACAAACCGCGCGCCAAACCGCGCGGGTTCCCCTGTTTTCGTGTCGTGTTTGTTTTCTTGCTTTGTGTGTTTCGTTTTCTGTTTTTCTTTCGTCTTTTGTTTTGTTTCTTGTGTGTTTGCATTCTCGCTCTCCATCTCCCCTGATTGGCGCTCAAATCTTTCAAGAGAAATCTCCTCCATCCGGGCAAACAGGTACACTCTAAACTTTGTATGTAACGAGTGTTGTATGATGTTCGGTTTCTTAGTAGCTAAACGAGATGCAACAAAACTAAGTTTCACTTAGGTTTAGGGTGCCTCACTGTTCAACATCTACACCCTCATTTTCTTTTGTCCTGTGCAAACCTCGGTTTCACCGAGGTTTGGGGTTGGCGTTTGTTTGACAAACCTAGGCCACGGCCTAGGTTTGGGGTGCCCATATTGAAAATGTTTAGGTTGGCTCTTTGATGTTTCTTGCTAATAATTTGTCTTGCCTGTCTGATACCTGTAATAACCGCACAACGATACTTGTTTTAGTATCGCCTACGCCGACACCTGCACATTGGGGCAATGTGTGGGTAAGGTTTGGGGTTGCCCAATCGGGCCCACGTTATGCACGTAGATTTCCTGCACCTCTGAGTACCTAGATCACCTGAGCTAAATTTTTTGTTTTGAATGATTGAGACCGACCGGTGTGGGAAGAATCTTGTGATAGTGACATGACCATTAGGGAAGGACCGGGAAAGGACATGACTAGGGACATTAGTGGAGACCACCCAATAGCGAGTTTTGAGCCTAAAAGACGTTTTTAATTTCGAGGGATTCATACACTTAATTCATATACACTTTTCGAATTCCTTGTCGTGAATATAGAATGATCTCGCTATATTATTGCATTGAGTAGCAAAGACGACCATCGGGATATTGGGTAAGGGTATAGTAGACCAAATCGTGTGGACCTTAAGATGTGACTCCAAGCAATGTGTGTTTGTCTTAACCTGTTTTTAGCTATCGTACCCTTTTCACCCATCTGTGTGTAACCATAGCCTCCCTTGTAGCCATACACTCACCTTTTCATTTCATGACCCACCATTAAACCATTAGCCAACAGCCTTAGCCAACCCTTATCCGAAAGTGTGTCAATCTGAGCGGTAATGAACTGAAAAAGCTAGAGCGGAAAAGAAGGAAATCAAGCCAGTCATGGAAATAAATAGAAAAGAGGGACAATGCAGCCCCAATGCAAAGAAAGAGGAAGACCAATGAAGTCCCCAAAAAATTAAATTATTATTTACAGTTGTTAGATAGCTTCACAGCAGCTGAATAAGAGAGTCAAAGCGACTCCACTAGTGACAAAGAGGGCCAAACGATAGAGCATAAAGCTAGGAAGTTCAGAATTGCTAAAGCTTGACACACCAAGGATCGTTGAACCGTTTTACCCTTCACTTCTTAGCCATAACCTTAGCCCCGTTACAACCCGTGTGAAGACCTGGATGATCTTTTGGGAAACGTGATTACGGTATGCGACCACCTTTACTGATATTCCCTGTCTTGCTATTTGATTCCTTTCTGAGATCAATTTTTGGACATTTGTGCGTCTTTCAATAGAGTCGTCATGTGATTTTCGAGTATTCTTGTACATAACTTCCTATACATGACAACACGTGCGATAACCTAGGTTCGAGCGAAATGAGAGAATTCCGTGAGGTAGGGTCGAGGCGAAATGTTTTCCCTAGTATGTCTGGACCTAGAACAACCTTAATGGAATCGGAGCAGTCATGAGTTCAACTTACAATGGAAGGTCATAGATCAAACGAAATAGGAATGAGGCGAGAGTGAGATAGGCATTCACGGGTATGGGAAATCACCGATGCATCACATGATACCGATTGGAAGTTGTGCAGTTATTAATTCATTGATATATATTTTACTCTGTTTTATCGCTAATTTGCTTGGGGACAAGCAACACTCGGTTTGGGGTTGTTGATAACGCCACTTTTTGGCGTTATTTTCAGTCCTCAATCCAATGAGATTGGCTTGTATTTAAGCAAAGAAGCGTATATTTGATGGTTTATCTAGTGATTTATACAGGTTATCTAAAAGGCGGAATTCATCGAGAAAAGAAGCGAAAAAGAGCCCAAAACGAGTCCCAAATGAAGCCAACGGAAGCCCGAGATCCAAGCCCAAAGACCCGCGCCCGAACCAGGACCCGATCCGCGAACCAAACCCGACCCAGAGGCACTTCAGAAACCGCGCGACTTTTGCCGCAGTTTGCAAGTCGCGTGGCAAACCGCGCAACCCTCTGTTTGTCGACTTTCAGCTATAATTTTCAGATTTTAGGTCATTATTCGGATCCCAGTTTTCGAGACACGACGGTGGGCAGTCCAGGGGCGATTTCCAGAGCCTTTTCGGAGCTTTTGGAGCCACGATAGAGAGTCGATCAAGGAGACGTTCAACACGCGAAGTAGATACAATCACGAGAGAAGGGAGTTCATCATCATATTTTTCACGTTTACATTTATCATGTTTACATACACTTTCACCATTCTTTCTTTTGTGTTTGAATCCACCACCGACATGAACTAATCTGTTCATGTTGGGGGTTGGAATGAATTTGGTTTGTAAGCATATGAACAGATGATTCGAGACGTTTATCAGTTTTTCCTTGTTTAATGAAGTATGCAATTTAGTTTTTAATGCTTGTGTGAATTTGGCCAATTTACATTTGATTTGTTGTTTCTAGTTGAGTTTGAGAGAATTAACTGTTATCTAGAACTAAGAATTGCATACCTAAGGCGTGAATTTGATGATAGAGATATACCGAATACGCTTTAGTCCTAACTGAACCCAATAGGTTGAGATCGAGAGATTAAATCTATTCGTTCATAATAAATCTTGTGCTTAACGTGTTTTGGAATCCATAAGTTGAGATCGAAAGATAAAACTTGTCCTTTTCAAAATAAAACCCGTTGTTGCTCGAAAGAGAACAACGGTGATCATTAAAGATTGGGTATTCGTTAAGGGAATAACCGGTAATCGTTTTAAGTCTAATATTCGTATGTGAAAACCTAAGGATTTCCAACCCTCAACTGTTTTCTCTATCGGAAGTTTCCAAAGCTGTTTACTGTCTTGTGTTTGATTTACTTTCTTGCAATTAATTAGTTTAACACCATCTCTCAATTTCGACAGTTCAGTTAATAGTGTTTATGGTAACTGTGATACCTAGTTCCTAGTTCCCCGTGATTCGATACTCGTACTTTCTAGTACTATTACTTGACTTCGACCCGTACACTTGCGGTGAGATTTAGGGGGGTGATACCCACCTATCATGTGTGTGGCTAGTGTGTGTATAAGATGACCTAATTCCTAAAGAGGAAATAAGCAAACATTATATACCTAGGGATAACAATGACACTATTACATAATAGGTCCCTCTACTTGGTACAATCATATTTAAGCACTAACAATCTCCCCCTTTGTACCAATGTAGAGGCAAAAGATTTAGACGACTATTGGGGTCACATATTTCTTCCGAATACCGAAAATGATCTCGAATCTTTGTAATGCATGTCGGTACTCCTTCCGGTAGGAAATGGCTTCAATCACTTGGTTGATCAGGTCCTTTTCTTTATCTTTGAGCTTCACCTCTCTACTTGCATCCAGACGAAGCTTGCTTTCCAGATGAATCAAAATCATCTTCATAGTACCCTCACAGAACTTGTTGATTTCAACTACTCTCATGAATCTCTTCTTTGAGTCAGTATCAAGGTAGACAACCCCGAGCTCAGGCTTTTTCAGTACGGTGTAGGCGGGGATACCTTGAATATCAAGCAGGCGTCTGTTTGGTCTTCTGATGTTCACATGAGCTTGATGAGATTCCAATGCCATCTGGAAATCGGTAATGTATGAGAACTTCAAGATATTTCTCATAAATTTCTTCACACTCTGGTAAGCGGCGTCGTATTCAATCTTCTTCTCTGGGCGGGTGGCTAGGAGGTTGTAAAGGCTTAGGAGATCATCCATTTTCAGACTCTTGAAGTCAGCCTCAGAGAACACACATTCAGAACCATCAGATCTCAAGACGGTGAACTCAGGATAAAAGACATTGAACAGCTTTTGAGATTCAACCTTCAGCACCTTCATTATCATGTTGTCTGATCTGACAGCACCTGTTTCTCTGTCTTTATTTCTCATAACGTACAAAAACTCGATCTTCTTCAGTGATGGCCAATTCTCTATCCCGTAAACTTTCTCCAAGTTAATTTTCTGAACATCCCGTACATATAGTTCTTTCCTTAGGCTCTCTAGATACGGAGTCAGGATAGCCACTCTTTCTCCCGTAGCTACGTACCTCGACTCAGCATCAATGACTACTTGATAGATTCTAAGTTCAGCCTCAAGTACTGGATCTCTGATCTTTCCATCATGAATTACCGGTGCAAGTGGAGCTGAAGTACCTATACCCGGATCTACTGTTTCAGACTGTAGAGGAGCATCATCTTCGGATTCATTTTCCATATCTTGATCCCCAGTAGTGTCAAAAACATCGTTTAGAGCATCCACCATTTCTTCTTTGATCTTGTGGCTTAACTGCTCTGGCTCTTCTTCTGAAACAATGTAAATAATGTCGATGAACATATTATCGGCCATCCGCTCGTCCGCCATTCTATTGTCAACAGCCGAAGGCTTTTCAACCCCGGTTCTGACATCAGCTAGAACTTCCATTTCTGTATCTTGTACCTGTACCACATCAGTCGCCGTTCCAGCTTCAGTTGTTTCCCGTTCACTGACTGAACCCCCTTCATTTCCTGTACCCGTACCACTTGTTTCTCTGACCATTGCTCTCTTCTCCCCCTCATGAAGATCAGGATCATCTGGATCATCATGCCTTCTTCTGTCTGAAGCTTGAGCTTGGACACCACACGCCTGTTCGACGACGGTGATCCGTGAGGATAGAGATTGGTAGCCGGCAACGATAGCTTTAGTCACCTCTTTCATAGACTCGTTTAAAGCTAGATATGCAGCGCTCGTGGATGTTGAGGTTTGAGGTTGGGTTTGTTGACGTAGTAATCCAACAAGGTCAACCTCTTCAGTCGTGTTGGAATCGCCTTGGGCTAAAAGTCGGGCTAACAACTCTGATTTGTGCTGGTCGGTTGGTATTTGGTGTAATGGTACTGGTGGTGGTGTTTGTGGATTGGATTCATTGCGAGATGGTTGATTCGGAGGAGTTGACGAAGATTCAGCAACGCCTTTTCCTTTTACTGCTCTTTTAACTTCAGCAGATAGGTCACCAACAATCTTCTTCAACTCATCGGCGTGTTTCCTGTAGGTGGTATCAATCGATGCAAGTGAAGCTTGCAAAACCTCCAAAGTGATGTAGTGCGGATAAGGACCGAGGTTTTGAGCGACCTGTGAAATAGTTAACGATGGGAAAATAGTTCTAACTCTCGAAACACATAGGACTTCGGTTGTCGTGGTAGCTATAGCTACACGGCCTGTGTTCACCGCTGGCATGGTGTTAGCAGTGACAGGACTTCCACCCTGTCCTCGCGAGGCACCAACGAATGGCGGCCTAACTCGGGGTGTTTCGGTTGGAGCACGGAAGCTCTCAACTTGGTAGGGTGCCATCATTCGTGTCCTAGGAAATGATGTTCGTCCAAATGACCCTAGACTCGATGTGCGTTGAAGGAAGGTCGATGGCCGGGGCGGGAGCCTACCTGTTTCAATACCAGCAAAAACCGAATGTGTTGCCGATAGACTTTGTGCTAATTCCCCTGTGGAAAATGAAACACCGATCTGTTGAGAGACCGATGAGTGGCTTGGTGGGGCTGTGCTGTGCATGGCTGGGTCCACCACGGCTGTTTCAATGCGCAACGACAACAAACGCTCGTTGGCAGAAGATGTGGCTACTCGGCTTCGATCGGTTTGGGGAGAGTCGATAGTTAAAACTTTTTCCGACTCTATCACAGTTTCACTCATTTCTTTTCTCCCTCTTTCCTCACCACTAACTACATTCTCCACTTCTTCGTTTGGATTAGAAGGCCCCGCGGTGTCAGTAGCAATGTCGGAGAGTCCGATGTTCCGTGTGAAATCAACATCAGAACTCTCAACCCGTGGTCTCCGACCCATGTGTCTTGGTATTAGATCGGCATCGGGGTCATGGTCGGAGTCATCATCATCTGGAAACGGTAGGAATGAAGCTACATCATCATCAGAAGATGATGCAGCAGCGGCATCAACTGAGTTCCATGAGACATCGTCATCAAAAATTTGAACTGGAGGAGGCCTAGGTGGTGGTTGAGCTGGTCGTGAAGAGGATGCATGGCCAACGGTCCTTAATCTTCTCCCGACTCTCTTTCTTTTTGGTCTCCTCACCTCTCGTTGTTTAAGAACCCCGTGTTCTTGAACCCCCTCGACATTCTGACCCTCACCTCCAAGTAGGTTTGCATCTTAGGGAGGTCCCTCCAGCTCTGGCTGGACCACCAATGCATTTTCTAGCCTATACTGTCTAACTACCCATGACTGTTGGTCAGTATATGCGAGTACGTCTTCTCGAATGACGACAATGTGAGCAAAATCCACGTGCGCAGGCATCCTTATGTAATGCATGTACTGGCTCGGGCCTCGTGGAGCATTCTCCCGGCGTGGGATCTCATGATTATCTTCCATAATCTGATGAATCAGAATCTGGAAGAATCTCTGATAAGGCACAAAAGTTATGTTCTTCTTCGGGCGTGCCTTGTCCTCGACTAGCTCGATAAGTTCATTCCAAAGCAGGATAGCGTAGTCGATGTTTCGGTTAAATGCGAAGGCATGGAACATCCGTAGGATAGGCAGATTCGTATTGTCTAACCCTGTGTGTTTGGAAGTCATGCAACGGTTAAAAATAGAGCATAATGTGTACCATACTCTTGGAAGATGCGTGCGTCGGAACTGTGATGAACCGGTGAGAACTTGGTTGTTGGGAGCTTGATATCCAAGACTGCGGATATCCGTAATAGTTGTTCTTCGGGAACCGGATCCTCAAAGTTCTCTGAGTAAGGTAGGTTAAGTGCACGACGGAGTCCTCTTAGAGTGAATCCGGCATCAAAGTGATCAACTCTGGCCGTGAAATATGGTGTACGATGAGTCGGATGGAATTGAATTGTACCCCAGAATTGTTGAAGGTATATGGCCAGTACAAGATCGACTCTGGTAAGCGCGGTTCGTAGAGGATGGCCGCGGATGATCTCTATGATTATCTGATAGTCGAATGGAACCGCGAGATCCAGATGATGGTTGTTGTCATCAAATCTTAGAAATGAACCCCTCAGGTAAATTTCTTCATCCCGGTCACGAGCATTGACAGACGGGTGGGATGAACGATGTGAATGAATGATGGTGTTTTCATCCGAAGAGTTCCCATCATGTTGAGCCATCTCGATGATGTTGTGAATCGAATGAATGGAGCAGAAAACTCAGAATCCCCTTGAAAATCGAGAAGCACAGTAGCAGTATTAGAGAGAGTAGAAGTGTTTGAGATGAGACAAAAGTTGGAAAACACTCCTATTTATTCGAAATTTGAATTTCAATGACACGTGGCAAAGAATGATTGGTTAGAATTTTTGACCTGCCACGTGCCAGGTTGTCGCAATGAACAAGTTGCGATAACCTTACAATCTTATCGCAACATACGGGTTGCGACAAGAATTGTTCACATGACCTTATCGCAATGCAAGGTTGCGATAAGAAATCAACTTGGTTTTATCGCAACAGAGGGTTGCGATAAAATACTGTTCACCGTGTTATCGCAAGTGAAGGTTGCGATAACAGTGACACTTGGACATTTTCAGATAAAATTTTAAAAGATTTTATCACATTGGAAGATGTCCAACTTCCAATTGATTAAGCACGCAAGGTTTTTGAAATATTTTCACTCCCCCTTAAATGATGCAAGTATGTTTGAAAAATTGATTTTCATCATTTAAGAGTTTGTGCAAAACAAATTAGAGAACATACCTTGTGACCTTCAAGTAGTGAGTACATGAAATCAACACTTACAAGCTTTGTCAGATATGCACACTCCCCCTATTCTTGTGCATACTCCTTATATTGAGAATAGAATGTGATGAAAATTTGAATGTATCAATCTAGATAGAAATAACTAGATTGATATACACATATTTCCATCCATTATATGATCAATATAGAATATTAAACTTTCATGTTCAACATGCCGAGCTTGGATACTAAGAAATTAAAACGTTTTTTATCCAAGGTTTTTGTAAAGAGATCGACAAGTTGAAACTCAGTTGTGACAAAGTATAATTCAATCGTACCTTTTTCGACATGATCTTTAATAAAATGATACCTGATGTCGACGTGTTTGGTCTTTGTATGCTGGACTGGGTTAGCTGAGATGGCAATTGCACTCTTGCTGTCACAGTAGATGGGAATCTTCTCATACTTGAAGCCGTAGTCCATCAGTTGAGTCTTCATCCACAGAACCTGTGAACAACAACTGGCAACGGCAACATATTCTGCCTCCGCAGTTGATGTTGAAACACAGTTCTGTTTCCTCGAAGACCAACTTACCAGTTTGTCTCCCAAAAACTGCACATGACCAGATGTGCTCTTCCGGTCTAGCATACTACCTCCATGATCCGCATCAGAATATGCAGTGAGTTCGAATCCCGTTCCTTTTGGGTACCACAGACCAAGGTACGATGTCCCCTTCAGATATCGAAAGATCCTTTTAACAGCACCAAGAAGTGATTACTTTGGTTGTGCCTGAAATCTTGCACATAAACAAGTCGAAAACATTATATCTGGACGACTCGCAGTAAGGTACATTAATGAGCCTATCATCCCTCTATAATTCTTAACATCTACATTTTCACCATCTGGATCCGGACCAATTTTGGATCCAGGAGCCATAGGTGTACCAATTGAGGTACAGTTTTCCATCTTGAGTTTCTTCAAAATGTCAAACACATACTTGGATTGGTTGATGAAGATACCTGTTGAGAATTGTTTGACTTGTAATCCAAGAAAGAAATTAATCTCTCCCATCATACTCATCTGGAATCTAGTCATCATAATGCCCGAAAACCAAGTACATAATCCAGGGTCAGTTGAACCAAATATAATATCATCAACGTAAATTTGTACTAGAAGGATCTCACCATTTTTATGTAGAGTGAAGAGAGTTGTGTCGATTTTACCTTTCCAAAAGCCAGCACCAAGTAGGTAGGTAGATAAAATTTCATACAAGGCTCGAGGGGCTTGCTTGAGACCGTAGAGAGCTTTGTCAAGAATGTAGACGTGATCTGGTTTATATTTGTCCACAAAGCCCTCCGGTTGAGAAACATATACTTCTTCTTTCAAGACACCGTTCAAGAAAGCAGTCTTCACGTCCATTTGATAGACAGTGAAGTTTCTGAAAGCGGCAAATGAAAGAAACATCCGGATTGCCTCTAAGCGAGCTACCGGTGCATACGTCTCATCGTAGTCGATTCCCTCTTGTTGCATGTACCCTTTAGCTACAAGGCGTGCTTTGTTTCTCACAACAATCCCATCTTTATCTTTCTTATTCTTCAGGACCCACTTTGTACCAATTACCGTTTTACCCTTGGGTCTAGGAACTAGTCTCCACACGTTCAATGCTTCAAAAGAATTCATCTCATCTTGCATGGCAATGATCCAATCCGGATCTTCTAAGGCTTGTCGAACAGTTGTAGGCTCAACTTGACTTAGAAAGAGCGCGTAAAGGACTTCGTTAGCCGTAGCAGATCTTGTCTTTACAGGTTCGGAGACATCACCAATGACTTGTTCAATGGGGTGACTTCTAGTCCATTTTGTAGAGTGTGGGAGGAGAGATACATCATCTTCATTGGGATCCACTAAGGTAGGATCTTTATCAAAATTCAACTCTATTGTCAAGGTAGGTTCCGGTTGTGGGGCTGGTTTATTGACAGATGAGTCAACAGGAACTGCCTCCGGATCTGCTTCAGAAGATGACTCAGGTTGACTTGCAGAGTCCTCACCATTGTCGTTAGAAGTTGTACCTGACGAAGAAGCACCATTCGTAGATTCACGTTGTATTGCTTGTGGAGATGCCATATGTGTGTTACTTGAGGACGATGCAGGAGTTGTTGCACCCGTTGTAGGAGTAGTCAATACCGGTGAAGGCCTAGACACTGTATCATGAGCTGGTGGTGTAGCAACATTACTCCTGTTATTTATAGATGAGGAAGGTTTATCACTACCAAAATAATCATCATAAAAATATTCAAACAGTAAATCAAGATCATTAGGATTAGAGTTAGAAGATGAAGCTTGATTCTTGTTTGACGTCCTAGTCACCATTGGATGGATTTGTCCGGATGCTAGGATTCCAGATATTGCTGGTTCTGAACTGTTTTGTACAGAAGCCATCTCTATATTCATTCAATGATCAAAAGCTCACAATATGGATTGGAATACAATACTTGTGTGTGTGGCTAGTGTGTGTAGAAGATGACCTAATTCCTAAAGAGGAAATAAGCAAACATTATATACCTAGGGATAACAATGACACTATTACATAATAGGTCCCTCTACTTGGTACAATCATATTTAAGCACTAACATGATTCCTTCATAGGGAAAAAACCAAATGGTTTAAGGTCGGATGGCATCAAGTAAATGATAAATTGTAGTCATTAACGCTATGTTTGACAAACTAGCCGATAAAATATCTGATGATTGATAAGTTAGCTGGTAACTAATAAACTAATTGATGGATAAGTTATGTTTGACAAAAACTGATTGATAAACATGTAAAATGACCAAAATGAACAACTTATAATTTACAATATTTCATAATATAATTAAAATAATTTTATAATAATATAATATGTTAAATAATACAAATAAGATAACGAAGCAAAACTAAATAATATAATACAATAATTAAAAGAATTTTTAATTTTAATTTTATTATTATTATTATTATTATTATTATTATATATGAACTTTTAAGTTTGTTAAAAGAAATTGATAAATTTTAAAATAAATTTTAGAAAAAATTACATTAAGTTATGATAATTTTAAATAATTATTACATGTAATATTAATAAAAATAAAAATAAATAATTAAAGAATAATTAAAATAATAGAAATTGATAATTAAAACATATTTACTAATATTAAAAAATATAAAAGTAATTGATATATTTTAACATCAATGTATATTTAAAATGTAATTAATAAATTTCAACTAAAATGAATGAGAGCACAATTGAAAAAAGTCATAAAAAGTTATTCATAAACTACTACAAGTAACTTATAATAAGATATAATTAATATTTATTTATAATAACAGTTAATAAATAATAATTAATATTAATAAAGGTATAATTGAAAAAAGTCTTAAAAATTTCTCATAAGCTATTTCAAGTAGTTTAGAGCATCTCTAACAGCTATGCTAAAATAGAAAAAGAGGAATTTTAGCAATTTTTTGCTCCAACAACTATGCTATCTTGTATGCTAAAATAGAGAAAAGATGAGATAGGAAGTAAAAATCTCCAAATTTGGAGAAATTTTCTTGTATGCTAAAATTAGAGAAAAAAAGAAAGAGAAATAATATTTTATTCTTTCCACCAATAAGAGACATTTAATTAAAAGGTTAACGAGAGAGAAATAATATTATAATATTTTAACTAATGCTACAATCTCTATAATAGCATAGCTGTTGGAGTTGGAAGCAAACTTTTTTTAGAGATTTTGACTTTTGATACTTTATTTGAGAAAAAAAATATATAGCATAGCTATTGGAGATGCTCTTATATAAAAAAAAAAATAATTGTGTTCATTCAACATGTATTTAAAAACAGTTATGAATTAAAGTTGCTTTAAAGGTTGGCCATTAGCATTAAGGTGAGATTTGGTGTTTGAAGGTCAACATGGTTGATCATCAATGTCTATTAATTAAGGTGAGGTCTAGGTGGCATCCTTAAGTGGGAGCCTAGGATACCTCCAAACGTGTTTGTGCGTTTGTCAGTCGTTCAAAAAAAAATGTCTATTAATTAATAAAGTAGCTTTAGACCTTGTGAGGTTTGGATATCCACCATTAATAAGATCTCATCGAATCTTGCCTTAATTTTGTTAGACCATCCATACACCTGCAAGACTATACTTCTTTCTAAAGTGCTACATCAGCTTTGTAATAACACATTCTACACACATGTAAGACCAAACTCCTTTCTAAACTTATAAATTATAATATAAATAATATAGGTTTAATAAACATATTAATATTTAATGTTTAAATAAACAACAAACAAATTAATTAAATTAAAAAATGATTTTGTTTAATATATTTAATTGATGAAAGACCTTGCTAATTGTGCAAGATGTTGGTAGTTTTGCAAAACGTTGCAAGACACATGGCATGCCATGTCATCTTACAAGAGCTCTTGCAAGACGCGTGTGGATGCTCTTACAAGCAAGACATTTTCAAATCATTTCACATGATTTAGTTAGAATTTTAAAAAGCGTTTTTCTTTTTTTTCTTTTTCTTCTTTTTCTTATTCAAAGTATGTATTTCAGGTAACAAGTTTTGTTATAACATATTTTCAGATTGTTCAAGAACTGACCCTTTGTTTGCAAATATTAATTTTATTGTTTTTAAAAATATAATAGGGACTAAAATAATAATCAAACAGTTGGATTAGCGGGCAAAGATTTGAGACGTCAATGAAATAAATATATATTTATAAGTGTTATTCTTTAGAAAATACATGACCTGCTACAAAAGTTTAATTTATCTCGTTTATTTCAAAGAAAACGATTCTAATAATTATTAAACTGATTTCCAAAACAACATCTGAAAAGAGAAGGCATATGACAAATATAGAAGAGGACAAGAGATATGGTCCAACTTAGCCGATATAAAATTCTAACAATCATAATTTTCCAAAAACATTCTAAAACAAAAAGTAACTCATCAAAACTTGAAATTGGCTCTTTATTTCCCAAGAGATCATAATACTCCAGACCAAGTTATTTTCGTGATACCACAAAAATAACACTAAATCTTCACAGCAAAAGACTGTGAAGGTAAACCTTCACAAAGTTTTTGTTGTGAAGGTTCGTTGTTTTTCATACATTCACAGTTGTGAAGTTTTAGTGTTATTTTGTGGTCTCACGAAAACATGTTGGTCTCACGTGAACCCAGCCCTCTCTCTATATATATACATATATATTATACTCGAAAGATAAAAACTTTTATATTGTCTATCTTTTTATAATTCATGGGGTGATTAATAGAAAAGTTTGAGATCCGGGCTTGTTAATCAACCTTTTGCCAAACCCACAAACTCTTATTTAAGAACATGAATAAACTCTTTGGAACTTGTGATTCCGGGCTTCTTAATCAACTTTTGCTTGATGCTTTTTGGTTTGTAATCTGAGCAACTTCTATGAAGCTTTTAACCATAAAAACTGGCGAGCGATTCCAAGACAACTTTTGCATCAACATTTGCTGGATGCTTTTGGGTTCCTAATTCCAGCCAATTAATATCTGGAAGATCTTTAGATGTCTTTTGCAAAGCAATGAGTATAATAAGTCTTGAATGATTAGGAGCTTTTGTAGCTAGCATTTGTACGGGAGTAGAGTGCATGGAATAAGACCATGTTTCTGTATGTTCATATGCAATTAAAAGTAGAAATAATTAACAAACAGGACAATACATATAAAAATTATATATATACTGTACTAAATTAAAATGATCAGCACCATAACGAGAGACATTTAATTCCATATATATTAGATTATTTCTAAGTAATATTCTGGATCGGGTGCAATTTGCAAAAACATAGCAGGGATCGATATATAGACAATTTGAATGATGAAAATGACTTTTCTACCATTGGTTTACATTGAACATTATAGATCAAATTTCACAAAACAACAATATTTAGTTATTTACAGAAAAGTTGTAGATCAAACAAGAACAAACAAATCGTAAAACTATAAACAAATCACCAAACACCAACTTTATAGATTGGTAAATCTTATTACATCAAGCACCTATATCAAGAACAATTAGCGAATCAAATTAACCGAGTGTTGAATCAAATGAAACCCCAAATCATAAAAGATACCCAATCTATAAACCCTAAAAATAATTAATCACAAATCACACCTCACAAACAAATAAAAAACCACAAAACAAGAGAACCAACTAAAGAAGACACCACGAACCATGGAAATCACCGACTTCCCCCTCCCATAAAACTCGGAGATCTAAATAAGACAGGGTTGAAGAAACCCAACAATCAAAAACTGATTTTGATATTTTTTTTTATATTTAGGTTTCCAGGGAGCAGCAGCGAGGGAAAGGCGGCAGAAGGAACATCGAAGGATGGAGTAGCAGAGGGAATATCGAAGGAGTGAGCAGCGAGGCACGTGACCAACGACGGTCGACTACAGCGAGGCAAAGGGAAACGATGGTGAGATGGTTTCCAATGAGAGCCTTTGGTGAGGTGTGGATCCGTCGATTTAATTAAGAGGTTTTGCAGTGGATCATGTTTATATGACTTACCAGATATAAGATATATAGACTACTAGTTGGTTCACAATGCATGCGTATCGGCTAACATATAACGAGCAAGTGAACCTGCTTCCACCGCCTTCTGAATATGTGTTTCCGATGAACGTATGACCGTCCTCTCGCCTCCCATGAACATACAAAAAGCCGGAAGACCATGCAAACTGATCGTGAAAACTTGCCGTCGTTATGGGGAGAAGGGACATTTTTGTTACAATTGTCAAGTCCGGTACTAGCCCCTAGTAGTCTTAGGAATATGGAAAATCTAGAAGTCGTACCACCCAGAATCATCCAACACAACTTAACCAGATGATACACAAGACTATGTTTGTGCTACTTTATGGTCTAGGCTCGTAAAGAATGTAGTTTTCGTTACTTATGATGTTTTTAGAGATATTATTTCTCGCTTTGTTAGATTTTTCGTGTCGCAACAGCAACATACACCCTAATACGAAACAACAACATTAAATTAGATGAGTGATTTCAACTGCTCAATCAATGTCCATTTCTCCTGGATCCACTCTTGAAAATTTGGAAGTTTTTTGCTCATCTCTTTGGCACGGTCGTCATTTTTATCGATCTTCTTCTTCAGCTTCGCTATGACGTTGTGTTTTTCTTTTATACCTTCGAGAACCTTATTCCTTGTTGCAAGAGCATTCGTTCATTTCTCTTCTATCCCTTTTGCCTCTAATTCAGCTTCTTCAATTGATTTTACAATTCTCGAAGGCATGATCTGGGTAGGGGGTGAAGAGGATATGTTTCAGCCATGTGTTTATCTTTCGTAGGTAACAAGAGAAATATAGCCTTCTCGTGGGCAATGTCGCTCTTGGTGTACCGATAGGTCCCCTTGGAGTGCGACTTTGACATGACGATAATGCCAAATGTCATTGTCGCAGTCATAACCGCACCGGATGTACCGAATGGGTGTTAAACCCTGCGACCTTGACTGGCGATAATGCGCTACGACATAGTTGCCGGGTATAGTCACCTAAGCGTATCGAGGCTCAGAAATCCGACTTGTTGCGCATGGAAACTCTCGACGCACATAGAAAGTAAAAGGAAATCTATTACCAACAATTAGACCAATTTAGAGAACTATTAGGGTGCGAAGAGAATCCACACACAAATAAAATTACGGGTGTTACATGTGGCGTGATGGCAAGGCCAAACCTCAAGTCTTAGGAGCCACGACAAAATCATGACGTTTCAAGGCTTGACTTATGGTGTCAAGTTTCGAATTCATATATAATATTATATTTAAAAACATATCTTTGGTAGTGTTACTCAATAAGTCAATAGTAATAAGCAAGTTAAATTAGGTTATATATTAAAAACTAGCAAATTAGACATTAAAAAAGTAAAGAAAAATCAAATATAGCATTACGAAACTGCACATTAGGCCATGGCGTGCCACATGCTTAACGTGACATGAGACACAAGCCTTGTGCCATAGCGCCATGGCAGTTGTGCGGCGAGTTTTTAGAATAGTGAGAAAACCTCATCATTTCAATGGTAGCTTCTTGTATTTCAAGGGTTTGGGTTCTAAAGGTTAAATATGGTTTAAGCAATAGATTTTGTTTGGGTAATATGATGTTTTGATGTTAGGTTTATGTTCAAAAAGGTTTGAGAAATCGAATACATTGTTTTTGGGGCTTAAAACCGATTTGGGAAGCTTTGGGAATAAGAGTTTTCGAGCAGACTTGAGGACAGGCACTAGCAGGCTGCACGGGTTCTGGCACGACCTAAAGCTGCAGACTAGGCCACACAAGTTGTTGTTTGAGTGGCTCCTTCGGTTTTGCTTCGTTTCTCGTTTGGAGGCTAGAATTGGGGCGTCGATTGTAGGATTGTTTCGGGGCTGAGATAGATGGTTTAACGCCATTCTGTCCAATTCAGGTGTTCGGTGTGATCAATTTGAGCTTTAATACATGAGGTAAATAGCCGAAGCACCAGTAGGTTCTCTTAAGCCCTTTTATGCATATAAAATGATTTGCAAATATTTTAAACTACTGAACACAGTTTTGATCATTTTGACATGTTTTGCACTTATGGAAGTTTGATCATACGTGGCATGAAATTGCTCTCTAATGCACATACATTGTTTATGTGAATTTTCCATGGATTGGTGTATTGATTTTGGTGTCGGGTTGCACAGTGGAATTAGTGTACCTGGAAATTGTGGAAATCCGTTGGGAATTATATTATACCGGGTGCCTTGAATTCGTTTCTTATTCACACGAGAATGACATCTACTAGGGGTCATGGGGATCTACTTGGGTCCCGAATGCGGACATCATGGTGAGGTGATGGGTGGCTGTGATCCCAGAACAAGTAATCAATCAAAGAACATTAAATTGGCCATCTCTATATTCAATAATCTCCAAATAGCTCACAATACAATGAAGAACAAAATACTTGTGTGTGTGGCTAGTGTGTGTAGTAGATGACCTAATTCCCTAAAGGGAAAGAAACAAACATTATATACCTAGGGTATAGAATAACCCTATTACAAAAATGGTCCCTCTACTTGGTACAACAAACATTTAAGCACTAACATTCTTCCCCTTTGTACCAATGTAGAGCAAAAGATTTAGACGTCCACCGGGGTCACATTCTTCTTCCGAATACCAAATATGATCTCGAATCTTCGCAGTTCAAGGCGGTAGTCTTTCCGGTATGAGATAGCTTTCAACACTTCGTTGATCAGGTTCTTTTCTTTCTCAGTGAGCATTACATCTCCATTCGCATCCAGACGAAGCTTACTTTCCAAGTGAAACAGAATAATCTTCAAAGTACCCTCACAGTACTTGTTGATCTCAATAACTCTCATAAATCTTTTCTTTGAGTCAGTATCAACGTAAACAACCCCAAGCTTAGGCTTGTTCAGTACAGTGTAGGCGGGGATACCTTGAATATCAGATAAGCGTCTGTTTGGTCTTTTTAGGTTCACTTGAGTTTGAAAAGATTCCAAACCCATCTGGAAGTCAGTGAGGTAAGAATACTTCAGAATATTCTTCATAAACTCCTTTACACTTCGAAAGGCAGCACTGTATTGAATTCTATACTCTGGACGCTTCTTCTCTGGATGGACATCAAGACTGTTGTAAAGGCTCAGAAGATCATTCAGTCTCAGACTCTTGAAATCAGCTTCAGAAAATACGCATTCAGACCCGTCTGATCTCAAGACTGTGAACTCAGGATAGAAGACATCAAACATTTTCTTAGATTCAACTTTCAGCACCTTCATAATCATGTTATCTGACTTGATGGCTTCTGATCCTTTGTCTTTGTTCTTCATGACGTATAGAAATTCGATCTTCTTCAGCGATGGCCAGTCTTCAATCCCATAAACCTTCTCCAAGTTAATCTTTTGAACCTCTTGTACATACAGTTCTTTCCTCAAGGTTTCTAGATAGGGAGTTTGGATTGATACTCTCTCTCCAGTGGCTACATACCTTGGTTCATCATCAATAATAACTTGGAAGAAACTGAGTTCTTCTTCAAGTACTTTATCTCTGATCTTTCCATCAGGTACAAACGGTGTTTGTGAAACTAAAGTACCTGAGCTTGGACCTGTTGCATCTTCTAACTGTGGAGTGTCTGAGATTGGACCTGCAGAATCAACCTGTGTCGGAGCATCTTCTACTGCTGTCGGAATATCATCTTCAGACTCGATATCCAAATCTTGATCCCCATTTTCAAAGTCAAAATCCAATTCATCCAGAGCTTCTATCATCTCTTCTTTAATCTTGTAGTTGAGTTGCTCTGGTTCTTCCTCAGAGTCAATATAGATATAATCTCGTACGAATTCATCTGCCATTCTTTCTTCCTCTGTTCTATTGTCAACAGCCGCAGGCTTTTCAACCCCAGCTATGACATCAGCTCGAACAAGCATTTCTGTATCAACATTCTGAACAACATCAGTCGCCGCTCCACCTTCACCTGTATTTCCCCCAGCTTCTGATTCATTAACATTGCCAGTAGCAACAGCAACACTAGTCTCTCCAACCCCTGCTCTCTTCTCCCCCTCATGTTGATCAGGCGGATCCTGATCATCATGTCTCCTTTTCTGAGAGACTTCTGATTCAATACCACATCTTTCTTCTACAACTTTGAGGCGGTTACTTATGTTGGTAAATCCATGCATCACGGCATTAGTCATATCTGTGACAGAGTTGGTAAGCTTCTCAAGTTGGATTGCTAGAAGAAGTTGTGTATCGGTGGATGATAAAGTTTGAGGTTGGGTTGGAGGTGGTGTATGTTGACGAAGTAAGGAAACTAAGTCAACTTCTTCAGATGTACTCGAGTCGCTTTTGGCTAGAAGGCGAGATAGCAGCTCAGATTTAAGCTGGTCTTCAGGTATAAGGTGTAGTGGGATAGATGATGGATTTTGTAAGTCTGGTTGAGCTTCTGATGGTTGTTCTTGAGTAGTGGATGATGATTCAGCTATGTGTTTGCCCTTTATGGCTTTGCTTACTTCAGATGCTAACTTATCAACAGATTTCTGCATTTGTGCACGGTGTTGCTTGTACGGCTTGTCAATAGTACCAAGTGCAGAAGCCAGTAATGGTAGAGTAATAAAATGAGGACGTGGCCCGAGCATCTGTACAACCTGTTCATGAGGAAAATTAGGGAAGAGCTAACTTCCGGACCACTTAGGTACCCGGTTGAAGTAGCGGTTGTAGCAACCGTACTGCCTGTGCTCATGGCTGGCAAAGTGTTGACCATGACAGGACTTCCACCCTGTCCTCGTGAGGCACCAACGAATGGCGGCCGCAGTCTGGGTGTTCCGGTTGGGGCACGAAAGCCCGCAACTTGGTGTTGTTCCAACAATTGTGTCCTAGGAAAGGATGTTCTACCAAATGGTCCTAGACTCAATGTGCGTGGAATAAAAGGCGGTGGCCGGGGCGGGAGCCTACCTGTTTCAATACCAGCAGATACCGATTGTACCGCCGATAGCAGTTGAGCTTGATCTGTAACACCCGTAATTTCGGATAAGTTCAACTTCGATTCAGTGAGGAATCGATCTTTTAAGAAAATTATGGAAAATAGGAGTTGGAGTTAAATCCTAGATTTGATAGTGTTGTTGGATGGAGAATTCAAATACGAGTCCAACGGGCCTTTCCGGAGCAAAAACGGAGCTAAAACGAAGAAGATATGGTCAAAACAACTTTCGGTACAATCTCGGCTAAAGTGACCAGCGAAAGTGACACTTGTGTCACTCTCGCTGGTTTTGTACCGAGGGTTTTTGGAGGTTTAGCGAGTATGACACACGCGAAAGTGACATGGTCACTTTCGCAGTGTCACTTTCGCCGAGTTTGTACCGTGAGCATTTTGGGTAGCGGGCGAGAGTGACCCGGCGATTGTGACATGGTCACTCTCGCCGTGTCACAATCGCGAGCGGACTCCAGTGTGTTTTAAACCCTTTTCTTCTTCCTTCTTCTTCATTTTATATCTATATCTCGACCCAACTCTCTCTCTCAGCCGATTTTTTATCAGAAACACCATCCCCTCCCCTCTCCTTCCTCATTTCTTCACCAAATAAAACCCTCTTCCACCATTGATGAGTATTTGGGAGTTTGGAGCTTTTGAGGAGACTAGGAGCTCGTTTTTGGATGATTCAAATGGTTAAGGTAATCTTTCCCTACCCAATAGTTGTTATTGTTGTTGATTTCATCTTCTTTCCATCTTGTGAGGATGTTGAACGATTTTGGTAATGATGGGTTAAGGAAATATGGTTTACCTCATATTTAAGAACTAGGGTTTGACAAATTTGGGGGTTTAGATGTGTTATGGTTAGGGAATGATTATTTATGGTTGGAACTTGTGGATCTAGGTTTTTGGAAGATTTGGTTTGAAGATGTAAACTTCATCAAAGGAGCATACGTTGGAGAAACCCTAGATTTAGCTAAATCTAGCAAGGTGAGTTCAAGTTACTTTGCGAAAACGTTGTACATGCCAAAATGAGTATTTTACAAATATGTGTGTATTTTACTTTTAAAATGTTATCTTCATAAATGTGTAAAACACCCATATTTGGGACTTTTGGATGTTTAGATGGTTAGAAACCATAAATTGTCTTTAAAAGATTATTTGCTCAAAATGAAGATTATTTGATGGTTTAATAAAGTTTGTGTAAATGATTTTAATAAACCATTTGTGAAATGCACTTTTAGTGTTATGGGTCATTTGAGAATATTAAGGGTGTGAGTCCTCTTTGGAAATGAGGGTTATCCCGATCCAAGATTTTATTTCGAGTTTTCATGGATTTGAAGTACTCACCGGCAACCGGTGTGTGTTGTTGTACTTAATGACATTTTATGACTTTTATGAATTATCTTTCGAATTGGTTGAGCTTGTGGCTCAGTATTGGGCTTTATTACGACTTGAGAACAAGTGTCCGTGTCGATAGCATCAGAGTTGAGTTTTGAATTATGATTTATGTTATTTGGGAATTGCATGTTTAATTGCATTTGTTTATATGTTTGGAGTCGTGTAATGTGTTAGACCTTGTTAGCCATGGATCCATAGGCATAGTAATGGCAATAGATCTGGAGTGATTGAGTCATGTAGCACGGGATAGGCATCAGGATCCGTGATAAGTAAGGCGTGGGCCTACATGGTCGGGCGTCGTCTCACGGGCAGTAAGGTGTAATCCCAATGTGCTGTTGTGGATTTGGAGTGACCCAACGTATAGACCTGGAGTGGTTGAAGTTGGGGAGCTCCCTAGTCTCGCGGGCAATAGACCTGGAGTGATTGAGCCTAGTTTACGAGATTAGCCACGTGGGTGTTTTTATTACATAGTAAGTGACCCACTTTGGTGTTCCGTCACGTGCGATGTATACGGGTCTCCCCCGTCACCGAAAGGTGTTGTTTTGGGTATTTGTTACTACTCATGTTTTCGGTGACGTGTTCTATTTATATGGATTATTTTCCATGGTACGTAAGTTGTGGTTTATATCTCATCCGTATATGATGTTTGGGTATTTGTGTTACCTCCACCTTCAACGGACACGTGTCTTCCCGTTTATGATATTTGATATTTATTACATTTTACGGTGGTGTGAGTATTGCTTCGTTTTATGTTTAATAAAGAGTTATATTTCAGGGACGATTTCCATGTTTGGTGAGTTGGATATATATATTATCAACTGTATTTGAAGGATTTGTCTAAACTAGACTTATTCACGTATTTCAAGTTATTTGTGAAAGTAAGACAGTTTGGAAAACGTATTATAACTTTTGAGGACTTTCTCGTGGAAATGTGGAAATTGAAAATGGTTGGTTGGATTTAAAGTAAACTCTTTTGAAATCATGACTATAGCTTTTACTCTTACGATTTATGTTTTATATATAGTCATGATAAAATGTTTGAACTCACTAGGCGTAAGCCTAACACTTTCTATTTCTTTTATTTTGTCGACATGTGCAACAGGCTCAGGTTGGGGTAACTCTAGCTACACCGTGAAGTGGCGAATGCTAGTATAGTGCACGAGAGGTGAATAGCTTAAGTTATGTTCCGCAATTACCCTTGGAAAGTAGCACTTGTATTTGGAATAAGCGGTGTCCGAAGCGAGTTTAGTCTTGGTACTAAGACTTATGTAGTATGTTTTGCTTGGAGATAACCATTATTTGTAATTGGAAGTATTTTACTTATTGTTTCAGATGTAATATCAAAATTTTTAAATTAGTTGCTTTTTCCAAATTTGGGGGTGTTACATGATCCCCTGTGGAAAATGAAACATCGGAAAATTGAGATGCCGATGAGTGGCTGAGTGGGGCTGTGCTATGCATGGCTGGGCGGACCACGACTTGTTCAATACGCAACGGCGACGTACGCTCGTTGGTAGAAAATGTGGCTACCCGGCTTGGATCGGTTTGGGGAGGGTCAGTAGTTAAAACTTTATCTGACTCTTTCACAGCTTCACTCATTTCTTTTCTCCCCTCATTCTCACCACTAACTACCTTTTCTACTTCTTCTTGATTTTCTACTTCTACGTTTACAGATGAAGGACCCGCAACATCAGTAGCAGTGTCGAGAAGTTCGGTGTTCCGAGTGGTCTTAGTATCCGAACTCACAACACGTGGTCTTTTTCCCATATGTCTAGGAATTAAGTGCACCAAGGGGTCATGACCTGAGTCATCATCATCATCATCATCATCAAAGGCAGGAAAGAAAGGTTCTACCTCATCGTCTTGATTGACTGCATCATCATCAGGAGATGATGCAGCTGCATAAGCTTCATCCCATGAGACATTATCATCAAATATCTGTGCAGGAGGAGGTCGAGGTGGTAGTTGAGCTCGTCTAGAAGAGGATGCATGACCAACAGTCCGTAATCTTCTCCCAACTCTCTTTCTTTTCGTTCTCCTCACCCCTCGTTGTTCAGGAACACCCCCATGTTCCTGAACCCCCTCGACTTGGACTTCCTCACCACCTAAAGGGATAGCATCGTGGGGAGGTCCTTCCGGTTCTGGATTGACCATCAATGCATTATCTATCCTATATTGCCTAACTACCCTGGACTGTTGGTCGGCATATGCAAGTAGATCTTCACGTAGAACGGCGGTGTGAGCAAAGTTGATCTGCTTGGGCATCCTGAAATAGTGCATATACTGGCTTGGGCCTCTAGGGTGATTCTCTCGTCTTGGTATCTGATCGTTGTCTACCATAGCTTGATGAATCAAGATCTGGAAGAATCGCTGAAATGGTACGAGGTTTCGTCTCACCTTTGGTTTTAACTGATCCACGACAAGCTCAACGATCTCGTTCCATATCAAGACGGCATAGTTGATGTTGTGGTTAAAGACGAATGCATGAAACATGCGCAGTGTGGATAGGTTTGTCTTGTCTAGTCCAGTATGCTTTGAGGTCATGCAACGGTTAAAGATTGAGCATATGGAGTAGTATATTCTCGGTAGGTAGTTCCGTCTGAAAGTGGATGAGCTAGTAAGTGGGGCATTCGGTGGAGGCTGATAACCCAAACTTCGAATGTCAGCATAGAGTTGAGATTCAAGAACCAGATCCTGAAGATTCTAACTCGGGAGATTTAGAGATCGACTGAGTCCCCTTAGAGTGAATCGGACATCGAAGTGGTCTAGTTTGGGAGTGAAATGTGGTACTCTGGCGATTGGATAGTATAACAGTGTACTCCAGAATTGTTTAAGATAGATCGCAGGCACAAGCTCGACTCTGGTCAAAGCAGTCAGTAAAGGGTGACCGCGAAGAATCTCTGGTATGACACCGTAGTCAAAGGGAACCGCGAGATCTAGATGATGGTTGTTGTGCAGAAATTGCACCGTATTAGTGCTCGGAAAGATCTCTTCATCCAGATCATGGGCATTGACTGACGGGTGTGATGAACGATGTGAACGGATGATGGTGTTGTCATCCGAGTCATTTCCATCATGATCAGCCATCTGTACCACTTAACAGTTTAGAATAGTGCCAAAAATTGGATTTTGCCTTAAAAAAATTTCCAAAAATTTCCTAAGTCTTGGGCAAGTCGCAATCAACAAGAAAGAACATGTCGCAGGCCATTGCGATGTCGCAATGCAAAGAAGAGACATGGTGAAGTAGCAACACAAGGTTGCGATTTGGTCCATGTCGCAACAGACTATTGCGACATGGTTGAAGATTAGGCCACTGCGACATGTTTGAAGTTTTGAGTATTAGTTGATTGCGACATTCATGAACACATGAATGTCACAAGGTTGCGACTTGGATGAACACTGAAAATATCTAAGTGTTCAGGCCCTAAAAATCATGTTTTCGCCCAAAAAATGTTAAAACTACCACTACTAGACTCGCCCAAACAGCGTGAACAAACCCTAAATGATTTTCTAACACCATAAACACACAGAAGCATCGAGTAAGCAGATTCAAGAAAAAAAACGACCCTAAAACCCTAAAAAAATCGACCTAGCATACGATTTAATGAATGAAAATCAACAAGAATCGAGATATGATACCTTGGAGTCGATCTGAGATGATTGAACCGAGCAGAAATCACTAAATCAGTCTTGAAAAATCAAAGATGCAAAGGCGGTTTTGAGAGTAAAAGGGGTTTTTTCGAGTTGAGACTTGGTTGAAAAGTCAAAACCCTAATTTATACGATTTTCAAACTGAGGGACACGTGGCACAAAATGATTGGTCCAAGGTTTGACCTGCCACGTGTCATCAAGTCGCAGTGAACTAGCTACGAAATGACAAAAGCTCAAGTCGCAACAGAAGGTTGCGACTTGCTACTGTTCACATGATGAAGTCGCAATGTACAATTGCGATTTGGCACTGTTCACATTGTCAAGTCGCAGTCCATGGTTGCGACATGGCACTGTTCATATTGTCAAGTCGCAGTCCATGGTTGCGACATGGCACTGTTCATACCCTGAAATCGCAATGTACGGTTGCGATTTGGAAAAAAATTTAAGCCCATTGAGATATCGCAATAGAAGGATGCGATCTCTCACTGTTCACATGTGAAATCGCAAGTGTGAGTTGCGATTTTAATAACACTTTGACATTTTTCAGTTTTAAAAAAAATTGAAAGGATTTAAGCACATTGGAAGATGTCCAACTTCCAACTGATTAAGCACTCAAGGATTTTAAACACATTTTTCACTCCCCCTTAAATGATGCAAAGATTTTTCAAAAAATTGTTTTCATCATTTAAGAGATAGTGTTTTAAAAAAAAATTAGAATACTTACCTTCACTCCTCGGAAACAGATAAACAATGTAGCTACACGCACATGATCTAGCAGTTATGCACACTCCCCCTAAATTTGTGCATATGATCTGTACTATAACTCCCCCTGAAACCAAGAATATACCTTTCGTGCAGAAACAGATATCATAACAGATCAGAGATAATGCGATTAAGAATTGAGAAAAGAAGAACGAATTGAAAAATACTTATGATACAATGAGAATATGACAATTTAATTAACATATATTAAAAATAGAATATGATGAAAATTTTAGTGTATTAATCTAGAAGCAAGTTCTAGATTAAGATACAAATATTTCCGTCTATTATATACTTAATATATGAGACTTAAACTTTCATATTAAGCATGCCGAGCTTGGATACGAGAAAATTGAAACGCTTTTCATCCAAGGCTTTGGTAAAAAGATCGGCAAGCTGAAACTCAGATGTAACAAAATATAACTCAACAGTTCCTTTCTCAACATGATCTTTTATGAAATGATACCTGATGTCGATGTGTTTGGTTTTGGTATGTTGGACAGGATTAGCAGATATAGCGATAGCACTCTTACTGTCGCAGTAAATGGGGATCTTCTCGTATTTATACCCATAGTCCATGAGTTGGGTCTTCATCCAAAGAACTTGTGAACAACAACTTGCCGCGGCAACGTACTCTGCTTCCGCGGTTGAAGTTGAAACACAATTTTGTTTCTTTGATGACCAACTCACAAGCTTGTCACCCAAAAACTGAACATGCCCAGAAGTACTCTTTCTGTCCAACATGTTTCCTCCGTGATCAACATCTGAATATGCAGAGAGTTCGAACCCGGTTCCCTTGGGATACCACAGTCCAAGGTACGGAGTGCCTTTCATGTACCGAAAGATTCTCTTGACGGCTCCGAGGTTTGACATTTTGGGATTGGCTTGAAATCTAGCACAGAGACAAGTTGAAAACATTATATCTGGACGACTAGCTGTTAGGTACATTAGAGACCCGATCATTCCTCTATAAAGCTTGACATCAGCATCAATACCGTCTGGATCTGGACCTAACTTAGATACAGAGGCCATAGGCGTACCGATCGACGTACAGTTTTCCATCTTGAATTTCTTCAAGATGTCAAACACATACTTCGACTGGTTGATAAAGATACCAATTGAAAATTGTTTGACTTGTAATCCGAGAAAGAAATTAATCTCTCCCATCATACTCATTTGGAATTGAGTCATCATAATGCCCGAAAACCAAGTACAAAGTCCAGGGTTAGTCAAACAAAAAATAATATCGTCAACGTAAATCTGAACTAAAAGAATATCACCTCCTTTACGTAGAGTGAACAAAGTTGTGTCGATTTTACCTTTCACAAAGCCAGCGTTTAGTAGAGAGGTAGATAATTTTTCATACCAGGCACGAGGGGCTTGCTTGAGACCGTAGAGGGCTTTGTCAAGAATGTAGACATGATCTGGATGATTTTTGTCCACAAAGCCTTCTGGTTGAGACACGTATACTTCTTCCTTAAGGACACCGTTCAAGAAAGCGGTCTTCACGTCCATTTGATAGACGGTGAAGTTCTTAAAAGCAGCATACGCAAGAAACATCCGAATTGCCTCAAGACGAGCAACCATCGCATACGTCTCGTCATAATCTATCCCTTCCTGTTGCCTATACCCTTTTGCTACCAAACGAGCCTTGTTTCTCACAATTACTCCGTCTTCATCTTTCTTATTCTTTAGGACCCACTTGGTACCGATAACTGTCTTACCTTTGGGTCGCGGAACTAGTCTCCACACCTTCAATGCTTCAAACTGATTCAGCTCTTCTTGCATCGCAACCAACCAATCAGGATCTTCTAAAGCTTGTTGAATTGTTGATGGTTCAATCTGGCTTAAGAAGAGTGCGTATAATACTTCATTTGCGGTTGCGGAAGTGGATCTTGTCTTTACTGGTTCAGATACATCACCAATCACCTGATCAATTGGGTGACTGCGTGTCCAGTTAGTAGAGTGTGGATGGAGAGATACAACACCTTCATTGGGGTCTACAAGTGAGGGATCCTTATCAAAGTTCAACTCAATCGTCAGCGTCGGTTCCGGATGTGAGACGGGTTGCTTGTCAGGATTGACAATCAGTATAGTCTCGGGAACTGATTCGGTTGATCTTTCAGGAATGTTGGTATTACCCTGATCACTGATAATCGAAGATGTTCTAGATGAAGAAGCACCACTTGTAGATGCATGTGATCTAGCTTGTGGAGATTCCGTTGTTGTGTTCCTTGGAGAAGTTACAGGAGTTGTTGTACCAGTATTCGGTGTAGTCAGAACCGATGAAGGGCCTGACATATTAGATTGTACTGGTGGGGTTTCAACTTGAATCATGTCATTTACAGATGAAGAGGATATATTAGTGTTAAAATAGTCATCATAAAAGTGTTCAAACAAAATATCAAGTTCACTAGGATTAGAATTAGAAGTGGAAGATTGATCCTTGTTTGAAGATCTAGTCATCATTGGAAGAAATTGTCCAGATGCTAGAATTCCTGATATTGCGGGTTCTGTACTGTTTTGCACAGAAGCCATAGCTTCAGATTCATCAAATTTGACATTAATGCTTTCCATCACAGTTCTGGAAGATTTGAGGTAGACTCTGTATGCTTTTTACGTGAGCGAGTATCCGATAAAGAAACCCTCAATACCCTTAGGACTGAATTTATTCAGGTTATCCTTATCATTCAGCACCACGCACCTGCATCCAAAAACACGAAAATAGTGTATAACAGGTTTTCTATTATTAACCAATTCATATGGAGTCTTGCCAAACCGTCGATGTATGATTGAGCGGTTTTGTGTATAGCATGCCGTTGCAACAGCTTCAGCCCACAGAAACAGAGGTAGATCAGCATAAGACAGCATCGTTCTGGCCGCTTCAACTAGTGTACGGTTACGTCTTTCAACTACACCGTTCTGCTGAGGTGTTCTGGCCGCAGAATATTGATGAGTAATTCCCAATGACTTAAAGAAGTCATCAAGAGTTCTGTTTTTAAACTCTGTCCCATTATCTGATCTAACAGTCTGAACTGTTTGTTGGCGATTCACTTGAAGCTGTTTGATTAGCGAGATGATCAAGTCAAGAGTTTCATCCTTTGAGCGTAGGAACTTGACCCATGTGTATCTCGAGTAATCATCGACGACAACTAACACGTAACGTTTGGCACTAATACTTTGAGTCTGCATCGGACCGCAGAGATCCATATGAAGTATTTCTAGAGCTTTGCTGGTGCTGGGTTCGGGTTTCGGTGGATGAGGAGCACGCTTCAACTTCCCCTTCTCACAAGCAATACAGAAATTATCCTTCTCAAATGACAGAACTGGTAGACCTATGACTAAATCACCCAAAATCAACTTTTGAATGTAGCGAAAATTAAGATGAGATAGTCGTCTATGCCATAACCAGCTTTTCTCTAACGTCGCTTTTGACATCAAACATACATCAGTCTTGGGCTTGAGTGTTGATAGATCAATGGTGTACGGATTAGATTTTCTAGAACCAACCAGAAGCTCATCTCCTCCGTCGGTAAGAACAGCACAACGGGTCTTCTTGAAATGGACTTATAGGTCTTTATCACAAAATTGACCTATACTAAACAAGTTGTGTCCTAAGCCCTCGACGTAATTGACTTTTGTAATTCGCACATTATCTTTTACAATATCCCCATAACCCAGAATTGAAGCATATTGATCATTTCCAAACTTCACTTTTCCACAGTCTTGTTCAACAAAATTAACTAGCAACTCTTTTCTTCCAGTCATGTGCTTTGAGCAGCCTGAATCTAAATACCATACATGATTGGGCTGCAACATGGAAATTAAACGGTTTTAGGTACCCACTGCCAATCGGGTCCTTTTGGGTTAGTAGGCTTGGATTTAACATTTTGCTTTTTATAACCGGTTTTAATATAAGCATTTGAATAAAACCAACGATTATAGTCAGATTTGCAGATAAAATCATCCACACCACAAGAAGCACAACAAATTTGATCTCGTGCCAAATTAATCAGTTGTCGCATTGAATAAACCTTGTAAGGAACTACAAGTTTTCGTCTATTGCCAACCTCATAATTAATAACATTCGAAACAAAATTGTCTTTCTTGGAATTTAAAACATTTAAAGTAGAGTGGGATGATTCGATCTGGGCCACATCCTGTGCGGACTCCTTTATTCTCCACTCAAGACACGTATTGTTTCTCAAATTACGATCTGAAAAACCAGACAAATAAGAGTTGTAAGCTTTTGAATATTGAGTCTGAAAAGAGTTAACATGCTTCTTTCTTTTTGTTTTTCTTTTCCTTTTCTGTAATGATGGTTTTGATTTGGATATAGAATGATCATCATTAACAGGGACTTTCTCAGCTGATTTTGAAGATTCCCCTTCCAAGATAATCTTTTCGGGTTCCTCTTCTTTTATTAGAAAGTCAGAATGATCTGGAAGTTTGGCACATAAATCAAATTGAACAGGTGCTTCACACACAGCTTTACCTTTGTCCTTACCAACATTCTCGCTTTCAAAATCAGTATCAGTATCATAAGATGGATTACCAATATCATCAGACTTGGGAAAAAGAAAGTCATTAAATTCTTTCTGAAATATTTTATCTTCTTCCGTAGGAAAATATATAGGAGGATCTTTATCAAACTGATTTTCCAAATCCCAAGGTTCAAAATCATCTTGGTCATTGGTTGTCCAGTCTCTCAAAATTGCACTTCCTATAAAAGCTTTGCATGAGGAAACATCTGAATCTGAAGATTGTTTTTCTCTTAAAGCTTTTTCTTCAGATATTTCCTCAAGTTTGGTTTTCATTTCTTTTAAACTTTCTGAAAACACCGTGATCATAACTTCCTTTTCGATCTCGAAAGCAAGTTTCTCGTCATTTCTGACTCCTTGAATAGTACTTTCGATCTTGCTTTCGAGGTCCATGAGTTTTTGTTCAAGAACCATTGGTGGAAAGTATCTTTTACCTTCAAAAACTGGTTTGTCAGTAATATCCTTTTGAGTATTTCCTTTTTCCTCCGGTTCTTTAACAACATGACTCTCAAAGTAATTGTTTGGTAAGGTTTTCTTATTATTCAATGCCTTTGCATTGTCTGGACCATACCAAAAAGGAAGTTGCATTTTAACTGTCGTTTTCCTTTTTATTTCTTCTTCCGCTTCATAGTCTTCACCATCCATCTTAAGACACTTGATTTGAAACTTTGAATATACGGCAAGTTCAATCCATTCAAATTTATACAAAGTGGGAGATTTTGATAAAGCATTGCTCAGGTATTGTGGATTGTCATACCCGATGCCCCACTTTGAGTTGAAATATCTGAACTTATTTGGTTTATGCATGTGAATTGTTTGTTCAGTTTGACCTGCTTTGTACAATTTATTTTCTAGATCCTTGACATTTTCACATAACTCATCATTTCTGTCTTTGTAAGCATGCAAAAGACTCTCAAACTCGCTATTCTTAACTTCCGAGCTCAGCAATTTATCCGATAGTTCAGTTATTCTGTCTTCAAAATACGCATGACCAATCTCAAATTCGGCCTTTTTCTTTTCAAAAACTTTAATTTTACTTTCTTGATCTATTATTATAGCCTTTTGAGTGGAAATTATCTCGTCTGCTCTTTCCTGGTCTTTTGTTAGGTTTTCTAATCTTTTTGTTAAACAAGCTTGTTGAGTAAAGAATTGATTGTAAAGATCGGAATGTACCTCGTTGGAAGTAGACTCTGAACCTTCACTATCAGTTTTCTTGGTCATGAAGCACATCTTAGTCTGAGCAGCTTTCTCACCTTCAGCTTCATCATCAGACATATCTAGCCAGTATTCTTCTTCGACCAACAGTGCTATCCCCGATTCTTTCTTTTCGGCAAGCAACAACTTGTTCTTGTAGTACGTAGAATCCCTGACTTTTGGCTTCCAACACTCTTTAGAGAAGTGACCAGTCTTTCCGCAGTTCTAGCATTTTGGAGCTTCCTCCTTCTTCTCAAATACCTTTTTCTCTTCCGGTTTTTGATACTCCTCTCTCTTATACTCAACTTTCTTGTCATCAAACCTCCTGCTAGACTCAACATTTTCCTTGTGTTCAAAATTCTTTGAACCCGAAGAATATCTTTGATTATTAGACCCAGGGCTTTTTCCAAACTGTCTCTGAAACGACCTGGTAAGAAGTGCCAAAGAGTTCTTCATGCTTTCAATCTCATCTATCGCACCTGCTTCATTCTGTTCTTCATCAGACTGATTACCCACAATCTTGGAGTAATTTCTGTTAGACAGTAAAGCGAGTGGATCTAACTCTTCTTCCTTAACCTCTCTCTTCTCTTCTTTCTTCTCTTTCTTCTTCTTCTTGGCTCTCTTAGCATCAGCATCTTCTTCATCTTGTTTCAAAGTTTCATACATCTCTTGAAGAGGCAAAACATCCAACTTGGTATTTTGCTTCATCCGATGAGCATACTTCTTCCACTCAGGTTGAAGTACATTCAGAAACTTTACATTATGCTCAATTATAGACTTGTTGATGATGTATCTGTTCAGCTCGTTCAAGATAGTAGTGAAACGGTCATATGTGGAATCAAGAGCTTCACCATCTTTCTGTTTAAAGCTCTCATAAAGATTAATTGCATTGGAAATTCTCATCTGGTTTTCAATCTCAGAACCTTGATAAAGTTTTGTCAACTCATCGAACATGGCTTTCCCGGAGTGATTCTTGCTATCTACCTTTCGGTAAATATCATTTGTCAATGCTTGAATTACGAGGGACTTTGCCATTTTGTCTCCATAATGCAACTTTTTCTCATCAACATCATAGTGAATTGGTAAAACTTCAACCCATTCAGGAATTGGATCCCCGTCAGTAAAAATCCCTCTTCTTGTTATTTTTTCCATTGGCCCATTAATCAAAGAATTAGAAATGAATTCTCCGTTCTCTTGTCTTTCTACATAGTCCATGAACCGATCTTTCCATATTTTAAATTCCTTGGGAAAAAGAACCGGTGGTTTGTCCTTCGACCCAATTGTTAAAATATCTCTTGCAGTCATATTCGATTACTTGTTGTTGATCGTTAAAATATGATTAATCTGATTAGGAGTTACTTTTAATTTTCAAGTTTATGTCTCAACACACTCAAAGTCGCAACCCAAAAGAAGTCGCAATTGCACTGAAGTCGCAACACTGAAGTCGCAACACTGAAGTCGCAATGATTGAAGTCGCAACAGCTGAAGTCGCAATGATTGAAGTCGCAATAATCGAAGTCGCAACAACTGAAATCGCAACAGGTAAGAAAATTCACCCGAGTCGCAACTGAAGATTGCGATTTGGTACTGTTCAAAGTGCAATGGATTGCGATTTGGGGCAAGTCGCAATAGACGATTGCGATTTGGGAGCCAAGTCGCAATAGACGATTGCGACAATGATGAAGGTTAGTGGATTGCGATATGTATGAAGATTCAAGGTTGAATCTTCAAAACAGATCGGATGAGGCTGAAATTTGGTGGGTAGGTTCGCGAGGCTATTCTGAGCAACTTTAGAACTTCAAGTTTTAACCAAAAACCAACAGAAAATGGGTTTTCGATCCAAAACAGTGTGCAGAAAGTTAAAGTACGGAAATGAAGAAAACTATTCAATCTGAGCTTCGATCCTTGTGTTTTTGCGGAATAAAACACACAGGACTTTCCTAGAAACAACCCTTGATCAATTCCAATCCATTAGAAGAACTCTAATGGCTAAAATCAATCTAAAATTGAAGAAAAATGAAGAACACTCAAAATGGAAATATTTCACTCAAACCTAATCAAATCAATGATTTTACAAGCTCTGATACCAATTGTGATCCCAGAACAAGTAATCAATCAAAGAACATTAAATTGGCCATATCTATATTCAATAATCTCCAAATAGCTCACAATACAATGAAGAACAAAATACTTGTGTGTGTGGCTAGTGTGTGTAGTAGATGACCTAATTCCCTAAAGGGAAAGAAACAAACATTATATACCTAGGGTATAGAATAGCCCTATTACAAAAATGGTCCTTCTACTTGATACAACAAACATTTAAGCACTAACATTGGCTGTGAATACTGTGCAAATACTCATGATGTGTGTTGAATTATTTAACTGACATTGTTTGGCCTTATGGTGAATTGAATATTATTGCTTGGATTTTGTTAAACTTTTCTTTGAAAAAGAATTCACTAGACTTTATGGTCTAATTTAACAGTCGTCTTCCAAACTTAAAACCATTTTAAGGTAAGATAGTGATTAGAGGTTCCTACAAGGGTAAGAAGAAAACTTGAAGTTTTAGAAGTGACGAGCTTTGAAGATAGTTTATAGTTTCATTTAGTTTAATCAATATCTGGTAAACCTTGAGAATATTGTATTGTTTTATCTGGTATGTTTGGGAGCATTTGACTATATATATTTGATGGGTTATGATATTTTGGTTTTTGGGTGTTGTTTGCTTCACCTCATGGTCATGGCTCAACTAATATTAAAAACGTGGGTAATATAATATATCAAAATAAGAACATTATTTTATCAAATTAAATATTAAATATTTTTATATAACTCTATTTGAAATTAAGTGCTGTAAGCTTTTATATAACTATTATACATATATATTATATTACCCTCGTTAATTAATTCAAGAATCCAATTAAACCTTGAATCTTGACTCATGAAATTAGAGACGTAGCAACAAGAAGAATAGGCAAGGCTCAAGAAATGTGATAATTTAAGCAGCATTAGGTACTTAATTACAAAAACGTCATGGTTCCAGCTAAAAGCATTTATTATACAAAGTAAAACCAAGGACTAAACACAAGTATATGATCAATCCGATCCTTAGGATGTAATAAATCCAGTTCTTTCAGTATATTATGATTTTCTCTATTTATAAAACCAGTAGATACCCTTTTTCTCTCCATTAACCTCTTCAGGTTCGATAAAGATGCAGTCTTTTGTTTCTCTCCAAACAGCCTCTAGAATGGGGGTGTCGTCGTATTTGTAGTAATCACCCAAGATCGGCATCACCGCCAGCCTTGCCTCGAACGTATGGTAATGTGGGATGGTTGGGAACAGATGGTGTACGGCATGAGTTCGAGTTACATCATGGAAAGCATGGTTCAAGAATCCAAAGTTTCTGTCCACCGTGGCTAAAGCACCTCTAAGCCAATCCCATTCCGTAGAATCGTAGTGAGGGATGGAAGGGTGAGTGTGGTGCAGATATGTCAACAAGATGAAAAATCCACTCATAAAAAGGATTGGCATTCCATAGAAGTTGATTACCCATTCTGTCCCCTTTATTAAGGCAAGGCGATAAACCCCGTATAAGGTGCCAAAAACTCCAAGATCCGTGAGAAAGATCTGAAAGCGCTCGCTATCGTTGAAGATAGGACTATATGGGTAAAAGTGGCTCGTGATTCCCTTCTCGTATTTCCTCCCATAAAGATTGAATACGAAGTACAACGGAAATCCAAGAACGATCTTGAACACGAACACGATAAATGACCCGAGTGGGTTGTTGAGAATTTCAGAGTAGAGTTTATCAGACTTGCGCTTAGGGATCCAAACCTCATCGTATTCGATGGAGTTGGTGTTAGCATGGTGGGTGCGGTGGCTGTATTTGAAACCGAAGTATGGAGTCAGAATCAAAGAGTGGACGATGAAACCAACAGTGTCATCGAGCCATTGGTACTCGCTGAAGCCATGATGGCCGCACTCGTGGCCGATAACCCACAAGCCCATAAGATAAGCTCCTTGGAAGAACCAATAAAGTGGCCATGCTACGTATGTAAGGGGTTTAGGAAGCACAGGAATGATAGTAGCTGCCAGATAGTATAAGGCAGTGACGATTATAATATCACGGAAAAGGGCTGCAAAGGAGCGTACAAGAGATCGTTTAAAACAGTGTGGTGGAACTGCTTTCTTGAGATCACTAAGCTCGAATGGAGGTTTTGAAACGGGAACACGTTTGAAGGCGTGGGGTTTATCGGAGCCTGCAGCAACGTTCATTCGTCCACCAGCTCCCATGGTTTCAACCTGCATTCCAAAGATGATGATATTATAAGCTTACATGCATTATTCATAAAACACTTTGTATATATTACTATAATTTGGATATCAAGACCAAGAAGAAACATATCACATACCTTTGAGATCAAGTTTTGAGGCTGTGTTACTGAACTGTCCTCTGATTGGAGCAACTATGTCGCCTTTTATAGTTGAAGTTTCAACTTTGGCAGCTGCTCCTGGTTTTTTTCACTTTCTAAATATTCATAAAATATTAAGATTCAAATACCAACACCACCTGCAGGCTGCAGCCAGGAGTGTGGATAAAATCAAAAAGCATACAGTAATTATCGGAGTAAACCATCGGTCAATAAAACTTGTCAAAAACACATGTTGTGACTTGTGAGTATTCATGTTTTGTAATTTTTTTTTTCTTTGGTAATTATGATAAATGAGTTTCAATCGACTAATCATTGGAATACTATTTATCCAATGATAATACCATATAAATTAATTCAGGAAGATATTATATTTTAATGGAAAGTAGAAATATTCCTTTAATTACTTAAATTACCAAAAAGCATACGAAAACCTGGTAGGCTTAGCAGACAACGTGTTAGACTAGACCAATACAAATTGTTTATCCTTAGAGCATTTCCAACAGTATTTGAAGATAGCTTGAAAATGACGTGAAGAAGACTTGACCATTGAAGACGAAGACTTGAACATGACTTTACTTATCAAAGACTTGATGTTCCTCAAGCCTTTGAAGAAATGGATGTGAGAGCCAGAAGAGAGCAAAAGTATATGTTGGTGGGACCAACCTATTTTTTATATATTTTTATTTTTTTCAAGTCTTTCTTAAAAGCTTTACCATTGTAGATGCCCTTAAACTTCATGTTTTCTTTGTTACCCAATTCATTTTTTTCCTTAGATTAAGTGATGATGTCTTAGGAGTTGATTGTCTGACACACTTAAGGATCGTTTACTAAATGATTTTTAGGTTAACGCTTACAAAAAATTAAGAGTACTCGTCACATTCATTTACTGTATCGGTTAATATTCTTTACTATCAAAATGTATTGTGGGTATACATCTCTTTCTTGATAACTAAACGTTAAAAGGGTAAGAGTTTTTTCACTCATTTAGCAAATATCAAATGATTCTTGGTTCTTTCTATGTTTCTTATCGGGTAGAATTTTCCATACTCACTCAGTAAAATAAGTAACACTATATAAACGTTTAGTAACGACTTATAATAAAAAATGGAGAACAAGCAATTTGTAGTAAATCCTTCTACATGTATGTATATATGTACACATTTTACACTAAACTAATAATAATATTATTGTTACAACGTTGACTATTCTAAATTTAATAAGAAAAATAATACTCATTTTTTCGTAAATAACAATATATATTTGTCATTTCAAAATAAACTTAATGTTTTTATTTTGATATAGTTTAATTTAAATCTAATTAATTTGGTCTTTAATTAGTTATTTTTCACAAAATGTATTTATTTCAATTCGGTTTCAAGATTTTTATTATTATTTATATTTGGTAAAATATATTATAGATATTTCATATTCGATAAATAATTAAACTCGTTTATTAAATAATATCTTTAGCTCAGATTATATTTGAGGGAATATGACAAAATTGGTCTTATAATTGCTCCCAAAATTGATTATGAAAAATTATATAATAATCACAAAGTTAATTTTCCAAAATTAAACACGAAAAAGTATGTATTTATAAAATTGTTTGAACATACTTTTATGTAAAAGCATCTGTTCTTTATATAGTTTAGTAGTTATATTATGGAAGACTCAAAAAATTGTAAATAAGAAAATTGTAATAAAACAAAAACAGCATTCTTTAAACTGATTATAATATTTGAGCATAGGTAGCTTTAATTGTCAAGGCTACTGACTCAACGAACACGATTTTGTTACATTATGACAAATATTAAATAGAGAGAGATTGAGTTCATGCGAGAACGTTAATTATTTAAGAAAACATCTTTTATGTACAAAATTATATATGATTATGCGCATTTTCCGCCACTTTAAGTCTTGGCTAAAGTCACACGTGTCCAATTTTTGCAGTTAATGTAAAATCACATCTGATTTTGCATATGATTTACTATTTTTTTGTTTTCTTAAATAGTTAACGTTCTCGTTTGAACATCCCCCCTCTCTCTCTCTCTCTCTATATATATATATATATGATATAAATCAAATACAAACCATGTATTTGTTGCACGCCTTACAAATCAATGTGCATATATGCATAATCTCATATAAATGTATGTCTATTATATATATTCTTGCACGTATATATATGCATATGTATATGCACATTATTCACATATGTACACTGGTTGTACACATATGCACGTACGAAGCCTCTCTCTCTTTATATATATATATATATATATGATACAAATCAAATACAAACCATGTATTTGTTGCACCTTCATACAAATCAATGTGCATATGTGAACAATGTGTGCATAATCTGAGATCATATATGCATTATCCTATATGAATATATGTTCATTATATGTATATTTTGCACGTGTGCATATGCATATATATATATATATATATATATATATATATATATATATATATATATGCACATTGTTCACATATGAGAACAATCAAATCAGAACCACAAGGGTGGTGGCGTGGTGGCAAGGGCTTGGGGGGATGTGGTGGAATATCCCATCCACCCTGGGTTCGAGTCCAGGCGTCAGCATTCTGTGGCCAGACTTAGTCTCAGACGGCCGCTTTGTATGTTTGTTTCCAAATTGTCAAGGATGTAGTATAGGGATGAACCTTATAAAAAAAAGAACAATCAAATCAGGTAACAAGATTAACACATTAAAACCCTTGAATTAGATGAGAAATGTAGAAGATGAGAATTAGGAACAATTTCTCTTGGAGGCCACACACACACACTCTCTTGGTGGCTAGACACACAAATGACCTCTCACACAAAACCCTAACAATTGGGTTTAAATACCCTTTGACCAAACCTAGCTATTTTGACTTTGACATTTGTCTATTACAATTAGACTAAATACAATTATCCCTAAATCTTGGATACATTAGTGTACTAACAATCTCCCCCTATGGATTCAAGATTTAGAAAAATTATGACGATAGCCTTCAGCTCTTTAATCTTCAGATATGCTTTAATCTTCAAGAATCCACTTTGGCGGCTTTAATCTTCATTTAGGCTCTTTAAAGTCAACAAGTCTTGAAACACGAACTTCAAATCTGTGTAAGGTTGATCAAGGTATTCAAACAAAATCTTTATATCTTTGAATCATTGGTCTTTGCAGCTTTGACTTTTGGAAAATTTCTTCAGTCTTCGAATTATGAACTGGACTTGAGGTTTAACGGGCTTTGAGCTTTTAGACATTCTTGAATAATATTTAAGCACGGACTGTCTTTGTATCTTCACGCATGTAAACAATTATGAACAAACTGTCTTGAACTTATCTCTTGGAAATACTTGATCTTGAACTTCTTCGACTTTGGCAATTATCAACTTTGACTCTTGAAATTGAGATATTCGGATTATCTCTCTCTTTTCTCTTGTTTGATATTTCTCCCCCTTTTTGATGATTGTGAGCATCATGATCATCAAAATTCTTTTCAATTTCAGCAGTCTTTGAATACCAAAAACAATCTCCTCCTTTTGATCTGTATAACCGTCAATTCCAAAAAATGTTTATCCGAATCTTTTCAAATTCAGATAATATAAAAGTGGTAACCCTGAAACAACGGATGAATCAGTTGAATTGCCTGTAAGTTGCACAAAGCCACTTAGTACAACAAATGTACTTTGGAAATGAGCTTTTTGATGTTCACTCCTCCAGGGCTTCCATTCAATAATCGAAAAACACGAAGGAATTTCTATGAACATTATGACAAGAAAACATATTCCTTGTGTGTACGTGCAAGTGTAGAAATGATTGAAGCAACTTATGCTTGATAATAGTTAGGCTCAAATTGTGTAAACTGTTGAGACAACAACAAGTTTTCCACGGACTCAATGTGCATGAATGAAGAGCGAAGGTGGGGCAAACTTCCTTCTTTTCAATATCCAAACCTTCCGAGTGAAGATTGGATAGATAATATGCTGCATCCCCAAGTAAATTGAAACATTTCTTTGTTGAGAAAGAAATGAGTAGCTGGTGGGGTTTAATGCAAGAGTTGGCATGGGCTAGTTGCCTGTTTCAATGACGGTCACCAAAGAATGTGAACCAATCAACAATGTGGCTGCCCGGCTCAGAAAGTGGCTGGTGCAGAGTTCTCGTATTCTTTTAACTCTGTTCTCACACCCTCTTTCTGTTTTTAATCTGCTCACTGCTAACCAAACTCTCTTTTTCATTTTACCTCAGCACAATGAGATTACTCAACCGAATGAGTTATCTCCCCCACTCTTTGATTTTGACCCATCACCCCTCAATCACTCAAGGATAACTTCTTGGGTAGAAAACACTGGTTAACGTGGATCCATAGACGTTCTTTTAAGCTCTCACACTGATTCCCATGAATGTTGTCCTAAAAGATATGTTGCTCAACAGTTTATCTTGAACAAATATGAATCTCAGCTTTTAAATTACATTGTCATCAGAATGTATGCTCCTCAATTATATCATGAAATATTTGAGCATTTGAACGTTGAAGATTTCACACAACAAGAATATTGAATGAATGAAATGAATTTGAAAGGCTTGTTTGTGAATCTGACAATGTATCAATCAGATCAAATATGAAGGATATTCATTAACGCTTAGGGTATCAAAGAATTGAATATTTTGTTTATATGAACAAATATAAACAACCTTTGAATGAAACGCTTAAGTTCTCACGCTGAATGAATGTATGATGCTCAACAAAATTGGAAATTCAAACGGGAGTATTACCATCGATAAAGTTGTTTTATTTTGAGACGTGGTAATAACAAAGTCAATATGAAGTTGAACCGGTGTGTATGAATACTTGAAAGTATATGGACAGGATAATACGCAAGTATTAATCTTTGGAAACACACGGTCAGAAATAATGATGTAATCTGAGATAATCATGAGAAACATTTAAAATCACACTTCTAAAATTATAAAATCTGATTGAATTAGAGAAGTGGTTTGAACATTTAAGAACAGGTTTTTCATGCTTGAAAGTTGTTCTTCTTTCAAACAATCTCAGATTGAGTTCAGAAGATACTTACAGTCATCAGTATTATCTCCCCCTCAAATTATGATCGACTGATTTAAAATCGGATAAGCTCCCCCTCAAAATCTGCAAAGATCTTAATTTGACAAAATCAGCACATGTAACAGTCAAAGTCTAGTTTTTTTAAGATTAAGAACGAGTCCTGATCTGATATGATCAAAAGTCAATTATTCTTTGAAGTACGGGTTCTGAACTGAATTATTCAGAAACCATAATCTCTTTGAAAAGCGGGTTCTGAACTGAAGTATTCAGAAACCATAATCTCTTTGAAAAGCGGGTTCTGAACTGAAGTATTCAGAAACCATTAACATGTAGAAAGATATATCAATAAGCACAAACAATCAAAAGTTTAGAATCTCTCCCCCTGAAATTATGCAGATGGTTTCAGCACAGGTATTCTTCTTCAAATCTGCACAATTCTCTTATGTTTCCCAGTCATGTGTTTGTATAGTTCTAACAATCAGCACCACACATGATAAACCTGCAAAACAAATTAAGTTGATTTTGGTACCCATTGCCAATTGGGTCCTGGCTTGTTATGTGCAGTTCGATTTGAAGGAATATTGTAAGTACCATAGCAGTACTGAACATCTTCTTTCTTAACAAAATCATTAGTTCCACAATAAGAACAACATATTTGCTTTTGTGCTAAGCTAATCAAATGATTTGCAGAATAAACAAGATTAGGTTTAACAAAAGACTTACCTTTTGGAGCGTTGTTCTTCTTGTTCACGGTGGGTGGAGGAACAGATGACTTTGGGGCATCTTTTTCAGGAGTTGAGCCTTTTGCTCTCCAAACCATCTTGTCAGGCTTAAAGATAGGAGTATCTGAACTTGTAGCAGCACAATAATCAAATTTCTTCTGTAGATCATATTTGATCTTCTGCTCTTTCATAGCTTCCGTTGCTAAAGCAGATAATCTCCTTGTGAGTTTTGTTATTTCAGCCTGAAACATCTTTCTTTCATCTGAATAGACATCTTTCACACTTTTTGCTTGAAAATCTTTAATTTTCTTCTTTTCAGATTCTTTTATTTCGATGTCTAATTCATTCTCCAAATTAGATATTTTCAGTGAAAGCTCAACACTTTTTGATTCAAAGACCTTTCTTTCAATGTCAAACTCAGACATCTTTTTCTCAAGCTTTTCCTTTTCTAAAAATAAAACCTTTTCAAAAACAGAAACTTGTTGTGAAAGTTTTAAGCATCTAAGTTCGAGAGATTTCTTTCCTTCAAAGCTTTTTGTTGACGATTCAGAAACAACCTTTTCAGACTTATCTCTCATGCTATTTATCAAAACAGTTAGCATCACTTCCTTTTCAATATCAAAAGCGAGTTGATCGTCATTTCTGACTTCTTCAATTTTGCTTTTAATACTCAACTCAAGATCGACAAGCTTCTGTTCGAGTACCAAAGGAGGATAATATATTTTTCCTTCAGAAACGGGTGTTGACACAGTTCCCTTTGGTGGCTGAGCGACATAGCTTTCAAAATAGTCATTAGGCAAGGTTTTCTTATCTTGCATTGCCTTCCTATTTGCCTGATCATAATAATAAGGAAGTTGCATGGTTACAGTTGTCTTTCTTTTGATTTCTTCCTCAACTCCTTGTTCCTCCTCATTAAGCCATTTGATCTTGAATTTAGGATCTTTTAGATACTTAAGCCATTGAAACTTGTATAAACAAGGTGCCTTTTTCAAAGCATTCTCCAAATAATGAGGATTGTCATATCCCAAACCCCATTTCGAATTGTAATATCTGAATTTCTTTGGAGTGTTTTGTAACGTCCCAAAAATTACAAGCAAATTTAAAATTTTAAAATAAACATTTCATTTAAAACAACTCATTAAATGATCCCAACGTTTCGTTTGCAAACACATAATTAATATCTTTATAAAATAAAACCAGCGGAATAAACGTTTAATTATTAAGATCATAAAGCAACCAGCTCTCCTCGCGCGCCAGTGTGTACTCGTCACGCCTTGGAGCCGCCCGTACCTGAAACCACAAACTATTGGGAAAGGGTAAGCACGAATCTTAGTGAATTCAAACACCATAAATAATACAGTTATTCCACACTACCCCTAAAACAGATAGTGACACATAAACGATCATATCGGTCTACGAACAAATCATAAACATGTATATCCACAACCACCCGCCTAAGAGGCACAAGTCGGTCCCACCGACCACATGATAACATCTTCGGCCCCGCCGAATCCCCGGTCCCACCGAGTCTCTACGCCACCCGCGTATAAAACCTCCGGCCCCGCCGGACCCTCGGTCCCACCGAGTCTATACGCCACCCGCGTATAAAACCTCCGACCCCGCCTAGCTACGGGCTTAATCGGACTTTCGGCAAAACACGAAGAACCTTCCCAACTCGATTAGGGAACTCTGGGCACCAATTTCACCCCAAAACGAGTTACGAGTAAAAAGTTAAGGCTTTCGCAAGATTAAGGCACATTCCAGAAATTTTCACATGAAATGACGAATCACCGAACTTGCGACCACTTTATTGCCCAGCTAGAGACCGAACCAGTTTTCCGCTAAAACACAGAAAACGTGCCCGACCCCGAACTTGAACAGTGGGCGCCAGTTTCGGCTCAAACGGAGTTACGACGGAAAAGTTATAGCCGTCGCAAAAACAGTGGCTGCACCATTTTCCACATGAATTGATGATTATAAAAACGACGGTTTTAACGGAACGGCTTAAACGATTAAGGTTTCGGGTTAGGGTTTAGCTATCACGGTTTAACGGAAACTAAACCACACATGGCACCACTCACTGCCACCTACGGCAGGGGTGGTCGCCGGCGGCGGCCGCCGACCGTTTTTCCAGTGACGCAGCGACGACAAGGAAAACGAACGAAAGGAAAACTTACTTCTCGGTAAAACGTAGCAATGGAACTGAATCGTCGGCTTCTTCTTCTTCTCGTCGTCCTTCTCCCTCTCTTTCTCTTCTCGGTTACTCTCTCTCTCGCACTCTCTCTCTCTCTCTCTCTCTGATGCTCACTCTCCCTCTACCTCCCTCTCTCGCGTTGATCTCTCTCTCTCCGGCCAACACCAGCAGCGGCGCTGGTGTGGTGGTGGGGGGGGGGGGGGGTTTCACGGCAGCAACACTCAACACACAAAGAGGATGAGGTTAGGGTTTGATTGCGCCGTGGGAAAAAAAAAACGAGAAGGAGAGATGTCGATTAGGTTGTTTGTTTGCGAGAGTGTGAAAGAGAACGAGAGTTACACAAAAGAATTGAGGTTCGGTTCTTTAAGCAAAACAACAAAACGCTCCATGAAATCTTGAAAAGAAAAACCACCTTTAGTCCCTAGGTTTATAAGATAATTCCTCTTCTTGACCTAACCTAGGATTTTTAACATTTTGACAATTCCGTTAACCCCGCTAATAAACATTTCGCTACGAGAAAAATATTAAACAATAATTAATCAAGAAATAACCATACCGGGACACGGGCTTTACAACTCTCCCCCACTTGGATTAGACTTCGTCCTCGAAGTCTACGTCCGCAAACAACTCTGGATAGTTTCACCACATCTCAACCTCGGGTTCCCAAGTCCACTCGGAGCCCTTTCTGTGTTGCCACTGGACTCTCCTCAACTAGAATCTAAATTTCTCACACCGTCTTAAAAATTTCTCGAATACATTTCTACCAACAACACTCCTTCAAGAACACTGAAATTATGATCAGAAGAACACTCTAACAACTGGAATCATTCCTAGTCAAACGGCTTTGGTTGTCTCCCAACCTTAGATATTCTATACATCCCGATTCCATTTCAAGCTCTAACCCTCCTAAAGTTGCTCACCAATATACCTTACAGGATACTCGGATCCGATCATTCCTACCATTAACCATCGATTATCTCCTACGAGTTCTAATCGACTCCAAAGATTTTCAATAACTTATATTAACAAAACATCGACCCCCTGCCGAACATCGGTCCAACCGATTACAATAACAAACATCGGCCACCCGCCGAACATCGGTCCAACCGATTACCATAACAAACATCGGCCACCCGCCGAACATCGGTCCAACCGGTTACCATAACAAACATCGGCCACCCGCCGAACATCGGTCCAACCGGTTACCATAACAAACATCGGCCACCCGCCGAACATCGGTCCAACCGGTTACCATAACAAACATCGGCCACCCGCCGAACATCGGTCCAACCGGTTACCATAACAAACATCGGCCACCCGCCGAACATCGGTCCAACCGGTTACCATAACAAACATCGGCCACCCGCCGAACATCGGTCCAACCGATTACCATGAATCACATAAGCGTGGTATTATCCTTGACACTAACACAAATAGATATCCCCTACAATCAAGTCAACTAGCACACACGTAGGTCATTCCCTTAACCGATACTACCCGGCCTACATTACCAACACGCGTGGAATATCCAACCTCCCACCGTCGACGTATCCCCCACACACGCTCTACAAAGCTAATTTATCTGAACCGAGGATACACCCTGACGCCTACCTCTCAGGTAACGCCTCAGGGCCCCGCACATCGGAATTACCTCTCAGGTAAGTGCCCACAACTATATCCTCCTAGCACCTACTAGAAAGCCTAGGCTATAACACCTGAACACCGGGGCCTCACCCCGAGATACCCAACCGACCACTACCAGCGACTGACTAACGTGCCTAAGGACCCAGAGCAAAACAGCCTACCCACAAGTGCCTATTCCGGATTGTCTCCCTCACCCAAACGTGTAAATACTCGACGTGCAATGAATGCCAAACGGTGCGACAAAAACAACTCATCAACTAGACTCCACATCGAGCCATTAAAACCGGGCAATTGGCCCATGACTAACTCCAGGTCAAAACCGAGCAAAATGCTCCACGCCTGCTAGACCCATAAGTCGGTCAAAAACGCGTTTAAATAAAGTCTAAGCAAGCAATACTCTAAAATCAACATTAGCCACAAAACTCAACACGGTTTACACAAAAGAGTTTTCCAAAAGGACTCACACCCTTAAAATTCTCAAAATGACACATAACACTTAAAAGCACATTTCCCCAAATGGTTTACAAAATCATTTACAAAATGCTTTCAACATCAGGATTTTCATCTCAAAAAAGATCGTATGTAATAAAACTACTACTACCTGATCGATAGTTACGCAAAAACTGGACACGCTCGTCCCACATAGGAAAATCATGTTGAAAATCGTTCCATTGCAGTTCAGTTTACTCACACAAAAGCAAAGCGTAACAAATAATTTCTTTAAAATGAACCGCCTCGATTCCGGTATGGATTGACTCATGACGTGCACTTAAAGTAACCGCTTGACCTTAAACAGGGTCCGACAAAGGTGTGCACATAATTCAAAATAAGTTTTCACGACGGTTGATTCAAAAATTCTTCCTTTTGATCATAAAATGACGTGGCACAGGGTTCACCACAAATTTTTCGCGCGTCAGCTAGTCACACAAAACGATGACACGGTTTACAAATGTATTTTTGTTAAAACACAACTGTCTCGTGTAAGTTTCAAACTTGAAGACAGAAACCAGTCCGCTTCTATTAATTGGAAATATCGACTAAAACCTCATAAAATCTCAAACTGGGGGCAGGCATGCAAGCTTGTAACACTTCCTCAAGTTTCGTACTTGGGACTTATAACGTCAAAACATTATAGTTTAAAAATGTATTTATCGAAAATGCTCAAAATACCCGTTTCCTCCAAAGCAAAAGTTTTTAATTTCCCAAAAAAAATGATCGGTAATTCTAAATTAACCGAATGTCAAAAATCTACGCATTTATATTCCCAAAATATAACACATTGTAATCGTATGCATGATGTTCACAACATTAAAACACTCCTTGGATCAAATGGTCTTTCATTTCGACAAAAAGGAACTAAAACATTTTCATGCACGACTCGTTCATCAAAATGTCGAGAACAAAGGTTACCTCAGTATGCATACCCCTAAGTCGATAAATCGCATTTTCATGGAAATGTCAATAAAACCTTTAGCTGACTAAAAAGCGCACAAAACAACTCCTTATGAAATGTTACCAAAATTCCTCCATGCATCACTTATGTCACGCATGAATCAATCCACACACTGAACTATTTGCAATAAAACACTTAGTAATACAAACTCTCGAACGAAAAGTTATGCGACACAGGAATTCCAAACTCATTTTAAACAAATCACCAAAATAGCCTTTATACAGACATCGTGGAATGTAACTTTCCGCCTCAACTCTAACACATGTGGAGGAGTTCCAATGTTAGAGTCTCAATCCGTAGTCACTTACCCAACATCTTAACCACCACAAAACACGGATAACATCGTACCCGAAAGAACTGTTGGAAAAATAACAAAAATGAGACAAATTCTAACAAAGTTTGCATTCCCGTGATAAAACGGTTTCAAGCATTTTCAAAACTATAATTCGAAATCTTGTGGGTGTGCTAAACATTTCCCAAAGTTTCACAACACAATCCATAAAAGGATTGGAAATACAAGGATTTGTTAAAGCAATCTTATTTTCAAAATAACTTCGTGCATGACTCATTCGGCATTCAACGTCTCGACCCCTACTACTCCGAAACTCTCCGGTCTACTATTGTCATCCAGACATTTAAACCTCTTAAGGCAAGTTGGGAAATCACATCAAATCATCTTACGGGTTTTCCTCAAATCAAAGTCGGCTCTATGAGCCTATGACTCTAGCACAATCTTCCATCTTGGCCCGAAATGATCTGCTTACAACAAATATCATCCTTATCGTCACTCTGAGTGACTAATATTAGAATCGTCTTTCTATTCCAACGACTACTAGTTTAGGACCTTCATCACTACCCCCAACGATCATCACCTCAAAACACTTCGAGTACACACCTGTACTAGTAGGTTTACTATAGTTGTTCCTCCTTGTGATGGCTATTCTGGGTAGACAATACAACGCGTTAATAGCACATAATAACTCATACTAACAACACTCACGCTCAACTCCTTGGATTCCTCGTGACTTCCCCGACTCGAGCATTGATCCTGTGCCTCCGGTAGTAGGAGCTCTACTACTACCATCCACACCTATCATCGCCCGTTCCGAGTTCCATCCCAAGGGGTCCAAGTAGTTTCTCGCCGAAACTATACACATATGCCCGCACCGGCATATGTACACACTCTTCCTAGCTCCCTAGGAACTTCCTCTTATCCCACTACCCTTGCTACTACCGAATCCCTACTAATTATAACGGGTGACCTCGCGAATACCCGATTATATGCAGTGCGAAATAAATAGGCAGTCGAATACAAGACTCTATCCTAGAACGGTTGGACTCAAACAAGAGTTGCGCAATAGAACTAAATCGAATATTCTAAGGCTATAAATCTCTTACTGCATACAACCTAGAGGGCATTCACTTAGTAACCTATCATAATTAGCATAAATTCCTAATAGCAAGTAGTTCAACATACAGCATAGTGTCCACAACAGGCAATCTAGCATGCATATTCTATGATCTAGAAAGCAATAAAACACTAAGTACTGTACCTTTCCCCTTTGGCTCCGGCTGACTGTACACACTGCGCCTCCGATCACCGTTTCTCAAACGGATCTTTCCTTCGTTTTATTTCCCAAAAACTTTAAAGAAAATTTTTATAGCCGCAAACTTGAGATCAAACACACCGAAATGCGTTTGATTCACTCAAGCCGTGCTCTGATACCAAGTTGTAACGTCCCAAAAATTACAAGCAAATTTAAAATTTTAAAATAAACATTTCATTTAAAACAACTCATTAAATGATCCCAACGTTTCGTTTGCAAACACATAAATAATATCTTTATAAAATAAAACCAGCGGAATAAACGTTTAATTATTAAGATCATAAAGCAACCAGCTCTCCTCGCGCGCCAGTGTGTACTCGTCACGCCTTGGAGCCGCCCGTACCTGAAACCACAAACTATTGGGAAAGGGTAAGCACGAAGCTTAGTGAATTCAAACACCATAAATAATACAGTTATTCCACACTACCCCTAAAACAGATAGTGACACATAAACGATCATATCGGTCTACGAACAAATCATAAACATGTATATCCACAACCACCCGCCTAAGAGGCACAAGTCGGTCCCACCGACCACATGATAACATCTTCGGCCCCGCCGAATCCCCGGTCCCACCGAGTCTCTACGCCACCCGCGTATAAAACCTCCGGCCCCGTCGGACCCTCGGTCCCACCGAGTCTCTACGCCACCCGCGTATAAAACCTCCGGCCCCGCCGGATCCTCGGTCCCACCGAGTTAACATGACAACATAGTATCAACTAGACACCCCACTATCTAGTTCCACAACACAATCACATAAAGCTACCACACACGTACTACAGCAATGATAAAACAACCGTTATTAGATATAGTGAGAGAACTCACCTCGAATGCGCGCCTAGCTTAACAACACAATTCAAGCTTCACAAATGCGGTCACTTCCCAGCACCTAAACGCATGTTAAAACGTGTCAATACGAGACCCGGACCCTATGGCACGACACACGCTTAAACCGTCACTAAAACTATTTTCTGCTCTCGCCAAACAGGTCTGTTCGGGACCTGTTTCGACCTCTTTAAACCCAGAAAATTCCCAATATCATTTCATGGTTAGAAAGTACTCTGAGATAGGATTTCAAGGACATATTATACGCCTCCTAACGATTTTTCTACAATTTATTATGAATTAAATACGAACGACTACCAAAGCTGCCAGTTTTCGGTCCAGCCTGCACAAACAGCCCAATACAGCCTAGCTACGGGCTTAATCGGACTTTCGGCAAAACACGAAAAACCTTCCCAACTCGATTAGGGAACTCTGGGCACCAATTTCACCCCAAAACGAGTTACGAGTAAAAAGTTAAGGCTTTCGCAAGATTAAGGCAGATTCCAGAAATTTTCACATGAAATGACGAATCACCGAACTTGCGACCACTTTATCGCCCAGCTAGAGACCGAACCAGTTTTCCGCTAAAACACAGAAAACGTGCCCGACCCCGAACTTGAACCGTGGGCGCCAGTTTCGGCTCAAACGGAGTTACGACGGAAAAGTTATAGCCGTCGCAAAAACAGTGGCTGCACCATTTTCCACATGAATTGATGATTATAAAAACGACGGTTTTAACGGAACGGCTTAAACGATTAAGGTTTCAGGTTAGGGTTTAGCTATCACGGTTTAACGGAAACTGAACCACACACGGCACCACTCACTGCCACCTATGGCAGGGGTGGTCGCCGGCGGCGGCCGCCGGCCGTTTTTCCGGCGACGCAGCGACGACAAGGAAAACGAACGAAAGGAAAACTTACTTCTCGGTAAAACGTAGCAACGGAACTGAATCGTCGGCTTCTTCTTCTTCTCGTCGTCCTTCTCCCTCTCTTTCTCTTCTCGGTTACCCTCTCTCTCGCACTCTCTCTCTCTCTCTCTCTCTACTCACTCTCCCTCTACCTCCCTCTCTCGCGTTGATCTCTCTCTCTCTCCGGCCAACACCAGCAGCGGATCTGGTGTGGTGGTGGGGGGGGGTTTCACGGCAGCAGCACTCAACACACAAAGAGGATGAGGTTAGGGTTTGATTGCGCCGTGGGAAAAAAACGAGAAGGAGAGATGTCGATTAGGTTGTTTGTTTGCGAGAGTGTGAAAGAGAACGAGAGTTACACAAAAGAATTGAGGTTCGGTTCTTTAAGCAAAACAACAAAACGCTCCATGAAATCTTGAAAAGAAAAACCACCTTTAGTCCCTAGGTTTATAAGATAATTCCTCTTCTTGACCTAACCTAGGATTTTTAACATTTTGACAATTCCGTTAACCCCGCTAATAAACATTTCGCTACGAGAAAAATATTAAACAATAATTAATCAAGAAATAACCATACCGGGACACGGGCTTTACATGTTTAGAAAAATTGTTTGCTCAGATTGACCAAGTTTGTACAGCTTCGCTTCTAGATCACTTGCTTTTTCGGTCAATTCGTTGTTAATATCTTTATAGGATTGCAACAATTTTTCAAGCTCAATCTTCCGTTTTTCAGAAACTCTTACTTTTTCTTCCATCTCATCCATTCTTCTTCGGAAAGAAGTTCGAGATTGTTCGATCTCAACTCGTTCCTTTTTCAAATCATCATTTAACTTTTTATGGTCAATGATTGTCTGTCTTTGAAGTTTAATTGTTTTATGTGCTTTAATGAGTTTCTCGCTTTGTTCATCAAGTTTTAATTAAAAAACTTTAAACTGATTACCATAATGATTAACAGTGCAGAGATCTACCTCATCTTCTTCATTTAGAGACATTGTTACCTGTAAATTTAAAATGTCGGATCGTTAACAGAGACTTCGTGAGAAGTAGAATTTGTGCGCTTGTACGATCAGAGAAAAAATATCGATTAAAGTCAGAAAAATATTCTCAAAAATAAATTTTGAAAAACAAATTGTAAATTTGTCTCCAAAAATTAATTCCGAAAAATTAGTGCGGAAAACTGGACTTTAAATCGACAAACCTGCAAAACACGAAAAAGATATATCAGTTACGGTTCATAGCAGGCAAAAACTGATAAAATCGACGAAAAATGAAAAATAATAAGAATAAGGACTAAAACTGACAACTTACGAAACTAAAATGAAAAACAAGGACTAAAAATGTAAAAATCTAAAACTTAGAAGTCTAGGGACTAAAACTGTAAAAATCTAAAAGTTAAAACTACAGGACTAAAACTGACTTAACCTAAAACCTAAACTACAGGGACTAAAACTGCTAAACCCTGAAACTAGAAGTCCAGGGACCAGAAGGGTCAAACTCCTAAACTAATTAAATGGACTTAACGGACTCTTAACGGAAGAACCAAATTTGTAAGAAACTTAACGGAAAAAGCTAACGGACTGTTAATAAAATGAAACTAACCTAACTAACTAAAACTTAACAGAAAAGGACTAAAAATTTAACAAAATTAACGAATACTAACAGAACTAACAGAAAAGGACCAAAAATGTAAAGCATTTAACGGAGTACTAACGGACTCCGTTAGTACTGTTCATCACCATCATCATCGACGATTTCCATATCTGAGCTTCTCTTTTGTTCTGTTTTCACGTCCAAAACGATTGTTTTTGGTTTCTTTGCGTTATTAAGTCATTAACCAACGGATTTCCACGAAAAATAGCGAGATTTGCATACAAACACGTTTTTCCGGCGAGATATAGATTTTCCGGCGACCCACGTTTTTCCGGAGAACTTGAACTTTCCGGCGAGTTTGAGTTGCGACTTCCCGGTGACGTTTGGGTTGCGACTTCCCGGTGACGTTGCGACTTACCGGTGACGTTGCGACTTCCCTTCACTTGAGTTGCGACTCCGATGAAGATTCCGGCGAAACTAGCAGTTTTCGGCGAAGGTTACCCAGATTCCGGCGAAGACTTTTTGCAACGTAATTCCTTGATTTCTCAATGTTTTTCAAATATGAATGTTGCAAAATGATCAGAAACACAAAACGATATGATCTGTGATGATTTAATCTATCAAATCTCAAACGAAACGCAGATCGATCAACATTTCATGAAGCCTTCGATGAACACTTTTTTTTTCAGATCTGGAAAAAACTTGAAAGCAACTTAACTGAAACCATTTTTTTTTCAGATCTAAAACTTGCAAGCTAATCTAAACCAAGAGACAAACTAATCTGTGATGCAACCTTCGATTAAAACATTTAATAATCAATAAAATCCATCACTATTATGAAAAACCTTCAAACACCATCACCGTTAACATTTTGATCCCAAAAAAAAATCTGGTTTGTTGCTAAAAATCAAATAAAATCGTTGTAATCCTTTCAAAAACGACAAACGAAATGATTTGTGAAGCAAAATTGAATCAAATCACAACCAAACTTCAAATTCTTAAAAGTTTTCAATAAAACTTCTCAAAAATAAAAAACTCATCAATTTCTCAAAAATTGATAAAAATTACTAGATTGATGCACAAATTCAGCTCTGTTAAGCTCTGATACCAATTGAGAATAATCAAATCAGGTAACAAGATTAACACATTAAAACCCTTGAATTAGATGAGAAATGTAGAATATGAGAATTAGGAAGAATTTCTCTTGAAGGCCACACACACACACTCTTGGGCGGCAAGACACACAGATGACCTCTCACACAAAACCCTAACAATTGGGTTTAAATACCCTTTTACCAAACCTAGCTATTTTGACTTTGACCTTTGTCTAATACAATTAGACTAAATACAATTATCCCTAAATCTTGGATACATTAGTATACTAACAACATATGCACATTGGTTTGTATGCGGTGCAACAAATACATGGTTTGCATTTTATGGAGTCTCTTTCTCTCTTTCTCTCCCTCTCTCTCTCTCTCTCTATATATATATATATATATATATATATATATATATATATATATATATATATATATATAAGGGTGACTCATCACGAAAGACTTTTACCTACGAACTTTTTCCTGTGAAATTTATTGTTAAAGGGTGACTCGTCACGAAACCGTCACAAAGGTTGGTGAATAAACTTGTGGTGGGTAATGTCATGACCCGACCCAAGTGGGTGGTTACGGTGACAGGTGCCACCGTATCGTTTTGGAAGTTTCTACCGTATTATTTTGGAAACTTCAAGAAGGTGTAACTTTACCTCGTAATCAACCAAAAAATCGAAAAAAAAACTCTTGAAATCAACCAAAAAAATAGAAAAAAACTCTTGAAATCAACCAAAAAATAGGAAAAAAAAACCCTCTTGAAATCAACCTAAAAGTTTCAAAAATTCGTCAAAAATGTGGAATTAGGCTAAAAACACACCAGACAATATTGAACGCCGGTAAAAAGATGAAAACATGTCGATAAAAACTGTGCTTTTGTAATTATTTTTTGTCTATATTATATGGTGTCACCGTATGAAAAAATTTATGGGTCCGCCCCTGGGTGATGCAAATTAGGACAGATTACCCACGGATTCTCTGGGTGATCCATGCATATTTTCTCGAAAAATACCGAATTCTACTGAACCATTGATATCTTTTGGGTGATCCCTGAGTAATCACCGACGAAAAATTCTTTGGATGAATTTTATGGTTAAGGGTCATTTGTTTTGTAGTGCAGGTTGTATGGCCATGTATGAAATAGCACTTTTTAATCCTCACAAATGCAATGTAGGTATTGGGTTCGGCAATTAGATATATATGCCAATTCATATGATTCATACATGTATCTTCAACAATTTTTTTGGATTGTTTTCCAGTAATTCACATAAACTTTCTTTTACTCTTCGTCTTTTACTTACGATACTTAGCCTTTTTATTTGAGTCAACCCTTAAATATCGAAGGTATAAAAATAAAGGTTTAAGTAAGGTTTATTTGTGAATAGTTGAAAATTTTTTTGTTTAAATATGCATATATATAAACAAACATTATAATTATTCATATAAATTTATAGATACATCTTGAAAGTAGATTATTTTAATGATTTATATATGAATAATCTTTTCTTAATTTTTAGTTTTTACCTTTTTATAATATTTAATATTTTTATATATTTGAACCTCGTGTGGATTTAGCACCTTTAGCCTTCAAATGTATGCTACCAAAAATTTATTAGATTATCCTCGATCATGAACCTCTTTAGATGTTCATCCTCTTGTCAAATCAGTTTTTTCTTTCTGTCACATCAGTTTTCTCTTTCCTATTTATTTTATAAACATTTTACTCCCAATCATGAACCGGTTCATGATTTATATAATAAAAATTACAATAATTAATATTTACTTATTATAATTAAAAGACAATAATTTAAAACTAATGGTAATTAAAAATTACAATAATGCCGTCACCAAAAATTATAATATAAAATTATAATAGTTAAATTTACTTATTATTACCAAAAAACAATTAAAATTTAATTATAATTAAAAGACAAAATAATTTTATATAGCTAGAAGTTGATAATTAATTTGTAAAAGTAGAAGTTGTTAATTAATTAATTAGTTAACTGAATTAATTAAACTCTTTTTGAATTTATTTATATATTAAATAAAAAATAGACCATGGAACTCAAATACATACCAAGTTTATAGTAATATTTAAATACTAAACTAATATGGATTCCACCACTTTTCACCATATGGCGCGGTCCTCATAGAGGAACCGCTATGGTGATGTGGCACAAAACCCTTCAAAACTCAATGTCATATTTTTTCATGAACCGGTTCATGAAGACGTGTGAGGGTTAAGAACCTCTCCATTGGAGATGCTCTTATATTATCATTCAAAATTGATTTAGAAAGAGTAAACTACAAATTTCGTCCCTGACGTTTACCCTAAACTACGAAAATCGTCCCTAAACTTCAATAAGTGTAGAAGTCATCCCTTCTGTTTGGATTTCACTTTGAAAATTTATTTGTTTTACATATTTTAATTTTTAATATTTTATTTAAGAAAAATATAATAGGTTTGTTGGAGATGTTTAAGCATGTACGGTAAAAGCATCTCCTACAACTATGTTAAAATGAACAAAGTGAAATTTTAACATTTTTGTTGTTTCAACAACTACCTATCTTCAAAACTTTTCATATATTGAATATTTCAATAATATAATTAAATAAATTAAATATTTTACTAAAATAATAAATACGGAGTTGTTAAAATAAAATATCTATTGAAATTGGATGAAGATTGTTTTAAAGATTTTAATCTTTTTACTCGAAGCCTACCACTATTCCAGTGTGATAGGCCATGAGTATCCGTACCCTTTGAACCCTTGTCACCTCAGCGCCACATCAGCTTTTCTCTCTTACCCAATCCTTACCCAAAAGTGGAGTACCAGTACCCAATGAACCCAATACTACCCTAAACCATTTAATATATAAAGAATATAGAGAGAGAGATGTGCGGGTTCACCGGGTTCCCAAACCCGGCCTCCTACCCGCTCCCCCTACCCGCAACCCCCCGTATCGGAGCCCTCTCCTACCCTCTCCTACCCGCTCCCCTTACCCGCGGCCGCTACGCATGGCCTTATTGGCTTCTTGCAGTTAGAATATTATGGATATTGGTCAATGGGTTAAAGTTTGTGTTTAAAGTTTGTCAGCTAAAAGTCTAAAACTACCATGTTTTGGCACTTTGTGGCAAATTTTGTCAGGCCACCCGTACCGCCCTCGGGTATGGGATCAGGTAAGGCCGAGGTGGCAATTCGGGCTAGCGGGTAAGGGGTACGGGGGGGGGGGGGGGTAGGGAGCGGGTTAGGTGAGCGGGTTCGTGAACCCGATGGAACCCGAGGGGGTGTGTGAGGAGGGTGGGTGTGGCAGGGAGGTAGCGGGTTTAGCGGGTATGGTGGGTAGGTGGTACTCCACTTTAGGGTAAGGAGGGTAGGAAAGAGAAAAGCTGATGTGGCGCTGAGGTGGCAATCGGGTTCAGTGGGTTCATTGGGTAGCGGTACTCATGGCCTCAGGCAAAAACAAAATTTCTTATTAATATTAAATAGAGTAAATTATAAAAATGGTCCTTGAGGTTTAGTGTTTATAACACATTTGGTCCCTACAATTTAAAAATTACACCTTGGCCACTGCAATTTGCTATTTGGTCCGGATTTGGTCCCTCGTCGTTAAGTCTGTTAAAAAAACTCGTTAGATGAGGGGTATTTTCGTCTTTTTCACTTTCACTTTATTTTTCTTTAATAAATAAAGTGTAGGGACTAAATGTGTTATACTATAACTATATGTTTTTCTTGAACGTTAATCTTCCCCAAATAAATCATCAAGAACACTATGGTGGCTCCTGATTGGTGCTCTCGGCCCTCTCGGCTGTGGTCGTTCTGGTGGTGGTCTGTGCGCCGGATGTTCCTTATTTTATTTTGTTGTAATTTCCGGTCTGTGAGCATGTGTTTGTTTTGGTTATTGGTTGCGTGGTTTGGTGTTGTAACCAATTTCTTTTGCTTTGTTGCTGGCCTCTGCACCTGAACTTTGTTGTTTTGTTTTTCTTTTGCTATTGCTATATATTTGCCTGGGTTTTCCGCTAAAAAAACACCATGATGAACATTTAAAACCAGATTTATCTTCTCAATAAAGATCCAAAAAAATTAATTCATTGAAAGGTAACCATCATCAACACTCCTCTCATTGAAAGGTAACCACCATCACACAAACACCGGTTTTTGTCCCCTTCCCCGCATTTCTTCATCCCCAAAAATCTGTCAATTTAGGTGAACAAAACAAGAACGAAACGAGAATCTCGAGGCTTGAACAAAACGAGAAGTTGGTAACCATCTCAATTGGGTACCCTTTTGATTAAGGCTTTGTCAAAAGGTGGCCTTTGGTTATGATGGAATCTGTTCTCCATCAAAATTTTGCATCTCCGTTTGGGTTTTATTTATATTTTGGGTTTTGTGTCCATCTGAAAAATGGAATCACATCTACAAAAATAGCGAATGGTTTCTCGGTCTTGTGATCTTGTGTCCAGTCCTTCTGTTTTGTAGTTTTATTTGTAAGGATATTGGATGTGTTCTTCTAGCTTATTATAGAGCTCTCCATACAGCCTCGAGACCATCCATCTTTAATTGAGTTTTGACCGATCAGGTTTGTTGGATTCAAAAAGGTTTTGATCAATCAACAAAGGAATCGAGCTTGGGGTTTTGATAGGTTGAAATCGTGGTGGGATTTCATTGATCGGAGAAAATAGGGATGGTTCATCGGAGAAGCTACTTTACCGGATGGGGAGGAGTTGAGGAAAGATATAATAATAGCTTTCTCCAAAGAAATAAGTAAACAAAACTAAAGAAAGAAATATAAAAAAGTACGAAAGAAAAGAAAAGAAAAAGTTAAAGAAATTGGGTAAGATGACGAATTTTTTTTATGTAATAGATTTGTTTAAGCGGGTTAGTCTCAGGGACAAAAAAATAAAACCAATTACAACCCATATGGACGAAAAAAGTAATTTTTAAAGATCAGTGACGAAAATCATTATAAGCTACAAACCATATGGACGAAAATCATAGTTTACTCTTAGAGTATGCTATAGATTTGGTTTATATGGTTTGTTTGTAAATAACATTTTTCCTTTTTATAATATTAAAATGGGAAATTAATTAAAATACCCCAAGTTTGAAAATGAGTTACCAAAATACCCCAAAAAATTAATTTCTTACCAAAATGCCTTTTTTTCCGTGGAGGGAGCCCTCTATAGCGGGCAGGGACTGAAAGTGTAAAATTTTGCAAGATTATTTACACTTTCAGTCCCCATAGCGGGCCATCGCGGGCCTCGATCGCGGGGGCCAGGGACTGAAAGTGTAAATATATCTTGCAAAAAATTTCACATTTGGTCCCTGCTCGTGATCACGGGATCTTATCGCGGGGAAAAAGGGCATTTTGCTAAGAAAATTAATTTTTAGGGTATTTTGGTAAATCAACTTCAAACTTGGGGTATTTTAATTAATTTCCCTATTAAAATTATAAGACAACTATTATGATTTGTAGTAATGGTTGTATTTGATTTCCCTCCTAGGATAACTAAAGAATTCCGTTAAATGAGTTAATTTTTTTATTTTATCCAAAAAAAGCTGCATTTTACCCATTCAAAAAACATAAGAACCAAAAAATCATAAAATCTAAGTTAATTGGGTAAAGTCGATGAAAATGACCCTTTTTAAATTGATTTTTTTGATAGCAGTTAGTGGGATGGATCAAGTCCGAATATTTTTACAAATCATGATGACCATTTTGTAATTTAGAAATTGTTGAATGTAAAATGCTATTGTTTTACAAGCCACATGGACCAAGTTTGTAGCTTACTCTATGTTCGGTTGTTTTTCTATTAAGTCATATATGGGTAAAATTGTCTAGGTGGATTAATGTGTCTACATAGATTGGGTAGGTTTTGTTTGAGAGAGTTTTTCCATAGATGTAATAATCACATTTTTTTAACCGGGTTGAACAGGTTTGGAAAAAAATTGACTTTCTTCATAAAACTCCCCGTTAGAAGCTAACCACTACAAAACAAATGACTTTTACCCATAAAAATTACCTAGAGGAATTTCCATCGGTGATTACCTAGGGATCACTCAGAAAATATCAATGGTTCGAAAGAATTCGATGTTTTTTGAGAAAATACTCATGGATCACCTAGAGAATCCCTAGATAATCTCTCACTGATTTTCATTACCCACCAACTTTTGTGACGGTTTTGTGACGACTCACCTTTTAGCAACAGATTTCCCATGGAAAAGTTTGTAGGTAAATTTTGTTTGTTTAGTAATGTACTGAATAAGCCCTATAAAAGAAATATTTCAAAATTATTTATGATACTTACACTCTATACCCTTATGGCCTTATAGTTATTTATTTAGTTTATATCATACCTTACACATTTTTTATTTTTTATTTTACACTCTTATCATATTAACATACATATCCATACATTTAAGACCTTTTTCGTTTTTATTTTTACACCCACGAAAACAACCTGTGTCAATCGATTTAATACTTCAATATCCATCATAGACAACCGAACAATTTTCAAAGAAATATATCCCTTGAACAATCAAATTTTCCACCATAGACAACTGAACAATTTTCAAAGAAGTCTATCCCTTGAACCATCAAATTTTGTGTCAATCGATTTAATACTTCAATATCAATCATAGACAACCGAACAATTTTCAAAGAAATCTATCCCTTGAACAGTCAAAATTTTCACCATAGACATAGACAACTGAACAATTTTCAAAGAAGTCTATCCCTTGAACCATCAAATTTTCCACAACACACAAAAATAATGAATATTAACATATTCTTTCAAACTTCAAATTGCATATGCATCAAAGATTGATATAAGGACCTCATGAACATCAGTGCCAAATTGTTTATAGAACCCGTTCGATTCAAAATAAATAATACATAACTTTTTTCATAAAATTTAAGTATGTTAAAATCTAGAAACAATAAAGTTTCTCTTTGAAATCAATACCTATATCTATATCTACATATATCTAGAATTAAAATCCACAAAAATGAGGGGACATCATAAAAATCGAGAATTCTCCATTTTCTGAATTCTGGTTGTATTTTATGTATTCCACATTGATGGAAAGATGGAAGATTGATAATTCTTCATTTTCTTGAATTGTGGTTGAGTTTTGTGTATCTGATGAAAGTTTGTCAATGAATTGTGGTATATATCGGGAGGTTGAGATGCTTTTTTGGTAATTCATGTGATTGACTTTTTTTGGTTGATTCTCTAAACTCATGTTGGTTGTTTATTTTGGCCGACCTTACGAGCTAATTGGTTGACTTATTTTGGCCAGCCCACTTTTTGCAAAAATAAAATAAAAATAACCATACAATATATAATTTTCATAAGATTTAAGTATTTTAAAATCTCTGAAGAATGATGTTTTTTTTAAATATGTAAATATCTAAAAATAAAACCCATAAAAAAAGAGGTGATATTCTAAGATTTGAGAAAATAATTTTTATTATACACGTCATTATTATAATAAATAGTTGTACTTGTACACATTTCTTGTCATTTTGAGCCAATAACAAACTTTGATGATATAGAGCTTAGTGATTATATATATATATATATATATATAGATGTTTAATCATTTGAGAACTCGAAAAATTGTGAGATTCATTAAAACTTCTACCTTACGTTTTGTTTCACGTGTTTTTTTTCTCATGTAAGGATACTATTTATGTATCGAGTAATATATTTGTTTCACAATTTGATTGTGTCATATGTATTTGTTTCACATGGTGAAACTTTTTTATGTGTATATTTTTTTGTTTCACAAACACGTAAAAATGTGCACATTGTGAACCGAGTACATTTGTAGCAAACACACTGTGAAACAAATATATGTTAATTAATATTCCGAATCCTACTCTTACATATAAAAAAATCATATGAAATAACACATGATGTACTAGTTCTCAAGATTATCATAATTTCATAGCTTCTCAAAAAACGTTTCTCACACATATATATATATATATATATATATATATATATATATATATATATATATATATATATATATAGAGAGAGAGAGAGAGAGAGAGAGAGAGAGAGAGAGATGCAGTTTCATGTAGAAACCTATGCTATTTTGAAAACCGTGAAACCCATCTTACAGCCATAGATCAATATCATCTACAGTTGAGATGAAAATGAGTTATTTTTGGTAATAATAATTTTTTATTATTATTTTTAATTCAACGAAATTAATAACAGAGGGTAGGAAGGTAATTTCATCTCAATTATCAATAAGGAAACTGTATTTGAAAAAAGGAAAGGGGATCAAATCCCTATTTTACAGCCACGTCTAACCATTAACTATCAATTAGTTTACAAGAAATTAAAGATTATCTTCACCTTCTTCATAGCTATTTCTTCCACAAACCTAGAAATCGTTCCGATTCCGGCTACTAATCATCGTCGTGCATTGTTTTTCATCGCCATTTATCGTCGTTCAATGCCATTTCATGAACTATCATCGTCGTTTGTTGTTTCATCTCCATTTCTTCGACAAACCCAGAAATCGTTCCGGCTACCGATCATCGTCGTTCATTGTTTCATCGCCATTTCTTCCACAAACCCATAAATCATTCCGGATACCGATCATCGTCGTTCATTGTTTCATCGCCATTTCTTCCACAAACCCACAAATCGTTCCGGTCCATCCCCGGTTCACATCCGTTTCATCTCAGTTTCATCTCGGTCATCCTCGGTTTCATCTCGGTCATCGTCGGTTTCATCTCGGTCATCTCGGTTTCATCGTGGGTTGCAGGTTTCTGTCGAGATGAGAACGGGGTGGTTCTCGATGGCAGACGGAGGTCAAGAGAGGACGTTTCATCTCAGTTTCATCTCGGTCATCGTCGGTTTCATCTCGGTCATCATCGGTTTCATCTCGGTCATCGTCGGTTTCATCGTGGGTTGCAGGTTTCTGTCGAGATGAGAACGAGGTGGTTCTCGATGGCAGACGGAGGTCAAGAGAGGAGTGTGATTGGAGGAGCAGTCGTTAGAGAAGAAGACGGAGATGGCGGCGCCTGGTTGTCACTGTTGCTGTGTACGGCGGTTGAAGGAGAAGACAGCGTCGGCGTCTGGTTGAAGAGTCGATGGTTGGCGGCGGATGGTAGTGAACAGGAACAAAACGGCTGGTGGTAGTGGGTAAGAGAGCGGCGGTTATTGGTGATGGCCGAAGAGGATGGCGGCGCCTGGTGGTTCTCGATGGTGGGGCAAACGTGAGAGAAGAGAGAAGGAAAAGGTTAAAGAAGATGGCGGCGGCTGTATACGGCGGTGACGGGATGGCGACGGATGTCATCGCAGATCGTTTACGGAGGTGAAGTCGCCGGCGATTTCAGTTGTTATGGCCGACGGGAAGAGGGTAGATGGTGGTATGTGGCGGCTGTTTGTGGTGAAAAGAGGGAGGATAGAATAAAATGTAGGGCAAACGTGAGAGAAGAGAGATGTTGGGATCATTTCCATAAAATTATCATAATTTACAAAAATAATAATTATCATAATTTCTATAATTAACTACCGGATTGCATATTGACTAAATTGCCCTCTAATAAATAATTAAGAAAAATTCTGATTGGTTGAAGGGAGTTTTCAAGGTTTTCAAACATAGGTAGGTTTTCATAATAACGCTCGCCTATATATATATATCAAAAGACAATCGAGGATGTTGAGCCGGTTTCATATTAAATGTAATATCGATTTTTATTTGTTTTGTATATGATATATACTTAATCATTGTAACTATTTAACTTTAATATTTTTAAATGATTTATCGGCATCATGCTTGTGCAAAACACTAGTAAATATATGATTTATTTCCATTGAATCGGGTTGTTAGAAATATCTTAAACTATTTACCCAATAGTTATATCGTCAGACTTGACCATTCCCCTAACTTCAATCGTCAAATTCGTATCCCCTACCAAACTACCCCGGTTTTGGCCTTTGTGTGGCATAAAAAACACACTAACACTTGCATATTAAATAATCTCTAGAATTCCATCATATCCATCAACATAATGTAACTAAATTGTAAAACAAAAAAAAATTAATTAATTAAACAACGGATCATATATATCTTCTAGTAGAGTAAACTACAATTTTGGTCCTTGAGGTTTACATGTTGCTATGGAAGTGGTCCCTAGATTTCAATAACTACAATAAGCGTTCCTAGTGTTTGCATTTTGCTTTGAAAATCGTTACTCGTCGTTAACTTCATTAAAAACTCAGTTAAGTAAGGGGTACTTTCGTCTTTTTATACTTTTTTGTATTTTTCCGTTAAAAAATTAAAATTAGATTAAATTCTCTATATTTTATATATTATATTATATTATATATATAAATAATAGATATATACACAGTGAGTAATCACAATAAACAGCACCCATGGACGTCATCTCCGGCAACCCACATCACTAGCGACCCTCACCACCCTCGTGAACCATCTCCACGTCCTTCTCCCCATGAACCACCCCCGTGAACCACCTCCATCCTCGTGAACCACATTCATCGTCCCCCCCCCCCCCCCAATGAACACACACAAGGACAAAACCGCATGAACGATACCACGTGGACGATGAGTTACAGAGACAAAACCACATGAACGATACAACATGGATGATGAGTTACAGGGACAAAACCACACGAACGATATATACCATATGGGCGATGTGCTATATGGGGGTCGGTCATGGTGGGATGGTGGCTGGAGGTGGGGTTAGTCACAGTGAGGGTGGGGGCAAGGATGGAGGTGATGGTTGGTTATAGGTAAGGGATGGTCACGGTGAAGGTAGTGGCCGGAGGTTGGTCTAACACCCTAAAAATTGGGACAAATAAAAACTTCCATAAAATAGAAACTGTGGTATATAATATTATCAAAGCACGAGCCTCCCAAAAAGAGGAAATAATAATCACATGTTAATTACAAGTTTGTAATTCAAAGTTTAACGGAAATAACAACCTAATAATCTAATTTCACTAGGAAACAAGATTACAATTGGGGAGTCATCCAATCCATCCAAAAGTGAAAATCTTCTATATAATGGTGTCCCCAAAATTAGTTCCCCAAGCTCACACTAGCCTCGGCTAAACCTACTTAGAGATGACGCCGCTAGAACCTGAGATACACGTCGACACCAAACAAGTGTTAGACCAAAAAACCTAGTGAGTTAGAACCATTAATAATAAACAATCAATAATGTAAAATAAACATTTACTCCAATAAGCAATCCAACATCTGGAGTCAATGGTGGGGGGACTCATAGCACCAATCAAGTTCCACCCAAAGAGCCGATATACCTTAGTGTCAACTACTATGAGTGACACCAAAAAGACCCGTCACATCCAAGGACTACAACCATGACATTACCCCAAATAGCGGAGATCTAGGTACATACCCACACGGTGACACCCAAGACTATACCCTCCTAGTGTCTACTTGACGGTTTGTCCAAATTTCCGAATAGGCCATAAGGCACTTCAATCCATGTGAAATGTATGCAATACCATTATAGGTAACTTGTGGTTTAAACACCACATACATCATAAATAGAATTTCACATAATAATACAATATTCTCAATTTGGCCAATTAGGCATATATCCCCACATAAAAGATTTCCAAGCTATAAAACTACATTTTATATACCTAGGAACACAATAACATGAATCAAGGTCATCTAAAAACATGAATGTTATGAAATTAAATCTCCAAGTTAGGTCAAACCCTAAAATATGAGTATTTTCATAAAAAGGCTAGATACCAATATATTTCATACACAAGACACTTAGAACTTTCAAGATATCAGGTAGAACATTTCTCATCACAAAACCCATAAGTTCCCAATTCTAAGGGATATGAACATTTTAGTAAATATAAGGGGTTTTCATAAAAAGATGCAGGATGATGATAAAAAGCACATAATGGCATCTATCTAGTTTTACAAAGTTTTAGAAACTCATAATCTAGGTTTGTAGAAAACCTAGAAACTTTGATAAAACCCTAGAAAATGAGGAGGGGATGAAGTCTTGGGGTTGAGGAGCTTCAATCTTTTCACTAGATGGTTCCAAGAAGATTTTATTGTCAAAAACAAAGCACTATCAAACCCTAGCTTGCATTAAATGAAGAGTGGATGATAGAGGAGAAGAAATCGCCATAAATGCTCCAAGAATCGGGTTCCAAAACGAGTTGTATGAGAAAATGAGGTAAAAATCGTCAAAGGTGCAATTTATACCCTCAGGCAGCATCAGACGACATTGCCCGATGACTTTGCCATTGGGCATTGTCGTCGGCATAATCGCAGGCCCCGCCTCACTCTCGGTACACAACCGACGAGAGTGACATGCGAGTATGCCAATGGCAATATCGTTGGTCACTATCGTGCGGTTTGTACCGTGCCTATCCAGACCGCGATGACTATGACATGGCGAGAATGCCATTGTCATAGTCATGGGCATTATCGCTCAAAGCGTCTCGAGCCCGATTTCTTCGCCCATTCGATCATTGAGTTGGCAGCAAGCTATGCATTCCAATTAGTAAATCGAGAGTTGAGATCCTTTCTAAACCAATTCTTGTGGGATTCAATTATCATAAATCGAATACGTTGTTTGGGGGAAATGCTTACCAAGATTTACGGGCGTTACAGTTGGAGATGCTCACATCAGTGAGGGGTATTAGAAGAGGCAAAGACGAGTAAAAAAAGGACACAACAAGGAAAAAACAAGAAAAAGACAAAAAAAAATGGGTAAAAAGACGAAAGTACACCTCATTAACTGAGTTTTTTTTAACATAGTTAACGACGAGGGACGATTTTCAAAGCAAAATGCAAACGGTAGGGACGCTCACTATAGTTAGTAAGACCTAAAGACCCCTTTCAGAGTTACGTGTAAACCTCATGGACCAAAATTGTAGTTTACTCTTTTCTTATATTTCCATCCATTTTATCAGAATTTGAGATCTACCTTCAAGATCCAACGTGAGTTAAAGCTTAATAAAAGATTAAAATAAAAAGTAAATATATATATATATATATAAGAGCTCAAAATTGTAATTTGCCCCATCATAATTATATATTAACACTTAAATATTTATGTTACTTATTTTTGTAACTCTCTATAAGAAAAACAACTCATATAAAAATTAGTTATCATGTTTTTCTTAAAATAATTAAAAATCATATAATAATGGTGAAAGAAATTATATCAAGTGTGGCCTACCATGTTTAAGATGCTTGACTTAACCTACCTCGTTTTTGTTTGTAGCCAAATATGGTATTTATTAATTATTGTAAATCATGTAATGAAAAATATTTATTTTTATAAGTTTTCAATTCAAATTTATCGTTTTGTTTATTTCACAAGGGGTCCACGGTGGATTGTGTACGTGAATTTATTATATGTGTTTAACACAAGGTGCAGTGGGTGGCATGAGGGGTGTGTCGGTATGTTTATTTTCATGTGTGTTTTTTATGTTTATAAAGTTATTCTAGAAACTATTTTTATTAACACAATAATACCAACATACAGGATCTACAAACAAGTGGAATAAAACCAACCAAGATCACCTTAAACAATCAACACCGAACAAAACTCCTACCAGTTTGCAATTCATTAGTAAAACTTAAGACTTTCAATTAGTTAATAGGGTAAGATTTTAATTTATTTAAACATCATATGCAACATTTTTATTTGACAAACGAAGAGTCAACACGTCTTACTTAAGGCATCTGCAACCGAATCACTAAAAAATAACAATAAAAGCATTAAAAACGCTAGAAATGATGGTTTCATTGAACACTAAAAAAATATTCAACTCCAACCACGTATAAAAAAGCACTAAAAATCATCTAATATTATAATAATAATAATAATAAACATCTTAATATATTAAGCTTTTAATCAATATATAGGTATATAATTACAAAAGCCTAACAACATTATTTTTTTAAAGGGTGCCCTAAGCTATGCCTAGACTAATCCATTTGGCAAATTATGACTGTAAGACACCAGCACTGAGATTAAACCTCAATGACCATAAGTTATGTACGCCTGGATTCAAACCCTAGGCAGATGAGATATTCCGCCACATCTCCCAAGGCCTTAACCAGCATGCCACAACCCTTGTGGTTAAGCCTAACATTATATTAATATATATTTTTAGAGACTTACTTTATTGACTTTCAAACATAGATGTCTACTTTATGGACCTCCATCATTTTTAGTGTTAGGTTGGAGAAGAAAATAACATCATTTTTGTGTTTTTAGTGTTGGGTTGAAGTCTTGGAGACGGTTCGGTCCTTGTAATCGCTCATACCAGTTAAGAATCTCAATATTTGTCATGTTTATACGTTATAAAAAATGGTAAACATTTACCGGATAAGTGTTATTAAACGAATCTTAAATGAAGCACTTATATAATTTAACTAGGCATGGTCTCGGCCGTCCTTAGACGGCCCTCTGCCCACGACCATCCGGGAATATTAACAACTCGTAAGCTTTTCGAGCTCCCACTAACGCATTCACAAGCCGAGCCGTATGCCTGAAGTGCACATTCTCATCAATCAGCCCATGAACCAGCAGCAGCTTACCATTCAGCTTACCGATATGGCTCATAACCTTCTGTCTTCTTCATCCCTCAATTTGACATCCAACTCTTTGCTAGGGGATATTTTGGTAATTCTGATGGCTCACAACCATAAGGTTCAGTGGTGAAAAACTGTATACATACGGAAAAAGATTTAGAAAGAAATCGGCCAATTCAACAACCTTTTGCTCCATTCATTCGATTAAAAAAGTATCAGGTGATGTTATAAAACAATTACCTTGTCAAACCGGTCAACTTAGTTATGTAATTATTGAATTCATCTTGAGAGGCATCTTCATTGAGGTAAGTATGTAATTCCTTCTTTGCACATTGATGAAGCCTTTCTAAGCCAGCCTCTTCATCACCTGCCATGAATATAAACAACCGTTAAAGAAGGAAAAATAAGTTTTCACATTTAGTTTGTCCCAAAATAAGTGTCCACTTTCAAAAGTAAATGCCTACTTTTCAATTCTAGCCTTAACTATGAGATGGAGAACTTCATTACTCCCCTCAACTATTAAGGGCAACATCGTCATTTCGTAAATTAAAAACCGTAATAATTACACATTTTTTAAAGGGTGTGCCTTTTTCATTGTAAAATGTGGGAAAACGAACAAAAGTTTTTCCCTTGCATCTTGGTCTCTTTTACTTTTTTGTTATTTTGTAATCTTTAGGGTATGATACCAAGCCTGATTATGCAAAGAAAACCATCTCAGGAAGACTTGGAAACAGAAATAAAGAAGATGTAGCACGGTGAGACGATTGAGTTTAATGCGGAAATAAAAACAATAAAAGGTTTTGCATCCTAGCAGTTGTAGCACCTTCGTCCGTCAAAATGGCAACATAGACTTCTATAGCTCATGTAAAGGTAAAAGCATCAAAATTTGAACTTACATGAACTATTTGCATCTGATACAAATCCGGAAGAGCCTTTGCCTCGACTGCCATTGTGAAAAAAACAAAGTATCATATATCAGATACATACATCTACATAACATAAACATGCATTCATATCCGTAAGCAATTTAAGAGATTAGGTAATTACAAATAATTATAAGCACACAACTTGCAGAAGATTGATAGAGCCTTGGTTTTCAAGATCCTTATGTTTTTGAAAGACCAAAAAACTATATATTGTATATTAAAATATATTAGGCTTTTTTTCTTAGAGATATGAATCAATAAGTATTCCTGTTGATCATTACCTCATTATCTTGTTGGAAAAACGATTATCATTTCATAACTTTAGTCCTTTTTCTATACAACTATAAAAAATATATTGAAAATAACCTTATAAGACAAAAATAATTGTACACTATCGTTATTTAATTTCACGTCTTCTTATATATATATATCATACAAACTCTAAAAATACAGAAGAAAACAGAATACATATGATCACCATGCAAATAACCATATATTAAAAGAATCCATAATGGAGGTTCCTGTTGAGTAACATGGGAGTTGAATAGCATACGATGATATAGAACACTACAATTTTATGTCCATGGGGTCACACGAGATGAATACTGAATCGAAAAATAGTGCATACTGATTGGTTTGTAGCCCAGTGTTCATAATAGTGGGTGTATGAGTGTATTGCTCTAAGGAATTCTTTGCCATCTCTCTTCGACGTTCAGGCTCATCATACTGCAAGTGGAAGTAAAATTACATGATCAAAGGTTGAGATTCGAGAGAAAGAAATTTGGTATAGAGCAAAAGATGATTAAGGGGTTGTTTACTACGCGCTGACCGGTCAGCAATGCTGACTCGGTCAGCAGTCCGATTGTTTACCAAATTGTAAATCTGACCGAGATATGACCACGATCTGACAGAGATCTTTCTGAGCCAGCACGAAAATGTTGCTTACCCGGGTCAGATTTTAGAGGATTACCAATTCTCTACAATGGCATCTTCCTCAAGTTAGAGGATTCTTGGTCACGTCTCCTTTAATAATAGAGGATTCTTAAATCAAAACAAAAACCCATTTGCATTTGTAAAACCAAAACCTACAAGATTTGATTAGAGAGGGAATTTTTTATTTGCTTGCTTGAAACCCAAAAGTATTTATATAGAATTCTTGTTGATGAAACCCACAAGTATTTATATAGAATTCTTGTTAATGAAACCCATAAACCTGCAAATGAAACCCACAAACCTACAAATAAACCCAGAAAATCAGCTCCGGCGAAGGGTGGGGGTTAACAGCTCCGACGAAAATGGGGGGAGGGGGGGGAGGGGGGGGGGGGGGGAGGAAACAACTCCGGCAAGGGTAGGGGTGACAGCTCCGGCGAAGGGTGGGGGTTCCACGACGGTTCATTTGTTCATTCTTATGCATCTATTCTTCTTTGAGCTCTTGAGGTTTTGCAGTAACCCATAAAAGATGTTATTCGTGGACGGTGGTGACAGTGTTTTTGGTCCCTAAATCAAAACCTATATAGTATATACCTATGAAGTTTTTGGTTCCTAAATCAAAACAATTACATTTAATTTAGCATATAATTATATAAGGGTTAAAATGGTCAATTTTTTTGTCGGTAAGCACTTACCAAAAACCATTTGGTAAACACTCTTACCCGGACAACACTTACCCGGAACAACACTTACCCGAGACAACACTCTTACCCGGACAGCACCTACCTGGAAAGAGAAAGTAAACATCCCCTAAGTGTTATAACCGCTCCCTCTTGCTTCGCAGATTCATAACGGTTGCAAGCATAAAAGCCACCAGTTCTCTCTCCATGATCTGACCATTGGCCAAGGCACAACCTACATTCACAATTTTAGAAACATATCAGAATCATTGAGAGAAGTACAATGAACACCAATGATTAAGACGTCAGCTCAGTGGAGGAATTCTTAACAGGCAAGCAAAAAAGGTACCTTAATCCATACAGTAAAAGCAAGCAAAGTTTACCCGCAAAAATCATATTTGCAGGGGGGGGGGGTTGCATGTCATGTGCATACAACCTTGGTTCTTCTCAATTGGACGCTTGCACTTTGGGCAATGTTTAGAATTGGTTAGTGGGATTATTGGGAAGTGAAACAGTTTAGAAATAGTAATCAAATGATCGAACAAATGCACTTATTGACTTTTGCAGAATGATTTCTTAAACGTATTTTGGAACTTGCAATATGAAACTTGTTCCAAGACTTGCTATCACATGGGAACGACTTCTTAAACCTATCTAATTTAAATCAATACCTTTTTGTAAGGTCCGCAGGCAGGCCTAGCTCACCTCCAATTCTCCTTTTGTTTTCTATCGGTTTTAAACAAAACGTTCCTCAAACAAGATTTATGTAAATACTTCATCCTAAATAACCCTTATTAGTGTTACTTTGCAAAATCTTATACAATGTACTTTTTGAAATAAATAGAATGTTTTTTGGCTAAAAAGTCTACCAAATGTTGCAAATTGCATTTTGGTATTTATAATTAAGTTTTTATTTATTGAATCTCAATTGTCCATTTAGTTTATAAAACAACTTTCTGATTGTCACTCCAATTTTAAAATTACACCAAAACTTCCATCGTTCCAATCTGCTTGCATCATTAGTCCCTCTGTCTAAAGGACGTTAAGTTCATCTGTCAAATCGAGTGTATTTTGGTCACTTTGATTTGCTGCTTCTGATTAGATTACATATATATTAAAGTAGGTATGAGATCATGTGAGAAGTGTCATTTTTTGTGAGAAGTGCGAGAAGTACTTTTAAACCATCACTTTTAATCAAATACCCTCCCATGAATTGCGGCTTAAAAGGGAATTGATCCGATGCATCTTATCTCGGTGCATCTCCTAATGTTCATCCATTTCTCATCCAACGGTTGATAACCACTTCTCACCAAACTTAGCACTTCTCACCGGAACCCAACCCATCCTATAAAATACTGACACCCTATTTTGTTGTAGTGTGAGCAAATCTTTATCCAGTTGATTGGACCCTTAACAGCAAACTGTTAACTTCAGGGACCATGGATTAGTCGAGGTGCCCAGAACTCCCATGGTTACAAAACACACACACACACACACACACAAGAGTTTAGATCCATAAATATCACTATCCTAAAAACACTATACAGAAGTGAAACCCTTGCAGCAAGGTTTGGGGTAAAACTGATGAGATCAAAGCTCCTTAAAACCACCCTGCATTTCTAACATTCCAACACATTCTTCAAACAAAAAGTACCAATACAAAACCAGACAATAAGAAGAAAACAAAATGACATAAGACCCATCAAGAAAGGCCACCCAACAACCGTAATACCAAAACAAACCATCACCATGAACGGCAGAAAAGACATATCGACCGCCATGGCGTCCACCCACCACCCCACCAACAATACAAGCACCGCCACACTCACCATGTTCCAATTCATTCCCCAAACAAGACTTATGTAAATGGTAATGATTGTTGGAGACACAGAGTAATTAGTGGTCAATTAACTTCAAAACATCCAATAAACCTATGATTTCACTTAAAACCAACATTGGGAAGCATCATAAATGCTGATTCATTATATGTGAAATATGTATATACGATCCAATGTAGTATCAATTAATCAGCAAGAAATTACATAGATAAGCCTTATATATATAAAGAAATTGATTATATGGTGATACAAAATGGGGAGTACCTTGGTAGAGCTAGTTCTTTCATCGAGTTTGATGGATTCGATCTTGTAGATGATGAAGCCCTAAGTTTTTTATTGGGGTTTGAAATTTGAAGAGTATCGAACTCTGGTGAGTGGATTTGGGGTTCAAACCGAGAATCTTGAAAACCCTTTGAGGATGCAAGTGGAAGTTCCATGGCGAATTATGAAGACGGTGAGTGGATATGGGGTTCAAACCGAGATTCAAGGCCATCCTCTATTCATCGGTGGGAGGAGGGGAGACGAAAAGGTGATCGGTGGGAGGAGGGGAGACGAAAGGGTGAAGGTGAATGTGGAGTTGAGCCGTAGACGATAAAAAGAAAAATCGGGAAAATCAAAAAAAAGGAGAAAAAAGGGAAGCAGTGATTCTAAATTGTGGGAGCGACACGTCAGCGGCATTTGATTCTGCCTTATAATATATATAGATATAGATTAGGTTGTTTAACTCTGAAGAACTTAAATGGGAGTGGCGTAGAGATATTAGTGATGGAAGAGAAGTTTAGGACCTGGAAATTTTAGCCAACTATCTGAGAAATTTTGTTCTTAATTCCATGACTGCAATGACATATGGGGATGGAGTCTTTTGATTGACGGTGAATTTTCCGTCAAAAGCACCGGATTTAGAGTTAAGTAAATTATGTTTGGGAGAGACAACTTTTTAATGAGATGGAATATTCTCATTCTGTCTAAAATAAATATCTTTTGTTGGAGGGAAAAACAGGGTCGAATTCCAGGCAAGGAGAGGATCGCAAAGATGGGTATTGACTTCGACAAAACCTTAGATTGAAACGATCTATCATGCATGCGAAGTTTCAACAGCCATCTGGAGAAAAGTTCAAGACTAGTGGTAGCATCCTTTTTCTTCTTACTCTTCGTTCGATGCGGCTCTGGAAAGTATAGGCTCGGTCCAGGTGTCATCCTTGCAGCAAAAGTGTCTCGAAGCAATTTTGTTTACGTCATGCTATTCAATTTGGTCTTTCCGTAACATGATTGTGTTTGAGAGAACGATCCATAATAGGAGAGATCTTTTTGATAGTATTATTGATAATACGTTTAGGTGGTTGGTAATGAGACATAAGAAGAGTGTTAAAAATTGCTATTGTTTGAAGAATCTCCCCCTTCTGGTATTTTGGATCCTCATAATTTCTTTCGCTAGTCTTAGGCCATCTTTTGATTATTTTCTAATGTATTGCCGTCTCCAAAAAAATACAATAACATTTCACCATTTTGTACCGTAAAACCATACGGTACAAATCGGTGACGTTAATGACCCATATGTTTTTAAGCATCATCCGTCATATAATAAAAAATATAAAATATGTATGAGATTTTAAGTTTATATTACAAATATTATGCATTTTACACAAACACGTTATATGCATTACAACAAAACTATAAAAGACACGTTTCCGATTTTGTCAGCCACCCTCGCCATCTCTGTCTGATCTAACGCAAAAAGTCTGGAATGCCTATCGTTTAATTTACCATTCCCAGTCCAGTTTTCTTTTCAAAAGGAAGTGTTTTTGCCATCTTCGATCATCCAGGTGCATCCCTTTCTCACTCCACCATTTCATGGCTTAGGACACTTGACCACGGTCATTGATTGCCAATTCCTACCCCGTTGTTGTCCAGACCACCATCGATCTCATGTATCGCCTTCACCACCTTCCCTAGGTTGACTCTGTTTCGGTTTTAAATTTCCATATTCACTTAGTGAGAAAAACAATGATAGCCGCAACTATGCTCCCTAAACCAATCCCTCCAAGCCTTCACTAACTAAACTTCTCATGATTAGGGCTGTAAACGAACTGAACGAACACGAACAAGGGCTTGTTCATGTTCGTTCGTTTAACTTAACTGAACAAACGAACACGAACAATAAACGAACATAAAATTTCATGTTCGTTTTCGTTTGTTTAAAAATTCAGTGTGTTCGTGTTCGTTTATGTTCGTTCGTTAAGACTATAAACGAACAAAAACACGAACTGAAGGTGCACCCACTTTAATAGGTACTCCAACTAAAAACTTAACCAAAGTTCAAGCCACCAGGCTCAGGAGCCACTGGCCCAATAGAGTGCTTTACGCACAAGTTTTGGAACGGAAAGGCAGGGGATGGGATTAGGCCTATTTATAGTGGAATGCAAATTTAAGCCTTGGGATGGTTTATCCCACCGATGTGAGATGAAATATTAAGCAAAGATGAGACTACTCAGCATTCAACAACTAAATGCATATATGTTTATATCCCACATCGAAACTTTATTGAAAGTAGAAAGGAAAGTAGTATGCATTTAAGTATTGGTACCCACAATCGACTTCAGGTTCTTATTACTATTTTTTTAAATGTTATTAATTATATATTATTATTGTTGTTGATATTATTATTATTATTATTATTAATTATAATTATTAATTGTTTTTTTAATACTTTAATATTTGATTTTTACATTGTAATCAAGTAAACGAACGTAAACGAACAAATATAAACGAATGTAAATGAACGGATATAAACGAATATAAACGAATATTAACGAACGTAAATGAACGAACGTTCACGAACATAAATGAACGAACGAGACCTTTGTTCATGTTCGTTCGTTTAACTAAACGAACAAAAAAACGTGTTCATGTTCGTTCGTTTATTAAATAAACGAACATAAACGAACTTTCCACCGAACGGTTCACAAACGGTTCACTGAACGTTCGGTTCGTTTACAGCCCTACTCATGATGTAGCCCCACTTGACCCATATAACCTTATTTTTGTTAAATAATGTTTGCCCCCTAAAGAAATCAACTGGTGAAATATTATTGTAATGATGCTTTCTGATTAACATTAGATATTTGAAAAATTACTAAAAAAAGCAAGAGTAAAGTTCACTTTTGGTCCTTACATTTGTTGATTTCAACAGTTTTCGTCACTAAAGTTCATTTTTGCCAAAAACACCCTCACGTTTGACAGCACGCAACAAATTTCGTCTCTTGACTTAACGTCCGTTAATTTTTTCTGTTAAATCCAATTTAATGAGGGGTATTTTAGTCATTTTCCTTGTTTTTAGTCATTAAAACCACAAGGACCGAAGATGTAATTCACTTAAATATTAATCTTCATCTTCTCCAAAACAATGAACACCGAGAACATCAAAAATCAAGCTTTAAATCCCACCCTAAATCAAAATCCAATCCAAAGAACACCAAATCAGATGGAGAGAAGAAGAACCAGATCTAGAGAAAAAGAAGAACTAGATCTAGAGAAAAAGAAGAAGAACCAGATGGAGAGAAGAAGAAGAAGAACCAGATCTAGAGAAATAGAAGAAGAACCAGATCAACAGGGACGAAATGGGTTGTTGGTTGGCGACTTCGTCTTCTCCGGTGACTTCATCTTCTTCGGCGATTTTGCCTGAACCCCAGGCGGCCGCCCTCGCTTCTTATTCACCATTTCATATCTTCTCTCTCTCTCTCTCTCTCTCTCTCACACGATCTCTCATATCTGTGTTATTGTGCAGATCATATATATCTTCTCTCGATTTGTGTTTAACTATGATAACTTTATGATCTTCGATCGCATTTCAATCTTTAGCGAAAGCTATGGAAGTGGAGTGTACTGATTGAATTGATTCCACTCCGTGACTCCGTCTCCAAACCACCACCACCGCCGCCGCTGTCACCATATTTTCTTAAATCATTGGACATTGAGGGTTTTGGGATCTCCAAATTGTGAAACAAAATGGGGTTATAGCTTCCGTGTTTGTGATTCAATACCAATTTGATTTTCGTTGAAGAACCCACCCTCTCATCTGATTTGGTATCGGAACAGAGAGATAGAGATATAGAGAAAAGAGACAGAGAAGAGACAGAGATGAGGCAGAGAGATTGAGACAGAGAGGTTTCGCCACTGGAGTTTTCGCCGGTTTTCATCCCTAAGATGTTTTGGTCCTTAGGTTTTGTATATATGTATATTACAGTATTACATATTGGTCCCTAAAGTTTGATTTTTAGGTAAATACAAGAAAACTAAAAAACAAGTAAAATGACTAAAATACCCCTCATTAAATTGGATTTAACAGAAAAAGTTAACGAATGTTAAATCGAGGGACGAAAATCGTTGCGAGCTATCAAACGTGAGGGTTGTTTTTGGCAAAAATGAACTTTAAGGACCAAAACCGTTGAAATCAACAAACGTTAAGGACCAAAAGTGAACTTTACTCAAGAAGCAATGTTATTTAATGTAATCCTACATGAGGGTTTGGTCATTTATTAATTTATATTTAAATGCAATCATGAGCATTTGTTTTTTAAATTACCATGAAGGGAATACAAACACATGGTAGGTTAGATCATCTGCATCATGGCGATTACAAATTATAAACGTTAAATTCGTTTTAACAATTATCTTACATTTTACAAAATTTATTAAATTTTTTACCTTTATAAGAATTTATTACGCATATTTGTGATATATCTGTAAAAATTGCAGGCAAGGCTAAAGACAATTCCATAAACAATTGCCATTTGCATATTTGTGTAGCGTTGGAAGTATGGAGATTTATTGAGCGTTGGTGGTCGGTCTCCTTCTCCGAAAGCAAGTCGATGTCCTCGATGATCAACGACATCAACTCAGTCGGTACGGACAGCCGGGTTAAGAGAGTTATAGAAGGGGTCTTTTTCATTACCAGTTACACTCTTTGGTGTTTTAGAAACATACATGTTTTTGATAATCCTCCTCCCCGTAAAGATTCCCTCCTTGATCTGATCGTGGAGAAATCTTTCCTTTGGATTTTGAGTAGGTTTAAAGGGAGTGTTAAAAGCCCTCTCACCTGGAGATTCCACCCCTACGATTGTATCAGGACCTGTAATGTTTTCGCTCCTCTTGTGCTAGCTTCTTGCTAGCCTTAATAAATTCCCATTTGTTGTTTAAAAAAAAAATTGCCAATGCAAATGCTCTTGCAACACAACCATAAGAAAGAAACATAATGTTAGGACATAAAATGTCCTAATTATATGATAGTTTTGTAAAAGTTTATATATGTAATATGGGCTTGGTTTAAGGAGATATGAGCTTTGGCTTAAGTGTGTAACAAGTGAGTATATAAGGGATTTGTATGTGTAATTAGGGTATGAGATCATTTCACAATGTAATCAATGGTATAGTGTGTGTGTGTTCTAGAGAGAGAACCATTCTCTCTCTAAGTAGTTCTCTTCCTCATGAATAAAACACACATTCATCTTATTATCTCATCTTGTTATTCTATCTCTTGATTAATTGAATTGTTGCTTGTTAATAATGGGACTAACACATAATTTGTGCAAAAGATCACGGGAAATAATATGTAAAATTTCATTCCAAATCTTTTAGAGCATCTCCAACAGATTTCTCAAAATTTCTTTAAAATGAAGAATCAAAAGTCAAAAAATCTTAAAAAAAATTCATCTCCAACAGATTCCCTATTTTAAAGAAATAAACATTGATTTTAATATTAAAATATTTCATTCATCTATTAAAATAGGGAATTTAATTAAAATACCCAAAGTTTGACTTTGACTTACCAAAATACCCATTTTCTAAACAAAATTTTGCAAAAATACCCAAAAATCCCGCGACCTATCCTGCGATCGCGGGATAGGGGGTTTTCTGAAAATTGTTGATCCCGCTATTCGCGGGATGAGTCCCGCAGCACACACGTGATTTCTAATTCAATGTTACACTTTCAACCCCTATACTTATTTACTTACTTTACTTTTATACCTTTTATTTTTCTAATTTTAATTTTACATTTTCATCATATTAACACATATAATCGTATTATTAACTAAAATACGTTAAAAAATACGTTTTAATTTTAACAAGTTACACCATTATACTCGTCTCTTCGATCCCTTCGAAATGAGCCCGATTTATTTATTTTATTATATATCATATATACTACATAAAAATATTTTTAATATTTACAATTCATACCCTTATAGGTAATTATTTAATTTATGGTACATTTCTTACTTTTTCAATTTTCGTTTTACACTCCTATCGCATTAACATAATAATCATATATTAACGTATATATATTTATCGAACTCCTTAACATATTTTAACGTAATTATGTATGTTAATGTGTTATGTTAAAACGTATTTTTAAAACGAATAATTTAAAACGATTTAATTATCGATGATCCAAGTGTAAGTATTAAAAATTGACGGAGGCTTTGTGATGGACAGACATCGATTCTTTTGTGCATACTCTGTAACTGCAAATAGTTCAGCTCCAAACACACATGAATCATCATTCGCCAAATACTCATTTTCACAAATTCTTAAATGAATCCAGTGATACCAACTTGTCAAAACCCCATTTCATATTCTTCTCGTGAAACGTTGTCCTATTGCCATTCACGATATCTATAAACACATACAAATAATAATAATTTAAAACGATTTAATGAATTAGTTAATATATGATTATTATGTTAATGCGATAGGAGTGTAAAACAAAATTGAAAAAAAAATAAGAGATGTACAATAAATTAAATAATTAACTATAAGGGTATGAATTGTAAATATTAAAAATATTTTTATGTAATATATATGATATATAATAAAATAAATAAATCAAAAAATATTCAATATTGGGCTCATTTCGAAGGTATCGAAGAGACGAGTACAATGGTGTAACTTGTTAAAATTAAAACGTATTTTTTAACGTATTTTAGGTAATAATACGATTATATGTGTTAATACGATGAATGTGTAAAATTAAAATTAGGAAAGTAAAATGTATAAAAGTAAAGTAAGTAAATAACTATAGGGGTTGAAAGTGTAAATATCAATTGAAATTAACAAATTTGAGTGTGTCGCGGGGTTGTCTCTCGCGATCGCGGGGAGACAATTTTTCAAAAAACACCCTATCCCGCGACCGCGAGATAGGTTGCAAGATTTTTGGGTATTTTTGTAAAAGCTGAAAAAATGGTATTTTGGCAACTCAAAGTCAAACTTTGGGTATTTTAATTAAATTCCCATTAAAATATTATTTCTCTCTCAAATATATTTTTTTTCAAAGATTTTTATTGTTGCTTTTATTTAGTAATCATTTTTAGGGTTATCTCTATATTTAGAGAAAAACTCTTTCTCTTATATTTTCTTCATTTTAAAGATAGTTTTAGAGAAACAGTTCAATAAAAATATATACCTTAAAATCCCTATATTTTTTTATTTTCTAAAAAATAGGGGAGCTATTGATGCTCTTCACAACCAGTGGCCACATTCAGCACCAACGCGCACAGATGGTTTTGAACTCTTCAATTTGAAATTTGTTCTTTTGCATATAAAACACTATTTGATTTAACATGTTATTTTAATAAAAATATTAAATTACATATAAAATGTACAAAGTTGACAATATAGCATGAGTATGTTTTTACTTATTTATTATAATCAGAAGGGTAAGGAGTGCGATATATCTTAATTTTAATTTTTGTTTTACTTTTTATTATTGTCGATTTTATAAAAACAATTTTGAGTAGTTTTGAGAAAATTATAATATTTTTTAATAAATTTGTACAAATAATGACAATTTTTAGGATTTAAAAGGGGTTAAGAGATAAAAATTAATTAGATAACTAATGAAGATTAAAAAATGATGTTTTTTTAGGGAATTAGAGATAAAGACTAAAAGGAAAGAGTTAAAGATAAAGACTAATTAAGTAATTAACATTAACAATGGTACATAAAGCTTCGTTAGTTATTTTTAAGAGATTTTAAATAATCAGAATTAAGTACCGATACTTAATATTTTATGGATTATTTTTAATAGTTTTTTATAAATACTTTATAATATAGTATATTATACATAAAGTACTTAAAATATTTTAAAATCATATATCTCTTCCAACTAACATAGTACTGTTATTGTCTGTGGTCTTAATTACCACTGCTACATTTTAACAATTGTCACATGCTTTTTTTTTCCAGCTAGTGCTTTCTCTCTTAATTTTGTTAAATCAAATTAAAGCAGCAGCCGAGGTTGAACTCCAAGGCTATAAATAACCAACATACCTGATCATATATCCACCACCCAAAACCTCAAAACCTATCTCTGCCTTTCAAATTCAATACTAATTAACTATATATCTACTTGAAGCTCCAAACCATGGGGGCTGGTGGACGAATGAATGTTGCTGCAGGCTCCGACAAACCCCACGCCTTCAAACGTGTTCCCGTTTCAAAGCCTCCATTCGAGCTCAGTGATCTCAAGAAAGCAGTTCCACCACACTGTTTCAAAAGATCTCTTGTACGCTCCTTTGCAGCCCTTTTCCGTGATATTATAATCGTCACTGCCTTATACTATCTGGCAGCTACTATCATTCCTGTGCTTCCTAAACCCCTTACATACGTAGCATGGCCACTTTATTGGTTCTTCCAAGGAGCTTATCTTATGGGTTTGTGGGTCATCGGCCATGAGTGCGGTCATCATGGCTTCAGCGAGTACCAATGGCTCGATGACACTGTTGGTTTCATCGTCCACTCTTTGATTCTCACTCCCTACTTCGGTTTCAAATACAGCCACCGCACCCACCATGCTAACACCAACTCCATCGAATACGATGAGGTTTGGATCCCTAAGCTCAAGTCTGATAAACTCTACTCTGAAATTCTCAACAACCCACTCGGGTCATTTATCGTATTCGTGTTCAAGATCGTCCTTGGATTTCCCTTGTACTTCGTATTCAATCTTTATGGGAGGAAATATGAGAAGGGAATCACTAGCCACTTTTACCCATATAGTCCTATCTTCAACGATAGCGAGCGCTTTCAGATCTTTCTCACGGATCTTGGAGTTTTTGGCACTTTGTACGGGGTTTATCGTCTTGCGTTAATAAAGGGCACAGAATGGGTGATCAACTTCTATGGAATGCCTATCCTTTTTATGAGTGGATTTTTCATCTTGTTGACATATCTGCACCACACTCACCCTTCCATCCCTCACTACGATTCTACGGAATGGGATTGGCTTAGAGGTGCTTTAGCCACGGTGGACAGAAACTTTGGATTCTTGAACCATGCTTTCCATGATGTAACTCGAACTCATGCCGTACACCATCTGTTCCCAACCATCCCACATTACCATACTTTCGAGGCAAGGCTGGCGGTGATGCCAATCTTGGGTGATTACTACAAATACGACGACACCCCCATTCTAGAGGCCGTTTGGAGAGAAACAAAAGACTGCATCTTTATCGAACCTGAAGAGGTTAATGGAGAGAAAAAGGGTATTTACTGGTTCTATAAGTAGAGAAAGGATAGGATTTATTGCATCAAGCCATCCCTCGAATGTGTTTTCTTATCCCTCATTTTTATTTGTAAAATAAATGTTATCTTTTCCAGGGTTATGAAATATGGTTTAACCGCACGCTTGAAGAAAAGCAAAAAGTTTGATATAAAATATAAAGAATTACATACGTACTTTTCTTTTTCTTTATGACTAGTCAATTACAGTTTTTGTTGGGAAAATATATGTTATTTTGGTGTATCATTTTAACAGGGGGAAATCTTGTATTTTGCACGATTTCATGTATATCAATAAAAGAAATCGACTCACAATTATAAATGCGGAAAATAATGAGTTGAGAGAAGAGATACAAACATGACGTCAATTTGGAATGGTTTGGCCGAACCTCTCTGGTGCATGCACTTCCACCTAATCCTCTCAAAACACCAATATACTAATAGAAGAAGGATTATGAAAGAAGTTAAACATTATGCGAGAAGTGTGATATCATATATGATTACACGACATGTAGATATGCTTAATCATATATGATTAAACGTCTATGTATTGTCAATGTAACATGTGTTTAATCATATATGATTAAGCTTGTGTATCATATATGATATCACACTTCTCGTCTTCTCGCGTAAGGTTTAACTTCTCGTTTGAACCTACCCCTATACTAATATTGTGTTTGATACTTAGTTTCGTTTTATTTACATCCACCAATTAAATGAATATACGTTATCAGAAAAAGAATATGAACTTAAATTAAATAAATTTAAAAATATATAAAACCTACATGTCTTAATTTTATTGATGAGATAGAAATGAGACATGAAACTTTAGGACAACAATTTTTTATATAATGATTTCATACTCATTGCTTTTCAATCAAAATTTACTGTGGATCAACTTGCACAAATATAGAGATAAAAGAAGGTCCCTATTTTTATATTATTATTATAATGAAAATTTATAGTTATATATAGGGAAATTAATTAAAATATCCAAAATTTGACTCTAACTTATCAAAATACCCAAAATCTCGTCGACTTTATCAAAATACCCAATTTTTCCACGGTGGGCCCCGCGATCGCGGGCTCACACCCACGTGTCACGACGTTTTGGCCAAAAGTCCCGCGGAGGCCCCTCAAGAATGTCTGCGGTACACTTTTGGCACCTCAAGATTGGCCGCGGAAGCCGTGGACCCCCCCCAACTTTGGCCCCTGCCCCGCGGTGGTCCCGCGGTAAGCCGAAATTACGTTTTTGGCCCCTCAAGTTTGGGGGAAAAAATTACATTTTTGGTCCCTGTAGTTTTTAGGTTATCATTTTATGTAGTTGAGGTTTTTAATGTATTGTTTCCTTTCCATTTTAATGTATTTAATATAGAAGTTAATTAAAGAAAATGTTTTCCCCATTTTCAGTTATTTAATAAGCAAATTAATTAAAAGATCAGTTATTGCAAATCATCTTCCCAACCGAAACGGATACACCGATACAGTGCAGGTAAACAAATAAATCTATGACTGGAATGCGTCCTGGATTCCGGTGATGAAGTTAACCTTTTCGTTGACGACGTCCTCAATTCCCGTGTAGTCGTCTTCGATTTCTTGTAGTTCCTCTTCTACTTCCTTAATTTGTCATTGCACCTCCCGAACGTGAGCCCTAGCCATGGCCAGTTCTCGTTTTTTCTCAGCTAGATACTCCATTTTCCCCTGCTGAATCCCGCTGTTATGGTTCCACATACCTTTTACCTAAGGGAGTAATTCGTTGACTTGGCTCCAAATCGCAATCCACATCACGATGAACAGTACCAAATCGCAATGGTCTATTGCGACTTGGCCTCCAAATCGCAATTTCCTATTGCGACTTCGGTCCCGAATCGCAATCCATTACACTATGAACAGTACCAAATCGCAACCTTCAGTTGCGACTTGGGTGAACTTTTGCCTATTGCGACTTCAGGTGTTGCGACTTCAGCTATTGCGACTTCAGTGCATTGCGACTTCAGTGCGTTGTGACTCCGGGTTTTAACATGGTTTGTGTTGCAACAAAGGGTTAAAAATGTGTAATCATGACTGTTTCTAGAGATCAAGATGGTATCCTCGCCCTAGCGGAACCCCCGTGCTTAGTCTCAGGAGGGGGGCATTGTTCATGGTGTTTAGCATAAAGCATGTGTGACATCATTCCCATATTTAGGCTGTCACATACATATATTGCAACTGTCAATGCTTAATAGAGCTCAAGTTTGCCAAGATTTTCAGAAGATGGGTGTTGGAATTCAGTCTTTGGTTGAATTGAATTAGACGTTTGAGCATTTGCAATCATCATTCTGGAGTTTTGTTGACGATGCTAGACCGTTGAGTGCTCTTCTGACCTGATCAATCAGAATTGTGAGTGCTTGCAATCGTTGTTCTGGTGCTTTGGTTGTGATTCAGACTCTTGAGTGCTTATAATCATTCAGCTATTTCTTGAAGATTGAAGTTCCGGATTTTCATCATTCAGTATTCTGATATTTTGGGGATGAGCATTTTTCTACAGTTGATGAACAATGTTACTTGTGGTGTTCTTCTAAACCCTACCTTATAGTGTATGCTTCATTATGTTTCCTCTTTCGAGCAAATCCGAATCACGCTCTTAAGCCGAATTCCTATTCAACTCGCGGCTTATCAATGGATTTGGTGTTATAGACTGAGTTTGCATTTGGTTAATCACGCAACAACTCGCTCGTTATCTTTCTTGTGAGCTTATCAGTACGAGCTAGAGTTTCCACATTTATGAAGATGTTTTTCGTGCACTCGGTCGAGGCATTGAATCCGATTTGTCAAGGTTGAAATTTAAAGAGTAAGAGCATATTTCAAGGGGGAGCCTAGACTACATTTGAAGAATTGCATCACTACGGTTTTCTAAAGAAATCAAGGGGGAGAAGAACTGAAGATCTTTCGAGATGGGTGATTCCTTTACAAAACTATAGGGGGAGATTGTTAGGACACTAAATGTCCTAATTATAAGATAGTTTTGTAAAGGGGTAATTAATAGTAATATGGGCTTGGATATAGTGTAATGGGCTTGGGCTTAACTATGTAACAAGGGGTATATAATGTTTAGTGTGTGTAATTAGGTTTGAGTTTTGTCATTGCAATGTAGCCTCCTTGGTGTAGTGTGTGTTCTAGAGAGAGATCCATTCTCTCTCTAGGTTGCTTTCATCTTGAATAATACACCACTTTGATTATCTATCTTCTTGTTACCAATCTCTTCAATATATGAATCGTTGCTTTGTCAAAATGGGACTCACAAAGACCCGATGGCTGGGTACAATGATACATTGGTGGGGTAATTCTGTCATTATTGAAGTGGTAAATCTCGCATGCCATCTCCCAGTCTTCTTCCTCCTCAACCGTGAATGGATAATCGGCCGCAGTTCGCCCATAGTTTCTCTACTCCTCGTCTGTTTCTGGTACCTTCCAGGTACTCCGGCGAGCTCCATCGTTCAGTGGTTGGTAGGCTGTCGAACGTGAAGTTCCAGCCCCATTCGCCGACCTGTTCCCCTTGATCTTGAACCTCCGGCCATAGTATTAAGAAAAGCTGTAGATCCCAGATTGATCAAGTAACAATAAATATGAAGCGATTAATCCTTTAGTGATTGAATGCAGAGAGTTACAAGATTAGAATGATGAACAAACTCTCTCTCTAAACTCTGTTAAGCGCACGGCTAATCTCACCACTACTAACCTAAAGATTGGAAAAACAACTTTATATACCAAGGTTTTTAAGCCTAAGCCCATGGACCACAAACACTAATCTAAGCCCATTTAGCATAAAAGGCTTTTACAAACAAATAAAGAAAACAATTCTTTTCTTTATATTACTTTCTATTTTATAGGACTTTTAGTCCTAACAATCTCCCCCTAAAGTTATATAAAGAAAAGAAATATGATCTTGGAATCTTCATGTCTTGAAATTCTCTTTCTCTTGAACCTTTGACAGATGTTGTCGATGCTTGGCTTCAGGTCTTTCACGCTCCCCCTTGAATTATGCTCTTGGTCTTCTTAGTATCACGAGTTGAACCACGAGTTGAATTAGCTTTGAAAACTTCAGCACTTTGTTAAACGGATAGAAGAACCATGCATGTTGTAATATTTTCAGCACAAGTTATAACAGTTACTCCCCCTCAACTTTTGCTTACTCCCCCTCAACTTGATAGTCTGGGTCTTTGAACTTTTATAACGTTTTTCCCCCTCATGATGATGATCTTTGTCTTTGAATTTGTATCAGTTCTCCCCCTCATGATGATTAGGAGCATCCTGAGCATCATGTAACTTCAAAGACAACACTGATGGGTAGCAAAAGTACCAGATAAAACGTTAAGTAACCAAAATGGGGTAATCATCTAACACAGAAACACAATAGTAACTGTTATCACAACAATTAAAATAATTGTGTGGCCTATGTTCAGAGTTGGCATCGGGGTATCTCTGATAGGACTTCCAGTTATCACTGAAGTAAAATATTAAAAATTACCTCTCAAACTGTTCCGGCAATATCACGAAGATATGCAATGGGAATCACAAAGACTCGTGCATGTGTGAAAGAAATAAATTATATCGATTTGGCTCAAAAATTGATTTAACCTGGGACTCAAGTTAAAAATCAATTGACACAGTGAATAGAATATGAAGTTCGGAGACCGGAGCTGATGTCTTCCTTTTTCAATATCTAAGACCTCCGAGTGAGGAATAGATAGATTATGTGCTAAATCTCCGTGCATTTATGAAACAAACATCTTTTTTGAGATGCTTGAGTGGCTAGGTGGGGTGACACGAGTTGTCGACACTGGGTCCATGTCTAACTGACTGACTCGGTTTGGTAAGGACCAATATGTCTTTTAAGTCCTGTCACATCCTCACCATTTTTTTTTCACTCCAAACTCGTCTATACATCTAGACCCCTCACTGTTATCTAAAAAGGATGTGTTTCTTGGGTAGGTCCTTCCGGTTCTAGATAGACCATAGAAACGATGTAATTCCTAACACTCTTTGAATGAACCAATAAAACATTAAGCACACATTGAAGTACGAGTTCTAAATTGGCATGTTTAGAAGTCAATCTTTTAAGAACGAGTCCTGATCTGAGTTGATCAGAAGTCATTATAAAATGTGAATGAAGATCAAAGAACAAGTTCAAGCGCGACTAGGATGACTCAGTAAGCACAGTGTTTGCAACAAATGAAACAATTGATCAGAAAGTTTAATTGTGAAGAACAAGTCACAATTAATTTACCAGAGAAGAACTGAATCATTAGTAAGTAAGGACGTACTATGAGAACAAAATTGGAATTCAAGCGGGTGTATTTCCATCGAAAAATCAACAAAATATGTGAGACATGGAAATAACTAAATCAAAGAAAATATAACACGTGGCAAACATGGAAGTTAAATAAGAGAATAACAAACACAAGTAAGTTATTCAGAATGCATTACCACGGTTCTATGAATTCACTGAAAAGTTCATATATATGTCAAATACCTGATGCTCCCCCTCAAATGTGGCATAACCTTCGAATACAGTCATGTGAAAAGAATATTCTCGGTTGAACCACATGACATTCCTGTAAAAACAAATCAAAAAGATTTTGGTATCCATGCCTTGATGGATCCTTGGTGGTTAGATGTCTTGACTTTAATATGGGGATTGGGGATGCTATAGGTACCATACCAGTTGTTCACATACCTTGGATGTACAAAGTCACTTTTTCCACAATAAGTGCAGCAGATCTTTGCTCGGTTTAGACTGATTAGCTTAGCTATAGGGTAAACATGAGCACGTGAGCCAGTCTTGGAAGTAAATGACTTTGTATCAACTACAGGAGAATTATGAGACTTGTTTCCATCACTGTCTTCTGTAGTTGATTTCTTTCTCCAAACCATTTTTACTTTTCTAAGAACATGATTATCTGAAGAATCATGAAGCTCACTGTTAGAAGAACTAGAGTAATAAGACTGTCTTTTGTGAGACTTACCGGTTTTCGGGCGTTTCTTTGACCGTCTTTTAGATTTTGAATTTGAAGAATTGGTCTTAGAAACATATTTGGAGTTGGAACATTCTCCCTTTTTAAAATTAACCGGTGAAGGCATTTTCTCAAGAAGTTGAATGTGACTTGCAAGCTTAGGAGCAACATCAATCTTAGAAAAATCATCTTCATGATAAGGAGTGGAATTCATAAACTCAGAAAATCTTCTTGCAGAATCAGGTGGAGTGTCGCCATCAGAGTCAGACGAGGAGTCATTCGCAAAGGGATTATCAAAAACCGGAAAAAAGATTCTTTTGAACAGAGTCGGGTTCGATGGCCTTACCTTTATCCTTAAAGCTCAAATCCTTAGTGATGGTGTCATCAGACACTCCCATAAAGGCTTTGCACGACGAACTATCCGAGAAGATCTGAGCATCATCAAACGAGATTGTTTCAGTAGTGACCGGCGTCATTGGGGTATCCACAGAATTCCCCTTAGCCATTCTCAGCGTTAAGGCTTCAGATGTCAAAACAGCCAGTTGAGACGTCAACCGATCAATCTCGGTTCGATAGGACTCTCTTTCAGATTCGGGTAGTGTGTTGGGTCTATTCTGTTTGAGCTTTTCCATAGAATCTAAAAGTACAATCCTTTTGGTTTCATAAATGACCTTATCTCTCGCAATTGACTCTTCCAGTTTAAAAATAATATTTTCCAAAATCAGAGGTGGAACATAACGTTTCAACTCTGTTTGATCATTAGAGTCTTCATCTGCGGTTGCCGGAACAGGAGGCGGAGTCTCAACCGTTTTGGCAAGAGAGCAGATGTCAAAATAGTCATTGAGGAGATAAGGAATTTTTCTGTTTAAATACGATGCATTAAGCATTTCGTACACGAAAGGAATTTGTACATTTATGTTCTTCCTAGGCGGCGCATCATCCGATTTCGTGTTATTTTCCGAAGAGGAATTATCCGTTTTAGGTTTTGCCTCTATTGGAGGTAGAGGTATGGCGGTTTGTCTTTTAAAGTCCTCAAACTCCTCATCTTCCTTAGATGCCTTAGTCCACTTGATTTTGTACTATGGATATATCTTGTCTAAGCCCATGAAATCAAATTCATAAAGAGTGGGAACCTTAGACAAGACCTTCTTGAGGTAGCACGGATTATCATATCCGAGTCCCCAAAGTGAGTTGTAATATTTGAACTCCTTGGGCATGTTCAAGTGGATGGTTTGTTCAGATTGACCAAGTTTATAAAGTTTGGATTCAAGTTCCTTAAGCTTAGTGGTCAATTTTTCATTTTCTTTTAAAACATTATCTTGAACTAAAATGCTTTTAGAAAATTCCTCTTGAGATTTATCTAATTTTTGAGTATATTCAGATATTTGGGTCTCGAGGAGTTTAGCTCTTTCTGAATAGGCCGAGCACTCAGTTTGATAGTTTTCTATCACACATTTGTCCTCAGCCTTTTCAATCGCTAGCCTGCCTATGGCATCATATTTGATCTTAGCCTCGGCTTCTAACTTAGAGATATGCGCTTCTAAAAGAGAAACTTTCTCTTTGAGCTCAGAGTAAGTCGGATACGACATTGTTACTTGACAGAAGTGATCGTGAGACAATTCAAGATATCGATCAAAAGCAGACAGGGTTTATTGATCCGGAATTGAAAGCCTGTTCAGTTTACTGTGGTGTAATCGAACTCATAGTTGTAGATGTTTTTAGCAGAAAACATTCCCAGAGAATATGTTCAGAATCACATTTTGAGTAACCCTGTAAAATTTCATTGCAAAATACTGATTTTTGAGCGAGTTATGATGATTTGAAGTTATGAAAGTTCAAAAATCACAAAACCTAAAAATCCGAAATTTACAGCTTCCGGTATTAGAGTCCCGCAAAAGGAAAGTGCCGCAATTGAGAAGTCCCGCAACTCGGAAGTCACAGAGAAATACCGGGAGTTGTGATACCGGGACTGGCAAGCCAAGTCCCACAACTGAGTAATACCGGGAGATGGAATACCGGGAGATGTTCACTACCGGGAGATAATTATACCGGGAGTTGTTCACTACCGGGAGTTGTTCACTACCGGGAGATATCAGCACCGGGAGTAATCAGCACCGGGAGTTATCACTACCGGGAGATAACTATACCGGGAGTTATTCACTACCGGGAGATATCAGCACCGGGAGTTATCACTACCGGGAGATATCAATACCGGGACTTCGAAAACAAATCAGATACAAGAAAAACTTACCCGGTTTGATGAATTTCTGCAGTCTTGATGAGAAATAATCTGCAAGAACTTAGTACTAACAAGAAAACTAGCCCAAAAATACACGAAAACAATACTAAATCGAATCAACTAGTACTTTTGACAAGAAAAATTGACAATTTTCACGAACAGGGAGCAAAAAACCAAACAAATCAAGAACTTAAAAATCAGGGATTTTTACTCAACCAAACGATTTGAAAACACAGAGAGATCTTAGAAAACCTATGAGAAGAATGTATCAAGCCTCAATTTTGGGTTTTAACACCAAAATCAAAGCAATCAAAAATTCTTGAGATGAACACAGTACGTACTTTGAATGATCAAGAAAAACCAGAAAAATACCTTTGAATCGATAGCTTTGTCCCTCTGCTCTGATACCAATTGTAGATCCCAGATTGATCAAGTAACAATGAATATGAAGCGATTAATCCTTTAGTGATTGAATGCAGAGAGTTACAATATTAGAATGATGAACAAACTCTCTCTCTAAACTCTGTTAAGCGCACGGCTAATCTCACCACTACTAACCTAAAGATTGGAAAAACAACTTTATATACCAAGGGCTTTAAGCCTAAGCCCATGGACCACAAACACTAATCTAAGCCCATTTAGCATAAAAGGCTTTTACAAACAAATAAAGAAAACAATTCTTTTCTTTATATTACTTTCTATTTTATAGGACTTTTAGTCCTAACAAAAGCGAGAAAGTGTTTGAAAACGGTGTAAAAGAATGTATAAAAGATAGATAGCAAGTTGTGAATTACTACTTCATCATGCCATCTACTTATAGCCGTGAAAATGTATGTTCTTCATCAAGGATGTGGATATGGTCAAAGATTTCGTCTGAAAAGTTGCCTGCATGATTCGTCTGAATAGTTCACTGCAAGATTCGTCTGAAAAAGTAACTACAAGATTCGTCTGCAAAAGGAAGTCTGCTCTTGAATAAAGGTCTTTCATTAGGCTGAAAATTAGTCTTTAAGTAGTCTAAGGATTAATGCACATGTGAATCAAGAAATAAATGCACCGTGTAAAAATGTTTCGAGACCTTTTTACACGGGTTTTCTCAAATAACCGTGTAAGATGATTACACATTTTACACGGTTATTTTAAAAACCCGTGTAAAACTGTTTTGAGACCTATACAAGGAAATTTCAGAACAATATATAACAATTCTTGGGGAACGAGCCTACCAAATATTATTTGTAAACGCCATACAAGTCCCAATATAATATTACAAGCAACTACGTCAAGTGATACTTGCACACATAATATTTGGAAGCGAATCATTTTTCATCACAATGAAAAAAATGCAACACTTCCAAGTTTAATAGGCAATTAATAATTGTCAAACATAGAAAGTTAACAAACAACAGTTAAAAAAGTGGAGGAATGTTGAGGAACACATTTTCGCCCATGCAATTTCTTGATGATGCCATTGCTTGAAGGAGTTGTTGATCACACAAGGAAGACACCAATTTTCAGATGAAATTTTTAAGCATTCCAACCATAGAAAACTCGGCTTCGACAATAAGACTTCCATTTAACAAAAACCCCTTCGCTGGTTCATTGAGTTCACTCAGTAGCATGAAACATGGATCATCCAGTTCCTTTGGGGTCAACTCCTAATCTCCTTGACCACATTTGGATGCGGTCACATTATTGAACTTTCTCACTGTTTGTTGTATATGACTGTAACATGAATTCTGCTCTTGAATAAAGGTCTTTCATTAGGCTTAAAATTAGTCTTTAAGTAGTCTAAGGATTAATGCACATGTGAATCAAGAAATAAATGCTTGTTCATCCAATAATCTCTGTATTAGGATTACCGCAAGTTTCATAAACCTACTTACTAGGTGTTGGAAAATTTTAGTAAAAATATGGGTTTTACTAAACTTTGGACACATTTAAATATATATATATATATATATATATATATATGTGTGTGTGTGTGTGTGTGTGTGTGTGTTATATAACTAACTCTTAGTAGGTTTATGTTCTCCTATATGAGAGCTTCAAAACGATATATAATGCGTCCAAAACGGATTATGTGTGAATGAGATAACGATACTCAAAGTTGAGTAATTGGATGAAATTAGCAAAAACCAAATGGGTGTGGAAATGTGTCCCACATAGGAAGAGAGAGTAAAGTGTTGTTGCATGTTTTTACTGTTTTTGTCACACTTTTTAGGCTCCAAGTTAAATACTTTAACAAAATAATAAACAAAATTATAACTTCAATCACAATACTTTAACAAAATAAGTTAACAATAAAAATAACAATTATTTAATGTTACATAAACAACCTAATGTTGCTGTGTTTGACAATGCGCATAAATGGTCTCCGCCATATGTACGCAAAAGTCCCTGGCCTCATCTTCGGTGCGGGAAGGGTGTAAATCTACCACATCGTCTGAAATCAAGATGATGGCATTACAGCATACCCAGACACAGCAATCCGCATTCATCCCTTGCTGCTGTGGTGCATTATTGGCTAACCTGTGACGGAAGTGCACTGACTTTTCGCGACGGTCCACATCCCCGATCCGGCTAAAGAACTCCGGCAGCACATCTTTAAATATGGCAAGACGCTCATTCAAACTGTCTGTGTAGAGATTGGCTTTGTCGCTGTCATATATGGTCATCACCATACGCGGAAGATCAAACACTCCGAGCAGCCAATGTTTAGGATGGATGCAGATAGGGATATACACCTGAAATATTACAATATTAGACAACTTAGTTAGCAACCAAACAACTTAAATAAAATAAGAGTAAAACGATTTACATACACTTGAAAAAGATAATTACCATCGAACAACTCTCCGACACTGTTTTTGTTTCGAATCTGAGAAGGGGGTATTGTCAATGGTTGCACCCATTTATGCTGAGTAAACATTAATCCAGAAAACATTCCCAAGATTGATTACATTGCCTATGATTGAGATTAAAACAAAAAGGATAAATAACTACTTCCATTTGATACATGCTTTTAAACTTAATTCACAAAGCATCAAAACATAGGAAAACATTTTATTAAAGCTTCATATATAACAATCAGACAATGTTAAGATGATATCCCATTCCATGAGGACCAGAAAACTGAACAAAATCAATATTCCTTTCATACACATTTAAACATTAAAACAAATCCAAAGTTTTTCATGAAACTGCTTATACCAACAGTAACAGTTAGAACTGCTAGAAACCTTATGGAATCATGGTAGATATCAAAAGGGGGTTGATAAGAAGGCATAGTTATCAACGAAACCCAAGGTAATATTAAACAGTAACATTGAGTTCAGAATGTAAAGCAGGAAGGAGCCCAGTGTACCATAAACATTGAGAAATTAAAATAAAAAACAAAAAAATACGAAAATATAAGGTATCAAACATCCAGAGATGAGATCTTATCTTGGTGGAGTCCTCTTGTATGGCTTAGCTGATGCTGAATTACTCTTTCTGTTCACCAAACAAATATCAAATCACATTTCAAGCTAATAAGCATATATATCAATATAAATTAGAAGTCCATAAAGAGAACTCTGCTATTTCATAAAAGGCTGTGATGCATTATAAAGAAAAAAGAAAGATTAGAAGTCCTTATTATACCTCTTACCACTTAAGATTCTTGGCTATGCCTAGACTAATCCCTTGGCAAATGTTTTTTTTGGGAAGGGTGTCCTAGGCTATGCCTAGACTAATCCCTTGGCAAATTATGATTGTAAGACATCAGCCTTGATTAAACCTCAGTGGCCACAATTGTTGTGTACGCCTGGATTAGAAGTTTAGAACCCTGGGCAGATGGGATATTCCACCACATCCCCAGGGCCTTAACCAGTACGCCACAACCCATGTGGTTGCAAATGTTGTCCGGATCAAATATGTATGTTATTATTAAGAAACCCATTTAGCAAAGGCTTTCAGAAGATCTAACATACTTCAAGCCTTCAAGCCAGATTATAAAACAATCCTACTAAAATCAAGATTATGCTAAAATGAGCAAGATAAACTCATAGAATCATTTATAGTTCAAGATAAATATATGATTTGAAAAGGTACTAACTCGATAAGATGCTCCCACAAGATCCCACATGCAACAATGTCGGGTTTCACACCTCGAGTCGATTTGAAAAGACTAAACTCAATGGTCTTATAGCCCGATAACAAAAGGAGATAAACGGTTTAGAGTTTTGTTTCTATAATATAAAAGAAGATATATAGTTTTGAGTTGAATATAGAAACCAAATTACTAATAATGATGCAAATTCACCAAAAGAATAAACGATAACCCTCCTCTACCAAAATACTAAATTTAAAGACCTTTTTACTCATCCTGCATGGTATAAAAAATAGTTTTTTTGTATATTATTTCATATAAAAAAACACCTAATTACTTACCTTGGATAACAAAAGAATGAGTTTGAACAAATATATTTGATTAAGCAGAAATAAGAAATAAGAAATAAGAGAGTAACTTTGTTGCCTCTTACTTTGTTCTTTCAATTTCAAGTTGTAGAACAATAGAATAACATACATAATTACATGTAGTATAAAATTGAGCAAAAACAAACTTCCTCTCTTTCTAATCTTCATTTCTTTTACATTGCCAGGTGGAGCCTAATTTAGGAGCATGTGCTTTTTAATTCAAAATAAGCACCAGAGCAAGTTGAAAGTCCATAATTAAAATCACCATTGTATGTCTCCAAATATCTGAATGTGAGAATAAAATCCCCTAACTACTCCATGGGTTTAATAGATCAAGGTTCCAACTTCCACCAAGAGAATATGGGACAAAGTTACTAAAATAACTATCTAGAATGCAACAAATACTAACCAAGTTTATGCCATTGTCAGTAAAAGACTCTGCAGGGAATGTACTCACCGTCATAATTACAACAACAAAAGATTGTTGATTTAACTGTTTGTTTGTAAAAGGGACACCCAAACCTGAAGCGGAAATACTTTATAAGATTTCAGCTCGATACTTCTATGTTATCTAAAGAGATGATGTGCCATCTATTAATTTGTATATATTTGGCTGCATTTTATAAACTTGAATTTGAAAACAAACTATTGGTATTGAAAACAAACTGCAAAACCTAAAGATGTGAAAAATGGTAGTCTAGTTCTGCAACCATCAGAAACTTTCATCCGAACTTCTAGACGAAACATGCTCTCATAAAGAAATGGAATCACAATTGGGTTTGGTGATTGCATCGTAGTCTTGCATCTGTAAAAAAGTTGTACAAATCTTCAACATTTCAAACGTCAGTATGAACTCAAAAAAATGACAAAATGCATAATTTCAAAATTCTACCCACTCCATATTGAATTACCCTCACAAAATGAATAATTCAACACATACAAAAGCAATCGCATCGGGAACATCAAGGGACACTAAGTCAATGGACCTTCATCCACAAATATTAAAGAAAAGCAGGTGTACCATCTGTCTTTGGGAAATCCGTATTTGATGATTTCTTCATCCTCAAATTTGTCAAGACCCATGAAGAGGGTGTAGCCTCCGAATTCTAGTCAGACTTTAAAGTAGACCACCAGCTTTGCTCTCTCTGACAAATCAAAATCATCCAATTCAATATACCTACAAAATACGGTTTTACCTCAAGAAATCAAGAATACCTACAAAATACGGGTTTTCCTTTCAAATTCAGAATATTAGAACACAATAATCCAAGAAACTTGATACACTCAACTTCAATAGCTTTTACTGGAAGCTATATTTCAACAAACCCCTAAAACAGCAAATATCAATAAGCCAAATCTTCTCGACATCAAACTTACCGGTGATTAGATCTTACAGTAAAAAATGTAACACACAACTAAAATAGAAATCTACGAGGTTTAGGAAAAGGAAATAACTAAAAATGAATGATATCAAATTCGAAATAAACACCTTTCTTAGGTACGGCCATTAGTTCCATCGATTCGCTAGCACCATAAAAACCGGACACAATGTTATTCTTGATTGTGTCCATGCTTCTTCTTTCCTCTAAACGCTAACAAAAATCAAACCGATTGAAAATGAGATGAAGAAAAACCATTTTGAACAGAGACGAACAATCAAATAGAAATCAGATGCTTGTGAGGATTGAAAATGAAGATGAACAATGAAAATCTTTACCTGAGATGATGCGATGGAGAATCAAATATGAAGATAAAATGCAAGAATTGAAGAATGAAAGAACCTAACCTTATAATTATACGATGCATTGAAGACTAAATCGATGTCTAGGGAAGACGATTTGATTGAATCGTCACCTTGGGGGACGAATTACAGAGGCGCAGTGCATTGGGTTACAAAGGCGGCACCGCAGCAGTGCATTGGGGAAGAGAAACCTGAGTTTTAAGAGAGAGAGAGAGAGAGAGAGATTTTAAGTAATCATGTATCAAAGGGTGGTACATATAGCTTGTGAGGTTGTATTTAAGAGTTTGGGGGTTAAATGTATTATAAGATAGTATAGATATGGTTGAGTGTATTTGTTAACCTTATTTTTTGTGTTAAGTTTGATAACTCAAATCTTAACCATTGATATAATATTTGATGGCTGAGATTAAAACCATCCAAACATTAACTACGACATGGTTCCTTAAAATAAATAATGATATTGAACACAAATGAATGAGGATTGTTAGTACACAATGTATCCAAGATTTAGGGCTAATTGTAATTAGTCAAAGTCAAGTATCAATTAGGTTTGGTCAAAGGTATATAAACCCCAATTGTAGGGTTTGTGAGGAGAGGTCATAGTGAATAGCATACTGAGTGTGTATGTGTGTGCAATAGAGGAATGGCCTCCATGAGAGAGAAATAGAGGTACATTCTTATCTTCTACAATTCTCTCTTCTAATCTAGTTCTTAATTTGATTATTCATTGTTACTTGAATCACTCTCAATTGGTATCAGAGCCAAACATAGAAGAATTTGTGCATCATTCATAGAATTTTTATCAATTTTGGAGAAATTGATGGGGTTTTGAGGTTTTTGAGATTTCATTGAAATTTTCAAAAATCTAGAAATTGTTTGAGGTTTGGATCGATTCAAGTTTACAGATCGATTACATTTATTGTTTGAAACAGTTTCCAATTTAAGATTTTGATTTTCATCAACAAATCAAGTTTTTGGAAAATTTTAGATTCAACATAATATTCATGGTGTTCTTCGAAGATGGTTAAAATGTGGTAATCAATTGTGATTTTCTGTTTGTTTTAATCGATTATACTTCCTCAGATCGATTTCATTGTTGTTTTAGATCAGATTGCGATCTTTAGTGTTGAAAAACAGCAACTATATCGAGATTTTGAGATTTGTAGATCTGATAAATTCTCTTCGAAGGCTAGATGAACATGATGATCGATTTTTAGGTTTTGTTGAGATTTAATTTGTTTTAACCTCACAGGTAGCTTCGTTTTTAATTTTCGATCATCCAGAAACTTTCAGAGTTGAAAACCATCAAGAAATAAAGGAGTTACAGTTGCTACAGTAGTTCGCCGGAAAAGCGTCGCATCGCCGGAATCTGGATTTATTTTTCCGGCAACTTCAAGATTTTATCGCAAATTCATGTTTGTCGCAAGATAATCTTCTCGCAATCTGTTTATCGCAACTTCTTGTCGCAAAACCATAGTTGCGATAACCTTTATCGCAACCTGCCGGAAAAACGAACTTTGCCGGAAAGTTCGCCGGAATCTGAAAAAAAAACTCGCCGGAGTTCGTTTTTATCGCAACCTTTTGTCGCAACTTGATTGTTATCGCAACTACAATCTGTTGTCGCAACCAACCTCACCGAAAAGTTCAAAAGTCGCCATACTTGGTGCAGATCTCGTTATTTTTTCGTGGAAATCAGTTGGTTGATGATATAATATCGTAAAGAGACCAAAAGAAATCGATTTCAACGTAAGAAACTGAAGAAAAATCGAAACGGGAACACACATATCGTTTTTAGTGGAGAGAACAGTGATTTAATGGCATTCCGTTAAATCGCCGTTAAGTTCGTTACATTTTTAGTCCTTCCGTTAGTTTCTTTGTTAGTCAGTTAGTTAGTTTTTAGGTTGTCAGTTCTGGTCCCTGAACTTATAGTTTCAGGATTTGTCCAAAATAGTCCTTGTAGTTATAGTTTTCTAATCTGTCAGTTTTAGTCCCTATAGTTAGAATTCTAGTTTTAGGTTGTGTCAATTTCAGTCCCTAGAGTTGTTAAGTTTTAGAATTTTAAATTTTTAGTCCCTTGAGTTTTTAAGTTTCCTTTTTGTGTCAAGTTGAGGATTTAGGAAGACCCAATACATTTCATTAAAGCCATCGAAAGGGTTTCAATGGGTTTTAATGGATCTATTGGGCTTTAATCAATTATACTGGGCTTTAATCTGTTCATTAGTGTTGATCTAGTGATTCTCTTCAACTGGATTGATCTTAGGGTGGTGATCCACTCTTACCCTTATTACCGTAACTTTTTGTATTTTTTGGTTGATTACCATAACCTCTCTTCTCACCAGAACCAACCCCAACCAGTGTGAGATCTTACAATCATTAATTGTGTGTGTGTGTATATATATATATATGATTGAGTTCTGATAAAAATAAGTTAATAAATTACATGAGCAAACAATAAATTACATAAAAAATCGAAAAATAAACAACATTCGAATGAAATAAATTGCATCAAAAAAAATTAGTACTTAAGAATTATAAAAACTTGATTTCCCCTAAAATATTAATACCTATAAATTATAAAAAAAAACATTAGAGTTACCTAATTTTTTTCCTAAACCCCCCCCCCCTAATTTTTTCCCTAAAAATTCCCCCCTAACACGTCTTCCCTCCCCCTTTTGGCCCTAAGTTCATAAGCCTCCCCAAGACCCTCTCATTCTCTCACCCTCTCATCTGCCGAGCGATCGGGAGCCACCACCAGCCGACGTCGTCATCGCCACCAGCATCCACCACCAGCCGAGTGTCGCCATCGAGAAGAAGCTACCGAGCGACCGATAGCCACCAACAACCATCGTCGCCATCGAGAGCCCTCCACCGTCGCCGTTCATCGAATTTCTTCCAAGGTAACTCTTCTTTCGATTTTGATTTGGTGAAGTGGGTATGTTTTTTGTTAAACATGAATGTGGGTTCATTTTAGAGCCACCATCGTTGCCGTTTCCATCTAGAGCCACCATCGTCGTCGGCGAGTTCACAGGTGAATCTCTCTCTTCTTCTTCTTCTTCTTCTTCGACACTGAACTTTAATTAGATCTATTATTCTTTGTTTCTTTGTGACTGGTTTGGAACAAGTCGGCTCATACACCGATTGATCTACCTTGTTCCTCGTTACGTTTATATTGAGATACAAAATCTGGTTTTTCTTCTCTTCTTTGTTGTCGTGATATCAGTTAATACCTCAGATCTGCTATTTCTTTTGTTGTTTATGACTGGTTTGCAACAAGTCGGTTCATACACCGATTGATCTACCTTGCTCATGAAAACCTTCATCCTGGATCAGTATATATTGTAACAACCCAATTCCCATATACACAACAGATCACATAATGTAACATAACATTGATATAACAAACGAAATATAATATTACAAGTACGGTCCCGTAGTCTTTTACAATCAGAAGAAGCCATTCTACTACAAACTTTATACTAAATACATACATAACATTTAATTATTTTAATACAACTGCTAAACATGCCAAAATCTTCATCATGCATTCCTTCACAAAAGCTATCCATCGATTACTCTAATCATTTGCCCTTACTCGATCCACCACCTGAAATACATATTTTTAAAACAAAATGAGGGTTAGACCTAAGGGTCTATGTGAGAAAATCCCTGTTAGTTTGAAATCAGTTATATAAACCTTAATTATATAAATCACACAGCACGATCAAATATATCAATTTGAACTCACACATCATATACCTTCCCTTCTCATTCCTCCTGGCCATATTAGTTGGTTGCAAGCCAACTAATAAATTTACAACGCTGTACAACATCTACAGCCAAACAACGCTATACAGATTCTATAGCCAAACACACCGGTCCTAAGCCCGACCAACGTATTATAACACATTATAATACTCATGTAAATATAATACCTCAATATATTATAATTCACCTATATCGTACATATAAACACATAATCACCAATTATCACATTCCCAAACCATACGTATATGTATTCCAGTTAAAATCTTTTTAAAGTAAAACTCACATGTTTTGCTTATCAAACACGCTCGCCGCTTTTTTTAAAATGATCTTATCCCTCACCACGACTCCACAGAATCTGAAACAATTTAAGGTATATATATTGCCTTACAAGCCAATCATATAGAACCTACCAAGTTCCTATCCCCAACTGATTCACTCTTACTGCAACCAGTTGTCAAAACTTAACAACTACCGGGACTACACAGGGTACCGGGACTTCAGGGTACCGGGAGTCTCGATCACCGGGAGTCGACAATACCGAGAGTCGACTATACCGGGAGTTTACCGGGACTTCCCCGGGACTCTCAAGAACACAGTCGGTTCCATTTTCTCAGATTCAATTGAAACTATTACCAAACAATAAAATCGATCTTTCTAAACCGATAGATATCTTCTACTTATGATTACAAGCACAAAATGTAAAGGTACTTACCTCAAAATCAACTTCAACCAAATCAATCGATGCTTTCTCCGTATGTTCCTCTTTTGCTTCTTTTCGCCTCCAGAACTCCCGCAGACACACACTCTTTCTATATTAGGATAATCTGATACATCTGATACCTAGTTTGATAATATCTTAACTAAATTTACCAATTGAACCCTCAACTATTTACTAATGGCTGACACACCCTTTAACCCATGATTTTACCCGAACTTGCTCTAAACTTCCTTTATAGAGTTAAATAAATCTGACGGATAGGTAAATTATCTAACGGATTTACCCGGGGTATTACATCATCTCCCCCTTAAAAGAATTCCGTCCCGGAATTCAGTTAAGTAAAAAGATGAGGGTATTTGGCTCTCATTTCCGTCTCTGATTCCCACGTAGCATCCTGACCTCTATGATGCCTCCACTGAACTTTCACTTGCCTGATCTCCTTATTCCGCAGTACTTTAACTTTATGATCAACTATAGCTTCCGGCTCTTCCACATAATTCAATCTTCCATCGACTTGTATCTCTGGTAGGGAGACTGACTGATCTGGAGTAACCAAACACTTTCGGAAGTTCAATACGTGAAATGCATTATGGATCCTGCTCAATTCCGGTGGAAGATCTAATCGGTAAGCTACTTCACCGATCTTTTCTGTAATTGCAAACGGTCCGATATACCTTGGGCTAAGTTTACCTTGTCTCCCAAATCGGATAACTCCCTTCCATGGTGAAACTTTAACATTACGAAATCCCCAACATGAAATTCCAATGGCTTTCGGCGTCGGTCAGCGTAGCTTTTCTGTCTGTCTTGAGCCACTTTCAATCGTTCACGAATCTGAGTAACCTTATTGGCGGTTAACTGAACTATTTCCGGCCCCGCTAACTGTTTCTCTCCCACTTCGTTCCAACATAGAGGCGTTCGGCATTTCTTACCATACAGTACTTCGAACGGTGCCGCTTGTATGCTGGAATGATAACTGTTGTTATATGCAAACTCGATCAACGGTAAGTGCTTATCCCATGATCCCCCAAAATCAACAATGCAAGCCCGAAGCATATCTTCTAAGGTCTGAATCGTTCGTTCACTCTGCCCATCTGTTTGGGGATGATACGCCGTACTTAACTTTATCTGTGTCCCCATTTCCCTTTGAAAACTTCTCCAGAATCTTGAAGTAAAACGACTATCACGATCAGAAATAATCGAGATTGGAACTCCATGCCGCGTTACTATTTCGTCAATGTACAACTTAGCTAATCGTTCCATCGAATCGGTTTCCTTTATCGGTAGAAAATGTGCAGACTTTGTCAATCTGTCGACGATCACCCAAATAGAATCAAATCCCTTCGGAGTCCTTGGTAACTTTGTGATGAAATCTGTGGTAATCTTCTCCCACTTCCACATAGGTATTTCTAGCCGTTGTAGTTGACCAGACGGCTTTTGGTGTTCGATCTTTACTTTCTTACAAGTATCACATCTTTCCACATACTGAGCAATCCCTCTTTTTATCCCCGGCCACCAATAGAATTGCTTTAGGTCTTTATACATCTTGTTTGTACCTGGGTAAATAGAGAAACGGGATTGATAAGCTTCTTGTAAAACACGATCACGTAACCCACCCAAACGAGGTACCCACACTCTGTTTCCAAGACACAATAACCCACGATCATCTTTTACTAGTAATGCTGACATCCCCGCTAACCGTTCTGATTTCAGATGTTCATCCTGATAAGCCTCCACTTGACACTTCTGCAATTCGTCAAATATGTTGAGTAGGAGTTCAGTTCGTAGCGAAATAACTTTTATTGTTCCACCCCTTTCTTGACGACTCAATGCATCATCTACCACATTTATCTTTCCCGGATGATAAAGGATTTCACAGTCGTAATCATTCAGCAATTCTAGCCATCTTCTTTGTCTCATATTTAGTTCCTTCTGGTCAAAGAGGTGTTGGAGACTCTTATGATCGGTATATATCTGACATTTGGAACCATACAGATAATGTCTCCAAATCTTTAACGCGAAGACGACTGTTGCAAGCTCCATGTCGTGCGTAGGATACTGTCTTTCATGATCCTTTAATTGACGAGAAGCATAAGCAATAACCTTTCCACGCTGCATAAGTACACATCCCAATCCCAGTTTTGACGCATCACTATAAACAACAAAGTCTTCCGAACCTTCAGGTAGTGATAGAATCGGCGCGTTGCACAGTTTCTCTTTCAATATCTGGAATGCCTCGTCTTGTTCTGCTTTCCATTCAAACTTCAGGTTCCTCCGGGTCAGCTTAGTCAAAGGCGTTGCGATACGAGAGAAGTCTTTTATAAACTTCCGGTAGTAGCCGGCTAAACCCCGAAAACTACGTACTTCAGTTGGCGTCCTCGGAGGTTCCCACTTTTCAATCGCTTCCACTTTCATTGGATCAACTTGAATGCCTTCTTCGGAAACTACATGCCCCAGTAACTGAACTTCTCGTAACCAAAATTCACATCTCGAGAATTTAGCGTACAACTTCTCCTTCCTTAATAGCTCCAGAATTAAACGAAGATGTTGCGCATGTTCTTCTTTGGATCGGGAGTAGATAAGTATATCATCGATAAATACAATAACAAATTTATCGAGATACGACTTACATACCCGATTCATTAAATCCATAAAGGCAGCTGAAGCGTTCGTCAGTCCAAACGGCATCACTAAGAATTCGTGATGTCCATACCTTGTTCGAAAAGCAGTCTTTAGAACTGTAACATCCCGAATTTTCGATGTATAATTTTGTGAATTACAAATTAACTTGGGGTTAAGTTTGTAATTGTTTAAAAATGTTGTTTGTGATAGATTTTCATTTGGAGGGTTGGTTGTGCAATTTCTTAAAAGTTAAGGGGCTATTTGATAAGAGTCCTATGACTCATGTAATCAAGTGGGTATGTGTCATATTCTTAGGCATTAAAGGTTATTTGAGTAAGTGTGAGTGTGGGATTGTGTGTGTGTTTTGGTATTGAGAAAGAGAGAAAGAGTCGAGAGCTAAAGATAGCAAATCATAAGGGAGAAAAGAAGGAGAAATCAGATTTGTTGCAGTTGGAAAAGAGAATCAATTCAAGGTAATTATATCCTAAATCTTCATCTTAGTAGTAAAAGTATTTTTAGAAGATTTTAATGGGTTTTGGGTAAATTTTGATGATTATAAGAATCTGAGTTTTGGGATATGTTAAGATAAGTGTATAAAACATATCTGCAAATTGGTATAAACAAACATAGAGTAAAACTGCAAATTCTGGGTTTAAAATTGAACAGAGTGGACTGAGACTTGGATGAACATCATCGAAGTCGCAACCTTGAGTTGCGACATTCATAGTTGTCGCAGTGGGCAGTTGCGACTTGATAGTGGAGTCGCAATAGACCGTTGTGACTTGGAGTTGGAGTCGCAACCGTTGATTGCGACTTGGTACTGTAGTCGCAACCATGGATTGCGACTTGAGGTGGAATCGCAATGGTGAGTTGCGATTTGGAGTTGAAATCGCAACAGTTGATTGCGATTTGGAAATGGAATCGCAACAGTGGACTGCGACTTTAGTCCATTGCGACTTGAGATGTAATTTTTTTAGAAATTAAAGATTTTCAGTTGTAGAGGGTTCTGTTTTGGAAAATTAATATCAGTATATGTAAACTGAATAATACAGTAAGCTGTGGTAGTGAAGAAAGGAGCCTTACGAGTTAAAAAGGACAAAAAGGAGTGATAACGCATCAGGTGAGTTTATTCAACTCTCTTTAAAATTCAGTAATTAATATTGGATTAGACGTTTTATATGTATGCATGAATATGTTTTATATGAACTTGATTAAAATCCGAGATAAGCCAAGAGGGCAATTAAAAGTTGTGTTATGTTGATTTTCATGCTAAAACTTCTACGATGAGTTAGTTATAAAGTTAGTGAGCTAATATTTATTATTATTCTTATATGCTGAGATGGATTATCTACTATGTGCATTTTGCTATATGGTTATGAACTCTAAATATGATTTGAAGCTTTATTGAGATAAACTATAAAGATCCATCCATGAGTTCAAAAATATAGATTAACAACTGATATATATATTAACTCTCGTGTTAAATTACTATGAGGGGATAGTTAAGAAGTTGATGAACAGGAATTATTCATATTCCTTATAATGAGCAGGATTATCTGCTATATGCAATATGTTAGATGATTATGAACTCTAAATGTGATTGAGAAGCCAAATTGAGATATATTATAAAGGCCTATCTATGAGTTCGAAAATATAAATAACTATTGAGATGGTGATCCTCATATCAGATTTCAGAGAAGGGGTAATAAAGAGATTGAGATGTGGAGTAATAATATTCTTTATTTTTTTTATATAGAATATGTTCAGAGAAATGATACATTTTATGCTGGACGCATATAGTAGTATCGATTGTATTATATTATGTGATTATGTGCTTTTACTAAAATAGGCATCCGGTCACCGAGGGCACTTGGGTACGGTATAATGGGAACCGATTACTCGCCATAGACCAAAGGGGTGTAATTTTAGTAATTGGGTGAACCTCGAACCATCGTGAGTCCCGGTTGAGTATCGCGATATTATAATCCCATTGGGACCATTGATGCAGAGGTGGAATGTGGAATAGGCAGATTTTGATTTGTAATTCCCATTTCGATTTATGGAAGATCAGAGATTTCCATTGTTTTCGGGAAGATTGGAGATTTCCCTGTGATGAGAGGAAGATTAGAGATAGACATAAAGTAATTTGTAATCTCTACTTCCTGATTAAGGAATAGACAAGTTTTGACTTGTAATTTCTTGTGTGTGAATTTTGATTGTGAATCTGGAATGATTCAGAGTTAACTCTTATTTTTGTGGTTACAATTAAATGAGTTAGTCGTAGGAATGGGAGTGGGGTAGATTCCCCGATTTGGAAAGGAGTTGTCGTACGGTAAGATGGGTGAGAACAGGTTTGAGTTATCTGTTCATGTTTTAATTATTAAATTTTATTTTGATTTGAGTATTCTCACTAGGCGAAAGCCTAATGTTTCAAGTTGAATCTTCTTACCAGGTACAAGCTCCGGGAAGTAGCGGGAACGAGAGAAGAGAACTTTTGGAGAGATTCAGACTTAGAGATAACAAAGGATCTAGTTATTCTTTGAAATCTTTGGGACAGTTGTTTAGATAATTCGATTAATCTGATTGTTATGAGGTGATTAGATTAATAAGTTATTTAAGTAAAGTCAATTGTATATAAAAACCTTATATTTGATCCTCAGGTTATATAAGTTTGAAAGTTTTGATCATAACTGGTGGAAATTTCAAGGTTTAAATTGACTCCGTTTTTAGGGTGTTTCAGTATGGTATCAGAGCACTAGTTTAAGCGAACTAAGTATGCTGATGAGATACTTAGACTTAAGCTGAGACGTAGTAGGTTATGATATGTGAGATATGGGTAGGAGTGTTAAGACGGGATAGTCTTAGAGTTAACGGAAATACGTGAAATTAGTGCTATGACAATGATAATGGTGATTCTCCTGTATGATATGTTCACAATTACAATTAGCTACTGTTATTATGAATACATTGTTACACGAGCATGTCTATTTCTGAATTGTTACAGTGACTAACGATCGGTAAAGTACGTTGTTGTATGTATGTAAGTGCATAATCATTTCGCATGGTTATCTCTATATAGTAAAGTGATGGTGAATTTATCACCAAGGTCCTTTAAAGGACAGATCGGTATATGATTGGGGTTTTGAAGGACAACCTAGAAATTGGTGGGACTCATGAAAGTCTGCCAAAGCAATCTTTAATAGGTGATTTGATAGGTGCAGAGATAGAGTATGAGATGATTGGTTAATACAGAATTACTATGACATGGTTGAGTATGGGAGCCATGGAATGCAGATGTAGCAATTATTATAAGGCCGAGAGGGCGATTTCGGGTCGAAAGTAAAGTGTCAATGATAAGTTATGTAAGTAAGATTGACTTTGTTTGAGTAAATAGCCTTCATTGCGAGTGAATTTTGTGCATGATATTTTAGTGTGTGTTACATGAGTTTTCTTGATTTCAAATCAAATGCATAAATAACAGTTTTATTCAAGGATGAGTTAGTATGTGCAAGAATGTATTTAAAGAAAAAGGGCAATTTCAATTACACTGCCTAACGAAATTTTGGGGCTTAGCAACTTGCAAAATACTTCATACTTTACATAAAAAGTTGTATGGTAGCAAATAGGTCAAGAAAGTGTTGAGCAGTAAACTTTTTATAAACAGCAAAGGTATTGATTTGATGATATCATATAAAAGAATGTGAGAAACGACTAGTTTACTCTATGTCAGTAAATTTTAAACTTTTGTCGTATGAAAAGATTTTCATTTAAGGTATTACTGTTGTAGCAACATTTTTGATTGAGAAAGATTGAGTTTTACGGAAATTTGTAGACAAACGGTTTTGAGATCGTTGTGTAGTACATGGGAGCTATGAAAATGATTGGGGCGTGTGTGCTCACGTTGTTTCGAATGTTATTTATTTAAATGAGGAAAGTGTGGATTGAGTTATTTATTATATTATCATGCATGAAGGCTATGAACTCGCTAGATCGTAGAGTATTACGCTATAAGCTAAGAATGAACTCCAAGAGTGGAGAGGTGTTGGATAAACCTTGGGAGAAAATTTGTGGTTTTGGTAATTGTATTCAAATGAGAGATGAACAGTGAGAAAGTCGAAAGTGAACTTTAGTAGCAATAATACGAGGGTCTGTATCTTTGTTCGGTGATTAGTAATACAATTGCCGAGTGTCGGGCATGTCTGGAGGAAGAATTAGGTTCAGGGTTAAGGAAGTATTGAGATGTCAAGTTTTGACTTTGAAGGCGAGAGTTGTAAGGTGTACGAGGCCTTTTGTGTGTCACTGGGTGCGGTCTGGATGCGTTCCGCGTATGCCCGTGCGGGTAGTAGCAAAACCGTGAGTGATACCGGTATGTTGTTATGCAGAAGGTATGCGCAAAGTGGGTATTAATGTGTGTGACACAATTGGGGGAATTTTAAGTTTGATTAATTATAACCTAAGTGAAAGTTATGTGGTCGAAGCATGTTTTTGGTATTTTGTGGTTGTATAATAATTTTTGTCATAGTACATTTTGAAAATGTGAAGGTTTTGAGAGTGATAAACTTTTCTTTTGAAGTCAATGGCCTATTAAAGGATTAATAAGGTTAAGATCTTGAGTAAAGAGAAAATTTTGATTTACGTAATCGTGTGAGTGACACGTGTTTGACCAAACGTTTGTTTTGACCTTAAAGGCCTGATCAATATACAAATGAGTCTTTTGAATATTTGTCAGTTTAATGATTCGAGATGGAGTATTGAATGTGTTGTATGCTTAACTGCATTGTATTTGAACCAGTGACAATTTAAGTGTTGGTCTTAGGTGTAAAGACTGTTTGATATTTTACTTAGTATCTTTGAAACTAATGAACCTGGGCAGATTATATACATTGTGGAGTATGAAAAGAGTTGTGTGTACTTGCAAATGATTTGACTTCATTGGGAAAGTAGCAATGAAGGGGTCGTAAGATTATCACATCTCGGAGCGTATGTTGCATAATGTGAGTTAGATGTATTTATTTGCATGAGTTGATATTGATAAATAATCTTTAAATCCTTTGAGTAGATGACTCGGTTTTGGATTCAGTAAAGTCTTAAGAACTTTGAACCGATTTGATAAGCTTGGCGTAGGCTTGGGGTTGAATTGGCATAATCGGTATTGAAAATTTAAGTTTATATAACGTGAATGCATTGGTTATCCTTTTGGAATCATGTATGAATGTTAAGTTTAAATCAGAAACTTAAAAGTTGAAGGATCGCCTTGTGGGATTGTTAGAACAGTGAAGGACTGTTGCTTTTAGATAAGTGTTTACTTACGATGTGGAAGATTTATAAAAGATGAAATACTAGAGATGAACAAAGGGGATGTATAGATTGTGTTGATCTGTGAGGAATTGTACCCTGTCTATGCAACATATTGGAATCACAAAGAGCTAGTAAGAACGAATAAGTTCAAGATTTATTAGAAAATTGTGAGTGGTAGTTCAACTAAAAGTTGGGGAGGAGATATTTAGTGATATAGACCTGTGTATTTAGACGAGAAAATGGAATTGTAAAATTAAATATGTACGAATGACTATGAGAGACATGGTCTGTGGTAAATGTTATGGGTGGAGAATGTATGAACGAGTAGTGGCATTAATTGCCAAGATATATGTGTCGTCTAGTATGAGACGTGATATTAGAAAGAGGAAGTATCCGAATGGAAGTTTTGGGAATTCCGGTTGGAAAGTATCAATTGTTAATAAAAGTTGATAAAACATGTGGTTTGTAAGATAACTGGGTAATATGGCTTATATTGAAATAGAATGTCGGAGCAGTGATGAGCGTTTATCTAAAGAAATTTGATGGTATGAGTTGCCAGTTAAGTTGTAATTTGAATCACTGGAAATGTAATAAAGATGATGAGTATGTAGGTCAATGTGGTGTAGCGAAGGCAAGATTGTTAAGGGATATAAATTGCTCCTTATGTGTGAAAGAGTTGTACGAGAAATTATTAGTTAAAGATCTAAGAATGGTAATAACTTCGATCGGTAATGTCATTTCAAAATAACTTGGTTGAATATTTGAAGTTAGAGATCTTGGTGAAACTGTTTAATTATGTTTTATAAGGAGAGAATACTATCGGTATGTGGAAAGTTGGGAGAAAGAGACAGTTAATTCTTGAAAAAAAAAATATATAAATAGTATTCCATACTAACATGGGGAAACAAGGATAGAGAGATTGGATTTAAAAAAAATGTAATTACATTGCAAAGTTCAATAAGAGTTATTACTTCTGATGTTCAATACTTTGGTGTGTGGTTGTATTGGGGTTGTACGATGAGATAGTGATGTAAGGAAGTAATAGCATTCTATATTGAAGAAATGTGTAAGTCATGGAAGTAATAATGGACTGTCGTGGTTGTTGAAGTATTTAATAGTAACATGTATGCTTAATTTATAGTGTACGTATTTAGGTAGTACATGTTAATGTTATTTTGAGGCCTGGAGAGTGAGTTGTAATGATGATGCGGTGTGGAAGAACCAGAGGTAAATTGTTTGGAAAGATCAGTTAGAAAGCTACGTAGTGGTAATAAGACAGCTATGTTGAAAGTACAGTGGAAAAAAACCAGAGAGGTACTAATGTAACTCTAGAGTCCAAAGAGAGTATGAGAAGTAGGAAGCATCATTTGTTTACTTAGCTTTGATTTCGGGGACGAAATCATTTTCAAGTTGGGGAGTATTGTAACATCCCGAATTTTCGATGTATAATTTTGTGAATTACAAATTAACTTGGGGTTAAGTTTGTAATTGTTTAAAAATGTTGTTTGTGATAGATTTTCATTTGGAGGGCTGGTTGTGCAATTTCTTGAAAGTTAAGGGGCTATTTGATAAGAGTCCTATGACTCATGTAATCAAGTGGGTATGTGTCATATTCTTAGGCATTAAAGGTTATTTGAGTAAGTGTGAGTGTGGGATTGTGTGTGTGTTTTGGTATTGAGAAAGAGAGAAAGAGTCGAGAGCTAAAGATAGCAAATCATAAGGGAGAAAAGAAGGAGAAATCAGATTTGTTGTAGTTGGAAAAGAGAATCAATTCAAGGTAATTATATCCTAAATCTTCATCTTAGTAGTAAAAGTATTTTTAGAAGATTTTAATGGGTTTTGGGTAAATTTTGATGATTATAAGAATCTGAGTTTTGGGATATGTTAAGATAAGTGTATAAAACATATCTGCAAATTGGTATAAACAAACATAGAGTAAAACTGCAAATTCTGGGTTTAAAATTGAACAGAGTGGACTGAGACTTGGATGAACATCATCGAAGTCGCAACCTTGAGTTGCGACATTCATAGTTGTCGCAGTGGGCAGTTGCGACTTGATAGTGGAGTCGCAATAGACCGTTGCGACTTGGAGTTGGAGTCGCAACCGTTGATTGCGACTTGGTACTGTAGTCGCAACCATGGATTGCGACTTGAGGTGGAATCGCAATGGTGAGTTGCGATTTGGAGTTGAAATCGCAACAGTTGATTGCGATTTGGAAATGGAATCGCAACAGTGGACTGCGACTTCAGTCCATTGCGACTTGAGATGTAATTTTTTTAGAAATTAAAGATTTTCAGTTGTAGAGGGTTCTGTTTTGGAAAATTAATATCAGTATATGTAAACTGAATAATACAGTAAGCTGTGGTAGTGAAGAAAGGAGCCTTACGAGTTAAAAAGGACAAAAAGGAGTGATAACGCATCAGGTGAGTTTATTCAACTCTCTTTAAAATTCAGTAATTAATATTGGATTAGACGTTTTATATGTATGCATGAATATGTTTTATATGAACTTGATTAAAATCCGAGATAAGCCAAGAGGGCAATTAAAAGTTGTGTTATGTTGATTTTCATGCTAAAACTTCTACGATGAGTTAGTTATAAAGTTAGTGAGCTAATATTTATTATTATTCTTATATGCTGAGATGGATTATCTACTATGTGCATTTTGCTATATGGTTATGAACTCTAAATATGATTTGAAGCTTTATTGAGATAAACTATAAAGATCCATCCATGAGTTCAAAAATATAGATTAACAACTGATATATATATATTAACTCTCGTGTTAAATTACTATGAGGGGATAGTTAAGAAGTTGATGAACAGGAATTATTCATATTCCTTATAATGAGCAGGATTATCTGCTATATGCAATATGTTAGATGATTATGAACTCTAAATGTGATTGAGAAGCCAAATTGAGATATATTATAAAGGCCTATCTATGAGTTCGAAAATATAAATAACTATTGAGATGGTGATCCTCATATCAGATTTCAGAGAAGGGGTAATAAAGAGATTGAGATGTGGAGTAATAATATTCTTTATTTTTTTTATATAGAATATGTTCAGAGAAATGATACATTTTATGCTGGACGCATATAGTAGTATCGATTGTATTATATTATGTGATTATGTGCTTTTACTAAAATAGGCATCCGGTCACCGAGGGCACTTGGGTACGGTATAATGGGAACCGATTACTCGCCATAGACCAAAGGGGTGTAATTTTAGTAATTGGGTGAACCTCGAACCATCGTGAGTCCCGGTTGAGTATCGCGATATTATAATCCCATTGGGACCATTGATGCAGAGGTGGAATGTGGAATAGGCAGATTTTGATTTGTAATTCCCATTTTGATTTATGGAAGATCAGAGATTTCCATTGTTTTCGGGAAGATCGGAGATTTCCCTGTGATGAGAGGAAGATTAGAGATAGACATAAAGTAATTTGTAATCTCTACTTCCTGATTAAGGAATAGGCAAGTTTTGACTTGTAATTTCTTGTGTGTGAATTTTGATTGTGAATCTGGAATGATTCAGAGTTAACTCTTATTTTTGTGGTTACAATTAAATGAGTTAGTCGTAGGAATGGGAGTGGGGTAGATTCCCCGATTTGGAAAGGAGTTGTCGTACGGTAAGATGGGTGAGAACAGGTTTGAGTTATCTGTTCATGTTTTAATTATTAAATTTTATTTTGATTTGAGTATTCTCACTAGGCGAAAGCCTAATGTTTCAAGTTGAATCTTCTTACCAGGTACAAGCTCCGGGAAGTAGCGGGAACGAGAGAAGAGAACTTTTGGAGAGATTCAGACTTAGAGATAACAAAGGATCTAGTTATTCTTTGAAATCTTTGGGACAGTTGTTTAGATAATTCGATTAATTTGATTGTTATGAGGTGATTAGATTAATAAGTTATTTAAGTAAAGTCAATTGTATATAAAAACCTTACATTTGATCTTCAGGTTATATAAGTTTGAAAGTTTTGATCATAACTGGTGGAAATTTCAAGGTTTAAATTGACTCCGTTTTTAGGGTGTTTCAAGAACGTCTTCTTCTTTAACTTTCAACTGGTGATAACCGAGTCTTAGATCAATCTTGGAGAAATAGCGAGCTCCAACTAACTGATCGAAGAGGTCATCAATTCGGGGTAACGGATACTTGTTCTTTATCGTGCGCTTATTCAGTTCTCGGTAGTCGATACACATTCTCATCGAATCATCCTTCTTTTTCACAAATAACACTGGTGCTCCCCACGGCGAAGAACTAGGTCTGATGAAGCCTTTATCGGATAGGTCTTGTAGTTGTGCCATCATCTCTTTCATCTCTGGAGGTGCCAGACGATAAGGTACACGGGCTACAGGAGTGGCTCCAGGAATCAGGTCTATACCGAACTCTACTTGTCTAACGGGCGGAAGACTATTCAAGTCTTCGGGGAATACTTCAGGGAATTCACTAACAATAGGAATATCTTCCATCTTATTCTTTTCTGGCTTAATATCTATCACGTAAGCCAAGTAACTCTGACAACCCTTATTCACACACTTACGGGCTTTTATCATAGATATAAGGCTAGACTGATGATTCCTACGATCACCATAAATCACTACTGGTCCCTTCTCAGGTAATACCACATTTATTAACTTCTTATCACACACTATGTTAGCCTGATTCTCGGCTAACCAGTCCATTCCCACTACGACGTCAAACTCTATCAAAGTTATAGGAAACAAATGTATCGGTACTCAACACCCTTCTATATTTATCACACAGCCATCAAATACTTCTTTAACTGACACTTGATTATCATTTGCCGTATCTACTAATAGAGCATGTTCTACCATTTTAGGTTTCAAACACAGGCAAGCAGCAAATGCAGGAGACACAAACGATCGGTTTGCACCGGAATCAAATAACACCTTAGAACGTGTAGAGTTTATTAAAAATGTACCTGTGACCACATCCGGAGTTTCCTCCGCTTCTTTCTCGGTCATTTGAAATGCACGACCCCTGGTTACTGGCGGGTCCAGTCTTGGTATTACTGGTTTAACAATCGCTGGCCTGTCCGATGACCCACCTTGCTGTATCCTCCCCCGCGGACAGTCCGACTGAAGGTGATCCGGAGAATTGCATAAGAAACATAACCGCGTTACCTTACAATCTTTAATGACGTGCCCGGTCTTCCCACACTTATAACACGCTCGTAAATCACCTTGGCAATTTCCTTGGTGGACACGGTTGCACTTCTGACATGGTCTTTCCGCTGGTCGAAACGGTGGACGGCTATCATACCTCTGAAATCGGGGCTTCTTCAGATCGTGTTGTGGTCCTTCCCACTTTCTCTTCCCGATACTTTTATCGCCAGCATCCCTTCTAATATCTCGTTCAACATTCTCTGCGGCATCAACTGCAGCTGAGAAGGTATCGAGTCCTTTTGCAGTCACTAGCCTTCTGACTTCTGAGTTCAGCCCAAAGATAAACCTTTCCGTCTTCATCGTCTCCGTAGCAACGTAATATTCTGCGAACCGAGACTTTTCCAGAAAGCTAGCGGTGTAGTCTCGAACGGATAAGTTTCCTTGTTGTAAGTTCATAAATTCCCCTTCCAGTTGTTTGACGGCTGCTTGGGGACAAAATTGTTTCCCGTAGGCTATCACAAATTCTTCCCAAGAGAGGGTAGAATAAACATCAGATCCTTTAGAATGAATAAAAGATTCCCACCAATACAAAGCATCCCCTTTTAACATTGCTGCCCTGTACAATACCATATCTTCATCCGCACACTTGCATGTCTTGAAAATAGCTTCTATTTCCTTCATCCATCTCATTGCTTTCACGGGTTCCCTGTCTCCTGAGTAGGTCGGAGGTCTACAACTTAAAAACATTTTGTAGTCGCACCTCCTTTGTACTGGTACAACAGTCGGTGTGATTGGCATTTCATCTTCCGGTCCGGGATCCGGTATTTCAGCTTCATTGTGACGACTTTGATCAAACATTGCTTGTATACTAGTTTGCAGTCTTCTCATTTCTGCTATCAAGTCATCCCTTGTAACAAACTCTGTACCTCGTGGCTGAGCTCTGCCTCCAGTTCTGCCTCCCCTTTCCCCTGTTCCTATTGGCGGATTTGTACTATTCGGGTTTCTTCCTCCTCCTCGATTCGAATTTCGTGTACCGCTTGCCATTCTGTAGATTTAAACAAGGTTAATATATACATAAGCACATACCCCATATAACAAGGTATTCCAGTTCAAACATGTACCTGTAAGATCACAATTACACTGGCCAGGTGTAATTTGAAATTACCTTACATGATGTTCCTTCTACCTTTTATACTTCATTATCCCAAGGTTCTATAATGATAGGGACATCCTACTTCACATGTAGTTTAAGTCTAGGTACAGATACAAATACCTAAATCCCTTAAACTAGGGCTCCGGTACCATTTGTAACAACCCAATTCCAGTATACACAACAGATCACACAATGTAACATAACATTGATATAACAAACGAAATATCATATTACAAGTACGGTCCCGTAGTCTTTTACAATCAGAAGAAGCCATTCTACTACAAACTTTATACTAAATACATACATAACATTTAATTATTTTAATACAACTGCTAAACATGCCAAAATCTTCATCATGCATTCCTTCACAAAAGCTATCCGTCGATTACTCTAATCGTTTGCCCTTACTCGATCCACCACCCGGAATACATATTTTTAAAACAAAATGAGGGTTAGACCTAAGGGTCTAAGTGAGAAAATCCCTATTAGTTTGAAATCAGTTATATAAACCTTAATTATATAAATCACACAACACGATCAAATATATCAATTTGAACTCACACATCATATACCTTCCCTTCTCATTCCTTCTGGCCATATTAGTTGGTTGCAAGCCAACTAATAAATTTACAACGCTGTACAACATCTACAGCCAAACAACGCTATACAGATTCTATAGCCAAACACACCGGTCCTAAGCCCGACCAACATATTATAACACATTATAATACTCATGTAAATTTAATACCTCAATATATTATAATTCACCTATATCGTACATATAAACACATAATCACCAATTATCACATTCCCAAACCATACGTATATGTATTCTAGTTAAAAATCTTTTTAAAGTAAAACTCACCTGTTTTGCTTACCAAACACGCTCGCCGCTTCTTTTAAAATGATCTTATCCCTTACCACGACTCCACAGAATCTGAAACAATTTAAGGTATATATATTGCCTTACAAGCCAATCATATAGAACCTACCAAGTTCCTATCCCCAACTGATTCACTGCTTACTGCAACCAGTTGTCAAAACTTAACAACTACCGGGACTACACAGGGTACCGGGACTTCAGGGTACCGGGAGTCTCGATCACCGGGAGTCGACTATATCGGGAGTCTACCGGGACTTCCCCGGGACTCTCAAGAACACAGTCGGTTCCATTTTCTCAGATTCAATTGAAACTAATACCAAACAATAAAATCGATCTCTCTAAACCAATAGATATCTTCTACTTATGATTACAAGCACAAAATGTAAAGGTACTTACCTCAAAATCAACTTCAACCAAATCAATCGATGCTTTCTCCGTATGTTCCTCTTTTGCTTCTTTTCGCCTCCAGAACTCCCGCACACACACACTCTTTCTATATTAGGATAATCTGATACATCTGATACCTAGTTTGATAATATCTTAACTAAATTTACCAATTGAACCCTCAACTATTAACTAATGGCTGACACACCCTTTAACCCATGATTTTACCCGAACTTGCTCTAAACTTCCTTTATAGAGTTAAATAAATCTGACGGATAGGTAAATTATCTAACGGACTTACCCGGGGTATTACATATATAAACAAAGGTAATACCTCAGATCTGCTATTTCTTTTAAGCTGAATGTATTTTAAGCTGATGATGAACGATTTTAGTGTGATTCTGTAGCTGAGTTTACCCACTCTCATCATATCGTGGAAGAACCAATCTAAACAGCATCATACATTTGCATAAATATTATTGTTCTTTGTCTCTTGTAAAGAATTTATTTGGAAAGTTTTTTTTTCAAGGTAAAATATAAATTCAGTAACTTTTATATTCTGTTGTGTATGCCATAGTTAATTGACTATGAAGCCCATTATTGTCTGATACATGTTAAGAGCCTTTTGTTTTCATTCTAAAGAATTGCTTGTTAAACACATAGAGTGGAACCTGTTTGTGTACCTCTTAATAGTTCCATTAAGAGGCAACCTCTGAATCGGTAAGAGGTGAATCTTGTCTGGCAAAAAAAATTTGTCTCTTAATGGTTCTAAAACCCTTATAATGATTTTATATCTTGGGCCTCCCTTAACCATTCAGAGCCCCAATTTCATTTTGAACAATATCATAAGAGCCTCTTAATCATTCTGACCACTTAATCATTATGCACCTAACCATTCAGCAATTGCCAAACAACCCGTAAGTTGGTTTGTGAATCTATGCTACTGGAAAGCTCTGCTACATTCTTTAAAGAATCTGTATTTTCAGGTGTATAACAATGGTCTTCGGTTTCCTTTTTCTTTACACTGCAGCTTTCATGTATGTTCTTCACATGTACGAGAGTTTTGGTTGGTGGAGAAGATCAGAGTATCTGAAAGTCCACTTTGCTGAGAGCTGGAATGAGATGCATCATCTGCTTATTATGGAAGTAATGTTCGTACATTAATTACATTCCCTGCCAATTGCAATTGTGAATTTTATACCACATTAATACAATGGCCTTACATATGCTAAATTTGATATTTGGGCTATATATTGAACTCTTCTTCATTTGCATTGTAAAAAAGGTGCATCCATTCCATTTGTAGAAATTAACTCTGATAATCAGTTGGTCCAATGGTATTTCATCATTTGTGATGGACTTTCTTAAATTTAGGATTTTGTTCCCTACTTTATTGAACATTGTATATAGACTGACACTTTTGTATTTGTTAAACTAAACCAAATGAGCCCAACACTTGACGGATAAGGGCTTATCGACACGAATCACCACCCTCACTTACCTTATCAGGTAACATTCCAGGCTATCAAAATGGATTGATGGTAAGTATTTCTAACCCGGTAAGTGCTCACCACCCTCACTTAATCCTCTTGTAGAAGGTAAAGCCAAGAATGTTAAGGTAAGTAATGTGACCTAATAATAATAATAATAATAATGATTATTTTTGTAGAGAAAGAAAACATGTCTAATGTATTTAGTGAATGTGTTTGTAGGTTGGTCAATTGCACTTTGAGAATGAGATAATCCAATTGGTATTACAATTCACGATCCATTGCCTATATATATATATATATACTGCTTAATTTTGACATTTCATTGTTCCTAAATTAATTTATGAATGGGGTTGTGTTGTAGGTCCTAAAACAACAAGTTGCTCTTGAGAAAGCTTAAAGAAGAGAACGACAAGGTTCGAAAAATATTAGTCCAAGACTTGAAAGTTTTACCAGACAAGTTCAAAGTCAACAGATACAAATATATATAGGATACAATAGTGTTATTTTGTATTAAGATAACTAACATTGAAATTAGTTTACGGATTTGGGATGATATTGTATTAAATACAATAGTGTTTTGTAATGGTTTTTGCCCAGGAATTACCGACCTTTTCTGCATAGGTTTTTTGTACAGTTTATTCTGTATTTTAATTTTTTTTTAAAATTAAAATAAACATTACCGACGGATTTGCCGTCGGTAATTTTTAATAATATAATTTAATATTTAAATTGATTTAGATTTATTTAATTTATATAATTTTACCGACGGCAAATCCGTCGGTAAAGAGGACAGTCGGTAATCTGTCGGTAAATATCGCCGTCGGTAATCCGTCGGTAAAGTATAACCGTCGGTAATCCGTCGGTATATGGTGGCGTCGGTGATCCGTCGGTAAAGAGAGCCGTCGGTAATCCGTCGGTAAATTCCGTCGGTAAATCAATTACCGACCAGGTTATTTCCGACGACGATTACCGATGGATTACCGACGGATTTGGCCGTCGGAAATTCTCATTTTTTTTGTAGTGTCATATATGAACCCGTCCCGCGTATTTGTAAAAGTTGCGAAACTATCATTCTATTTTTGGATTAGCCGTAACTTTTGACCAATCAAAGCCGCAATTTTTGACCAGTCAAATCCGATCTTCATCGTATGAATGACTATGATTACTTCTCTATTTCTCACACACTTAGCATTTCTCATTTGAACTTATGGCTATATACACACACATATTTATATAGAGGTTTAATCATTTTAAAAAACTCTAAAATGTGTGAGGTCTGTGAGATCAATTCTAATTTCCTAATTTAATATAATTAATATTATTAACTAATGGGATAATTAAGAAGATAATCATTGATATTTATTAATATAAAATTAACGTACTTTTAAGATAATTTCATGCCCCTCCCTCTCTCTCTCTCTCTCTCTCTCTCTCTCTCTCTCTCTCTCTCTCTCTTCGATATTTATTAATATACAATTAACGTACTTTTAAAATATGTTCACATGAGATACCAAATTTAGTGTGTTCATTATGTGTTCACAAACTATAATAGTATTTATAAAAGAATGTTTATAATGTGTTCACCTTATGTTTATATTCAATTATGTGTGTATGTATAGGTTATGAAGAGACGATAGTAGGTTTTGAATAGATGATAGAGGAAATAGAAAAGAGAAGAAAAAAGATATGAAAGAAAATATAGGAAAAAGGAGTGAGAAAAATATTTTTTAATTATATTAAATTTATTTTTTCAACTAACTTTTTGTGTTTTAAATTGGATCTTACGGAACTCACTAATATCTCACAAATTAGTGAGTTCCTAAAAGAAGATCCCCTACTTAAACCACAAGGGTGGCATACTGGTTAAAGCTCTGGGGATGTGGTGGAATATCTCATCTGTCCAAGGTTCGAATCTAGACGTACACAACAATTATGGCCACTGAGGTTAAATCAGGGCTGATGTCTTATAGTCATAATTTGCCAATGGATTAGTCTAGACATGGCCTAAGCCACCCTTCCCAAAAAAAAGATCCCCTACTTATACATAGACGTGTAAATAAAATGTTCCAAACAAAGAATAACTATAAATCTCAAGTTCGGCTTGTCGAGAATTTTGAGATACTAAATATCAACAGATCATAAACATATTTTTATAAAATAAAGGGTCATTTCTAACTTTAGAGATTAAAAATCTCAAAATCATATCATTTTGAAGCTTTAATAACAACGGTTCTTTAAATCTATAAATGATTTGAACCAAAATCCATCATGTAAATAGAACCGTTTTCAAACGATGAAGGATAATATAGATCATTCATATACCTACCGTAATTAACTAAATGAATCAACTCTTAAGTTATAATAAACTTGATCTAAATACAACTAAATCAATTCCTCATAAAAACCTTTTTTTTCTTTCCAAAAAGAAGAACATTTTGAGCTAACTAGTATTCGGTCAAAGTCACCCTCCAAGTCTTATTACCCATCCATTAATAGTAATAATGATGTCATGAAATGGTCAAATGAGCCTTGGCTCACGTAGTCCAACACATGCATGCATGGCCAAAACATGCATTATGGGTTCAAAGAAGATAAACTTTCGATATATGCATGCTTTAATTTGCTTTACTACAGCCGGTGAAGGGTGAGGTCGTGGCCTCACTCTTCTGCCCACTCCAATCAGCATCGGCCACTGGGCCGGGGACCTACAAGCCATGGTTCAGCAGCCGGCCCTAAACTCATTCTAAACTCAAGATTTTCATACAACGACAAATATTGATGTCTTTATTTGGCTTGCACTTTGATCTCAAGGCGATCCCATAATGTTAAAGGTAATTATCGACCACTTTCAGACTCCTTTTTACGAAATTAAATGATCCATAACATATTGTGTTGGAAATCTGAGTTCTAAAACGAGTACACAAGGAATGGATTCTTACCGAACGAAAATGGTAACATCAAAACTTTCTGCTCAATTTTTCGAGTCCAAGCACAACAAGTCTCAGATCAAGCTTCCTTAAGGCTTCTCTTTCCTTACTAGCGTTTGCTTCGGCAACTCCTCCATAACGAGATGGATGAAAAAACTCTCCTGTTTTCAGTTATAAATTAAGCTTGATTGAGAATGGTTATCTTAAACAACCCCCTCCCCTTCGGCCGAACCTTGTGCATGCATGGGTTTATATATCCTGTTTCAAGTTTGAACATTTCAAACCTCAACTAGATCCCTTTACTTTCATGCATTGACAATTTAGCCCCTAAACTATACCTTATATTAGTTTTCCCTTTTTACCCATCTAATTTTGGGAAATTAATTAAAATACCCTAAGTTTGACCAACTGTTACCAAAATACCCTAAAATTTTTCAATTTTGCAAAAATACCCGCGATGAGGTCCCGCGATCGCGGGATACGGTGACGTGGCACGTACTTTGGCCCCAAATGCCCCGCGAAGCCCCTCAACTTTGGCCGCGGTGCACTTTTGGTCCCTGCCCGCGATCGCAGCCCGCGATGGACCAAAAATTTACACTTTTGGTCCCTGAAAATTTACACTTTTGGTCCATGTACTTAGACGAATCTTGCATGCTTTTACTGTTTTTTCCACAATTATTGTACTTTGAAGACCGATTTGTGGTTGAAATTCATTTGCATGTTTGAGATTTCATCCATAAATATCAGTAATATGCAATTCACAATTCACACTTGTTCTTGCTTTCTTTCTTGATTTCTCTCTTGCTTTCTTTCTTTGAATTGTTTTCTCTCTTGATTTCTCTTCTCTCATTTCATCCACAAATGGCATCGTCATCAAACCCTAAGTCTACTCCTGAAAAAATGTCACCTCAAATCGAGGTCGCCATAGCAAAAAAGGAAAAGGAGATAGATGAACTAACAGAAGAGTGGAAAAAATTTATGGACAGGAAGGCAGTCCATTTGAGAAAGATCGAAGAGGAAGACAGGGAGATCAAAAGGATGAAAGGGGATATAAAAGCTAGGGAGGCTCGTGTTCGTCGAGAACAAGAAGCAATTCACCATATTCTGCAAGACTTCGCAATTATTCAAGCGAAGGTAAACGAGAAGCAAGCTTGGATTGATGAAACTAAATCAATTTTTAAGTAGGTGGTGGTTGTTTTAGTTGTTTTGTATTTTTTTCTTGTTTTGTATTTTTTTTACTGTGTTGTTGTTTTGTATTTTTTGTTGTTGTTAATTTCTCTGAAAAGTAGTTTTTAAGCCGCTGAACCACGGTTAGGTTGGATACATCATGCAAGGTCAAGTCAGAGGTTACCTCATTCGTGGGCCTACTCCTCTTGTAGAATATATGACAACCCTCAACTCATTTGCTAAAGTGTGTGCGGGTTATGGTACACAATGGCCATACGTGGTTGCAAAAGCAGAAGCCATTGAAGAAGGGTCAGAAAGATTGAAGATGAAGAGCATGTTGGATGGAATACAAACTAGCTGTGTTATCAATGTTTATTTAAAAGCATATGTATGTGTGTATATATCTAATATGAATATATTTATCATTTACAAACTAGCTGTGTTATCAATGTTCATTTAGAAGCATATGTATGTGTGTATATATATCATTTACAAATCAGTGTTTAGATCAACAGTATCATATGTGTTTGTTCCAACAAAAATGTCAAGAAATGATCATTTCCAGATCTTACAGATAAAGGTCTCCTTTTTTAAGTCTTCTTCTTCTTCATATATACATATAATATATATATATATATATCTAAAAAGCTAGAAACCTGCTTCCATTCTTGCTACAAATCTTTCTTGCTATATAAACAGACATGTGTACTCAGAGTTAACATTCACTGCCATGGTAACAATCAACCTTTCTTCTTTCTTTCGCTTATCATATCAAACTCTTATTTTCTTTATGTGTGTAAATATATAAGACGAATATATATATCATTTACAAACTAGCTGTGTTATCAATGTTCATTTAGAAGCATATGTATGTGTGTATATATATCATTTACCAATCAGTGTTTAGATCAATAGTATCAACAGTATCATATGTGTTTGTTCCATATGGTTCAAGCTGTGACGGGCCCGGGGTGTGACTGACAGAATGTCTCCTTGGCACGGTTGAAGGGGCGGGATTTGGACACTCTCCACGAGTGTGTCCTACGCATTGGCACCGAGTACATCTTCGTTGTATCGAACTTTCACCACGTGATGGACGTCGGTCGTTCTTTCTCGGTCTCCCGGCCCTGTTCTTATCCATTAAAGGTGGATAGCATGGTGGAAGCGGGTCGGGTGGATACACCCATGCTGCAGGGGGTCCAGCTGGGTTTATTACCTCCACGTATGTTTTCCGGTAATATTCGGACGTGAAGAAAGGTACAGCCAAGTCGCTGCAATCTGTACGACCCATATATGTTGCTGCAGCGATGGCATGGCCGCACGGTAACCCAGATTTATCCCATTCGCGACACGAACAAAGGTGGTCTTCCATATTCACAATCGCGTGAATATAGTCATCATGCACCTCGTACTTCCCATACCCGATTGCTCTTACCGGCCATGTCGCCGCACGACGCGCCCTGTACTGAACGATATTCTCCGCCGTTGGTGTGAGTGCATTTTGTATCTTAGCTCCTTTTAGGCATCGAATTTGGTACCACTCTTGTTGAAAGGCCCGAAAGTAGTCCATAAGATTAACAATCGGACATCTACGCGCAAAACGGGAGAGTGCATTCACAGACTCTGCACTATTCGAGGTCAGAATGTCATACCGTTGTCCAGGAAAATGGGCCGCGGACCACCTCTCCGGTCCAGCATCGTCAAAGACTTTGGCTGCTTCCTTGACACTGTATCGTAGCATATTCATGTACTTGTTAAACTCCCGATCCGTATATGCTCTGCATGCCGCCCAATAGACATCCTTGTAGGTGGTAATACGTTTGTCCTTGGATTTGGCGTTCATCTCCAAATGTCGACAACATATGGCGTGAGGGGCGTTTGGGTACATGGCAGAGATTGCGGCGCTTATGGAAGGAGCCCTGTCAGACATAAACACCAACCCTTGCGGGTCTCCGATAGCTTGTCTCAACATGGACATAAACCAAGTCCACTCGTCCCCGGTTTCAGACTTGCCTACGCCGAAAGCTACTGGAACGATGGAGTTATCCCCGTCCATGGCAACCGCCAGGAACATCATACCCAAGTAACGGCCCTTTAAATGGGCTGCGTCTATTATCAGGACTCGACGTAGATTTGCCAGAAATGTGCGGATCTGCAAAAACATAGGTTAAAATGTTATAGTTTATAATGTGTAAATGTTATAGTTTATAATGTGTAAACATATGACGTGTTAAAATACGTACCGCGGGTCCAAGGGCCACGAAGCACATCTCAAACCGTCCACGTGAATCGGTCCGTAGCTGCGTGACAGTACCAGGGTTCTGCAGCTGCAAATTATATAAATATGTCGGGAGTCGTTCATACGACTCCTCGAACGTGCCTCTCACCATAAACAGTGCATGGCAGCGCGCACGCCACGCTTGGTGGTAATCAATCGTGACGCCGAACTGCCAGTGAACGTCGTGGACGATGTCCTTTGGACGCAATGACCTGCTAACATCAAGAAATTTGTTTTTCAGGATCGCACCCAAAGTCTTTTTGCCGGCTTGTTTGTGGTGGGGATTAAGTTGCTTCCTCGTACAAGTGTGTACGTCGTGCAACTTTCTAATCATTATCGCCCCTCCTTTGGGACCCGTGTGAATCGCGTACAACCTCCACTCACACTTTTCTCTAGCACATTCAACTACGTATTTGCTTTTGTCAGATGCCCGCACGCGACTTTGGAAACCCTCTTCCAAGAACTTGAGTCCAATCTGACTTGCTAAGAGATCCTTCGAATCGAATATCTGACCTGCTGTTAAACTTTCACTGCGAATATAAGGTGTAGGTTCGTAGCTTTGGGTCTGGGTATGGGAGTCTGGAAGAATAGGGGGCATATCAAAAAAGTCATTTATCTGACTACATGATTTTCTACTAGGGGTATATTCTTCGTGATCATCATTATCGGTGTCTGATCTGTCTATTTCAGAATTACCCGTTCTGAAAACGTGGGTTTCGTCATCAGCAACTCCAGCAGTACGTCATTCGTGTGGTTGTGGTGGTTGTTGTTGTTGAGAATCAGGCTGCTCTATTTGTTGAGAATCAGGTTGCTCTATTTGTTGAGAATCACCCTCCTCGTCACCCTCCTCGTCACCGTCGTCGTTACCGCCGTCGTCACCGTCGTCGTCACCGCCGTCGTCACCGTCGGATACGCCGGGATACACAAAGAGTAATGGAGGTCTTTCTGAATCGACTGCAAGGTGCAAAAAAGTAGAGATATCCCCATCGTTGGATAAATCCACAAATGACCCATCGCCATTTTTAAACACTAACTTGCAAATATCAGAAGAGTTGATTCCACATTTTTGCATGGCGTATGCAACAAACTTCTGATAAGTATAGTTTACTGACACTTTTACACCATGCTTAGATTTATAAGCAAAATTCCACTCGTTGTTATCTTGCACCCATTCACCATCAAAACAGAAATATAGCTTAGCTTTTGCAACAGATGAACTCATTTTTTCAGTAGTATCTCAAACACAAAATATTGCAGAAAGAAATATTGCAACAATGAAATCGTTGTGTGGGGATTATGGCTTGCATTTTACGTCTATTTATCAATGAAACAACCAACATATCAGAAAACCAATCTCTCATTTCATCCACAAACTGGTATTCCAAAAACATTGATTTAACATTGATTTAAACATGCAAATGAATTTCAACCACAAATCGGTCTTTAAAGTGCAATAATTGTGGAAAAAAACAGTAAAATATGCAAGATTTGTCTAAGTTTAGGGGCTGAAAGTGTAAATTTTCAGGGACCAAAACTGTAAATTTTGGTCCATCGCGGGCTGTGATCGCGGGCAGGGACCAAAAGTGCACCGCGGCCAAAGTTGAGGGGCTTCACAGGGCATTTGTACACAAAGTACGTGCCACGTCAGCCCTAGCCCGCGATCGCAGGATTCATCGAGGGTATTTTGGGTATTTTTGCAAAATTGAAAAAACTTAGGGTATTTTGGTAACTCAATGTTTGACTTATGGTATTTTAATTAATTTCCCTCTAATTTTACTTACTTTTTCAAATAGCTAGCCTTTTGAATTGTCACAGATAATCTAATAAATGTATGTAAAATATTTAATAATGCTATAATTTAGCATTAACCAAATGAAAATGAATAATGCTATTTTAATGAATAATAAAAAGGGAATTTAATTAAAATACCCAAAGTTTGACTTTGACTTACCAAAATACTCAGTTTTCTCCCGAATTTGCCAAAATACCCATAAAATCCGCGATTAATCCCGCGATCGCGGGATAGGGCACACGTGGCCCGCAGTTTTGGCCAAAACGCCCCGCTATACCCCCCAACTATCCCCACGTCTATACTTTTGGTCCCTCCCCGCGATGGGTCCCGCGATCTGACAAAATTTTACAATTTTGGTCCTTTTTGCACGAATTTTTGCATGTTTTTACTGTTTTTTTCCACAATTATTGTACTTTGAAGACCAATTTGTGGTTGAAATTCACTGGCTTTTTTCATCAATATTGAATCATTGTACTTGGGGAAGACCAATTTGTGGTTGCAATTCATGTTCCTCAATGAGATTTCATCCATAAATATCAGTAGAATGCAATCCATAATTCACACCAATTCCATCCTTCATTCTTGCTTTCTTGCTTTCTTTCTTCAGTATTTTGTTTTTGAGATACTACTGAAAAAATGAGTTCATCTGTTGCAAAATCTAAGTTATTTTTATGTTACGACGGTGAATGGGTGCAAGACAACAATGAGTGGAATTTTCTTTATAAATCTAAGCATGGTGTAAAATTGTCAGTAAACTTGGCTTATCAGAAGTTTGTTGCATACGCCATGCAAAAATGTGAAATCGACCCTTCGGCTGTTTGCAAGTTAGTGTTCAAGAATGGTGATGGGTCATTTGTGGAGTTATGCAACGATGGGGATATCTCTGGTTTTATGCACTTTGCAGCCGAATCAGAAAGACCTCCATTACTTTATGTGTATGCTGAATCCTCGGTGTGCAACGAAGATGATGACGAAGGTGACGACGACGGTGATGACGACGGTGACGACGACGGCGACGACGAAGGTGATGACGACACTAATGACGATTGTATTCCTGATTATGTTCCGGAGACACAACAACAACAACCACAAGAAGGACGTTGTACTGGAGTTGTTGATGACGAAACCTATGTTTTCAAAACGGGTAATGCTGATATAGACAGATCAGATACCGATAGTGATGATCACGAAGAATATACCCCTAGTAATAAATCATTTAGTCAGTTAAATGACTATTTTGATATGCCCCTTATTCTTCCAGACCAGAATACCCATACATAAACCTATGAACTTGCACCTTATAATCGCAGTTTAAGGTTAGAAGTAGGTCAAGTATTTGATTCGAAGGATCACTTGGCAGGTCAGATCGGACTTAAGTTCATGGAAGAGGGTTTCGAAAGTCACACGCCGAGATCTGACAAAGGCAGATATGTAGTTGAATGTGCGAGAGAAAACTGTAATTGGAGGATGTACGCGAGGCCCGCATGAGAGAAAGGAGGGGCATTACTTATTAGAAAGTTGCACGGTGTACACACTTGTACGAGGACGCAACTGAATCCCAACCACAAACAAGCCACCAAAAGGACTTTGGGTGCGATACTGAAAGGCAAATTTCTTGATGCTAGCACGTCATTGCGTCCAAAGGACATCATGGACGATGTACACCAGCAGTTCGGCATCACGATTGGTTACCACCAAGCTTGGCGTGCGCGATGCAGGGCACTGCTATTGGTGAGAGGCACATTCGAGGAGTCGTATGAACGACTCCCAACATATTTATATAATTTGCAGCTGCAGAATCCAGGTACTGTCACCCAGTTAAGGACCGATTCACATGGACGGTTTGAGATGTGCTTCGTTGCCCTTGGACCCGCGGTACGTATTTTAACACGTCATATGTTTACACATTATAAACTATAACATTTACAAAGGTAAACCACCTATGTTTTTACAGATCCGCACATTTCTGGCAAATCTGCATCGTGTCCTCGTAATAGACGCTACCCATTTAAAGGGCCCTTACTTGGGTATGATGTTCCTGGCGGTTGCCATGGACGGAGATAACTCCATCGTTCCAGTAGCTTTCGGAGTAGGCAAGTCCGAAACCGGGGAGGAGTGGACTTGGTTTCTGTTAATGCCAAAAATCGCACCAAAGGAACAACTTAAGGTCGATGTGGACTTAAACAACTAAAGAAAGGATCTTTCGACGAGACGTGTGACGAGGGAAAAATAAATAAGACAAAGGATTTGATGATGCAGGAAAAACCTCAATCGAGGAAAAAACCTGCGGACGACAGGGGATGTCGTCGCTGCACTATGGTCGCCAATCAGGGGCGATGTCCTTGGTACTGGCGTCGGTCGTACGATGATTACAATACAATTGAAGGTAATGCTTCGAAATGTAAAGTACAAGTGTTTGAAATGTAAAACAAGTGTTTGTCGTGTGTGAATACAAAGTGTGAACAGCTGGTCGAGAGTTGTTGTCGTGCGTCGAGAGCGATACTTGAGCTGTTCTTCGGGTGTTCTTGAGTTCACTGTAGGATTCTGGCTTTCAATACTTGATTTCCAGAGTTTGAGGATTCTTAGCTATGAGCTTTAATGTTTTTCTCTGCTGTTCGATGGTATTCGCCGGTGTGTCCTCAGATGATCTGGAAGGATGATTTAGCTTGGTCTTTATAGTCTTCGGGAGCTTTAATTAGCTCATTGATTGCTTCGTTTAACAGTTACCACGCCTGCAACGGTTGTCGGAGTAAATATCCATGATGATCTTCGTCTGTTACGGCTATCGATCGTTGATGGTTGCGTCGGTTATATCCGTTGCTCCTTAATGACTTTGGCTCCTGCATTAAACACTTAACAAACGGTCATGGTGAACGTTAGCTTTGGTCGAGGTTACATAATCTTACGCGATGGTCGTGCGGGACGAGCGACGCTGTGGTCGAGCGTCATGAGGGACGTACGACTTACCTTTTACGGGAGACGGCGGATGTTTTCTGGGTTGTTGTCGAGACCTTATCTTAATACAAGATTTGGATTATAACGTGCGTCTTACCTGTTTTGGTCACGGTCGTACGACGTGATTTTTTGCCCAAACAGTTTGCCCCCAAAATTTGAAAATTGAATGTCAAATTTAAGTTTTAAATTTTGTTTGTGGAACGCTTAGACTTGTGTCCTGGGTTGAGGGACTTACCTGGTTGTCGTGGAACTAGACCGGTTCGCCTTTAACTGAACGAGAAGTTGAAAAGGTTGTGACGTCATACTGACGCACGATGATGCTTATCAGTTGTCGAAGACAAGTGTCGAAGATCCGGGCGGGTATACGAAGAGACGAGAGCACGCGGCGACCCTCAAAGGGCTCGACCTGACATGATCGGCTGCATAAATAAAGATTGCGATGGATCTTTTCTTGTTTACGCTTTTAGAGGGTTTATTTTGGAGAGAGATTTCGCTTTGATCTTCTTGCCATTCTTCGTCAAAAACTCTTCCAAATCTTTTGAGAATATTAGATTTAGCAGAGATTGCTCGGGGTTTAGGGCGTTTATATAACACATTGCCTTCTCATTTCGTTTTTCATTGTTCCTCTGTTTTTTCTGATAAACAATGTTTATTGAACCAGAGAGTTCCATCGTGAGTTAGGAGGATTTAAATGCTTTTAGGCGTCTAGCGAAGATTCCTGTAGGAGTAGAATTAATCAGTCCAGGGGATATTCGTCCTGAGAATTGCCCCGAGGGATACTTCGTAATATACGAATATCCTTTCAAAATAGGATTTGAATGGCCGTATTCGATTTTAACCAAGAATTTCATGCGATGTTTTGGTCTGTCACCAGGGCAGTTGATGCCACAACTCTGGCGAGTTTTTCAGGTTATTGAACGATTGTCTGCAGATTGGGACCCCCCCTATGACCTTGAACGATTTCTTGGCAGCGTACCAAGTCAAAAAAGACAAGAATTGGCGTTATAGCCCGTATTCCAAATACAAGGGCGATCGCGTCCTGGTTTTGAACACTGGGGTTAATGATCGTGGGTGGAGGTCCAGGTATGTGTACGTACGTGTTGATTCGCTGGACGCCGACAGCAAATGGATTCATCCAGACTGGAATACGGGAGGTATGATTTTAGATATATGTCATAGCGCAGTTTTCTGATCTTCTATTTACTCTTCGTCCTTTGTCGTCTTCAGAGATCCGGTTCGACGCTTTACATCCGAGTGAAGGTTCTCGAGCCAAGATCGACAGATTCCTAAGTCATGGTATTGATGATCGATCTTTTGCCACGTGGCAACGGGCGGCCGAGGATGAGGACGTGGTGGTGGACACTGTGGAAAAAAAAAGAACGACAGGAAGTGACTGGTAAGTGTATTATGGTTTTTAACTTTTACCATTTATATTTTCCTGTCTGACGTTTCATGTATTTCCTGGTCAGTGCCGTCTAAGAGGAAATCATTCTTAATGGCGAGAGGGAAGCAAATCATGCGTGCCCTTCGGAGTGGAGATGTCTCGACAGCTGGGTCGAGCCAAAAGAGAACCAATAGGACAGTCCTGAGGGAACCGTCGTCGAGGGTTGATAACTCACCGGGAATTGTTTTGCCTAAGAAGGCGAAGGCGTCATCCAACCGTCCAGGTGCGATGGACGCGATACCGGCAAGTTCGGCGCCTCCGGCGACAATAACGAAACCGGTGTTCAAAATGTCAACCCCATCATCTGCCACCAGGGGCGAGGGGTCGTCGGCCGAAGTCTCTACGGTCAATTTTTCATTGCCGTCTGACTTTATGGCGGACGGTGTCCTAGACGGGACGTCATTGTTTCCTCACTTGGAGGGGTGTCTGCTTCCATCTTTCAGGGAGCGTTTTCACGGGGTTCCGGCCAGAGAGATAGGATCTCATGTTGCCAGTCTGGCGTTCTCAGTAAGTGTCAATCTTTCATGACTTGTCTCAACGTTCGATGTCGTTCGTTGTCTAACACTTTTTCGTGTACTTTCAGACGTTCCAGTCGTCTCTGGCATTGTACGCCGAGATGTCGAAAGCCGAGGAGTTGGTGGCGTCTACTCTTGAAAGAGAAGTTGCGGCGTTGGAGAGAGAGAAGGCGGCTTTAGATAGGGAGAGGTTTCCTTGGCGTGTGCTGACGAGCTAGCCATCCAACTTTTCGATGCTCAGTATGAACTGCAGGAGATTCGTGCGGGAGGAGTGGCAGATGAAGGTCCTCGGGTCGGGACTTCGGGCGAGGATGCGTCCGATGCTTCCCCTGCAATCTAGAATTTTTACTCTCTTTGTTTTTGCCGCTCGACATATCGATGGTCGAGTATGTACTCAATGGTTTATTCAATGAATATAACTTTTGTTTCGAACTTTATGCTTTATTCGAATCATGTTATGAAATCGAACATAAAGTATATATGAAATCATGCGACTAAGGCACTCATTGTAATACGATGACAAGAACGTAAAATTAATATAAAAACACGCGATTAAAGCATCCGTTCAGGGTATGAAAGCTAAGAAACTTAAAGATAAGTTGTTTTAAGCTTCCCGATTGTACGACGAGATCGTACGATGAATTTGTATCGTATGCCCCTGTGTAAGGGACGATCTAGGAAGAAAAGACCTGATCATTTATGTCGTGTGATTCATTTCAGACTCTCTCTATTTGCCCCTGTCGTTTGTTACCTTATTCTGTCGAGAGCTTGATCTTGCGACTTCAGTTTATTTTCTCGGTTTCAATGTAGACTTGTAGCATTCACGAGCGACTTTTGGCTCACTCTTGATCTCCTGAATTCCCCATGGCGTCGGGAATTTCAACATTTGATGATACGTCGAAGGAACAACTTTCATATCATGGATCCATGGTCGACCTAAGATGATGTTATAGACCGACGCACAGTCAATGACGCTGAACTTGGTTTGCTTGTTGACTCCTCCGGCGTAGACGGGCAAGATTATCTCTCCGAAGTTGCTTGTCGCTTCTCCATTGAAGCCGACCAAGGTCGTCGAACGTCGGATGATTTCCGAGCGATCGATTCCCATGGCTTTGATGGTGTTGAGGAAAATGACATTTGCTGAACTGCCCCCGTCTACCAATACTCGACGCGTCAAACAGTTACCGACCGTGAATTGAATGATCAACCCGTCGTGATGCTTTTGGTACGAGTCACTGAGGTCGACTTTGTCGAACACAATCTTCATGGCTTCTAGTTCCAAATCTCCTTTGGGTCTGGATGAACGAGGAATAGGCCGGTCGTCGGGCGCTTGACTGGCATGACGCTTAGCTGCGGAGTACGTCAGACCACATACGTCCGAACCACCAGTGATGCAATTGATGATCTTTGCAAGCTTGGGTACTGACGATCGGTGGCTATTAGCCGGAAGAACGACATCATCAATAATATCTTTGAGATTACCTTGTGGAATATGATATGCCAATTCCTTCTTGAGTGCGATACAATCATCTGTCGCATGACCATGGTCGACGTGGAAGTCGCACCACTTTGATTTATCCTTCTTCACATCGTCCAAATCAGACTTCTTCGGCCACCGGATGGTTGCTTGGGTGGTTTTCAGAGCTTCGACTAAGTCTTTAGCTGACCCTTTGAACCCATAAGAGGATATCTTGGGATACTGAGTAAACTTAGTTGCGTTCTTGGCCTCCACTTTCGTCTTGAAACGAACATTTGAAATTTGGCGCGTGGGCTCCATTCTTGAAGCAGCTTTTATCTTGAACTCTGGTTTCTTGACGCCCAACGACTTCTTGTCGTCAGTGTGTTTGCGATGAAAGGCTGCATCGTCTTCGACCCTCATATATGCTAAGGTTCAAGCTCGGACGTCTTCGAAAGTCTCTGGGGGATACTTGGTCAGGTCGATATATAAACCTTAACTATCGTCTAGACCACGCTTATAAGCTTCGATCGCAGTTTTGATGTCACAATTGCGGATACTGATCATTTCGGCATTGAATCTATTGAAATAACTTCGAATAGACTCATTGGTCTTCTGCACGACATAGTACAGATCACTAGTCTGTTTTTCCATCTTACGACTGCTGGCGAATTGCTGGGAGAATTGGTTGACCAATTCGGCGAACGACCCGATAGATTTGGGTTTGAGATTGATCAACCACTGGAGAGCTGGACCAGTGAGAGTCGCCCCAAAACTCTTGCACATGCATACTTCCTGGTACATGTGTGGAATCGAGATCGTCCACATAAGCTGCTTATACTGCGCGACATGCTCGGTTGGATCGGTCACACCCGAATACTTGGGAGTGAAGGCAGGAATGTTATACTTCTTTGGGACCTCGACGGTGGCGATTTCGTCGATGAAGGGCGACGCCTGATACCCCGATCGAGGCTCGACGTTGACAGGCACGGCTGCCCCAGGCAACTTGGCGAGCAAGGACAGGACGCGCTCATTTTGGTCTTCTAACATCTTCAAACGCTGGGTGACAGGATCGTTAAGACCAGGATTTGCTCCTGTCGAGGGATCGGTCCCTGGACTAGTGCCATTACCATGCGACGAACCATTGATGTCCCCGTTGAATGGGACAGAATATGGCTGCGACCCATAGTGGAATTGTTGCGGTCCATTCTGAAACGATTGTGGTCCCTGCTGAAATGGCTGCGACCCTTGCTGGAAAGGTTGCGACCCTTGGAACGACTGTGACCCATTATTCATGGGTGTCGGCCTGAGATGCTGAGGAGGAATTGGTCCGAACTGAGGATTTGGGTTGAACGGCCCTGGTTGCTGATTTTGCATAAATGGACATGGATGCTGATTTTGCGCGGACGGGCCTGGTCCAGGACCTGGATTTTGAATGAATGGTCTAGGACCATTCTGGGGTCCAAAAGGATTCCTTAGCCGCGCGATTTCTTCAGCTGCTCTGCGATTCTGTTCTGCCATTGCATTGAGTTGATTCCTGGCAACCTCGAGCTCCTGATACATCTGAGCAACGGCTTGCTGTGGATTTCCAGGGGCTGCCATTTTCTTGCAACAGAAAATAGAAGAAACTCCAAGAAACTATTAGTAGAATGCACGTTCGTCGAGGATTTTATCTAGATGTAGTCCCACGGATGGCGCCAAACTGTTAATGCCAAAAATCGCACCAAAGGAACAACTTAAGGTCGATGTGGACTTAAACAACTAAAGAAAGGATCTTTCGACGAGACATTCGACGATGGAAAAATAAATAAGACAAAGGATTTGATGATGCAGGAAAAACCTCAATCGAGGAAAAAACCTGCGGACGACAGGGGATGTCGTCGCTGCACTATGGTCGCCAATCAGGGGCGATGTCCTTGGTACTGGCGTCGGTCGTACGATGATTACAATACAAATGAAGGTAATGCTTTGAAATGTAAAGTACAAGTGTCTGAAATGTAAAACAAGTGTTTGTCATGTGTGAATGCAAAGTGTGAACAGCTGGTCGAGAGTTGTTGTCGTGCGTCGAGAGCGATACTTGAGATGTTCTTCGGGTGTTCTTGAATTCACTGTAGGATTCTGGCTTTCAATACTTGATTTCCAGAGTTTGAGGATTCTTAGCTATGAGCTTGAATGTTTTTCTCTGCTGTTCGATGGTATTCGCTGGTGTGTCCTCAGATGATCTGGAAGGATGATTTAGCTTGGTCTTTATAGTCTTCGGGAGCTTTAATTAGCTTATTGATTGCTTCGTTTAACAGTTACCACGCCTGCAACGGTCTGTAACGGTTGTCGGAGTAAATATCCATGATGATCTTCGTCTGTTACGGCTATCGATCGTTGATGGTTGCGTCGGTTATATCTGTTACTCCTTAATGACTTTGGCTCCTGCATTAAACACTTAACAAACGGTCATGGTGAACGTTAGCTTTGGTCGAGGTTACATAATCTTACGCGATGGTCATGCGGGACGAGCGACGCTGTGGTCGAGCGTCATGAGGGACGTACGACTTACCTTTAACGGGAGACGACGGATGTTTTCTGGGTTGTTGTCGAGACCTTATCTTAATACAAGATTTGGATTATAACGTGCGTCTTACCTGTTTTGATCACGGTCGTACGACGTGATTTTTTGTAACGCCCCAAAATTCTGGGCTAATTTGAACCTCAAGTTATAACAGGTTATGACAATAAACACTTCAACTTATAAAAACAGACTGTGGATTAACCATCAAGAGTGTATCCTCTTTACAAGATCCTTCAGATAACCTATCAATCTAATTATGTCACTAAAACCAGATTAATCAAGTTATCTATCAATCCATCAAATTCTCTTCTTTGTTAAATTCTTCCACCTCTGCTATATCAAAACGCTCGTTCCACAACCCTTTACCTCCCCGAGCTGGTACCTGGCAAGAAAACATCATTTGAAACTATTAGGCCAACGCCTAGTGAGAACATTCGTTTCCAAGATAACATTTGTAAAATCAATGTAAACAAGTTACAACAAACCTGATCACTCCTTTTCTTACCGTACAACAACTCCTTTCACTACTGGGAATCTACCCCACTTCCACAACTATGACTAATTCACCTAGTCATATTATCATATACCAGAGCCTTCTACGAATCAATCCCAGATTCTAGATCAATGCTCTCATCTAATAAATCGTAACCACATATGCCCATTTATTAGAAAGGATGTAGAGATTACAATTACTCATGTCAATCTCTATTCATCCTAAGAAATCAGGAATTACGATTACTAACATCAATCCCATGATTTCTCAATAATGCAAATAGGAATTACGATTACTCACATCAATTCCTTATTTCACATACACACAGGAATTACGATTACTCACATCAATTCCTTCTTTCACATAAATGGGAATTACGATTACACATCAATTCCACATTTAACATACATACAGGAATTACGATTACTCACATCAATTCCTTCTTTCACATAAATGGGAATTACGATTACTCACATCAATTCCACATTTAACATACATACAGGAATTACGATTACTCACATCAATTCCTTCTTTCACATAAATGGAAATTACGATTACTCACATCAATTCCACATTTAACATACATACAGGAATTACGATTACTCACATCAATTCCTTCTTTCACATAAATGGGAATTACGATTACTCACATCAATTCCACATTTAACATACATACAGGAATTACGATTACTCACATCAATTCCACATTTAACATACATACAGGAATTACGATTACTCACATCAATTCCTTCTTTTAACATACACTCGGGAATTATGATTACTCACATCAATTCCTTAATTCACAATAGCAACTCTCTTTGCCCATTAACTCATTCAACCTGAATAGCAATTATACTATGCCTATTCAAACATTCAACCTGAATAGCAATCATACTATGCCTATTCCAACATTCCGTATGAATAACATTCTACTTTGTCTATTCATCAATCAATATGAATAGCAATTCTACTTTGCCTATCCTACGTTATCCAATACAACTCGTGTTTACGGATCCCTTATACCTTAACACATTCCTGCCTAGCATCGACTAGCGCAGTCTATAAACCTAACATACTACTTTTCAAGGGTATGTATGTTCAAGCTATATAATTCCCATCACAATTTCTAAATCGCATACGATTTACATAAATGAACATTTCATTACATCCGGAAAGATACATAAAACACAAGGCCTCTAGATACTTAACTTATCAGATCATTGAGCCATATCAAATTTTGATACTAGATATACTGGTTTCTTTACTCAACTCCCGATATGCTGTACCGGGACTCACCTGTACCGGGACTTACCTCTACCGGGACTTGCCTCTACCGGGACTTGCCTCTACCGGGACTTCCAACTACCGGGACTTGCCACTACCGGGACTTCCACTACCGGGACATTCAAGTACCGGGACTTCCACTACCGGGACATTCAAGTACCAGGACTTCCAACTACCGGGACTTCCAACTACCGGGACTTCCAACTACCGGGACATTCAAGGTCTTGCGTACTGTCCGTTCAACAAGTCCTCAAATCGATTTAAAACATGAAATCAGTTCAATCTACTCATTCTAATCAATCCCCAGTCAGTTCATACAAATATACCAAGGTTACTATAACTTAAAAACACTGATTTGTACAAAGAATCGAATGAACTCACCTTTTTTATGTAAAACCCACTTTGCTGCACAAATTCAATCCCAATCTGCTGTAAACAATTTGAAAACCTATTCACAATCATAGATTCGTTTACACACACATAACTACAACAGATTTTACCAGAAATCATCACGAATTCCTTACCAATTTGATGAACAAAGCCTCTTCTCCTCCTTTCTCTTCTTTTCTTTCTTTTTCTTTCTGCCTTCTCTCTTCTGCCGACTCAAAACCAAATATGAGATAATATCTCAGATTTCAACCCCTTATCCCTACACACATTTCCATATTTACTCAATACACCCTCTAGTTCCAACTTTCCAACAATTGACACCAAACCTTAATCCCTTATATTTTAACCTTATTGAATTATAAAATACACTTAGATCTCAATTCTCATTAAATTACTATTATTGAAAATTCAGGATGTTACATTTTTTGCCCAAACAGTTTCTGTCCATGTTGAGACAAGCTATCGGAGACCCGCAAGGGTTGGTGTTTATGTCCGACAGGGCTCCTTCCATAAGTGCCGCAATCTCTGCCATGTACCCAAACGCCCCTCACGCGTTATGTTGTCGACATTTGGAGATGAACGCCAAAACCTAGGACAAACGTATTACCACCTACAAGGATGTCTACTGGCAGGCATGCAGAGCATATACGGCTCGGGAGTTTGATCGGTACATGAAACTTCTACGAGTTAGTGCCAAGAAAGTAGCCAAAGTCATGGACGATGTTGGACCGGAAAGGTGGTCTGCGGCCCATTTTCCTGCACAACGGTATGACATTCTGACCTCCAATAGTGCAGAGTCGGTGAATGCACTCTCCTGTTTTGCGCGTAGATGTCCGATTGTTACTCTTATGGACTAATTTCGGAGCTTTCAACAAGAGTGGTACCAACTTCGACGCCGAAAAGGAGCTGAGCTGCAAAATAGACTCACACCAGCAACGGAGGAGATAGTTCTCCTCAGGGCGCATCACGCGTCGACATGGAGGGTAAGCGAAATCGGGTATGGGAGGTACGAGGTTCGGGATAACCATCTTCACGTGACTGTCCATATGACCGACCATGTTTGTTCGTGTTTTCAATGGCAAAAATCTGGGTTACCGTGCGGCCATGCCATCGCTACGGCAAGATATATGAGTCGTAGAGATTGCAGCGACTTGGCTGTAAGTTTCTTCACGTCCGAAACTTACCGGAGAACATACGCAGAGGTAATAAATCTAGCTGGACCCCCTGAAGCATGGGTGTATTCACCCGACCCCCTTCGGCCATGCTATCCACCTTTAAACGATAAGAACAGAGCCGGGAGACCGAGAAAGAACAACCGACGTCCATCATGTGGTGAAGGCCCGATACAGCGGAAATGTACCTGGTGCCAATGCGTAGGACATACTCGTGGAGAGTGTCCAAATCCCGCCCCTTCAACCGTGCCAAGGAGTAGACGCACAAGCAGTCAACTAAGTAACACAGTGGGCCCGTCGGAGCTTGAACCACATGGAACTATATCATATGATACCGTTGATCTGAACGTTGATTTCCCTTGATTGGGACCAGTTATCTTTTGAAAGGTACTTGAAACAGAACATGGGGTGATGATCATAATGGTAGTAGTATAAATAGAGAGAATAATAATGGTTATATAGAACTATATCATATGATAGCTGATAAAGGTGGTCGTGTACCGTAATCACATCTTCCAAAAGATCATCCAGGTCTTTACAAGGGTTGTAATGGGGCTAAGGTTAAGGCTATGAAACGAAGGGTAAGAGGATCAAAAATCCTTGGCGTGTCAATCATTGGCAGTTCTGAACTTTTCTACTTCAACCTCTATCATTTGGCCCTCTTTGTCACTATTGGAGTCGCTTTGACTCTCTTATTCAGCTGCTGTAAACACTAACAAACTGTACTTATTTCTTTTTTTTTTCCTTTTTTTTTCTTTTTTTTTCAGTTGGGACTTCATTGGTCATCTTTATTTGTTTGGGGCATCATTGGCCCTCTTTTCTATTACTTGGGTTACATTGACCCATTTTATTCTCATGACTGGCCTGTACTCTTTCTTTTCTGCTCCATCATTCACTGTTCATTAATGTCTCTGATTTACATGCTTTCGGATAAGGGTTGGCTAAGGCTTATGGCTAAAGGTTTAATGATGGGTTTAGAAAGAAATAAAGTGAGTGTTTAAATGCAAAGGGGGTTATGGGTACACATATAAAGGTAAAAGGGAATGATAGCTAAAAACAGGGTTAAAACAAAGCACACAATGCCTGGAATCATATCTTAAGGTCCACACGATATGGTCTACTATACCCTTACCTTATATCCCGATGTTCGTCTTTGCTACTCAATGCAATAATGTAGCGAGATCATTCTACATTCACGACAAGGAATTCGAAAAAGTGTATATGACTTAAGTGTATAAATCCCTCGAAATGAAAAACGTCTTTTAGGCTCAAAACTCACAATCAGGTGGTCTCCACTAATGTCCCTAGTCATGTCTTTTTCCGGTCCTTCCCTAACGGTCACGTCGCTATCACAAGATTCTTCCCACAATGGTTGGTCTCAATCATTCAAAACAAAAAATTTAGCTACTATGATTTAGACACTCAGAAGTGCAGGAAATCTACGTGCATAACTTGGGCCCGATTGGGCAACCCCAAACCTTACCCACACATTGTCCCCAATGTGCAAGTAAAGTCGTAGGCGATGCGACTCGAATCATTGTGCAGTTATTACAGTTATTATGCAGGAAAGACAAAACATTACACAACATAACTAGAAGCTAACCCAAAGTTTCTCATATATGGGCACCCCAAACCTAGGCCGTAGCCTAGGTTTGTCAACAGAAGCCAACCCCAAACCTCGGTAAAACCGAGGTTTGCACAGGATTAAAAGTGAGTGTGTAGACGTTTAAAAATGAGGCACCCCAAACCTAAGTGAAACTTAGGTTTGTTGCATCTCGTTAAACTACTAAGGAATAAACATCTTACACCACTCGTTTAGCAGAAAGAATTAGAACATACCATTTTTTGCCCGACCGGGGGAGATTCTCTCAAAAGATTGAGCGCCAGAATGGAAGGATAGAGGGAGAAGGGCACACAAAAACAAAAACATGAAAGCAAAGGACGAAAAATGTAAAGAAAAAGAAAACACACGCAAGATAGGAACAAAAACTGCACGAAAAACAAAAACGAAGCAACAGGGGACTCCCGCGGTTTAGCCCGCGACTTGCAAGTCGCGGGGCATCCCGCGTAACTCTCTGTTCGAAAACCAATCAGAGAGTCCTGCGGATTTGTACGCGGTTTGTAGGCCGCGCAGCAAGCCGCGTAAGCCCCTATTTCAGCTATTTTTGGATTTTTTCGATTTTTCATTTTTTTATTGATTTTCGTAATTAAAACACACTCAAAAACAAAATTAATAAAAGGAAACAACCTTGGTGGGTTGCCTCCCACCCAGCGCCGTATTTAAAGTCGTGGCACGACTATGTGGTTCTCAACTCGGCTCGGTGTTCGCGGACTTGAATCGCCCACACTTGCGATTTCCCGCGGATTCTCTCTCATTTGGCCTTCCATGACCAGCTCCGGATTCTTCTTCACTTCGACCTCTCGCCTTCTCGAACATCTTGAAAATCACCTTCTCGCCACCAACTCTCAAGGTCACCTCTCCTTCCTCCACATCTATCAGTGCTCGGCTCGTGGCTAGGAAGGATCTTCCCAGTATCAGCGGGACTTCTATGTCTTCATCGATGTCTAGCACCACGAAGTCCACCGGGAAATAGAATTTCCCTACCTTGATGAGTACGTCCTCGATCACTTCGTATGGGTATACTATCGATCTATCCGCGAGCTTGAGTGTCATGTATGTCGGTTGCACTTCTCCCAGGCCAAGTTTCCTGAAAATAGATAAAGGCATTAGATTAATACTGGCTCCTAAGTCACATAACACCTTATTAAGATTAAGCTTCCCAATTTGAATATGGATTGAAAAACTCCCTGGATCGTTGAGCTTCGGGGGAAGCTTGTTCTGAATTATCGCGCTGCACTCTTCAGTAAGTGCAACTGTAGACTGGTGTTCAAGTGCCCTCTTCTTTGATAGGATCTCTTTCATGAACTTCATGTATGAGGGCATTTGTGCCAACGCATCTGCAAAAGGGATGTTAATATGCAACCTTTTAAATATATCAAGAAATTTGGAAAAATTAACATCATCCTTATTCGCTTTCAGTCTGCTCGGATATGGCACTTTCGGAATTGTCGGCTTGACCGGTGCTGTCACCTCTCTTTCCTTCGGCTTCTCCCGATCAATCAAATCTTCATCCTTCGATTTCTCCTTCATCGCCACCTCTCTCTCAGCTTCCAACTCATCCATATCGATGATCTCCACATCTTGCTCGATTTCCTTCGATGTAGGCTCTCGTAGCGGTTCTCCATTCAGCTCCTTGCCACTTCTTAGATAGATGGCATTGCATGTTTCCCGGTTTGTCCTTTCCGTTTGACTTGGAAGTGTTCCGGTAGGTCGGTTTTGTAGGGCTTCAGAAATCTGCCCCACTTGCCTTTCCAAGATCTTGATGGAGGCGGTGTTTTGTTCGGTAGCCGCCTTGACAGTGTTGATCGTGCTTGCTAATCCCTCGACTGTGTTGTCCATCTTGGTCATGAACTTCATCATCATCTCTTCCAGCCCCGGTTTCTTCTCCCCGGATGGTCCTTCATTCCTTTGGTGAAACCCTGGAGGACGGTAAACATTATTAGTATTAGAAGCACTAGAAAAGTTAGAGAAGTTACCTTGCTGTTGTTGATCGGGTTGACTCCATGAAAAGTTGGGGTGTTTCTTCCACCCTTCGTTATAAGTATTGGAGAATGGGTCGTTCCTTGGTTGGTTGTTGCGGTTTTGCACAAACTGAACCGGATCCGGTTCTTGAGGACTACCTCCCTTCAGATGATTCGTGATAAAGGCTAGTTGAGCCTTCATTTCTTTCAGCTCATCCGACTCTTGAACGCTCGCGACTCTTCTTACGGCTGATCGTGGAGTAGAAAAACTATGCTCGGCCAGATTTTCGATCAGCTCACATGCTTCCTCATAGGATTTATCCATTAGAGCTCCACCCGCCGCAGCTGTGATGTCATTCTTGAACTGCGGGTGAAGTCCACTGAAGAAAGTCTGAATGATGACCCATCCGTGCAACCCGTGGTGAGGATACTTCTTTAGCATGTCTTTATACCGCTCCCAAGCCTCATATAACGTCTTTTGGTCCCATTGAGCGAAATGGGTGATCTCAGCCATTAACTGCGCGGTTCTTCCCGGTGGAAAGAATTTCTGGAGGAACGCGGCTTTCAGGTCTACCCATGTAGTGATCTGATCTGCTGGCAAACCTTCTATCCAAATTTCAGCTCTACCCTTTAAGGAAAAGCTGAATAGCCTCAGTTTAATCGCATTCTCCTCCATCCCATTAATCTTGAACGTGTTGCAGATTCGTTCAAAGGCACGAAGGTGGGCATGGGGGTCTTCAGTCGGTGCCCCTCCATATTGATTTTGTTGCACCATTACGATGGTGCTCGGCTTAATCTCGAAGTAGTTTGCTGCAGTGGCGGGCGGTTGGATGCCTATCCGTGCGGTTGCCACGTTTGGATTGGCAAATGACCGCATCGGAACTCTCGCCGGAGGAGGTGGAGGTGGGTTGTTACCAGGCGGTCTCTCGTCGTCCATCTTGATCTTGAAATCCTTTTTTGCTTTTGATTCTTTACGTAGGCGACGTGCAGTCCTCTCAATTTCCGGATCGATCGGCTCGATTCCTTTTCCTCGGGTTTTCCTTGGCATAAACCAACTAGCACCTAAAAAGAAAATAAACAAACTTAGCAATCCAGAAATTTAAAGAGATGAAATAAAATAACAAAATAAAAAAATGTTCAATATAATAGCGCCTATAGCTGGTAGTGCTATCATCTACAACTAGTTCCCCGACAACGGCGCCAAAAACTTGATAGGCGGGTTTACACCCCTCCTAAATCTAACCGCAAGTGTACGGTGTCGAATCAAGTAATAACGTACGGAAATACGAGTATCGAACCAAGGGAACTAGGAACTAAGTATCACAATTACTATAAGAACTATTAATTGAACTGTCGAATTTGGAAGATTGGTTTGATTTAAAACTACTTAATTGCAACGAATACGAAATCACAACGGAACAACAAACGACTTAGAAACTTCGATAGAGAGAGAAGTTGAGGGTTGGAAATCCTCAGGTTCTACACATGCAAACAACTGACTCAAAACAGTTACCAGTTAATCCCCTTAATGATTCCCAAATCTTTTATGATCACCGTCGTTCTCTTTCGAACAACAACGGGTTTTATTTTGAAAAGGATAAGTTTAATCTCTCGATCTCACCTATGGATTCCAAAACACATTAAGTACACGATTTATGTTTAAATTGGCTAGATTTTATCTCTCGATATCAACCTAACGGTTTAATTGGGACTAAAGCTTATTCGGTATATCTCTATCACCTTTCGGACTTTAGGCATGCAATTCCTAATTCTAAATAGCAATCAATTCTCTCGAACTTAATTACTAACAACAAATCAATTGTAAATTGGCCAAATTCACAAAAGCATGAAGAACGAAATCACATGCTTCATTAATTAAGGAAAACTGATAAAAGTTCAATTCGTTTGTTTACATGCTTAATAAACCGAATTCATTCCAACCCCCAACACGAACCGGTTAGTTCATGTCGGTGGTGGATTCAAACACAAGAGAAATAGATGCGAAAGTGTATGTAAACATGATTAAGCGTAAAAGATGCAATCGTAAACAGTAAGATGATGAACTCCCTTCTCTCGTGCTCGTCTCTACTTCGCGTGTTGAACGTCTCCTTGATCGACTCTCGATCGTGACTCCGAAAGCTCCGAAAGGTCTCCAGAAATCGCCCCAAAATCGCCCCTGGCCGTCGTGTGAAAGTTTCGTATCGAAAGAATGACCTAAAAATCGGATTTAAAGCTGGAATTCGCGAAACAGTGGGTTACGCCACTTGCCACGCGACTTGCAAGTCGCGTGGTAAGTCGCGCGTATCATTTTTGCAGTGTGGGTCGTCGTCTGGTTCGCGGTTCGGGTCCTGGTTCGGTCGTGGGTCTTGGGCTTTGCTTTTGGGCTTCCGTTAGGCTTCGTTTGGACTTGTTTTGGGCTCTTTTTAACTTCTTTTCCCGAGGAATGCCGCCTTTTAGATAACCTGTATCAAACACTAGATAAACCGTAAAATACACGCCTTTTTACTTGAATACAAGCCAATCTCGTTGGTTTGAGAACTGAAAATAACGCCAAAAAGTGGCGTTATCAATAGCATTGACAGGGACCTAAGTTGTGTTAGAGCAAAGACAAGGACCTAAGTTGTGTTAGAGCAAAGACAGGGACCTAAGTTGTGTTAGAGCAAAGACAGGGACCTAGGTGCAGTAAAAGCATCCACATTTGCCTATAAATAACCCACGCTAGATTAGTCTTAAAACACATATACGAGAACATATTATTCGTTAACGTATTCTTACATGGCATCCCCAAACCTTCATGTTTGGTGCTTTAGGCGTTTATCTGAATCGCTTTCAGACACTGGCAAAGAGTTATATGGTTAGTGTGCATGTTTCATTGAGTTTTGCTTGTTACTACCGTTGTTCTACGAACTAACTATATTAATTAATGTTCATCAACAGATGCATATCCACAGTTGTTCACCATGAAAGTCCACCATGGTGGGTACTTCACGGAACCATCCAAAAGACATTATTTACGTGGTCTAGAAATTTATGTTGACATGTTAGATGTGGAGGATCTTTCTATGCAACTACTTGAACATATCATGAAAGAGCTGGACTATGAATAACCAAAATATAATAGGTTGTATTTTAAAAGGCCGAATGCAGACTTCTTGACTGGACTGGTAGAATTGAGTACCGACGAAGATGTAGCCAACATACGCCAGTATGTTGACGGCCAGATTATGATTGAAGTGTACATTGAGAAAGTGGAGCTTAACACTTTGAGACTCATCTCTCCAGAGCATGTAAGAAGTCGACCCGGATTGTCAAAAACCAAACCATCGTCTAGCCGTAGCCTCAAATTTGGATAATTTTGTACTGTATTTATTAGTATGTGTTTGTTATGAAATAATCTTGTATAACATATATGAGTTTAATTTTTAATATGAACCACTTTTCAGACAAATTTCAGACTACTTAAATACTACTTTTCAGACAAATTAAAGACCTTTATTCATGAGCAACAAAGTACAAAACAACAACAACAAAGTACAAAAAAACAACACATAAACAAAAAAGTACTAAAGCAACACCCGTACCACCACCTACTGAAAAATTGCTTTAGTTTGATCAATCCAACTTTGCTTGTCGGTTACCTTCGCTTGAAGAATTGTGAAGTCTTGCATAATATGGTGAATTTCTTGTTTTTCTCGACGAATACGAGCCTCCCTATCTTTTATATCCCCTTTCATCCTTTTGATCTCTTTTTCTTCCGCTTCGATCCTTATCAAGTGGACTTCCTTCCTGGCCATCATCTGTTTCCACTCTTCTGTCAGTTGGTCTATCTCCTTTTCCCTTTCTGCTATCGCGATCTGGAGTTTAGGTGGCATTCTTTCAGGTGTAGACGATGGGTTAGATGACGATGTCATTTGTTTACTGAAGAAAGAAAGCAAGAAATAAAGCAAGAGCAAGAAAGAAGGATGGAATGGGTGTGAATTATGGATTGCATATTACTGATATTTATGGATGAAATCTCAAACATGCCAATGAATTTCAACCACAAATTGGTCTTCAAAGTACAATAATTGTGAAAAAAAAACAGTAAAAGCATGCAAAGATTCGTGCAAAAGGACCAAAATTGCATTTTTTTTGTCTGGTCGCGGGACCCATCGCGGGGTCAGTCGCGGGGATGGACCAAAAGTGTAGACGCGGGGATAGTTGGGGGTATAGCGGGGCGTTTTGGCCAAAACCGCGGGCCATGTGTGCCCTATCCCGCGAGCGCGGGATTAATCGCGGATTTTATGGGTATTTTGGCAAATTCGGGAGAGAAATGAGTATTTTGGTAAGTTAAAGTCAAACTTTGGGTATTTTAATTAAATTCCCTAATAAAAATTTGGAGCCTAAAATTTAACAATGGTATTATTTTCTTACTTTCGATTGAAGATGCACTACTAGAAAACATATTTTCGTCGATATATGGATAATACCGACGGCCATAATTCGTTGGTAATTTTCGATGGGTTAACGAAGGATTCGAAATAAGTTAAAATTTTAAAGATATATTATTGCACCAAAACTTATTTACCACACAACAAGTCTTGTTTATAGGCTTTTATGAACTAAAATATTTTGTATCTCTAGTCAATCATGTGATCCCATAACAAGTAATCAACACAATATAATCAATGATGTCATCAATCTATTAATCTCAAAAAGATGAAAAAACAATCTAGAGAGTGTTTGCAATATAGAGTACTTGGAATCACATAATGAAAAATACAAAGTAAATTCCTATTTATATGAGGAAACAAAGAAAGTACGATTAGGCCCCTCAACTTGATACAACACAATAATAATGGCACTAACAAATCCCTTCTCATTCAAACTCTTTAACGTTTACAGATATTTTATAACATTTTTCTTGCAATTGACTGATTCTCAATAGAACCATTTTCAATTTTTAAACAAAAGGGGCAACATTAGAAATTGTCTCGTTAGAATTATCTGGATGCATACATAAGGGATGATGTTGCTTAAGATAGTTGAGGCAACATATAATTATTCATATGTTGCATAAGGTCTCACTTAGGCAACATATAACTATACTTTGCTTAAGAGGAAACTTAGGCAACATATATTAGTCTTTGTTGCCTAAACTTATCTTAAGCAACATAGACAATTAGCCTACGTCGTCTAAGGAAACATTTGGTGTAGTGATGAGTACTATGAATTTGTTATATATCAACCCCTTCCTATAACAGGATCCCTGAAAGATTCATAAACGTGGAGAAAACTCATTTATCTACAGTCACATGCTTGCTGCAAGCCTGCAACTATGTTTTGGCCTCTATGGTTTTGAAGGCGTTGAGTAATTAATGCTGCACAAATTGGAACCGGTTAAGAATAGAAAAACTTTTGTAAATAATAAACAATTATTAATCAAACCAACAACTTTCAAAATACTAACATGACGTTTGGTTCGCATAATGTTTTTGGATGAAATGAAATATGTCAAAGAAATTTGACTTGGAAGGAATTTGAATGAAATGTTGTTAGATTTGACCACATGTTTGGTTGACAGAATTGGAATGGAATCTGGTAAAGGAATTGTAATATGTCTGTTTGGTTCACAGAATGTAGGTTAAAGGGTATTTTTGGTATTATGAAAATGCAACATTTCATTCCATCAAAATACCTCATAGTTGCTAAGGAATGTTAAATTCCTTTTTTTGTGGAATTCAGAGATTTCTTCCGTAAGAAAGAACGAACCAAATGAATGAATGAAATTTGATCAATGACATTTAATATATCAATTCCATCATATTCCTCCAAAATCTGCAAACCAAACGCCACCTAAAACTTTTAATCTACCTCTATGTAATCAAATTCATTGGGGAATAGAATTATGCTTTTTTGCGGCTATTATATTGGGTTCGTTTTCTTATCCTAAAAGAGACTTTCGAGTTGGGTGTAAACGAGTCTAGTCGAGTCGAATAACAGGTTATTTAAGCTTGGATCGAAAAATAATACCAGACTCGAGCTCGAATATTTTTTCAATGTTTGAGCTCGAGTTCGATGCTCGTTTATTAGCTCGAATTTGAGATCGATTAACTCCTTTATGTACTTAAGCTCGATAATTTTTATATTTTGATAAATAACTTGTAAACATATAAATGTCAGACTCGAAAAAGTGTATGCTCGAATGGCTCGGCTTGGCTCGGCTCATAAAACTTAACCGAGCTTTCAAACGAGTCAAGTCGAACATTTGTGTTATGAAGCACGACTCGTAAAGTTAAATGGGCTTTATTTTGTGTTCAATATCGACTCAAGCTCGATAATATTTGGCTCAAGCTCGTGATAAACAAGCTCGAGCTCGTTAAAAGTTCGACTCGTTTACACTCATACTTCGAGTATATGCCATGTCAGCAGTTGTAAACGACGCATCAAATTTCATCCCGATGCATCTCATCATAATGTGTAACCAAGAATATAGATCATTTAATTTCTTACGTTTTTCAAAGTAACTTCACTTCTAATCGGAACCCAACTCTATATATAGGGTTGGGTTCCAGTGAAAAAAAAAATATGTTGAGAAGGGTAGGAAGAAATCTCCACCATTGAATTCATATTAGAATGAGATACAGCAGATCAATCAACGAATAAAACACAATTTTTAGGTGAGTTTGAGATTAAAAATGATAAATGGTTCACATTTCTTCTTATCTTCTCAAATAAAACTCTTTTTCGTATAAGATCTTCATCTATATTATATATAATACTCTATATGGAAATATTACATGAAATGACACGTGTTTATTTTTAAGGTAAGGCCCACAAATGAATTTCCTACCTAATATTTCTATAGTTGTCCTATTCATAAACTTTTTCTGGTTTTCAACTTTAAACTATTTCATATTTTCAAAAAAAAAAAAAAAAAAAACTTTAAACTATTTCAAACCAATTAGGAATCGTCGATTGCCAAGTCCTGGCAATCAAAGCGACTGGTGAAACCAATAGGGGTGGGGTTACGAAGGTCCACATTGTCGGTTGATACCTCCATTTGTTATCATCCAAAACTATTGGTCGACTATATCTTAGACTTTATTTCTTTTTTCTATAACTTGTCTGATATAAAGATAAAATATAACCTTGTAGATTTGATTATTAGTTGATGAAAATTAAATTCGCTATGAAAACCCATAAATTTTCATGAATATTCACTATAAAATATATTACTTTAACCATAAAATTCATCCAGGAAAATTTTCGTAGGTGATTATTTACGGATCACCCAAAAAATATCAATGGTTTCGTAGAATCTGATGTTTTTCGAGAAAATACTAATGGATCACGAGATAATACCTGGCTAATCTGTCACTAATTTGCATTATCCACTAACTTTTGTAACGGTTTTGTGACGAATCACTCTTTAGCTAGCGACAGTTTTTCTAAAGGAAAATTCGTAGGTAAAAGCCTTTCGTTTAGTAGTCTTTGATTATAATTTTGGTGTTAAAAATAATAACAAATTAAATCTGCACATATATGATGTATATTCGAACATATTCAAAGGATTCTTAAAAATGAGATATTGAAATTTTTTTGCTTTAAATATTTTCTAAAACTTTTTCTAAAATGCAAAATAATTGGAGAAATAATGTGAAAAGTTGATAATATAATTCATAATGTAATATCTAAAACAAAGATACCATTGAAAATAAATAGATTTTCTTATTATAAAATTTAACTGTTAATTTTTATTACATTCATCTTCAACAAATTCTTCATTTTGAAGAAATAACCATTGATTATATTAATACAAAATTTATTCATATATTAAATTATTATTTCTCTCTTTAAATATATATTTTCAAAGTTTCTATTGGTGCTCTCATTTACTAATCATATTTAGGGTTATATCCATATTTTTGAGAAAAACTCATTTTCTCTCCTACTTTCTTCATTTTGAAGATAATTTTATGAAAGTTGTTGGAACAAAATTATAACTCAAAATTCTCATATTCTCTTTGTTCTCCATTTCAAAGAAGTTGTTGGAGATGCTCTAAAACCATCTAAAAATCAAAACTAAATATTTAATTTAACTAATTTACATAAATTAATTAATTTATATATATATATATATATACTAAAAACTGAATTACAGTTAAATAATAAATTAACTAATAAATATGTGTCAAATATTTAAAAGTGGCATAATTTATAGTACCAACCAAATGGAAGTGATTATTGCTATTTTGATGAATCAATTTTTGATCCTATAATTTAACAATGGTATTAAATTAACAAGGGTATTCTGTTCTTGGCTTGATCTTTTTAGCCTCTCTTTTTGGCTTTGGTTCTTTAATTGCTTGATCTTTTTAGCCTCTCTTTTTGGCTTTGGTTCTTTAATTGCTTGATCTTTTTAGCCTCTCTTTTTGGCTTTGGTTTTTTCAGGTTGCACGTGTTTGTGGCTAGGTTTTCGTGGTAGGGCTTGTTTTGTTTTCTTCTTGACCGTGGTTTGGTTGAGTTTCTATTCCTTGTAGAACTTTTTTGAGTTTTGCTATTTGGTTTCTTAATAAATTAAGTTGTCTTGCGTTCAAAAAAAATACTAATATTTTAACAATGATATTATTTTATATCGCTTTTGAATGACGGTCTAAAGCTGGCAACTAGTAAAATAACGAAGATATATAGCCAGGGCGAAGTTGAAGTCTTTTGATAGCATTCAAGAAACAATACACAACATGATCACCAGATTAGGTAAATAGTTAGACCAAATTATGCTACCCAATATATAGCCCTAGCTTATTATATATATATAGGAAAATTATAGCAACCTCGATCGGTCTATTTATAAAACCAGTAGATACCCTTTTTCTCTCCATTAACCTCTTCAGGTTCGATAAAGATGCAGTCTTTTGTTTCTCTCCAAATGGCCTCTAGAATGGGGGTGTCGTCGTATTTGTAGTAATCACCCAAGATCGGCATCACCGCCAGCCTTGCCTCGAACGTATGGTAATGTGGGATGGTTGGGAACAGATGGTGTACGGCATGAGTTCGAGTTACATCATGGAAAGCATGGTTCAAGAACCCAAAGTTTCTGTCCACAGTGGCTAAAGCACCTCTAAGCCAATCCCATTCGGTAGAATCGTAGTGAGGGATAGAAGGGTGAGTATGGTGTAGATATGTCAACAAGATGAAAAATCCACTCATAAAAAGGATAGGCATTCCATAGAAGTTGATCACCCATTCTGTGCCCTTTATCAACGCAAGACGGTAGACCCCGTACAAAGTGCCAAAAACTCCAAGATCCGTGAGAAAGATCTGAAAGCGCTCGCTATCGTTGAAGATAGGACTATATGGGTAAAAGTGGCTCGTGATTCCCTTCTCATATTTCCTCCCATAAAGATTGAATACGAAGTACAAGGGAAATCCAAGAACGATCTTGAACACGAATACGATAAACGACCCGAGTGGGTTGTTGAGAATTTCAGAGTAGAGTTTATCAGACTTGAGCTTAGGGATCCAAACCTCATCGTATTCGATGGAGTTGGTGTTAGCATGGTGGGTGCGGTGGCTGTATTTGAAACCAAAGTAGGGAGTGAGAATGAAAGAGTGGACGATGAAACCAACAGTGTCATCGAGCCATTGGTACTCGCTGAAGCCATGATGGCCGCACTCGTGTCCGATGACCCACAAACCCATAAGATAAGCTCCTTGGAAGAACCAATAAAGTGGCCATGCTACGTATGTAAGGGGTTTAGGAAGCACAGGAATGATAGTAGCTGCCAGATAGTATAAGGCAGTGACGATTATAATATCACGGAAAAGGGCTGCAAAGGACCGTACAAGAGATCGTTTGAAACAGTGTGGTGGAACTGCTTTCTTGAGATCACTAAGCTCGAATGGAGGCTTTGAAACGGGAACGCGTTTGAAGGCGTGGGGTTTATCGGAGCCTGCAGCAACGTTCATTCGTCCACCAGCCCCCATGGTTTCAACCTGCATGACAAAGATGATGATATTATCAGCTTAGTAGCTTATACATAATTCATAGAACGTTTATACCATGAATCTAGAGTTTGGATCTAAAATTAATTATGAAGAAACTGGTACATACCTTTAGCACAAGTTTTGAGCTTTGTGCAGCTGCTGGATCGTGTCGAAACTAGAGAGGCAATGTGCCATTTTTATAGTTGGAGGATACAGAAGCTACGACCGAAGCCACCACTCCAGACAATTAGAGGGTAGTTAAGGCTTTATGTTCCTTCCAATCATCCACAGATACACACAGAATTATTGATATTAATTTTGTTTAATTAATTAATAAATAAATGGTGTATTAATAATTTCAGTTATTAAAATTTAGAATTATTCCTTTTAGCACTTATCTATCATTGTTACAGTTATCCCTACACAACTCACAATTTTGAATCCCATGTTCATGCTCCGTGTTCTAAAATTATAGAAGAAAAGAAAAGAAAAGAAAAGAAAAGGAAAGGAAAAGAAAAGATAGAGAGGGAAAATAATTTTTTTTTGTGTTTTTGAAAGATAAGCCGAAGCCGAGAAGGAAGAAATGAAAATAAAATAATTAATTTATCATGTTCTTGAACATGCGATAATAGAAAGAAATTATGTGTTCTTTTACAAATATATACCGTTTACTGCCACCGACACTTATTTCTCATTTTCAAGTGAATAAAGTCTAGGAAATCGAGATTCAAAAGAGGTGGAATCCTTCCAACAATCTATCCAGAAAGACGTCCGTACTCCATTTTCGACCTGTTCCACACACAAATCATGAAAATTAATGTTTAATGCTCTCAAGGAATGGACAATCACAATAACGCTACCCCAAGGACCGGCACTACTTATGTGCCCCTTATATGAGTTTATACCTCCTTCTTTAGTCTTTACCATAGATCGCCTTTATTACTTTCGCCCACGCTGAATTAGGATCGCTCTTATAACAAGGAGAAAAAGGTTAGATGCATCTATGTTCCAATGCCCGAGACTCCCATTTTCTTTATTTCTGATCACCGTTCTCCGGTTCACCCAATAGATTTTCGTTGAATCTTCTTACTCGATCAATTAACTTTTTTGACTTTATTAAACACTCAATCAATAATTCAATATCGCCCATCAAACTAAAACATTGAAATATTCAAAATCATGAGTGTGATAAAAAAATTGTATCCTGGTGTATCACTAAAGCTAAAAATCATGAAATCACACTTTATCACAATTTGTATCAGAGTGTATCACTAAAGCTAAAAATCATGAAATCTACAATATCATAAAATCACAATGTATCACAATATAACGCAATGGCAATATTATATTTATATAGTAACTCATAGTAGTAATATTTACAATGTTTGTAGAGTTTTTTTAAGGTATCTCAGTGACAATGTATATCAATGAGTATAAAAAGGGATATGAGTTTGAAACTAATAACGTTTGCCGGACTAGAGAGGAAATATTAGAGATTTACAAAAAGCCTGCATTACCTATAAATATTTTCCATAAAACTATTCTTTACTTTTTTGGAAATTAACGGATTATTACCAAATTTAACATTATTAATATTAACCATTGATTAATAATAATGAGAAATTGAGATTGAATCTCACAGTTGTCATAAAATTACTAAATTCTTCCTTAAATAACATCCCTACTTATATGTATATATATAGTAATTAAGCAATTTCAAACAAGATCTTTTTTAAAGAAAACCTGAAAACACTTTTATCAAATGTAATTATACACATATTGTGTGCGGCAAACTTGGCCCGTGATCTAGGCCTTGCCAAAGGTCGTCGGAATCTTTGATTTAATATCCCATACGATGGGCTATAATGAAAGATTTTCTTATATATATGAAAGAGAGAGACATTATAAAAATACATTATTCATATATAAACATTGATTGAGTTGATGACATTTCAACAACTCAACTCAATGCAGACGGTTTGAAATTTTTCAACATAACCCAACCAAAAAAAATGCAACCCAACCCATTAGGGTTGGTCTGGTTGTGTTTAAACAAAGTCAAAACAATATTGAAAATATAAAAATACATAATTTTTTCTTTTGATATACGATCAGTCATTCAAAAGAATGTACGACTTCATCAAGTAGGGGTGCTCAAATTTCCGGCCAACCCAACCCAACCCGAGGCAAAAAAACTCAAACCGAGCTAATCCGATGTATAATCGATACTATTTTTAACCAACCCGCATATATTGGGTTGATAACGGGTTAGGCCCAAAACAAATCGACCCAACCCGACAACCCGTGAAAAACATTTAAATCTGATTTTAAATTCTTGTTATTGTCAAAGCAATCTTGTTACTATTGAACATTTATAAACACACAATTGTTGACCACTTGTTATTTTAGTAATCTTGTTATTGATTGTTGATGCCATGTTTATAAACAATACATTTATAAACAATCTTTTATTAGACAATTTAGTAATCTGTTGAACATTTAAATATTTAGAAACATTTAATAATTTGTTTAGACACGATAACTTAGTTAAATGGTGAAATGATCGATAAAAGTTTAAACCCAATCAACCCGACCAACCCAACCCAACCCGAACGGTTTGAGTTGGGTTGGGTTGCACTTTCGATTGGGTTGGGTTGGGTTAAGATTTTTCAAACCGCAATGATTGGGTTGAGTTGTTAAAGTGCCTTCAACCCGGCCAACCCAACCCGTGAACACCCCTATCATCAAGTATTTAGGTATTACATATAACTTTCTAATAGTGTAATTATATTGCTCGTTATTGTCGAGTTGTTTTTGATAATTATATATATTAAAAAGAACTACGAACAAATAATTTTAGAGAAGTTCCTAAAATGGTATCAGGTTATCTGTTTGGCCGGATTATTTTGGACCTAACCCAATATTAACCAACAGATTTGAATTATCCTAATTTTGTATCGATTATATGCCGAATTACCTTTGGTTAACCTTTTTTCAAGTTTTTAGGATTGAGGTGATCAAGTTAATCGATTTTTTGAGCATTGCTATAAGCATTGGTGAAAGTAACAAGGTGAGTAATTAAACGTTAATTGTATATCTACAAAATACCATGCACTAGGAGAAACAATGTTTAAAGTTAATACTTAATAGGGAACTTAATTAAACTATCTCAAGTTTGACTTTGACTTATACAAATGCCCTCTTTCTCTCTGATTTTGCAAATCTGTCCCACATTCCTGTAATATGAGCCACAATCGTAGACCCGGCCCATATGGCATGCGAAGTTGGTCCGCGATGGATGCCTGATTTTGGTTATTAAAAAACTAAATGAGGCATTCACAAGGTGTAGGATTCAAACCCTGCATCAACAGCGTGTATGCACAAGACCTTAACCAGTAATCTAGCAACCTTAATACATTTTTATTTCGTCCTGTTTAGTTTTATTTCTAATTTTTTTATTGACGTTTATCTTCAATTTAAAAATCTTTATTAATTATTTTAAGGTTTAAACATTAGAATTATTTATTTTGAAAGAGTAAAATCATTAGATTTTTTTATTTATTTCGTCCTTGTTACGTTTATTTTTAATTATTTATTTTGAAAGACGTGGTTTCAATAATCATTTATATATTTACTGTTGGATGATAAATGAACGCACATTAGAATAAGATGCACTGAGATAAAATGCACCAAGACGCAATCAATTCCCTTCTAAGCCGCAATTCATTGGAGGACATTTGATTAAAAGTGATCGACGGTTCAAATCCACTTCTCATGTTTTTCACGGTAACCTCAACATCTCACATGATCTTTCACAATATGTATATATAGAGATTAACTACATTTTATAAAGCAAAATGACATAAAATGGAAAATTTTAAAATGTCCCCAGCTTAACAAAAAAAATTAACGTCCATTATAAAAAGGGATCAAATCTAACGCTTTTGTAAAGTATAATAATCATCTTATATATTTAAAACTTATATCCAACATACTACAAGGACCAAATTTGTAGTTTACCCTAAAAATTAATTAATATAGTTGAGTGAATTACGTTTTTCGTTTCTTAGGTTTATTTATTCATTTCAATTTTCATTTTTAATATTAACTCTTTTAATACCATAGATCGAAACAATAACGAAATATAAATTATAAAGATAAAAATAATAATAAATTATAAATAATGATGATAAAAATATAATTTTAAAACTATAATACTTTATTGCCTGTTTTCCGCTCGAGTTAAGTGTGATTATATTTATATAATACTTTTATTGATATCATATAAATATTTATAATACACTATAATGTTATATACAATTTATTAATATGTTTAAATCTTAAAATAATTAATAAAGATTTCTAAATGAAAGATATACGTCAATAAAAAAAATTAGAAATAAAAATGTATCAATGTTACTAAATTACTGGTTAAGGTCTTGTGCACACGTGCTGTTGATGCAGGGTTTGAATCCTGCACCTTGCGAATGTCTGATTTAGTTTTTTTTAATAACCAAAATCTGGCACCCATCGCGGTCCATCACGAACCAACTTCGTGGGCCATATGGGCCTGGTCTGCGATCGCAGCCCATATCGCGGGAATGTGGGGCAGATTTGCAAAATCGGAGAGAAATGAGGTAGTTTTATAAGTCAAAGTCAAACTTCGGGTAGTTTAATTAAATTCACAAATGTATTAAAAACATGGGCAAATAATTGTTTATGTGATCGGTTAGAACCCAAATTAGACTCAAATCAAGTGTATATATAAATATAATATACACCGTGAACCTAGTACAAAGGTCAAGGAAACAACCATCATGTTGCCACAAAGGAACAAAAATGTGGTAGGTTTGCAAATAACCTACAAATTATGATTATCTTTAATAAATTGTATCGTTCACTAGCTACAATAAGATTTGCCATTAAATGATGTTTTTGGGTTTAATTAAAAATACTAGGAATTAATGCATATTCTTGTTAAGTTTTTTTTAGTTGCTACTTATCCTCTATAGATCAAACTGATATATGTTTACACGAATTGGTTTTCTTTTCTTAAATTTGTTGCTATATACCCACAATTATAAAGTTTTGATATTTTAACACAAAAGGCCCAAAGAAATTTAGCTTTTTATTTCGGGTTTTTGTTTTCCGTTTGATTTGGATTCTAAACTTTATATTTTGAGGCACGTAATGTCTTTGAGGGATTTACATCTCGTTAATGGATTTATAATAGGAAATTTTTGGGTTCTTCAATGTGTTCTGTTTGTAGGATTTGAAATGTAATTTAATTGGATTCTTTGTTGATAATTAAGTTGGGTTTGGTTTTATGACGATTTGTATGCATATGCATGTACCCATGAGATCAAGTGTTATTTGTGAAGTTAGTGCAAATAAAAAGGTACTTGAATTTCAACATCAAACATACACAAGACATGATAGAATGGAGGATTATAAATTGTGCTGCATGCATCTAAATTTCTTCTAAGCTTAATGACCGTGACTTGGTTAAACCATTTAATATATGCATGATTCACTTATATGCGTATTAAGCGACTCAAGCACCATGCCTTCTTAGAGTTAGTATTGAGAGGGACGGAGAATACTAACTTAACATGAAACATGGTTGCTATTTCAAGTTCTTGATTTTAACCTGCAGATCTTTCATGTAGCATCGTGCACGGGTACATACCTACTAGTCTTTAAAAAATCCAACAGTCTTTAATATTTTGAGCGATTGAAGCCTGGACATTATTTTTGAAAAATAAATCCTTAAACTTCCTAAAACGGTTTAAATAGTTCTTTAAACAAAAACAATAAAATAAAATGAATATACTATTTCCACCAGCTATTCCAAGACATACAGAACTTGTACCCAAAATATAAATAGTTACATATAAAAGTTATACTAATGGGCGTTTGGTTCGCAGAATGTTTTTGGATTGAATGGAATCTGTCAAAGGAATTTGACTTTGAAGGAATTGGAATGGAATGTTGTCAGGTTTGACCAGCTGTTTGGTTGATAGAATTGGAATGGAATCTGTTAAAAGAATTGGAATCTGTCTGTTTGGTTTACATAATGTAGCTTTGGAATTGGAATGAAATTTTAGTAAATGACCAAAATACCCTTTTGATAATTTTAATTGTTTTTTTCAAAAATACCAAATATACCCTTAATTCAATAAAACCCTAATTAATAGAAAGAAAATCACTTATCTGCCATTTATGAAGAAGTCGACATCTTCATCCCAACACGACCTCCATCTGTTTCTAGGGTTCTTCATCACATCCTTCAACTTCAACACAGGTACGATTTCTCTCTATACCTCGATTCTTGCTCGTTTTCTTCATCGATTTTTATACCGATTTATACCTCGATTTCTTTTATACCTCTCGATCTGTTTCTATGGTTTTATATTTATTCAAGTTGATTTGTACCTCAATTCATACCTCGAATTGAATTCTTTTTAAATTGATACAACTAAAAAAACTCTCGAATTCTTTTTTGTCTACTCGATTTATGTCTCATACCTCCATTTCTATCTTCTCGATTTATGTTTCTCTTGTTGAGGATAAATCGGTCCAGTTGCGATGGAGATGAGTGTCGACTAACAGATGGAGGTGTGCGATGGAGAGATTGCAGAACCTGGAAATCTTCGGAGAAATGGAACGCGTTTTCCGGCGAACCTTCTTGCTGTGTGCAATTGAGAAGACGAAGAGAGAGCAGATCAGTAGGGTAAAGGGTGATTTTGGAATTATCAAAATATCTAATTCCATTCCATTGAAATACCTTGTCTTTAGGATGGAATGTTAAATGGCTCATTTATGGAATTCAATGGAATTGTAGTGATTCCATTTGCACAAAAGATTGAACCAAACATTAGAATGAAATCTGGTCAATGGAATGTCACATTCCAATTCTACCAGATTTCATCACTTTCCGGTGAACCAAACGCCCCTAAGAGTATAAATAACTGCATAGAAAATATCTTCAAGGACGAATTATGTAACTTTGTTGAGGACGCCTGAAATCGAACCTCTTTAAGTTTCAAAATTGTTAGGGATTAGTCCGGGTTGTGCCTGGGATACCCTTTCCAAAAAAAATTATGTAACTTTAAATTTAGGTATGATTCCCTTTATTTTTTCTTTTCATTTTACTTTAAAAATATATTTACTCACATTACCATTTACTAATTAGTTTTAATCTCAAAATAATCTATTTTGATCGGTTTTAAAAAATCCAATAATTCTTTGTTTTAAACAATTATTTAAGTATTTAATCATTCAAAATAGAAATTTTTTTAGATTATTATAAACTTTTTTTTTATTTAAGAAAACATTTTGTGTCCCCAAATCGTATTTTTAATTGAATTAATTTAAATCCATTATTAATACAAAAGCCAATGTTTTAAGGCTGTTAGAGGCCAAATGAGGGGTCCAGTAGAGCCCATTAACTAGCCCAATAGTTATCGGTTTGTGGATTTATTTGGGAACATAGTATTCTCAAACGAATCCATTGGTTTGATTTTGACTTTATTATTTTGATTTGGTTTTAAAATGATACACTCAAAAATAAAATGCCAGAATAGATAATTAAGTTTTTGTTGTTCTTTAAATTGCAATATGCCTTATGGGGCTATTTCACCAATTGACATTGATCTTTTATGAAGTTATCAGTTGCAAACTAATAGTCTTTGTGACTCACAAGGACTGTGGCGTATTGGTTAAAGCCTTGGGGATGTGACGGAATATCCCATCTACCCAGGGTTCGAATCCAGGAGTATGCAACTTATGGCCACTGAGGTTTAATCAGGGTTGATGTTTTACAATCATAATTTATCAAATGATTAGTCTAGGCTTAACCTAGGACACCCTTTACAAAAAAAAAAAAAACTAATCGTCTTTGTGTATTTTCAAGTTTGTACGAGAGCATGTTGTTTAACAGTAGAAGGAGATTATTTAAATAAATGATCACATGTGAAGTTACTTAAATAATTGACCCACAACAGATGATGATTCAACACCATAAGGGGGTTATTTAATTTACAGATTTCACTTTCAACTGTTCAAGTGAGATACACTAAACTTGTTTAATTTAATTTATCAACTTTAGGATTACTATTGAACAAGATGAGTCATCATGTAAGTAAATCTGATATATTAGTACATGGACTTAATTATTGAATGAGAGTTATTGCTTACTTAGGGTGCGTTTGGTACACTGGACATGACAGAACGGAATAGAACAGAGATTATTGTCTCATGTTTGGTATAATTTTTTTGTGAAACAGACATGAATAGAGTGGAACAAGCTGGAACATGCCTCTTCCACCCCACCCCCATGGAACAAGCTGGAACAGACTTATGTATTACCAATATAACCTCAAAATAAAATCTAATTCTCTTCTAAAACATCAAATACACATTCTATTTTTTATTTTATTCATTCTTTAAATTTTATTTATTGTATTTTATCTAATGTTATCTGTTCTGTTCTGTCAAGTTCTGTCTACCAAATGCTGAACAACAGTTATGTCTTGTTCTGTTATGTCATGTTCTGTTCTATCATGTCTGCGTACCAAACACACCCTTATTGCATGATGTTTTATTGCGAAGAGCTTGTAATATGCTATATGTAATTAAGATGATAAGTTGATTATTAAAATGTGTTGCTATAGAAACACCTATTTATGGCAATAGACTATATATAATTAATTTTTGACATAAATTTAATGAGCCTTGAAAATTGTGAATTGACTACATGTATAACCTATATAATTATCATTAATAACATTTATTTACCTAATTAGTAGTTTCTCTCTCAATTTTCTCCACCATGGCATTGTTTGGCAAAAAAAAGCTAGCTTATAAGCTAGCTTTTTTCTGGGATACATGTTTGGATTACCATAAGCTAGCTTTTTGAAACGCTACTTGGAGTAGCGTTTCAGTAGCTTTTTGTGAATATTCCAATATTACCCCTTATTAATATTTACTAACTATTATTATTATTAAATATTAATTTTTTTGAAAATGTCTTTTTTGGTCATTTTACATGTTTATAAGCTACTTTTGTCAAACGTGACTTCTTCATCAGCTACCAGCTAATTTATGAGTCAACAACTAGCTTATCAGCTATCAGCTAGTTTATCAACTAGTTTGCCAAACAAAGCCTATATATTTATAATATACTTTAATAATATTAACAAATATTTAATTAAAAATTGCTTTCGTATATAGTGTTCATGATTTCATTTATTTTACTTAGTTTTATTTCTAATATCTTTAAAATATAAATATATGAATGTGTAAGTTACAAAAGATATATTTGTTTTCAAAATCTAAAGACATATGCTAGTATTTTAAATGAACACAACTTTTTTATGTGTGAAGTTGTGAACCAACATGCTTGATCACTTTAATAAATTGCGAAGAGTTAATGGAATTGATCCGGTGCATCTTGGTGCTGCTTATCTCAATGTATCTCATCCTAATGTGCGTCCATTTCGTATACAATGGTTGATAATCATTTCTCACGCTTCTTATATTAACCTCTAATTCTCACCAAAACTCAACCCTATATATTTTTTATACAATATACGTATATATCATTAAATTTGTTAGGTTTTGTAGTTATTTGTTAAAGTTTACTAATCAATATATATATTAAAAGAGAAAACCACCATGTATGAGGTGGCATAATGTGGTTTGAGTATTCATCAAAACTTGAAATATGGTGTGTTTAGGCTATCCCACATTGGTGAGAAAAAGAAAGTTTGAAAGAGTGAAATGTGTATAAGAATTGAGGAGATCATTCTTTTGTAGCAAGTGATAGTGTTGGCCCACATTAGTAAACCTTTTGTTGGCAAAAAAACGTTGTTTGCAAAAAAAAAGCTTTGTTTATATATATCAAATCTTGAAATATGGTGTGTTTTGGCTATCCGACATTGGTGAGGAAAAAAAAGTTTAAAATAGTGAAATGTGCATAAGAAATGAGGAGATCGTTCATTTGTAGCAAGTGATAGTGTTGGCCTACATTACTAAACATTTTGTTGGCAAAAAGGCTTTGTTTGCAAAAAAAGTTTTGTTTATATACATCAAATCTTGAAATGTGGTGTGTTTTGGCTATCCAACATTGGTGAGAAAAGGAAAGTTTGAAAGAATGAAATGTGTAAGAAATGTGGAGCTCATTTTTTTGTAGTAAGTCATAGTCTTGGCCCACATTAGTAAACCATTTTTTTGGCAAAAAAAAAGTTCTCTTTATGTAATAAATTGTTAAAACAATGTCTTTTTGGTAAATAATTCTATATACATAAAAATTGGTTAAAAAAACTGTAACAACCGGGTTTTCTTTTTTGTAAGTATGCAAGTTTAGTGGTCTTTGTGCAAGAATTTGAAAGTTAAAGTGAGGGGCTAGTTCGCAATTAATGAAAGGTATATAAAGGCACTAACTTCTAGGGCAGCCTCCATTTTATTGCAATTCAGTGTTTTACCCTTGTGTGTGTGTGCTGGCGTGAAACAAGAAGGAGCAGCAGTATTTGAAATCAGTTAAGAAGAAGAGTCTTGAAGGTAATCATCCCATTCATCTTCTTCAGTTTATTGCAAGTTCTTATTCTCTTGGGTCTAGGAGTTATGGACGAAATCTGTTGAGTTTGCTTGGTTTTCACCTAAAAACCCTTCTCTTGAATACTTTGGATTTTTGGGTTTTGATGAGTCGTTTTGGGGGATTAAAAGAGGATTAAAATGAATGTTTAGAATGGATGGATGAACCCTAGGTTTGTCAAATCAAACTAATGGCAGAAAATGGGTATGTTTCTAATTGAGGTTTCAAATCACTGTTTTAAAGAGTAAGATGGAAGGAATTAAGTAAAGTCTAACATTAGTTCTCTTGGGGTAATCATTTTTTAAAGAAATAGTTTATCAATTGAACCAAAGGAACCTGTGCTTTGTGTCCCTGTTTGAGACCTGCGTATGAATAGTAAGGAAGAAACCAGGCTGACGCAAAGTTCAGACTTGCGCCATAGGCGCTGGCGCAAACCCCAGATTGCGCCATAGGCGCTGGCGCAAAGTTCAGATTTGCGCCATAGGCGCTGGCGCAAATTGGTGGTCGTTCCAGTGTTGGACCGATCTGATGGTTGGGTCGTGTGGATGTTTTGGGCCTAGGTTTGTTTCGGGTTATTAGATTTAAGGCCCAATATGAAGAGGATAATCTTGGGTATTTATTTAAGTTAAGGTTAAGAGAAGAACGTAGATTCAGATATTGAGTCAAACCTAATAAATTTATGAATTAATTATTAGGTGAACGGTCGGTGCAAGGCTACAAGTTAAGGAAAGAATTTGCTATCAGGTGAGTTCCCTAAACCTTCTTTACGACGCAAAGTGATAAATGTTTTAACTGATTATGGTTCTTTACGAGCATGAAATATTATGAACTGATTGCATGATTTTCACGAACGTATCTGTTTATTTAAATGAAATGTTTGGCATGAAGAAATGAAAGACATGACGTATGAGTATTTTAACTTACATGTTTTCATAAACTTACTTGCATGCTATGTGGTTTCGGTCTGCACTGTGGGGTCAGAGAGAGGTCATCGGGATCTGAGGATCCCTTGGATATGTATGACAGGCCGGTAGGTTGGAATTTGTTTCCCTCTTATCCGGTAGAGGGGAGTCCGAGTGGGCTCCAATGAGGGCGAGAAGGGAACCTAATGGAACCCTGATCGTGGAATGTTTATGTGATCCATACACAGTGCAGTACCATGAATGATGATGCATTATAATCAATTGATAAATGTTTTCCAACTGTTTTACATGTTGTATTCAGAGGGAATTCACTAGACCTTTTGGTCTAACCCTCGCTTTCAAAACTAAACCATTTTCAGGTAAGCGCTCAATCGGTTCTTCTGGTAAGAACTAGGAAAGACGACAAGAAAGACTTGGAGATTAGAGGAACTCCGGATTTTTTTTGCTTGTGATGCCTATAGTTAGTACTCGGCTGTGGATTTAGACACTTCCGCTGTCATTTTGTTTAGCTTATGATTTTGACGATGTAAAGACAAGTTTAATTATGTAATTTGAATGCTTATTTCTAGATTATTGCATGCTAAGTGTTTGGGACGTTACAAAAACAACCAAGATTGATTGTATAAAAATACAACTAAGATTGACATTATAAAGTTTGTGTATTTCTTAAATCTTGAAATGTGGTTGAGTTTCCATATCCCACATTGGTGGGAATAAGATAATCAAGCAGTCAATATATGTAACATACATGTATATATATATATATATATATATATATATATATATATAGGCTGGGTATCAAATACAAACCAGTTAGTTTGTACAAACTCGTACAAACCATACTTAGCTTCATGATTTTGTAAATTTGGCTTCATGAATATATATATATATATATATTTTGGCTTCATGAATATATAATTTGGCTTCATGAATATATCATTTGGCATTTTTAACTATTTTTTTACAAAAATACCCTAAAATACCCTTATTTTTGTAAAAAAATTAGTTAAAAATGTCAAATGATATATTCATAAAGCCAAAATATATATATATATATATATATATATATATATATTCATGAAGCCAAATTTACAAAATCATGAAGCTAGGTATGGTTTGTACGAGTTTGTACAAACTAACTGGTTTGTACCCGATACCACCCCTATATATATATATATATATATATATATATATATATATGGTTGAGTTCATTTGTTAACCTCTTATTTTGTGTTAACTTTATTAACTTCATTCAACCAATAGGAATTCATTTTAGTTTGTGGTTTCAAATTTATACATAACCATTAAATAGGGGCATGGATGAAATTCCATGTTTTTGTTTTATTACATTGATTTATTAAGGGAGTTACAAAAATCAAAATCTCCTTGATTCTAGCTATATTATTATTTCTCAAATATTTTGTAGTCTTTTCTATCAAATTAGTGTTTGAATTCTTATTGTTGCATAATGAACACACGTTGAAGAGAGAGTAGACGTTGAGAGAGAGTAGACGTAGATGTTCATTTGAACATGAACAAATATAACAAATATATATTGTTCATATAGGTTCACTTAGGCTTATATTTCATCCTTGTTTATACATAGCCTTAATATTTGCACATCATACATGATTTGACATCAATATTACATGCTCTAAATGGAATAGTAATTAACTAGTAAGTAACACCATGTAATTTCGGAGTAATCGAACATGAATGAACATATAGTTGTTCATATATGAACAATCTGTAGTTTGCATATAATTGAACAATTATGAACATATAATTGAACAAATATGAACATATAATTGAACCAATATGAACGTATAATTGAACAAATAGGAACATTGGATTGAACATAGGAACAATATGTTCAACTATAGGAACATTAATTACACAACTTAATTAATGGAAAAAAGTAGGTTGTGTCAAATTCCAAAATTACCCTCTTCATTCGTATTCAATGGGAGAATTAATTACACGACTTAATTTCTTAATTAATTAATAAATGGTTTTAATCTCAACCATTAACAAGAAAATGAATGGCTAAGATGAAGTTAATAAAGTTAATACAAAACGGGAGGTTAACAAATTAACCTCCCTCCCTCTCTCTCTCTCTCTCTCTATATATATATATATATATATATATATATATATATATATATATTAAAAGAAAACCAAGGGGTATTGAGGTGGCATCATGAAAACAGAGTATTGGGGTATATATTGGTGAGAGATAGAAAGATTGGAGTATAGTATGTATAAAAAAGAATGATAGGATGTCATTGTGGGGTTTGCGTCATGGGTTATCTTATTTAGATGACCCTATTTATGCAAAACAAAACATCAACAATATATATACTAAAAGAAGAACCAAGAGGTACTGACGTGACATCAAGAGAATAGAGTATTGGGGTATTGGTGAATTTTGGTTGAGTTTGAGATATCCCACATTGGTGAGAGATAGAAAGATTGAAGTATATAGTGGTATGTATAAAAAAAGTGATAGGATGCTATTGTGTCAACTCATGAGGTTTGAGTCATGGGTTATCTTATTTAGATTACCCTATTTATGCAAAACAAATCTTATTGAAAAAAATTGATATATATGTATTAAAAGAAAAACCAAGTGGTATTGAGTTGGCAGTATGAGAATAGAGTATTGGGGTATTGGTGAATTTTGGTTGAGTTTGAGATCCCACATTGGTGAGAGATAGAAAGATAAACCAAGAATGATAGGATGTCATTGGGTCAACTCATTGGTTTGCATCACAGGTTATCTTATTTAGATGACACTATTTATGCAAAATAAATCTTATTATAAAAGCGTTAATATCTATCTATATTATAAAGCAGAAACATTAGACGCTGACGTGGCATCACCAGGAATCGCCAATGCCATCTTTCCTTTTTCTGGCATTTTTTTAATAATTTTGCAGAGACGGTTTTTACATTTAACTCTAAAATCCTTTCATCTTCTGATTTTCGTCTGTTACACGTTCTTTCTTCTTCCTTCTTCTCTCAACCCCTCAAATTCCGGTGTGGGGTTTATTCCAGTTCTACCATCTCCATCTTTATCTTCATCTACAGGTTGTGGACTACAGGTACACCTTTTTTTTCTACACTCTGGCACACAGAAAGATGGATTCACAACAGATGTTTTTCGGTAATTTGTAAACTTTGCATCTTCTTCTCCACAATTTAGGTTTGGTAACCTTTGCATCTCTTTCTCAACAATATAGGTTTTCATAAACTATTCAGCTTCTTCTCTCCTTTTCTACGTATTTTATAACATTTATCTTCCTCGATATTCATATGTTTTTTGGCCTACAGATCAAGAGGTTCCCAACGTAGGTGTTGACAACAGTCGTGAATGGATTTTCTCTCAAGAAGGCGAGCGTTTTGTCTCGATTCATTATTGTCACAATTTGATTACCAAGTAGGGTATCGAAACATAAAAAATAGAAGCATTTTTCAATTAGAAATCAGATGAAAGCTAACAGCAAGCCGTGATAAGTAGTGAGTATTGCCGTATTGGGACGTCAAGTGTTTCACATTTATCAACGCTTTTGTGATTTCCCCCCAAATCTCAAAGAACTAAAGTAAGCCGACCTCAACCCTAATACTCTCTACAAACTTTATATTAAAGTGGGTTCTGGGCAGAGCATAATCATCAAATACAAGATGATTCATAGTTGTGTGTATTTGCATAAGATTTTGCAAAAGTTCAGGTTTCATGGGTTTAACATTGATCTTTGTTTTTTCTTTTAATAATGATCTATGTTTTGTGCAGGGGAACATATGTTTAGAGATGGTGTGGCTTCATCCCAAATTTTGAATAAATGGTAGTTTTAATTTTTCCAAATGATCTCATGTTACTTTTCCATCGAATGCATATATTTCTTAGGGGTTATTTGATTAATTGATTCGCACATATAATTTGAGGGTTAAGGTTTGTAGAGTTTCAATTGATTGATCAGAACCCAACCAATTGGTGATTTCCCCTAAATACTTGAATCTGCAGATGGGAGCCTACGTTATATATCAACTGATCACAGATTTGAGGGCAATGGAAGAGTAAGTTACCATTTCTCTTATCATTTGTTGCCTTAGACTGATTCAAAGACAAAATTTGGGGGTTATAATTTGTAGTTTCAATCGGTCAGAAGCCTATCATTTTTCGAACATCATTTGTACATTCAACACATCACTGTTGTTATATTTTCTTTCTAATTTAGCTGGAAAGAGTGTGTCATTGCAAGTGGTGGCAAGGTCGGTGAGCTAAATATTGGTGGTGGCACGTAGGTATGTTATGGTTTCCTTATGATGCTCCCTTTTTATGTTATTTCTTTCAACCTAAATTCATGATGTTTAGTATCTTTAATTATTTATCTTCAAATACACTTATAAAAGGTTCTATGATTCCTATCTTATGTGAATACAAAATTTGGAGCTTAATGTATCTATTCTTTGACAATTTTTGATTTGTTATCATTATTATTAGTATTGGAGTTGGGTCAATATTGAGCTTGCAGTTTTTCATGTATATTTGATACAAAGTATATTTCTTGAATGAAATGGAGATACTGGAAGTTTGATTAAAATCAATCATAATCACGCTGGTTTTGAAAATGTATTTATTTGATAAAATGGAACTATTAATTTAATAAGAAAAGACTGTTGAGAATGTTTGATGGCTAACAAGGGGGTCGTTTACCAAGGGCTTACTTGGGTAAGCGCTTACCAAGTCAAATTACATTACCGGATGAATATAGCAAGGACCAATAATATTACCCTGTAAGAGCTAAGCCTAGGACCGAGAGCCTTACCCGGTAAGTGAGGGCAAAGACTCTTACCACGGTAAGTGTTTACTGAGAAAATTATTGTCTACGATACCATTTTGGTGGACTTTACCCTGTAAGTAAGTGACAGTGTTGAATTTTACCGGTAAGCACTTACACGGTAAGCGATTGGTAAACGGCCCCTAAGTATAAATTCTTCATATTCATAATCAACAAAGAGCTATAGGAATATCAGAGAAACATGGTGTAATTGCATGAGAAGCTGCATGACTGTGACAGTTTTATCAACAGAAAAATACTTAGAAATCCATACCTATTTTGCTTTAAATATAAGTTGCAGCAAGTCAAGTAGGTTTGGTAACGTCAAGATTATGAAAAATGAAAGCGTATTAAGGCAATTTATGTTATCAATAGTGAACTTTGGCTTTTCAGTATGGTTATAAGATGAAAAAGTATCACCAAGTTTTGCCCCATGAAACTTTTTTCAGTTGTCTCATTGTTTTATAAGATGAGGTTGGGGTAGTTTCCATATGCTGTTTTTATGCCACTATCACCTACATCCTCAATTTCCACATTTAGATAACTAGCATAAGATAGGAATCAACATAAATGAGCTAGAGTAGCTAGCATCCGCTCATTGATTTTTCACAAGTTTATATTCTCTTTGATTGCCTACCAAAGAAACTCAAAACCTCCTTTCTATAATATGAACTTATGAAGTACATGAAAGGATCTGTTTATCAGATGCTATAAGCACAACCTGCGTCAAATACTTTTTTTAAGTATTTAAAATTGGGTGTTGCATACATGTAAAACAAAAAGAAACATTATTGGAATATCAAGACTTGTACCAAGATATCCATCAAAGTACTTATATCGAGTTCTTTATCCCAAAAAAAGAAGTAATATTGAGTAGTTAGAAATTAAGTAATTCAATATTTCATTTCAAATAATGGTCTCTAGCAAACGTACAACTACCACCAATAAACATCTGTTTACCTTATCTTCTGATTTAGGCCCTTCTTTATATCATTTTTTCATCTGTTCCATCTTTAAGTCGTAAAAATATCAACATGTTCTTCTAGCTCATCCAAATACACTTAGAGAGGTGCTCTTATTCCTATCTCACATGCATATATAATTTGTGGTTTAGGGTTGGTAGAGGTTTTAATGATTTGAAAACTTGGAACCTCCCCAACCAATACATCATATGCCACTAGCTGCTAGGCCGGGACATTGCGAGCTAACAGGGTCTGCTGCTCGGACAGGTCTGTTTGGAGGGTTGAATCAGACACGTTCGACTTACGGTTGCTGCTGGTTCGTGTTTTTCTGCTTGGGTGGATGATGTGTTGTCTAGGTTACTGTGTTCAGAATCATTAAGCCTACAGGGCTGAATGGGCGTTTAGTGATCTGTTTGAAAGCGTTGAGGAAATTGGAGTGGAAGCAGTGGCTTGCGGACCCCGCAGGATCGACGTAATGCCGTTAGAAGCAGTGTTGTAGCTGTTGTACGAGTCTGCTGCCGTGTTGCTATGTTGCTGCTTGATCGTGTTCGTGTACGTGTTTTTGCAGGTGCACGTCGAGGGTACAAAGTCTCCTGGTATCTGTGCTTGTTTTTTGGTTTGGTTTGTGATGGAACAGTGACCCCACTTTGATCTGCAGTGGGAGTTTTTGGTTTGCTTTGGCTTGCCCTGTTTGCTCCTGGCAAACTAAGCTGTTGTATGTGCCAATACTTTGGCATGTTGGTTTGTAAAAAAATCTTTTGGTGGTAATTAAATCACGCTTTTAAAATAAAAAATATGCCACTAGCTGCTGCACAGGACAAGCGGTCGTTTCCTTCGATTCGTCTTATCAAACATTTTGTACAGGTTATCAGGCATTAGAAAGTTGATCAATGTCTAATGTCTTTAGTTAAAGTTATTGGTTTTATTTCCTTTCATTATTGTTATTATTTTTTATATAAAAAATTGTAATTTCAGTTTTGGCAAAATATAATTATGCAAATGCCATGTTTAAGATGGGATTTTTTGTGTGTAAATGTTTTTTTGGTTTATTTAAAGACGTAAGGTAAAATTATTTTAACAATCTTATGATGTATTGGTAATAGCAGCCAATCGCATCGAATGTTGTTTTAAATCATACTCTTGCAGCACAATCTAATTTTACTAGTATTTTACTGTAATAAAACCAATTTTAACTTTTATTCTTGACAAATTCATAATTATAAGTAAAATTAAAATTAGTTGAACACATTTTCAATACACATTCAAAATAAATTATAAGGTTATATGCATTGAAGACAAAAAATCGTGTCATGTATGAGTTGTGACAAACGTAAGAAAAGATGTGGATCTTTGATCAATTTTAATCTCATCCCATCCCATCCCATCCCATTAATTGCGTTTTATACATGAATTGATTCTATTAGAATTGATCCAAATATGGAAATTAACTTTTACGTTTTTTATCATAACTTTCATCCTTAGACCATCTCCAATGGGGGCGCTAAATGTTACACTAAATTTAACATTATTTACAATTTTACATCTCTAAATTTAGGGGTGTAAATAGGTCAGGTTGGGTTGGGTTCAGGTTCAACCCATTTATTAATTGGGTTGAAAACCTCAACCCAACCTAACCTGTTTAACTAAATGGGTTGAGATTTTCAACCCAACCCAACCCAACCTGATACTTATATGGGTTGGTAGCGGGTTGACCTGATTATTATTTTCTCAACCCAACCTGTTTAATAAATAGGTTGAACATGGGTTGACCCATTTAATTTTAAAACTTTAAATAAAATAAAAATAGATTAAAACATAATTTCACGACAAATACACAAGTCACAACCACAAAACTAAATAAATTGTTCAAAGTTTCAATAAAACACAATCATAAAGTGAAATAAATTGTTCAAAATTTCAATAACACAGCCATAAAGTCAAACAAATAAGTTTCTAAATTCTAAGTAACTCGACTTCCACTTTCACCGACTCCAATTTGAGTTTGAACGATGGCATGAAATATTGGAATGGAAGGAGTTCTCTTTAGTCATTTATTGGACTCATATTTTGTTTTTTTATTAAGTTTTTTATTATTAATTATAATTAGATAATGATAATAAATTAAAAACAAGTCATAAATGAGTTACAAACAGGTTGTAAATGGGTTCATAACAGGTTGTAAATGGGTTCATAACAGGTTGTAAATGGATTGAAATCAGGTTGTAAATGGGTTGAAATCAGGTTGGAAACAGGTCAAAAATTTCAACCTAACGCAACCCAATTATTAATTGGGTTAGGTGGGTTGACCCATTTAACTTAAATGGGTTGAAAATCTCAGCCCAACCTGCTACTATTGGGTTGGGTTCGGGTTGGGTTGGTAGGTTGGGTCACTTTTTGCCACCCCTATCTCTAATGGGGTCTTTATTTTTCACACTAAATTTAGTGTAATGAATAGTATTACACTATATTTTGTATAACACTATTCATTTACACTACTTTTCATATCACTTTTAAAAAATAGTGTTATCCATTGGAGAAGATTTACTATTAACACTAAAATTTACACTACTATTTACACTATTAAAATTTGGTGTAAAAATATAGTGTGGCTCATTACACACACTTTACAAAATCACCAAAACAAAATTTAACTACACCTAATAAAAATTTTAAATGGTTGTTTCAAATCAAAGTTTTCACATTGGATTGAAACTATTCGATATTCATTAAACAATTTGTTTCAATTGCCGCGCGAAGCGCGGAAAAGTTACCTAGTATATATTAAAAGAGAAAACCACCATGTATGAAGTGGCATAATGTGGTTTGAGTATTCATCAAAACTTGAAATATGGTGTGTTTTGGCTATCCCACATTGGTGAGAAAAAAAAGTTTGAAAGAGTGAAATGTGTATAAGAATTGAGGAGATAATTCTTTTGTAGCAAGTGATAGTGTTGGCCCACATTAGTAAACCTTTTGTTGGCAAAAAAAGTTTTGTTTGCAAAAAAAGCTTTGTTTATATATATCAAATTTTGAAATGTGGTGTGTTTTGGCTATCCCACATTGGTGAGAAAAAAAAAGTTTAAAATAGTGACATGTGCATAAGAAATGAGGAGATCATTCATTTGTAGCAAGTGATAGTGTTTGCCTACATTAGTAAACCTTTTGTTGGCAAAAAGACTTTGTTTGCAAAAAAAAAATTGTTTATATACATCAAATCTTGAAATGTGGTGTGTTTTGGCTATCCAACATTGGTGGGAAAGAAAGTTTGAAATAATAAAATGTGTATAAGAAATGTGGAGCTCATTCTTTTGTAGTAAGTCATAGTCTTGGCCCACATTAGTAAAACCTTTTTTTTGGCAAAAAAAAAGTTTCTCTTTTTGTAAAAAATTGTTAAAACAATGTCTTTTCGGTAAATAATTCTATATATATAAAAATTGGTTAAAAAAACAACCAAGAATGATTGTATAAAAATACAACTAAGATTGACATTATAAAGTTTGTGTATTTCTTAAATCTTGAAATGTGGTTGAGTTTCCATATCCGACATTGGTGAGAATAAGATAATCAAGAAGTCAATATACATACATATATATATATATAAAGAAAAACCAAGGGGTATTGAGGTGGCATCATGAAAATAGAGTATTGGGATATATATTACTGAGTTTTGATTGAGTTTGAGATATCTCACATTGGTGAGAGATAGAAAGATTGGAGTATAGTATGTATAAAAAAGAATGATAGGATGTCATTGTGTTAATTCATGGGGTTTGCGTCATGGGTTATCTTATTTGGATGACCCTATTTATGCAAAACAAAACATCATCAATATGTATACTAAAAGAAGAACCAAGAGGTACTGACGTGACATCAAGAGAATTGAGTATTGGGGTATTGGTGAATTTTGGTTGAGTTTGAGATATCCCACATTGGTGAGAGATAGAAAGATTAAAGTATAGTGGTATGTATAAAAAAGAATGATAGGATGCTATTGTGTCAACTCATGAGGTTTGTGTCATGGGTTATCTTATTTAGATGATCCTATTTATGCAAAACAAATCTTATTATAAAAAATTGATATATATATATATATATATATATATATATATATGTGTGTGTGTGTGTGTGTATTAAAAGAAAAACCAAGTGGTATTGAGTTGGCAGTATGAGAATAGAGTATTCGGGTATTGGTGAATTTTGGTTGAGTTTGAGATCCCACATTAGTGAGAGATAGAAAGATAAACCAAAAATGATAGGATGTTATTGGGTCAACTCATGGGGTTTGCGTCATGGGTTATCTTATTTAGATGACACATTTATGCAAAACAAATATTATTATAAAAACGTTAAAAAAATTTGTTGTGGTTGAAAATTTTGAAGTAGGAAGTGACTATAAGAAATGAAGGATGAATGTTTTGTGTAAACTATGTGGTTGACTCAATTTAGTTTACCCTATTTTGCATCATCTAATATTGGTTTGCAGATACAAGTTTTGAAAGATGAAGTGAGTATAAGAAAGGAGGGGTGGATGTATTTGTGTCAACTTATGTGTTTGACCCAATTTAGCTTACCTTATTTTGCAAATGCATTTTGTGATGGCACCTTGAGAATTAAGTATTCTCAAATGGTGGATTGTGGTTGAATTTAAGTTGTCTCATATTGATAAAAAGTTGAAAGATTGTAACAAATAAGTGGGTATAAGAAACGAAGATGAGAGGTTTTTGTGTCAAGACATTGAGTTGTCATAATTTAGTGACCTTTTTTGAAAAATATGTAAAGATCAAAACCGAGAGTGAGGATTTGGCAACATTAAATTTGAGTAATCCTCAAATCTTGAAATGTGGTTTAGTTTCATCATCCCACATTGGTGAGAAGATCAAAGTTTTGAAGTAGAAAATGACTATATGTATTAAAAAATTAAAAGAATGTTTTTGTGTTAACTAATGAAGTTGTCTCATTTTTATTTAATGCAACTCATAGGCTTGACTAACTTTAGTCAAACCATTTTTTGAAGAAAAATAAAATTTTGAAACCCTTCGTAACAACAATAATGATAGGGTTGTGTGACATGTCGTTTGAGTTGAAAATAACATAACAAAGTTGTTACCGATACATAAGAAACTCTTCCTAACAACACATTTTATCAATATATAAAAATGAACCACTTATGGAAATACATTCTTCATTTTAAAGTGTGTCTTATTAATAAACAAATAAAGAATTACGTTTTATGCTAACTACGACAATTATTTTTTTTAAAATACTTATCACTACGCAAGACCCATACTAGTTACTTTTAAACATGATGTATTTATTATTTCTCTAAATACTAACTACTTTAAATTTAATTAAGGGTGATACTATTCCTACCCCTGCAACTTTTGTCCCCCCCTCCACAATTCCTACCCCCTTCATAATTCCTACCCCCGCACAATTCCTACCCCCTTGCAACTTTTGTCCCCCATTATCCCTCTCACAAACACAATCTAATTTTAATATTTACATTTTACCCCCTCCCTATATTAATTAAATAAATTTACTTTATAACTTTTACTTTTATAATTTTCATTTTATACTTTTATTATATTAACACATAAAATTGTATATTAGCTAAAATGCGTTAAAAAAATACGTTTTAATTTTAACAAATTACACCATTATAATCGTCTCTTCGATATGTTCGAAATGAGCCCAAGATTGAATATTTTTTGATTTAATTATTTTATTATATATCATACATATTACATAAATATTTATAACGAAATCTTAATATTTTTTAGCATGAAAATAAAATTGTTATATTATTTTATTAGGCTCATTTCGAAGGTATCGACGAGACGATTATAATGACGTAATTTGTTTAAATTAAAAAGTCTTTTTGTTTATAAATGCGACATCACGGGTTGGCGGGTTGGATCGGTTTGGCTTGGGGTTAACCCGTTATCAACCCAATATATGCGGGTTGGTGAAAGATAGTATCGATTATACATCGGGTTGGCTCGGATTGAGTTTTTTTGCCTCGGTTGAGTTGGGTTGGCCGGGTTGGTTCATGTTCGTTCGTTTAACTTAACCGAACAAACGAACGAACACGAACGGTAAACGAACGAGATTTTTTGTGTTCATGTTCGTTTGTTAAGAATTTTTTTTGTTCGTGTTCGTTTATGTTCGTTCATTAAGAGTTAAACGAACGAACTTAAATGAACGTAAACGAACGAACATTAACGAACATAAACGAACGTAAACGAACGAACATTAACGAACATAAATGAACGAACGAGACCATTGTTTATATTCGTTCATTTAACTAAACGAACAAAAAAATGTGTTCATGTTCGTTCATTTATTAAATAAACGAACATAAACGAACTTCCCGCCGAACGATTTATATATGTCTATATTATATTATAAATATTTCAACTTTAATGTTCTAAATTATTTTAATTGGTTTTGAGAAAACTATCAAAGTTTTTTTTATAAATATGTTTAAAGAATGGAGTTTTTTTAAGAGTTCATGATTTGAGGATTTGAAAGTGGTGAAAGTGGTTAGAGGTAAGAATAAACTAATAAAAGTCCACGATTTAAAATTTTAAAAGTTGTTAAAAAGTATTTTCTTAACGTATTTTAGTTAATATTGGGCTCATTTCGAAATAATACAATTAAATCAAAAAATAAGAAGGTATCGACGAATAATAATATAATTAAATCAAGAAAAAACTCTATTTTTGGTCCCTGAGGTTTAGTGATTTTTTTGAAACCGATCCCCATGGTTTCATAAGTCAAGTTTTGGTCCCTGAGGTTTTGATTTTGATCTGGATTTGGGGTCTCGTCCTTAACCCCGTTAATTGGTGGCGTTAGAGGTAGGGGCATAATGGTCATTTCACATTTCAACCAAATTCCCTCTTATTTTAACCCGCCATATTCTTCTTCTTCTTCACTTCATTCTTCTGTGATCTTTCTGTTTCTTCCTTCTTCCTCCTCCTTTCACGATTCAACCTCAAAATCTGGTAACAATCATGGTGTTATGTTATTGTGGAGGTGAAGCAGCTGTGAGAACCTCATGGACCACTGCAAATCCTGGTAGAAGGTTCTACACTTGTGGAAGAATGGTACACTGCTACGATTCTTCTTCTTCAACAATCATGGTGTAAAGTAATCATGTTTAGCTAATAACATTTAGTTTTTCATGTTAACAGGGCCAATGTTCTTTTTTTGGGTGGTTTGATCCACCTATTTGTTCAAGGTCCATTGATATCATTCCTGGGCTAATCAAAGCCAAAAACAAAGCTGAAGAATGTGTCAGAGAGAAAAAGAAGGAAATCTTGAAGTTGAATCTGCTCTTGGTCATGAGTTGGAGTTTTTTTTGTGTATTTCATGCATTTAGCCTTGAGTTGATCTGTTTTGTGTATTGGTTATCTTTTGTAATCATCTCCTGTTTATCAGGTGTGTTGGTAGTATTTGTAATGACATCCTAGTTGTTAGAATAGTAATGTTTGGTGGTTTGATCCCTCTGTTTTTTGTAGTATTTGTAATGACATCCCTATGTTTTAATAGTAATGTTTGGTGGTTTGATCCCTCTGTTTTTTGCACATTTGATGATAACAGAACTGTAACCTATGTTGTGTACCTGTTTGTTGATCCAAAAACAAGATAACACATCACATAACATGATACAGATAACAGAGAGTAAAACTCTACTTTTGGTACACAACATTGCTGAAAGCATACCTGTTTTCAATCTTTATCTCCAATATTCTCGCATACCAAACTTATCACATCAGCAGTATTAATCTTCATTCAGCATGAGCAGTACTAATATTCTCCAGCAGCACTAATTCATTTCAGCAGTATTAACTCATTCCAGCAGCATTAACTTGTTCCAGCAGTACTAACTTGACTAGCAGTACTAACTTGACTAGCAGTACTAACCTTGTTCCAGCAGCATTAATGTATAAGCAGTACTAACAATGATCTAGCAGTATTAACTTTGTCTTGCAGTAGTAACCATTGCATAAGCAGTACTAACTTTGATCTGGCAGTATTAAGGTTGTTCTGGCAGTAGTAATGTAGTTCTGGCAGTACTAATCATACTTAGCAAATTCTTCAGTTCCCAACAACATTGTAACATAAATGTAACCTGTTTTGGTACACAACATAACAGAAATGTAACCTCTGTTTTGGTACACAACATAACAGAATAGTAACCTCTGTTTTGGTACACAACATAACAGAAATGTAACCTGTTTTGGTACACATACAATTCCAAAGAGTAAACACAAAAACAAACCTGTATTCAATACCATACCAAACCATAGATTAAGTAAACATAAAACAAACCTGTTTTGGTACACATACAATTCCAAGAGTAAACATAAAACTAATTGTTTTCAACTAACAACAAACCACAAACCACAGATTAAGTAATTGTTTTCTGCCAACCACAAACCACAGATTAACTAATTGTTTTCAACCATATACAAACCACATATTAGCTAATTGTCCTCATTGTCCTCCTTGTCCTTTACAAGTCCTGGAATTGTGCCCTTGATTCTTACACTTATCACAAGTCACAGTCTTCCCTTTCCTAGGAAGTTTACCAGTGTCCCCACTCCTCTGAGACAACTCCTCATTTGTCTTCCTTCTCTTCTTCTTTGGTCTCCCAATCTGTTTATGGTGAGTTGGAGGGAGTAAAGTTGTTGCCCAGTCACCTTTCTCCCATAGCAGGCTTCCATTGATTGGCTCAATCTTGAAGCTATACATTTCCCTCCATGTGCTTACTTTGTACACATCCTCAGCCCAATCTTCAGGTAACACATTGTTACCATTTGCTGCCATGTCCCAGTTTGTAGCCACAGCATGCTTGCATGGAATTCCAGTTAACTCCCACTTCCTACATGAACATGTCCTTTCTCTCACATCTACTATACATTGGTCATTCCAAGGGCCAGAAACCTATAATTCAGTAAATACCATTAAAACAAAGCATAATATATAGTAAATACCATTAAATCAAAACATAAAAACCTATGATTTAATATACATACCTGGTACCTATCTCCTCCACTAAACAAGACTTGATATTTGGAGGCCTCTTTCTTGGCAGTCTCCAAGATTTTGTTTGCTGTTGGGGTAAGTGGGCCATCACAACTGTCTATGACTTTGCATACATTCACTATCCTCTTCATTAGATACACTCTAATGTATTCCAAACATGAATAAATTGGTTTATCCCTAGCATCAACAATTTGTCTATTGAATACCTCACACATGTTATTCAATAACACATCAGAGTGACACCTACCTGTTACCAAAGTATAAACAGGTTGAAATATGTTTACCAAAGTATAAACAGGTTGAAATATGTTTACCAAAGTATAAACAGGTTGAAATATGTTTACCAAAGTATAAACAGGTTGAAATATGTTACCTATGAAGTGTGCTCTGCTCCAGGATTGAGGAGGGATGTTGTTCAAATATTCAAAGCAGTCTGAATTGAACATTCTCAAACTTTCCATTGCAGTCTTAAATTGTGGGACAGTGGGGGCTGTTGCACATTGCCATAAATGATCCTTGTATGCTTTCCCTTTCCACACAAGTTTCATGTTTTCATGAATATGCCTAAGACAATATCTATGCTCAGCAGAAGGGAACAATTTGGCAATTGCTGGAAGAATGCCCTATTTTCAAAATAATGTAACAATAACAATACAATTCAATTACAAAACAATAACAATTCAATTGAAAACCACAAACAGAGAAAATAAGTTCATACCTTTTGTCTGTCACTAATGAAAGTGAAGTTGGAATTTGTTTGAAGATCAAGGTCATCTCCAAGGCATTCTAAGAACCACATCCATGAACTTGTATTCTCAGCCTCTACTATGGCATACGCCACTGGATATATGCCCTGATTTGGGTCTATGCCCACTGCTGTTAGAATTTGCCCTGGAAATGGACCTTTCATAAAAGTACCATCTACTCCCAACAGATCCCTTCTACCTGCCCTGAATCCTCTCTTCAAAGAACCTAAACATATGTATACCCTTTTGAATTTCCTGGTGTTACTAGCTGGATTCGGTTCTTGCTCAACTTCAATCTTAATTGTTGTGTCAGGGTTGCATCTTTTTACCTCTGCCAGGTAATCCCTCAGGTGTTGGTATTGTGCCCCATAGTCTCCCCATAACTTCTTCATCGCCATCTGTTTTGCCCTCATTGCCTTGCCAGGTGACACAAAGATCTCAAATTTCTCTGATAAGTGGGATTGAATTGCCTTCAATGGCATATTAGGATCTACCTTGATCTGCTCTGTTATGTGCTTTGAGAGAAATTGTGCAGTGGCCAAACCAACCTCCCTCGTTTGGAAGCATTTATGGGTGTCAAAATAGGTTTTCACAGTCCAGGTTTCTTCATTTTCTGCACATGATGCATACAAAACCCATTTACAACAGGGCCCATTGGACTTTCTCCAAGCACTCTTTCTTCCCTTACTAGGCCCACTGGACTCCTTTACATTTGGCATTGATCCCCTACAGACGGCCCTAACTCTTACAACATCATTTCGGATCACCACTATGTTCCTTCTAGTCTGAATTGAATGCTGCTTGATTAGGTTGAGAATGGTTGTTTTATTACCAAATGTCTGGCCTAGATAGAAGACAACCTCCTTACACTGTATTTGGGCCCTACGTTTGCACAAAGCCATTTTCATCCCCTGAATTAAAATCATCAACCTCAAAAGGATCAATATCACCTTCCACATTCACACTATCACTTCCCTCTCCATTTACACCAATCCAATCCACATAACCATCTACATAATCCTCCGGGTCATCATCTATACCAAATTCCTCATCATAGTCATTACTATTATGGCTCTCTATATCATCATGGTTGTTACTTCCCTGGATCATGTCCAAGTCCAAATCCAAACATTGGTTCAAGTCCAACCCATTGTCCAAACATTGGTTCAAGTCCAACCCATTGTCCAACCGTACTACTGCTTCCTGTTCTGGTACATCTGACTCTAACCCAATGAAAGGATCAAAGCTATGAATTATATGATCCATGCTTTGATTTGGGGTTGACAGGTTAGTCCTACCATGTTCCACAAATACATCAATAAGTTTAATAGCAGGGGCATATTGTAAGAGGTTTAACACATCCTGGTTACTACCTAATCCTCTTAACCCAGTATCCATATCACCTTCAGGAATCAAGAAATGGTAAAATTTGATTTCATGTCTATCATACCCTAATTTCATCACCATTAAATGAAACTCCTCTACATTTAATCCTTCTGTGTTAACCAAATCAACATAATCAGTCTTACCATTCTCGTATCTCCTTCCAGGAATGCTTGTAAAGCAACCTCCATGGTTCATCCTTACTGTAAACAATGTTGGGTATAGCTTTGTATGGAAAAATCAACAGAATAATTAGGTATGAAGAATGTGCAGTCCCAAAAATGGAAAAACATAAATGCATGTGAGCTTACCATATACATCACTTGGGTCAAATCCTTCGGCCAAATCCCTCCTTAATATCCATCCAGGTTCTTCCATCGTATCTTGAGCAGGGAACGATTTTGGTCGATAAAGGAGATTTTTGATCGAGAAAGGAAGAATTTTGATCGATGAGTGTGACTCAACACAGTGAAGAGACTGAGGTTTGAACTCTCAGTGAAGACGAAGAGATTAGTCGTTAGAGGGAATTTGTTTTTTGTTGAAATGTGAAATGACCATTATGCCCCTGCCTCTAACGCCACCAATTAACGGGGTTAAGGACGAGACCCCAAATCCAGATCAAAATCAAAACCTCAGGGACCAAAACTTGACTTATGAAACCATGGGGATCGGTTTCAAAAAAATCACTAAACCTCAGGGACCAAAAATAGAGTTTTCTCTTAAATCAAAAAATAACGTAAACGATGACATATATTAATATAATTTAATAAAAAATATTCAATACTTGGCTCATTTCGAAGGTATCAACGAAACGATTATAATGGTGTAACTTATTAAAATTAAAAAGTATTTTTTTAACATATTTTAGTTAATATACAATTATATGTGTTAATATAATAAAAGTGTAAAATGATAAATAGAAAACTAAAAGGTATAAAGTAAATTAATTATATAAGTATAAAGGGGTGAAATATAAATTTAAAATTAATAAAATAAAATAAATGCAATGTGAGGGAAATGGGGTATACGAAGGGATAGAAAATCCCCAAAATAGACCGGCTAATATAATAATATTATTAAATTAAAAATGTAACATGATCTTTTAAAAAGTTAAAAGAATAAAATATATTAATTAAATTATTATTTTTAAATAACATGTTTATATATACTGTAGTAAGTTTTAATAGTATAAAATTTTATTAAAAAGTTAGAATTATTATCTTTATATACTTATGAAATAATTGGTAATGTTATTATAATATTCATACTAACTAATAATGAATGATTAAAGAAAGGGAAATTAATTAAAATACCCTAAGTTTGATCAAGTGTTACCAAAATGCCCTAAATCTCTCCCAGTTTGCTAAAATGCCATTTTTTCTGCGATGGAGCCTGCGATCGCGGGCTCAGGGACCATTTCTGACATTTTTTTAAACTTGCAGGGACCATTTTTGAAAAATTCAATCCCGCGATGGGAAATTTTTGTGACTTTTCAATTGCAGGGGACCATTTTTGAAAATTTCTCCTTTGACCCGCGTTGACCACTGTTCACCCCGTGACCAATTTGTGATTTTAAATTGAAATTTTACACTTTCACCCCCTATACTTATTTACTAAGTTTACTTTATACCTTTTACTTTTATAAATTTAATTTTACATTTAACACGTATAATCGTTTATTAACTAAAACACGTAAAAAAAATACGTTTTAATTTTAACAAGTTACACCATTATAATCGTCTCTTCGATACGTTCGAAATGAGCCCAATTTTGAATTTTTTTGGATTTATATATTTTAATATATATCATATACACTATATAAAAAATATTTTATATTTAAAATTCATACCCTTATAGTTAATTATTTAATTTATGGTACTCTTAGGTAGCATTTGGTACGCATACTAAATGGGACGGGATGGAACTGGACGGGACTGAACTGGATGGGACGGGACGGGACTGAACTGAAGGAGATAATTTTAATCTAAGTTACGTTGGAAATACATCGATCCTTTTGTGCATACTCTGTAACTGCAAATACTTCAGCTCCAAACACACATGAATCATCATTCGCCAAATACCCATTTTCACAATTTTTAAATGAGTCCAGTGATACCAACTTGTCAAAACCCCATTTAATATTCTTCTCGTGAAACCTTCTCCTATTGTCATCCACGATATCTATAAACACATTCAAATAATAATAATTTAAAACGATTTAATGAATTAATTAATATATGATTATTATGTTAATGCGATAGGAGTGTAAAACAAAATTGAAAAAAAATAAGAGATGTACCATAAATTAAATAATTAACTATAAGGGTATGAATTTTAAATATATAAAATATTTTTTTATGTAGTGTATATGATATATATTAAAATATATAAATCCAAAAAAAATTCAAGATTTGGCTCATTTCGAACGTATCGAAGAGACGATTATAATGGTGTAACTTGTTAAAATTAAAACGTATTTTTTTACGTGTTTTAGTTAATAAACGATTATACGTGTTAAATGTAAAATTAAATTTATAAAAGTAAAAAGGTATAAAGTAAATTTAGTAAATAAGTATAGGGGGTAAAAGTGTAAAATTTCAATTTAAAATCACAAATTGGTCGAACACGGGGTGAACAGTGGTCAACGCGGGTTCAAACACGGGGGAATTTTTCAAAAATGGTCCCTGGAATTTTTCAAAAATGGTCCCTTGCAATTGAAAAGTCACAAAAATTTCCCATCGCGGGATTGAATTTTTCAAAAATGGTGCCTGCAAGTTTAAAAAAGTGTCAGAAATGGTCCCTGAGCCCGCGATCGCGGGCTTCATCGCGGAAAAAAGGGCATTTTGGCAAACTGAGAGAGATTTAGGGCATTTTGGTAACACTTGGTTTGACATAGGGTATTTTAATTAATTTCCCTTAAAGAAACATACATGACTTTTTTTACTAACATAGGACTTTAATAATTTAGTTAATAATAATAACTAATTCACTATTGGACAAGGTAAAAGATTAATAATTGAAATATAATTAGAGAATTTAATTAAAATACTTAAAGTTTGACTTTGACTTACCAAAATACCTATTTTCTCTCTGATTTTACCAAAATACCCATTTTTTCCGCGATTGGGGTCTGCGATCGCGGATGGGGACTGAAAGTGTAAATATGAAACGCAAAATTTTTCAAAGTTGGTCCCTGTCCGCGATCACGGACCCCGTCACGAAAAAATGGGTATTTTGGTAAAATAAGAGAGAAAATGAGTATTTTGATAAGTTAAACACAAACTTTGGGTATTTTAATTAAATACTCATATAATTATATAGTAATTATTTAATAGCATTGAAAATGTAAAAAGTAGGATTTGGTATTAATATATGTAAAGAAAAAATAAATTATATAATAATTACTTTTAGATAAGTGTCTATTTAGCAAGTAGAGTGGTGTCTCTTTAGAATCACCCTTGTTAAATTATGGATTCACTAAGTTTCCTTTTTTTGCTAACTAGTATTATGCATCTTAATCTATATATATCTAAAAGCAAAACTTAGAGTTGCTTAGGTGGCACAATGAGAAGACTCCATTCTCATTTTTCTTTTTTCTCAAAATTTTGAATTTCTTTTAAATAAAACCCTTTTTCTTTTTCTTTTTTCATTGATGAATACTAATTAACTACTCGTGAATTACATTTAATTGCAAAACCTTTCATCTCCTAGGACATCCTCCTATGATTCTGTAACATCCCAAAACTTAATCGAGCGATAAATCATCAAATAAGCGTTTTTACAAGCAAACAAACATACTTGTCCATTACATTAAGATATGAGCTTAACAAAATGACAGCGGCAGTCTAAACTATCCACAGCCGAGCTCTAACTAAAGTCAGTCTTCTATCTTGGAGTCACTCTCATCTCCAAGCTACAACGCCTCAACTCTTAGATCTTAGAAGTAGAGCCTGAAACTCGCTTACCTGAAAATGGTTTAGTTTTGAAAAGCGAGGGTTAGACCAAAAGGTCTAGTGAATTCCCTCCATAAAACACATGCAATATAGAATAAATTCATTTCATGTATAAAAGAACTCTTATGCATCACATTTCCATCATACAAGGTTAACACAGGGTTCAGGGGTTGCATAAGCTAAACCGATAGGGGCCTGACGGCACCCTCTCGTCTACGCCGAAATCCAAATGGACTCCTCGTTCCTTCATGTAGGAGAAAACAAATTCCAACCTACAAGCTAATCCTCCATATGACCCAAGGGATCAGAGATCCCAAGGTACCCTGACCCCACCGTGTAACCGACCCCACATAGCATATACATACATTCAAAACCTCGTGCATGAAAACCTTAAACATCATTCGTTGGTAAATAACATGCAACTCATGAAAACGTGCATAGCTTTTATAAATTCAAATCATGCTCGATAAAGGAACCATTTCAGTAAAAATAAAGTACGTCATAAAAAGGGTTGAGAGAACTCACCTGACTGCAATTTCCTCCTCTAACCTCGAATCTTGCACCGACCGCTCACCTAATTAATGATTCACAGATTTAATTAGATGAACTCTCTATTCTCTTCCTACGTTTCTCTTAATCCGACCTCAATTACTCCCTTAGGTCCATCTATAAATTATTGGGTTTCTTTTATCCTTTACTAGCCCAAGAGACTTAAACTAGACTTTAAAACCATCGGCCCAAAATAGCATCAATACCACGGCCTGCCCGGCTCCCGGTACTCGACTCCCGGTACGGGCGACTCCCGGTGCGGGCGACTCTCGGTGCGGGCGACTCCCGGTGCGGGCAAACAGACGACGAATCCCTCACTTCAATAATCGAAACTTCCTACCCTTTTCAATTTATGTGGCCATTAACCCAAAACATTTTACCCATACTGCTACATCTTTTTCTTTACAATCAAAACCCTTAATCTATCATATTTCTTTGATTAGCAACTCCAAAACGCTTGAGTAAATACCTTCCAGAGTGTTCTTAAAACATAACCCAGCTAAAACATGATTTGTGATTTGAGAACTAACTTATCCAGTCAATGAGTGCAAGGAATCAAAATAGGGGATGAATTACTTACCAAGATGTTGGAGTTCCTTCACGATTTTTGGACAGCTCCCAATCGCCCTTTTCTCTCGGTTCGCTTCCAGCCGCCAACAACCAGAGAACAATCACATATCAGCTCCAACCCTAGGGATCTGAGCCTATTTATATTCCTCAAAATTGCAAAAGAGCCCTTGGACAAAGCTTTCACTTTTCTTTCGATTAGGACACCAAACTATCATTTTTAACAGAAAATGGGTTGTTACAACACTCCCCCCTTAAAAGAATTCCGTCCCCGGAATTCCTTATTGGAAAAGATGCGGGTAACTTGCTTTCATTTCCGACTCCAACTCCCAGGTCGCCTCTGGACCCTTGTGGTGTCGCCATTGAACCTTAACCAGCTTAGTTTCCTTGTTCCTTGACTTCTTTACCTTGACGTCCGTAATTTCTTCAGGTTCCTCTACAAAGTTCAAATTCTCGTCCACTTTAATGTCATTCAACGACACAGCTTTGGTCACGTCGGCTAAACATTTCCTTAGGTTAGACACATGAAACGCATTATGAATACTGCTCAATTCTTTCGGTAATTCCAATCTATACGCCACTTCTCCAATTCGTTCGGAAATCTCAAACGGTCTGATGTAACGTGGGCTTAACTTCCCACGTTTTCCAAATCGTACCACTCCCTTCCAAGGAGACACCTTTAGAAGAACATGGTCTCCGACTTGGAATTCGATGTCCTTCCGCCTCCTATCCGCATAGCTTTTCTGTCGATCGCGGGCGACCTTCAGGCTTTCACGCACCTGGACTATTTTGTCTGAGGTTAGTTGTACAATTTCGGGCCCCGCTAACTGCCTCTCTCCGACTTCGTTCCAACACAGCGGTGTCCGACACTTCCTACCGTAAAGTGCCTCAAACGGCGCTGCCTTAATGCTCGAGTGATAGCTATTATTATAAGCAAACTCGATTAGCGGTAGGTGCTTTTCCCATGAGCCTTGGAAATCCAAAGCACATGCTCTTAACATGTCTTCTAACGTCTGGATTGTTCGCTCACTCTGACCGTCGGTCTGAGGATGATAAGCGGTACTCATCTTGATCTGCGAACCCATTTCTCTTTGAAAGCTCTTCCAAAACGTAGAGGTAAATCTGCTATTGCGGTCTGATACAATTGACGAGGGTACCCCATGGCGGGTTACGATCTCGTCGATGTACAACTTTGCTAGTCGCTCCAATGAGTAAGACTCGCGTATAGGTAGAAAGTGTGCCGACTTCGTTAGTCGATCCACGATCACCCAAATGGCGTCATAGCCCTTTGGAGTTCTGGGCAAATGGGTCACGAAGTCCATCGTGATCTGGTCGTACTTCCACATCGGTATCTCTAGTGACTGGAGTTTCCCATATGGTATTTGATGTTCAATCTTTACACGCGAACACGTCATACAGGTCTCTACAAGATTAGCTACATCCTTTTTCATTCCTGGCCACCAATAGTCACGACGTAGGTCTCCGTACATCTTGTTAGTCCCAGGGTGAATCGTGTACTTCGATTTGTGAGCTTCTTTGAGAATCAGCTTTCGGAGCTCTCCGAGTTTCGGAACCCAGACTCTCCCATTCAGACATTTCACCCCTCGACCATCTTCTACTAACATGGGCGCTTGCCCTACCATTCTCTCCTTCTTAAGATTTCCAGTTTCGAGCGCTTCCACCGGACATTTCTTAATTTCAGCTAACAGATTGAATGTGACCTCGGCCCTCATGGCCACAATCCTGGGGGTTTTTGTAACACCCGTAATTTCGGATAAGTACGACTTTGAATCAGTGTAGAACCGATCTTTAAGAAAAATATGGAAACTAAGATTTTGGGGTCAAATCTTAGATTTTATGGTCTTGTTGGATGAGGAATTCAAATACGAGTCCAACGGTCATTTCCGGAGCGAAAACAGAGCTAAAACGAGAAAGTTATGGCCAAAATGAGTTTCGGTACACTCTGAGCTATTGTGCCCGGCGATAGTGACACTGTCACAATCGCCGTGTCACTATCGCCCGTAATGTACCGAGAGTTGGGGGACGCGGGCGATTGTGCCCTGGCGATAGTGACACTGTCACTATCGCCGTGTCACTATAGCCGACGGGCTCTAGGGTGTTTTAAACCCCTTTTCTTCTTTCTTCTTCTTCATTTCACTATCACTCTCAAACTCTCTCATCTCTCTCTAAAAAAAACCGTCCTTCTCTCAAGAAACCCTAAACCTCCCCTCTCCTTCCTCATTTCTTCACCAAATTCAACCCATTTCCCACCATTGATGAAGATAGGAAAGCTTGGAGTTCATGTGGATGGTTGGAAGCTTTTAGTTGGAGGTTCATACGATTAAGGTAACATTTCTTAACCCAAATGCTAGATTATTGTGGATTTCATCTTTCTTCTACCTTGGGGTTATTGTTAGATGATTTTGTTGGTGATTGGTTGAGATAATCTTCACCTTCTTCATTATTGAAGATTAGGGTTTGGAGTATTTGGGGTTTTTGGATGAAATTGTTTAGGGAATGATTTCTCATGGTTAGACTTCGGTATTGATGGTTGGAAACTCATAAATCTACGTTTTGGAAGTTTTGGCTCGAGGATGCAAACTTCATCAAAGGAGCTTACGTTGGAGAAACTCTAGATTTAGCTTAATCTAGCAAAGGTGAGTTCAAGTTACTTTGCGAAAACTTTGTACATGCCAAAATGCTATTTTTCCAAGAAATTATGTGTTTTACCTTAAAATTGTTGGTATTGAACCATTTGATGAGTTGTACCTATTGAGGTATTAATTGTGGTAAATATTGTAAAACACTACTTTTGGATATTTTGGAAAAATGTGATAATAAATCATACATGAAAATGAGTTGTTGATTTATGTGATAAAGGGAGTCTATTTATTATGAAAATGCATTTGTAGATGTTTTGGAAATATGCATATAGTACATCATGTGATGTTTTGCAAAATGTAAAGGTGTGAATCCTTGGAAATGAGGGTTTTCCCGATCCAAAGTTTTATTTCGGGTTCTCACGGATTTGAAGTATTTACTGACAACCGGTGTGTGTTGTTATACTTAATGTCATTTTATGACTTTCATGAACTATCTTTTGAGTTAGTTGAGCTTGTGGCTCGGTATTGGATTTTATTAAGTTTTGGGGACATTGTCCGGTTGGATAGCTCAAAGTTGAGTTTTGATCATGATTTATGTTAATTGGGGAATTGCATGTTTTGAATGCATTTGTTTATTTATTTGGGGCCGTGTAATACTTTAGACCTTGCTAGCCATGGATCCATAGGCATTTGAGTTTCCCCTAGTCTCGCGGGCAAGGGGTAGGAATTGATTGAGCTCAGTTTACGAGACGTTAGTTTATTTTGTAGCACGGAATAGGCATCGGGTTCCATGATAAGTAAGGCGTGGGCTTAGATGGTCGGGCGTCGTCTCATGGGCAGTAAGGTGTAATTCCATATATGTGCTTAGCACGGGATAGGCATCGGGATCCATGATAAGTAAGGCGTGGACCTATATGGTCGGGCGTCGTCTCATGGGCAGTAAGGTGTAATCCCTAATGTGTTGTTGTGGATTTGGAGTGGCCCAATGTATAGACCTGGAGTGGTTGAAGTTGGGGGCTCCCTAGTCTCGTGGGCAATAGATCTGGAGTGATTGAGCTCAGTTTACGAGAGTAATCCACATGTGTGTTTTTATTACATAGTAAGTGACCCACTTTGGTGTTCTGTCACGTGCGATGTATACGGGTCTCCCCCGTCACCGAAAGGTGTTGTTTTGGGTATTTGTTGGTACTTATGTTTTCGGTGACGTGTTCTATTTATATGGATTGTTTTCCATGGTATGCAAATTGTGGTTTATATCTCATCCGTGTGTGTTGTGTTGGGTAATTGTGTTTATCCATGTTTTCGGTAACGTATCATATTTATGAGATTTGCATTTCCACGTTATATGAGTTGTGGATTGTGTTTCATCCCCGTTTTGAGATGTTTTGGGATAATGGCAAATAATTATAAGTTTAATCGTTTTGAGTATCAAATGCTATTTCACCTTTCGTTGACTTTGTGAATAAGTCTATTGTTGAGAAATCATGTTATAATAAAGATTTTAACATGGGAATTGTGTGAGTTGGAAAAACGGATGATTTGCAATTAAAGTAAACTCTTTTGAAATCATGACTAAACTATCACTCACTTGATTTGTGTTTTTATATAGTCATGATAAAATGCTTGAACTCACTAGGCGTAAGCCTAACCCTTTTTATTTGTCGGCATGTGCAACAGGCTCAGGTTGGGGTAGCTCTAGCTACATTGTGAAGTGGCGAGTGCTAGTAAAGTGCACGAGAGGTGACTTGTTTAGTGAAGTCTTCCGCAATAGTTTGGACTAGCAATCATGTGTGGTGTTAAGTAACACCCATTTAAGTTATTTATTTGTAGAGTTTATGGTGTTTTAATTCCGAGGTATTTTGTGGAATGATTTGTAGAAATGATTTTGTCTACATTGGGTCATTTTATAAAAAAATTCATTTAGTTGCTCGTTCCAAATTTGAGGGTGTTACAAGTTGGTATCAGAGCATAAGTTTGAGAGATTTAGGTGTTGATTTTGGATACCTAGACTCAAACTAGCGTTTGTTTAAGTAAATGAGAGTGAAATTCACCTTTAGGCACTTTAAGATAGGATGTTTTGAAGTTGATGGATGTTGTTAGAAACGAGAGTCACGTCAAGAGTAACAAGGATAATCATGTATGGTGCGTTCATAGTGACACCTGGCCAGTGTCATGGTGAACCTACTAGAACATGTGTGTACTTGAATTACTTTAATGTGATGATCGTTGGGGTAGTGAAGGAGGTTCTAAGCTAGTAGTCGTTGGAATAGATGGACGATTCTAGTATTAGTCACTTGGAGTGACGATAAGCATGATATTTGCTTTAAGTAGATCGTTTCGGGTCAAGATTTGATGGTTGGACTAGATCCATAGGCTTATTGAGCCGACTTTGATTTGAGGAACGACCGTAAAGTTAATTGATGTAATTCCCAACTTGCCTTGAGAGGATAAAGCATCCGGATGACAATTGTGGAACAGAGGGATTTGGAAGGGTATGAGTTGAGATGTTGAATGCCGACTAAGTCATGCACAAAGTTTATTTTGAAAAGAAATTTCATCAACTATTTCTTGTGTTTCCAATCCTTATATGGACTGTGTTATGAATTTTGGGAAATGTTTAGCACACACACAAGATTTTGAATCATGGTTTTAACGTGCATGAAACTATTTTATTGCGAGAGTCGCAAACTCCGTCGGGATTTGTTTTGCTTTATTTCATTATTGTTCAACATTGGTTTCGGATATAATGATAATCATATTTTTATGATGTGTAAGATGTTGGGCAAGTAACTACGGCTTGTGACTTTAACATTGGATCTCCTCCACATATGTTAGAGTTTGGACGGAAAGTTATTTTCCATTATGTCTATGTAAAGTTATTTTGGGGAATTTGTTTAATGTGAGTTGTTAAACAATGTTGTTTATATGGTATTACCCTAGAACGGGATTTTTGGGATTTTGGCGTCTCATTTATGATTTTGCTTATAGCAATTCGGTTTTGGAAGCATGATGTTTAGCGCCGTTTTATTGACTTGGAGTTATTGAGTCCATTGAGGTTCATGAAGTTTTGTTTTACGACATGTTGGGTTGTGTGAGTATAATTTCACAATGTGCATACTCTATTTGCTTATGTGAAAAGTTTACGAGTTATGTTGGGCATTTGGTCCCACTCGAATTTTGGTGAGAAAAGTTAATTTTATGCCATAAGGCGACTAAGAAGAGACGAGTTTGGGACTCTAGTGTCGCGTAACTTTTCTTTCAAGAGTTTGTGTTATTAAGTATCTCGTTGCAAATAGTTCAGTGTATGGATTGACTTATACGTGACTTAAGTAATGCATGAAAGAACATTTTTGTGACATTTCATAATAAATTGCTTGGTGCGCTTTTGGTCAGTTAAATGTTTATTATCATTTTTTTATGTAAAACGTGTTATATCGACTTAGGGGTATGCATAGCTTGGTAACCATTGTTCTCGTCACTTTGTTGAACGAATCGTGAGCGAAATTATTTTATTAACTCCTTGTTTAAATGAGAGGCCATTTGGTCAAAGCATGTTTTAGTGATGTGGGGGTCACGAATGGTTTATGATGCATTATATTTGAAAGACACGAATGTATGAATCATTGACATTGGTCAACTTTGAATTGTCGAATACTTTGGAAAAGAATTGAAAGTTTTTTGGTTTGGAGAAAATGTGTGTTTTGAGTATTTTTGACAAATACATTTTTAGCAATGACGTTTTGACGTTTTATGTTCCAAGTATGAAATTTTGAGGAAAGAGCCTCGTGATAAAGATTTTAGAAAAATGGTTTGTATAAAACTATGGTGCGTGGAATTCTTATGTTTTAAACATTGATGCGCACCGTTGGTGCAATTTGAAATTTGAAAATAGGTTTGAACCCTTTTTGGTGTCAACAAATTATTAACACTTATTTACTCGGATGTTTTGGACAAACGCATTGTTGTGTGCAAGTTTTGCCAGAAAGCGTTTTACTCAAATGTCATTATAAGAACGGATGAGAAATTTTGGGAAAGTGATTTAAAGAGTTTCATCTTTTAAAATTTGGTCGCGAACCATTTGATGCATGTTATTTCGTTTCAAGGAAATTTCTAATGGAAGTGTTACAAGCTTGCGTGCCTACCCCAATTTGTGGTTTTATGATGTTTTAGTCGATATTTTCAAGTGATGGGAACGTATGAATTTTGTTTTAAATATGGAAATTGCACAAGTCATTTTGTGTTGACTAAGGTGTATGTGCAAACTGTTTCATCATTTTGTATAAGAAACTGACGCGCGCAAATTTTGTCGGTGATCTGTGTTCCATGCCATTTTATGGTTAAAGGAGAAATTTTGGAGTCAAATGCCGTGGGACTTCTATTGAAATACGTGCACGCCTTTTGTTGCACCATGTTTAAAGTCGAGCAGTTACTTTACGTGCATGTTACAAGTCGATCCATACTAGAGCTGTGACGATTCATTTTAAAAGAAGTTGTCGATTATGCTTTAGCGTTTGTTGATAAACTGAACTGCAATGAAATAAATTTTCAACATGATTTTCAAATGTGGGACGAGCGTGTCCGTTTGCGTAACTACCGAGTTGATGATAGTAGTTTTTCTATGCGCACGATTTATTTGATATGAAAATCCTTGCGTTGAAAATTTATGTGAAAAGTTTTGTTGATTGGCATATTTGTTAAAATATTCGCTTGAAAACCTTGAACTCGTTAGGACCTTGGAAAGGATAAGTACCCCAGTTAAAGGTAAGTGTGTGTAGCACTTCGACGGTGGAAGGTTGGGTATTCCACGCGTGTTGGTACCATAGGCCGGATGATATCGGTAGCGAAGTCAATGTGTTTGTGGTAATTGGAGGGTCAGACTTGCGGTAACGCATTTCGAGGTTGGTATAGCCGTTTTGTTGACAACCTTAGTTTTGTGGAAACCCTCGGTAAACAGAACTCGTATGTGGAGTCCTGTTAGAGTTCCGAGTTTGGTGGTATAACTAGGTGCCAACCTTTGCTGGTTTGAGGTCGGAAACCGTTAACGTATTAGGAGGGTGGAGTCCGATTTTAAATGAAATATTGGTAATGGTAGTGGTAACCTTAAGATGCTCAATTGTGGCGAGTGGCTTTGGTAGAATAACCTTCGTGTATGGTTAAAGGACTTGTCGGTTTATGATTGTATTTTGATGGACACTTGGAGTATATTAGAACTCGTTGGATGTGGATGGCCGTGAACGATATGGACAATTGAAATCAGAAATTCGGTTGGTCTCAGTATTAGTAGGCCTTGAATTGACTTGGAGTCTGAACTGAAATCGAGAAGTATGGAACGCTTTAAGGCTGGGAGACAACCGAAGTCGTCCGACTATAAATTATTCCAGTTGTCGGAGTGTTCTCCCGGACATGAGTACAGTGTACGTGAAGGGCTTTGTTGATAAACAGTAGTTCGAGGATTTGTCTTTAAGGCTGTGTGGGAAATTTAGATTACAGTTAGGAACTGATAAATTATAGTCGGCGTTGAGTCGATTAGCCTTGGGTTGCAAAGGATGTAGATTTCGAGGACGAAATCATCCTAAGGTTGGGAGGATTGTAACACCCGTAATTTCGAATAAGTACGACTTTGAATCAGTGTAGAACCGATCTTTAAGAAAAATATGGAAAATAAGATTTTGGGGTCAAATCTTAGATTTTATGGTCTTGTTGGATGAGGAATTCAAATACGAGTCCAACGGTCCTTTTCGGAGCGAAAATAGAGCTAAAACGAGAAAGTTATGGCCAAAATGAGTTTGGTACACTCTGAGCTATTGTGCCCGGCGATAGTGACACTGTCACAATCGCCGTGTCACTATCGCCCATAATGTACCGAGAGTTGGGGGACGCGGGCGATTGTGGCCTGGCGATAGTGACACTATCACTATCGCCGTGTCACTATAGCCGACGGGCTCTAGGGTGTTTTAAACCCCTTTTCTTCTTTCTTCTTCTTCATTTCACTATCACTCTCAAACTCTCTCATCTCTCTCTAAAAAAAACCGTCCCTCTCTCAAGAAACCCTAAACCTCCCCTCTCCTTCCTCATTTCTTCACCAAATTCAACCCATTTCCCACCATTGATGAAGATAGGAAAGCTTGGAGTTCATGTGGATGGTTGGAAGCTTTTAGTTGGAGGTTCATACGATTAAGGTAACATTTCTTAACCCAAATGCTAGATTATTGTGGATTTCATCTTTCTTCTACCTTGGGGTTATTGTTAGATGATTTTGTTGGTGATTGGTTGAGATAATCTTCACCTTCTTCATTATTGAAGATTAGGGTTTGGAGTATTTGGGGTTTTTGGATGAAATTGTTTAGGGAATGATTTCTCATGGTTAGACTTCGGTATTGATGGTTGGAAACTCATAAATCTAGGTTTTGGAAGTTTTGGCTCGAGGATGCAAACTTCATCAAAGGAGCTTACGTTGGAGAAACTCTAGATTTAGCTTAATCTAGCAAAGGTGAGTTCAAGTTACTTTGCGAAAACATTGTACATGCCAAAATGCTATTTTTCCAAGAAATTATTTGTTTTATCTTAAAATTGTTGGTATTGAACCATTTGATGAGTTGTACCTATTGAAGTATTAATTGTGGTAAATATTGTAAAACACTACTTTTGGATATTTTGGAAAAATGTGATAATAAATCATACATGAGAATGAGTTGTTGATTTATGTGATAAAGGGAGTCTATTTATTATGAAAATGCATTTGTAGATGTTTTGGAAATATGCATATAGTACATCATGTGATGTTTTGCAAAATGTAAAGGTGTGAGTCCTTGGAAATGAGGGTTTTCCCGATCCAAAGTTTTATTTCGGGTTCTCACGGATTTGAAGTATTTACTGACAACCGGTGTGTGTTGTTATACTTAATGTCATTTTATGACTTTCATGAACTATCTTTTGAGTTAGTTGAGCTTGTGGCTCGGTATTGGATTTTATTAAGTTTTGGGGACATTGTCCGGTTGGATAGCTCAAAGTTGAGTTTTGATCATGATTTATGTTAATTGGGGAATTGCATGTTTTGAATGCATTTGTTTATTTATTTGGGGCCGTGTAATACTTTAGACCTTGCTAGCCATTGATCCATAGGCATTTGAGTTTCCCCTAGTCTCGCGGGCAAGAGGTCGGAATTGATTGAGCTCAGTTTACGAGACGTTAGTTTATTTTGTAGCACGGAATAGGCATCGGGTTCCATGATAAGTAAGGCGTGGACTTAGATGGTCGGGCGTCGGTCTCATGGGCAGTAAGGTGTAATTCCATATATGTGCTTAGCACGGGATAGGCATCGGGATCCATGATAAGTAAGGCGTGGACCTATATGGTCGGGCGTCGTCTCATGGGCAGTAAGGTGTAATCCCTAATGTGTTGTTGTGGATTTGGAGTGGCCCAATGTATAGACCTGGAGTGGTTGAAGTTGGGGGCTCCCTAGTCTCGTGGGCAATAGATCTGGAGTGATTGAGCTCAGTTTACGAGAGTAATCCACGTGTGTGTTTTTATTACATAGTAAGTGACCCACTTTGGTGTTCTGTCACGTGCGATGTATACGGGTCTCCCCCGTCACCGAAAGGTGTTGTTTTGGGTATTTGTTGGTACTTATGTTTTCGGTGACGTGTTCTATTTATATGGATTGTTTTCCATGGTATGCAATTTGTGGTTTATATCTCATCCGTGTGTGTTGTGTTGGGTAATTGTGTTTATCCATGTTTTCGGTAACGTATCATATTTATGAGATTTGCATTTCCACGTTATATGAGTTGTGGATTATGTTTCATCCCCGTTTTGAGATGTTTTGGGATAATGGCAAATAATTATAAGTTTAATCGTTTTGAGTATCAAATGCTATTTCACCTTTCGTTGACTTTGTGAATAAGTCTATTGTTGAGAAATCATGTTATAATAAAGATTTTAACATCGGAATTGTGTGAGTTGGAAAAACGGATGATTTGCAATTAAAGTAAACTCTTTTGAAATCATGACTAAACTATCACTCACTTGATTTGTGTTTTTATATAGTCATGATAAAATGTTTGAACTCACTAGGCGTAAGCCTAACCCTTTTTATTTGTTGGTATGTGCAACAGGCTCAGGTTGGGGTAGCTCTAGCTACATTGTGAAGTGGCGAGTGCTAGTAAAGTGCACGAGAGGTGACTTGTTTAGTGAAGTCTTCCGCAATAGTTTGGACTAGCAATCATGTGTGGTGTTAAGTAACACCCGTTTAAGTTATTTATTTGTAGAGTTTATGGTGTTTTAATTCCGAGGTATTTTGAGGAATGATTTGTAGAAATGATTTTGTAAAGCCCGTATTCCGGTATGTAATTTATTTTATTAATTCTTTTCTTTTTAAGTTTGATTTATTGTGGATTCCGTTAACGGGGTTAGTCGAGTTGGGTCGAATTGTTAAAAATGTCAAAAATGTTGGTTAGTTTGCTTGAAGGTTGTAGTTGAGGGGCTAAAGTTGTAAAAGAGCCAAACTTGTGTGTGTGGATTCGGCCCATGCAAGGAAAGGGCCGACCCCCTTTTTTTTCCCTATTCCCGTTTTCCTTTTCCTTGTGAAGCAAACCAAACCAATCCCAAAAACCCTTCAAACCCTTCTGGTTTTCTTGGTGTTGTACGGCCGGAAGAGAGAAACGAAGAGAGAGAGAGAAGAACCGGGAGTAAGAAGAGAGAGGAAGCCGCCGGAGTTGCTGCTGCTGTTCGCCGGAGTGCCGCTGCTGTTCGCCGGAGTTTTCAAGAGGGGGAGTATCGAGTGCTGTCGCGTGGCATCGTCGCAAGGTAACTCTCCGCCCTTCTCCTTTACTTTTCGTTTGTCCGGCGAGACAACCACCGCCGCACGCCGCCGCTACGGTGGCTGTGGGTGGACGATGGTGGCAGTGGGTGACACTCGTGGCGGAACCCTAAGCACACCTGGCCTAAACTCTAAATCATCGTAGCGTAAATCCCAAACCGTTTAGTATCGTAAATCGTTTATAGAATCGTCATTTCATGTGAAAACGTGTTCTGCCACTGTTTTGCGTCGGTCATAACTTTTCCGTCGTAACTCGGATTGAGCCGAAACTGGTGCCCACGGTTCACGTTCTGGGTCGGGTACGTTTTTCGTGTTTTAGCGAAAATCTGGTTCGGCCTCTAGCTAGGTGAAAAAGGGGTCGTTTTGACAGCAGTCGGTCAATTTTTATGTGATTTCCAGCGAGCTGTCCAGTTTTTCTTTCGTGCATAACTTTTTACTCGTAACTCGTTTTAATGTGAAATTGGTGCCTAAAATTCCCAAATCGAGTTGGTAAGGTTTTTCGTGTTCTGCCAAAAGTCCGATTAAGCCCGTAGCTAGGCCGTATTGGACTGTTTGTGCAGGCTGGACCGAAAACTGTCAGCTTTGGTAGTCGTTCGTATTTAATTCATAATAAATTGTAGAAAAATCGTTAGGAGGCGTATAATATGTCCTTGAAACCCTATCTCAGAGTACTTTCTAATCATGAAATAATATTGGGAATTTTCTGGGTTTAAATGGGTCGAAACAGGTCCCGAACAGACCTGTTTGGCGAGAGCGGAAAAATGGTTTTAGTGACGGTTTGAGCGTGTGTCGTGTCATAGGGTCCGGGTCTCGTATTGACACGTTTTAACATGCATTTAGGTGCTGGGAAGTGACCGTAATTGTGAAGCTTGAATTGTGTTATTAAGTTGGGCGCGCATTCGAGGTGAGTTCTCTCACTGTGTAGTTAGGGGTTGTATGCATGTCATAATAGTTTGTATGTACTACTGTCTTCGTGGCGTGAACTAGTTGTTGTGGTGTGTAATATTTGATTGGTTTGAATGCTTAGTATAAATGTTATACATTACAATTCGGTGGGACCGATGAAGTGGAATGAAACGTTGTGGGAACTCGGTGTGACGAGTGTGATACATTACGATTCGGTGGGACCGAGGAAGTGGAAAGAAACGTTGTGGGAACTCGGTGTGACGAGTGTGATACATTACAATTCGGTGGGACCGAGGTGTTGGATACATAATTACTTGTAGATGTTTACTCGTTTTATGTAACTGTGATGTTGTTGCTTATGTGCGGATAGGGGTGGCGTGTATATAATTCCTATCTGCGCATGTGTTGGAATTCACTAAGCTTCGTGCTTACCCTTTCCCAATAAACTGTGGTTTCAGGTCCGAGCGGCTCCAAGGCGTGACAAGTACACACTGGCGCGCGAGGAGAGCTGGTTGTTTTATGGTTTTATTAATTAAACGTTTATTCCGCTGGTTTTTATTTATAAAGATATTAATTATGAGTTTGCAAACGAAACGTTGGGATCATTTAATGAGTTGTTATAAATGAATTGTTTATTTAAAAATTTAAATTTGCTTGTAATTTTTGGGACGTTACAACTTGGTATCAGATCACAGCTTGAGTGAATCAAACGCACCTCGGTGTGTTTGGTCTCAAGTTGCGGCTGGGAAATTTTCAAATTCTTTATTAAATCTTTTTGGAAATAAAAGAAAAAGTAAAGACCCGTTCGAGGAACGGTGATCGGAGGCGCAGTGTGTACAGTCAGCCGGAGTCAAAGGGGAAAGGTACAGTACTTAGTGGTTTATTGCTTTCTAGATCATAGAGTATGCATGCTAGATTGCCTGTTGTGGACACTATGCTGTATGTTGAACTACTTGCTATTAGGAATTTATGCTAATTGTGATAGGTTACTAAGTGGATGCCCTCTAGGTTGTATGCAGTAAGAGATTTATAGCCTTAGAATATTCGATTTAGTTCTTTTGCGCAGCTCTTGTTTGAGTCCAACCGTTCTAGGATAGAGTCTTGTATTCGACTGTCTATTTGTTTCGCACTGCATATAATCGGGTATTCGCGAGGTCACCCGTTATAATTAGTAGGGATTCGGTAGTAGCAAGGGTAATGAGATAAGAGGAAGTTCCTAGAGAGCTGGGAAGGGTGTTTATGTATGAGTACGTGTGCTAGATTGCTTTCTAGAACATAGGAGTATGTATGCTAATTTGCTTGGTGCTTGTTACACTGTATTGCATGTCTGCTGCTTGCTATTAGGGATTTGGCAGTAGCAAGGGTAGTGGTTTGGATGGAATTCCTAGGGAGCTAGGAAGAGTGTGTACATATGCCGGTGCGGGCATATGTGTATAGTTTCGGCGAGAAACTACTTGGACCCCTTGGGATGGAACTCGGAACGGGCGATGATAGGTGTGGATGGTAGTAGTAGAGCTCCTACTACCGGAAGCACAGGATCAATGCTCGAGTCGGAAAAAGTCGCGAGGAATCCAAGAAGTTGAGCGTGAGTGTTGCTAGTGTGAGTTATTATGTGCTAATAACTCGTTGTAATTTTTACCCCAGAAATGGCCATCACTAAGGGAAACAACACTACTAAGCCAGGGATTTGCGCCAGGATCACTGCTGAGCAGATACGTGAGTTGATCGCGGCTGAAGTAAAGCGTGCTATTAGGGAGGCAATCCCCGAGATTATTACCGCCGTTAGTGATGAGGTAGTAGGGATGATGGAGGCTACTCGGAGCCAGAAACCTGAGTTAGTGGAACAGACTAATAAGAGGAAAACAGCGCAGGCCGTTGCACCAGAATCGGCAGTTCCAAAGAAAACGAGGCTTTCAGACTCGCTCTTGAATCAAAGGAGCGGTGGGTTTAAAACCACGGATGGTAGCAGAAGGAGAAATGACAAATGTTTCCAGTGTGGCCAGGTGGGGCACTACGGTCGCGACTGCAGGGAACCACCACAGACGGTCTGTTTTAAATGCAAACAGATGGGCCACGTGAAGGTCAACTGCCCGAATCCGAGGGTTACTGTTGGGGGCGGGGCACAAGGAGCTCCTGCGGCTGCTCCCTTGCGTATTATTGATGGTCGCGTGGGTCAGGCTGGACCCGAGGCGGCCGAGGTAGAGTTCATTAACTGACGGTGGAAGAGGCACAGGCCACGCTTAAAGTGGTGACAGGTATATTTCATCGCTTGATATTTGTATATGGTTGCTTTTTGCTTAAGCTGTGTGTTTAAGTATGTCCTTAGTTAACCCGGTGTCTGCTGTAGTGGTGTTTGATAGCGGGGCTACCCATTAATTCGCGCCTCACACTTGTAGATGAGATTGCTGAGGTAATATTTGTAGACCAATTCGGGTCAAAAATTGGCAATTGTGCTAGAATTATAGGCTTTTGAGCCGACTTTGTTTTGAGGAAAACCCGTAAGATGATTTGATGTGAATTCCCAACTTGCCTTAAGAGGTTTAAATGTCTGGATGACAATAGTAGACCGGAGAGTTTCGAAGAAGTATGGGTCGAGACGTTGAATGCCGAATGAGTCATGCACGAAGTTATTTTGAAAATAGGATTGCAATAACTAATTTTTGTGTTTCCAATCCTTATATGGATTGTGTTTTGGAATTTTGGGAAATGTTTAGCACACGCACAAGATGTTAAATTATGGTTTTGAAAGTGCATGAAACCTTTTTATAACGAGAGATACAAACTTTGTTGATGATTTGTTTAAAATGAGCTTGGAATTCTAGTGTCGCTTAACTTTCCTTTCGAGAGTTCGTGTTACTAAGTATTTTATTGTAAATAGTTCAGTGTGTGGATTGATTCATGCGTGACATAAGTGGTGCATGGGGGAATTTTGGTAACATTTCATAAGGAGTTGTTTAGTGCGTTTTTTTAGTCAGCTAAAGGTTTTATTGACATTTCCAATTATTAGAAGCGGGCTGGTTTCTGTCTTCAAGTTTGAAACTTACACGAGACAGTTGTGTTTTAACAAAAATATATTTGTAAACCGTGTCATCGTTTTGTGTGATTAGCTGACGCGCGGAAAATTTGTGGCGAACCCTGTGCCACGTCATTTTACGATTAAAAAGAGGAATTTTTGAATCAAATGTCGTGAAACTTATTTTGAATTATGTGCACACCTTTGTCGGACCCTGTTTAAGGTCAAGCGGTTACTTTAAGTGCACGTCATGAGTCAATCCATACTGGAATCGAGGCGGTTCATTTTAAAGAAATTATTTATTACGCTTTGCTTTTGTGTGAGTAAACTGAACTGCAATGGAACGATTTTCAACACGATTTTCCTATGTGGGACGAGCGTGTCCAGTTTTGCGTAACTATCGATCAGGTAATAGTAGTCTTATTACATACGATCTTTTGAGATGAAAATTCTGATGTTGAAAATATTTTGTAAATGATTTTGTAAACCATTTGGGGAAATGTGCTTTTAAGTGTCATGTGTCATTTTGAGATTTTTTTTTGGGTGTGAGTCCTTTTGGAAAACTCTTTTGTTTAACCCGTGTTGAGTCTGGGACTAAGGTTGATTTCAGAGTATTGCTTGCTTAAACTTTGTTTAAACGCATCTTCCGACCTATGGGTCTAGCAAGCATGGAGCATTTTGCTCGGTTTTGACTTGGAGTTAGTCATGGGCCAATTGCCCGGTTTTAATGGCTCGATGGAGTCTAGTTGATGAGTTGTTTTTGTCGCACCGTTTGGCATTCTTTGCACATTGAGTGTTTACATGTTGGGTGAGTGAGACAAGCCGGAATAGGCACTTGTGGGTAGGCTGTTTTGCTCTGGATCCTTAGGCACGTTAGTCAGTCGCTGGTAGTGGTCGGTTGGGTATCTCGGGGTGAGGCCCCGGTGTTCAGGTGTTATAGCCCAGGCTTTCTAGTAGGTGCTAGGAGGATATAGTTGTGGGCACCTACTTGAGAGGTAATTCCGGTGTGCGGGGCCCTGAGGCGTTACCTGAGAGGTAGGCGTCAGGGTGTATCCTCGGTTCAGATAATTTTAGCTTTGTAAAGCGTGTGTGGGGGATACGTCGACGGTAGGAGGTTGGGTATTCCACGCGTGTTGGTAATGTAGGCCGGGTAGTATCGGTTAAGGGATTGATGCCCTTTGTTATTAAGAGAATAAATGCGCATCAACCATTTTGAGGTAGGTGGTATATTTAGGTGTCGACTTTTGGGCTTGAGGCCAAACACCTTTAGTATAATCGGAGAATTGTAGCCGATTTTAAGATAATCATGGTGATGGTAATAGTAACCCTGAAATGATTACTTGTGATGAATGGTTATGGTGGAATGACCTACGTGTGTGTTAGTTGATTTGGTTGTGGGGGATATCTATTTGTGTTAGTGTCTAGGATAATACCACGCTTTTGCTGTTATTGTAATCGGTTGGACCGATGTTCGGCGGGTGGCCGATGTTTGTTATTGTAATCGGTTGGACCGATGTTCGGCAGGGGGTCGATGTTTTGTTAATATAAGTTATTGAAAACCTTTGGAGTCTATTAGAATTCGTAGAAGTTAATCGTCAATTAATGATAGGAGGGATCGTAATCGAGTACCCTGTGGAGTATATTGGTGAGCAGCTTTAGAATGGGTAGAGCTGGAGATTTGACTCGGGATGTATGGAATATCTAAGGTTGGGGACAACCGAAGTCGCTTGGCTAGGAATGATTTCAATTGTTGGGGTGTTCTGCCGATCATAATCCCAGCGTCTTAGAAAGAGTACGTTAGTAAGAATAGTATTCGAGAAGTTTAGTAGAGGTTTCAAGTGGACTTAGGAACCTGAGGTTGAGATGAGGGAGATCTATCCGGAGTTATTCGTAGGCAGAGACTTCGAGGACGAAGTCTAATCCAAGTGGGGGAGAGTTGTAAAGCCCGTATTCCGGTATGTAATTTATTTTATTAATTCTTTTCTTTTTAAGTTTGATTTATTGTGGATTCCGTTAACGGGGTTAGTCGAGTTGGGTCGAATTGTTAAAAATGTCAAAAATGTTGGTTAGTTTGCTTGAAGGTTGTAGTTGAGGGGCTAAAGTTGTAAAAGAGGCAAACTTGTGTGTGTGGATTCGGCCCATGCAAGGAAAGGGCCGACCCCCTTTTTTTTCCCTATTCCCGTTTTCCTTTTCCTTGTGAAGCAAACCAAACCAATCCCAAAAACCCTTCAAACCCTTCTGGTTTTCTTGGTGTTGTACGGCCGGAAGAGAGAAACGAAGAGAGAGAGAGAAGAACCGGGAGTAAGAAGAGAGAGGAAGCCGCCGGAGTTGCTGCTGCTGTTCGCCGGAGTGCCGCTGCTGTTCGCCGGAGTTTTCAAGAGGGGGAGTATCGAGTGCTGTCGCGTGGCATCGTCGCAAGGTAACTCTCCGCCCTTCTCCTTTACTTTTCGTTTGTCCGGCGAGACAACCACCGCCGCACGCCGCCGCTACGGTGGCTGTGGGTGGACGATGGTGGCAGTGGGTGACACTCGTGGCGGAACCCTAAGCACACCTGGCCTAAACTCTAAATCATCGTAGCGTAAATCCCAAACCGTTTAGTATCGTAAATCGTTTATAGAATCGTCATTTCATGTGAAAACGTGTTCTGCCACTGTTTTGCGTCGGTCATAACTTTTCCGTCGTAACTCGGATTGAGCCGAAACTGGTGCCCACGGTTCACGTTCTGGGTCGGGTACGTTTTTCGTGTTTTAGCGAAAATCTGGTTCGGCCTCTAGCTAGGTGAAAAAGGGGTCGTTTTGACAGCAGTCGGTCAATTTTTATGTGATTTCCAGCGAGCTGTCCAGTTTTTCTTTCGTGCATAACTTTTTACTCGTAACCCGTTTTAATGTGAAATTGGTGCCCAAAATTCCCAAATCGAGTTGGGAAGGTTTTCCGTGTTCTGCCAAAAGTCCGATTAAGCCCGTAGCTAGGCCGTATTGGACTGTTTGTGCAGGCTGGACCGAAAACTGTCAGCTTTGGTAGTCGTTCGTATTTAATTCATAATAAATTGTAGAAAAATCGTTAGGAGGCGTATAATATGTCCTTGAAACCCTATCTCAGAGTACTTTCTAATCATAAAATAATATTGGGAATTTTCTGGGTTTAAAGGGGTCGAAACAGGTCCCGAACAGACCTGTTTGGCGAGAGCGGAAAAATGGTTTTAGTGACGGTTTGAGTGTGTGTCGTGTCATAGGGTTCGGGTCTCGTATTGACACGTTTTAACATGCATTTAGGTGCTGGGAAGTGACCGTAATTGTGAAGCTTGAATTGTGTTATTAAGTTGGGCGCGCATTCGAGGTGAGTTCTCTCACTGTGTAGTTAGGGGTTGTATGCATGTCATAATAGTTTGTATGTACTACTGTCTTCGTGGTGTGAACCAGTTGTTGTGGTCTGTAATATTTGATTGGTTTGAATGCTTAGTATAAATGTTATACATTACAATTCGGTGGGACCGATGAAGTGGAATGAAACGTTGTGGGAACTCGGTGTGACGAGTGTGATACATTACGATTCGGTGGGACCGAGGAAGTGGAAAGAAACGTTGTGGGAACTCGGTGTGACGAGTGTGATACATTACAATTCGGTGGGACCGAGGTGTTGGATACATAATTACTTGTAGATGTTTACTCGTTTTATGTAACTGTGATGTTGTTGCTTATGTGCGGATAGGGGTGGCGTGTATATAATTCCTATCTGCGCATGTGTTGGAATTCACTAAGCTTCGTGCTTACCCTTTCCCAATAAACTGTGGTTTCAGGTCCGAGCGGCTCCAAGGCGTGACAAGTACACACTGGCGCGCGAGGAGAGCTGGTTGTTTTATGGTTTTATTAATTAAACGTTTATTCCGCTGGTTTTTATTTATAAAGATATTAATTATGAGTTTGCAAACGAAACGTTGAGATCATTTCATGAGTTGTTATAAATGAATTGTTTATTTAAAAATTTAAATTTGCTTGTAATTTTTGGGACGTTACAGATTTTGTCTACATTGGGTCATTTTATAAAAAAATTCATTTAGTTGCTCGTTCCAAATTTGAGGGTGTTACAGTTTCACTTCGTTCCTTACGGCTCAAGGCGTCCGCCACCACGTTTGCCTTCCCGGGATGATATTCAATCTTACAGTCGTAGTCAGTCAACAATTCGATCCATCTCCTTTGGCGCATATTCAACTCCTTTTGATCAAAGAGATGACATAAACTCTTGTGGTCCGTGAAGATCTGGCACTTCGTCCCATACAGGTAATGTCGCCAAATCTTCAGGGCAAAAACCACCGCCGCCAATTCTAAATCGTGGGTAGGATAACGAGTCTCGTGATCCTTTAACTGCCGGGAGGCATAAGCGATCACCTTGCCTCGTTGCATGAGTACGCAACCCAAGCCGAGCTTCGATGCGTCACTGAAAACCACAAAATCTCCCGAACCGTCCGGTAACGACAAAACAGGAGCGCTACTCAGCATATCCTTCAATTTCTGAAATGCTTCCTCTTGTTTCTCTTCCCAGACGAACTTGACATTCTTCTTTGTTAAAGAGGTCAGTGGCGTGGCAATACGCGAAAAGTCTTTGATGAACTTCCGGTAGTACCCCGCCAGCCCGAGGAAACTTCGAACTTCTGACGGATTCCTAGGTTGCTCCCAGTCTCGAATGGCTTCAATCTTAGCCGGATCAACCATGATCCCCGTCTCAAACACCACGTGCCCGAGGAACTGCACTTCCCTCAGCCAAAACTCACACTTGGAGAACTTCGCATAAAACTTCTCTTGCTTCAATAGCTCGAGGATTGTACGAAGGTGGCTTTCGTGCTCCCCTTCCGATCTTGAAAATATCAGGATGTCATCAATGAACACTATCACGAACTGATCCAAATAGGGTTGGCATACCCTATTCATTAAGTCCATGAATGCTGCCGGGGCGTTGGTTAGCCCGAACGGCATCACCAGGAATTCGTAGTGTCCATACCTGGTCCGGAATGCAGTCTTCGGCACATCGTCCTCCCTCACCTTGAGTTGATGATATCCTGACCTCAGATCAATCTTGGAGAAATAACTGGCTCCTTGCAACTGGTCAAACAGGTCGTCGATTCTCAGAATCGGATACTTATTCTTGATCGTGACCTTGTTGAGCTCTCGGTAGTCTATGCACATTCGCATAGTACCATCCTTCTTCTTTACGAAAAGCATAGGTGCTCCCCACGGAGATGTACTCGGTCTAACGAACCCCTTATCTAGCAACTCCTGCAGTTGAGTCATCATTTCCTTCATTTCGGACGGCGCCAATCTATACGGTGCGCGGGCAATCGGTGCAGATCCCGGCATCAGATCAATTCTGAACTCGATCTGGCGATCCGGGGGTAGACTCGTCAAGTCGTCCGGAAATACCTCCGGGTACTCATTTACCACTCGCACATCGCTCATCCCACGCTTCTCTTTCTTGGCGTCCAATACGTACGCCAAGAATCCTTGACACCCCTTCCTCAAACACTTAGTAGCCCTAATCATGGAGATAAGGCTGGTCTTCCTATCACGGCGGTTTCCATAGATCACTATGGTACCCCCATCAGGTGACCGAATCCTAATCAGCTTTTTGTTGCAAACGATATTCGCATCGTTCGCGGCTAACCAATCCATTCCCAACACTACGTCAAACACTCCCATCGCCATGGGGTATAACTTTGTAGGCAAAAATCTCCCTTCTATATCTATGACACAGTCTTCCACTACTTCCTTAACGTATACCCAACTATCATTTGCAGTTTCCACCTCTAGGGCTCTCTCCAAACGTCTAGGTCTCACCCCCAAACATTTCATAAAAGCATGCGATACAAAGGAACGATTTGCTCCTGAATCAAATAACACCTTGGCACATAGAGAGTTCACTAGAAACGTACCTTCCACCACATCTGGAACTTCCTCCGCCTCTTCCGCAGTCATGCGGAATGCACGTCCCTTAGGACGCACCGGTTCTGCTCCCTTGTCATTTCCTTTTCCACCCTGATGTTCACCCTACGGAATTGACCCCCCTTTCTTCACGCGTGGACAGTCATTACGCATGTGGCCAGTAGCTCCACATTCGTAACAAGTTTTTCCACCACTGCGACAATCCTTTGACAGGTGACCCGGCAAGCCACACCGGTAGCATGAGTTTGAACCTGCCATGCATTCTCCCCGATGTACCCTGCTACATTTCGTACATGGTTTCCCAACGGTGTCCCTACTAACACGGTTGTCTGATCGAAACACTTTCCCTTTCCCGAAGTCCTTGCCCGGTCCATCCCATTTGCGCTTTTCGCCACTCTTCTCGGTCATCTGACGAACCTTTTCCTTTTCAATCATCTCGGCCGCGTTAATGGCCGCCTAAAAGGTAGTGGGGTTCCTTGTCAGAACTAGCTCTCGGATGCTGCCCTTCAGTCCGTGAATGAAACGCTCCACTCGGCGTTCCTCCGTTGGCACGTACAGATCTGCAAAGCGAGACTTCTCAATAAACTTCGTGGTATACTCCCGCACTGTCATACCTCCCTGATCCAACCCCAATAACTCTTTTTCCAATCTTTTTACTGCTGCGAGCGGGCATAACTGAGCTTTGAATCTGTCCACGAACGCTTCCCACAACATTCCCTTAGCCGCTGCCGAACCCTTTCCCCCAGTCTCGGCCTCCCACCAGTAAACTGCATCAGATTTCAACATGGACAGAGCAAACATTACCCTATCCTCATCAGCACACTTACAAGTATCGAAGACCAGTTCCATTTCCTTTACCCATTTCATTGCCAAGATAGGATCATACTCGCCCTTAAAAGTAGGGGGCTTGCATGAGGCAAAGGCCTTGAAATTACATCCCTTAGCTGCTAACTCATTCACCACTTGAGGGTTTGAATTTAAGTGACTCCCAGTACCGGTCATCAGTGGACTAGACAGTTCCACGCTTTCTCGGTTCTCACTTGCTTCCTTGCTTCCCGAAGCTGACTCATTCTGCTTAGTGAGGAGAGCCTGCAAGGTCTCTTGGATCTTACCCAATTCAGCAGCTAGGTTTTCTCGGGTGACAAAGGTAGACCCGCGGCCTCGACCCCGTCCTCTTGGCTGAGTTACCCTCCTTGCAGAAGTTGAACTCTCCTTAGAAGAGTCTTCTTGATGAACAGGGGCTTCCACACTCCTCGTTCTTCTAGCTGCACGAGTCATTCTCAGGTTCGGGTTTCCTCCATCCCCGGCCACTTGGGTGGCGGCCCGACGGGGTGTTCTTCCCCGACCTCTTCCACGACCCCTACCTCTTCCCCTTCCACGGGTAACAGTTGCCCTCGCCGGTTCCACCGGTCCATTCTCCAGTACCTCATCATCTTGATTCCTTGGCACAGCAGGTGCCGACCTACTCCTCAAGGTTCTTCCGGCCATTTCACTAACGCTGAAAGAAGACAACAGTTAACCTTTGCTAGACATGACACAATAATCTTGCTATATAAGGTAAATTTAAGCACGCACATGTACCTGTAAGTTCGTAATTACACTGGCCAGGTGTAATTCCAAACTTACCTTACACGTTTGTCCTTGGCACCTTATTTCCTAGCGCATTTATAGTGATTGTTCCTAGAGGCAATCCTATGTCTCGACTGTGTTCCTCATCTTACAGTTTAAGTTTAGGCCCTAATGGTCACCTAAATCCCTTAAACTAAGGCTCTGATACCATTTGTAACATCCCAAAACTTAATCGAGCGATAAATCATCAAATAAGCGTTTACAAGCAAACAAACATACTTGTCCATTACATTAAGATATGAGCTTAACAAAATGACAGCGGAAGTCTAAACTATCCACAACCGAGCTCTAACTAAAGTCAGTCTTCTATCTTGGAGTCACTCTCATCTCCAAGCTACAACGCCTCAACTCTTAAATCTTAGAAGTAGAGCCTGAAACTCGCTTACCTGAAAATGGTTTAGTTTTGAAAAGCGAGGGTTAGACCAAAAGGTCTAGTGAATTCCCTCCATAAAACACATGCAATATAGAATAAATTCATTTCACGTATAAAAGAACTCTTATGCATCACATTTCCATCATACAAGGTTAACACAGGGTTCATGGGTTTGCATAAGCTAAACCGATAGGGGCCTGACGGCACCCTCTCGTCTACGCCGAAATCCAAATGGACTCCTCGTTCCTTCATGTAGGAGAAAACAAATTCCAACCTACAAGCTAATCCTCCATATGCCCCAAGGGATCAGAGATCCCAAGGTACCCTGACCCCACCATGTAACCGACCCCACATAGCATATACATACATTCAAAACCTCGTGCATGAAAACCTTAAACATCATTCGTTGGTAAATAACATGCAACTCATGAAAACGTGCATAGCTTTTATAAATTCAAATCATGCTCGATAAAGGAACCATTTCAGTAAAAATAAAGTACGTCATAAAAAGGGTTGAGAGAACTCATCTGACTGCAATTTCCTCCTCTAACCTCGAATCTTGCACCGACCGCTCACCTAATTAATGATTCACAGATTTAATTAGATGAACTCTCTATTCTCTTCCTACGTTTCTCTTAATCCGACCTCAATTACTCCCTTAGGTCCATCTATAAATTATTGGGTTTCTTTTATCCTTTACTAGCCCAAGAGACTTAAACTAGACTTTAAAACCATCGGCCCAAAATAGCATCAATACCACGGCCTGCCCAGCTCCCGGTACTCGGCTCCCGGGACTCGACTCCCGGTACTCGACTCCCGGTACGGGCGACTCCCGGTGCGGGCGACTCCCGGTGCGGGCGAACAGACGACGAATCCCTCACTTCAATAATCGAAACTTCCTACCCTTTTCAATTTATGTGGCCATTAACCCAAAACATTTTACCCATACTGCTACATCTTTTCCTTTACAATCAAAACCCTTAATCTATCATATTTCTTTGATTAGCAACTCCAAAACGCTTGAGTAAATACCTTCCAGAGTGTTCTTAAAACATAACCCAGCTAAAACATGATTTGTGATTTGAGAACTAACTTATCCAGTCAATGAGTGCAAGGAATCAAAATAGGGGATGAATTACTTACCAAGATGTTGGAGTTCCTTCACGATTTTTGGACAGCTCCCAATCACCCTTTTCTCTCGGTTCGCTTCCAGCCGCCAACAACCAGAGAACAATCACATATCAGCTCCAACCCTAGGGATCTGAGCCTATTTATATTCCTCAAAATTGCAAAAGAGCCCTTGGACAAAACTTTCACTTTTCTTTCGAATAGGACACCAAACTATCATTCTTAACAGAAAATGGGTTGTTACAGATTCATGGTATTTCTCTTTTCTTCTACATCTCTCTATGTCCATTTATCAACGTGTTCGTCGATAGGGTTTGATGAATGATTAATGTTTTCCTTTTCCACTTCGTGTTCGTCAATCGAAGGTTAGCCCCTGTCACTTTTTTTCTATTATGTCTTAATTTACCTCTTTATATATTGGAAAATTGAAAGAATGTATTCTTTAACTTGATACTCATAAGGGATGATTTTTTTTCTTTCTGAATAGTCTTGATCAACTTGATAAATAAGGTTGAACTTCTATAATCAAAAGCATGCAATCATATTATTTGTAATGGGTTTAGGTTTTCAGTTTTGCCAACATTCGATGCATGCCAGTTTGGATTCGAGAAAGATAAAGAGTAAACTGAAGAGTAGATGACAGAAACAAATGGCTTCTTGGGTTTTACAACAACCACATATAGGAACAAGTGAATATTTTTTCTTTATTTGTTATCTTCATAGATCTGAAAATTGGGTTGGATATGAATTCATATATATTAGAGCATCTCCAATGGTCATTTGAAAATGACTTGAAGAATAACTTGAAGAAGAGTTGACCATTGGAGTGATGACTTGAGGATGACTTTACTGATCAAACACTTGTCCTTTCTCAAGTCTTTGAAAAATTGTTTGTGAGGCCATGAGTACCGCCTACCCACGAACCCACTGAACCCGAATGCCACCTCAGCGCCACATCAGCTTTTCTCTTTCCTACCCTCCTTACCCTAAAGTGGAGTACCGCCTACCCACCGAACCCACTCCTACCCGCTGAACCCAACTCTTTGTATATATTTAGATAGAGAGAGAGAGAGAGAGAGAGAGAGAGAGAGAGAGAGAGAGATATGTTCGGGTATGTCCGGGTTCGTGAACCCACTCGTACCCGCACGCTGCTACCCGATCGGAACCCGCTCCCGTCGTACCACCTTGCCACACTACCCGCTGCTACCCGATGAACGAACCCGCCCTGGTACCCGAGAGCGGTACGCAAAGCCTGAGAGGCAAGAGAAAGAGAGAGTACATTATGGTGGGACCAAATTAGCTTTTATATTTTTTTATTACTCTCAAGTCTTTCATTTTATTTTACCATTGTGGATGCCCTTAGAGAAACGTTTTACAAGTCGAGTATAGATTCATTAGTATCTACCCTTTATGTTTTTGTTTTTGGAGTTAAATTGATTAGACTAATCAGCTTCACCGATTACACCCAATTTTTGTTACTATCTTATTTCACATGACTCTATTTTTCACGTACGATATGAGTATATTTTATTTACATACTTGAATATAATAATACTTATATTATTATTACATTTTTCTTAATCTTTGTCTTTTTTATTAATCTAATTATTAGCAAACATTAAATTAATTAAACTATTCATCTTTTGTAATTACACTCAAATTTCTTTATTTCTTTTATTTCACATGACTCAAGTTGTTTATTTATATAACAATCAGCGAATACATATAATCAATATAATAATATGTATATTTTAATCCGTATCTACTTGATAATAATTTGATTATACATAAAATGAATAAATAATATGAATATGACGCTTATAATACTTTATGTTCGTTGTCAGTTATATTAGTTATGCAACACTCTTTATATATATCATTTAAAAAATTATATACTTACTAAATGACCGTCCATATGAGTCTCGGTCATTTTCTTTGATACAACATGTGTTGATTTGTATTATTTTTAAGTAAATATGTAACATTAAAATAATATTATCATTTAAAATATTATTAAAACTAATATATAAATATAATTGAAATTAGAACCAATATATATATATATATATAGTCTTAGGTTCAATAGAGAAGTCCAAATATTTAGAGAAATAGAGAAGTGATATTGGCCATTTATTCGGTCAAGATCGGTTATAATTGGACAAAAGTTGCGGCTTTGACTGGTCAAAAATTGCGGCTTTGACTGGTCAAAAGTTGCGGCTGTTCCAAAAATAGAAGGGCAATTTCGTAACTTTTACAAAAAACACGGGCTGAGTTCATATATGAATCTGTGTGATTCACATATGAACTATACGTTCATATATGAACCTTTGTAATTCACATATTAACTCTTTATAACTAATTCATATATGAATCTTGTGATTCATATATGAACTTTTGTGTTTCATATATAAAACTAATTAACTGTAGGTTCATATATGAATCAGTTGAACCAATTAATTGATTCATATATGAATCTTTGTGTTCATATGAACCTTTGTGATTCATATATGAATTTTTTTAACTAATTCATATATGAACCTTTGTGTTCATATATGAATCTTTGTGATTCATATATGAATTTTTTTTAATTACTTCTCATATGAACAAATTAACTGATTCATATATGAATCACAAAGGTTCATATATGAATTAGTTAAAAAGAGTTTATATGTGAATTACAAAGGTTCATATATGAACGTATAGTTCATATGTAAATCACACAGATTCATATATGAACTCAGTCCGTGTATTTTTTTACGAAACTACCCCTCTATCTTGTGCAGACCACACGAGTAATTATCCGCTACGTCTCGGTCAAAGCCGCCGATCTTGACCGAATAAATGGCCAAAATCACTTCTCTATTTCTCTAAATATTTGGACTTTTCTATTGAACCTTTCCCTATATATATATATATATATATATAAACTAGAATAAACATATAATTAAATACTTATTATTAATCCCTCATTAATACATATAATATTTATTCCATTTATTGTCACTAATCATAACTAATATATGATTCAATACTTATTATTAACCACCTCATTAATAAATACAATGTTTATTACATTTCAAATCATCAATACATAAAATAAAAAATATATAAATATATTAGAGTAAGTATAATACCTTTCATGTTATATAAAATGATTAAAGGCTACTTTAAATAAATACCGAGAAACCAAAACTATGAAAAAGCAGTCTTAAGATCGAAAAACACGAACAAATGAAATGAAAAATTAACAACTCAACTGGACTTGCCTAGAATCGAAATGGTGACAATACAGACGACTATTGATACTCTTCATGCAATTGTAAGTTTGTGAAGGGTTTCGAAGAGGGTTTTTGACAAACAGTTGCAAACGATTACATTACAACAAATGTAAGGAAATTATCAAAATGTTTCGCAATTATGCAAAATTAGGAAACAACATCAAATCTATATGGTAAATCAAATATTTTATTGGAATATATGTAAGAGATATAAATCGATATATTATGAGTTATGACTAAACAATTTTCATTATATATCTCATGATTATAATCATTAGTCTCACACATTTCTTTGATCATTTTGAGCCACTTGCAAAGTTTGATCATGTATAACTTATTAATTAATTATATATATCAAAAGAAACAATCGAGGATGATGAAATAACTTCATATCAATTCATATTAGTTTAATATATGATATGTGATTATCATCCCATTTAACTTCAATCTTTTAAAAAAAATATCGTCACCGCGCAACGCGCGGTGTCGAACACTAGTTAGTAGTGAAATCAAGAGTCAGATAAAGGCAAATGACAGGTTTAGCTTTAGCTTACTTGGTAGCAATCTACTTATCCTTTTTGTTATCAAATATATATATATATATATATATATATATATATATATATATATATATATATATATATATATATATATATATATATATGGGAGGGATAATTTGAAAACCACCCTTACATTGCAAACACTACAAACCATTGTCAACCTATCAAATATTTTCTTGCTTTTTTATTTTAATTAATTATTAAATGTAGTGTAGTCTTTTTGTTATCATGTGATTAATTACGGCAATTATAGATTTGATAAAAATCCCTATAATTTTGGAAACTAAGATTATCATAATATTTTTCTATTACGATTTTATTTTCTATTTTTTTCTTATTACCATTTTATTTTCTAACTATTTCTATTTTATTTTCTTTTTAATTATGTTTTTTCTCTTAATTATGGTTTCACTTTAGTTTCAATAAAGTTTCATTATGTTTTACAATAGTTTCAATAAGATTTCATTATGGTTGCAATAAGGTTTCATCTAGATGATGAAATGTGTTTTAGAGCTTTGTATGGAGGTGAAACTATTTCACTATATTTTATTATGGTTTTAATAAGGTTTCATTATGTTTCACTATAATTTCAACAAAGTTTCACTACGATTTGTAACGTCCCAATTTCAAAATCAAGCAATATCATAGATTAAGCATTCGAATTACATAAATAACTTGTCTTTTAAACATCGCCCATCTATACTAAGCAAAAATTGGCAGCGAAAGTCTCTATCCCACAGCCGAGAGCTATATCTATAGATATCATTCAAGACTCTGGAGTCGCTCTAGTATCCAAATCCTTCATGCAGTCAATCCTAGTTCTTACTAGAAGAACCCATAGTGCGCTTACCTGAAAATGGTTTAGTTTTTGAAAAGCGAGGATTAGACCAAAAGGTCTAGTGAATTCCCTCCGTAAAACAACATGTATAAACAATAGGAAATCATTTTGTTAAAATACATCATATATCATACCATCACATATGGTACCGCACTGTGTATTGAATCACATAAACATTCCGCGATCGGGGCCCAATGGGCTACCCTCTCGCCCTCAACCGGAGCCTACACAGACTCCCCTTCCCGGAGCCTATGCAGACTCCCCTCTACTCGAAATAGGAGGAAACGAATTCCAACCTACCAGTCTGTCATACCTATCCAAGGGATCATCAGATCCCGAAGATCATTCTCTGATCCCACAGTGCAGACCGACTCCACATAACACATCATTCTTTTCATAAAACATGCAGATTTAAATCTTTTAAATCCTCATTCTCATTTCATCATATCATATTAAGCTTTCTTAAGTAAAACGTATAATTCATGGAGGAACATGCGTGACACTTATAAACAGTTCATGCTCGGAAATGAAACCATAATCAGTTAAATCATTTAACACTGTACGTCGTAAAAAGGTTTAGGGAACTCACCTTGGTAACGCTGAACGTACACTCGTTCTACCCTCGGGTTAACCAAACTTGATACCTAGAAGATCAGATAAATCCTTAATCAGTAACACTAATCCAGAACTATCCGGACACCAACTACTCTCCGGGTATCAGCTTCTTTCCGGACGCAACAGCTTTCCGGATACAACCGCTTTCCGGACACAACCGCTTTCCAGACACAACAGCTTTCCGGACAAAACCTTCCGGACACCACAATCTACCCGGAGACTCCTTATATCCGGATACTAAGGAACTTACCCGGAAACTTGCAACCTATCCAGACACCACTAAAAAGTCAGTGTCCGGAAACTACGACTGTTTCGAACCTCAGACATCTAAAAGTGATTAAAACTCGTTTATTTGCTATCATCTCGATTAGACAACCATAGGGGTTCAATAACTAGTCATAATCACTAAATAAATTCCATTTTAAACCACCAAATCGGCACATTAGCAATAAAACTCCAAAATACTCAAAAAGGAGATGTTTAGGTAAAACTCTAACAATCCCTCACGATTTCCTCCCCAAATCATGAACAAATAAGAGTAATGGACTTGAAATAAGCAGAAGATATATGCTAGAAGATTACCTTAACAATTCCTTTGCATAAATTGAGAGCTTCCAACCTTTATCCTCTTCTCCTCTCTAACCTCTTAGCCGCCAAACACCAAGAGCACACACACACACACACACAATACTGATTTCTACAAAATAGAGGCTGCCCTAGGTATTGGAGTCCTTAAATATCTTTCATAATTTGCACAATAGTCCCTCTACTTATCTTTCATTTCTTGCACAAAGACCACTAAACTATCATTTTCACACAGAAAAACCTAGTTGTTACAACACTCCCTCCTTAAAAGAATTCCGTCCCCGGGATTCCTTATTGGAAAAGATGCGGGTATCATGCCCACACCCCAACTGACACTTCCCCAAGGTAAAGCCACTTCTGACTCAGTCAACCACCTCATTAGATTCGAAACATGGAACATTGGATGCAATCCCTTCAATTCTTACGGTACTCTATCTTGCAGACTACTGTTCCTATTCAATCGGTCTTAACCATAGTAGAATAAATAAGGCTTCTCAAGCATCTTTACTTCCCAAAAGGAGGAACCTGGCGGAATCCTCCACTACAACACGGGATTCATTTACTAAGAAACGGTCACTCACTTGACAGCTTGGCACAGGGCCAACCCTATACATCCCGACAACTCACAACCCCGAGTTCCTTCATCGTATCACAACTCACCACCTTGCACCACTCAACAATCATCTATGCAGATACATTTCCTTTATCTCGGACCACATAGACCGCAGTTCGACAAACACCTCTCCCATCCTCACCACTTCACCACCTCATACTTAAACGTAACTAAGAGTAGGAACCTCCAACCCATCGCTGAAGTGTTCTCCTACTCAAATTAAACTTATACTGAAACACATCAAATCCTCCCGGATACCACGTTCGTTCATTCGGATAAAACATAACTCCGGATATCCTCACTTCCACTGGGAGGAGTAACCCTGGTCACACCATGCTATTCTCTCTAACTTAATCACTGCACAACCAAATCAATCAAACATTTTCCACAAATCGCTAACCTAACTTATTCAGTTGCCTTATCCATTTCTTTCCTGCACAAAAACATACACAAATTTCCTTCCTCAATATTCTTTCCAAAGTTCGCTCACTTATCAATGATAATCTACACGGCATTGTACCTTGCGGCATTACTGTCGAGTTTACTACTTTCAATTTACTCACTTAATCCGACATACTATCTTCACCTACCCACGTTAGCGTGGACCCTAAACCCACCAAACATTACTTGCCCTTCTCTCCCGACCTTTCCACATGCCGACATCACTTTCTCATTACTCACATAACCAAGCAGTTGCACCAAGATCCTAACTTAGGGCATTCAACCAAGTCGTCTTGAAACGACACTAGTGATTGACGTCACTATACATTCTTTAATCTCCAACTTTTACCTTCTCATACATTTCTTTCACACAACAGCAACAAGTCACGTCCTTTAAGGACTTCCCATCTATCCCACCACATTGACTAATACAACCATCATCCTCTTTAAACTTCCAATGATCCCAAAATATGCTTACTTAGCGACTCTTACAGCTAAAAACACTTGGTTTCTCCCTTGGGTAACCACCCACTACCGCTCCATCATTCCACCCCGAGCATGATCATCCCACAACGTCTACCTACACTCTACGTGCTCCCATAATCTGGTTTACCATTCATACACCTCATCCGAAACCTCCAAAAGCTTCTATCTGATGCTTCCTCTCCCTCTAACATCACATCACTACGACACGAGCTGGCACATTTAGCTTGACAAATACTGTCACTACACATCCTTACACTATTTGCCCATAACATCGCACTGCAGACCAGATCTCTCATGATCATCCATACACAATTTAAATTCGCCTTCAAAGTTACCCGCCTGAAATCGAGCCTATTTCTCTACCTAGTCCTTTCTCAACTTGCTGAACTACAACTCACGAGTTCTCAATTAGCTCAAACACAGACATTCTAGTCAGCTCTTTACGATCCGAGCTTTTACGTAAGCTGGACACAGTCCCTCACTAAGCGATAAAGTCTACACACTCGCTTCGCTCGTGCTACTTACCTCATCATTCTACGAACCCTCCATACTTTGCAAATAGAACGCTTGTTTAAAACAATAACTTCTCATCTTCTTAACACTCCTACAAGGCGTTCTATCAACTTCCAACCTTTTGGTTCAAGACTTCGGCCTCGGCCACCTTACACAACTGTCGGCTTCTACCACAACAGATAACCTGTAACTACTTTCTTAATTTATTCTCTAACAAGGGTTCTTTACGAAACCTAATCCTACCAACATATCATAATCACCTCATAATACGCCTCTCTCTTTTCTGAACTTACTCCTGTAACATCAATATTACAAGCTCACCTCAAAACTCATATCCAACATCGTGGACATTTCGCTTCTGCCTCTCAACACTACTCAACGAGTTGCTAGTACCAACACCTCGATGACTTCTACTCCTCCCCCTGGGCCCAATCCGTCCCTCAACAACCGTACTTCCAGTTACCGAACAAGGGTGCAAACCCTCATACAACCGATACTATAATCCATTTCCGATTTCACCACTGTTCACCTTTCCTTTAGAACACATATACTGCAACTACATACGTTCTCCCATGACTTGTCCAACACCTTTCCGCTCTCGGAGTTCCTCCTTAACTTATAATGTAATGTTCTACGACCTAGTAGGTTCATAGCCTTCATGCATGACAATACAGTAAATAAATCTTTTCGCACATTTCATCATTTTAAATAAACAACGTTTGGAAAAACACTTGGGTACACATGACCCTATCACTCTTATAACTTCAACGCCCTGCACAACGATTCGAGAATCGTTTGCATGCATCTTTCCGTGAACCCTAATCTTACTTAATTTCGAACGATGTTATTACGACAGTAATACGTTGAATGAAAATCCTTTCGTACGACACAATTTCGAAAGAAATTACTGACAGCAAGTAAACCAGTCGATTGTCACACTCTTTCATATGATATCAATAGGTAAATCTTCATTTTGGTTGTAAAAGGTTTGTAGGTAAACGTTTTCTTGACCTATTTGTAACAATTTTAACTCATCATAAAAAAATGTGGAATGCTTTATAAATCGTTAAGTTCAAAATTTCCACGTGCGACGTAACAAAACAAACAATTATTTGAGTCCCAACTTCCAATGTGCAGACAGACGTTACAATCCCGTACTAGTACTAGTACTAGCACTTGATTGATGGATGCCGCCCGTGTGCCTGCTCCCTCCCTCCGTAAATCGTGAAAATTTATAGATCCTCCACGAAACAATACTTTAACCATGCACTCATACAAGTTGATTCATTTTTGTTCAAAACTGACATTTACATATTTACTTTAAATCGTGAAAATTTCATGTTACAAAAAAAAGAACGCCATGCATGAGACTCTACTTGAAATTTAAGGCTACTCACCCTAACGAGGTCAACCGCTTTATTCACGCAACTTGTCCTTGACACTCCTCCTTCGACCAATGGTCGTCCTCTCGGTCATGCAATAACTTGTCGTACATGCGTTCCACCTCTCACCCACTCAACCATTTCACACTATTTTCGCTTTTGATCGACTGTCTCACTTTCTACTTCTACGTGCTTTCAATTCACTATAGGTATCTTATTTCATTTATCCTGCCAATGAAAAGCTCGACTAAAAGTCAGGGCTCCATTGATACTTTCAAGGTTTTTACACTGATCTATCTTACCATCCTGACTGATCTATCCCATGCTTTCTAGAACTGGGACTCTCCCGAAACAGGAGTCTTATTCAAACTCAAACGTTCTTCCTCTCCGAATCCACGAAGAGCTACCTCTAGATGACTCATAACACTCTATACAATGTTTCTTCTCTATGATGTCTACATACATCACATCATAATGACTCTTACACGACACTTCCCCAAACAATGGAGCTCGATCTATCCCTCAGGGATCTTGCTGACCTATTCCTCAACGCTCTCCCAGCCATATCGCTAAACTGAAAGAAACCGATAATTAGTCCTTGCTAGATATGACACAACAATTTTGCTATAAGTAAGGTATTGTAAGCACGCACATGTACCTGTAAGTTCGTAATTACACTGGCCAGGTGTAATCCCAAACTTACCTTACACGTTTGTCCTTGGCACCTTATTCCTAAGCGCATTTATAGTGATCGTTCCTAGAGGCAATCCTATGTCTCGGCTGTGTTCCTCCTCTTACAGTTTAAGTTTAGGCCCGAGTGGTCACCTAAATCCCTTAAACTAAGGCTCTGATACCATTTGTAACGTCCTAATTTCAAAATCAAGCAATATCATAGATTAAGCATTCGAATTACATAAATAACTTGTCTTTTAAACATCACCCATCTATACTAAGCAAAAATTGGCAGCAGAAGTCTCTATCCCACAACCGAGAGGTATATCTATAGATATCATTCAAGACTCTGGAGTCGCTCTAGTATCCAAATCCTTCATGCAGTCAATCCTAGTTCTTACTAGAAGAACCCATAGTGCGCTTACCTGAAAATGGTTTAGTTTTTGAAAAGTGAGGGTTAGACCAAAAGGTCTAGTGAATTCCCTCCGTAAAACAACATGTATAAACAATAGGAAATCATTTTGTTAAAATACATCATATATCATACCATCACATATGGTACCGCACTGTGTATTGGATCACATAAACATTCCGCGATCGGGGCCCAATGGGCTACCCTCTCGCCCTCAACCGGAGCCTACACAGACTCCCCTTCCCGGAGCCTATGCAGACTCCCCTCTACTCGAAATAGGAGGAAACGAATTCCAACCTACCAGTCTGTCATACCTATCCAAGGGATCATCAAATCCCGAAGATCATTCTCTAACCCCACAGTGCAGACCGACTCCACATAACACATCATTCTTTTCATAAAACATGCAGATTTAAATCTTTTAAATCCTCATTCTCATTTCATCATATCATATTAAGCTTTCTTAAGTAAAACGTATAATTCATGGAGGAACATGCGTGACACTTATAAACAATTCATGCTCGGAAATGAAACCATAATCAGTTAAATCATTTAACACTGTACGTCGTAAAAAGGTTTAGGGAACTCACCTTGGTAACGTTGAACGTACACTCGTTCTACCCTCGGGTTAACCAAACTTGATACCTAGAAGATCAGATAAATCCTTAATCAGTAACAATAATCCAGAACTATCCGGACACCAACTACTCTCCGGGTATCAGCTACTTTCCGGACGCAACAGCTTTCCGGACACAACCGCTTTCCGGATACAACCGCTTTCCGGACACAACAGCTTTCCGGACAAAACCTTCCAGACACCACAATCTACCCGGAGACTCCTTCTATCCGGATACTAAGGAACTTACCCGGAAACTTGCAACCTATCCGGACACCACTAAAAAGTTAGTGTCCGAAAACTACGACTGTTTCGAACCTCAGACATCTAAAAGTGATTAAAACTCGTTTATTTGTTATCATCTCGATTAGACAACCATAGGGGTTCATTAACTAGTCATAATCACTAAATAAAGTCCATTTTAAACCACCAAATCGGCACATTAGCAATAGAACTCCAAAATACTCAAAAAGGAGATGTTTAGGTAAAACTCTAACAATCCTTCACGATTTCCTCCCCAAATCATGAACAAATAAGAGTAATGGACTTGAAATAAGCAGAAGAAATATGCTAGAAGATTACCTTAACAATTCCTTTGCACAAATTGAGAGCTTCCAACCTTTATCCTCTTCTCCTCTCTAACCTCTTAGCCGCCAAACACCAAGAGCGCACACACACACACACACACACACACACACACAATACTGATTTCTACAAAATAGAGGCCGCCCTAGGGATTGGAGTCCTTAAATATCTTTCACAATTTGCACAATAGTCCCTCTACTTATCTTTCATTTCTTGCACAAAGACCACTAAACTATCATTTTCACACAGAAAAACCCGGTTGTTACAATTAAAGAAATCATCTCATTGTCATCACAAAAATTTCACTACCTTGATCACGTCCTAAAATGGCGTGATTTGATACATTTTCCAATATTAATCTTTCAGTTTTACGTTTATATCCTTTCAATACAATTTTATGAATTTAATAAAATATTATTTAATTTTTATTACCTAAAATAACACAATTTAGATCTTAACCATTGGTTGATATAATTTATGGTAGGTAAGTGGGTTGCAAAGTTTGTAAAACAAACATGGTTTGCAAATGAAACCACCTATATATATATAGGGAGATGTTCAAATGAGAAGTGCAATTATTTTGAGAAATAGAGAAGTGATTTTGGCCATGCATTCGGTCAAGATCGGCGGCTTTGACCGAGAAGCAGAGGATAATTCCTCGCGTGGTCTGCACAAGATAGAGGGGTAGTTTCGTAAAAAATACGCGGGACATGTTCATATATGAATTTATGTGATTCATATATGAACCTTTGTAATTCACATATAAAATATTTTTAACTAATTCATATATGAACCTTTGTGATTCATATATGAATCAGTTAATTTGTTCATATGAGAATTAGTTAAAAAAATCATATATAAATTACAAAGGTTCATATATTAACACAAAAGTTCATATATGAATTAGTTAAAAAAAGTTTATATGTAAATTACAAAGGTTCATATATGAACACAAAGATTCATATATGAATCAGTTAATTGGTTCAACTGATTCATATATGAACCTACAGTTAATTAGTTTCATATATGGAATACAAAGGTTCATATATGAATCACAAGATTCATATATGAATTAGTTATAAAGAGTTCATATGTGAATTACAAAGGTTCATATATGAACGTATAGTTCATATGTGAATCACACAGATTCATATATGAACTTAGCCCGTGTTTTTTGTAAAAGTTACGAAATTGCCCTTCTATTTTTGGAACACCCGTAACTTTTGACCAGTCAAAGCCGCAATTTTTGACCAGTCAAAGCTGCAACTTTTGACCAGTCAAAGCCGCAACTTTTGACCAATTATAACCGATCTTGACCAAATAAATGACCAAGATCACTTCTCTATTTCTCAAAATATTTGCTCTTCTCATCTGAACCTAAGGCTATATATATAGGAGAATATATGATAGAGAGTTAAGATAGGTCTCCATGGTCATTTATCTATTTTTCTAGAACTTTGATTATTTTAATTAAAAATTCATACATTAAATATCCTTATTAATTATTAAAACTTTTCATTTTATAATTTTATAAGATTATTAACAATGCTTATAAATCAAATAATTTTTTAATAGGTTATATTTTTTTAGTAGACTAACGATTTTTATAATAAAAAATATTTTTAATATTGTATATTTTTATGGGAAACGTACAATAAAACCCAATGGACTTTACTGTTAGGATTTATTAGGTCCTTGGATAATTTTTTGGAATAGATAAGTCATTGCATTCTTTAAAATCTGTTAAATATATTCTTCGACTTTCTAAAATCTGTTAAATTCATCCTTATGACTAATAAAACTTGTTAATGTGTTGGATACATCCTTATGACCATTGTAGTTGAAATTGGTTGCTTATTTTTATTTCATCAGACAACATGTAACATGCATACATGATACACTCATCCAATGGTGGTCAATGTACGCTTGCTTACTTCTCTTTTTCTATTTTTTTCCGTCTCCTTTCCGTGGAAAGACAATTAAATCAAGTTACTCAAATTTCAATTGATATTTCCCATTTGTAGCACAAAAAATCTTTAAATAATATTGAAATAGTATTGATATTTCGAGTCTTTCTTATGTGCAGGTTTATAGTTTGGATATTAGTGGCAATCGTATACCATCTTCCGAGTTTTCAGTCAATGGGAGTGGATATGAGGATGAATCTCTCGTTATTTATTTTTGACAATATATATATATATATATATATATATATATAGAGGTGGGTTTAAATGAAAACTCATTTTCAGTTGTGCACATGAGATCAAGTCACAACCATTGATAAAGATTTGAAAAACTAATCAATGGTTAAAACTTAATGAAACCAATTGAGAAGTGATTAGGGACAAATCTGAAAATTTGAATCAGCGTCTACCATTTTTGACTTTTTATTTTCTTTTTTAATTAAAAAACTTTTACCCCCTTAAAGTTTAAAATAAATTATCTTAAAAATTACTAATATTTTAATCAAACAAATTACATCAAATAAACGAGAATTTCGTTCTCTTCGATATGACATCCATGTCGATATAGTTTTTTCTTCATTTTGATCGTTTTTACGTGAAATGCTATGTATGTGTTATATTCAGTATGAATATGTATGCACGTTTCCTGGTGTCCATATTCAGTATGAATAATAAATGGGAACTTTCATTCACTATTCATGACGAATAACACAGTATTCAAAATGAATAATACAACATTCAAGATGAATAATACACGAATTCCTGATTCATGTATTATTTACTTTGGAAGAAAGGAGATCGAGACGAGCATATGGCTATCGAAATTTCTTAAAATGTACGAGTTAAAAGATGTTGGGTCTGTCGGTCATTATCCACTTCTTTCCAAATGGGTTGTTATATATATGGAGGAGTATGATCTTTGGTTCTTAGTTTCTGGGCATTTTGTCGAGGATCTAAATATGTTTAGCTTACATGTTTTTTCTTTTTTTCAGGTTTCTTGCAGTGAGTCGTCAGATGCCATTATGGGCAACATTTAGAGGGCTTTATATGGCTAATTATGTGGTGGAAAGATCAACTGGGCAAGTAGGAATCAGACCATCGACGAGGGTGGGAAAAGGGAACGACGGAATGAGAGTAACATATGTGTCTTAGGGTTTTTTATTTTGCAGTTTACCTGTTATAATTTTAAACAATAAGGATGTATTTAACAAGTTTTCGAAAGTCTAGGGATTTATTTAATAGGTTCTGAAAAGTGCAATCGTTTATTTGTTCCAAAAATTTCGACTTGATCATTTCTACCAATAAAGTCCATTGGATTTTATTGTACTTTTCCCTATTTTTATTTATTTACATTTGTTATACTTATTTATTTACATTTGTTATACTTATAAATCAAAACTTATTTAATAAAATACAATTTTTATTTATTTAATTTTTTGTTTTTCTTAATAAGTTAACAATGATTATTAATCAAAACTTTTAAATTGTTTTATTTTCTTAATAAGCCAACAAAACTTTTCATTTTTCATTTTATAATTTTATAAGATAGATAACAATACTTATAAATCAAATACTTATTTTAATAGGTTATATTTTTTTATCTGGCTAACAATGCTTATAAATCAATTAAATTTATTAATATAGTATGTTTTTATTTATTTACATTTCTATGGATAACCCAACAGTGCTTATAAATCAAAACTTATTTAACAAAATATATTTTTTATTTATTTAATTTTTGTTTTTCTTAATAAGTTAACAATGATTATAAATCAAAACTTTTAAATTATTTTATTTTTTTAGTAAGATCTATACCAATTGTAACAACCCAATTTCCATAAAATACATTTGACAACATTACAACCATAAACGGTCCCAAAATATACAATCAACGTTAACTCTAATCTAAGTTTGCAGCGGAAAAAACCTTCACAACTGAGATGCTACGGGAAGCCTGACGGTAATCTACAAGTCTTCACTAGACTCTAGCTTCTCCACAACGCCACGACCATCCATCATCACCAGATGAAACCCCAAACACGACTATCACCTGAAAATGGTTTTAGTTTTTGAAAAACGAGGGTTAGACCATGAGGTCTAGTGAATTCCCTCCCAAAAACAGTTTAACAAATCATTTAAAAATATAAATGTAAACCGCCATAAAGACCCATCAAAATATTTCGACCAAACCACGTCACATAAGGGCATTTGCACGGTATTCGTAGACATTCTCCACCACATGGTAATCTCCACGATCGGGGCCCAAGCAGACTCCCCTCTCGCCCTCGGGGCCCAAGCAGACTCCTCATCTCCACATACATCGGAAACGAATTCCAAATGTACGGGGTAACTAATCAACTCCCAAGGGACATGATATCCCAAGGTACACTACTCCCACTGTGCGCCCGACTCCACACATCATACCACATAACAGATATTATCACGTAAGCCAAACATGCGCGTTTATAAACATAATCATAACATGCGTGTATTTTATAAACAGTTCCACATGTCAAATAACAAAGCTTTCAAAGTATAAAATCAAGCCATTGTGCTCAAACCAAGTTCAGATACGAAAACTTTAGCAAAACATTTCATTTGCACCAAAAGAGATAAGGGAACTCACCTTAGCCTTAGCACATTGACACACGCTCCGGAACACACTTTACCTCAACCGAACACCTGAATTAGGGTTAAATAAGGTGGTATTAAACTTCCTAATTATGCCCCAAAACATCCCCTATAAACTCCTAAGGTAAGCCCCTACACAACGCCTCGATTCCAGGCCTGAAAGAAAACGAAGCAAAACGAAGGGTGCACACAACAACGACTTACGCGACTTTCCCCGCGGCTTCCAAACCGCGTGGGAAACCGCATATGTAGTGACCGTGACCAAAATGAAAGAATTTCAAGTGTTGGGGAGGAGTTTATTTAAATGCTAAAAAATTGAGGGGCTAGTTGGTAATTGTTAGGTAAGTATAAATGACACAAAACCCTAGGAGAAACATTCTCCTACTGATCTTGTGTGTGTGATGGGCGGCTGTGAGAGTAGATAGAGAGAGAGAGCAAGAAGGAGAAAGGAGAAAGAAGAAGAAAGAGGGCAAAGTCAAGCAAGGAGGATCAAATTCGGATTTGTTGGGGAGGAATAGAAGGTGTGCTTCTTTTGGATTCAACCAGGTAATCCCTTCTCCATTTCTCTAATCTCTGATTTTGCCATTGTTTGAGTTATTTGGGGTTTTTTGTTAAAAGTTGGGTTTGGAACTAAATGGAAGAAGTTAGGTGTCAAATCTTATCTATTGCAACAGATATTTCAGTAGTAGTTGAGTTTAATGACCCTAATGTCGTTGTTAATCTTTATCTATGAGATTTCGGTCGTACCTGTGATTTCTCGGTCCAATTAAAGGTCAGGTCGACGTCCGGAAAGCTTCCTGGATGTCCGGACACGTTGAGCAGTTGAGGGTTTCCGGGTAGGTGTCTGATAGTCGTATGTGTGTGTCCGGATGATAGAAGATTCCGGATAGAGTGTTGTCCGGATAGGGTGTTGTTCGGATAGAGTGTTGTCCGGATAGGTGTGTTGTTCGGATAAGGGTGTTGTCCGGATAGGGGTGTTGTCCGGATAGGTGTGTTGTCCGGATAAGTGTGTTGTCCGGATAGGGGTGTTGTCCGGGTAAGTGTGCTGTCCGGAATAGAATGTCGTCTGGGGAGTTGAGATGATCTGCTTATGAGTTTATCCTTTCGCCAGGTAGATCATTTGGAGGTGCATACCAGAATAAGAAAGGAACGTAAGCGTAACATGTGAGTTTTTCTAACTACAGCTTGATGGTACTTGTTCATTTACTCGTACATGCGTGTTTACTTAATGTATGTTGTATATGACTTACTTATGCATGATGTGATGTATATGGGGGTGTGTCCCATACGTAATGTGTGATGTATATGGGGGGGTGTCCCATGCGTAATAGTATGATGCTTATGGGGGGTGTGTCCCATATGTTATGGTATGACGCTTATGGGGGGTGTGTCCCATCTGTCATAGTGTGATGCTTATGGGGGTGTGTCCCATATATTATTTGCCAAACTTTATATTGATTTATGTTTCGCAAAACTCCTTAAATGCTATATATGGTGTGGATGTAACTGAGGGACCTCACTAGACCTTGTGGTCTAACCCTCGCATTTTCAAAACTGAAACCCTTTTTAGGTAAGCAGATTAAGGGCAGTTCCTCTAGTGGTAAAGAGAAGGCGTGAGAGCGGGTGTGGCTTGGCATTAGCGGACTTCCTTTACATTTTGTTGTTAGAAACTCTCAGTTGTAATTCGGGTTTATTCCGCAAACTCGAGTGCAGAATTTTGATGGTATGAACCTTGGGCCAAGTTTTGGGCGATATATTATTATATATGTCTTGTTTTGGCATGTCTTGGATTGGGTTGTTACAAATGGTATCAGAGCCATAGTTTAAGGGATTTAGGTGACCGGATGGGCCTAAACTTAAACTGTAGGAGTACAACTGAGAATGTAGGAAGGCCTAGGAAGACCTCACTGGGGAGTGTGAATAATAGGTTAGTGAGAACTATCATGTAAGGTAAGTTTGGAATTACACCTGGCCAGTGTAATTGTGAATTTACAGGTGCATGACGGTGATCATTCTTGCCTTGTTATTTTGGGACGGTTGTTAATCTATATTTTGTGTAATGTTTCGGTAGTTGTGAATGTCAGGACGAAGTTTGAGGAGTAGGTCTGTACGAGTTGTGGAGGCTTTGCCTTTAGCGGGGGAAATCCGCGTGGAGGGGAGTCTGAAGGATGGACCAGTGAGTCCTCTGAGGCAACCGGCTACCCGCGGGAGGGGCGAAGGTCGTGGAAGGGATCGGGGAAGAGCACCCCGACGTGCGGCTACCCAGACTGTGGTGGCCAGAGTGTGGAGATTATCAGTAGTGTGTAAAGTTTTACCTTGTCATGATGGCAACGGTTTAGTGTGTTGTACAGATTATTCGTGGTATGAGTGATGATTCTTTCTAGAAGAAGCGTTGTTTGAATGTTTGGTGCGAGTGTCCGTGTGAAGTAGAACCTTTAGGGTTCTTAAGGAAATAATTGATTGAAGGTGAGCTCCTAATCTCTTATGAGTCTTTATTCTGGGAGTTCCCGATGTCGGTGAATTGAGATCTTGAGAGTTTCGACTCAAGGATCGGATAGTGGAGATGTGCTTTCTTACTCTCTAGCTAGTGGAAGAGTAGCAAGAGTGGTTGAAAAGTGATAGATGTATGGATTGGTAACATTGGTGTCGGTTAACCAATTTAGGACCGAGGTGAAGCCGTTTATTTTACAAATTAATAGTCAGGTGGTGACTGTGAGGTTGGAGCATCCAAGTATGTGGGGAAGTATCGGTACCGAAGGTTGTTTCAAATGTAAGGAACCTGATGGTGTAGTGGGAAGTAGGGTGTCGGCGTTGATTTGTTGTAACTGCAAAAAGGTAAACCCTGCTTGAGCGAATAGCCTTCAATGTAAAGCGAGTCATGCATTACGTTTTCAAACCGGTTACATATGTCCCCATGTCAAAATGTGTGAGTGTGTGCGTGTGTCTTGTAAACTTCTGATTTTGAAAATGAGTTGACGTGTGCAAGTGTGTGCTGGAAGGAAAAGATAAATTTGTTTACATGGTGTAATAAATTTCGAACTTGGAGAAATAGTGAGTTACTTCACTTCTTTTGCGAGTGAGTTAAGCCTTGTTGTAAAAATCGTAACAATATTTGATCGCATGGTTTTATGGATGAAAACGATATGAAAACGTGGTTGACATATCAACAAGTGTGGAAGTCGGTCGACTGTTCCAGTATGGGTGATATTGCTGTGTTTTCTTTTAAAATTTTTGCACAAGGAGAGTTTCAGTGAATGCACTTTCAAATGATGAACAAGGTTGTGTGTGAGCGATCTTTGAGATCGGTGTGTGTGGTGGTAACTTATGGGAGTATCGTGGCATGCATATCAAAACCTTGTTTTGTGGGATATTTTGAGTGTGTAAAGCAATTTAAATCATTGTGTTGTCATGCATGAAGGCTATGAACTCGCTAGGTAGTAAGAGATACCGTACTTGAGAATATGCGAAGTTCCGGGAGTGGAAAATGTGGTTGAGTCGTCAATGGTTGATTTGTGACCTTAGTGTTACAGTATAAGGAGGGCAGTGTCTACCTGTAGTCTCAGGCTTTGACTGTGGAAATGATTGTGTGATGGTAGTTCTTGCTCTTATTTGGTAAGTTGACATATGACCGTCGACGGTGATTTCGAAGTAGGCAAGATACTTTGAAGGTAACGTTGTGGTATGTGGATGAATCGGTATCGGCGTGGAGCCGGAGTCGTGGTGAACCTGCCTTTAGGCTAATTGTCGGGTATTGAGGTTGAAGTCAACGACGGGGATGAATTTGTTGTCGGGAGATTTGAAATTTTGAAAGGTTAACTTTAGTGTGATTATTTTGTCGAGTGCGTGCGCGGAGATAAGAGGTCGGTTGGGATACGTGTGTATCTGCCCAGAGGGTGGACCGCCTTTTTGGTGAGTATCCTGAAGGTGGAGATGTGTTAGTTGGATAAGTGATTATTCCTTGTGACTGTTATGTCAATTACGATTTACGAGGTAGTTAGCCCAACTCATGTGGGACATGTAGACTATGTTGGTTTGCGAGGATGTGTCTTATAGTTTGATTTATTTGAGCGTGCCTCAAGTGGACCCGAAGAGTCGGTCGGGAATAAGGACTCGATCGAGTGTAGTAGACGGTCATAATTTGTGATTCATCTAGATGGGAGAAAGACAAGGTTGTGAGTCTTTCTGAACCTAAATTTTATACAATTGTTACAGAGTTATTATATAACTGTGTGCTTCTCAGTTGCATTTATTGCAAAGCGACGATTAAGTGTGTGGTGTGGTTGTTATCTATTTGCGTGTTTCCAACTGCTTAAGTATGAAGCTATGAACAAGTGTGTGGTAGAATGCATGCTTTAATTATGCATCGTGCTCTAGCATTGTCGAAAAATGGGGGGTGTGTCCCATATTGTTTATACATTGTGCTCTGCGTTGTCGAGAAAATGGGGGGTGTGTCCCATATTAATTATATATATAAATTTGTTTCATATATAGCGAGTGTGCTCTTTGGCGCTGTCACGGTGTGTGTGACTATAGCGTGTGCCAGTAGCAGGTGTCAAAAGGTGATTGTCACTTTTTAAAGTGTGCTTATTTAAATGTGTAGTTGCATATAAATTGCATAGGACTTGGTGAGATGTTTATGGGGGGTGTGTCCCATATGGATTAGTCGAACGAACTTGGTCTATTCCCAAGGGCGGGTGTGAGCCCTAGATCAGGCCACAAGTGTGTAGTGACCAGGCAAGAATTCCCGTTATTTGTGTGAGGGGATGAATTGCAAACTAGCTATTGCATATTGTTTCGTATACTCTTTTATATAAATGTTGTGTTTGTTGTGAAGAAAGCGTGGCCTGGTGTGTGTGCAAATGATCGTGATGATTGAACCTCTGGTGTGGGGGGGGGGGGGGGGGGGTTGTGTGGATAAGTTGGTGGTAACTTATATTTAGTGGGCATGTGAAGCATGGTGGGGATGTATTGTTGTGAGGTTAAGTGGTGGACTAGTGTTGATATGGGATGAGCATAGGTGGAGATCTTTGCTCGGGGTTGCTCATAAGTTGTACAGATATGACAAAATTATGTGTGGAGTTGCATGGATGTCTAGGTGGCATATGATATTGTTACCCGAAAATAAAAGAATGGGGTGGCAATGGGTGACTAGATAAGAAGAAAATTGTGTACTCTCGAGTTGATTGATGAGTGCGTTTGCCTTGTATCGTTGTAATAATTGTGAAGATGTGGGATTGTTTAGTTCATGATATCTTGTAGTAGATATGAAATCTCTGAGAAAGTTGAACTAATCTGTTGGACAACCTAGGGGGGGTAAGGTTGTATTTAAAACTTTTACTTTCAAAAATTCTTTTTATAAATAAATACGGAGTAAGTACGGAATAATACAGAAGAGTGTAAATACAAACAGATACACAGATATTATATAAATAAATATAAATGCAAAGCAATTTATATAAACAGATATAATTTAAAAGCACAGCGGAAATGTAAATAGATAAGGGAAAGAAAATACTTGACAACGATATTTTTAAAGTGGTTCACCAAACACAAAGTTGGCTAGTCCACCTCGAGAAAATAACACTTCTCGGAGATCCAATACGAAAACGTGTTCTTTACGGTAGAACACAAACCTTAGTACAACAAACGCGAATCACTCTACTTTGAGAGATTTATGTGGATCACTCACTCTATTCAAACACTTACAAGAGGGTATAATTTTAATATGAATAATCACTCTTGAATAAGGTTTATCACTTGGATATTTTTAGAGAGTTTGATCACTTGAGTTGTGTTGCTGATTCAACTAATCGAGAGATTTTAATCTGCTATCAACTCAAGATTTCTTACTCAAAAACGAGTTTTATAATTTTAACAGTTTAAATATCAAGAGAGGATGCTGCAGAGTCTTTATCAAATGCAGGGAGAGTTATTGTGAATTTGTAGCATTGAAGGCTGGTGCTTGCATGTATTTATACTGGATGAGCAACATGGCCTGAGGCTTTTGCGGTATACCGGCTAACTCTCGCGGTATACCGTGCAGAGGAAAAGGTACTTGTCAGAAGAGAAGGTCAACCCTGCAAAACCAACGTAAACTTGTACCCGCGGTATACCGGCTAAACACCGCGGTATACCGCCCAGACAAAAAGCCTTTCAATCAATCAGAGGTGCAGTAAGCCGCCGCGGTATACCGCCTGAACCTTCGCGGTATGCCGGCGTCAGAAATAGGTAACTTCTCCAAGACGCAACCAATCTGCTGGATCTTCTCAATAAACCTTAATTAATTAAAATTGGGTTTTTAGAAATATCCAAGTGGTATATTATTTTAGGGTGATTTATCATTTTAAAAATAAAACGACGAAAGTCTTCAGTCTTGGTTTCTTCAGATAAAATTATCGAGATTATTTAAATGCTGCACACTCAGATAAAATATTAGATAACAAAGAATGCGGTGTGTTTTGTAATCATCAAAATAAATATGGAGATGTGATTTTATGTGTACCAAAAATATATCACAATATTAAAGCTGGGTACACTTGCACCAACAATCTCCCCCTTTTTGATGATGACAAACACAACGCTAAACACGAGAGCATACTCGGTTTCTCTCCCCCTTTTGTCGAAGCAAAAAGGGTTTAAGAAGGTCGCTTATGCTCCCCCTCGAAAGATGCTCCCCCTCAAAATATGAAATATTTGAGAGTTAGTATTTTTAAGGGTTATACTCAAGCATGCCTAAACCAAGTCTTAATTTAAAGAAAGCTTTTTTGTTAAGAGCTTTAGTAAAAATATCGGCCAAATTATCTTCCGAATCAACCTTTTCAAGCACGATTTGGCCTTTTTGAACATTATCTCGTAAAAAGTGATGTCTCAATTCAATATGTTTGGTACGAGAATGTAGCACGGGATTTTTGCTTAAGTTTATGGCACTTGAGTTATCACACATAATTGGAATTTTGGTTAGATGTACCTCAAAGTCGGTAAGTGTGTGTTTCATCCATAGGACTTGAGCACATGCTCTTGCGGCGGCTACATATTCCGCTTCGGTAGTAGACAACGCTACGGATTGTTGTTTCTTGGAGAACCAAGACACAAGTGAGAGACCTATAAAGGCACATACCCCACTAGTACTTTTTCGGTCAACAATAGATCCACCAAGATCGGAATCGGTGAAACACGTTACTTCTAACTCGGGTTGCTTTGCATACCATAAGCCAAGATTAGTAGTACCTCGTAAATATCGAAAAATACGCTTGACAGCTTCATAGTGAGTTTGTTTAGGTGAAGATTGAAAACGAGCACATAAACATACACTAAACATAATATCAGGTCTACTAGCAGTTAAATATAATAAACTACCAATCATTCCACGATAAATCTTTTCATTAAAATCGTTTCCCTCCTCGTCACGAGATAATTGTAAGTTTGTGGTCATTGGAGTTTCAACGGGTTTGACATTTTCAAAGTTAAACTTTTTCAACATATCTTTACAATATTTAGATTGACTAATAAAAATACCAGTTTCAGATTGTTTGATTTGCAATCCTAAGAAGTATTTTAACTCTCCCATCATGCTCATTTCAAACTCGCTTGTCATTTTCGCAGAAAATTCATTACACAGTTTTTCATTAGTGGAACCAAAAATAATATCATCAACATATACTTGCACAACTACAATATCATTTTGATCATATTTCACAAACAAAGTATTATCTATTTTACCCATAATATAACCACTAACAATTAGAAAGGTTTTTAATCTATCATACCACGCACGCGGAGCTTGCTTTAAACCATAAAGCGCCTTTTTCAATTTATAAACATGTGTCGGATTTTCAAAATTTTCAAAACCGGGAGGTTGAGAAACGTATACCTCCTCATTTATAATACCATTTAAGAAAGCACTTTTAACATCCATTTGAAATAATTTAAAATCTTTAGCATTTGCAAAAGCGAGAAGCATTCGAATAGACTCCAACCTTGCAACCGGTGCAAAGGTTTCATCATAATCTATACCTTCTTGTTGATTGTACCCCTTGGCAACTAAACGTGCCTTGTTTCGTGTGACTCCACCGTTCTCGTCTACCTTGTTACGGAAGACCCATCTTGTGCCAATAATGGTTTGACTACTAGGGCAAGGAACTAAGTCCCACACATCATTCCTAGTAAATTGGTTTAACTCTTCTTGCATGGCCATTATCCAATCCTCATCACCTAAAGCTTCATCTATGGTTTTAGGTTCTATGGTTGAGATAAAGGCATGGAAAGCACAATGGGTATGGATTTGTGATCTAGTTGTCCTTTGGTTTAGGTCACCTATAATTTGATCTACGGGATGGCCTCGAGCGGTTCTAAGGTTAGGATCATCTATACCTTGTGGAATAAAGCAAGGAGGGGCATCACTAGATTCAATATTATTTGTGGAAGGTTGGGTACCTAAATCCAAGTTGCTAAGTTGTTGTGCTAAGACGTCTCCCTCACGGATATTGTCATTTGCTAAGGGTGCACTCGGTTTGGGAGGACTCTCGTCAAAGCTAACATTTAGGGATTCTTCTACAACCATGGTCTCCTTATTTAGAATTCTATAGGCTTTGCTATTCCAAGAGTAACCTAGGAACACTCCCTCATAGGCTTTGGCATCGAATTTGGTTAGATAGGATTTGGTGTTTAAAATGAAACATTTACATCCAAAAACTTTCAGGTGAGCTAAGGAAGGTTTTCTACCACGGTAAAGTTCATAGGGTGTCTTATTTAGGATACTTCTAATTAGGACACGGTTAAGCACATAGGTCGCGGTAGCAACGGCATCACACCAAAACTTTTGGGGAACTTGATGTTCGTTTAGCATAGTTCTACTCATTTCTTGCAACGTTCGATTTTTCCTTTCAACAACTCCATTTGACTGAGGAGTTCGAGGAGCCGAAAAGTTATGAGTTATACCATGTTTATCACAAAAGGCACCAAATTGTACTTCATTATCGAATTCTCGTCCATGGTCCGTACGTATTGAAACAATCGTACAACCTTGTTGGTTTTGAATTCTTTTTCCTAAAAATTTAAACTTTTCGAAAGCCTCATTTTTATGTCTCAAAAATAGAGTCCAAGTATAACGGGAATAATCATCTACAATAACCAAAGTATAAAAATTTCCTCCAAAACTTTGAATAGCCATTGGGCCAAAAAGATCCATATGTAAAAGTTCTAAAACTCTTTGAGTAGAAATAACATTTTTTGATTTATGAGAAACGTGATGTTGTTTGCCGACACGACAAGCATCACAAAAATGATTATCAAACTTTAATTTTGGCAGGTCACTCACAAGCTCCTTATTTTTTAAGTTTTGCATTAATCTTAGATTAGCGTGACCTAAACGCCTATGCCATAAAGTAGAAACATCATGAAGAGAAGATAAGCATACATTTTCAGATACAACAGTTTTGCAAATATATATATTTCCTTTCACAGAACCAGTTAAAAGAACTTTGCCATTTTTCAAGATTTTGCACGAGTCTTCTTCGAAGACGACAGTTATACCATTTTTACACAATTGGCGAACACTTAACAAATTAAAATGTAAATTATCAACATGATTCACATCAAGAAATTTAACATTATTGCAAGAGACTGTACCTCTCCCAATTATATTTCCTTTGGAGTTTCCTCCAAAAATTACCTGTCCACCATCACATGACTTATATGATGAAAAGCGATTATTGTTTCCGGTCATGTGACGTGTGCAACCACTATCGAGTATCCAGTCCATATCAAGGTTTATCTACAATAATAAAGATGTAATTTTTATGGTCCCCATTTCTCGTGGGTCCTTGACAATTAGTTTTAATAAAAAACCAACAAGCATATATATATATATATAATATATATATATATAAATATATAAATATACACAGAATATATATATATGTAACAAATCAACCAAAAAAAAATATATATATAATATATCAAAAAGTCAAACAATATATATATAATAAAGAATCAAACAGAAAGTATATGTATATATATGTAGTACGTATGTATATATATATATAAACAAAAGTACATACAATAATATATTACTTATATATAACATATATACATGAATTCATATTTAAACTATATATATATATATATAATATATAACACATTTAAAACCATAAACGCATACCACCGGGATTATCATTATTAAACATTCCTTTTGGAATCCATTTAGTTACCATTTTAATTTTGCGATTGTATTTATCATACACATAAAAGCAAGCATTTATATTCGCATCATTTTTAGGTCTAGAATATTTATCGTTATACATGCGAGCATACGGTTTTTTTGGTATATTATTTGCATTATTCATTTTACGCACATACGGAGGTTTTTGCACATATTGATTTTTTGTATTAACTTTAGGTGATTCATAAAATCTTTTGATGGGCATACAAGAACATTTATCTTTGCACGTATCGGAACCAATACCTTTTCTACATTTTATACGGTTAGGCATATTTAGCATGTTAAAGACTTTCTCATTACTACTTTGAAAAGCTTTTGCTAATAAATCATCCTTTTCATACGAATCACATTTTCCTTTTAAACATGCAATCTCATTCTCAAGAATATCACATTTTGCACAAATAATATTTTCATGTGACTTTTTATTTAAGCATGCAATTTCTTTATTTAGAGCATCACAAGATTTACAAAAATCTTTTTCTCCTAATTTAGTTTCTAATTTAGCAATTATATTCATATCATTTTCAGATTTTTGTTTGCCATCATTAATTTCCTTATTACATGCAGATATCGTTTCTTTTAATCTAGAATTTTCGTCTTGGTAACGATTTGCAAGAGCAGCCATTTTGTGAAATGATTCATATAATTCTTCAAGATTATTTTCATTATCACTATCATAATCTGAGTAAGAAGATTTTACCTCATCGTCGCTTTCGGCCATAAGACAAATAGCTTGATATTCGTCTTCTTCTTCGCTTTCACTCCACGCGCCTCCAATGAAGGCTTTCTCCTTCTTATTTTGAAATTTGTTCTTTTTAGGACATTCATTGGCGTAATGATCTTTGTCGCCACATGAGTAACAAAAACCTCTCTTTGGCTTAGCTTTATCGTCACCACTTGAGTCGTCATTTTTCTTTACTTTTTCGTCTCGTTTATGGAACTTACGACTTCGGTTTTCACCACCACGACGGTAGTTACCGTTTCTTTGAAATCTGCCATTGTTAGAAAATTTATTATTATTAAAAAACTTGGAAAAGTTTCTTACCAACATGGCAACTTCATTGAGAGTTTCGGATGGATCTTTTGAGGAGCCAGCTTTCTCCTTTTTCTTCTCGACTTTTGGTGTTGAGACATTGAGAGCGATTGACTTCTTTTTAACTTGCTCCCGATCTTTGTTTCTTTTAAGTGCAATTTCATGCACTTTAAGATTACCGATCAAGTCATCTATCTTCATTATGGAAAGGTCACGGGAGTCTTCTAAAGATGTTATCTTTTGCATCCACTCCGAAGGAAGGGCTCTTAGGATTTTCCTTATATAGTCCTCGTTAGGATAAGTGCGATCCAAACCTTTCAACGTAGTCACAATAAGGTTAAATCTTTTAAACATTGAGTCAATCGACTCATCTTGTTTCATTTCGAACAGTTCATAATCGTGAACTAAAATATTCACTTTACTAGATTTAACTTCCGTGTTTCCACGATGAGTATTATTTAAACTTTCCCATATTTGATTTGCAGTTTTATATGTATATACTCTTTCAATTTCATCAGTTGTTAAAGCAGCATATAATATATTCTTAGCTTCAAAGTTTAAACAAAAATGAGTTTCATCAGAAGTAGTCCATTCATCTATAGGTTTATCAATAAAAACATCATCTTTCACAATGGTGGGTTTAAAATTCCCTTTTTCTATAATATCCCAAATCTTTTGATTTTTGCCACGCACGTGACATTCAAATAGCTCGGCCCAAATGCCAAACTTTTCAGTATCTATCAAAGGGGGTTTTGAAAACACAAAATTAGTTTGTTGAGCCATTTAAAGGAATAAAAGAAATTTATGCAGAATATTTTTGAAAGACCTGCTCTGATACCAATTGTTGGACAACCTAGGGGGGGGTAAGGTTGTATTTAAAACTTTTACTTTCAAAAATTCTTTTTATAAATAAATACGGAGTAAGTACGGAATAATACAGAAGAGTGTAAATACAAACAGATACACAGATATTATATAAATAAATATAAATGCAAAGCAATTTATATAAACAGATATAATTTAAAAGCACAGCGGAAATGTAAATAGATAAGGGAAAGAAAATACTTGACAACGATATTTTTAAAGTGGTTCACCAAACACAAAGTTGGCTAGTCCACCTCGAGAAAATAACACTTCTCGGAGATCCAATACGAAAACGTGTTCTTTACGGTAGAACACAAACCTTAGTACAACAAACGCGAATCACTCTACTTTGAGAGATTTATGTGGATCACTCACTCTATTCAAACACTTACAAGAGGGTATAATTTTAATATGAATAATCACTCTTGAATAAGGTTTATCACTTGGATATTTTTAGAGAGTTTGATCACTTGAGTTGTGTTGCTGATTCAACTAATCGAGAGATTTTAATCTGCTATCAACTCAAGATTTCTTACTCAAAAACGAGTTTTATAATTTTAACAGTTTAAATATCAAGAGAGGATGCTGCAGAGTCTTTATCAAATGCAGGGAGAGTTATTGTGAATTTGTAGCATTGAAGGCTGGTGCTTGCATGTATTTATACTGGATGAGCAACATGGCCTGAGGCTTTTGCGGTATACCGGCTAACTCTCGCGGTATACCGTGCAGAGGAAAAGGTACTTGTCAGAAGAGAAGGTCAACCCTGCAAAACCAACGTAAACTTGTACCCGCGGTATACCGGCTAAACACCGCGGTATACCGCCCAGACAAAAAGCCTTTCAATCAATCAGAGGTGCAGTAAGCCGCCGCGGTATACCGCCTGAACCTTCGCGGTATGCCGGCGTCAGAAATAGGTAACTTCTCCAAGACGCAACCAATCTGCTGGATCTTCTCAATAAACCTTAATTAATTAAAATTGGGTTTTTAGAAATATCCAAGTGGTATATTATTTTAGGGTGATTTATCATTTTAAAAATAAAACGACGAAAGTATTCAGTCTTGGTTTCTTCAGATAAAATTATCGAGATTATTTAAATGCTGCACACTCAGATAAAATATTAGATAACAAAGAATGCGGTGTGTTTTGTAATCATCAAAATAAATATGGAGATGTGATTTTATGTGTACCAAAAATATATCACAATATTAAAGCTGGGTACACTTGCACCAACATAATCCTTGTGTGTAAAGGAATGCAAAGGAGTGAATTAATATCGTTTGAGGAGCGAGAAGTGTGTGGTCGCTTCGAACATAGAGTGGAGTTCCGGTTTGACTTGGTCGAATTTCTCGTATGAGATGTGGTGAAACTATGGGATTAGACATAGTAATCGTTGAAATTTGTGTGTATGTGAGTGGTTTAAGCTTGGAGGAAAGCTAACTTGCGTGAGTGATCAAGAGTGTGTATCTTCTAGTGATTTATTCACTGGAAACGTGTTTTATGTTTGAGAAGGAGGTGGAAGAAAGTAGTCGAATGTAGTGCTCGGATGAAGGACCGTCGGGTTGGACTTGATAGTGGTATGGGAGTGACGTTGTAGTAAAGGTGTGTGAATTGATTGTTATCGATGGGTTGTAGTCGGTATAATTAATGCAAGAAGGTGTTATCTGCCTTAGACGTATTTTGTGTTAGAAAAGTAATTGTAGAGTTGTGTATAGCCTGTGGAGGAAAATTTTAACTGCGGGTTAAGGTGATAGTCAAGGTGGATCCGGCGATCAGTTGGCGATTTGAGCGTCGTTATTTTATAAGGGTTCGGGATGTGTGGCGTTAATTTTCGGTAGAAGGCGTTCTTTTAAGAAGGTAAGATTTGTGTGAAACCCTTAGTGTGACGCGTTTTAAAAAAAACGTGAGTCTAGAGGTGTGAATGATTTTGGGTGAGACCGAAGGTCGTGTGGTTGACCACCAATAGCTCATGTGTTTCGTGAGAAGTTAAGCGTGGCTCGAGATCGCCACAGGGTGTAAGAAGAAGGAAGAGCTTGATCGAATTCTGTGTGGGAGACAGTGCAATACTTATAACTAGTCGTGAAAGGACGTTGTGCGTTGGAGAGGAAGGAGAATCAATACCCAGGTATGTTGGACCTTTCGCCATCACCAAGCGTGTGGGAGAGGTGGCGTACAGGTTGGAATTGCCAGAAGAGTTAAGCAGAATTCATTCGACGTTTTCCGTGTCAAACCTGAAGAAATGTTTGGCCGAGTCGGATGTGGCTATTCCATTGGAAGATGTCCGTATAGACGAGAAATTGACATACGAAGAGGAACCAATAGAGATTGTGGACAGTAAGGTTCGGAAGTCGAGGAATAGGGAGGTTCGTCTGGTTAAAGTCCCGTGGAAGTATCACAAGGGACGAGAGGCAACGTGGGAAGTGGAATCAGTTATGGCGTCCAGGTACCCTCACCTTTTTGAGAATGGAATTCCGGGGACGGAATTCTTTTGAGGGGGGAGTGTTGTAGTGACCGTGACCAAAATGAAAGAATTTCAAGTGTTGGGGAGGAGTTTATTTAAATGCTAAAAAATTTAAGGGGCTAGTTGGTAATTGTTAGGTAAGTATAAATGACACAAAACCCTAGGAGAAACATTCTCCTACTGATCTTGTGTGTGTGATGGGCGGCTGTGAGAGTAGATAGAGAGAGAGCAAGAAGGAGAAAGGAGAAAGAAGAAGAAAGAGGGCAAAGTCAAGCAAGGAGGATCAAATTCGGATTTGTTGGGGAGGAATAGAAGGTGTGCTTCTTTTGGATTCAACCAGGTAATCCCTTCTCCATTTCTCTAATCTCTGATTTTGCCATTGTTTGAGTTATTTGGGGTTTTTTTGTTAAAAGTTGGGTTTGGAACTAAATGGAAGAAGTTAGGTGTCAAATCTTATCTATTGCAACAGATATTTCAGTAGTAGTTGAGTTTAATGACCCTAATGTCGTTGTTAATCTTTATCTGTGAGATTTCGGTCGTACCTGTGATTTCTCGGTCCAATTAAAGGTCAGGTCGACGTCCGGAAAGCTTCCTGGATGTCCGGACACGTTGAGCAGTTGAGGGTTTCCGGGTAGGTGTCTGATAGTCGTATGTGTGTGTCCGGATGATAGAAGATTCCGGATAGAGTGTTGTCCGGATAGGGTGTTGTTCGGATAGAGTGTTGTCCGGATAGGTGTGTTGTCCGGATAAGGGTGTTGTCCGGATAGGGGTGTTGTCCGGATAGGGGTGTTGTCCGGATAGGTGTGTTGTCCGGATAAGTGTGTTGTCCGGATAGGGGTGTTGTCTGGGTAAGTGTGCTGTCCGGAATAGAATGTCGTCCGGGGAGTTGAGATGATCTGCTTATGAGTTTATCCTTTCGCCAGGTAGATCATTTGGAGGTGCATACCAGAATAAGAAAGGAACGTAAGCGTAACAGGTGAGTTTTTCTAACTACAGCTTTATGGTACTTGTTCATTTACTCGTACATGTGTGTTTACTTAATGTATGTTGTATATGACTTACTTATGCATGATGTGATGTATATGGGGGGTGTGTCCCATACGTAATGTGTGATGTATATGGGGGGTGTGTCCCATGCGTAATAGTGTGATGCTTATGGGGGGTGTGTCCCATATGTTATGGTATGACGCTTATGGGGGGTGTGTCCCATCTGTCATAGTGTGATGCTTATGGGGGGTGTGTCCCATATATTATTTGCCAAACTTTATATTGATTTATGTTTCGCAAAACTCCTTAAATGCTATATATGGTGTGGATGTAACTGAGGGACCTCACTAGACCTTGTGGTCTAACCCTCGCATTTTCAAAACTGAAACCCTTTTCAGGTAAGCAGATTAAGGGCAGTTCCTCTAGTGGTAAAGAGAAGGCGTGAGAGCGGGTGTGGCTTGGCATTAGCGGACTTCCTTTACATTTTGTTGTTAGAAACTCTCAGTTGTAATTCGGGTTTATTCCGCAAACTCGAGTGCAGAATTTTGATGGTATGAACCTTGGGCCAAGTTTTGGGCGATATATTATTATATATGTCTTGTTTTGGCATGTCTTGGATTGGGTTGTTACAGCATAAGTCCCTGTTCGAGACTCCCACATCTGCACAATCGGTTCAGTCCGAAATCTCAACTCCAATACCCCCAAAATGCTCCCAAATCGATTTTTAAGCATCCAAAACAAGATAAAGGATGTTCTAAACCTTTCCCCACAATTACCCAACAACAAAACATCATTTAATCTAATAAGATCTAACCAAAACCCAACTAATGATTCATCACTTTTACCTCAAACTCAAAACTCCATTAAAACCCAAAACCTTGCTAGAATCAACTTCCACCATTGAAATGGTGAAGGATTCTCAAAGGAGGTAATAAAATCCATAATCCAACTCTAGAACTCCCAATACATTAAATCCATGGATTTCCAAATTCAAAACATTAAAACACTAGAAAAATCTTACACCACACCCATCCAATTCATTCTTTCAAATGAAAAAAAAACAAGAGAGGGAAAAATTACGTGGAAGAAGATGAAGAATAATCCACATTCAGCTCCAAATCCAAACTCTCTCTTCAAGAATCTTCAAACTCCTCCAAGTCTTCCTCTAGCCACCCACAATACATTGAACAACCAAAAATTAAGATACTTAGGGTTTTACCCCTTTCTATACCAATTCACATTTTCTGATTTGCAACCAAGCCCCCCCCCCCCCCCCCAAGTTGTACACTTCACACATTAGCCCCAAAATCTATATTTACTCTAACCTTTGCAAAAAAAAAAACATATGGGGTGTTACATCACCTCCCCATTATTAGAATTCCGTCCTCGGAATTCCATTGTCGGGCCCATGCTGCAATAGGAATTAACTTCTAACTTCCAATGCTTATATTGCCCCAAGAATTTCTTAAGGAGTTGTAACAACATCTCTACAAGATCAGTCTCCTTGCCTTTCAAATTCTCGACCATCCAGCCCCAAAGATTGTTCCTGACGATATGACAAAATATGACTCCTCAAATATACACATTGCTAGCGATGATACACTATACTGCTTTCCAACCCATACTCGCTACAAAGGTTAAAACCCACCAAAACGTTCCAGATTTTCACCGAGTGCAATTAACTCGTCCATTAACTCTCCAAATCTTTCTATAACCACCGTAATGCATTACAATGTGGCCCAACTCAACATCTTCTTGGAACACACTACTCCAATCCTTAGGAAAGGTTTTCCCGCCTTGAGATCGAAGTTACTCATACTTTCCGATCCAATCCTCTTAGTCCCAATCACTTATCCACCCCTCCTTGATCAGAACTGACAACGTACGACATTCCTTGAAATCGTTCCTCAGCCGACTACAACGCTCTTTGGTCGGTATCATGCCAACCATACACACTTATAATTTCATTGATCAATCATACTACTCACACCAAAATACTCTCTTGAGAGAAAACGACTCTACTCGAGTCAACGCCGCAATAACCCAAATCTCTAAACGGACACTGATCACTCCCTTCATCGACATTACACAAGATTACCCCCATATCGTTACCGCATTCTCACCACCGTATAACATTCTTATCAAAAGGAAGTACACCATCCCACCAATACAGTTTTCACCTGGCACTATTTACGTTTCCTCAAAATCACACCAATCACACGTGCCACAACACTTACCAAACAACGGTCCAAACTCACAACAATTAATAAGCCATAACTCGTTCCTATACACAATTATATTCCTTGCCAAATTCACCGAATGGCTCCACTAAATAGGATTTACCACCAAAATTCACTTGCCCTCCCACAAAGAGGAGTGACCAAGCTCACTCAAACGATCTCAATTAATCAAGTACCGAACGACACGCTCACGAGGAGCATTCTCCCCGACAATACCGAATCTAATCCAAAGGTCTCTCAACCAGGGCACTCCATCCGACCACTTGTTTCCATTCCAACTTAATACTCTAAAGATGCCTCAAAAGAATGTCTCGCTAATATGAGCCCGCTTTTAGACCTGCCGCACGAACTTAGCTTCCTCAACCCTTTAACCATGACATACACAACGATCCCTTTTTTTCCTTATGCCATACAAATAACAGTTCCTTAATTATAGTCCACCTTTCCAGTGTCTCCTGACATCTTCTCACCGCAAGCCTGTCTATACTTGATCTACCATACCGTCGTCATTTCCTCTCGTGCCTACACAGAACGCCCATCACACACCGGTACAGCCCAAAAGAACGGTTCCTCCAAAATCATCAATCAAGACCTTTAGCCATGTCCTCAAAAGTACTTAGCTCCGAGAACTACCACGAGCTCCTAACTTTCCAACACAGTCGACCTACTCATTGCATTTCTTTACATCCACGGAATACTCCAACACTCCTGACTAACTTCTTAGCGAAGCACCATAGCTTACAGTATCCTCCTCGACAATCAAGTGAAGTATGAAAATTCACTTAAATTCCAATGGGGTTGAGAAGAACAAGGGTTCTCCTTTCATCCCGTCACCAACCGCAACTCAACCTCCAGCTCTCAAAATAGCATTAACGTATACTACCTGAAAATCTACACACTTCAATCGAGCATACTCACCACCTTTGACTATTCCAATATTATGGCGAACCATCATTACATCTATAACTTACACGTTCCTTCGGTACAAAGTACTACCACTCTCTCATACCACTATCGCGCCACGCAACCACATTACAAACACGCCTTCACGATGCCGTTACACACCCAAAAGATACTACTTCCTTCATGCTACTCCCAATCCCATAGGAGATCCCTTATGCTACCACAATCTTTTACTTCTGAAGCACTCACTCAAGGTGGTCCAGCGTCATGCCGGATGCACACCTTTCTCCAAACAACCTCTCACATCTTTGCAAGGAAACTCAACAAAATAACCACACTATAGATACTTCTCCAATATCAGCCTCCTGACAACCATCCAACAGGACGGCCATAGATTTCAACATCGACAATCGGCATGCTAAAGTCCAGCCGCCTCACGACAGACAAGGATTCTCGAAGGAATCTACTTCTCCTAACTCCTCGAACAAATTCTCGATAACCCCTCGCGATCAATCTCCGCTATGCTAAACACCTTACGCATAAGCGAATCATCAAAACCTCAAAGGGCATCATATCCACATTGGTGATCTTCCGTTCTCCCAATGCCCTCACTAGGTGTTCCTACACCATATCATTTACAAGTTCTCGAACAACATTATACGATCACACACAACGGTTCATTTCCCATGTTTCAATTTCCTGACATCACCCCTAACTTGAGACATGCTAAGTAGTCGAAAACCTCCTCATCAATGGACTACATGACGATGATTCCATTCCTTCCTGACAATCTAGGATTCCTAACAGAACCTACTTCGTCCTACGCATTATAACCAACTTATACCCCACCGTTCTCACTTGAGAGAAAACCAACACAAGATCTTTCTTAGTGCAAGTTCTAATTACCAAAAAATCTCAGTACTCCAACTCAAAACCAAAAACATTACATCAACTAACGTAATGCTACTGATTACTATTCCACCCACCGAAACACTTTGACCGTTTCAACTTCATCGCGATTAAAACTATTCTCACATAACCAAGCAATAGTTCAAACTACACTCATACCAACATTCCGAATTCACTGCCCAAGACTCCCGGTATTCACCCACTTCCTTTAACGGAAACACTAAGGTCATAACTCTACCACATCTTATTCAACTAACAATTCCACTCCCCAAAGCCTTTCCTCAACCTCAATCGTAATACCCTTCCCGACCTAGCGAGTTCATAGCCTTCATGCACAGTGACAACGATTAAAATCATTTTGCACTTTTTTTTAAACGTAATAGATACAAAATCATAAAACAAGCTAGAGTATGCGCGAAACAACATCACTCAAGATGAATAGTGAAACACAACGATCACAAGGATCGCTCACAGGCACTCTTACAAGAATTCGTAACTTTGTCCATCCAAATCGATGCCGTCACAACGGTTGTCTCCAATGAAATCCTTTCCAATACGACAAAATCTTTCGAACGAAATCACTTACCCAAAGTGGGTCTGTCAACTCCAACACTCGTTCATATAATAGTAACGTGTCATTACTCATTTGTTTATAAAACAAAACCTCGCAATAAAACGTTTTCAATATTTTCGTAACAAAGATTCTCTCCACAAATAAAAGCATGAAATAATTCGTGGATCACTAAGTTCAAATCTCTATCGTATAGTGAAAACAAGTTTGTCTTTTACTTGTAAAGAAGACACACGCTTGCATGCGTCAACTCATTTCCAAAAAAGAAGAAAACCTGTCATGTACGTACATGCTTTAACATGAAAGAACTCGTGTAATACATTTAATGACATAATGTATGAACTCAACACGCAATTGAAGGCTACTTGCTCTAACCAGGTCAACCGTTGCACTCACTCCAACTCTTCACTGACTCCATACTATGATCAACAACCGCTTTCTTACTTTTACTACAACTTGTAGTACAAGCGCTTCACAGCCCACCTGATCGACCACTCAACATGGTTTAACAATTAATCACTTGTCTCATCTTCTACTCTTATACATACCTCAAAACAACACTGATCTCTTGCAATCATTAACCTTGCCACTAAACCGATTGACTAAGGGATCCAAGACTAGATTCCCTCACTCGATCTTGAACTGAAGCTTTCTAGATTCCAAGGTAGTCTACATTTCCTATCCCAACTGGTAGACACCTCAATTCCAAGTATCAAACGCCTAGCCGGCCCACTGACATACCGAAAATCACTTCACCTAGAAGGTAAAATCATCACATCACCAGCGATCTCCCATGACACATAAGCCTTTTGCTATCAAACACAAGGTTAGAACCTTCTACACACTTCCACACCCACCGCTTATCCCGACAATAGAGACTGATTACACCCATGCACCTGTAAATCCATAATAGCATTGGCCAGATGCTATTTGAATTTACCTTACATGAGGGTTCTCACTACCATTGTCAAGATATCTTACGATTAAGGTCTTTCCTATTGGCTTCCTATATCTCAGTTGTGTCTCACTCTACTCCACAGTTTAAGTTTAGGCTCATCCGGTCACCTAAATCCCTTAAACTATGGCTCTGATACCATTAGTAACAACCCAATTTCCATAAAATACATTTGACAACATTACAACCATAAACGGTCCCAAAGTATACAATCAACGTTAACTCTAACCTAAGTTCGCAGCGGAAAACACCTTCACAACTGAGATGCTACGGGAAGCCCGACGGTAATCTACAAGTCTTCACTAGACTCTAGCTCCTCCACAACGCCACGACCATCCATCATCACCATATGAAACCCCAAACACGACTATCACCTGAAAATGGTTTTAGTTTTTGAAAAGCGAGGGTTAAACCATGAGGTCTAGTGAATTCCCTCCCGAAAACAGTTTAACAAATCATTTAAAAATATAAATGTAAACCGCCATAAAGACCCATCAAAATATTTCGACCAAACCACGTCACATAAAGGCATTTGCACGGTATTCGTAGACATTCTCCACCACATGGTAATCTCCACAATCGGGGCCCAAACAGACTCCCCTCTCGCCCTCGGGGCCCAAGCAGACTCCCCCTCTCCACATACATCGGAAACGAATTCCAAATGTACGGGGTAACTAATCAACTCCCAAGGGACATGATATCCCAAGGTACACTACTCCCACTGTGCGCCCGACTCCACACATCATACCACATAACAGATATTATCATGTAAGCCAAACATGCGCGTTTATAAACATAATCATAACATGCGTGTATTTTATAAACAGTTCCACATTGTGAAATAACAAAGCTTTCAAAGTATAAAATCAAGCCATTGTGCTCAAACCAAGTTCAGATACGAAAACTTTAGCAAAACATTTCATTTGCACCAAACGAGATAAGGGAACTCACCTTAGCCCTAGCACATTGACACACGCTCCGGAACACACTTTAGCTCAACCGAACACCTGAATTGGGGTTAAATAAGGTGGTATTAAACTCCCTAATTATGCCCCAAAACATCCCCTATAAACTCCTAAGGTAAGCCCCTACACAATGCCTCGATTCCAGGCCTGAAAGAAAACGAAGCAAAACGGAGGGTGCACACAACAGCGACTTACGCGACTTTCCCCGCGGCTTCTAAACCGCGTGGGAAACTGCGTAAGTCCCTGTTCGAGACTCCCACATCTGCACAATCGGTTTAGTCCGAAATCTCAACTCCAATACCCCCAAAATGCTCCCAAATCGATTTTTAAGCATCCAAAACAAGATAAAGGATGTTCTAGACCTTTCCCCACAATTACCCAACAACAAAACATCATTTAATCTAATAAGATCTAACCAAAACCCAACTAATGATTCATCACTTTTACCCCAAACTCAAAACTCCATTAAAACCCAAAACCTTGCTAGAATCAACTTCCACCATTGAAATGGTGAAGGATTCTCAAAGGAGGTAATAAAATCCATAATCCAACTCTAGAACTCCCAATACATTAAATCCATGGATTTCCAAATTCAAAACATTAAAACACTAGAAAAATCTTACACCACACCCATCCAATTCATCCTTTCAAATGAAGAAAACAAGAGAGGGAAAAATTACCTAGAAGAAGATGAAGAATAATCCACATTCAGCTCCAAATCCAAACTCTCTCTTCAAGAATCTTCAAACTCCTCCAAGTCTTCCTCTAGCCACCCACAATACGTTGAACAACCAAAATGAAGATACTTAGGGTTTTACCCCTTTCTATACCAATTCACATTTTCTGATTTGCAACCAAGCCCCCCCCCCCCCCCCCCCCAAGTTGTACACTTCACACATTAGCCCCAAAATCTATATTTACTCTAACCTTTGCAAAAAAAAAACATATGGGGTGTTACACCAATGTTTGTATTCTTTCTTTTAGAAAGTTAACAATACTTATTTTAATAAATTATGTTTTTTTAGTAAGATAACAACTGCTTATAAATCAATTTTTTAGTAAAATATATTAATCTTTATAATAATATTTGTATTCATTGCGCAAGGCACTGTGTTGACCTAGTTTTGTATGAAGAACATCAAGTACTTTTATTGGTAGTATTGAAGACGATTAAGCTCTTACGTAATTTCAATGAAATCGTAAGTGAGGTTTTCTGGTGCATATATATATATATATATATATATATATATATTTCTAAGTTGAGATGTTTTCATTGTAAGTGAGACGTTATGTTTCCCAAAACTAAAATTAGGATAAGCGTCTACCAAGTCACATTATCTACCGAATTGATATGACAAGGACCAAAAAATCTTACCCAGTAAAAGCGGATGCAAGGATCGAGAGTCTTACCCCGGTAAATGAGGGTGATGACTCTTACCACGGTTACGCTTATCGGGTGAATTGTTGCATACGAAACCGATTTGGCGGACAAAAATCTTACCCGGTAAGTAAGTGATAGTGTTAAATTTGAGTGGTAAGCGCTTAACCAGATAAGCGTTTGGTAAACGGTCCCTAAGTTGTCTTAAGTGTGTGTAAGACAACATATGCAAATACAGTATGTTGTCTAAGTTGATACCTAAGGCAACACATATATAAATCTAATGTTGTCTTAGTGTTTGTTTGGTGCAACATGTAACGACCCAGAAATTTAATAAAATATAAGATTTAACATTTCAACCGAAAATGGTCCCAAAGTCTACAATACATCAAATTTACTCTAAGCTCGCAGCGGAAACCACCTTCACAACTGAGATACTACAAGAAGCCCGACGATACTCGGCAAGTCTTCACTACCTCTCGCTCTTTTACCACGACCCGACCTTCCATCCTCATAATATGAAGCTTCATACACGACTAATACCTGAAAATGGTTTTTAAGTTTTGAAAGCGAGGGTTAGACCATAAGGTCTAGTGAATTCCCTCCTAAAAACGTAACCACAAAACATTTTACAAAACACGTTTCCTTGCAAACAATACTTGACACGTTTCCTTGCAAATAACACTTAACAAGTTTGAGCTCAAACAAGGGTATACACAGTGGTACGGACCAATAACACCTTACAAAGCCAGGCACGGCAACTCATCACCTTACAAAGCCAGGGACGACAACTCATCACCTTACAAAGCCAGGGACGGCAACTCATCACCTTACAAAGCCAGGGACGGCAACTCATCACCTTACAAAGCCAGGGACGGCAACTCGGGGGTCCTCCACTGTGTAACCCGACTCTACCACAAACATAAACATTTAAAACATGCTTTAAAACTTACTCGAGGAATATCCTCCTTCCACTTGTAAAATAACACTTTTCATGCATGAGAAAACATAAGATTCATGATGATCAAGTAAACTCATTTTCAGTCATATCAATTCTTCGCAATTCATTTTAAAAGATAGAAATAATGCATAAGGGAACTCACCTTAGCGTTAGCACATCGACACACGCTCCGAAACCCACATTTGTCCAAACCGAACACCTGAATTAGACACCACAAGGTTGGTATTAAACCACTTAACCATACTCCCAAACATCCTTAACAAGACCCCAAGACAATCCCCCAATCGCTGCCTCGATCCTAGACCCGAACGAACAACGAAAACGGACAAAAGGGAAAAGGGGACAGAGCCTGGCGCCGATGGTGGCGCCGACCCATCGGCGCCGTGATCGGCGCGGACCACTGTTTCGACCAGCACGAAGTTCTTCCCCAAAACTCAAGTGTTTCTCAATCCCAAACTTTCCCAAATCGGTTCTAAACCTCTCAAATCGATACATTAGATATAATAAACCTTAAGAATCAATTACCAACATTTTACACAACATAAAACCCATCAAATCCACCTATTGATTCATGGATTTAAACCTCAAAACCCAAAAAGCTCAATCCATAGAAAATGGAGGTTACTAAGCAACAAGATGGAGTTCCTTACTGAAATGATCACAACTCATAGGGATTCAATCCCAAAAACATTGAACCCATGGATTTCCAACTCCAACACACACTCTTGACCAAAACCCATTACACACAAGAAGAAGAAGATAAATGGAGAGAATCATACCTAGAAGATGATCTTCCAAAGCCTTTGATGAATCCCTCCCACTCCAATTTCCCAAGAGTTGGTCTTCTCCAAAATTCTTCTTCTTAAATTCTTAGCCGCCACCAAAAATGAAGAATGAGGGTTCTTCATATGATTTATAAATCTAATTTCATACTCTAGAGCACATAAGTTTCCAATTTAACACTTTGGCCACCAAATTCCCATTTATTCTAAAATGCCACAAGAGAAAACAATACTTAGGAATATGGTCCCATTGCTAACTTTCACTCTTTTTGCTCTAAGTACTAAACCTTCAACTTACTAAAATTTGGGTTGTTACAACACTCCCCCCTTAAAGAATTCCGTCCCCGGAATTCCTCATTGGAAAATATGCGGGTGCCCTGCCCACATCAAAACTGACACTTCTCCAGAGTACAACCACATTCTGACTCAGTCAACCACCTCACTAAATTCGAAACTCGGAACCATGGGTGCATTCCCTTCAGTTCTTACAGTACCCTAACTCGTAGGCTACCGCTCCTACCCGATCGGCCTTGACAACATAAGATTAACTAAGACTTATCATGCATCTATACTTCTTTTAAGGAGGGACTCGGTTAAATCCTCCGCCACAACACGAGATTCATCTATCGGAGACAAACACACCTTAGACAGCTTGTCACAAGACCAAACCTGTACGTCCCGACGACTCACTACCCAAAATTCCTTCATTGCAATACTCTTCCCAAAGGTTCGCACACTTATGAAAGACAATCTACACAACGCTGCACCTTTTGGCATTGCTGTCAAGTTTATTACTTCCAAATTTACTCACTTAATCCGACATACTAACTTCACCTCCCCACGTTGGTGTGGAGCACAGCCCACCCAACATTACTTGCCCTTCTCTCTCTAGACCTTTCCACATGCTGATACCACTTTCTTATTACTCGCCTAACCAAACAGTTGCACCAAGATCCTAACTTAGGGCATTCAACCAAGTCGTCTTGAAACGACACCAGTGTTCGACGTCACTACACATTCTTGATCTCCAACCTTTACTTCCTCGAATAATCCTTTCACACATGAGAAACAACTCGCATTCCTTAAGGATTTCGCATCTGCTACACCCTATTTTGACTAACATCTCATCATCTTTTTCCGACTCCCAATGATCCCAGAAACATGCTTACTTAGCGACTCTTACAACTAGAAACACTTGGTTTCTATTTCGGGTAACCACCCACCACCACTCCGTCATTCTATTCCTAACATAATCATACCACGACGTCAACTTACTCCCACGTGCTCCAACAATCTGGTTAACAAACCGAACACCTCATCTGAAACCCCCAAAAGGCTTCTATTCGATGTTTCCTCTCTCTCCAACATCACATTGCTACAACACTAGCTGGCACACTTAGCACGACAACTACGGTCACTACACATCCGAGCACTCTTGGCCCATAACATCACACTGCAGACCAAATCTATCATGATCATTCACACAATTCGAACTTGCCTTCACATCCTCCCGTATACACAATCGAATCTATCTCGCTACTTAGTCCCTTCCCAACTTGTCGAACTATAACTCCCGAGTTCCTACCTAACTCAAACATTCTCACTACCTTATCGACACGCTCATGAGGAGCATTCTCCCCAACAATACCGGATCTAATCCAAAGGTCTCTCAACCAGGGCACTCCATCCGACCACTTGTTTCCATTCTAACTTAATACGCTAAAGATGCCTCAAAAGAATGTCTCGCTAAAATGAGTCCACTTTTAGACCTGTCGCACGAACTTAGCTTCCTCAACCCTTTAACCATGACATACACAATGATCTCTTTTTCTTATGCCTTACAAATAACAGTTCCTTAATTATAGTCCACCTTTCCAGTGTCCCCTGACATCTTCTCACCGCAAGCCTGTCTACACTTGATCTACCATACCGTCCTCAGTTCCTCTCGTGCCTACACAGAACGCCCATCACACTCCGCTACAGCCCAAAAGAACGGTTTCTCCAAAATCATCAATCAAGACCTTTAGCCAAGTCCTCATAAAGTACTTAGCACCGAGAACTACCACGAGCTCCTAACTTTCCAACACAGTCGACCCACTCAATGCAAACAAGCCTTCACGATGCCATTACACACCCAAAAGATACTACTCCCTTCATGCTGCGCACAACCCCTTTTCATTTGAAGTATAAACGTTTCCCGACCTTACCTATCCTGGGTCTAGACGAACCACATGTCCAGGTCAACTCCCCAAAGCACACCCGCTTCGATTACACTAATCATTTCGTTCTTATATGGCTCATCGAACCCCAAAAGAAATTACTTATGCAACCACGATCTATCACCTTTGAAACACTCACACAGGGTGGTCCAGCGTCATGCCGGATACACAACCTTCTCCGAACAACTTCTCACATCCTAGCACGAACACTCACAAGATAACCACACTATAGCTACTTCTCCAATACCAACCTCCTGACAACTATCCAACAGAACGGTCACTGATTCAACAACGGCAATCGACATGCAAATGTCCAGTCGCATCACGACAGACAGGGATTCCCGAAGGGATCTATTTCTCCTAACTCCTCGAACAATTTCTCGTTCCTCGCCAACTCATCGCGATTTATTTCCGCTGTGCTAGACACTTTACGCGCAAGCGAATCATCAAAACCTCAATGGACATCACATCTACATTGGTGATCTTCCGTTCTCCTAATGCCCTAACTAGGTGTTCCTACACCATATCGTTTACACATTCTTGGACGACCTCCTTCGCTTGCCCGCAACGGGTTCATTCTCACGATTCAGTTTCCTGACAACGCCTCTAACTTAGGACATGATAAACAGTCGCAAACCTCCATATCAATGGACTACATGTGAAGATTCCACTCCTTCTAGACCACCTAGGATTCCTAACAGAATCCACTTCGTCCAACTCATCATAACCAACTTATACCCCACCGCTCTCACTTGAGGAAACACAAGATCTTTCTTAGCGTAGAACTTTAATTACCAAACATCTTAGTACTCCGACTCAAAGCCGATAACATTACATCAAGTAACGTAACGCTACTTATTACCACCACACCAACAGACACGCTTTGGTCATTTCGAATCTTACCGCAATAAAACCATTCTCGCATAACTAAGCAATAGCTCAAACTACTATCATACCGACATTCCAAATTCACTGCCCGGGACTCCCGGTATTCACCCACTTCCCCTAACGGGAACACTAAGGTCATAACTCGACCACATCTTATTCAACTGAAAATTCCACTCCCAAAGCCTTTCCTCAACCTCAATCGTAATACCCTTCCCGACCTAGCGAGTTCCTAGCCTTCATGCATAATGACACAACGATTGAAAACATTTTGTACACCTTTAGAAATACAGTAGACACAAAATCATAAAACAAGCTTGAGTATGTATGAGCCAACACCACCCAAGACGATTAGTAAAACACAACGATCGCAAGGATCGCTCACAGGCACTCTTACGATACTTCGTACCCTTGTCCATCCAACTCGATGCCGACACAACGGTCATCTCCAATGAAACCTTTTCCAATACGGCTAGAGAATTCAGAACGAAATCACTTACTCAAAGTGGGTCAGTTAACTCCAACACTCGCTTACATGAAAATAACGAGTCAGTACTCATTTTGTTTGTAAAACAACCCTCGCGATAAAATATTTTTCAATATTTTCGTAATGAAGATTCTCTCCACAAGAAAAACGTGAAATAATTCGCAAATCACTAAGTTCAAAGCTTTATCGTATAATGAAAACGAGTTTGTCTATTACTTTAAAGAAAACACGCTCGCACGCGTCAACTCATTTCCCAAGTCAAGAAAACATATCATGTACGTACATGCTTTTTAACATGAAAGAGTCTCGTATAATACGTTTAACAACAAAATGCATTGAATTCAATATGCAAAAGGAAGGCTATTCACTCTAACTAAGTCAACCGTTGCGCTCACTTCAACTCTTCACTGACACCATACTATGACTAACAACCGCTTTCTTACTTATGCTACAACTTGTTGCACAAGTGCTTCATAACCCTCCTGACTGATCACTCTTACATGGTTTAACAATCGACCACTTAGCTCACCTTCTATTCTCATACATACCTCAAATCAACACTGATATCTTACAATCATTAACCTTGCCACTAAACCGTTTGACTAAGGAATCCAAGACTAGATTCCCTCACTCGATCTTGAATTGAAGGTTTTCAAGATGCCAACCTACTTCTCACTTCCTATCCCAGAGAGTTTACCTCTAGACAGTTCATCAACATTCTAGACAACACTCCTTCTAGAAGTTACAAACACCACATCACAAGGGATCTCCCAAGACACATCAACTCTTTGCTATCAAGCACAAGGTTAGAACCTTCTACATACTGCCACTCTCACCACCCATCCCGACAATAGCGATTGATTACACCCATGCACCTGTAAACCCATAATAGCATTGGCCAGATGCTACTTGAATTTACCTTACATGAGGGTTCTCACTACTATTGTCAAGATATCCTACGATCACGGTCATTCCTAATGGCTTCCTATATCTCAGTTGTGTCCCACTCAACTCCACAGTTTAAGTTTAGGCCCATCCGGTCACCTAAATCCCTTAAACTATGGCTCTGATACCATTTGTAACGACCCAGAAATTTAATAAAATATAAGATTTAACATTTCAACCGAAAATGGTCCCAAAGTCTACAATACATCAAATTTACTCTAAGCTCGCAGCGGAAACCACCTTCACAACTGAGATACTACAAGAAGCCCGACGATACTCGGCAAGTCTTCACTACCTCTCGCTCTTTTACCACGACCCGACCTTCCATCCTCATAATATGAAGCTTCATACACGACTAATACCTGAAAATGGTTTTTAAGTTTTGAAAGCGAGGGTTAGACCATAAGGTCTAGTGAATTCCCTCCTAAAAACGTAACCACAAAACATTTTACAAAACACGTTTCCTTGCAAACAATACTTGACACGTTTCCTTGCAAATAACACTTAACAAGTTTGAGCTCAAACAAGGGTATACACAGTGGTACGGACCAATAACACCTTACAAAGCCAGGCACGGCAACTCATCACCTTACAAAGCCAGGGACGACAACTCATCACCTTACAAAGCCAGGGACGGCAACTCATCACCTTACAAAGCCAGGGACGGCAACTCATCACCTTACAAAGCCAGGGACGGCAACTCGGGGGTCCTCCACTGTGTAACCCGACTCTACCACAAACATAAACATTTAAAACATGCTTTAAAACTTACTCGAGGAATATCCTCCTTCCACTTGTAAAATAACACTTTTCATGCATGAGAAAACATAAGATTCATGATGATCAAGTAAACTCATTTTCAGTCATATCAATTCTTCGCAATTCATTTTAAAAGATAGAAATAATGCATAAGGGAACTCACCTTAGCGTTAGCACATCGACACACGCTCCGAAACCCACATTTGTCCAAACCGAACACCTGAATTGGACACCACAAGGTTGGTATTAAACCACTTAACCATACTCCCAAACATCCTTAACAAGACCCCAAGACAATCCCCCAATCGCTGCCTCGATCCTAGACCCGAACGAACAACGAAAACGGACAAAAGGGAAAAGGGGACAGAGCCTGGCGCCGACCCATCGGCGCCGTGATCGGCGCGGACCACTGTTTCGACCAGCACGAAGTTCTTCCCCAAAACTCAAGTGTTTCTCAATCCCAAACTTTCCCAAATCGGTTCTAAACCTCTCAAATCGATACATTAGATATAATAAACCTTAAGAATCAATTACCAACATTTTACACAACATAAAACCCATCAAATCCACCTATTGATTCATGGATTTAAACCTCAAAACCCAAAAAGCTCAATCCATAGAAAATGGAGATTACTAAGCAACAAGATGGAGTTCCTTACTGAAATGATCACAACTCATAGGGATTCAATCCCAAAAACATTGAACCCATGGATTTCCAACTCCAACACACACTCTTGACCAAAACCCATTACACACAAGAAGAAGAAGATAAATGGAGAGAATCATACCTAGAAGATGATCTTCCAAAGCCTTTGATGAATCCCTCCCACTCCAATTTCCCAAGAGTTGGTCTTCTCCAAAATTCTTCTTCTTAAATTCTTAGCCGCCACCAAAAATGAAGAATGAGGGTTCTTCATCTGATTTATAAATCTAATTTCATACTCTAGAGCACATAAGTTTCCAATTTAACACTTTGGCCACCAAATTCCCATTTATTCTAAAATGCCACAAGAGAAAACAATACTTAGGAATATGGTCCCATTGCTAACTTTCACTCTTTTTGCTCTAAGTACTAAACCTTCAACTTACTAAAATTTGGGTTGTTACACAACATATGTTTTTTCCATAGGCAATGTAACCTTTTATGTGTTGCCTAAGGAGTCCTCTAAGGCAACGTATGATGTTTGTCTTTTTTGTCTAGATTCTTATTCAGCATTGAGAAGACAACGCATAAACCCCTTTTAAACAACATTTTTCGTTTGTTGTCTAAGTGACATTTTGAGATAGTGGGAGTTGTGAATATTGTTGTTCTATAGGAAACCTAAATTACATTTAGTAGATTTGCTTTTAATAACGATGATAATCATAATGCAAAACAAAATTAAATCTTGTTGGTTTTGAGAACTCGGTTCATTAATTAAAACCAAATAGTGTGTGTATGTGTTTTTCCCTTATTAACGAAGAAAACATCTATATCAAACTTACAGTTTATTGCTATTGTTTTTAATAATATATACAATTATCAAATTTGTTTTTCTCTTCAGTTTTACTTTAAATATATAATTACAAAAACATAATATAAATTGATATGAATGAGAAAGGGCAAATTGCATGAAAACGTAACGTACTTTAGTCTGATTCCTATTTTAGGTAACGTACTTTTAAAACCTTCGTTTTGATACCTAAGTTTTAAAATCTCAAACTTTTAAGTACCTGATTTACTTAATGACCTACAAATATTGATTATGATCGGGTTTTTATTGACATGTCATTATTTATTTAGTTTTTAAATATCAATTAGGCAAAAGCATACCACATCATTATTTTAAAAAAGAGTAAAACATGGTTAAATCGGTTACTCGGATACTTAAAAGTTTGAGATTTTACAACATAAGTATTAAAATGAAGGTTTTAAAAGTATGTTATCCAAAATAAAAATTAGACTAAAGTACGTTGTATTTTCATGCAATTTATCCAATGAAAAAATACATAGGTAATAAACCTTTCAATCGTAAACATAGGATATATTAAACTTTTTTATATGCAGACAAATAGGTTATGGAATGAAAAAATTTTATCCTTTAAAATATAATTTAATATTTTCAAATATTAATTTTTTTTTTATCTTTTCACACCTAATCTTGTTTTGTCTTATTTGTTTTTTTTTTATTATCTTTTTTTTTGCTTTTTTGTCATTATGTATTATTTTAATTCTTTTCTTTTACATACAATGTTGAAGAGAAGTGTATTGATAATGACGAACCTAGATTCTTTGCAGGGGTTGTTATGGCTACCGTTCTACCTTTTTAATTATTTAATAAGTTATTTTATATCTATTACTTTTTTAATTTTTATTTTACATTTTTATTATATTAAAATATATAATCGTATATTAGTTAAAATATATTTAAAAAATACGTTTTAGTTTTAATAAATTACATCATTATAATAATCTCTTCAATACGTTTGAAATAAGCCTAATATTGAATATTTTTTGATTTAATTATTTTATTATATATCATATATACTACATAAAAATATTTTTTATATTTACAATTCATACTCTTATAATTAATTATTTAATTATGGTACATCCTCTTACCGTTCTAACTCATTAAGTAAAAAAATTATACAAAACTTTACTGTAATAGCTTTTAGGAGAGTTTTTTTTGTCTCGTTTTTTTTGTAACGCCAATTATTATAGAAAACTATTAAGATGTTCAAAAAATATATATATTAAAAGCTATTACATCAATCGTATTTAAAAAAAACTGGCTTTGTATTATTTAATAGATCATTATCATAATTATATCAAGAGATCTTGTTAATCATAGTCCGCTAACGTTTTAGAACGAAATCTTAATATTTTTTAGCATGAAAATAAAAGTGTTATATTGTTTTATAAGTAAAATATTTATCTTGTAAAGTATTTTCTCTCTAAAAACGTTAAAATTTACCATTTTGCATTTTAAGGGGTATTTGGGATTGCTTATTTAAAACAACTTATGCTTATTTTTAAAAATGTTTATCAACTTATGTCGTGCTAATAACGAGTCGGACGTAAAAATGTAATTTGAACAAATAAGTTATAAGCAGTTTCAAATAAGTAACTTACAAAATACTTATATTTCAAACCTAAGTTTTAGATTTCTTTTAATTAAAATTTACAATTAGTTTTAAAATTTTGGTGGTGATAATAAAAATTCATTGCCGTTCAAAAAAAAAGTTCTTAAATATTTCTATAAAATAAAAATAATATATGTGTTTATTATATACTATAAAACATTTATTATAGCTAACTTATTACAATATTTGTTTATTATATAATGTAAAACAAAAATACTATAAAACATATATTATAGTAAATATTTCTTAAATTTATAGTATTTTTGTTTTATTCTTAATTAATATAATATATGTTTTAAATTTATACTAGAAGTCTACTAGCGCAATGCAGCGTGATATATCTCGATTTTAATGTTCTAAATTATTTTAATTGTTTTTGAGAAAACGATCAAAGTTTTTTTTATAAAGTTGTTTAAAGAATGACGTTTTTTAGGAGTTCATGATTTGAGGATTTGAAAGTGGTTAGAGGTAAGGATTAATTAATAAGAGTCCAGGATTTAAAGATTTGAAAGTTGTTAAAAAATATTTTCTTAACGTATTTTAGTTAATATTGGGTTCATTTCGAAATAATATAATTAAATCAAAAAATAAGAAGGTATCGACGAATAATAATATAATTAAGTCAAAAAATAACGTAAACGTATGACATATAATAATATAATTAAATAAAAAAATATTCAATATTGGGCTCATTTCGAAGGTATCGACGAGACGATTATAATGGTGTAACTTGTTAAAATTAAAAATTATTTTTTTAACGTATTTTAGTTAATATACGATTATATGTGTTAATATAATGAAAGTGTAAAATGGTAAATAGAAAACTAAAATGTATAAGGCCATCAGTACCCCATAAGGCCTATCTTTCAAAGATTCCCCTCCACCTCAGCGCCACATCAGCTTTTCTCTCATCCATCACTCCATCCCTCACGATCCCTAAACACCCGTACCCCATTCCCTCAAACCCTTTTGCCACCTCATTTATTTTAATTCTTTTATTTATACATTTAATTATTTAACAAAATAAAAATATTTATATATTTTTTAATAAATAAAAATAAGATAAATAATAAAAATTAAAATTCATATCATTCATTAAAAATAAAAATTACAAAATACAAAACACTACCAATAAGAGGTGTACTCGGTCGGTTACGACGGGATGTAGGTGTTCTGTTTAGATTCATGATGAGAGAGGTGTGAAAAATAAGAGGTTGAGAGAATTTGAGAGAGTTTGAGAGGTGTGAGATTGAGAGAATTTGAGAGTGTGAGAAATAAGAGGTTGAGAGGTGTGAGAAATAAGAGGTTGAGGGTTAAATATATAGTGGGATTAAATTGAGAAAAATAATTTTTTTTTTAGAAAGAGCCGTTCAACGGTTATTTTTTTAAAAATTTAATTAATTTTTTTTTTAAAACCCTCGGGATGATCCGGGATCCCAACCCCGAACCCATCCCCGCCCCGCCAACCCCGCGAGCCCCGTAGCCCATCCCCGCTCGACCCCGAAGCCCTTCCCGAGCCCATCCCCGCCCGCTACGGATGGCCTAATGTAAATTAAATAAACAAGTCTAAAGGTGTAAAGTGTAACTTTAAATAAAAAAATTAAAAAATTAAGGGATGTGAGGGGGAGGGGGAGGGGGAGGGGGTATACAAAGTTGCAAGGGGGTGGGCTTAGGATAACCCATAAAAGTATTATACATTACTTTATAAGGATTTAGGCATTGTTTGGCAAAATAAATAAATCCATATATGCAAAAATGAAATAAAACTAAAACGATTAATCCATACATAACGCATGTAAACCGAAGTTTAGAGGAATCCATTGGTAAGCCAAACTGATCCACCGATGGTTAGCTCGTGACTTCTCTTTTCGTTATATAGCTAATCTTTCATTTTTGAAATCCATATACCATCTGTAAACCAAACAAAGCCATGCACAAAAAAGAAACGAAAACTAAACCAAATTAACATTAAACACATCGAACCTAATATGTGAATCAAACCAAAACTCATATTAATTTTTATTTTCTAAAACAAGAAGAGTGAAAAAAAAAGACTAAAATGCCCATCATTTAACGGATCTAATAACTATTATTTCAAGGGACCGACAAACCACCAGTATTTCACGATATTATTTTCAACATAGAATATATAGCGAATTACATATATGGTCCTTCTTGAATACCTGCCTTTTGGTTTTCGTCCCTCAAAATCATAAAGTACACTGATGGTCTAGAAATCGTGTTTTGTAGCCCAAATCAGTCCCTCATGTTAGCGTCATTCAAAATGTTGTCGTTTAGGGTGCCATGTGCCCCTCACGCGTTAGGAGCATTTTGGTCTTTCTACCTTTTCTCTCTCTTTCTAACTTATCTTTTTCCTTTAGAACATTCATGATTGACCAACTACCTTTCTAACTTATCTACTTCCTCAAGAACCTTCAGGATTCAACCATCAGATACCAAGAACACCAACCACCACCACTCACTGCTACCACCCATTGAACGTTCTTACCAAAAATATAAATCATATTCAAATCCAATACCTAAATCATATTCAAACTCAAAAAACTTGAACATATGTTCAAAAACATTCAACGCTAAATTGGATTCAAGCTTTAAAAAAATTCAAATACTCATATAAAACATTCGAACCTAAATCGATTGAAACCAAAAAAAAATCAAACACTAATACAGAAAAATCCAAACCTAAACCAATCTATAAAAACTTAAATCATTACCTCAAGTCTAAACACAAACAAGAAACAAATACCTTTGAACCTAAAATCAAAAGTGCACCAACAGAAGATTAATAAATCAAGTTCGAGTTCTCGTAAATGAGACTAGATCTTCGAGTTCGTCGAGAATGATATTAGATCTTCATGTCCGATTTCGAGTTTGTCGTTAATAAACTTCAAGTTCCAGACGTGTTTGTTGTTCCTTCGTTGTCCTAGATTGAGTTTGTTCCGTGAATAAACTTCGAGTTCATTGTACGAAAAGATGGTGAGAAGGGTGGTGCCGCCGGAGAAAAGGAAGCAGAGGTGAAAAGAGTTGTCGAAGAAAGGGAACTGTAGGAGGAAAAAGATGATAGATATACACAATCAATACATACAATAATTAAATATTCTCTTATAATGACTTGATTGTAAATATCTTGTAAGTTACGATTTAGTTTTGTAGATTACGATTTTCTCTCAAGGTTATATCCACCTACAAGTAACACTATAATCAAGTTTTCCATTCAATCACATTTCTTCTTCTAATATGGTATCAAGAGCTTAAGATCCATATTTTTTTTCTTCTTCTTCTTACTACCTACCCCAAATATGTTCTCCGCTTATGCCCTAAACCATCTTGTCCAACCCTTCAAGGGACATTGCCAATGGTGTCGCATAATTGGACACTATGTCTTGCAATGCTCTATATCGCACTCAATTCCCAAATGCAATTCCACCACCAGCTTCTTCTTATCCTCCAGTTTCGTCTTCTTCTTTTCCACATGTCTATGCCACTGCTCCCCCAGAAACTTCATCCAATGGTTGGCTTCTTGACAGTGGTGCGACAAACCATGTTCACGATCTTACCACCCTTGCACTGAAACCACTTACAATGGTATGGAGGAACTCATTATTGGCGATGGTTCGGGTCTATCCATCTCAAACACCTGTTCAACATCTCTTCTTACTCCTACTTCTAAACTTCATCTTAATCATATATTACACGTGTTTTCCGTTTCTCGTAATATTATCTCAATATCTAAATCTTATGAATGGCAACCCACTCGTCCCATCGTTCACTCTGTCAAATGGCATCATCGATTAGGCCATCCATCATATTCTATTTTACGCCATATTAGCAGTTATTTTAATTTAAATATTCCCAAGTCTGTTGCTTTTCATTGCAATTCTTGTGATTGCAATAAAAGTCATAAATTATCATTCTCTCATAACATCTTACAATCTAAAGGCCCTCTTGATATTCTTTACAATGATGTTTGGACTTCCCCCACCCTCTCTTATGATGGCTACAAATACTACATAATATTTGTTGATCATTATTCCAAATATGTGTGGTTTTATTAACTCAAACACAAAATGAGGCCACCGCCATTTTTATTAAATTCAAACTCAAAGTTGAAAATATCTTCAAACGATCCATCGTTACTATTTAGGGATAATGGCTACTCGGAGCGACATCATCGTCACTTTGTTGAAACCGGTCTTTCTTTTCTCACTCACTCTTCTATGTCACGTACATATTGGTCTCTTGCTTTTGCTAGTGCTTGTTACCTCATAAATCGTATGCTAACTCCTACAATTAATCTTCAATCTCCTTATCATAAACTTCATGGTCACACATCCCACATTTTTTAAACTGCATAGTTTGGGTGTCTTTGCTACCTTTCGCTTCGTCCCTATACTACAAATAAACTTGATCCTCGCTCTTCTCCTTGTGTTTTTGTTGGATATTCTGCCACCCAAAGTGTTTATCATTGTCTTGATCCTACCTCTAACAATATATATGTCTCTCGTCATGTTAAATTCATCAAACATGAATTCCCCTTCTTCACATCTCCTTTGCCACATCTCTACACACATCTAATGATGCGGAAGAATGGTGTGCTATCCAACTTTCCATCTTACCCGCTACATCACCAATGCAACCTCCACAAAATACATCCACATCTTCTGGTCCCCCCATCAAGTGACATTAATTCTTCCTCCACGACACTTTCGCTCTCTTCTACTCCCTCATCACCTCCTAATCCTCCATCTTCTCCCCGACCACGACCTCCCATCACAAGACTTCAAAACAACATTCATAAGCCTATTGATAAAATGAATCTCCATGTCTCTTTCCAACCCACCTCCACCGAGCCTACCACTATAACACAAGTATTAAAAAGTCCGGCATGGCGTGAAGCTATGCAAGATGAGTGCAATGCTTTACTCAAAAATCACACATGGGATTTTCTCCATCTCAAAACCTTATTGGATGTAAATGGGTATTTCGTACGAAATATAGTCCCGATGACTCTATCGAGAGTTAAAAAGCCTGTCTAGTTGCTAAAGGATTCCACCAAAGACCCGGTATTGACTATACCGAAACCTTTAGCCCTGTGGTTAAGCCGACCATAATCCGAATGATTATCTCTTTAGCTATCATACATAGTTGGTCTCTTTGTCAAGTTGACATTAACAACGCCTTCCTTCACGGCTCTCTAATGGAGGATGTCTTGATGGTTCAACCACTTGGTTTCATCAGTAAAACTCATCTTAATCATGTATGCAAGCTCCGTCAGCTTTATATGGTCTCAAACAAGCTCCACGAGCTTCACACAATGAACTCAAATTATATCTACTCGGTCGTGGTTTCAAAAATTCCATTTTCGATGCCTCGCTTTTTAATTTATGCCACAAAAATGATCACATTTTTCTTCTTGTTTATGTTGATGATATCATCATCACCGTATCAAATCCCACTCTTCTAAACTCCTTTATTTCTCAATTCTCCAATCGTTTCCCACTTAAGGATCTTGGCACACTTTCTTATTTCCTTGGTGTGGAAGTCTTACCTCACCCTCATGGAATTTTCTTAGCCAATATAAATACATACAAGATCTCCTCACACGTTCTCATATGGCAGCCGCCAAACCTTTTTTTACCCGATGGCTTCTCATCCTACCCTAACCCTGCATGGCCGAACCCCCTTGGACAACCTATCTGAATACAAAGCACTTGTGGGAAGTTTGCAATACTTATCACTAACCAGACTAGATATTTCTTTTTCTGTGAACAGGTTATCTCGATACATGCACAAGCCGACTGAAGAACATTGGGCAGCTCTCAAAGGACTCTTACGCTACCTAGTGGGCACATCTACTCAAGGTCAACCACTACGTCGTGATTCGCCCAACACTCTCAATTCCTTCACAGATGCTTCTTGGGTCGGTGATAATTGATAAAGATGACTACTGATATGCATTATTTATTTAATGCATATTGTGTCCTTTTCTTATCTTTTTAGACATGATATTTTGCTTTATCCCAACTTTTGAGTCCTTTTATTCTCTTATTTTTTATCTTTCTTAATCATGGAGCTAAGTTAATGATTTTGCTTGTTTTGACAAAATAAAGTGGCTAAAACTTGGGAAAACTGCAGGCAGTGCTGTTTCAATGCTACAGCATCCAAGGCTGACGAGACGAGATGGAGAATTGGCGTGGAACGCAACTTTTGGGAAAAGGCAGCATGCAAACTGGAATTAATCGGCTTAGTTACATCTTAACTAGACTTCTTTGGATTGTAATAACACTAGTACAATGTAGTGTCTCCTTAGAATAGTATTTGGTACATGAATAGTTGTAACATGGGACATGAGTAGTTGAAACATGGTACATTAGGATATGTGTTATGATATTGTCTAGATTGCCACTCCTCTTTTGTATAAATATGAGTGTTTTAGCATTGTTTTAGGAGCGATAGATCAGTTCACAAACTGATTTGAAAACAATCTTTATTGCTTTCTTTAAGTTTATGCAAGTTATCTTTATCTTATTCTTCTTTTTATAGTTCATGTGCATGAGTTGCTGCAACATTGGTGACAACATTGCTGCACTTCTTCATTGTTTTTAATTATTGTTCTTTACATTCTTGTCATTTACTTTTAAGTCATTTATATTATGTCTTTCATTTCAGTAATTTACATTTATTGCAATTTAATTTCTAGTATGAGTAGCTAAGTTTCATAGCTCGGGTGTGAGATAAAAGGGTGGAGTTTTAATTATAAAGAAAGGTGGACATTATTTCTCAATAATGATGTTCATCATTTCATGTTAAGTTTTATAAAGATAAGTTTACTTCATGACGTTTTGATCACTTTGAAAGTGTTAAAGTGCCATGGCATCAGGAATGAGCCATTGATATGCACGTCAATCCGAATGACAAAGGAAGTAAGACTTGGAAGAGCTACTGACAAAGGAATTTGTCATCTCTGTCTTTTCTGGGTTGATTTTGCCCGATAAGTTGGTCATCGTCATGATGGTAAAAGTGTAGAGTGCGTATCAGGAATGAACCACTCAGAACACGTCAACTTAACAGATATGGGATCAACTTGGAAGAGTGGTTTTTAACAAAGTAATTTGTTTATCCATATACTTGGAAGGCCTCATTTTAATATTGATAGTCCTGATACATCACCAGGAATGGGTTGTTGAAAGCTAGATCAATAGTATAATGTTGAAGATCCGGAAGGGCATCCTGAAAAGTAGATGGTGAACTTAAGTATTGAGAAACCAATGTTGTAGCATTGCCACAACATTGGTCCGCTGGAATTTATAATTAAGCTTCACCCCAACATCTTACACCTTTGCTTTCTTTATTAATTGTTCAATATAATCTGTGACAAATCCAACAAAAATATTTTCTTCGAATTGATCCTTGGAAATCATTTCTTTTATTAGACTTTTATTACGCTTTTACTCCAATCTCTGTGGGAACGATATCTGGTATTTTACCATTTTATTACTTGAAAGACAACATTAGATCTCGATGTATACTTGCGTTGAGGTTTAATTAGCACACGTCTATCGGTGTATTCAAAGCACTGTCAATGTAACATCCTAAAAATCATGGCTAATTTGAACCTCAATTTATAACAAGTTATGATAAAATAACATTCAAACTTTTATAGAAGAAGGGAATTAACCATAAGGAGTCATATTCACAAATACTGAATTCTTCAAATAACCTATTAATCTAATCATGTCACTATAATTAGATTAATCCATCAAAATCTCCTTTTGTTAATTGACTTCTCTGCTATCTCAAAACGCTCGTCCCACATCCCGTTACTTTCCCGAGCTAGTACCTGGTAAGAAAATAGAATTTTAAACGATTAGGCTAACGCCTAGTGAGAACATTCGGTTTCAAAATAAGACTTTTAAAATCAATGTAAACAAGGCATAACAAACCTGGTTTACCCTTTTCTTACCAGACGTCTCAACATCTTACGATGACGGGGTTATACCCGATTTCATGAATATTACCGACACCAAGTCAGTCATTGTATCATAATCCAGAGCCACGCTACGAATCTCCATGGATTCTAGATTCATGCTCAGAGCCCACACTACGAATCCCCATGGATTCTATATTAATGCTCATATCCAAGAAATCACAATTACACATGTCCATTTCTTAGAAAGGAAGTAGAGATTACAATTACACATGCCAATCCCTTTTCTTCCTTAGAAATCGGGAATTACAATTACACATGCCAATCCCTTCGAATTCTTACATACACTGGAATTACGATTGATTCTCGCCTATTCCACATTTCCATAACAACTAGTGCCTATGGATCCAATACACTTACTACACACTTGCTTAGTATCAAACTAAAATAATCTTTAAGGGTGCGTTTGGTAGGGTGGACAGCATGGGACAGGACAGGACAGGACACACCTGTCCCATGTTTGGTGCGACCAAATGTAGAACTAAGTGGAACTATCATGGGACAAGTGTGTTCTATGCTTACCCCCTAGAACTAAGTGGAACAAGGATTTTTTGACAAATATACCCCTTCTTCTTCTTCTTTCTTTCCCACCACCACCACCACCGCCACCACCGCCGCCACCACCACCACCACCGTCGTCGCCGCCACCACCACCGCCGCCGCCGCCACCACCACCGTCGTTGCCGCCACCACCGCCACCGCCACCGCCACAGCCGCCGCCGCCACAGCCGCCACCGCCGCCGCCACCACCACCGCCGCCGCCACCACCGCCGCCGCCGCCACCACCGCCGCCACCACCACCGCCGCCACCACCACCGCCGCCACCACCACCACTGCCACCACCACCGTCGTCGCCGCCACCACCACCACCGTCGCCGCCGCCACCACCACCGCCGTCGCCACCACCGCCGCCACCACCACCATCACCGCCACCGCCACCGCCACCACCGCCACCGCCACCGCCACCACCACCACCACCGCCGCCACCACCACCACCGTCGCCGCCACCACCACCACCGCCGCCACCGCCACCGCCATCACCACCACCACCACCACCGCCACCACCACCGCCGTCGCCACCGCCACCGCCACCACCACCGTCGCCACCGCCACCACCATTAAACAAATCACTAGGGGTAAATGGGTCATTTAACCGGTCCTGTTCTGTCCTGTCCAGTCCTATTTATGTGTTACCAAACACTGAACAGTTGTCCTGTCATGTTCTGTCCTGTCCTGTTCCGTCCTGTCCTGTTCCGTCCTGTCTGCGTACCAAACGCACCCTAAGCCTAACACACTACCATTCAACTGTAAATGTGTTCAAGCTATTAGGATTGTATTTCAATTCCTAAATCATACCCTTCCAGAAGTCAGCAAAACCTAAGGTTACTGGGCACTCAAAAGTGACCGGACAAAAATAGTTTCCGGACACCTCAAACTATCCGGATAACACAACTTTCCGGATATACAACTTTCCGAATACAATTCTTACCGGATACATATTTAATCCGAATGACATCCGGAAACCAAGGTAATCCGGATACCATCCGGTATCTAATATCGCCCAGAAACTACAAAATCAAGACTTACCGGATAACTTTGCCATGTCCGGAAACCTTCATACAGAGGTTTACGGATACTATCTTTTTACCCGGAAACTTCGGCCTGCAGCTTAGAAATTCAATCCAAAACCATGTCTGTTCCGTTCAGCTTAATTTAAACATAACCATACAGTCCTAAAACAGTTTATACAAGCATCTTAACATTTAATTTGACAGAAAACATGGATTTAAGCAAAAAGTGAATGAACTCACCTTGAAGAATGAAAAACCCACTTTACTGCACAATCAAAGATCCAATCTGCTGATAATGATTCTGGAAACCTATTCAACAAACAAATTTGCTCACAACCATACTTCTATAATCAATTTTGTCTGAAACCTATGGTAAATTCTTACCAATTTGAAGACCCAAAGCTTGATTTTCCTTCTCTTCTTTCTCTCTATCTTTCTCTCTGCCTTTGCCGACTCCACAATCTGAATTGAGATATTATCTCAATTCAGTCTAACCCATCCCTAAAGTATCCTCAACTTCCCAAAATAACCCAACACCCCCTCAAGTTTCAACTTTCCAATTTAACATCAAACTTTGGTTACTTAACTTTTAACCCCATTGATTAATATAATTGCAAAATAGTACAAACCTAAAATCCAATTACAAAACAACTTCATTTATATTAAAACATAATATAACGAAATTTCGAGGTGTTACAGTCAACTACATTTCAACCACCGGCTACATTGTTTACTTAGTTCGAAATCCTATTTCTTGTAGTTCACGTAAGCAACACACTCTTGCTCGTTCGTCGACAGAATCCGAATACCGAGTTGTTGCTGCAACTAGGGCAGAGATATTATGGGTCCAAAACTTACTTCATGAGCTAGGCCATCTACCCGTCACAACACCGGTAATATATTGTGATAATATGGGAGCTACATTTGTTGCCTCCAATCCTAAGTTTCACTAAAAAATGAAGCACCTAGCTCTTGACTATCTTTTTGTTCGTGAGAATGTCCAAAGTCGAAAGTTGTGTGTTTCATACATTTCCAGCAATGATCAACTAGCTAATGCTTTTACTAAGCCAAATGCAAGAACACGATTCAAACAACTCATGTCTAAGATTGGTCTTACTATTCGATCGTCCATCTTGCGGGGGCATGGTAGAGATACTCACAATCAATACATATAATAATTAAATATTCTCTTATAATGACTTTATTGAAAATATCTTGTAAGTTACGATTTTCACTCAAGGTGTATATATATCCACCTACAAGTAACAATATAATCAAGTTTTTCATTTAATCACATTCCTTCTTCTAATAGAAGACATTGGAGGAAGGAGGAGAGACGCCAGACTAAGGGAGGGTGACACCTTCAAGAAGAAAAACCTATTTTTCTAAGTACGTGCAGATCATGTTCATGTTCACGGAGGACAATGATATTAATATGCATTCTTGTTTATAATAATTAGTATTTTATTTTATATTTATAATATATATTATTAATTCATCTCTATTTTTTAAAGTAAAATTAAAAAGTGGGATAAATTGACTGATTTGTCCATCAAGTGAGGGGAACATGATAGAGTTTACGGAGCCCAGACTAACGGCGTTAACGGGAGGCACTGATTTAGGCTACAAAACACGATTTGTAGACCATTGGTGTACTTTATGAATTCGAGGGACGAAAACGAAAAAACAAGTATTCATCAGGGACCAATACTATAACTTCTTATAAAATATATAATATTCTTTTCAACTTCAAATTCACAACTTAAAAGTAAATACAATTTTATATTAGGGGGAACATGGTACGATACCATGTTTTATTTCTATATACCATGTATCAACAAATTATAACTGGTACTTAAAAATTTATACTATGTACAAACCAATTATACTTGATACCAACTTTTATCGGTTGGTACATGTTGATACGATTTTGTACCAACATCGTAAAAGTTAAAGTACGAATTATTTAAGTTGACATCTTTATCAACTAGATCAATTTGTATCAAAAACGTCGTGCATTAACAGTATGTTTATATGTGTTATACCATTTATCCCTACCCATACAAACATTCAAATAATCTTCATTTAAACTCAAACATTCATCGATAGTCTAAGACAAACGGCAATTGAGGAGCAAAATGAACCGTGGAGGTGAAGTTACTAAAGTTATTAAGTGTTGGGTCACCAAAGATTTGAAATTGACCCACCGATTTTATCCTTGAAAATCTTACTTAGAATATTTTATTTTAGTTCTTTATGATAACATAGATAAGACATCAAAAGTTTGGTGAAGTCGAAGATCAACCAAAACCAAGTTTGAAGAAATCTCTCATTGTGGAAGTGAATATATTTTTCTCAACCAAAAGGCTAAGTTATTGTCCACCGATTTCCATCTAGAAATTCGGTGAACAAATGTCGGAACTCCTCCTCAATATCGGTCAATACACCTCACCGATTTGTAGATGAAATTAAACAGTCACATTGTCGAATTCCTCCTCTATTTCGGTCAATCATCTCACCGATTTCTAGATGAAAATCGGTGAGATCCCTCCTTGTGAAAGCTGGCAGATGAAGATCATTTCTTATGGGACAATATCTAATGTCAGGAAAAAGTGACTATTTGTCATTTTTTCAGTTTCAGATAATGTCTCAATTAAGCATGCTTGTTCTTCCTAGCACTGAGAAAAAGTGTGAAAGTGACCTGTCAACTTTTCAGAGTCAACTCCTATTCTTGATCTTCAGATGACAAGTGTCTTAAGCATTTAATGCTTCAAGCACTATATAAAGAGAAGAGGGTTCTTCATGCAAGGTTACGTGTTCCTAAAGAATTTCTCAGTGCAACAAGGCTTTCTCTCCTTTGAACCTTATAGCTTTCAATCTTTGTGCATTAGAAGTTGTTTTGTTTTCAGTTTACTTTGTGAAGATTGTTAGAATGGTTTATCTGTTCTTTTCGCAACACTCTAAGTTTTTCTATGTGTAATTCTTGATTTGAAAAATCAATAAAATAATTAAATTAAGCGAAAATTTAAGTATTATATTCAACCCCCTTCTATAATACTTGTTTAAGCCATCTAGGACTATCATTAAGTTTAAATGAATGAATTCAATCAAGTTCTATATATCAATTCGTATTACAATTTAGCAATTAAATTTTATAAATCAAAATATGTTGTATTATTGATTAAATTATATTAATTAAATAGGTTCGAACCGTGTATTACACGGGGTAATTTAAAAAAATTAAATCATGTCAGAAAATTTATCTTACAGATTTGAATGATCATCGAAAGTACGATTCTACTTTTCCAAACTTTTTTCCCTTCAGAGTTGTTTTTTTTTGCAGCTGGTTACAAAATGTCCTTGTTTTAGACAGTTTTCACAAATGATGTTTTGCAAAAAAATAATAAAAAATAGAGTAAATTACATAAATCGTCCCTGATGTTTGGTCACTTTTTGGATATAGTCCCTATTTCCAAAAAATTACACTGAGCGTCCCCAAGGTTTGACAAACCGCACGGAATTGGTCCCTCCCTCTAACGCCGTTTCTTTTTCAGCCGTTAAGTTGATCACGTGAGTGGCATGTGAGGGGTAAAATAGTCATTTTACTGTTCATCATCTCCTAAAAGTGACCACCACCACCACCACCACCAACCCATCACCACCACCATCACCCCATCACCACCACCATCATCAACCCATCACCACCACCACCACCACCATCAACCCATCACCACCACCACCACAACCACCACCACCATCATCAACCCATCACCACCACCACGAACATCATCAACCCATCACCACCACCACCATCAACCTATCACCACCACCACCACCACCACCACCATCATCATTTTCCGGCTAAACTCGTTTTTCCGGCTAAACTAGTTTTTCCGGCGAGCTCTTCCAACACACCGTACTTAATAAAATATTGATGGAAATCCATTATGGATGTTGCTTCTCGATCAAAATATCAAAATAAATCAATTTGAGATGAAATCCGGTGAAGATGTTGATTTCCGACGAAGTCCGGTTTTCCGGCGAGTGCTCCGGCGATGCTGAAACATGCAGATTTCTCAACCAAAATCGAAACTGAAAATTTCTTTCTTTTCCAAATGCAAAAACAAGAAGGTTTGGAATGGTTTTATGAATTAAAACACATCCAAATGTCAAAACCCATTAAACTTTTCTTTCTGTCTGTGTGTATGTATATATATATATATATATTTCTTTCTGTGTGTATGTATATGTATATATATATATATATATTGTATCTGTGTGTGTATATATAAAGAAAGAGAGAAGAAAGAAATATGATGGTTGTGGGTTGACGATGGTGGTGATGGGTTGATGGTGGTGGTGATGGGTTGATGATGGTGGTGGTGATGATGGGTTCATGATGGTGGTGGTGGTGATGGGTTGATGATGATGGTGGTGGTGGTCACTTTTAGGAGATGATGAACAGTAAAATGACTATTTTACCCCTCACATGCCACTCACGTGATCAACTTAACGGCTGAAAAATAAACGGCGTTAGAGGGAGGGACCAATTCCGTGCGGTTTGTCAAACCTTAGGGACGCTCAGTGTAATTTTTTGGAAATAGGGACTATATCCAAAAAGTGACAAAACATCAGGGACGATTTATGTAATTTACTCTAAAAAATATGAATAAATATTAAGAATTTATAAAACAAAATTTATAATAGAACATAAATGAAATAATGGAAAAATACATAGTTAAAATATTAATAATATAAGAACCACGTATCATAAATTACCAAATACTTCTTTATATACAACATTCTTTGTTCTATTGCTAATTATACATTCATCATCTATAATTAATATTTTTAAACATTGCCTACTTTTTACTCTAGATAAAACAACATACAACTGACCATAGGTGAAGACTGGTTGTCTTAGAAACAAACCAACCTTCGATAATGACTGTCCGTGGTTTTTATTTATGGTCATGGCAAAACATACAACAATTGGAACTCATATTTTTGAAAAATGTTCAAACTCATAATCCAAAAGTCAGTTGATAAGTGATATTTTTTTTTCAAGTAATTAAATCTCTTATGATAATTCTAAGGGTGTTTCGTTGACAGAATGAAATTTGATAGAATTGCAATCCGTCGAAGGAATTCGACTTTGAAGTAAAAATTGATATGAAATGGCAAAAAGAAAATCACGACAATTTAGTGATTATTTGTATCAAATCTCATACTAATTTCAACAAATCTCATATTAATCACAACACATTAATTCGTATATATTTATGATATTTAATAATATAATTAAATTCAAAAATATTCAATATTGAGCTCATTTCGAAGGTATTGACGAAGCGGATTACTGGTATAATTTGTAAAAAATAGAAATGTTTTTTAATGCATTTTAGTTCATACACATTATTTATGTTTATATGATAAGAGTCTAAAATGAAAAATAAAAAAATAAGAGATTAAAAGTAAACTACATACCTAATTATAAGGGTAGTAAATATAACGTATATATTAAAAAAATTGAATTAAGGAGAGATTTAAGGAGGAATGAATGTGAGTGTTCTAATTGAACTTATAATGTAAACTGCGTCCAGATACATGTTTAGGCGGGAAAATACTGAAGTCGGCTCACCAGAAGACGACACGTGGCATGCTAGTTACTTATTTATTATATGTATAGATAAATAATTAAAAAAACAAGTCGTTACCGTATGGTATTACCGTGGTATACAACTTCTAATACCATGTACCAACCAAGTTTAGATAGTTCATACGGTACTACCAACCAATTATACTGGTACCAACTAAATTGATACGATTGGTACACGAATTGGTTATTTATCTTGGTACAAAATTGACACCTTGAATAAGCATTTCTCTTCAAATTCTATGGGAAGCAAATATTTCACAATATAATAAATATGAGGAAGATTCAAACGAGAACGCCAACTATTTAAGAAAACAAGAAAATAGCAAATCATGTGCAAAATCATATGTGATTTTACATTAACTGCAAAAATTGGACACCTGCGACTTTGGCCGCGACTTAAAGTGGCGGGAAAAGTCGCGTAATCATATATGATTTTGTACGTGAATCATACATGATTTTGTACATAACGGCTATTTTTTCTTGCTTTCTTAAATAGTTAGTGTTCTCGTATGAACCCGGCTCTAATAAATATTACACTAATAAAAGAAAGTTTAACAGAATCCCCTAGACTTAGGTAAATATATAGTACTAAATACTTATATATTCTTTGATATTCGTCTTAAATTAGAGGCGTAGAACAACTCTCGACTGATAAATATATAGGGTTAAATATGCGCTTCTTATTTTGAGTACCACCTGATTATTTAAATGTCCCAAACCGAGTTCAATATTTTCTTTAAAAAGTTATTGAAGAATAAATGTAAACGAAAAGAAAAAGAAAAAGAACTACAAATTTAGATTTGGGATGTACAGAAATCCGTCAATCCGTGAAAACCACTGAACCCAACCCGCTAACAACTCAATTAAACTCAATCCGCCAAACTGCTAAACTGTCAAACCGCCAATTAAAAGGGTTGAAATTGGGTTAGACCTAACCCAACCCGTCCAACCCGTCAACCCACCGCTAATATATAATTTTTATAAAATTGTATATATAATATAAGAATAAAAAAAGATACTAGTCTATTTTGTTTTTATAACATTTTATTCGTTTAGTTAAATAAACGAACAACGATCTCGTTTCTTTATTTACGTTCATGAACGTTCGTTCATTTATGTTTGTTTATATATTAGATATATTTATACATTTTGACATTAATGTGAAAAACGATTAATTAAATTATGTTCGTTCGTTTAACATATTAACGTACGAACATAAAGAAACACTAACGTAAATGAGCAAGATCAAACACGTTTTCTTTAACGAACGAACATGAATAAGAAAAAAAATGTTCATTTATCATTCGTGTTTACTCGTTTCTTGGGTAAAGTAAAACGAATGAACACAAACAAAGCTCCATTTTTGTTCGTTCGTTTTGTTTTGTATATTTTTAGTAGTATTTGTCGTATTTCATTTATTAATTTTATGTCTACAACGAAACCGCTCAACCCGCCACAACTCGCAAGGGTTGGGTTGGGTTATACTTTTGAATGAGTTGGATTGGGTTGAAATTTTTTCAAACCACCATAATTAAGTTGGATTGTAAAAACGTCTCAAACCGTCCAACCCAACCCATGTACATCCATGATTTAGATTCTAATTTTTTATGGTTTCAAGATATCCAACGGTTTGGTACATCGCAGACGCCGGGCCAACCTGATTGGATCGTGGACTTTGACTTTCCACTTGTTAACCGGGGTTCAAATATTTGTTTTTATTTTCAAAAATCTATTCAGAAAATGTATTTTTCTAAAATTCAGTATTCCCCACAAATTATTTTTTGTGATCGTTTGACTAATTAATTACTTAAAACAATATTACATTTTCCACGAAACATGGCATTACCAATACACACAACGATCAATAGTTACCCAAGAGTTGTGGTCTATAATAGTTATCGATGAGGCCATCCGTAGCCCGGGGTTCACAACCCTCTTACCCTCTGCGTCAAATCAGCGCTACATCAGCTTTCCACTTTGAACCCTCTTGAACCTTTTTGAACCCACAAATCCCGTACCCCAACCTTTTGAACCTCTTGAACCCACATGAAAATAAAAATAAAATTATAAAATAAAATTAAAAATTACAAAAAAAAATGAAAAATTACAAAAAAAAATTCAAAATTACAAAATATTAAAAATCTACTCGTCGTCGTTGTTGGGAAGTCGGATACGCCAAATATGTTCGACCAAATCCGACCGAAGGTTATTATGAGTCTCTCGGGTTTTGACTTCTCGAACATTTGTCGCGCGTTGTGCCTCAGTGATTTGTGTTTCATCCGCTACCACGGCGTTTCCATCGGCACAAATGACATGGCCTTCGTCTTCGAGTATCATATTGTGTAATATGAGACAAGCGTACATAATATTCGCCAATTTATTCTTATGCCATCCGCGTGCCGGGTACTTAAGTATATGCCAATTGTCAAGTGCGTCGGAAGCTACTCCATACGCCAATTGTCGAACAGCGGATACACACTTTTGTATCGGAGAGAAACCTTGTTTGCGTAGTCCGTCAATCCGTTGTGTAAAATACGGATACACTCCCGATAAATCTTGAACTATCTGTTCGAATAGTTGCCTGCTCATCCTAAACCGCCGTGTAAACAAATCCGGATTATACACCGGGTTTTCGCCAAAGTAGTCCCGCAAAAGCTGGTCGTTAGCATCTACCCGACCTCTTTCTATGTTCCCGGACCTCGGTCTTCTTGACGATGAGGCGGTGCTACCATACCGTCTAGCTACAGCTTCTCGCAACAAATCTGCATAACGATCAAATAGTTGACCGAATTCATCGTCGGTGTCAATGGATGATGAAGAAGCGGACGATGAACCGGGTGGCGAATCCATAAAGTTTATATCGGATTGAAAGAAATGAAAGAAAATATTTAAGGATTGAGGTGAGTGTTTAAATTTTGGTGTGAAAAATATATGAGATTGAGGTTGATTTATAGTGTTTAAATTGAAAAAAATAGCCGTTAAAAACGGATCTATTATAAAAAAAAATTTAAAAAAATTAAATGGTGCGGGTATCCCGGGTTGGGGAAGCCGCTGGAGCCCGGGGGTGCCCAACCCGCACGAACCCGGCTCATGGTGTACCGGAACCCGCCTAACCCGGCGGTGTCACCTCAGCCAAAGCCGCAGGAGCCCGCTCCCGGCTACGGATGGCCTGATGCATAATTTTTCTTTTGTTTTTAATACAAGATAAAAGATAACCACAACGGTTGTGGCGTGCTGGTTAAGGCCCTGGGAGATGTGGTGGGATATCCCATCTGCCCAGGGTTCTAATCCAGACGTACACAACAATTGTGACCACTGAGATTTAATCAGGTCTAATGTCTTACGGTCATAATTTGCCAAGAAATTAGTTTAGGCATAGCTTTGAACACCCTTAAAAAAAGATAAAAGATTTATTAAGAATATTATAAAAACCTACGCATCATAGATAATCATTATAGACTGCAATAACACCAAGTCTTTCGGTGTCTTCCCGTTTGTTGATCGTTTTCGTTTAATAAATTATTGCTTGTCGTTCAAAACAAATGTATAGTGTTAACTACTTACATAATCATTGATATACTTAACAGTATAAACTAATATATTCATTGATAAATATATTGTGTTAATTATATAAAAAGCCTATAATTTAAATGTTAATTGGCATATTTGATACACATATAATCGTTTATTACTCTAAGCGTCTAACCTTTGACACTTTTATCTTCAACTTTTACGAATTAATTAGCTTCTACTTCAATATGAAGCGTCGGTAGCTTGTTCTATATAAATCAATTCACCTAATGTTAATTTTTATATTTGTCAAACATCATTTAGAAGAAATTTATATAAAATAATAATATAATTTATTATTCGGTTAACCAAAATGATAAAAAAAAATCAAAACTGAAACTTAGTATATTTGGATAATCGACCCGTTTAACTTGCATAAAAAAACTCAAAATTTGAAAAACTGTATATAAAAACACATTTTTAATTTGTCACTGATGAAAGATCATTTGATCAAATGCGTATTAATTTTTATCATTAAAATTTTGAAAAACTGTATATAAAAACACATTTTTATTCAATTATTGTGTTAAAAAAATATTCTTTAAACACATTTTTTATCCACCGTAAATGATCTGATTTTAAAAATAACGGTTTAGGCTATATTTGGCAAACTAGCTGATAAGCTAGCTGTTGACTCATAAGCTAGCTGATGAAGAAGTCACGTTTGACAAAAACTAACTTATAAATGCAAAATGATCAAAAAGAACATCTTCAAAAAATTATCAATTACAATATTTAATTATATAATTAAAACAAGTTTATAGCAATATAATATGTTAATTAATACAACCAATGTAGTAAAGAAAAAATAAATAATATAAAATGTTATTAAACAAATTTAAAATTTATTATAACATACATACTATAAATTTTAAATTTGTTAAAACAAGTTTTTTTTAAAATATTTATCAACTTATAATTTTAAATAGTCGTTACATATAATTTATATGATTAACAATAACTCTAAATAATTAAAAATATATTGATTAATATTAAAAAATATATTAAAAGTAATTTATATGATTAACAATAACTCTAAATAATTAAAAATAAATATCAATGTATAATTAAAACTTAGTTTAATAATTTTCAGTTAATATAAAAAATTAATATATATTTATAATAATACTTAATAAATAATAATTGACATTAATGAGGGCAATATTAAAATATTCACAAAAGACTACTGAAAAGCTACTTCAAGTAGTGTTTCAAAAAGCTAGCATATAAGTTAGATTATGGTCATCCAAACATGTGCCAAACAATACCTTAGTGTTCTATTTTGTGAAACTAGTCTATTAAAAAGAGACAAGTGTAGCTTATAAAGAAACTGCTTATGTGTTTTTGCAAGGTTTTAAATGACGTGAGGCGTGGCGTGGCGGCGAGGCCGAGCCTTAAGCCTTAGGAGCCACGACGAGGTCATGACGTTTATCAAGGCGTGACTTATGGCGACAAATCTATATATCATATATATTATTATATATAAAAACATATGTTTTGTACTATTAATCGACGAGTCAATGATAATAAACAAGTTAAAGTACGTTTTATACCAAAAACAAACTAGCAAATAAGACATTAAAAATGTAAAGAAAAATCAAATATCGTGTTACAAAAGACTGCACATCAGGCCATGGCGTGCCACAGACATAATGTAGCGTAAGACACAAGCCTTAAGCCACGGCGCGCCATGACGACTGTCGCGACGAGCCTTTTAGAACAGTGGTTTTTTGTCTACAATTTTCATCTTATAAAAAAAATCAGAAGAAAGCTCTAACTAGTATGCAAAAACCACTAAATGGATGAAAATGAGTTAGTTGAGAGATAAATCCAAAAATAATGCAAGTGAGATGCCCTTTGAGCACATTTAACTCAAGACTTTATCATGAATTTTATATTTGGTAAAATATATTTTATGTAATAAAAAGTTCAGTTCATTAAATACTCTTAATGAGTGACATTAAATCAAATCAGCTTTTTAATCAATTCCACGATCATCTTAATGGAGTTTAACAAGATCTTTAAATTTAAATAAATTTATAACAATGGATTTTATATAGATATGTTAATTAAAGCGGTATTTAACTAAGGCTATGTTTGGCAAACTAGCTGATAAACTACCTGTTGACTGATAAGCTAGTTGGTAGCTGATAAACTAGCTGATGATCACGTTTGACAAAAATAGCTTATAAGCATGTAAAATGACCAAAAAACGACATCTTCAAATAATTATCAATTACAAATTTAATTATGTAATTAAAACAAATTTATACCAAAATAATATGTTAATTAATACAACCAATGTAATAAAAAAATTAAATACTATAATATGTTATTTAAAAGAAATTTAAAATTTATTATTACATATATACTATAAATTTTGAATTTGTTAAAACAAGTTTTAGAAAAAAAAAATATATTAACTTATGATTTTAATAATAACCGTTACATACAATATGAAAAAATAATTAAATAATAATTAAAAAATAATACTAATTGATAATTAAAATATATTCATTAATATTAAAAAATAAATAAAAATAATTTATATTATTAACAATAATTCTAAATAATTAAAATTTAATATCAATGTATAATTAAAATTTAACTTAATAATTTTCAGTTAATATTTATTAATTAATTATAATTAAATTTAAAAAATTAATATTTATTAATAATAATAGTTAGTAAATAATAATAAGAGGCAATATTGGAATATTCACAAAAAGCTATTGAAACACTACTCCAAGTAGCGTTTCAAAAGACTAGTTTATGGTAATCCAAACATATACACCAAAAAAAAGCTAGCTTATATTGGCAAAAAAAAAACTAGCTTATAAGCTAGCTATTTTTTGCCAAACAATGCCTAAATAATCTAACAAGTTCTTTATCTTTTGTGAAACAAAATTTGAAAATTCATATTATGAAACGTTTTTCTATATATGATTACAGTATTTTTAATACATATTTCATGTTTGTTAAAATATAAATAAAAAGTTGTAAGCAAAAACCAACAATTTACGATCCTGACTAGGGGTGAATATGGTACGGATGTATGGTATCATGTTTTTTTACTCAATACCAAGTATCAATCAATTATAATTGGTACGCAAAAATTTATATCATGTACCAACCAACTTAATTGGTACGTACTTTTTTCGATTGATACATGTTAGTACGATTTTGTACCAACATCTCAAAGTTTACAAACATTTTGTCCAAAACCCTATGTCCGTAAAACTTTTAGTTGTAAAATAATAAAATGTTTGAGTTTGAGGGCCAGGTAAAATTTATAGTCTTTTACTATAAATTGTAAAACTACAAAATGTTAATTTACTAAAACATTAAATCTCTTTAGAAAGCAATCAGGTTATCTCATCACCAAAGGCATAAATGATACATTAATAATCAAATATATTTCATTTCATTGGTTTTATATTTAACAAATTTGACACCCCTGAGCGTCGTGTGACATCGACTAATTGAACTTACAATTAGAATCGAAGAATACGTAAAAACATTATATAAATAAAACAATAAAATGAAAGTTTTGCAAGGGAAATAATAATTAAGTTGAATATAGTACTAATTAAAAATGCTATTTCCTTTGAAAATGACCACAGCTAGTCAAATATGCCGGCAATCCTCACTGTGCCTCCATTAAAGACCACCAAGCGGTTATATTTATTTATGAATTATGCATGTGGTGTGGTGCTATCTTCAACTATAAATCATACCGTATCTTCAACCCACCTCTAAACAATCCCGCTGCAAGATCCAACACTTGACCACGAGGTATGCATCTCCATCTTTGCTTACTAACATTAATTAATCTCCAAATGAATGTAAACTAGACTCATTCATTCCTACTCGATCTACTTTTGCAGGTTTAACTAATTTAGGGTTTCAAACGATGGGAGCTGGTGGCCAAATGAACACGGAGAAAGACATCCTCAAACATGTTCCCATTTCCAAACCTCCATTTGGGATCGCTGATCTCAAGAAAGCCATACCACCACACTGTTTCAAACGATCTCTTATTCGATCATTCGGCTCCTTCTTTCGAGATCTTATCATAATCTACACCTTCTACTATCTCGCATCCACTTACATTCCTTTGCTACCTCCCACCCTTTCGTACGTAGCATGGCCTCTATACTGGTTTGCTCAAGGTAGTATTTTAATGGGGTTTTGGATCCTTGGCCATGAATGTGGTCATCATGCCTTTAGTGAATACCAATGGGTAGATGATGCCGTTGGTTTCTTCGTCCACTCTGTTTGCCTTACGCCATACTTCTCTTTCAAATATAGTCATCGAAGCCACCATGCCCACACCAATTCCATCGAATACGATGAGGTATACATCCCCAAACGTAAATCGGATACCTTCTACAGCGAGTTTCTAAACAACGGACCCGGAAACGTGTTCACTCTCCTCCTACGAACCACTCTTGGTTTACCGTTATACTTGATCTTCAACACGTACGGTCGGGATTACAATGGATTTGCAAACCATTTCTTACCACAAAGTGGTATCTTCAACGACCGAGAGCGTGGTCAGGTTGTGCTCTCAGATATCGGAATCGCTGCGGTTCTCTATGCGTTGTACCAGCTTATGTTGACACAAGGTTTAAAAATGACAATCTTCCTCCAGGGAATTCCATTGTTAGTGATGAGTAGCTTCTTCATCTTCTTAACTTACCTAAACCACTCTCATCCAGCAATCGCGCACTATGACTCGACTGAATGGGACTGGTTAAGAGGTGCTTTATCGACCATCGATAGGGATTTTGGAATCTTGAACAAGGTTTTCCACAACGCAACTCACACTCACGGCGTCCACCATTTGTTCCCGACGATTCCACATTACCATGCAATCGATGCCCGAGAAGCGATCAAGCCCATCTTAGGTGACTACTACATGTATGATGATACTCCGATACTAAAGGCCATGTGGAGAGACACAAAAGAGTGCATCTATGTCGAACCAGATGAAGAGAAGAAAGGTGTTTATTGGTATTTCAAGTAATTTTATATGTACAACATGGAAATTCTTTAGATCTTGAAACATACATCAAAGTTGTATCCGAAATGCAATAATGATTTACAACGTACAAGTTTTGGATGTATTTTGGTACCACTTAGCTCCATCTCTTTGTAAACATACATATTATCTAATATATATAATAAAGTGTGAACTTTGTATTATATATTTCAAAACAATCGTAAATAAAGAAAATACACATAATATTGGCTTAATTTCTTGCAATGCTTTTTAATGATATATTTTGTGGCAAATAGCATTTTAAATTGGTGATTTTATCTCGTAAAAACTTTTACGTTTAAGTAATCCATAGCAATGGATGATTTTTTTTTTGAACGGCGGATATTATTAAAAGCAACACAAAGCGCTGACTAGCAAGGAGCTAGCTGGACGGAACAATACAACCCGAAAACAGAAAAAGGAAATATAGACTACAACACCAAAACCCGCTACCACCTAACGGATGGCGAGCGACGGATTTTTCAGCCAAACTCCCCAATCAATCCTACCTTTCCCCAACCGGTGCAAAATCTCACCACTTTGACATTTTGGTGGCTTTATGTGAAAAATAAGGCATGTCCTTGTAAAAAAATTCCCAAATATATTTTTTATTAAATTTTTAGTACTAGACGAACAAAAACAAATTCTTATTGTTTAGAAACGCGTATCTGTACCTTTATATAAAGTTTATATATGTTGAAATTAAACAATCCTGGAAAATTAGATTAATATTACAAAACTCATATCTTGAAATCATAAAAATAAGACACAACCTACTACGATGAGAATTAGAATTTTATGCATAAAGGAAAATCGTGTGTCTAGTTGTACACGTGATCTTAAACCTCACAAATGAGAAGAAAATCTTGATTGACTCATGATCATTACACTCATATTTCGAGGAAGAGTAAATTGTATTTTTTGGTCCCTGTGGTATATATGTTGTTTTTCTCACCTTTGATCCTTAGAAAATTTTTATTGCAAGAAAAATCTTGTAGTATGCAAAAGTGCTCGATTTTGATCCCTGGGGTGTAACACCGTTAGCTTGCTCCTGTGAAGTCCCTCCACATGCCTTGCACACGAGGGTAAAATGCTCAATTTGCTTCCTGGTTTAAAATAATAGTTAAAAAAACCCCTTTTATATTACTCTCTCTCTCTCTCTCAATTTTAAAACACCTCTCCTTTTCACTTTCTCTCTCTTTAAACGGTTTCTCTCTTTCTCTTTCTCTCTTCAACGACTCAACAATGGTGGATTGCTACTGTGGATATCGTGCAATTGTGAGAATCTCATGGACTAATGTTAATCCCGGTCGAAGATTCTTCTGTTCTCCAAACCCTGTAAGTTGAATGCTGAAGTGATTTCAATTTGCTAAATTGGTTAATTTTGCCCTAAATTTGTTTCCCTCCATCGATACAGGGATACAACTGTGGGTTTTCATGTGGGTTGACACGACAATGTTGCCTCGACCAACGGATGTGATTCCTGGTTTACCGAAGTCGAAGAACACTCTTGAAGCAAACTTGAAGGCAAAGACTTAGGAAGCTCGCAGGTGGAAAATATTGATGTTGAGTACTTGGGTTTTCTTTGTAGCATATTTTCTTTTTACTTTATCCTACAACTGTGTAAAGGGTCAAGGATTTTTTTATCAATGATGTTTCCATGTAATGATCCCCTGTTTAATGTACTGAAATGGTGTTTTAATGACAATTGTTATGGTGTTTTTGTTCCTCTTCAAGTGTTGTTTAACTACAAATAATGACAAAATGTGTAAAGTACCAACTGACAAAATGTAAGCTTCATGACAAAGACATTCATTCATGTATTTGATAAACATCCAGTATACAATAACATTCACTGATCAAATGTACCAAAAGGACTAAACATTAAGTGATCAAATGTACCAAAAGGACTAAACATTAAGTGATGAAATGTACCAAAAGGACTAAACACTAAGTGATGAAATGTACCAAAAGGACTAAACATTCACTGATCAAATGTACCAAAAGGACTAAAACATTAAGTGATCAAATACCATAACATTCAGTGATCAAAAAAAGTCTATAAACAAAACCAAGGACTACCGCCATCATTAATTGTACTTTATGCAGCTTTGTCTTCTTGACCCTTGCAGGTTCTGGAGTTGTGGCCTCTCTTCATGCATTTGGCACATGTAACAGTCTTCCCACGACGTAGCAATTTTGAACCCCTGACAATTGGCTCACTCAATTCTTCAACTGTTTTTCTTCTTTTCTTTTTTGGTCTACCCACTTGAATGTGATGTTTTGGTGCAGTAATAGTTATTGGCCATTCAGTAGTAGCCCACCTATCTCTATTGTTGATTGGATCAACTGTGAAGGCATACACAGACTTCCATGTCTCTAGCTTGTAGTTAGCATGCACCCACATTTCTGGTATATCAACATGTATCCCATTTGATGCCATATACCATATCAGTGCAACTGTATGTTTACATGGTATACCTGTAAGCTCCTGTTAGCTAGGTTGGGTGTACCTGAAAATATCAGAAATAAACCATGACGCAAGTATACATCTTAGTCTATTATCGCCTTATAACAAGTAATAATAGGGGTGAACATGGTACGGTACCATGTTTTTTTCCATATACCATGTACCAACCAATTACAATTAGTACACAAAATCTTATACCATGTACCAACCAATTATACTTGGTACCAACTAAATTGGTACCAACCTTTTTCGGTTGGTACATGTTGGTACGGTTTTGTACCAACATCTCAAAAGTTGAATTACGAATTAATTAGATTGACATCTTTACCAACTAGATCTAGATGCACTAAACACGTCGAGCATTAATAGCATGTTGATATGCGTTGTACCATTTATCATTACCTATACAAACATTCAAATAATCTTCATATAACACAAACATTCACCAATAGTCTCTAATACAAGCGACAATTAAGGAGCGAGAATGGACCATGAAGAGTGGAGGTGTAGACAAGTTATCAAAATTGTTAAGGATAAGCGAATGAATTCAATCAAGTTCTATATATCAATTTGTATTACAATTTAACAAAATGTAATACAAGATGATTTAAAATTTTATAAATCAAAATATGTTGTATTATTGTTTAAACTTTAATTAATAAATAATTAAAAAAATAAGTCGGTACGGTACGGTATTACCGTGGTACACGACTTCTCATACCACGTACCAACCAAGTTTAAATAGTTGGTACGGTATACCAACCAATTAGGTTGGTACCAACTAAATTGGTACCAATTAAATTGGTACGGTTGGTACGTGAATTGGTTGGTTTGTCTCGGTACAAAATTGACACCCCTAAGTAATAATGGTACAAAGTACCAAGTATCGATCCCACAGAGAAGCGTGGTAAAGTTTTCATTCAAAAAGTCCAGTTTGTAAAAACGAGTCTCAGATAGTGAATTTGAAGGTAATCTTTTTGTTGGGAGTTTGGTTAACAACTAATTTAATTATAGAGAAACACAAGGTATAAAGATTCATTGGAACATCAGACAAATAATTAGATAAAATATGAGACAATATTCCTTTATTATCTCAGAGTCGATATTTTATGTGACTTAATAAGTCCTTCATACAACAAACCAGTTGTCAATTGATCGATTGTAATCATCCTTAAAATATAACATTGATTTAGATAACTCGGACAATCATACTGTACGATACACCTTTAGTCTTTTTATCCGTCCCAGTTCTAACTTCACTTTATAACCCAAACTAAGGCAATTAGCCCATCATTGCTTGAATTATAACTAACACCATGACGACGATTATGAAGACAAATAATGGTGATGGACAATTCATCTCTCAATGCTTGAAGGTTCAAATTACGTTTTAGTGACTAAGAAAATGAATTATAACTAAAAAGGGAAATCTTGTTTCAGATGTGAGTTAATGTAAGGAAGACATTGAGACTTTGTGATTTGGTTAAAAATCTATGATTAAACTATCTAGATGTTGAAAAGAGATTTAAGTAATGAGAGAGAAGAATTCTAAATACTTGGAAACTATATAATTTTACCATCAACCACAAATCGTGAACCAAGCTTCGTTGGGGACCCGAAGTGAATAATTCGGACTTCCGATTTGTAGTGACAATAAAATTGAGAGTTTGGCCAAGAGTTTAGAGTTTTGAGAGATTAAAATGGTTAGAGATTGTTTTGCAACCACACTTTATCTACGTATACAATTGAAAGTAACAACAATCGTGGGTATCAAAAATCACTTCAAAATCGTGAGCAAGAAAAAACTTTGTTGGGAACCGAAGGTTTCAAGAAAGATTAAGAAACGCGAGTTTAACGACATAAACGTAACAAGAGATTTTGGTTAAAAACGTACTATATTAGAACAAAAGATCAAACCCGAGTGTTAATGGAGCCACAAGGTGTGAACCGTGAGCCAAGCTCGGATGATCCGTGAGCTTATGGCTCACTCAATACAAACCGAACCACAAAATGAAAATGGAACCGAGATGTTTTTCCTACTACCACTGAATCGGTTGCCTTCTTTTCTCCCTACTCAATGTTATCTTTGTTACTACTTACTACTTCATATATATATAGAGACTGTTACTTGGGGCCCAAAAACATTGTCCAAAAGTTTAGCCCAAAAGAAATATATATGTGTCATTTTCGGCCCAACACAAAGGAAGAGATCGGCCGACCCAAAAATATGGGGTCTTTCGGTTTTAGCCCGCAACGTGCAATCCGCTTCTTTTCCAACGCACTTCAATAAACGTAGACTCCAAAAACGGCCTTTTCTTCCAATCCTACAATTAGACAAAATTTAAATGAGGTTTTGCTACAATTACATGAAAATGAGTTAAATTGATACTTAAAACCATCAATCAATTATTTACTCAAATAAATGCTAAAATTTATCAAAAAGACTCAATGGGAGAATTAAAATTAGCTCAAAATTACTATAAAAAGCTATAAATAGGGTTATAAAAACAACTCTATCACAACCGCAAATTCGAACTGTTACTTGTCCTCAAGAAAATTTATTACAAAAAATTTTGAGCTACAAACTTGTGTATTCAAAAAGATGTTCTTCCAATCCAACCGTCATAACCACAAACACAACATGTTTCAACCAAATTCACATCATGCAAAATAATAGCCATACACAGAATGATTTCTTTCAACTTATCCATCAAAAATATCAACCATAAGCTAGCCGCACAATTCCTTGCCTAATTAGAATCAAACAAAGCAACCAAGAAACGATCATGCATTTGGCTTTTTCAATTTTTCTATGCATGACCTTTTTCCAACTTTTTAATGGCTTTGAATTTATGGCACAATTTTTCTGGCATCTTCTCTTGAGGAATGAATTTGGACACATTGGTCTCTTTGGTGTCTTTGACACTTTTGTAATGCACGGAAAATAGGGATGGAGCTTTGCTCTTTCATGCAAGAATATTTTCCTTTTGTGCAATTTTTTGAATTTTGATGTAATTTTTGCAAAGAGGTGTGTATACTTGAGATGATATGGGTATGATTATGACCATATCACCCCCCCTCCCAAAACTTTGAGGGGTTCAATGTCCTCATTGAACATTTTTGCTCATCAATTTGAGTTGTATGGATAAAGGTGGTGTTTGTGATGTTGCATGGAATCTAACAAAAACTTGTGTAACAAAAAATCAAGAGGCTAGTTCTAGTGATAAGAAATGCAAGCATCAAGACTTATCGTTTTATTCAGGCTATCATAACATCAACTGAAGTAGTATCAACTTATTGTGATTTGTGTGCATGGTGGCATGGATAGAACAACATCTCTCAAAAATCAAAATACAATCCCAGACTCACTAAATTTAACTTCATGCGGTAAAATTAAAAACTTTATTTTAAAGCAAATAAAAGTGATAGAGAATTGAACCTATCCTACTCATCATGAGTAGGATGCTGCTCAGCTGGCATCCACAACAGATCCAAGGGGAAAGGTGGTAAACACTTCAATAACTCTGGGTATTGCTTCATCCAAATGGCCTTGATCAAATCGTCTCTTGATTTTTCATACCTCAACCATATCACCTTCTCATCATGTGCCTTCTTTAGATATGTTGTGATCTCATCGAGTTTAGCATTTAACTCCTCACTCAGTCCAGTTATCTGTTTATTAATAAACAGTCTTTGTTCTCTTAGTGATGCAGTGAGTTCTTTTCTTAGGGACCGAATGCTTACTTCCAAAGAGGTTAGCACATCATTGTCTCTTTTTGGGTGGAAGTATGTGTTATTCCGTAACAACCTTTCAACATTCATTTTATCCATGACCATTTTGTCCTTAGAAAAATGGTTAGCACATCATTATACGGTTTAGGGACTTCACACAATGACTCCCAACCTAATTTATCAATCACATGCTTAAATTGTGGGTATGCTAATAACATAAGATGATGAAATCCCTTAATTGCTTGACCTATTTTTCTAGCAAATGATTTGTGCTTCGTGGCAACTAAATAGATCTAAACGACATAGATTAAAGTTAGAAGTGCTACCCACTTTTGCTTTACCCTTCCCACTGTCGTGGGGTTGTTTGGCGATGTGAACAGTGTCCTCCAAGTCCTTAGTCTCATTTTCTTGAACTTCTTCCTCCAAATGGTCTTCAATCCGTGGCCTTTTCGATGGTGGCAGATTTTTGGGTGCAATTGTTTTGTAGCGTGGAATAGGGATTGGTGATGAAATGGGGGTTGTTTGTGGGGTTGATGCTTGTCGATGCCCCAAAGGTATGGTTGTGGATGCTACTGAAGGGTAACGAGGGTTTAAGGTCGAGGATGAGAGATAGGGCCTGAAAGCAGAGGGTTACCCGTAGATGGGTTGTCCAAGAGAGTTCAAAACCACGACACAAGAGGGTATTGGTGAGTGTCTCGGTGAGGGATTTGGTTGTGGGTATCTCGGTGTGTAAAACGGTCGGGGGTAACCTGGAGGGGTAGGAGTGACCGTAGTTCATGGTGGTGGTGAGATAGGGTCGAACCTCCTCAAAAACTCCGTGGTTGCGAGGTAGATCCGATCGAGGGGTTGACGTGATGAGAAGTTGGAAGGACCAAATCATAGTTTTCTAGATTTCATAGGGCTCAAATCCAGAATTCACCCTAATAATAACATAAGGTCATATTTATATTTATTTTTATGGAAAAAAATAGGGAATTTAATTAAAATACCCAAAGTTTGACTTTGACTTGCCAAAATACCCATTTCTCTCTCGAATTTGCCAAAATACCCATAAATCCCGCGATCGCGGGATAGGGCACACGTGTCCCGCTGTTTTGGCCAAAACGTCCCGCGGCACCCCCCAACTATGCCCGCGGTGACAATTTTCGTCCCTCCCCGCGACTGATCCCGCGATGGGTCCCGCGACCAGACAAAAAATTACAATTTTGGTCCTTTTGCACGAATCTTTGCATGCTTTACTGTTTTTTTTCCACAATTATTGTACTTTGAAGACCAATTTGTGGTTGAAATTCATTGGCATGTTTGAGATTTCATCCATAAATATCAGTAATATGCAATCCACAATTCACACCTATTTCATCCTTCTTTCTTGCTTTCTTTCTTCAGTAAACAAATGGCATCGTCATCTAACCCATCGTCTACACCTGAAAGAATGTCACCTAAACTCCAGATCGCGATAGCAGAAAGGGAAAAGGAGATAGACCAACTGACAGAAGAGTGGAAACAGATGATGGCCAGGAAGGAAGTCCACTTGATAAGGATCGAAGTGGAAGAAAAGGAGATCAAAAGGATGAAATGAGATATAAAAGATAGGGAGGCTCATATTCGTCGAGAAAAAGAAGAAATTCACCACATTTTGCAAGACTTCGCAATTCTTCAAGCGAAGGTAAGCGAGAAGCAAAGTTGGATTGATCAAACTAAAGCAATTTTTCAGTAGGTGGTGGTACGGGTGTTGCTTTAGTACTTTGTTGTTTATGTGTTGTTGTTTTGTACTTTTTCAGTTCGACATTGTTGTTTCATTCCTTTCCTGTTTGTATGTTGTTGTTTCCTTCCTGGATTTTCTATGTTGATGTTTCATGTTGAAGTTTGCTCATGAATAAAGGTCTTTATTTTGTCTGAAAAGTAGTGTTTAAGTAGTCTAAAATTTGTCTGAAAAGTGGTTCATATTAAAAATACAACTCATAGATATTATACAAGATTATTTCATAACAAACACATTTAGACTACTACCATTACTATTCTCTCCATTTAGACTACTACCATTATGCTCATCATCCCATATTCTGTTTCAAGTACCTTTCAAAAGATAACTGGTCCCAATCAAGGGAAATCAATGTTCAGATCAACGTACATAAGTTATGTTTGATAAATTACAACGGGCCGATAAAGTAGATAAAATCATGTTATATATCAAAACAAACGCACTAAACATACAATATTTATCGTCCCATTCAAGGGAAATCAACGTTCAGATCAACGGTATCATATGATATAGTTTCATGTGGCTCAAGCTCCGATGGGCCCTGCGTGTTACTTACTTGGCTGACTGAACGTATACTCCTTGGCACGGTTGGAGGGGTGGGATTTGGACACTCTCCACGAGTATGTCCTACGCATTGGCACCGAGTACATTTTCGCTGTATCGAACCTTCACCACGTGATGGACGTCGGTTGTTCTTTCTCGGTCTCCCGACTCTGTTCTTATCGTTTAACGGTGGATAGCATGGCGGAAGGGGGTCGGGTGGATACACCCATGCTTCAGGGGGTCCAGCTGGATTTATTACCTCTGCGTATGTTCTCCGGTAAGTTTCGGACGTGAAGAAACTTACAGCCAAGTCGCTGCAATCTCTACGACCCATATATCTTGCCGCGGCGATGGCATGGCCGTACGGTAACCCAAATTTTTGCCATTGTAAACACGAAAAAATATGGTCGGTCATATGGACAGTCGCGTGAAGATGGTTATCCCGAACCTCGTACCTCCCATACCCGATTTCGCTTACCCTCCATGTCGACGCGTGACGCGCCCTGAAGAGAACTATCTCCTCCGCCGCTGGTGTGAGTCTATTTTGCAGCTCAGCTCCTTTTCGGCGTCGAAGTTGGTACCACTCTTGGTTAAAGTTCCGAAAGTAGTCCATAAGAGTAACAATCGGACATCTACGCGCAAAACGGGAGAGTGCATTCACCGACTCTGCACTATTGGAGGTCAGAATGTCATACCGTTGTGCAGGAAAATGGGTCGCGGACCACCTCTCCGGTCCAACATCGTCCATGACTTTGACTGCTTTGTTGGCACTAACTCGTAGGAGATTCATGTACCGGTCAAACTCCCGAGCCGTATATGCTCTGCATGCCTTCCAGTAGACATCCTTGTAGGTGGTAATACGTTTGTCCTGGGTTTTGGCGTTCATCTCCAAATGTCGACAACATATGGCGTGAGGGGCGTTTGGGTACATGGCAGAGATTGCGGCGCTTATGGAAGGAGCCCTGTCGGACATAAACACCAACCCTTGCGGGTCTCCGATAGCTTGTCTCAACATGGACAGAAACCAAGTCCACTCGTCCCCGGTTTTGGACTTGCCTACTCCGAAAGCTACTGGAACGATGGAGTTATCCCCGTCCATGGCAACCGCCAGGAACATCATACCCAAGTAAGGGCCCTTTAAATGGGCAGCGTCTATTACCAGGACACGACACAGATTTGCCACAAATGTACGGATCTGCAAAAACGTAGATGGTTTCCCTTTGTAAATGTTATAGTTTATAATGTGTAAACATATGACGTGTTAAAATACGTACCGCGAGTCCAAGGGCAGCGAAGCATATCTCAAACCGTCCATGTGAATCGGTCCTTATCTGGGTGACAATACCTGGATTCTGCAGCTGCAAATTATATAAATATGATGGGAGTCGTTCATACGACTCCTCGAACGTGCCTCTCACCAATAGCAATGCCCTGCATCGTGCACGCCAAGCTTGGTGGTAACCAATCGTGACGCCGAACTGCTGGTGTACATCGTCTATGATGTCCTTTGGACGCAATGACCTGCTAGCATCAAGAAATTTGCCTTTCAGTATCGCACCCTCTTCCATGAACTTAAGTCCGACCTGACTTGCCAAGTGATCCTTCGAATCAAATATCTGACCTACTTCTAACCTTAAACTGCGATTATAAGGTGCAGGTTCGTAGGTTTGTGTATGGGTATTCTGGTCTGGAAGAATAGAGGGCATATCAAAATAGTCATTTAACTGACTAAATGATTTATTACTAGGGGTATATTCTTCGTGATCATCACTATCGGTATCTGATCTGTCTATATCAGCATTACCCGTTTTGAAAACATAAGTTTCGTCATCAGCAACTCCAGCACAACGTCCTTCTTGTGGTTGTTGTTGTTGCGTCTGCGGAACATAATTAGGAATACAGTCGTTAAGACCATATGCATGATCCAAATGAACTGTTGGGCCGTAGGAAGGCTGAAATTGAGAATCAGGCTGCTCCATTTGGAGGTCTTCGTCATCAGCGTCGTCATCACCTTCGTCGTCACCGTCGTCGTCACCGTCGTCATCACCGTCGTCGTCACCTTCGTCATCGTCTTCGTTGCACACCGAGGATTCGGCATACACATAAAGTAATGGAGGTCTTTCTGTTTCGGCTGCAAAGTGCATAAAACCAGAGATATCCCCATCGTTGCACAACTCCACAAATGACCCATCATCATTCTTGAACACTAACTTGCAAACAGCCGAAGGGTCGATTTCACATTTTTGCATGGCGTATGCAACAAACTTCTGATAAGAAAAGTTTACTGGCAATTTTACACCATGCTTAGATTTATAAGCAAAATTCCACTCATTGTTTTCTTCCACCCATTCACCATCGTAACAGAAATATAGCCTAGCTTTTGCAACAGATGAACTCATTTTTTCAGTGGTATCTCAAAAACAAAATACTAAAGAAAGCAAGAAAGAAGGATGGAATGGGTGTGAGTTATGGATTGTATTCTGCTGATATTTATGGATGAAATCTCATTGATGAAGATGAATTGCAACCAAAAATTGGTCGTCCAAGTACAATGATTCAACATTGATGAAACATGCTAGTGAATTTCAACCACAATTTGGTCTTCCAAGTACAATAATTGTGGAAAAAACAGTAAAAGCATGCAAAAATTCGTGCAAAAGGAACAAAATTGTAATTTTTTGTCTGGTCGCGGGACCCATCGCGGGGAGGGACGAAAATTGTCACCGCGGGCATAGTTGGGGGGTGCTGCGGGACGTTTTGGCCAAAATAGTGGGACACATGGGCCCTATCCCGCGATCGCGGGATCCATCGCGGAATTTATGGGTATTTTAGCAAATTCGAGAAAAAAATGGGTATTTTGGCAAGTCAAAGTCAAACTTTTGGTATTTTAATTAAATTCCCAAAAAATTAAGATTATTGCATTGCTCATGAAATTACTAATTTCTAGCCTTCATTTTTTGTATTTTGTGTTTTGAATTATTGTTTCAAATATAAAATTTTATTGTCGCTAGCCATATTTCAACAATATAATAAATAGAGTAAACTACACTTTTGGTCCCTGTGGTTTGGTGTTTATAACACATTTGGTCCCTACAGTTTAAAAATTACACTTTAGCCCCTACTGTTTGCCATTTGGTCCAGATTTGGTCCCTCTGACAAACGGCCGTCAGCTGTCAGACGTTAAGGGCTGACATGTGAGAAGCACATGAGGGTAAAACCGTCTTTTTCCCTCTAAACAAACCACAGGGACCAAAATTTGGACGTTTACTCAAACCTATACACATACATATATATATATATATATATATATATATATATATATATATAAACACTTAAAAATACACAAACAACTTAAGTCGTGCTAATAACGAGTTAGGCGTAAAAATGTAATTTGAAATAATACAATTAAATCAAAAAATAAGAAGGTATCGACGAATAATAATATAATTAAATCAAAAAATGATAAATAGAAAATACGTTAAGGAATTTGAAGCCAAACCGACCCAACCCGCCAACCCAATCAAAAGATTTCTTATAAATATTTTGTTTATAAATGCGATATCACGGGTTGGCGGGTTGGGTCGGTTTGGCTTGGGGTTAACCCGTTATCAACCCAATATATGCGGGTTTGTGAAAAATAGTATCGATTATACATCGGTTTGGCTCGGTTGGGTTGGGTTGGCCGGGTTAGTCGAAAATTATTTGACTCATTTCGAAGGTATCGACGAGACGATTATAATGGTGTACCTTCGAAATGAGTCAAATAATTTTCGACTAACCCGTGATATACACACACACACACACACACACATATATATATATATATATATATATATATATATATATATATATATATATATATATATATATATATATATATGTGTGTGTGTGTGTATAGGTTTGAGTAAACGTCCAAATTTGGTCCCCGTGGTTTGTTTAGAGGGAAAAAGACGGTTTTACCCTCATGTGCATCTCACATGTCAGCCCTTAACGTCTGACAGCTGACGACCGTTTGTCAGAGGGACCAAATCTGGACCAAATAGCAAGCAGTAGGGGCTAAAGTGTAAATTTTAAACTATAGGGACCAAATGTGTTATAAACACCAAACCACAGGGACCAAAAATGTAGTTTACTCTAATAAATACGATGATATCTTTATATATAGAGTAAATTACCTTTTTCGTCCCTATGGTTTGCTAATAATTGCGGATTTCATCCCTATGGTTTTAAAATTTCAGTTTTCGTCCCTATGGTTTGCAATTTATTTTTATTTTAGTCTCTGAGGTCAAAACACTACTTTTAAGGATGAAAGACTAAAATAGAAATGAATTGTAAACCATAAGGATGAAAATAGAAATCAAATTTAAATCATAAGGACGAAAATGGTGATAAACTATAAACTATAGGGATGAAAATCACAATTTCATAACCATAAGGACGAAAATAGAATTTTTCAACAAACCACAAGGACTAAAAATGTAATTTACTCTTATATATACTATGCCAACCACATATTTTAGTCGCCAGTTTGACCAAAATGAACTTTGTGCATAATGCACCATTGAATTGAATGAAAGTGCAGAAAGAAAAAATTGGTTCATTTATATAATTCAATAGAAGTTTATCCACGTATGACGTAACGTAACCGGTCTTATAGAAGGTGACGTTTAGTTCGTAGAATATTTTTTGATACAGTGAAATATGTTAAAATAATTTGACTTTGAATTAATTGGACTTAATGAGTTCGTGACGTCCGTTTCCCAACTTCAATATGCGGATGATTTAATCTTCTTCATGGAATGGAATGTTGCAAATGCTTTAAACTTGAAGAGAATACTAAAATGTTTTAAGCTCTCTTTGGGGCTTAAAATAAATCTCAGTAAGAGTAAACTTTATATCGTGTGTGCCTTGAATGTTGAAGTAGATCAACTAGTTTCAGTTTTACAATATGGAGCTTGAGTTCATCCTTTAACTTATCTTGTCCTACCGATCAGTGTAAACATGAGCAAAGTGGCAAACTGGCTTCCCATTGTTGATAATTTAGAAAAAAAACTTGCAAGCTGAAAAAAATGTTCATTTCCTTTGGGGGTGGATGATTTTGGTGAAATCGGTTTTGGATAGCTTGTACTGTATTATTTTTGGTGTTTCGTGCCCTAACTATCGTAATTCATACACTTGAGATGGTGAGAAAACAATTCTTCTAGGGATGGGGGATAGGGGATGGGTCGGTTTAAAAAATGGATTGGGTACGATAGGATAAGGTCATTAAAGATTTTGGGAGGGGAGGTTTAAATATCAGTAGTCTTAAGGCTCAAAATTTGAGTCTTTTAGGAAAATGGTGGTGGCGTCTGTTGATGGTTGATGGAGAATGATTCATTTTGGGTTGGGTGATTCGTTGTATCTTTGGGAGGGAGGGTGGTCTTTTACCGGGATTAGGCCTTTCAAAAATGGAACGACGTGGAGAAACATCGTAAAAATCGGGAGGGATCTTGATGGTCTAGGGGTAGATTTTGTTTCATATTTTGGTAAAAACCTTGGGATGGGAAGGAATGTCGTTTTTTGTTGGATAAATGGGTCAGAAATTTTAGATTATGTGATAGATTTCCTCATCTTTTTAGATTAGATATCAATGTGGAATCTAAAGTCTTTGAGCGAGGGTTTTTGTAACACCTCGAATTTCCATTATGTAATGTTTTGATGTAAAGGGGTCGAAAGAGAAATTAGTCAAAGTTATGGACTAATTACAAAATGCAAAACTTCAGGGTGGGTTTGGTCATTAGTTAATAGTTGCTTTGTATTTAAAGCTTGAGTCGGCTGAATGGTTGAGAAATGTCTCAATTGGGTTCCTGAAGTCGGTTCTAACAAGGAAAGAGAAATCAAGTGTTTGAAACCCTTAATCGGTAAGAATTGATAATCCTTTACAAATCCAATTCACTAAGATTGATAGTTGGAGTAAAGTTTGGCTTTTGATTAGATTTTGAATCAGTGAGAATCAAGTTTGAGATTGGAGTACTGGATCGAAGTGTTTTGCAGAAGAGTGTTTGAATCCTGATTTCTAAGGTGAGTTCATCTATCTATTTGAGTTAAATAAGCAAATTGTTAAAATGATATATATTTGAAATGATCAATAAAAGCTTATTGGAAAGATTTGGAATGGAAACTGTAAATTGAACTGGGTAAAATTGAGAAGTCCGGAAGATGAATTCCAGGACAGTCCCGGATTCCGGGTAGTTTACCGGAATGGGTCCGGATTCCGGATGGTTGTCCGGAATGTACTGGATTCCGGATAGGTCCGGAATTGAGGTTTCCGGAATTGAGGTTTCCGGAATTGGGGTTTCCCGGATTGGGATACTGGATGGTTTTCCAGAATCGATGTACCGGATACCGAATTTGATCCCGGATGGTTCCAGACTTTGAGTCCGGAATGCTTTTCCGGATGTTACCGGGTTCTCGTGTTTTCCGGATGTTACCGGATAAATGTTCCGGATTGGTTTCCGTATAGAATTCCAGACTGTTTGTATGATTTAGTTCTGGGATAGTTTACTGGACAATTTTACTTGAATAGTTTCTGTGAAGTGATGAATTGTTCAGATAAGTTTGATGAAAATGAAACATAATGCGATGTTAACGGTACGAATATAGTAATAACTTGAAAAAGGTTATGATATGAAATGTTATGTGTTTAAGTTGTTATGCACGTATGCTAGTAAGTGTAATGGATCCATAGGCACTGACATTAATTGAAAACGTGGAATATGCATGAGTTAAATTGTAATTCCCGTTGACGTGAAATGAGGAATAAGCTGGAGTTAAATTGTAATTCCCATTTCGTATTGTGACATGAAATCTTGGAATAGGCGTGAGTTAATCGTAATTCATGATTTCCATGGGAAGATAAGAGATATGCATGAGTTAATTGTAATCTCTACTTCCACTCCAAGAAATAGGCATAAAGTAAATTGTAATTTCTTGGACATGAGCAATGATCTAGAATCCGTGGTGATTCTGTAACACCCCGATTTTTGTAAAGTGTTACGGATGAAAGTTGAGGGGGTAAGCTTTAATTTTAGAGTTATTCCCGATTAAGTTTCCTTATGTGTTTTACGAAATTATAAGTTAAGGGGGTAAGCTTTAATTTTAATTTATAAGTTGAGGGATTAAAGTTGTTATGGATGAAAGTTGAGGGGGCTGTTTGGTTTAAGTGAGCACCACCACCGCCTCTTTTAGGCAAAAAGGGGAAAGAATGAGATATTTTTTGATATCTCATTTGGGTGTGTGTGTGTGTGTGTTTTTCGGCAGAGAGAAAGGAAGAGAGAAAGAAGAGAAAAAGAAGAAAAGAAAGAATCAAACTTTTGTCTGCAGTATCTGAGTTCCAGAATCGTTATAGCAGTTTGTGTTTCTTTGAAGCTTGATTATGCAGAGAAGTGGGTATAAGAACCCTAAGGTGAGTCCATCTCATTTTGATTTATAAACATTAAAATTTGATGATTTTGGTGTTGTTATCTTGCTTACATGTTATAGAACTGTTATGATGATGTGTATTGAATTTAAAGATGGATTATTGAGATTGTTGTTGAGGAATTAAGAACACAGCCGTAGTTTCCGGATAAAAAGGAATTATCCGGAAACCTCTGTTCGATGGTATCCGGACGAAGCATGACATCCGGTAAGTTCTCTTTTCTGTAGTTTCCGGATTGAGTATGTTTCTGGTAAGTATCCGGACAGTGTTAGTATCCGGTAAATGTCGATGTCCGGAAAGATTCATACATCCGGTAAGTTGTGTGTATCTGGAAAGTATGTTGTCCGGATAGTTTCATTGTGTCCGAAAACTTTGGTTGTCCGGTCACTTTTGAGGTTCCGGATACTTTTGAGTATTCGGTAATTTTGTGTTTCGTCGACTCTTGGATAAAGTATGAATGAGGAATGGAAATACAATCCTAGTAGCTTGAACATACATACTGTTGGATGGTAGTGTGTTAGGCTTAAAGGTTGCTTTATGATTGAAAAGGAGGAATAGACAAATGTTATTCTTGTGTATCTTTGAAAAGGAGGAATAGGAATAGTATAATTGCTATTCAGGTTGAATGTTTGAATAGGCATAGTATAATTGCTATTCAGGTTGAATGATTGAATAGGCACAGTATAATTGCCATTCAGGTTGAATGATTGAATAGGCATAGTATAATTGCTATTCAGGTTGAATGATTGAATAGGCATAGTATAATTGCTATTCAGGTTGAATGTTTGAATATGCATAGTATAATTGCTATTCAGGTTGAATGATTGAATAGGCACAGTATAATTGCTATTCAGGTTGAATGATTGAATGGGCATAGTATAATTGTTATTACGGTTGAATGATTGAATAGGCATAGTATAATTGCTATTCAAGTTGAATGTTTGAATACGCATAGCATAATTGCTATTCAGGTTGAATGATGGGATAGGCAAAGTAGAATTGCTATTCGTATGTGAGATGTGGAAATACGAATTAGACGAAGTGTAGGTGTTATTTTCCTGTGTTTTCGGTGGATTAGAAATAGGCAATATAAATGCTATTTCTGCTTCCCTTTCAAGGAAATGTATGAGGATTGAATGTAAGTCCTTAGACTTGATCGATAAACTAGAGTCCTAATGATTCTTAGTAAGCTCTCGGATATGATGATATGACTTCCCGATTGGTAGTTATAGTCATGGGGCCGGATATGTTTCCGTCCTTATGAGTCGAGTACGAATATGGTAAGAATAAGGGTAAACCAGGTTTGTTATGCCTTGTTTACATTGATGTTAAAAGTTACTTTGAAACTGAATGTTCTCACTAGGCGTTAGCCTAATCGTTTCAAATTATATTTTCTTACCAGGTATGAGCTCAGGGAAGTAATGGGACGAGTGGAGAGTTTATAGTGACGACCAGTTAATGTAAATTGACTCTTGTCATTATTTTTACTTGTTAAGAATGTTTATGTTATGGATTTTAGATGAGTAAACCCTTTTATTTCAGGTTTAAATTTGCCCTGATTTTTAGGGTGTTACAATATGGTATCAGAGCATTAGTTTAAGCGAACTAGGTATGATTATGAGATACCTAGACTTAAGCTGAAATGAATTAAGATTTGATTTGTGAGAGATGGATAGAAGCACTTAGACAAGATGGTCTTCAGAGTTGATGGAAATACGGGAGTTAAGATTTGTAATGATGGTAACAAGGATTCTTATGTATAGTATGCTCATAATTTCAACTAGCTATTGTTATTATGAATATATTGTTATATAAACATACTTGTTTCTAATTGTTTTAACTTTTGTCTGCAGTATCTGAGTTCCAGAATCGTTATAGCAGTTTGTGTTTCTTTGAAGCTTGATTATGCAGAGAAGTGGGTATAAGAACCCTAAGGTGAGTCCATCTCATTTTGATTTATAAACATTAAAATTTGATGATTTTTGTGTTGTTATCTTGCTTACATGTTATAGAACTGTTATGATGATGTGTATTGAATTTAAAGATGGATTATTGAGATTGTTGTTGAGGAATTAAGAACACAGCCGTAGTTTCCGGATAAAAAGGAATTATCCGGAAACCTCTGTTCGATGGTATCCGGACGAAGCATGACATCCGGTAAGTTCTCTTTTCTGTAGTTTCCGGATTGAGTATGTTTCTGGTAAGTATCCGGACAGTGTTAGTATCCGGTAAATGTCGATGTCCGGAAAGATTCATACATCCGGTAAGTTGTGTGTATCTGGAAAGTATGTTGTCCGGATAGTTTCATTGTGTCCGGAAACTTTGGTTGTCCGGTCACTTTTGAGGTTCCGGATACTTTTGAGTATTCGGTAATTTTATGTTTCGTCGACTCTTGGATAGAGTATGAATGAGGAATGAAAATACAATCCTAGTAGCTTGAACATACATACTGTTGGATGGTAGTGTGTTAGGCTTAAAGGTTGCTTTAGTTTGACACTAAGCAGGTGTGTAGTATATGTTATATAAATATGATTTGCTCATACTGAATGCTATGAGGAATATATGTTATATAAATATGATTTGCTCATACTGAATGCTATGAGGAATATATGTTATATAAATATGATTTGCTCATACTGAATGTTATGAGGAATCTATGTTATATAAATACGATTTCCTCATACTGAATGCTATGAGGAATCTATGTTATATAAATATGATTTGCTCATACTGAATGCTATGAGGAATTTATGTTATATAAATATGATTTGCTCATACTGAATGCTATGAGGAATCGATGTTATATAAATGAGATTTGCTTATACTGAATGATATGAGAAATCTATATTAAGCAATAATCTACACGAGTACGGTTAAGTATAATGGATCCATAGGCAATAGTGTTTTGTAATCACATGGAATAGGCGTGTGGCATTAATCGTTATTCCTGTGTGTGTGGGAAATCGTGGAATTGGCGTGTGGATTAATCGTAATTCCCGATTTCTAAGGAAGAGGAGAGATTGGCATGTGTAATTGTAATCTCTACTTCCTTTTCAAGGAATGGCCATGTGTAATTGCGATTTCTTGGATATGAGCATTAATCTAGAATCCGTGGAGATTCGTAGTGTGTCTCTGAGCATTAATCTAGAATCCGTGGAGATTCGTAGTGTGGCTCTGAGCATTAATCTAGAATCCGTGGAGATTCGTAGTGTGGGCTCGTGAACGTGATATTATGATTGAAAAGGAGGAATAGACAAATGTTATTCTTGTGTATCTTTGAAAAGGAGGAATAGGCATAGTATAATTGCTATTCAGGTTGAATGTTTGAATAGGCATAGTATAATTGCTATTCAGGTTGAATGATTGAATATGCACAGTATAATTGCTATTCACGTTGAATGATTGAATAGGCATAATATAATTGCTATTCAGGTTGAATGATTGAATAGGCATAGTATAATTGCTATTCAGGTTGAATGTTTGAATAGGCATAGTATAATTGCTATTCAGGTTGAATGATTGAATAGACACAGTATAATTGTTATTCAGGTTGAATGATTGAATAGGCATAGTATAATTGCTATTCAGGTTGAATGATGGGATAGGCAAAGTAGAATTGCTATTCGTATGTGAGATGTGGAAATACGAATTAGACGAAGTGTAGGTGTTATTTTCCTGTGTTTTCGGCGGATTAGAAATAGGCAATATAAATGCTATTTCTGCTTCCATTTCAAGGAAATGTATGAGGATTGAATGTAAGTCCTTAGACTTGATCGATAAACTAGAGTCCTAATGATTCTTAGTAAGCTCTCAGATATGATGATATGACTTCCCGATTGGTAGTCATAGTCATGGGGCCGGATATGTTTCCGTCCTTATGAGTCGAGTACGAGTATGGTAAGAATAAGGGTAAACCAGGTTTGTTATGCCTTGTTTACATTGATGTTAAGAGTTACTTTGAAACTGAATGTTCTCACTAGGCGTTAGCCTAATCGTTTCAAATTATATTTTCTTACTAGGTATGAGCTCAGGGAAGTAATTGGACGAGTGGAGAGTTTATAGTGACGACCAGTTAATGTAAATTGACTCTTGTCATTATTTTTACTCGTTAAGAATGTTTATGTTATGGATTTTAGATGAGTAAACTCTTTTATTTCAAAGCTTATGGATTTTAGATGAGTAAACCCTTTTATTTCAATGCTTGTAATTTTTCTATTAATTAGAGTATTAAATTAGTTAATTTCTTTTTTCAGTTTTTATCTTTAAAAAATTCATTTGTGTATCATATTCTATAAAACATATTAAAACCTCAATGAATTTATACCGCTATATTTTGGGTGTCCAAAATTTTGTAATATTATTTTTTGGCTCCTTGAACTATGATGTTTGTGTTCCGCCATCTATTTTTGAAGAAATAGTTTTGCTGATTACATTTTTTAAAGTATGAAAGCAGGACACGTATAATTCTTTAATCCTTAATCCATGTACAAACAAAACTCTCGCCGTTTAACTTTAATTTAATTGATTAATTAATAGTTTTTTTACTTTTACAGGGTCCACCGTTTTTGAGAAGGTTCGAATAAGATTTAGAATAAAAATCTTATTAATTTTACCCATGAATTATATTATCAAAAAATACGGATCGGAATTAAAGTAAATAAATTTGAAATACATATATATATATATATATATATATATAAAATCTAATCTATACTATATATATATTATAAATAAAACGTTTTGTTTTTCATCCATATCCATCAATCACATTTCAACAGATTTAGATGGAGATGAGTCTAACTCGGTTCGTGTTCATCCTCATCCTCATCCTCATCCTTCTATCACATCCTCACCTACTACGGTGGATTGAGTATGGAAGTCTCAGGATAGTATATAATTAATGATGCAACAGTAGCTTTTATATATTGAACCGTATGTATGAATTTATGGTTGATTTATCGGACGGATATCAACTAGGCAAACTACGAGATAGTCAAAACAGATGTGGGCTATCTTATATATATGATGCTTAAAAGTTAAACGCAAATGATTCTTTTTATTTGCCTAGCTTCTTGATTGGTGTCTAGATGCAACAACTACAAGAACTTTAAACTTCAAAGAGCGTACGTTGTTCTAAAAGGCTGACACCAAAACACCCAGTAAATTTCAAACCTTAAAGAGCTATATATATATATATATATACTTCAAACATCATGCATAATGCAATAATGTGTGATCAAACCAAAAAGAAAAAAAGAAAAAAGTCCAACAAACACTGTCAACTGAATTATATACCAAATTATCCAATATAATTAAATCTCGCCTCTTTTATAGGTAAATGGCTACTACTATCAACCAATTCCATTATGTTGGGTCATTGACCAACATCTTCCTTAATCGAAATGTTATGTTGGCTGCTACGCTATATATATGGAAATAAGGAAAAATGTAATTTGAACAAATAAGTTAGAATGGATTAACTAATCAAAAACAACTTATTTGTGGTGGGGAAAAGTCATAAGCACTTTTCTTTTTTTTTCAATCCAAACACTAAAAATAGTTTATTTGCGGTGAGGAAAAACAATAAGCAAATAAGTCAAAAAAATAAGCAATCCCAAACACCCCTTTAGTATTCTAAAATTTTGAATTGTGGTGTTGGTTTGGTTATTTTGTGGAGATGATAACTTGAGAGAAGGAGATAAGCATGTCAAATGAGCTGAGTAGGAATGCCTTATAGAATTAAAATGATTCGTGCAACTTCGAGAGTTGATTTTTATTTGTCTGACCCAATTTTTCAAAAACAATATATCTTTATATATCTAACATAAAAATTCAAGCAGATTAGGTGATACCATAAATTTTTTAATTAATAACATTAGTATTTTAAATTAAGAGTAAATTACTGTTTTGGTCCCCAAGGTATGTCAAAAATTACGAAACTGGTCATTTAACTTCAAAAATTACCGTTTTGGTACCTCAGGTATGCAGTTTGTTACGAAATTGGTCCCTCGAGCTGACGGCCGTCTCTTTCCTCAGTTATCATTAAGGGCATTTTTGTCTTTTTATATTTCTTTCTTTTTAGAATTAAATTTTACTGAGTTTTTATTATTTTATTTTTTCTTATTTTTAATTGACCAATTAGAAAATGACATGTGTCAATATATTTTTAAAAAAACTTTTTTTCTTTTTCTTTCTTCTCTGCAACTTTCTTTCTTCTCTTTGTTTTTCTTTTTCATGGTGGAAGAAGATGGAGAAATGTAATGAGAAGGTGGTGGGTTGACGATGGTGGTGGTGGGTGGTGGTAGGTTGATGGTGGTGGTGATGTGTATATATATATATATATATTGTATCTGTGTGTGTATATATATAAAGAAAGAAACAGAAGAAACCTTGATCTGATTTGTTGGTACCGAAAATAGTACCGGAGAAGATGACCGGAAACGAGCATGAGACAAACCTTGATCTGATTTGTTGGTTTCGCTTTGCTTGAGATATGAGATGAAGTTGTGGGTCTTGTTGTGAAGAAAACCAGTGGCTAACCGTCGATGGTTGAGATTTGGTTTATGGTGGTGGGTGGTGGTGGGTTGATGATGGTGGTGATGTGTGTATGTATGTATGTATATATATATATAGAGTCTTACTAATTTGTAACCGCTAAATGTGTGTAACCGTTGTAACCCGTCGATTTCATAGGTTTTTTGGATGAAATTTTTTATGGAATTGTTTATTTTGATGACATTGTTTCATATCATTCATTTCTTGATGAAATTGTTTTATGAAATTTGTAGTTTCATAGGTTTTTTCATTTTTTTCATAGGTGAAAACGAAAATATATGAAAACAGTTTCAAAAAATGAAAAAACCTATGAAACTACAAATTTCATAAAAAAAATTCATCAAGAAATGAATGATATGAAACAATTTCATAAAAAAATTCATCCAAAAAACCTATGAAATCGACGGGTTACAACGGTTACACACATTTAGCGGTAACATTTTATTATCTCCATATATATATATATATATATATATATGTGTGTGTGTGTGTGTGTGTGTATATATAAAGAAAGAAGGAGAGAAGAAAAAAATATGGTGGTGATGGGTTGAGGATGGTGGTGATGGGTTGATGATGGTGGTGGTGGTATATATATATATATATATATATATATACATACACACATCACCATCATCATCAACCCACCACCATAAACCAAATCCCAACCATCGACGGTTAGCCACTGGTTTTCTTCACAATATTAAAACTTAGAGTAAATTACGATTTTGGTCCCTTAGGTATGATTAATTAAAAATGTTAAAAAGAAATAAAAAATATAAAAAGACCATTTTACCCTCGAGCTTAACAGAGAAAATAGACGGCCGTTAGCTCGAGGGACCAATTTCGTAACAAACTGCATACCTAAGGTACCAAAACAGTAATTTTTAAAGTTAAAGGACCAGTTTCATAATTTTTAACATACCTTAGGGACCAAAACAGTAATTTACTCTTAAATTAATGATTTAGAATCTCATAAAATTTGAAATTTTCTAATGATTAAACCCTTTCATTCTCTCTCTCCATATATATGAGTAATGAAATTTAGTACTTATATATGATTGGTTTGTTGCCGATCAAAGTATTATTAGACCATGAGTACCGCCAACCTACTGAACCCTGATGTCATCTCAGTGTCACATCAACTTTTCTCTTTCCTACCCTCCTTATCCTAAAGTGGAGTACCGTCAACCCACGAACCCACTACCCACAAATCTGCAACAAAAAAATGTTAAAAAAATAAACCTGCAACAAAAACCCTGAACCCGCTACCCACAAATCTAGTTCCCGAACCCACTCCTACCTGCTACCCCTACCCGATGTGAACCCGGACCCCCCCCCCCCCCCCGGTACCCGCCCTACCCGCTAGATGAACCCGCCGTGGTACCCGATGGCGGTACGCACGACCTTACTTATTCTATAGAAGTATACAAGAATGAACTAACCGTTGTATATTACCAAAAATAGTTATTTAATGTTTAAACATATCTAGGTTAATCAAGATTGTCTTCATTTTTATTAACATACGGTAACCTTTTATCACATATGATAATATACATGAGGATTTTATTATTAGAAAAAGGAATATCAACGACGTACTTTTACCGATGGGAAAATTCCTTCATAACTTTTCGACGCATTACTAACGGAAAACCCACCAACTTGAACCTTGCCCACGAAAGCACAATAGTAATCATCGACGAATCTGTGAGACAGGTGATCCATCTTCGCTAATTACCGGTGGCCACATGGATTTTCGATCTAAAAAATGTACATGCACGTGTTAGTCGCTACTCGCTAATCCGTTGATAACTAGCGACGAATTTTTCTTATTGTTCCTGTTTTTCAAGTTTTGTGCATCCATTGGTGGCATCATCCAGCACTATTTGGCCGACGCACTATCACCGACGGGATTAACCATTGTTGATGGATTTTTCCGTCGCTGATAGGATCCGATTTAATATAGCTAGTGTCTGGTACGTAGTGTGCTGATGACTTGGTCCTCGACCTAGGTCGCGCCTGATGTCATCCATGTCTTTGAAACATTGTTTAAACCCTCCCTTTACACATATTTGTGTAATGACAACCAAACTAAAAAAAACATGAATACAATCCTAATTCGATAGGTATATTTACATTAATAACATATATCAAAAGTTAATCAAATATTTTAAAAAAAGTGCCTCCAAATACCCACTAGATTTTAGACGAAGGTCAACAAATTAACATCTGGTAGTTTTGTCTTTTTTTTTAAGAAAAATATATCTTGTAGTTGATCGACATTGGATAGGAGATTTAATAAAGACCATGCGACGGATATAAAAATTTATGAATTTCTGCATATGGCCAATCTTCAACTATTATAAATCATCCCATATCTACTCTAGACTCTACACCCATCTCTAAGCAATCCAATCCAATCCCTTCAAGATTCAACACTTCGAAACCACCAGTCGGTATGTACTATTATCCCTTTGTTTGCTAATTAAGATTTTCAAATGAACTCATTCCTATGTACTTTTGCAGGTTTTAGGGTTTGAAAACCATGGGAGCGACGAGCAGAGACGTCCTCAAACGTGTTCCCATTTCGAAACCTCCATTTGGGATTGCTGATCTCAAGAAAGCCGTACCACCCCATTGTTTTAAACGATCTCTTATACGCTCATTTGGCTCTGTCTTTCAGGATTTTTTCATACTCTACACCTTCTACTATCTCGCATCGACTTACATTTCTTTGCTCCCTCCGACCCTTTCGTACGTAGCATGGCCTCTTTACTGGTTGGCTCAGGGTAGTACTCTAGCGAGACTTTGGGTCATCGGCCATGATTGTGGTCATCACGCCTTTAGTGAGTACCAATGGGTAGATGATACCGTTGGTTTCTTCATCCATTCTTTTTGCCTCATGCCATACTTCTCCTTCAAATACAGTCACCGAAACCACCATGCTCACACAAATTCAATCGAATACGATGAGGCCTTCGTCCCGAAACGCAAGTCCGATACTTTCTTCACCGAGTTTATGAACAACAGACCAGGGAACATGTTCATTCTCATCGTACAAACCACTCTGGGTTTCCCCTTGTACTTGACCTTCAACACTTTCGGTCGGAAATACGATAAATTTGTTAACCATTTCTTACCACAAAGTGCTATATTCAACGACACCGAGCGTGGCCAGATTGTGCTCTCAAATCTCGGAATCGCCGCTGTTAGAATTGGAGAGTCGATTGATAGATTGAGAGACAGACTTGAGATGGCTGAATCGGCCGGCTTTCATATATTGAGAGAGAATTACAAAAGAGAGTCTAACCTAATTATGAAAGAGAAGAGATCTATTTATACAGCCTAAGTTACAATAATTACAGACTAGCCCTTGTACTATTCATATATACAAATATAACTCTAACACCCCCCTCAAACTCAAGTAGGGGAAGAATGAGCCAAGTTGAGTTTGGAAACTAGAGCCCGAAAACGCCCCGGAAGATGAGCATTGGTGAAGATATCTGCTGTCTGATCAATGGTTGAAATTGGAAGAAGTCGAACGGTCTTGCGAAGAACATGTTGACGGGTGAAATGACAGTCAATCTCGATGTGCTTTGTACGTTCATGGAAGACATCATTGTGAGCAATCTGAATAGCACTATTGTTATCACACCACAAAGGTGTTGGAGAGAACTGATGAGCACCCATATCAGATAGTAACCAGCGTAGCCATACAAGTTCTTGCGTAGGTCAGCTAAAGCTCGATACTCAGCTTCAGTACTAGATCGAGCTGTCAGAGATTGTTTCTTGCTGCGCCAGGAAATAAGAGAGTCTCCAAGGAAGAAACAATAGCCGGTGGTAGAGCGCCGGTCAGTTATGCCTCCATCCTAGTCAGCATCGGAGAATGCACGAAGAGTTAAGGACGATGTAGATGAGAAATGAAGTCCATGAAACATTGTCCCTTTAAGATACCGAAGTATACGAAGAACCGCGGCATAGTGATCTGAGCATGGAACAGCCATGAACTAGCTGACTATATGAACTGCATAGGCAAGATCTGGTCGAGTAACAGTCAGGTAGACCAGAGAACCAACTAGTTGACGGTACCGTGTGGGGTCCCGTAGCGGGGTTCCGGCATTGGGAGCAAGGTGCAGATTTTGCTCAATGGGTGTAGATGCAACTTTGTTGTCCGTGATCCCAACTTTGGACAACAGATCTGAAATGTACTTGGCTTGACAGAGATAGATGCCGGAAGAGTCTGACAGAACTTCAAGGCCAAGGAAGTAGTGTAGCTTACCAAGATCTTTCATCTCAAAGCATGAGCTGAGAGACTGTTTGAGATGGATGATACATGTAGAGTCACTGTCGGTAATGATCATATCATCAACATACAATAGGAGTAAGATAGTACCTGCAGCAGTGGTCCGAGTAAACAAGCCAGAATCATAATTACTCGGAGAAAACCCCAATGAGATGACAGTATTGCTAAATTTTTCAAACCAAGCATGAGGAGCTTGTTTGAGGCCATAGAGGGCTTTTCGAAGTCGACATACATGACCCTGACGGGAGGTCACACCTGGAGGGAGTCTCATGTAGACTTCCTCTTCGAGATCACCATTGAGAAAGGCATTCTTGACATCCATCTGATAGAGTGGCCATCTCTTCGTGGCAGCTATGGCTAGAAGACTACGAACCGAGGTGACCCGAGCCACAGGAGCAAACGTTTCCTCGTAATCAATGCCATATTCTTGATCGAAGCCTTTTGCCACAAGACGTGCTTTGTAACGATCAATAGATCCATCAGACTTCGTTTTGATTTTGAAGACCCATTTGCAACCAATGGGTGACTTCCCCGGTGGGAGAGGAACAAACTCCCATGTATTAGATTTGTCAAGAGCTTGAAGTTCCTCAATCATAGCTTGTTTCCAAACATGATTAGAAGCCGCTTCCTTGAAGGAAGTGGGTTCATGGTTGGACAGCAGAGTGGCATAGCAATGATAATCACGAAGATGAGAAGGAACTTGTCTTACCCGGTCTGAGCGTCGTGCTCCATCTTGTGGTTAAGAGGAGCTAGGATCCATAGACTCAGCAGATGGCTCAGGAGTAGTCCTTGGGGGTGGTGCAGATGATTGATGATGATCAGATGCCACAGAAGGCACATGTGTAGGCTCAGGTGGAGACGAGACGGAAGGAGGTGGAACAGATGGCACAGAGGAAGGCTCAGATGACGCTGAAATGAAAGAAGGTGGGACAGATGGTGAGGTCACGGATTGAGGTGAGACAGAAGGAGGTGGACCAGATGGTGTGGTGAGTATTGGATCTAATTGAAGTGAGTCCAATGAGATAGATGTATCTGTGAAAAAGGAAGTAGAGGGATTGGGTGTGTCCTGAAATTTGGACACCGTTGAAAAGGGAAGATGTTCCCAGAATGTGACATGGCGAGATATACGAAGTCGCTTAGATATTGGATCCCAACAATGATAGCCTTTGTGTTCAATACCATAGCCAAGAAAGCCGCATAAGCGAGAGCGAGGTACGAGTTTGGTATGTTCATGAGATTGTAGTTGAACAAAGCATGCACAACCCCACACTTTTAGGAGTTCATATGCAGGAGAGACCCCATGGAGTACTTCATAAGGAGACCTTTGATTGAGAATGGGAGTTGGGTGACGGTTGATGGTGTAGACAGCGGTGAAGGCAGCTTCACCCCAAAAACGTTCTGGACATTTGGCTGAAATTAATAAGGTACGAACAGTATCAAGGATGTGACGATGTTTGCGTTCCGCACGTCCATTTTGCGGAGAGGTACCGGGACAAGAGTACTGAGAAAGCGTACCCTGAGATTGAAGAAAGGAGAGGAGAGAGGATTCTTTGTATTCCATAGCATTATCCGCTCGAAGAATCTTAATAGGTTTGGAAAACTGGGTCAGAATCATACGGGCGAAGGAAATATATATTTGGGGTAGTTCGGAGCGATGTTTCATGAGATATATCCATGTAAAGCGTGTGTGATCATCGATAAAGATAACAAAGTATCGAGAACCACCCATGGATGGATGTGGTGCTGGTCCCCAAACATCAGAGTGAATGAGATCAAAAGGGGAAGCAGATTTAAATTCATTTAGTTGAAAAGGTAAGGCATGATGTTTGCCAAGTTGACAGGATAAGCAAGAAACGTTTTCAGAAGAGGTGTTGCCTAACAGTCCAGAACTAGCTAACAGTTTTATCCTAGCTAGAGATAAATGTCCTAGACGTTTATGCCATAATTCAAAGGAAGGGGTACTGGAAACAGAAGCAACAAGATTTGATGAGTGAAAGGGGAGACGTAGATAGACCACTTCAATCATCCGACCAACTTTACGGCATACTCCAAGGATCTTCTTGGTCTTTGGATCCTGCACAACACAACCAGAAGGATGAAACAAAACAATTAGGCCAGATTCCATAAGTTGAGTGATAGAAATCAGACTCAGAGATAAGTTTGGAATATGTAGCACATCAGGTAATTGAATATTGGTGGTAGATACAGTTCCACTGAAAGATACGGGTAAGCGAGTATCATCAGCTGTACGAACTGATGAGAACATTCTGGAGGTTTGCTTGGAGACAAACCCGTCAGCCTTAGGTGTCATGTGGTTACAACATCCATAGTCAAATAACCAAGGGTTACCTGATGCTGATGTTGAGCTATTGCCCTGAAAATTCATACCCATAGAACATGTCATGAGTCGCTCTATAAGTTCTTGGTTGCGGCGCATGAGTTCCATAAGGTCAGGCAATGAGTTGTTGCTATGCTATGCCTGAGTTGTCGGGGTTTGGTAGTCTTGAGTGATTGATCCAGCAAATGACTGAGTGCGTTGTTGCCTTAGATTACCGGAGTGCCGTTGATTACCTGAGTTCCTTGGATGTTTTGGACAGTCAGACCCATAGTGTCGTGGCTGTGTGATCCCACACCAGCGATATTTTCGAATTGGGCAGGTGAGGAGAAGATGAGAAGTAGAGTGACAGAACGTGCATTCACTGTATGTAGACTTGCCATTGAGAGCCATCTTTAGAGAACTGAAAACTGAACCCGAACGAGTGATCCGGAATTTGAGAACCGGAATGTGAGTATCGGAGTAGACTGTTTCGGAGTTTGTGAGAGATGGAACTGAGTGTTCCGAAAATAATTTCAGAAACTGGTGTCGCAACCAAAAGTCTTGTCGCAATAAGGAATGTTTGTCGCAACAATAAACTTTATCGCAAAGGTAAAAGTCTAACCTTATCGCAACAGAGGGTTGCGATAAGTTACTGTTCAAATGATGAAGGTTGCGATAATAAAACTTGTTGCAAGTGACAGTTGCGACAAAGAAGCCCTTGTCGCAAGTGACCGTTGCGATAAAACACCCTTGTCGCAAGTGACAGTTGCGATACTTATGAAACTCTGAGGGTTGCGATAGTTTTGAGACTCTGAGGGTTGCGATAGTTATGAGACTCTGAGGGTTGTGATACTTATGAGACTCTGATAGTTGCGATAGTTATGAGTTGTCGCAAGTGACAGTTGCGATACTTATGAAACTCTGAGGGTTCCAATACTTATGAGACTCTGAGGGTTGCGATAGTTATGAGATTCAAGATGTTCTTGAGTCGAATCTTCAAAACTGATCGATTTTGGCTGAAATTTGGTACGCAGGTTCGTGACACTATTCTGGGCAACTTTAATGCTTGGTGTTTTGTCCAAAAACCAACAGAAAGTGGTTTTTCTGAGCAAAACAGAGTGCAGCAAAATAAAACAAAATAAAGCTCCGGAAATAAAATGGTATGCTGATCTGGAAGATAGGTGTTGTACCTGAGTGAGGGAGGATAATTACCTACAGCTCTGATACCATTTTAGAATTGGAGAGTCGATTGATAGATTGAGAGACAGACTTGAGATGGCTGAATCGGCCGGCTTTCATATATTGAAAGAGAATTACAAAAGAGAGTCTAACCTAATTATGAAAGAGAAGAGATCTATTTATACAGCCTAAGTTACAATAATTACAGACTAGCCCTTGTACTATTCATATATACAAATATAACTCTAACAGCCGCGGTTTTGTACGTGATGTACCAGCTCGTGCTGATCCAAGGCTTAAAATCGACAGTTTTCCTTCAGGGAGTTCCATGGTTTGTGTTGAGTCTCTTGTTCATGGTAGGGAGTTACCTAAACCACACTCATCCAACAATAGCTCACTATGACTCGACCGAATGGGACTGGTTAAGAGGTGCTTTATCGGCCATCGATAGAGATTTTGGAATCTTGAACTGGGTTTTCCGTAGCTCAAATCGAACTCACGTCATCCACCATTTGTTCCCGAAGATTCCGCATTACCACTCAGTTGAGGCCCGAGATGCCGTGATTCGTGAAGCCCATATTATGTGAGTACTACTTGAGGGACGATACTCCCATGTTAAAGGCCATGTGGAGAGAGAAGAAGGAGTGCATCTACATTGAACAAGATGAGGAGAAAAAAGGAGTTTACTGGTATTTCAAATAGCTATGATTTGTATGCCATGATGAAATTTCCTTGAAACATGAAAACTGTAGCTGAAATGCATGCATTATCTCTTTACATCCTAATGGTTTTGAATGCATGTTGCTACCGTTTAGTTCCATGTCTTTGTAAATATAATTGTACGCATATATGTTGTCTAATATAATAAAGTGTGAACTTTGTATTAATTATTGTCTTTTTAGAAACATATTTATAAATAAAGTAAATACAGATAATATTGGCTTTTATACTCAACTTCTCCATGACATATTTTTTAGTAAATAATATTTTATGTGGTAATTAACTTCTTACGGTTAATGCCTTTTTGGTATAGTAAGTACTCCATTATATTTATATATATATATATATATATATATATATATATAGAGTAAGTACTCCTTCACTGTACGTACTAATCTTATGCCTTTTTCTGTTAAAAGCACGAGAGATAAAGTCGAGCAAATTATGTTTGGGAACGAGAATCGGTCTACTAGTTGGAATAATCTTATTCCTTCTAAAATCAACATTTTCTGTTGGAAAGCAATTAATGAAGGGTCGGCTTCCGGTCAAAGAGATGATTGCTAACATGGGTATCGACATTGACAACATCTTTTGTCCTCTCTGCAAAAAGGGAGTTGAAACGGTGGAGCATATCTTATTCTTTTGTGAAGTGTCGGTGGCTGTGTGGAGGAAAATTGAAGTCTGGTGGCAACATCCATTCTCTTCTTACACTTCGTTTGGACAGGCTTTAGAAGGTTTCGGGAGGTATCATTTGAAGAAGAGAAAATGTTTGGAGGCCATTTTTTTTGCGGTTTGTTACGCAATTTGGTGTTTTCGTAACAGAACAATGTTTGAGAAATCGACACCTAATAGGAGAGATTTATTCAACTTTGTTGTTGATAGTTCGTTTAGATGGATGGTGTATAGGCATAAGGAGAGTGTGAAAAATGTTGGTGTTTGGAGAGTTTCTCCCATTTCTTGTCTTGCGACTTTGTAATCCTCAGTTCTTTTCGCTAGCTTCTGGCTAGCTCGTTAATGCATTGTCGTTTCCAAAAAAAAATCTTATGGCCATAACAGGAAAAAATTGATGTTCTAGACAATGGTGTCCTGATTTGAACATGTGACCTCACTATATATGTATTCTTAATTCCTTATGACTAGGGTAATAATTAAGTGGATATGCTATTTATTGTAGTAATTAAATGATGTTGGGCAAAAGGACATGAACCTAGACTACATTACATGTGCTTTAGGTTATGTTTGGCAACTAGCTGATACGTGAAAAAGTCACGTTTGGTAAAACTAGCTTATAAACATGTAAAATGATCAAAAAAGACATCTTTAAAAAATTATCAATTACAATATTTAATTATATAATTAAAATAAATTTATAACAATATAATATAATATGTTAATTAATACAGCCAATGTAATAAAGAAAAATTAAATAATATAACATGTTAATTAAAAGAATTTAAAATTTATTATTACATATATACTATAGATTTTGAATTTGTTAACACAAGCTGTAGATAAAATATATATTAACTTATGATTTTAAAAAACAGTTACATATATTATGAAAAAAATAATCAAATAATAATTAAAATATATTGATTAATATTAAAAATATATATATGATTAACAAAATAACTCTAAATAATTAAAATTAATATCAATGTTTAATTTAATAATTTTCAGTTAATATTAACTAATAATAATTAAATTTAAAAGTTAATATTTATTTATAATAATAGTTAATGATTAATAATTAATATTAATAAGGGTAATATTGGAATATTCACAAAAAACTACTAAAAAACTACTTCAAATAGCGTTTCAAAAAGATGGCTTATAAACTAGCTTATGGACATCCAAACATGTACTAAGTAAAAAAATTAGCTTATAAGCTAGTTTTTTTTTTTGCCAAATAATGCCTAAATATAATTCTTTTTAGAGATTTTTACTTATAAGCTAGCTTTTTTTTGCCAAACAATGCCATAATCTCCATGGTTTCAATGACATGGGGACCTAGAATATCCTTCACCATCATTGCCTCCATGGTTTCAACTACATAGGGACTAAGAATATCCTTCACGATCATTGCTACTATGGAAGATCTCCCGCTTCATTGTCGTTTTGATTATGGATTTGGATTTTGGGTTTTGAATATGGAAGTTATTCACCTTCATTTCCAGTACTCCACCCCCTCCCCCCTCTCTCTCTTTGTTTGAGTAGTTTTTTCGATAACGCAAACATCCCAAGAAATTACTAACATTCTTGAGATTTACCCTTTTCGTTTGATTTCACTTGCATTTGAATATGGGTTTCGATTTTGGGTTTAAAATCTTGTTTGGATTACGTTTTTAGGATATTGGTTTGATTTTTCGGTTTAAATCTTGTTCCGTTTGTAACACCCATATTTTTACCATGAGAAAATATTATGTAATCTAAAACAAAGTTTCCTTAAATACTCTAAAATATCGGCTAAGTCAAAACTTTAAACTATTTACATCGAAATACTTTAAAACAATAAATATGTAACTTAATGCTACATGTTCCATACCGCGTTGCATTACAAATTTATCTATCATAGATGTTTGACAAAAATATTGAACTTAGATGAACTAGGCAAGTCTCTATGTGTGTCATTTCGTTTGTCCAATCTGAAACCTTCTATCCAGCTGAGAGGCATACTATAGTCAGCTTAAAAACCTGAGTGAGTTTATGGTTTGCGTGAACAAAATTATTGAACATCACCCATTTTGGAGTTGTGCCTTCCCTTAAGTGTGACAAACCAAACTGACATCTCATACTCCAAATCATGTATCATTGTACAATATAAACCAACAGAACACTCAAGCATGCTAAATATGCTTAAAACGGAAAACTATTAGCATCCATGTTTCACAAAACTCCACATACTTGTAAACATGCACCGATGACATGTATTTAAATCATTATCATGCATAACATTCACCATACAAATCATATAATGCTAAAAATAAATTTTTCCGTATGTATGTATCCCTTTGTAAGTCTCATGAAGACTCATATGATTGTGTAGATCGGCTACTTATCTTCGATCCAAATACGTACACATTTTATACCACCAAGTCCAATTAATTACTTAATTTCTCTCAAAAGTCAAATATGATCAACTCAACTCGACCTAAAGTCACACTCCAAAATCGAGTCCCTTAATATCTCAAATATCTCTATTTGATCTCATCGTTAAAATCCTTGTAGGTTAAATGAGGTAAAAGTTAACTCTTGGTCAACTTGCTCAACCTCGACTAACTTTAGTCAAAACCCAAGTCTAAAAACTCGATGACGTCCTAAAACATCAAAATAATCATTCTATAATCATATAAATCAATCTCTCCAAAGTAAAGCGTCCCAATCATTAATTAACTCAAATTACGATGCTTTAATCCAATTATTAAATCATCAAAATAATTTGATAAACGCTAAGTGTTACGCTCGATAACGGCTCTCAACGTCAATTTATCCTTTTAACAACTAAGAGAGACCTACATTTCGAATTAAAGTGTCCTAAACAATTGATAATCTTAAATCACAACACCTTAAAACACTTATTAAATTATTTATAAAAAGTAATTTAATAAAAACCTTCAAGAATTAATTAATTAAAATAAAATAATATATTAGTTAAATTGGTACTTAAATTAATATATTAATTACTTAAAAATTATATTACTTAATTAAGAGTACGTTAGTAATTAAATCTTTAATTAATTTAATTGGTTAAATCCAATAATACTTATTCAATTAATTTAATCAACTTAAAGAGCCCAAAGATTAAATATATCAATCCCTAAATAATATTCGATCCAACTATTTAGATGAGCCCAAAGATTTAAATTTTATATGGGCTCAAATTATAAACCTAGCAATTAGATATAGCCCAACAACGTCAGGCCTATCATCCAGATCTGGACCTAAGCCAACCCCCGAGAACCACATCCGATCCGACCCGGGTCGCGTTTCTTACGCGACACACGTAGTTGTCACCGACAACACCTTCTTCAGGCCGTTTGGCCTCGTTTTTGGTCTGCTTCTACTATATTTTTTTTGTTGCTAAAACTCTAGAAAATCATTTTCCTCTAACCATAGAACCAGAATCAACTAAAACCATCACGTATTTAGTCTCATTTACTCTTTAAAATTTTGGTCTCAAAAACCACTCGAAGATCTTAAATAACTCAAAATTGAACCTTCAAAACTAAAATCTGATACACAAGGCTACTAAGGTTTGATAGAGGACTGAAAAACGAAACTAAGCATATAAATAACTTGAAATTTGGTTGAGTATTGTACCTCCAACGTCGATAAACGGGGATTTTTTATCTTAAATTTCAACATCTGATTCCCCTCTTGTTTCTCTGAGTTTCTTAAGACTTCTTGAACAAAAAGTGTAATTGGAGGTCATGGCAACTTAAATCTGAAACTTTTTGTCTTAATAGTTGAAAAATGGAGGCACTGGGAAGCTTGAAGAGAGTCGTCGTTTTCAAAATTCTGAAAAATCAAATTTGTCCTTTTTTCATAACATGTCCCTCAAGTATGAGGAAATTGCTATCTAACACTGCCCCTAACTATCAATAATGACGCTCAGCTCCCTAGCTTCAAAGGTTTGGTCAAATTCACACTTTTCACCCCTAACTTGACTTTTTCTTACACTTTTAGCCTGCTTGATCATAAACTCATATATTCACGTTTGACTTTTGTTAAGTGGCATGATTGGCCCCCTTTTCACGATTTTCTCCATATTTTAATCTAATAAAATATAACCCATTTTCCTTTTTTTATTTGCCTCATATTGGGTTGTCACAAATCTTATCTCCTTTAGGAAACTCTGTCTACAGAACTAAACTGGATTGATTGTGGAGGATCCTTTGTCCTTGTCTAGTCTTCAGATACCATATCATTTCTGAATCTTAAGAATGGTAATTTCATTAACACCATCATTAGTACCAAATATTTACTCTAATTCTTTTATTTTTTTCGTTTTCCTGACCAACGTTTCGATTGTCTTCATTATATAACTAAGTTTGTCATTAACCTCGACAACTTCCAAATTTATGATAACTGAATCATCATCTAAATGTTTCAATAAACTCGGCACATGAAAAAATGTTGAGAATAAAACTTATAACTTTGTGGCCATCTTTGTTGATAGAATACTCTATCAACTCTTGCAACTAACTCTTCAATCAACATACTTTGGAGTTTTTTTCCGCCTTACCCGTCATATGTGGCTATGCCCTTTCAATGTGATGTCTTTAACATCCTTCTGTCCTACGCTGCTTATTAGCACAACTCTCCATGTAGTATTTATTTCTACTATACTTATGTCGTTACCTTACTCATATTGATAACATATGTGACTAGTGCACTTGTATGCTTATGTTGGATAACTTCTTGTACATCACGGATGACTACATGAGCCATGCAAACACACCTCTCATGGATGAAATGCATTGATTAAACATAGTGTGCGTGAACAATGAACATTGTTCGAAACACTCATCAAACCTAAGATGGATGAGCACTACTAGTAATACTTTAGCGAATGTGACGCACAATGTTAATTTATTCTTGTTGATACTCTTATACATACTTAATGCAGATACTGATAACTGATGGAGGCATTAATGCTTACTTGACATTCATACTAAAACTTTTGAGGTATTGTGACATAATTTATAATACATACTCTACCTCACTTTACCATCTCTTTATATGGTCAAGAACACATGTTGTATCACTGACTTACCTTCGTTTGAAGCATCTCATATCAATGCTTACCTTACTAATTTGACTTTGTACATTAGCCCTCATGAATATACTAGTCCTTACTGAAACTTGGAGCTTTCTTTGACTTAGTGTCACTGATTTAACATCTTAACATGTTTTTTTTTCTTACACATTCTAAAACATCTTTTAGAATTTTTGCACATCTTATCACTATCGGTGTTCCTTAGGCATACGAGTTTACATCATCCTTCTAACATTGTATTTCTTAGAGCTTCCATGCTGGAACCCATGTTTTGTTCCAAATCTAGTAGATTTCATCCGAGTCGATTAGTAGAAACTCAAGGTATTTCATAATTCTTTATTTCTTATCATTCTCTTATCGAATAGTCTCTCACTTAACCACTTGAGTCTAATTGCCCGCACTCAATGTGACGTATATCATCGCAACTCGCCATCTGCTCAACTCTGATCCTCATTTGCCTATTTTAATGATAGTGAATTTCATCATCATAATTTTTTTAATGATGCTAATCAACATCTCTAGCTCAAACTTCATTATTTCCCAATCAAACATGTAATTTTAACTATCGTAATATATGTACAAAACATTTTTTTTCTTTTTCATGTTGATAATGCCTCGATACTCGATATCGAGTCCAATTCTAACTTCGAAGTACCATTGATTACTACGAAATCTTCTAGTACTTTCGGAAATATCAAATTTGTATATTGCATTACCCTTGCTTTAACTAAATGAAAGACTTATTACTATTGACCCCAATCTACTTTATAATTATGCTTTCGGGTCAATGCTGACAATATATGGTGGTCATCTATTATGTCTGAACCAACCACGTGTAGTGACTGCAAAATGTATTTCTTGCATAATTAGACTGAAGAGACGTGTGTACAGAGGCACTCTCGTGGTACATGTACCATTTATGCATCTTTATAGTGTCATGCCTGAACTATTGGTATCCTGGTACATTGCCCTTCACACACATACCTAACTTAACATGTATAACTAAAGCTAACTAAGAATGAAATTGTCAACTGCAGAGTGATATATGAAGCAATTCAAGTTCTGACCAAGACTACTGGTGCTATTAAATTCAATTTTGCTTTGACGTTTCTAGATCTGAAACATTTACATGTCTTACTCTCGGGCCTAAGCCCATACTAGTTGTCTTTCCATACTCTTCACATGTCACTTCTCTGCAACCTATGTGCATTCTTAACACCAAACAACTCTAAGATAAAGAAATTAGATCAATTATAACTACACTCCAACATTCTTCATTTTCGCACAATGATAAGTTGTATTTACGTTGTGTTGTGTTAAGACCTTGTGCTTACACCTAAAAATTCAAGCTTAGGATAAAAGTCATAACCTATTTCTCTTGAACTACTTCTCTGATACCAACTTGTAACACCCATATTTTTACCATGAGAAATATTATGTAATCTAAAACGAGCTCTCCATAAATACTCCAAAATGAAGGCTAAATTAAATCTTATACCATTTACATCGGAAGACTTTAAAACAATAAGTAACTTAATGTTAACCTGTCCCATACTGGATTGTGTTACAAATTTATCTATCATAGATGTCTCAACATATATATTGAACTTAGATTGACTAGGCAAGTCTCTATGTGTGCCCTTTTCGTTTGTCCAACCTGAAATCTCATGTCCCTTAGAGGCTGAGATGCATACTATAGTCAGCTAATAAAACGCAAAACGCAATGAGTTTTGGTTTGCGTGAAAAAAATCATTGAACATTACACATAATTAACTTGTAAAATTTGTACCAAATAACATGCATTTTCCGAATAACATGCTACACTGAAAGAAAAGAGACCTCATAATTGCATGACACAAACACTGTTAGTAGCATCGCAAAGCAAATCGGGAGCATTTTTCGTGAACATATTCCGATGTTGAACGAAAGTTATTTAAAGCTCACGAAAGAGGAACTTATGATTGTAGTTGATCAACTTAGCGTAGGTACATTTTTATTGTTGGTTCTTTTTTTTGATGATTTATACCTCTATATTTAATAATGCTTAACTTTTTATTCCATTTTGATTTGTATTTGCTTTTCAAGTTTTTTTTAGATTGATTGGGATGGACCTCCGGGTGACGCCCTGGATCCACGTAATTGCGCTTCACGCATACAATAGGTGGAAAAATGATTGCCACACGTTGTACAAACATCAAGGTCGTCTCCTCATTCCGAAGAACTATGTACATCGGCCAGAACAGTGGGACTTTTTGTGCATGTTTTTTGAAAAAGAAACATGGAAGGTATTTAACGAGTATATAATTTAATATACAAATTATTGATGAGTTTAGATTGTAAAATAAGTGTTTATCATGTTGTAGAATAAATCAAAAAGAATGTCGAAAACAAGATTGTCAAATAATAGGATCGAGCATAAATTGGGTCCGATTCCGGTTTAAGGCTAATAAACTTGAAGCAAATGGACATGTGGCTCCTCATCTCGGTACAATTGCCGAGACTACTACAAGCGAAAACCGTAAAGTAAGCACTTACAGTATGATGATTTTTAAACAAAAATGATTAATGCACTTTTTATCCATATTTAGTTTAAACACTTACAATAATTGTAGGTAAAAGCAACGTCTTTTATGGTCATTTAAGTTTTAACATATTTAAAACCTAAACTAAATATGAGGTTTGAGTATCCCTCAAATCTAGAAATAAGGTTGAGTTCATCATTTCTACATTGATGGGAATATGATAGTTTGGAAGAAGACGATGGATATCAAAAAGAAGAATAGAAGGTTTTGAAATTTATAACCATGGTATGAATCAAAATCAACCAAATGGTAAAAAATATACAAATTTAAAAGAGAAATGAAAGATGATGACTTCAAACAATGAGATTTGAATATTACTCAGTCTTGAAATTTTTTTAATTATCTCACATTAGCGGAAATATAATAATTTGGAAGAAGATAATGGGTGTAAAAAAGAGATGAATGGTTATCTTTAACCATAGTTGGAATCAAAACCAACCAAATGGTAAGTATTATAGTGCAAAACAAAAGAGTAATTAATGATGCAACCTAGGTTTTTTTATCAATATATATTAATTAATGAATTTCGTTTCAATTTAACTCGATTCATTATCTTTAAAAACAATTTATCGTGACCGTGCAATGCACGGGCCCAACACTGGTTATAATATATTCACTAATATTTCTATATCATGATGATTATTTTAGCCGAAATGAACGTTTTGCATAAAAGACCTAATCAAATGTGAACTCGGTTGTTTAATTTGTTACAAACCGTAAGATCCACTTTCAACCAATCAATTTTTTTTAATCTTTTATTTAATAATTGAATAAATAGTGTGTTAGTGATTTCCCTAATTAAAATTTGAATCAAATTAAAATCTAAAATTAATTTTTTTGTAGTTATCCATTAATGATTCGGTTACCATAATTTTTTCAACCAAATTGAAGTTTTTGACATATTCACCCCACACCATCCACCACCATATTCACCCCACACCATCCACCACCATATTCACCCCACTCACATGTATCATAAGGCCTTCCGTAGCGGAGGCGGGATGGGCTCGGGATGGGGCTCGGGGTCAGCGGGGATGGGCTACGGCTCGGGGAAGGGATGCGGGAAGGGATGGAATTCGGGGATGGGATCCCGATCCATCCCGAAGGTTTTTAAAAAAAAAATTTAATTAAATTTTTTAAAATTCATGCCGTTGAACGGCTATATTACTAAAAAAATTTATTTTTCTCAATTTAATCCCACTATATATTTAACCCTCAACATCTTATTTCTCACACCTCTCAACCTCTTATTTCTCACACCTCTCAACCTCTTATTCTCTCAACCTCTTATTTCTCACACCTCTCAAACTCTCTCAAATTCTCTCAACCTCTATATATTAAACAATATGGATTCGCCACAACCCGGTTCACCAACCGCATCATCATCATCCGTAGACACCGACGAGTTGTTTAATTTTTTAATTTTGTATTTTGTATTTTGTAATTTTTATTTTTAATGAATGATATGAATTTTAATTTTTATTATTTATCTTATTTTTATTTATTAAAAATATATAAATATTTTTATTTTGTTAAATAATTAAATGTATAAATAAAAAAATTAAAATAAATGAGGTGGCAAAAGGATTTGAGGGAATGGGGTACGGGTGTTTATGGATCGTTAGGCCTTCCGTACCCCAGCGGGGAAGGGGCTCGGGATGGGGGATGTGGCAGCGGGGTGAGGGCGGGGTTGGGCTACGGCCCGGGATGGAGTTGCGGGGCGGGATGGTGAGCGGGGTTGGGTTCCCGAGCCATCCCGAGGGTTTTATAAAAAAAAAAATTTTAATTAAATTTTTAAAAAAATAACCGTTGAACGGCTCTTTCTTAAAAAAAAAATTCTCAATTTAATCCCACTATATATTTAACCCTCAACCTCTTATTTCTCACACCTCTCAACCTCTTATTTCTCACACCTCTCAACCTCTTATTCTCTCAACCTCTTATTTCTCACACCTCTCAAACTCTCTCAAATTTTCTCAACCTCTATATATTAAACAATATGGATTCGCCACAACCCGGTTCACCAACCGCATCATCATCATCCGTAGATACCGACGAGTTGTTGAATCTACAAAGGGAAATTTTTCGACATGCTGCACAATCGCTGTATGGTAGCACCGCCTCATCGTCAACAAGAGAGAGGGCCGCAAACATTGAAAGATGTATACTTTGGTGTTGCCGGTTCCAACAATGACATCAATGTTCTCAATCAGTCGCCCATCTTCAACGATGTATATGATGGAAAAGCACCCGACTGCCCTTTTGAGGTGAATGGAGCCACCTACAAGCATGGATATTATCTAACGGATGGGATATATCCGGAATGGGCTACTTTCGTAAAATCATTTACGTGCCCATAAGACTCTAAACGACAAAAGTTCAAGTCCGCGCAAGAATCCGCACGTAAAGATGTTGAACGAGCTTTTGGCGTGCTTAAACAACGTTGGCATATACTTCATAACCCGGCACGCGGATGGGAACCGGAAATATTGGGAAACATTATGTACGCTTGTGTCATATTACACAATATGATACTCGAAGACGAAAACCATGCTATTTGTGGTGACGTGGAAAACGACTTTTTCACGAATGATATCGAAAGCCAAATCAGTGAGACACAACGCGCGGCAAATGTTCGAGAAGTCATAAACCGGGAAACTCATAATAACCTTCGGTCGGATTTGGTCGAACATATTTGGCGTATCCAAGTTCCCAACAATGACGACGAGTAGATTTTTAAATTTATTTTGTAATTTTTAATTTTTTAATGAATGATATGAATTTTAATTTTTATTATTTATCTTATTTTTATTTATTAAATATATATATATATATATATATATATATTTATTTTGTTAAATAATTAAATGTATAAATAAAAGAATTAAAATAAATGAGGTGGCAAAGGGGTTTGAGGGAATGGGGTACGGATGTTTAGGGATCGTGAGGGATGGAGTGAGGGATGGAAGAAAAGCTGATGTGGCGATGATGTGGAGGGGAATCTTTCACAGATAGGAGGGATGGGGTACGGATGGCCTTAGGGATCGAGTGAGGGATGAAAGAAATGCTGATGTGGCGCTGATGTGGACATAGAATCTTTGAAAGATGCCTTCCTGGGATACTGATGGCCTAACTTGTATCACATTACATCACTAAGGCCTTCCGTACCCCAGCGGGGAAGGGGCTCGGGATGGGGGATGTGGCAGCGGGGTGAGGGCGGGGTTGGGCTACGGCCCGGGATGGAGTTGCGGGGCGGGATGGTGAGCGGGGTTGGGTTCCCGAGCCATCCCGAGGGTTTTATAAAAAAAAAAAAATTTTAATTAAATTTTTAAAAAAATAACCGTTGAACGGCTCTTTCTTAAAAAAAAAAAAAATTCTCAATTTAATCCCACTATATATTTAACCCTCAACCTCTTATTTCTCACACCTCTCAACCTCTTATTTCTCACACCTCTCAACCTCTTATTCTCTCAACCTCTTATTTCTCACACCTCTCAAACTCTCTCAAATTTTCTCAACCTCTATATATTAAACAATATGGATTCGCCACAACCCGGTTCACCAACCGCATCATCATCATCCGTAGACACCGACGAGTTGTTGAATCTACAAAGGGAAATTTTTCGACATGCTGCACAATCGCTGTATGGTAGCACCGCCTCATCGTCAACAAGAGAGAGGGCCGCAAACATTGAAAGAGGTCGAGTAACTGCAAACGAGCGGCTTATGCGGGACTACTTTGGCGTCAACCCGATTTATACACCGGATATGTTTAGGCGGCGGTTCAGGATGAGCAGACAACTATTCGAACGAATAGTTGAAGATTTAGAAGTAGGGTATCCGTATTTTAGACTTCAGTTTGACGGGTTAGGCAAACAAGGTTTTTCTCCGATACAAAAGTGTACTTCCGCTATTCGGCAATTGGCGTATGGAGTAGCTGCTGACGCACTTGACGAGTACATCCGTATGGGAGAGAAAACGTCACGAGATTGTCTGTACAAATTCTGCACAGGTATTATTGAACTGTATGGTCAAAAATATTTACGCAGGCCTACTTTTATTGATATTCAGAAGTTGTACGCCGCGCATGAAGCTAAACACGGATTTCCCGGCATGCTCGGCAGCATAGACTGTACTCATTGGGCGTGGGCAAATTGTCCGAATGCATGGCGAGGTCAATTCATGAGAGGTGATCATGAGCACCCGACAATCATGCTAGAAGCAGTGGCCTCTCAAGATCTATGGATCTGGCACGCATACTTTGGTGTTGCCGGTTCCAACAATGACATCAATGTTCTCAATCAGTCGCCCATCTTCAACGATGTATATGATGGAAAAGCACCCGACTGCCCTTTTGAGGTGAATGGAGCCACCTACAAGCATGGATATTATCTAACGGATGGGATATATCCGGAATGGGCTACTTTCGTAAAATCATTTACGTGCCCACAAGACTCTAAACGACAAAAGTTCAAGTCCGCGCAAGAATCCGCACGTAAAGATGTTGAACGAGCTTTTGGCGTGCTTAAACAACGTTGGCATATACTTCATAACCCGGCACGCGGATGGGAACCGGCAATATTGGGAAACATTATGTACGCTTGTGTCATATTACACAATATGATACTCGAAGACGAAAACCATGTTATTTGTGGTGACGTGGAAAACGACTTTTTCACGAATGATATCGAAAGCCAAATCAGTGAGACACAACACGCGGCAAATGTTCGAGAAGTCATAAACCGGGAAACTCATAATAACCTTCGGTCGGATTTGGTCGAACATATTTGGCGTATCCAAGTTCCCAACAATGACGACGAGTAGATTTTTAAATTTATTTTGTAATTTTTAATTTTTTAATGAATGATATGAATTTTAATTTTTATTATTTATCTTATTTTTATTTATTAAATATATATATATATATATTTATTTTGTTAAATAATTAAATGTATAAATAAAAGAATTAAAATAAATGAGGTGGCAAAGGGGTTTGAGGGAATGGGGTACGGATGTTTAGGGATCGTGAGGGATGGAGTGAGGGATGGAAGAAAAGCTGATGTGGCGATGATGTGGAGGGGAATCTTTCACAGATAGGAGGGATGGGGTACGGATGGCCTAACAAGTGAAACCTGCCAAATATTATATTTATAGGTGTTCACAACGTGTATGGTGGGTGTCACATCATGTATTACAATAGGTGTCATATTGGGTTGTTTTTTACAGTTGAGAAGTTCTTGTGGGTATCACAATGCATATTAGACCATGAGTACCCGTATCCAATGAACCCACTTGTCACATCAGCTTTTCTCTTTCCTATCCTCCTTATCAAAAAATGAAGTATCAGTACCCAATGAACCCACTCCTACCCAATACCCCTTAAAACATTAAAAAATAAACACAACACCCTAATTGGGGACCCACCCTCCTCACACCCTCTTCGGCTTCCATCGGGTTGGTGAACTCGGTTGGTGAACCCGCTAGCTACCCGCCTCCCCCCCATACCCCCTTACCCGATGGCCACCTCACCCTTACCCGCTCCCTTACCCGCAACCGGTACTCAAGACCTTAGAGTGGTGTAAGCCGAAATAGGTTTGACCAAAATAAGGTTCGCATGCCAAGGTTGAAAGAGAGAAGATAATTACCAAAATTAATATTATTTTATAATTACCAAAGACTAACATACCCTTAAATATATTATTCATAAGTTTATTTTTTAAGTTAATGAATAATTATTAAAATTAATATTTTTAATAATAATCATTGATTATTACTAATGTGTTTGAGATTATATTCTACAGTTATCATAAATAATCGACTTCATTCTTGAATGTGCCAATAACTTAAATGAAATTATAGAAATATAAACCAAAGGGCCTTTGGCCTAGTGTTATGGGAGGCTTTGTCCTCGTAGAGTCGTAGGAGGTCAGAGGTTCAAACCTCAGCAAATGTGAAGAGGGTGTGTGTGTTTAACTGTTGCATTTGACGTATATGAATATCATATACTTCAAAATATATATATATATATATATATATATATATATATATATATATATATATATTTAGCTTTGTTGCATTATATGATGTATTTGTAAAAGGGTTAAGGGTTATAAAACTTGAGATTTGATGCATGTATTCGTTGATTACATTCACATTTGTTAGTCTCAACATATACTTGGAAGTTTATCATATTCATTGTGACACCCACTTTTCATGTCGTCGCTTATATCATAAATTTAACAAAAAATTATAATATGATCTGATCTTAAGGTCAAAATCTTATATTGTAGAGGAATCAACTTAATTACCCTTTTTAACTTTCTATTATATAATAATGAGATACATTTGAGTGAAATTTTATAATAAACACAATCAGTCAAACGCCTTGTGAGCTCATGAGTTTCTCAACATCCTTAACATCATCATAAAACATAGTGTGCACAATCATAAGCATCATGTAAAAAGTTTATATGATATAGAATCATGTAAAATCTTTGTATGTTATAACATTATCACTGTCTTGGGTATCCATATGTGCTCCAACAAAACATTTCATGCATATTGTGTAAAATGTTCATGCATAAACACCTCATAGCATTTCTTCACATTCCATAACATTTTCATATATAAGGTTGGGTTCCGGTGAGAAGTGGTTATCAACCGTTGGATAAGAAATGGACGAACAATAAGATGAGATGCATCGTGATAAGATGCACCGAGATGTACCAGATCAATTTTCTTGTAAGGCGTAATTCATTGGAGGGCATGATTAATTAAAAGTGATCAACAGTTTAGATCTACTTCTCACACTTCTCACGTTAACCTCAATTTCAACACGATCATTCATCTCTCTCTCTCTCTCTCTATATATATATATAGATAGAAATCACGAGAAGGGTCGTCCATGTACAAAATCATACATGATTCACGTACAAAATCATATATGATTCACGTGACTTGCTCCGCGACTTTTAAGTCGCAGCCAAAGTCGTCTGCGTCCAGTTTTTTGTTGTTAGTGTAAAATCCACTATTTGTTGTTGGAGATGCTCTTAGAAGACTACTTTTACCATTTTACAAGATATATATATATATATATTTATAGAATACATACACACGTTTCATGAAGATAAGAGGTAGGAAATCATCGTCCCATTACCTTGACTTTTCAAAATCTACAAAACATGCCGTTACATTTTGATTTACGTTTCAACTTTTTGATTTTTTTGTTCTTGTTTCTTTCATTTTGATACCCAAGTGCGAGACCTTAAGAATTCAATGCATATTTACTTTCAGAAAACCGTCTTCTTGCGAAATATTCCTACATATTTTTCAAAACCCGATTATTTTAGCTTAAATAAATTAGGATATCAAAATCAATTTTGTCAATTCTGATATTGCGACTTTAAATTGTAAGCTACTACTTTTCATCATATTGTAATAAGAGATTTTAGGGTTCTGATCATGTCTCCAGGTCTATCAAAAGTTGTTTAATTTGGGTCTTCTCAAATTAATACAATAAAAAACTACGTACAAAACTCTAAAATACTTTTTTTTTTTTTTTTTTCATTTCGACGATGCTCCAATCTTACTATTTTTCTTTGTTGTTACATCTTAAATTCATTGTAGACTTGTAGTTTGGATTATACCCAGGCGTTCTATTATAATTAATTTGATTAAGGTAACAATAATAAGTATGAGCTAGCGTTGATTATTAAAGAATCAAAGTTCATTTAAGATGGAAGTATTTGGTTACTTAACCTTTTCAACTATTTTCATATCTAAGTTTTGTTTCAAGTGTTATGGATGTTTGCAAATGTTTAATCGAAACTCTATTTTTTGTTAAATTCATAAAGGCTAAAGGCCGTATATTCTTGGATGATTACCAATTTTATATATGTATAGATTAATATTAAATACTTGTTGGGAAAAGTGGGCTCTAGGTTTCCCAACAACCAAGCAATGAACAATAATTGAGAAAATAAGAAAAAACGGAGAATAATTATAGAGGAGAAAGAAGACAAGAACTTACGTGAAAAACTCCAAAACTGGAGAAAACCCACGGCCCTCTAGAGAGAAAATCCACTATGTGAAAAATTGTTACAATCACACAACTTTAATCTCTCAAGTCTCACCCAAGAATACTCACACCTTTCTACTCTCTAAAACAAGAGAACAAGAAATAAAGAATAAAATACTTAAAGTGTATTTTATTGGAATGATTTGAAACCTAGGCCTTGGACCCTTTTTATAGGCTTGGAATCTCTCTCATCTTTCATTGTTCCACCGATGTGGGACAACCCTTTCAAAAACTTCTATTTTATTTTAGTCAAACAATCTTCAACAAACTCCACCTTGGCTAAATAAAACAAAATCTTCGTTGCAACAACGGCAACCATTGTTTATATCGACAATCATAATTCTCAAATCAGAGAACTATCATACTCCACCATAAAAGAGTATTACCACTTAGAATAATTCATTCTAAGAATTTTTACCTCGGCACATGTCGAAAAACTTGCTGAAAATTTTATGGTGCAACTTCCTCGTTTGGTTTACCCGAAAGTTCATCAGCCATCGACATAATCCCCACCACACACCTTGCATCCATGCCAAACCAATGCACATGTGTAATGCGTGGAACCGCTAACCCAAACACATCCCTTTTCCATGGTAAAGCGGACATACCATGAGGATGTATTCTCCCATATCTCAACAAAACTCATCGTCTCCCATGAGAATGGAGACATTGTTAGCGTCTGAATTGGAGTCTTTCGTCGAACCCACTCCACCTAGACAATTGCTTCTGACATGCCCAGACTGTCCACACTTCCAGCATATTATATTCTTTCTGGAGTTCTTCTTCTTCCCTTGCCTAGTCACCAAAATCGTACCTTCTGATGAAGTCATATGGCTACCTTCCAATCTTTTCTCCTCTGATAGGAGTTTGCTAGTAACATCCGCAAACTTCAGGGTCTCTTTCCCATACATCAGAATAGGTTTCATGTGCTCATAGGAAGATGGCAAAGATAATATGAGCATTAATGTTTTATCTCCATCTTCTACCTCAACTCCGATGGCCTCCAGTTCTGAAACGACATTGCTAAGAACACTAAGATGATCTGAATTTTTTGTACCTCCATCCATACGTAGAGTATGAAATTGTTTCTTAAGATACAATCGATTTGAGATGCCTTTGCCCTGGAACAACTGCTCAAGTTTCTCCCAAAGCTCCTTGGCCGTTGATATCCCATGCACGTTTGAAAGAACATTCTTTGCTAGACACAAACGAATAGTACTTGCCGCTCTCAAATCCAAATCATCCCATTCTTCCTCGTTTTTACTGGTACCGCTTGATTCACCGCTGGAAACTGGTTTTCCCCTCAACGCCTTATGCAACCCGGATTGTATCAACACATCCTTGACTTGAACTTTCCATAAGCCAAAGTTGATCATTCCGTCAAATTTCTCTACATCGAACCTCATTGCACTTGAAAAGTTTGACATCATATCAACGCCACAAAAAACAATATTGTATACTAGAAAAGCGTTTGTAGCCTATGAGTAGCACAGTCAAGAAAGGTTTTCTATTATGCACGTACTCCCACCACACACATTTCTATCGTACACAAAGTAACCAAGAGAAATTATTTTCTTATGTGGAAGGTCAACCAAGGCCGCAGCAACCACAGAGCATACTAAGAACCCTCTAACCTGAGACCTCCTCCAATACGACCAAGAGATAATTCTTTTTTGATGTGGAAGATCAGACAAAGCTGCAACCACAGAACATACTAAGAATCCTCTAACCGAGACCTCCTCCAACCTGGAGCTCTGATACGACTTGTTGAGAAAAGTGGTCTCGGGGTTTCCCGACAACCCAAGTAAATGAACAATAATAGAGAAAATAAGAAGAAACAGCTAGAGAACAATTATAAAAGAGAAAGAAGACAATAACTTACGTGGAAAACTCCAAAACCGACGAAAAACCACGGGCCTGCAGAGAGAAAATCCACTATGTAAAAAATTGTTACAATCACAAAACTTTAATCTCTCAAGCTTCATCCAATAATACCACACTCTCAAAAATTTGACTTACACCTTTCTACTCTCTAAAACAAGAGAACAAGAAAGAAAGAATAAAATAGTGTATTTTATTGGGATGATTTGAAACCTACGTCATATACCCCTTTTATAAGCTTGAAATCCCTCCCACCTTTCATTGTTCCAACGACGTGGGACAACCATTTTAAAAAACTTCTATTTTATTTTAGCCAAACAATCTTTAATAATAGTTTTATATATTAAATAATATTATTTTATTATTATTATAATGTTAAAGATGTTTTTAATGTTGTTTTTTAGTTTGTGGTTGGAGTTAGATTTTTTTTAGCGTTCAAAAGACCTATCATTTTTAGTGTTTATAATGTTTTTAATGTTGTTTTTTTAAATGAATGAGTCGGAGATGGTCGTCAAACACAAGCAAGATTCAAGTGTAGTACTTCAAAAACTGTAGTGATCAACGATATTGTATGATCTTATAAACATTGCTATTATCTGTTATAAGTTGATGTTGAGGTTGATTTTGATGGTGATACTTTCCAACTTTTTTTTTTAACGGCAGGATTTTATTAAAACTCTAGCAAGGGGCTAGAGAGAATTACAAAATAGCTAAATTGGGACAACATAACCATCTATCCCAGCTAAAGTTACAGTTTTTCTTCCTATTGCTAATCCAGAAGAAAGAATTTGAAACGATGTCATCAAAAATAATGTCTCTCTTAGGTTTTTCCGTTCCAAAGATAAGATTGTTCCTGTAGCTCCACACGCTCCAAAAGGTGGAGATCACTACCGCATCAAAAAATTGTCTGTAGGCAGGCTTCCAAGGGGCCCCGTCAGCCCAAGTGATCAGATTATGCACTGACATCAGCGGTGGAAGATCAATCTCCCACCACAACGAAATCCGACGCCACAGAGGAGCAAGAAGCGGACATCCAACAAATAAATGTTCTGCAAACTCACCAACATCAGAACAAACAGGGCACAAAACTGAATCCAAATCCACTTCCAAGGTGATACTTTCCAACTTACATGGACAATCTACAGAAACTTTACTTAAATTACATATATATATATAGAGAGAGAGAGAAAAGGTTCAAATGAGAACACTAACTTTTTACGAGAACATGAGAACGGCCGCCCATGTACAAAATCACATGTGATTCACGTACAAAATCACATTGATTTTACACTACCTGGATTTTGTACAAAATCACATGTGATTCACGTCTAGATTTTCAGGTAGTGTAAAATCACATGTGATTTTGTACGTGAATCACATGTGATTTTGTACATATGCAGTTATTCTCGTGTTCTCGTAAATAGTTAGCGTTCCCGTTTGAACTCACCTCTCTCTCTCTCTATATATATATATATATTACCACGTGCGGAGTGTTGGAATATGTCAAACGTAGTTAGGTGAATAAGTTCCCTGTTTTACAGGAAGAGTTTGTTTTATTTTGAATTATTCTAGTCCCCTCCTATAGACCAGGAGTTAGTTTCCTTTTTTTGCTCAGTTCGTTTGTTTCTGTATTGTATTTAAGCATCATTCTGGTGGCATTAATAAGATGAAGCATTTAGCCCCATAACTGAGTGTTTTCTCTATATTGTGTGTCTGTGATATCAATCATTTGGTATCAGAGCGAGGTTCAGAAGAGTTCTTTCATTATCAAAGAGTGAGAGTGAGAGTGAGAAAATGGAGAACTCTGACAAGTTTGTGCCACCTGCCATTCCAAAGTTTAATGGTCATTTTGATCATTGGGCTTTACTGATGGAGAATTTCCTAAGGAGCAAGGAAATGTGGCATTTGGTGGAGAATGGAGTTTCGGCACAGACCGTGGCTAGTCCGAGTGAAGCACAGAAAAAGATGATCGAGGATGCCAAACTAAAAGACTTAAAAGTGAAGAATTATTTGTTCCAAGCAATTGAAATGGAGATCTTGGAAACAATCTTGGATAAGAGTTCTTCAAAGGGCATCTGGGATTCAATGCGACAGAAGTATGAGGGCTCTACAAAGGTGAAGAGAGCTCAGTTGCAGGCCTTAAGAAGAGAGTATGAACTTCTGTCCATGAAAGACGGTGAAAAGGTCGATACTTACTTAGCCCGGACCTTGACGATCGTAAACAAAATGAAGGCAAATGGCGATCAGTTAACTTCAGGTGCTGTTGTTGCTAAGGTACTACGTTCATTGAGCCCAAAATTCAATTATGTTGTTTGTTCTATTGAGGAATCCAACAACCTCGATACCATGACAATTGATGAACTCCATGGAAGTCTTCTTGTCCATGAACAACGTATGATAGGGCAGCAAGATGATGAACAGGCTCTAAAGATATCAACTGGGTCACCCTTTCGAGGTCGGGGAAGAGGACGAGGCGGTCGAGGTGGAAGAGGCCGTGGCAGAATTTCATTCGACAAAAGCACGATCGAATGTTACAAGTGCCACAAACTTGGACATTTCCAAAATGAATGTCCAGATTGGGAGAAGGATGCTAATTATGTGGAGCATGATGATACAGAGGAGATGGTGTTGATGGCTCAAGTGGATGAAGATGGCTCGACAGGAAAAGGGAGGTGGTTTATTGACTCGGGTTGTTCCAATCATATGACAGGTGAAAGGAAATGGTTTAGCACTTTAAATGAATCTTACCGCAATAACGTGCGACTTGGAAATGATGTTCGCATGGCTGTCATGGGAAAAGGGAATGTTTGTCTCGATTTTGAAGGTGTGACTTACACGTTGACTGATGTGTATTATGTCCCAGATCTCATGAACAATTTGATCAGTGTTGGCCAGACTCAGGAGAGGGGAATAGAGATCTTGATTAAGAAAGATTTTTGCAGCATATACCATCCAAGAAAGGGGCTGATCACAAGGGTTCAAATGTCGTCAAACAGAATGTTTATAATTAAGGCTAGACCGGGTGGTATTGATGAGTGTCACAAAGCAGAAACTGATGGCACTACTCATCTTTGGCATCAAAGATTCGGGCACATTAATAACAGGAGCTTAAAGGTGCTGCATGATAAGAATCTGGTGAGGGGGCTGCCAAGGATTAATGCCGAAGGTGGAACCTGTTCGGACTGTTTGGTAGGAAAACAAACTAGAGAATCTTTTCCTAAAACAAGTTCATGGAGGGCAACCCAGCAACTTCAGCTTATCCACTCAGATATTTGTGGACCTATCACCCCTCAATCGACCAAGAATGTGCAGTTTGATTAACGATGAGACTGTTTGTTTTATTTTTACATTGTTGTTAGGGAGAGGTTCCAGTTTTTACCAATGGGGGGTCTTCTGTTTTATCTTTTGAACTCAAAAAGAAGAAAGGTAATGTTCCTATACTTGATTTTACCCAAAAATGCCTCTCTTTTTTCCTTTTTCTTGAATGATTTTTTGATTTGTGTTCTCGAAACGGAAGGAAACATGTAAAAATAACTTTCCATCGTTGTTGAACATCAGAGGAAAGAAATAAATCTATCATTTTTACTGGTATACCTTTTAAAAATATATCTTTTATTTTAAAATAAAAGTTCAGATAATTTTGTTATTTTATTTCTTTTTCTTTTTCTTCCTTTTCTTTTTCTTTTCGTATCCGGAACACAACATTAGTGGGGGTGTGCAAATGTTGATTAGGGATCACTTTACTATTTGGTAGTAAAGTTTAGGTGTTTTTGGTATTATAGGATTGAATTGGATTTTAAGGGATTTGGAATTGAATTTTATTATGTTTGAAAACTATCAATTCATTTTCAGTCCTTTTCATCTCATTGTTCTTAACACATGGACTTTCACATTCCTCATCAGATCCTACTTTTTCAGTCTCATCCTCAACAACTACTTCATCTAATGGATCTACTTCAGTGGCTCCTTTAGGTAAGTCCTTCCTATCCTTGGTTTCTAATAGGTCTGACTTAGGAGGGATGTAGATGTTATTGTAGGGTGGGGGTGTGGCATTGTACCCTATTCCTGGTTTCAACTTACTATGGATTTGAGAGTTGATTATGTTGTCCATGACTTTAGAGGCACAAGTAAACTTTTCTACATCAAGTTTAACTTTCTCAAGCTCTCCTTTTAGTTTCTCACACTCTTCCCTAGACTCTTTCAGTTGGAACTCCAGACCACCCTTTTCCCACTTCCAGTAGTTTGTATCATATGAGTGTTGAAGTTCATTGGCTTGAAAAGCCTTAATTTGTTCTTCAAACCTTTCAACAATCAATACATAATCTCTTATGTCCTTTTCTAATCTCTTAAGGTCATCACACATTCCCTGATTGTGATCTCTATACCTTTTAACAGTGTCTATACAAGCTTGAGAACAGAGATTAGATTTTACCTCAGTGGGAATATCTGAAACTTCAGCCATAAGAGCTTGATTTTGAATGGCCTCTTCTGCTTGATCACTCCAATCAAAAGTACTGTTTGATTCAAAAGAATTGTCCATAATAATTGTAGAATTCTAAGAAACACAAGCTCTGATACCACTTGTCAGGATCGATTCTTAACAAGATTAACAATACTTAGAATTCAGAATTAAAGAATCTGCGGAATAGAACTTTAATTCCCACAATCAAAGAACAATATATCAGAAAACACACAGTTGTTTGTATTCACTAAATCAACTCACAAGCTTACAACCAAACCTCAATCTTGATGAACAGGCTCAATCAAGACGACTTCTACTTCTCTAGAAATAGGGTTCTAAACCTTGAGGTTAATTCTCTCTGAAATCAATTTCAGTATCTCACGAATACGTATTATTTTTTCGTCTTATTAATAGCTATCTATCAACAAATATATATACTGAATAATTACAAGATAACTATCAAAATAAGATTGATCTTCAGAATATTCTTTTAAGTATATCTTCAATCATTCCATCTTTATCTCCTTCAATCTCGCATTCCATGTTCTGATCCCAAGCAGTATTAACTTCATTCTTTTCAAGCAGTACTAATAATCTTCCAGCAGTAGTAATATTCGATATGCCCAAGCAGTACTAACAGTTTTCGTAAGACACCAGCAGTACTAACTTTTGTTCAGCATTATTAACCATGTACCAGCAGTAGTAACTTGTCTAGCAGTACTAATCATGTTCTTGCAGCATTAATGACTCAGCAGTAGTAACCTTGAACTAGCAGTAGTATCTTTGTTCTGGCAGCACTAACATTGATCTGGCAGTAGTAATGTTGTTCTGGCAGTACTAACCATACTTAGCATATCTTCAGTTCCCAACAACGCCCATCATATATTTACCAGACATAGGGATTTCAGTTATTGTCAATTATCACATCAGGAATGATAAACGATCAGTGACGGTCACTTTTAAGGTGGTTCCAACATCGCCGATCTCAAGAAAGCCATACCACCACACTGTTTCAAACGATCTCTTCTACGCTCATTTGGCTCTTTCTTTCGGGATCTTATCATAATCTACACCTTCTACTATCTCGCATCGACTTACATTCCATTGCTCCCTTCAACCCTTTCGTACGTTGCATGGCCTCTATACTGGTTTGCTCAGGGTAGTATTCTAACGGGATTTTGGGTCCTTGGCCATGAATGTGGTCATCATGCCTTTAGTGAGTACCAATGGGTAGATGATGTCGTTGGTTTCTTCGTCCATTCGGTTTGCCTCACGCCATACTTTTCCTTCAAATATAGTCACCGGAGCCACCACGCCCACACCAATTCCATTGAATACGATGAGGTCTACATCCCGAAACGCAAGTCTGATACCTTCTACACCGAGTTTCTGAACAACGTACCGGGGAACATGTTCTTTCTCATCGTACGAATCACTCTTGGTTTACCCTTGTACTTGATCTTCAACACTTTCGGCCGGGATTACAAAAAATTTGCAAACCATTTCTTACCACAAAGTGGTATCTTCAACGATAGTGAACGTGGCCAGGTTTTGCTCTCGGATATAGGAATCGCCGCGGTTCTTTACGTGTTGTACCGGTTCGTTCTAACACAAGGCTTGAAAATGACAATTTTCCTTCAGGGAGTTCCATTGTTTGTGATGAGTGGCTTCTTCATCGTCTTAACTTACCTAAACCACATCCATCCGGCAATCGCTCACTATGATTCGACCGAATGGGACTGGCTAAGAGGTGCCTTATCGACCATCGATAGGGATTTTGGAATCTTGAACAGGGTTTTCCACCACGCAAATCAAACTCACGGAATCCACCATTTGTTCCCGACGATTCCACATTACCATGCAATCGAGGCCCGAGAGGCGGTCAAGCCCATCTTAGGTGACTACTACATGTACGACGATACTCCTCTGCTAAAGGCCATGTGGAGAGACACAAAGGAGTGCATCTATGTCGAACCAGATGAGGAGAAAAAAGGGGTTTACTGGTATTTCAAATAGTTATGATTTGTCTGCCATGAAAATACTTTGAACCATGCTATACTATGATCAGAAACATTAAAACTGTAGCAGAAATGCATGCATTAATTATTTACATCGTAAAAGTTTACCGTTTAGTTCCATGTCTTTGTACACATGCAAGTTATCTAATATAATAAAGTGTACGAACCACTGGTGGAATTGAACCAGTTTTGGCCCAGGGTGATCCTAGGCAGACCCTGAACTTCCTAAAAATATATATTCTAAGGCACTTAAATTGAAGGTGGAACTTTTTGAGGGTGATATATCTTGCTTCATTTCTATATAACCAACTTCTTTTCCTCTCTAATTATCAAGAAATTGTATGTTAATATATTTAAAAAAATGGTCCAAATTTTTCTTATGATTTTTTTATTGTTAAATACAAATTTTTGATGCTGTAGTTTATCAAAAATTATAATTCATGTACACTCTCATGTCTTGTGAACTTGGAGGAACTTTTTATTGAAACTAGCATTGACTTAGGGGTTGTTTGTTTACCTCTTGTGAGTCTTGTTTGGCAAAAAAAAAAACTGCCTCTTAATATAGTTCTGAATGATTTTGTATCTTGGCCAAGTCCCTTAACCATTCAGCGCATTAATTTCATTTTAAACTATTACCAAACAACCATATTTCTTTTTTCACTATATCATAAGAGCCCTTAATAATTCTGACCACTTAATCATTCTACACCAAACCATTCAGCAACTGTCAAACAGCCCCTTAGTTATTTTCATAACATGTCTTTATATGATCGAGCAACTATTTTCCAAACTTTTGATAATAACAAATTGATTCATCTTATTTTTATCCAAATGATTTTGATGAAGCCTTCATATGCAGACTTCAAAGATTTTTCAAATCTAAAAAGTAATTGGAACAAGAAGGGATGAATCATGACATTATGGTTTATTTGCTTACTAAATTAGGATTACCAGTTGTAACTACAAAAATTGGAACAATTGAGAAGACATTTGTTTTGCTATGAATATTGTCAAAAGTAGATTGCGCAATGGGGTAAGAAATAAATGAATGAACAATAATTTAGTTACTTCACTTATATTGGAATTGATTTTTTTTCCAACAACGATATTTATGAAGATGTCATATGTTTTGAAAATGAAAATAGGTCAACTTCACTATTGAATATGTGAATATCAGTGTTCCACTTTTATAAAGTAGCTATATACATTTACTTTTGTATTGATCATTTCCTCAACATAATATATATTTTTAGACGTGTTTTTTATTTATTTGATTTATGTATTTACATAATTACATCTAAGAGGACCAACCTCATGCAAGACCCTGGCTCCACCTCCATGTGTAAATGTGCAATGCCTTTAGGCAGTGGCGGATCCAGGATTTTTTCCTACTGGGGTCCCCTTTAAGGTAGTTTAAATGTCCGTAAAGTTATCCGATATATTTTTAGTCGAAATCCAACGTTTCGAGGGCTTTTTAAAGGTTTTTTGGTTGATTTTTAAGTTTTCTAATCAATTTCGATGGACTTTTTTGGTTTTTTAGTCGATTTCGAGAGGTAATTTTGGTTTTTTGGTTGATTTCGAGGCACTTTTTTGATTGATGGGGTCCCGCACGAGAAATTACTGGGGGGACATTAAGACAAAAAGTTGAAAAATCTATTTTTTTAACCTAAAATATACAATTTTTTACTGGGGTCCCATCCCCCCCCCCCTAACCAAGGACTAGATCCGCCCCTGCCTTTAGGTATATATCGTCCTCAATAACACTCTAAAAATCAACCCTACTAGTTGCGGAAAATTTCATCGTTGATCCCTCACTAAAAGTGATTTCTGTCGTTAATTCGTCACTGAAAGTCCGCCGGTGGAAAGGTGGTGGGTGATACTTTCAGCGACGGATTTACGACAGATGTATATAGCGACGAAATTGCGATGCAAGTTATCAGTGACGGTAGCGACGATCCGTATTAGCGACAGAGTAGCGACCTTCCATATTAACGACGGAAGGTACTAGTGACGGACACACCAACTCTTAGCGAACGAAATTCGTCAATAATATGTCGCTGATTTGATTTAAAAAAGATGTATTTTCGGTATTTTATACAAATACTGGCCATTATTTGAATATAACAAACCAAAACAACCCAATAAATTCAAAATACCAAATTCATACAATCCCAAATACAAACAATTCCAAATTACAGTACGGGTGCAGCATGGTAATCTAACTAAGGGGAGGGTCGGGAGAGCCGGGAGGGGGGAGTACGTATCCCTGATGCCACATAAAAGTAGCAAGCTGCTGCGATAATTTGATTTTCTTAGTTAATTGGGTAGCATGTCTGACATGTTCAGTCATCTCTTTGGGAGCTTAGTTAATTTGTTGTCACCAACCCAAACATACGGCCCTTCTTTCGCCCTCCCATAGCTTTAGTGATTTTAATGGATAGTTTCTCTGAAATGAATTTTTAATAAAACAAGTCCTCCTGGGTCTTTTTTTTTATCCAATGGTTTGTCTCTCTAGTGCTAATAATTGTTGTTGTTATCTTTAGTTGCCCGTTTTAAGTTGTCCCAGACACCCTAGCATGAGAGTATTTTTGTCTTTTTAATCTTTTTTTTACTTTTTGATTATTTATATATTTTTACTTTTTCTTCTTCTATGGATCATATGAACAATAGGAAAACCTAAAATCTAATTTATAAACCAACTCACAAAATAAAAATTGAAATCGAAGAACATCATAAATAGGGGTTTGGCTTTAATTAGGGGAAATTGACCTAAATAACCATTTTTAAAACAAAACTTCAACTTTTAACCATACAAATTATTTTTTTACAAAAATAACCGGAATCCCGCAAGTCTGACACCGCAAGGCTTGCGGTGTCAGCTTTTTCTGACAAAACGAAAAAAAAAATTTATTTTTTTAAAAAAATGACGATCCCGCAAGCCACCGCAAGCCTTGCGTTTTGTCAGAAATAATATTTTTTTTCGTTTTGTCAGAAAAAGCTGACACCGCAAAGGCTTGTGGGATTCCGGTTATTTTTGTAAAAAAATGTTTTTTTTAAAATGGCTATTTTGGTCAATTTCCCCTTTAATTAGGCCTCCTTTCAAGATTGGGAATGATCTCAACCAAGCTTCACTCTTTGTCACCTTAGAAAAAACAAAAACAAAAACCAAACCCATAATCCCATGCATTTGGCTCGTTAGACTTCTTTGTTAGGTGGTTGTTGCTCAATGATGCCCGTAAATAAAGGGAGAAGGATCAATTAGACTACATGGGAGGATGGTGATGGTACTCGGTGGAGAATGAGAATTGTAGAGACGGCGAGAGATAATTAAGATGGTCTAGATGTTCAGTTGCAACAACGCACAGCTTAGGTTTCAATAAGAACCAATTGGACCTTCCATAGGTTAGGGTTTTGAACGAGAATCGAACCAACAATCATTGGCATTGAGATTTGAGGAATTTCCATGGTGTACATTGGGTTTGAATTCATATACTAACTGATGAACAATTATAACCAACAACATTTTGATAAATTTAGGGTTTTTGACTTTACATTGGTTTTGTATCACATATTTTTTTGAATGATTTTGCACAAAGTTATTGTTGAAGTTACTGTTTATGTTCTTATGTTCTAATGATGACGTTATGAGATTGGTAATTAAGGTTTGAACTTGAATTTGGGTTTCGGTTTTTTATTTTGTTTTTGTTTTTACTTTTTATATCTAAAAAGAAGACGAAGAAAAGGAATATTTAATTAACTAAAAGTTAAAATGAAAATTACAAAGACCAAAATGTCTTTCACATGATAGGTATGTGTCTATGTGACATTACTTAACAGTCAAATATAACGATCATTGGCAAGAGGGGGCTGGGGCTATAGTCACCACATACCATCGAACACCAGCCACCGCCGCATTAATTTTCCTCCACCTATCGCTGCAACAACCTTCACCGTGCCTCCGTCAATTCATAAGGATCTTTCGAACCGAATCAAACACTACAACAAAATTGGATATATCGGACACCACCAATTTTTAAGCATCTTAATAGATTATTTTATAAGACTTCATTTATAGGAGCAAAAACTAAACTGTCCTATCTAAGGGCATCGCAATAAGTTTATAGAACGTTTTTGCACGCCTTAACAAGTTTTTGTAGGACACTTTTAATATGAAGCGTCACAATAGATATTTTTTAGGACGTTTTTGAGAAAGTTTCCTATAATCCCATCTTTTTATAGTACATTTGTTTTTATATGACACTTTTTCAAATAGTGTCCTATAACATAGCGATTGTTTCTTATAAAAAAATGTTCTAAATGACTTGTTACGACGTCCAAACACATCCTACAAATTTAGTACAACGTCTTTAGATAGGGCCTTTTATTTTTTTAGCATCATATAAACTCAATTTTATTGTAGAGAAACATAAGTTTTCCCTTGTGCGTTTCGAGTTTTTTCGAGGTGCCACCAATTATATTAAATTTAAATTCAAATTTTTATGTATGTAGTTATTTATATGAAAATTGTGTAAATATGTTAATTAAATATTTTAAAGATTTACTTTATTTTTGTCATTAATTATATAATATATAAAATTATCAAACAACTTTTATGGTCTCCTTGTCTAGTCATGTCTTGGTTGATCACAGTAAACAAACAACATGTTCTATCCAATCTTATCTTATCATGTCCAATCCAATCCTATTATCATATTCAGTCTTATCTTGATTGGATGTCATTATTTACAAAATTTGTATTAAAGAATGGTTTAATAAAAATGACAATTACACTCTTTTATCCCGAGTAGTTGTTAAATTTAGGTAGTTGTCAAATCTTCTATGTAATACTAGAAGTTTATCCGTGCAATATAGCACGATATATCTCGATTTTAATGTTTTAATTTATTTTATTGTATGATTTTGAGAAAACAATCATGTTTTTTTTATAAATTTGTTTAAAGAATGACGTTGATTTGAGGATTTGAAAGTGGTTAGAGATAATGATTAATTAATAAGAGTCCACGATTTAAAGATTTGAAGTGGTTGTTAAAGCATCTCCAACGGCTTCCCCAAAATTTCTCCAAAATGGAGAACCAAAAGCCAAAATCTCCAAAAAAATTACATTCATCTCCAACAGATTCCCCAGTTTGGAGAAAAAAACATTGACTATAATATTAAAATATTTTATTCATCTATTAAAATATTATTTCTCTCTCTACAAATTTATTTTCAAAGTTTCCTATTGGTCATCTCACTTAGTAATCATTTTTGGAGTGATCTCCATATTTGGAGAAAACCCCATTCTCTCTCCTACTTTCTCCATTTTGGAGATAGTTTTGGGGAAGCTGTTGGAGCAAAAGTAGAGACCAAAATCCCCATATTCTTCATTTTCTCCAAAATGGATAAGCTGTTGGAGATGCTCTTAGAGTTTTAGAGATAAGTATTAATCAAGTAATTAGCATTAGAAGCGGTACATAAAGCTTCATTAGTTGTTTTTAAGAGATTTTAAGTAATTAGCATTAAATAACGGTACATGAAGTTTTAGCGTTTGTTTTTAAGAGTTTTTCATAAATGTTTTATAATAGATATTCTTTTAACAATATTTTTCTTGTTATATTATTTTAATCAATAAACGAAATGAAATGTAATTATTTGTTAAGTAAAACACAAGATATTACACTTTTAATCCAATTAAAATAATGTAATATAGTTAGAGCATCTATTATAGGTTTCCTAAAATTGTAAGTTTTTTTTCAATTCCTTGGAACCTAAAAGCAATAATATGAAATTATTAAACTTTAGAGAACTTTCTGAAAATAGTTATCACAAAAAAAAATTATTCAATTTATGAAAATTAACTAATATTTTATTAAATATATACAATTTTGAGCAAATTATGGATTTGGTCCTTGTGGTTTGGTAGTTTTTACAACAATGGTCCCTAAACTTCATTTATTACATATTAGGACTCGCCGTATGTCATTTTATAAAGAGTTGGTCCCTCCCTCTAACTGCCATCCAATACCTCTGTTAAACTTATGGGTATTTTCGTCCTTTTTTCTTTTTTGTCTTTACTCGAGGGACTAATTCCGTAATCACATAAATCACGGGAACCAAATCTGAAATTTTGTTTTAAAAATAAAAAATGTTAGTTTTTTAAACTTTTAGCTTATTAAGTTAAATCAGTTATTATACTTTAATATATACATACACATATATATTAATTATTATATTTTAAGTTTATTTTTATTTAATATAATCTCTTTAAAATATATATATATATATATATAGGGGGTCATTCAAGGGAGAACTAGTTATTTTGTGGTAATTGTAAGAACCAATGTGCTATAAATTAGGAAATTATTAACTTTGGTAATTTTGTTTGAAATTTAAATAAAAGGGCATTTTAGGTATTGTAAAATATCCTCTCTCCTCTCTCTCTCTCCGGCCAATCCTGATACCCAAAATACATACAAGAACTTTTGTGATACCATTGTGATACCCATTGCCATCCAATTCAGCATCACATTCATTAATTTGGTAATACTCCAAGAACATCTGTGATACCCACTGTAACCAATGTGATACCCACTGTAACCATGTGTTACCTTTGAGCATAATACATGAAAAATTCCATAAAACATAGATCTACAAAACAAACAAACCTCATATATTGTGATACCCTTAACAACATAATGAAACTAAAGAAAAAAACATAATTTGACACACTTAGTAAAGCAATACCACATGATATTTTGTGATACACTTCGTAAAAAAAGAAAATACATTGTGATACTCTACTGTTATACCAGATATGATACCCACTATACGTTGTTGTGATACCCGTTGTGATACCCAGATATGTTTCTGGGGTAGAGATAGAGAGGCGGACGAGACGAGGATGACATACCGTTGATGATGGTGGTCGAGGGAAGGGGGACGGGAATGGCCGCCGGTGGTAAAAGAACTATTGGCGGTGGTGTTGTAGACCAAAATGGTGCCGACGAGGATGACATACCGTTGGGTTCACAGATCTGTTTCTGGACGAGACGAGATTAACTTACCGTTCATGTCTAGGAACACCGATAACGCATTCAATGGATAGTTACTGCATCATTAGGATTTAGGATGGTTAATAACTATAACAATGTGGTTCATGGCAAAAAAAAAATCAAAAACTTAAAGAACTCCAAATTCTAAGATCAAGTTCCCTTATTAAAATTACGTGCCTGGCTATTGTTTATTGCTTATTTAATTGATGCGAGATATTAGGAATGCCATACCAAGTGACATAGCCAGCAATCATCGAACTCCAAGAAACCACATCTCTTTGACTCATTTCATCAAACACTTGATCTGCAAAGCCAATATTTCGACAGGCTGCATACATCCGTATAAGGGTATTGTTTATATATCGATCAGAATCAAAACCCGTCTTTAAGATTAACGAATGCACTGACCCACCAGCAGACGGTGGTTGCTCGGTCGGAGACTTCCTCGGCTCAAAACCGCTCACCTCCCATGTAACACCCCATTTTAGGGCCTAGTTATAAATTACATTAAGTGTTATAGCTAATAGTGGCAAATAGTATATAAGTTATAATTCAAGGAATAAATTGCTTATGCATGAATTTCAAAGAGTTAATGGGAAAAGTGGTTGGAAGTTAGAGGGGTTAAGTGAAAGTATTTTCAAATTTTGAAAATAAGGATTGGGATAACCAAAATCCCGTTTTTTTGGGAGATAGAGTTTGAGGGAGAAATTCGTGCTCCATATTCGATTATAAAACGCATGGGATAGCTCTTTGGATTCGCAGAAGAAGAGAGCACAAAAGCCCTCTGGAATTCGTGAGACAAATCGAGAGGTGAAGGAGAATTTCGCCGTCAAAGCAAGTAGGGTTTTCTCGACGTTTTCTGGTAAATTCGAGGTAACCCATTGATTTTAATGTTAGCAATCTGTTCTATGGTGTTAGGTTTACTGTTCTTTATAGTTGGTAAAAATATTGGGTCGTATGGAAGTCTCGAGGTCGGTCAATTTTACCATGAATCGTTAATTATCGTTTCAGTAAAATACTTGAGTCTTTAAACTCAAAATTAGAGCCCCTTAGTTCACTAAAAATTATGATTTCTGTTTCTACGGTTGGTGCAAATTGTTTTTAAGGATTTAACGCAAAAAGAATGAAGAAAAAAAGATGGAAAAACGACTCAATTTCGTCAAAAAAACGACCCTTATGGCTGCAGTTTACGAACCGGGTCAAAACAAACGGGTCTGGGGCTGGGCATGGGTAAGTCCAGTCCACCCAGATCTGATTGGGCTTACTTTTGTTGGGCCAAGATCTGATTTGTTTACTGTTGGGCCAAGGTCTAGTTGTATTTTGGGCTGATTAATTAAATCTACAATTAATGCTTTGGGCCATGATTTTTATTACTTTTATAGAAGCCCACGTGTAGATATTTAATAATTAGCAAGTGTTATTCAATGGTAATTAGTTTATTAAATTTTTAGTTTTTCATTTTTTATTGGAATCATTCAAACTTTCTGTTATTATTTAGAAAGTTTATTCAGATAATTAGTTAGAAGAGTTTTAATAAATATGTAATTGTTAATTACATATTTTTTGTTTTAATAATTTTTATAGTTTCGAAAATAAATCGTATGATTTTACGGAAATGTTAAATGTTAGAAAGAAAAAGAAAATCTTAAATACTCTTTGAGATATTTAGGTTGCAATATATATGTATATATATATATATATATGTGTGTGTGTGTGTGTGTGTGTTGGTTCTAGCCACCGGAAGATTTCCAAAGCTCAAAGTTTTCCTTTGGAATATAGTTTGAATTTTTGTAAGACTTTATTTTGTCGAAAAACATTTTACAGCTTTACGTGAAGTCTAGTGGGGCATTAGGTTGAGTTGACTCAAAAGCAACCACTCGAGTACGACTAGGAAGTAGAATTGAACGTTTTAGTAAACAAGTACGGGATTTGTTGGCAAGTATACTTAGACGGTCAATATGGATTATGTAGGTGCAAGTTAGAGAGGATAAAGAAGCATGCACAAATCCCAGGTGAGTTCATGTGATTTATAAAACGGAGATGCATGCATAGTATGCAAATATGTTGCAAAGGTTTATATTCAAGTTATATATGTTTTTAGTATTTTCAGTTACATGTTTTTTCATATGTGATAGTTCTTTTTGAAAGATATATGAGATATGTGACTTTATGTGATGTGTGCCGGGTTTTCGACGGACTAGGGCAGGTTACTGCCAGAATAGCTTACCGGTATGGATTTGGTCGTTGCTTGGGGAGATAGCCTGCATAAGCACGACAGCCCCGGTATGATTTTTGGTCGTTGCTTGGGAAGATAGCCCTATAAGCGCGATAACCTTCGTGTAGGCCTATAGCGTGGCATACGCTTGGCGGACTAGCTATGTTTGTGATAAAGTATATGTTTAAAGTTGTATGTTTTATTATCATATCTCTATAATTCAAAGCATGTTTTTAGCTGATTTTTTTATGTGAAGCATGTAAGAAAACCATGAACTCACTAGGCGAAAGCTGACGTTTTTAGCATGCATCTCTCAGGGGGCATTATAACGGGTAACTCGAAGGGCAAAGAGAAGATCCAAGTATGATTCGAGGACGCTCCGTTAGCAATAGTTATTGTAGTTGATGATTTGAGTATTTTCTTTTAGTAAACCTTGTATATGTTAAGACTTCCGCTGTTGAGTTTTAGTCCGATTTATTATTGTTTTTAGATATTTTTGCTAGTATTGTTAGTAGTCACAACCTCTGGATTTTGGGGTGTGACATCCCAGTTCCACCTGTTGTTCGACATTGATTCTTCCTTTGACAAACCCTTCCGAATATATCGATCAGAATCAAAACCCGTCTTTAAGATTAACGAATGCACTGACCCACCAGCTGCCAGCAGACGGTGGTTGCTCGGTCGGAGATTTCCTCGGCTCAATACCGCTCACCTCCCAGTTCCACCTGTTGTTCAACATTGATTCTTCCTTTGACAACTCCTTCCGACGACCCATATGTGGATTTCAGGGAATCAATGTTGCAGATGATAATGGAGAAAGAGATATATGGAAGAGAGGATTGCTGCCGTGATTTATTTTTAATGGAGGTTGGAACAATTTTAGGGTTTAAATAACGAGTTGTCAAAAAACACAAATTACCAATTTACCCTTTATGTTATTTTAGTAAATACATTAATTATTTAAAATGATTGGCTCATATTGGTTCTTACGGTTACCACAAACTAATTAGTTCTTATTTGATTAAGCCCCTATATATATATATGTATGTATAGTGAGATTCACCGAAAACCCACTTTCATCTAACATTGGGATTAGTTGATTCAACATATGTGATTAAATGAACATTTACAGCAATATTTTTTAAATTAAAAAAATCCTCACCGCTTTATTTTTATTCGGAACAAACAAAAATATAATAAAAAAAAACTCGAGCGAAATAAGTTACATCAAACTGATATATTTTTTTCATCCGTTTTTTCATTTATTTAGCGTTTTTTTACTGAACTGAACTCTGTGTGTGTGTAGGGGTGAACATGGTACGGTACCATGTTTTTTTTTTCGGAATACCGTGTACCAACCAATTATAATTGGTACACTAAAATTTATACCGTGTACCAACCAATTATAATTGGTACCAACTTAATTGGTACCAACATTTTTCGGTTGGTACATGTTGGTACAGTTTTGTACCAACATCTCAAAATGGTTACAATTAAATTAAATAAACCAATAATACAAACCTGCTACTAAAACTTGAAACAAACCCGATGTTCAAAAAAAACAAACCTGCTAAACGCCTAAACCTGCTGTTGAATTGAAACAAACCTGATGTTCAAAAAAAACATGTTGTCCCTAATTGGTTCCAACTTCCAAGGTCCAAGAGTATCTATAAAAAGCCCAGTCCACTAAACAATTTTCTAAATGGTAAGTACTTGAGGCCCACACTAAACGAAATTTAATGAACATGAACTAATCAGTGATCACTACTGATGAAAGGAGTTGAATCAATTCATGAAATATATTTTATTTTATTTCCTATTTAATAAACAAATAACAATAATATATATATATATATATATATAAAGTCGGTACGGTACGGTATTACTGTGGTATTCAATTCTCAGTATCACGTACCAACCAAGTGTGTGAAGTTAGTACAGTAGTACCAACCAATTTAGTTGGTACCAACTTAATTGGTACCAATTTAGTTGGTATGGAATTGGTTGGTTTGTCTCGGTACAAATTTGACTCCCCTATGTGTGTGTGTGTGTGTGTGTGTGTGAGAGAGAGAGAGAGAGAGAGAGCAAAATAAGTGAAAAATTTATGATTTTTTCTTTTGTGTAATCCAGCGACTAATATAATGGTTGATGAAGATGATTTTCCCCTAAACCCCAATGTATATGTGTGTACATGTGTGTATATAAGTAATATATTTTCTATAAGAGATTATGTTAATTAAAATAAAACTTAAATATAATAATTAATATATATTAATTTAATAAACTAAAAGTATGAAAAATTTAACAATTTTTATATTTCAAACATAATTTTGGATTTGGTCCCCATGATTTATGTGATTACGGAATTAGTCCTTCGAGTAAAAACAAAAGAGAAAAAAAGACGAAAATGCTCTTCAGTTTAACGGAGGTATTGGATGGCAATTAGAGGGAGAGACCAACTTGTTATAAAATGACATACGACGAGTCTTAATCTGTAATAAATAAAGTCTAGAGACCATTTTCGTAAAAACACTAGGACCAAATCCGTAATTTACTCATGTTTTTTAATAATATTGTTACCTTATTTAGCTGTTCTTTGGTTAAAATTTTATCCTATTTATATTGTATCTTGTAGCGTTTATTTAATCAAGAAAACTGATTTTTGTAGTATGTAATTTTTTTCTTTAAAAGATTCTGGATTTTTATTTTTATCTCTCACTTTTTTTTTCTAAAAAATTAACAAGTTAAGAAAATAAAAGGTAAAAAGCACGCACGGACGCTTCACGTGCAACCAGCAGATTTCATAACGGGAAGAAACGAGAGAATTCTGAGCGATTCTTTCGTCTTCTCGAGGCTTCAAATTCCATTCGATAACTGTTTTCGTGTTCATCAAACAACAAGAATCCAATTCATCAGAGCAATCATACCTGCTTGCTTTCATCAGTGATGATGATTCGGAGGATCGCCACCGCCAGGCTTACGAAAGCCGCTCTTATCGCCGCCATTGATGGCTCTGCTTCCGCCACCCGCTCTCAGTCTCAGTCTCAGTCTCGATTCCGGTTCTCCTCTCTTGCTCGAGCCTGTGACATTCTCTCTCCCCCCTCCTTCGCTGATGCTACCAGGTCTAGGGTTTCTGGCAACGACAGACCTTACTTTCTTCATGGAGGTTTCATTGGACACAACAGGGTTTCTTCCTCACTTCCTCGTCTTTATTCCACTATCGCCAACCCTTCTCAGGTACAAAAAAGGAATTTGATATTGTAATAGCTGTAGAATTAGTGAATTAATCACTTTCTCCCAAAATGCCCATTTTTGAAGTCGAAAGGGACGAAATTGTTTGATGGAAGCAACCAATTCTATAAGAATTATGTTTTGGAGTTGTAATATTAGGTTTTACGAGTAGAAGAAAATTTGCATTAGTTTTTGCTTGAAGTAGTGGCTGCATATGCCTATACATTATTATGGAAATGGCTACCATATCATCTTTGATTTACTTGAACCGAGGTTGAAGGACACGAATGGAAATGTGGTTTTACACACAGGTACGATATGGGATATGCTTGGTATGAATTAGCATAACTGGACTGGATTACATGAACAAGTGGCAAGTGCAACAAAAATAGGGTGTGAGGTTAAATAGTACTTTAGATTTGATTATATACCAATCAACAAATTGATGATAAAGTCATCAAACATATGAATATAACCTACAATGATAGGAATAGTCTTAACCGCTGTCAGGTAGAACATCTAGAAGGTAATTGGGTGTTAAATTATGTGATACGTGTAAGTGTGTTGTGCAGAAGTGGTTTTGTGATAAGGTGTTGGCACTTGGCACACCTTATTCAAGGAATATGCTTTGTGTATTGGAGAGCTAGACAGAAGAAGTTTTGTCATAAAGCGTGGGCATGCCTTAGGAGAACTTTCTGTTTAGTTAAAAAAACCCAATACTTGGCCCATGGTCAAATAGGTACATTCTCTTGTATATGTAAACGCGTTTAGAAGAGAGAGCAGTAAGAAAAAAAGAAAAATAGCTTGTTGTCATCTTCTTTCTTGGTGCGATTTTGGCGAACTTCGATGCCAAGTTAGGGAGTTTTATCATAAGATTATAGGATCTTATTGTCAAGGTAAACCTCTATTGTAATCTCTTCCTTTTATTCATCATTATACAAGCCCCATCTCTCCCTTGTGGGATGTACACTATCTTATGATATGGAACCACGTTAAATCTCGGTGTTCTTTGTGTTTGTTTGTATTTACATTGTTGAGTATCAATTTCGATTGCATTTTCTACTTGCGGGTACATTTGAACACATTTAGGATCCTCATATTCCGTTTCGGTTGTTGGGTTGCAACTTTGCTTATTTTGATATTTGGTTTGGGACTTTTATGCATTGTATTGTCAAAAACATCTCCAACATTTGGTTGGTTTTTGGCAAAGTTGTGTCTATGAGGGACTGAATGATGACGTAGAATGTGAAAAGAGTTGGATAAACAGAAACCGAGAATATTGTAAATTAGGAGACAAATTCCTGATAGATTCAAGCTATGTGGTTTTATATGTGAAAACATGGATGGCACAAATTAAATCTCTTCTACATTGATGTTTCATCTTTTGTAAAAAAATCTTAATATACTCGTATAGCATGTGTTTGGGCATTCTTCCTGTAATCTTTGATGTTTTTCCTGTTGAAATATTAGTTCGATAATAAGGATTACACTGAGATGGCATGGGAGGGGATTATTGGTGCTGTAGTCGCAGCACAAGGTAGCAAGCAACAAATTGTAGAATCCGAGCATTTAATGAAATCCCTTTTGGAGCAAAAAGATGGGTTAGCAAGAAGGATACTAACGAAGGCCGGGTTGGACAACACATCAGTTTTGCAAGCTACAGATAACTTCATAGCTCAACAACCAAAGGTATGGATATCAGTAAGCCGTTGTTTGGAGCTTTTGAGGTTTCTCATTACACCAGTTGCTCTTTTGCAGGTTAGTGACACCAGTAGTCCTGTACTCGGGTCACATCTCAGTTCTTTATTGGACAACGCGAGAAAGTACAAAAAAGAAATGGGAGACGAGTTTGTTTCCGTAGAACATCTTATGCTGGCATTCCCTTCAGATAAAAGGTTTGGAAAGGAGTTGTTCACGAACCTGCAGCTAAGTGAGCAGGCATTGAAGGATGCGGTTCAGGCTGTTCGTGGAAGTCAGAACGTAACTGATCAAAGTATAATCATTGTCATTTTTTATCCAAAGTTTATGCTTATTTCTATGATTATAATATTTGTGATCGTTCCTTTTATAAGCTTGAAAATAGGCGCTGTAAATCAATTCAAATAGATAGGGGAGTTCCGAACCAGCAGCAAGCCCTTTCTCGCCCTTTCTAAATGTCTCTATTTTAATACAGACCCTGAAGGGAAATACGGGGCACTTGAAAAATACGGCAGTGACTTGACCGAACTTGCTAGAAAGGGTAAGCTCGATCCAGTTATAGGCCGGGATGATGAGATTCGGCGGTGCATTCAGATTTTATCTAGAAGAACAAAAAATAACCCTGTTATCATTGGTGAGCCCGGTGTGGGAAAAACTGCAATTGCTGAAGGGTATGTTATTAGTCGTACATGTCAATTTGTTTATAGTTTTATGGGATTCAAAGTTACGTGTGGAATAAGAATTGCACATAAAACAGATTTCATGCTGAATTAGCACTATTTAGGGGGGCGTTTGGTTTATTTTAAGGAATGAGAATGAAAATGAAAATGGGAATGCATGAGAATGGGAATAGGAATGAGCATTCCATTGATGTTGTTTGGTTATATCAATATAATTAATCAAAAAAAATGTTTTATATACTATTTTTAATACAAATATGTGACGTCCAACATGAAAATAAAAAATATTTTCCATTCATTGATGTTGTTTGGTTATATCAATATAATTAATCAAAAAAAATGTTTTATATACTATTTTTAATACAAATATGTGACGTCCAACATGAAAATAAAAAATATTTTCCATTCAACATCGAGAAATAAAGGGACGTATGAGAAAAAAAAATGATTGAGCGGGAATAAGATTTCCATTCCCCCCAATTTGGTTAGGAATGGAAATTAATGGGTTTGAGGTAACGGGCCCATTATATTATATCAAACCAAACAACGGTTTTCACTATCATTCCCATTCCTTACCTCTCAATACCGCCAACCAAACACCCCCTTAGTCTCAAAGGTGACGGCCTCAATAAAATTCGATTCTTTATACACTTCTTATGAAAACTATACATTGTACACTATTGTTTGAGTATCTAAACTGGAGTTTTTAAATCATTTCTACATTTATTCTTAAACCATGGAATTTTATTTATGGTGTAGGTTAGCTCAACGAATTGTGCGTGGAGATGTTCCAGAGCCTCTTAAGAATCGTAAGGTTATAACAACTTTCCATTTAATCATTGGATATTTATGGTGTAGAAAGTGTTCTATCGTGTAGTACCAACATTGATATTAGGTATAATTACAAGCATTGTTATTGCGGTTCAAAGATTTGCATTACAAGTCGTGGTCATTCTTCATGCCAATATCTTCTACATAACATCTTACATGAAATTCACCTTTTGTGCAGCTGATCTCTCTGGATATGGGCTCTTTGCTTGCTGGTGCTAAATACCGAGGAGACTTTGAGGAACGACTTAAAGCTGTTCTGAAGGAGGTTACAGCTTCTAATGGTCAAATTGTTTTATTCATTGATGAGATCCACACCGTAGTTGGTGCAGGTCCGTTATTGTTGTTAACAGATCTTATTAAGTGTTTCTTAATTTCTTGTTTTTTTTGTCGAATTCCCTTGAAGATGATCAATATGACTTCTAAGAGCATCTCCAAAAGATTCCCCAAAATTTCTCTAAAATGGAAAATCAAAAGTCAAAATCTTCAAAAAAAATCCATGTTCAACCGATTCCCCATTTTGGAGATTACATCATCAATTATATTATTAAAATATTCCATTTTTTAATAAAATATTATTTCTCTTTCTAAACATTTCATTTCAAGGTTTCTCATTGGTGGGATACGATAAAAAAAACGATCTCTCCTGGTAATCATTTTTGGAGATATCTCTAAATTTGGAGAAATTTACACTCTTCTATTTTCTCCATTTTGAAGAAAGTTTTGGATAATCTGTTGGAGCAAAAAATTGCCCAAAATCCCAGGGTTTTTCCATTTTGGAGATGCTCTAATACAACACGCTTGTTTTCGAATGCAAAATGGGTTTTTTCTTGTCTTTTTATTTTCTTCTGTTACTCGATAAGATAAAGTGATGGTTAATCGTTTGTACAGGCGCCAGTGGTGGAGCTATGGATGCTGGAAATTTATTGAAACCAATGCTTGGTCGAGGTGAGCTTCGATGCATCGGAGCAACCACATTAAACGAGTACAGGAAGTACATTGAAAAGGACCCTGCTTTGGAACGTAGATTTCAACAAGTATTTTGTGATCAACCTTCTGTTGAAGACACAGTTTCTATTCTCCGTGGACTTCGTGAGCGCTATGAACTGCATCATGGGGTCAGAATATCTGATGGTGCTCTAGTTTCGGCAGCTGTTCTTGCTGATAGATACATAACAGGACGATTTTTGCCTGACAAAGGTACTAGTTTAATTTTGATTTTTGTTCTTAATGTGAAATCAGTTTATACTCTGTATTTGTTCTAGAAGAAGTATTGCTTTAGCACCTGCTAATTGTTTGAGATTGAAAATATTGTTTACATATTAATATTTGGTTCATCACTGCAGCGATTGATTTGGTAGACGAATCTGCTGCAAAACTTAAAATGGAGATAACCTCTAAACCTACTAACTTGGATGAGATAGATCGACTCGTGCTAAAACTCGAGATGGAGAAGCTCTCTTTCAGAAATGGTACTGATAAAGCATCCAAAGAGAGATTAGCGAAACTGGAAAGTGACTTGGAATCCTTGAAAGAAAAACAAAAAGAGCTCAATGAACAGTGGGAGCGCGAAAAGTTACTGATGACCCGCATAAGGTCAATCAAGGAGGAGGTAGTTACCATGTTATACATTCTGCTAACATTAGTTCTCTCCGTAATTACTCATTTTCATGCAAAATTCATTAACTATAATTTTCTTTCAAAAGATTGATAGGGTAAACCAAGAAATGGAAGCTGCGGAACGTGACTATGATCTTAATCGTGCAGCTGAACTTAAATATGGAACGCTAATCAACCTTAATCGCCAACTAGAAGAAGCAGAAAGAAACCTTTCAGATTATCAACAATCTGGGAAATCTATGCTTCGTGAGGAGGTTACGGATATCGACATTGCTGAAATTGTAAGCAAATGGACTGGTATCCCTTTATCAAATCTTCAGCAGTCGGAAAGAGAGAAACTTGTATCACTGGAACATGTTCTTCATAAGAGAGTCGTTGGTCAGGATATGGCCGTGAAATCTGTCGCAGATGCAATAAGACGTTCACGGGCCTGGCTTTCTGATCCAAACAAACCAATTGCAAGCTTCATGTTCATGGGTCCTACAGGTGTTGGTAAGACCGAGCTTGCAAAGGCCCTAGCCAGTTATCTCTTCAACACGGAGAACGCTCTTGTGAGAATAGATATGAGCGAGTATATGGAGAAACACGCAGTCTCACGGTTAGTTGGTGCACCACCTGGATACGTTGGCTATGAAGAAGGCGGTCAACTTACTGAAACCGTGCGCCGAAGGCCATACTCTGTTGTTCTTTTTGATGAAATAGAGAAGGCACACCATGATGTCTTCAATATTCTGCTACAGTTGTTAGATGATGGACGAATAACCGATTCCCAAGGAAGGACCGTCAGTTTTACAAATTCCGTTGTTATAATGACATCTAACATCGGCTCTCATCACATACTTGAGACTCTTCAAACCACGAGTGATAGCAAGGATGCAGTTTATGATTTGATGAAAAGGCAGGTTATTGAATTGGCTAGGCAAACTTTCCGACCAGAGTTCATGAATCGTATTGACGAGTATATTGTTTTCCAACCACTTGATGCCACACAAATCAGACATATTGTGGAGATTCAGGTACCACAATTACCTGTTTAGACGTTAATTAATACTCTTTTTTAAGTATATTCGGGATCATGTAACTTGGGTGTTACTGTATTGCAGTTGAATCGTGTTAAAGATCGGTTGAAGCAGAAGAAAATTGATCTTTGTTACACAAAGGAAGCTACCGATATCCTTGGACAACTAGGTTTTGACCCAAACTTTGGAGCGCGACCAGTGAAGAGAGTGATACAACAGATGGTGGAAAACGAAATCTCAATGGGTATACTGCGAGGAGATTTTAACGAAGATGATACTTTAATTGTCGACAGTTGCCCATCGGCTAAGGGCGTTGTGCATATCAGGAAAGTGGATAGCCAATCGGGAATGGAGGGTATGGTTGCAGATGCTTAAACAAGCCATAGTCTTGGTCTTTCTCCCCAGGTACACTGATGGTTACCTATTAAGATTGTTGATTAGTGAAACTTTCTACTACTGAAGTGTAGCCGGACATGTTTTTTTTTGCATGCGCAATGAGCGACTAGTTAGGTGTAGTGAACTATTTTTGGTTAAGATGTCACCGTTTTCTTGATGGAATGTCTCAATACCCGAGCTCCTGCTTTTCTTGTGTTCTTCACACTCCTGCTGCTGAAGCAAGGAGTCTTGTGTGTGTTAGAATCGAACATTTTTATCTCGATAAGAACGAGACATTTTGTGATGTGAATCGAAAGAAAAGAGATGTTAGAATTAGGGTTTTGAAGGGTGTTGCTAAACAAATGTGTTAGATCAATACACTGAAACCAATGTGAGAAGAGAATTTACATGGATGATTTAACTAAAAACATACAAGGGGAGAGCATGCAGATTGCAGAGGTTCTTCGTCGGGTTTTTATAAGAACCTCCACTGTGAGATAGAGGCTCCTGTCTAGGAATAGTAACGGGGCGGGTTTCCCCATACCCGGCCCCGGTTTAGGATACATTGCCACGGCCCCGGTCCCGTCCCCAGCGGGTACGGGGATAAAGTACCCGACCCCGCTCATTTTCGTGTCAATGCCTGGTCTACCCCGTCCCCGTACCTGGTTCGTACCCGCTTACCCGGCCCGGTAAAGACCCGAGTTTTATTTTAAACAGTTTTGCAGCAAAACTAATATCAAATATCAGAACAACTCAAATTAATAAAAGATATAAAATAATTCCAACAGGAACCAAATTACATATAAAAAGTGAACCGGTGAGAAAATATTAGAGAAATGTGTTCTATTAGATGAATATTGAAAAGAGAGCAATTTACCGATTTAGGCTACACGATTTGGGAAACATGTATTAATTATTATGTATAAAAAAATTATTAAATATATATATATATAGAGAGAGAGAGGTGGTTTCAAACGAAAACGATAACTATTTAATAAAATATGATAACTACTTCAACAACCATTTTTTATGTCTTCCAATGAAGTATATGTTAGTGTTACATTTGTTGTACCATGTAGTTACATAGTATAGGGACCATTTGTGTCAATTGTCTAAACTTGTCCTAGTATATATAGTTTGCTATTTTGTTGTTATTAGGTTAAGCCTCTAAACAGAGAAACACTGTAGCCTCCATCACTCTTGTAAAACTCTCTCCATCCACAAGCGTAAGGCTACGTTGATCATCATATTGAATATAGAGGTGAGCATATTTGTTGATATTGTTGTTTGATTACTTGTTCTGGGATCACAATTGGTATCAGAGCAGATTATCACATTGTCCAGGTTAGATTTATAAGAGTTTTTGTGCAAAGTTGAGTATTCTTAAAGTTCTTCATCTTTTTGGTTGATTTTGGCCATTAGAGTACTTCTACTGGTTTGGAATTGATCAAGGGGTGTTAGTAGATATTCCTGAGTGTTTTTATTCCGCAAAAGCACTAGATTAAAGCCCAGTTTGTGCATTTTCTCACTTTTTCGAAGTTGTATATTTTTGTGTTTTACACTCTGTTTTGCTTCGAAAATCCACTTTCTGTTGGTTTTTAGACAAAACTCCAAGTATTAAAAGTGCCCAGAATACTGTCAGAAACCTGCGTACCAAATTTCAGCTAAATCCGAGTAGTTTTGAAGATTCGACTCAAGAACATCAAGATCTTCATAACCATCGCAATCCATTGATATTCATAAAACTCGCAAGACCTTCATAGCTATCGCAAGAGTCACTTGCGACTAAGTGTTGAAATCGCAAGGGTCACTTGCGACTAAGTGCTGGAATCGCAACAGTTAATTGCGACAAAGGATTGGCGTCGCAACAGTTGATTGCGACAAAGGTTTCAATCGCAATAGTCACTTGCGACAAAGCTTCTAAATCGCAAACCTAAACCTTTGAACAAGTTTCTATCGCAACCTTCAATTGTGACAGGACTAACCTTGTATTGCGACAGATAGTGTGTTGCGATTTTCTTTGGTTGCGACTTTTAGTTGACTGCGATAATAGTGGGCTGAGACAAGAAAGAGTGTTGAAACAAAAGTTTGTGCAATTATCTTTTTCTAATCTGAACAACAAGATATTAAAAGATCACTACAAGTAATCTGAACATGACAGCCAGAGACATTTTGTCCATCAGTTCGAAAGATAAACCACCTGTTCTCTTTCCCAAAGAGTTTAAGATATGGAAAGACAGATTTTTAGACTATGTCGAGAAACAAGAGAACGGGGAATATATTATTAATTCTCTAGAGAACGGACCAATGGGGAAACAAACAAGAAGAGGAATTGCTACTGATGGTGATCCAATTCCTGAGTCGGTTGAGGTTTTACCGATACACTATGATGCTGAACAAAAAAAAGCATCACAGAGATAAAATGGCAAAGTCCCTAATTATTCAAGCCTTGACTAATAATATCTATCGAAGGGTAGATAGCAAAAATCATTCTGGTAAAGCCATGTTTGACGAACTGATAAAGCTGTTTCAAGGATCTGAAGTAGAGAACCAGATGAGAATCTCCAATGTCATCAACTTGTATGAGAGCTTCAAACAAAAGGAAGGGGAAGCTCTTGATTCTGCTTATGATCGTTTCACTACTATATTGAATGAGCTGAGTAGATACAAAATAGAAAAGAAAATAATTGAGCACAATGTGAAATTCCTGAATGTTCTTCAACCGGAATGGAAGAAGTACGCTCATCGAATGAAACAGAATGCAAAGTTAGCTGAGTTACCTCTACAAGAGATGTATGAAACTTTGAAGCAGGATGAAGAAGATGCTGATGCAAAGAGAGATAAGAAAAAGAAGAAAGAGAAGAGAAAAGAGAAAAGAGAGGTGAAGGAAGAAGAGTTAGATCCACTTGCTTTAGTGTCCCACAGAAGATACTCAAAGAATGCGGGAAACCAGTCTGATGAAGAGAAGGATGAAGCAGGTGTGATAGATGAGATTGAAAGGATGAAGGATTCTTTGGCTCTTCTTACCAGGTCTTTTCATAGACAGTTTGGGAAAAGCCCTGGTTCTAACAATCAAAGGTATGCGCCTGGCTCCAAGAACTTAGAACATAGAGCGCATGTTGAATCTAGCAAGAAGTTTGAGGACAAGAGAGCTGAGTACAAGAGGCCAGACGAGTACAAGAGGCCAGATGAGTATAAGAGGCCAGAAGAGAAGAAGCTATTTGAGAAGAAGGATGAAGCACCTAAGTGCTACAATTGTGGAAGGACTGGTCACTTCTCAAAGGAATGCTGGAAGCCGAAAGTGAGGGATTCCAGTTATTACAAGAACAAGGCTATGCTTGCTGAACAGAAAGAATCGGGTATAGCACTGTTGGTCGAAGAGGAATACTGGCTTGATCATACTGATAATGAAGCTGATGATGAGACTGCAGCTCAGACCAAGATGTGCTTCATGACCAAAAACACCGATGATGAAGGGTCAGAGTCTACTTCAAATGAGGTACATTCCGATCTCTATGATCAATTTTTTACTCAACAAGCATATTTAACAAAGAAGTTAGAAGAATATTCTGATGATCAGAAAATAACAGATGAAATAATTTCCACTCAAAAGATAAGACTAATAGAACAAGACAGTCAAATTAAAGAATTAGAAAAGAAAAAGACTAAGTTCGATATTGGTCATGCGTATTTTCAAAGTCGAGTATCTGAACTATCGAAACAATTAATGAGTTCGGAAATCAAGAATAGTGAGTTTGAAAGTCTTTTACATGCTTATAAAGATAGGAATGATGAGTTGTCTGAAAATGTCAAAGATCTGGAAAATAAACTGTACAAAGCAGGTCAAACTGAACAAACAATTCACATGCATAAACCAAGCAAATTCAGATATTATAACTCAAAGTGGGGTATAGGGTATGACAATCCACAAAACCTAAAGAATGCCTTAATAAAAGCTCCTACTCTTTATAAATTTGAATGGTTTATGCTTGCATCACATCCTAGCTATCAAATCAAATGGCTTAATGGGGAAGAACAAGGGGCTGAGGAAGAAATTAAAAGAAAAACCACTGTTAAAATGCAACTTCCTTTTTGGTATGGTCCAGATAATGCAAAGGCATTAGATAATGAAACAACCTTACCAAATGATTACTCGTTAAAGAACCAGAGGAAACTGAAAATACTCAAAAGGATAGTACTGAAAAACCTATTTTAGAAGGTAAAAGGTATTTTCCACCAATGGTTCTTGAACAAAAACTCATGGATCTCGAAAGCAAGATCAAAAATACTATTGACGAAGTCAGAAATGACGAGAGGCTTGCTTTTGAGATCGAACATGAAGTTATGATCACAGTGTTTTCTGAAAGGCTGAACGAAATGAACACAAAACTCGAGGAAATATCTGAAGAAAGAGTTTCATCAGAAAAGCATTCTTCAGATTCAGATGTTTCCTCTTGCAAAGCTTTCATGGGACATACTGTTTTTAGGAGTTTGACAGTTGATGACCAAGATGATTTTGAACCTTGGGATTTGGATAGTCAATTTGTCAAAGGTCCTCCTGAAATGCATTTTTATACAGAAGAAGATAAAGCTATTGAAAAAGAAATAAATGATTTTGTTTACCCGAAGTCTTATGGTTTCTTCCAGGAAAGCCAGTCTGATTGTGTTAGTAAAAATGTTGCCAAGGATAAAGGTAAAGCTGTATGTGAAGTGCTTGTTCAATTTGACTTTAGTGCCAAACTTCCAGATCACACTGACTTTCTGATAAATGAAGAGGAACTTGAAAAGATTATCTTGAAAGGGGATTCTTCAACGTCAGCTAAGAAAATTTCTGCAAATGATGATTATTCTAGATCCAAATCAAAACAATCATTACAGAAAAAGAAAAGAAAAACAAAAAGAAAGAAGCATGTTAATTCTTCTCAGACTCAAAATTCAAAAGCTTACAACTCCTTTTTGTCTGATGTTTCAGATCGTAATTTGAGAAAGAACACGGGCCTTGAGTGGAGAATAAAGGAATCCACACATGATGTGGCCCAGATCAAATCATCCCACGTTCCTTTAAATATTTTAAATTCCAAGAAAGACAAGTTTGTTTCAAATGTTATTAATTATGATGTTGGCAATAGACGAAAACTTGTAGTTCCTTGCAATTTACTCAATGCGACAACTGATTAATTTGTCACACGATCAAATTTGTTGTGCTTCTTGTGGTGTGGATGATTTTATCTGCAAATCTGACTATAACCGCTGGTTTTATCCATATAATTACTCTAACAATGGTCATAGAAAACAAAATGCCAAATCCAAACCTACTAATCAGAAAGGACCCAATTGGCAATGGGTACCTAAATCCGTTTAATTTTCATTTTGTAGCCCAGTCATGTCTGGTACTTAGATTCAGGCTGCTCAAAACACATGACTGGAAGAAAGGAGCTGCTTGTAAATTTTGTGGAAAAGGACTATGGAAGGGTTAAGTTTGGAAACGATCAATATTCTCCAATTTTAGGTTACGGAGATATTGTCAAAGACAATGTGAGAATTTCAAGAGTCAATTACGTCGAGGGCTTAGGACACAATTTGTTTAGTATAGGTCAATTTTGTGATAAAGACCTAGAAGTCCATTTCAAGAAGACCCGTTGTGCAGTTCTTACCGACGGAGGAGAAGAACTTCTTGTTGGTTCTAGGAAATCCAATTTGTACATTATTGACCTATCAACACTCAAGCCTAAGAATGACGTATGTCTTATGTCGAAAGCGTCTTTGGAGAAAAGTTGGTTATGGCATAGACGACTATCTCATCTCAACTTCCGTTATATTCAAAAATTGACGTTGGGAGAATTAGTCATAGGTCTACCAGATCTGAAGTTTGAGAAAGATAATTTCTGTACGGCTTGTGAGACAAGGAAGATGAAGCGTGCTCCTCATCCACCAAAACCCAAGCCCAACACAAGCAAAGCTTTAGAAAACCTTCATATGGATCTCTGTGGTCCGATGAGGATTCAGAGTATTAATGCCAAACGTTACGTGTTAGTCATTGTTGATGATTATTCGAGATACACATGGGTCAAGTTTCTTCACTCAAAAGACGAAACACCTGACTTAATCATCTCATTAATCAAACAGCTTCAAGTGAATCGCCAACAGACAGTTCAGACTGTCAGATCAGACAACGGGACAGAGTTTAAAAACAGAACTCTTGATGACTTCTTTCAGTCATTAGGAATTACTCATCAATATTCTACGGCCAGAACACCTCAGCAGAACGGTGTCGTTGAAAGACGAAACCGTACACTCGTTGAAGCGGCCAGAACGATGCTGTCTTATGCTGATCTACCTCTGTTTCTGTGGGCTGAAGCTGTTGCTACGGCATGCTACACACAAAACCGTTCAATTATTCATCGACGGTTTGGCAAGACTCCATATGAAATAATTAACAATAGAAAACCTGTAATACAATACTTTCGTGTTTTTGGTTGTAGGTGCGTTGTGCTGAACGATAAGGACAACTTGAACAAATTCAGTCCTAAGGGTATTGAGGGCTTCTTTATCGGATACTCTCTCACATCAAAAGCTTACAGTATCTATATCAAGTCTTCTAAAACTGTGAAAGAAAGCGTAAACGTCAGATTCGACGAATCAGAAGACATGGCTTCTGTGCAAAACAATACAGAACCCACAATATCTGGAATCCTAGCATTCGGACAAATCCGTCCAATGGTGACTAGGACATCAAACAAGAATCAAGCTTCCACTTCTAACTCTAAACCCAATGAACTTGATTTATTGTTTGAACATTTTTATGATGATTATTTTGGAAATGGCAAATCTTTTTCATCTATAAATAACAGGATACAGGTTGCAACACCACCAGCTCAAGCTTCAATGTCGGGTCCCTCACCGGTACCGACTACTCCCACAACTGATGCAACCACTTCTGCAACATCTTCAAGTAACATGCATATGGCATCTCCACAAGCAACACAACGTGAATCCACGAATGGTGCTTCTTCGTCGGGTACAACTTCCAACGTCAATGATGTTGCTTCTGCTATCATACCGGAGTCACCTTCTGAAGCAGAACCGGAGGCAGTTCCAGTTGACACTTCTGTCAATGAACCAGCCAGACGACCGGAACCAACCTTGACAATTGAGTTGAATTTCGATAAAGATCTCACCTTAGTGGATCCAAATAAAGATGTTGCTTCTCTCCCACGTTCCACAAAATGGACTCAGAGTCACCCCATTGATCAAGTTATTGGTGACGTCTCATATCCCGTAAAGACAAGATCTGCAACGGCTAACGAAGTCCTTTACGCGCTCTTTCTAAGTCAAATTGAACCCGCAACGGTTAGACAAGCCTTAGAAGACCCGGATTGGATAATTGCCATGCAAGATGAGCGGAATTCGTTTGAAGCATTAAACGTGTGGAGACTCATTCCTAGACCCAAGGGCAAAACAGTAATTCGTACTAAGTGGGTCTTGAAGAATAAGAAAGATAGTGACGGGATTGTTGTGAGGAACAAAGCACGCCTTGTAGCGAAAGGGTACAGGCAACAAAAGGGAATAGACTACGACGAGACATATGCACCGGTAGCTCGCTTAGAGGCAATCCAAATGTTTCTATCATACGCCGCCTACAGAATCTTCACTGTTTATCAAATGGACGTGAAGACTGCTTTCTTAAACGGCGTCTTGAAAGAAGAAGTATACGTTTCTCAACCAGAGGGCTTTGTGGACAAAGATAAACCTGATCACGTCTACATCCTTGACAAAGCTCTCTATGGTCTAAAGCAAGCCCCTCGCGCCTGGTATGAAATCTTATCTACCTATTTACTTGGTGTTGGCTTCCGAAAAGGTAAAATCGACACAACTCTCTTCACTCTGCATGAAGATGGTGATTTCCTTTTGGTTCAAATTTATGTTGATGACATTATTTTTGGTTCATCTAACCCTGGATTGTGCACATGGTTTTCGGGTATAATGATGACCAGATTCCAGATGAGTATGATGTGAGAGATTAATTTCTTTCTCGGATTACAAGTCAAGCAGTTCTCGATAGGTATCTTCATCAACCAATCAAAGTATGTGTTTGACATCTTGAAGAAATTCAAGATGGAAAACTGTACCTCACCTCAATTGGTACACCTATGGCTCATGGATCCAAGATTGGTCCTGATCCACATGGTGTGGATGTAGATGTTAAGAACTACCGAGGGATGATAGGTTCGTTAATGTACCATACTGCGAGTCGTCCAGATATAATGTTTTCTACCTGTCTATGTGCAAGATTTCAGGCACAAGATTTCAGGCACAACCAAAAGAATCACATCGAAGTGCTGTCAAAAGAATCTTTCGATATCTGAAGGGGACACCGTACCTTGGTCTGTGGTATCCAAAGGGAACAGGTTTCGAGCTCACTGCATACTCAGATGCAGATCATGGAGGTAGTATGCTAGACCGGAAGAGCACATCTGGTCATGTTCAGTTTTTAGGGGACAAACTGGTGTTTCAACATCAACTGCGGAGGCAGAATATGTTGTCGCGGCCAGTTGTTGTTCACAAGTTCTGTGGATGAAGACTCAACTAATGGACTACAATTTCAAATACGAGAATATCCCTATCTACTGTGACAGCAAGAGTGCAATTGCAATAATAGCTAATCCGCTCCAGCATACAAAGACCAAACACATCGACGTCAGGTATCATTTCATAAAAGATCATGTTGAAAAAGGTACGATTGAGTTATACTTTGTTCCAACAGAGCATCAACTTGTTGATCTCTTTACAAAAGCCTTAGATGAAAAACGATTTAATTTCTTAGTATCCAAGCTTGGCATGTTGAACATGAAAGTTTAATATTCTATATTGATCATTTAATGGATGGAAACATGTGTCTTTCAATCTAGTTATTTCTATCTAGATTGATACACTCAAATTTTCATCACATTCCATTATCAATATAAGATATTTTATTTTCATGAATCTGTTGTGTTTCATTGTTTATTCTTTTGTCACATTTCTTTCGTGTTATGATATCTGTGTCTGCATAAGGTGTGTTCATAGTCTCAGGGGGAGTGAAGAATAAAAAGTATGCAAAAAAAGAGGGGGAGTGTGCATATCTGACAAAGTTTGTAAGTGTTGAGTTCATGCGCTTACTACTTGAAGATCACAAGGTAAGTATTCTAACTTATATTTATCGCACAAACTCTTAAATGATGAAAATCAATTTTCCAAAATACGTGCATCATTTAAGGGGGAGTGAAAATATTTTGAAAACCTTGAGTGCTTAATCAATTGGAAGTTAGACATCTTCCAATGTGATAAAATCTGTCAAAATTGAAACAGAAAAATGTCTAAGTTTCATATTTATCGCAACCATCTATTGCGATGAACAGTGAAAATCGCAATCTTCAATTGCGATAAGGATCCAAATCGCAATGGTTCACTGCGATATGGGTACATGAACAGTAAAAATCGCAACAGTTCATTGCGATACGGGCAAATGAATAGTAAAAATCGCAATGGTGCACTGCGATCCCAAAACTTGAACAGTGAAAATCGCAACCCTCTGTTGCGATTTGTCTGAGTTGTTCATTGCGATAAGGTCACGTGGACCAATCCTGTGGTGCCACGTGTCACCTGATTTCAAAATGGGTATAAAAAGCGAGTTTTGACTTGGTCAAAATTTGACTTGGTCAAAATATCTCAATCTCAACCCCATTCTTTTTCTCTCAATCACCTACTACCAATCTCGTTTTTAGGAGTCGATTTTCGTGAATCTAATCCGTGCATTAGGTTCGGATCATCTTCAAGGTATGGATTCCTGATTCTTATTCGATTTTGTCCATTAAATTTTAACTTGCAGTCGATCTTAAGAATGTTAGGGTTTTAGGGTTTTTTGTTCATTTCGATTTTATGCCTTAAATCCTTAACTATGATGTTTGTTAGATTTCTTAAACTGCTTAGGGTTTGGTCACGTTACTAATGCGAACCTGTTAGTATCAGTTTTAACATGTTTTGTGCAAAAATCGCATAATCTGGGTTGAGGACTTAGATTTTTTGTTGATGATCATAAAACTCGCAACCAACTGACACTCATATGTTAATAAGTATCGCAAGCCACAAATCTTCAAACCTTCATATTTATCTCAAACCACTAAGACTCATATTTATCTCAAACCACTAAGACTCATATTTATCGCAACTGTCGGTTGCGATACCACCTTTGTTGCGATACACTTGTGTCTCTTTGATACACTTGCGATACTCTGTTAGTAGGCATGGCAACGGGGCGGGTATGGGGCGGGGACCCCCATCCCCGGCCCCGGCCCCGGTTTGTAATACCGTCCCCCGGCCCCGCCCCGGTTTGTGAAACCCTCCCCCGGCCCCGGTCAAACCCTGGTCAAACCCCGTTTGTGTTTTTTTGGCTTTTTTAACAGTTTTTTTGCTGTTGTTTTTGTGTTTTTTTGGCTGTTTTTTTAGCTAATTAACTGTTGTTTTAAAATAAAATAGGTACCATAAGTCCATAACAAAACTATAAAAGTCCATAACAAAAGTCTAATTGATTATGCTTCAAAAATTTACATTGCTTGCTCCCTACTTCAATCAATAGGGAGAAAAACAGGAAATCAATTAAAAAATGTTTCAGGAGTGACCAAGACATGAGCAAAGTTGAATTAGTCATGAATCAGATTATGAATATGTCAATCACCATTGACCATCGAGAATTGCAATTATACAAAGCTCATAACTCATAAGACTGGGGCGACAATAACACTCATCATTTCCAGCAATTTGTCGATTAAATTACTAATTACTAGAATTCAAAGCCTAAAATCAAAACCAGCAATTTGTCGATTAAACCAGCAACATATTTTCACTTTATTATCTAATGTGATTATCAAAACAAAGCATACAAACCCATTAACTCTCAAGCTGATATAGAGTAAGTGGGTACCTATAATCAAGGTCGGCGTCGGCGTGAGCAGCTTGAAGCTTGAGGCTTGAGCAGCGTGAGCAGCGTGAGCAGCGGTGGGTGGTGGTGGGCTGCGGTGGGCGGCGGTGGGCTGCGGTGGTGGACTGGTGGTCGCGTGAGGCAGGGTTTCGGTGGTCGACGTCAAGTCGTCGACGACGTGAACGTGACTGAGAGGCTGAGCTATGAATGAGATGAGAAATGAGTTAGACTTTACGAATTTGGGGGAAAAGGTTAAAGCCTTAATTCCTTAAAGGCCGTAGGGGTGTACCGGTGTAGGGTTTAAAAAAATTAAGTATATTATATAAATAATAAATATATAAATTTTTTTTTAATTAATATATATACCGGGTCCGGGGCGGGTCGGGGGGTGGTCATCCCGGCCCCGGCCCCGTCCCCGGTTTTCTGAAATGGGGAATCCCCGGCCCCGGCCCCGGTACCCGGTTTGGCGGGGAATCCCCAGCCCCGTTCGGGTCGGGTGGACCGGGTTCCGGGGCGGGTCGGGCCAAATTGCCATGCCTATCTGTTAGTGTGTAGGCTGCGATAATCTCAACACTTAGGAAATATTTTGAGAATTTTTCAAGAAAATTCCAATTTTTTTTATACTGTTCTAAACTGTAAGCTGTTTCAGATGGCTGATCACGATGATGGAAATGCGTCGGATGACAACACCATCATCGCTTCGCAACGCTCGTCACATCCGTCCGTAAATGCTCGTGACCCGGATGAAGAAATCATGCCGAGGCCCTCATGGATAGCGTTCCGTGACAATAACCATCATCTGGACCTCGAGAGTCAGTTTGATCACCGCATCATACTAGAAATCATCCGCGGACACCCAATAAGCACAACACTTACCTGAGTTGAGCGAGTGCCAGCCATTTACTTACAACAGTTCTGGCATACACTCCGATTTCATTCTACAGCTCGACCACCGCGGTTCACAACAAAGATAGATCATTTCGACGTAAGGATTACACTACGAGGGATACGTCGTTCACTCGAACTTCCATACCGCGACAATTTTGATGATCCGGCTCCTGAAATGCAATTATTCGAAGATATCCGCAGCCTCAGATATCAAGACCCGGAGATCCCTGTACTGACCGGTTCATCACAGTTTAGGTGAAAACATCTACCGCCTATCTGGTACACTCTTTGTTCAATCCTGAATCGGTGCATGACATCGAAGCATATAGGCATAGACAATATGAACTTGCCGATTTTAAAGATGTTTCATGCCTTCGCTTTTAACCTCCACATCGACTACGCCGTACTAATATGGAATGAAATGATCGAGCTGGTCGAGGATCAAGCTCGTCCAAGGAAAAGGCGGAACTTCGTGCCCTTTCAGAGATTCTTCCAGATTCTGATCCATCAGGCGATGGAAGACGAACAGGAGATCCCGAGAAGAGAAGATCATCCTCGAGGACCGACACAGTATATGCATCGCCTACAACCCCAAGATCATGATCCGTTTGCTCACATTGCTGTCATACGAGAAGGTGTCCTCAATTATGCTGACCAGCTGTCTTGGGTAGTAGTACAGTATAGGAATGAGAATGCATTAGTGGTCCAGCCAAATCCGGCTGGACCTGCCCAAGATGCAAACCCAATAGGTGGTGAGGGTCCGAATGTCGAGGGGGTTCAGGAACAAGGGGAAGTTTCTGAACAACGAGAGGTGAGGAGAACAGTAAGAAAGAGAGTTGGGGGAAGATTACAGACTGCTGGTCATGCATCCTCTTCGCGGTCGGCTCAACGACAAACTCAAACTCGCCGTACTCTACCTAGAGAAGATGAGGAAGAACCTTTCTTTTCTCTTGTTGACTACGATGATGATGATGATGATGATCACGATCCAGAGGTACAACTAATCCCAAGACAATCAGGAAAGAGACCACGTGTTGAAACTTCTGATGCAGATTCATTTAGGCACAACGAGCCCATGGATACTACTTTTGAAACTGCCGATCCTTCACATATGATCGAAGAAGAAGTAGTAGGGGAGAATATAGATAGTGGTGAGGTAAGAGGGAGAAAAGAAATGAGCGAACATGTGATAGAGTCGGATAAAGTTTTAACTACCGACTCTCCCCAAGCCGATCCGAGCCGAGTACCCACATCTTCTGCCAACGAGCGTACGTCGTCGTTGCGCATTGAATCAGACATGGTCCGCCCAACCATGCAGTGCACGCCCCCACCAAGCCACTCATCGGTCTCTCAACAGGCCGGTGTTTCATTCAGTACAGGGGAATTAGTACATACTCTATCGGCAACACATTCGGCGTTTGCTGGTATTGAATCAGGTAGGCTCCTGCCCCGGCCACCGCCTTTCTTTCAGAGCACATCGAGTCTAGCGCCACTTGACATGACATTCATTCCTAGGACACGTGCTCCGGTACAACACCAAGTTGCGGGCTTTCGTGCCCCAACCGGAACGCCAGAGTGTCGTCGCCATTCGTTGGTGATTCACAAGGACCGGGTGGAAGACCTATCATTGCTAACACTATGCCAGCTTTGAACATAGGCCATACAGTCTCTTCGACTGCTATGTCAACCAGTAACCTTAGTGGTCTGGGTGTTAGTCCCGAAGAAGCCGAACGTGTTCGAGCGTCAATTCCTCCTAATAACCTTGTGACTGTGTAGCTTCTGAATATGTCCATTAAAGCGTTGATCAACTCGTATAAAGCTCACGAAGCTGCAATGAAAGCTGAAATGAAGAAGTTATCTGAAGAAGTCAGTAGAGCTGTCAAAGGAAAAGGAGTAGATGAATCACCTATACCTGTCAGTCAACCATCCAGAGCAGAATCAGATCAACAAGCGCCACCATCCGTACCATTACATCTTATTCCAGAAGATCAACTCAAGTCGGAGCTGCTAACACGTCTACTAGCTCGATCCGATTTTAGCACGACTGAAGAAGTAGATCTTATCAGTTTACTACGTCAGCAAACGCAACCACCATCCCAACCTCAAGCTTCAACATCCACAGATGCACTACTCGTATCAAATTATCAGAAGCTAAACGACTCGATCTCAAATATGACCGACACCCTACTTGCTGGATTTCAATCTCTAGTCAAACGGGTAACAGTAGTCGAACAAGCTTGTGGATTTCAAGCTGAAACCGCCCAGAAACGAAGACATGATGATCAGGATGATTCTGATCACCCTGAGGGGGAGAGGAGAACATGGGGTGTTGGAACCAGTACAGCTGCTTCTGCTGAAACTGTAGTCGAGACCGAAATAGAGAAAACAACCGGTACAGCTACAAAGGGTAATACGGGTACGAGCGCAACAGATACCGTGATGAATCAGTCAGAGGATGTGAATATTCTAGTTGATGTCATAGCTGGGGTTGAAAAGCCTTCGACTAGTGAAAATAGAACGGCAGATCGGTTCTCAGATGATATGCCTATTGATCTGATTCACATAGATTCAGACGAAGAACCAGAGAGAACGACTGTCCAGATCAAACTGGAATTTGATGAGATCTTCTCCGGAACTGTCATGGCTGCTCCGGATTCCGATACTGAAGCTCCAGGAACTTCTACACAAACTGCAGGTACTTCTGCTCCTACAGCTCCAGTAATACAACAGGATGCTCCGATTGTAATCAATCTACAAGCTGCTGGCCGACTCAGAGATTCGAAACTCGAAGCAGAACTAAGGAACCTTCAAGAAATAGTCGAAGCCGAGCCAAGATATGTGGCTACATGTCTGCGAGTTAGGATCATGACTCCCTATCAAGAAAGCTTTCGGAGAGATTTGTTCGTAAGAGACATTCAGAGCATCAGCTGGGAAAAGTTTACGGGATTGAAGACTGGCCAGAAAAGCACAGAATCGAGTATCTATACTTCATGAGATATGAATGCCTGAACACAAATGCGATAAGGTCAGACAAACCTATCAAGAAAGTTCTGAAGATAGATTCTCGCAAACTTTCAAAGGTTTGGTTCCTAGAGTTTACAGTTCAGAGATCAGATGGTTCAGAACAAGTCTTCACCGAGACAGATTTCCAGCATCTGAAGCTTAATGACATATGCAACTTATATGAAATCCTGTCTCGTGATCCTAAAAAGAAGGGTGATTGGTCAGATGCTTATCAGAGTCTGAAGAGGTTCATGAAGAATATCCTGAAATTTTCATATCTTAAGGATTTTCAAATGGCCTTGGAGGCACGTCAAGAACGAGTAAACATTAGACCACTGAAACGGTATCTGCCAGATCTTGAAGGAATCCATGCTTACACTGTTTTGAAGAAACCAGAGCTTGGAGTTGTTTACCCTGATACAGACTCAAAGAAGAAATTCTTGAGAATTATTGAGGCGAACAAGTTCAGCGACAGCACCTTCAAGATGATTCAGATTCACATTGAAAGCAGACTATGTTTGGATGCAAAAGGAGAAGTGAAGCTGACTGATAAAGATAAAGATTCGATCAAAGAAGTACTGGATGCCATCAAGTATCGGACGGACTACCGGAACGCACCAAGAAGATTTGAGCTGATCTTCGGACTTCAGAAGACACATGTGGTTCCCTTGAACATCTAAAGCATATGGTTCTACATTGGTACAAAGGGGGAGATTGTTAGTGTTACATTTGTTGTACCATGTAGTTACATAGTATAGGGACCATTTGTGTCAATTGTCTAAACTTGTCCCAGTATATATAGTTTGCTATTTTGTTGTTATTAGGTTAAGCCTCTAAACAGAGAAACACTGCAGCCTCCATCACTCTTGTAAAACTCTCTCCATCCACAAGTGTAAGGCTACGTTGATCATCATATTGAATATAGAGGTGAGCATATTTGTTGATATTGTTGTTTGATTACTTGTTCTGGGATCACAGTATAGTCTCAAGAAATGATGAAGAGTTTATATCATCATCACCAATCGAAGACTACCAATTTCCCCCTCACTCGACACAAATTGGTTTGGATTCAATTGATCAAAATAAAAGCGTAGGAATAGGTGATGACAAATCCAAAAAAAAACTGATCGATTACCTTGGACAGTTGAATAAGACAAGGTGCTTGCAATGGCATGGGTTACAAGTAGCAGTGATCCTATAATCGGTAGCGACCAAAACAATTTAGCTTTCTGGCAACGCATCACATCATACTACAACAACCATCGTCCAAAAAAAAACTTCGAAGAGAATAATGTCGTGTGAAGACACATTTTTATAAAATGCAGCCTCGGGTAAACGAGTTATCTGCAATTTATAATAATTTTTATAACAGTCATGCAAGTAGTTGGAGTGATGAGAATGTTCTTGAGATAACATATGAACAATGGAGAGAAAACAATAAGAAAAAACTCAAGGTCTTCAAATTTCGAACATGTGTGGAAATTTTTAAAAAATTGCGAAAAGTTTGTCCCACAACTTCCTTCTCATCATGTTTTGGAAAAAAAACTCATAATCAGGGGTTCACTCATCTTCCTTTAATCCGGAATCTGGATACTAGTGTTGATTTTCCGACTATGAAGTCCGTCCACGCCCAATGGGACAAAAGGCAGCAAAACGAAAGGGAAAATCCAAAGCCACATAAAGTATCCTGCAAGAACTAAACACATCTTGGGAAGAGATCAAGGAATTGGATAGAAAAAAATTGAATTGAAAGAAGGTAAGATCTTACAAAAAGATTATGATTTACTTATAAAGGATACTAGTGTCATGACTCCTCTTCAACTTTCTTTACACGAACTAATTTGTGTAAAAATCAAAGAAAGACTGGATTGTAATTTTCAGATTTAGATATGATTTTTAATTCTCTTGTAATGAATTTCAATGGAGTTATTGAGTTTAAATATTTGAACGATTGGATTTTTTTTAGTCCCACATCCTATATCCCATGCAAATATATATCTTCTATACTACTTATATATTGGTTTAGGTCAAAAGTCTTAAAGACAATTTTTTAGGCACAATGTACAACTATTTTAAGCATCAAATCTAAAAAACTCTTAATTACAAATAAACATGCACAATGTACAAATAAGAATTGCATGTATCACTTTTCATAAATAGTTTAATTTTCAGTAGCAGATTTGCTTTTCAGTTCCCAACTAGTTACTGTACCCGCGCGATGCGGTGGGTGTGAAAGATTCTAATGTGTTTTTCATTTGCTTGAATTAAGAACTTTAAAACCATTGTGGTCTTATGGAAAAACAGTTAGGATGTGAATGTAAAATCTTGTTCAACTCATGTCATAACCAGTACATCCCATTCAAGAAAACGACCTTCAGAGAAGGTTTTCTACCGTATTTAAAAGTATGAGAAGCTTCTCTAAATGTTTAATTTGTCTAAAAAGCTTAAGAGACGTTTTTCAAGCATTAGTGACGATTTTAAAAAGTCACTAAAAGGTACCTTCAGAGAAGGTTTCTGGAAAAGCTTCTCTAAAGGTTTAGGCTTTAGTGACACTTTTTGTAAACTTTCTCTTAAAGGATATCCTTTAGTTAACCTTCCTAACCTTCTCTCAGTATTATTTTTAGACATGTATAATCTAAATCTAAACCTTCCCTAAAAGTATAGGTTTTTAATGACGCTTTTTGTAAACCTTCTTTAAAGGTATCTTTTAGTTACATTTAAAAAATCATTTCATTCTCTAAAGTATGTCTATATATACAAACAAATACATATACATAGTCCATATTTCAGCTATAAATATATTATAATAATAATAAAAGAATATTACAATTCTAAACGAAAAAACATCAAAATCCTAAACAACAAATTTCATATATTTGTCATAAAAGACAAGAATCTTTCAAACAAACCATAATGTTTCAATGAAGCCACTCATGTGTTCAAATTTATCAAAACAAAAAACACCAAAAACCATACTACAACAATCCAAGTTCCTCAATGTGCTTATTTCTCTCTTTTTATCCTCAACACGTCAATAAGACATCAAAGCAGCTTCATATCATTTCTTTAGTTGATTATCAAACACACCCATATGCAAATCTGATATGTGATCTGCAATACCAGCTTCAAGACCTGATAAACGAGATAAAAAAGTTTGGATGAAACCATTTAAGAAGCTCGTACTAACCGTTTATAAAAGTGTACATCTTACAATAAATTCCACTAATATACTAAGCAATCAAACAGTAAATCCCTATATACTACTTATATGATAAGCTATCAAACATATTAGCTTTGCAAAGACCTGCTGGAGATAAAATCTATACATATAATAAATGAGTAACTAGCATGCCACGTGTCGTCTTCTGGTGAGCCGACTTCAGTATTTTTTCGCCTAAACATGTATCTGGACGCAGTTTACATTATAAGCTCAATTAGCACACTCACATTCACTCCTCCTTAAATCTCTCCTTAATTCAATTTTTTTAATTTATACGTTACATTTACTACCCTTATAATTAGGTATGTAGTTTACTTTTAATCCCTTACTTTTTTATTTTTCATTTTAGACACTTATCATATAAACATAAATAATGTATATGAACTAAAATGCATTAAAAAACAACTCTATTTTTACAAATTATACCATTGTAATCGCTTCGTCAATACCTTCGAAACGAGCCCAATATTGAATATTTTTGGATTTAATTATATTATTAATTATATACGAATTAATGTGTCGTGATTAGTATGAGATTTGCTGAAATTAGTATGAGATTTGATACAAATAATCACTAAATTGTCGTGATTTTCTTTTTGCAATTTCATATCAATTTTTACTTCAAACTCGAATTCCTTCGACGAATTACAATTCTATCAAATTTCATTCTGTCAACGAAATATTTAATTACTTGGAAAAAAGATATCACTTATCAACTGACTTTTGGATTATGAGTTCGAACCTTTTTCAAAAATACAAATATGCAATTATTGTGTATTCATTTGATAAATTCATTTAGTAACGACATTTATAATAAGTATCAAACTTAATAGACATATTTTTATCTTCAAGATAATATTCTCTATTTGTGGAATTTTTGTTTTCTTTTTATCAATTATTTTATGTGTCACAAAATTATTCAACAACTATTAAACATCAAATAATTAACTTAAAACACAAATTTGATCGCTGCGCGACGGGCGAGTCAAAGACTAGTGCACTAATAGATCTAAAATACTTTAAGACACATATGAAGAGGTAAACATTTATCATGTATTTGAACATGTTTATCATATATGTTATAAAGTAGTATAGATATAAGGATTACAAGAAACCTAATGTTTCTCTCAACTCACGATTACCAATTTACCACCATTTTCATGCATTGACAAAATTGTATTGATCTTATGCATCAAAATGATCTTATAGGTGGCCCAATGAGCACGTGAAAGTAACCAAATCATTTTGTAACCCAAGTCCTTGCATGCTTTATTTTCACAAATACTTTAAATATATTGAAATCATATCCCAGTTTGAGAGGTGAAATGTATACTCACCCAACATCTACGCCTAAGATTAGAGCAAGTGTTTTCGTGAAAACATCATGTAAATAAGATCTACAATCAAGTATTTTTTTGTTATCTAGTCATATAAACAAGACACGTAAAAATAAAACTGATGAATCATAAAGAAATTAAATGTTAAGTTCATATGTATATCTACATATAAAATGAAACAATCGTTACAACTCCACACACTGCAAGTACCACGTAACAGGAAGCATACCGTTTATCTTCATTTTCAATTCTCTATCAAACCGAAACAAAAGAACCCAAATTGGAAATGGTGTACTTACGAATTATATTTCACGGGTAACAAAGACACCACATCCACGATCCATCCTAGCATCCCTGCACCGATACGAAAGTGATTTAGCAGACCATAACGCCTTACAATAAGAAGAAAGTGGATCGAAACATTTTGCATTTATGTTGGGTCAGAGTAGTAAATACTTTATATGAAATAGAAAAAGTAGAACCATGCATCAAAATGTAACGAACATTTTCAACCTATGTGGCATCGATCGATTTTGGTGTTATATTTTCCATGTAAACAAGAATTACAATATAACTTGACAACTTTCCATCAACGTCATCAATAGTTACAAGAACTACCCATTATCAGTCATTATTCTATTTTCTTGATATTATTTATTTTTTAAAGATCATTAACTACATGTACCTTAAGCTTCAGAGTAAAGCAAGCATCCTGTTGGCTTCTTTGAATCCTTTTGTTGTAGTAAATCTTTTAATCGCTAACGATCTTGGCGTAGCACTTTTGGAAAACCGTCACTTAGAAGCCGGAATTGCGGTTGCACCTGGCTCACAAGCATGGCCAGGCGAGGCTTGTGACCCAACCGTCAAACTCTTAACGTTTTCAGACATTTCGGCTTGAGAAGCCAAGTACTCGAGTGCAACAACAATATCACCAATCAAGGGCCGGAAATTTGCTTGCTCCTAGAGACACATTACAGTTACAGCAACCACATGGTGCACACAACGAACAGAGAAGCAGCCTTGCAGTAAGGGGTCAACCAGCTGAACAAACTTCTTACGGTCTTTCAAGAAGGGGCGAGACTGCATAAATTCAAATAAGAAAATGTATACTATCAAAGAAAATGAAGCTATATATTTGTGTTCAAAGAAGAAGGAATTAAGTTAACCGAAACTTACCCAAGCAACTAAATTTTGCTCTCCGGGTTTCTTGGTTATGTCAATTACTCTACGACCAGTGATGAGCTCCAACAAAACCACACCGAAGCTATATATATCAGACTTTAAAGTTAGTTTGCCACTCATTGCATAATCGGGGGCACAATAACCATAGGTACCCATAACTCGAGTTGACACGTGAGTATTATCGCCAACAGGACCCAACAAACAGTTGAAGTCTTTATCCAACAATATGTTTGAAGATTTTAAGTCACGGTAAATTACAGGTGGATTTGCTTTGCAATGAAGATACTCGAGACCACGAGCTGCACCCACAGCAATCTTTAGTCTCGTGTGCCAATCTAGTGGCTCCTGCCCAGGCTCTAGATCTGAAAATTATATATATATATATATATATATATATATATATATATATATGGTTAAAATTTAAGATACCACGGGTCCTAAGTTCAGCTTGCATTCATGTCTATATTCTGGATGATAATTAATATGACTGTTTCCTAGTCAAGAAGCAGGATTTTCAAGATGGTCCTCGATATCTCGTGTACTAAAATGCTGACATTAATTCTTCAACTGTTTGTGAATATTTATGTATCATGTGAAGTCACAAGAATCAAATGCAACATGTTATACATGCAATGAATCAAAACTATTATCCAGAATCTCTAAGATCTTTTCCGTGACAGACAGATGAAGAATATGAATTCGCTTTCTTAAAGCATTTACATGATGAAAAAAGTAAAAGCAAGAAAGTCTATTATCCATTTATGTTTCTGTCAATGTACATCAAAAGTTTCGTGTCTACCACTCTGTTTTTCGAAACACACAGACCCTCAAAATTGTCTCTATTTGTTTCTAAACACACATCTAGTTGTATAACAATCATTTCTAAATTCAAACCAAACGAGTGCCAAAAAGAAAGTAGTCGAAATTGAAACACATTGAGGCTTACCAAAAAGATGATTTTCCAAGCTACCGAGTGGCATATATTCATAAACCAAAAGTCTCTGATCTCCATCTGTGCAGTAACCTATCAAAGTGACGAGATTTGAATGGCGCATGAGACTCAACATAAGAACCTCCACAATGAATTCCTGATTCCCTTGAAGCCCATTCAGATTCAGCTGCTTCACCGCAACAATCTGTTCATCAATTTGATGATTAATGCCACAATCATAACCACTAATCACAGAACAATGTGATCTTTTTAAAGTATATAATATTTATACACAACAAGTTCTCACGTAAATAACCCTTTTGTAAGATCTTGATTTTATGGTGATAATAACATGAGATAACAAGGTAAGAATACAACTTACTTTCCCTGATTCTAACCGACCCATATAAACACTTCCAAATCCACCTTCTCCAATCAAATTAGCATCCTTGAAATTCTGTGTTGCAACAGCAAGCTCACGAAACGTAAAACTGCGTGCCACATTACCCCTCTGACTACCAAACCTTTTTTTCCCTCATAGAATCTGCCAATTTCCCATATACACACCAACAGCAGAAATTTCAACCAAATCACATCATTCAAAACACAGTAATAAGATTTCCCATCAAGATCTACATACTTTGATAAGCTTACCATGAAGAAATAAAACAAGGAATCAAAGGAAAGCATAATTCATGAAGTGTAATACCTAATTCACAATTGATATAACAAAGACAACAAACGTGCAACTTCATTGGCTGCCATATTGCCATCGTAATTTTCAACATCTTTCGGGAAACAATTGATGCAAGAAAAGCACCCCATCTCTGCAAATCAATTCCTACGAGTTATAATTTTATCACAGATACAGAGATCCTTCAAAAGGGATTCAGAAATACATATAGCAAATCAACGAAACCACAGTGTGAAGCAAAAACCCTAATCGAGTAGACAAGAACTAAAACCCGAGCCCCAGTTTAATGGAAACGGACAAGGGTTTCTTCCAAAGTACAAAGAATCCAAAAATCTTCATGTAATAAGACATCCAACAAATCAACGCGGCATTTCCGAAAATTTCAGCAAATTATAACTAAATGTTGAAATTGCTGGCACGAAACAACAAAATGAATAGAATTTGAGAGCCGATAGAAGCGTGAATTAGGGTAGAGGAGCAGATGGTCTTCTTAAACTGAACCTACCCAGCATAATGAGAGCTTCTAAGACAGTGTTGCTCTACCATAGCAAAGGCTGGTCCAACCCATCGATTCTTGTGGTAGCCTCAGTTCCTTCTCCACCTATTGCCGCCCCTGCTTGACCATCAAAGCATTTTTCTAGTAACTCATCTCTTGTAACACCTTAGGCATATCCCACATCGGCCGTGGACAGGAGAGATGCTGGGTATATTAGTAAACCTTGGTCTTACCAGACACAACGCGTTTTGGGGCCACAAGCATGCGGGTTCCTTGGGAACTCTGTGGTTAAGCGTGCTTGGGTGGGAGTAGTACCAGGATGGGTGACCTCCGGGGAAGTCCTTGCGAAGTCCTTGCCAGGTCGCCAAGAACAAAGCCGTGAGCCAGTGGGGCAAAGCGGACAATATTGTGTCATGGTAAGCGGGGTGTTACAAATGGTATCAGAGCTACTCCTGTGCCGTTCGGGATGGTGGGGCAAACCTCATCGAGGACGATGAGTCCCTAAGGGGGGTGTGTGTAACACCTTAGGCATATCCCACATCGGCCGTGGACAGGAGAGATGCTGGGTATATTAGTAAACCTTGGCCTTACCAGACACAACGCGTTTTTGGGGCCACAAGCATGCGGGTTCCTTGGGAACTCTGTGGTTAAGCGTGCTTGGGTGGGAGTAGTACCAGGATGGGTGACCTCCTGGGAAGTCCTTGCGAAGTCTTTGTCGGGTCGTCAAGAACAAAGCCGTGAGCCAGTGGGGCAAAGCGGACAATATTGTGTCGTGGTAAGCGGGGTGTTACATCTCTGCATATACAACATCAATCAATTATATAACAATTTCATAATTTGTTGTTTTCCGCCATTTTGATGAAAACTCTAAGATGCCATTCAAGATTTACCGTAATTGTAGAAAGGAAAATTAATTAAAATACCCAAAGTCAAACCAACTGTTACTAAAATACCCTAAAATTTTTCAATTTTGCAAAAATACCCAAAATACCCGCGATGGGGTCCCGCGATCGCGGGATACGCTGACGTGGCACGTATTTTGGGCACAAATGCCCCGCGAAGACCCTAAACTTTGGCCACGGTGCACTTTTGGTCCCTGCCCGCGATCGCAGCCTGCGATGGACCAAAATTTACAGTTTTGGTCCCTGAAAATTTCAACTTTTGGTCCCTGAAAATTTACACTTTCAGCCCCTATACTTAGACGAATCTTGATGCTTTTACTGTTTTTTTCCACAATTATTGCAATTTAAAGACCGATTTGTGGTTGAAATTCAATTGCATGTTTCAATCAATGTTAAATCAATGTTTTTGGAATATCAGTTTGTGGATGAAATGAGAGATTGGTTTTCTGATATGTTGGTTGTTTCATTCATAAATAGACGTAAAATTCAAGCCATAATTCTCACACAACGATTTCATTGTTGCAATATTTCTTTCTGCAATATTTTGTGTTTGAGATACTACTGAAAAAATGAGTTCATCTGTTGCAAAAGCTAAGCTATATTTCTGTTTTGATGGTGAATGGGTGCAAGATAACAATGAGTGGAATTTTGCTTATAAATCTAAGCATGGTGTAAAAGTGTCAGTAAACTATACTGATCAGAAGTTTGTTGCATACGCCATGCAAAAATGTGGAATCAACTCTTCTGATATTTGCAAGTTAGTGTTTAAAAATGGCGATGGGTCATTTGTGGATTTATCCAACGATGGGGATATCTCTACTTTTCTGCACCTTGCAGTCGATTCAGAAAGACCCCCATTACTCTTTGTGTATCCCGGCGTATCCGACGGTGACGACGACGGTGACGACGACGGTGACGAGGAGGGTGATGATGACGAAGACCTCCAAATAGAGCAGTCTGATTCTCAACAACAACAACCACCACCACCATCACCACAACCACACGAATGGCGTACTGCTGGAGTTGCTGATGACGAAACCCACGTTTTCAGAACGGGTAATTCTGAAATAGACAGATCAGACACCGATAATGATGATCACGAAGAATATACCCCTAGTAGAAAATCATGTAGTCAGATAAATGAATTTTTTGATATGCCCCCTATTCTTCCAGACTCCCATACTCAGACACAAAGCTACGAACCTACACCTTATATTCGTAGCGAAAGTTTAACAGCAGGTCAGATATTCGATTCGAAGGATCTCTTAGCAAGTCAGATCGGACTCAAGTTCTTGGAAGAGGGTTTCCAAAGTCGCGTGCGGGCATCTGACAAAATCAAATACGTAGTTGAATGTGCTAGAGAAAAGTGTGAGTGGAGGTTGTACGCGATTCACACGGGTCCCATGCCATCGCTGCAGCAACATATATGGGTCGTACAGATTGCAGCGACTTGGCTGTACCTTTCTTCACGTCCGAATATTACCGGAAAACATACGTGGAGGTAATAAACCCAGCTGGACCCCCTGCATCATGGGTGTATCCACCCGACCCGCTTCCACCATGCTATCCACCTTTAATGGATAAGAACAGGGTCGGGAGACCGAGAAAGAACGACCGACGTCCATCACGTGGTGAAAGTTCGATACAACGAAGATGTACTCGGTGCCAATGCGTAGGACACACTCGTGGAGAGTGTCCAAATCCCGCCCCTTCAACCGTGCCAAGGAGACATTCTGTCAGTCACACCCCGGGCCCGTCACAGCTTGAACCATATGGAACAAACCCATATGATACTGTTGATCTAAACACTGATTTGTAAATGATATATATACACACATACATATGCTTCTAAATGAACATTGATAACACAACTAGTTTGTAAATGATATATATATATATTCGTATTATATATTTACACACATAAAGAAAATAGGAGACCTTCAATTTTTCTTAGTATTTTCTTGACCTTGTTCTTGCATCCATGGCAGTGAATGTTAACTCTGAGTACACATGTCTGTTTATATATTCATATTAGATACGTTTTAATTTTAACAAATTACACCATTATAGTTAATTATTTAATTTATGGTACATCTCATATTTTTTTTCAATTTTGTTTTACACTCCTATCGCATTAACATAATAATCATATATTAACTAATTCATTAAATCGTTTTAAATTATTATTATTTGAATGTGTTTATAGATATCGTGAATGGCAATAGGAGAAGGTAGAATTGTTTATAAATGGGGTTTTGACAAGTTGGTATCACTGGACTCATTTAAGAATTGTGAAAATGGGTATTTGGCGAATGATGATTCATGTGTGTTTAAAACACTTCAGCTCCAAACACACATGAATCATCATTCGTCAAATACCCATTTTCACAATTCTTAAATGAGTCCAGTGATACCAACTTGTCAAAATCCCATTTCATATTATATATATACACACACATACATATGCTTCTAAATGAACATTGATAACACAGCTAGTTTGTATTCCATCCAACAAGCTCTTCATCTTCAATCTTTCTGACCCTTCTTCAACGGCTTCTGCTTTTGCAACCGCGTATGGCCATTGTGTACCACAACCCGCACACACTTTAGCAAATGAGTTGAGGGTTGTCATATATTCTACAAGAGAAGTAGGCCCACGAATGAGGTAACCTCTGACTTGACCTTGCATGATGTATCCAACCTAACCGTGGTTCAGCGGCTTAAAAACTACTTTTCAGAGAAATTAACAACAACAAAAAATACAAAACAACAACACAGTAAAAAAAATACAAATAACAACACAGTAAAAAAATACAAAACAAAAAAAAATATAACCACCACCTACTTAAAAATTGATTTAGTTTCATCAATCCAAGCTTGCTTCTCGTTTACCTTCGCTTGAATAATTGCGAAGTCTTGCAGAATATGGTGAATTGCTTCTTGTTCTCGACGAACACGAGCCTCCCGAGCTTTTATATCCCCTTTCATCCTTTTGATCTCCCTGTCTTCCTCTTCGATCTTTCTCAAATGGACTGCCTTCCTGTCCATAATTTTTTTCCACTCTTCTGTTAGTTCATCTATCTCCTTTTCCTTTTTTGCTATGGCGACCTCGATTTGAGGTGGCATTTTTTCAGGAGTAGACTTAGGGTTTGATGACGATGCCATTTGTGGATGAAATGAGAGAAGAGAGAAATCAATTCAAAGAAAGAAAGCAAGAGAGAAATCAAGAAAGAAAGCAAGAGGAAGTGTGAATTGTGAATTGCATACTACTGATATTTATGGATGAAATCTCAAACATGCAAATGAATTTCAACCACAAATCGGTCTTCAAAGTACAATAATTGTGGAAAAAACAGTAAAAGCATGCAAGATTCGTCTAAGTACAGGGGCTGAAAGTGTAAATTTTCAGGGACCAAAAGAGTAAATTTTCAGGGACCAAAAGTGAAAATTTTGGTCCATCGCGGGCAGGGACCAAAAGTGCACCGCGGCCAAAGTTGAGGGGCTTCGCGGGGCATTTGGGGCCAAAATACGTGCCACGTCAGCCCTAGCCCGCGATCGCGGGATCCATCGCGGGTATTTTGGGTATTTTTGCAAAATGAAATTTTTTTTGGGTATTTTGGTAACAGTTGGTCAAACTTTGGGTATTTTAATTAATTTCCCTTGTAGAAAATCATAATACTGATTTATTTAGAACTTAATTAAAGAACTACAACTATTCTCTTAATCCAAATACAAATGGAAAAATAGAAAATCTAATTACAACATAAAGAACTTAGGGCATCCGTACCGCAAGCCCTCAAGCCCTCAATGCCAAATCAGCGCCACATCAGCTTTTCTCCTAACTCTCACCTCAAGCCCTAAAGACCCGTAGCGCAAGCCCTCTTACCACCTCATTTTTTTAATTCTTTTATTTATACATTTAATTATTTAACAAAATAAAAATATTTATATATTTTTTAATAAATAAAAATAAGATAAATAATAAAAATAAAAATTCATATCATTCATTAAAAATTAAAATTACAAAATACAAAACACTAAAAATTATGTAATTTTCTAATTCTCTCTTTATTCGCCAAAGTAGCCCTCAAAACGTCTCCCGTAAGGTGATCATGCGGGGTTATGAAAAACTCGAAGTCTTTATCAAATCGTTTTTCTCGTTCGAGTTCGAACTGTTCTCGTTTAAACTCCAACTGTTGTTGTTCGAGTTCGAGTTTTTTCATTTTGTACTGCATTGTATCATCAATCTTCTCGTTTAACGTCGTCAACAACTGAGTAACATTTAGGACATTTTTTGAGGACTTCCCAAGCTTGTTCGTGAGTGAAAGCAAGCCCAAGTTGTGCATGAAACCGTTCGTGTGTCGTTCGTGAAATGTCGGCCTCACTCATTCCGCTTGATCTATTAGTGACCAAGTTGTTGTAGATGCCGCCAAAAGAATTTATTCTTTTATTGAGGTCGTTGAACTTGGTGTTGAGTTGATGAGTTGTTCTATAATTTCCGCGGTCCATCAAACTAAAGAACACTTGTCCGATTCGGGTCCAAAAACTTTCTACATTTATGTAAATTCAAGTATAAGAATATTAAAAAGAATAATAATAATATTAATAATATTAATAATAATAATAATAATAACAATAATAATAATAATAACAATAAAAATATTACCACCGGTTTGTGCGTTAACGACAACGGGGTCCTCCGAAACGTCAACCCACGCCGACACTAACGCGAGTTCCTCGTCTTTACTCCACATTTGTTTGGCGGCTCTATTTTCATATTGTTTGTTTTTCCTTTTCTCGTTGGTGTCGGGTTTGATGGTTCCGGGATAGATTGCGGGCTATAATGTTGGGTTTCCGGAACAATGTCGTCGTCGAGATTGATTGCGGGTGAAGGAAGATTGTAGGTGGCCGGAGTAAAACCTTGTTCAATCAAACCGGGACGTGTAAATTGGTAAGGAAATTGTTGCGAAAATTGTTGGTGAAATTGTTGGGGAAATTGTTGCGAAAATTGTGGCGGAAATTGTTGCGAAAATTGTGGCGGATATTGTTGCAAAAATTGCGGATTATAACCTTGTTGTGTAAACGCTTGGAAACCAAGCTCCGGATCTTCTTGCGGTTGTGGTGTATCCGGTCGGTTACGACGGGATGTAGGTGTTTTGTTTGGATTCATGATGAAATTTGAGAGAGTTTGGTGTGAAAAAATAAGAGGTTTGGATTAATATATATAGTGTGATTAAATTGAAAAAAAAATTAAAAAATAAATAAATAAAAATAGCCGTTGGTAGCCGTTGGAAATTTTAAATTTTCAAAATTAAAAAAAAAAAAAAAAAAACCTTTCGGGTTTAAGGCCATTGGTACGGCCACGGGCTCGGCTGCGGGCTCCTGCGGGCTTGGTCGGGTAGTGGTACGGGGGGGGGGGGGGGTTGCGGGCTCGGGCTCGGGTTCAGCCCCGGGTTCCAAAACCCGTTAAACCCGAAAGGTTTTTTTTTTTTTAATTTTGAAAATTTAAAATTTCCAACGGCTACCAACGGCTATTTTTATTTATTTTTTTAAAAAAAGTTTTTCAATTTAATCACACTATATATATTAATCCAAACCTCTTATTTTTTTCACACCAAACTCTCTCAAATTTCATCATGAATCCAAACAAAACACCTACATCCCGTTGTAACCGACCGGATACACCACAACCGCAAGAAGACCCGAAGCTTGGTTTCCAAGCGTTTACACAACAAGGTTATCATCCGCAATTTTCGCAACAATATCCGCCACAATTTTCGCAACAATTTCCGCCACAATTTTCGCAACAATTTCACCAACAATTTTCGCAACAATTTCCTTACCAATTTACACGTCCCGGTTTGATTGAACAAGGTTTTACTCCGGTCAACTACAATCTTCCTTCACCCGCAATCAATCTCGACGACGACATTGTTCCGGAAACCCAACATTATAGCCCGCAATCTATCCCGGAACCATCAAACCCGACACCAACGAGAAAAGGAAAAAACAAACAATATGAAAATAGAGCCGCCAAACAAATGTGGAGTAAAGACGAGGAACTCGCGTTAGTGTCGGCGTGGGTTGACGTTTCGGAGGACCCCGTTGTCGGTAACGCACAAACCGGTGGTAATATTTTTATTGTTATTATTATTATTATTATTGTTATTATTATTATTATTATTATTATTAATATTAATGTTATTATTATTCTTGTTAATATTCTTATACTTGAATTTACATAAATGTAGAAAGTTTTTGGACCCGAATCGGGCAAGTGTTCTTTAGTTTGATGGACCGCGGAAATTATAGAACAACTCATAAACTCAACACCAAGTTCAACGACCTCAATTAAAGAATAAATTCTTTTGGCGGCATCTACAACAACTTGGTCACTAATAGATCAAGCGGAATGAGTGAGGCCGACATTTCACGAACGACACACGAACGGTTTCATGCACAACTTGGGCTTGCTTTCACTCACGAACAAGCTTGGGAAGTCCTCAAAAAATGTCCTAAATGGGGAGCCGTTCCAACGATGACGACAACTTCATCGCGGGGTTCAAAACGTACCAAACCTTCCGATGACGACAACTTCATCGAGCAACTTCAGCGACCCATCGGGAGAAACAAGGCAAAAAAAACATCAACGAGTAATACGAGCGGATCGAATACGAACGAAAGTGTTACTCAGTTGTTGACGACGTTCAACGAGAAGATTGATAATACAATGCAGTACAAAATTAAAAAACTCGAACTCGAACAACAACAGTTGGAGTTTAAACGAGAACAGTTCGAACTCTTCGAACTCGAACGAGAAAAACGATTTGATAAAGACTTCGAGTTTTTCATAACCCCGCATGATCACCTTACGGGAGACGTTTTGAGGGCTACTTTGGCGAAGAAAGAGAGAATTAGAAAATTACATAATTTTTAGTGTTTTGTATTTTGTAATTTTAATTTTTAATGAATGATATGAATTTTTATTTTTATTATTTATCTTATTTTTATTTATTAAAAAATATATAAATATTTTTATTTTGTTAAATAATTAAATGTATAAATAAAAGAATTAAAAAAAATGAGGTGGCAAGAGGGCTTGAGGGCTTGCGCTACGGGTCTTTAGGGCTTGAGGGCTTGAGGTGAGGGTTAGGAGAAAAGCTGATGTGGCGTTGATGTGGCATTGAGGGCTTGAGGGCTTGCGGTACGGATGGCCTAACAGGTTTTGGAACCCGGGGCTGAACCCGAGCCCGAGCCCGCAACCCCCCGTACCACTACCCGACCAAGCCCGCAACCGAGCCCGCAGCCGAGCCCGTGGCGGTACCGATGGCCTTAGGCCATCCGTACCCCAAGCGGGATGGGGCTCGGGATGGCCAGCGGGGTTGCGGGGATGGGCTACGGCTCGGGGAATGGTTGCGGGAAGGGATGGAATTCGGGGATGGGATCCCGATCCATCCCGAAGGCTTTTTAAAAAAAAAATTAATTAATTTTTTTAAAATTCATGCCGTTGAACGGCTCTATTACTAAAAAAAATATTTTTCTCAATTTAATCCTACTATATATTTAACCCTCAACCTCTTATTTATCACACCTCTCAACCTCTTATTTCTCACACCTCTTATTTTTCACACCTCTCAACCTCTTATTTTTCACACCTCTCAAATTCTCTCAACCTCTTATTTCTCACACCTCTCAAACTCTCTCAAATTCTCTCAACCTCTATATTTTAAACAATATGGATTCGCCACAACCCGGTTCACCAACCGCATCATCATCATCCGTAGACACCGACGAGTTGTTGAATCTACGACGAGTAGATTTTTAAATTTATTTTGTAATTTTTATTTTTAATGAATGATATGAATTTTAATTTTTATTATTTATCTTATTTTTATTTATTAAAAAATATATAAATATTTTTATTTTGTTAAATAATTAAATGTATAAATAAAAGAATTAAAATAAATGAGGTGGCAAAAGGGTTTGAGGGAATGGGGTACGGCTGTTTAGGGATCGTTAGGGATCGAATGAGGAATGGGAGAAAAGCTGATGTGGCGCTGATGTGGATATGGAATCTTTGAAAGATGCCTTCCTGGGGTACTGATGGCCTTAGAGAAAGATAATATAACAGAGAGAGAGAATGATATGAAAAATGTAGAAATGTAGATATGAAAATGAAATTGTAATCCGATCTCAAAAGCGCGGCCAAGACTCCTTTTTATATGATTTCACTAAGTTCCATCTTCAGTCCCTCAACTTCTTATTAATGGACTCTGCTACCCTTGCACTACCAGAAGATGTGAGGCACAACCCTCTCTTTTCAGCACAGAATCAACCAGCACCTTCACATCTACACGATCTACACTTTAATCCCTACACTATGACAATGTGCTCAAGTTAGAACAGAAAAATACGCATGTCAAGATTGTAAAAATAAACTAATGTTTCAACACCCGCCCTCAATCTTGATGTCTAAACACATCAATCATTTTGAGCACATTGCTTGGTTTCCTTTCTTTATGTTAATATTGCTGCTGTACCTTTTTCAACATATCTTGTATATATAGGTTGAATACAAATCATTCGTTGTTCAAAGCTGTAAATATATGGTATCAGAGCTAAAACTCTTCGAATTCCAGAAACCAACACCAAACAGAATCAAATTTCGTACTAAAAATTCAAATCAAGAATTCATGAATATGATACTCAAATGAAAATAAGTATAGCATTGAAATTAAAATGTTAAGAACCTTGAATATAGAAACAACATTGGCCGGACACTTAGGACTTGAGCTACTAGAGTTTCATGGGCCAAGTGAAAAAATAAAATACATATATATATACACTAAGGGTGATTCCCCAAGATTGCTGTGAGAACGTTAGGGTCTGTATTGCATGTATGTATCTATATTGATATTGAAACTGTTGAATAATATATATATATATATATATATATATATATATATATATATATATATATATATAAATATGTATATTATTTATGCTATGCAAAGGTTTTTTACATGGCTCTTATGAGGCTACGTAGGGGAAGAGTTTTATGTGGTTATAACATCATCACCATTCCCATACATGATGAACATCCATGCACACCAACCCATTCCATGCACCTTATAAATACCCATGTAATGGCTTCCATTTCATTTACACCTCTTCTTCCTCTTGTCTTGCTTTTTTCAGCCGAACACCAGCCACCAACACCCTCCTTAATTTGTTATTTGGTATCTAGAGTGGTATCTAAATATTGTGAGGTTGAGAATGTTCTTGATATTCGGTGGTGTGTGAGAAAACTCGTTAGTTGATCGTGGATCTTAAGATCCTTGTACAAAGCACTTTGTAATCTCCTTGGTTGGTAATAAACACATGCTCTCTCTCTTTGGTGGACGTACACTATCACAACGATAGTGGAACCACGTTAACTCCCGTTGTTATTGTTTGCGTTTTACTTGCCATTCATATATATATATATATATATATATCGCTTTTATATATATATTCCGTTGATATATATATATATATATATATACGCAAATATATATCTTGTTATATATATATATATATTTATAGATACTAACGTTTCCATCGCTTTTATCTATTTATATATATATATATATACATTTCGCGTGGGTTTAATTTTCTACGTCGAGAATTATTGTGTAACATCTAGATCATTGTTATCCGCATTTGTTGTTGGGTTTATTGTGCATTTGGATTTCTACTCGTATTGGGACCTTAGAAATCATTCGTGAGCTTCTCGTATTTTCTTTGGCACGATAAATTTTTACTAACAACTAGTATGAGAACCGCGCGTTGCGCGGTATACTAAGTTCTTTGGGTAGTAATATATAAGTTATAGATATAACTAAAATTTTACTGTTAAATATAGTAAATAATAAGTCACATTTAAACGATTGATTTGTAAAAAGTAATAGAACTTAATTAATGGAAATGAATAAATAAAATGACTAATAGTAACGATGGAACCATGCTTATTTTATTAAGAAATAAACAAATGTACACTTAAATGTGACCGCAACTATCACTCTAATATGTTTGCTGTCAAAATGAGACATGCTCCAAATGAGACATGTCCCATATGTTAACGTGAAGTGTAGTAATCCAAATATGTAAAAAAAAAAGTGGTTGAAACAACCAGCATACCACAAAACATAACCAAAATAAAGTCATTCTAATACATAAAGAAACAACTAAGATAAACGAAAATAAACTTTGTAGATCTCTATGTATAAGTTTCAGCTTGGCCAATAATTGAAACCTCTTATTCCGCATTTAGTCCATCGCCAATCATCCAATATACTTTGATCCTCAGATGAAGCTTTTGGATGAAGATTTTACTGTATACGATGTGGAATAAAAAAAATTGCATTAAACATGGTAGGTATTAGTGATAATCATAAAAAGTTGTCCCGATATGGGAATCACCAAATTTTTCACCAAGAGCTCCCCATAAGGTACATGTGACATCGCTAAAGTGAAGAAGTATGAGCAACAGAAAGTAGTTAAGCATCATTTCAAAAATTTGCCAAAAATAAGAGAAACAACACATTATTGGAAGATAACTTACAACTCTGATATAATTTCTAGATCTAATTTTCGGAACCCACCCCTCACAATCTCAACATCTCCTATAACAGTTAAACAGCCAATGATATCTATAAAAAAAACAAAACAAAAACATATATTAAATCAATCGAGACAAAAAAATAACAACTTCATTACATACCGTGAGTACGCTGTCATCGCTGAGACACGCATTAACAGTTTTCTCGCTTGCAAATTAGAACCCATGCGTAGGGATAGAAGGGGCATTGGTATCAACTTTTTCCACTTTGGTTAATAGTGTAAATATAATCTTCAACTTTCAGTCAACAACCTTGAAGACGCCAGAATTCTCAACAACTTTGAAATTCTTCAAAACATAGACATTCCCTTCTTCCAGCAAAACTTATTGACCAAGTTCTTCCTCACCATTGTTGTGATAAGAGAACCCTACAAAACAAAGGAAAAGAAACAAATTAGCCATATCATTCTTTGCTAATCAATGATATGACAATAAGAATAAAATGACACACATTTGCATCAACCAAAACCATGTCTAAACTAATCAATTCTCCATTCCTCTTTGTATTTAGAGACTCCCACAACCTACATACTCTAATTTTCACGGCCCAACTATCATTATTCAAAACCAAATCCTTTAATCCAACAAACTCCAAATGATAAATTAAGATTTGTAAACTGGAACTTGTGTGATTGTAGTGAGAGTAGTTAACAAAGTAATGAGAAATAACAATAATGTGTATATATAATATAAACATTGTAGACTAATCAATGTGGTTTACTATCCCAACCTTATATGGATTTAAATGCAAATTAAAGGTTTGAATTAAGGATGTAAATGTTACAAATTCAAATGATTAACTAAAATGGACAAACATTGATTGAGACAATAACACTAACCATAAATGGAATTAAAAGCAATTTAAAAGTTTAACTTAATGACGTGAATGATATTATTATTATAACCATTGTTTTCCATATAGTTATGTTATGCAACAACTAATTATAATTTGAATAATGTATAAAAAAATTAATGCAACGCTAATCATTTGTATAATAGGCAAACTCCCTACAATGACTGCAAATAGGCAAAATACAACCAACAGAAATCCATACATCTTGAACTGCAAAGATAAGCTCACATTCAATATTTAACTATATATATACATCTTAAAATCCTAATCTTTTTGCGTTTCTCAGCACATGTTACATAGATAATTATGTATGATAATTGGAAAACTGCACCAACGGAATTGACTGTTGTAACCAAGAAAATAACAGAAGATATGAACGGGCAGCCATACCATGGACATATTAAGCAGTTAAAGAGGGCATATATGTATGTCATTCCAGAGAACTGTTATGTTAAATGGTTTCTGATAATTCTCCGAAAGGTTGGTCTGGTAACAATGAAAGATAATGGAACATAATGAATGCTCAAATGATATATTTTTCATGTTATTCTAGGAGAATTCATTCTGAAAACCTTTAAATTTGTTATTATACTTACATGTGTGACACAAAGAGCCCAAAAGCAAATATGTTCCCTGCAAAAAAGTAGTCAAGTAATTTGTAAGGTTACAACATACAAAAGATATATGGATCGAAGCTAACATGCTTTTCAAACTAATGTAAATATTAAACAATTAATATCATGACTAAATAAATGAAAAGGAAATCCCCTTTCTTCAAATATGTGGATATACTTTAACATGTAAAAGGGAGTTTTCTTCTTCTCTTCATATTAATATCCAGATTAAATCTTATGAACTTCAAAAGATCCAACTCCATATCCACTCCCAAGCTATCTAACTGTAATCATACTATCAGAAGACCTTTATCCCCAATCCTTTACACATCACAACACAAATCAACCCTAAATCCTTAAATTTCGGTCAACATGATTCCAATCCCATCAATACTCTTCCATTTCTTCAAATCTACCTTGTCATTTTAGTAAAAGTTATAAATAGCAAGCGAATTGATAACGAAAGGAATTAAATGCTACTGATTTGTGTGTTCAATGATTAATCACATATAGCCAATCCATTCGCCACTTCCAGAAGCATCCAAATGTGTAAGTAATGAGAACGAACAGAATCACAAACCAAACCACATTACGCACAAATTCCTAACAGATTTCTGATAAAAACGTTGCTACAAATAACAGAATTACCACCTTAGTTCCACGCAATATCTTAATATCACCTAGCGACAAATTATAAGCGCACACACACACACAAATAGAGATGCATACCAGCTATTATGTATGTAAAATCACCAAACGCCCCCTTACAGTAAAAACATGGAGTGGACCTTGAGGGGTGGAAATGTCCATCCATATTAGAGGTTTAAATAAGGAAGAAACTTTCTACAAAGAAACTGTGGTTTTAGGTTCTTTTTCTAAATATTCATTCAATTATATGCTTCTAGAATGAATTTTGATATTATAAAATTAAACAAATGCAATCCATATCATTTTGAAAATTATACTTGTCAAATATGTCCAAAACCAATTTGAACCAAAAACTTACATACATATTCATAAAATCACAATAGAAGATGTACCTGCATTCCACCACTGTTCTCCAAATTGTATATCTCCTCATCCATTCCAAATGGTGTTTGGTTTATTATCCAACAAACTTCAGCACCAACACCAATTAATAAAAATGCTAGTTCCATCAAAAGCAATGAACCACCTGAAAAATTAAAATGAGGGGATGTAACAGGAAAAACGCCTCACTGGGAAATCACAAACTAACAAAGAAAAGAAACACAAATCCACATGGGCAAGTTTTTTTTCTTTTACACTAATCTTTGTTTCACTTCATTTTAGAAATAAAAGATACAAACTTATTCTTCATAGCATTTTTTCACAGCAAGGACACCGACCACCGGAGTACATCCGAAGCGCAAGGAAGACAATAAAACCAAAAACTGAGAGCATTCAAAACTGCATGGTTATTTTCAGACCTGAATTATTATTAATGTGGGAAACAGCCCCGTGCATCAAAATAGAAATCACCCAAATTCCAAATTAGCAGTATTTATATTACTATTATAAAGTTGTACACACTTTCAGAAATCAGAATAAAACTCTAAAAAACATGTGCCAACTCAAATATTGCAATTTTCATCAGATCGAGGAATAAATAAAGTAGATTGTACCTTTTAAGGAAATCTAAACTTTTCTCGACTCCAAGACGCCCAACATGTACGATCAGCAACCGATCAAGTTCGCAATTGCTGTTGATAATACAAATACATTCAATGAAATGACAAAAAGAGTTACTATATGCACATTGTTATAGTAGCCGAGGCTGAAGGAGTGGACAACTTCTCCAGCCATCGCACCTATCTTTTCTTTTTCCAAATAAACCACCGTTGTTTTTGCATTTTTGCAAGAATGGTAGTTTGGTTTTTAATGGATTCTTTGTGTTAGGAAGGCGTTTTTAAATAAGCTGGAAGTTCATGTATTTTTTAAAAAAATATGTCAAAAGGTTATTCTCCTAAATAACCCCTAATATGCCCGAGTCACAATCTCATTTTGTATCCTGATTTTTTAATGGAAACCACATACAGGTTAGCAAAAGAAGCATACCTTAGTCTAACTCGCATTTCATGAGAATTAAACTTTGGATGGAAGCTGTCTGAATCGACCCCCTTATTCCACAGACGGATTTGGCTACCTAAGAAAAGCAAAGCAAATTACATTGTGTTGCATTCATACTAATACCTATACTGCCAAAATAGGTTACATGACTCATGTTTGTTTTAAATGCACAACTTTCTCACAGATTTTGAAGCATTCTTTGTTGCTAAATAACCCCTAATATGCTCGAGTCACAATCTCATTTTGTATCCTGATTTTACATAATTTAACAGCAAAAAATATGGTTACCTGCTGCAACTTTGGTTAACTGAAGAAGAGAAAAGAATAATTACGAACCTAGAAGAAGTAGGTTGCTGGTGGTGGAGGCAGAAGGGCGGGTGCCGGAGGTCTTCGGCGGTGCCTGGTGGTCGCTGGTGGGTGGAGGCAAAGGGTGGTTGTCGGATAGCTTCGGCGGTGGCTGGTGGTCTCTGGTGGGTGGAGGCGAGAGGGATTTCGAGTTCGGGAGGCGGTGATTTGGAGCGGGGCGGCTGCAACCTCCTCTTCTTCGACTATCGATGTTCATATTTGCAGAAGTTGAGGGGGATTTAGGGCGGGGGTAGAGATCTTACAGAGAAATAACCCTAGGTGAAGGGGGATTTAGGGCGGGGTAGAGGTCTAGAAAGAACCCTTGGTGAAGGGGATTTAGGGCGGGGCGGGGTGGGGCGGAGGAGGAGGGTAAAAAAACCCGGACGAAGGAGAGATCAGAAAGGGGTGAGTTCTCGCTTGAGAGGGTGCCAAGTCATACCCTTGGTTTTTGTTTTTATATAGATATAGATTGGTATCAGAGCTTCGGATCTAGATTTGGGTTTGTGTAGAAAATATACATAAACAAGTTTACACATTTTTGTTTTCTCTATGGCTGAAGTAGAAAACCCATTTGGTGCCGGTCCCTCTAAACCGTACCTAGAAGGTACCTTTAATTTGTCCGGGGCTGGGATTCGTATACAGACTTGGAATGGGGACGGTGACTTTGGTAAATGGCAATTCACAACATCCGCGGCACTTAGAAAAAATGGAGTCCATCCCGTAGTATTTGCCAAAGACGAGTTAGACCCTAATATGTCTGACCTTAAGGCTAAAGAAATGGAAGCATGGGCATTTACTACTTTGCAGATGGCTATGGGAGATAATGTTATATCTGAGATTGTGTCTGAAAAGACAGCTGTAGGTATTTGGAGCAAGCTTGAGAATTTATATCTCAAGAAAACTTTGACCAACAGATTGTTACTGATGCGGTCGTGTCTCTTCTTCAAAATGAAGGAAGGCACGACAATCAAGGCGCACATGACCGAATTCGAAGACATAATCATGAAGTTGAAGGCAACAGATGCGCTTCTTGCAAAAGACGAAGAAGCACTTGTTATGATCCTGTTGTATTCACTTCCCGAGAAGTATTCCCAATTCACTAACAGTTTTATTTACGGAAGAGAAACTCTTTCTTTGTCTGATGTGAAAACAGGAATGATTTCTGAAGATCAGCGAATTCAGATGTGAATCGGTAACAATCACCGAGAGATTAATTACAGTCAAGGCCTATTTGCTGACAAAGGCCGAGACGATCAACATTCGTCAAGAGGAAGAAATCGTGGGCGCTCTCCGTCTCGCCGACCTGGTTCTCGGGAGAAATCAAAGGTGCGTGGCAACTGTAATTATTGCCACAAGCCAGGTCATTGGGTTAAGGACTGTCCGAGTCTTAAAAGCAAAGACAACGCGGACACCTCAGCCGTTGCAGCCGAAATGGAGCTAGAAGGCTTCTCTGCCACAGTTGCACCACCGCAAGGTGACAGGCGTTGGGTGCTAGATACCGGGGCATCTTGCCACATGACACCATTCCGCGACTGTTTCTCTACCTTCAGAAAAGTTGAAGGTAACAGTATTTATATGGGAAACAGTACTTGGTGTGTCACTCAAGGTATCGGTACTGTGCGGATCAAGATGTTCGATGGGTGTATTCGGACATTGAATAATGTCAAGTTTGTTCCATCCATGACTCGTTCCTTGATCTCTGTTGGACAACTGTCCAAATTGGGCTGCAAATTTCGAGGCGATGACGAGAGTTTGCGCATCTCCAGAGGGAGTATTGTTGTAATGAAAGGCGAACGGGCGGAAAATAATCTTTACCATTTGATTGGCGAGACTGTGTCTTCTGAATCATGTGTGGCCGAAAGTTCTCAGAATCTTGGTGATGCTCGCTTATGGCATCTTCGTTTGGGTCACACATCCGAGAAGAACTTGGAGATTTTGCGCAAGCGGAAGCTCATTAAAGTCTCTATTCCTGCTAGCCTGGAGTTTTGTTCGGGATGTGTCAAAGGAAAGCAGACGCGTGTTTCTTTTGGTGTTGGAAAACACAACACTAAAGGAATCCTCGATTATGTTCATACAGACGTCTGGGGACCATCCAGTACTCCGTCCCTCAGTGGAGGTAAATATTTCGTTTCATTTATTGATGATTTCTCACATAAGCTTTGGGTGTATGTGTTAAAGTTTAAGTCAGATGTCTTCGATACGTTCAAGACTTGGTTGGCACGAGTAGAGGTCGAGACTGGCAAGAAGTTGAAAGTGCTTAGATCTGACAACGGTGGAGAGTTTACTAGTGGTAACCTCAAGGACTTTTGTTCGCGTAAAGGCATCCACCGTCACTACACCACTCCGGGCGATCCTCAATCTAATGGGGTAGCCGAACGGATGAATAGGACATTGCTTGAAAAGGTCCGATGTATGTTGTCGACATCGGAGTTCCCCAAAATTTTCTGGGCCGAAGCACTGCACACTGCTGTGCACATTGTGAACAGGTTACCTTGTTCGGCCATCGGGGGAAAGATTCCGGAAGAGGTTTGGAGAGGTAAAAGAAACATCTGTTTGAAATACATACGTGTATTTGGTTGTCCTGTTTACGATCATGTTTCAGGCCAGGACAAATTGGATCCTAAAGCCACCAAAGGATTCTTGCTCGGCTATACAGATGGTATCAAGGGTTACCGAGTCTGGAACCCCTTGACTCGTAAGGTGATTCATTCTCGACACGTCACGTTTGATGAATCAGTCCTGTTAAAGTCACAGGATCCTCAGTCCTCTCAAAATCCGGAATTCGTCCCTATTGTTGCTCCTACCGCCGATGATGTGGAGCCAGTAGTCAGTCCTAATATTCCCAGTTCATCTGTTCCTGATATTGTGCCAGAATCACCCGATGCTGTTGAAGAAGTCATTCCGCCAGTGACTTCTACTAGTGATTCTGAAGAAGTGATTTTGAATGATGGTGGAGACCACGACGACACAATCCCAGTTGTTGCACCTACCAAGCGTAGTCAAAGGACTATTCGTCCGCCGAATAGGTATGGAGATTGGGATTTTGCTAACATGAGTTTTACAGATCAGCTGGAGTTTGCTTTGCATGTAGGGGAAGAAGAGCCGCTTGATGTAAAGGAGGCGTTGGCCTCAACCCACATTTCGAAATGGCTTGGTGCCATGCAAGAAGAGATGGAAGCTCTCTCGAAGAACAGCACTTGGGACTTATGTCCGTTGCCGAAGGGCAGCCGTGCTATTGGTTGCAAGTGGGTTTTCAAAGTCAAAGATGACAATCGGTACAAGGCTCGTCTCGTTGCTAAAGGCTTTGCACAACGGAAAGGTATCGAGTATGACGATATTTTTGCTCCTGTTGTTAGACATACATCTATTCGTGTTCTTTTAGCGATCACGATTTGGAGCTAGAACAGCTAGATGTGAAGACCGCCTTCCTACATGGAGACTTGGAGGAAACTATCTATATGAAGCAACCTGATGGTTTCGTTTCCGACAGCAAACCAGATTATGTATGTAAGCTCCAGAAGTCCCTTTACGGACTTAAACAGTCGCCTCGTCAGTGGTATAAGAAGTTTGATTCGTTTATGCTCACTCTGGGATTTGAGCGCAGTGAAAAGGATGCTTGTGTCTATCATAGACAAAGCGGTGGTATTTTCACTTACTTACTTCTTTATGTAGATGACATGCTTATTGCCTGCAAGGACCGGTCAGAGATCGAACGTCTGAAAGATAAGTTGAAGTCAGAATTCGAAATGAAGGATCTTGGCGCGGCGCAGAAGATTTTGGGCATGGAAATCGTACGGGACAGAAAGTCCCGGACACTCAGGTTGACACAACGGGCGTATATTCAGAAAATTCTGAAGCGGTTCAATCTTGATGGTGCCAAGACATCTAGCACTCCGCTACCGAAGCACATCGATGATGAAGGCGAAGGGGCAGAGGTGGGGCAAGGGACAAGAAGGGAGGGGCGGCGAAAGATGAAGAGACCATCGATGATGTTGCGTTGCCATATGAAAAGAGATGTGAATCCGACGATCCAGAGGAATGTGAAAAAGGTGTTGTAAGAAGAGAAGAGGGTGTGAATCCACCACCGCCACATAGATGGCGATGAATTTAGGGTATCCACCATGAATGGAATGGAATGAAATTAGACGATCACATATTTGCTGAGGCCACACCTCTTCTCGCTGGCAATACCATTTAGGTCCCTTAGGGTGCTGAAACACCCTAAAAACAGAGTCAATTTAAACCTTGCAACTTCCACCAGTTATGATCAAAACTTTCAAATTTATATAACCTGAGGATCAAATGTAAGGTTTCTATATACAATTGACGTTACTTAAATAACTTATTAATCTAATCACCTCATAAAAATCAGATTAATCGAATTATCTAAACAACTGTCCCAAAGACTTCAAAGAATAACTAGATCAATTGTTATCTCTAAGTCTGAATCTCTCCAAAAGTTCTCTTCTCTCGTTCCCGCTACTTCCCGGAGCTTGTACCTGGTAAAAAGATTCAACTTGAAACATTAGGCTTTCGCCTAGTGAGAATACTCAATTCAAAATAAAATTTAATAATTAAAACATGAACAGATAACTCAAACCTGTTCTCACCCATCTTACCGTACGACAACTCTTTTCCAAATCGGGGAATCTACCCCACTCCCATTCCTACGACTAACTCATTTAGTTGTAACAACAAAATAAGAGTTAACTCTGAATCATTCCAAATTCACAATCAATATTCACACACAAGAAATTACAAGTCAATACTTGCCTATTTCTTAATCAGGAAGTAGAGATTACAAATTACTTTATGCCTATCTCTAATCTTCCTCTCATCACAGGGAAATCTCCGATCTTCCCGAAAACAATGGAAATCTCTGATCTTCCATAAATCGAAATGGGAATTACAAATCAAAATCTGCCTATTCCACATTCCACCTCTGCATAAATGGTCCCAATGGGATTATAATATCGCGATACTCAATCGGGACTCACGATGGTTCGAGGTTCACCCAATTACTAAAATTACATCCCTTTGGTCTATGGCGAGTAATCGGTTCCCATCATACCGTACCCAAGTGCCCTCGGTGACCGGATGCCTATTTTAGTAAAAGCACATAATCACATAATATAATACGATCGATACTACTATATGCGTCCAGCATAGAATGTATCATTTCTCTGAACATATTCTATATATAAAATAAAGAATATTATTACTCCACATCTCAATCTCTTTATTACCCCTTCTCTGAAATCTGATCTGAGGATCACCATCTCAATAGTTATTTATATTTTCGAACTCATAGATAGGCCTTTATAATATATCTCAATTTGGCTTCTCAATCACATTTAGAGTTCATAATCATCTAACATATTGCATATAACAGATAATCCAGCTCATTATAAGGAATATGAATAATTCTTGTTCATCAACTTCTTAACTATCCCCTCATAGTAATTTAACACGAGAGTTAATATATATATCAGTTGTTAATCTATATTTTGAACTCATGGATGGATCTTTATAGTTTATCTCAATAAAGCTTCAAATCATATTTAGAGTTCATAACCATATAGCAAAATGCATATAGTAGATAATCCATCTCAGCATATAAAAATCATAATAAATATTAGCTCACTAACTTTATAACTAACTCATCATAGAAGTTTTAGCATGAAAATCAACATAGCACAACTTTTAATTGCCCTCTTGGCTTATCTCGGATTTTAATCAAGTCCATATAACACATATTCATGCGTACATATAAAACGTCTAATCCAATATTAATTACTGAATTTTAAAGAGAGCTGAATAAACTCACCTGATGCGTTATCACTCCTTTTAGTCCTTTTTAACTCGTAAGGCTCCTTTCTTCACTACCACGGCTTACTGTAATATTCAGTTTACATATACTGATATTAATTTTCCAAAACAGAACCCTCTACAACTGAAAATCCTTAATTTCTAAAAATTACATCTCAAGTCGCAACCAACTGAAGTCGCAGTCCTCTATTGCGATCCCAAATCCAAATCGCAGTGAACTGGAGTCGCAGTCCTCTATTGCGATTCCAATTCCAAGTCGCAGTGAACTGTTGCGACTACAGTACCAAGTCGCAACTGCCCATTGCGATTTCAACCCAAGTCGCAACTAACTGTTGCGATTCTAAAGCCAAGTCGCAATGGTCTACTGCGACTCCAACTCCAAGTCGCAATTGCCCATTGCGACAATCATGAATGTCGCAACTCAAGGTTGCGACTTCGATGATATTCATCCAAGTCTCAGTCCACTAAGTTCATTCTAAACCCAGATTTTTATACTTTTAACCCATGTTTGTTTATACCAATTTGCAGATATGTTTAATACACTTATCTCAACATACTCAAAAACTCATATTCTCATAACATCGAGTTTTACCCAAAACCCAACTAAAATTTCCATATAAAACTTTTTAACTAGAAGATGAAGAATTAATTGAGATAATTACCTTTATGATTCTTCAAACTAACACCAGATTGAAGAATTCCCAGCAACTCTTTTCTTATTTCTCTTTTCTCGATTTCTCTATCTCTCTCGACTTTCTTTCTCTCAAAATCGAAAGACACACAACACACACACTCTTACTCTCTCAATTAGCCTTAAGTCTCTAGAGGATTGCCACCTCCTCCTTAGATAACATGAGTCATTAATCATATTACCAAACAAACCTCCAACTTTCAAAGAATCGCACAACAAACCCTCAACATGAAAGTCTATTTCAACAACACTTTTAAACAATTACAAACTTAACCCCCAAGTTAGTTTATAATTCATAAAATAAATATAATGAAAATTCAGGATGTTACAGGTGCGTTTGGTAGGGTGGACAGCATGGGACAAGACAGGACAGGACACATCTGTCCCATGTTTGGTGCGACCAAATGTAGAACTAAGTGGAACTATCATGGGACAAGTGTGTTCTATGCTTACCCCCTAGAACTAAGTGGAACAAGGATTTTTTGACAAATATACCCCTTCTTCTTCTTCTTCTTCTTTCTTTCCCATCACCACCGCCGCCGCCACCGCCGCCACCACCACCACCACCGTCGCCGCCGCCACCGCCACCACCGCCGCCGCCGTCTCCACCGCCACCACCACTAAACAAATCACTAGGGGTAAATGGGTCATTTAACCGGTCCTGTTATGTCTTGTCCAGTCCTATTTATGTGTTACCAAACACTGAACAGCTGTCCTGTCCTGTTTTGTCCTGTCCTGTCCCGTCTCATCCTGTCTGCGTACCAAACGCACCCTTATATCCTTGATTGTTGGGGTAACAACATGAATACGCATGTTTTGGATATATATATATATATATATATATATATATATATATATATATATATATGGGGAGTGGTGTTGGGAGAGACCCAAATTTTGTTACGGGAATCAATAAGATTAATATTTAAAAAAAATTAATTGAATGAGATCATAATGTGTAACACCCTAAAAACGGGGTAAAATTAAGCCGAACTTTCATGCGAAATAAACTATTAATTAAAAGTCAATAGTCGTTCATGAGTTTTGCGGAAAAGCGTTTACAACAAAAATAAAGAGATACATCAACAACAACCTATTAATCTAAATTAAGATTGTTTAGATTAAAATCGGGTGTCGCTATCTCAATTACAAAACGTTCGGCTAAGGCCGTCAAATGTCGCTATCTCGTCTATTCCAAAAAATGCTATCTCCTTTCATCACACTTCCCTCAACCCCGGGAAGTCCCACCGCTAGGAAGGCTTGCTAAACACAACATACAATAAGAAGAAATGTTAGCCTAAAGCCTAGCAAGAATAACATTTGTATAATAAAAATAGAATACGCATTGAATAAAAGTCGTTCCATCCAATATCGATTCATCGTTCATTACATCATTGTATTTATTCAAGACATCAACCCACACTAGGTCTCTAGTCCCACTCGAACATCAACCCAAACCGGGTCTTTAGTCCGCTAAGGCGCCAACCCCAAACCGAGTCTCTAGCCCCCTAAGACGTCAACCCAAACTAGGTCTTTGGTCTAGTGACATCAATCCACACCGGATATCTAGTCAACGAAGACCTCAATCCAAATCGGATCTTTAGTCTAAACGACATCAATCCAAATCGGATCTTTAGTCTAAACGACATGAATCCAAACCGGATCTTTAGTCTAAACGATATCAATCCAAACCGGATCTTTAGTCGACGACATCAATCCAAACTAGATCTTTAGCCCATATTTCTCCAAGGGTAAGGAACCCGTCATTTTCATTAATCGTCAATAAGTACATGTATATAAATTCACTCAATCACAAAGTCTCCACCATACACAAGACTCTACTTTCACAATCCATCCATATAAGGAGTTACTAACTGATAGGGTTATTTATTTAACCCTTTTAGCTATATAATTCCAATTTTTGAGCCATTTTGTTATCCCATTAAGTCGGTTTTAGTTAATTATAGTAGCTTTCACGTAAAATAAACAATCGGGGCCTTTGAGTATAAAGTTGGCCAAAAACATATAAAATGCATGAAAAACGTCCAAAATCGTTTATTTCATATTTTGGGTATTTCAGGTTGTATGAAGACGGTCTTTTGGAGTTCGTAAATCAAGAAGATTGCAGATAGCAGCAGTTTTGGAACGAAACTGACGACTCCGTTTTTGAGGACCTGGCTTTGGCATTTGTAGATACCCTCGTTTTGGATCGGATTTTGTGGAATTTTTGGGTCGGTCTTATCTTAACACTTGGGCCGATTTCATATGCATGCAAACTACATTATTTGTTTGGACTTGGATCAATTTTGATGGGCCTCAAGAACCAGCTTTTGGATATTCAGCCCATGGATCTCTTGATCCATGGATACAACCCATGGTTGTTATCCTCTTCTCCAAGACTTCTTGATAGTATATATATGCATGTTGTGTATTGAAACAAACACACATGGAACACCCAATCCACTAGATACTTGATACTATGTATTGTTAGGTACCTTTTGTTACATTAGTTTGGTTAGTTAGTTAGCAAGTGAGCTTAGAGCCGGTTATAAACCGTGGCTCTTGCTCACGGTTCGAACCTCTCGGTTCAACCATTGGTTCGGTTCGATTATAATATTGGAAGCTCTCTCGTTGTTACTCGTTGGTTATTAGTCCGTTCATCTACAAATCTCTCCTTGTTACCTTAATCTTGTTACTAATCCAATTGCTTACGGTCACCATTACAATCTCGTCACCATTTCTTTGCTTACTTACACTGCTTTCGGTTCATTTACATACGGTTTTAATTGTTCACTCACGGTTTCATTTCTGCAGCTTATAATCTCGATACTAATCATCTTCCTTGTTTACGGTTTTGTTAGTTTACCCTTAATCTTGCTAATCTCGTTACTTATGGCATTCATAATCTCGTTGTCTTCCATTTCGTTTACTTGTTTTCAATCATAGTTTGTTAACTTGTTGATTAACCTCGCTTTCATCTTAATACTTACGGTTTTACTTACTTGTTACCATCGCTTTTCTCTTCCCTTAAACTCATAGTTTAGTTGGTTAATTTCTGCTAATCTCGCTTTGCAACTCAAAGTATTTAATGTTCAATGCAAGTAGTTATAATCATCTCATCATTAGTTGTTAAAAATGTTTTCCATTTCATGTTTTACATTTAAAACAAGACTTTCCACTTAAATTCCAAGTTGTCGTTAACTTCTCATTAGATAAACTCGTCGTTACTTGCATAACAAGTTACGTCCTTATTACTCATGCATTGTCCATCTCCATTAGTTGCTTTCCAGTTTTACTCATCTTTTATAATTAGAAATCGAACAATGATGGGCTAAGTGTCCTAGTTCGGGGTATAAAGTGAAGTTGTGACTGAGACTAATAATTAAGTTGAAAGGTGTCGCGTACTGCATGATTGTCCGAAGTTATTTAAATCAATGTTATATTTTGTGGTGTATCACAATAGACCAATTGACACCCGGTTCGTTGTATCATGAAATAGTCGACGTCTGAGATAACTGAGGAATGCGGTCTCATCGCTATATTTAATTATTATTATCATCCCAACGGATCTTTATACCCTGTGCTTCTTTTTATAACTGTAAAGCCCGTGTCCCGGTATGAATATTTTATTTTGTTTAATGTTTTAACGGGATTGACGGGGATGACCAAAATGTTAAATTTGGAAAAACTCTAATTGATTTGCAAGGGCTTGGAAGTGCAAGGACAAAAAGTGGCATTTCATGTATAAGTTTGCATGGGATCGGCCCTTAAGGACCGACCCCCTCCCCTTCTCGTTTCACTTTCGTTCCACGCAACAAACACCACCCACCGAAACCCTAATCTAGTTCCCTGCCCCTCCCTTCCTCCTTGCGATCATCGCCGTGCCACCCCAAACCGCCGGCGCCGCCGTGGTCATCTGCCGGCGAGAGAGAGAGTAGTGAGAGAGAGAGAGAGAGAAAAAGAACAGACGGTGATCGGGATTCCGTCGGGGTGCAGCTGGGTCGTCGACGAGAGGTAAGCCTCCATTCCTTTCTCTTTTTCTTTCTTTCGCCGCCGTCGAAACACCACAAAACCACCACCGCCGCCGCAGCCATGGCTGACGGCGGTGTTCGCCGCCGCCATGCGCCACCGTTCGGTGGCTGTTCCGTGCACGAGTGTGGCTGCTAGGTCGGGTGTGTGTGTGTAGGACCGAGTTGTATCGTTTGTGTGTGTGGTCTCGCCGGATTTTCGGTATAGAACCACCACCGCCGTCGGTGGTGGCTGCCGCCGCCGCCGACCACCGCTGCCGGAAGTGGCAGTGGGTGGTGAGTGGTTTAGTCCAACCCTTAGTAACTTAAAACCCTAGTTGCCAACCCTAATTCGTAAACCTAACGCGAAAACGTTAAACCGATATCAAAGTTATCATTTTATGTGAAAATGTCCAATCTGTCCCTGGTTTGTAAAATCCGTAGAATAATCTAGGAAGATCGGATTGAGGTGAAATCAGTGCCCAAATCTCACAAATTGGGTCTAGTATGTTTTGCGGAAAAATTAGCGAGGCCTCTAGCTAGGGCCAAATTGGCAATTAGTGCAGACTAGTCCGAAATTCGCTGTTCGGGTAGTCTGTTTTGAAAAATTCATATAAAATAGTAGGGACCTCGTATGAACGCGTGCGATATGTCCCTGGAAACCTAAGACATAGAACTTTCTAAGTAGGGAATAATATTTCTGGTTTGATGGGTTTAAGGGGGGCTAAACAGGTCACGAACAGACCTGCAGTGTTAGACTAAAAACCGGAAAACGCACGTTTAGACTTGTAGTTATAATTCCGGGTTGGGATTACACTTTGACACTTTGTAACACTTCTTTAGGTGAAAAGAAGTGAGTTGGAGTTGGCAGGTTCTTGTCGCAGTTCGTGGAGTTCTGCTTTGCTTTCTGAGGTGAGTTCACTCACTGCGTAGGATAAAGATTGTATGCGCATTACTGTAGTTCGTGTGTGATATCTGTGTTGTTTGTGTGTAGTACTAGGCTGAGTAGAGTCTAGTATAAGGTCTTGGGTGTTGTATAAATCTCGGGGAGACCGAGGAGTACGTACACGGGTGTGGTATGAACTCGGGGAGACCGAGGGATGCGTACACGAGCGTTGTATGAATTCGGGGAGACCGAATGGTACATGCATAGGTGTCCTTGCATGAGTGTGCCTGTATTATTAAATTGCTTGTGTTGGTTGTTGTATCTATCTGCTGATAGGGGTGGTGTCTGTATGATTGATATCGTACGTGCGTGTTTGAATTCACTAAGCTTCGTGCTTACCCTTCCCCTATAAATTACTGTTTCAGGTACGAGTGGCAGCAAGGCGTGACGGTACACACTGGCGCGTTGTGGAGACTTCTATCATTTTTACTTTGAGACATTATGTTTACATTATTTACATTTTCCGCTGTGTTAATTGGTTTGGTTATTTAACTTAACGAGATTTGGATAAACGTTTGGTTTTATTTAAATACTTATGGTTTAATTTAATAAAAATGGTATTTTTAAAAAATTCAAATTTATTGTAATTTTTGGGACGTTACAATAGCTGATTTATGTCATTAGTTGTTAACCAACCCACCAAAATACTGTTTTCGAATTCGCCATCTGAAATTCGCTTTTACGAACGAAACTTTTTAAATAGAAACTTTTCCACGCTTCCATGTGGGTTCGATATCCGGTACTTTTGTACCATTATTACTTGTTTTGAGACGATAATAGACTAAGATGTATACTTGCGTCAAGGTTTATTTATTATCAATTTTAAAGGATTTGGTCTAATAAACAATACGTTTTGGCTATATGTTTTAAAAAGGGTACACCAAATCAGTCAACACTAACATATAAAGACATTAATAATCATCATCACTCCCAAAATTACCATTCACATCAAAACCCTAAATTTGACTCACACTCACTAACTTCACAAACCGTAAAACATGTTAATAGCATCCAAGAACATATCATCAGAATCACAAAATGAAGATTCATCCATTGTCATCATCTTTGACAAGTTTAAGCCCTAAACCTTCCATAAATGGAAAGTTAGGTCATTAATCACAAAATCAAGAGAGTTTAGTAAGTAAACATAAATAAATACAGTTAAAACATTAAATGATTAAACATAAGTGAGTTTAGTAGGGTAGAACACTCACAATCTAGATTTGGGGAAAAACCTAGAAAATAGAGAAACCCTAGCTTTGGAGAAGGAGGTGGAGCTTGAGACTCGATCTACCCTTCACTTGCTTTAATGGAGATCTAGGTCAAAGCTTTAATGGACTTCAACCAACCCAATAGTAAGAATTTAAGGAGGGGAGAGAATGTGAGAGTGTTGATGAACTTGGGGTGAAAATCGCAACTCTTAGAGGAGAGAAAACACCTTGAAGTGTTTTGGTAAAGTGAGAGAGGGAGAGATGGGAAAGGTTGGGAAAAAGGTGAAAAATCCGTCAGATGGTATGTGGACGTCCGCAATGTGCATCATGCGGACATCCGAACTCAAAATAATGTCTGGGCTCCAAATCCCTCTGTATCTTCCGCGGACGACCTGCGGACCTCCGCTTGCATGCGGACCTCCGGCCCAAGGCCCATGCGGACGTCCACAATGGTCAAAATCTCAAAAACTCCCAAATCTCAAGCATGAGGACCTACCATGATTCTAAGTCGTTTCTAAAGTATCAAATAGCACATATAAACCACATAAAAGCACACGTATAATACATAAAGTCTCTAGAAGTCTCAACGCTAAAGACCCCATACGATTAAAGATGCAAACTATAAAGCGGAATACAAAAGAAAAGGGTTCTCCCGAGGACACGGGTGTAACATCCCGAAATTTCGTTATGTTATATTTTATTATAAGTGAAGTTGTTTTGTAATTAAGTTGTAAGTTTGTGTTATCTTTGCAAGTATTTAAATCAATGGGGTTAAAAGTTAAGTAACCAAAGTTCAATGTTTTTATGTAAAGTTAGAAACTTGAAGGTGTGTTGGGTCATTTAACAATAGTGTGTATGGTTAAGAGGCTGAACATGAGAAGTATCTCATTCTTTTTGGCTGGAGTCGGTCAAAACAAGAGAAAAGATAGAGAGAAAGGTTGAGAGAAAGAAGAAGAAAGAAAAGGAGAAATTGAAGCTGAAATCTTGGTAAGAATATAAAGAATCTTTGTAAGTTAATTCCAGTAGTAAGAAGGTATCTATATCTTAAATCTGAATTCGTATAGGTGCTGTCTTAATTTGGAATCAAAGTGTGCAGTGAAGTGAGTTTTTCATTCATTAAGGTGAGTTCATTCACTTTTTGATTAAATACATGTTTTCTGTCAAATTAAATATTAAGACACATGTATAAACTGTTTTGGGACTGTATGGTTGTGTTTAAAACAAACTGAATGGAACAGACATGGCTTTGGGATGAATTTTTAGGCTGCAGGTCGTAGTTTCCGGATAAAATGATAGTATCTGGAAACCTCTGATATGAATGTTCCCGGATAAGACAAAGTATCCGGTAAGTCTTAAGTTTCTTATAGTTTCCGGATAAATTGAGTTACCGGATGGTATCCGGATTACCTTGGTTTCCGGATGTCATCCGGATTAGTGAAATATCCGGTAAGATGATGTATCCGGTAAGATAATGTATCCGGAAAGATGATGTATCCGGAAAGTTTGTGTATTCGGTAAGTCATGGGTATCCGAAAAACTTGTGTTGTCCGGATAGTTTGAGGTGTCCGAAAACTGGTGTTGTTCGGTCATTTTTGGAGTATTCAGTAACTTTAGGATTTGCTGACTTTTAAACAGGTACGATTTAGGGATTGAAATGCAATTCTAGTAGCTTGAACATACTTACAGCTGAATGGTAGGTTGTTAGGCTAAATGACTGTTCTAGTTTGATACTAGGCAGGTGTGGTAAGGGTAATGGATCCATAGGCTTTAGTGGTTATGTACACGTGGAATAGATGAAGATTAATCGTTATTTCGATGTGTGTGAGAAATTGTGGAATAAACGTAATTTCCGATTTCTAAGGAAGAAAAAGGGATTGACATAAGTAATTGTAATCTCTACTTCCTTTCCAATAAATGGGCATATGTTATTGCGATTTATTGGATATGAGCATTAGTCTAGAATCCGTTAGGATTCGTAGGGCGGCTCTGGACCATGAGAAATGACTGACTTAGGGTCAGGTCGTAGTCATGGAATTGGAACATGAGAAATGATTGACCTAGTGTCAGATCGTAGTCATGTAATCGGGTTTATCCCCGCTATGGAAGGATGGTTATGCGTATGGTAAGAAAAAGAGTAAACCAGGTTTGGCATGCCTTGTTTACATTGATTTATACAAATATTATTTTGAAACCGAATGTTCTCACTAGGCGTTAGCCTAATTGTTTCAAATGATGTTTTCTTACCAGGTACTAGCTTAGGAAAGTAAAGGGATGTGGGACGAGCGTGTTGGGAACTGAAGATATGCTAAGTATGGTTAGTACTGCCAGAACAACATTACTACTGCCAGATCAATGTTAGTGCTGCCAGAACAAAGATACTACTGCTAGTTCAAGGTTAGTACTGCTGAGTCATTAATGCTGCAAGAACATGATTAGTACTGCTAGACAAGTTACTACTGCTGGTACATGGTTAATATTGCTGAACAAAAGTTAGTACTGCTGGTGTCTTACGAAAACTGTTAGTACTGCTTGGGCATATCGAAGATTACTACTGCTGGAAGATTATTAGTACTGCTTCAAAAGAATGAAGTTAATACTGCTTGGGATCAGAACATGGAATGCGAGATTGAAGGAGATAAAGATGGAATGATTGAATATATACTTAAAAGAATATTCTGAAGATCAATCTTATTTTGATAGTTATCTTGTAATTATTTAGTATATATATTTGTTGATAGATAGCTATTAACAAGACGAAAATAATACGATATACGAAATACAATTAGAATTCGATTGTGTTTTAGAGACAATTAACCTCAAGGTTTAAGAACCCTATTTCTAGAGAAGTAGAAGTCGTCTTGTTGAGCTTGTTCAACGAGATTGAGGTTTGGTTGTAATCTTGTGAGTCGAAACAGTGAATACAAAAATTGTGTGTTTTCTGATATATTGTTCTTTGATTGTGGGAATTAAAGTTCTATTCCGCAGATTCTTTAATTCTGAATTCTAAGTATTGTTAATCTTGTTAAGAATCGATCCTGACAAGTGGTATCAGAGCCTGTGTTTCTTAGAATTCTACAATCATTATGGAAAATTCTTTTGAATCAAACAGTACTCTTGTTTCTAAGGTTCCCATGCTCAGACCCAATGAATTTGACATGTGGAAAATTAGAATCAAGCAGTACATTCTGCTTACTGATTATTCCATCTGGGATATAATAGAGAATGGTCCATGTGCTGAAGGAAGAACTGGACCAGATGGCAAAAGACCTCCTCCAAAGACTGATGTAGAGAGAAAAGTCAGACAAATAGAGATGAAGGCCTTAAGCACTCTGCTTTTGGCTATTCCCAATGAATATCAGCATCAATTTCAACACTGCACTGATGCTCAGATTCTATGGAATGCATTGGAAAAGAGATTCACTGGCACCAAAAGCACCAAGAGGAATCAGAAGGCAATTCTCAAACAGCAGTATGAAAACTTTACTTCTACTAAGAATGAGTCTATGACTCAAACTTTTGATAGATTTAATAAGCTAATTGGAGAATTGGCCACAGTAGGAGTCAAGATGGAGGCTGATGATGTTAACAGAAAGTTCTTAAGATCATTAGGTGAAGAGTGGACAATGTATAATGTGCCCTTCAGACAGAATGACCAACTGGAAGATAAAGAGCTTGATGATCTTTACAATGATCTTAGAGTCTTTGAAGCAGAGGTTGAAGCCAAAAAGAAGCCCTCTGGATATGTACATAATGCTGCACTCCTTTCAGCATCACCTGATTCTACTGCTAACCCTGAATCAGTTAGTGCTGCTGGAGGAGTCAATCAAGAAAAGGCCACTGACTCTATACTTGAAGCTTTCTTTTCTAGTCATGTTAACTCATCTTTAATTAATGATGACTTAGAACAGATTAATGTTGATGATCTTGAAGAGATGGATATCAAGTGGCAGATGGCTATGTTGTCTATGAGGGTGAAGAAGTTCATAAAAAGGACTGGGAGAAACAACTTTTCCCAAAGAAGAGAAGATGGTGCTGGCTTTGATAAATCTAAAGTTGAATGCTACAAGTGTCACAAGATGGGACACTTTGCCAGGGAATGCAGAGGTGGATCATCTCACAACAGCCATCAACAAACTCAGGCTGGAAGTTCCAATCAAAACAGAAACTCTATTCAAGCTCTTGTCTCTCAACAAGGAATGGGATTTGATTGGAGTGATCAAGCAGAAGAGGCCATCCAAAATCAAGCACTTATGGCTGAAGTTTCAGATCTTCCCACTGAGGTACAATCTAAACTCTGTTCTCAAGCTTGTATAGACACTATTAAAAGGTATAGAGATCACAATCAGGGAATGTGTGATGACCTTAAGAGACTAGAAAAGGATAGAAGAGACTATGTGTTGATTGTTAAGAGGTTTGAAGAACAAATTAAGGCTTTTCAAGCCAATGAACTTCAACACTCATATGATACAAATTACTGGAAGTGGGAAAAGGGTGGTCTGGAGTTCCAACTAAAAGAGTCTAGGGAAGAGTGTGAGAAACTAAAAGGAGAGCTTGAGAAAGTTAAACTTGATGTTGAAAAGTTTTCAAAAGCTTCTAAAGCTATGGACACCATAATAAATGCTCAAGTCCACAGTAAGATGAAAACAGGACTAGGGTACAATGCCACACCCCCACCCTACAACAACACTTACATCCCTCCTAAATCAGACATGTTAGAAACCATGGATAGTAAGGACTTATCTGAAGGAGCTACTAAAGTAGACCCATTAGATGAAGTTGTTGTTGAAGATAAGACTGAAAAAGAAGAGTCTAAGAAAAAGAACAAGACTGTCAGTGATGAGATCCCATTAGAAAATCACATCAAGACTAATGAGGATGGTGGAAGTCCTTGGGACAAGAACAATGAGATGAAAAGATCTGAAAAAGGAAAGGGAGTTCATTATACACAGACCACTGTTGTGAAATCCAATACCTGTGAACATTGTTCTTGCAAGTTTTCTCAAAAGACTAAGCCCCAAAAACATGATAATAAGAGGGGAAATCAAAGAAACTGGAATAATCAGTGGGCACAAAAGCAAGGAGTTGGTCTGCAAAGGATTAACAGACCAAAGCCTTGTTTTATCTGTGGCAAATTGAATCATCTTGCCAAACACTGTTATTTTAATCCTGTTAACCAAAGAATGAATTTTCAAAGAAGTTTTCAAAAATCCTCTGGTTATAGGAAATCTGTTAGGAACCATGTGGCTAAGAAACAAACTAAAGCCAGCCACAAGCCACATGAAGAAAAAGCCTGAAAAAGAATGTGTCACAATGTGGGTTCCTAAAAGTACTGCAGCCTCAGATAATGCTGCTAGCAGTGTTAGTGCTGCTAACACTGTTAGTACTGCTTCAAAAATTAATGCTGCTAACAGTGTTAGTACTGCTAACACTGTTAGTACTTCTTCAAAAGTTAATACTACTAACAGTGTTAGTACTGCTAACTCTGTTAGTGCTTCTTCTAAAGATAGTACTGCTGCTAGCAGTGTTAACTATGTTAGTGCTGCTAATACTGCTTCCAGTGTTAATACTGTTAACTATGTTAGTGCTGCTAATACTGCTTCCAGTGTTAATACTGCTAACTCAGTTAGTGCTGCTAACACTGTTTGTGCTGCTAAACCCATCATTTTGACAAAGTATTCAAGTACTGCAGTTCCTCGGGTTGAAAAGCTCATTCAAACTAAATGTAAGTACTTTGATGAGCAAGGGAGACCCAAGACCACTTTGGCTTGGGTTCCCAATAAAAACTAATTGTTTTATCTAATGTGCAGGGCAATCAACAGCTCAAGGGGAAGAGCATTTGGCATGTTGATAGTGGTTGCTCCAGGCACATGACAGGTAACATGGCCTGCCTCAAGAATTTCAAAAGAATTGATGGAGGACATGTTGCTTTCGGTAATAATCCAGCAGGAGGTAAGATCAGTGGTAAAGGTGATGTGTCAAAAGGTAAGATGACCTTTGAGGATGTGTACTATGTTGAGCAATTAAGATACAACCTGTTAAGTGTATCACAGGTCTGTGATAAGAAGCATAGTATATTATTTACTGATTCTGAATGCATTATTCTTGCTCCTGGATTCAAGGTAGTTGATGAAAACATGATACTGTTGAGAACTCCTAGAAAGGATAATGTATATTGTTTAGATTTAGAAAGTGTTTCATCTGATTCATCCCTAAACTGTTTGGTGTAAAAAGCTTCATTGGATGAATCATCACTTTGGCACAGAAGGATGTGTCACATGAACTTTAAAACAATGAATAAACTTGTCAAAAACAATCTTGTTAGAGGTTTACCATCAAAAGTATATTCATGTGATGATCATTGTGTTGCTTGTCTCAAAGGTAAACAACACAAAACTTCTCATAAGTCCAAAGAGATAAACACTATTTCAAATCCTCTTCAATTGTTGCATATGGATCTGTTTGGCCCTACAAATGTGATGAGTATTGGCAAGAAATCATACTGTTTAGTTATTGTTGATGATTACTCTAGATTTACTTGGGTATATTTTCTGAGGACCAAAGATGAGACAAGTGGACTGATCAAATCTTTTATTCTTAGAATTGAAAACCAATCAAATCAAAAAGTAAAAGTCATTAGATCAGATAATGGGACTGAATTTAAAAACTTTGATCTAAACACCTTTTGTGAGGAAAAAGGAATTGAGAGACAATACAGTGCTCCTAGGACTCCACAACAGAATGGTGTTGCTGAGAGAAGGAATAGGACACTAATTGAGGCTGCTAGATCTTTGTTAGCTGATTCAAAGTTACCAACTACTTTTTGGGCAGAAGCAGTTAATACTGCTTGTTATGTTCAAAACAGAGTTTTAGTAATTAAGCCTAAAAACAAGACACCATATGAGCTTTTTCATAAAAAAAGAAACCATTTATTGGATTTTTCAAACCATTTGGATGTCCTTGTACAATTCTCAATACCAAATCTCACTTAGGTAAGTTTGATAGCAAAGCAGATGATGGCTTTCTTGTTGGTTACTCGTCTAAGAGTAAGGCCTACAGAGTTTTTAATACCTCTTCTAGAATAATTGAAGAAAGTGACAATGTCAAATGCAATGAGAACACACCAAATCCTATTGGTTCAGGTCCTGATTGGCTATTTGATATTGATTCACTCACTAATTCCTTGGGTTTCAGTAGTGATGTAAATGCAGGACAGAGGGATGCACCTCCATCAGAACACAGAATTCAGTCTGTGATATTTCCATTCCCTACCATTGATCCTGTTGGTTTCTGTGAACTAGAAAAGGCAGTTGAACCCATTCAGATTGAAGAAGAGAGAAGAGCAGAGGAAAATCAGTCTTCAAGTCCAAATTCTAGAGAATCTGAAGTGACTGAAGAAGCTGAAGCAAATCCAGACTTAAATGAGTCAAATCTGGATGTAAACTTACAAGAGGAAGCTGGTCATCCAACAAGAACTCAGAAAAATCATCCTCCTGAGTTGGTGATTGGAGATATTGCATCTCCCATGATGACTAGGAAGCAAAGCAGACTTCAAGAGTTGCAAGAACAGCAAAATACTGTTAACACTGTACTATCTTGCTTTCTATCCCAAATTGAGCCCAAAAAGGCTTATGATGCTATGAAAGATCCAAGTTGGATAGAAGCAATGCAAGAGGAGCTGCTACAGTTTAAATTGCAGGATGTTTGGGACTTGGTGGACCTTCCAAAAGGTCATAGAGCAATTGGCACCAAGTGGATTTTCAGAAACAAGAAGGATGACAGAGGAATTGTGATCAGAAACAAAGCAAGGCTGGTTGCACAAGGGTATACTCAGGAAGAGGGCATTGACTATGAGGAAGTCTTTGCTCCAGTGGCAAGGATTGAAGCAATTAGGCTATTTCTAGCCTATGCCTCATACATGAAGTTCAAGGTCTACCAAATGGATGTCAAAAGTGCATTTCTGTATGGAAGTATTGATGAAGAAGTATATGTCTGTCAACCCCCTGGATTTGAGAATCCATTGCACCCTGACAGAGTGTACAAGTTGAAGAAGGCACTTTATGGTTTACATCAAGCCCCAAGAGCATGGTATGACACCCTGTCTACCTATCTCTTAGACAATGACTTTGAAAGAGGAGTTATTGACAAGACCTTGTTCATTAAGAGGAGAAAGAAAGGCACACTACTTGTTCAGATCTATGTGGATGACATCATCTTTGGATCCACAAATGATCACATGTGTAAAGAGTTTGAAGAATTAATGCACAAGAGCTTCAAGATGAGTTCCATGGGAGAACTTACTTTCTTTCTTGGGCTTCAAGTGAAACAGAGGAAAGATGGGATTTTCATAAGTCAATCCAAATATGTGAAAGACATCCTGGACAAGTATGGTTTAACAGACTCAAAGCCATCAAGCACACCAATGGAAACACACAAATAGATCACTGCAGATCTTGAGGGGGAGGATGTGGATGTCCATCATTACAGATCTATGATTGGATCACTCATGTATCTCACAGCCTCTAGACCAGATATTATGTTTCCAGTATGTGTTTGTGCCCGATTTCAGGTTACACCTAAGCAATCACACCTTCATGCAGTCAAAAAAAATTTAGATACCTAAGAGGGCAACCTAGATTAGGTCTTTGGTATCCTTATGATTCTTCATTTGACTTGCTTGCATACTCAGACAGTGACTTAGGTGGAGCTAACATGGATAGGAAGTCTACTTCAGGTGGATGTCAGTTTTTGGGTACAAGACTAGTATCTTGGCAGTGTAAGAAACAAACCACAGTGTCATTATCTACCACAGAGGCTGAGTATATAGCTGCTGCAAGCTGCTGCTCTCAGGTTCTATGGATTCAGAATCAGATGTTGAACTATGGGGTAACATTCCTTCACACTCCAATCTTCATTGACAACAACAGTGCTATTAGCATTGTTAATAATCCAGTCAAACACTCAAAAACAAAGCATATAGAGATCAGGTATCACTTTATTAGAGATTGCAATGAAAAGAAATTAATTCAAGTTGCTAAAGTTCATACAAATGACCAGTTTGCTGATCTATTCACAAAAGCTTTTGATGTGGATAGATTCACCTTTTTGGTAACAAGTGTAGGCATGATCAACCTTGAATAAATTCATGATTTTCTGTTTTTATACCTGTATTTCTTCATATATTTGGTGCTACTAACTCTCTTTCTCAGAATCTTCTGTGTACCTCAGATTGACAAGTGCTGAAAAGTGTAAATGTAGTTACTACTGCCAGTGCAGAGTTACTACTGCCAGTGTTCTAGCCAATAATACTGCTTGGTAGTTAATACTGCTTTACAGTTAATACTGCTCAGTAGTTAATACTGCTTTGCAGTTAATACTGCTCGGTAGTTAATACTGCTTTGCAGTTAATACTGCTCAGTAGTTAATACTGCTAGTGCACAGTTAATACTGCCAATGAGTAGTTAATACTGCTTAGAAGTTAATACTGCTTGTGTAGTTAATACTGCTCAGTCGTTAATACTGCTTAAGTAGTTAATACTGCTCCGTTGTTAATACTGCTCAGTAGTTAATACTGCTAGTGCACAGTTAATACTGCCAATGAGTAGTTAATACTGCTTGTGTAGTTAATACTGCTCAGTCGTTAATACTGCTTAAGTAGTTAATACTGCTTCGTGGTTAATACTGCATATGTCGTTAATACTGCTTTTGAAAATCTAGGGCAAATACTGCTATAAATACCCCTGTTTGCCCGCCAAAGTTCATAACGACTCTTCGCATTAACTTCTTCTCTCTCTCGTTCTAACCTCTTCTCCCTAGAATCTATGTGTTTTCTATACAAATCCTCAGGAAGCACAACGATTATGGAGTTTGTCGACGAGCATAATGAGATTGCGATGCTTCAGAAGCCAAAGCGGGCCGCAGGATTTCACAACATTGTGGATTTTCTCAAGTCCACTCATATTTCTTATGCCCTAACGGTGAATCCAACTATCTACATCGAGCATCAGACGCAATTTTGGGCCAATGCCACCGTGGAATCCGAAGATGGGCAGAAAGTCATCCAAACAAGGGTATGTGACAAACCCTTGAAAGTTTCAGAAGAACTCCTTCGCATCACTCTTCGATTGGATGATGCCTCAGGTATAACTTCTATTTCCAATGAAGAACTATACTCAACTTTACAAAGAATGGGGTATGAGGGTCCCATTGGAGTTTTTAAATTCTACAAGTCAAAGTTTTTTACTCAATGGCGATTTCTTGTTCATACCCTTATGCACTGTATTTCAAAGAAAACAACTGGATGGAGTGAGTTTAGCAGTACCATTGCTTATGCCTTGGTCTGCTTAGCCACTGCCAGAAAGTTCAATTTTTCAGCAATGCTTTTCAATGATCTTGTATCAAACCTGGAATCCAAAAAGCGGTTTTATATGTATCCAAGGTTTGTTCAAGAAGTGATAACTAAGGAATTGACGGATATACCTCAATTTGATGAGGTATATGTGCCAAAACCCCCTAAAGGGAAGGTTTTCTCAAATATGAGGAGACTTCCTAGGGACTCGGAAGGAGTTGACACACCATTGTTCTCTACAATGATGGCTGTGTCCCACACAATTGAAGGTATGGCATCAGGGTCAAGGCCCTCATTAGACACACCCACTGATGACCAAACCCAACCTTCCATCACAAAAGACATCCCTCAGTCCATTCTTGAACGACCCGCTCCCAAAATAACCAAAAAGTTTGAAAGAAGAAAGGTACACAAGGTTCCTTCCCTTGCTGTATCTCCTAAGAGCCCGAAGCCTTTAAGCCCTCTGTTGGAGCATTCTCCAATGGAGAATATCGAAAGGGAAACCACAGGGGTGTCTCCCAACCCCAAGAAGGTGCTCACTAAGGAGAAGGTTGAGCATGTGAGTCGCAAGGCTGCCACTACTTCTGCTAGCAAAGAGAAGGCCAGTGGTAAAATAACTAAGACCTTCCTCACGGCAACTCAGGGTGAGAAATCATCCAGAGGTCCCAGGTGCCAAGAAACCAAGGGGGTAGGTAGTGCTTTTGCTAGGCAAGAGACACCTGCTAAAACTTCCAATGATCCTTTAAGGGAGGTAAAAACTCCTAAACAGGGTGAGGATAGATATACGTACGAGGAATTGATGGAAACTATTGCAAATATCAACATTGAGGTCATGGATCAGCAGAAGGAAATTGATGAGCTTAAGAAGGTGGTTCTTCATCAAAACACCAAAATAGAAAAGAATAAAAAGCTGATCACCAAACTGCTACAAAGAAGGAAGAAAGCTCAGTATGTTTTGAGAAGGAGAGGAACAACCTCTGATGCTTCCAAAAAGGGGGAGTCAGACTCTGATCTAAACATGGAGGATGCAAACATTGAGGGGGAGTATGAGTATAACATTGAGGGGGAGACTGAGGAGGCTGCAGATATTACAAAGGAAGCAGAAACAGAAACAACAGCAGAAACCGTTACTGCTGCTGGTCTTACAAAGGAAGCAGAAACAGAACCAGCAGCAGAAACGGTTACTGCTGCTGAAGTTGCAAAAGAAGTAGAAACAGATAATGCTGCAGTGTCTGAAACTGAAGCAGCAGTAACTGAAATTTTGAAGAATCTTGTGGAGGCAGCAGTAATTGAAAGTGAGAAGAAAGCAGAATCTGTTCCTACAGTAACTAAAGCAGAGATTGATACAGAGATATATTGGATTGTGAAGGGTAGTGTTGAAGCAGCAGCATTAAAGGTTATAAAAGAAGCAGTAACAGCTATAGCAGTAGAAATGGTTACTGCTGCTGAAAAACAAAAGGCAGCAGAAACTGTTAGTGCTGCTGAGAGCCACAAAGAAGAAACAGCTGAAACCACTCCTGAAGCTGTTAAATCTTTTAAAAGAACAAAGATGATGTCAACCAAAAGGCCAAGAACAAAGTCCATAGCTTCAAAGAAGAAAGATGTAAAGAAGCCAAGGGTGGATCCAACTGTAGAAGAAGCCCAGGAGGAAGCAGTGAAAGAGAAATCTGATCCAAAAGTTGCTGAAGAAGAAGTGGCAACTCCCTCAGGCCAACCAAGCAATGTACAATCACTGCCAAATGCTCAATGTGATTTGTATATTACTGTGGTTAATACTAATCCAATCCAAGCTGAACCAATATCTTCTATGGCTCCTGAAATCATATTCTGGGATACTTTGAAAGATCAGAGAAAGGAGTACATTAGAGTAAAAAGAGCAGATGGAAAGTTTGAAGTCTGTCCTACTTGGGGAAAACTTATAAGGATGAGCTCTAGATCAGACTTGGAAGAGATGTTCAAGGTTGGAATGAGGCTATATGGAAACATGCTGACAGAGCAAGGTATGTCTATCACCAAGATGGTTCTTGAATACTTGTGCTTAATGTTCAAACCAGAAGCAGTTCAGTATTTGATGGCAAGGAATTTTCAAGTCATTACCAACTGGATGCTCATTGAGAATTGTGGAGTGTATGTCATCTCTCTTGACAATACATTTCATGAATATTATTTGGTGGATGTTGTATACAAGCACAGCATGAAAAAGTTGAATGGAATGCTGCATGCTAAGTTGGTGAGTGACAAAGACTCTAAGATGGCAAGATACCTTGTAAAAAGGATTCTCAATCAAAGTCTGGGATTGGATCCAAATTTATGCGTTGATGATTAGGTTTTGGAAGCATCATCTGAAGAACTTAACTTCTCATCCTGAAAAGTCAAGTTAGGGGGAGATTGTTGGGAACTGAAGATATGCTAAGTATGGTTAGTACTGCCAGAACAACATTACTACTGCCAGATCAATGTTAGTGCTGCCAGAACAAAGATACTACTGCTAGTTCAAGGTTAGTACTGCTGAGTCATTAATGCTGCAAGAACATGATTAGTACTGCTAGACAAGTTACTACTGCTGGTACATGGTTAATACTGCTGAACAAAAGTTAGTACTGCTGGTGTCTTACGAAAACTGTTAGTACTGCTTGGGCATATCGAAGATTACTACTGCTGGAAGATTATTAGTACTGCTTGAAAAGAATGAAGTTAATACTGCTTGGGATCAGAACATGGAATGCGAGATTGAAGGAGATAAAGATGGAATGATTGAAGATATACTTAAAAGAATATTCTGAAGATCAATCTTATTTTGATAGTTATCTTGTAATTATTCAGTATATATATTTATTGATAGATAGCTATTAACAAGACGAAAATAATACGATATACGAAATACAATTAGAATTCGATTGTGTTTTAGAGAGAATTAACCTCAAGGTTTAAGAACCCTATTTCTAGAGAAGTAGAAGTCGTCTTGTTGAGCTTGTTCAACGAGATTGAGGTTTGGTTGTAATCTTGTGAGTCGAAACAGTGAATACAAAAATTGTGTGTTTTCTGATATATTGTTCTTTGATTGTGGTAATTAAAGTTCTATTCCGCAGATTCTTTAATTCTGAATTCTAAGTATTGTTAATCTTGTTAAGAATCGATCCTGACAGAGCGTTTTGAGATAGCGAAGGAGTCAATTACCGAAAGGAGATTTTGATGGACTGCTTAGATAACTTAGATAATCTAATTATAATGACATGATCAGATTAATAGGTTATTTGAAGGATTCTGTATTTGTAAATATAACTCCTCACGGTTAATTCATTTCTTATATAAAAGTTTAGATGTTGTTTGGTCATAACTTGTTACAATTGAGGTTTAAATTACCCTTGATTTTTAGGGTGTTACAACGGGTGTTACATAATGAAATTTTCTATAATAGTAGTAATTAATTTATTTCGTTCTTATCCAAATCCCAAAATTACTAATTCAATGTTTATTATATAAATAATAAATATACATAATTATCTCAAATGAGTGATTGAAATTAATCTCATAGTTATCACAAACTAACCGGTTCTCATTTGATTAGGCTTATATATATGGGATATAGGATGTGGGACTCAAAAAATCACATCGGCCAAATATTTAAATTCTACAAGTGCATTGAAATTCATGACAAGAGTATCAAAAATAATATCTAAATCTGAAAATTACAAACCAGTCTTTCTTTGATTTTTACACAAATTTGTTCGTGTAAATAAAGTTGAAGAGGAGTCATGACACTAGTAATTGGTAGCTAAATATTGTGTATCCCATAGGTACAATATTTTAACACTAAAAGTACAAGTATATACTGACAATGGGATCGCTACAAGTAATAAATTGGTAAATATACCGAGATCGTATCCATAGGGATTGGACTTCAAAGTTTCTAATCCTAAGTCGAAAATACACTGGTTTCCATGAGAGAAGAAGAAAATATTTTTTGAGTGAATTTGGGTTTTTAACAACAAAAACTAAACAAGTAAATAAAAATGGGCATGGGTGTAAGTTTTCCTTGAGATAATTCGTAGTGACGAAATGGTTAGTCATTTTGTAGTACAGAATGTTGAAAAAGTCCGATCTCTCGAAAGTGGATTTTTATAAATCGTGCTCTCAAGTGCCCACTCCTACTAACTCGTGATCTTGCCGATTTAACTAAGTATGACTCGAAAATCAAAGTTTTATCAGCATGGAGATTTATTCCCAAATCTCTTTAGGATAGTCGACCGACGTTTGAACCTTAGTAAATCATACAAAACCCGCCTCTCGACGTGGTTTGCAAAGACTTTCTCAAATCTTTGTGCATCACTTGAGCATATTTTGGATCCGCCTCTCTCGATGTCTAAGATTTAATATTAACACTTTAGAGTGATCAGCTTATCCGCATTGAGTGAAGTCTCAACTTAAGTCACCAATCTCAAGAGCTAGTAACAACGGTCACGCCCAAGTGTAGCATACTAGTCTCAAGTTAGGCTCACACCCACACACATGAAGGTGCTTAGCTAATAATAAAATTAAAAGACATAATGTAAGAAAGTAAATACTTGTTAACTAGTTGCACTAAAATAAAGAGGGAAATAAACTAGAAACTTAGACGGAAAGTAAGTGCGGAAATTAAATGCAAGAAGGTTAAAGACTATAAATTAAACTACAACTAAATAATAAAATGCAAAACTAAATTTCTACATTTTTGAGCTCAAAATGCTTATCATAAACCCTGGGCAAATGTCTCCAAAATCCATTGAAATAGGCATGGCCAAGGAATTAATGGATCCAAGGTAAATATGTCATTGTCCACTGATCAGTACATTCCTTAAATCACAACCAAGTATTATGTATCCGGCTGTATTAACCACGGTTACGACATGGGTCTGCGAATGCCCACGGTGGGCAGAATGTGCCCACTCTATGATAGTGACGTTTTTGACCCAAAAAATGGTGCGTTTAACCATAAAAACATTCTCAACAACTCCAAATGAAAATAAAATAATAAAAGGAAGAAACACAAACAAATAAAAAAGAAAAACAACTCAAATGGAAGAAAAACACACACAAACGGAATGTAAATAACGCTTAAAATGAGAGTTATCAGTCATCCAAACATGTACCAAAAAATAAGCTAACTTATTTTTTTTGCCAAACAATGCCTTAGGGTCTGTTTGTTAGCAGTTTAATGAGCTTAATGGGACACATAGCTTATTCAGTCAGCTATACATGACTGTTTGGTAGTGGCTTAATGATATAGAAAGTGACTTATTTATTAAGCTTTTAGGAGAGAGCTTTATGTAGAAAGTCAAGTTTTGTCCAAACCAGTTTCTCCTAATTAAAAAACATGGTCCTTCCATCTATGAAAACACCCTACCAAACAAAAACCTTTCCAATCTATACAGACAGATTAATCCACACAGACAACTTTATTCATACAAGACTTAATGGAAAACCAACCAAACAGCCCCTTAGTGTTGGATTGAAGTTGGTTTATTTTAATGATTAATGGGTTGTTTAGTAGTTGTTGAATGATTTGGTGCAGAATGATTAAGTGGTCATAATGATTAAGAGGCTATTATGACATGGTGCAAAATGAAATATGATTGTTTGGTAATTTTTCATAATGAAATTAGGGTGCTGAATAGTTAAGGGAGGCCCAAGATACAAAATCATCCAGAGGGTTTTAAAATCTTAACAAACTTTTTTTTTGCCAAACAAGATTCACTTGTTAACTATTCAGAGTTGAACTATTAAGAGTCGTATCATTTTTAGTGTTTTTAGTATTTTTTAATGTTTGGGTCGGAGATGCCTTACAAAAGTGGAAAGGAACAGTCGGAGGCTTCTCTCTCATTTTTCACCCTCTCTCTGTCTTCATCGTCTACTCGTCTTATTCAAGAAACTTCAACTTTTACCATTTACTTACTTTTCTACTCAAACTCTCTCTGAATCCCACGTATTATACTATGTATATGTGTAAGAGATAGGTGATATGATGTGGGAGATTATTCCTAACTACAATGTAGCTCTGATTTCAAACAATTAACCAACAAAATGTCCGAAAAAATGACCAAGTTTCAACAAAACGACCACCGAACAATCAACGGGGATGGTAATTTCAAGCTCTGGTTGTCATGCCGCCGCAAAATTATTGACACCATGAGATGCAGTGGCGGAATATCTCGATACTGGAAGACTGTCAAGTCTCCGGTGGCGAAGAATCTAAAGCTGGAAGAGATGAAGACTTCCATGGCCGAAAGCATCATAAATGCTAAACATCCAAATAGTATTTACGATAATGATAATGATTTCTTAGTATTATTAACCAAACAATATCAATGTAATGTTCATTTTCATTTCTATTCCCTGCCATTTTTATTTTCATTTAGATTTTATGTGGTAATTTATTTTTGTATATTGGTCTTACTTTATTTTGGTTGTTTGTTCAGTGGTGTGAATGTTATTTCTACCACTTTTGCTTAGACATTGGGCTAGTGCACTATATTTTGTTGTATGGGATTAAATGTCCCATTTGGTGAGTTGTTGATAGGCGTGTATCACCCCCCCTAAATCTAACCGCAAGTGTACGGTGTCGAAATCAAGTAATACGTACGGAAGTACGAGTATCGAATCCACGGGAACTAAGAACTAAGTATCACAATTACTATGATCACTATTAACTGAACTGTCGAAATTGAGAGATGGTTGGTATTAAACTAATTAATTGCAATAAGAAAATCACAAACGGAACAGTAGACAACTTGAGGAAAATTCGATAGAGAAAACAGTGGAGGGTTGGAAATCCTTAGGTTTTCACATACGAATATCTGACTTAAAATAATTACCAGTTAATCCCCTTAATGAATGCCCAATCTCTAAAATCACCGGTGTTCTCTTTCGAGCAACATCGGGTTTTATTTTGAAAAGGACAAGTTTTATCTTTCGATCTCAACCTATGGATTTCAAAACACATTAAGCGCAAGATTCATGTTTGAACGAATAGATTTGATCTCTCGATCTCAACCTAAATGGTTCAATTAGGACTAAGGCGTATTCGGTATATCTCTATCACCAAATTCTCGCCTTAGGCATGCAACTCCTAGTTCTAGCTAACAGTTAATTCTCTCGAACTCAACTGGAAACAACTAAAACAATTGAAAGCTAGCTAAACTCTCAAAAGCATTAAGAATCAAATTACATGCATTCATTAAAAAGGAAAACCGATAAACGTTCAAGTCATCTGTTCATATGCTTACAACCCAATTCAATCCAACCCCCAACATCTAAAATTAGTTCATGTTGGTGGTGGATTCAAACATAAGAAAAGGAGATGTGAAAGTATGTGTAAACATGATAAACGTGATTGTAACGAAAGTAATGATGAACTCCCTTCTATCCGATCTAATCCGACTCTCGTTGTGAACTTCTCCTCGACCTGTCCTCTATCGTGGCTCCAAAAGGCGTGAAAAGTCTCCAGAAATCGCCCCAAGTCGTCTGCCGTTCGTCGTGTGTGAGTTGCGTATCGAGAATGCCCTAATTTCTGGAAAAACGCCAAAGCTATAGGCTGAAACAGGCAGCTACGCGACTTGTCACGCGACTTGCAGGTCGCGTGGCAAGTCGCCCGGTTTTCTTTTGTTGTTTGGGTCAGCTTTTGGGTCCTGGTTCGGGTGCGGGTCTTGGGCTTGGATCTCGGGCTTCCGTTGGGCTTCGTTTTGGCTCTTTTTGGGCTCTTTTCAGCTTCTTTTCTCGATGATTACTGCCTTTTAAAATAACCTGCACATTTCACTAAATAAAGCGTAAAATCTCGCCTTTTTGCTAGAACACAAGCCAATCTCATTGGATTAAGGACCGAAAATAACGCCAAAAAGTGGCGTTATCAGTTATCAACTTATCATGCTCTTGGACTGTTATAGTACAGTGTGATGTGTTTTAAATTCATTCCGCAAGCGTACGAGAAGTGTAGCATACGGGTCGATCACAGGGAGGCGATGGACTAACACGAACTCGTTCTAAACTATGTCCTAGCTACGGGAAATCAATTGGTGATTTTGATTTTTTGATAAAATAAATGAAAAATAACGAGATATAAAAAAGATAAAAGCTAACGAAGATCGGGTAATGTCGTTCTCGGATTTTAGTGATGGTGAGTATTTGTTGTATAAAAATACTTTAACCCTCTATCGAGGTGAAAAGGCTTTTCTAAGCAAAATACATATTTACTTTCGCAATATGTGTACATTGGGAAGAAACATTATGATTTAAAACGAATAATTTTCCCAATCAACGCCCCTAACTGTTTTCATGTTAGGACCGTTGTCATTGATCAATTTAGTCTTAAGTTATGATCAAACTATCGTTCGTATCAAAACTTACAAAATTAACTAAAGACGTTTTATAAAAACCGGTTCATCAAACATTAACTTTCGTTATATGAAAAATCAACCAATTAAATATAAAAAACAATTGATCAATACCACAAAAGAAAACATAAATCTAAACTAAACAATAAAATTAATCTAAGAAAATTGTAAAGATCGATCCAAGGAGTGTCACTCTCCAAGAATCATTTTTAAACCTACGAAAGCGATAAATTAAATTTAAGAACGATACAAGAAATTAAAAGGCACAATAAATAAATATAAGAAGAAAAACATTAACGATAAACAAACACGAAATTTAACTAAACAATAAACTCAAATATAAAAATAAAGTATGGAGAAAATGAAACATTACAATGGATATCAAACATCGGATGAGAATCCATCACATTTCATCTTTGTCTTCAATCCATCAAAAGTGTTGACTCAAGAAAAGAAGAAAAACTACAAACACTAACAACTAAACAAGACCTAAACCTAGATTACAAAAGAAAAGAACTAAAAGAAAAAGAGAAGAAGAAAGAAACGGCAGTAGCCGTGGGGGAGAAGAAGAAAGAAAAAAAAGGGGTAGTGGAGAATTCAAATACATGTATAAAGAATTTTGAAAATGCCTCCCTCATTTTTGCAACTATTTTATTTGTGCCCCTCTTAATTTCTATTCTTTCAAAACAACTCTTCAAGAATTATTTCTTCAAAATTTGGTCCAACTTTGCTATATTTCTTGAATTGCTCTACCAATTAAATATTGCTCCAAAGCTTTATCTCATCCATCTCTATATTTCAACGCAATACCTATCAAAATACGACGGAAATACAAAAACACCAATGTAATATCCTCAACGACGATTAAACGGAAATTAACTAAAAATATAATAAAAACTATATGCAAACAATTAAATTAGACGTAAAATGCAATTATAAACTAATATGAATGTATGCATAAAATGCACTTAACACAGTGTCTTTTAGATGTTCCTTTATATTTTTGTTTTCATGAAATTGGCAGAGTTGTTTATATTAAATTAATGGGAATTTAATTAAAATATCCAAAGTTTGACTTTGACATACCAAAATACCCATTTTTCGATTTTTGTAAAAATACCCAAAAATCCTGCGATATATAATCCCGCGATCGTGAGACAGGGTGTTTTATGAAAATTGTGATCCCGCTATCGCGGGAGGAGTCCCTGCGACACAACTCAAATTTGTGATTTTTATTGAATTTACACTTTCAACCCCTATACCAGGGACCATTTTTTAAAATCTCTCCCGTTCCGCTACCAACTCAAAGTTGTGATTTGTAATTGATATTTACACTTTCAACCCCTATAGTTATTTACTTAGTTTACTTTATACCTTTTACTTTCTTAATTTTAATTTTACAACTTCATCATATTAACACATATAATCGTTTATTAACTAAAATACGTTAAAAATACGTTTTAATTTTAACAAGTTACACCATTATAATCGTCTCTTCGATACGTTCGAAATGAGCCTAATATTGAATTTTTTGATTTAATTATTTTAATATATATCATATATACTACATAAAAAAAAATTATATTTAAAATTCATACCCTTATAGGTAATTATTTAATTTATGGTACATTTCTTACTTTTAAATTTTTCGTTTGACACTTCTATCGCATTAACATAATAATCATATATTAACGTATATATATTTATCGAACTCCTTAACATATTTTAACGTAATTATGTATGTTAATGTGATATGTAAAAACGTATTTTTTAAAACGAATAATTTAAAACGATTTAATTATCGATGGTCCAAGTGTAAGTATTAAAAATTGGCGGAGGCTTTGTGATGGACAGACATCGATCCTTTTGTGCATACTCTGTAACTGCAAATACTTCAGCTCCAAACACACATGAATCATCATTCGCCAAATACCCATTTTCACAATTCTTAAATGAGTCCAGTGATACCAACTTGTCAAAATCCCATTCCATATTCTTCTCGTGAAACCTTGACCTATTGCCATTCACGATATTTATAAACACATACAAATAATAATAATTTAAAACGATTTATTGAATTAGTTATTAATATGATTATTATGTTAATGCGATAGGAGTGTAAAACAAAATTGAAAAAAATAAAAGATGTATCATAAATTAAATAATTAACTATAAGGGTATGAATTGTAAATATTAAAAATATTTTTATGTAGTATATATGATATATAATAAAATAAATAAATCAAAATATATTCAATATTGGGCTCATTTCGAATGTATCGAAGAGACGAGTACAATGGTGTAATTTGTTAAAATTAAAACGTATTTTTAACGTATTTTAGTTAATAATACGATTATATGTGTTAATATGATGAATGTGTAAAATTAAAATTAGAAAAATAAAAGGTATAAAAGTAAAGTAAGTAAATAACTATAGGAGTTGAAAGTGTAAATATCACTTGAAATTAACAAATTTGAGTGTGTCGCGGGGTTGTCTCTCGCGATCGCGGGGAGACAATTTTTCAAAAAACACCCTATCCCGCGGTCGCAGGATAGGTCGCGGGATTTTTGGGTATTTTTGTAAAAGCTGAAAAATGGGTATTTTTGTAAGTCAAAGTCAAACTTTAGATATTTTGATTAAATTCCCCTAAGTTAATCATTGTATTCACTTTGTATCTCAATAAAAACATCTTTTAAAATGATTTTGAGATGGTTGATTGTTTTTACAAAAAAAAAATTAAGTCACTGTTGAATACGTGGTTACTAATCTAACAATAAGAATAAATATAAATAGTGAAATTGTTAATATTATTATTATTCTGATATTCTAATTTTATGTAATATTTGACAACCATAAGTTATATTACCTTTTGAATTTAATGAAAAAGTTGTGTTTGGTAAGGCCATCCGTACCCCAGGTTCAAACCTTTTGAACCCTCTGCGCCACATCAGCTTTCCACTTTGAACCCTCTTGAACCTTTTTGAACCCACAAATCCCGTACCCCAACCTTTTGAACCTCTTGAACCCACATGCCACCTCATCTAATTTTTTAATAAAAAATCATAACATTCATAAAAATAAAAATAAAATTACAAAATAAAAATAAAATTACAAAATAAAATTCAAAATTACAAAATAAAATTCAAAATTACAAAATATTAAAAATCTACTCGTCGTCGTTGTTGGGAAGTCGGATACGCCAAATATGTTCGACCAAATCCGACCGAAGGTTATTATGAGTCTCTCGGTTTTTGACTTCTCGAACGTTTGTCACGCGTTGTGCCTCAGTGATTTGTGTTTCATCCGCTACCACGACGTTTCCATCGGCACAAATGGCATGGCCTTCGTCTTCGAGTATCATATTGTGTAATATGAGACAAGCATGCCGGGAAATCCGTGTTTAGCTTCATGCGCGTGGTACAACTTCTGAATATCATCGTAAGTAGGCATGCGTAAATATTTGTCACCATAGAGTTCAACAATACCTGTGCAGAAAGTGTGCAGACAATCTCGTGACGTTTTCTCTCCCATCCTCAAGTACTCGTCAAGTGCGTCGGAAGCTACTCCATACGCCAATTGTCGAACAGCGGATACACACTTTTGTATCGGAGAGAAACCTTGTTTGCGTAGTCCGTCAATCCGTTGTGTAAAATACGGATACACTCCCGATAAATCTTGAACTATCCGTTCGAATAGTTGCCTGCTCATCTTAAACCGTCGTCTAAACAAATCCGGATTATACATCGGGTTTTCGCCAAAGTAGTCCCGCAAAACCTGGTCGTTAGCATCTACCCGACCTCTTTCTATGTTCCCGGACCTCGGTCTTCTTGACGATGAGGCGGTGCTACCATACCGTCTAGATACAGCTTCTCGCAACAAATCTGCATAACGATCAAATAGTTGACCGAATTCCTCGTCGGTGTCAATGGATGATGAAGAAACGGACGATGAACCGGGTGGCAAATCCATAAAGTTTATATCGGATTGAAAGAAATGAAAGAAAATATTTAAGGATTGAGGTGAGTGTTTAAATTTTGGTGTGAAAAATATATGAGATTGAGGTTGATTTATAGTGTTTAAATTGAAAAAAAAAATAAAAAAATAAATTGCAAATAGCCGTTTGAATGTTACCGTTAGAATTAAAAAAAATGATAAAGTCTTCGGGTATGAGCGGGGTGGGGAACCCGATCGTCGAGCCCGCACCCCGAACCCGCTATAACCCGCCCCATGCGTACCCGAACCCCCTGAACCCGCTATGCCACCTGGCCTTACCCGCATGGGGAACCCGCTGGGCTACGGATGGCCTAAGCCTAGAGATGTGTAAGGATTCGGTCTTCCAACCCGTTTTGCGTGAGTAAAATAAAAGCCTAGACTTTCTTAGGCTCAAGTCAATATAGATATTTCAATGGGTATTTACTATATGGAGATTTTAACAAAAATGATACTATAATCGTGGACACTTGCCCATTGTCTAAGGATGATGTGCGTATCAAGAAAGTGGAGGGCCAATTGGGCATGGTTGCAATGATTAAAGAAGCCATAGTTTTGGTTATGGAACATTTTGTTATTGAATGTCGTTTTCCAAATATATAATATTTATATACCGTAAAACACATACACATACACTTCTTATCATTAATGAAGTATGAATTTTCACTTTAATAAAGATTAAGATCTATCCGGTATCAGTGAACCAATGACCCTTTGGTCGAACATGTCTTTTTGCATGCACAATAAGTTGGTTAGTTTAGTGAATTGTTTTGGTTTTGAGTAATAGTAGCATTTATGAAATATTCATTTTAACAACCCCTCAAATTCACTTTAAAAGTCAATCAGGTTGTATCGCAGTGGTTGATCGTCCTTGGTGATGTGGTGGAATATCCCATCTATCCAGGGTTCGATCCCAGACGTCATCAACATTGATAAGACATCTTTAAGTTTCAAAATTGTCAGGGATTAGTCTGGGCTGTGCCTGGGATACCCTTCCCCCAAAAAAATCACTTTAAAACCGTTTTTAACTTAATTGATCGTAAATAACAAAGATTTCGTAATTAATACTTTAGTAACTTATAATTTTTTTTACGAGTTTAATATTCACGAAGTATTAGTTTAGTAAGTTGCCAAAACTCTACTTAGGAAATACAGACATGAACTATGTCACTTACGTAACTTGCTAAGGTGCTACTTGTTAAAATAATTTAAGGTATTATCTATCTAACTAAAGTGCTATTTATCGCATAAGAATCTTGCAACTAGTAATTTAGCAACTTGTTAAAATGTCATTTTATAATATTGAATTTATATAAGACGGATTTTACAAGTTGTTAAAATATTATTTACAAAATACTAACCATTTTTAAATAGAAAAATAAGAATAAAAAGAATTCAAAGAAACCAAAACAACTCTTTAGAAAAGTTTTCCCATCTTATAGAAGTGTTGGGGTTGGTAACATCACATGGATAAAGTGTCAAGTAGTCCACTAAATACTTCTCTTTGTTTTTTTCCTTTTATTCCAATTTTGGTCTTGTTTGTTGGATGACAGACAGATGGATTACCTTCTTCTTCTACTGCTAGGTTGTTAAAGTGGCATTTCTATCTTTTGTTGCCATATGTAAAGTTTCCTTCTAAAACCCTTCATCTTTAATCAAATCGATACAAATTGTAAGGAGAGGCTAATGGCACCCCTATACATTGTTAAGGGCACTCCTATACAGTGAATTCTAATATCATTGCTCTAAATTTTACTTTTGAAATTATTCAAGTAAAAAGTGATAACCGACAATTTTAATCACCTTTATATAAAAATCGTTTTCAAGGCCATAATATGATAAGACTTTTTTTGATTCATTCAACGATTTGTTTGATGTCAAGGTTGAGATTGAACCCAAGACCCATCTTCTAGACAATCGTTATATCTCTTTGTCAAATAAGTTATAAACTAATAGCTTTTAGCTTTTATAATTGAAATTACTGTTTATATATATATATATATATATATATATAGGGAGGTTCAAAGGAAAACCTTTAAAAACGGAAAACTGAAGAACACCCTAGGAGCCCTTCATTTGGGCGGTATGCATTTGTGCATACATGTAAATAGTTGATTTTTTTGTTTTATGCACAAGTGCATTATGCATTTGTGCATATATGCACAAATGCATGTTACAAATAACATGTATGCACAAGTACATACCGCCCAGATGAAGGGCTCCTAAGGTGTTCTTCAATTTTTCGTGAGGTTCTCTCTTGAACCGGACCCTATATATATATGGGTTAAATCATGTGAGAACCTAAAATAGGTTGAGAACCATGGGAACCGATCTAAGCCGTCATTTGGTTTTGATCCTATGGTTTTAAAAACATAAAAATTAATCATAGGTTCTCACAGTTCTAAACCTATTTTTGCCTATAATAATGTCCATAGATTAAAATCAATTAACGACTTAGACAGGTTTTCACGGTTCTCAACCTATTTTAGGTTCTCATTTTATTATCGTCATATATATATATATATATATATATAGAGAGAGAGAGAGAGAGAGAGAGAGGGTCCTTCTTTTGTTAACCGGTCATTTAGTGTTAACTGTATTAACTAATCTGGACAATTAATCATCAAAATCAATGGCTAAGATTAAAAGCATTTTTTAATTCATAATTAAAATAAACACACGGCTGATTTCATTTGCAGCATATATGCATAGGGTTATTATTGTCATTTAACAAATCTGAATAACTATCAGATAAGGAAACAATTAACCCAATCCCTACATTTAAGGACCTGATAACTCATATCTAATTGATTTAGAAACAAAAATACCAAACATAATATTCTCTCTCTCCAATCTCGATTCAAAAGATAATCAAGCAAACAAATCAGTGGGCAAAAATCAACTGGTTGCTCTCGAGAGGTTGTCGCATGTCGTCTTTTTTGTTTGCATCTCACAAATTACTCCATTGAAATCAATGGAGAGATATGATGATGAAGAAGAACAGTAGCCATCCAATTACTTCCCACATTTCTTCTCTCTCTCTCACTCTATCTCGCTTTTGAAGGAAAACGAGATTGATTTTTCTTCAACAATGAAAAACCGATGAACAGAAACAGAGAAGGATTCCCGGAAAATTTCCGAAACATACGAAAGTTTAATGGTTTGGAAGCCGGAGAAAGAAGGACGATTCTCCGGTGGGTGAATGATTTAGGAACGTTATGATCCTCTGGCCGGCGATCATTCGACATAAATGATTGAGAAGATGCAACAAGAAAGAGAGTTTGGATTCGATTTTCAGTGACGAAACCACCAAGATGACGTTCTCATCAGTATGAAAGTGAAATCGTTTTCCTTTTCTTGTGATTTCTAGTGAAAATGAAAGTGGTTTTTTTGTTGAATTTGTTTGTTCATTGTTTAGTAGATTTGATTATGGATAATAATCGAGAGTGAGGTTGGAGGAGGAGGAAGAAGGGATGAAGGCAGGGGCGGACCTACTCACACTTGGGAGGGGTCCCGTGCACCCGCTCAATCGATTATAGCAAGAGGGAAAAAATTAGTCGTTAAAGTGGTGCACCCGCTTAATTCTAAGTGTGCTCTTAAATAAATGAATACGAAAGTTATCACAACAAGGTGCTCTGGCCGAAATGGTTGTTGTAACTCCATGAAGATCGTCTCCTTTCTACCAGGTCTCTAGTTCGAGACCCACATGCATCATTGTTCTTTTATATATTTTTTTAATCTTTTTATGGTGGTGTTATGGAATTTTTAGAAATACAAGAATGTTTTGATATACTTTGAAGCGAAGGGACTAAACTTAATTTTTAGTAAAAGGAACTTATATTTTGAAATTAAGGGACTAAACTAAATTTTCATTAAAACTTATCAAAATTTCTTTCTTTCTTTTTCTTTCAATTTAACCATTAATCTTAAATTTGCATTGAGTTTTTATTAAAAAATACCTTAAAAAATCAAAGTGAACAATTATTACTTTGCATTGAGTTTTTGTTTTCTTTGTTTTATAATATTTAAAAATTATTTGTTATTCCTCTGTATATGATGTTATTGATTTGGTTATATGATTTATTTGTTTGTCCTAAAGCAAGCAAAAAAACTAAAAAAAAGTCTCTTGATATCAACAAAAAAACTTGAAAAAAATCTTGAAATCAACCAAAAATCGAAAAATTCCATTGAAATCAACAAAAACCCCCAAAACAATCCCTCGAAAATCAACCAAAAAACCTAAAAAAATCCCTTGAAAGCGGAATTCGGCTAAAAACACATCGAGCGAATTTGTGGGCATTTGGTCCAATTTAAAGGTGCACCCGCTCAGGAAAAATCCTGGGTCCGCCACTGGATGAAGGAGGAGAGTAATTAGGTTGAGCCGTTGGATGGTTCTTGAAGTGCATATATGCAATTCTAAGAAGTGCATATATGCAATTCTAAGAAGTGCATATATGCAATTCTATGATGTGCATATATGCAGTTTTAAATGCATATATGCACTTTTTTGATCTTCATATATGCAACTGATGTGCATATATGCACATACACTGTGCATATGATTATTTGTCATGTTGGTTTGATTATTGTTATTGATACACGCTATTTTGTTTATGTGCATATGTGCATATATGCAGGTTTACACAAATGTATGGTTGTGCATATATGCAAGTTTACATAGATTTGTGGTTTACACAGATTTATGGTTGTGCATGTATGCAATTTTACATATATTTATGGTTTACACAGATTTATGGTTGTGCATGTATGCAATTTTACATAGATTATGGTTTACACATAGTTATGGTTGTGCATATATGCAATTTTACATAGATTTATGTTTGTGGATATATGCAATTCTATGATGTGTATATATGCAGTTCTAATGTATGCATATATGCAGTATTAATATGTGCATATATGCAATTCTATGATGTGCATATATGCATTTCTATGATGTGCATATATGTAGTTTGAAATCGTGCATCTATGCAAAAAAAACGTGAAAAGAATATCTGGAACGTGAAGATGAAGATTATGTTTGAAAATGGGTTTTAGATGATTAAAATTATCATTAATAATTACCAAAAATGAAAATTGGTTTTAAAAGATTAAGATTATCATTAATAACTACCAAAAATATCTTGTGCATGAAATTAGGAAAGTAAATAACCCATAAATAATTAAAATTCTGAAATTCCTAAACTAATTAAAATTCTGAAAGTAAGTAACCTATCTTGATTCCTATTGGTCCAAAAAAGTTAACATGATTAACACTAATTAGACGGTTAACAAAAGAAGGGGACTATATATATATATATATATATATATATATATATATATATAGGGGTGAGTTCAAATAAAAACCAAATTTCAGTTGTAAACGTGAGGACAAACCACAGCCCTTGATTAAAAAATCGGAGATCAGATCAATGAATAAAAAACACGGTGACAATTTTGTAAATAACTTGAAAACTATGTCCATGGCTTAGTGAATTTTTAGCGCGCATGGGTAAAATTGGAATCAGCCCTCTTTTGTTGACTTTTTATTTTCTTTTTTAATTAAAAAACTTTTACCCCCTTAAATTTTAAAATAAATTATCTCAAAAACTACTAACATTTTAATCAAACAAATTACATCAAAAAAACGAGAATTTCGTGCTCTTCGATATGACATCCATCATGATATAGTTTTTTTTCGATTTAACCGTTTTTTAAGTGAAATCGTGTATATATGTTATATTCAGACTGAATATAACACATATTCAGTCTGAATATAACACATATTCAAACTGATGTATTTATATCAAAGAAAGGTAAGCATGAAAATGAGGTTTGAATAAACAAAAATGATGTAATTATTCAAAAGGTCCTCCTAAACTATCCATCATCGAGGCTTCTGATCCATATACATTCTGCTGCTCATCATCCAGTATTCTCCTCCATTAAAAGGTGTACCCCATTGACAAACATCATACTTGCACAGTTAACATTTAATGGAACATAATAAACGAAATCAAATACGAGATCTTGGTTACTTGAATGATCATAATAGATCATTTGCAGAGGGGCATGCTAAAATGATTCCCGTTTGAGTTTTAATTTATTCCTAAGTTCATAATCTTTTATATATATATATATATATAGTGGTTTGTATAGTTTGTTAGAATTGTTTGGTTTACAATTGAAACGCACAATATATATATATATATATTTAGAGAGAGAGAGAGAGGGGGGAGGTTCAAAGAAAAACCTCAAAAAACGAAAAACTGAAGAACACATATAAATACATCAGTCTGAATATGTGTTATATTCAGACTGAATATGTGTTATATTCAGACTGAATATGTGTTATATTCAGTCTGAATATGTGTTATATTCAGACTGAATAAAGGTAGATATTCAAAACGAATAAATGTTTAAATTTTGTACCTTTATTCAGTCTGAATAACTCTATATATTCAGACTGAATAAAGGTAAATATTCAAAACTGAATAAATGTACCTTTATTCACTCTGAATATAACACATATACACGATTTCACGTAAAACGGTTAAAACGAGAAAAAAAACTATATCATGATGGATGTCATATCGAAGAGCACGAAATTCTCGTTTTTTTGATGTAATTTGTTTGATTAAAATGTTAGTAATTTTTGAGATAATTTATTTTAAAATTTAAGGGGGTAAAAGTTTTTTAATTAAAAAAGAAAATAAAAAGTCAATAAAGGATGCGCTCATTCTAATTTGACGAAAATACCCCTAAAGTTGAATTTTAGGAATGGCTTAAATATGGCTGCGATCAATGGACGAGATTTGTCCTCATGTTTACAATTGAATTTGAGTTTTCATTTGAACTTTCCTCTATATATATATATATATATATAGAGAGAGAGAGAGAGAGGAAAGTTCAAATGAAAACTCAAATTCAATTGTAAACATGAGGACAAATCTCGTCCATTGATCGCAGCCATATTTAAGCCATTCATAAAATCCAGCTTTAGGGGTATTTTCGTCAAATTAGAATCAGCGCCTGTTTTTGTTGAATTTTTATTTTCTTTTTTAATTTAAAAACTTTTACCCCTTTAAATTTTAAAATAAATTATCTCAAAAATTACTAACATTTTAATAAAACAAATTACATCAAAAAAACGAGAATTTCGTGCTCTTCGATATGACATCCATCATGATATAGTTTTTTTTCGATTTAACCGTTTTTACGTGAAATCGTGTATATGTGTTATATTCAGACTGAATATAACACATATACACGATTTCACGTTATAACACATATTCAGACTGAATATAACACATATTCAGTCTGAATATAACACATATTCAGACTGAATATAACGCATATTCAGACTAAATATAACACATATTCAGTCTGAATATAACACATATTCAGACTGAATATAACACATAAAACCATGCGATAAACACGACAAATAATTGTGTGGTAAAACCTAATATGTGGTATATGATATCACGTGATGATCAAGTTCTTCAAACCGAGATGTAGCTGAAAAATATGAGGCTAGCGGTAGTTGAACAATAACCAAATCAAAAAAATTCATGCGATGTATTGATATGTATGTCAACAAGAAAACCAAAGATGGATAATAACAGCAACAATATTCGATGAACAACACAAATGGTTAAGGGAGAATGGCCTTAGTATGCATGTGTGGCATGTATATGCAATGTGAAAGAATGCAGCAATAGATGTGAACAAAAGAAGACGTGAGTGATGAATATGTGTTATATTCAGATTGAATATAGTTTTTTTTCGATTTAACCGTTTTTACGTGAAATCGTGTATATGTGTTATATTCAGACTGAATATAACACATATACACGATTTCACGTTATAACACATATTCAGACTGAATATAACACATATTCAGTCTGAATATAACACATATTCAGTCTGAATATAACACATATTCAGACTGAATATAACACATACTCAGACTGAATATAACACATAAAACCATGCGATAAACACGACCAATAATTGTGTGGTAAAACCTAATATGTGGTATATGATATCACGTGATGATCAAGTTCTTCAAACCGAGATGTAGCTGAATAATATGAGTCTAGCGGTAGTTGAACAATAACCAAATCAAAAAAATTCATGCGATGTATTGATATGTATGTCACCAAGAAAACCAAAGATGGATAATAACAGCAACAATATTCGATGAACAACACAGATGGTTAAGGGAGAATGGCCTTAGTATGCATGCGTGGCATGTATATGCAATGTGAAAGAATGCAGCAATAGATGTGAACAAAAGAAGACGTGAGTGATGAATATGTGTTATATTCAGTCTGAATATGTGTTATATTCTGTCTGAATATGTGTTATATTCAGACTGAATATGTGTTATATTCAGTCTGAATATGTGTTATAACGTGAAATCGTGTATATGTGTTATATTCAGTCTGAATATAACACATATACACGATTTCACGTAAAAAACGGTTAAATCGAAAAAAACTATATCATGATGGATGTCATATCGAAGAGCACGAAATTCTCGTTTTTTTGATGTAATTTGTTTTATTAAAATGTTAGTAATTTTTGAGATAATTTATTTTAAAATTTAAGGGGGTAAAAGTTTTTTAATTAAAAAAGAAAATAAAAATTCAACAAAAATAGGCGCTGATTCTCATCTTTCCAATTTTACCCCTGCGCGCTAAATATTTATTAAGCCATTGACAGAGTTTTCAACTTATTTACAAAATTGCCACCGTGTTTTTTTTGCCATTGATCTCTTCACTAGATTATTAATCAACGGCTGTGATTTGTCCTCACGTTTACAATTGAATTTGAGTTTTCATTTGAACCCACCCCTATATATATATATATATATATATATATATAAAATGTAGTCGATGATAAAGTTAGTTTGTTTTTGGACATATAGTTATTTGTATCTCAATAACATGTATTGAAGTTGAAACATTAATGAAATATGGTATGAATGTATTTGTGAAAGATTTAGATGGCAATACGACTTCGAGTGATGGTAACATACGTGTATCACGTTATGATGCAAGAAATTCATAGCCATATATTAAATATAATAATGTAATAAGAATCATACACTAAATTTAAATAGTTAGAATTTTTTTTTATTTTTAGACCAACTTCAACCCAACATTAAGAACATAAAAATACAGATTTTTTCATATCCAACCCAATATTAAAAACGTTTATAGGTCAATAAAGTAACTCTCTATATTTAGAGGCCATTAAAGTATGCCTCTAAAAATAAATATTATTATTTTATTTAGCTTTTATAATAATATATATAGATTAATAGTTTAATACACTAATTAATATTATTTTATTATTATTATTATTATATTATTAAGATGTTTTTAGTGTGATTGAAGTTGGATCTTTTGTAGTGTTTAATGGACCCATTATTTTTAGTGTTTTTAAGAAGATTTTAAATGGTGTGTGTCGTGGCGTGGCGAAAAGGTCAAACTTCAAACCTTAGGAGTTACGGCGAAGTCATGGCGTTTTCAAGACGTGACTTATGTCGTCAAATTTCTAACTCATATATAATATTATATATATAAAAACCTATGTTTTATAGTGTTACTCAATAATTTACTACTAGCTAACAAGTTAAATTATGTTATATATTAAAAACATGCAAATAAGACATTGAAAACGTAAAGAAAAATCAAATATCGAATTACGATAATTGTGAATTAGGTCATAACGTGTAACGGGCTTAACGTGGTGTGAGACACAACCTTGATGCCATGGCACGCCATGACGACTATGCAACGGGTTTTTTAGAACATTGGTTTTTAATGTTGTTTTTTTAAATAGTTGAGTAAAAGAAACCGTTGTTACTACTATATTAGATTCATCAATAACTTATTTTAAATATATCATATAATACTAAAACTAATAAATGACTTATTAGCTAATTTTTATCAAGGATAACTATTTATTAAATAATTATTAAAGAAATATATGGTTTTATCATTGTTCTAAAAAACTCGCCGCATAGTCGCTATGGCATCAAGACTTGTGTCTCACGCCACGTTAAGCTCGTGGCACGCCATGGCCTAATGCACAGTTTTCGTAATGCGATATTTGATTTTTCTTCACGTTTTTAATGTCTTATTTGCAAGTTTTTTAATATATAACCTAATTTAACTTGCTTATTACTATTAACTCATTGAATAACACTACAAAAACATGTTTTTATATATAATATTATGTATGAATTAGAAATTTGACGTCATAAGTCACGTCTTGAAAACGCCGTGACTCCTAAGACTTGAGGCTTGCCTCGCCGCCACGCCACGCCACGCCACGCCTCACGTCATTTAGAAGATTTAATATATAAATACAACGTATGTTTGTTTATTAAAAAATACTCCCGTTTAAACCGGTTGTTATAAAAGTAGAAAGGAACAGTTGGAGTCTTCTCATTTTTCACCCTCTGTCTTTCTTCGTCGTCTTCTTCAAGAAACTTCACCTTTTACCACTTACTTACTTTTCCACTCAAACTCTCTCTGAATCCCACGTATTATACTACTATATGTATATGTGTAAGAGAGAGAGATGATATGAATATGAATATGATGTTGGAGATTGTTCCTAACTACAATGTAGCTCTGATTTCAATCAATTAACCAACAACCTGCCGGAAAAAATGGCCAAGTTTCAACAAAACGACCACCGAACAGTCAACGGGGATGGTAATTTCAACCTCTGGTCCTCATGCCGCCGCAAAATTATTGACACCATGAGATGCAGCGGCGGAATATCTCGATACCGGAAAACTGTCAAGTCTCCGGTGGCGAAGAATCCGGAGCTTGAAGAGTTGAAGGCTTTCACCGCAGAATGCAGATCCGAGAAGCTTTCTGAGATGATGAAGTTGCCGGAACCGTCGTCGGCGGTGGACGTGAGGTTGAAAGCGGTGGTGAAACGGTTGCAGAGCGGAGGAGACGGAGACGTTTTGGGCGGAGCGAGGGAAGTGAGGGAGTTAGCGAAGGAAGATTCAGAAGCCAGAACGAATTTGGGATTGCTTGGAGCCATTCCGCCGCTCGTTGGAATGCTTGATTCCGACGATCTCGATTCCCAAATCTCTGCTCTCTACGCTCTTCTCAATCTCGGAATCGGAAATGACATGTAAACACCTTTCTCTATAATAAATATATTTCCAGTTTTAATGTCACAATGATTCAATTGGAGATTAGATCTTGTTGTTAATTCATTGGTATGATGCAATTAGGATGAAATATTTGAAAATTAATCGTTTCTTCTTCTGTTTGTTGTCAATTTCAGGAACAAATCCGCCATTATCGAATCAGGAGCAGTGCACAAGATGCTAGATCTAGTTGAATCTCCAATGGAGGGTTTACCCGACCCGGATTTATCAGCGGCAATTGTTGCAAATTTTCTGGGATTAAGCGCTCTTGATTCGAACAAATCCATCATTGGATCATCAGGAGCCATCTCTTTCTTGATCAAAACCCTAAAAACCAACACAAATTCACAGGTGATTCAAGACACTCTAAGGGCACTCTATAATCTATCCATCTTGCCATCGAACGTTTTACCCATGATCGAGATCAACGATTTCGTATCATTTCTCTTGAGCATGATGGGATCCACCGAAACGAGCGACAGAATCTTGTCGATTCTGAGCAACGTTGTGTCGACCCCCGAAGGTCGAACCGCGGTTGGTAGCGTCACTAATGCATTCGCGATCTTGATCGATGTTTTGAATTGGATGGATTCACCGAATTGCCAAGAAAAGGCAACATACATTTTGATGGTGATGGCTCACAAGTCGTATGGGCATCGACAAGCCCTGGTTGAAACGGGGATCATGTCCTCGCTTCTCGAATTAACTCTTTTGGGTAGTACTTTAGCACAAAAGAGATCCTCTAGGATTTTAGAAATCCTGAGGATCAACAAAGGGAAAGAGGTTTCAAAAGCTACTCTATCAGCACCCCTTTATGGGTCCGTTGATAGAGAATTAACGGACCCATCAAATTGCTCTCCAAACAGCAGTGCGGTAAAACACTTGGTTGAACTGAGTTTGCAGAGCAATATGAGAAGGATAGTGGAGAGGGCAAATTTGCCACAAGATTTCGTGCCATCGGAGCATTTGAAGAAGTCGGTTGCATCATTTTCGACTTCAAAGAGCTTACCGTTTTGAGTATGATGGTGAATTTGATCGTTTTCGCTCCATCTTTGTATGATTAAACCTCCGTTAGGGTATGGTGTTTTTTGTTCTTGTACTTAAAGGGTGCCGGTAGAATGGCCAATCTTTTTGAACGTTACATGTGCATAGTACAAAATACGTTTCTTTAGAACCTTTGATATCTTGCATTGACTCGTAGGGTCGACAAAAACCGGCCCAAAACAACAAATTTGAATAACCAAGATCGAAGTATAATCGACCCCATTTAATTCGTTTTTTGGCTTCGAAATAGGCAAAACAAACAAAATGGAACTAAAGGTTTATGAAATTTTTACACATATACCATTTAGGAAAGGTCTATGAAATATTTCAGATTTAGTGATTTATGGTAATATGCCAAAAGTTTGATATCTACTCTATTGTCGAATGTTACAAGATCAATATTTTAGGGTAAAAATAACAAAATTAGAAAACTTTCTTACATAAAGGCAAGGGCAAATTTTGTTGCATTTTTCCCTATTTTAAAATTAAACAGGTTGTTTTTATAACTTAAAATGATAACCTCCAATTTTGGTCCTTGAGGGTTAGTTGAAAATTTTGAAAGTGGGACCTAAATTTTGATGAGTTTAAAAAAACATCCTTGTAGTTCTTATTTTTCTCTGAAAATGGTACTTCATTACTAACTCCATTTATTTTATTCGTTAGAGCAAGGGTATTTCTGTCTTTTCAACAAAATATTTAATTTTCTTTTGCAAATAACATGTATTTTGTTTTACATCTCGTACTAACTTTTTGATTTTTTGTTATACATATCTAGACCGATCTCCTTCTTTGACTCATGATCTCCGGCCAAAAAAAGGCCACAATATCCATATTCCATCCAACCCCAAAGATCATCTTTTCCAGCCACACCTACTCCTCTCCCCACTCTCTGGCAACCACGTACCCCGGGAGATTTGCACAACCTCGATGAACTAGGAGCAAACTCCGGCAACCACGTTCAGTAATTTTAGACGTAGGATTGTTGATGACAACAAATGTAGCTGGAACTCCAAATGCCACGTCATGTGTTGGAGTAAGCGAACCAGAAGAAAGATTTGTAAGGGTGGTTCATCAACAAAGATGGGATGCAGGTCTGGTGAGGCCGACTAGAGATCGAGTGTCAAAGACATAATTGTCGAAGGGGAGCGAGATGCAAGCAGAAATGTGGTCGGTAAGGCGATACTGATGATGAGAAGTCAAACCAGAAGTCTTTTAATTTTTTAGAGGGGTATCTTGTGATATACAGAGGCCGATGGAGTCTTGTATTCGCCGAAAAAGAACAAGAGGACTCGGGGGTGGTTCAAAACCATGTTTGAAATCCTTCAAAGTCGATGGGTTTCTGGAGGTGAAGGCATGAGCAGCTTGATCGATGTTATGTTGCAGTAGGGTCTAGAGGGAGAAGAGAAGAAAGAAAGGGGAGGGTTCCATTTGTTGGATCATCGAGAGTTCTTTTGGGTTGCCGGAGACGGCACCAGAGTTAGTGTAGGAGTGGGTTGTCGGAGACGAGGCTATGTTTGCTTGCCGGTATAAATGATAAATAACATGATATAATTAACTTATATATATATAGAGAGAGAGAGCTGAGTTCAAACGAGAACGCTAACTATTTACGAGAATACGAGAACGGCCGTTCATATACAAACTGCCTGGACACGCGCGGCCTAGGACGCGACTTACAGGTCGCGTGGCAAGCCGCGCGATCACATGTGATTTTGTACGTAAATCACATGTGATTTTGTACATGGACGAAAGTCGCACGATCTGGTGTGAATCACATGTGATTTTGTACGTGAATCACATGTGATTTTGTACATGGGCGACCGTTCTCATATTCTCGTAAATAGTTAGCGTTCTCGTTTGAACATTTCTCTCTCTCTCTCTCTCTCTATATATATATATATATATATATATATATATAGAGAGAGAGAGAGAGAGGCTCACTATTTGTAAACTTTTTTTCGTGTAAACTTTGAATTTCATAAGTTTTCTTGATGAAATTGTTTTATGAAATTGTTTATTTTGATGAAATTGTTTCGTATCATTCATTTCTTGATGAAATTGTTTCATATATTTGTGTTTTTATGTAGTTTTATATATTTTTTTCCATTTCTATGAAACTGTTTCATATATTTTCTCAGTTGATGAAACTTTGTCGTTTTTACCTAAAAACACAAATATATGAAACAATTTCATCAAGAAATGAATGATATGAAACACTTTCATCAAAATAAACAATTTTTGAAACAATTTCATCAACAAAACCTATGAAATCCAAAGTTTACACACATTTAGAGGTTTACAATATATATAAATATATATATATATATATATATATATATAATATATTTTATAGGGTTTTTGAGGAAATTAGGGAAATCGATTAAATGACAAGATTGACCCTTATTTTAACGGATATTTTTAACGAAGTTAGTGACGACGGACCACATTTAGAATAAAATAAAAACTATAAAAATGCGTTTATCAAAGTTCAGGTTTTACTTTCGAACTTTCACTAAACCTCAAGGATCAAATGTTTAAGTTTTTATATCTATACAATCTTATAAAGCATATAGACTAAAAGTCTTAAAGTCTTAAATCTTTTTTTATTTAAAAAATTAATTAAATTCCCTTTCTTCCTTTATTTAAGTTGCTGATTCTGTTTTTCTTTTATTATTTTTAATAAAACTGAAAATTAATTGTTGTAGTTATCTTTTCCTATCTCTCTAACAAGTCTTAAAGTCTTGAATCTTTTTTTATTTAAAAAATTAATTAAATTCCTTTTCTTTCTTTATTTAAGCCTGCTGATTCTGCTTTTCTTTTATTATTTTTAATAAAACTGAAAACTAATCTATACAATCTTATAAAGCATATAGACTAAAAGTCTTAAAGTCTTAAATCTTTTTTTATTTAAAAAATTAATTAAATTCCTTTTCTTTATTTATTTAAGTCTGCTGATTCTGTTTTCTTTTATTATTTTTAATAAAACTGAAAATTAATTGTTGTAATTATCTTTTCCTATCTCTCTAACAAGTCTTAAAGTCTTGAATCTTTTTTTATTTAAAAAATTAATTAAATTCATTTTCTTCCTTTATTTAAGCCTGCTGATTCTGCTTTTCTTTTATTATTTTTAATAAAACTGAAAACTAATTGTTGTAGTTATCTTTTCCTATCTCTCTAACAAGTCTTAAAGTCTTAAATCTTTTTTTATTTAAAAAATTAATTAAATTCCTTTTATTTCTTTATTTAGGGGGTGTTTGGGATTGCTTATTTAAAATAGCTTATGTTTTTTTTACAAAAGTGTTTATCAACTTATTGCATGTCAAATTGGAGTTTTATATAAAAAGTAAATTAGGTTTCAAAGTTAATAAGTTGTTTTAAATAAGTTAGAATCATTTAACTTATCAAAAAGTGTTTATCACCGGTTTGGCACCGCTATAAGCATTTTTCCATTTCCTCATCCAAACACTCAAAAGTGCTTATCAGCGATTTGGCACCGGAATAAGTCAAAAAAACCCTTAAAATAAGCAATCCCAAACACCCCCTTAAGCCTGATTCTGTTTTTCTTTTATTATTTTTAATAAAACTGAAAATTAATTGTTGTAGTTATCCTTTCCTATCTCTCTAACAACTCTTAAAGTTTTAAAGTTTTAAATCTTTTTTATTTAAAAAATAATTAAATTCCTTTTCTTCCTTTATTTAAGCCTGCTGAATCTGCTTTTCTTTTATTATTTTTAATAAAACTGAAAATTAATTGTTGTAGTTATCTTTTTATTATAGTTATCCCCAACTATAGCTCATCTCAATCATCCCTATCAGTTATTCTATACTCATATATATATACATGCATCGGGTTAAACCAGACATTGTTTTGCATTCTGGTTTCTTTTTGTTTGATTACATTTCCAAATCGAATCATCAACGATTTTTTGGGTTTTTGTTGTTGATTGCAATTATTGGATTGTTATCAGATTTTCTCTACTTTTGTCTGCTTTCTATCGATTCTCGAGATGCAAGGTACTCTCTCTGTAATCTTCATATGATTGTTCTTCTTGCTCTCAAGGGTTTTCACATACGATCGCTCCTATCGCTGTATTTCTTGGTGTTTTGTTGTTGATTGGGATTATTGGTTTGTTATCAGATTTTCTCTTCTTCTGTCAGCTTTCTATCTGTTTTTCTTTCGATTTCTATGGAACAGACACATTGTATCGATATTGTACAACTTTTCAGACTCTCATCTTCACGTGCGGTCCATCTCTCAAAGAGTCTCATCGATTCAAGGTATTATTTTTGTATCGTGTGTGTTGATTTCTTTTGGAATGTATTTTCATCTTCACGCTTCCTGATATATATTTGTTTTGATTTTTTTTCTATTGATTAACACTTCGTTCAGCTTCTGATAAAAAGTGGGTGTTTGATTTCTTTTGAACTTGGGTTTAGAAAAGAACCGTGTTTTTTTCTTGTAGAGAAGGTGTTTGAGGATATGTTCAAAAGGTGTTTGAGGATATGCTCCAAAGGTATTTGAAATTGACCAATTTTAACCAAATTGGTTATTTAGCTATTATCATTACTTTGACAATATAATCAGCCAAACCAAGCAAAAATCCATGTGTCTGTTGATAAATTATTGTGATTTTTGATATGCTCTAAACCAATTTAAAAAATAATCGACTTTGAAGCTTCGATTTAGGTTCAATCGATTTTGGTTTGATCGATTTCTACATTCTTCAATTTTTGGTTAGTAAACTTCGATTTTGGTTAATCGATTTTGAAGCTTCGATTTTTGTCTACTCGATTTTGGCTCTGCATGTTTCTTCGATTTTGAAACACTTCTTCAGTTCGATTTTGAAACCCTTCTTCTGTTCGGTTTTGATGTTTGATAAAAAAAGTTAATGCTATATGTGTTGTTTTAGTGCTTCAAGGTAATTTCAGTGCTTCAAGGATAAAGAAATCAACATTTGACTTTTGAGTATCAAATGAATGATACCCTATTTAACCTTAAGAATCAATAAGAACCATAGATTAAGATATGATTATTACATTAGACCCTAAAGATGGCAAAAATTGAAAGCATTCGTGTCATTATTTTGTTTGAGAAATAGTATTGGCAAAAAAGTTGCATACAAAATATAAACAATTGAGATTTAGAATGATGATTAGTGTTGAAAGTTTGATTATCTTGTCTTTATACATGTAAATTCCCTAACAGCCCGTTAGGTTTGCTTGATTTGGAATTCAATTCCATTTCATTTATGTGTTTTGTTTGAAGGAAAGTTTGGATTTGAAATCCCACAACTAGCGATTTAGAAATCTCTTGGAGATGAATGTCATTTCAAATCCAAATTGTTCTCATCACATATCTACCCTGCTAAATTCCTATATTTCTTATAGCGATTTAGAAATCCCTTGGAATTGAACAATGTGTTTTGCCAAAATCCATTGTTGATGACAGTTTCAATTTTCTACTTGCGCAAGATGTGATTGACACCCATGTGAAAGAGGTAATGACAGATGCTGCTGAGACGTTAGTTGATTTTCATTACTTGTGGGTGACTCATCAATATTCTAGGTAAATATGAGGTGTGATTTTTTTATAAAAAGTAGTTATGATTTTAAATTTAACTGAGTAATTTATAAAATTGTACTTAATTACAGGTCAGTATTTGAGCAACACATTGATAACATTGTGGGTGTAGCTTATGCGATGGATCTGTTAGATCTTGTTGTTTTTCGATCTATTTTCCTGTAATAAGTTGTTTCTATTTTTCTGCAGTTTGTTCTACAAGTGCTTACCGAACAAAAGGTACTAGATTGACTAACCCTTGGTTGTATATTTATTTATAGATAAGATTTATGATGAAAATGTGATATGTGAACTCTAATTTTAAAAAGAAGCAATGTAGGTGACTCACAGATCACAAAATATCATGCAATTGCAACAAAGATGAAGCATAAGAAGGAGCTGCCACATGAGGAAAATGTCAAATTATTTGTTCACGGAAGTTGTAGTTTTGTAAATGGGCAAATTAAAAGTGAATTTAAGATACCTTTATCCGAATGTATACTCTGAGATTTATGTGAATAGGATAGGGGATTTAGGGTGTACAATATAAGAAAGTAGTTATTTTGTTCATGTCTTGTATGGTTGCTGGTTTTGTTAACTTTTGATTTTGGGTTACAAAGTTGTAGAGAAACCACAAGAAGCTTCTTTAGTTTGGCAACAATAAATCTATGGGAGAAGATAGTTGTATTTTATTGGTATCTTTAGCATCTTTTTTCATATGAATGATACATCTGTACTATTAGCCCTTTGAACTCTTTTAAGTCTTATACTTCAACATTTGACATCTTTTTCTTCACTTACGGTTGGGTTAAGAGAAAAAGAGAGAAAATATGTTTTAAGGTTCAAGTACGTGCTTACCAACGAAAGGTTGTTTACTGAATGCTAATTACTTGGACGGTAAGTGCTTACCATGTCGTTTACCTTATGGGATGAATATGATATGCGCCGTGAATCTTACTCGGTAAGAGTGATGAATGATTAAATCCAGTGACTTAATCATTTAAAATCGAATAGTTTATTGGGGGTTTTTGGACTTTTCCCAAATTTGTATCACATTAACCTGTTTTTACATGTGGATTAGAGTGAGACAATGTCTTCATGGTAAAGTTTCTGTAACAAAACTACTTATGTCGCCATTTATTTGCAGAAGAAACCTACTCATGGGTCTTGCTGGTAAGTGAATCTGAAATCCGACTTTTTTAGAATTTAACAGCACCGCAAACGAGTTAGGTGGATAGGTAAGCATGTTTTTGAATTCAAATTAAAGTATTTCTAAATTTCTAAATGGGTGGTGATGAAACATTGGAATGTTCTCTCAAAGATGAATCAAGAACTGAAGGGTCTAAGATTATGTGGATGACACCAACACTGCAGATATAGCAACCATTGGCAGCAAGGAGATTAATACATTGGGATTTGAACTTGAAACACGAATCATAAAACTCAGACAAAGGTCACATAAACCTTGGGCTCCTGTTGTCGTACAATTGCTTATCAAATTTCAACCATGTTTTGTAACTGTAGCTACTTAGTTGTTACTCACCCTTTCATTTATTAGATCCAAGATGACTTAAGTTGGTAATGAGATGTCTTGGATGTCATTTCCCGGTTCCGAATTCCACTCGCATAAAGCTACCATCTATTTTAAAAACAAGTGTTAACATTCAACAATTCTAATTTTTTTGACATTTATTACATAAAAAATCATGTTCAAGTTAAATTGCCCTTAAGACAAGTTTTTTTTTCTACAGCGGCTTTTTAATCGTTTTCTTCCCTAATTTCATTTTGTAATTACATTGCCATTCAATTGTACGGTAAACAATGTTGGAAATACTTGAATGTCTATCTGTATCTCATATTTTCGGTGAAGACATTATATCCTAATTCCACCGTTAAATTTTCACATCCCGCCGCATTGCGCGGGTACTCAACTAGTTCTAATCAATAAAAAAAGGGCCATAGTTTTGCGACAGAATATGTAGATGTGGGTCTTGTTTTAATTTATGTTATTTGGGATCTTTTTGGTTCATACTTAAATAATTTGAATCTTCGTGTACATTTTGTAAGTTAACAAATTAAATGATAAAAATCTCACCTAATTTCATTAATGAATTTTGATGATTACTAAAATGCATAGAAGTATGTTTAAACTTTGAGATAAAAAGTATTTTATTTAATTTGACAAATCTTGAATGAAAATCATTTGTATAAAGCCTTCATGGCAAGTTATATGCAAGTAGCGGACCAAAAACTTTTTTTTTTACCGAATGTACTTTTAAAGTTGGTCAATGGTTGTAACAACCCAATCTAAAATAAAACATATCATTCAATAAATATTAAAATTTCTCAAAATCAGTCTCAAAAATCTCAATATCCGAATCAAAATCTAGGTTGGCGGAAACAACCTATACAACTGAGAATAAATTCTATGCTCTAAAATAAGTGCAGCTCTTCTCTAACTGCATCTGTACTCACGATCTGCTCTACTCACTTACTAGAGCCTCCTACTGTTTGCTTTCCTGAAAAGGTTTGTTTGGAAAATGCGAGGGAGAGTTAGACCATGAGGTCTAGTGAGTTCCCTCAATTTAACAGTTCTCAGAAAAACATTTAAAACACTTTATAACTATCAAAGCACTTTACATAAACCTTCACGGATAAATCCGCTCCCGTAAATGGCACCCTGAAGTCACTCAAGAGTGACAACGAGTCAGTCTCACGTTGCCTTACTGGGTATACTCTCCAATGGCATAAACGGAACCTCCCCCCGACGTGAGCACTGGCGGAACCTCCCCCCGACGTGAGCACTGGCGGAACCTCCCCCGACTTAGCCAATTTACGTCTACCACAATGTATGCATACATCCCATATAACTTTACATAAAACTTTCATGCAATTAAATCATACAACAAAGCATGGCAATTCTCTTATTTACTTACTTCAGAAAACATGTTAAAAGCACGTATTTTTAGTTAGAAAAACTCACCTGACGCTTTAGCAAACTTCTCGCTTCTAGACTTCCTACTTACGCTCCTGACCTCTACGTGAAACACCTAAAATTGTAGGAAACGTATCTCGTAAATCTAACAATTAATACTCGAGCTTACTTCCTATCTTAACCCAAATTATCTAAATTAATAAGTTACACTTCTAGTTTAAATATCTGGGATCTGGACATTACTTATCCAAATAATTATGGATCTTAACATTAACTTCCGGATCATTAAATCAGTACCCGATCTATTAAATAATTACCAAATACCGGATCTGATATGCTTCGAGATTCAATCCCAAAATCTCACGCAGCCCAACACTAATAATTTCAAATTTCGGTTCTCCATAAAAATTTAGCCCAAAAACTTCCAAATTGCATTTCAATTAAAATTGGATCACGTGACCAAGAGCAAGTCCAGTTCCATAGTTAGTTTCCGGGCTCACGACCCAATAATCTATTTCTAAATTTAATTACTAAAATGGATTGCAAATTAATGGGATAATAAGATACTCATCACGTGCCCCAACAATTAATGTGATGAACTGATGATATGATATCCATCACGTGGCCCAACAATTAATGTGATGACACCGATCACGTGAAAGGCACGGGTCCATTTAAGATTCCGGTTCTCCTAAGGCCATCCGTAGCGGGCGGGGATGGGCTCGGGAAGGGCTTCGGGGTCGAGCGGGGATGGGCTACGGGGCTCGCGGGGTTGGCGGGGCGGGGATGGGTTCGGGGTTGGGATCCCGGATCATCCCGAGGGTTTTTAAAAAAAAAAATTTAATTAAATTTTTAAAAAAATAACCGTTGAACGGCTTTTTCTAAAAAAAAATTATTTTTCTCAATTTAATCCCACTATATATTTAACCCTCAACCTCTTATTTCTCACACCTCTCAACCTCTTATTTCTCACACTCTCAAATTCTCTCAATCTCACACCTCTCAAACTCTCTCAAATTCTCTCAACCTCTTATTTTTCACACCTCTCTCATCATGAATCTAAACAGAACACCTACATCCCGTCGTAACCGACCGAATACACCACAATCGCAAGAAGATCAAGAGCTTGGTTTCCAAGCGTTTACACAACAAGGTTATCATCCGCAATTTTCGCAACAAATTCCGCCACAATGGTCGCAACAAAATCCGCCACAATATCCGCAACAATTTCCCCAACAATTTCACCAACAATTTCACCAACAATTTCCTTACCAATTTACACGTCCCGGGTTGATTGAACAAGGTTTTACTCCGGCCAACTTCAATCTCGACGACGACATTGTTCCGGAAACCCAACCTTCTACCCCGAACACACCACAATCTATCCCGACACAACAATCTAACCCGGAACCATCAAATCCGAGACCAAAGAAAGCCGCCAAACAAACGTGGACAAGAGACGAGGAACTCGCGTTAGTGTCGGCGTGGGTTGACGTTTCGGAGGACCCCGTGGTCGGTAACGCACAAAGCGGTGGTAATTATTTTTATTGTTATTATTATTATTATTATTATTATTATTATTATTCTTATACTTAATTTTACATAAATGTAGGAAATTTTTGGGGCCGAATCGGGCATGTGTTCTTTACTCGCATGGGTCGTGAACCAGGTTATAGATCAACCCATCAACTCAATAGCAAGTTCAACGACCTCAATAAAAGAGTTAATTCGTTTGGCGGCATCTACAACAACTTGCTCAATAATAGATCAAGCGGGATGAGTGAGGCCGATATATCCCGAACGGCACACGAACGGTATGTAGCACGCCATAAAGTTGCTTTCACTCACGAACAAGCTTGGGACGTCCTAAAAAAATGTCCAAAATGGGGAGCCGTTCCAACGATGACGACAACTTCATCGCGGGGTTCAAAACGTACCCAACCTTCCGATGATGACGATGACGAGCAAATTCAACGACCCATCGGGAGAAACAAGGCAAAAATATCATCAACGAGTAATACGTCCGGGGCGAATACGGACGAAAGTGTTACTCAGTTGTTGACGACGTTCAACAACAAGATTGATGATACAATGGAATACAAAATGAAAAAACTCGATCTCGAAATCGAAATCGAACGCTCAAACCGATTTGAGAAAGACTTCGAGTATTTCATAGCCCCGCATGATCACCTTACGGGAAACGCTTTGAGGGCTACTTTAGCGAGAAAAGAGCAACTCCAAAAATTTCATAATTGGTAGTGTTTTGTATTTTGTAATTTTTATTTTTAATGAATGATATGAATTTTAATTTTTATTATTTATCTTATTTTTATTTATTAAAAAATATATAAATATTTTTATTTTGTTAAATAATTAAATGTATAAATAAAAGAATTAAAATAAATGAGGTGGCAAAAGGATTTGAGGGAATGGGGTACGGGTGTTTAGGGATCGTGAGGGATGGAGTGAGGGATGAGAGAAAAGCTGATGTGGCGCTGAGGTGGAGGGGAATCTTTGAAAGATAGGCCTTATGGGGTACTGATGGCCTAAGGTTACAAACTTCCGGATCTCAATAAAGTTTATGTTCCCAAATCCATTTGATGTTATTGGTCCCAGACTCCGGATCTGGCCCAACTACCATTCACTTCCGGAATGTTAAATGTTGGGAGTTTCGTATCTCATTCCTTAAGATTCCGGATCTCTCTCTAGGTTCAATATTTAATTCTGGATCCCATATGATTCCGGAACCCAAACCATTCCGGATCAGTTTTTTATTCCGAAACTTTAATGAAATTCCGGATCCTATCTTCCGGAACCAAATTCCGGTTCCGGTCCATTCCGGATCCGGTTCCGCTTCCTGATCAGTGTCGATTATAGCGATTTAATCTTGATTTCATTAAATACACAATGATCGTAATTATGAGGAATGATTGCAAGGATCCCTATTATGCTTCTAACCATCTTAATTACTTTTCTTAAGCAAAACATACACGTTTCAACTAAACATTGTAAGAGAGCAACAATTCAATCAATTTTCATCCAGAACTCCAATTTCTTTCTTAAATCTTAAATTATCCTAAACTCAATTAATAGAAGACGAGGATAAAAATAGTTCAGATCATTACCTGTTTTGATTGCTTGAGATTCTCCCTTCCTTCTTCCCAAAAATTGATTGGAATTGAATGCTTCTTACTCTGCTCTCACCAGCCGTCACACACACTCACAATGATTAGATTTTTAGGGTTTTGTGCCCAAACTTGGTGTTTATATATTTCCAACAAATTTACAACCCAGCCCGTCACAATTTAGACTTCATATTTCTTCCTCCTATATAATATTTCTTAGCAAAAGAGGACAATAAAGACTTGGTTATTACAATACCTCCCCTTCAAAAGAATTCTGTCCCCGGAATTCCATTATTGAAAAGTTGAGGGTATCTGGATTTCATATCCGTTTCTACCTCCCAGGTTGCCTCTCGTCCCTTATGATACCTCCACTGGACCTTTACTAGCCGGACTTCTTTGTTCCTCGTTTTGCGAACCTTACTGTCCACGATCTCTATAGGTTACTCTACATAGATCAAATTCTCATCGATGCTGATATCTTCCAAAGGAACCGTCACATCGGTTTCTGCCAAACACCTCTTTAAGTTCGAGACATGAAATGTGTAACACCCTAAAATTTAAACAATAAATATAGGGGATTTCCGGAAATGGGTAAAATTTAAACTTCAAAACCTAAGCCAACTAAAACCCTTAAATGCAATGAGGTAGTTTGGACAAGGTTCAAACATGGGAGTTTTGAGACATAAAACATAACAACCTAATAATCTAGAATTATAGCCAACTAGATTAATCCGGGTGTCACTATATCTCCAAAAGTCTCTCATCTCGATCCCAAAAGCCCGACCTTCCCAAGCTCCTAAGGATGGTCGGCAACACGACGATCTAGACGCCACTAGGTGGAACCTGTAATCCACAAACATGCAACATCAAGTGTTAGACAAACGTCTAGTGAGATTTCATGAAATGCACATTTATAAGATTGTGACAACTAAACATAAAATAATGTTACCGGCCCCGTGTGATCTCAAATTACCACAATCATCTCGTTAAGCGTTCCCACCTGAACATATTTATATAACCGAGAAAATATTTCTTTAACAACAAAATACGGGGGAGACCCGTTACCATCGGGGTGACAAGAACACGGGAATGGAGTCACCCACGACGTTATCGGATAACACCTCAAGTCCCGGTCCTAGTTCCCATGCCATAAAGACATCACAACCTCAAACCATCTCGTACCATGCCTTTAGTGCCTACTCCGTCGAGTTACACCTCAAGGACTTATGGGACCACATTGCATATCCGAACTAGACGAGTTACACCTCAAGGACCTCAACGTCCCCTATTGCCTACTCGCTAGTAGCCGTAGAACGGCTTACCCAAACCGGACATAAGCCCATAAAGGTCTAAATCCTCGTGCACAAGGAGATAGACACCACAAATCCCATACCATAATAAAAGACATATAATTAGTTTCCCACAAGTTATAGTACCATAACAATTTCCACGTATGACCATATTTAGCGTGTAACTCCCATTTCGTGATAAAACAAATACTTACAAATATGCATGAGTGTTATGGGTATATCTACATGTTTGTGCATACACCTATATATATATATATATACATTCATAGGTACATATATGAATATGAGTATATGCACAAGGGTGAGCATATATATATGAGGGTGTATATGTCACGTTTACACATGGGGAAATACAAGAGTGCAAGTATAGGTACATTAATCAAACTCAAACAATTAGTTAATCCTAATCCCTTGGGTAAAATCACCTCCACATAAGTAGAAACTCATTTTTGTTAACAAGAAGCTTATTTGTCAAATAAAGATAGAGAAACACTCACCAATTAGGGTTTGTAGAGAGAAAACCCCAAGAAATGGTAGAAGTCCTAGATTTAGCAAAATCAATAATTAGACTCCATGTTTAAACGAATCAAACTCAAGTAGGGGTTTTTAGAGATAACAAAACTTACTTAGGTGTTTTATAGGGAGAACCCTAGGATTTAGAAACCCTAGTTTCTCTTGAAGAAGACTTGGAATCTAGCTAGCCAAACTTGGAGTCCCTCTTGTATTAATGTAGAAATATGGAAGCTAAAAAAACCCTAGATGATCCCCATTAAAGGTGATTAGGGTTAGGGTGGAGAAGTAAATGAGGGGAGAGGAGAGTTTTGTGAGAATCGCCAATCAGGGAGGAGAGAACGAGAGATGGGATGAGAATTGAATGATGCTTCCTTTCCTTCTCCTTTTTTTATACGCCGACCCCACCCCCTTTAATTAACCCAGCTACCTCAGGCGAGAGTGCCCTCGGCGGTTGTGACACGGCAAGGTCGCCGGTGGTCACTTCCGCCGAACCTGTACCGTGAGCAAGATGAAGGCAGTAGATGCTTCGGCGAGAATGACTCCCTGCGAGAGTGACCATGGCACTCTCGCCACCATAGTACCATGAGTAAATTTGAGCTGCAGCAGTCCCTAGGATACAAAGAACTAATGGAGTTGTTTGGATACGCCACCTTGACCTGATCCTAACTTCTTACCCTTTGAATTGTCAAACAAATACACATGCACAACCAGAACACGTGGCATGCTTAGCACATGCATGCATACCCAAAATGTGATGAGAGTTCCAGTTGGTCACGTGATAGTTAGGCATGCACATTGAATATTATAACAATGACTAAGATTTTCCCTAATAAACTTGATCAAAACTTGAGAATACATAACACCTAGAATTTAAATAATTCGACTTGTGCCTTGCGGAAAAATATAGGGATAATGCTTACCAAAAAATTCGGGGTGTTACAAAATGTCCGATGAACTCCTCTTAACTCTTCTGGCAAATCTAACTTGTAGGCCACGACCCCAACCCGTTCAAGGATACTGAATGGCCCCACATATCTCAGCCTCAACTTCCCTTTCTTCCCGAAACGCACAACTCCTTTCCAAGGCGAGACATTTAACATTACTTTGTCCCCCACTTGAAATTCAATAGGCTTCCTCTTTCTATTCGCATACTTCCTCTGTCGGTCTTGCACGATTATCATCCTTTCACGGATCATTTCAATCTTATCCGTTGTCAGTTGTACAATCTCTGGACCTGCTAACTGTCTTTCCCCCACCTTGTTCCAACATAACGGCGTACGACACTTCCGTCCGTACAACACTTTAAATGGCACCGCTTAGATGCTCGCATGGTAACTATTATTATAGGAGAACTCTATCAACGGTAAATGTACGTCCCACGACCCTTTGAAGTCGATTACGCACGCTCGAAGCATATCCTCTAGCGTCTGAATAGTTCTTTCGCTCTGACCATCCATTTGAGGACGATAGGTCGTGCTTAGCTTCAGTTGCGAACCTAATTCTCGTTGAAGACTTCTCCAAAATGCTGACGTGAATCGACTATCACGATCAAACACTATGGATTGCGGCACCCCGTGCCTAGATACAATCTCGTTGATGTACAATCGGACTAATTTCTCCCACGAATCCGACTTTTTAATAGGTAAGAAATGCGCGGACTTGATAAGAATATCCACAATCACCCAAATCGCATCATTACCCTTCGGAGTCCTCGGTAACTTTGTAACGAAATCCATGGTGATGTTGTCCCATTTCCACACTGGTATCACTGTAGACTGGAGTTCTCCGTACGGTCGTTGATGTTCTGCCTTAACCTTCAAACACGTCACACATCGCTCTACAAAGTGAGCGATGTCCTTCTTTATTCCCGGCCACCATGTAACACCCGGAAAATCCTCGTAAGTACTAGTAAGTTTAATATTTCATGATATTTCGACTTTTTAGATTATGATTGATATCTTAAGTAATTTTTGTGACTTTGACTTGCTATTTGATAATTCTCGATAGAAATCAGTAAGTTTAATTCTTAAGAAAATTAATGAAAAATAGAAGATAAAGTAGAATATTAGATTTTATGGATTAGTTGGATGGGTAATTTGAATACGAGGCCAACGGTACTTTTCGGGGTAAAAACGGGGTTTTAACGAAGAAGTTACGGCTAAATTAGTGGAAGTTGGGAGTTTTGGCAAACAGAGGCTGGCGCCGATGGGGTGGCGCCGATGCATCGGCGCGGATGATCGGTGCCGAATACCTGACGTGCCAAAAGGGGGTTAAACCCACCTCTTATTTGATATTCAGTATTCTCTCAATTTAGAACACTGCTGCTACTCTCTTCAGGCGATTTCCAATCCTAAGCTTAAGGTAAGTTCTTATCCATCAATTTTAAACCAATTCAAGTGATTAGTAAATGAATCTTACACAATTAAACTTCAATTAGGGCTTGGTATCTTCATTTCATCTTTATTGGAAGATTAGGGTTCAAGTCTTCAAGTAAGGTTATACCAATTGAAGATTAAAGGTGAGTAATATGTACCTAAATGATTTCATTTTATTTATCTACCATTTCTTATCTTGAAATTGTGTTGTTAATGTAAAATCTTGAGTTATATGCTCTCAATGGTTAAGAGGGAAACAAGAGGAATTCAAGTAAGTTAATAAGGATTAATTGTGGTTATTATTTAGTATGACATGATAAATATTGATGTTAAGAGTTTGGCTTGATTATATATCCATGGTATGTGAAATTGAGATGATGGCTTAATAGATGTCTTAATGATGAACTGATGGCTTAATGGTCCTAATGGACTTATTCTTGAATTGTAAGCATGGTGGCTTATTATGGAATTCTTATTGAATGTGAATAAAGTACATGTGGATGTATGTGAACTACATGGATGTAGTATTGATTATGATAAATGGTTGGACCATAATTAAAGTGCTTAACATGTTTTGAATCTTATTTGGATTAACATATTTGGTATTCATATAATTGGAGGAGCACCTAGTATGCATTGGGGGGTATATTCATATATACCGTGGGGTAAATGTATTTCGTTCATACCTTCGGATACCGTGGGGTTTCCCGTTGTGTTATGCCTTGTGATAGTGCCGTGGGGTATTGATCAAGGTATATCTCCAATTATGATGTAACTGGGTAGCGATATGGACCTTCTCCATGGAATCCAATTTATGAATGTATCGAATTGTTATTCCTACATGCTATGACTATGCTTTATGTGCTATGTGTAAACCTCACTTAGGCTTTAAAAGCCTAACACTTGCTATGTGTTTTATGTGTTACAGATATTAGTGGTATCGGGCACAAGAAGGTTTAGTACGGGGTGTGAGCTCGGGATTGATGTTGGAAGGTTAAAGAATTGGAAGATTGACATTAGAACTTCATGACATCCTTTTTGATCTTGGATTGCTATAGTATCGAGCAAACAAGCAAGTAGTCTTTTGGTAGTTATACATTAACTAAATATTTGTATTAATGGTTTGGTAATGATGTTTATGAACACTTTTACTTTAGTAATGTGTACCACACTTCCGTTTTATGGAAGTTTTTGTTAACCCCTATTTTGGGGTGTTACAAGTTGGTATCAGAGCTCTAGTTTAAGTGAACTAGGTATGACTATAGTATGCCTAGACTTAAGCTGAGAACAATAAGATTGAAATAATTTAAATGGGTAGATAACATAGGATGGGAGAGTGATAGGAATTGTGAAAATACATTGGTCAAAATGTTGTAATGATGGTAATAAGAATACTTGTATATTACTTATTCATAATTTCATCTAGCTAATGTTATTATGAATATGTTGTTATATAAGTGTACTTGATCTCTACTATTATGGTAATTGATAAGTGTATTAGTGCACAATATTAGTCTAATTCTTACTCTATTCTCGCGTGCTTGACAGTTTGAAATGGTAAATACTCGAAGTCAAGTACAGCAGCCGCGTGATGGTCAGTCAGCATCTGAATCTACTGCTGACCAACCTGGAATTCAAGCAACAGTTAGACATTCTCCGAGACCACGTAATTTAGGCGGAGGAGCAGAAAATGTATCGAGACTTAACATTGGTCCATCGAACCCAGTAGTGGAAGAAGACGCGCTTGAAACTCGGTTGAGGAATAGTATGCTCCGAGCTATGGAATCTGCTATGACTCAACAACAGGAACGAATTATGAAGATGTTGGATGACAGAGATAACAGCATTCGGCAACGCGAGACGATAGCAGAAAATGCTTTGAATGGGCAAGGTAATTTGGAAAATACTTTGAATACGGAAACGGATACAACTATTCGGGAAGGAAGAAAGGAACGGAGATGCACATACAAGACGTTTTTGGGATGTAGACCTCCAGAGTTTGCAGGAACTACTGATCCTACTAAGTGTATGAATTGGATTCGAGAAGTGGAGATGTCTTTTGAGGCAAGTGAATGTGAAGATTCTCAAAAGGTTAAATTTGCATCTCATCTCCTTAAGGGTGAAGCTCTTACATGGTGGAATCTTACGCGATCATCAATTGCACCGGCATTATTGGCCAAGTTCACTTGGGCAGCTTTTAAAAGGAAGATTTTGGAAAAATATTGCAGTGAGCGGGCACTTGATAAGATCGAAGATGAGTTCCGTGGGTTGAAGAAAGGAGACATGTCGATTATGGAATACTCTAAATTGTTTTTAGAGAAGTTAAATTTGGTCGAACACTTAGCCCCGGACGAGAAAACCAAGATAAAGACTTATCAAAGGGGATTACCGGCTGGTATGAAGACTGCTTTGAGGAATGCAAAGGTTCCAACCATTCAAGAAGCAATTGAAGAATCCTTACGGATAGAAGATGATATGGTTCAAGGAAAGTTAGAAAGTGGATCGGTAGGTGAAAAGAGGAAATGGGAAGGGCCATCGGGAAATGTTCGCCAACAAAGACCGTTCATGGGAAATAAAGGTGGACAGAATCGTAATGAATCAAAATGGTGTAATCGGTGCAGGAAATCTCATACGGGTCCGTGTAACACTCGTCAATTTCAGAGTCCTTTAACTTGTAGCAAATGTGGAAAGGTTGGGCACTTAATGCGGGATTGATCCATAAAAGGAGTAATTTGTTTTGAATGCCGCGAGCCGGGTCACATGAAGAGAGATTGCCCAAGGTTGAAGACGGGCGGATCGGGAAAACCCAAGTCAGAACCACCGAAGGCAATGGGAAGGGCATTTCAGATGTCAACAGATGAGGCAAGAAGTTCAAAAGATGTGGTGTCGGGTACGTTTCTTCTAAACTCCGTACCTGCACGTGTTTTATTTGATTCTGGAGCAAGTTATTCATTTGTGTCGTTATCATTTGTTCAAAAGTTGAATATGCCTGTTAGTCAGTTAGAAGAAGCCTTGTTAGTAGAATTAGCAAATGGTGAAAATGTGGCGGTGAGAGATGTTTTGCGGGGTTGTCCGCTAGAAATAGAAGGGAAAGACTTTCCGGTAGATCTAATGCCAATTCTGATTGGGGATTTTGATTTAGTAGTTGGGATGGATTGGTTAGCAGAATTTCAAGCTGAAATTGTGTGCGCTAAGAAACTAATTCGTATACCATCTTCTGACGGAAACCCTATTGTTATATATGGGGATCGGAGGAAGGGAGAAATGGCGTTCATGACTATGTTGAAGGCGCGCAAATGTGTACAAAAAGGTTGTAAAGCATTCTTGGCATATGTGATTGATGCTAGGATAGAAAAGAAGAAAGTGGAGGATGTGAAGGTAGTGTGCGAGTTTCCTGATGTATTTCCTGAGGAATTGCCAGGCTTACCGCCAGATCGTCAAGTAGAATTCAGGATAGACTTATTGCCGGGAGCGTCTTCGATTGCTAAAACACCTTATCGCTTAGCTCCGTTGGAAGTAAAAGAGATGATGGATCAGTTGCAAGAACTTTTGGATAAGGGGTTTGTGCGACCAAGTTCGTCACCGTGGGGAGCCCCAGTTTTATTCGTAAAGAAGAAAGATGGCTCAATGCGTATGTGTATAGATTATAGAGAGCTGAATAAGGTAACTGTGAAGAACAAATATCCACTTCCCCGAATCGATGATTTATTTGATCAGTTGCAAGGAGCGACCTGTTTTTCAAAGATTGACTTACGTTCGGGTTATCACCAAGTAAGGGTGCAAGAATGTGATATTCCAAAAACGGCGTTTTGAACTCGTTATGGTCATTACGAATTCTTAGTAATGCCATTCGGTTTGACGAATGCACCGGCGGTATTCATGGATATGATGAATCGGGTGTGCCGACCTTTTCTCGATAGATCGGTAATCGTTTTTATCGATGATATCTTGGTGTATTCTAAGAATGAAGCGGATCACGAATTCCATCTCCGTGAAGTGTTGGAGACATTAAGAAAAGAGAAGCTTTATGCAAAATTTTCTAAGTGTGATTTTTGGTTGCAAGAGATTCAGTTTTTGGGTCATGTGGTTACTCGAGATGGGGTAAAAGTAGATTCTTCGGAGGTTGAGGCAGTTATGAAATGGGAACCGCCCAAGAGTCCGAGTGAAATACGAAGCTTCTTAGGATTGGCGGGATATTACAGAAGGTTTATCCAAGATTTCTCGAAGATCGCATCTCCTTTGACAGCTTTGACTCGGAAGAATGTGAACTTTATTTGGTCTAAAGCTCAAGAAGAGGCTTTCCGTACCCTTCAAAAGAAACTGTGTGAAGCACCTGTTCTAGCTTTGCCTGAAGGATCGGAAGACTTTGTGGTTTACAGTGATGCATCTAAATTGGGTTTGGGTTGTGTCTTAATGCAAAGAGGAAAAGTAATAGCCTATGCTTCAAGACAACTCAAGGTGCATGAAAAGAATTACCCCACTCACGATTTAGAATTAGCTGCAGTAGTTTTTGCATTAAAGTTGTGGCGACATTATCTGTATGGTACCAAATGTACTTTGTATACTGATCATAAAAGTTTGAAGTACATTTTTGACCAAAAAGAGTTGAACATGAGGCAACGAAGGTGGTTAGAGCTACTCAAGGATTACGACTGTGAACTGCTTTATCATCCTGGTAAAGCTAATGTCGTTGCAGATGCATTAAGCCGGAAAGAACATGGTAAGGGACTACGAGCAATTTTTGCAAAAATTGACATCGTATCAAGCTTGATTGATCGAATAAGACTCGCGCAAGTCGAAGCATTGAAAGAGGAAAATCTTAAAGATGAAGTGATGGTGAAGCAGAAACAGTTGTTAACTGAAGATAGCCGTGGGGTTAAACTGTTCAATGGGCGAGTATGGGTGCCAAAGATCGGTGAGAATAGAAAGTTACTTATGGATGAAGTTCATAAATCTAAGTACTCTATTCATCCCGGAAGCACCAAAATGTATAGGGACCTAAAGCCGCATTATTGGTGGCCGTTTATGAAGTTGGATGTGGCGCATTATGTGAGAGAGTGCACAACTTGTTCACAAGTAAAAGCTCAACATCAATTACCTTATGGTAAACTGCAACCATTGGAAATACCCGAGTGGAAATGGGAAAAGATCACAATGGATTTCGTGACGAAGTTACCTAGAACTTTGAAAGGTAATAATACGATTTGGGTAATTGTGGATCGATTGACGAAAAGTGCGCATTTCTTGGCAATGCGAGAAACCTCATCAATGGACTCGTTAGCAAAACTTTACATTGATGAAGTGGTTTCACGTCATGGTGTGCCTGTATCTATAGTTTCTGATCGGGACAGTCGGTTCACGTCACGATTTTGGCAAGCATTGCAAGAAGAACTTGGTACTAGACTGAATCTGAGCACGGCTTATCACCCGCAGACAGATGGTCAAAGCGAAAGGACCATTCAGACTCTAGAAGATATGTTGAGGGCTTGTGTAATCGAATTTGGTGGAAATTGGGACGCACATTTACCGTTAATAGAGTTCGCTTACAACAATAGTTACCATTCTAGTTTGAAGGCAGCACCATTTGAAGCACTCTATGGGAGAAAGTGTAGAACTCCGGCTTGTTGGTTGGAAGCGGGAGAGAAACAGTTTGCTGGACCAGAAATTGTTCAAGAAACGGCAGACAAAGTCAAGATTATTAGAGAACGATTGAAAGCGGCCCAAGATCGACAAGTGAGTTATGCAAACAAGAAGAGGAAACCAATTGAATTCCAAGTGGGGGAGCGGGTAATGTTAAAAGTATCTCCGTGGAAAGGGCTGATCCGTTTTGGAAAAAGGGGAAAGTTGAGTCCTCGTTTCCTTGGTCCATTTACTATTTTGGAACGGGTAGGTTTGCAAGCTTACAAGTTAGATTTACCTCCCGAGATGAACGGAATTCACCCGACTTTTCATGTTTGTTATTTGCGTAAGTGTTTTGGTAATGAAGAAAATGTGATACCATTGTCGGAAGTAAGAGTGGAGAACAAACATTGTATAGAAGAACCTGAAGCTATTTTAGAGCGTTTGACTAAGAGAACTCGACGAAAAGAGATCAATATGGTTAAGGTTCAATGGAAACATCACCGTGGAGCTAATATCACATGGGAGACGGAAGAAAATATGAAGCGGCGATACCCACATTTGTTTTCCTAGTCTAAGATTTCGAGGACGAAATCTATTTCAAGTGGGGGAGAATTGTAACACCCGGAAAATCCTCGTAAGTACTAGTAAGTTTAATATTTCATGATATTTCGACTTTTTAGATTATGATTGATATCTTAAGTAATTTTTGTGACTTTGACTTGCTATTTGATAATTCTCGATAGAAATCAGTAAGTTTAATTCTTAAGAAAATTAATGAAAAATAGAAGATAAAGTAGAATATTAGATTTTATGGATTAGTTGGATGGGTAATTTGAATACGAGGCCAACGGTACTTTCCGGGGTAAAAACGGGGTTTTAACGAAGAAGTTACGGCTAAATTAGTGGAAGTTGGGAGTTTTGGCAAACAGAGGCTGGCGCCGATGGGGTGGCGCCGATGCATCGGCGCGGATGATCGGCGCCGAATACCTGACGTGCCAAAAGGGGGTTAAACCCACCTCTTATTTGATATTCAGTATTCTCTCAATTTAGAACACTGCTGCTACTCTCTTCAGGCGATTTCCAATCCTAAGCTTAAGGTAAGTTCTTATCCATCAATTTTAAACCAATTCAAGTGATTAGTAAATGAATCTTACACAATTAAACTTCAATTAGGGCTTGGTATCTTCATTTCATCTTTATTGGAAGATTAGGGTTCAAGTCTTCAAGTAAGGTTATACCAATTGAAGATTAAAGGTGAGTAATCTGTACCTAAATGATTTCATTTTATTTATCTACCATTTCTTATCTTGAAATTGTGTTGTTAATGTAAAATCTTGAGTTATATGCTCTCAATGGTTAAGAGGGAAACGAGAGGAATTCAAGTAAGTTAATAAGGATTAATTGTGGTTATTATTTAGTATGACATGATAAATATTGATGTTAAGAGTTTGGCTTGATTATATATCCATGGTATGTGAAATTGAGATGATGGCTTAATAGATGTCTTAATGATGAACTGATGGCTTAATAGTCCTAATGGACTTATTCTTGAATTGTAAACATGGTGGCTTATTATGGAATTCTTATTGAATGTGAATAAAGTACATGTGGATGTATGTGAACTACATGGATGTAGTATTGATTATGATAAATGGTTGGACCATTATTAAAGTGCTTAACATGTTTTGAATCTTATTTGGATTAACATATTTGGTATTCATATAATTGGAGGAGCACCTAGTATGCATTGGGGGGTATATTCATATATACCGTGGGGTAAATGTATTTCGTTCATACCTTCGGATACCGTGGGGTTTCCCGTTGTGTTATGCCTTGTGATAGTGCCGTGGGGTATTGATCAAGGTATATCTCCAATTATGATGTAACTGGGTAGCGATATGGACCTTCACCATGGAATCCAATTTATGAATGTATCGAATTGTTATTCCTACATGCTATGACTATGCTTTATGTGCTATGTGTAAACCTCACTTAGGCTTTAAAAGCCTAACACTTGCTATGTGTTTTATGTGTTACAGATATTAGTGGTACCGGGCACAAGAAGGTTTAGTACGGGGTGTGAGCTCGGGATTGATGTTGGAAGGTTAAAGAATTGGAAGATTGACATTAGAACTTCATGACATCCTTTTTGATCTTGGATTGCTATAGTATCGAGCAAACAAGCAAGTAGTCTTTTGGTAGTTATACATTAACTAAATATTTGTATTAATGGTTTGGTAATGATGTTTATGAACACTTTTACTTTAGTAATGTGTACCACACTTCCGTTTTATGGAAGTTTTTGTTAACCCCTATTTTGGGGTGTTACACACCAATAGAACTGTCTTAGATCCCGGTACATCTTATTCGTCCCCGGGTGCATAGAATATCGCGACTTATGCGCTTCTTCTAAGATGCTTACTCTCAGGTTGCCCAACTTGGGAACCCACACCCGGTCCTTCATACACTTTAACCCACCATTGTTGACACTAAACAAGGATGAGATTCCAACGATCCTCTCACTCTTTACGTTCTCTTCAAGCAACGCCTCTTCTTGAAACTTCTTAACTTCATCTAGGAGATTAGTAGTTGCCACGACTCTGAAAGCCACCATTTTGGTCGACTCTCCTCGTTCCTTCCGACTCAACGCGTCGGCTACCACATTCGCTTTACCCGGATGGTAAAGGATTTCACAGTCGTAGTCGTTCAGTAGCTCCATCCATCTCCTCTGTCTCATATTCAACTCCTTCTGGTCAAATAGGTGCTTCAGACTCTTGTGGTCGGTGTAAATCTGACACTTCACTCCGTACAGGTAGTGTCGCCATATTTTCAACGCGAACACCACCGCCGCTAGCTCCATGTCGTGCGTGGGGTAGTTCTTCTCATGCTCTTTCAACTGTCAGGAAGCGTAGGCAATCACCTTCCTGTTTTGCATTAAAACACACCCTAGCCCGAGCTTAGAAGCATCGTTGTAGATTACAAAACCTTCTGATCCATCTGGTAACGACAAAATCGGAGCGCGGCTTAAACTCTCTTTCAGTTTCTCGAATGCGGCTTCTTGCGCTTCGGTCCACACGAACTTGACGTTCTTCCTTGTCAAAGCGGTCAACGGTGTGGCTATACGAGAGAAGTTCTGAATGAACTTCCGGTAATAGCCCGCTAACCCAAGAAAACTTCTCACTTCCGATGGCGACCTTGGCGGCTCCCAACTTTTAATAGCTTCGATCTTAGCGGGGTCCCCCTTTATGCCATCCGCTGACACTACGTGACCCAGAAATTGAACTTCTCTCAACCAAAATTCGCACGAAAACTTAGCGTACAACTTCTTGCGTTTCAACAATTCTAACACTGCCCGCAGATGTTCTTCGTGATCCTCACGGGTACGTGAGTAGACCAGAATATTGTCAATGAAGACGATCACACATTTGTCCAATAGCGAGCTACATACCCGGTTCATCAAATCCATGAACACTGTTGGGGCATTAGTCAAGCCAAAGGGCATGACTAGGAACTCGTAGTGCCCGTACCTCGTACTAAAGGCTGTCTTGGACACGTCTTCCTCCCTTACCTTTAACTGATGATATCCCGATCTCAAATTTATCTTTGAAAAGTAGCTCGCACCTTGCAACTGATCAAAGAGGTCATCAATCCTCGGAAGCGGGTACCTGTTCTTTACGGTTACTTTGTTAAGCTCACGGTAATCTATGCACATCCGCATAGATCCGTCCTTCTTCTTCACAAAAAGTACCGGCGCTCCCCAAGGCGATGAGCTTGGACGAATGAAACCTTTGTCTAATAACTCTTGCAGTTGCGTCATCATCTCCTTCATTTCTGCCGGTGCCAGACGATAGGGTGCACGTGCAATCGGTGCCGCCCCGGGCATCAAATCTATTCTCAACTCAACTTGACGATCTGAGGGCAGACTCGTCAAGTCATCCAGAAACACTTCCGGGTACTTACTGACTATCGGCACATCTCTTACCTCTTTATTCTCTTTTTTAGCATCTAGCACATAAGCTAAATATCCTAGACATCCCTTCCCCAGACACCGCCTAGCTTTCAACATCGAAATCATACATGACTTCCTATCTCGACGATCCCCATAGATCACTACTTCCTTCTTATCAGGCAAGGCGATACGAATCAACTTCTTATTGCACACTATGTTGGCGTCATTCTCTGCTAACCAATCTATTCCTAGTACCACATCAAACTCCCCCATCCCCATCGGATACAAACGCAAATGAAACGAGTGACCATCTACGTCTATGCTACACCCCTCATAGACCTCTTTTACCCAGATGCGACTATCATCAGCCACTTCTACCTCAAACCCAAAGTTCAACCTCTTGGGTTTCACTTACAGTTTTCGAATAAAGTTAGGTGACACAAACGAGCGATTGGCGCCCGAATCAAACAATACTTTAGCATAAGTCGAATCAATTGGGAAAGTACTTGTCACCACATCAGGCGTGTTCACCGCCTCTTCCGCTGACATGTGGAAAGCCCTCACCCTCGCGCGAGCCGGCTCCACCTTTCTCTCCCCGCCTCTTCCTCCGCTACTACCGTCGTCACCCCCAGTAGACCATTTCTTTAACTGTGGACATTCCCACTTGAAGTGATCTGGCGAACCACACTGAAAACATGACTTCGAACTGCGACAGTCTCGAGCCATGTGCCCTGTTTTCCCGCACTTGAAACATCCGTCTTTATCTGCCAAACACTCTCCCTTGTGCATCCGGTTGCACTTAACACATGGCTTCTCTCCTGCTCTCGGTCCCACCCGCAACTCGGATCTAGGCACACTCGACCTCTTTCCATCCCTGGTTGGTCCTTCCCATTTCCGCTTGTCTCCGGCTCTCTCTGTTAGCTGTCTATTCTTGTCCTTCTCAGTGAGTTCCGCAGTATCTACCGCAGCCTGAAAAGTAGACGGATCTTTCACTTGCACCAACTCTCTTATGTTGCTCTTTAGCCCATAAATATATCTTTCTATGTGCCGCTCTTCCGTAGGCACATACAGTTCAGCAAATCTAGCATTCTCAATAAACTTTGATGTATACTCCTGGACCGACATCGACCCCTGTTCCAATCCCAAAAATTCCTCTTCGAGTTTCTTAACCGCCGCTACCGGGAAAAACTGTGCCCTAAATCTCTTTGTGAATAACTCCCATGAAGTTGCCTTTGCAATCTTAGACCCTTTACCGCCCATCTCGACGTCCCACTAGAATATGGCATCGGCTTTCAGCATAGACATTGCGAACAACACTTTGTCTTCCTCAGCACACTTGCTCGTATCAAAAGCCAGTTCCATTTCACGTATCCACCTCAAGGCCAAGACCGGATTGCGTTCCCCGTTGAAAGACGGAGGTTTGCACGGCGCAAAGGTCTTAAAGGTGCATCCTTTCACTGCTTTCGATTCAGTAACCACCACTGGAGTCGACACCGAAAGATTTCCTACCACAGTCGTAGGTAGGCTAGACGCCTCAGTCTTCGTTTCATTCACACTTTTGGTTCGCCCTTCGGACGTAGTCTTAATTTGGTTTTCTAACAACGCTTGCAAAGTCTCCTGCAGTTTACCCATCTCCACCGTGAACTTCTCCTCAGTAACAAAAGCCTGATTTTGGTTTCTTATTGGGTTGTCTGACTGACTTCCCCCTCCGACTGAAGCGGTACTCTCCTGATGCAAGGGTTCACGCACTTGAGGTGCTCCCGCGCTTTTAGCTCGACGGGTGGTTGGTTTCTTTTTCCCTCCGCGGGTTATCACCCCTGTCCCAACTGCCTGAGAAGCAGCTCGCAACGGTGCTCTGCCTTGCTCCCTTCCTCGGCCCCTGCACCTTCCACGGGTGGCCGCTTGACGCGGAGGATTCACCGGTTCCTCCTCAAAGATTTCCTCTATACGAATTTCTTCTACCTCTGGATTTGTGCCCACCACTGGCACAAATCTACTCCTCAGACTTCTCTCAGACATTCTTGATTACTGAAATACGACAAAGTAAATTACTTAAGACTACTGCTCAAGAATAATAAGGCATCTTAAGCACATACATGTACCTGTAAATTCGCAATTACACTAGCCAAGTATAACCCCGAATCTACCTTACATGACTGTCCTTCCTACTCTATTAGTCTTATTCAAGTGATAGTGCCCTCCTAGCGCATTCCTGATTCTCAGTTGTGGTTTCTACTACCAAAGTTTAAGTCTAGGCCCGTCCGGTCACCTAAATCACTTAAACTATGGCTCTGATACCAATTGTAACAACCCAATCTAAAATAAAGCATATCATTTAATAAATATTAAAATTTCCCAAAATCAGCCTAAAAATCTCAATATCCGAATCAAAATCTAGGTTGGCGGAAACAACCTATACAACTGAGAATAAATTATATGTTCTAAAATAAGTGCAACTCTTCTCTAACTGCATTTGTACTCACGATCTGCTCTACTCACTTACTAGAGCCTCCTACTGCTTGCTTTCCTGAAAAGGTTAGTTTGGAAAATGCGAGGGTTAGACCATGAGGTCTAGTGAGTTCCCTCAATTTAACAGTTCTTAGAAAAACATTTAAAACACTTTATAACTATCAAAGCACTTTACATAAACCTTCACGGATAAATCTGCTCCCGTAAATGGCACCCTGAAGTCACTCAAGAGTGACAACGAGTCAGTCTCACGCTGCCTTACTGGGTATACTCTCCCATGGCATAAACGGAACCTCCCCCCGACGTGAGCACTGGCGGAACCTCCCCCCGACTTAGCCAATTTACGTCTACCACAATGTATGCATACATCCCATATAACTTTACATAAAACTTTCATGCAATTAAATCATACAACAAAGCATGGCAATTCTCTTATTTACTTACTTCAGAAAACACGTTAAAAGCACGTATTTTTAGTTAGAAAAACTCACCTGGCGCTATAGCAAACTTCTCGCTTCAAGACTTCCTACTTACGCTCCCGACCTCTAGGTGAAACACCTAAAATTGTAGGAAACGTATCTCGTAAATCTAACAATTAATACTCGAGCTTACTTCCGATCTTAACCCAAATTATCTAAATTAATAAGTTACACTTCTGGTTTAAATATTTGGGTTCTGGACGTTACTTATCCAAATAATTCCGGATCTTAACATTAACTTCCGGATCATTAAATCAGTACCGGATCTATTAAATAATTACCAAATACCGGATCTGATATGCTTCCGGATTCAATCCCAAAATCTCACGCAGCCTAACACTAATAATTTCAAATTTTGGTTCTCCATTAAAATTTAGCTTAAAAACTTCCAAATTGCATTTCAATTAAAATTGGATCACGTGACCAAGAGCAAGTCCAGTTCCATAATTAGTTTCCGGGCTCACGGCCCAATAATCTATTTATAAATTTAATTACTAAAATGGATTGCAAATTAATGGGATAATAAGATACTCATCACGTGGCCCAACAATTAATGTGATGATCTGATATCCATCAGGTGGCCCAACAATTAATGTGATGACACCGATCACGTGAAAGGCACGGGTCCATTTAAGATTCCGGTTCTCCTAAGGTTACAAACTTCCGGATCTCAATAAAGTTTATGTTCCCAAATCCATTTGATGTTATTGGGCCCAGACTCCGGATCTGGCCCAACTACCTTTCACTTCCGGAATGTTAAATGTTGGGAGTTTCGGATCTCATTCCTTAAGATTCTGGATCTCTCTCTTGGTTCAATATTTAATTCCGGATCCCATAGGATTCCGGAACCCAAGCCATTCCGGATCAGTTTTTTATTCCGAAACTTTAATGAAATTCCGGATCCTATCTTCCGGAACCAAATTCCGGTTCCGGTCCATTCCGGATCCGGATCCGGTTCCGCTTCCTGATCAGTGTCGATTATAGCGATTTAATCTTGATTTCATTAAATACACAATGATCGAAATTATGAGGAATGATTGCAAGGATCCATATTAATAAGTCACTACATAAACTATTTCATTCATGTTTGATATCTATTATAAATTTGGTTTCACAAATATTTTAGAGTATAATTCAAATAATTTTTTCTCTTATAACAATCGAGTGAGCAGAAGCATAGGAATTTGCTCGACCCTAATAGGTCCGTATTATATGTAATGAAAATCTATGCAATGACCAAAAGGCATTTAGCCTGGCGGTATAGGGACCCTTGACCTCATATAAGGTCATGGGTTCAAACCTCATCAAAGGTGAGGGTGTATGAGTTTATTTGTTTCATTTGCCGTGTATAAATATTATATACTTCAAAAAAAATCTATGTAACTCATATTTATTTTATTAAATTTAATCTGTTTAAACAAAAAAAATAGAACATACTTTCATCTAAAATCACATCTAAAAACTTACTTATAAAATTGATTGAACGGGTGCACGAGACCCCTGTCAAGTGTCAAGTACTAGTAGGTCCGCCCTGTATATGATATAAGATTGTACACATACATTGGATCTATAATCTATTACTATAAATATGTGAAATTAACAGAATTAAGATTTAAACCTCCTTATTAGTTATTAATATGTATACGAATCTTTTTTTATTTTAATTTTATTAGAGGTTAATTAAAAGGGAATTTAATTAAAATACCCAAAGTTTGACTTTGACTTACCAAAATACCCAAAATCTCGGACAGTTTACCAAAATACCCATTTTTTCCGCGGTGGACCTCGCGATCGCGGGCTAGGGCCTACGTGGCACCCGTGTTTGGCCAAAGTGTCCCGCGGAGCCCCTCAACTATGGTCGCGGTGACACTTTTGGTCCCTCCCCGCGGAGGTTGCCTGCGGTGGGCAATTTTTTTTTCACTTTTGGTCCTTTGTTGCCAAAAAAAATTTCACTTTTGGCCCCTGTATTTGAACGAATCTTGCATGCTTGTACTGTTTTTTTCCACAAGGACATCTCAAACCGTCCATGTGAATCGGCCCTTAGCTGGGTGACAGTACATGGATTCTGCAGCTGCAAATTATATAAATATGCTGGGAGTCGTTCATACGACTCCTCGAACGTGCCTCTCACCAATAGCAGTGCCCTGCATCGCGCACGCCAAGCTTGGTGGTAACCAATCGTGACGCCGAACTGCTGGTGTACATCGTCCATGATGTCCTTTGGACGCAATGACCTGCTAGCATCAAGAAATTTGCCTTTCAGTATCGCACCCAAAGTCCTTTTGGTGGCTTGTTTGTGGTGGGGATTCAGTTGCGTCCTCGAACAAGTGTGTACGTCGTGCAACTTTCTAATAAGTAACGCCCCTCCTTTCCCTCCCGCGAAAATCGCGTACATCCTCCACTTACAGTTTTCTCTCGCACATTCAACTTCGTATCGGGTTTTGTCGGATCTCGGCGTGTGACTTTCGAAACCCTCTTCCATGAACTTAAGTCCGACCTGACTTGCCAAGTGATCCTTCGAATCAAATACTTGGCCTACTTTTAACCTTAAACTGCGATTATAAGGTGTAGGTTCGTAGGTTTGTGTATGGGTATTCTGGTCTGGAAGAATAGGGGGCATATCAAAATAGTCATTTAACTGACTAAATGTAACACCCGGAAAATCCTTGTGAGTAATAATAGTCCTAATATTTCTTTATATTTTGACTTCTTAGATTATAATTGATTTTCTAAGTAATTTCCGTGAGTGTTACTTGTTATTTGAGAACTTCCGATAGAAATTCGTAAGTTTATTCCTTAAGGAAATTAATGAAAAATAGATGATAAAGTTAAATATTAGATTTTATGGTCTAGTTGGATGAGGAATTCGAATACGAGTCCAACGGTTCTTTCCGGAGCAAAAACGGAGCTATAACGAAGAAATTACGGCCAAATTAGTGGAAAACGAGAAACAAACAAACAGAGGTTGGCGCGGATGGTGGCGCCGATGCACTGGCGCGGGCGCCGAGCACCTGACGTGTTGAAAGGGGGTTAAAACCCACCCCTTAGTCCTTAGTCATCTCATTTATCACTAAGAACTCTCAAAACTGAAAATTTGTTCTGCTCTTCACCTTGCAAGCGATTCCCCATCTAAACCTAAGGTAAACTCTTATTTCTTAATCCTAATTCAATTCAACCAACTATTAGATGAATCTTACCATTTAAACTCCATTTAGGGCTATATATCTTCATCCTTCTTATTGGAGTGTTTGAGTTCAAATCATCAAGATTAGGGTTATTGCAATTGAAGATTTAAAGGTGAGTAACATCTATCTAATTGATTGTATTATACTTATTTACCATTTTATCTTGATTTGGTATGATTAATGAGAAATCTTGATGAATAAGCTCTTAATGGTTGAGAGGGAAACAAGAAGATTTCAAGTAAGTCATGGTGGCTTAATTGTATTTATGGCTTAGTATGTCATGTTAAATGTTGATGCTAAGAGTTTAGCTTTGATTATACATCAATAGGATGTGATTTTGATGAGGGCTTAATAGATGTCTTAATGATGAATTGATGGCTTAATGGTCAAAATGGACTTATTACTGAGTTGTAAACATGGTGGTTTATTATTGAATTCATATAGAAAGTGATTTAATACATATGGATGTATATGAACTACATGGAAGTAGTATTGATTATGTTAAATGGTTAGACCATTGATATGTGTTAAATATGCTTGATATCTTATAGAATATGATTTATTACATATGGATGTATATGAACTACATGGAAGTAGAATTGTTATGTTAAATGGTTGGACCATTGTTATGTTAAATGGTTGGACCATTGTTATGTTAAATGGTTGGACCATTGTTATGTTAAATGGTTGGACCATTGTTATATACTGAATATGCTTGAATATTATTAGGATTAACATATTTGGTATTCACATAATTGGAGGAGCACCTAGTATGCATTGGAGGATATATCCTTACATACCGTGGGGTAAATGTAATGGATTCATACCTTCAGATACCGTGGGGTTTTCTGTTGTGATATGTCTTGTGACTCTACCGTGGGGTACCGATCATTGGATATCTTCGATTATGATGTAACTGGTAGCAATATGGGCCTTCTCCATGGAATCCAATTTGTGAATGTATCGAATTGTTATTCCTGCATGCTATCATTATGCTCTATGTGCTATGTGTAAATCTCACTTAGGCTTTAAAAGCCTAACACTTGCTATGTGTTTAATGTGTTACAGATTTTAGTGGCTCCGGACAAGAAGGTCTAGAACGGGGTTGTGAGCATGGGATCATTGTTAGAGAGATAAAGATTGGAAGATTGATGATAGAACTTTCCGGCACACTTTTGATATTTGGCCGCTATAGTAGTGATCAAATAAGTTAGTGGCCTATTAGTAGTTATGATTAACTAAATCTTCGTATTATCGGTTATGTAATGATTTATGTAGACTTATACTCTAGTATTGAGTACCACTCTTCCGTTTTATGGAAGTTTTTCTTAACCCCTGTTTTGGGGTGTTACAAGTTGGTATCAGAGCTTTAGTTTAAGTGAACTAAGTATGATGAGGAAATACTTAGACTTAAGCTGAGATGAATTAAGTTATGAATTGTGAGAGTGGGTAGAAGTATTAAGACGGGATGGCCTTAGGGTCGACAGAAATACGTGAAATTAGTACGGTAACGACGGTAATGAGGATTCTCATGTATGATACATTCATAATCGCAATTAGCTACTGTTATTATGAATATATTATTACATAAGTATACTTGTTTCTAAATTGTTCCAGTGACTAATGATCGGTAAGGTACGCTTCGTGTGTTTATATTTATATAATCATTTTTCAGGGTTAACTTTTGTTCGATAGCGTAGTGATGGTAAAAACACTACCAAGGTCTTTCAATTCTTTGGAGGACAGATCGGTAAATGATTGAGGATTGGAAAGACAACCTGGAACTGGTGGGACTCATGAAAGTCCGCCAAGACAACCTTAAGTAAGTGGATTAAAATGTGTGGAAATAGAATGTAAGATGTTTGATCAAGACGGGTATAGTCTGAAATGGTTGAGTAAGTGAGCTTTGGAAGGCATGTATAACAAATGTTAGAATGTTGAGAGGGTAACCACTGGTTGAAAATAGGGTGTCAATGATCAGTTGCGTGAGTTAAACGATAGACCTTGTTTGAGCAAAATAGCCTTCAATTGCAAGTAGAGTTTTATGCATGGTGTCCTCGAGTGTGTGTTACATGGGTTTTTGTGATTTCAAAACAAATGCGTAAATAACAATTTAGTTGATGATGAGTCAGTAGGTACACGTGGGTATTTAAAGAAAGAGGTAATACCATTTACGTCGCGCAGTCAAATTTTGAGTTTAGTAATTTGCAAAATATATTATACTTTACAGGAAAAGTTAAATATAGATGAGTTTGAGAACCGACTAGCTTACTTTGTGTCGGTAATTTCTTGCAACTTTGTCGTATAAAAAGATTTTCATTAAATATACTACGGTCATAACAATATCGTGTACGGTGAATTGGGAATGTTATAGAATGTTATAGAATGCGGACAATACATATCTTGCGAAACACCACATGTGTGGATTTTGAGTGATTGGTAAATAAATCACGAGTGGAAGAGGTTTTAGTTAAATTATTACATAAGTGGAAGTTAGGTGGTCAAAATACACTTTTAGAAGTTTATTGTAGTTGTGCAATATTTATGAGGTATTACGTTTTAGAAATGTGCACATGTGAGTTGGGGAATTTTGGTAAAACTTTGTTTTGGGGCCAATGGCCAATTAAGAGATTAAAAATAGTAAAGATTTGGGTAACAATGTATTTTGGTTTTTTGTATTCGTGTGTGTGGCACATGTTTAACCAAACGTTTATTTTAGCCTTAAAGGCTTGATTGATATTCAAATGAGTCTTTTGAATGTTTGTCAGTTTTAAATGACTTGAGATGGAGTCTTGGTTGTATTATATGCTTAACTGCATTTTAATGGAATAAGTGTTGGTCTTAAGTGTAAAGACTGTTTGATAACTTTCGCGTTTTTAATACCTTAGGAACTAGCGAACCTTGGCGAGGTATATAAATTGTGAAGTATAGCATACTTATATAAATTGACTTCGTTGGGAGAGTAGCAATGAAGGAGTCATAGATTTACTATACCTTGGAACGTATGTTGCATAATGATCATTGATCCTTGGAGTAGATGGCTAGGTTTTGAACTTGGTTGAGTTTTAAGACCATTGACCCGATTTAATAAGCTCGTTGTAGGCATGGGGGCTGGAATTACATGAATTGTATTATAATTAAAGTTTACATAATATGAATACATTAAGTTTTCTTTTGAGATCATGTATGAATGTTAAGTCAGAATCGGAAGACTAAAAGTTGAAGGATCACCTTGTGGGGGGGTGTTAGCAAAGTGAAAGACTATAGTAGTAGATGAACATTCTACTTATGGTGTAGATGGTTTATATAGAATGAAGAATTAGGCACGAACATGGTAAGGGTATGGACTATGTCGACTCGTGATGGAGTGTGCACAGTATATAAAATGGTTTGGAATCACAAAGAAGTAGTATGAAGCGGGTAAGTTTAAGTTGATTAGAAACTCGTGAGTTGTAGTCCAAACTAAAGTTGGGGAGGAATAAAGTAATGAAATAGATTCGGTTAATTGTGCCGGAGAGCATGAAGGTAAATTTGATTTGTGTATGAATGACCAGGAGGTATCTGGTCTGTTGTGAAATGTTATGAGTGGAGAATGTACAAACGAGTAGTAGCATTAATTATCAAGATAAATGTGTCAACAGTAATAAGAAGTTATAAAGAGGGAACATTAGATGAAAGTCTTTTCGGGGATTCCAGATGAATAGTGCTAGTTGTCAATAAAGCTGTTGGAATAAGTGATTGTAAGATGGTGTAGTGATTTGGCTATTATTGGAATAGAATGCCGAGCGGTAGTATGAGTTTATCCAAAGTGAATTTGGTTGTGTGAGTCGCTAAATAAGTTTATGATTTTGAATCATAGGAAGTTTAATAAAGATGAGAAAGTGTTATCGGTATGTGGAAAAGTTGGGGGAAAGAGACAAATATTGATTGGAGGGTAGTACTCCATGCTAACGTAGGAAGTAATGATAGAAAGGTCGGACCTAAGAATGTAGTTATACTATAGGTTCAATGGAATTATCACCTTTGATATATAATATTTTAGTGCTTGGTTGCGATGTGGTCGCGTAGTACGATATTGATGTGAGGAAGTGGTAATACTATATACTGAAGAAATGTGTGGGTCATAGATGTAGTGATGGGTGCCGTAGATATAGAAGTATTCAAAAGTGGTGAGTATGCTCAATTTAAAGTGAGTATGGATTTTCAAGCAGTATACGTTAATGTTATTTTGAGACCTGGAGATTGAGATGTGGATGATGACGGTATTGAAAACCAAGCAATAGTCGGATAAAGGTTTGATGGTAAACGGTTACTTTAAGGAGGCTTACAAATCTAAGTTGGGGAGCGGATAATGAGGAAAGAAGTAAGGTTCAGGAAATATGAAAGATGAATCCTTGTTCCTTCTAGATTTTTTTATTTGTGAATGGAACTCATGTGTGGGTTTGGTTAAAGTGCAAAGGTTGGTGATAATTAGGTATCAACTTTTGGGCTTAAGGCCAAACATCTTTAGTGTAACCGGGGAATTGTAGCCGATTTTAAAAAGAATGATGGTGATGGTAGTAGTAACCTTAAGATACTCATTTGTGATGAGTGGTTTTAGTGAACTAATCTTTGTGTATGGTTAATGAACCTGTCTGTTTGATGATTAATTATTGAGATGGATTTTGGAATCTATTAGAGCTCTTTGGATGTGAATGGCCTTTAACGATAGGGACAATTGAAATTAGAGATTCGGTTGGTCTCAGTATTAATTGAACCTTAAATTGATTTAGAGTTTGAAACTGAAATCAAGATGTATAGAACATTTTAAGGTTGGGAGATGACTGAAGTCGTATGGTTGGGAGTTTCTCTATGGTTGGAATGTTTATCTGTACATGAGTACAACGTATGTGTAGGGGCTTTGTTAATAAACAATTGTCCGAGGAATTATCTTTAAAGACCATGTGGATGGAATTTAGATTCCTGTTAGGAATTGTTGAATTTTGATCGATAGTGAGTCGGTTGACTTTGGGTCGTAAAGAATATAGATTTCGAGGACGAAATCGTTTTAAGGTTGGGAGAATTGTAACACCCGGAAAATCCTTATGAGTAATAATAGTCCTAATATTTCTTTATATTTTGACTTCTTAGATTATAATTGATTTTCTAAGTAATTTCCGTGAGTGTTACTTGTTATTTGAGAACTTCCGATATAAATTCGTAAGTTTATTCCTTAAGGAAATTAATGAAAAATAGATGATAAAGTTAAATATTAGATTTTATGGTCTAGTTGGATGAGGAATTCGAATACGAGTCCAACGGTTCTTTCCGGAGCAAAAACGGAGCTATAACGAAGAAATTACGGCCAAATTAGTGGAAAACGAGAAACAAACAAACAGAGGTTGGCGCGGATGGTGGCGCCGATGCACTGGCGCGGGCGCTGGCGCCGAGCACCTGACGTGTTGAAAGGGGGTTAAAACCCACCCCTTAGTCCTTAGTCATCTCATTTATCACTAAGAACTCTCAAAACTGAAAATTTGTTCTGCTCTTCACCTTGCAAGCGATTCCCCATCTAAACCTAAGGTAAACTCTTATTTCTTAATCCTAATTCAATTCAACCAACTATTAGATGAATCTTACCATTTAAACTCCATTTAGGGCTATATATCTTCATCCTTCTTATTGGAGTGTTTGAGTTCAAATCATTAAGATTAGGGTTATTGCAATTGAAGATTTAAAGGTGAGTAACATCTATCTAATTGATTGTATTATACTTATTTACCATTTTATCTTGATTTGGTATGATTAATGAGAAATCTTGATGAATAAGCTCTTAATGGTTGAGAGGGAAACAAGAAGATTTCAAGTAAGTCATGGTGGCTTAATTGTATTTATGGCTTAGTATGTCATGTTAAATGTTGATGCTAAGAGTTTAGCTTTGATTATACATCAATAGGATGTGATTTTGATGAGGGCTTAATAGATGTCTTAATGATGAATTGATGGCTTAATGGTCAAAATGGACTTATTACCGAGTTGTAAACATGGTGGTTTATTATTGAATTCATATAGAAAGTGATTTAATACATATGGATGTATATGAACTACATGGAAGTAGTATTGATTATGTTAAATGGTTAGACCATTGATATGTGTTAAATATGCTTGATATCTTATAGAATATGATTTATTACATATGGATGTATATGAACTACATGGAAGTAGAATTGTTATGTTAAATGGTTGGACCATTGTTATGTTAAATGGTTGGACCATTGTTATATACTGAATATGCTTGAATATTATTAGGATTAACATATTTGGTATTCACATAATTGGAGGAGCACCTAGTATGCATTGGAGGATATATCCTTACATACCGTGGGGTAAATGTAATGGATTCATACCTTCGGATACCGTGGGGTTTTCTGTTGTGATATGTCTTGTGACTCTACCGTGGGGTACCGATCATTGGATATCTTCGATTATGATGTAACTGGTAGCAATATGGGCCTTCTCCATGGAATCCAATTTGTGAATGTATCGAATTGTTATTCCTGCATGCTATCATTATGCTCTATGTGCTATGTGTAAATCTCACTTAGGCTTTAAAAGCCTAACACTTGCTATGTGTTTAATGTGTTACAGATTTTAGTGGCTCCGGACAAGAAGGTCTAGAACGGGGTTGTGAGCATGGGATCATTGTTAGAGAGATAAAGATTGGAAGATTGATGATAGAACTTTCCGGCACACTTTTGATATTTGGCCGCTATAGTAGTGATCAAATAAGTTAGTGGCCTATTAGTAGTTATGATTAACTAAATCTTCGTATTATCGGTTATGTAATGATTTATGTAGACTTATACTCTAGTATTGAGTACCACTCTTCCGTTTTATGGAAGTTTTTCTTAACCCCTGTTTTGGGGTGTTACACTAAATGATTTATTAGTAGGGGTATATTCTTCGTGATCATCACTATCGGTATCTGATCTGTCTATATCAGCATTACCCGTTTTGAAAACATAGGTTTCGTCATCAGCAACTCCAGCACAACGTCCTTCTTGTGGTTGTTGTTGTTGCGTCTCCGGAACATAATCAGGAATACAGTCGTCAGGCTGAAATTGAGAATCAGGCTGCTCCATTTGGAGGTCTTCGTCTTCAGCGTCGTCATCACCTTCGTCGCACACCGATGAATCGGCATACACAAAAAGTAATGGCGGCCTTTCTGATTCGGCTGCAAAGTGCAGAAAACCAGAGATATCCCCATCATTGGATAACTCCACAATTGACCCATCACCATTTTTAAACACTAATTTGCAAACAGCAGAAAGGGTCGATTCCATATTTTTGCATGGCGTATGCAACAAACTTCTGATGAGTAAAGTTTACTAGCAATTTTACACCATGCTTAGATTTATAAGCAAAATTCCACTCATTGTTGTCTTGCACCCATTCACCATCGAAACAGAAAAATAGCTTAGCTTTTGCAACAGATGAACTCATTTTTTCAGTAGTATCTCAAAAACAAAACACTGAAGAAAGAAAGCAAGAAAGAAGTATGGAATGGGTGTGAATTATGGATTGCATTTTACATCTATTTATGGATGAAACAACCAACATAAATTGCAACCACAAATTGGTATTTCAAATACAATGATTCAACATTGATGAAACATGCCAGTGAATTTGAACCACAAATTGGTCTTCAAAGTACAATAATTGTGAAAAAAACATGTAAGATTCGTTCAAATACAGGGACCAAAAGTGAATTTTTTTTTGGCAAAAAAGGACCAAAAGTGAATTTTTTTTTGCCCACCGCGGGGAGGGACCAAAAGTGTCACCGCGGCCATAGTTGGGGGGCTCCGCGGGACACTTTGGCCAAACACAGGTGCCACGTAGGCCCTAGCCCGCGATCGCAGGGTCCACCGCGGAAAAAATGGGTATTTTGGTAAACTGTCCGATATTTTGGGTATTTTGGTAAGTCAAAGTCAAAATTTGGGTATTTTAATTAAATTCCCTAATTAAAATTGGATTTCTTTTAATAAATCTTGGATTTTTCAACTAAGAATGTGGATCTTGATTCTCCTTTACATGCCCACGCTTACACTCTCTCTCTATATATATATATATATATTCCGTTTTTATAGTATTTGACCTCGGAATTCCCATGTAATTAATGTCCTCCATTTAATGTTAAATCAAAGATTAAGGTTTTATGTTTGTCTTTAATTCCCATGTAATTAATGTCCTCGAATTTTTTTTGTACATTGTATGAAAGTCTTGATTTTAAGGTGAATCCGAGAAATATGTGGTGAACTTCTCGCCTCAAATTAGTTGATTAAATTGTTATTTTTCTACATATTTTAATGATTAAATATGAATATAGAGTGAAATGTTTACATGTGATTGTTTGTTTGAAGATAACGGCAATAACTTTTATTACCAACCAAAATCAAAACCATACGAACAGATACAACCAAATTTGACCCCAACTACTAACAGCACATACTACCACACCTCAACTCTAATCACAAAACAGAAGTTAAAAAACATCCTTTTTGACCAAAACAGCCTTGTTTCACAGCTTAATTAGTTTGAGAGAAGTAAACGTACCGTGTAAGGCCTGTTATATCGACACTTACACGATCATCTTTAAACCGCTGCTGCTCCCGATTATCCACTGCTGTTACACGATCGCCGCATAAAACCACTTGGGCTTTACCGCTGCTGCTGCTTTCATCGTCTGATCCAGCTTGTGTGGTTGCCCACATTCAGCACCTGTTTCGGCTTAATGCGGACAGTCGCGTCCACAGCCTGTTACGTCAACTACACCAATCCAGACTTATGTCCTTATCTCGACCTTTAATCCATTCAAAAATTTCCAACTGTGCCATCAGGAACCGATCTAAGATGCTTGTTTGTTCCTTCTCAAACACCATTTTGTTTCGGTGAGTCCATATGAAATAAATCCAGCACCATACAGTCGTTATCCATCTTTTCCACGCTTTCATGTTGCTATTCAGCTGTCCATTTCCTTCCAGCACACCATTTATCGACCCAATCGAATCTAGGTTGATATTCCACCATATTTACCCAACTGTTGCCAGAATGTTTTCACCTCCCCACAGTTTACTAATGCATGATCCAACGTTTCTATTGCAGATCCACACCTCGGGCATAGCAATGTATCCAACTCAATTCCCAATTTATCCAGCACCTCTCTCGTTGGGATCCTACCTAGCCTTACCCTCCACATAAACACACAGATTTTTTTCGGTATGGATCCTAGTCACCACCGCATTACTTTCACCTCCCTCTCGCTTCTCTTCTAGCAAGTTCCTTACCCCTTTGACCGTAAAACCATTTTTGGTATCCAACACCCACATCACTCCATCCTTGACCCCTCTTTTCGGAACTTTGGATTGTAACTGTTAGAATTGTATAGTCGATTGATAGAGAGACACACGAGATGGCTGAATCGGCCGTTTTCATATATTGAGAGAGTGTTTACAAGTAAAGTGTCTAACCTAGAAAAGGAACCCTAAGAGACTATTTATACAAAAGAGAAGTTACACATAATTACAGAAAAGACCCTGAACAATACATATTGACAATAATACTCTAACATCCCCCCTCAAACTCAAGTAGGGGAAGAATGAGACAAATTGAGTTTGGAAACAAGAGTCCTAAAGCGGCCTGGAAGGTGGGCTTTGGTGAAGATATCTGCAGTCTGATCAATGGTGGAGATAGGAAAAAGTTTAACCGTCTTGCGAAGAACGTGTTGACGAGTGAAATGATAATCAATCTCGATGTGCTTTGTACGCTCATGAAAGACATCATTGTGAGCAATCTGAATAGCACTAGTGTTGTCACACCATAATGGTGTTGGAGAAAATTGATGAGCACCCATATCAGAGAGTAGCCAGCGAAGCCATACAAGTTCCTGAGTAGTATCAGCTAAGGCTCTATATTCTGCTTCAGTACTGGACCGAGCTGTCAGCGATTGTTTCTTGCTACGCCAGGAGATGAGAGAGTCACCAAGGAAGAAACAATAACCTGTGGTGGAATGGCGGTCGGTTATGTCACCATCCCAGTCAGCATCTGAGAAGGCACGAAGCTGTAAGGATGAAGTGGATGAGAAATGAAGCCCATGAAACATCGTCCCTTTGAGATACCGAAGTATACGAAGAACAACGGCATAGTGACCCGAGCACGGGGCAGCCATGAATTGGCTAACTATATGAACTGCATAGGCAAGGTCTGGTCGAGTAACAGTCAGGTAGACCAGAGATCCGACCAGTTGACGGTACCTTGTAGGGTCTTTCAGCGGGGTTCCAGCATTCGGAGCAAGGTGCAGATTTTGCTCAATTGGTGTAGATGCAACTTTGTTGTATGTGATCCCAGCCTTGGACAACAGATCGGATATGTACTTGGCTTGACAGAGATAGATGTCGGAGGAGTCTGATAGAACTTCAAGTCCAAGAAAGTAGTGTAGTTTGCCAAGATCTTTCATCTCAAAACATGAGCTGAGAGATTGTTTGAGATGATTGATACCTGTAGTGTCACTGCCGGTGATGATCATGTCATCAACATACAACAGAAGTAAGATAGTACCTGCAGCAGTAGTCCGAGTAAACAGGCCAGAATCATAGTTACTTGGAGAAAAACCCAGTGAGATGACAGTGTTGCTAAACTTTTCAAACCAAGCACGAGGAGCTTGTTTGAGGCCATAGAGGGCTTTTCGAAGTCGACATACATGTCCCTGACGGGAGGCCACACCTGGAGGGAGTCTCATGTAGACTTCCTCTTCGAGATCGCCATTTAGAAAGGCATTCTTGACATCCATCTGATAGAGTGGCCATTTCTTGGTGGCAGCAATGGCGAGAAGACTACGAACATATGTGACACGAGCCACAGGAGCAAACGTTTCCTCGTAGTCAATGCCATATTCTTGATTGAAGCCTTTTGCCATAAGGCGTGCTATGTATCGATCAATGGATCCATCAGACTTGGTTTTGATTTTGAAGACCCATTTGCAACCGATGGGTGATTTGCCCGGTGGGAGAGGAACAAACTCCCATGTATTGGCTTTGTCAAGTGCCTGAAGTTCCTCTGTCATAGCTTGCTTCCAAACAGGGTTAGAGTCGGCTTCCTTGAAGGAAGTGGGTTCATGGGTGGATAGTAAAGTAGCATAACAATGATAATCACGAAGGTGAGTAGGAACTTGTCTTACTCGATCGGAGCGTCTTACCTCATCTGGTGGTTGGGAGGAGCTAGGATCCATAGACTCGGCAGAAGGCTCGGAAGTAGTCCGGGGAGTTGGTGCAGATGATTGATCATGGTCAGCTGGCATAGAAGGGGCAGACGAAGGCTCAGTTGATGCGGAAGGGTCAGGTGAAGGCTCAGACGAGATAGGGGAAGGCTCAGGTGATGCGGAAGTTGGTGGATCAGATGGTGAGGAGAGTATAGGGTCTAATTGGAGAGAATCTAAAGAGATAGATGTGTCAGTGAAGAAGGAAGTAGAAGGAGTGATGGGGTCCTGAAATTTTGACACCGTAGAGAAGGGAAGATGTTCCCAGAAGCCCAGAAGGTGACATGACGGGAGATACGAAGTCTCTTAGAGATTGGGTCCCAACAGCGATATCCTTTATGTTCAACTCCATAGCCAAGGAAGCAGCACAGACGAGAGCGAGGTTCAAGTTTGGTGTGTTCATGAGGTTGTAGTTGAACAAAGCAAGCACAACCCCATAATTTGAGTAGTTCATAGGGAGGTGTAGATCCATAGAGGACTTCATACGGAGACTTTTGATTGAGAATTGGGGTCGGGTGTCTGTTGATGGTGTAGACAGCCGTGAAGGCTGCTTCACCCCAAAAACGTTCTGGACACTTGGCTGATATTAAGAGGGTACGGACAGTGTCAATGATGTGACGGTGTTTGCGTTCGGCACGACCATTTTATGGAGAGGTGCCGGGACACGAGTACTGAGAAAGAGTGCCCTGAGATTGAAGAAATAAAAACAGAGACGATTCTTTGTATTCCATGGCATTATCGGCTCGAAGAATCTTTATGGATTTTGAAAATTGGGTTAGGATCATGCGAGCAAAAGTGATATAAAGTTTGGGTAATTCAGAGCGATTTTTCATGAGATAAATCCACGTAAAACGTGTGTGATCATCAATAAAGATTACGAAATATCGAGCACCTCCCATAGAGGGGTGTGGTGCTGGTCCCCATACATCAGAATGAATAAGATCAAAGGCAGAAGCAGATTTAAAGTCATTAATTTGAAAAGGTAAAGCATGATGTTTTCCAAGTTGACAAGAAAGACAAGAAACATTTTCAGAGGAAGTGTTTCCTAAAAGCCCTGAGCTAGCTAAAACTTTCATCCTAGCTAAAGATAAATGGCCTAAGCACGCATGCCATAGCTCAAAAGACGGGGTACTGGAGACTGAAGCAGCAAAATTGGATGAAGGTAAGGGAAGGCGGAGATAGACCACTTCAACCATCCGACCAACTTTACGGCCTACTCCAAGGATCTGCTTGGTCTTTGGATCCTGCACAACACAACCAGTAGAGTGAAATAAAACTATTAGATCGGCTTCCATAAGCTAAGTGATTGAAATCAGACTCAGAGATAAGTTTGGTATATGCATCACATCAGGTAATTGAATATCAGGGGTAGAAACAGTCCCACTGAAGGAAACCGGCAAGCGAGTATTATCAGCAGTGCGGACTGATGAAAACAGGCTGGAAGGTTGCTTAGAGACAAAACCATCCGCCTTAGGTGTCATGTGATTACAACATCCAGAGTAAAAAAGCCAAGGGTTACCTGGTGTAGTTGCATTGCATTGAGAATTCATACCCATAGAACCTGTCATAAGTTGCTCCATGAGCTCTTGATTTCGGCGCATGAGTTCCATGAGATCAGATGTTGAGTGGTTGTTGTGCTGTGCCGTAGGTGCTGGCGATGGGTATTCCTGAGTGATGGAGCCAACAATTGGCTGAGACTTGGGCTATTGTCTTTGATTACCAGAGTTCTTTAGGTATGGACATTTTGGGCAGTCAGAAGCATAGTGACGTGGCTGTGTAATCCCACACCAACAACATTTTCGAATTGGACAGTTGAGGAGAAGATGGGAAGTAGAGTGACAAAAGGTACATTCGCTGTTGTTCCCCTTGCTTGCAGATCTGGGCTGATCATGGTTACCCCATTTGCCTTTTGATTTCCCTGAGCTGGGAGTGTAGAGCACAGTATCTGAGGGTAGTGGAAATCGCTGCTGAAGGCGAGTTTCTTCGCTTATCAGTTCAGTGATGGCTTGTTCAAGAGTAGGAAGAGGATGTCGATGTAGAAGTGAGGCTCGAACGTTCTCAAAGCGATCAGTGAGACCCATGAGAATAGTAATCAGGTGCAATTGGTTGAAGTAAGCAGTAAATTTCTGAGCAGTTTCATCAAAAACTTGAGGCGCGCCCAGGCTCAGATGATCTCTAAGAGCTTGCATCTCAGAGATGTAGGAGTTGATAGATTGATCAGGCAGTTGCCTTTTGTTCTGGAAGGTGGTCCACAGCTGATATTGATGAGATAAACCTGTAGAAGTGTACCTGTTTGCAAGGAAATCCCAGAGTCCTTTTGCCGTGGTATAGCCGAGGAACTGTTGATTGATCTCAGTAGTGGTGGAAGCGTTTATGAAGCCAAGAATGCGAGCATTGGCGATGTCCCAGTCATTCATACGTTTTGCAAATTCAACTGCACTTTCCTCTTCCTTCTGAACAGGAAGGGTAGATATACCGGTGACATAGGTATAGAGTCCATGAGACTTAAGGAGAATGGACATATGGTGATGCCACAGAACGTAGTTGTTTCCATTGAGGACAACTGAGATGGGATTGGAGTGACCGAGATTGAGAGCCATTGCGATTTAAGGCTGAAGTCGCAGGTCAGTTGCGATTTGGAGGTGAATAGTACGAAGTCGCAGTGGTCAGTTTGCGATTTGGAGGTGAATAGTACGAAGTCGCAGTGGTCAGTTGCGATTTGGAGGTGAATAGTACGAAGTCGCAGTGGTCAGTTGCGATTTGGAGGTGAATAGTACGAAGTCGCAGTGGTCATGAACAGTACCAAGTCGCAATGGTCAGTTGCGACTTGGATGAGTGTGTGCGTTGCGACTTGGATGAATGTATGGTGTTCTTGAGTCGGGTTTTGCAAAACAGATCGGTTTTGGCTGAAAATTGGTACGTAGGTTCGTGATGATATTCTGAGCAACTTTAAAACTTGGAATTTTGTCAAAAAACCAACAGAGAATGGATTTTCTGAGCAAAATCGACAGCAGCAAAATAAGGGAAATAACTTGAGAATGCAGATCTGAAAGATAGTTGAGGATGCTTACCTAGAGCTCTGATACCATGTTAGAATTGTAGAGTCGATTGATAGAGAGACACACGAGATGGCTGAATCGCCCGTTTTCATATATTGAGAGAGTGTTTACAAGTAAAGTGTCTAACCTAGAAAAGGAACCCTAAGAGACTATTTATACAAAAGAGAAGTTACACATAATTACAGAAAAGACCCTGAACAATACATATTGACAATAATACTCTAACAGTAACAAAGATAACAACTTTGTTACTTCTCCTGCTTCCCTCCCCCTCGGTTCACGCCTCCAACCCCATATCCACTCCCAATCACCTTCCACCACTCCCCTCTATCCATGACCGAAGCACTTTTATTAGTTTCTAATTGGAATAATCTCAGGCATTCCTCCTTGAGTGTCCTATTTAGTGCCCATTTCTCCTCCCAAAATCTCGTTTCCGACCCGTCTCCAATCTCCTTTACTAAGGACCCCACCAGGTCAACCCCTTCCTTCTATAACTCTCTCCCCATCCGCACAATACTCATCCAAACCGAACCCCCCCTCCCCCCTCAAACTCCTTAAGTTGTCACCTACCAATCCTCCATCCCATCCAAAGATGCTTCTAATTACCCTAGCCCACAATGCCTCCCTATCTACATGGAATCTCCACCACCATTTACACAAAAGTGCCCAATTCATATCTTTTAAACATCCAACATTTAACCCTCTCTTTTTAAAGTTCCCCAAAACCGATCCCCACTTTACCCAGCATGTGCTCTTTTTGTTGCCATATCCTCACCACCTCCCCCCCTAAAAGAATTAGCTTCTCACTCTCTCAAGACATTTTATCACTCCCATTGGGGCCCGAAACAAAGAGAAATAGTAAAAAGATGTGCTACTAAGAACCGGCCTTACCAACATTAAGCGTCCTCCATATGAGATTGTTTTGGCTTTCCACGAGGCAAGCTTTTCTTTCATTTTATCAATTACCGGTTTTCATTGATCGAGTCTTCGTATAGATGCACCAACTGGTAGCCCAAGATAGATAAACGGCAATACACCACAACTACATCCCATTCTTCTCGCCCATGCTTGCACCTCCTCCTCCGGCACCCCCACTCCGTATATTTTGCTTTTTGTCAAGTTTATTTTTAGTCCCGACACTAGATGGAAACACTTCAAAAGCTTCATTAGGTTTTTGATACTTGCCAACTTCCACTCTCCAAAAATGATTGCGCCATCCGCATATTGGAGGTGTGATATAGCAATCCCTTCTCGTCCCACTTTTATACCTTAAAAAATCCCCTTTTTTACGGCTTCCTCTACCATTCCGTGAAGGCTTTCCGCAACCAATAAGAATAGAAAAGGTGCAAGTGGATCACCTTGCCGCAATCCCTTTTCCATTTGAAATTCCCTAGTCGGCGGCCCATTTATCAACACGGATATCCTTGACGTACTAAGACATGTCTTTATCCACCCCTCCACTTTTCCGGGAATCCCATCGCCTTCATAACGTCCATTAAGAATGCCCATTCAACCGAATCATAAGCTTTTTCAAAGTCTACCTTGAAAATCATTCCTTTCCTCTTCACTTTCCTAAGGTATGCCACCGTCTCATTTGCTATAAGAATCCCATCTAGAATCGATCTTCCTTTCACAAACGCACTTTGTTCTTGGCTTATTAGTTTATCTATTACCGCTTTCAACCTTTCCGCGAGTATCTTTGATATTATTTTGTATAAGATACCAATGAGACTTATTGGCCTAAAGTCGTTAAGGTCGATTGGGTTTGGGTTTTTGAGTATTAATGTTATGAAGGACGCATTACACCCAACGTTCAATTCCCCTTTTTCCATGAACCATTCTACCGCCGCCATCAAATCCACTTTTATCAACCCCCAATAATCCTTTATGAAGCCTATTGTGAATCTGTCCGGGCCCGGTGCCTTGTTATTCCCGCATTCCTTTATTGCATTCCATACTTCGTCCTCCGTTGCCTTCCTCTCTATGTGGTTTGCTTCTTCTTCCCCCAATTTTTTCATATTCTCCATTCTAAGCGTCGGCCCATCCTCACTTGTGCTAGTGAACTTACCTTTAAAAAACCCAAATGCGTAATCTTTAATTTTCACCGGTTCTTCCGTCCATACCGAGTCGATGTTTAAGCCGCGGATACTATTTCTTCTTTCTCTACTTTTTATCGCCGCATGGAAGAGTTTTGTGTTTTCATCACCCTCTTTAATCCACCGAACCTTGGCCTTTTGCTTCAACATCTCCCTTTTCTTTTCTTCCAATTCCAACCATCTTTTCCGTGCCTCGATCCACCTTTGCCTCTCATGATCCTCCAACATTTTTGTGTTCGCTTTTTCCTCCCATTTCTTCGCCTCTTATTTCTTTGATTCTATTTCAATCTCCAAGCTACCCCAATTGGCCCTACTCCATTCCTTCAAAGCCTCTTTAACATTTTTTAGCTTATCTCGGAACACACAATCGGGTCTTCTCGATGCCACACCTTTACTCCATGCCTCCTTGACTATATCTCCAATTTTTTCGTCTTTGAGCCACACATCAAAAAATTTGAAAGGTTTTGGTCCAAAATCACCCCACTTCTCGCTAATCATGATTGGTGCATGGTCCGGTCATTTTCTCTCCATCACCTTTGCGCCCACCTTCTTCCAATTTGATTCAAACTCTTGTGTCACTAAGAACCGATCAAGTTTGCTCATTTTCACTCCGTCATCACTTATTCTTGTAAGGTTTTTCCCCCCAACGGGATTTCAATGAGTTTGGCCCTTCGAATGAACTCGTTGAATTCTTCCAATCCTTTGCGATTCACGATTGAGTTTATTCTTTCATTTTCGTTACGTACTTCATTAAAATCTCCTCCAAGCATCCATGGAACCTCATTTTTTTCACAGAGTGTCTCCAATTTTGCCCAAAAGTTTACTCTTTCCTTTTGCTCCCTTGGACCGTAGATATTTACACACCCCACAAGACCCACCGTATTTAGTGTTTAGTGTAGGATTTAGTGACCCCATTAAAGATGGTCTGCTCTTTTTTCCCCTTTTATAAAGGTTTGTTTCTTGTTAAAGAAAGATAGCATTTAACTTCTTATACGAAAGTAATTTTTATAAATCCAAATTTAATTATTATATATAATTTAACGATCGATTATCATAAAACATTAAAAATATAAAATTTGTTGTCGTTTTTAAAGTTTACGTGAACAATATAAAAAAAATTACGACAATGAATATTATATATTTTTTCATAATTACGGGTATCCAAGCTAGCTTACGCGTTCCTCGACTAAAATATTATATATATTTTTTAGATCATGAATGTCCGCATGGGCGGACCCATTCTTGTGCATACAGTGGCACGTACCACCGTATCGTTTGTCCGGCGAAGGGTAAAATTTTGTAGCGGTATGAAGAGTGCAACCGTATTATTTTGAAGTGTGCAACCGTATCGTTTTAAATGGTGCAACCGTATCAAAAAAACTCTTAAAATCAACAAAAAAATCCCCAAAAAACTCTTAAAATCAACCAAAAAACCCCGAAAAGTTCTCTCAAAATTGATTTTTTTAAAGTTCCTCGAAATCGAGAAAAAAATTAAAAAAAATTCTCAAAGCAATGGAATTAGGCTAAAACAACATCGGGCGATGTGGAAATTTTTTAGGTTCGTCAAAGGTGCCACCGTAAGAAAAAATTCCTGGGTCCGCCTATGAATGTCCGAGTTAGTATATTCGTTCCTTGACTAATTCCAAAGACACCAAAGCTCAATCGGGATACTTTTTAGTAACCTTGTAAGGCTCGAATTAGTGATTTTTAAGGATTGTCCCAGAAAACCTAAGCTTAGGGAAAAATAAAACTGCTTAAAGACAATCCCTCCTGTTAAGTCATATTTTTGGGTTTTTATTGCACACGAGAAAACAAAGCATACAAGTAGTAAAAAAGGAAACTAGAATATGTTTGTATATATAATGTAGAATACTTGAATCAAGTGAGAATAATTTGGTGGGAACGAATAAGGCTATTTTTGACAAACTAGCTGATAAGTTAGCTTATAATTGATAAACTAGATGGTAGTTGATAAGATATAATCAAAAAAGACATCTTGAAAATAATAATCAATTACAATATTTAATAATATAATTAAAACAAATATAATATGTTGATTAATACAAACAAAATAGTAAATAATATAATATGTTAATTTAAAGAATTGGAATATATATTATAAATTTTGAATTTGTTAAAACAAATTTAAAAAAAATCTACATTACCTTATGATTTTAAGTAACCGTTATATATAATATAAAAAATAAACAAAAAATAATAATAATTGATAACTAAAATATATTGATTAATATAAAAGATATTGATATGATTATCAATAAAATTCTAAAAAATAATTAATATCATTTAATTTATAATTTTCAGTTAATATTAATTAATTAATTAATAATAATAATAATAAAATTAATAATTAATATTTATTTATTTAATTAATTGTTAATAAATAATAGTCAATATTAATGAGGGTATGAATCACAAAAAGCTCATCATAAGCTACTTCAAGTAGCTTATAAAAAAAATAGTTTATCAAAAAGATAGCTTATAAGCTAACTTGTGTCCATCTAAACATATACCCAAAAAATAAGCTATGCTTAAAATACTTTTGAGTTTTTTTTTCTTCCTTTTTTATCTAAATGCTCACAAAAACCCAAAAGACGGTGACATTTTTATAAAAGAAATAGAATTTTAGTTGCATGACTACAATGGAGAATGGACCTTTATCTACCTTCACCATCTTCATCCTACTACATTCACACTTGCGCGCCTAGGAGGGCAGCGCGATTTGGGATGCGGAGGAGCTATTATTCCCCAGTTCCCTAACCTAATGCAGCAACAGGTTCGTGACCCGAGCTTCTGTCGTCGGCCTTGTCATTAGACCACTATCTAATCACACCTTTACCTTTTAACTTCAGTCACATTCACAATTCACATACTTTAATTTCACTTTCACATACATGAATTTATTAAAGTGAAAGTTTGAATACATGTGATTAAAAGTAGATAAAAGTCCGGTCTCCCTTAAATTAGACGAAAGTGCCCCCCATTCATAATAACATGTGCGATCAGGTCCGTCAGATCAAAAGAGATCAATGGCTAAGTATGTGTTCTTACCCAAAAGAAAAGGTTCTAAGTAGAGATCCAAGTGGTTATGTATGTGATTAAGAAAAGAAACCAAAGAGAATTCACAACAGAATCAATGATGAGCATCTCTGATCAAATAGGTGGAGGCATGCATACATGAATAAATTAGATGAATCCAACCAAGTTTATCAAAGTCCAATATGAATGTTATTGTTTCTATCAAGAACCCCAAAACATTAAAGGAACAAAATCGCTTTAATTCTCATTACTATTTACCTGCATGCCTCTTTGAACGAACGCTAGACGAATACCACCAACGATTAGTGGAAAACTTGAGGTGATGCATAATACTCGCTTTCTTTAAACACGGGTCTTAAATCCTCTTTGCACATAAAATCTAACGGGAAAGAAACAAGATGCCCTTTCACGCCTTCTAATCTATCCATCGGATCACTTCCCTTCCCATTTCCATCTTGATACGATGATTCCAGCTTCTTTGGAGCTATTCCTAGATCGATCGTAGTATGCCCTACTTTTCCCTTCAATTCACTCATGCATTGCCTCAAAGATGCTCTGTGATTTAGTTTTCAAGATTCTTGTTATAATCGATGGAATCTTTAGACCATATAAACGGAAAATGAATCAACAACTGTACCTGGAATGTATATGATCATTCGGGATGCAAGAGAAGACATCTTGGTAGATCATGGTATTTGTCTGTCAATAGCAAAGTGTGTGCATGAAATTATATTTTTTTTTTGGCAATTTGGTTTTCATTTCAATCTCATGTGAAATTTCTATGATCAACTCCAGAAAGTAAATCAAACAAACCCAATATATCCCAAAAGGGTATAACGCTCCAACTTCAGAAAATCTTCATATCGTTATAAAGATTTGATCTTTACCTTTGCGGTTGCTATCCATATGTTTTTGTAGGTAGAATCAATCACCGGATCAGCTATTTTGTTCATCTAGAAAGAGAGATATAAGCATAAGAATGATTATTTTTTCACTACCATTCGAAATAATATTTTAGAGAAATAAGCACAACCTCACTAGTATGAAGACCAAGGTGCTCAGACCATAGTGAAAGACGAAGACTCAAGGCAAATTTTCCAGCCCTCCATGGGTTGCCTCCCATATATGATTCAACTACTTCTTTATCTTCAACAAGTACTCCGATCTGCAAATTAAGTTTCTTCATCTATTATTCAAGCAATATGACAATATCTTATGCTAAGTAGTAGGCAGATAATTGTTTTCACAAAGAAAATGTTGAATGATGAAAAAAGGTATCATATGCTTGCTTGGGATATATTCAAAAGTTCATAACAATCATAGATGATGCCAAAGAATAGAAACAAAATTAATGTGGCAAAGAAGGATGTATATATAACCTCGGAGTCACGTAATCCAAGTAAACTCCTGTCGTTGATGTTAGCCGATCCAACCAAGGCTGTGTTGTCATCTACTATCATAATCTTGCTATGCACATATACCTGAGTAGGAGATGACATATAAATAGACAAAGTAAAGCAAGCAGGAATCAAATAAATGTGTAAATTTTACAGTTCAATCAGATTTCCTATCAACTTCAACTCACTTTTCCGTATATCAAACTTATGAAATGTGGCATAATGCATCGTGTGAGAAGAAAAGTTAAGGAGAGAAGGTAAGAAGAGATATGGACCGTTGATCACTTTTAATCTCAAACCCACCCATGTATCGCGCTTGATACGAGGATTGATCCGGTGCATCTCATCCTAATGTGCATCTAAGGGTGGAGATCCCTTCTTACCCTTCTCACCATAACTTTCATTCTCACCGTAACCCAACCCTATATATATATATATATACAAACACACACACACATATAAACTAGTGCTTATTCTTCGCTCTCCCTTGTTATAAAAAAACAGGTCTAATTCTCAAGAACAGATTAAAGTTTAAACACTGGCACATAGAAAGTAACTTCTGCAATTTTATTCGAAGAAACAACTTCCATCAAAAATAATCATCAAATATTAATGCGGTTATTAATGTACAAAAGTTCTAAGCTAGTTATGCAGTTTTCCAGGATTTCACCACTTTATGCAGGATGGAATAAAAGGCGCCTATCTTTAATGATTTAGTTCGTAATTGGGCCCTCAAATTTCTAACAAATTTTGTTTTCCAACCATTTAAACACGTAATGTGAACTAACTACAACCTAAGCCATATTTTTTTGTACAAAGATGCCCCCACCCATTACCAACTAAGCTACACGTCATTGGCACAACCTACGCCATATTGACACTGGATTTTCTTAGAATACATTACAAGGTAAAATATTATTGCTTTCCAAGCCATATTATTATGTGATAAGTGATTCTGAAGTGACAACTTTAACCAGTTTCACTTGTGCTTCAATTAGGAGAGCCACATCACCCGACTCACTTAAAGGCAGATCGCAGAAAATAACCTCAAGTGAATTAGTTTAGAGATAGAGGTTTAAAAAAAGATACCGGACTTGAGGCCACAAGACCACCATCTTCAGAAAGTCTACCATAAGCCCGAAGACCATAGAAAGATATGTAGTCATGAACTTTAGGACCAAGATGATCAGAGAGATTGTGCAATATGGAATTGTGTCCTCTTGATATTGTTCGATACTGCCAATGCATAATAGCTCTTACAGATGCTGCACCGCCATCATCTAGTCCACCCTGTGAAACTCGAGTCAGCAAAAACAAAAAACGGAACACTATTAATATATCTTTTGAAAAAAGTGCTTATTGAAGCACCTGGAATCCAGGTAATAGAGGTATAACGACGATGACCCTAAAACACTGTTTTTCCTGATGTGCCCTCATAATACGCCTGTACACGGAGTCCAACACACGATTCCGTATGATCTCGTCTCCAGCAAGCCCTGAGATGAAAAACTGGTTCTGGGTACAAATGCATAAAAGAGAAAGGTCAGAAATATGAATTAGATCTAAGGGACAACAAACTGTTAATGGTGGCAAGTATTGTGACAAATAACTTACGCTTTGGTATCTTTAGAGAAATCCCATTTAAAGTATATTATTTACTAATAAATCCATCTACATAAGTCATTAATAAATCTAACAATGTCCCAGATGGATGAGTTTATGACATACCTCAATGTAGACAAAGTGTTCTGCTTTCTCAATAAGGGAACAGTAAGCATTGTGAATGCTATCTTCAACTTGACTTGTCCCAGCTGACCACAGACTCACACTCCTTATAACCTATAAATAAAGGGAAAATCTCAGTTCCTAAATATAAGGTGCAACTTAACGGCTGAAAAGTGTGCAAATAATAACATAAAACCATGGCGTTGCAAGAGTTAAAGCACACCTGGCAACGGCATATAGCACGAGGGCCCACTTGTCCCGTTTCATCTGCAGAAACAACTAGGTTACCTCGCTCCTGTGTCTCCCACCATTCTCTATCAGAAGACTTAATGGCAGGGTGCACCACTGAACCAGAGGCCCGTGCTTGCTTAAGATTTGAGCTATCTTGCTCATCCACAAACCCTCTCATTGGCATATCAGAACCCGAAGGTTCGCCTTTGGATTTTCGGAAATAAAAAGGAGCCCTTGAAATCCTGCTTGTTTGACCATGTAAATTGTGTGCCTTACCCAACCCATTCTGTTGTGGATTTCCACTAGAACCTTCTAGTCCATCAGCTTCTTGAGGGATTAGCAACGGGATATCTTGGAAGGATGATAGAGAGCAATAAGAATCCTGTCTGTTGATTGCTTTGGTTACATCCACGGCTTCGGTATTTCCATCTTCTTGTTCTCCGCTGGTACCCATGTAATGCGGGATAACCATGTGCTGTTGAGGCATAAGTAGTGGAATTGTTTGCTCATTTGGAGCTTTATTTCTCTGAAAGAATTATATATAACCAAATCAAACCACATGAATAATAAGAATGACCATATAAATATCACCTTTGAGGAAAAAGCAGAAACCTTCGCGTAATTCCAACGCTGAACAAAATGTCGAGCAATATCACGACATGGTGGTCCCCATAAGGCACAATGCACATCATGCCACGGCATACGAGGATATTTTTCACGCTTGAGCTCATCTTTCAAAGTATCTTCCCAAGAATTAGGTTCAGATTCCCTGTAAAATTGGGATCAAATTTCTTGAGGCAACACTCCTGAGGCTAATGGACATATCCAAGTGACTCCCTTTATCATGAGTTCATGAAAGTTATCTATTCATATTCTTATCCATGAAGACCACTTAATAAGAGGTTATACCATAACAACTAAGCTGGCTCATATTAGAATGATGGAAAACAAATTACCTAGGGTTATAGTAGTCCTTTCCAGGCCATATCATAGGAGGGTGATCACCCACCTTGTGCTCATAAGTATCATAACGACCAAAGCAAAGATCTAATCCACCAATAAAGCAAACCTCGTTATCAACAATGACCAATTTCTCATGATGGGACCTATATTTTACCATAAGTAAAGAAATGAGAAAAAACAGATAAGAAAAATATCAATACTGAACCAAATTACAATCAATGACACTGCTTACCATAGATAGACACCGCTAGAAAAATGGTCTGGGTAACGTAAAACTTTGACATTCTCATGAATGGCAGCTAGCTTTTTCTTACTATAGAAGCTATTAATTTTGAGAGCAAGAGCAAGCTCTTTGTACATGAGAATATATATCTGCAAAAGAATTTTTACGAGTAGAACATGTCATTTTTTGCATTCGCTGAAATACTTTAAAAGCAAATCCCACATAACAGTTTTAGCAAGAAAAAATAGTTTCAGATGGTTGGTATTCCATGGTAATGAACACTGTACTCGGTCAACAAAAAAGGGATACCATAGAGAATATAGAATAAAAATTTAGGAGTAGCCAATTGATCTGGCTTCAAAATCTACAAGAAATTGGCTTAGACTGCTCCTGCAGCAGAAGTGAAGAAAAAATCTTCATGTGACAATTAATTGGATAATATGTTCAGATCACAACCATGCGGCCAACCAACTACTCCATCTGTCCGAAAATAAATGGATCATTTTGTTAGCATGCACAATTAACCGCACTAGCATTAAGGACTTACTACTACTACTACCACTACTTTTAAGTAGCAATTTCTGTAGTTGTCAAGTAAAACCTATTTGTGGTTTCGACTCGACTTACTACATATAGTTGGAATTATTATTTGGTGGACTCGACATCTGTCAAAGTTCCATAGTTCTCAATGGGTGTAGTGTAATACAGTTATAACTAAAAAGAAGCAGCCTACCTGAACGCCTTGCTTGGCTTTTGCCTCCAGTAAAGCATCAAGGCGAGTGGTTGCATTGGAATGAAACGGACGCCGCAAATACAGTTCCGGACACAGCCACCATCCACACATAAATATCTGCATGAAACCCACAATCATCCCGGAGTATTTTGAACTGACTAATGGTAATTAATCGTAAAGAAGTAATTTTGATTATGCTAAACGAACCTCTGATTTTGCCTCTTCCATTGCCAAAGCAATTGCGTCAAAAGCTGCACGGCCATCAACAAACCACTGAGCCTGACTATCGTCATCAGTCAGACCACGAGGTGGGGCAAAAGAGCCAAAACGATGTGGATGACACCAGCCCTCAGGAGGCTGAAGCCCAGCATCATTAATCGCAACAACCCAAGTTCTGGCTTTAGCTTTAGTTCTACATCTTAAAGTTATTCTTCGGTTTCCACTTGATACCTAATGTCATTTTCAAGGTCAAAAGGATAAGTCTCGGTGTGTTTAAGTGCTGTGGGAAGAAAACTAGTGCAAAAGACAGCATGAGATCCCAATGTGATTAGAAGATCCCAATGTGATTACTGATTAGAAGATACCTAGTAGACACATACACCGTAGTCAACATAAATATATTTGATTTATCTGCTAAATCACCCGCTAATGTATGTTAAAAAGTCCCATTACACTTGCCTCAAATGAATGCCTTAAGGGGTTACGTTCGTTGATTTCATTTGCTAATGCCATTCGACCTTCTCCATTCCCATCTGACGAAGGTAGAACATCAAAAACAATAATATCTAATGGCTCCTTGTCAAATGGGTCTTTTAGCAGGGCCAAGAATCCAGGTTTCAGAACAGCCCAAACCTGCAGACAATTTGGGAACACTGTAGTGACACAGACAGATGATTTCTCACCATACCCAATTATTTGATAAACTGGTAGAGGAACAGCTACAAAAATTTGGAAGCTTAATCCACATTGGCCATCAGCAGTTAAGAGCAGCCAAAATATTAACATCTGTACGGGACAGTGATACCTGTTGCCAGGTGTCATTACAGCAATTGAACCATTGACAGGCAGAACATAATCTACGGTCATCATTGCTCGGGATATTCGGCAAATGTTTCACCCATACGTATTCTTCTTTATGCTTGGAACCGTATTCTGGACAAAAAGATAACTTAGAAGCCTCCAAAAACCTGCAAACCTGCAATAAAGACAGTTCATCTGCATTCATATGACTGATTTTAAGGCAATGCTCGCAATCCAGCCAGAAATTTACACAAGATAGAGACAGATATAATAAGATAGATTAAAAAAGGACATGGCAAGAAAACTATGTAACAATGACTCCAACCAGACCTCTCTGGAATTTGCAATGTCCAGGTTCCCAAGAAAATGATTTAAATAGCCCTGCATTGCTGTCTTCGCTCGGTCTGACATGGAATGTTGCCTTCCAAGTGCTGGGCGTATAATTGGCAGTGCTGCCCTTGATGGAACATCTCTGAACAAAAAACCACCTGTAAGAACTATAATCATTATAGCAAGAAAGGATGAATTAACACTACACCAATCCTTAAAAAATAAGCTTTTCAGAAATCACCTGTTTTTGACACTCTCATCGTTGTTTACCGGTGAGACATCGTCATCAGGTGGTTCATCCAAGTCCTCATGTACAACTGAGTGGTGATCCATTATTCCTAGGTTTTGAAGCCATTCTTTGACCTTCAAGAGGAACACCACTGGTAAGCTAAATCAAATAGCCAGTTTGCCACAACTTCAATGCATTTATATGACTAATAACAATGGAACTATGGTCAAATTAAAACTAGTCTAACAATAACATAAACTCACCTGCTCTTGTTTTTCATGAATTTCTTCCATAAAGGCACGTTTCTTCAGAGCAAAGTGTAGATAAAATACATGTGAAGCCTTCTTCACTAGTTGCCACTTGAACTGCCCTCCCATAGTACACACATACAGTAAATCAGTAAAAACAAACTTGGATAACGAATTGCAATCTGTGATAAGAAATCATAACACTAAATGATCGACAGAATGTTGTAGTTTGAAAGCCTGATCACTCGATTTACCTTTACTTTGAAACATTAAATGATCAAACTGATAATCCAATTTATCTTTTATGTCCCATCTGATTAGACTCGACAGATGACCCCCATATCATTCGATTAGAAGGGTCCTAGAGAAAACTTGGAATTCAGGGATTTGAATTTTCAATTTGAAACACGATTTTGTTTCCACATTTCAATTACATGAATCAAAATGACTAATACGATGAATTATTTGGCCTTTATTTCCACCTTCATTTTTCAGAGAGAAACAGAAAACAGATTTCTGAAATAACAGAAATTCGTGCAAGGAAAATCACGATAAACATTATTAATATCATCGTAAAGTTATTGTATAAAATAACACCTGTTTGTATTGGAACTCGATAGTGTAAGAAAGGAGCGCAGGGCTGATATCACCGGCATCATGACGAGATACTTGAACGATTGTAGCCTTTGGCAGCTCATCGAATATTCGACTTGCCTCAGGCGGATTCTGAAGCGAGAAGAACGACGACATCCTCGACGGCTCCGATTGCATTTGCACGTAACGAGATCCATTTCCCCCTTCAGGCATTAATTGCTCGTTTGCCATTCTATCACACAGTTCCGATCAGAACAACGACCATGAAATAGAATTATAGATTATGTTATGTTTGTGTATCGATTTGTATGTGTGTTTTGGTTGTTTTGGATCAAACACGGAGATTGAGAAAGTGAGATTGAATTTGATCTCCAAATGTTAAGGAAGAATTGGTGAGTGATGAGGAAAATTGTGAAAACCTGGAAAGTGATTCTGAATGTGTTCCGGTGGTGTTATGGAGTGGATTTCGGATGGGTCCCTATTCTTCCGTCGGGTCGGGTCGGGGTTTTCTGCTTTTGCCATTGTTAACATCGGACCGGCTTATTTGGAAGAGGCGGCATACCAACGAATTGAACTTTTTTTTTCCTTGTCTCCTTTCAGGGTGTTTTCCATTTAACACGTGGTTTTCGTGTTGCCATAAATTTGACACACATTCCTTAACATATTCTTTCGAGTAACTACCATTTTAGTCCCTATGGTCTGTTATTTGTTGTATTTTTGTCCTTGGTTTTTTGTGGTTTAATTCATTTTGAGCCCGACCGTAGTGATGTTAATTGTGGTTACATCCATAAGTAGCTTGGTCCATCTTTTTTTTCGTTCTTAAGACTAATTTTATTAAGATAAACCGCTAAATAAGAAGTATTTTGGTATTTTTACCCGTTTTCTTATTTTCTATTAGAAAAATTGTGTGCCATTCCATGGATACTTATTTTGAAACGGATGAAGTATATATTCATAATGTCAAGGTATCCCATTCATTTCACTTGTACCATAGCCGGTGAGACCCTCTCCATTTTTTCCCGGTAACCCCTTTCTTCTCCGATTGAAACTTCACATACCACAACCTTCAATCTAAATGAAAGCTCACGTCCATGGACGGACCCAAAAACTTTTTCATACGGTGACACCATATTTTTTCATACGGTTTTTATCGACATGTGTATCTTTTTTACAAATGTTCAGTATCGGCCGATGTGTTTTTAGCCAAATTTTGGCGTTTCGAGGGATTTTCAAAGTTTTTAGCTTGATTTTAGAGATTTTAAGTTTTTTTATCGATTTCGAGAGACTTTTCGGTATTTTTGGTTGATTTCAAGAGGGTTTTTTCTCTCGATATTTTGGTTGATTTCAAGAGTTTTTTTGGTTGATTACGAGGTACGGTTGCACTTCCAAATGAATACGGTAGCACCTCCTAAAACGATATTGTTGCACCTTCACGAAAGCAAAAAATTTCACCCTTCGCCGGAAATAATACGATAGCATGTGCCGCTGTGTGCCCTTAGTCAGGTCCGTCGATGCTCACGTCTCTTCATATTCTTCGAGAACCAATAATCCAAATTCCTTTTTTTTCAAAATGACACCCAAATCCTCGGGTTGTTGATGAGTAATACAACAACAGAGAAAAACACAAATGAAACACAAACAGATTACTTCAATTGGTCGTTATTCACACAAAACCAACTAGAAGAAACACAACATTTAAATGTCAAAGGTGTCAATTGGATTTCTTGTTATGTTGGATTGGATCGTCTTCTATGCGAGACTTTCAAACTCATAGAAAAGTGTCAAAGGTGTCAAGAAATAACGAAAGGGTGCTAATTTGGTGCACAAATTTGTTATTACCTTCAAGATTTTGTCATTTTGCTTCACAATACCAACAATTTCATCATTGTGGTTTTTATTGGGAGTTTACTGACGGAATGGGAAAGAGAGTTACAGGTCGGGTGAAAAGGGGTAAGGAAGGGAAGACGGAGCTCCACTAATTAAAGGTATGAAGAGTTACACCCATAATCACAAAAAAAATCTATAATCATCTTATATATGGATATTATTTGTTTAATGCAAAATTACCAACACTATATTTGGCAAGAGGATTGCTTCCTTTTTTTACTTCTCTTTTATTTAAACTCCTTTAGACGATTATATTTCAGACATAAATCCATTTAAAGTTAAGATAATCTATGCAATACTTTTAAACTTTCAAATATGTGACACTTGTTTAATTGTTTTTACAATTATCTTTTACACACTTGAAATTACAACCACTTTTTTAAGGGATCAAAATTGTCAAATTATCAATTAACTTATACATCTAATTCTTAAGACTTGTTTGTTTCAACTTCATAAAATGTGAAAAATATATATGAGTTTCATCTACCATATAAAAAAACAATTACTTTTCTTTAATATTTATTTGTAATTTTACAAATGCACAAACTTTTTATTTTAATATATATTTAACAAATTATACCTTTGGATAAGTGTTTGTTAGATTGATTAAAAAGAATTTCAATTTCGTAACCAGATAAAAAACTTATAAACTAATTTAGCACTTTTAGATTAATAAAATATAATTAAATTAACTAAATAGAATTCCAAGAGCATCTCTAATATAAGGTTATTATAAGTAAAAAATGTAGTGATTTATAGGAATTACTACTGTGGAGAATTCTTATAAGAACTCAAACTCTTCTAGGTAAGAAGCTTGGTTCTTACCTTGATGCTCATATTACTAGTTTTTCTTTTTGATTTTCTTGACTTTATAATCATTAATTTATTCTACTATATTAAAAGAATAGTGGACGGTTATTTTCTAAAAAAACTACTTTCAAGATTACAATTTTTTATGCCTAATGTACAATTTCCTGCAGCATCATTGAAATCAGTTAATTTCAAGATTCAGTTTTTTTCTAACACCTCCGGTTCTCCTCCCGTCTCCTTCTCCACGACCTTTCCCCATGTCTGCACCAATTTCTCACACTCTTCTATAAACTGATCGTCTTCCTCATTTATCTCCCTCTCATATTTCATGCTCCATTTCTCAAATTTAATGCTCCCTTTATTGATGCTCTCTCTCAAATCCCGCTGCATCTTCTCTCTTTCTCGTCGTTCTCTCCATCGTTCACTCAATCGTTCTCAAACCTGGTTAGGTTTTATTTGTGTTGGTTTTCTACTCCTCCTTCTACTTCTCTGCTTATGTGTTGGGTTTATCATATGGTTGTTGAATTTCTCATATGGGGTTTTCTGGGTTTTTGATTTGGTTATGTGGGTTGCATATGATTTTCTCAGTTTCATAAGTTTCGGCGTTTATTTTTTACTAAAACTAAATTAGGATTTTTTTTCAGGCTATAGCGTTGTTCTACTGTTCATCCCAGAGGGAGGAGGACGAAAGGGGATTCTACAATTTCCCGGTGATGCTCTTCTTAGTGCTCACTTTTTTCAAGATTTGGTTGTCTTCATAACTTCATTTATGTTTTCAGGACTGAATGTACACAGTAGAGAAGAAGTTGTTGTGACCTCTCTCTCTCTCTATTTTTCAGAAATGGAGCTCGGAGGTATACCTGGAGACTGCTCACGCCTGAGTCCTGACGCCGCCTATTTGAATGCGATCTCTCCACAAATCCCACCTTTTCATCATCCCGTTGTTTAATCTTTCTGTATTTAGGGTTTTGAGTTTGATCTAGGTTGTTATTGCAATTGCAAGAGCTCGCCGGTTTGATTTTTGGTAATTTGATCCATCCTAACCTCATAATTTAACTGCATGAATGTTGAACGTGATTGCAGTTTATTTAGGGTTCTTGATTAATTACGCCAATTTTTCTATCTTATTATGTTTATGTTGTTAAATATTTGGTGAAAGTTAGTTCTTATATTATATTGATAGTACGATGTTTGTGTGGTGTAGTATATCACCTTCGACAATGATGAATTGTAGTGCCGTGTTTTTTTTGTGTAAATTCGAGCAAATTCCCAAATTTGGCGAGTTATGAATTTTTATTTCTTACTGTATATAAGAGTCTCTGAGGTATGTTTTGAAATTTTCCAGTTTAAAATGTGCAAAAATAATGGTTGAATTTCAATTCTTGTAGCCCTGTCTTATTCAATTTGCAAGCCCTTTATGTTTTCCTAATATTTTTGCTTTTGTTCATTCTATCTATTAAATATTAATGTGTGTGTTTGGATTCCATTAATAGAATGGTTGTAGGATATATAAAGTGGTACTCATTTGAGTAATGGGAAGTAGTGAGATGGATAAATCCGCCAAGGAGGCAAAAGACACAACAAAGGAGCCAAAGACAACGAATTCACAAGTGAATTTCTTTCTCTTTGTCCATGTTTAGTATTATAGAGCTGTTTTGTGCACACGTTTTGTTTATTTGTATAGGTAACATGTACCCTGGTTAGTAATATATATTTACTTTGATGAATTGTAGTGCCATGTTTTTTTGTGTGACTTAGAGCAAATTCCCAAATTTGGCGAGTTAGGAATTTTTATTTCTTACTGTATATAAGTCTCTGAGGTATGTTTTGAGAATTCCAGTTTAAAATGTAGCTCGGAGGTATAAGTTCTCTTTTGACATTTCTGGTTTGATGCCATCAGGTTCACGATGCGGGTCATATGGTTCCTATGGATCAACCAAAGGCAGCTCTAAACATGTTAAAAAGGTGGACAAAGGGATCGCTTTCTGAAAGCACAACCGATGTTTCTTCCATATCTAATGGTGTGTCTAACTTCTTGTCGACAATGTATATTTTTGCTTCTTCCATTTCTGCTGATCTTGTTTCTGGTTCATGGAGTGGTCAGAAATAGTTTGTTTCATCTGCTGATGCTCCTTTCATGGTTGGTGGTTCTGAAGCTGGCTTATTCAAAACCCATGGCCCACTCACTTTCCTTAAGGTACACCCTTCTAGCATGTGTATTTTCTGTAGCCTGGAATGGATGTTAAAAAATGGGCATTTTAGAACATCTAGATCTAATTAATAAAGTAATTAATAGGATTTAAGTTTATACAAACCAACAACTTTGGGGCTGTTTGGTTGTTTTTTTCATTAAGTTCTATGGATAAAGTGGTCTGTATGGATTAATCTGTCTGTATATATTGGGAAGGTTTTATTTGGAAGGGGATGGAAATAGATGTTTTTCAATTGAGAGGGGCAGGTTTGGAAAAAACTTGGCTTTATGCATAAAGCTCTCCCCTATAAGCTTATTAAATAATCCACTTTCTATATCATTAAGCCATTACCAAACAGTCACGTATAGCTGACCGAATAAGCTGCGAGCCTCATTAAGCTCATTAAGCTGCTAACAAACAGGCCCAAAGTTATGCTACCTAACAAGTTTTATAGACGAAGTTGGACAATCTAAAAGAACACACAAAATAAATTATCTTATTAGTGTTTTTGTAGAAACACTTTGTAACGTCGTATAACTTCCTTCTAACAACTTATTGTAACGTCATTGGATAAGTATCGAAGTTGTTGGTATTATAACTATAAGTTCTCTTTTGACATTTCTGGTTTGATGCCATCAGGTTCACGATGCGGGTCATATGGTTCCTATGGATCAACCAAAGGCAACTCTAAACATGTTAAAAAGGTGGACAAAGGGATGGTTTTTTAAAGCACAACCGATGTTTCTTCCATGTAATCTAAATGGTGTGTCTAACTTCTTGTCGACAATGTATATTTTTGTTTCGCAAATTGAACAATAAGAGCCATCATCTTGGATGGTTTCATATTTCGCAAACTACAGATTGGTTCAAAAATCTGTTGATCTTGTTGGGTTATCTAAACTGATGATTGACTCGTAAGTCATAAATCTTGTGAATTGCGTCCCGCTGCATCGCGCGGGTACGATGACTTGAACCTGCTCTTTCTAAGCTTTGGTTTTTGGTGATCCTTAATTATTTATTTATGTTTTAGTAAACCGATAATTATGTCATCGTTTCATGTTTTGCAGGAGGATTAGTGACATAAATGGACCAGCACAGGGATTTCCTCCACTTGAAAATGCCACTGGATTGCTAAGACTGTATGTACAAAATGGACTATTTTGGTCAATAATCTTAAATGAGAATTTAATTAACAACATACAACTTCTGATAAGCTTCATTCTTATGTTTAGGAGCTTGAGAAATTGCAACATTAATTACCTGCTTATGTTTGGCAAATCAGAGAACTAGAACTTTTGTAAGTAAACAATGCTTTTCTCGATTAATATTTCTGGGTAATCAATTATTTTTAAATTTAATTCTTCTTTGTTAGTATATCTAATGACATTCAACTTTCAATTTGAAAGGGACACAAGTTTTAACAGTTTGGTAGGAGGAATATCCCCAAACATCATTGGGAGGAGCTTGAGATTTGTGTAAGTGTGATGACATTAAATAATTTGCGGATATTTTCAAGTTCTATTGTGTAGCGGTTGGTTATGGCTCAACTGAAATGTGATGTGTTTTTAAATAGGTTTTTAACTGGTAACATGCTAAGTGGAGACATACTGGATTCACTTTTGCTAAATGGAGGTAGCATGTAAGTTTATTTTGTCTATGTTTAAGTTAATTTACAGTTTTGTGATTATTAAGCAACCAATGTTATATGTGATATATTTGATACAGTGACCTATCATAAAACAATTTTACTTGGCAAGGACCTGATCGACCCTCGTGCAGACAAAATACGTATGGATTATTTTCTTGTTATATATTAATACATTTAAGTGCAAAGGGATCACCATTTATGCTATTGATAACTAAATTTTTTCTTCCTTTGTAATTTTTTACGGAATACATACATCAACTTGTTCAGAAGCTCCTCAACAGGAACCAATTGTAAGATGGTGTTATTGCATTCAAATACATGTCTATTGATTTAAATTTACTATTTGGTTAAATTATGAAGAGAATTTCTGAATTAATTAGTCATATTCCTTTGTTTTAAATATGTAATGTTATCAACAGAAAGGACATATTTTCTTGCACTGAGGATGTCACCTGTTCAAGATGTAAGTATTTCCTACGGAACCATACACCTTTAAATATATATATATATATATATATATATATATATATATATATATATATATATATCTTGATGTTATTTCTAAGTTGCATTAACTAAATGTGAACCACAACTATGGGGATAGCCTTTTGCTGCCATTTTCGTTGGTATTAATCAATTTATACTTTGAAATAGATGCGTTTCCTCTTAACATAAGTGCATATAAATTTATGGCAGATGTGTGTTCGATGCATGTTAATAATGGTGGGAATGATCTGATGGTTAGAGAAAGTAATGGGGATGTTCTTTATGAAGGAGATGCCGATGTTGAAGGTAGTGCATCTCGATTGTACATAAGCAATAGGATTTGGGGATGCAGTAGCACCGGGGACTTCATGGATGACAACGTTTACCAAAACACTCGATACATTGTGACGTTGGACAATTCAACAAGCTTGTCTTCTGTTTACACAACTGCACGGGTCTCTCCACTTTCACTTGTTTACTTCAGCCATTGTTTGGAAAATGGCGAATACGTTGTTAATCTACACTTTGATGAAATACAGTTCAGTAATGATGGTACATATAGAAGTCATGGCAGGCGAATCTTTGGATGTTCATAATTTCGATGATTGCGTTTTTATAATCTAAGATTGGTTTTAGAGTTAGATCGTTGCCAAGTAAGTCTCTTTCGAAACTTTTTTTATATGGATAAATATGGAGTGGACAGGTAAATAGGGATACAAACGAGGAACTTGTTTTCATCGTCCTCATCCAAATGAATTATCTTCGTCTTTGAGTTTTTCCTCTTCGATTGAGAAGTGAGCTCTAATGAGACCTATGCATCAATTGAATTTTTTTGAGACATATTTGGCTAATGCCTATTTAATAAAAAATAATACAAAGCAGGTAGCAAGATTGAGGATTTGGTTTCATAATTGAATTGCGTCCCGCTGCATCGCGCGGGTACGATGACTAGTATTATATATTTAACTTATATAAGTATTATATAGGACCCACAAAAGAGGTTCTTGTTTAAACTACCATTGTAGGATTTTATGTAGTTTTTGTTTTGATGAGTTGGAAGTGAGGTGACAACAAAAAAAAGTAAAAAAGAGGTTTTTATAAGAACCTCCATTGGAGATGTTCTAAGAGCATCTCCAGCAACATTGCTAAAATAGAAAAAAGTGGGTTTTTGTTTGTTATTTTTCTTCAACAGTATTGCTATCTTATTTGCTAAAATAGAGATTCATGGAAAAATCTCTAAATATACAGAACTCTCTGTAATTCTCTAAATAGGAGATATAAATAATTATTTTATTCAATCCCACCAATAACATAAATATTTTATTATTTTATATTATTTTTTTAAGTGTATTGGGAATATAAATTAGAGAATATTATATAATATAATTTGTGTTAAAATCTCTAAAATAGCAAATCCGTTGGAGATGAATGTAACTCTTTTTAGAGATTTTAACTTTTGATTCTCCTTTTTAGAAAAATTATAGCAAACCTGTTGGAGATGCTTTAAAAGCATCAACATCTATCTTGTCAGAGACCTTGTAATATGATATGGCTTGCCATTTTTTTTGAAAAGCAATATATTAACCACCACCAAGAAAAAAGAGTCCCAACAACAGGAAACTCCTAAAAGAGGGCCAACAACACAGAGGCAAAACAACCCCCAAAAGAACCCCATCGACATAGTAGGAAAAAGGAAACAAAAAGGGCAGACACAGCTTAACCAAGCAACAGAACAGTGACTTCTATAGTTAGCGAGATGCGAACGAAAGAGAATACCGCAACGCAGTTAACCTGCATCACCCCCACCTCTGCCCCCCGAGACGGACACCCCCGATTAACCCCCCGACGGATCCACGAGCCAACGAGACCAATTCAGCGTCATCTTACTGCAGCGCCCCTTAATCCACTCCAAAACCTTCCTTTGAAACTCGAAAAACGCTCCGTCCACTTTGCTCTTATCTTTATTAAACACCACCTTATTTTTATGAGACCAAATAAGGTAAAGAAACGCCCACTTTGTCCCTCTCCACAATTGTGAAAGCGTTCCGTTCGAGCTCGAAAGTGAGTCCTCTTGAATTACCTGTTGGACCGTGGCTATATTCTCCAAATTAGTGTTCCACCATCTACCGACCAATTTCCACAATCTTTTAACTTCCGGACACCCTACTAGTGCATGATCCACCGTTTCCGGGTGATCCCCACATCTCAGACACAGGATAGAGTCTAAATCGAGACCCATATTATCCAGCACCGAGCGGGTAGGCAGGCGCCCCTTACTAGCTCTCCAAATGAAAATGCCAATCTTCTTAGGGACCAACTTTAACCAAATGGTTGGTTCATCGGTCCCATGTTGGTTGGAACCTCCGTCCTCGATCAATTTTCTTAGCCTCTTTACATTGAAAATATTGGAAGTATCAAGACTCCATTCCAAACAATCTCTTCTTCCCCTTACCAGATGAATCTCTTCAATCCACCTAAGTAGCTCCTCCATCTCGCCGACCTCTCTACCCCTCGGGGGTCTTCTCCAATTCCACTTACAATGCCATCGATCTTCACTCCAAGCTCCCCTTTCTGCCACCACCGCATTTACTTCATTCTCAAGTCGGTACAATCTCGGGAATTTGTCTTTCAACGCCTCGGATTCGGACCATATATCATTCCAGAATTTTGTCTCCCACCCGTCTCCAAGTTTCATTCTGAAGGACTTTGAGAACTCTAATTCGTTGTTGTCTAAATCCGCTCCGATCCGAATAATGTTCCTCCAAGATGTACCTGCGCCATTAACAACACACGAGTTCCGATCCAAACCCCATCTTCCCCGTAAACACTTTTAATAATACGAACCCAAAATGCATTTTTGTCGGCACGAAAGCGCCACCACTATTTTCCCAAAAGACCCAATATTGTCGCTTTTAAACTCCCTATATTGAGACCCCCCTTACTAAAACTTTTGACAGTGTTTTCCCATTTGACCCAAGCCAAACCTTTTCTCTCACCCTCACCTTCCCCCCTCCCTCCCCCCAAAAAAACGACTCCTCACCCTTTCCAACTCTTTTAACACTCCACTCGGGGCACGGAACAAAGGAAGAAGTACAAAGGAAGGCTTCCTAGTACCGATTTTATCAAAGTCAACCGACCACCAAAAGAGATAAGTATAGATTTCCAAGAAGCGAGCCTCTTTTTTAGCTTATCTAGAACAGGCTTCCAACTTTCCAATTGGCTCATCAAATCCCCCACCAGAAGGCCTAAATAAGTAAACGATAGTTTTCCGGACTCGCATCCCACTTTTCTAGCCCAACCGGCCACTTCCTCATCCGAAACTCCAATGCCGAAAATTTTACTTTTACGGGCGTTAACTTTCAATCCCGGCAATAAAAAGAAACAATTTAAAATATTTAGAAGATTCTTGAGATTACCAATCGACCACTTCCCGAAAATAATGATATCATCCGCATATTGTAAATGAGAGATCGCGACCTCATTTGCTCCTACTTTAATGCCCTCAAAGAGTCCCTTCTTTACCGCATCTTCCATAAGAATGTGGAAGCTTTCGGCCACAATAAGAAATAAAGGAGCAAGTGGATCCCCTTGTCGCAAACCTTTACCCATCGAAAACTCTTTATTGGGCTCCCGTTGATTAGAACCGACATGGTCGTGGAGTTGAGACACGTCTTAATCCAACTTACCCATTTCCTCCCGAACCCATCTTAACCATGCAATCCAACAAAAAATCTCATTCTACACTATCATATGCCTTCTCGAAGTCCACCTTGAAAATTAAACCACTTTTCTTTTTCTTTTTTATGAAGTCCACTACCTCGTTTGTGACGAGGAGCCCATCTAGTATAAATCTACCTTTAACGAAGGCACTTTGTGTGTCGCTAATGATTCCCCCCATCACATGTCTTACATTAATATAATAAATGGTATTATAAAAAAAAATATCGGGTATGATATTAAAAAAAGAAAGTAAAATATCTCCGTCGACCCGGAGTTCGGGTCTGACACGAATGGTCAGAACTGGACGCAACCAAGGAACCAAATTTGACTCGCAACTTGAGACCGATCCTCACGACAACGATTGGAATATCTACTCCCCTGCACCCATCGATTCGATCGATTATATCTTTACACACCAAATTCCCTCAAAAAACCAATGGAAATTTCGTTGATTTCTGATACCCTGACGACGATCGCCACCAAATATGGCCATGGCTTAGGGCTTTCCAATTTCGTCACCGATCGTCACTGTTCTTCATACGATCAACAGCTCCAACTCTACGCTATAATGGTTCCGATCGATGCCATAGCTCCGCCGCTTGTTAAACCTAGAACAGCACCTAAGAAACTCGCTAGAAAACGGTGTCGTGTTAAAAGAAGCTCGAAAACCGATGGCGATGATTCCTATGTCGATGAAGATGTAGGCGGCTTCTTCGATGGTGGCGATGGTCCCTTTGGCGGCGGCGGCGGTAGTGGTGGAGGTAGTGGTGATAATTTTGATAGGTTTAACTGGGACGAATCGTTGCCGGCTTCGCCATCCGATCCGGCCTTTGATTTTGTATATGAAGTGCTTTGTTGGATTGTTTTCTCGAATTGCTTGCACTTTGCCTTCAAGAGGGTCGTCAGGATTTTGGCTGATGGAGTTTCTGATCCGAGAAGGAAGGTTCCACTGAGGTTTACTCCAGTATGCTGATTGGGTAATCACTATCTGTCTCACTCGTCCTGAATGAATAACTCATTCTTTTACCAGTATGTTATTTGATTGTGATGTAAATATTGTATATAATTCGCTTGTTCATGTTTAACATTTTGAATGTATATAACAAGAACACAGTTGGGTATGTTACTTTCCTACTACTTATTAATCCCAAATAAGTGTCTAAACTATAAAGAAAAACTAACTAATTACCTCGGTTGCTGATTGGTGATGCAAAATGTAAGTTGATTGATGTGGTATTGTGAGACATGCTCTTCGAAAATGTGCATATACATTATATCTGAAATCTGAAATCAATAAGATTGTTTGTTTTTGTAACGTCTGAATCTGAATCAACAAGATTTTTTAGTTTTATAAATTACAAAATAGTAGAAATTGTTGTCGTATCTTTTTCAATTTTAGTTACATTTCTTAATCACATTACTTGGTCTTCTAACCCACACAAGAAAAGTATCATCATCGAGTGATGAACGGATGGCGGCTAGAAGAGGTTATAAGATATTATGTTACCTCTTCTGATTTCAGACGAATTTCAGACTTAAAAGCCTCTAAAATCTGGAAAAAAACCGTCTGAACGTAAAAACGTCTGACCGATTCAGACTTCAGAGGTATTGAGAGGTTTTTTAGAAAAAAAAAAACAAACAGCCCTTAGTTGATTGGACTACGGCCTTTGTAGGAAAGACATGCATTATAAAGGGCTTGGCTCATTGTTTCTCAATACTTTGCTAATGATCCCTTGTTAAGTTATTTTGTTTATTTAGGTTTGTATATTTATTATGTATGCATGTGTTTTTGTATGTATACTTGTTACAATGTCTGCAGGACCCAGCTTTTGATATATTTTATAAATTCTGAACCCATGCACCCGATAGGCCGATACCCTTACTTGTTCTTCCTTGCCCCAGGTACACTTTTTTTTACTTTCAGGTACACATTCCCCCTAGAAAAGTTTAATAGATCCTTGGTGTTCCACCATGAATGCATACTCTTGACAGTGATTACACACAACGCTGACGATTAAACAAAGCCACACACTTAAATCAACATTTACTTACTCTCCGTCTAGGATATGATGATAGGAAATAATGTTTTGACACACCCAGGTCAAGCTTTAAACGGCTTAACACTTCCCCTTGTTATATGGATACTACCATTTTTGAGTTGTATGCTTGTATGTGTGCGTGTGTGTATATATATATCTTGTATGTTTATAGAGTAAACTTCACTTTTGGTCCCTGTGTTTTATTGTTTATAACACATTTGGTCCCTACAATTTAAAAAATACACTTTAGCCACTGCAATTAGCCATTTGGTCCGGATTTGGTCCCTTTGACTAACGTCCGTCCATTGAGCGCCGTTAGGGGCAACCACGTGACTTCCACACGAGGGCAAAAAAGTCATTTTAGCTTTAAACCCCTTTACCCCTTTATTTAATAAGGTTCTTTCCCACTCTATTTTTTTTCCCACCAAATCCAAACCGACCTTTGCTCTCTCTCAATCAATACCTCTGCTCTCTTCTCAATCAATAATGGTGATCTGCGTGTGTGGCTACCCTGCTAACTTGCGAACCTCGTGGACAAGCAACAACCCTGGACGCAGGTTCTATTGTTGTTCAAACCCAGCAAGTGGTGTGCTCTCAAACCTTTTCAAAAACCCTAAATTCTTCCTAAAAATTTCTGCTTTTTTTGTTTGACAGGCTACAAATTGTGGGTTTGTAAGATGGCTTGACAGACCAATGTGTCCACGTGCCATGCAAGTGATACGTGGGTTGATAAGAAGCAAAAACATTGTTGATCAACAGTTGCATGAGAAGACAATTAAAGCAAGAAATTGGAAACTTTTATTGATTATCAGTTGGGTTTTGTTTGTCTATCTTTATTTCTGTTAGAACATGGATGTTGTGTAGGTACTTATTCTAGATTAGTTGCTTGTGGTGGTTTTTGTAATGGCAAACCTGTAATGGCAACTTGTAATGGTTTTTGTAATGGCAACCTGTAATGGCTTTTGTGGTATTTGTATTGACGAATCTATGTTAATGGTAATGCTTGGAATTGCTAATGGAAAGTGTTTCACTTTTGACAAATGTGTTGCAAGTTGTACATCAATAACCAACATTTGCCTAAAACAGGGGAATTGAAGATCAAAAACAGTGGAATTAAACATCCTATTTGATCAACCAAAACAAAAGATAAGTTACCATAATTGTTCTACATAATTGATAAGTTAACATACCAAAACCAAAAGATACCAAATCATCCTATTTGATCAAACCAAACAACCTCATGATGCCCTATCTTCTTGCCCTTTGCAGGTCCTGGAATTGTGACCTTTCTTGAAGCACTTCTTACATGTAACTGTCTTCCCCCTCCTAACAAGCTTTGCACCTTTCACAATGGGCTGACTCAACTCTTCTACAGTCTTTCTTCTTTTCTTTTTGGGCCTCCCAATAGGAGTATGATGCTTTGGTGCAGTGAGAGTGAGAGTGCAATCTGATTTAGGCCAATGCTCTCTACCACTTATTGGTTCAATGTTGAATGCATAAACAGATTTCCAAGTATTGAAGTTGTAACTAGGATGCACCCACTTCTCTGGTATCTCAACATCCTCTCCATTTGCTTGCATGAACCATATACAAGCCACAACATGCTTACAGGGTATGCCTGTTTGTTCCCATTTCCTGCATGTGCAAACCTTCTCAGTAGGATCTACAACACATTGTTCCATCCAGGGCCAGTAACCTGATACTTCTGCCCCCACTCCATAGCACAGTGTATTGTGAAGCTTGTGTCATTAGGGTTTCTGTTTTGTTTCAATGTTGGTCCCTGTGGTTGCCAGCTACTATCAAGACTGGTCCCTATTTCAAAGTAATTACAAAACCAGTCATTAGGGTTTCTGTTTTGTTTCAATGTTGGTCCCTGTGTGGTTGCCAGCTATTCACGCCATCCATATACCGTGAAGTGTTAAATCAATTAAAGGGCAAAATTGTCCATTCCCATTTAACCCTTTCAAAAAACCCTATTGACCCAATTCTATTACTACGCACCCGATTTCAAAAAAACCATCGACCCCAAAATTCTCTGTGATTCTCAGCAAATCGATTAACATGAAATCGAGTTTCATCCTCTTTGATTTCTTCTCTTAGGTTGAATCTGATTACGATTAACACAAAATCGATCCCCATCTCTGATTTTGTGTCCACAATTAGTACTTCTTCTCCTTAGATTTTCGTCTCCTCAAAGTTCCATGGTGATATGCGATTGTGGTGCAACAGGTGTGGTACGAACCTCCTGGACCTCCAATAATCCAGTATGAAGGTTCTTCTCTTGTTCAAGAAATGTAAGCAACATGGTTTTTTTTATTTACGAATTGAGAAGTAAGTTGCTGAATTTTTTGGAAGTGACTTATTTTGGGGCTTAATTTGGAATAGTGGCTTATTTTGTGGCTTAAATTGATAGTAGAATTTTTTTACTCAATGTGGCTTAATTTGGGACAGTGGCTTATTTTGTGGCTTAATTGGATACAATAGAGTTTTATTACTCAATGTGGCTTAATTTGGGATAGTGGTTTTTGTGGCTTTTTTTACTCATGTAGCTTAATTTTACAGTGGCTTAACTTCTTACAGTGGGTTGATTACAGTGGCTTATTTTTTTCTCAATTTCTTACAGTGGGTTATTTTGTGGCTTATTTTGATACAGGGTGCAAGATGTAGGTTTCTTGGTTGGTTGACGACCCATTGTGTCCACGAGCTGTTCAGATCATACCCGGTTTATTGAGGTCAATGAACAAGCTGGAAGATGCTTTGGAAACAAGTAAAAAGGAAACACGTAAATGGAAGTTCGGGTTTTGTATAAGTTGGGTGGCATTTGCCATCTTTTATGTTTTTTCCGTTGACTGATGAGAGTAGTGATCCATCATTGTAATTGTTATGATTTGTAGTTGTTTTTAGTACGGACGAAGACTTGTGTCATGGTTGTAACTGTTTTGATTTATGTACGATGAAAAGTTCAATCAATGTTATGTCTTTTGGTTTGGTAATTGCAGCAGATTTGCTACCATTTTTATCTCATTTTCATGTCATTTGGTTTGGTAGTAATTAAGCTCTACATTGGCAGCTTATGATGCACTTAAAATTGCAGTTTTGCTGCACTAAAATTGCACATTTGCTGCACTAAAATTGCAGATTTGCTGCACTAAAATTGCACATTTGCTGCACTTAAAATTGCACATTTGCTGTACTAAAATTGCAGATTGGCTGCACTTAAAATTGCACATTTGCTGCACTAAAATTGCACATTTGCTGCACTTAAAAATGCACATTTGCTGCACTAAAATTGCAGATTTACTGCACTAAAATTGCAGATTTGCTGCACTAAAATTGCAGATTCAATATAACACAAAAATGGGCAGATTTTATGATCTAAAATGGCAGATTTGATGCAAAAAATGGCAGATTTAATATAACAATAAAATGGACAGATTTGATGCACAATTAAAATTCCAGCAGATGCTTAATGTATTTACCAATAGTTGTTTACAAAGCAAAAGGACAACTATACAACTACATACCAACTGCACTAAGCTGTTACTTACAACCAAAAGGCAATACAGAGTTATGACCCTTCTTACTTACAACCAAAAGGCAAAGGCCAAACGTACCAAAAGAACAATACAGAGTTATGACCCTTCTTACTTACAACCAAAAGATCAAATGAAACCAAAAGAGCATACCCATTTCATCTAAACACCTTGTCCTCTACAAGTCCTAGAGTTATGACCCTTCTTACGGCATTTTGCACAAGTGACGATTGTTCCAGCCCTCGATATTTTACTTCCTTTAACAATCGATTGACTTAGCTCATCTTTGGTCCTCTTTCGTTTCTTTTTCGGCCTTCCAACTTGTACATGATGCTTAGGGGGAGTTAGGGTAGTTGGACAATTAGATTTAGGCCAAAGCGTTGGTCCGTTGATGGGAGTCATCTTGAAACTGTACACATTCTTCCAAGTATTTAGCAAATAGCAAGGGTGCACCCAATTCTCAGGTTGGCGTACATCTTCCCCATTTAATTCCATGTACCAATTTGTGGCCACTGCATGCTTGCATGGCATCCCTGTTAACTCCCAACGCCTACACGAACAACTCCTCTCTTGAACATCCACAATACACTTATCCTGCCATGGTCCAGTCACCTCATATTTGCTTCTCCCATTCCACTGGACAGTGTAGTGAACAGCTTCCGTCTTGATGGTGGTAAACAACTTTGTAGCTGCCGGAGTGAGTGGTCCAATAGACTTGGCAATAACCTTTTGAACGTTGACAATTTTTTTCATCAAATATTGTCTGATGAACTCCAATGCCGTGATTATAGGCTTGTCCCGACCATTTACCAGTTGTCGGTTGAAAACTTCACATATATTGTTCAAGAGAATGTCAGAGTGACATCTACCTGTTACAACATTAAAAGAATATGTATCACATGACAACTCAATAATGACTATATCTCATATTTACAGATGGATTACCAGTGAAATAAGCTCTGGACCAATGTTCTGGGGGGAATCAGTTTCAACCATTTATGTGCTTCATCATGGAAATTTCTGAAATCATCCATAGCTTTATTGAACATTGAGACATTGGAGGCAGTTGCACATTTCCACAAATGATCCTTAAATGCTTTCCCCTTCCAGTATAGTTTCATATTCTCGTGTATATGTCCCAAGCAGAACCTATGCTCAGCACATGGGAATAAAGAAGCTATGGCTGGAGCAATCCCCTTTAAACATAAAGAATAAACATAAGTATACAACAAAATTGAAATGTGTACAATAGTAAAGAAATATAAATAATATTTTCACACACCTTCTGTCTATCACTAATAAAAGTGAAATTGGAATTTCTTGATACATCAAGATCATCGCCAACACATTCCAAGAACCAAGTCCATGAACTAAAGTACATAAGTGAAAAATAGATTAGTATACAATTAAAGTACGTTAAGCATAAATGTAATTTAACAAATTAGTATACAATTAACATACATTTTTGACTCCGCCTCAACTATAGCATATGCTAGGGGGTAAGTGCCATTGTTCGGGTTAACACCAACAACAGTTAGTATTTGACCAGGATATGGTCCCTTCATAAAGCAACCATCAAGCCCCAACAGATATCTCATACATGCTTTAAACCCCTTCTTCAATGCACCAAAACATATGTAAATCCTACTAAACTGCCTTGTATTGGAAGATGGGTCTGGTGCATTCTCGACACGTATCTTCACCGTAGTGTCATCATTGGTTCTTTGCAGCTCTAAAATGTAATCCCTTATCTTACCATATTGTTCAGCATAATCTCCCCTTAGTTTATTTAAAGCCATGGCCTTTGCTCTAAAACTTTTCAAAACAGAAACATTAACTGAATATGTCCTTTCGAGTTGCTCTTGAATGGCTATGATAGGGATATCTGGATTTGGTGCAATGGTCTCTGCAATGTGTTGTGAGAGAAAAGATGCAGTGCAAGCATTTACATTTCTGGTTTGCAAACACTTATGGGTCTCAGTATATGTCTTCACCATCCAAGTTTGATCATCTTTACTTGTTGAGACATGCAACACCCAAGTACATTTTTCACTTGATGTTTCCTCCTTTATTGTCTCACTTGGCCCGCTAGTAAAGATTGGTAACTTGCCCTTACAAATTGCCCGCAACCTTGTCCGATCATTTTTTATTATCACTATATTCCTCCTAGTTTCTATTGCATGAAGTTTTATCAGTTTCCTCACATCAGCCTTGCTACCAAATGTTTGACCAACATAAATATTGGGATATGATGAAACCACAACTTCTTTCTCCTTTTGTACCTTTCTTAAACATTTTTTTCGTGTTGATTCGATATTAGAGTCGTCTGTTTGACTATCAAAATCTTCAAGATTGGTCATGTCAAATTCAATATCATCTATCATATTCCCATCATCTACCAAATATTCCATACTTTCATTGTTTTCGGATTCCTCCTCATCCATGCTTTGACTAAGGAAATGATCAAAATCATCACTCATTTGGGGTTCATCCATCCCCACATTTATGCCATCTTGACCCAACCCACTACCTTCGCCTATATTGTCTGAATGCCATTCCAAAAGTAATTTATCGTATGGTAATTCCTGAATTTCAACATCATATTCCTGTGGAGTCTTTGAATAGTTATCCAGATTGGTTTCACAATGTTCAGTGTATACATCAATTAGCTTGAACTTAGGAAAGTAATTCAGCAACATAAGTAGATCTTCCTCGTTCCGTAATGCTTGCAAACCAAAACACAGATCACTATTGGGTCTCATGAAGTGGTAATAAATTACTTTGTGGTCTGCGTAACCCAACTCTTGTGTAACAGAAACAAGATCATGAAGCGATAAAGAACCGGTGTCTATTAAATCTACATAAGTGATTTTACCGTTCAAGTATTTCCTACCATCACCCTTCGTAAAGAATCCACCATGATGCATCTTCATAGACATTAAGGTGGGATATAGTTCTGTGAGGTGAAAAAAAAATACTGGATGAGTAAATATAAACAATCACACAACATAAACAACTCTAAACACCTTAAAAGAAATCTGAAATACAAAACTTACCATAAATCTCTTCAGCAAACTGTTCATCCCGTTGTCTGATGTGCCACATAATACGACCAAACGATCGAAATTTGATTTTAACCGTGAGAGAGCTTACTGATTTCGTCTTCAATGTTGGATCGATTTTACCATAGGATCGATTTTACCATAGAATCTTCATTAATCGTAGGGCAGAAAATGTAGGAGACGATGAAAACTTAATAGAAATTAGATGCTCAGATGATGCGTATGGGGTAAATAGAGGTGAAAGGGGTTAAATGGGTTTGGACCATTTTGCCCCTGGATACTTCACGGCGTTTTTTTAAAATCATATGTGTGCATAGCTGGCAACCACACAGGGACCAACATTGAAACAAAACAGAAACCCTAATGACTGGTTTTGTAAATACTTTGAAATAGGGACCAGTCTTGATAGTAGCTGCCAACCACAGGGACCAAAAGTGTAATTTACTCTTTATGTTCGTCCGTTCGTTTATGTGCGTTTACGTTCGTTTAGCACTTAAACGAACGAACACAAACGAACACGAACACACCCATTTCTCAAACAAACGAACACGAACACCTAAGATTTTGTTCGTTTACCGTTCGTGTTCGTTCATTTGTTCGGCTAAGTTAAACGAACGAACACGAACAAGTCTCCGTTCGTGTTCGTTCGGTTCGTTTACAAGCCTACTTGTATGTGTGCGTGTGTGTGTATATATATATCTTGTATGTTTATAGAGTAAACTTCACTTTTGGTCCCTGTGTTTTATTGTTTATAACACATTTGGTCCCTACAATTAAAAAAATACACTTTAGCCACTGCAATTAGCCATTTGGTCCGGATTTGGTCACTCTGACCAACGTCCGTCCATTGAGCGCCGTTAGGGGCAACCACGTGACTTCCACACGAGGGCAAAAAAGTCATTTTAGCTTTAAACCCCTTTACCCCTTTATTTAATAAGGTTCTTTCCCACTCTATTTTTTTCCCACCAAATCCAAACCGACCTTTGCTCTCTCTCAATCAATAATGGTGATCTGCGTGTGTGGCTACCCTGCTAACTTGCGAACCTCGTGGACAAGCAACAACCCTGGACGCAGGTTCTATTGTTGTTCAAACCCAGTAAGTGGTGTGCTCTCAAACCTTTTCAAAAACCCTAAATTCTTCCTAAAAATTTCTGCTTTTTTTGTTTGACAGGCTACAAATTGTGGGTTTGTAAAGATGGCTTGACAGACCAATGTGTCCACGTTCCATGCAAGTGATACGTGGGTTGATAAGAAGCAAAAACATTGTTGATCAACAGTTGCATGAGAAGACAATTAAAGCAAGAAATTGGAAACTTTTATTGATTATCAGTTGGGTTTTGTTTGTCTATCTTTATTTATGTTAGAACATGGATGTTGTGTAGGTACTTATTCTAGATTAGTTGCTTGTGGTGGTTTTTGTGGTTTTTGTAATGGTTTTTGTAATGGCAAACCTGTAATGGCAACCTGTAATGGTTTTTGTAATGGTTTTTGTAATGGCAACCTGTAATGGTTTTTGTGGTATTTGTATTGACCAATCTATGTTAATGGTAATGCTTGGAATTGCTAATGGAAATTGTTTCACTTTTGACAAATGTGTTGCAAGTTGTACATCAATAACCAACATTTGCCCAAAATAGGGGAATTGAAGATCAAAAACAATGGAATTAAACATCCTATTTGATCAACCAAAACAAAAGATAAGTTACCATAATTGTTCTACATAATTGATAAGTTAACATACCAAAACCAAAAGATACCAAATCATCCTATTTGATCAAACCAAACAACCTCATGATGCCCTATCTTCTTGCCCTTTGCAGGTCCTGGAATTGTGACCTTTCTTGAAGCACTTCTTACATGTAACTGTCTTCCCCCTCCTAACAAGCTTTGCACCTTTCACAATGGGCTGACTCAACTCTTCTACAGTCTTTCTTATTTTCTTTTTGGGCCTCCCAATAGGAGTATGATGCTTTGGTGCAGTGAGAGTGAGAGTGCAATCTGATTTAGGCCAATGCTCTCTACCACTTATTGGTTCAATGTTGAATGCATAAACAGATTTCCAAGTATTGAAGTTGTAACTAGGATGCACCCACTTCTCTGGTATCTCAACATCCTCTCAATTTGCTTGCATGAACCATATACAAGCCACAGCAAGCTTACAGGGTATGCCTGTTAGTTCCCATTTCCTGCATGTGCAAACCTTCTCAGTAGGATCTACAACACATTGTTCCATTCAGGGGCCAGTAACCTGATACTTCTGCCCCCCACTCCATAGCACAGTGTATTGTGAAGCTTGTGTCTTGATTTCATTCATGAGCCTTGTTGCTGTGGGAGTAAGGAATCCTTCTGACCTGTCAATCAGCTTCCTTACATTGACAATCCTTTTCATCAAGTACTCCCTAATATACTCTAGGGCCATGATTATAGGTTTGTCCCTCCCATCAATGAGTTGTCTATTAAAGACCTCACACATGTTGTTCAGTACAACATCACAATGAGCTCTACCTGTGCATACCATAATTGGGTATTAATTTACAAGAACAAACTTAAAGGTGTTACTAGCTTAAGTTTAAAGGTTCTGTACCTGTAAAATGAGATCTGCTCCAGCTCTGTGGTGGAATATCTTTCAAGTAATCATGTGCAACTTTGTTCAGTTTTTTCAGGTCGTCCATACATCTCCCAAATTGGTTAACAGTAGTTGCAGTAGCACACTTCCACAACAGACTTGTATTCCTTGCCTTTCCAGGTTTTCTTCATGTTCTCATGTAAGTGCCTCAAGCAAAACCTATGCTCTGCACTTGGAAAGATCCTTGCTAATGCTGGTATAATACCCTGTAAAAGCAGATGTTCATTGGCATACAAAATCAGATTGAACAAACAAACTACATAAACAGAAAACAATTTACCTTCTGTCTATCACTAATGAATGTGAAGTTAGAGTTTCTATCCAACTCTATATCATCTCCCAAATATTCTAAAAACCAAGACCATGAATCTGTGTTTTCAGCCTCTACAATGGCATAAGCTAGTGGATAAGTCCCATGGTTTGGATCAACTCCTACAACAGTTAAGATCTGACCAGGAAAGGGACCTTTCATGAAAGCCCCATCTAGTCCCAACAACTCTCTGTCACAGGCTTTGAATCCTTTCTTTAGGGCACCAAGACAGACATAAATCCTCTTAAATTTCCTAGTGCTTGAGTATTCCATGTTTGGTTCACTTTCAACCTCCAGCTTCACTATTGTCCCTGGATTTGTCTTCTGTAGTTCCATGATGTAGTCTCTCAACAAACTGTATTGTGCATGGTAAGTCCCCTGCATTTTATCCAAAGGTTTTCCTTTTGCCCTAAATACCTTATGCCTTGAAAGTTGCAATTGAAGCTTGGATTGCAGTTGCTCTTTTAGGGCTGCAATAGGAATGGTTGGGTTAGGGAGGATTGTTCCCTCTATTTGTGATGAGAGAAATGATGATGTGCATTGTCTAACTTTTCTGCATTGAAGACATTTATGCACATTATTGTAGGTTTTTACTACCCATGTTTTGTCTTCACCACTGGTAGAGATGTGTAATACCCAAGGGCAGGTGGGCCCATTAATGTTTGAGTGTGTTGACTTTGCCTGTGTTGACTTTGACTGTGTTGACTCTGCATTGCTACTCCCACCCACTTCATTGCATGTTGGAACCTTACCCCTGCACACAACCCTTACCCTTACACTGTCATTCTTCACTATTGAAAGATCTCTCCTTGTTTCAATGGAATGTTTGGCAATCCTATCTTTAATCTCCTTTTTATTGCCAAAACATTCCCCAACATAAAAGTTTACATTCCCTCCATCATTTGCATGTTCTTTTCTTAGTTTTCTAAGCTTTTGCTTCCTGTATGGATCATCAGACTCATCTGTACTATAAAATGCATCAACTTCAACTTCAAGTGGATCATCTTCTCCCAACTTCTGATCCTCAACTAATTCCTCCTTATTACCCAACCATTCAACATCCCAATCTATGATGGAACAAAAGTTCTTCATGTCTACACCAACTTCTGCCATTTCATCCTCCATGTAATCTGAGTCTTCACTGTCATCTTCTTGCACAGTTTGTTTTGTAAAACTTCCTTCTTGGACAGATTGTTCTTGGATAGATTGTTCTTGGACAGATTGCTCAATACCAAGTTCTTCCCAGAAAGGATCAAATTCAAAAGACTCTTGATTGAGGTCTTGTCCCAACCCAGTTTGAAGAACTGACTCATCAATCCCAGATGCTTGTCCTGACCAACTCTCAACTCCTGGTGTATATTGCTCTGCTTCCTCTAGTTCCTTCCATGCCAACAGTAACCTCTTTTTGCATGACTTTATTCTTGATTGAGGAATGACAGGATGATTTTCATCAGGAATTTCCTCAATTACAACTTTTGTTCCACCTGGTGACTTGTTGTAAGTTGTCCTAAATTGTTCTGTGTATACCTCAATCATCTTCTTACTTGAGTTGTACTTGATCAGATTCAGTATATCTTGATCATTGCCTAAAGCTCTAAGTCCAATATCTAGGTTAGATTTAGGGATAAGAAAATGGTACCACATGGGGTAGTTACCGGTGTATCCAAGCTCCTTAACCATGGCATTGATCTCATGCACACTAAGCTCACCAACATCAACCAAATCAACATAACTACACTTACCTTCAATATACTTCCTTCCAGGTCGTTTTGTAAAAAGTCCACCATGCTGTATCTTCAATGTGATCAGGTTGGGGTAATGCTCTGCAAACTAACACCAAAAATAAGGATATACTCACCATATACAAAACACTAGAAAATACACAATCTTTGTCATATACTCACCATATACGTAGGCAAGATCAAAATCTTCATGGACTGTCCTGATCGTCCACATTGCAGGTTGCATTAAAAGGAGATGACAAAGGTTGAAGATGGTGAGAAAGGTGTACTAACAGGGGTGGGTAAACGATAGGGACGAAAATGGGTTTTTTGTTTGGGTTATCGAGGGGGTAAAAGGGTTTAAAGCTAAAATGACTTTTTTGCCCTCGTGTGGAAGTCACGTGGTTGCCCCTAACGACGCTCAATGGACGGACGTTGGTTAGAGGGACCAAATCCGGACCAAATAGCTAATTGCAGTGGCTAAAGTGTATTTTTTAGATTGTAGGGACCAAATGTGTTATAAACAATAAAACACAGGGACCAAAAGTGAAGTTTACTCATGTTTATATAATTTGCAATGAAAAGCAGAATGAAAATTTCCACAGCCGTGATGCTTGGGACTTTTAGGTTTCTTGGCCATCTATCGAAGCATCGATGTGAATCCCTTCTAACAATAAGTAGCAAACGAGACAATGAGAACGTTGAGCAGGTTGGCAGAGGAAATTGGTTTTCGAAACTTAATTTTTGCTTGTTTCTTGAGTTAGGGGAAGTCTCGTATGGGTAAAACTATATGTATGGATTAATCGGTCTGTATAGACTGGGATGGTTTTTGTTTGGTAGGGGTTTTCCATAGATGGAATGAGCATGTCTTTTAATTGGAAATGATAGGTTTGGAAAAACTTGGCTTTCTGCATCAAGTCCCCCCTCGAAGTTCACTTAATAAGCCAATTTCTATATCATTAAGCCACTAACAAACAACCATGAATAGTTGACTGAATAAGTTGTAAGTCCCATTAAGGTGCTAACAAATAGACCCTTGCTTGGTGATGGATTTGTTATTGTGGTTTCACATATTATGGTAGGTTCTGTTTGGTTTTCTTTTTGGCCTTTTTTAGCTGGAATAAGTCTTTCTCAAAATCCAGATGTCTTTTGGTAGCTTTATGCTTGAAACTTGACTGTGGTTCCTTCTGTAGATGCTTGTTGCATAAACTGTGGATAATGTTTTTTTTCTTTCAGATATCACCATTTTTAGATGATTTAATCCAAGAAGAACCAGATTACATGTTCCCTGATCAGTTGGATTTTGCAATTTCTTTTGGGATACAATTGAATCCTGTCCAGATTGATTCATTTAAATTGTTGTTTTATGGTTTGATTGGTTGGTGGTTATTCTGTATTCCTTGAGTTGTTGTTGGATTTTTTTTATCCCTTAAACAAAGACAAAAAATTTGGAACCCTAAAAAATTAGAAGCAAATCCTAAAGACTACCATGGTGGATGACAAACTGGAGCCTTAATTATGACAATAAACATTTGAATATTGAGAACATCTGAGTATCTCCAACAATTATGTTATTTTAGAAATTTTAAAGATTTGGAAAAAAATCGTTCAACAGTTATGTTAAGCTCTTCTCTAAAATAGAGAAAAATAGGAAAAGAACTGAGAAATCTCTAAATTTGAAAGAAGAAAAAAAATAGCATAATAATCCGAAAAGTTAGCTACCGCATTTCGTGTACATTTTTTTCCTTCACTTCGTTACTCATTCTATTACTTCGTTTCGTTGCTCATTTTATTCCTGGAGTCTTTTTAGTTTTATTTCTAATTTAATCTAATCTTCAATTTATTAGCCCCGATAAAATTATTTATAAAAATATCAAAATACGAGACAATATTACATAATAATCGAAAATTTTAGCTACCACAAATAATGTTCTTAGAAACATTCATTCGGAGTTTCGGACCACCAAATAGAGTCAACTAAACGAACATTTTAGCATCAACCCAACCAACACAGGAAATCTCAAACCTTTATGGGGTTCTACGTCAACCCCTAGTTTCCACATTCCAACCCTCTCAACTCGTTAATAACATCTCCAATCAACCATCTATTTTATTCTCTACTTCTATTTTATTCTTTAAAACATCTCCAATGAACCCTCTATTTTACATAAATGAATATATACTTGGAATGTTCTCTTTTAGAGTAGAAAATAGAGTAATATATTGGAGAAACATAACGCATCCTTTATTTTTTTACTCTATAATAGAGAGTAAAATAGAGAATTACATTCGAGATGCCCTAAACGGTAACCTTTCATGACCAAAAAGATGTTGATTTTAGCGTCTTTTTTGTTGAAACTTTAAAAACCCGATTGAATTAATTAAATTCAAGTAGTTTTAGAAAGGAGAAAAAGGATTAACAAAGCATAATTAAGAAATAGAATATATAGACCTCGTACAAAGATAGAAAGAGAAAGGTGCATGAATGAAAACAATCTTTCCATCGATCCATAAGCAAAATAGTGGCTAAATCTATATTATATTATATTAAATTCATATATTAAAATTCTGCCATAAATATTCTTAGATTTGGTAATAGATTGTGATTACATACAATGCATCCTTCAAATCCTCTTGTTATTATTTTATTACAACTACACAACAAATCCTATATATGGCAAGTCTTAATCAAACTTTCTTCCCAATGGCCAAGTGTTATTCTCATTGCATTTCCATTTCAATCATTTATTTTAGAGTAAATTACAATTTTGGTCCTTGTGGTTGTCAATCACTATCAAGTTTGGTCCCTCTATTAAACTAATTACAACTTTGGTCACTATTGTTGCTATTTTGTTTCACTTTTGGTCCCTCTGACTAACAATAGTTAAAAATAGAGTAAAGTTCACTTTTGGTCCTTAACGTTTAACTATTTCAACGGTTTTTGTCCCTAAAGTTCATTTTTGCCAAAAACACCCTCACGTTTGATAGCTCGCAACGATTTTCGTCCCTTGACCTAATGTCCGTTAACTTTTTTATGTTAAGTTCAATTTAATGAGGGTATTTTAGTCATTTTACATGTTTTCTTAACTTTTTTTGTTTTTACAAAAATCATCAAACATTATGGACCTTTATGTAATTACTCATGTATATATACATATATATAGAGAGAGACTTAAGATCATGTGAGACCAGACTATTTTCGTGAGACCGTGAGACCAAAAAATTAACACTAAACCTTCACAGCAAAAGACTGTGAAGGTAATGTGATGGTAAACCATCACAGTGTTTTTGGTGTGAAGGTTCGCTGTTTTTCTTACCTTCACAATGAATCACTGTGAAGGTTTAGTGTTAATTTTGTGGTCTCACGGTCTCACGAAAACATGTTGGTCTCACGTGAACCCAACCCTACATACATACATACATATATATATATATATATACATACATATATATATACATATATATATATATATATACATATATATATACATATATATATATATATATATATATACACACAGGGACCAAATCGTTTGGTACCAAACCACCATCGACTTCATCCACCCTCTTCCTTCCTGTCTCTCGGTCTGTCTCTTTTCTCGATATCTCTATCTCTCGATGTGTCCCTCTTCTCTATCTCTCGATCTCTCTGTCTTGGTTCTGACTTGATATGGTTGTCGGCGATTTGGACCCCAACGATTTGGCCGGAGATATTGTTGTCGGCGATTTGGTGTTGGTGATTTTAGTGAAATCATCGGTTCATTTTATGTAATTGGATTCACAAGATAATAATGGGGTTGTTAGCTAAGCTATAACATGAGTTAGGAGGTGTGGAGTGCACACTCGTGTAAGCTAAATAGCACCCGGGATTGTTGGACGGTTAAGATTGGCAAGTTACAAAGAGTTCTTATGAACTGGGCGTCGGGGCCAGTGCTGGCGCCAATTGACTGGCACCAAGACTGGCGCCAGGCTCTGGAATGTTGTCGACGCTGATGGTGGCGCCAGTTGACTGGTGCGGAGACTGGCGCCAACCTCTGGAATGTTGCTGGCGCTGATGGTGGCGCCAGTTGACACGCGCGGAGACTGGCGCCAGCGTCTGGAATGTTTCCTTCTCATTTGTAACTGCCAACATTTAATCCACAATCAATCTCATTTAATGAGATATTATTATCAGTATCAATATAGGGTCGGTTACGATTCTCAAGGTGTTTAAATAGGATCGATTTCTGCCTAAATCGATACCGAGAATTGAGATTATCCTCGAGTGAATTTCGTGATACCCGGGCATAATAGGGTCGAAATATCACTTAAGGAAAGCGAGCTCTCACGCGATCTCACGTTCTTTATCCAAGTACTAATCACTCTGTTTCTCCCTCGATTTTCTGAAATTCTCCAACAATCTTAAGTGATATTTTTTCATCGTGAGAGGGATGGCGAGTGATCAATCCGTGAGAGATATGACGACCAAGTTCACCAAACTTGAGAAGTTCGAAGGCATTGATTTTCGAAGATGGCAGAAGAAGATGCACTTCTTGTTGACAACGTTGAAGGTCGTGTACGTGCTAAGCACTCCGATGCCGGAGGTGAGGGAAGACGAGACGTTGGAGATGACCCGGCGTCGCGACAAATGGGAGAACGACGACTACATCTGTCGTGGCCACGTCTTAAACGATATGTATGACTCCCTCTTTGACATTTATCAAAATGTTGAGTCTGCCAAAGAGCTATGGGACTCTCTTGAGTCCAAATACATGGCGGAGGATGCTTCTAGTAAGAAGTTCCTCGTTAGTAATTTTAACAATTACAAGATGGTGGACTCAAGGCCTGTGATGGAGCAATACAATGAGCTCCTACGCATTCTCGGCCAATATGCTCAACATAATATGAAGATGGACTAGTCCATCTCCGTATCGAGCATAATTGATAAATTGCCCCCCTCTTGGAAAGATTTCAAGCACATGTTGAAACATAAGAAGGAAGAGTTGTCCCTTGTACAACTCGGTAGTCACTTGCGCATAGAGGAATCTCTTCGGGCGCAAGAGGCTGAGAAACCTAAGATAAAAGAGGTTTCTGCACCTTCGGTGAACATGGTGGAAGAGGGAAAATCCAACAATTTCAAGAGAAAACGGAAGTTCAATGAAGCCAAGAAAGGGCCCAATAAAAAGGTTAAATTAACCTGTTGGACCTGTGGTATGACCGACCATCTCAAGCGGGATTGTCGGGTTGTCAAGAATAAGAGTGGAGCAAGCACAAGTGGTGGTGGGCAAGGATCCAAGGATCAAAACCCACGGCAAGGTCAGTTTCTTGACTTTGGTTTTAATTCGAATTTGAATTATGTACCACTAATATCTAAATCATTTTACGTGCAGGATGATGATGTTGCTTGGTGGATCGACTCGGGTGCTACGAGTCATGTGTGCAAGGATCGTCGTTGGTTCACCTCTTTGGAACCGGTTGAAGACTGATCCATGCTACACATGAGGAACGAGTCGAGTGCTCCCATTCATGGACGTGGCTTAGTTAGGCTAGAGTTTAGTTCTGGCAAAATAATTGAACTTTTAGACGTTTTGTTTGTACCACAAATTCGAAAGAATTTGGTTTCCGGTAGTATCTTGAATAAGTTAGGATATAGGCAAGTTTATGAGTCCGACAAGTTTGCCTTGTCAAAAGGTGGCTCTTTTGTATGATTCGGTTATTTGATGAATGATATGTTTATGTTAAATTTAAATAAAAAGAGTTTTGTTTCAAATTCTGTTTATGTTGCAAATGAATTGCTTTATGAAATGTTTACGCACCGATCGTGGTGGGGAGTATTACGACCCCATGTTTTTCCAATCTGTAGGAATCGTTCATGAGACTACGGCGCCTTATACACCACAACAAAATGGTGTGGCGGAACGGAAAAATAGAGTTCTCAAAGAAATGGTGAACTCTATGTTATCATACTTGGGATTGGGTGATGGATTTTGGGGTGAAGCCATGCTAACGGCTTGTTACTTATTAAATCGAGTTCCCAATAAAAGGAACAAGATTACCCCATATGAACTTTGGTTCAAGAAAAGGCCTAACTTGAGTTATATTCGAGTTTGGTGTTGTCGAGAAAGGTATTGATTGCATCTTTGTTGGATATGCCGAGCATTCCAAAGCCTATAGGTTCTATGTTATTGAACCTAATGATTCTATAGCGATTCACACCGTTATAGAATCGAGAGATGCATTATTTGATGAGACTAGATTCTCTTCAATACCTAGTCCGAAGGACATAGCTCCAAGTACTAGTGGAACTAGTGAGGTTGAAGAACAAGTAATTGTTCCAACCGAATCTCCGATGCTTCGAAGGATCAAAAGAGGAAGGATTGAAAAATCCTTTGGTCCCGATTTCCATGTATACTTGGTAGAGGGATCAAGAGATGAGATTGGATCTCAATTCCTTTACTGTTATAGTATTGAGGAGGATCCAAAATCATTTGATGAGGCTATGAAGTCTCAAGATGTTGCTTTCTGGAAAGAAGCAATAAATGATGAGATGAACTCCATCATGGGGAATAATACCTGGGTATTATCGGACTTGCCACCGGGTTGTAAACCTTTGGGATGCACGTGGATCTTCAAAAGGAAGATGAAAGCGGATGGATCAATCGACAAGTTCAAAGCTCAATTAGTAATCCAAGGCTTTAGGCAACGGGAAGGCATCGATTATTTTGATACTTATGCCCCGGTAGCAAGGATCTCCACGATTAGATTGTTTATAGCCTTAGGAGCTATCCATAATTTAGTGATTCACCAAATGGATGTCAAAACGGCATTCTTGAATGGTGACCTGGAGGAGGAAGTTTACATGAAACAACCAGAAGGTTTTGTTATGCCCGGGATGGAGCATAAGGTGTGTAAACTTGTAAAATCATTGTATGGATTGAAACAAGCACCCAAACAATGGCATCAGAAATTTGATGAGGTTATCTTGTCCAACGGTTTTATGATAAACCAAGCGGATAAGTGTGTATATAGCAAATTTGACACATCCGGTAACGGTGTAATCATTTGCTTATACGTTGACGATATGTTGATCTTTGGCACCGACCAAAATCAAGTTGGAAAAACCAAAGAGTTTTTGTCGTCGAGTTTCTCCATGAAAGATATGGGAGAGGCGGAGGTGATCCTTGGAATAAGGATCAAGCGTGAGAACAAAGGGATTGCAATTACGCAATCTCATTACATTGAGAAAGTATTAAAGAAATTTAATTGCTTTGATTGTTCTCCGGTGAGTACTCCATGGGATCCGAGTGTGAAGCTTATGCCCAACTCGAGTGAAGCGGTGTCACAACTCGAGTACTCAAAGGCTATTGGATGCATGATGTATGCCATGACAAGCACTAGGCCGTATATTGCTTTTGCCATAGGAAAGTTGAGTAGGTTTACTAGTAATCCTAGTATTCATCATTGGCAAGCGATAAGACGAGTACTCAAATACTTGAAGAAAACCATTGATTATGGTTTGTCATATGCCGGGTTTCCTTCGATATTGGAGGGATATTCGTGTAATAACCAGGTATATTATTTATCTATTTAACTAGTAGTATTTTAGTTAAAATAGATTTGGGAAATTTTATAAGTTTTATTTTAATATTTTATGGAGTTAGAAGTTAAGGGGTAAGTTTTAATTTTAATATAGAAGTATAAGGGTGTATTTTGCCAAATGAGTGAAGCCTAGGGTTTGTTTGGTCATCTTAACTAAACCACACACCACCACCGCCATACTTCTAATTAGAAGGAAGAGGTGTCATCTTTTGACACAATTAGCAAATATCTAAAAGGTGTAAGTGTATGTGTGTTTACGGTTAGAGAGAAAAGAGTGTGTAATTGAAGAAGGAAAAGCTAAAGAAGAAGGAGACTGAATATTTCAGTTGGGTTATTAGGAATCAGTTCAAGAAATCAAAAGGTAAACTATCCTATACAAATCCTTACTTTAATATATATTAAGTTTTATATGAGTTAGAAGTGGGTTTTGGTATTTTTAGAAGGATATGTATATTTTGGGTTTGGATTAGTGTTCTAATGGTAGTCTTAAACATATCTGCAAAATATCAGAAAGATTCATGGTGTAAAACTGCAAAAATATGGGTTTAGGATGAACACAGTGGACTGAGATATGGATGAACATCATAGATATCGCAACCTTGAGTTGCGACATTCATGCATATCACAACCTTGAGTTGCGACAAGCTTTTGATATCACAATGGTCAGTTGCGATATGGAGAGATATCGCAATAGTCAGTTGCGATATGAAGACATATCGCAGTAGTTGGTTGCGACATGGTACTGTGTCGCAATAGTTGGTTGCGATATGTGTTGTGTATTGCGACATGGGGTTATTTCAGTAGTTGGTTGCGATATAAGTCGAAGACTTTGTGAATCTTAGAGTTTTTAGTCTTTAAAGAGATATTTGTATTTATGTGGTTACAGATCCTGTAAAATTGGGCTGAAAGATTAGGAGTGCTTGAGAAAGGCTTGGAAGGATTTTTGGTGATAAGCAAAACATGTGAGTTTTATTTATAAATGTTTTTAAACCGAAATACATATATGTGTGTATTGGATATGTGATTGATGATGTGTTTATATGCTTATGTTGGAAATATAATATGTTGAGATGTATATTATATTTACATGAGTATTATACGAGAGTATATTGGTCGGGCTTAGGACCGGTGGTGTTGGCTGTAATACTCGTACGGCGGTGTTGGCTGTAATTGTCGTACAGCGGAGTTAATTTATTAGTTGGCTTGCAACCAACTAATATGGCCATGGGAATGAGGAAGGAAAGTACACGAAGTGTGAGTTCTAATTGATATTTGTGATTATGTTATGTGTATGGGATTTAAGTAAATGATTTCAAACTAACCGGGATTTTCTCACTTAGACCATTAGGTTTAACCCTCATTTTGTTTTAAAATATGTATTCCAGGTCATGAAGCAAACAAAGACAAGCGATAGGAAAGATCTAGGAATTTCTTTTGAAGAACCATGAAGCATTTTTGTGTCTATCATGTCTAGTAGTTATTATGGAAAAAGTTTGTACTGAAAGACTTATTTGGTTAATCTAAGGGACCGTAAATGAAATATGATGTATCTTTGTGGTGAAATTATGTTATGAGATATGTGTTATTTGTATGTTTGGGAATCGGGTTGTTACAGATGGTATCAGAGCCCTAGTTTAAGGGATTTAGGTATTCGTATCTGTACCTAGACTTAAACTGCATGTAAAGTAGGATGTCCATATAATTGTAGAACCTTGGGATGTTAAATATAAAAAGGTAGAAGGAACATCATGTAAGGTAATTTCAAATTACACCTGGCCAGTGTAATCGTGAACTTACAAGTACATGTTTGGACTGGAATACCTTGTTATATGGGGTATGTGCTTATGTGTATATTAACCTTGTCTGAATCAACAGAATGGCAAGTGGTACTAGACAAACGAATCGGGAAGGAGGAGGAAATCCGAATAGAACAAATCCAACAGCCGGAGGAAGGGGAAGAGGGGGAGAAAGAGGAAGGGGCAGAACAGGCGGCAGAGTTCAGCCGCGAGGTACTGAATTTGTAACAAGGGATGATTTGGCAGCCGAAATGGGAAGATTACAAGCGAATATCCAAGCCATGTTTAATCGAACTCGTGATACTGAAACAGAAAGACCAGATCCTACTCATGAAGACGAAATGCCTATTATTCCTACTGTTGGACCAGTAATGAGAAAGTGTGATTATAAAATGTTTCTCAGTTGTAAGCCTCCGACCTACTCAGGAGACCGGGATCCAGTGAAAGCTATGAGGTGGCTGAAGGAATTAGAAGCTATCTTCAAGACTAGTAAATGCGCGGAAGGGGATAGGGTACTTTATGGAACCGCAATGTTGAAAGGCGATGCCTTATACTGGTGGGAAGCTCATATTTCTTCGGGAGGTTCTGATATATATTCTACCTTCTCTTGGGAAGAATTCGTTATACCTTTCAGGAAACAGTTCTGTCCTCATGCAGCAGTCAAACAATTGGAGGAAGAGTTTATGAACTTACAGCAAGGAAATTTATCTGTTCGAGATTACACTGCTCGTTTTCTGGAAAAATCTCGTTTTGCGGAGTATTATGTTGCCACGGAGGCCATGAAGATTGAAAGGTTTATCTTTGGATTGAATGCAGAAGTCATAAGTTTTGTAATTGCTAAAGGACCAGAAACCTTCTCCGCCGCAGTAGACGCCGCGGAAACCGTGGAGCAGGATAAAAGAAGAAATACTAGCGATAAAGGTGCGGGAGAAAAGGAAGTGGGAAGGTCCACGGTATGATCCGAAAAAGTCCAGGTTTCAGAGGTTTGATAACCGTATGCCTTTCCGAACAGCGGAGAGACCTTGTCCGAAGTGTAACCGTATCCACCAAGGAAATTGTCAAGTAGATTCTCGGATTTGTTATAGGTGTGGGAAGACCGAACATGTTGCTAAAGACTGTCGAGTAACGCGGTTTTGTTTCTCATGTAATTCTCCGGATCACATACAGTCTGATTGTCCGAGGGGAAGAATACAGCAAGGGGGTACGTCAGGGAAACCAGCGATTGTCAGACCAGTAGTACCAAGAATAGAACCACCAAGAACAAGAGGTCGTTCATTTCAGATGACAACAAAAGAAGCGGAGGAAACTCCGGACGTAGTTACAGGTACATTTTTAATAAACTCTACACGTGCTAAGGTGTTATTTGACTCCGGTGCAAACCGATCGTTCGTATCTCCTTCATTTGCTGCTTATATGCATTTAAAGCCTAAAGTGTTAGATCATGCTTTAATGGTAGATACTGCAAATGATAATCAAGTGTCAGTTAAAGAAGTATTTGATAGTTGTGTGATAAATATAGAAGGGTGTGGAGTACCGATACAATTATTTCCTATAGCTTTGATCGAGTTCGATGTGGTAGTGGGGATGGATTGGTTAGCTGAGAATCAAGCTAACATAGTTTGTGACAAGAAGTTAATAAATGTTGTCTTACCTGAGAAAGGTCCAGTAGTAATTTATGGTGATCGTAGAAATCATCAGTCTTGCCTAATATCAATGTTAAAAGCACGTAAGTGTGTCAGTAAAGGTTGCCCGAGTTACTTAGCTTATATGATAGATACTAAGCTAGAGAAGAGTAAGTTGGAAGATATTCCAATTGTTAGTGAATTTCCAGAAGTTTTCCCCGAAGACTTGAATAGTCTTCCGCCCATTAGACAAGTAGAATTTGGCATAGACTTAATTCCTGGAGCCGCTCATGTTGCTCGTGCACCGTATCGATTAGCACCACCAGAGATGAAAGAAATGATGATGCAACTACAAGATCTTTCCGATAAAGGCTTCATCAGACCCAACTCTTCGCCGTGGGGTGCACCAGTTTTATTTGTGAAAAAGAAGGATAGTTCGATGAGAATGTGTATTGACTACCGGGAACTGAATAAGCGCACGATCAAGAACAAGTATCCGCTTCCCAGAATTGATGACCTCTTCGATCAATTAGTTGGAGATTGTTATTTCTCCAAGATTGATCTAAGATCCGGTTATCATCAGCTGAAGGTTAAAGAAGAAGACGTTTTGAAAACTGTTTTTCGCACAAGGTACGGTCATTATGAATTCCTAGTAATGCCGTTTGGATTGACGAACGCTCCAGCTGCTTTTATGGATTTAATGAATCGGGTATGTAAGCCATATCTCGATAAATTTGTTATTGTGTTTATCGATGATATCCTTATCTACTCCCGATCCAAAGAGGATCACGCACAACATCTTCGTTTGATTCTGGAGTTGCTGAAGAAAGAAAAGTTGTATGCTAAATTTTCTAAATGTGAATTCTGGCTACGAAAAGTTCAGTTTCTGGGGCATGTAGTTTCCGAGAAAGGCATTCAAGTTGATCCGATGAAAGTGGAAGCGATTGAAAAGTGGGAACCGCCGAGAACGCCAACCGAAGTACGTAGTTTCCTGGGTTTAGCCGGCTACTATCGGAAGTTTATAAAAGACTTCTCTCGTATCGCGACACCTTTGACTAAGCTGACTCGGAAGAATCTAAAGTTTGAATGGAAATCAGAACAGGATGAAGCATTCCAGATATTGAAAGAGAAACTGTGCAGCGCGCCGATTTTGTCATTACCTGAAGGTTTCGAGGACTTTGTTGTTTACAGTGATGCTTCCAAACTGGGGTTGGGATGTGTACTTATGCAGCGTGGTAAAGTGATTGCTTATGCTTCTCGTCAACTAAAAGATCATGAAAGACAATATCCGACACACGACATGGAACTTGCAACAGTTGTTTTCGCGTTGAAAATATGGAGACATTATCTTTACGGCTCTAAATGTCAAATTTATACCAATCATAAGAGTCTCCAACATATCTTTGATCAACGAGAATTGAATATGAGGCAAAGAAGATGGCTAGAACTGGTGAACGATTACGACTGTGAAATTCTTAATCATCCGGGAAAGGCGAATGTGGTAGCTGATGCATTGAGTCGTCAAGAAAGAAGTGGAACAATAAAAGCCATTGCACTAAGAGTTGAACTTCTACCTAACATATTTGACGAATTACAGAAGTGTCAAGTAGAAGCCTATCAAGAAGAACAGTTGAAATCAGAACGGTTAGTGGGGATATCAGCATTGCTTGTAAAAGATGATCGTGGGTTATTGTGTCTGGGGAACAGAATTTGGGTGCCTCGTTTGGGTGGTTTACGTGACCGGGTACTTCAAGAAGCTCATCAGTCTCGATTCTCTATTCACCCAGGTACGAATAAGATGTATAAAGATTTGAAACAATTTTATTGGTGGCCGGGAATAAAAAGAAGTATTGCTCAACATGTAGAAAATTGTACTACTTGTAAGAAGGTAAAGATTGAACATCAAAAGTTGTTTGGTCAGTTGCAACGTTTAGAAATACCGATGTGGAAATGGGAGCAGATTACTACGGATTTCATCACAAAGCTACCAAGGACTCCGAAGGGATTTGATGCCATTTGGGTGATTGTTGACAGGTTGACAAAGTCTGCTCACTTCTTACCAATAAAAGAAACTGATTCGTTGGAACGATTAGCCAAGTTGTACATTAATGAAATAGTAACTCGACATGGAGTTCCAATCTCGATTATTTCTGATCGTGATAGTCGTTTTACTTCAAGATTCTGGAGGAGTTTTCAAAAAGAAATGGGTACACAGATAAAGCTAAGTACGACGTATCATCCTCAAACTGACGGTCAGAGTGAACGAACGATTCAAACATTAGAAGATATGCTTCGTGCCTGTATTGTTGACTTTGGGGGATCGTGGGATAAACATTTACCGTTGATCGAATTTTCCTACAATAACAGTTATCATTCCAGCATACAAGCGGCACCGTTTGAAGTTCTGTATGGTAGAAAATGCTGAACGCCTCTGTGTTGGAACGAAGTGGGGGAGAAACAGTTAGTGGGACCAGATATAGTTCAGTTAACTGCGGATAAGATTACTCAGATTCGGGAACGATTGAAAGTGGCTCAAGACAGACAGAAAAGCTACGCCGACCGACGCCGAAAGCCGTTAGAATTCCAAGTTGGAGATTTTGTAATGTTGAAAGTCTCGCCTTGACAGGGAGTTATTCGCTTTGGGAAACAAGGTAAGCTTAGTCCAAGGTACATCGGGCCGTTTGCAATTACAGAAAGGATCGGTGAAGTAGCCTACAGGTTGGATCTTCCGCCAGAGTTAAGCAGGATTCACAACGCGTTTCACGTATCGAATTTTCGAAAGTGTTTAGTTACGCCAGATCAGGCCGTGTCTCTACCAGATATACAAGTTGATGAAAAGTTGAATTATGTGGAGGAACCTGAAGCCATAGTTGATCACAAAGTTAAAGTATTGCGGAACAAAGTAATCAGACAAGTGAAAGTTCAGTGGAGACATCACAGAGGTCAGAATGCTACCTGGGAATCAGAGTCGGAAATGAGAGCCAAATACCCTCATCTTTTCACTTAACTGAATTCCGGGACGGAATTCTTTTAAGGGGAAGATGTTGTAATAACCAGGTATATTATTTATCTATTTAACTAGTAGTATTTTAGTTAAAATAGATTTGGGAAATTTTATAAGTTTTATTTTAATATTTTATGGAGTTAGAAGTTAAGGGGTAAGTTTTAATTTTAATATATAAGTATAAGGGTGTATTTTGCCAAATGAGTGAAGCCTAGGGTTTGTTTGGTCATCTTAACTAAACCACACACCACCACCGCCATACTTCTAATTAGAAGGAAGAGGTGTCATCTTTTGACACAATTAGCAAATATCTAAAAGGTGTAAGTGTATGCGTGTTTACGGTTAGAGAGAAAAGAGAGAAAAGAGTGTGTAATTGAAGAAGGAAAAGCTAAAGAAGAAGAAGGAGACTGAATATTTCAGCTGGGTTATTAGGAATCAGTTCAAGAAATCAAAAGGTAAACTATCCTATACAAATCCTTACTTTAATATATATTAAGTTTTATATGAGTTAGAAGTGGGTTTTGGTATTTTTAGAAGGATATGTATATTTTGGGTTTGGATTAGTGTTCTAATGGTAGTCTTAAACATATCTGCAAAATATCAGAAAGATTCATGGTGTAAAACTGCAAAAATCTGGGTTTAGGATGAACACAGTGGACTGAGATATGGATGAACATCATAGATATTGCAACCTTGAGTTGCGACATTTATGCATATCGCAACCTTGAGTTGCGACATTTATGCATATCGCAACCTTGAGTTGCGACAAGCTTTTGAAATCGCAATGGTCAGTTGCGATATGGAGAGATATCACAATAGTCAGTTGCGATATGAAGAGATATCGCAGTAGTTGGTTGTGACATGGTACTGTGTCGCAATAGTTGGTTGAAATATGTGTTGTGTATTGCGACATAGGGTTATTTCAGTAGTTGGTTGCGATATAAGTCGAGGACTTTGTGAATCTTAGAGTTTTTAGTCTTTAAAGAGATATTTGTATTTATGTGGTTACAGATCCTGTAAAATTGGGCTGAAAGATTAGGAGTGCTTGAGAAAGGCTTGGAAGGATTTTTGGTGATAAGCAAAACAGGTGAGTTTTATTTATAAATGTTTTTAAACCGGAATACATATATGTGTGTATTGGATATGTGATTGATGATGTGTTTATATGCTTATGTTGGAAATATAATATGTTGAGATGTATATTATATTTACATGAGTATTATACGAGAGTATATTGGTCGGGCTTAGGACAGGTGGTGTTGGCTGTAATTGTAAAGCCCATGTCCTGGTATGGTTCGTTAATTTATTTTTTTCTTCTGCTCAGTTTTTATAACTGCTTGTATTTTGTAATATTTACGTTTAGCGAGAGTAGCACCGTTAGCCTTCATTGTTAATTCTTAAATTAGTTGGGTTAAGGTAAGATGTTGGATTGTTGAGGGGCCATTCATGGACTTAGACAAAAGTGAGTATGGGTTCGGCCCATGCAAAAGGGGGGACCGAAACCCCTATTTCTCCTTCTCGTTTTCTTCTCTCGTAAACCACACTCCAACCCTAACATCTTCCTCTTCTCGTGTTGTTTGCTGCTGCCGTGAAACCCCCCACCACCACACCAGTGCCGCTGCTGGTGTTGGCCGGAGAGAGAAAGAACAGCGCGAGAGAGAGAGAGGTAGAGAGAGAGAGAGCAGCGCGAGAGAGAGAGGTAGAGAGAGAGAGAGCAGCGCGAGAGAGTGGTAGAGAGAGGTCGCCGGAATCGCTGCCGTTCGCCGCTGTTGTCGTCGGAAAACCACCGCCACCACTATTGTTCATCGGAGATTTCGAGAGAGAGAGGAGCAGGTGCGGGTGTGCGGTGTTGCAGCGAGGTAAGTCGTTTCCTTCGTCTCGTTTCCTTTTCTTTTCTTTTTCCGGCAAAACAACCACCGCGACGCCATCGCCGCCGCCGCCGTGCCCCGCTGCCGGAGGTGGCAGTGGGTGGTGCCCGTGGCGGAACCCTAAAACCACCTCTGGCCGTAACCTTAAACCGCCGTAGCGGAACCCGAATCATATAAACCGAACGCGTAAACCGTTTTATAAAGTTATCATTTTATGTGAAAAACGTCCTTTTCTGCCACTGTTTTGCGTTAGCCGTAACTCTTTACTCGTAACTCGGATTGGGGTGAAACCGGTGCCAAAAGTTCCCTTTCCGAGTCTAGTAACTTTTCTGTGTTTCGTGCGAAATCCAGTTCGGAACGTACCATAGGCCAAATCGTCGTTTTATACTGATAAGTGCTGTTTTTCACTGTTCTGCGAACTGTTCTTATAAATTCCGTAATAAAATGTAGAAAAATCGTTAGGAGGTGTATAATATGTCCTTGGAACCCTAACTCTGAGAACTTTCTAGTTATGTAATTTAATTGAGGATTTTCTGGGTTTAAAGAGGTCGGATCAGGTCCCGAACAGACCTGTTTGGTTAGACCGAAAAGTCGTTTTAGTGACGGATTAAGTGTGCGTCGTATTTTAGGGTCCGGGTCTCGTGTTAATGCATTTTAACGTTCGTCTAGGTGTCGGGAAGTGATCTTGGATTTGTGGAGCTTGATTTATTGTTTGTGAGCTAGGCGCGCTTACGAGGTGAGTTCTCTCACTATATTTAATATCAGTCGTTTTACATTACTGTAGCTCGTGTGTGGTAGCCTTAATTATTTGTGATGCGGGGCTAGATAGTGGGGTGGCTAGTTAGACCTTTGTTGTCATGTATACGCGGGTGGCGTTGTCATGTATACGCGGGTGGCGTAGGGACTCGGGGGCCGGTGTTTGTATACGCGGGTGGCGTAGGGACTCGGGGGCCGGTGTTTGTATACGCGGGTGGCGTAGGAACTCGGCGGGACCGAAGATTGTATACGCGGGTGGCGTAGAATCTCGGTGGGGCCCAAGATGTTATACGCGGGTGGCGTAGGGGTAGGTATGCATGTTTATGATTTGTTCGTAGACTTGTATGCTTGTTTATGTGCAACTATCTGTTATAGGGGTAGTGTGGAATAACTGTGTTATCTATGGTGGTTGAATTCACTAAGCTTCGTGCTTACCCTTTCCCAATAAATCATTGTTTCAGGTACGAGTGGCTCCAAGGCGTGACGTGTACACACTGGCGCGCGTGAAGAGCTGATTATTATATCGTTTTATAATTATCATTTTTTTTAAACTATTTATTCCGTTGTTTACTGTTTTTAGAGAATAATTATTCTTGGGTTGCAAACGAAACGTTTTGGGTTATTTAACGAGTTTAATTAATGAAATGTCATTTTTAACAATCTAAATTTTCTTGTAATTTTTGGGATGTTACAGTAATACTCGTACGGCGGTGTTGGCTGTAATTGTCGTACAACGGAGTTAATTTATTAGTTGGCTTGCAACCAACTAATATGGCCATGGGAATGAGGAAGGAAAGTACACGAAGTGTGAGTTCTAATTGATATTTGTGATTATGTTATGTGCATGGGATTTAAGTAAATGATTTCAAACTAACCGGGATTTTCTCACTTAGACCATTAGGTCTAACCCTCATTTTGTTTTAAAATATGTATTCCAGGTCGTGAAGCAAACAAAGACAAGCGATAGGAAAGATCTAGGAATTTCTTTTGAAGAACCATGAAGCATTTTTGTGTCTATCATGTCTAGTAGTTATTATGGAAAAAGTTTATACTGAAAGACTTATTTGGTTAATCTAAGGGACCGTAAATGAAATATGATGTATCTTTGTGGTGAAATTATGTTATGAGATATGTGTTATTTGTATGTTTGGGAATCGGGTTGTTACAATTCGGATGCAAGTTGGATTACCAACTTAGAAGATCACTCTTCTACGAGTGGTTGGGTGTACTTGCTTGGGGGAGGTGCCATCTCATGGGCTTCCAAGAAGCAAACTTGCATCACGAGTTCGACAATGGAGTCGGAATTTATGGCATTAGCCGCTGCCGGTAAAGAGGCGGAGTGGCTAAGGAATTTGGTCCATGAAATTCCGTTATGGCCGAAACCAATATCACCCATTTCTATCTGTTGTGATAGTGCGGCTACTTTGGCTAAAGCTTATAGTCAAGTATATAATGGAAAGTCTAGACACTTTGGTGATTTCGGTTGAATTTGTTCGGTCGCAACAAAATTTAGCGGACCACTTGACGAAGGGGTTAGCTAGGGACTTGGTTCACAAGTCGGTGATAGGGATGGGATTAAAGTCCATCTAAATCTCTAACAGTGAGATACCCAATTCCCTTCTAATACAACGTTAGAAGTTGAATTCAATGGGAAAGCTCACTCTAAGGGATTGGAGCACAAGATGATCATCCCACGGTATGTGCTCGGTACTGCAAGTGAAGGAAGTAAGAGTTCTTTTGTAAAAATGCATGTGCAAATGCATGATGAAAGGAACTACCTATATGAGTGTGAAGTGTGGCCGCTTCAAGAAGCTTGGACTTGGCTTTGATACACTCACGAATGGATAATGACACGTGGCATGTATAGTGTCAAGTTTAAACTTTAGAGAATTATTTAAATTCATGTGTATGTTATCTTCTGGTACTCAAATGGGTTGAAGGGTTCAATCCATAGGACACCCGGATTCTCGAGTATTTGAAATGTGTAATGTACTAAGATGGAAATTCAATCTTCTAGATATTTTCATTTATGCATGAGTTTGTTTCCTATATTGAATATTTCTTTTGTGAATCAAGGATTGCACTAAAATGGGGGAGGAATGTTGGTGATTTTAGTGAAATCATCGGTTCATTTTATGTAATTGGATTCACAAGATAATAATGGGGTTGTTAGCTAAGCTATAACATGAGTTAGGAGGTGTGGAGTGCACACTCGTGTAAGCTAACTAGCACCCGGGATTGTTGGGCGGTTAAGATTGGCAAGTTACAAAGAGTTCTTATGAACTGGGCGTCGGGGCCAGTGCTGGCGCCAGTTGACTGGCGCCAGGCTCTGGAATGTTGTTGGCGCTGATGGTGGCGCGGAGACTGGCGCCAGCCTCTGGAATGTTTCCTTCTCATTTGTAACTGCCAACATTTAATCCACAATCAATCTCATTTAATGAGATATTATTATCAGTATCAATATAGGGTCGGTTACGATTCTTAAGATATTTAAATAGGATCGATTTCTGCCTAAATCGATACCGAGAATTGAGATTATCCTCGAGTGAATTTCGTGATACCCGGGCAGAATAGGGTCGAAATATCACTTAAGGAAAGCGAGCTCTCACACGATCTCATGTTCTTTATCCAAGTACTAATCACTCTGTTTCTCCCTCGATTTTCTGAAATTCCCCAACATTTGGACCCCAACGATTTGGTCCCACAGCAAAACTCCATACTTTGTGATTATATTTTCCCACTTTCACCTCAAAAAAGTGATCGCTTTTTGTTCCCCAACGATTCAGTTTTGGGTTTTGTGTAGTTTAGATATTGTTGCCGGCAAATTGGACCCCAACGATTTGGTCCATGTGTCTTGTGTGTGTGTGTGTGTGTGTATATATATATATATATATATATATATATATATATATGTGTGTGTGTGTGTGTATATATATATATCTTATAGATTGAGACAGAGAAATCGAGACAGAGAGAGTGAGAGACAGAGAAGAGAAACAGAGAGAGCGAGAGACAGAGAGATGACGGTAAGGGGTGTCGTCGGAGGTGCGACGACCTGTCGCCGAAGGTGCGACGACGGGGTTTTTCTTCCCTGACATTTAGGTCATCGGGTTATATATACACACATATATTAGAGTAATTACATAATTGGTCCCTAATGTTTGATGATTTTTGTAAAAACAAAGAAAATTAAGAAAAGATGTAAAATGACTAAAATACCCCTCATTAAATTGGACTTAACAGAAAAAACCTAACGGACGTTAGGTCAAGGGACGAAAATCGTTGCGAGCTATCAAACGTGAGGGTGTTTTTGGAAAAAATGAACTTTAGGGATGAAAACCATTGAAATGGTTAAACGTTAAGGACCAAAGTGAACTTTACTCTTAAAAATATTAGCTAACTAATTTTGTCTTTTCCCCTTTTTTGTTTTATTAGATCATATTGTAATTACAATTTTATTCCATGTAGTTTTGTCGTTTTTCATTTTTGTGTTTCTATCATTTTATTGTTATTTTTCATCTTTCATGTTATACCTTTACCATATTAATTAGTTACTACTAACTTTAACAAAAATACATTAAAATTACATACTTTATTTTTTAAACAATTTAAAAAAAATCTGGTACTTTTAAAATGGGTTAATTATTGAATATTAAAAACTTATACCATTTATCCGATATATATTTGCATATCCATCTACATTAATCTAAAAAATAATTTTCTATTTTAACCAGATAATTTCAAAAATAGTTTAATATTTAAACTATACTAAATTATAATATTGTTAAATAATTAAACTGTATTTGAAATCAAAGAGTTTTTCAAAAGCAAAGAATGCAAATGAACAATTTTTAATACAAAATAATGAAAATGCATGGTTTTTAATTTGTTATTTATTTTTTGTTATGATACATTCTTTATTAATAGACATACATCTTACATAAATAGGAAAGAAACAACATATTTTTTGAACCCATTTAAAATAAAATAAAATAGTTTTTTGGATTAGTGTAGATGGATTTATAAATATATATCTGATAAGTAGCGTAACAATTTAAAAGTATTCAATTGTTGACTATTTTAACGGTACCGACAAAACTTTTTTTTAAAGTATAATTTACAAAACATGATACATATTTTTAATGTATTTTTAGTCAAAATGATTATTAATTAATTAATATAATAAATGATGTAAAATGAAAAATAGAATGATAGAAAACAAAGAAAATAAAAAAATACAAAACTATAGGGACTAAAATTGTAATTAATATTGATCTAATAAAACAAAAGAGACAAAAAGACAAAAAGAGTTGACTAATATGTTTAACTACTGTTAGTCAGAGGGACCAAAATTGAAATAAAATGGCAACCATAGTGACCAAAATTGTAATTAGTTTATAAGAGGGACCACACTTGATAGTGGATGATAACCACAAGGACCAAAAATGTAATTTACTCTTTATTTTATTCCAAATTGATTATATAATATATTACTACAATAAAATAGGTATGATAAGACAAGCATGCTTCATAATAAGACTTTTAAGGTTATAGGACCAACAACATAACTATGTATCTTATACATTGTGTTGGTGTAAGTAGTTGGATGTATCTTATACATTGTGTTGCTGTAAGTAGTTGGATGAAGTTAGACGAACTAGTAAATTATATCATTAGTTGTTAGGATGAAGTTGGAGAATCTAGCTAATAGAATTCAAGAAATAAAACGTCATATTAGTTAGTTCTTTTATGATATTCAGATATTGTTCTTATAAATTGCCTTAGTAAGCTTTTAATTCAAAATCGTGTACCATTAAAAGACTAATATATATATATATGATGATTTACTTATTAAATTTTATTATGTTTTCCAATTTCGTCCTAAAAATTAAGATGTAACTTGTTAGGTCGTCTATAACTTTATCAAGACGACTTATTGTAATGCGTTCCAATAAGACACACACTTAATGGTCGATCTTATGAACATGATATGAACATGAAAATCACGTTAAATAACCTACTATAATATGTTGGTTTTATTCGGTTATCATCCAAACAACACAAAAATAAGTTAGACTAATGACAAGTATATCTGATTTTTGGCAACAAAATTTTAATATAATGTTTGTCTACGAATTTGTTAACTTAATTACTATGATCGTTCTTATTTTATTATGACATCAACCTAATTTAATTCAGAAGTGTTAAAACTTTAGAATCCAAAAAGATTTTAGATTCAAAAATAAATGGTAAAAAGTTGATTATAGAATTTATTCTCAATGTGATATTGGCTTTGAGGTCACAACACACTCATTATATTTCATATTGGACCATAAGTATCCATTTAAATCAACTAACCCTTAGTTTGTTTAAATCTTTAATTTATTAAATAAAATTGATCATTTGTTGCTATAACGTGTGATGAGGTGGTATGTCTTGCTTGTAAATAATCAACGGCTTTGAAGAAAAAAGTGTATTCCAATTCTACCATAAAATTTTGGTGAGACAAAAGAAGATTGATGCAAAATTAAGAAAAGCACTTTAAATTAAAACCTTAGTTGTTTTTCACCTTATAACATTTTTATTTCAATAAACACAATATATAGAATAGGGTTTAATTATTTGGGAACTTTAAAATTTGTCTTGTAAGTTTAGAAAGCCAAGTTTTTTCTAAACCTGTCTCTCCTAATTAAAAAACATTTTCCTTCCATCTAAGAAAAAACGATCCCAATCTATACAGACATCTATTTTTTTGTTACATTTTCTATTTTTAAGATATGGAACAAATTTCGAATCGTATCAGTTTCAATTAATCATTAATGTAACTGTGTACCAAAACACGACACTATTAATATGGACACCACGTTTACAAATTCAAAACTTTAAAACGAAATAATACCCATTTTGATGCGTGGTTTTTTTTATAACTATGAATATTCGGATCAACGTTGCAGTTACTTCCAACTTTGATTTTTCTTGGAATGTTGGCAATGCATGATCGAGGTACAACGTTATTAATGCATAACCTGAAAAACTTATGTATATGTAGCATATACTGCAATACGTTCTTATAAACATATACAAAAAAAGCACACAACTTATTGTCGAATTCGCCACCCTTATCAAACCAACTTATTAACACATCATATATATATATATAAGTCTTGCTTTAATATAGATATGAGTCTATGACTAACTGGATTAACTCACTCGACTCAGTTGCTCACTCAGACTGTATGCATACAGCTCAAAGGAAGTCATCCATCATCCAAAGATAATCCGGCTCACCACTGAGCCCACCAAAGTGAGTCGACTCATGATCAAGACCTAAGAAGGTCTCCAAGTTCGAAATCTGTTCTTTGAGCTCGAATTCATCAGCCACAGTACTGTTTGGGTGGTAAGATTGGTTTCGGAACTGATTATAATCCAGCAATGCAGGTGGCGGTGGCTGTTCATGCACGGCCAGCTGAGTTGACTCGGTGGGGGTCTCGACACACAGCTTCTTGGCGGGTGGCATGGGAAAGTTGAGCTTTGCCTTATCACCTCGGATACGCTTGGCGGCTTCATCATAGGCTCGAGCCGCTTCTTCAGCTGTGTTGAATGTTCCGAGCCACACTCGGACACCCTTCTGTGGGTCCCGGATCTCAGCTGCCCATTTTCCCCATGGCCGCTGCCTGGTCCCTTTGTACTTGTTCTTCCTGGGTTTTGCCTTGTTCTCGCTCAGCTTTCGAGTCCTTTCGTCTCTCGGCTCTGCAATTTCAGTAACCAATTATTTTTAATTATTTAAGAAATTGAATAAGACCGTTTATTTTTGTAAACTGACAAACGTCTAAATATATATAATTGTCTATTTTATCAATCATTCAAGGATATGAATAATTTTAGAACAGAAACAACATCAATAAATTGGATTGTGTTTTCAAGTTGTTATACATTCAATGTCAAATTCTGACTTTCAAATTTCAAGTTGTTGTTTTTTAATCATAAACTCTATTATTTTTTTTTGTAGATTATTTGAATTTTCTATGATAAACATGTGATATTTTGGAACACACGAATGTATTGAATTGTCTATTTTTCTTTTGTCCCAATTTATTCGATTTTATTTATGGATTCAAGAATAAACGGTGCCAAAAACTTATAAATAAATAAAAAAGAAAATAAGGTAATGAATTCGTCATAGAACAGAAGTAGAACACTATATTGCCTTGTATTTCTTTTCAGAATAGCACCGCTTGAAGTGTCCATCTATAACATCAAATTTCATATTTGATCTCAAACGTTTCAAAGAAGATGAATAAATTACAGAAAATCTAGTAACCGAGTTCAAAATTCGTAAATCTAGTGGTTCCTTCGTCATTAAATTTGATAACATTCTAGTTTCAATTTGCTTAAAGTATGGCTTTACTTTTCTCTGAAGAGACTTGATGAAAAAAACTCAGAATCAAGCAATATCGCAAAAACTGTCGATTAGCTGTTCGGAAATAGTAGAAATTAACAAAAATAGAACAAAATAAGCGGAGATTGCGCTGAACAATGGCGTGTTATCCTATGCAACTGATTCAATTTCCTTCCAGCAAAGCATCAGATACATGTATGTATGTATGTATGTATGTATGTATGTATGTATGTGTTTAATCGAAGTTCGACAGAGTTGATACCTTTGGTGATGATTTTTTTGCGGTTTGAAGTTGTTTCGTTCTTAGTAGCAACTTGAGTGGCGGAACAGAGTGTTTGTGGTTTGACATCCCAGCCGTAGAGACCAAAGATGTCCAATTCAGACCAGAGATCACCGGAAGTCAGCTTCCGGTCACGGTTGAAGACCGGATCGGCGTCGGGGATGAGAGCTCCACCGCACATTTTGGGTGTTGGTAGAGAGAGAAAGGGGGAAATGCAAGAGGCTTGATGATGTTATTCATTTATAGAGCAATCAGAGGAAAAAGACAAACAAAGTTGCTTTTAAATCTCACCATTTTTATTTACTTGTCATATTTAATTATCATTTAAATATTTAATGGTACAATAATTTCATTTGATAATAATTTTTAAATATTAAAATGAAGAAGTATCAATTAACTTAAATTTACAAAAATCATGTACCAAATTATACAGTATTTAATTTCATAATAATTTATTGACGGCGGTTTATTTGTATTATTATGCTACTTATATTTTTTGATTAATTTTGAACTTATTTTTTAATTAATTTACATTGCCATTTATTTTATCAGGTTTTTATTTATTTATCAAACATGACTAAGGTCATCAGTACCCCATGAGAGCATCTTTCAAATATTCCAGCTCCACATCAGCGTCACATCAGCTTTTCTCCCATCCCTCACTCAATCCCTAACAATACCTAAACACCCTTACCCCATTCCCTAACCCACTCCCTCTCATTTCTCACCTGGGACCCACCTCTCCTCCTCACATTTTCTTCGGGATGAAACGGGATGGGGAACCCGCATCCCATCCCGCACCGCTGATCCCGCTGATGCCGTAGCCCATTCCCGCTGAACCCGCATCCCATCCCGAGCCGGGTACGGATGGCCTAAGAGGTTGTTTATCCGGTACTTATACAATAAATATTTACCAAGTTATTTACCTTACCGAATAAACATGATAAGAACCGACCGACCAAAAATCTTACCCGGTAAAAGCGATAGTAAGGACCAAGAGTTTTACCCAGTAAGTGAAGATAACGACTCTTACCTGGTTAACACTTAGTGAAAGAAATTGTTACATATGATACCATTTCGATGGATTATAGTTTTATCTAGTAAGATAAGTGGGAATGTTAAATTTTACAGGTAAACACTTATCAAGTAAAGGTTTTAATAAACGGCCTTGATTTTATCGGCTTCAATTACTAACTGTTGGACAACCTAAGGGGGGGGGTAAGGTTGTATTTAAAATCTTTTTCTTTCAAAAAAAATCTTTGAACAAATAAATACAGTACAAACAATACAGTAAAAATAAAGCAGAGTATAAACAAGTAAATATACAACAATTATATAAACAGATATAATTTAAATGCACAGCGGAAATGTAAAGAGATAAGGGAAAGAGAATACTTGACAACGAGATTTTTAAAGTGGTTCACCAAACACAAAGTTGGCTAGTCCACCTCGAGAAAATAACACTTCTCGGAGATCCAATACGAAACGTGTTCTTTACGGTAGAAACACAAACCTTAATACAACAAACGCGAATCACTCTACTTTGAGAGATTAAGGTGGATCACTCACTCTAATTCAAACACTTACAAGAGGGTATAAATTTAATATGAATAATCACTCTTGAATAAGGTTTATCACTTGGATATTTTTAGAGAGTTTGATCACTTGAGTTGTGTTGCTGATTCAACTAATCGTGAGATTTTAATCTGCTATCAACTCAAGATTTCTTGCTCAAAAAATTAATTTATCAGTTTAAGTGATTTAGTGTGAGTAAGAAAGCAGCAGAATAATAATCAAATGCTGAGGGAGAACTTAATGCTGAAGTTGGTGTAAAGTTGAATGCTGCTGGAGGCTTGTATTTATACTGGATGAAAATCAGCCTTGAAGATTTCGCGGTATACCGCCGAACCATCGCGGTATACCTGCGTCATAAAAAGTGTACAGCAAGGAGAAGGTCAACCTGCAAAAACTCAACGGCTTTGTGTACCCGCGGTATACCGCGTTGCACATGGCGGTATACCGCCTGACAAACTTTCCTGACAAAAGAAGCTTCTCATGCAGAACAGTTGATGGGAAACAGTACCCGCGGTATACCGCGAATACCTTGGCGGTATACCGCCTAAAGATCTGTCCAATGAGAGCATGGCAACGCAGGAAACTTCGGCTGATCACAATCTTGCAACAGTAACAGTAGCAGACAGCATATATATATCAGAGATTTATATATAAAAGATATTATATATATATTTGATTCAAATATATTTATATAGATACGAAATATCCAAGTGATAAAATATTTTAGGGTGTTTATCATTTTAAAATAAAATGACGAAACTCTTCAGACTTGGATTCTTCAGATAAAAAATTTATCGAGATCATTTAAATATCTGCACACTCAGATAAAATATTAGATAACAAATAATGCGGTGTGTTTTGTAATCATCAAAATAAATATGGAGATGTGATTTTATGTGTACCAAAAATATATCACAATATTTAAAGCTGGGTACACTTGCACCAACAATCTCCCCCTTTTTGATGATGACAAGCACAACGCTAAACACGAGAGCATACTCGGTTTCTCTCCCCCTTTTGTCGAAGCAAAAAGGGTTTAAGAAAACCGCTTATGCTCCCCCTCGAAAGATGCTCCCCCTCAAAATATGAAATATTTGAGAGTTAGTATTTATCAAGGGTTATACTCAAGCATGCCTAAACCAAGTCTTAATTTAAAGAACGCTTTCTTGTTTAGAGCTTTAGTAAAAATATCGGCCAAATTATCTTCCGAATCAACTTTTTCAAGCACGATTTTGCCTTTTTGAACATTATCTCGTAAAAAGTGATGTCTCAATTCAATATGTTTGGTACGAGAATGTAAAACGGGATTTTTACTTAAGTTTATGGCACTTGAGTTATCACACATAATTGGAATTTTGGTTAGGTGTACCTCAAAATCGGTAAGTGTGTGTTTCATCCATAGGACTTGAGCACATGCTCTTGCGGCGGCTACATATTCCGCTTCGGTGGTAGACAAAGCTACGGATTGTTGTTTCTTAGAGAACCAAGATACAAGTGAGAGACCTATAAAGGCACATACCCCACTAGTACTTTTTCGGTCAACAATAGATCCACCAAGATCGGAATCGGCAAAACACGTTACTTCTAACTCGGGTTGCTTTGCGTACCATAAGCCAAGATTAGTAGTACCTCGTAAATATCGAAAAATACGCTTGACAGCTTCATAGTGAGATTGTTTAGGTGAAGATTGAAAACGAGCACATAAACATACACTAAACATAATATCAGGTCTACTAGCAGTTAAATATAACAAGCTACCAATCATACCACGATAAATCTTTTCATTAAAATCGTTTCCCTCCTCGTCACGCGATAATTGCAAATTTGTGGTCATTGGAGTTTCAACGGGTTTGACATTTTCAAAGTTAAACTTTTTCAACATATCTTTACAATATTTAGATTGACTAATAAAAATACCAGTTTCACATTGTTTTATTTGCAATCCTAAGAAGTATTTTAACTCTCCCATCATGCTCATTTCAAATTCGCTAGTCATTTTCGCAGAAAATTCATTACACAGTTTTTCATTAGTGGAACCAAAAATAATATCATCAACATATACTTGCACAACCACAATATCATTTTGAACATATTTCACAAATAAAGTATTATCTATTTTACCCATAATATAACCACTAACAATTAAAAAGGTTTTTAATCTATCATACCAAGCACGCGGAGCCTGCTTTAAACCATAAAGCGCCTTTTTCAATTTATAAACATGTGTCGGGTTTTCAAAACTTTCAAAACCGGGAGGTTGAGAAACGTATACCTCCTCATTTATAATACCATTTAAGAAAGCACTTTTAACATCCATTTGAAATAATTTAAAATCTTTAGCATTTGCAAAAGCGAGAAGCATTCGAATAGACTCCAACCTTGCAACCGGTGCAAAGGTTTCGTCATAATCTATACCTTCTTGTTGACTGTACCCCTTGGCAACTAAACGTGCCTTGTTTCGTGTGACTCCACCGTTCTCGTCTACCTTGTTACGGAAGACCCATCTTGTGCCAATAATGGTTTGACTACTAGGGCTTGGCACTAAGTCCCATACATCATTCCTAGTAAATTGATTTAACTCATCTTGCATGGCCAATATCCAATCCTCATCGCCTAAAGCTTCATCTATGGTTTTAGGTTCTATGGTTGAGATAAAGGCATGGAAAGCACAATGGGTAAGGATTTGTGATCTAGTTGTCCTTTGGTTTAGGTCACCTATAATTTGATCTACGGGATGTCCTCGAGCGGTTCTAAGGTTAGGATCATCTATACCTTGTGGAATAAAGCACGGAGGGGCATCACTAGATTCAATATTATTTGTGGAAGGTTGGGTACCTAAATCCAAGGTACTAAGTTGTTGGGCTAAGACGTCTCCTTCACGGATATTATCATTTGCTAAGGGTGCACTCGGTTTGGGAGGACTCTCGTCAAAACTAACATTAAGGGATTCTTCCACTACCATGGTCTCCTTATTTAGGATTCTATAGGCTTTGCTATTCCAAGAGTAACCTAGGAAAACTCCCTCATAGGCTTTGGGGTCAAATTTGGTTAGGTAGGATTTGGTGTTTAAAATGAAACATTTACAACCAAAAACTTTTAGGTGAGCTAGGGAAGGTTTTCTACCTCGGTAAAGTTCATAGGGTGTCTTATTTAGGATACCTCTAATTAGGACACGGTTAAGCACATAGGTCGCGGTAGCAACGGCATCACACCAAAACTTTTGGGGAACTTGATGTTCGTTTAGCATAGTCCTACTCATTTCTTGCAACGTTCGATTTTTCCTTTCAACAACCCCGTTTGACTGAGGAGTTCGAGGAGCCGAAAAGTTATGAGTTATACCATGTTTATCACAAAAGGCACCAAATTGTACATCATTATCGAATTCTCGTCCATGGTCCGTACGTATGGAAACAATCGTACAACCTTGTTGGTTTTGAATTCGTTTTCCCAAAATTTTAAACTTTTCAAAAGCCTCATTTTTATGTCTCAAAAATAAAGTCCAAGTATAACGGGAATAGTCATCCACAATAACCAAAGTATAAAAATTTCCTCCAAAACTTTGAATAGCCATCGGGCCAAAAAGATCCATATGTAAAAGTTCTAAAACTCTTTGAGTAGAAATAACATTTTTTGATTTATGAGAAACGTGATGTTGTTTGCCGACACGACAAGCATCACAAAAATGATTATCAAACTTTAATTTTGGCAGGTCACTCACAAGCTCCTTATTTTTTAAGTTTTGCATTAATCTTAGATTAGCGTGACCTAAACGCCTATGCCATAAAGTAGAAACATCATTAATAGAAGATAAGCATACATTATCAGATACAACAGTTTTACAAATATATAAATTTCCTTTTACAAAGCCATTTAAAAGAACTTTGCCATTTTTTATGATTTTACAAGAATCTTCTTCGAAGACAACAGTTGTATTATTTTTACACAATTGGCGAACACTTAACAAATTAAAATGTAAATTATCAACATGATTCACATTAAGAAATTGAACATTATTGCAAGAGACTGTACCTCTACCAATTATATTTCCTTTGGAGTTTCCTCCAAAGATTACCTGTCCACCATCACATGACTTATATGATGAAAAGAGATTATTGTTTCCGGTCATGTGACGTGTGCAACCACTATTGAGTATCCAGTCCATATCAAGATCAATCTACAATAATGAAGATATAACTTTTATGGTCCCCATTTCTCGTGGGTCCTTGACAATTAGTTTCAAAAGTCAACCAACATACATATATATAAAGTCAAACAGAATATATATATATATAATACATTACACAATATATAATACATCAAACCATATTAATAAATATATATAACACATTAAACATAATATATATATATATAAGAATTAAAAGAATTAAATAAAATGTATATATATATGTGCAGTACGTATGTATATATATATATGAATAGTATTATATATTACTTATATATATAACATATACAACAGAATATATTTAAACTATATATATATATATAACACATTTAAAACCATAAACGCATACCACCGGGATTATCATTACTAAACATTCCTTTTGGAATCCATTTATTTACCATTTTAATTTTGCGATTATATTTATCATATACATAAAAACAAGCATTTACATTCGCATTATTATTAGGTTTAGAATATTTATCATGGTACATGCGAGCATACGGTTTTCTCGTATTATAATTTACATTATTTATTTTACGCACATATGGAGGTTTTTGCACATATTGATTTCTTGTATTTACTTTAGGTGATTCATAAAATCTTTTGATGGGTATACAAGAACATTTATCAACACAAGTATTGGAACCAATGCCTTTTCTACATTTTATACGGTTAGGCATATTAAGCATGTTAAGAACCTTTTTATTACTACTTTCAAAAGCTTTAGCTAGCATGTTATCTTTTTCATATGAAGCACATTTAGCCTTTAAGCATGTAATTTCATTCTCAAGAATATCACAGTTTGTACAAATAATATTTTCATGTGATTTTTTATTTAAGCATGCAATTTCTTTATTTAAAACATCACAAGATTTACAAAAATCTTTTTCTCCTAATTTAGTTTCTAATTTAGCAATTATATCCATATCATTTTCAGATTTTTGTTTAACATTTTTTATTTCCTTTTTACATGCATTTACAGTTTCTTTTAACATAGCATTCTCATCTTGGTAACGATTTGCAAGAGCGGCCATTTTATGAAACGATTCATATAGTTCTTCAAGATTATTATCATTTTCATAATCACTATCGTAATCTGAGTAAGAAGATTTTACCTCGTCGTCGCTATCGGCCATAAGACAAATGGCTTGATAGTCATCTTCTTCTTCACTCTCGCTCCACGCGCCTCCAATGAAGGCTTTCTCCTTCTTCTTTTGGAATTTGTTCTTTTTAGGACATTCATTGGCGTAGTGGTCTTTGTCACCACATGAGTAGCAAAAGCCTCTCTTTGGCTTAGCTTTATCGTCTTCACTCGAGTCGCCATTTTTCTTAATTTTTTCGTCTCGTTTATGGAACTTACGACTTCGATTATCACCACCACGACGGTAGTTACCGTTTCTTTGAAATCTGCCATTGTTAGAAAATTTATTATTATTATTAAGAAATTTGGAAAAGTTTCTTACCAACATGGCGACTTCATCGAGAGTTTCGGAAGGATCTTTCGAGGAGCTAGCTTTCTCCTTTTTCTTCTCATCTTTTGGTGTTGAGACATTGAGAGCGATTGATTTCTTTTTAACTTGCTCCCGATCTTTGTTTCTTTTAAGTGCAATTTCATGCACTTTAAGATTACCGATTAAGTCATCTATCTTCATTATGGAGAGGTCACGGGAGTCTTCTAAGGATGTTATCTTTTGCATCCACTCCGAAGGAAGGGCTCGTAGGATTTTCCTTATATAGTCCTCGTTAGGATAAGTGCGATCCAAACCTTTCAAAGTAGTCACAATAAGGTTAAATCTTTTAAACATTGAGTCAATTGACTCATCTTGTTTCATTTCGAATAGTTCATAATCGTGAACTAAAATATTTACTTTACTAGATTTAACCTCCGTGTTTCCACGATGAGTATTATTTAAACTTTCCCATATTTGATTTGCAGTTTTATAAGTATATACTCTTTCGATTTCGTCAGTTGTTAAAGCAGCATATAATATATTTTTAGCTTCAAAGTTTAAACAAAAATGGGCTTCATCAGAAGTAGTCCAGTCATCTAGGGGTTTATCAATATAAACATCATCTTTCACAATGGTGGGTTTAAAATTCCCTTTTTCTATGATGTTCCAAATCTTTTGATTTTTGCCACGCACGTGACATTCAAATAGCTCGGCCCAAATGCCAAACTTTTCGGTATCTATCAAAGGAGGTTTTGAAAACACGATATTAGTTTGTTGAGCCATTTAGAAGAATAAGAGAAAAATATGCAGAATATTTTTTGAAAGACCTGCTCTGATACCAAATGTTGGACAACCTAAGGGGGGGGGTAAGGTTGTATTTAAAATCTTTTTCTTTCAAAAAAAATCTTTGAACAAATAAATACAGTACAAACAATACAGTAAAAATAAAGCAGAGTATAAACAAGTAAATATACAACAATTATATAAACAGATATAATTTAAATGCACAGCGGAAATGTAAAGAGATAAGGGAAAGAGAATACTTGACAACGAGATTTTTAAAGTGGTTCACCAAACACAAAGTTGGCTAGTCCACCTCGAGAAAATAACACTTCTCGGAGATCCAATACGAAACGTGTTCTTTACGGTAGAAACACAAACCTTAATACAACAAACGCGAATCACTCTACTTTGAGAGATTAAGGTGGATCACTCACTCTAATTCAAACACTTACAAGAGGGTATAAATTTAATATGAATAATCACTCTTGAATAAGGTTTATCACTTGGATATTTTTAGAGAGTTTGATCACTTGAGTTGTGTTGCTGATTCAACTAATCGTGAGATTTTAATCTGCTATCAACTCAAGATTTCTTGCTCAAAAAATTAATTTATCAGTTTAAGTGATTTAGTGTGAGTAAGAAAGCAGCAGAATAATAATCAAATGCTGAGGGAGAACTTAATGCTGAAGTTGGTGTAAAGTTGAATGCTGCTGGAGGCTTGTATTTATACTGGATGAAAATCAGCCTTGAAGATTTCGCGGTATACCGCCGAACCATCGCGGTATACCTGCGTCATAAAAAGTGTACAGCAAGGAGAAGGTCAACCTGCAAAAACTCAACGGCTTTGTGTACCCGCGGTATACCGCGTTGCACATGGCGGTATACCGCCTGACAAACTTTCCTGACAAAAGAAGCTTCTCATGCAGAACAGTTGATGGGAAACAGTACCCGCGGTATACCGCGAATACCTTGGCGGTATACCGCCTAAAGATCTGTCCAATGAGAGCATGGCAACGCAGGAAACTTCGGCTGATCACAATCTTGCAACAGTAACAGTAGCAGACAGCATATATATATCAGAGATTTATATATAAAAGATATTATATATATATTTGATTCAAATATATTTATATAGATACGAAATATCCAAGTGATAAAATATTTTAGGGTGTTTATCATTTTAAAATAAAATGACGAAACTCTTCAGACTTGGATTCTTCAGATAAAAAATTTATCGAGATCATTTAAATATCTGCACACTCAGATAAAATATTAGATAACAAATAATGCGGTGTGTTTTGTAATCATCAAAATAAATATGGAGATGTGATTTTATGTGTACCAAAAATATATCACAATATTTAAAGCTGGGTACACTTGCACCAACACTAACAATTAAGTTATTAGTCAATAACAAACTTATTAGCTACTTTGTGAACCACAGTCTTAGGGGCCGTTTACAAAACGTTGACCCGGGTAACTGCTTACCAAGTCACATTAGCTTACCGGATGAATATGACAAGGACTAAGAATCTTATCCGGTAAGAGCGGAAGCAAGGACCGCGAGTCTTACCCGGTAAGTGAGTGTGACGGCTCTTACCACTTTTAGCGTTTACCGGCTAAATTGTTGCATACAATGCCATTTTGGTGGACTAAAATCTTACCCGGAAAATAAGTGATAGTTTTGAATTTTACCGATAAACACTTACCCAAGTAAGTGATTAGGTAAACGGCCCAATTCCTAAAAAAAAAAAAAATGGTCAACACTTTCTTTGTTAAATAGTTCTTTCCTTTTACCTTTTTCAAGTTGAATTTTCTATTAATTACTTTGATTAAAACTGATAAGGTTATGTACCTATGTATTCCCGTGCAATTTCAAGTATGTCAATGATAAACTCTTTATTTCTTCCATTAATATAAGTATATAAGTGAAAAAATCATAAAGCCCGAATAATATTTTTCCAAGGGGTTGTTTATTAAATGTTTAATAAGTCAAATTACTTTATCGGATGAATATAGTAAGGACCAAAAATCTTGGTAAGAGCGAGACAAAGACCAAGGATCTTACCTGCTAAGTATGGATGATGACTCTTACCACGGTTAACGCTTATCGGGTAAATTGTTGTCTATGATGACGTTTTAGTAAAGTAAAATCTTAGCCGGTTGGTAAATAATAGTGTTAAATTTTACCGGTAAACATTTACCGGGTAATTGTTTGGTAAACGGCCCCTTACTTTAAATTCCTTAGATGGATGTCTAAGAACGAAACATCAATCCAGATGATGAAGGGTGATAAGGTCCCGAAAATGGGGTCTAAAATTAAGGAAGTGGTTAAACTGTATAGCCATGACTAAGGGGTCGTTTACCTAATCACTTACCCGGGTAAGTGTTTATCGGTAAAATTCAACATATCACTTACTTTTGGTCCTTGCTTTCGTCTAACCGTGGTAAGAGCCGTCACACTCACTTATCGGGTAAGACTCTCGGTGTCCTTGCTTTCGACTCTCGGTCCTCTCTTCCGCTCTTACGGGTAAGATTTTTAGTCTTTGTCATATTCATCCGGTAAGCTAATGTGACTTGGTAAGCACTTACCCGGGTAAGTGTTTTGTAAACGGCCCCTAAGTATCTGACGCAATAAAATATCTGTTACGTATTAAGTTTTAACGGTTTATATATATTGTTTTCATAACCGTTTGTTTTATTTGTCATCTTTAACGCCGTACGATCAAACTAAGAAAGTGTGTGACGCAATAAAACATCTATTACGTATTAAGCTTTAACGTTTATATTGTAAACTGTTTTTCATAACCGTTTAGTTTATCGTCATCTTTAACGTCGTACGACATGACTAAAAAGTGTATGACGCAATAAAACATATGTTACGTACTAACGTTTACATTTTAAGCATTTTTCATAACCGTTTGTTTTATCTGTCATCTTTAGCGTCGTACGACATGACTAAGAAAGTGTGTGACGCAATAAAACATCTGTTATGTATTAAGCTTTAACGGTTTATATTTTAAACTGTTTTCATAACCGTTTGTCTTATCTGTCGTCTTTAACGTTATACGACATGACTAAAAAAGTGTGTGACGCAATAAAGCATTTGTTACGTACTAAGCTTTAACGGTTTACATTTTAAGCTTTTTTCATAACTGTTTGTTTTATCTGTCATCTTTAACGTCGTACGACATGACTAAAAAGTGTGTGACGCAATAAAACGGCTGTTACGTACTAAGCTTTAACGATTTAGAGGGTGTTTGGATGTGCGTTATAAAACTGCTTATTGACTTATTGGCTTTTCAAGAAGCCAATAAGTTAAAATTAATGTTTGGCAAACTCAAAAGCACTTTTAAAACTCCTTTTTTATTAACTTGAAAACGCCATTTTGAAGAAGTCACAAATTCCTGACTTTTTGATCCTAAAAGTGTTTTTTGATTCAAAAAGTCATTTTTGTTAACTAAAAAAAGTCAAACACTTTTTAAAAAAATAACTTATTGACTTATTGGCTTTTCCTACCACAAAAGCTAATCCAAACACTTTTTTAAAAACTCATTTTCTCACCACCATAAGTCAATAAGCACTTTTGGCCAAAAGCACTTTTGGGACTAAAAAGCACTCCCAAACATCCCCCTTACATTTTAAACCTTTATTCATAACATTTTGTTTTATTTGTCATCTCTCACGTATATAGTTTAACCAATACGTTTTGGACAAAATTCATGTATTTTAAACCATGATGCATCAATTAAAAAAAACCGGCTGACTATATTTTCAAACTTGAGGTATTTTAAATCATACAATTCGTACAAACTATACAAACCACTATATTAGAAAACAATAGATATGTTTACGGATAATTATGATTGAGATATATATGAAAGATGATAAGGTTCATTAATTATGATCATAACTTTATATTAGAAAATATAATAAAATTATATTTTTATTAGACTTGATGAACGACTAAGATTGATTTATATAGTCTGTACGAATTACATGGTTTACAAATGAAATCCACCGTTGCACCTGACCCTATCGATAATTAATTTATTTAATATGTTGAAAACAACATTTGAACTCATAGTTTTAAAGTATTATGACAAGGTTAAAAAACATCATGTTGCATTCACGGTCCGTGACCTATAAAAAGTAAATAAAAAGATCACAACTCAAGATCACATTAAAAGGGTTAAAAAATGATTTTTATTTATATTTTTAAATATACTTTAAAGTATATTTTTAAATTTATTTTAAATATATTTGATTGAAAACTAAAATGTAAGTGTATTTTATTAGTTGTATTATAATAAGAACGTATTTTTAGTATATTTGATTGACTTAATTAAATATTTGAAAATATATTTGATTGACCAATTCTTTTATAACAAAAACGTATTTTTAATGTATTGTCATAGGTCTGGTAAAAAATATAGTGAAATCACCGTTCCTGTTATTTCCCCCGATTGATCCAGTTATAAAAAAAGTATTTGTTAGTTTATTTAATCGACCAAATTTTTCAAAAAAAAAAATTGTATATGTTAAAATCAATCTAAAAAAAGTGAGACCGATTTCGGTCCGACTCACGGACTCAGGACAGGGAAAGGGATCGGGACCGGGACCATTCTCATAAATGGGTCTTGTTAGCTTAACCGGGCCGAAGTATTTTGGTCGGGACCAGGACGGAGAATGTTTACACAAAAACCGGTTACAACAACACTATTTGAGACGGGAACAGATTTAGATCCAATCCGGACCCAGTTTTAACCTTCTATAATCATAATTACTAACTCGTAGGTAATTGTTTAAAAATAACCTTTCTGGTCCCTTCAACCGGTAGGCTGATCAAGTGAGAAGTGTCATTTTTTATGAGAATTGTGAGAAATACTTTTAAATCGTTGATCACTTTTAATCAAACACTCTCGCATGAATTACGGCTTAAAAGAGAATTGATATCGGTGCATGTCATCCTAATGTTCATCCATTTCTAACTCAACGGTTGATAACCACTCATCACACGTCCTACCAAAATTTAACACTTTTCATCGAAACTTAACCCTTAATCGGTATGTGATGACTTGAACCACGACGATCTTTTTATGGGTTTTGATAAAAATGATGACATAAGCATCAGAAGAATGAATGATAGAATAACTGTCTATATTTATCTTCTTAATGTGATCTCATGCTTACCTTTTTTAGACATTCGACCACGTTTCAATCTAAATTAAATTTAGGGTGCGTTTGGTACAGAGAATGGAATTGCAGAGAAATGATTCCAGAGAAATGATTGCAGAGAAAGAGAATTGGTCAGGAGAATAGGAATTGACTATCCTGTTTGGTAGCACAGAGAATTCAGCAGAGAAATGCAACAGAGAATCATTTCTCTTGTTTGGTTGCACAGAGATTTCAATAGAGAATTGTACCAACCTTGTCATTTACACCCATATTTTTATATTTACAAATCAATTATTTAAACCCAAACAAACTACTATAAACATATTTTTAAACTACTAGAAACATATTTACACCCATATTTTTATATGTACAAACATTGTTTTTAATCAAACCAACTAGAAACATAGTTTTTAAACAAACCAAAAGGACTACAAACATAGTTTTAATCAAACCAAAAACAACAGTTCAACCGTAGTCATACAAAAAAAATAACCATAAACTTTTAATCCAAATCTAACCATTGGTAGACGATTCTACCATGTCAATCTTCTCTTCTTCTGTCAACCCAAGAAATAATCGTCCTAGAAGCACATCCTTACCAATCAACTGAGTTGCTTTAAAACGTTGGATACCAGTAATACCCGGCAAAACTTTCAACTCGTCACTAACCTTCTCAAAGATTTCACGAGCCTCCAAACTTTTTTCACGAGCCTCCAAACTTTCTTTATTCAAGCTTTCCCCCACGATCTCTCCAAATCTAACCAATACCTCCTTCATCTCTTTGCATGACTCCCGATAAATGTCATCTCCATCTATACTTTTGCGTTTGGTACGTTTGCTTGTTACACTACTTGTTGGTCCTTCAGATCGACTAGCACCTTGAACATCATCTTCTTCTCCAAGATCAATCGGGGAACTTTTTTGAGTCTCTGGAACGACATCATCTTCTTCTCCAAGATCAATCGCTTTACTACCCGTTGCTCTATCCTTACCATAGATGATACACAGCTTGTCATAGAAAGGAAATGGCTTGCCTCGAAAATTTGCGGCACCTTTGTGAGACTACAAGGCAATTAGAAACAAATTTAGTACAAACTTTTGTAAAAAAAAATACCAATTTAGAATAAATTTAGCATGTACCTTGACGTATTCATCCCAAACACTGTCCTCAGCTACCAAACATTTTTTTTCTTCATCCCAACCGAACCCACTTGTATGCACCATATCATAAACAATGCTAAAGTGTGTCTTCCATGTCTTCATCCGAGACTTTATATGTGGTTCTGCTTTGAGGCCGGAGTTAGGAAGACTTACATCTAGCAATTGTTGAACGCCATTTAAATAGCCCGGTTTGAAACCATTGTCAGCACCGACATACTTTCCAGATGCATGTAACTCCATTAATGCATCAATTAGCTTTGCGTCTTGATCTTCTTTCCAAGTATGTTTGGTCCGTACAGTACCTTTCACTTCATTTGACTCTGCCATGTCTACAAATAATACATACAAATAGTAGATACAAAATAAAGAGTACAAATAAAGAGTACAAATATAAATGAAAAATTAAAATTAACTCGATCATAATTCATGGTTCTACAAATAAAGAGTACAAATACAGAGTACAAATAACATTAACGATCATAATTAATTAATTGTAGATACGCCTAGCATTCCAATTGTTAAACATTTCGTTAGCAAGAGCGTCTCTACGATCGGTCCATTCTTGTGAGGGCTCAACCGTAGAAATAACATTATCATGATCGTAGCCTGGTTGTGTGTGATTTGTTGGGACTTCGTTATCAATAGGGTCTTCACTCATTGTTTGTCGTATGAAATTGTGTAACAAACAACAAGCAATGATGATACGTGGCATGGACTCTATGGGATGATATGAGTTATCACGCAAAATAGCCCATCTAGCTTTAATTAATCCGAAGCATCTTTCTATAACATTCCTTGCCGACGAATGTCTCATATTAAATAACTCCTTGGCATTGGTAGGCGGCCGAGACCAATCATTAAGATGGTAACGTTGACCTCGATAAGGAGTTAGAAATCCTTCACCATTCGTATAACCGGCATCACAAAGGTAGTATGTTCCTACATTAACCATAAACTCTACGTTAATTAACATATGTAATTATATGTTTACTATTTGAAGACTATATATCACATACCCTGAGTTACTTTAAGACCGTTAGGTCTACTAATTGCATCTCGTAGAACTCTACTATCAGCTGTAGAACCCTCCCATCCCGCTAATACATATGTAAATAAAAGGTCTCTCGTACATACTCCGAGTACATTCGTACAAATCTCCCCCTTTCGTGTCCGATAAGGTTTTCGATCAACAGCGGGGACTTTAACTTTAACATATGTTCCATCTAATGCTCTTAGGCAACCCTTCATAAAAAGAAAACATCATTAAAGTGTTCTATTAACAAAGAATATATTTAATAAAAACTTATGTGTTTGACTAACCTTAAACCATTTCCATCTCTCGTCGGTTTCATTATCTGGCACTGGTACGGGTGACTTGTAGAATTCTTTGTGTAATCGACATACAGCATTTAAGACTAACTTGAAATACCGACTTATAGTTTCCCCAGATCGATGAAATCTATTGACTAGTATCCTATTCTTAGCATTATGAGCAAGGGTATGTAAAAACATAGCAACTTGCTCATCTACTAGCATGTTTTTACTAGCCTTTAACCCCCCTCTACTTTCTAGCATATCACAAAGTGTTGAAAACGCATGTATATTCATTCTTATGTTGACAACACTAGTAACATCACTTTCATAAACCATCCTCATCATGTTTTCACGCCTATTATGGTAACTCATTAAATATCTTGTACGTAATGTTCTAGATTCAATCGAACGACGTCTACGATAACTACACATCATCCACCAACGAATCATAACATACATGGCATAAAATGCACCTATGGCAACTATTCTTTGTCTCAACGGTGATCTTGCCATCTACACATACAATTATATAGTTAATACTAGATAGATATATATATATATATATATATATATATATATATATATATAAAGGAAACATAACTATTTCATATAATACACCACCCTAAATGCTAAATGGTTGCCAAACACATAAATCATTAAAAAGTTGTTAAAGAGAACTAACTTGTTCTGGCAGCACTAACATTGAACTAGCAGCACTAACATTGAACTAGCAGCACTAACATTGAACTAGCAGCACTAACATTGAACTAGCAGTACTAACTTGATCTGGCAGTACTAACATGTTCTGGCAGCACTAACATTGAACTAACAGCACTAACATTGAACTAGCAGCACTAACATTGAACTAGCAGTACTAACTTGTTCTGGCAGCACTAACATTGAACTAGCAGCACTAACATTGAACTAGCAGCACTAACATTGAACTAGCAGCACTAACATTGAACTAGCAGTACTAACTTGTTCTGGCAGCACTAACATTGAACTAGCAGCACTAACATTGAACTAGCAGCACTAACATTGAACTAGCAGTACTAACTTGATCACGCCTATTATGGTAACTCATTAAATATCTTGTACGTAATGTTCTAGATTCTACATATGAAGCATGTATGATGAATTAAAGAGACCATATTGAACCCAATAATATCCAATTTCTACATTCATTCCAGTAAGATGTTTAGAATTTTGATGAAAATTCCAGGCCAGGCTTTTGAAACAATTTTCTGTTCCTTGTTATTATAATCATCTAATGTTATGAAAATTGTGTGTGTTGTTCACTAGTATCAACGCAAACAAAGTGTTTAATCATGCAAACCTCCATAACCTAATCCTAATTTATCCAAACAGAAAACGGAATCCAAATTTTACCTGATAGTTACTTGTGAAAAATGGAATCCAAACAGCAGATCGTCGACTGGATTGAAAAGATGTTCCAAATCGAAGTTTATAAGTCACATAATTAGACAGAAAAAGAAGGTTGTAATTAGAAGATGATTAACCTGATGGGCGAAACACAAAGACAGAACCCTAGACAAGGCGAACGAGAGAGAGAGAGAGAAGACGAGACAGAGAGAGAGGAGACAGGGAAAGACGAGACAGAGTGAGAGAGGAGACGGTGATACCTAGACAGGGCGAACGGCGGTGGTGGGCGGCGGTGGTGGGCGGAACCCTAGACAGGGCGAACGAGAGAGAGAGAGAAGCGAACACGAGAACAATTCTCCGTGTTTTCCTATTCTCTCCATTTCTCTTCCTAAATCAGAGAAATCAAATACAAAGGGAGTCAATTCTCGGGAAATACCAACTCTCCGTGTTTTTATTTCCCTTACCTACCAAACAAGAGAATTCAAATCCATTTCCATTTCTCTCCTCTCATTTCTCTCTACCAAACAGCCCCTGAGTAAATTACCTTTTTTTCTATATGAATCGTTTTAATATATATCATATACACTACCTAAAAAAAATTATCTGCGGAAATTCATTTTTTTAACGTATTCTCAATTTTGTTTTACACTCCTATCGCATTAACTATAAGAGTATCATAAATTAAATAATTAACTATAAAGGTATGAATTGTAAATATTAAAAATATTTTTATGTAGTATATATGATATATATTAAAATATATAAATCAAAAAAATTCAAGATTGAGCTCATTTCGAACGTATCGAAGAGACGATTATAATTGTGTAACTTGTTAAAATTAAAACGTATTTTTTAACGTGTTTTAGTTAATAAACGATTATATGTGTTAAATGTAAAATTAAAATAATGAAAGTAAAAGATATAAAGTAAAGTTTATAAATAAGTATAGGGGGTGAAAGTGTAAAATTTCATTTAAAAATCATGAAATACAAACAAAAGTGTCGATTTCCCCCGCGATCGCGGGATAATAATATTACCAAAATGCCACTGGCCGCGATCGCGGGCTCCTATCGCGGGTATTTGGGGTATTTTTGCAAACTGGAAGAGATTTGTGGCATTTTGGTAAGTTTGACTTTGACTTATGGCATTTTAATTAATTTACCTTTCATTTCCGTAATTTTTAATCCATTATTATTTTTAGTCTTTTTAATTATTATTGTTTTATTCCCTTTAGTTTACAATGTACTTATTTTAATCTATACATATAATAAATAAGTAACTAGCATACCACGTGTCGTCTTCTGATGAACCGACATCAGTATTTTCCAACCTAAACATGTATTTGGATGCAGTTTATATTATAAGTTCAAATAACACACACACATTCACTCCTCCTTAAATCTCTGTAAAATTCAATTTTTTTACTTTATACGTTACATTTACTACCCTTATAATTAGGTATGTAGTTTACTTTTAATCTCTTACTTTTTTATTTTTCATTTTAGACTCTTATATACACATAAATAATGTATATGAACTAAAATGCATTAAAAGACATTTCTATTTTTTACAAATTATACCATTGTAATCGTTTCGTCAATACCTTCGAAATGAGCCCAATGTTGAATATTTTTGGATTTAATTATATAATTAAATATCATAAATATATACGAATTAATGTGTCGTGATTAGTATGGGATTTGTTGAAATTAGTATGAGATTTGATACAAATAATCACTAAATTGTCGTGATTTTCTTTTTGCAATTTCATATCAATTTTTACTTCAAAGTCGAATTTCTTCGACGAATTACAATTCTATCAAATTTCATTCTATCAACGAAACACCCTTAGAATTATCATAAGAGATTTAATTACTTGAAAAAAAAAAGATATCACTTATCAACTGACTTTTGGATTATGAGTTCGAACATTTTTCAAAAATATGAGTTCCAATTGTTGTATGTTTTGCCATGACCATAAATAAAAACCAGGGACAGTCATTATCGAAGGTTGGTTTGTTACTGAGACAACCAGTCTCCACCCATGGTCAGTTGTATGTAGGGGTGAGCAACGGAACTGGGTACCCGCCTTTGGAACCGGAACCGCTCCGGAACTGCCGGTTCCGGAACCGGAACCGATGTGACTGGGTCCGGTTCCGGTTCTCATTTTTTTAGAACCGCTACCCGCCGGGACCGGTTCCGGAACCGGGTACCCGGAACCGCTGGGTACCCAAAACCGGAACCGCTGGGTACCCGGTACATTTTAATAGAAAATATCCAATATTTAATATTTATTACATATTTAATCTATGTGAAAAAATATCTAAATTAGATTAATAATTAAAATTTTAAAATTATCTAAATAAAGATTACTAGTTTAAGAAAAAATTGTTAAAGAACATTCATAAAAGGTTGACAAATTGTATATATAGTGTTAGGCCTTAAAAAAATTGTTTACTCTTAGCGATGTGGGAGCTGGCAGCACCATCTTTCAGTTTTTGATGAAAGACTTTGTCCCACATCGAAAATTTTGAGAAAATCATGCCTCATCTTTCAGTATATATAACCCTCATCTCTTCCCTTTCAATTGCATCACTAGTTCACTACATTGCTTGGGTTTAGCCTTTGGCTTGAGCCCTTTTCCTTGAGCCCTTTGGCTTGAGGCTTTGTAAAAATATTAATGGATTCACTACATTGCTTGGGTTTAGCCTTTGGCTTGAGGCTTTGTAAAAATATTAATGGAGCACCCTATTAGAGTGGTTGCACCATTTGTTTTTTAAATATAAACGAACATAAACGACTATATTTTTTAAACGAACGTACACGAACACCAAAAATGCTTATGGAAGAAGTTGTTGGACATTTAAAATGTTAAAAATTAAAAAAACAATTGGTAGGCGGGTACCCGGAATCGGTTCCCAGCGGTTCCGGGACCGGTTCCAAAATTATGAGAACCGACGGGAGCGGTTCCGGTTCCGGTTCCTTCTTTCTAGGAACCGCCGGTTCCGGTTCCGGTTCCATGAAAATAGGTCGGGTACCCGGTATTGCTCACCCCTAGTTGTATGTTGCTTTATTTAGAGTAAAAAGTAGACAAAGTTTAAAAATATTAATTATATATGATGAAGGTATAATTAGCAATAGAACAAAGAATGTTGTATATAAAGAAGTATTTGATAATTTATGATACGTGGTTCTTACTTTATTAATATTTCAACTATGTAATTTTCCATTATTTCATTTACGTTCTATTATAAATTTTGTTTTATAAATTCTTAATATTTATTCATATTTTTTATTAATTATTTGCAAAACTGCCTAAAACAAGAACATTTTGTAACAAACTTAAAAAAAACAACTCTGAAGGGATAAAAGTTTGGAAAAATAGCATCGTACTTTTGATGATCATTCATATATGCAAGATAAGTTTTCTGGCATGATTTTTTTAATTACCCCGTGTAATACATGGTTCGAACCTAGTTCTTTATATTTAAGGGTAGAAATTAGTTCAAAACAAAAAACGCAATTTTTATCACATGAATGAAAATCAAAATTATAAGCAAACCACATAGCCAAAAATCGTAATTTACTCTTAAATTATTTATAGAGTAAATTACGGATTTGGTCCCTGGGGTTTGAAAAATGAAACGAAAATGGTCCCTACAATTTTTTATTCCAAATAAGGCCCTGCAGTTCTTATTTTCGTAACTATTTGGTCCCTAGCGCTAACGGGCGTTAACTCCAGTCCGTTAAGTGAGGGGCATTTTGGTCCTTTCAATATGTTTACCTTTTTCATTTAAAAATAAAGAGTAAATTACGGATTTGGTCCCTGTGGTTTCAAAAACGAAACGAAAATGGTCATCTTCTTCAATGGAATTTTGCCGGAAAAACGAATTTTGCCGGAGCACTCGCCGGAAAATCGAATTGTTGTTGTTAAAATCGGTCAAAACTTCTCGGATCCTAATTTATCCCAAAAGTTTAAGTTTTCGGATCCTCTTACACCCAAAAAGTGAGGATTTCGGATCCTCTTGATCCGAAAAGCTTGGTTCGCCGGAAAGACGGGATCACCGGGATCTCGCCGGAATTTGTGTTTTTAAACTTTTCGGATCATTCAACAAGGTTTCGGATCATTCAAACAAGGTTTCGGATCATTCAAACAAGGTTTCGGATCATTCATCATTTTTTTCAAACTCGCCGGAGTTTCGCCGGAAAAACGTGGGTCACCGAAAGTCGTCGCATGATCGAGATTTTTTGCTTGCATTTGATTGGTATTCATTTAAGGATTGCAACGCAACAAAAATCAGTCGATTTGGACGAGAAACGAAGGAGATATTCGAGTTTTAAGATGACTATATGGATTAGAAGATGATTGAAGAAGATGGCCATTTTCGTTTCGTTTTTGAAACCACAGGGACCAAATCCATAATTTACTCTTTATTTTTAAATGAAAAAGGTAAACATATTGAAAGGACCAAAATGCCCCTCACTTAACGGACTGGAGTTAACGCCCGTTAGTGCTAGGGACCAAATAGTTACGAAAATAAGAACTGCAGGGCCTTATTTGGAATAAAAAAATTGTAGGGACCATTTTCGTTTCATTTTTCAAACCCCAGGGACCAAATCCGTAATTTACTCATATTTATATCAAATAACATTATTATCAGTTTGAATGTCATGAACTAAACAGCATACTTTCTACTTTCTAAGCACCTCTTTAATAAACAGAAAAACAAACATACCATTCTCGATTTTAGGAAGGAAAGAAAAGAAAAAAAAGAATTATTTGTTTTTGTGCTTTTAGGTTTTTTAATAAAAAGAAAGAAAAAAGAAGAAAAAATAATAATTTTCCATTTTCTTTGGTAGGAGAGAAAGAAAAAAAAAGATTTCGTTTTTACCGATATACTCTTATTTATTTCAGAATGGAATGTAATTAATAGGTATATATGTAATTTTTATAAACATTTTTTATTAGAGTTTCTAATTTTGGTCCCTATGGTTTATACAAATATTTGAAAGTGGTCCCTGTAGTTTAGTAAGTCTAGAAATTGTCTTTGTGGTTCTCATTTTGCTATGAAAGTGTTCCACATGGACCAAAACTAGAGTTTACTCTTTTTAATTATTTTTAAATTCATTTCTTTCTTTTCTTCACTTTACTTTCATTTTGGGTGGAAAGGTTTTGGAAGGAAAATCCGCCATTTTTTTCGGGAAATTAATTAAAATACCCAAAGTTTGACTTTAACTTATTAAAATACCCACTTTCTAAACCATTTTACCAAAATAACCATTTTTTCGCGATAGGGTCCGTGATCGTGGACCAGGGTCAATTTTGAAAATTAATCATCCGCGATCGCAAGAGGAGTCCCGCGGTGCACACTCAAAGTGTGATTTTGATTTCATATTTACACTTTTAACCCCTATAATTATTTACTTACTTTACTTTATACCTTTTACTTTCCTAATTTTAATTTTACACCTTCATTATATTAACATATATAATCGTTTATTAACTAAAATACATTAAAAAATACGTTTTAATTTTAACAAGTTACATCCTTGTACTCGTCTCTTCGATACCTTCGAAATGAGCCCAATATTGAATATTTTTGGATTTATTTATTTTATTATATATCATATATACTACATAAAAATATTTTTAATATTTACAATTCATATCCTTATAGTTAATTATTTAATTTATGGTACATCTCTTATTTTTTCAATTTTGTTTTACACTCTTATCACATTAACATAATAATCTTATATTATTTAAATGAAAAATAAAAAACTAATAGGTATAAAGTAAACTAACTAAATAAGTATAATATAATTAAATCAAAGCATTTTGGCCTCATTTCGAAGGAACCGACAAGACGATATTAATGGTGTAACTTGTTAAAATTAAAAAGCATTTTTAACGTATTTTAGTTAATAATTGATTAAATCGTCAAATTATTTGGATTATACGCCTCGCGGCATTGCAGCGGGTAAACAACTAGTATATATATATATTTATTTATTTATTTATTTATCGAACTCCTTAACATATTTTAACGTAATTATGTATGTTAATGTGATATGTTAAAACGTATTTTTTAACATATTTTAGTTAATATATGATTATTATGTTAATACGATAAGAGTGTAAAACGAAAATTGAAAAAATAAGAGATGTACCATAAGTTAAATAATTAACTATAATGTTATGAATTGTAAATATTAAAAATATTTTTATGTAATATATATGATATATAATAAAATAATTAAATCAAAAAATATTCAATATTATGCTCATTTCGAAGGTATCGAAGAGACGATTACAATGGTGTAACTTGTTAAAATTAAAACGTATTTTTTTAACGTATTTTAGTTAATAAACGATTATATGTGTTAATATGATGAATGTGTAAAATTAAAATTAGGAAAATAAAAGGTATAAAGTAAAGTAAGTAAATAATTATAGGGGTTGAAAGTGTAAATATGAAATCAAAAATCACACTTTGAGTGTGCACCGCGGGACTCCTCTTGGGATCACGGATGATTAATTTTCAAAATTGACCCTGGTCCGCGATCATAGACCCTATCACGGAAAAAATGAGTATTTTGGTAAAATGGTTTAGAAAGTGGGTATTTTGGTAAGTTAAAGTTAAACTTTGGGTATTTTAATTAATTTCCCTTTCACTCTTTAAAAAAACTCGAGAACATAAATTTTGTTCTTTCCCTCCTACTTTCCTTTGCTTTCTTATTTCTTTTCTTCGTAAAAAAAAACTCGAGAACACAAAGCAAATGTTTTCAAGCCATTTGGGATTTCTCAAAGACCAAAGAGGACTTGATCATATTTTTTTAAGACCGGGTTTCGATTTTTGGCTTTTTTTTGCATCATCTATTAAATCAAAATTTTTGTGTGGAATTGAGTGAAACAAGGTAGAACACCCTATAGAATTGACTTATATTTTACTAATATAACCTTAAATAGAACTTAATTCTCTTCTAAAACATCAAATACGTCTTACTCTTTACATTTTATTCATTCTTTAACTTATTTATTGGATTTTATGCTATTTAAACTTTCCCTTATTATTCTCAAAATATTATTTGTAAGCGATTTTTATATTTTGATTAATTTATTCAATTTAATAAATATTAATAATAATAAAAATAATATAGAAAAGGTATAATAAAAGTTGGAACGATACATATTTATTTTAGGCATTTTAATCGTCTTATGAAAACTTAGTCATTTCATCTGCTCCGTCCTGTCCATTTCTGTATCAAACGCTGAACAACGGTTATAACCTATCTGGATACCAGACACACCCTAAATGGCCAATAAACTTGCAATAGCAAAACAACAAAAACATAACCAATATCAAAATGAACCTACTCGGAAATGGGAACGACAACATAACTACACGTCTCATCCAAGTTCTCTCAACACTCCTCACAACGACGAACAATGTTTTAGTAAAGAACGAAAGACTCACTCATCGATCGAGCCAGTGACAAACGACACGACAACAGTAATATCATCAAGTTTACCACCATGATAACGGAAACCGGCTTCCTGCGCCGCAGTAGAAAACGGGGACTGTCGTTTCCTGTCTAGAGCTTTCTGGCGTGCCAATGCCGCTATATTCTTAGCCATCGTCTCCGGCCCCACCCTTGATCTAACCCCTTGAACCACAAGAGCTGTTACTTCATTGTTGTATAAGTTGTCAAACAATCCATCAGTTCCAGCAACAATAACATCACCCGGTAACACAGGAATGTTAAAAACCTATTCGTGATCCGAAAAAAGTCCATAAACCCCTGTCACAATACTGTTATTTATACATTTAACTGTGGTTAAAATGATGAAGGTTGTGGAACTTACTTGGCCAGAACTGGGCTGATCACCTTCTTTATCGTTTGCTAGCTGATATGTAAAATTGAAGTCATGTTGTTGTATAGGGGACTGGAAGACGGTGCATCCATCTCTGATCACAACGAATCCGCTGTCCCCAAGATTGATGGCATGAAGACCCTGTTGTGAAAGAAAACCGTTTAAATAGTTGAACACGAAAAACATAATCACTCTGTTTGTGAGAATGAAAGGGTGGCAAAACCAAAAATGACACAATCAAGCCTTAGGGGTCGTTTGGTTTCGAGGGATTTGGATTTCGTGGAAGGATTTGGAATTGATGGGATTTGAAATAGAACTGAATTCTATTCTTTATAAATAATTTATAATAACACATTATAAAAATAGTTAGATTACCTTTTTATTAATTGATTATTACAAAATCCTATGCCTTTTTCAATGAAATTCCGATATTTCAAATCCTGGGAATCTTTTAAACCAAACATGTGATTGGAATGGAATTGAATTCCACTCCCTCCAAATCCAATCCTGCAAACCAAATGGGACCTTAGAGAAGTTGATGTTTTGTAACTAATCAGATTAAGGAGTAACAATTTCAACACTGACTTTAAACTTTTAGGGTTAAAGCAAGCTTTTTCTGAACCATCAATTTCAAAATCAAAAGCCCATGTCGGTTATAGCTAGAGATCATATTCATGCTTTTTTTATAGATAGGAGAGTACTAATTAATAGTCCGTAATTAGTGTTAGAGAATAGGAGTCAATAATGTATGAAAAAACAAAGATAGTTTTGGAATCCTAAATATAGATACGAGTTAGACCACCAACTATGGTTGGTAATTTTTTTCAAAATGTATGAATTTCCTTGGTTCATAACATGAAATATGCTTTATTTTGAGAGAACTAATGCAAAGTAAGTAATCAAAAGATCGGTGGGAGATGAATGATGGAGAAGATTAACATGGTTTAAGGATAATTGGGAATGTGGAAGAAAAGATTATTCATTGAGACCTAAGAAGAAAAAAGTATTGAATGTGACCTATGCAACCTCAATTAATGTTGGTGGAGTACTTAAATGGATCTCGTGGTGCGTAGTGGAGTCCTAATAAAAGAAAAGAAGTCAAGCACATGATGTAATGGTTTGATTTTCCTTTTCCTTATTTCATTGCCCTACTAAAATAAGAAGTTTTGACTAAAAGTTTATAAAACGTGAACGACACGAGAATTGGCCGAGTGCATGCATTTAACAAAGAGAATTTATCGAACCATGACACACCATAACTCATAAAAACATTAGATGGATCATCAAACAGTAAATAGCAATAACCATGAAACAATTACACAATACCAACAATAGAAGCAGACAATAAAAGCAAATAGAAGCAGAAGTAATTGCAAACTCATGAACTTAAAGGTTAAGTTGTTGACCGTTGAATTGTCAAAGGACGAATGTAGTCAAGTAGTCAAGCATATAGAGATATATAAAACTGGGCTCTTTTATCTACTAATATTCTTTGGAATACTACTATATACCAAAAAAATTGGGCCCCTATGTGGCAGAGTTTGTTAAGATTATTGTGTAGTTACAAAGAAATAGAGGCCCAATTTTTATTTGGAGAGGGGGGGGGGGGTCCATGTCTAAATGAAAGATGTTGCAAACCTTGTCTGTGAGGGCTATGATGCATGCCGTAGAGGATCCTTGGGCCTTTGTGGCTGAGTGGGCCTTAGCTAACACCCTAGCTGGGTCAATGCCTTCTTTAGGCTCAGCCCGAATTGCTGTGACAGAATTAGACATGAGAGAACGGGAATATAATCCGGCATTAACACCAACATCGGCCCATCCACCAACTCCATCCGCTACACCGATTACTTGTTCATCCACACAAATGAAGTGAGCATCCTCTCCACCAGTTGCTTCCTTATCAGGATGTGGCAGGTAAGAAGATCCAGATAGTAGCTTTAGCATTCTATCACCCACACCCTTCCTGAAGTTTCAAGCAAAAAAGAATATAATGGTTGAGAGATCGTCATTATAACCAATACCAGTATTTGAGAAATGGGTTGGGTTCCAGTGAGAAGTTGAGGTTAACGTGAGAAGTGGTTATCAACCGTTGGATGAGAAATGGATGCATATTAAGATGAGATGCACCGGATCAATTCCCTTCTATGCTGCAAATCATGGGAGGGCATTTGATTAAAAGTGATCAATGGTTCAGATCTACTTCTCACGCTTCTCACGTAACCTCAACTTCTCACACGATCCTTCACCTTTGAAAAATTGCCTACCCCCCAAGGCCCCAACTAGTTTGGTCCTTAAACATCCAATATTAAGTAAAAAGAACTGAATCATATAAATATTTGTCCTACTAAAAATAAAATCAAATATAGATAGCCAACTTTGGTGTTTTAGAGTGCATCATGGCTTTGAATATCTTGCCAAAATGCAGTTTATTCTGTAAATGGTGTTCTCTTGTCGTATGTAAATATCAATTATCAAATAACCACCAAGTCATGGTCATGCAGATGCAAATTTAGATGTAAATACCATTATATAATTCCATTTAAGATATTCAGAAATATAACAGAAAAGGTAACAAGTGTCAGAAGTGCATACCCATCTGCTTCAATAGCAAGACTTGAGATCATTTCATCGTCGTGTGATGATTCTTTCACTACCCCATCTGGAACTCCACTGTATGAATAACATGTTGAGGATGAAACGTTGCATCTTCTTCGCAATTGACCACCAAATGAATTAACGTTGCTTGCCATGTGGGTAAAACCAAATATAAAATACCCATGAACTCCATTGCTCTTACTCGATTCTCTATTTTTCATACCCACGCTAGCTGCAGAGAAACTCCTGCTGTTTCTTTCCACCAAATGGCCAGTAGGTCTCACATAATTTGACACATTTCCACAACTTGAAACAAAATTATCCACAACGAGATCCCCAGATGCAGCTACGGAACCAGAAGTGGCCATAGTTTTGGGAAAATACGGGTTCCTAGTATACTTAAAAACCTGAGTACTGCTAAACCTGGATACAAAGATACAAGAATGTAACTTAATAGCACCTGCAACTTGAAAATCTTTTCTCAAATTCGTAAATTCACAATCTGATTTTGAAACAAGGTCTTTTCCTGGTTTAAAAGATGAATGGCCGCTAGTATCAGCTTTGCAGAAACCTGGATGTTGGCGAAACACACTCCTCTGCTGGATTTTACTTGGCAATCTAATGCCTTTCCGAAGTGCAAAACCAAGGGGGGTGTTCAACTTAGAAAAAGAACCAATTGGCATTATTTTACTTTGCTCCCTGAAACAGAATACCCTAATTTCAACACACGGCCAGTTGCTATGACCGTTGTGGGATGTAATCATCATATATAGCGAAAAGCATTTGAAAGTCCCTAATTTATAAATCAAATATGATGTATTCTGTATTATGTCCTCTGTATACAGTACAAACTCCTGCAAATTTTACAATCAGCATATGAGAAACCCCCCAAAAACAAAAAGCGCAACAAATTTTAGATCAATTTTAGCAACAACTACATTCTTTTTAATTTCTGTTTACATTTTCAGAAAAGTTTAACCACATAAACAATTGGGCAAGCTTTTAAGTTTTCAAATAGCTCTAATTGAAACTCATAATCTTGTTGTGGACATTTCCATGGTCCAGAAAATGGGTTTGAATAAAACAAAAACAAAAATCTTATAACTCTAAAACTGAAATCAATCCATTTCAAACTTCAGTATAACTTTTTTGCTGATTACATCACAATCACCAACAATAAGGTAATGTTTGTATTCAGTTTTCAAAAAAAGGGTTTCCTGATTTTGAAAAGTACAACTATATTTCACATCAAAAATCTAAGTGTGTTTTTGCCCTAGCATATGGAGTAAGGATTAGATATGAACAAACCCAAGAATCTTTCACAACTAATAAGTTAAATGTAAGAACTTTAAAGGCAAAACCAAAGCTAGTGAATATAAGAATATGCAATAAATTAACATTTGCCTATATATGTATCGATACAGAGCGCGAGAAAAAGACATAGATAGAGAGACAAGAAGAACCTTATCTGTATATATATCCAATGAAAATGAAAACTTAAGAGCGTAGATGATACAAGGATCGAACAAATCCAAAGGGACAAGAAAACCCTAATAAAGAAAGGGTCTTATAGAAGAACAAAAAGTTCAGAATCCGAAAGAGAGATAACGGGAGTTCTGTTCCCTTGGTTTGTTTATCTACCCATTTTATAGGAACGAAGGGTTGGTGGTTGGTCATTGAGACCGAAATAATATTTGGAGTAAATTACGTTTTTCGTCCCTATGGTTTTCTAAAATTGCGGATTTCACACCTATGGTTTCAAAATTTCGCTTTTCGTCCCTATGGTTTGCAATTCATTTCTATTTTGGTCCCTAAGTCCAAAATACTACTTTTAAGTATGAAGGACTAAAATAGAAAAGTATTACAAACCATAGGGATGAAAATAGCAATAGAATTTAAACCATAAGGACAAAAAAGGTGATGAATTATAAACCCTAGGGATGAAAATTGCAATTTTAAAAGCATAAGGACAAAAATAGAAATTTTCAACAAACCACAGGGACTAAAATGTAATTTACTCTAATATTTATAAGAGTAACATTGAGCAATGCTATTGGCACCCCTTTTGATGTCAGAATCAGATCATATCATGCATTGAAAATGTAAAAAGTAAGCTTTGATGTTGATGTTTGTGAGGAGAAATTCACTATATAGGGGTATCATTAGCAATGTATAGGGGTGTCATTATCCCCCCCGTAACATTTTAGTAATACAAGTAAAAGTATTTATTTCTAAAATGAGCAATTAAGAGGATCTTCAACGGCTATGCTAATTTTTTCTAAAATAGAGTAAATAAAATCAAAATTTAAAAAAAAATGTATCCAATTTCAACAGCTATGCTATTTTAGCAAATCTAATATTAATTATCTTATTAAAATATTCAATTTATTTTTATATTATTAAAATATTCAATATATGAAAAGTTGGGAGAAGATAACGTTTGCTTTTTTGGAGAAAACCATCTATTTAGAGATTTTTACAATCTCTCTTGTTTTTTCTCTATTTTAGCATATATGATAGCATAGCCGTTGGAGCAACAAAAATGTTAAAATCCCATTTTTTATTATTTTAACATAATTGTTGGAGATACTCTAAGTAATATAATTCTTTTTAAAGATTTTAAACTTGGGTTTTCTATTTTAAAAACCTTTAAATGATATGAATGCCCTATAATTTTTCTTAATATTTTTTTAAGAAAATTTTGATTTTTTTAATCTTTCAGCTTAATTAGATCAAATTACATCTTTCGTCCATAATGGTTATATGTTTTTAACGTCCTTTATCTCCTTTTTGAAACTCTATGGAACGTGTTATTCTAATTGTGTTTTTCTAACAAGTTAGATCTCTATGTTATAATAAGTTAGGTCTTTGTAGTTTAGGGTAATGTTTTAATCCTAAAAATGCACAATTATATGTGAAAAATGTTTTTATAAACTCTATAAATCAAATAAAGCAATCATTGCCGTAATCAATTGATGTATCGTATATTAAAGTTTTGGTGTGATATCTAATCAATAACAAAACAATAAAGTAATAGGAAATTTCAATAATAAAACCGACAGTTAAATATATGTTTTCAGTTAAATCTTAAGATCAATGTGGATTTAGTAGCATATGATGTTATTAATATATAAGTGGAGTTAAAGAAATATGCATTAAGGCCATTGTACGATGCAGGGATGAAATATTTATGTTTTGGTGAGAACGAAAATTTTGTGTTGCTTGTAAAAGTCATAAGAATCACTTGCTCAAAATAATTCGTAAGATACGCAATTAGAGAACTTGAGAGATTTACCATATATATTTGTGAGATGACTATAACTTTGAGGCTTGTTTAATAGCCTCTTACTACCTCTTATTGGTAGGAATATCTTATCCAAATAAGACGTTACATGTTGACCAAAAAAGAAAAATGATTTTAAATGTTGATTGTGTGTAATACATAGTTAGATATGGAAGCGAAACTTACGGTCATAAACAATTTTGTACCGCTTACCCCTCTCTCATTCACACCACTTTTTCCACTTACCCCTATGTCATTCACACCACCTTTTCCACTATTTATCTTAGAAAGTTTGATTCTTACCCTGTTGATGTAAATGGTTGAAATCGATGAAAATAAAAGTTATGGTGATAAGCGTAGAAAGGGATCTGAAACCCTTTGATCAATCCAAATTAAAGATCGAACATTAGAGAGATGCATCATATCAATTTTCGTGAGAAGCGCAATTCATGAGTGAATGTGAGATTAAAATGACCAAGGATCCATATCTCTTCTTCGTTTTTCACATCAAATTTTTTCCTCACACGATCCTTCACCTTAATATAAATACTATAACATATATTGCGAGTTGTATCCGATACTTTTTACATGTTTAACAGATAAACCATTAGATTCATTTATCCATTAGGTTATACACGATTGTCTATGACAACCACTTTTAAATGTTCTCTTACCGTAGATGTAACTCAAATTTATTTTTTAAAAACCTTTTATATGTATCTGAAAATTGATTTGTAGAACTGTTTGAACTGTGAAATAGAACAATGGTCATTTACAATTTTTCAGCCGACACATAATAAAAAACATCTGGTTAACAAAATTTTCTAGTCAACACTTATTCTAGACACTAGGGCATAGTGGTCATTTTTACTCAATCAACAATTATCCCAATCAAATATCTTACTATAGTCATACTTCTTATCTCAAATTAGCCCATAAATTTTGGTGAAACACCTGTTGGTTTCACTTATAAGTTGGTCAAAACAAGGAGTTCATGAAAATGGTCAGATGTTAGATGGAAACAGTAGCGGTTAGAACACCAATTGAAATGATTTTTGATTATATGGAATCAAAATGCAGTTTCTGAAGTTTTTGTTTATATATAAATATAGTATTCTAAAATCTCTTTAAGGCACATGAAATATTTGGAACTTGTTGTTTGTTAAATACCAAATGATTATGTTCCAATTCACTCCACTTATAACATGTCCTATTGCATGTTTGAATATGGTAGAATTCAAGTTTGTGTGGTTCTTCATGACAAAGGGGTTGATCTTCATCATCTTCCTTGTTCGTGTTAAGACAATGATGTTAAAATTATTGACCATTGTTTCATAAATTGTTCAACGACCTTTCAATTATGGAAGGGTCTCTTCAGTTGGTGGGGGTGGCACCTTTTGTCATTTGTATCAATTGTAGAGTTGATTAAGTTTGTGGAAACAGAGGCTATAGCGAAGTCGAAGCGGCTCTTTTGAAAGACGGTAATTTGAATAACTTCTTACTTGATTTGGTGCAATCGCAATAACCAAACTTTCAATGGGAAGTATAGACTTTATATTGATACGCTTCATGCAATAAAACTTCTCCATTTTTAATGGGTCTCAAAACGTACGCAGGCAATTCTCCTTTTATTTCATTGGTTAGCTCCTTCTTGCCGATATGGTTCTCTCTTTGTTTTTCTTGTTGCATGTTTTTTGGATTAAGAAGGTGATGACTCTTTTTATATACCTTGTAGAATTTGTAACCAACACTCCATTTATTTCATTTTTTTATTTAATATAGCCGTTCAAAAAAAAATATAGCAGATAATAAATATAAATGTATAAAAAATCACGTGTGCTTAGCTCAACGTACAATGAGATTTGTGAGATTAGCTCAATCAACAATAAACTTGGACATTTGGGATTTTTTTCTCAAGTGTCATACTCGATATCTTTTTGGTTGTTCTCCGTCTCTCCGATGCTCTAGAATTAATCAATGTGTGTGCAAGCAGATTGAGGGCCTGCTTGTTTACTTCTTAATAGTTTCATTAAGATGCAACATTTGAATCGCTAAGAGGTAAATCTTATTTGGCAAAAAAAGACTGTCTATTAATGGTTTTAAAACCCTCTGAATTATTTTGTATCTTGGACCCTTCCTAACCATTCAACACCTTAATTTCATTCAAAACAATTACCAAACAGCCATATTTCATTTTACACTATATCATTAAAATTCTCTTAATCATTTTAACCACTTAATTAATTTTTTTATAACTCAATAAAAAACACTTATAAAATTATATTTTGATATAACCGGTTACCCAAGAATTTGCGGCGTACAATACCGTTTTCCAGTGAGCGATATTAATCGATCACATGTACGTTTTTCTGATACTATCTTCCTCAAATCGTCGATTTCTAACAAAATCACATACTAGCTTTCCCTTAATCTCGTTCCAGATTAGGGGTTCTCAAGCAAACATGTCACCCAATAAAGTAAAATGGCGATTTAGATGGAAACAGGCACATCACAATGCTTTAGAAGTTTGTGGTAAGTTTTCCCCAGCAATTGGTATTATTATTGTTGATGATGATGTTCTATAAAAAACCTATTTGTAGAATTTTGTTTCTATCTTATTTCCGTTCAGTGTCGATTCATAAATCATATGTTGGGGTTTTTGATTTCCCTAAATACATGTGAACACATTTTCAGTCACCGACTCACAGAATTCCATAGAAGGGTCTATAGAGGAGGAGATCATACTTATGCGAATTTGTTATGCATAGGTCTGCTTAGTGATACTACATGAAATTGATGATATAGTTGATGTATTAGGTATTGGTGCAGCCGTGCAGAAAAAACCTATTATTTATAAATTTCTTTAAAGTAGTTACACTGATACTGGTTTGAAGGCCATATATAATGACCAAGCTGTATTTAGATGTCCCAATATGTTATTGTCAAAAGGGAAATTATAATACTTGAACATGGTTAAACTAGGAGGACTGTTATGATATCTATGTCCATCATATAACCGACCCAAAAGGCGTATTTTTACCAACATAGACAACTTCTGCAACCTAATCATGACTAACAATGTACCACTATCCTCTGCCTAGAATCTTACATGGGTCGATGATACCATAATTACTATCGTTGTTGCCTATTGAAACCATATAGACCGTACCACCAAAATCTTGCCTGGACCCTACCAGTGTACTACCATTCCTTGAGATTTGATTTTCCTTAATCGTGATTTGTTACCATACTTGATAAGAAATTTAGTGAAAATAAGGTGTTAACCAAGGAATTGCTTGAAAGGTTGATGTTTGCACCCTTGACTTGCTAGTTGCTTGTTAAGTGACCGAGATCTTAGCTGAAGGGTGGGAGGTTAATCCCATAGAAACCAGAATGCTGATCCCCAATTCATTTAAATCACATTCTAGTAATCATAGACCATGCACAAATGTTTTGGTGAGATCCCCACTCCTAGATAGGATACGGTATACGAACTATCGTATGGTGGTAGGAATCTTCTAAAACTAATAAGATTCCTTTTCCGGCACTAAAATGCCCAGTTGTAGTCATCATGAATTTAGCCCCTTGACTCCGATATTCATTGGTTGCTATAGTTTTCTTTTATTAAATCTCCAGCTACTTGCACACATATAAAATAGGCGAATTCAACAAAATACACTTGGGCTAGCTTGAATGAACAACAGAACAAGCTGCAATATCAAGAGCAATACAAGAGGATCTAACTCTTTGTTTTCCACTCACTCCAACTACTTTGCAAACCTATACACAAAGGGCTGATGAGAAGACCACCATCAAAGCCATACCAATCCTTCAAATTCTTCCAATAACAGACCCGAACTTTATATATGTTTAGTTGTCCTAGACAAAAGAAAGGGGCTACAGGTGTGTGAAATGAAAGTTTGATTCTAAACATTTGCGTTTCCCCAATCATTTCAGTTTCTTCAAGGAGTTTCCATCCTAATTTTTAGAATCTTAGTAACGAACTCCTCCAACTACCATGTTTTCAACTGTTACCTTAAGGCTTCATCAAAGCGAGATTCAAAAAATGCATCAAGTTCAAGGAGCTTCTCCCGTCCAAGAGACTTGCATAATTCACCCTTTTGAAGAAAACATAAATTGCCAGAGCTAGAAATAATTATTGATGTCACACAAGAGATTGCAACCTTCTTTTTTTGGTAAGTTTTCATGTTAAAGTGAACTATATGCTCGTTCATCGTTACAAATAAATTAATCATATTAATTTTTGGTCCACATGATTACACTATTTTATCATTGTTACAAGGTATCTTGGATATTAAGAGTAGTCAAACAATTTCCTTAGACTATGTGTGAATCAAACATTGCAATTAAGTACATAAATAATATAAAGGCCTATCATTCTCACATGGTTTCCATTTTATTTCAGAAATGGAGATATAATAGGCACTAATGATGATAGGGGCTGGCATAAACCTTCATTAAAAGGCTTGCATATGCAACCTTATCGCATTCATCAGAAAGCCTTTGCAGCTCATCTCTAACCAAGTGATTTTCAATTCCTAGTGCCTCTACTTTAGCTTGTAGCTGAGAAAGGTATGTACATAAGTGAGGTACCAAAATCCAAGTTTTCTCGAAAGCTTATTTGTTCCTTCTCTAGGGTATGGGAGGGGTAGTTAAGTTTACATTGAACAAAGTAAATGTTACCTGCTTGCCTAATCTTGATCTACTCACACCATTCGTTCCTAGTAGAGTACTTTTTGAATACAAACATGACATGGGCTGTAGTTTTCTGATCATTAAACATTTTTATTTATACTTCTCTTGTATGAGGAAATTATCCTTGTTTAACTTCTGAATTTGAAAAAGTTGACCCATTTGACACTTGAACTCTGTATTCCTAGGATGAAGGTGGTAGTACTTAAGACATTGGTAGGGGAATGGAAAAAAATCTTGTGAATCTTGTCATCGTTGATATAGGGGAAGGTGTGACTTGTGAGAAGCATATTCCTCTTTTTCACTTCACCAAACGGTATATATATTTCTATCTTACCTCAAAATCAATGTTCCCGATACACATAGTTATTCTCATAGTTCAACCAAATATGGAATTGTCTTGAAGAACTACAAGTGCTTGTAACTGATTTTTGATATTTTTTGCGGAAGGTCCTCTAATTTGAAAACCCAACATTATCATTTATGTCATACAAATTTAGATTTTGTTTTAAAAATTCTATCATGTCAAGGATAAGGATTTATATTGTAAAGATTTGCTTGAATGGGTTATGAGATCTATTATTCTAAATTTGGGGTATATTGTTGTTCTCTTGTTCTCTCATCATCAAAACAACCTGGTTGATTTGAAACATTGTCCTTAAATGATCAACACATATATCAAGTGGCTTAAACATATAACTTGAAATTAAAGTTTTTGGAATAAGCATATACCATTCATTTAGAGCACAAAAATGTATAGAGTTTGGTGGCATTGGGCTGACATAGGAAGTAACCTATAAAATAATCTACAAACATAATGAATTGGTTAGCCATGTCTATGACTCATCCTCAAGCCGGAGGAAAAATATCTAAAGTGCCTAATTTGTTACGAATAAGGTTCATGTGATATCCTTGTAAGGCTTTTGTTAAATTATTGGCAAACTATTCTCTAGAGTTTCTCCAAATTGGCTCAATAAATAGAGGTTCATGAGAAGTGCCTCCTATCTTCTCATGGGAAAATGTAAATTGGCCTCAATTTGTATCTTTATGCTCTTGAAAAATATGAATTTTGTGTCAACCTAATTGGCCTAATTCTTTCATGAAAACCATCTATAAAATCTTTGTTAGAAGTGAGTGCACATCAACTTGCAAGTGGTCTCACCCATAGCTTGATACTTTCTTAGCACTCTTGCATCTTGTTTTTTTGCGATTTAAGGTTCCACCAAAGAAGACACAATACCTTGAAGTACTGCCACTACGAGCATCTTAATTGGACTAGCTAAATAGGCATCTGATCTATGACGAGAGAGCCTTCTTGAAGCTTCCTTGAGCATAGTTGATAAACTAGGCTCTAAGGTTCAAGGTCTTGGGCCTTTTTAAAGTCGAGACTAGGCGTATTCACGAGACTCACTAAGGTGTTGCGCCTTGGCTGAGGCGTCATGTGGGCCTAGCCACACCTCATAAAGAATTATTAAATACCTGTCAAACGCTAATATTAAATAAGGTTTCTCGTCTTTTCATCTTGTGGACATCTTAAAAAACTAGTTATTAGATAGATGACATAAGTCAAACCCTAATATTACCCGGTCCTTAGAACATCAAGCCTCATTCTCTACTAATGCCGACACCTTAAAAAATTTCTCACTCACGGGTCACGTGTTAAACCCTTATCTCTTCTGCATCTATCGAAGTACTGTTGGTTGCTGCATTGGAGGCTTGTACTTGCTGCATATTTGAGTTGTGTGTAACTCTGTGTATGTGTACTTATATATATATATATATTGATAAGCTGCGACTTGCATTTCTGAGGCCCGCGCCTAGGTTCGGGGACCCCTCTGTGCCCAGGTGCATCTTGAGTCAACAACTTTGTCTTTGAGATATCTTAGAATATGGATCACAGAAGGGGAAAGTCACAAATTGGCTTGCCATGCTTCAATCTTGTGATTGTGATATGGTTTAGTTTCTCTATCATATCTCATTGCATCCTCTACGTGCTCTCTACGGTCTGCATATAGCTCAACCTAACACCCGAGATGTTAAGCATTCCTACCTTAGGAAGAACACAACTAAAAATGTCAACGATATGGTTCCTCTAATAGAGAAAAATGTGTTTCCAAGATTTGGCTATCTCAATTCCCAAGGTGCAGTTGAAACTCCGTGGTCCTATATTTTTCTGACCGAAGAATTCTGGACCAATAATCCGTTTTGTATTTTCAGTTTTCACCTATAATTATGTCGTCCACAATGAACACCAAGACCTCTTAATGGAAGAACACCAAATACAAATATTACTCTTAATAATCCCAAAGGTCTCCAGAACCTGAGAAAACCAAAATGTAGAACTTGTTATGTTGGATGTAGACCTTTTCTCAGGAGTTGCATTAAGGAATGTATTCTTGATGACCATTGATCCATGCTAACTAGATTAACAATGAAACGAACAAATACCAATTTTGCTATGGAAATAAAGGTGGTAATAGTAGTCGCTTGCCACCAACTAGGTTTTAGTAAACCAAAGTACATATTCTTGCAACCAATAGTTTTCTTGCCGATGGGAAGACTTGACAAATTCCTAGTCCTAGTGCAAACATGTTCTTCATGCTTTGCCTCTTTTATCTTGGACGAGCTAGACCTTCAGAAAGATTATGTGAATGTTATGACTGTCTATGTTGAGATACAAGGGTAATGATACTCAGAAAAATCCTAACGTCTAGATATCATATGCTGATGCCTCTACTAGACCCATCATAAAAGCCTCGACGAGTACCTATGCACTCACTGTCAACATCCTCTTTCGCCAAAACCACGTGACATGTTGTGACCTTGCGAGGATGCAACTAATTATGATGAGCCTTGAGTAGTTCTATAACACCCCAAAAAATAGAGGGAAATTTAAACCTGAATAATGACGTAACAATGACATCTATATAAGGAAATCACCCAAAAATTGGCGAAATAGTAATAGCGTTTACAAAACAAATAATGAAAATGATTTATAACAACCTACTAATCTAAACTACATGAAGCTTAGATTAAAACCGGGTGTCACTATCATCTTCCAAAAACTTTTATCAAAGTATGCACGTCGTATGTCCAAAAATGACTACCTCCAAAAGATGCCGTCAAGGCCAACCACTCGTCTCTCAAGACTTGGAAACCCCATCACTAACGGAACATGATATTCATGTCATTTAAGAAAAAGTGTTAGGCTTTACGTCTAGTGAGAACAAACATTTATATATATTTAAAGAAGCATAAAACTACAATAAATGTTTTCCAAGAATATGAAGTAAGTTTGTTTCCATATAAACCATATAGGAACCATACGGTCCAAAAAACATCTTACGATGACGAGAGAGATCCGATTTCCAACGATTGTAGCGGGACACAATTGTAAGCTACTTTCCAAGTTAGTGAGCTCATACTAGGATCAATGGCCACGAGCTCGCCGGCTCGTACATAATGTGAGGGAGGTTACCCAATAATCCTAATCATACTCATTCACTAGGATTACATTTACGGCCCATGGCTAGTATCCGGTCCCACATGACCGTACCAAGTTGCCTTCTGAGGACCCAATGTCTCAACTAGTTACAAACGGAAGTTATCCCAAAATAAGCCGTCTCCTATACCTATGGATCCAATAGTAATAGTCTAAGGCTTGTCACTTTACATATAATCACACATATAGTTCTCAATATCAAACATTTCCAAAAAATGCATTTCCTTGTACAAAGGTCAAACTATGACCATTTCCCATTTTCAACATAGATGGTTTACAAAAATGGACATTCCAAGAGTCATACAATTTTAAAATAACCATATGCAATAACAACATTCCATTTGTTTTCTTCCCAAAAACTCACTTTTATCAAGTAATCCTCACAATATAATGAAAACCATAAATATGACCAAAATGTGTTCATCCAAGTATTTCACCATAAAGGTTAGAAGGAACTCACAATACTTGGTTTTTGGTCAAAACCCTAAGACCAAGAAATCTCTATGAATGGAGGTGAACACTTGATCTTGAACTCTAGGTTGAGGAGACTTGCTTGATGAAGATGGAACACCTTAAAATCCAAGGAAATGACCCTAAAATGAGCTAGGGTTCGTAATAAATGATGGTGGGTCGATTTGAGAGAGAATGGGTGAAGTAGGAGAATTGAGAAATGAGAAAAGGCTGAAAAATCGCAATTAATACTGCACTGCCCCATCTGGCGACATTGCCATGGCATACATGGCAATGTCGCCGGGACATTCCCATTCCAGTGAGGGCCCCCTTTCCTGCTACATTGCCAACGAGCGACATTGACACTTGTCATAGTCACCGGACATTGTAGCCAGACCTGTACCGAGCCCTGAAACTCGACTTTTCTCACACGAAACACTCTCAATTCTCTTAGGGACTAAAAACAGTGGTTTCCTAACACAAAACCTATAACTTAAAAGCTATAGAAACGTACGGGGTGACTTTTACTTACCGAAAAATTTGGGTGTTTCATGTGCTTCATCATCGTGGTTTTGTATACACCCCCTTAGAAAGTTCCATGGGCATAGAACAAACCCCTCATAAAGTTCAAGACATGAAGTTTGTCCCGGCGCTGTCCCACTATGTGGGTCAGAACTCTGTGGAATACACTTCTCAAGCTCATGATTTAGCTTTTTGAAATCTGTATATGCTAATAGAGAATGAATGTGATGGAGAAACACAAATATTCCCCTCAGAGAGCGGATAACATGACATGTACTAGTAGAACAATTCACAGCTACCTTGTTACACTAAATAAGAACTAAACTTAACTTTGTTGCATTTTTTTTCCAATTGAAAACAACCTCGGTGCACTTAGGCCTCTGAGCTTTGCGAGATTCAAGGATGGACACTTTGTATGCAACATTCCCTTTGCATTTTCCAAGGTGTTTACATGAGTAAAAAAACTTTCCAATCATGGAGTGACCTTATTAATTGCTCCAAGACTTGCCTTACACCACTTATTGAAAAATAAAAAAGATAACATCAACCTATTTTACTACTCAAAAGAAGTGTGCTCTTTTTACTCCAGAGATTCGTACATACTACTTACCAAATTGAAATCCAGCGTAGATTTTTTTTGTTTCCTTTTATCTTGAGATGTTCTTATCCCAATACTATTCATACAAACCAATGTACTTACCAATTTGCATACACAAAGGAAATGATCTTGTCAATTTTGTAGTTAACAAATGGCTCATTTGATGCTCCAAATCTAGAGGTGGGCTATCTCTTTTTGGGAAGGATGTAATTCTTTTATGCGAATAACTTCCAGATACAAATATAGTATGTTATGGGAATGATCTTCAGATTCTGTAACTGTATTCTTCAACGATCTTTCGAAGTAACCACTTTAAAGCAACTACAAATATTTTTCAGTTGATTTTCTGAAATAGAAGCATTTTGAAGTCTAAATTGACTCATTATGTACTCTCAGATGTTGACCATGTCGTGAATTCTTATTTGGATCCAATTTTTGCTTGTGGCCCAAATTGGAAGTTGAGGCCCAATAGTGATTGCCAAGGGCTTTGATTGTTCGGCCCAATATATACATGATTTAAGGGTTTTTTCATTTGGTTCCGTCCTTGTGTGATTCTGAAGTTGTGCGACTGCGATTTGGGGTGGAACGATTTGAGGTAGCCCCTTTTCCTCTGTTCATCTCTAGGGTTTTGAATCATTACGCCTCTACTTATTTGACTTTAATAACCTTGCAAATTTCTTCAGATTTTTTTCTTTGTGGTTATATGATTGTATGGCTTTTCATGTTTCCTACTAATTTTGCACAAATGGTAAAATCTTGTTTCATTTATTTGTTGGTTTATATCTTTACTTTAATTGTTACTCCATGTTGTATGCTTAACTACCATCACCTTATCTATTGTATCGACTTATAGAGAATCACATCGCTGATATAACACTCCAACACATTTACTGATTATTGACGATCGGAACGAAAGAGAATAGTTGATCTACTTTCGAGAGGTAGGTCATCTTCCCAAACCTTAAGGGTCCGTTTGGTTTGCAGTATGATTTGAAATTCAAATCCATTCCAATCCCGTGTGTTGATTTGCAGGATTGTCTGGATTTGAAATCCTAGGATTTCTTTGAAATCCCTCAAACATAGGATTTTGAAATCCCAAGGGGTGGCTAGGATTTCAAGGGATTTCGTAGGATTTGTATATAATAATGTTTAAAAATATGTTAAAAACATTTTTGCTTTCTGATAATGAGTTAAATAAAAGGTAATTTAATTATTTTTATAATTTTTTAACGATTTTTTATAAATAATAGAATTCAATTCCATTCCAAATCCTACAAACCAAACAAACCAAAGATTCCAATTCTAAATCCCTCCGATTCCAAATCCCTCCGATTCCAAATCCCTCAAAACCATTTCATCAAACCAAATGCCCCCTAGGGTCCCGTTTGGTTTATAGGATTGGATTGGATTTGGAATTGAATTGAATTCCAATGTCATGTTTGGTTTGAAGGATTTCTTGAATTCGAAATCCCGGGAAGGATTCTGAAATCCCACGGGGTGGTTGGGTATTTCACGAGATTTTGTAGGATTTCTATGTAATAATGTTTTAAAATATGTTAAAAACATTTATTTTGTAAAAATCAATTAATAAAAAGGTTTTTTTATAACTATCTATAATTTTAATGAAATATAGTTCCATTCCGAAATCCTACAAACCAAAGATTCAAAATCCTTCCAAATTCAAATCCTTCCACAAAATCCAAATCCCTCGAAACTAATCCATCAAACCAAACGCCCCTAAGGATTCTAATCTCATCTCATACGTTGACAAATCTTTTGAATGAATTAGCACCTCCCAATATTCTCCATAATGAACCACCTTAACTGTTCCTAGTTCCATAATTAATGATTTCCATTATGAGTCAAGGTGGATGGAAGTGTTGGAATTGGGATTTTGGTGTCTCGGCCTAACCGGAATACATGAGAATATCTCCAACAGCTTCTCTATAATTTTTCTGAAATAGAATGAAAAGTCAAAATCTCTAATAGCTTTTTCTTCCAACTCCAACTTCTTCTCTATTTTAGAAATTCCGTCATTACTTATATTATTAAAATATTCAATGCATTTAATATTCCAACAAACTTTTTAACAAATCTTTAAACAATCAATTGTGGTTTTGTTGGAAAAATATTAAAATATGTTTCTTCCCTCATTTAAGGATTTTAGAGAATTCTCTATATTTAGAGTTTTCTCCATGTTTATCTATTTTAAAGAATGTGATAGAAAAGCTGTTGGAGCATTTTAGAAAACAAAAACTCAATTTTTTCTATTTTGGAGAAGCTGTTGGAGATGCGACACGGGGTGAATAGTAGCAAAAGGTGGTAGTCTCCGATTTTTCGGTTATGTCATAAGGCCTAAATAACGTAATGATCTTGTGAGAAGTTGAGAAGTTACCCTGAGAAGCGTGAGAAATGGATCTTAACCGTTGATATCTTTTATTCAAATGCCCTCCCATGAATTGCAACTTAGAAGGGAATTGATCCGGTGCATATTATCTCGGTGCATCTCATCCTAATGTGCATCCGTTTCTCATCCAACGGTTGATAATCACTTCTCACGCTTCTTATGTTAACCTCAACTACTCACGGGAACCCAACCCAACCCAACGTTAACCTCGACTCTCTCAAGTAGATGTCTGCTTATTCTTTTTGCTACCCTAGTTTGTTGAGAGGTATCGACAAAAGAACTAACATGAATGATTCCTTGATCAAAGAGACGAGGATCGAGAATGGAGTTGAAATAAGAATATAATGTGCACGGTTGTTAGGGATAATATATATATATGACGGTAAGTTTCAGGAGGTAAGAAAGAACCTTCTATCAGATGCTTTCAGATGGTAATTCTGTACACCTTTATCTTTGTCTCCTCCTGTTTGAGTACATGTTAAATATTGTAATTTCATTTATCTGTGGCCAATGCAAAGAACAATAATTTGGGCCCAATTTTCTGACACCAGTGACTGAGAATCCTGTAATTGCTTTGCCTCTTTACCAATACTAATGTGGAGTTATATCTGTCAATCCCCCTACTAAACTGTATCTGTGATAATGCAGCCTAATTCTTCTGCCGCCTCAAAAATAGTGGTGCCGCTGACAATGATGAGAAACGAGGGAATGGTGACTGATAATTTAGTTCAGGTACGGATGAACTTGGTTCTTTATGATAGTTTCTAATGGTACCTCAACCTGTTAGTTTAACATATAATGTGATTGTTCAGCTGTCTTGTTTTAAAATATTAGTGAATTATAAAAGCTATGTGCAAATTATACTGCACAAGGAACATCAAAACAATAGAGATAAAGAAATTTGACATGGAAAAGAATAAGAAAAATGATCCCCAAGTATTGGTATGTTTATCTATTTTGTTAACATATAGTAATATACATTTCTATGTATGCATGTTAATATATGCTTTACTTTGATTTGGTACAAGCTAATATTTATCAGGTACAATCAAGTAATGTATATTTAAATTTGGTTAAAATATAAACTTAAAGGATCATGTTAATTAAAATAAATAGAAATACTGCCTGAGTATTAAGGCTTTGAGTGTAAGTAATTGTAGTTAACTTTACTAACATATGGAGGAGGGTGTGTGTGTGGTAATTGAACAATTTACTTTTACTGAATGCAGTTAGACTTATACGTCATAGATTTTTAATATACTTCACTCACCCAAATGTCAGATCTGTGAAAAGTTCGGTGACAAAAAAACACATAGTTTTCAGTCTCTTTTCCACCCCCTTGTTTTCCGGCTTTTCCAATATAGAGTCTGGGTCCTGATAACTATGCACCAACCCTTGTGAGAGAAGCAAGCTTCTAGCTACTTAGTGACTGTATGATTAGGGGTGTACGCGGGTTGGGTTGGGCGGTTTTTGGCATTTTTACAACCCAACCCGATTATAGCGGTTTGGAAAATCTCAACCCAACCCAACCCATTCAAAAGTATAGCCCAACCCAACCCTTGCGGGTTAGGGCGGGTTGGGTTGAGTTGGCGGGTTAGAAATATACACAAAGTTCACGATTTAAATACGACAAATAAAACTAAAAATATACCCAACAAAGTTATTGGTAGTAGGAAAGATAAGCAATTCTTTTACTATGATAATCATAGTCTTTTCCACAATAATTACAAACATATCTAGAGTCATATTTTGAAAAAATGATACCAAGAGTAATTGAATTAAATTGGGAATGGGGAGTTGGGAACGTCGGACGATGGAGAAAGTGAGCAACAAGTATGAGTCGTGTAAAATCTCCTTGACCTAGGTTGATTGAGTTTGGGCATTAGGCTTAAAAGTTAAATTGCACTAATAATACATGCAGTTAATTTTTGGGTTGTAACATGTATATTAGCGTAAAACTATATATATATATGCACTTAATTTTTGGGCTATAATTTGTAATGATGCAAATACAATATATATAAATATAATTTTATTAAAATAATAAATATTAGCGGCGGGTTGGCAGTTTGGGTTGGGTTGAGTTTTCCCAACCCAATTTCAACCCTTATAATTAGCGGTTTGGCGGTTCGGCTGGTTGGGTTTAATTGGGTTGTTAGCGGGTTGGGTTGGTCAGGTTTTGCGGGTTGACAGTTTTTTGTACACCCCTATGTATGATAGATTTGGGTTAAACTACTTCTATTTTGTTTTTTTGGGGGGAAAAAGATTTAGGGCTTGTTTGTTAGCAGCTTAATGGGACTCACAGCTTATTCGGTCAGCTATACATGATTGTTTGGTAGTGGCTTAACGATATAGAAAGTGGCTTATTTAGTAAGTTTCTAGGGGGAGCTCTATGCAGAAAACCAAGTTTTTTTTCCAAATCTGCCCCTCCCAATTAAAAATCACGCTCCTTCCATCGATGAAAAAGCCATTCCAAACAAAAACCTTCCGATTCTATACAAACAGATTAATCGACACAGACAACTTTATCAATACAGAACTTAATGGAAAACCAACCAAACAGCCCCTTATTTGTACTTAATGCAACACTTATACATTAGGTCTGGGTTTTGTTCAATTAACTTTTTCAAACGCTTTGCACAAGTTACATTGTCATTTTTAAACTACCTTTTTTGTGGTTGCATACTTGCATTAGTTGATTGTATTCAATACACATACTCGTGCATTAGATTTTTTATGTAAAAAAGTCAAAGTAGTAACGGGACTAGTTTTCTTAATTGTTTATGTAATCATTTTAGGATAAGCAAGAAAAGTACAATTTGTGACTCTAATGTCCACCTGGGTGCCACATTGCTTTTCCATCCACTAGTTTAATGGTTCATGGTTAAATTCTTCATTAAGTGAAGCACAATATATTAAATCTTGGAAGTTCAGTTCACTGAACCAGTTTATGTTGATGTTTCTCCATTGTTTTAGATATCATATTGAGATTACCCAACAACAAAAAAAGAAAAAAAAAGAGAACTCATCCATGCTTATATGGTTAAAAAGCTCATATATTAACCTTTGCTGGGTGGTAATCGTTGCACATTCCTTTTATGTCCTAAATCTCTGTCATATTCTAGGATTCATTTTAATCTATGTGAAGTAGTTGTTGCTTCAGTTCTTGAAATTTTTAGACATGTCTCATTAAAGAAAAAAATAACTAATGCAATTATTTCTCCACAGACTGCACGAATACTGAGGAGAGAAATGAGGAGAGAGTCAGCTAGAAGGTCAAGATTGTGTCCGCAGGTAACACATACTTTGTTTACTATAACCTCATAGTATCCAACCGACAACTTAACTACCCCTCCCATACCCTAGAGAAAGAATAGAGAAAGAACAAATAAGCTTTTGATAAAAGTTGGATGTTGGTCTAAACTTAATGTACTTACCTTATCACCAGGCTGAGTGTGCTGGGTGTGCAGAGGTACACGCTAGATTACAAGCTTTACGAATTGAGAACCAGTTGCTTAAAGAGACTCTGCGGAGACTGTACGAGGAATGGGACAAGATTGCCTATTCGAACATCTTAATGAAGGTTTGTGCTTATAATATCTCCATATCTGAGAATTAAATGGAAACTATATGAGAATCAATGTCGATGATAGTCCTTTCAATTATTTATGCAGTTAATTGCAATGTTTGACTTACCATATGATTTAGGGAACTTGTTTGACTACTCTTAAATATCGAAGATGCATTTTAACAAAGATAAAATAGCGTAATCTTGTGGACCTACCGGGCCATCTTGCCCGCACCTCGACTAATCCCAGGATCCCCATTGGCCTTGCAGGACTCGAACCGGTGACCTCTGAGGGGGATCCCCAAAGGCCCAAGCCTTATTGCCTGCTGGGCTAACCCCACATTTATTTTTAATTATGATAAAAGAACAAATAGTTAATTTTAACATGATAACTTTCCAAAATAAGAATGTTGATATCATATCAATAGCTATTTTTAACTTTGACGATTTATGTTTTCTTCAACAGGGTGAATTAAGCAAGTTTGCTGGACCTGAGAAGCTCCCTGAACTTGATGTATTTCTTCAATCTCCCTTCAAAGAAGGCTGAAGGTAACCCGTTATAGTAGTTGGAGGAGTTGGTTACTAAGATTCTATAATTAGGATGCAAACTCCTTGAATAACCTGAAATGATTGTGGAAACTCAAATGCACACCTTCATTTTGCACCTTTTCTTTCACCGTTAGACATATAAAAGTCCGGTCTAAATGGTGGTTGTGATTGAACTTTATGTTATCGGGCGAAATTTGAAAGTTGCTATGTGTTGCCTGTTGGTGCTTTAAATCTTAAATTGCCTCATTGGTTCTGTATTGCTCTTAATGTTGTAGCTTGTTTATTCTAGCTTGTATTTTGTTGAATTGGCTTATATTATATGCCTCCAAGTAGCTTAGGCCGTAAGATGTGGCACGACAAGAATGTGAGTTTATGGCCTGTTTGGAACACCCAAAGGTCAACACTCAACGACATCAATTTGGGCAAAAGTAAACATTTTTCCAAGTGGGAACAATGTTTTGAGCAAGTCGCGAATCGCAAGGTAGCTTTGCGTCGATGTGATTTTAGCCAAATTATCACGTTATAGGGATTAAATCGACATTTTCGGCTTTTCAGGGTATTTCTTTAATTACTTCCAAAGTTTAGACGTTAATTTTTCGGATTTGATTATGATTATCTTTTCCTTTTTTTTCTTTCCTAGGATTTTTATTTGGTTTTCTTATCTATTAAGGATATCTAGTAACTAAATAGGACGTGTTATTGTTTTGATTTTATCTAGTATATATTTGATGGGATTTAGAGGTATTTGAATTGAATTGAATTTCATTTAATATTATGTTTGGTTTGGTTTGAATTAACGAATACTTGCATTTGAAATCTCGGGATTTCATTGAAATCCTAGAAACACGGGATTTAGAAATATCATGGGAGTAGTTTATATTTCTCAGTATTTCGTATGATTTGTCTATAATAATGTTTTAAAATATGTTAAAAACCCGTGTTTTGTTGAATTGGTCTATATTATATGCATGGAGATGAGATTAGATAAAACTGGAGTAGCCAATGAATATGGGAGTCAAATTAAGGGCTAAGCTCATGGGAGTAATAGGGGTATTTTAGTGCTGGAAAAGAAACTGATATTTGGTGATTGATGTCTTATTAGCTTTAGAACATATGATAGTATTTGGGAGTAGGGATCTGACCAAAGCCTTAACCACCAAGGAATATTTGAGCACATATTGTAATTGATTTCGACACATTCACATAAAACCAACTAGAGGCAAGGGATGGATTCCAAGATTGAAATACATATATAAGAAACTAAGGTTACATAAACTTGTACTAGGTGGCTAGATTAATTATCAATAAAAGAAACCCTTACGGACGGGTTTTCGCCGCCATAGATGTTGGCGGCTTGGTAGCAATCTACCACCATCTCTGTCCTTTTGGCTGGTACTTGTTGGACAAAATAAGCCTGTTGCGGTGTATGTTGACATTGGTACACCTGCTCTTGAGCCGATGACGGGTGCTTGGAGTTACGCCTGTCTAGGAGATCAAAAGCTTGGACTCCGATCATCGAAAGCTCTGATTTGGGTTTCGAGTAATATGACATTTTAGAGTGAATTAAGAGAAAAAGGAAGTAGTACTTCTCTTTGTTGTGTTTGCTTATGGTGTGGTGTGTATACACATCACATGCCTTTATATATAGAAAATTAGAAATTTGAAAGACATGTGTTCAATTTAATTAATGATATTATTTTTCTTAGTTTTTAAATTCTATTATCTTTTTGGAATAATATTTTTGGTTATTCACTTTTTGACTGAATGATTTTCTTTTAGGTAAAGGGACATCCATATGAGTACCTATTTATATATAAATGGTTGTTTTGGGGGCAGGATTCAAGTAAAAGCTAGAAACTGTGAATGAGTTTGTGATTTTGTATGTGTTAGTTTTATAGATGAAACAATACATGATATGGTGTTTATATAGTGTTGTTTCATTGATAAAACATCAAGTAATGTTTGTGTATACGAAAAACACAAACCAAAGCATGTGAAACAATATAAGATAAAATTTACATAAATAGCCATATTGGGTTGATTTTTTTAAAATTTAGCTATCAATTTTTTTTCAAAGCCCGGAATCCCCTAAGTCTGACATCGCAAGCCACCTTTTTCTCGTGGTGTCAGATTTTTTTCTGACGAAAATAGCGGTTTTTGGGAAAACCGCGAGCTGCGGTTTTGACTTCGGAGATGTAAAAGATTTTTTTTTTCCATAATTTATGAGAAAAATTCTGACACTGTAAAAAAAATGTGGCTTGCGGTGTTAAACTTGTGGAATTCTGAACATTTTTTAAAATAAAAATTTGGTGGCTAAATTTTAAAAAAGTTCACCCAATATGGTTATTTATGTAAATTTCTCGACAATATAAACCATAGCTTAAGTTTAGACTTATTGGATGGTTTTTGTTGGTTTTCATGGATTTGATTTTCACATGTGTTATTTCATCTATGAAATAATGCGTGATTTTTTTTTTCAATATTTGTAACATTTAGCTGGGTTTTTATTTTTATTTTTTTATGTTTGGTCAATAAATATGAATTAAAATTAATACATTAATATGCAAGTATTGTATAAGTTGCATGAGAATTTACTTTTGCAATATATATTTTGGGAATATTTAAACATAGTTTATGTTCCTTGTATTACTTTTAGAAAATAAAAATAACAAAATGGGTAGGAATAAAGAATCAAAATACAGTAGAAGAGAACCTCGTGTGATGTAAACGACGATGCAAATATAAAAATGGTTCGGATCTATCCATATCCGATTGTTGAAAGTCGATTATTCTCTTGAGCCTATGTTGATTCTATTCTTTCCGATCTCATAATTAATCATGATTCCTTCTCAATTAATTTGTAGTTGAATATGGTCTTTAGTTAAGTGGAGATTCGTCTTCTCATAGAAGCTCCTTTGAGTTCAAAGAACGTACGTAGAAGGCTTCCGTTTTTGCAGGTTGTGCGTTTTTGTAGTAGAGGTTGACTGATAACATGATGTTTCTAACTTGTTTAGCAGCTATCGGAGGGTAGCGTGTTCAGTCATCAAAATGAAGTGTTGGTATGACAAGAGTATTTATTTTCTCATTTACAATATTATCGTCCTTCAGATAAAATTTTCGATTGTTGTCATGCTCGTTCCGTAACCGCTTGATAAACAAAACAAAAATCATGTTGTCATCCTTATTCTCTTTGGGTGTGTATCTGATTAAAGAAAAAACAAAACAAAAATCATCAATCAATTAAAAGATATTGGCATTTATCCTTCCATGCCAATCTTATAATTTAATCATATGATTAATTTGTTCTTTATACTTTCATATCCTTCAATCATATATAAAGTATATTTTAAACTAATATTACAAACAGATTATATAAAATCCCATTAAATAACAACTATCTTGATCTATAAAAATTTTAAATTCAATGTTTGTAGAAACACATGATTAAAATGAAACTTGATTCTAAATCTAACCATATCTTGTAAAGCAAACTATATATACCATTTATACTTGCATATTCCACTTCCATCACCAAACATACTCTAATGTGCTAGATTCAAGTATACACTCGAATTTTTGTCTTAGGACACTGCACATCCGCATGCCTCAATCTCAGTATCGTTTGTACAAGAATTAATGTTCGATTTCAAGTAAGGTTACGAATTCCATTGTTGTTGTTGTTTTATATTTTCACGTTAATTTGTATAAGAATCCGTTATTTTGCTGAATTTAATTCGTATATATGTACACAATTGCGAACTGTGATTGATCGGTCCTAACATAGCTGATATTAACGAAGGTTGTAAGCAAATTAATAAAGGAACATAGTGTTATTTATGAAAATATGTTTGCTCTTTAGTTATGAAAAATGATGTTGATTAAAAGAGAACCTTTAAATTAAAAGATGATGGTAATTTAATCATCATTCCTTCTCCAATGATATTAATTAATTCAGAGTTGGGGATATTTTTCAATCATTTACAAATTAAGTGGTGGCGTATATATCCCCTGACGCATTAACATCAAACGTCATGCACACTTGAGTTATGGCATGCCGGTAAAGTCTTTAAAGGATGTAGTAGAAAAAATTCATCTGATTAGGGTTCAAATTTAGGCATTGCTAAAATCCTTGTGGTCATGAAGGTTCACTTGAGAGGACTCAGGCCATCCATGGTGCCCGGGGATTAGTCGATGCACGTAAGCCGGACCGGAAACCAACGGTTACAAAAAAAAGTTGTCATGCTGTCTTATCTCAACAATATCGACGCCGCATATCAAATACTTACTTGGTTACCGGGTCAATTTTATCTTTCTGGGTGAGCATAGTAAACACCGATCGAGAATCTTACCCAGTAAGAGGGAAGACAATGATCAGGAGTCTTACCTTGTAAGTGAGGGTGGTGACTCTTACTCAGTAAACACTTACCACGTGATATACGTACGCTTCCGTTTTGATGACCAAGAATGTTACTATGTTACCCAATAAGATAAGTAAGGGTGATGTCTCTTGTTAATAAGTGTTAATTAGCCCGGTAAACATTTGATAAACAACCCTGCCTGAAATGAAATTAATGGTGTTTTCTAAATTAAGCGGTGAATAGGATTCTTAGTTTTTTGGGGTTTGGATTAATTCGTGATTTTCAATTAATTAATGTTTGAATTGTATGCTGTTCATCAAAATCCATTAGTTTTTTAAGGATATTATGATCTGCATGCACTCCGCAGTTTTTGTTTTAAAACAAATCAATGTCACATAATTAAATTGATAATTATCTGCGATGTTTTGGTTTTCTCTTCTTAATTTCTTTCTTAATTTCTTTTAATTACCTGGTAAGCGCTTACCGCATTTAGGACAAGCCCCGTTTGTTAGCAGCTTAATGAACTTAATGGAACATATAGCTTATTCAGTGAGCTATATATGACTGTTTGGTAGTGGCTTAATGATATAGAAAGTGACTTATTTATTAAACTTTTAGGAGGGAGTTTTATGCAGAAAGCCAAGTTTTGTCCAAACCAGTCTCTCCCGATTAAAAAACATGGTCCTTCCATCTATGAAAACACCCTCCCAAACAAAAATCTTTCCAATCTATACAGACAGATTAATCCACACAGACAACTTTATTCGTACAGGACTTAATGGAAAACCAACCAAACAGCCCCTTAATGAGCTTAATGGTCTGGGGGCTTATTCGCTCAGCCTACATGAGTGTTTTTTTGTGGCTTAACCGTTAACCCATTAAGTTAAAATGGCTATATGGAATAAGCCAAGAGACCCCTTACTTCTCCCCCACTAAACTACTCCAAACAAATTAATACCAGAAATGCACAAAAATAATCCAACCCTATCTCTTTGCCTTCCTAGGGTATCTCTAATGGATTACACTATATTTTACACAAAATCTTAAAAATAGTGTAAAAAGTAGTGTAAAATTTGGTGTTAATAGTAAATCAATGGGTAATACTATTTTTTACACCAAATCCTAATATTCTAAGCATATTCCTTTTTATATTTTTTATTATACTTTCAATAATATTCTTATATTTATTAATTTTACAATTTATACCCATATTTTTTTATTTAGATCATAACTTAATATTTTTTACTAATTATGAATTAAATTATTTTAGAACATAAAACAAATTTTTTATTAAATAATAAAAGTTACATTAAAACAAATAAAAAGAAGAATATATATGCATTTAATTATTATCATTACTATATTTTTCCCACAAATGATCAATTAACGCATTCCGAAGTTCGAAGTGTCCTACTTTGTCTTTAAGTTGTCTATAACGAGCGAGAAATTGTTGAAATTAGTTATTATCATCTATCACCGTTTCAACTTCTATCGGTGGCACTTCTCTTGCAACTTCAATTAGTGCTTCAATTGGTGCATTGAGATCCATTAATTATGTTTTCATCTTTTAATATTAACTTATTGTCATTGAATATTTTATCATGTTGTATATTATTTACTTAATTAAAACATAAATAAAAAATTAATATAAAAATAATTTATAATATATATATAACAAATAAACCTATTAAAAGTTGAACACTTTAAAAAACAAAAATAATAAATCTCAAAATGTAGGGACCAAAAATGTAATTGAAAAGTGGTGTAAAAAATAGTGTAATTGAATAGTGTTACACCAAATATAGTGTAATACTATTCATTACACTAAATTTAGTGTGGAAAATAGTGACTCCATTGGAGATGTGAATAGTGTCATTTACACCAAATTTAGTGTTTAGTGTAAGATTTGGTGACCCCATTAAAGATGGTCTTAAACCCATGGATTCGTTGTCCCTTAGACAAACAAATTTATTTAGACAGACAATTCAATTAATCCAGGGTTTAATGTAAAAAAAGGAAAAAGTATACAAAACAATCAATTTTGATGGCTGATTTCTCTTGCTGGTAAGAACTTACTCAATAAATATTTGGTAAACGGCTATTTAGTCTTCCTTTGCCTTCCTTCTTATTATTCTTGTATAATTTCCTTCTATTTAAATACAAGTTGTGAATTCAAATAAGAAAGAGGACACCAACAAGTTAATAAAACCACCAATCAAGTAGTACCAGTAAATATTATCACACACTAATTGATTTCAACAATCTTGACACATCCACGTAAAACCAACTATTGGCAAGGGATACGGAATCCAAGATACGGAACACAACCTAACTTTTACATACTAGACGCACATACTTAAGAAACATACACATTCATACTAAAAGAAGAAACCTTTACGGGTCGGCTTCCTTTTAGGATAATCTGCAAACACAGTTCCTCCATACATCTTGGCCGCCTCGTTGCAGTTTATCACTCTTTCCGTCCTCTTGCCACCAGATACTGGACCATCATACACTTGTTGTTGAACTACATAAGCTTGTTGGGGTTGATACTGATAGTGAAACACGTGTTGTGGGTTTCTTCTTGGCGGTACAATCGATGATGATGATGATGGTGGTGGCTTCGAGAACACATTATCTATGAAATCGAACGTTTCTTTACCGATCTTAGCAAGGTCTTGAGTTGTGTTCTTGGAATAGTATTCCATGATTATTGGGTGAATTGAAGGTAGAGAAAATTAAGGAAGTTTTTGTAGTTAGTATTGTTGTTTGTGTTTGCTTTGGGGTGTATGCAAGAGACCATATCCATGTGCCTTTATATAGAATATTTAATGCAACTATGTTAAGAAAAGAGATAGTATTTTTCATAAATTATGGAATCTTTTACTTCATAATAACCTACATTTATTCTTTTGTTTGTGTGTGGAATAATGTTCCCTTTTTCTTATTCCTTTTGGATAACAATCAGTTTCAAATTTGTTTGAATGTTTAAATATTCTAATATATTATTTTATAAGACTTCATTACATAAGAATAAACTATAAAAAGTCTTATCTAAAAGTGTTACAGTAGATTTATAGGATGTTTTAACAAAAAAAATTAGGGCATTTTTGAAATAAAGTGTTCTATTAACTATTTTATAAGACAATTTTGTGTAACACCCTCAAAATTGGAAAGAGCAACTAAATAAAAACTTCGATAAAATAATCAAATAAGGATAAAATTCCTTCTACAAACTATTATTGGAAATACCTTAATAATAAAAACATAATAACTTCAACAATTCAATATCCTAAGTCATACACCAAGACTACATAAGGTGGGGTGTTACTCAAACCAAATGCAAAGTTGTTATTCCCAATATGCGGAAGACTTCACCAAGCTAATCACTTCTTGAACATACAACTAACTCTCCACTCTTCACAGTGTCACTAGAACTATTCCCCAACCGGAACCTGTTGAACATGCCGACAAATAAAAAGGTTGGCTAATGCCTAGTGAGTTCAAGAGTTTTCATCATTATTAAAATAGTTCGTTAAACGAAAGAAGTACAACTCAAAATCATTATTTTCCAAAAATAAGTATATTTAAAAATGCAAACAACCCATTTTCCAACGTACACAAATCCCGTGCCAAAAGTTCCAATATGGAGCATTTCTCAAGAGTGGACTCAAATCCAAAGATTCACTTAAACATGAATAAAAAATAAATTTCCAAATACAGTAGACTTGAATAAAACTCTAATATTCGAAACACTCCAACAAGGAGGAGGCATAATACACCATCCATAAAACATGAAAAATAATCCATATAATTATAATACGTTCCCGAAAGCATGTGATCGACTCAACAACTCACGCAAAGCGTAAATAGAAATAAAGTCCAAATACCCAAGCATGGGAGTAATCATTCAAACAAATGTTAATATATGTGGAGGGGTTCCAATATTAAAGTCAATACTTGCAATTACTCGCACAACGCTCAAACAGTAATAAAACATGCATATCACAAAACGGGGGAGACCCTGATCCATTGAGGGTGGAGGGAACATGTAAGTATACCACACGTACAATGTTAATCGTATAACACTTCTTGACTGTATGTCCAAGTGTTCTTACGATTCCTCGACAAGTTTCACCTCAAGAGACAGTTGACCTTAGTGTTCATCCCATGACTTCCACCACAAGGCTCGGCACCTTGCAGGACTACCTCCAAGGCATTACCTCAGCAACGAAGGTCCTAGTACTCACCTCCAAGGTAGCACTTCCAGACTCAACCCTCCTAGCCACTTGGAAAGTTTAAGGTCACAAACATGAGTTCTGAAGTCCAACCCTACAATACGCATTCGACCCCATAAACAAGACTGACTCATATGCCTATGCATCCAATGCATTATAGTCTAACAATTACATGACTCCCAAAAGAATGTCCAACATCTTTAACACGTGTAATTAAATAATAAATATGACTTAAATACATATAATCTCAAAACTCAACATCGAGTAATTTACATTGGACCAAAGTCCCAAAGACTCACTTAAGTCAAATACGAGCCAAAGGCTCAACAATACAGTTGACCAACGATAAATATCACTAATACAATAAAATGCATTTAAGTGTCATATATACAAACACATATCTCCAAGATATGATAAGTCCAAAATCTCATCATTTATTTGATCAAATCATTTTCCACACAATTCACAACCATGTATATTTCCAAATGACCCATGACTATAATCATGCATTTTTCCAACAACACTAAAGTGTATTTTTACGCTGTAACACCCTAAAATTTAGACATTGAACATAGGGAATTTCTGGAAAATGGGTAACATAAACTTCATATATTAAGCCAACTAAAACCCTTAAATACATCGGGATAGTTTGAACAATGTATACATTAATGAGTATTGAGACATAATACACAACAACCTATTAATCTAGAATTAAAGTAAGCTAGATTAATCCGGGTGTCACTATATCTCCAAAAAGTCTCTCATCTTGATTCCCAAAAAGCCCGACCCTCCAAGCTCCTGGTCGACAAAAAAAAATCAACACATCAAAGACGCACCGCTAGTGGGGACTGTAGCCACAATATACAACACCACAAGTGTTAGACCGGAATTTAGCGGGTATGAGTAGCTCCACGATATTAAATAAGTAAACGGTATTGTAAATCAACCAATGTTACCGGAACCGTGCGGTAGCACATAACCACCATTTTATTTCTGTCAAGAGGCTCAACTTGAGCATAAAACATACAAGGGAGAAATACTCCCGATATACGGGGGAGATCCGTTACCATCGGGGTGACGAGAACACATGACATGGAGTCACCCGTGATGTTATTGGATTGCACCATAAATTTCAGTTTTAGTTCCCATGCCACTGAGACATCACAACCTCATTGTTGGGTCACCGAAGATTTGAAATTGACTCACCGATGTTTCCTCTAAATCTTTCTTAGAATATTTTAGCATGGTTCTTTATAATGACTTGTACAAGATAGAAAATGTTTGGTGAAGTCAAAGATCAACCAAAGTGAAGATTGAAGACTCTCTCATTGTGGAAGTAAGAGACTCTTTATCAACACATGAAAGTCATTGTCCACCGATGGTGTTCCCACACATCAGTGGACACTCTCTCCACCGACCTCTCTCTATGTCGGCCAACATATCCCACCTATGAAGACTCTCAAATAGGTGGGATCTCAAGAAGTCTCAAAGATGCTTTTCTTCAAAGATGTGTCACATATCTCAAAGCATTCATCGGTGGTGTACTCCTTGAAGACAAAATGAGAAGCAAAATTATTATGAGACAAGACAAAATGAGAAGCAAAATTATTATGAGACAAAATCAAATTTTCCAAGAATCATCCCACCGATGATGATGCTTAAATCGGTGGGATCCTTTGTCAAAAGATTTTATTTGAAGAAAATATCAAGTCTCAAGTAATATTGTCTTGGAAGACACACCAAGGAGACAAGCATGGTATTATTCCTATTTCCAATGAAGTTCAGCATGGGTATTCCTCCTTGTTTCAAGGAAAAGGTGATTGTGACTTTTCAACTTTTCAGAAGTCCATTGGTACGTAGCAAGTAACTGGAGGATATTCGTACTAAGCATTTAATGCTCAGTACACTCATCCTCACTATAAAAGGAGGAGGAAGCTCCCATGCAAACAACGCTTTTCTGAAGTCTTTCTATGTGCTAGCATCCTTCATCTCTTAGGAACTTTATAACTTTGAGTCTAAGTGTTCAAGTTATTTTGTTTTCAGTATTACTGTGTGAAGATTGTTAGAATAGATTTTATCTGTTCTTTCCGCAACAATCAAATTGTTCTATGTGTTCTATGTGTAATTCTTGATTTGAATATTTTCAATAAAAGAATTAATTAATGTGAAAAATTGTGTATTGTATTCAACCCCCCCCCCCCTTCTACAATACATGTTCCATTGTTGTTGTTGTTTTATATTTTCACGTTAATTTGTATAAGAATCCGTTATTTTGCTGAATTTAATTCGTATATATGTACACAATTGCGAACTGTGATTGATCGGTCCTAACATAGCTGATATTAACGAAGGTTGTAAGCAAATTAATAAAGGAACATAGTGTTATTTATGAAAATATGTTTGCTCTTTAGTTATGAAAAATGATGTTGATTAAAAGAGAACCTTTAAATTAAAAGATGATGGTAATTTAATCATCATTCCTTCTCCAATGATATTAATTAATTCAGAGTTGGGGATATTTTTCAATCATTTACAAATTAAGTGGTGGCGTATATATCCCCTCCTGACGCATTAACATCAAACGTCATGCACACTTGAGTTATGGCATGTCGGTAAAGTCTTTAAAGGATGTAGTAAAAAAAATTCATCTGATTAGGGTTCAAATTTAGGCATTGCTAAAATCCTTGTGGTCATGAAGGTTCACTTGAGAGGACTCAGGCCATCCATGGTGTCCGGGGATTAGTCGATGCGCGTAAGCCGGACCGAAAACCAACGGTTACAAAAAAAAGTTGTCATGCTGTCTTATCTCAACAATATCGACGCCGCATATCAAATACTTACTTGGTTACCGGGTCAATTTTATCTTTCTGGGTGAGCATAGTAAACACCGATCGAGAATCTTACCCAGTAAGAGGGAAGACAATGATCAGGAGTCTTACCTTGTAAGTGAGGGTGGTGACTCTTACTCAGTAAACACTTACCACGTGATATACGTACGCTTCCGTTTTGATGACCAAGAATGTTACTATGTTACCCAATAAGATAAGTAAGGGTGATGTCTCTTGTTAATAAGTGTTAATTAGCCCGGTAAACATTTGATAAACAACCCTGCCTGAAATGAAATTAATGGTGTTTTCTAAATTAAGCGGTGAATAGGATTCTTAGTTTTTTGGGGTTTGGATTAATTCGTGATTTTCAATTAATTAATGTTTGAATTGTATGCTGTTCATCAAAATCCATTAGTTTTTTAAGGATATTATGATCTGCATGCACTCCGCAGTTTTTGTTTTAAAACAAATCAATGTCACATAATTAAATTGATAATTATCTGCGATGTTTTGGTTTTCTCTTCTTAATTTCTTTCTTAATTTCTTTTAATTACCTGGTAAGCGCTTACCGCATTTAGGACAAGCCCCGTTTGTTAGCAGCTTAATGAACTTAATGGAACATATAGCTTATTCAGTGAGCTATATATGACTGTTTGGTAGTGACTTAATGATATAGAAAGTGACTTATTTATTAAACTTTTAGGAGGGAGTGTTATGCAGAAAGCCAAGTTTTGTCCAAACCAGTCTCTCCCGATTAAAAAACATGGTCCTTCCATCTATGAAAACACCCTCCCAAACAAAAATCTTTCCAATCTATACAGACAGATTAATCCACACAGACAACTTTATTCGTACAGGACTTAATGGAAAACCAACCAAACAGCCCCTTAATGAGCTTAATGGTCTGGGGGCTTATTCGCTCAGCCTACATGAGTGTTTTTTTGTGGCTTAACCGTTAACCCATTAAGTTAAAATGGCTATATGAAATAAGCCAAGAGACCCCTTACTTCTCCCCCACTAAACCACTCCAAACAAATTAATACTAGAAATGCACAAAAATAATCCTACCCTATCTCTTTGTCTTCCTAAGGCATCTCCAATTGATCACACTATTTTACACCAAATCTTAAAAATAATGTAAAAAGTATGTGTAAAATTTGGTGTTAATAGTAAATCAATGGATAATAATATTTTTTACACCAAATCCTAATATTCTAAGCATATTCCTTTTTATATTTTTTTATTATACTTTCAATAATATCCTTGTATTTATTAATTTTACAATTTATAACCATATTTTTTTATTTAGATCATAACTTAATATTTTTTACTAATTATGAATTAAATTATTTTAGTACATAAAACAAATTTTTTATTAAATAATAAAAGTTACAATAAAACAAATAAAAAAGAGAATATATATGCATTTAACTATTATCATTACTATATTTTTCCCACAAATGATCAATTAACGCATTCCGAAGTTCGAAGTGTCCTACTTTGTCTTTAAGTTGTCTATAACGAGCGAGAAATTGTTGAAATTGGTTATTATCATCTATCACCGTTTCAACTTCTATCGGTGGCACTTCTCTTGCAGCTTCAATTAGTGCTTCAATTGGTGCATTGAGATCCATTAATTATGTTTTCATCTTTTAATATTAACTTATTTTCATTGAATATTTTATCATGTTGTATATTATTTACTCAATTAAAACATAAATAAAAAATTAATATAAAAATAATTTATAATATATATATAACAAATAAACCTATTAAAAGTTGAACACTTTAAAAAACAAAAATAATAAATCTCAAAATTGAGGGACCAAAAATGTAATTGAAAAGTGGTGTAAAAAATAGTGTAAATGAATAGTGTTACACCAAATATAGTGTAATACTATTCATTACACTAAATTTAGTGTGGAAAATAGTGACTCCATTGGAGATGTGAATAGTGTCATTTACACCAAATTTAGTGTTTAGTGTAAGATTTGGTGACCCCATTAAAGATGGTCTTAAACCCATGGATTCGTTGTCCCTTAGACAAACAAATTTATTTAGACAGACAATTCAATCCATCCAGGGTTTAATGTAAAAAAAGAAAAAAAGTAAACAAAACAATCAATTTTGATGGCTGATTTCTCTTGCTGGTAAGAACTTACTCAATAAATATTTGGTAAACTGCTATTTAGTCTTCCCTTGCCTTCCTTCTTATTATTCTTGTATAATTTCCTTCTATTTAAATACAAGTTGTGAATTCAAATAAGAAAGAGGACACCAACAAGTTAATAAAACCACCAATCAAGTAGTACAAGAAATATTATCACACACTAATTGATTTCAACAATCTTGACACATCCACGTAAAACCAACTATTGGCAAGGGATACGGAATCCAAGATACGGAACACAACCTAACTTTTACATACTAGACGCACATACTTAAGAAACATACACATTCATACTAAAAGAAGAAACATTTACGGGTCGGCTTCCTTTTAGGATAATCTGCAAACACAGTTCCTCCATACATCTTGGCCGCCTCGTTGCAGTTTATCACTCTCTCCGTCCTCTTGCCACCAGATACCGAGCCATCATACACTTGTTGTTGAACTACATAAGCTTGTTGGGGTTGATACTGATAGTGAAACACGTGTTGTGGGTTTCTTCTTGGCGGTGCAATCGCTGATGATGATGATGGTGGTGGCTTCGAGAACACATTATCTATGAAATCGAACGTTTCTTTACCGATCTTAGCAAGGTCTTGAGTTGTGTTCTTGGAATAGTATTCCATGATTATTGGGTGAATTGAAGGTAGAGAAAATTAAGGAAGTTTTTGTAGTTAGTATTGTTGTTTGTGTTTGCTTTGGGGTGTATGCAAGAGACCATATCCATGTGCCTTTATATAGAATATTTAATGCAACTATGTTAAGAAAAGAGATAGTATTTTTCATAAATTATGGAATCTTTTACTTCATAATAACCTACATTTATTCTTTTGTTTGTGTGTGGAATAATGTTCCCTTTTTCTTATTCCTTTTGGATAACAATCAGTTTCAAACACATATACGAGAACATATTATTCGTTAACGTATTCTTACATGGCATCCCCAAACCTTCATGTTTGGTGCTTTAGGCGTTTATCTGAATCGCTTTCAGACACTGGCAAATAGTTATATGGTTAGTGTGCATGTTTATAGGATGTTTTAACAAAAAAATTAGGGCATTTTTGAAATAAAGTGTTCTATTAACTATTTTATAAGACACTTTTGTGTAACACCCTCAAAATTGGAAAGAGCAACTAAATAAAAACTTCGATAAAATAATCAAATAAGGATAAAATTCCTTCTACAAACTATTATTGGAAATACCTCAATAATAAAAACATAATTGTAACGACCCAGACCTTTTTCGAAACATTTTGCGTTTGGTGTGGAGTTTTAAGCAGAAGTAGAAGTTGAGGGGCTAGTTGGTAAGTAGGAGTTGGGGTATAAAAAGGCACAAAACCCTAGACAACTTTGCAATTTCCTGATTTTTATGGTGTATGTCGACTGAGTTTTGTTGAGAGAAAGGGGTATTAGAGTTTTGAGGGTTTTTGTGAAATTGAAGAGAGGAATCATCAAGTCTTGAATCAGAAGAAGGAATAAGATTGGATTTCGTTTCTTGCAAGTAATCTATCAGGTAACCCTTAATCCATAACTTCACTTAAGATTCGTCTGATGATTTGTGGTTTTGAGAGTTTTCTTGCTAAAAGTTGTTTAAGACCATTATGGGAGATTTAAGCACCTTTGGATCGTGTTTAGTCAGTAAAACCTTGGGGGTTTTGGTTTTGGAACTGTATGTAGTTAATCGTCGCTTTATCTTTCTGTTTTCGGAGAGTTTAGCAAGTTTTCGAACCAAAAAGCTCATCCAGCGTTCGTCCGGAAACCTCCAGGTAGGAAGGTGTCCGGGTGAGTGTCCGGGTATTTCTTGGGCGTTTATTAGAAGGTATCCGGACGTTGAATCGTCCGAAAAACTGTGTTGTCCGGATAAGTAAATCGTCTGAAAAACTGTGTTGTCCGGATAAGTAAATCGTCCGGAAAACTGTGTTGTCCGGATAAGTAAATCGTCCGGAAAACTGTGTTGTTCGGATAAGTTGGACGTCCGGAAAGTAGAAGTTGTCCGGTAAGTTTTGTTCACCCGGTAACCTGTCCGGAAAGCTGTGAGTCAGGTGAGAAGTGTCCGGATGGTTCTAGTCAGCTTATAAATCTATCCCTTCGTTCAGGTAGCCAGTTTGGAGGTAAAGAGCAGAGTAGGGAAAAGCAAGCAAACGTATCAGGTGAGTTTTCTAACTAAAATACGTGCCTTTTAACGTGTTTTTCTAAAGTGAACACATGATGAGAAATGCCATGTTTTGTTCTTATGCTTTTATTGCATGAAAGTTGTTTAAAGTTTTATGTGAGATGTATGCATACATTGTGTAGACGTAAATTGGCTAAGTGGGGGGGAGGTTCCTCCAGTACTCACGTCGGGGGAGGTTCCGTTTATGCCATGGGAAGTGATACCCAGTAAGGCAACGTGATACTGACTCGTCGTCACTTTCGGGTGACTTCAGGGTGCCATTTACGGGAGCGGATTTATCCGTGGAAGTTTTTAATGTTCAGTTATGTGAAAGTTTATTATTGAAAGTTTTATATATGAAAGTTATGCAAAGTTTTAAAATGATTTTGAGAACTGTCAGGAGGGACTCACTAGACCTCATGGTCTAACCCTCGCTTTTTCCAAACTAAACCTTTTCAGGTAAGCAGATAGTAGGAGGCTCAGGTAAGTGAGCAAGAGCATGATAGAGGACAGATGCAGATAGAGACAGTGCCACTTATACTTGTAGTAGCTAGTTCATTCTCAGTTGTGTATAGGTTGTTTCCGCCAACCTATTTTTGAGACTTACGTAAGAAATTTCGGGACCCATTTTTTGGGATGTTCTAATTTATATGATTTGCATGCTTATTTTAGACTGGGTTGTTACAATTGGTATCAGAGCCATAGTTTAAGGGATTTAGGTGACCGGACGGGCCTAAACTTAAACTTGGGAGTAGAAATCACAACTGAGGATCAGTAAATGCGTTAGGAGGACACTATAATAGAGATAGGACTAATAGGGTACTGAGGACTATCATGTAAGGTAAGTTTGAAATTCCACCTGGCCAGTGTAATTGCGAACTTACAGGTACATGTATGTGCTTAACCTGCCTTATTATTCCGAAGTGGTAGTCAGAAGCTAGTGTTTATGTCGTGTTCCAGTACTTTAGAATGTCAGCAAGATCCCTGAGGGGTAGACTGAGACCCCTTGTTGGGGAAGTTTCATGAGAAGTCATGGTGATGTGATATACATATACATCGTAGAGAAGAAATGTTGTATAGAGTATTACGAGTCGTCTAGAGGTAGCTCTTCGTGGATTCAGAGAGGAAGAATGCTTGAGTTTGAGTAAGACTCCTGTTTCGGGAGAGTCCCATTTCTAGAAATCATGGGATAGATCAGTTAGGATGGTAAGGAAAGTCAGTGTCAAAACCTTGAAGGTATCAATGGAGCCCTGGGTTCTTGGTCGAGCTTTCCATTAGCAGGATAAATGAAATAAGATACCTATAGTGAAATGAAACCATGTAGAAGTGGAAAGTGAGATAGCTGATCAAAACGAAATAGTATGAAATGGTTGAGTAAGTAGACTGTTGAATGTATGTAAAGCAAATCGTTGCAAGTCGAGAGGGCGACCACTGGTCGAAAGTCGAGTGTCAATGATAAGTTGCATGAGTAAAGCGATTGACCTTGTTTGAGTGAGTAGCCTTCAATTGCAAGTAAAGTTTCATGCATTGAGTTCGTATATGTGTACATGAGATTTTTTCATAAGAAAAGTAAACGTGTAAATATCAAATTTGATCGGATATGAGTCGGCGGGTGCAAGCGTATGTTTAAAGAAAAATACAAATCCATTTACATCGTACAATGAAGTCTTGAGGTTTACGATTTACAAAATATTCCACTCTTTTCATGATAAGCCAAGAAAACGTTTGAATGCACAACTTTTATAACCAAAATGTGTACTGACATGTCGAAGTTATATAAATGAGTGTGAGGACCGACTGGCCTACTTCGTGTCAGTAAATTTCTTTCAAAATTTTGTCGTATGGGAAGATTTTCATCCAATATTTATTTCTGTCGTAACAACACATTTTTGGTTGAGTAAGATTAAGTTTTACAGAAAGATTGCATGCAAACGATCCTCAAGATCGTTGTGCAGGGCATTAGAGTTGTGAGAATGTTGGGGTCGTGTGTACCCAAGTTGTTTTCAAGTGTTGTTTCTTTAAAATGATCAAAAGTGTGAAATGATTCATTTATCGCGTTGTCGGGCATGAAGGCTATGAACTCAATAGGTCGTAGAGTATTACATTTTAAGCTAAGGAAGAACTCCTAGAGTGGAGAGGTGTTGGACAAATCAGGAGAGAATGTTTGTAGCTTTGGTAATTGCGTTCTAGAGGAGAGGTGAGCAGTGGAAGAGTCGGAAGTGGACTTTAATGTCGGTTGTATGAGGGTCTGTACCCTCGTGCGGTGACTGGAAATACAGTTGCCGAGGGACGGTTGTGTTCAGGGAAGGACTAGAAGTCATCGAGGTGTTGGTATAGCAACTCGTTATGAGTAGTGTGGTGAAGTAGAGATGAAATATCCGCGACGTTGAATAAGAGTTTAAGGTGATCCTGTAATATTGACATTACGCGAGTTAGTTTGAAATGAGGACGACAGGATGTGAAGTTGATTATGAGGTGTAGGAGAGATTAGGTCCTGTAGGGGACCCTTGTTGAAGAATAGGTTAAGGAAGTATCAACGAAGTATCAACAGGTCAACTATTGACGTCAGAGTCGGCAGTTGTGTAAAGTGTATGAGGTCGAAGACTAGAATCAGAAGGTTGAAAGTTGAAGGACCACCCTGTAGGGGTGTTGAGCTAGTGAAAGGATGCTGTTTAGATAAACGTTTTACTTACGAGGTGGATGGTTCGTAAAAGATGTAGTAGTTAGCACGAACAAAGTAGGTGTATAGATTATGTCTATCTGTGAGGGAATGTGCCATGTCTATGTGTTGGTTTGAGATCGCAAAGAGCTAGCAAGACACGAGTATGTTAGAGTTAATCAGAAATTCGTGAGTTGTGGTTCAGCTAGAGTTGGGGAGAGACAAAGTAGCGAGATAGACTCGGTTATTTATGCGGGATAACATGAGAGTAAGTTTGAGTTGTGCACGAATGACCATGGGAGACCTGGTCTGCAGCGAGATGTTATGGGTGGAGAATGTACGGTCAAGTAGTGGCAGCAATTGCCTAGGTAAATGTGCCAGTCAGTGTTGTAGTAGTGTGACGTTAGGAAGAGGAAGCATCAGATGGGAGCCTTTTCGGGGGTTTCGGGTGAGGTGTACATTTGGTTAATCAAGTTGTTGGAGCACGTGGTTTGTAAGTTGGCGTTGTGATTTGGCTTGTTTCAGAATAGAATGTCGGAGCAGAAGAGAGTGATTACCCAAATGAGAAACCAAGTGTTTTTGATTGTGTGAGTTGCTAAGTAAGAATGTTGTCGAAATCTTTGGAAGTTTTAGAGAAGGCAATGGATGGGTTAGTCGAAGATGTGGGGTAGTAAATGCGAAATCTTTGAGGAATGTGAATTGTTTCTTATGTATGGAGGAATTATTCGAGGAGGTATTAGTGAGAGATCAAAGGATGTGTAATGACTTCGATCACAGGTGTCATTTCGAGATGACTTGATTGAACGCCTTAAGTTGGCCTTTTGATGCAACCGTTTGATTACGTATAGTAATGAGAGAATGTTTCAGCAAGTGAAAAGGTCGGAAGGGAGAGGTAAGTAATGCTTGAGAGGCGGTGCTTCACGTTGCTGTGGAGAGGTGAAGATAGTACGTCGGAATAAAGGGGAAAGTTAGAAGTAGTAAGCTTGCCAGTAACACCGAGAGGTAGAGTAGCGTGCATAGATTGCCATCGGTAAGTGTCTGAACTTCTGGAAAGAGTTTTGAGGAAGGGGATTTGTGCATGTCTTTGTGCGAGAAAGAAGTGGAAAAGGGCAGTTGAATGAGTTGAGTTGGTGATGTTGTGAGAAACGTTCAAGCGAACTGATCGTTCAGTGTAAGCTCTTAAAAGCAGTAGGGTGTGATCATGGTTACCTCTCCTAGTTGAGTGGGGGGAAACCGAAGTTATGTTATATGACTGGACATTTGTGGCTAGCAGTGAGAAATCGATGAGCCTTCGGGATAAGTAAATTCGGATAGGTGAACACTTCAATGAGGAATCATGGGAGTTTTCTGCTATTAGTCACGTTAAGTGTGAAATGATGGTGTGGTGAGAAGGTACGAATTAGTTGCCGAACTGTAGCCGATGTGAATCGAGAAGGGAATATGATCGGCATAGACATATGTCAGTTAGAAGAAGTGATCTAGAATTACATGTAACCCGAGGAGGGGACTCTTAGGTGTGAGCTTGTCGGGATGTACAAGCTTGGCCTTGTGCCAAGTTGTCAGTAAGTGAGTTTTCCTGGTGGAAGATCCTCGTTGTTCTGGCAGGAATTTCTGCCAAGTTCTTTCTCTTAAGGAAGTATAAATGTATGAGAGACCTTATTTAGACGCGTTTAAAACCGTGAGTCCCGATGTGTGGACGGAGGCGAGCAAATGGAGGCGCGGTTGGCCTTGGTTTTATCAGGTAGTTTTAAGCGAGCATAGTGATCGAAGAGAGTACAAGTAAGTAGTGCAAGATGGCACGATATCGCAAGTGGTGTCTCGCCGAGGGCGGTTTCAAAGTATGGGGGTGGTTATGTTTCCCATCTGAACGGTCTGAGGCAACCGGGTAGAAATGAGTGGTTGGATTGAAAAACATAAGGCTTTGAGCCTTGAAGTTTGAGAGAAAAGTATGGTGGACTAAGTCTGCGGATCCGTCGAAGCATGAAAGTTGAATAGATAGTGCGCGATCTTGAGGTACTCGATGTGAATTTGAGAAGAAATTTGTAGTGTGATGCACGTCTCTTTTGTGGAGAGCCGATGTGGGAAATGAGATGATGGCGACCTTGCAAGAGATGCAGGCGATAAGAAGTTGACCTTGTCATTAGTGAGCGAGTTAGAGCAACAACATACAGGTTAGACTGGTCAGAAGAATTAAAGAGTGTTCATCCGACATTTCATGTCTTAGACTTAAAGAAATGTTTGTCAGAGGTCGTTGTGGCTGTTCCTTTGTGAAACACCCTAAAAACAGAGTCAATTTAAACCTTGAAATTTCCACAAGTTATGATCAAAACTTTCAAACTTATATAACCTGAGGATCAAAATGTAAGGTTTCTATATGTAAAATTGACAATACTTAAATAACTTATTAATCTAATCACCTCATACAAACAGATTGATCAAATTATCCAAACAACTGTCCCAAAGGCTTCAAAGAATAACTAGATCCTTCGTTATCCCTAAGTCTGAATTTCTCCAAAAGTTCTCTTCCCTCATTCCCGCTACTTCCCGGAGCTTGTACCTGGCAAGAAGATTCAATTTGAAACATTAGGCTTTCGCCTAGTGAGAATACTCAATTCAAAATAAAATTTAATGATTAAAATATGAACAGATAACTCAAACCTGTTCTCACCCATCTTACCGTACGACAACTCCTTTTCAAAATCGGGGAAATCTACCCCACTCCCATTCCTACGACTAACTCATTTAATTGTAACAACAAAATAAGAGTTAACTCTGAATCATTCCAGATTCACAATCAATATTCACACACAAGAAATTACAAGTCAAAACTTGCCTATTTCTTAAATCAGGAAGTAGAGATTACAAATTACTTTATGCCTATCTCTAATCTTCCTCTCACCGTTGGGAAATCTCTGATCTTCCCGATAATAATGGAAATCTCCGATCTTCCATAAATCGAAATGGGAATTACAAATCAAAATATGCCTATTCCACATTCCACCTCAGCATCAATGATCCCAATGGGATTATAATATCGCGATACTCAACCGGGACTCATGATGGTTCGAGGTTCACCCAATTACTAAAATTACACCCCTTTGGTCTATGGCGAGTAATCGGTTCCCATTATACCGTACCCAAGTGCCCCCGAAGACCGGGTGCCTATTTTAGTAAAAGCACAAAGCACATAATATAATATATGTAATAATCGATACTACGATATGCACCCAACATATAATGTATCATTTCTCCGAACATATTCTATATATAAAATAAAGAATATTATTATCTCCTCATCTCAATCTCTTTACTATTCCTCCTTTGTAATCTGATACGGGGTTATCATCTCAATTGTTATCTACATTTTCGGACTCATAGATAGGCCTTTATAATTGCTCTCAATAAAGCTTCAATATCGTATTCCAAGTTCATAGTCATATCATAGATTGCATATAGCAGATAATCATATTCATTATAAGGAATATTAATAATTCCGGTTCATTAACTTCTTAGATAACTTATCTTAGAAATTTTAGCATGGAAATCAACAAAGCATAACTTTTAATCACCTCTTGACTTATCTCTCACGTAATCAAGTCCATATAAAACATATTCATGCATACATATAAAACATCTAATTCAATACTGATTACTGAATTTTAAAGAGAGTTGAATAAACTCACCCGATGAGAAGTCACACTTTCTTTTAATCCTTTTTAATTATTGTAGAGACTCCTTTTCTTCACTACCACAGCTTACTGTATTATTCAGTTTACATATACTGATATTAACTTTCCAAAACAAAACCATCTATAACTGAGAATCCTTAATTTCTAAAATTTACATCTCAAGTCGCAACGAACTGAAGTCGCAGTCCACTGTTGCGATTTCATTTCCAAATCGCAGTGAACTGGAGTCGCAGTCCTCTATTGCGATTCCAATTCCAAGTCGCAGTCAACTGTTGCGATTTCAAAGCCAAGTCGCAATGGTCTACTGCGACTCCAACTCCAAGTCGCAATTGCCCATTGCGACAATCATGAATGTCGCAACTCAAGCTTGCGACTTCGATGATATTCATCCAAGTCTCAGTCCACTATAATCATTCTAAACCCAGATTTTTTTTTGTACTTTTAATCTATGTTTGTTTATACAAACTTGCAGATATGTTTAATACACTTATCTTAACATATCCTAAAATTCAGATTCCCAATATTATCAAAATTCACCAAAACCCAACTAAATTTCCCATAGAAAGCTTTTACTACTAAGATGAAGATTTAGAATGTAATTACCTTGAATTGATTTCTCTTTTCCAACTGCAACAAATCTGATTTCTCCTTCTTTTCTCCCTTTTGATTTGCTATAAACAGCTCTCGGCTTTTTCTCTCTTTTTCAATATCGAAACACACCAAAAACATCCACACTCACTTAGTCACACTTACTTATTCTTAGATGTCTAAATTAATGACACCTCATACCTCACTTAACATGAGTCATAGACAATTTTCCCAATGAACCCCCAACTTAATAGAATGTCACAACAACTCTTAATAATCAAGTTACTTCAAATAAGGACTTTAAAATAAAATACAAATTTAACCCCTAGCTAAAACTTGTAATTCTCAAAATAAAATAACGAAAACTCGGGATGTTACAATACTCCCCAACTTGAAAATGATTTCGTCCCCGAAATCAAAGTCAGGTAAACAAATGAGGATATTTATCCCTCATACTCTTTTCTGACTCTAAAGTCACATTACTGCCCCGATGATGTTTCCATTGTACTTTTAACATAGCTGTTTCATTACTACTACGTAGCTTTCTAACTGATCTTTCCAAAATTATCTCTGGTTCTTCCACACCGCAACTCTTTTCATTAACTCTCACATCAGTGAGTTCAATCGCATCTTTCCTTTTTAGCCAAAAATATTTCCGAAAATAACATACTTGGAAGGTATTATGAACCCCTTCCAATTCTGGCGGAAGATCCAAATAATATTCTTGTAACCAATCTCCTTAGAGTAATTGTTATCATTTCTCTCTTGTTTACACGAAATATCCACCACACACAACTACAGTTCAACATGACAGTTTTTCTAATAACGTCAATTAAGATCTCTACCCAGATCCTCGTAACACCGAGAACTGCAGTCGATGTAATTCTTTTACATCTACTAAATACTCCAACACTATAGCTTAACGGTCACAGTATTCTCTTCACCTAAACCCAATGGGATTGAGAAGAACAAGAGTCTTCCTTTCACCGCATCATCATCACAACTCACTCTCCAGGCCTCAAAATAACATTAACATATACTACCTGAATACGTACACTATAATTTAAGCATACATGTTACTATTAAATACTTCAACAACCACGGCAGTCCATTATTACTTCCATGACTTACACATTTCTTCAATATAGAATGCTATTACTTCCTCACCTCACTATCTCATCGTACCACCTCAATACAACCACGCACCAAAGTATTGAACATCAGAAGTAATAACTCTTATTGAACTTTGCAATGTAATTACATTCTTAAGTCCAATCTTTCTATCCTTGTTTCCCCACGTTAGTATGGAATACTATTTTTCAAGTATTATCTGTCTCTTTCTTCCAACTTTCCACATACCGATAGTATTTTCTTCTTACGAAACATAGTTAAACAGTTTCATCAAAATCTCTAACTTAAAACATTCAGCCAAGTTATCTTGAAACGACATTACCGTTCGAAGTTATTACCATTCTTAGATCTTCAACTAATAATTTCTCATTCATTTCTTTCACACATAAGGAGCAGCTTATATTCCTTAACAATCTTACCTTCACTACACCACATTGATTTACATACTCATAATCTTTATTAAACTTCCAGTGATTCAAAATACAACTTAATTGACAACTCATACCATCAAAATTTCTTTGGATAAACACTCACCACTGCTTCGACATTCTATTTCGATATAAACCATATTACCCAGTTATCTTACAAACCACATGTTTTATCAACTTTTATTAACAATTAATACTTTCCAACCGGAATTCCCAAAACTTCCATTTGGATACTTTCTCTTTCTAATGATACGTCTCATACTAGATGACACATGTATCTTGGCAATTAATGCCACTACTCGTTCATACATTCTCCACCAATAACATCTACCACAGACCATGTCTCTCATAGTCATTCGTACATACTTAATTTTACAATCCCATTTTCTCGTCTAAATACACAGGTTTATATCACTAAATATCTCCTCCCCAACTTTAGTTGAACTACCACTCACAATTTTCTAATTAATCTTGAACTTATTCGTTCTTACTAGCTCTTTGTGATTCCAATATGTTGCATAGACAGGGTACAATTCCTCACAGATCAACACAATCTATACACCCCCCCCCCCCTTTTTGTTCATTTCTACTATTTCATCTTTTATAAATCTTCCACATCGTAAGTAAATATTTATCTGAAAGCAACAGTCCTTCACTGTTCTAACAATCCCACAAGGTGATCCTTCAACTTTTAAACTTCTGATTTAAACTTAACATTCATACATGATCCCAAAAAGGATAACCAATACATCCACATTATATAAACTTAAATTTTCAATACCGATCATGCAAGTTCAACCCCAAGCCTATGCCAAGCTTATCAAATCGGTTCAAAGTTCTTAAGACTTAACTGAATCCAAAACCGAGTCATCTACTCAAAGGATTTAAAGATTATTTATAAATATCAACTCTTGCAAATACATACATCTAATATCACATTATGCAACATACGCTCCGAGATGTGATAATCTTACGACCCCTTCATTGCTACTTTCCCAATGAAGTCAAATCCTTTGCAAGTACATGCAACTCTTTTCATACTCCACAATGTATATAATCTGCCCAGGTTCATTAGTTCCAAAGATACTAAGTACAATATCAAACAGTCTTTACACCTAAGACCAACACTTAAACTGTCACCGGTTCAAATACAATGCAGTTAAGTATACAACACATCCAATACTCCATCTTGAATCATTAAACTGACAAATATTCAAAAGACTCATTTGAATATAAACCAGGCCTTTAAGGCCAAAACAAACACTTGATTAAACACATGTCACTCACACGGTTACGTAAACCAAAATTCCTCTTTACTCAGGATCTTAACCTTATTAATCCTTTATTTGGCCATTGACTTCAAAGTAAAAGTTTATCACTCTAAAAAACCTTCACATTTTCAAAATGTAACACGACAAAATTATCATACATCCACAAAATACCAAAAACATGCTTCGACCACATAACTTTCACTTAGGTTATAATTAATCAAACTCAAAATTTCCTCAATTGTGTCGCACACACTAATACCCACTTTGCGCATACCTTCTGCATAACAGCATACCGGTATCGCTCACGGTTTTGCTACTACCCGCACGGGCATACGCGGAACGCATCCAGACCGCACCCAGTGACACACAAAAGGCCTCGTACACCTTACAACTCTCGCCTTCAAAGTCAAAACTTGACATCTCAATACTTCCTTAACCCTGAACCTAATTCTTCCTCCAGACACGGCCGACCCTCGGCAACTGTATTACTAATCACCGAACAAGGGTACAGACCCTCGCTTTATTGATACTAAAGTTCACTTTCGACTCTCCCACTGTTCATCTCTCATTTGAATATAATTACCAAAACCACAAACTTTCTCCCAAGGTTTATCCAACACCTCTCCACTCTTGGAGTTCTTTCTTAGTTTATAGTGTAATACTCTACAATCTAGCGAGTTCATAGCCTTTATGCATGACAATATAATAAATAACTCAATCCACACTTTTTTTCATTTAAATAAATAACATTCAAAACAACGTGAGCACACACGCCCCAATCATTTTCATAACTCCCATGTACTACACAACGATCTCAAAACCGTTTGTCTACAAATTTCCGTAAAACTCAATCTTTCTCAACCAGAAAAATGTTGTTACAACAATAATATCTTAAATGAAGATCTTTTCATACAACAAAATTTTAAAATTTAATGACACAGAGTAAACTAGTCGTTTCTCACACTCATTTATATGATATTATCAAATCAATACCTTTGTTGGTTATAAAAAGTTTACTGATCAACACTTTCTTGACCTATTTACTATCATACAACTTTTTATAAAAAAGTATGAAGTATTTTGCAAGTTGCTAAGCCCCAAAATTTCGTTAGGCAGTGTAATTGAAATTGCCCTTTTTCTTTAAATACATACTTGCGCATACTAACTCATCCTTGAATAAAACTGTTATTTATGCATTTGATTTAAAATCAAGAAAACTAATGTAACACACACTAAAACATCATGCACAAAATTTACTCGCAATGAAGGCTATTTACTCAAACAAAGTCAATCGTTTTACTTACATAACTTATCATTGACACTTTACTTCCGACCCGAAGTCGCCCTCTCGGCCTTATAATAATTGCTATATCTGCATTCCATGGCTCCCATACTCAACCATGTCATACTAATTCTGTCTTAATCAATCATCTCATACTCTATCTCTGCACATATCAAATCACCTATTAAAGGTTGCCTTGGCAGACTTTCATGAGTCCCACCAATTCCAGGTTGTCCTTCAAACCTCCAATCATATACTGCTCTGTCCTCTAAAGGGCCTTGGTGACAAATTCACCATCACTTTACTATAACTTATAGAGATAACCACGAGAAATGGTTATGCACTTACATACATACAAAACGTATTTTACCGATCGTTAGTCACTGTAACAATTCAGAAATAGACATGCTCGTGTAATAATATATTCATAATAACAGTAGCTAATTGAAATTGTGAACATATCATACAGGAGAATCCCCGTTATCATTGTCATAGCACTAATTTCACGTATTTCCGTTAACTCTAAGACTATACCGTCTTAACACTTCTACCCATATCTCACATATCATAACCTACTACATCTCAGCTTAAGTCTAAGTATCTCATCTGCATACTTAGTTCGCTTAAACTAGAGCTCTGATACCATACTGAAACACCCTAAAAACAGAGTCAATTTAAACCTTGAAATTTCCACAAGTTATGATCAAAACTTTCAAACTTATATAACCTGAGGATCAAAATGTAAGGTTTCTATATGTAAAATTGACAATACTTAAATAACTTATTAATCTAATCACCTCATACAAACAGATTGATCAAATTATCCAAACAACTGTCCCAAAGGCTTCAAAGAATAACTAGATCCTTCGTTATCCCTAAGTCTGAATTTCTCCAAAAGTTCTCTTCCCTCATTCCCGCTACTTCCCGGAGCTTGTACCTGGTAAGAAGATTCAATTTGAAACATTAGGCTTTCGCCTAGTGAGAATACTCAATTCAAAATAAAATTTAATGATTAAAATATGAACAGATAACTCAAACCTGTTCTCACCCATCTTACCGTACGACAACTCCTTTTCAAAATCGGGGAAATCTACCCCACTCCCATTCCTACGACTAACTCATTTAATTGTAACAACAAAATAAGAGTTAACTCTGAATCATTCCAGATTCACAATCAATATTCACACACAAGAAATTACAAGTCAAAACTTGCCTATTTCTTAAATCAGGAAGTAGAGATTACAAATTACTTTATGCCTATCTCTAATCTTCCTCTCACCATTGGGAAATCTCCGATCTTCCCGATAATAATGGAAATCTCCGATCTTCCATAAATCGAAATGGGAATTACAAATCAAAATATGCCTATTCCACATTCCACCTCAGCATCAATGATCCCAATGGAATTATAATATCGCGATACTCAACCGGGACTCATGATGGTTCGAGGTTCACCCAATTACTAAAATTACACCCCTTTGGTCTATGGCGAGTAATCGGTTCCCATTATACCGTACCCAAGTGCCCCCGAAGACCGGGTGCCTATTTTAGTAAAAGCACAAAGCACATAATATAATATATGTAATAATCGATACTACGATATGCGCCCAACATATAATGTATCATTTCTCCGAACATATTCTATATATAAAATAAAGAATATTATTATCTCCTCATCTCAATCTCTTTACTATTCCTCCTTTGTAATCTGATACGGGGTTATCATCTCAATTGTTATCTACATTTTCGGACTCATAGATAGGCCTTTATAATTGCTCTCAATAAAGCTTCAATATCGTATTCCAAGTTCATAGTCATATCATAGATTGCATATAGCAGATAATCATATTCATTATAAGGAATATTAATAATTCCGGTTCATTAACTTCTTAGATAACTTATCTTAGAAATTTTAGCATGGAAATCAACAAAGCATAACTTTTAATCACCTCTTGACTTATCTCTCACGTAATCAAGTCCATATAAAACATATTCATGCATACATATAAAACATCTAATTCAATACTGATTACTGAATTTTAAAGAGAGTTGAATAAACTCACCTGATGAGAAGTCACACTTTCTTTTAATCCTTTTTAATTCTTGTAGAGACTCCTTTTCTTCACTACCACAGCTTACTGTATTATTCAGTTTACATATACTGATATTAACTTTCCAAAACAAAACCATCTATAACTGAGAATCCTTAATTTCTAAAATTTACATCTCAAGTCGCAACGAACTGAAGTCGCAGTCCACTGTTGCGATTTCATTTCCAAATCGCAGTGAACTGGAGTCGCAGTCCTCTATTGCGATTCCAATTCCAAGTCGCAGTCAACTGTTGCGATTTCAAAGCCAAGTCGCAATGGTCTACTGCGACTCCAACTCCAAGTCGCAATTGCCCATTGCGACAATCATGAATGTCGCAACTCAAGCTTGCGACTTCGATGATATTCATCCAAGTCTCAGTCCACTATAATCATTCTAAACCCAGATTTTTTTTGTACTTTTAATCTATGTTTGTCTATACAAACTTGCAGATATGTTTAATACACTTATCTTAACATATCCTAAAATTCAGATTCTCAATATTATCAAAATTCACCAAAACCCAACTAAATTTCCCATAGAAAGCTTTTACTACTAAGATGAAGATTTAGAATGTAATTACCTTGAATTGATTTCTCTTTTCCAACTGCAACAAATCTGATTTCTCCTTCTTTTCTCCCTTTTGATTTGCTATAAACAGCTCTCGGCTTTCTCTCTCTTTTTCAATATCGAAACACACCAAAAACATCCACACTCACTTAGTCACACTTACTTATTCTTAGATGTCTAAATTAATGACACCTCATACCTCACTTAACATGAGTCATAGACAATTTTCCCAATGAACCCCCAACTTAATAGAATGTCACAACAACTCTTAATAATCAAGTTACTTCAAATAAGGACTTTAAAATAAAATACAAATTTAACCCCTAGCTAAAACTTGTAATTCTCAAAATAAATTAACGAAAACTCGGGATGTTACAATACTCCCCAACTTGAAAATGATTTCGTCCCCGAAATCAAAGTCAGGTAAACAAATGAGGATATCTATCCCTCATACTCTTTTCTGACTCTAAAGTCACATTACTGCCCCGATGATGTTTCCATTGTACTTTTAACATAGCTGTTTCATTACTACTACGTAGCTTTCTAACTGATCTTTCCAAAATTATCTCTGGTTCTTCCACACCGCAACTCTTTTCATTAACTCTCACATCAGTGAGTTCAATCACATCTTTCCTTTTTAGCCAAAAATATTTCCGAAAATAACATACTTGGAAGGTATTATGAACCCCTTCCAATTCTGGCGGAAGATCCAAATAATATTCTTGTAACCAATCTCCTTAGAGTAATTGTTATCATTTCTCTCTTGTTTACACGAAATATCCACCACACACAACTACAGTTCAACAGGACAATTTTTCTAATAACGTCAATTAAGATCTCTACCCAGATCCTCGTAACACCGAGAACTGCAGTCGATGTAATTCTTTTACATCTACTGAATACTCCAACACTATAGCTTAACGGTCACAGTATTCTCTTCACCTAAACCCAATGGGATTGAGAAGAACAAGAGTCTTCCTTTCACCGCATCATCATCACAACTCACTCTCCAGGCCTCAAAATAACATTAACATATACTACCTGAATACGTACACTATAATTTAAGCATACATGTTACTATTAAATACTTCAACAACCACGGCAGTCCATTATTACTTCCATGACTTACACATTTCTTCAATATAGAATGCTATTACTTCCTCACCTCACTATCTCATCGTACCACCTCAATACAACCACGCACCAAAGTATTGAACATCAGAAGTAATAACTCTTATTGAACTTTGCAATGTAATTACATTCTTAAGTCCAATCTTTCTATCCTTGTTTCCCCACGTTAGTATGGAATACTATTTTTCAAGTATTATCTGTCTCTTTCTTCCAACTTTCCACATACCGATAGTATTTTCTTCTTACGAAACATAGTTAAACAGTTTCATCAAAATCTCTAACTTAAAACATTCAGCCAAGTTATCTTGAAACGACATTACCGTTCGAAGTTATTACCATTCTTAGATCTTCAACTAATAATTTCTCATTCATTTCTTTCACACATAAGGAGCAGCTTATATTCCTTAACAATCTTACCTTCACTACACCACATTGATTTACATACTCATAATCTTTATTAAACTTCCAGTGATTCAAAATACAACTTAATTGACAACTCATACCATCAAAATTTCTTTGGATAAACACTCACCACTGCTTCGACATTCTATTTCGATATAAACCATATTACCCAGTTATCTTACAAACCACATGTTTTATCAACTTTTATTAACAATTAATACTTTCCAACCGGAATTCCCAAAACTTCCATTTGGATACTTTCTCTTTCTAATGATACGTCTCATACTAGATGACACATGTATCTTGGCAATTAATGCCACTACTCGTTCATACATTCTCCACCAATAACATCTACCACAGACCATGTCTCTCATAGTCATTCGTACATACTTAATTTTACAATCCCATTTTCTCGTCTAAATACACAGGTTTATATCACTAAATATCTCCTCCCCAACTTTAGTTGAACTACCACTCACAATTTTCTAATTAATCTTGAACTTATTCGTTCTTACTAGCTCTTTGTGATTCCAATATGTTGCATAGACAGGGTACAATTCCTCACAGATCAACACAATCTATACACCCCCCCCCCTTTTTGTTCATTTCTACTATTTCATCTTTTATAAATCTTCCACATCGTAAGTAAATATTTATCTGAAAGCAACAGTCCTTCACTGTTCTAACAATCCCACAAGGTGATCCTTCAACTTTTAAACTTCTGATTTAAACTTAACATTCATACATGATCCCAAAAAGGATAACCAATGCATCCACGTTATATAAACTTAAATTTTCAATACCGATCATGCAAGTTCAACCCCAAGCCTACGCCAAGCTTATCAAATCGGTTCAAAGTTCTTAAGACTTAACTGAATCCAAAACCGAGTCATCTACTCAAAGGATTTAAAGATTATTTATCAATATCAACTCATGCAAATACATACATCTAATCTCACATTATGCAACATACGCTCCGAGATGTGATAATCTTACGACCCCTTCATTGCTACTTTCCCAATGAAGTCAAATCCTTTGCAAGTACATGCAACTCTTTTCATACTCCACAATGTATATAATCTGCCCAGGTTCATTAGTTCCAAAGATACTAAGTACAATATCAAACAGTCTTTACACCTAAGACCAACACTTAAACTGTCACCGGTTCAAATACAATGCAGTTAAGTATACAACACATCTAATACTCATCTTGAATCATTAAACTGACAAATATTCAAAAGACTCATTTGAATATAAATCAGGCCTTTAAGGCCAAAACAAACACTTGATTAAACACATGTCACTCACACGGTTACGTAAACCAAAATTCCTCTTTACTCAGGATCTTAACCTTATTAATCCTTTAATTGGCCATTGACTTCAAAGTAAAAGTTTATCACTCTAAAAAACCTTCACATTTTCAAAATGTAACACGACAAAATTATCATACATCCACAAAATACCAAAAACATGCTTCGACCACATAACTTTCACTTAGGTTATAATTAATCAAACTCAAAATTTCCTCAATTGTGTCGCACACACTAATACCCACTTTGCGCATACCTTCTGCATAACAGCATACCGGTATCGCTCACGGTTTTGCTACTACCCGCACGGGCATACGTGGAACGCATCCAGACCGCACCCAGTGACACACAAAAGGCCTCGTACACCTTACAACTCTCGCCTTCAAAGTCAAAACTTGACATCTCAATACTTCCTTAACCCTGAACCTAATTCTTCCTCCAGACACGGCCGACCCTCGGCAACTGTATTACTAATCACCGAACAAGGGTACAGACCCTCGTTTTATTGATACTAAAGTTCACTTTCGACTCTCCCACTGTTCATCTTTCATTTGAATATAATTACCAAAACCACAAACTTTCTCCCAAGGTTTATCCAACACCTCTCCACTCTTGGAGTTCTTTCTTAGTTTATAGTGTAATACTCTACAATCTAGCGAGTTCATAGCCTTTATGCATGACAATATAATAAATAACTCAATCCACACTTTTTTTCATTTAAATAAATAACATTCGAAACAACGTGAGCACACACGCCCCAATCATTTTCATAACTCCCATGTACTACACAACGATCTCAAAACCGTTTGTCTACAAATTTCCGTAAAACTCAATCTTTCTCAACCAGAAAAATGTTGTTACAACAATAATATCTTAAATGAAGATCTTTTCATACAACAAAATTTTAAAATTTAATGACACAGAGTAAACTAGTCGTTTCTCACACTCATTTATATGATATTATCAAATCAATACCTTTGTTGGTTATAAAAAGTTTACTAATCAACACTTTCTTGACCTATTTACTATCATACAACTTTTTATAAAAAAGTATGAAGTATTTTGCAAGTTGCTAAGCCCCAAAATTTCGTTAGGCAGTGTAATTGAAATTGCCCTTTTTCTTTAAATACATACTTGCGCATACTAACTCATCCTTGAATAAAACTGTTATTTATGCATTTGATTTAAAATCAAGAAAACTAATGTAACACACACTAAAACATCATGCACAAAATTTACTCGCAATGAAGGCTATTTACTCAAACAAAGTCAATCGTTTTACTTACATAACTTATCATTGACACTTTACTTCCGACCCGAAGTCGCCCTCTCGGCCTTATAATAATTGCTATATCTGCATTCCATGGCCCCCATACTCAACCATGTCATACTAATTCTATCTTAATCAATCATCTCATACTCTATCTCTGCACATATCAAATCACCTATTAAAGGTTGCCTTGGCAGACTTTCATGAGTCCCACCAATTCCAGGTTGTCCTTCAAACCTCCAATCATATACTGCTCTGTCCTCTAAAGGGCCTTGGTGACAAATTCACCATCACTTTACTATAACTTATAGAGATAACCACGAGAAATGGTTATGCATTTACATACATACAAAACGTATTTTACCGATCGTTAGTCACTGTAACAATTCAGAAATAGACATGCTCGTGTAACAATATATTCATAATAACAGTAGCTAATTGAAATTGTGAACATATCATACAGGAGAATCCCCGTTATCATTGTCATAGCACTAATTTCACGTATTTCCGTTAACTCTAAGACTATCCCGTCTTAACACTTCTACCCATATCTCACATATCATAACCTACTACATCTCAGCTTAAGTCTAAGTATCTCATCTGCATACTTAGTTCGCTTAAACTAGAGCTCTGATACCATACTGAAACACCCTAAAAACAGAGTCAATTTAAACCTTGAAATTTCCACAAGTTATGATCAAAACTTTCAAACTTATATAACCTGAGGATCAAAATGTAAGGTTTCTATATGTAAAATTGACAATACTTAAATAACTTATTAATCTAATCACCTCATACAAACAGATTGATCAAATTATCCAAACAACTGTCCCAAAGGCTTCAAAGAATAACTAGATCCTTCGTTATCCCTAAGTCTGAATTTCTCCAAAAGTTCTCTTCCCTCATTCCCGCTACTTCCCGGAGCTTGTACCTGGTAAGAAGATTCAATTTGAAACATTAGGCTTCGCCTAGTGAGAATACTCAATTCAAAATAAAATTTAATGATTAAAATATGAACAGATAACTCAAACCTGTTCTCACCCATCTTACCGTACGACAACTCCTTTTCAAAATCGGGGAAATCTACCCCACTCCCATTCCTACGACTAACTCATTTAATTGTAACAACAAAATAAGAGTTAACTCTGAATCATTCCAGATTCACAATCAATATTCACACACAAGAAATTACAAGTCAAAACTTGCCTATTTCTTAAATCAGGAAGTAGAGATTACAAATTACTTTATGCCTATCTCTAATCTTCCTCTCACCATTGGGAAATCTCCGATCTTCCCGATAATAATGGAAATCTCCGATCTTCCATAAATCGAAATGGGAATTACAAATCAAAATATGCCTATTCCACATTCCACCTCAGCATCAATGATCCCAATGGAATTATAATATCGCGATACTCAACCGGGACTCATGATGGTTCGAGGTTCACCCAATTACTAAAATTACACCCCTTTGGTCTATGGCGAGTAATCGGTTCCCATTATACCGTACCCAAGTGCCCCCGAAGACCGGGTGCCTATTTTAGTAAAAGCACAAAGCACATAATATAATATATGTAATAATCGATACTACGATATGCGCCCAACATATAATGTATCATTTCTCCGAACATATTCTATATATAAAATAAAGAATATTATTATCTCCTCATCTCAATCTCTTTACTATTCCTCCTTTGTAATCTGATACGGGGTTATCATCTCAATTGTTATCTACATTTTCGGACTCATAGATAGGCCTTTATAATTGCTCTCAATAAAGCTTCAATATCGTATTCCAAGTTCATAGTCATATCATAGATTGCATATAGCAGATAATCATATTCATTATAAGGAATATTAATAATTCCGGTTCATTAACTTCTTAGATAACTTATCTTAGAAATTTTAGCATGGAAATCAACAAAGCATAACTTTTAATCACCTCTTGACTTATCTCTCACGTAATCAAGTCCATATAAAACATATTCATGCATACATATAAAACATCTAATTCAATACTGATTACTGAATTTTAAAGAGAGTTGAATAAACTCACCTGATGAGAAGTCACACTTTCTTTTAATCCTTTTTAATTCTTGTAGAGACTCCTTTTCTTCACTACCACAGCTTACTGTATTATTCAGTTTACATATACTGATATTAACTTTCCAAAACAAAACCATCTATAACTGAGAATCCTTAATTTCTAAAATTTACATCTCAAGTCGCAACGAACTGAAGTCGCAGTCCACTGTTGCGATTTCATTTCCAAATCGCAGTGAACTGGAGTCGCAGTCCTCTATTGCGATTCCAATTCCAAGTCGCAGTCAACTGTTGCGATTTCAAAGCCAAGTCGCAATGGTCTACTGCGACTCCAACTCCAAGTCGCAATTGCCCATTGCGACAATCATGAATGTCGCAACTCAAGCTTGCGACTTCGATGATATTCATCCAAGTCTCAGTCCACTATAATCATTCTAAACCCAGATTTTTATGTACTTTTAATCTATGTTTGTTTATACAAACTTGCAGATATGTTTAATACACTTATCTTAACATATCCTAAAATTCAGATTCTCAATATTATCAAAATTCACCAAAACCCAACTAAATTTCCCATAGAAAGCTTTTACTACTAAGATGAAGATTTAGAATGTAATTACCTTGAATTGATTTCTCTTTTCCAACTGCAACAAATCTGATTTCTCCTTCTTTTCTCCCTTTTGATTTGCTATAAACAGCTCTCGGCTTTTTCTCTCTTTTTCAATATCGAAACACACCAAAAACATCCACACTCACTTAGTCACACTTACTTATTCTTAGATGTCTAAATTAATGACACCTCATACCTCACTTAACATGAGTCATAGACAATTTTCCCAATGAACCCCCGACTTAATAGAATGTCACAACAACTCTTAATAATCAAGTTACTTCAAATAAGGACTTTAAAATAAAATACAAATTTAACCCCTAGCTAAAACTTGTAATTCTCAAAATAAAATAACGAAAACTCGGGATGTTACACTTTGAGGGGACATCAGTATAAATGAGAGGTTGACTTACGTAGAAGGACCGATATAAATCGTGAGCGGTAGGGTTTGCTAAACGAGGAACATAGAAGTTTAACTAGTAAAAGTTCAGTGGAGTTATCATAAGGGAATAGAGGCAGCGTGGGAAGTAAAATCAGATATGATGTTCAGTTACCCTCACCTTTTCGAGAATGGAATTCCGGGGACGGAATTCTTTTGAGGGGGGGGGGGGTGTTGTAACGACCCAGACCATTTTCGAAACATTTTGCGTTTGGTGTGGAGTTTTAAGCAGAAGTAGAAGTTGAGGGGCTAGTTGGTAAATAGGAGTTGGGGTATAAAAAGGCACAAAACCCTAGACAACTTTGCAATTTCCTGATTTTTTTTGGTGTATGTCAGCTGAGTTTTGTTGAGAGAAAGGGGTATTAGAGTTTTGAGGGTTTTTGTGAAATTGAAGAGAGGAATCATCAAGTCTTGAATCAGAAGAAGGAATAAGATTGGATTTCGTTTCTTGCAAGTAATCTATCAGGTAACCCTTAATCCATAACTTCACTTAAGATTCGTCTGATGATTTGTGGTTTTGAGAGTTTTCTTGCTAAAAGTTGTTTAAGACCATTATGGGAGATTTAAGCACCTTTGGATCGTGTTTAGTCAGTAAAACCTTTGGGGTTTTGGTTTTGGAACTGTATGTAGTTAATCGTCGCTTTATCTTTCTGTTTTCGGAGAGTTTAGCAAGTTTTCGAACCAAAAAGCTCATCCAGCGTTCGTCCGGAAACCTCCAGGTAGGAAGGTGTCCGGGTGAGTGTCCGGGTATTTCTTGGGCGTTTATTAGAAGGTATCCGGACGTTGAATCGTCCGGAAAACTGTGTTGTCCGGATAAGTAAATCGTCCGGAAAACTGTGTTGTCCGGATAAGTAAATCGTCCGAAAAATTGTGTTGTCCGGATAAGTAAATCGTCCGGAAAACTGTGTTGTCCGGATAAGTAAATCGTCCGGAAAACTGTGTTGTTCGGATAAGTTGGACGTCCGGAAAGTAGAAGTTGTCCGGTAAGTTTTGTTCACCCGGTAACCTGTCCGGAAAGCTGTGAGTCAGGTGAGAAGTGTCCGGATGGTTCTAGTCAGCTTATAAATCTATCCCTTCGTTCAGGTAGCCAGTTTGGAGGTAAAGAGCAGAGTAGGGAAAAGCAAGCAAACGTATCAGGTGAGTTTTCTAACTAAAATACGTGCCTTTTAACGTGTTTTTCTAAAGTGAACACATGATGAGAAATGCCATGTTTTGTTCTTATGCTTTTATTGCATGAAAGTTGTTTAAAGTTTTATGTGAGATGTATGCATACATTGTGTAGACGTAAATTGGCTAAGTCGGGGGGAGGGGGGGGTTCCGCCAGTACTCACGTCAGGGGGAGGTTCCGTTTATGCCATGGGAAGTGATACCCAGTAAGGCAGCGTGATACTGACTCGTCGTCACTTTCGGGTGACTTCAGGGTGCCATTTACGGGAGCGGATTTATCCGTGGAAGTTTTTAATGTTCAGTTATGTGAAAGTTTATTATTGAAAGTTTTATATATGAAAGTTATGCAAAGTTGTAAAATGATTTTGAGAACTGTCAGGAGGGACTCACTAGACCTCATGGTCTAACCCTCGCTTTTTCCAAACTAAACCTTTTCAGGTAAGCAGATAGTAGGAGGCTCAGGTAAGTGAGCAAGAGCATGATAGAGGACAGATGCAGATAGAGACAGTGCCACTTATACTTGTAGTAGCTAGTTCATTCTCAGTTGTGTATAGGTTGTTTCCGCCAACCTATTTTTGAGACTTACGTAAGAAATTTTGGGACCCATTTTTTGGGATGTTCTAATTTATATGATTTGCATGCTTATTTTAGACTGGGTTGTTACAATAATAACTTCAACAATTCAATATCCTAAGTCATACACCAAGACTACATAAGGTGGGGTGTTACTCAAACCAAATGCAAAGTTGTTATTCCCAATATGCGGAAGACTTCACCAAGCTAATCACTTCTTGAACATACAACTAACTCTCCACTCTTCACAGTGTCACTAGAACTATTCCCCAACCGGAACCTGTTGAACATGCCGACAAATAAAAAGGTTGGCTAATGCCTAGTGAGTTCAAGAGTTTTCATCATTATTAAAATTGTTCGTTAAACGAAAGAAGTACAACTCAAAATCATTATTTTCCAAAAATAAGTATATTTAAAAATGCAAACAACCCATTTTCCAACGTACACAAATCCCGTGCCAAAAGTTCCAATATGGAGCATTTCTCAAGAGTGGACTCAAATCCAAAGATTCACTTAAACATGAATAAAAAATAAATTTCCAAATACAGTAGACTTGAATAAAACTCTAATATTCGAAACACTCCAACAAGGAGGAGGCATAATACACCATCCATAAAACATGGAAAATAATCCATATAATTATAATACGTTCCCGAAAGCATGTGATCGACTCAACAACTCACGCAAAGCGTAAATAGAAATAAAGTCCAAATACCCAAGCATGGGAGTAATCATTCAAACAAATGTTAATATATGTGGAGGGGTTCCAATATTAAAGTCAATACTTGCAATTACTCGCACAAGGCTCAAACAGTAATAAAACATGCATATCACAAAATGGGGGAGACCCTGATCCATTGAGGGTGGAGGGAACATGTAAGTATACCACACGTACAATGTTAATCGTATAACACTTCTTGACTGTATGTCCAAGTGTTCTTACGATTCCTCGACAAGTTTCACCTCAAGAGACAGTTGACCTTAGTGTTCATCCCATGACTTCCACCACAAGGCTCGGCACCTTGCAGGACTACCTCCAAGGCATTACCTCAGCAACGAAGGTCCTAGTACTCACCTCCAAGGTAGCACTTCCAGACTCAACCCTCCTAGCCACTTGGAAAGTTTAAGGTCACAAACATGAGTCCTGAAGTCCAACCCTACAATACGCATTCGACCCCATAAACAAGACTGACTCATATGCCTATGCATCCAATGCATTATAGTCTAACAATTACATGACTCCCAAAAGAATGTCCAACATCTTTAACACGTGTAATTAAATAATAAATATGACTTAAATGCATATAATCTCAAAACTCAACATCGAGTAATTTACATTGGACCAAAGTCCCAAAGACTCACTTAAGTCAAATACGAGCCAAAGGCTCAACAATACAGTTGACCAACGATAAATATCACTAATACAATAAAATGCATTTAAGTGTCATATATACAAACACATATCTCCAAGATATGATAAGTCCAAAATCTCATCATTTATTTGATCAAATCATTTTCCACACAATTCACAACCATGTATATTTCCAAATGACCCATGACTATAATCATGCATTTTTCCAACAACACTAAAGTGTATTTTTACGCTGTAACACCCTAAAATTTAGACATTGAACATAGGGAATTTCTGGAAAATGGGTAACATAAACTTCATATATTAAGCCAACTAAAACCCTTAAATACATCGGGATAGTTTGAACAATGTATACATTAATGAGTATTGAGACATAATACACAACAACCTATTAATCTAGAATTAAAGTAAGCTAGATTAATCCGGGTGTCACTATATCTCCAAAAAGTCTCTCATCTTGATTCCCAAAAAGCCCGACCCTCCAAGCTCCTGGTCGACAAAAAAAAAATCAACACATCAAAGACGCACCGCTAGTGGGGACTGTAACCACAATATACAACACCACAAGTGTTAGACCGGAATTTAGCGGGTATGAGTAGCTCCACGATATTAAATAAGTAAACGGTATTGTAAATCAACCAATGTTACCGGAACCGTGCGGAAGCACATAACCACCATTTGATTTCCGTCAAAAGGCTCAACTTGAGCATAAAACATACAAGGGAGAAATACTCCCGATATACGGGGGAGACCCGTTACCATCGGGGTGACGAGAACACATGACATGGAGTCACCCGTGATGTTATTGGATTGCACCATAAATTTCAGTTTTAGTTCCCATGCCATTGAGACATCACAACCTCATTGTTGGGTCACCGAAGATTTGAAATTGACTCACCGATGTTTCCTCTAAATCTTTCTTAGAATATTTTAGCATGGTTCTTTATAATGACTTGTACAAGATAGCAAATGTTTGGTGAAGTCAAAGATCAACCAAAGTCAAGATTGAAGACTCTCTCATTGTGGAAGTAAGAGACTCTTTATCAACACATGCAAGTCATTGTCCACCGATGGTGTTCCCACACATCGGTGGACACTCTCTCCACCGACCTCTCTCTATGTCGGCCAACATATCCCACCTATGAAGACTCTCAAATAGGTGGGATCTCAAGAAGTCTCAAAGATGTTTTTCTTCAAATATGTGTCACATATCTCAAAGCATTCATCGGTGGTGTACTCCTTGAAGACAAAATGAGAAGCAAATTTATTATGAGACAAGACAAAATGAGAAGCAAAATTATTATGAGACAAAATCAAATTTGCCAAGAATCATCCCACCGATGATGATGCTTAAATCGGTGGGATCCTTTGTCAAAAGATTTTCTTTGAAGAAAATATCAAGTCTCAAGTAATATTGTCTTGGAAGACACACCAAGGAGACAAGCATGGTATTATTCCTATTTCCAATGAATTTCAGCATGGGTATTCCTCCTTGTTTCAAGGAAAAGGTGATTGTGACTTTTCAACTTTTCAGAAGTCCATTGGTACGTAGCAAGTAACTGGAGGATATTCGTACTAAGCATTTAATGCTCAGTACACTCATCCTCACTATAAAAGGAGGAGGAAGCTCCCATGCAAACAACGCTTTTCTGAAGTCTTTCTATGTGCTAGCATCCTTCATCTCTTAGGAACTTTATAACTTTGAGTCTAAGTGTTCAAGTTATTTTGTTTTCAGTATTACTGTGTGAAGATTGTTAGAATAGATTTTATCTGTTCTTTCCGCAACAATCAAATTGTTCTATGTGTTCTATGTTTAATTCTTGATTTGAATATTTTCAATAAAAGAATTAATTAAAGTGAAAAATTGTGTATTGTATTCAACCCCCCCCCTTTCTACAATACCTGTTCTTGTTCTTGTAAGCCATCTGGGACTAACAAGTGGTATCAGAGCAGAAAGTTTAATCCATAAACTTGATCTGCAATGGCTGCTTCCTCTTCCAAAAATGAAGCTTTCTCTCAAAACTCTTTTTCTGAAAATGGCTCTATAGCCAAACCTCCCAAGTTTAATCCCAACAATTTTTCTTTGTGGAAAAGCCGGATGATGCTTTTCATGGAAGGAATGGATAGTAGATATCCAACCATTCTTAGTGAGGGACCCATAGTCCCTAAAGTTTGGTCTCGCTATGAAACCAAGAAATCCGGTAAGGAAGTTGTTGGAAAAGATGATTCTGATGATTCCTCTGATGAAGAAAAATATGTTGTTAATGGTCGTTACATTCTTAAAAATCCTAAGAAATATACTGATGAGGAAAAACGTCTTGTGTCTCTTGATTCTAAAGTTAGAACTATCATTGCTCTCTCTCTTCCTGATGAAGTGTACCACTCTCTGGTAAATCTCTCTACTGCCAAAGAAATGTGGTCCACTCTGTGTGTTTTGTACGAAGGTACAAATGAAGTTAAAAAGAGCAGAAAGATTGCTCTTGTTAGAAAATATGAACTCTTTTCTTATGAGAAAGGAGAATCTCTCTCCAGCTACTATAATCGCTTTAACAATCTTCTTAATGACTTAAAGCTGTTAGGTAGAGTGTATGACAATGAGGAAGTCCTGTGCAAATTTATGGACTGTCTTCCTGATTTTTGGGAAAATATATGTACTTGTATAAAGACAACCAAGGATCTTGATCATATGCCTCTCACTACTCTTTATGGAACTCTTTTCAACTATGAGCAGACTAAGCTGCAAAGGAAATCTGTCATCACAGACATAAAGAGCTCTCCTAAGTGACTCTTCCAAAAAGACTAAGTGTTTTCCAAAAATCACCTACCCATCTGACTCTGACCATGATAGTCAAGAAGATCCCAATGATCATTCGGAGGCATATCTTAGTGATGCTAAGGATGAATGTGAGGAAACTTCAGTTAATAAATTATCTGATGAAATGGCCATGTTGGATGGGTATTCTAAATCTAAATCTCACCACCCTTCTGAAAAATCTAAGTCTGGTAGAAAATCATCCTCTTCTCTCTCCAAACACTCTTCTTTGGACAAATCTAATGAGGAATGTTTTAACTGTGGTAAAAAAGGGTCATTTTGCTTCTGAGTGCAAAAGTAAACATCTTGAAAGGCCCAGAACTGCTTCCTCCGGCCGATTCTCCTCAAAGTCGGGAAAATCCAAATATGATTCCCAAAACCGGGCTGAAAGGTACAAAAAAAATACAAGAGAGAAAAGGAAAGAAATGAAAGACTTGTCAGAAGAGCAAAGGGTCTGCCTGCTAAAACTCATGATTTGGCAGATGAACCCACATCTGAAAGCGAGAATGACATCGCAAATGTCTGTTTCATGGCTAAGATAAATGACATGGATGATCCAGAAGGCCACATCTCCTCTACTGCTTTTGTATCAGCTAAGTGCTTCTCCTCCTCATCACAGGTACACCCATTTCTATCTCTTTCTGATACTGAAAAGGTTGAAGCATTTGATTCTTTAACCATTGATCTTTTTGATGCTAAAACTGCTAAACAAAAGGCAAATGCTCAAATAAAATCTCTTTCCTCTCAACTGCTATTTTGTCACTCTCATCTGGAAAACTTTGAAAAAGTTAAGGCTGAGCTTGAAGATCTAAAATCCATCAACTTTATTCTTGCCAAGGAGAAAAACAAAATATTCAAACGTTTTCAAAAGGAGCAAGAAATCATGAGAAAATGGACCAGTTCTTCCAAAAACCTGGAAAAGATATTTCAAGATCAGATTTTCTGTAATAACAAAACTGGTCTAGGCTTTGGAAAAATGGAAACTGATAAATCTTCAAAATCTCATGCTTCCACCTCATGTGCTTCACCTACTTCTTGTGAAACTTCCAATTCCAATTCTATTGGGTCTATGTCCATGAATTCTGCAGATTCATCTGAAGATTTAAAATTTGGAATGTTTTTAAAGGCAAAAGATCATATTTCCTTTCCAAAGGAAAAGGCTCAAGATTCCAATGATTCTTCCACACCTATCCATGAATTTCAAAAATTCTTGACTTTAGATGATGCATCCTCCTCTTCCAACTCAAGCAATATATTTTCTAACTCTGAAAAGGGAAAGTCTTTGGGTGCCGATTCTTTATTAAAAAGAAATCCTCCAATTTTTTCTAAAAATACCTATGTGACTTCCCCTACCGATTTTCTTCCCCGATCTGTGAGCTTCAAAATGTCCAATTCAAAGGAAAATATTTCTGTCCTCCCAAATTTTAAAAAATGAATTTTAGGTGCTGCACCCCAATTCTTTGTTACCTCGTCAAAATCTTTGAGCAAAAGTAAAGAAAAATGGCAAGTTTCTAAAAGGATTTTTCCTCATAGAAAATGCTATATCTGTGGTGATACTTCTCATTTTGCCAAAGACTGTCCGAAAGAAAGAATTGATCTAAGTGACACCAACTCTTTTTCTTCTAACCCAAAAGGACCCACCACCAAATGGGTACCTAGAAAATAAATTCTTTGTGATTGCAGATTTTGAGCTGGACAGATGGATCTATGTGGACAAATATGAAAGTGAGAAAATTGAAGAAATCATCAAGATCATCATGCAATCTGATGTGTCAAAATGGTGAACTCTTAGATCTCCTTATGTTGAAAATCCTTCCCATTGGCACACTCTCTAGTGTCACCATCTTCTCTACCGACATCATCACATCTCCCATCACCCTCCTCATTACTTACATTCTATTTCCCACCATACATCTCACCCCACATTTTCTCATCCATCCCACCACATATATTGCCCCAACCTCATTTCTTTTTCATGTTACCATCCATCTTACCACCCAACTATTTCTCCTCTCTCCTACACCAATCTTTCCCTTCACATATTTCGGCCACATATTCTTCCCAACATCCACCTCAAAAAGGGATTTTCCTTCAACAATCCTCCACCGATCTAACTCTCTCTCTCTCTCCAAAAAAAAAATCAAAAAAAAAATCAAAAAGTCAAAGTCAACTTCGGTGGCATTTGCATCATCGATGGTTTAAATCGTTTTGCTGATTTGTGTCCACCATGTTAATTGATGACATCATGATGATGTCATGTTGCTGACATCACCTCACCACTTCTACAATTTCTTTGTCTTGCTGCCGACACAAACCAAAACCAAATCCCACCATACTTTATTTCCCATCATATGTTTTGCCAAACCCAAATCCCACCGAACACCCTTTTCCAATGAACCTCCATCGGTGAGACACTCTATCTCCCCAAAACCTCTTTTCTCTCACAGAACCAACTTCCGTGCCATCTCCTCATCCCATCCCTTCTTCCATCATTTTTCATTCTTGGTTTGCAACCCATCTCTCCTTTTCTCAAAACCCACATACTACAAACTCTTCCACAGATATCATCCAAAATCCTTCTACTCAAAAAATCCTCAAACTCAATCTTTGTGGGTCATCAAAAAAATTGGAAGATGAAATTCCAATCTTTTCTTCACCTTGAAGATTTTCTCCATGATACCGTAGCAGATTTTATCCAAACTCTTCTGAAGATGCCAGAAGATTTCCTCCAACCTCATCAAGAAATTCCACCGACTTTTTGCCAATCTCTTGCAAAATTTCGGTGGGAATGATAAATTTTCTACCGATTTTCCTACCGAAAATCCTACCGAAATTAGCCAATTTTCGGTGGGATCTCCTTAGTTTTCGGTGGGGAAGCAAAAAAAATCAATTTTTTTTACTATACCACCGACCACACCACCGAAATTTCGGTGGTTGGCCCCCAAATTCGGTGGTTATGAGCACACAAAAATAAAAAATAAAAAAAATCGGTGTTTCCAATTGTTTGTGGTGTTTCTTCTCCGTCGTACGCTGAGGGGGAGAAACCATCTGAGGGGGAGCAATATCAGCGTCCAACTCGATCAACACCAACCCTCTGTACTCGTTTTCAGCGTCCAACTTGGAAAAATGAGGAAATCGGGAGGACCAGTCAAGGGGGAGCACATCAGTCCGGGCGGATCTAACTGAGGGGGAGAAACACAAAACCGACTGATCTACTGAGGGGGAGCAAAACAAAGACAAAGGATGATGATGCTGAACAGGAAGTGCTGAAGATGCCAAGAGAAAGAAAGAAAATGCAAGAGATTGGCAAAAGCATCCTGAGGCTGATTCACTCAAACTCAACCCTCCTCAAAGATTGTCACTATAATGGATGTGTTTCCTATCAAAACCCACAGACTCACTTGGCTGAAATCTTTTGAAGTAAGTGGATGACTTGAAGATTTGAAACATCTGAAGAAAAGCAAAAGTGCCTGAAAGATAAAGTTCTCCAACACATCAACAGGCTGCTAATCAAAATGAAGAATCCTCAAGCCAGATACAAGTTTCAACTCGCCCCTCCAAAGATGCAAGTAATATTCATTTTGTTCATATTGTTTATACTTCTTTCCTTTTTCTTTCAATTATTTGTACAACTATACCTTTTTTATTTTTTCTTACTTGTAAATATCATACACACACAAATCCACAAAAGACAAAATAGATCAAAAAAAAGGTCTATGTGAAAAGAACCCAAAAAGAGTAAAAAGGGTCAAAATGCAATTTTATTCAGATACTCTTCAATATTCTAAGTATGGAGCTCAAATTCAAATAGGGGGAGATTGTTGGGTCACCGAAGATTTGAAATTGACTCACCGATGTTTCCTCTAAATCTTTCTTAGAATATTTTAGCATGGTTCTTTATAATGACTTGTACAAGATAGCAAATGTTTGGTGAAGTCAAAGATCAACCAAAGTCAAGATTGAAGACTCTCTCATTGTGGAGGTAAGAGACTCTTTATCAACACATGCAAGTCATTGTCCACCGATGGTGTTCCCACACATCGGTGGACACTCTCTCCACCGACCTCTCTCTATGTCGGCCAACATATCCCACCTATGAAGACTCTCAAATAGGTGGGATCTCAAGAAGTCTCAAAAATGCTTTTCTTCAAAGATGTGTCACATATCTCAAAGCATTCATCGGTGGTGTACTCCTTGAAGACAAAATGAGAAGCAAAATTATTATGAGACAAGACAAAATGAGAAGCAAAATTATTATGAGACAAAATCAAATTTGCCAAGAATCATCCCACCGATGATAATGCTTAAATCGGTGGGATCCTTTGTCAAAAGATTTTCTTTGAAGAAAATATCAAGTCTCAAGTAATATTGTCTTGGAAGACACACCAAGGAGACAAGCATGGTATTATTCCTATTTCCAATGAAGTTCAGCATGGGTATTCCTCCTTGTTTCAAGGAAAAGGTGATTGTGACTTTTCAACTTTTCAGAAGTCCATTGGTACGTAGCAAGTAACTGGAGGATATTCGTACTAAGCATTTAATGCTCAGTACACTCATCCTCACTATAAAAGGAGGAGGAAGCTCCCATGCAAACAACGCTTTTCTGAAGTCTTTCTATGTGCTAGCATCCTTCATCTCTTAGGAACTTTATAACTTTGAGTCTAAGTGTTCAAGTTATTTTGTTTTCAGTATTACTGTGTGAAGATTGTTAGAATAGATTTTATCTGTTCTTTCCGCAACAATCAAATTGTTCTATGTGTTCTATGTGTAATTCTTGATTTGAATATTTTCAATAAAAGAATTAATTAATGTGAAAAATTGTGTATTGTATTCAACCCCCCCCTTCTACAATACCTGTTCCATTGTTGTTGTTGTTTTATATTTTCACGTTAATTTGTATAAGAATCCGTTATTTTGCTGAATTTAATTCGTATATATGTACACAATTGCGAACTGTGATTGATCGGTCCTAACATAGCTGATATTAACGAAGGTTGTAAGCAAATTAATAAAGGAACATAGTGTTATTTATGAAAATATGTTTGCTCTTTAGTTATGAAAAATGATGTTGATTAAAAGAGAACCTTTAAATTAAAAGATGATGGTAATTTAATCATCATTCCTTCTCCAATGATATTAATTAATTCAGAGTTGGGGATATTTTTCAATCATTTACAAATTAAGTGGTGGCGTATATATCCCCTCCTGACGCATTAACATCAAACGTCATGCACACTTGAGTTATGGCATGCCGGTAAAGTCTTTAAAGGATGTAGTAAAAAAAATTCATCTGATTAGGGTTCAAATTTAGGCATTGCTAAAATCCTTGTGGTCATGAAGGTTCACTTGAGAGGACTCAGGCCATCCATGGTGTCCGGGGATTAGTCGATGCGCGTAAGCCGGACCGAAAACCAACGGTTACAAAAAAAAGTTGTCATGCTGTCTTATCTCAACAATATCGACGCCGCATATCAAATACTTACTTGGTTACCGGGTCAATTTTATCTTTCTGGGTGAGCATAGTAAACACCGATCGAGAATCTTACCCAGTAAGAGGGAAGACAATGATCAGGAGTCTTACCTTGTAAGTGAGGGTGGTGACTCTTACTCAGTAAACACTTACCACGTGATATACGTACGCTTCCGTTTTGATGACCAAGAATGTTACTATGTTACCCAATAAGATAAGTAAGGGTGATGTCTCTTGTTAATAAGTGTTAATTAGCCCGGTAAACATTTGATAAACAACCCTGCCTGAAATGAAATTAATGGTGTTTTCTAAATTAAGCGGTGAATAGGATTCTTAGTTTTTTGGGGTTTGGATTAATTCGTGATTTTCAATTAATTAATGTTTGAATTGTATGCTGTTCATCAAAATCCATTAGTTTTTTAAGGATATTATGATCTGCATGCACTCCGCAGTTTTTGTTTTAAAACAAATCAATGTCACATAATTAAATTGATAATTATCTGCGATGTTTTGGTTTTCTCTTCTTAATTTCTTTCTTAAGGTTTTTGTGATCTCTTTAATTAATTAAACACCATGCGAAACTCTCTTAATTTTAAGTGTAACCTTGCCTTATCAATGCAACCTTTTTGTACGTTCATATTGGTTTTCTTTGGATCACTATGTTCTTAGGGGCCGTATAGTAAGCGGTCATCGATATCATTTACCATACCGATTGAGCATGACAAAGACCAAAAATCGTACCTGGTAAGAGACATAACAAGAACCGAAAGCCTTATCGGGTAAGTGAGGAAAAAGACTTTTAATTACCTGGTAAGCGCTTACCGCATTTAAGACACGTTACTTACAACTTACTTAGGGCCTGTTTTGTTAGGAGCTTAATGAACTTAATGAGACATATAGCTTATTCATTCAGCTATACATGACTGTTTGGTAGTGGCTTAATGATATAGAAAGTGACTTATTTATTAAACTTTTAGGAGGGAACTTTATGCAGAAAGCCAAGTTTTGTCCAAACCAGTCTCTCCCAATTAAAAAACACATGGTCCTTCCATCTATGAAAACACAAAACTTGACAGTGCTTTGAATACACCGATAGACGTGTGATAATTAAACCTCAACGCAAGTATACATCGAGATCTAATGTCGTCTTTCAAGTAATAAAATGGTAAAATACCAGATATCGTTCCCACAGAGATTGGAGTAAAAGTGCAATAAAAGTCTAATAAAAGAAATGGTTTCCAAGGATCAAGTCGAAGATTAATGATTTTCTGTTGGTGGTTGGAATTATCACAGATTATATAACAATTAATAAAGGATAGCAAGGGTGTAAGATGTTGGGGTGAGATTTAAATATAAAGTCCAGCAGGCCAATGCTGTAGCATTGCTTCAGCATCCGTTTTTCAACACTTAAGTTCACCATCTACTTTTCAGGATGCCCTCTCGGGTTTTCAACGACTCACGACTGATCTAGCAGCCAATCAATCCATTCCTGGCATTGTTGTCAGAACTATGAATAGCAAGGTGAAGTCTTCCAAGTATACAGATAAACAAATTCCTTTGTTAAAATCACTCTTCCGAGCTGATTCCCATATCAGTTAAGTTGATGTGTTCTAAGCGGTCTATTCCTGGCACACACTCTACACTGTTACCACCCACATAGATGATCAACTTATCGGGCAAAATCAACCTAGAAAAGACAGAGACGATAAATTCCTTTATCAATATCTCTTCCGAGCATACTTCCTTTGTCATTTGGATTGACGTGCATATCAATGGTTCATTCCTGACACCATGGCACTTTAACACTTTCAAAGTGATCAACCATCTAGAAGTAACTGAATATTTTATAAAACTTAACATGAAATGGTGAACAACATTATTGAGAAACGATGTCCACTTTTCGTTATATTCAAAATCTCACCCTTTTATCTCACACCCAAGCTATGTAAACTTAGCTACTCATGCTTAAATATAAATGACAGGTAATATAAATTATAGAAATGAAAGACAAAAATTAAAGACAGAAATGTAAATGACAAGAAAGTAGAATGTAAGTATTAAAAGACTATAAGTTAGTGCAGCAATGCTGTACCAATGCTGCAGCAACTCATAACTAATAATAAGAACATGAAGAACAAGATGAAGAACATAAAGTAAAAATGCATAAATTAAAGATGAGATTATTTCAGATCAGTTTGAGAACTGATCCAAAAGTGGTCTAAGGAAAATGTAAACACACCACTCCTATTTATACTAAGGAGGTAAGGTGGTATGCCTAACTTCTACTATTTACATACTATTCAATAAGTACTTCTTACTATTACACCCCATGCTTCTATGGTCACTACAACAAGCTATCTAAGAGTTTACAAAAGAAACACAGCATTTGAATTCAGGTCTTCTAGAACATGGCTGGATGATGGGACCAAAAGTCAGCCACAAAAGTCTTCTAGAAATTAATTCTTCATTCCATTCTTCCAGTCTTCAATGCTGTAGCATTGGGCAGGGCTGCACTATAATTAAATTCACATTTATCCTTCCTAAATCAGTAAAAGACAGGTAAATCACAAACTTAGCTCCATGAAACAAAAGGTAAAAATAAGTAAACAAAAATGACTCAAATGTTGGGATAAATAAAATATTCTAACTAAAAAGATAAAAAAAAGACACAATATGCATTAAATAAATAATGCATATCACACCCTCAAATTTAAAGTGTTGTTTGTCCCCAAACAACTAAAAGACCTAAAAAGAAAATGACTCAATTTTTGAAGTTTCTTGCAAGATCATGGCATTAGGTGCCCACACAATGTAGAACATACCCCATGGAATTCATAGCCTTTCATACATCTTGTATCATTCATTTAAAACCTAAGTGTGTGTGTGGATCATAAGCTAGCACTAATCTTCTCTTTGTTAGACTCAACACATCCTACATTTAGAATCAATAGGGATTTTTAGGGTCACTCTTTGGCATATCTTTTCTCACCAAACCTTTTCTCTCAAAAACTTCAACAAAATTTTTTCAAATTTTGGCATTTTATGCTCTTTTCTTGTTGACTTTTATACCTTGCCCCTATGAGACATTTTTGGTATATTTTTGCATCATCTTTATCATATTAGAGCTTTGCTCTTTTGAGTGATCTTTAAATGCTTAAGGTGTAACCTTCCCACCCTCAAATTTATAATATACAATGCCCTCATTGTATGTCATGAAGTGTATGAGTGTATAAAGGCTACAAGTGGCTATTGGAAATTAAAAAGAAGGCCTAGATCATTCCCTAAATGTGTATAGGGTATGTGAGTCAAGTTGTATCCCAAGAAGAAATTTGCTAGTTCTAACAAGAACACACAACTTAGGTAAATTAGTGATAAAAATTTATTAGGACTATGAACAAAAAACACGGTATGATTTTATGTGTAATCTTGCAAAAGAAAAGTAACCTAAAAATTGTAAAACTATCCCAGACACAAAATAAAATAAAACATGGAGACTAATGTAAATGATTTGAACCTGCCCTACTCCTTAGGAGTAGGTTGTGAACCAAGTGGTTGGAATGAATGTTGCGACACAAGAATCCGCATTTTCTTCTTTTAACAAGGTGTTCTTCTTTTTCAACAACCGGATTTCTTGTTGACAACTTATTGTGGCATGGTGGAATTTGTTGGAGCACATCAGTATGCTCCTTAGCCCAAACGGTTCTCACCAAATTAAATTGGTGTTTCTCTTTCCACTTATGCTTATACACGTTTCTCATCACGTGTTTCACTGGTTGACCACGACACAAGATTTTAATGGAACAACTAAGGAAACAGTCCATCCCACAAAAAAACTTCCACACCACCTCACCAATAATAGAACTTGATTTTATGAAGATTCCTGAGTCCATGGATTGATCATCACTTCCCTTTTCAGAAACAACTTGAAGATTTTTTGCACAACATTGCTGCACGAATGCTGCAGCATCTGCAACAATATGTTTTTTCTGCACAAATTCAAAGTGGGGGTTAATGACAATCTTGGCATTGTGTTGCACCTCTTCACTATTTTGAAGTGAAGAGGGATTGCTTAAATGCTCATGTTCTTCCTCATAACTTTCCATCTCTTGACTATTTTCCAAAGTATTGACCTCATCCTCCTCCTTACCAATACACTTAAAATTTTCAATCTCACTTGGTATAGGAATTTGGTTGTGTCTGTTGATCTCTTCAATATAAGCCGACATGTTGGCAAAAGATATTTCCATTCTTTGTGTGTACTCTTTCACCATAGTTTCAAGAGATTCGAAGTTTTCAACTTGTTCTAAAGAGGGTGTAGGAGGTAAAAATGAGTTGTTAAAGTCATCCCCTTGAAACCTCTCAGAAAAAGCAACTTGTTCCTCCCAAGATTGGTCAAAATTATTTGCGTAAGTGTTACTCCAATCTTGGTAGGGAGGTGTTGGTGATGTGAAAGTGCCATGATCTTGATTATTTAAAGACAAATTAGGATAATCCTCCCATGATTGAGTATAATCATTGAAGTGTGAGGTATCCCAATTACTATCTCCCATGAAATAATTGGAATCAGGGTTCGAAGGGCAATAATATGTGAAATGATTTCCGCCACAGAAGTCACAGGAAACAGTTTCATATGGCCCAAACGAATATCCCATTGAATCCATATTCACAGAAAGATAAACTCAAAGCTTGTTACTTGTACACACATTAAGACGTATGACAAGCAACAAAGGTGGTAGAAAAATCAAATCTTTTAAAATACTTTTATAAACTTTTAGCGTGCCAATCCCCGGCAACGGCGCCAAAAACTTGACAGTGCTTTGAATACACCGATAGACGTGTGATAATTAAACCTCAACGCAAGTATACATCGAGATCTAATGTCGTCTTTCAAGTAATAAAATGGTAAAATACCAGATATCGTTCCCACAGAGATTGGAGTAAAAGTGCAATAAAAGTCTAATAAAAGAAATGGTTTCCAAGGATCAAGTCGAAGATTAATGATTTTCTGTTGGTAGTTGGAATTATCACAGATTATATAACAATTAATAAAGGATAGCAAGGGTGTAAGATGTTGGGGTGAGATTTAAATATAAAGTCCAGCAGGCCAATGCTGTAGCATTGCTTCAGCATTCGTTTTTCAACACTTAAGTTCACCATCTACTTTTCAGGATGCCCTCTCGGGTTTTCAATGACTCGCGACTGATCTAGCAGCCAATCAATCCATTCCTGGCATTGTTGTCAGAACTATGAATAGCAAGGTGAAGCCTTCCAAGTATATGGATAAACAAATTCCTTTGTTAAAATCACTCTTCCGAGCTGATTCCCATATCAGTTAAGTTGACGTGTTCTAAGCGGTCCATTCCTGGCACACACTCTACACTGTTACCACCCACATAGATGATCAACTTATCGGGCAAATTCAACCTAGAAAAGACAGAGACGATAAATTCCTTTATCAATATCTTTTCCGAGCATACTTCCTTTGTCATTTGGATTGACGTGCATATCAATGGTTCATTCCTGACACCATGGCACTTTAACACTTTCAAAGTGATCAACCATCTAGAAGTAACTGAATATTTTATAAAACTTAACATGAAATGGTGAACAACATTATTGAGAAACGATGTCCACTTTTCGTTATATTCAAAATCTCACCCTTTTATCTCACACCCAAGCTATGTAAACTTAGCTACTCATGCTTAAATATAAATGACAGGTAATATAAATTATAGAAATGAAAGACAGAAATTAAAGACAGAAATGTAAATGACAAGAAAGTAGAATGTAAGTATTAAAAGACTATAAGTTAGTACAGCAATGCTGTACCAATGCTGCAGCAACTCATAACTAATAATAAGAACATGAAGAACATGAAGAACAAGATGAAGAACATAAAGTAAAAATGCATAAATTAAAGATGAGATTATTTCAGATCAGTTTGAGAACTGATCCAAAAGTGGTCTAAGGAAAATGTAAACACACCACTCCTATTTATACTAAGGAGGTAAGGTGGTATGCCTAACTTCTACTATTTACATACTATTCAATAAGTACTTCTTACTATTACACCCCATGCTTCTATGGTCACTACAACAAACTATCTAAGAGTTTACAAAAGAAACACAGCATTTGAATTCAGGTCTTCTAGAACATGGCTGGATGATGGGACCAAAAGTCAGCCACAAAAGTCTTCTAGAAATTAATTCTTCATTCCATTCTTCCAGTCTTCAATGCTGTAGCATTGGGCAGGGCTGCACTATAATTAAATTCACATTTATCCTTCCTAAATCAGTAAAAGACAGGTAAATTACAAACTTAGCTCCATGAAACAAAAGGTAAAAATAAGTAAACAAAAATGACTCAAATGTTGGGATAAATAAAATATTCTAACTAAAAAGATAAGAAAAAGACGCAATATGCATTAAATAAATAATGCATATCAATGACAAAGACCAAAAATCGTACCTGGTAAGAGACATAACAAGAACCGAAAGCCTTATCGGGTAAGTGAGGAAAAAGACTTTTAATTACCTGGTAAGCACTTACCGCATTTAAGACACGTTACTTACAACTTACTTAGGGCCTGTTTTGTTAGGAGCTTAATGAACTTAATGAGACATATAGCTTATTCATTCATCTATACATGACTGTTTGGTAGTGGCTTAATGATATAGAAAGTGACTTATTTATTAAACTTTTAGGAGGGAGCTTTATGCAGAAAGCCAAGTTTTGTCCAAACCAGTCTCTCCCAATTAAAAAACACATGGTCCTTCCATCTATGAAAACACCCTCTCAAACAAAAATCTTTCCAATCTATACAGACAGATTAATCCACACAGACAACTTTATTCATACAGGACTTAATGGAAATCCAACCAAACAGCCCCTTAATGAGCTTAATGGTCTGGGGGCTTATTCGCTCAGCCTACATGAGTGTTTTTTGTGGCTTAACCGTTAACCCATTAAGTTAAAATGGCTGTATGGAATAAGCCAAGAGACCCCTTACTTCTCCCCCACTAAACTACTCCAAACAAATTAATACCAGAAATGCACAAAAATAATCCAACCCTATCTCTTTGCCTTCGTAGGGTATCTCTAATGGATTACACTATATTTTACACAAAATCTTAAAAATAGTGTAAAATTTGGTGTTAATAGTAAATCAATGGGTAATACTATTTTTTACACCAAATCCTAATATTCTAAGCATATTCCTTTTTATATTTTTTATTATACTTTCAATAATATTCTTATATTTATTAATTTTACAATTTATACCTATATTTTTTTTTATTTAGATCATAACTTAATATTTTTTACTAATTATGAATTAAATTATTTTAGTACATAAAACAAAATTTTTATTAAATAATAAAAGTTACATTAAAACAAATAAAAAAGAGAATACATATGCATTTAATTATTATCATTACTATATTTTTCCCACAAATGATCAATTAACGCATTCCGAAGTTCGAAGTGTCCTACTTTGTCTTTAAGTTGTCTATAACGAGTGAGAAATTGTTGAAATTGGTTATTATCATCTATCACCGTTTCAACTTCTATCGGTGGCACTTCTCTTGCAGCTTCAATTGGTGCTTCAATTGGTGCATTGAGATCCATTAATTATGTTTTCATCTTTTAATATTAACTTATTTCCATTGAATATTTTATCATGTTGTATATTATTTACTTAATTAAAACATAAATAAAAAATTAATATAAAAATAATTTATAATATATATATAACAAATAAACCTATTAAAAGTTGAACACTTTAAAAAACAAAAATAATAAATCTCAAAATTGAGGGACCAAAAATGTAATTGAAAAGTGGTGTAAAAAATAGTGTATATGAATAGTGTTACACCAAATATAGTGTAATACTATTCATTACACTAAATTTAGTGTGGAAAATAGTGACTTCATTGGAGATGTGAATAGTGTCATTTACACCAAATTTAGTGTTTAGTGTAAGATTTGATGACCCCATTAAAGATGGTCTTAAACCCATGGATTCGTTGTCCCTTAGACAAACAAATTTATTTAGACAGACAATTCAATCCATTCAGGGTTTAATGTAAAAAAAGGAAAAAGTAAACAAAATAATCAATTTTGATGGTTGATTTCTCTTGTTGGTAAGAACTTACTCAATAAATATTTGGTAAACGGCTATTTACTCTTCCCTTGCCTTCCTTCTTATTATTCTTGTATAATTTTCTTCTATTTAAATACAAGTTGTGAATTCAAATAAGAAAGAGGACACCAACAAGTTAATAAAACCACCAATCAAGTAGTACCAGTAAATATTATCACACACTAATTGATTTCAACAATCTTGACACATCCACGTAAAACCAACTATTGGCAAGGGATACGGAATCCAAGATACGGAACACAACCTAACTTTTACATACTAGACGCACATACTTAAGAAACATACACATTCATACTAAAAGAAGAAACCTTTACGGGTCGGCTTCCTTTTAGGATAATCTGCAAACACAGTTCCTCCATACATCTTGGCCGCCTCGTTGCAGTTTATCACTCTCTCCGTCCTCTTGCCACCAGATACCGGGCCATCATACACTTGTTGTTGAACTACATAAGCTTGTTGGGGTTGATACTGATAGTGAAACACGTGTTGTGGGTTTCTTCTTGGCGGTGCAATTGTTGATGATGATGATGATGATGGTGGTGGCTTCGAGAACACATTATCTATGAAATCGAACGTTTCTTTACCGATCTTAGCAAGGTCTTGAGTTGTGTTCTTGGAATAGTATTCCATGATTATTGGGTGAATTGAAGGTAGAGAAAATTAAGGAAGTTTTTGTAGTTAGTATTGTTGTTTGTGTTTGCTTTGGGGTGTATGCAAGAGACCATATCCATGTGCCTTTATATAGAATATTTAATGCAACTATGTTAAGAAAACAGATAGTATTTTTCATAAATTATGGAATCTTTTACTTCATAATAACCTACATTTATTCTTTTGTTTGTGTGTGGAATAATGTTCCCTTTTTCTTATTCCTTTTGGATAACAATCAGTTTCAAACACATATACGAGAACATATTATTCGTTAACGTATTCTTACATGGCATCCCCAAACCTTCATGTTTGGTGCTTTAGGCGTTTATCTGAATCGCTTTCAGACACTGGCAAAGAGTTATATGGTTAGTGTGCATGTTTCATTGAGTTTTGCTTGTTACTACCGTTGTTCTACGAACTAACTATATTAATTAATGTTCATCAACAGATGCATATCCACAGTTGTTCACCATGAAAGTCCACCATGGTGGGTACTTCACGGAACCACCCAAAAGACATTATTTCCGTGGTCTAGAAATTTATGTTAACATGTTAGATGTGGAGGGTCTTTCTATGCAACTGCTTGAACAGATCATGAAAGAGTTGGACTATGAAGAACCAAAATATAATATGTTGTATTTTAAGAGGCCGAATGCAGACTTCTTGACTGGACTGGTAGAATTGAGTACCGGCGAAGATGTAGCCAGCATACGCCAGTATGTTGACGGCCATACTGTGATTGAAGTGTACATCGAGAAAGTGGAGCTTAACACTTTGAGACTCGTCTCGCCAGAGCATGTAAGAAGTCGACCCGGATTGTCAAAAACCAAACCATCGTCTAGCCGTAGCCTCAAATTTGGATAATCTTGTACTGTATTTATTAGTATGTGTTTGTTATGAAATAATCTTGTATAACATCTATGAGTTGTATTTTTAATATGAACCACTTTTCAGACAAATTTCAGACTACTTAAACACTACTTTTCAGACAAATTAAAGACCTTTATTCATGAGCAACAAAGTACAAAACAACAACAACAAAGTACAAAACAACAACACATAAACAACAAAGTACTAAAGCAACACCCGTACCACCACCTACTGAAAAATTGCTTTAGTTTGATCAATCCAACTTTGTTTGTCGGTTACCTTCGCTTGAAGAATTGCGAAGTCTTGCATAATATGGTGAATTTCTTTTTTTTCTCGACGAATACGAGCCTCCCTATCTTTTATATCCCATTTCATCCTTTTGATCTCCTTTTCTTCCGCTTCGATCCTTTTCAAGTGGACTTCCTTCCTAGCCATCATCTGTTTCCACTCTTGTGTCAGTTGGTCTATCTGCTGTTCCCTTTCTGCTATCGCGATCTGGAGTTTCACGGGCATTCTTTCAGGTGTAGGCGATGGGTTAGATGACGATGCCATTTGTTTACTGAAGAAAGAAAGCAAGAAAGAAGGATGAAATGGGTGTGAATTATGGATTGCATATTACTGATATTTATGGATGAAATCTCAAACATGCCAGTGAATTTCAACCACAAATTGGTCTTCAAAGTACAATAATTGTGGAAAAAAACTGTAAAAGCATGCAAGATTCGTTCAAATACAAGGACCAAAAATGTAAATTTTTTGCCCATCGCGGGCAACCACCGCGGACAGGGACCAAAAGTGTCACCGCGGGCATAGTTGGGGGGCTCCGCAGGACACTTTGGCCCAACAGGTGTGGCACATAGGCCCTAGCCCGCGATCGCGGGGCCTACCGAGGAAAAGTTGGGTATTTTGGTAAAATCAAAGAGAAAATGGGTATTTTGGTAAGTCAAAGTCAAACTTTGGGTATTTTAATTAATTTCCCAATAAACTATCGTCTTATCTAAAAGCATTTGAATAGATTTATAAGACGTTTTAACAAAAAAAATTAGGATATTTTTGAAATAAAGTGTTTTATTAACTATTTTATAGGACACTTTTGAGAAGTCCTATAAACCCGTCTTTTAAATAGTGTCGTATAAAAAGCTAATATAATACTTTATTTAAAAAACGTCCTGAAAAACTTGTTATAGCGCTAAAATTAAAGTGTCCTATGATATATGTATATACACCATATATTTTTAACACAAAACACGCTATTATATTAGTCGTCATTTTAATAAATCTTATCTGAAACTAGTACTTTTATCAGTTTTCTAATAGTTTCATATTTTTCTTCTTTAATCCCATCACTACAAGGAAAGGGTTTTTTTAGAGAATGAATTTTCAGGGAAGGATTTGAAAGTGAATCTAAAGATGACCATTAGGGAAGGAATTACATGATAAAAATAAAGAGTGTTACAGAAAATAAGATGACTTTCAGAGAAGGATTTTAGAATCAAGTAATACTCTATGGAAATCGTCTCTAAAACTTTTAGAGACGCTTTTTAGTTAAAATGTCTCTAAAAGTTAAAATGTTTTAGGATTTTGATGTTTTTCTATTTAGTATTGTTATTTCATTATATATATATATATATATATAGAGAGAGAGAGAGAGAGAGAGGATGACTATTTTGCAACCCTTAAAAAAGTTGAAACCTTTGCAACCACGATCTTAACCGTTGATTAGATCTCAAGAGATTTTGATTATTTAATAATTAATATTTAATTGCAAGGTCAATTTAGTCATTTGTAAAATTCTGTTTAATTAATTCATTAATTAATTAGATAATTGTGAATCTAATACATGCAATCATCACACGTCTTTTAGGTATTTTTAATTTTGTGTTTATTGTTAATGATGAACTTAAATGTTCTTTAAATGGTTAAATGGTTTCAATGGTTTTAGAGAATTAAGTGTAGTATGTGTTTTGTTCCAGTAGTTTTTTACATTGTAGAATGGTTTTTTAATTTATTTACATTTTTATAGAAAATCTAAAACCGTTTTAGTTCATTAATAACCAATAAAAGGATTCATGAAGCTTCATTATTGGAGAGTAAATTAAGTTTGTTTGTGTGTTTAACATTGTAAATTTTTTGGGTTGTTTTATACACTTCTGTGGTGTGTTACGTTTTAGTGTGTGTATTTAATAAATCATATATTACGGGCAGTTAAAATATTGAAGCATAATAATTTAAATGATGTTCACCCACATCAACTAAACTTACAACTCATCATTCAGAAAACTTACTTAAATCATCCATAGCACAAAAACATTTCCAAACATAATAGTTGTCCAACTAAGATTAAAAACCAAAGTAGTTAATTCCAAACATAATAGTTGTCCAACTAAGATAAAAAACCAAAGTAGTTAATGTAATACGTAATCCATACAAAACCAATGCAATAAAACCATAAAAGCAAGGTCTTTCGAGTCTGATTCACTTAAAATTTCGATAGTTTCCGTTCATGAGTTAAGACGATCCCAGCTTGTAACGCATACTTGATTTTTAACGACTCCAATTGTGATTCCTGCTTAGTCTCGTTCGGATCGAAACTTGTTTTCCATGCCCGCACATCTCCCATGAACGACTCCAATTGCAAAAATCCCGTTGTCTTGGTAGTTATGGTGTGTTTGTCAGTCCATCTCCAATCGTACCTCTTCTATTCCATTAAGCAACTGATCAGCGGGGTGGGCATATGTATTGAGATGCTTATTCACAAGCATTGCCTATAATTTGTATTCAGTGTTAGTAAAAAAATGCAGGAATTCCAAGTATTTTTTTAATAATTACCAATTCACGAAAATTGAATCAAATCTTACCAGTACAGCAGGTGTATACCCATAACTTGACCGTTTAATTTTTAATCAATGGTTAGGAGGTGGGTTTCAAGAGTTGCAACATTTTTTAAAGGATGCAAATTATAGCACCCCTATATCTATCTATATATATATATATATATATATATAGCTGAAATATGGACTATATATGTGTGTGTATATATATGCACCCTTTAGAGAAGGTTTACAAAGAGTGTCACTAAAACCTTTATTTTTAGAGAAGGACTAGATTATATGTATCTAAAAATAACATTTAGAGAATGTAACAACCCAGTCTAAAATAAGCATGCAAATCATATAAATTAGAACATCCCAAAAATGGGTCCCAAAATTTCTTACATAAGTCTCAAAATAGGTTGGCGGAAACAACCTATACACAACTGAGAATGAGCTAGCTACTAAAAGTATAAGAGCCACTGTTTCTATCTGCATCTGTCCTTTATCATGCTCTTGCTCACTTACCTGAGCCTCCTACTATCTGCTTACCTGAAAAGGTTTAGTTTGGAAAAGCGAGGGTTAGACCATGAGGTCTAGTGAGTCCCTCCTGACAGTTCTCAAAATCATTTTAAAAACTTTGCATAACTTTCATATATAAAACTTTCAATAATAAACTTTCACATAACTGGACATTAAAAACTTCCACGGATAAATCCGCTCCCGTAAATGGCACCCTGAAGTCACCCGAAAGTGACAACGAGTCAGTATCACGCTGCCTTACTGGGTATCACTTCCCATGGCATCAACGGAACCTCCCCCCGACGTGAGTACTGGCGGAACCTCCCCCGACTTAGCCAATTTACGTCTACACAATGTATGCATACATCTCACATAAAACTTTAAACAACTTTCATGCAATAAAAGCATAAGAACAAAACATGGCATTCCTCATCATGTATTCACTTTAGAAAAACACGTTAAAAGGCACGTATTTTAGTTAGAAAACTCACCTGAGGCTCTTACTTCTCGTTCCTAAACAGTTCCAAACTTCCAAATCGACTTCCCTGAATAAACGGGCATAAAACAACAACTCAGCAAAAGTATCCGGACAACTCAGTTTTCCGGACAACCCTACTTTTCCGGACGCTAAAGAGTCCGGACACCCAACTAACCGGACAACAACCTAGTCCGGACAACACCCTTATCCGGGTAACTACTATTCTCCGGACGATACCCCTTTCCGGGTACCGAACTTACCAGACACATTACTTTACCGGACATAACTATTACCCGGAAAATCCATCCTATCCGGACAACTCCCTCGTCCGGGGACCTTCTCCCAAACAAGGAGTCCGGACGCCCAAGAAGGTTTCCGGACGTCCAGGAAGGTTTCCGAACGACGACCTGGGCCCGTTTTGGGATCGAACTCCACAGACTAGTTCGGTTTTCTCGAAGAAAAGATTAGCAATAGCAACAAGATCAATAAACCTAACAATTTCTGAGTTCTTAGCAACTGAAACACACTACAAGACCCGATTTCTCTCATTTAAGTTTCAAACTCCACTTTTAAAACAAAACCCAAACATAACTAATCTGCCCACAATCAAGGATTGAACGATGATACGAGAGTGTTACCTGATTGATTGCTTGCGAGAACGAATTCCAACTGCTGATCCTTCCTCCAAAATCCAAGGTTGATGACTTTCTTCTCCAAAAGCTCAAAACCTTCAAAACCCCTTTTCTCTTCTTTCTTTCTCAACTTCAGCCGACACCCACCCCAAAACAGTAATAAGAACATTCTCCTAGGGTTTTTGGGCCCTTATATACTTCTTTACATAATTGCAAATTGACCCCTCAACTTCCATAAGTTAATCACCAACACAAAAAGGCTTACAATCCTACTATTTTGGTCCGGGTTGTTACAACACTTCCCCCTCAAAAGAATTTCGTCCCCGGAATTCCGTTTTCGAAAAGGTGTGGTATCTGGACAACATATCTGATTCTACTTCCCACGTTGTCTCTCGCTCCCTATGATAACTCCACTGAACTTTTACTAGTCATACTTCTATGTTCTTCGTTTAGCAAACCTTACCGCTCACGATTTCTATCGGTTCTTCTACGTAAGTCAACCTCTCATCTATATTGATGTCCCCTCAAAGGAACAGCCACAACGACCTCTGACAAACACTTCTTAAAATCTGAGACATGACATGTCGGATGAACACGCTTTAATTCTTCTGACCAATCTAACTTGTATGTTGCTGCTCTAACTTGCTTACTAATGACAAGGTCAACTTCTTATCGCCTGCATCTCTTGCAAGGTCGCCATCATCTCACTTCTCACATCGGCTCTCCATAAAAGAGACGTGCATCACACTATGAATTTCTTCTCAAATTCACATCGAGTACCTCAAGATCGCGCACTATCTATTCAACTTTCATGCTTCGACGAAATCCGCAGACTTAGTCTACCTTACCTCTCTCTCAAACTTCAAAGCTCAAAGCCTTATGTTTTTCATTTGTAACCACTCAGTTCTACTCGGTTGCCTCAGACCGTTCAGATGGGAAACATAACCACACCCCATACTTTGAAGCCGCCCTCGGCGAGACACCACTTGCTAAATCGTGCCATCTTGCACTACCTACTTGTACCCTCTTCGATCACTATACTCGCTTAAAACTACCTGATAAAACCAAGGCCAATCGCGCCTCCATTTGCTCGCCTCCGACCACACATCGGGACTCACGGTTTTAATCACGTCTAAATAAGGTCTCTCATACATTTATACTTCCTTAAGAGAAAGAAATTGGCGGGAATTCCCGCCACAACAACGAGAATCTTCCACCAGGAAAAACTCCCCCACTGACAACTTGGCATAAGGCCAACCTTGTTTATCCTGACAAGCTCACCCCCAGGAGTCCCCTCCTCGGTATACCTGAAATTTCTAGGTTACTTCTTCCAACCGACATTCGTCCATGTAGATCATACTCCCTTCCCGATTCACATCAGCTACAACTCGACAACTAATTCGTACATTCTCACCACTTCATCATTTCATACTTAACGTGTCTAATAGTAGGAAACCTCTTTAATTCCTTATTAGAGTGCTCACCTATCCGAATTGCACTTATCCTGAAGGTTCATAAATTTCTCGCTGCTTGCCACAAGCGTTCAGTCATATAACATAACTTCGGTTACTATCACTCAACTAGGAGGGGTAACCACGATCACGCCCTACTATTCTCAATAGCTTACACTGAACGATCAGTTCGTTTGAACGTTTCTCACAAAGTCACTACTTAACTCGTTCAGTTGTCTTATCCACTTCTTTCCTGCACAAAATCATACACAATTTCCTTCCTCAATACTCTTTCCAAAAGTTCGCACACTTATCAAGGACAAACTACACAACACTGCGCCTATCGGCATTACTGTCAAGTTTACTACTTCCGATTTACTTACTTATTCCAGCATACTGTCTTCACCTCTCCACGTTAGCGTGGAGCACTGCCCACCAACATTACTCGCCCCTCTCTTCCGACAATTCTCAAGCTGCAAATGTTGTCTTATTACTATACATAACCAAACGGTTGCACTAAAATTCTAACTTAAGGCTTTCGACTAAATCGCCTCGAACTGACACCAGAGTTCGACGTCACTATACATTCTTTAAACTCCAACTTTTACTTTCTCAGACAATTCGTTCACACATAAGCAACATCTCACATTCTTTAAGGATTTCACATCTATTCCACCACATTTTGACTAATACATCCATCATCTTCTTTAAACTTCCAATGATTCCAAAATATACTTACTTAGCGACTCTTACAACTAAAAACACTTGGTTTCTCCTTTGGGTAACTACCCACCACCACTCCGTGATGCTATCCCGAACATAATCATGTCACCACGTCAACTTACACCCTACGTGCTACAGCAACCTGGTTAACACTCGAACACCTCATCCGAAACCCCCAAAAGGCTTCTATCTGATGCTTCCTCTTTCTCTAACATCACATCACTACGACGCTAGCTGACACATTTAACATGGCAATTATTTCCACTACATAACTGTACATTCCTCACTCATAACATCACACTGCAGACCAAAGCTCTCATGGCCATTCATACACAACTCAAACTTATCTTCAAGACCTCACGCATAAATAACCGAGTCTATCTCACTACATTGTCTCTCCCCAGCTCTAGTTGAACCACAACACCCGAGTTTCTGATTAATTCGAACATACTCGCTTCTTGCTAGCTCTTTGCAATACCAAACCATTCTCACCGATCGACATAATCTATACCCTCACTTCGTTTGTGCTAAATACTTCATTCTTTACGAACCATCCATCTCGTAGGTAAAACGCTTATCTAAAACAGCAGTCTTTCACTATCTTAACACCCCTACAAGTGATCCTTCAACTTTCAACCTTCTGATTCAAGTCTTCGGTCTCATACACCTTACACAACTGCCGACTTTTAACGTCACTAGTTGACCTGTTGATACTTCCTTAACCTATTCTTCAACAAGGGTCCCTTACTGAACCTAATCCTTCTAACATATCATAATCAAATTCATACCCCGTCGTCCTCATTTCAAACTCACTCGTGAAACGTCAATATTACAAGATCACTATAAAACTCTTATTCGGCGTCGAGGATGTTTCATTCCTACTTCACCACACTACTCATAACGAGTTGCTAATACCAACACCTTGATGACTTCTAGTCCTTCCTCTGAACACAACCGTCCCTCGGCAACTGTATTTCCAGTCACCGCACGAGGGTACAAACCCTCATACAACCGACATTAAAGTCCACTTCCGACTCTTCCACTGCTCACCTCTCCTCTAGAACGCAATTTCCAAAGCTACAAACATTCTCCCCTGATTTGTTCAACACCTCTCTACTCTAGGAGTTCTTCCTTAGCCTAAAATGTAATACTCCACGACCTATTGAGTTCATAGCCTTCATGCCTGACAACGCGATAAATGAATCATTTCACACTTTTGATCATTTTAAAGAAACAACACTTGAAAACAACTTGGGTACACCCGACCCCAACATTCTCATAACTCTAATGCCCTGCACAACGATCTTGAGGATCGTTTGCATGCAATCTTTCTGTAAAACTTAATCTTACTCAACCAAAAATGTGTTGTTACGACAGAAATAAATATTGGATGAAAATCTTCCCATACGACAAAATTTTGAAAGAAATTTACCGACACGAAGTAGGCCAGTCGGTCCTCACACTCATTTATATAACTTCGACATGTCAATACTCATTTTGGTTATAAAAGTTGTGCATTCAAACGTTTTCTTGGCTCATCGTGAAAAGAGTGGAATATTTTGCAAATCGTAAACCTCAAGACTTCATTGTACGATGTAAATGGATTTGTATTTTTCTTTAAACATACACTTGCACCCGCCGACTCATATCCGATCAAATTTGATATTTACACGTTTATACTTTTCTTATGAAAATCTCATGTACACATATACTAACTCAATGCATGAAACTCTACTTGCAATTGAAGGCTACTCACTCAAACAAGGTCAATCGCTTTACTCACGCAACTTATCATTGACACTCTACTTCGACCAGTGGTCGCCCACTCTGCCTTGCAACGATTTGCTAAACATACATTCCACAGTCTACTTACTCAACCATTTCATACTATTTCGTTTTGATCAACTATCTCACTTTCCACTTCTACATGGTTTCATTTCACTATAGGTATCTTATTTCATTTATCCTGCTAATGGAAAGCTCGACCAAGAACCCAGGGCTCCATTGATACCTTCAAGGTTTTGACACTGACTTTCCTTACCATCCTAACTGATCTATCCCATGATTTCTAGAATTGGGACTCTCCCGAAACAGGAGTCTTACTCAAACTCAAGCATTCTTCCTCTCCGAATCCACGAAAAGCTACCTTTAGACGACTCTTAATACTCTATACAACATTTCTTCTCTACGATGTATACGTACATCACATCACCATGACTTCTCATGAAACTTCCCCAACAAGGGGTCTCAGTCTACCCCTCAGGGATCTTGCTGACATTCTAAAGTACTGGAACACGACATAAACACTAGCTTTTGACTACCACTTCGGAATAATAAGGCAGGTTAAGCACATACATGTACCTGTAAGTCCGCAATTACACTGGCCAGGTGGAATCTCAAACTTACCTTACATGACAGTCCTCAGTGCCCTATTAGTCCTATCTCTGTAATAGTGTCCTCCTAACGCATTTCCTGTATCTACAATAGTGCCCTCCTAACGCATTTCCTGATTCTCAGTTGTGATTTCTACTCCCAAGTTTAAGTTTAGGCCCGTCCGGTCACCTAAATCCCTTAAACTATGGCTCTGATACCAATTGTAACAACCCAGTCTAAAATAAGCATGCAAATCATATAAATTAGAACATCCCAAAAATGGGTCCCAAAATTTCTTACATAAGTCTCAAAATAGGTTGGCGGAAACAACCTATAAACAACTGAGAATGAGCTAGCTACTAAAAGTATAAGAGGCACTGTCTCTATCTGCATCTGTCCTTTATCATGCTCTTGCTCACTTACCTGAGCCTCCTACTATCTGCTTACCTGAAAAGGTTTAGTTTGGAAAAGCGAGGGTTAGACCATGAGGTCTAGTGAGTCCCTCCTGACAGTTCTCAAAATCATTTTAAAAACTTTGCATAACTTTCATATATAAAACTTTCAATAATAAACTTTCACATAACTGGACATTAAAAACTTCCACGGATAAATCCGCTCCCGTAAATGGCACCCTGAAGTCACCCGAAAGTGACAACGAGTCAGTATCACGCTGCCTTACTGGGTATCACTTCCCATGGCATCAACGGAACCTCCCCCCGACGTGAGTACTGGCGGAACCTCCCCCCGACTTAGCCAATTTACGTCTACACAATGTATGCATACATCTCACATAAAACTTTAAACAACTTTCATGCAATAAAAGCATAAGAACAAAACATGGCATTCCTCATCATGTATTCACTTTAGAAAAACACGTTAAAAGGCACGTATTTTAGTTAGAAAACTCACCTGATGCTCTTACTTCTCGTTCCTAAACAGTTCCAAACTTCCAAATCGACTTCCCTGAATAAACGGGCATAAAACAACAACTCGGCAAAAGTATCCGGACAACTCAGTTTTCCGAACAACCCTACTTTTCCGGACGCTAAAGAGTCCGGACACCCAACTAACCGGACAACAACCTAGTCCGGACAACACCCTTATCCGGGTAACTACTATTCTCCGGACGATACCCCTTTCCGGGTACCGAACTTACCGGACACATTACTTTACCGGACATAACTATTACCCGGAAAATCCATCCTATCCGGACAACTCCCTCGTCCGGGGACCTTCTCCCAAACAAGGAGTCCGGACGCCCAAGAAGGTTTCCGGACGTCCAGGAAGGTTTCCGAACGACGACCTGGGCCCGTTTTGGGATCGAACTCCACAGACTAGTTCGGTTTTCTCGAAGAAAAGATTAGCAATAGCAACAAGATCAATAAACCTAACAATTTCTGAGTTCTTAGCAACTGAAACACACTACAAGACCCGATTTCTCTCATTTAAGTTTCAAACTCCACTTTTAAAACAAAACCCAAACATAACTAATCTGCCCACAATCAAGGATTGAACGATGATACGAGAGTGTTACCTGATTGATTGCTTGCGAGAACGAATTCCAACGGCTGATCCTTCCTCCAAAATCCAAGGTTGATGACTTTCTTCTCCAAAAGCTCAAAACCTTCAAAACCCCTTTTCTCTTCTTTCTTTCTCAACTTCAGCCGACACCCACCCCAAAACAGTAATATGAACATTCTCCTAGGGTTTTTGGGCCCTTATATACTTCTTTACATAATTGCAAATTGACCCCTCAACTTCCATAAGTTAAGCACCAACACAAAAAGGCTTACAATCCTACTATTTTGGTCCGGGTTGTTACAGAGAAGGTCTCGGAAGAGTAACTAAATGATACCTTTAGAGAAGGTTTATAGAAAGTGTCACTAAAACCTAAACTTTTAGAGAAGCTTTTCCAAAACCTTCTCTGAAGATACCTTTTAGTGACATTTGAAAACCGTCAATAATGCTCGAAAAACGTCACTAATACGTACTTTTAGAGAAGCTTTTTTGGAAAATTTCTGCCAACCTTTAGAGAAATTCTGAAAGTGTATCTAAAGTCCAAAAAAGCTTCTCTAAAGGTTAACATAAATATACCCTACGAAAGCCCTCCCTAAAACTTTTAGCTACGGTTATATAGGGAAGCTTTTTGACGAAAGTGAAAAGCGTCTCTAAAACCTTTAGAGAAGCTTTTCAAACTTTTAAATACAAAAGAAAACATTCTCTGAAGATCATTTTTCTTGTAGTGCATAAAAAACTTACAAGTCTTAAATATATGGATTGTTCCACAACGGCATATACAAAATACGGATGGGACTGTTCGAATTGGTGCGTTCTCTGTAGGCAAAGCAAAGAAAAGACGATGACATCTACATAGTACATAGTTCATTCTATTTTTAAATTGTCTCAAAGTAAGTGTCCATCTTTACACAAAATATCTACTTACATTCTATTTTTACTCTAAACTATAATTAAAACGGAGAAATTAAATACGCCCTTTATTATTAAAGTAACTGTTTTTTAGTTACTCAAACTGTGAAATAATTACACATGTCTTAAACTATGTGTTTTTTCCAAAAAAAAAATTAGCTAGGCCAGAGGGGGTAACATATACATTATGAGTTAAAGGAAGTATGTCCCTCAAATACTTTTCTACTATTCGTATTCTCGAAGAACATAATTAACTCTAGTCAGTAGCAATATGTGGAACAAGAAAGGGCGGGGACGTATCAATAGGCTCCATGAACGTTTACACGTCCACCACCAAAAGCTTAACAGGTCAAACGATACTTATTCGACAAAACCTAATCGTCTCTCATCACTTTATTTCAATAATTGAGATTCCCTGATGCACCACCTTGTTCATCTTGGTAGTTATTGTTGGTTATATAGACAAGAGATAAAATAATAATATATGTTCAAATCTCATATTGTAGGGTGTTTATAAAAGCTTATTTCAGTTACGTGAGAAGATAAAAGTGGCTACAGAACAATTATGAATTTTCTATAAAATAATTCACTAGGAAAACAAAAATAGCCATAACTAAATGTAAAAGGTCAATGGTGATACCCATTGTCATCCAATGCAGCATCACATTCATTACTTTGGTAATACTCCAACAACATCTGTGATACCCACTGTAACCGTGTGTAATTACCTTTGAGCATAATACATGAAAATTTCCATAAAACATAGATCTACAAAACAAACAAACTTTATATACCGTGATACCCTTAACAACATAACGAAACTAAAGAAAAACATAATTTGATACACTTAGTAAAGCAATACCACGTGATATTTTGTGATACACTTCGTAAAAAAAAAAAATACATTGTGATACTCTACTGTTATACCAGACGTGATACCCAAAACACATACAAGATACAAACATCTATCCTTAGTGTGATACCCGAAATACATACAACACCAAATGTGATACCAAATCCGATGCCACTGTGATACCCAGAAAAAAACGATACAAACCTTCGATATCCAAAATTTTCTTTGATGTAGAAACTTCGATTTTTTTCAGATCTAGGTTTAATGGAGCTATATGGTTTTCTGTTTTGGGTATGATGCATACCTTCAATCGGTACACTTTGATGGAACCTTCAGTATCGGTAAATCTGGAGATGAAGATGGAGTCTAAACAATGGTGGTCGGTTCGATGTGATATAGATCTGCAGGTCTAAAATCGGGTAGAAGGACCAGAAATCGTGAATGTGTGTGTGAGGTGTGGCTGAGGGAAATGTTGGTACAGGTCTGTGTGAGCAATCGAGAGAGATGGAGAGGGGAGGAGATGAGGGAGGGAGATGGAGAGGATGATTGCAGATCTACAATCGACCAAGAAAGGGACGAAAGAGAGAGGGCCTGAGGGACTCGATTAAGAGAGAAAGAAGAGGGAATCGATCTGCAGTTGCCGGAATGGTGGCTGCCGGCGGTGGAGATGCACTGTGGGGGTGGTTGCAGGTCAAGAAAACCGAGAGGGTGAGGGTAGGAGAATCGATGGTGGGTGTTGTTGTTTGTCTCGATCAAGAAGACGAGAGGGAGAGCAGAGGGATGCAGGTCGCCGGATGGTCGGATGGTTGGATGGTGGTTCGCCTGCAGAACAAAAGTCGACTAGCGCCGGCCAGAGTCTTTGCCGGCGGGTGGTCCGAGAGAGAGAGTAATTTTATAAATTTGGTTTTTGGCTACACATTCTTGAAGAAAGAAAGAAAAAATATTTTAGGGTTTATCTATATGGTAGGAGAGAGGTGAGAAGAGAGAGGAGACGTATAAGATCAAGAAAGATTTTAGTATTTATTATTTTAATTAGATATTCAAATTTTTTTTATTAAAATACCCTTTTATATTTATTTAAAATTTATATTGATTATTTTAAATGAGTGACTAATATTGGTTCTTACAGTTACCACAAACTAAATAGTTCTTATTTGATTAAGCCCCAAAGGTCAATAAACTATCAAAATACTAGAACAATATATATCCAATAGACAATCGAAGGAAAAGGAGGTGATATTGTATAGTTCAATATAGTAAATATGGACATTTTAATGGAACAATACTTGAAAATGGTCGTAAAATAAAAAATAAACGATAAGAATTATTTTATTAGCATTCAGCAATAGGAATTTATAGTTCGCTCGTTTACAATCACTTATCCGAACAAGTGTTTACCGGTAAAATTCAACATTACCGCTTACTTCCAGGATAAGATTTTAGTCCACCAAAATGGCATCGTATGCAACAATTTGGCCGGTAAGCACTAACCGTGGTAAGAGTCGTCACACTCACTTACCGGGTAAGACTCTCGGTCCTTGCTTTCGACTCTCGATCCTTGCTTCCGCTCTTACCGGGTAAGATTTTTGATCATTGTCATATTCATCCGGTAAGTTAATGTGACTTAAACACTTGGTAAACAATGTTCCTTATACTATGAATACATACGTATATTTTTCACTGCTATTAGAAATATATTATGTTTGTATATTTATGACGAACTAAAAAGATTTGAATACAAAATTATTGGAATATAAACGTGGCATTGTCGTGTTCATATCCGATTTTTACCATTGCATATATGTCAAATTTTAAAGTCTATTATTCTCATCAAACTCCAACTCGAAGAACATGACTTGTGGTGTTGTGGTCTTCGACCGATTGAAATAATAAATACATTGTTAGAGCATCTCCAACATTTTCTCTAAAATAGAGAAAATGGAGGTTTTGTTCTCTATTTGGCTCAACAGCTTCTCTATCGTGTTCTCTAAAATAGAAAAAAACAAGGTAAAACTCCAAATTTAAGGAATTCTTTAAAGCTTAGTGGTAGGTAGGTGAGAGAAATTATTATTTTATTGATTTCCACCAATAAGATTAAACTATCATCATTTTATATAATTTTTTTAAAGTGCATTGGGATGATAAAGTTTATAATATTTTAATAAGGGAAAAGTCCAATAAAACCCAATGGACTTTAGCATTAGGAATGATTTGCACTTTTCAAAATTAACCTATTAAATACATCCTTAGACTTTCAAAAACCTATTAAATAGGTCCTAATTGTAACCTGCAACTTGAATAGCAGGTAAACTACAAATTAAAAAAAATAAAAAACCCTAAAACTCATTGAATACGTACATCCCGTCGTTCCCTCTCCCACGCTCTCCCATCCCATCACCGGCCTTCAATTCCCGTCGCTGCTATACCACCATTCGCCGCCACATCCCGTCGCACCACCAGTTGCCAGCAGCGCACCACTGCATCTCTGGTTGTCGCATCACATGTAAGTCGAATAATGGGTTTAAAATCCAGTCACCGATCACTTACCTAAATATTAGAAATGTTCTCTACTTTCAAGCTTAGATATATTCAAATATGATATAATCGATAAATAAGATAAATATTTGTTTCTAATCATCTTATGCTCAAATATAATAATGTCGATACAGGTGGCTTCTTTTGCTTGCCTTCACTGTACTTCATACCTTGTTGGCATCTTATTCTTTTATATTAATAAAATATTAAACAATTATAATCAAGCCTATATGTGTTATTTGTTTTAATTTTAACTATTAAAGCCACAAAATTGCTAAAATCTCACTTTTTACTATTTCAACATAGCTGTTGGAGATGATCAGACGTTCGGAAATTTTAGTGGCTTTTTTGTGATGAGGAGTCGTCAATCTATTAGAAAAAAAAGAAACTGATTGCCATTCATCGTTGGGTTTTAGCACCTAAAAGAATAATAGTTGGGCTTAGATTTTATATTATTTATGGGCTGGTTTGTGGCCCATTATTTTGAGTTGAATAAAGAGAAGGGTAAACTTTAGGGCTTCGAAGGGGGCCTCTTTTATGTTTTTAATAAAGAGCCGCTGGGCTGATTAAAAAGGCCGCATAACAGGTAGACTTAAAACAGTGATCAGCCGGCGGCCCATTGGAGTTCTTGTGGACAGCCGTGGCTCGATGGAATCCTCTTCACCAGTTTTTGGAGATCAAACGAATTGAATTGAGGTGTGATTGATTCTTCGTTTTTATTATTGGTATTGGGGTTTTGTTTTGTGGAAGGAGTGATTAAGTTGTTGTTGTTGTTATTATGCGTATTTGAATTGTCGTTGATTAGGGTTTGATTCCATTGCGTTTGTTCCAGTTATATATAGCTTATTTTGCAAAGTATGTGTTGTTATTCTAATCGTTTGTGCTTCGTGCTTTTATTATATCGCTTCTGGAACAATGTTTAAACAACGAGAAAACTCCGAAATTTCCAGCACAATCATGAGCTAAACATCTTTAGAGATCATCCGAGTGAAAATCCATGTATGATTTCAGTTCTTTCATTTTTCGGTGCTTTGTTTTAGTTTCATGTTGTTAAAGTATAGGTATTTCATTGAGAATGATATGTAACAAATCTCATTGGTTCCAAATGTTGATCTTTGAAATCTTGTGTTAGTTGCTTATAATTGTTGGGATCAGTCATGATTCTAGAAGGCCCACCAGCGGCCGCCATGGTGTGAGCCTGTGAGGTGCATCTCTCATGCCATGTTAACCCCCGTGGCGGCTGTGTAAGTCGGGTGGTGCACGCTGTGGCGCATTTGGGGGAGTTGTTGACATAAAATATTCCATTGATATCCGCAGATATGATCGTGCCAAATACAATGGAGTTAGGTGGGAGGACGAGTGGTACCAATAGGCACGGATTATGCCAAATGTGGAGTTGATGTTGTAATTATGATCATCTGATACTATAATCTGACGTGAACAAATAAATGAAATTTGGTGAATCAACAAAGCATGTGGGTTAGACGGTTAGTGGCTAAAAAGGGCGGTCTCGGTGTTCTTTATTTGATTAAATCTTTGTTTGTTTTTTATTTAGTATTTTATTTCGTTTTTGGTAATTGTTGAGGTATAAAGTTTCAATCTTATTCATTTTAGTCGTTAAATGAAATTCCCAACCCTGGTATCATTTGGAGTAATGTCAACTGTTACAAGTAGCTATTTTAGCTTAATCAATAAGTTCAGTAGTTTAATCTAAGTGACACACGTGCAAAGCAGATTAACACAAATCGTTGACTTAACCACAATGCACTGAGAAGAATTATACCCAACATACCTTTCACTAGGAATAAGTTAGGTTCAATTATAAATCTTAAACCTTGTGCGTTTGACAATGAGTGCAGCACGAATGCATAGAAGACCTTAAAAGTTTTAACTACAAAGGTAAAACCGTAAAAGAAAGCCTCAAACTTAGTAGAGTCTGAGCTTGACTGATCACAAAAACTATCCAGGACATCGAATCACAAGAGTTTGACAGATGCTTTCATCTCCCTAACTACATGTACTACACGATGAACTAACAATGCAGTACAACTAATATAATGCTTTCCAGTTGGGTTTACCCGAATCGGTGTGCCACCTCAAGGTGTTGCTGCTTGGTAAAAGTCAATGACCATCCCTCTACTTTCAGAAGCTGGAAGGATCACCTGATGAATGGTGGAGTATTGTGGCCGATGCTGGTAACGGCATAGCTGTTGTCGAGGTTGTTGCTGATCATTAGGCTTATTTCCCTTTGGCCCGAAGCAGTCGTCTACCACTGTGATGTCTATCCCTACCATAGCAAGATCCACTTTAGTCTTTGATGCCATCAAGAAGAAAAGTAGTTTTAGAAGTTATAGAAAGGTCTGGAGTTATGATGGAAGTTTGTTGCTTGGTCTAGGCTGCATGAAGTTTGAGATAGTACTCCTTTTATAGAGAGCATGATTTTATTTTATTTTATTTTATTTTATTTTTTCTTTTCTATCTAAGTATTTTGTATAGGAAAAAGTATAAAGGAATCTAATTATTTCTGATCAGAAATGCTATTAGAAAGGGCTTTGAATCAATTCCATTTTGATAGTAGATTGAATCCTTTCATAGAGTAGGTACTAGGTTTATTCATATCCTGCAACTAACTATTAAATATTTTGTAAACACTAAACAAACATATTATACTTGTATTTTGTGAAATTTAAGTATCAAACATCGGCTTTAAACAATGGCGAATTCGCCCTAATTTAATCCAACCTATCTCCCAAAGTTACCTGACGGAAACAACTGCAGATATCCAGATTCAATCCCAACTTCTGTCTGAAAAATCTTTTTATAGAATTGTGTATAATATCTGCTCGATAGAAGTATAAAGACTGGATCGAGTGCTTATAGATGATATGAAGCTAACGTCGTCAATATTGATCATGAATTTGGTATTTTGTTAGAAGGTATCACAAAAGCAAAAGAGAGGTTTTCTGAAATTTAGCAAATCAAGAGCAAAGAAGTAGCTTGAAGAGGGCTTAATTGAAGGCTTTAGGGGTCAAAAATAACTTCCTGGACAGGCTTTCATTTTTGAATTCGGAATATTCATAAATCGAGTCAGTCTTATAACCTGCCCCGATCCGTTTGTTTATCTGTTATTCAGGTTATGATCAGTTTTGAGTTATTTTGTTACGGTTCGACTATGGGTGAAACAAAATAGGGAACCGTGCAATTAACCCGAATAAGAGTTTGGGTAACTCAGATCGATGGCTTGAAATTCAGTTGTGTTTGGATGGATGGGTAATCTGCAAACCCCGATAACTCGATCCGAATAAACTGAATAACATAAACCCGCTCGAATAACCACCCCCATCATGGTTTCATTTATTTTAGTTTGCTTTTCTTTCACATTAGAACAAAAGTTTTAAGAACCATATTAAAACAACAATTGCAAACATTCAGCCAATACATTTGTAATATTCTATAGCATGGTGAAGTTTAAGAAGTGTCACATTCGAATAAATGCACCCACGCTTTTAACATACTTACTTTACTTGCAGAAATTCCATCTACCATCGAATTTTGCAAAGTCGGCAAATCTATGATGCCAAAGTCAGCAAATACCAAGTCTTGTCGTTCCCTAATAATAGAGAATCTAAATGTTCTAGCTGGTAGTTGAGGATTTATAACGGTTAGAAGGACCACCCACTAAAAAGAAATTTATGAATACCCTTATTATGTTAAAAATACCAAGTAACCACTTTTTTATCTTAACAACTAGGGATATTAATAATAGGGCTAAAGTAGTCATTATGGGTAATATATATATATATATATATATATATAGAGAGAGAGAGAGAGAGGGAGGGAGGTTCAGGGGAAAACCTCAAAAAAAGGGAAAACTGAAGAACAACACCCTGGTGGCCCTTCATCTGGACGGTATGCACTTGTGCATACAGGTAAATTATGTTGTTTTTTTGGTTTTTATGCACTTGTGCATATGCACGTATGCATGTTACAATCTACCTATATGCACAAGTGCATATCGTCCAAATGTAAGGCGCTACGAGGGTGTTCTTCAGTTTTATGTCTTTTTGAGGTTTTCCCCTGAACCCGACCCTATATATATATATATATATATATATATATCCCTAGAAGTTACAACCCGTCTTTATTCTACGAAAAATGAACTGATGAGTTTAATGATAACTTGCAATAGATTTTCTAGCCGTTTTATGGACAAAACATTAGGATAAATCACATGCTATGAAATATATAGTTTTGCCATTGCTTGTAATAGAAAGGAATGTTCACTCTTTTAGCTTGTGATGTCAATCTTTATTTTATTTGATAATTTTGAATTCACTCAAGTTCACTGCATACATCATAATTATAAGAGAGACTTAATGGAAAGGAAGAAAGGGATCAAGAGACCGAAGAATAATGAAAATAAAATAAGCTTCTCTACATATGAATCATCTAAATGATGTCTTCTATTTGCACCATAAAGGAGATCAAGGGATCAGTTGATGGGCGATTTCGAAAATCAATAAATTAATAGACACACAAATGGGTTTAGGTACCAACGAGCTCCCAGCCCAGTGGCTAGGTAACATCTCGGGGGGGGCACGGGGTGAAAGCCGTGCTACCCGAGTTCGAATCCTGGGAGGGGATGTCTCTGCGGTATCCAGATCTTGGGTCTGGTCCTTCGGGGCCGGTTCGGGTGGGTCCAGTCTATGGGACCCTCTACCCCGCCGGTCGGGTTCAGCCAAAGGCTGGGCCGGGTCGCAGCGGATTAGTGAGATTGCCCGTAATGGAGGCCCGATACCGCTGGAACGTGTGTGTGCGTTTACTTGTCGTTCCAAAAAAAAAATTTGGGTTTAGGTCAGAGATCACTTTCATGACTTGGGATCACTCTCTTGTAACCAAACTTGGAGGGCCTCTTATTTTATGAAGGATGATATCAATTTTTTGTTATGCTCAAAAGAAAAAAAGGAGGAATATTGTTTTAGAAAACAATTATCCTTGGTTTGGATGAGTAGGCCTATTACCTATAGCCTCCCCTGAAGAGGCTTCATCCAATCCTTGTTTGAAATCCAGGAAACTTCCAAACGCAAAACAAAAATCTTGATTCTAGCAGACAAATACTAGGCACAGGATTGGATAAATTAAGGATGATGCAACCGTTTGCGTAAGGAGTCTTACTCAAATGCCTAGAGTGCATAGTATTTCAAATATTTTTATCTGCACATTTTATCTACAGCCCATACAATCACCATTGGATAAACTGAGTGAAGAATTTTACTTTCTAGTAGCCACCTTGTCCTATGACTCCTATTTCTTTACATCTATTGTCTGCCGTATAAGAGAACCAACCATCTGCTCATTTTATTATTTGGAGATATATATAGATTTTGTACCTTGCATTGAGGGTGCTTTGAATACATCTTTTGATTCAGTGGTTGTGATTCTAGCTCATATTTTTAGTCAAGATGGTATTCCTTTGTTTGTCTTCCAAGCATGGATCATTCATTTTCCACATGGCGGTTTGAGTCTTACTCAGCGTTGTATGGGTGCTTTCTGAACCTCTGAAGTTGATGAAAGCAATACCTTTTTTCCGTGAACACATGAAAGATCTTGAATTAAACCAAATTTCTTAAAAGATGAAAGATTGTTTGGAATGGTCGTCGTAACTGAAACATATAAATAGATAACCTTTTCCTTTTCTTCTTTGTCTTAGTAATCCATCGACAATACATATTCATGGGGAAATTATATTGATTCAAAATCTGGAGGTACCTTGTGATGATGGAGATTGCGAAAGATTAAAGGCTCAGATAAAGAAGGATTTTCCCTTGATATTAGACTTGGAGAAGGGGAGGGGGCAGAGTGAATGTATAAAAACAGTTTTAACTAGTATAGCACAAGGGTACCAAAAAGAAGCCCCAAACTTAGTAGACACTGAAGCTTGTCTGTACACAAACCACAAAAGCTAGACAGATGCTTTCATCTCCCTAAATACATATGCTAAATGCATGCATGGATAAACTAACAAGACAGTACTATTAATCTATAACTTTTATCCATAATCGGTGTGCCTCCTCAAGATGTTGTCACTTTGTAAAAGTCAATGGCCACTCCTCCCGTTTCGGAAGCTGGAAGGATGATTTGGTGAATGGTGGAGCATTGTGGCCGATGCCTGTAGCGGCATAGCTGTTTTGGAACATTAGTCTTATTTGCCTTTGGCCCAAAGCTCTCATCCACTGTGAAACAGTCTAGCCCTACCATAGCAAGCTCCACCTTAGTCTTCGATGCCATCAAGAAGAAAAGGTGTATTAGAAGTTAGAGGAAGGTTAGAATACTATGAGTTATGTTGGAAGTTTGTTGCTTGGTCTAGGCTGCATGAAGTTTGAGATCGTACTCCTTTTATAGACTAGAGCATGACTTCATGTTATTTATTTTTTTCATTTAGGAATTTTCTTTTAGGGAAAAGTATAAAGGAATATAATGATTTCTAATCAGAAATGCCACTAAGAAAAAATGGCTTTGAATCTATTCCATTCGGATAAGTAGATTGAATCCATTCATAGAAAAAGTCCATTTATGCATTTCATGCAAGGAACATATGATCACATATTTTGTAAACACAAGTCTACTTGAAACACACCACACTTAGGCACTGTTTACTTATTTTTACATTAAGCCTTGTATGGGTTAAGTTGTCTGTCCGGATAAATCTGTCTATCTGAGGGACGGGATAACAATGAGTTTAAGGGAGGCAAATAGAGAGGGTTGGATTATTTCTGGGCATTTTTGGTATTGATTTGTTAGGGGTAGCTTAACGGGGACAAGTGAGGGATCCTGGCTTATTCCATATAGCCATTTTAGCTTAATGCCTTAATGATTAAGCCATAAAGAAATACTCATGTATGACTGAGCGAATAAGCCATCCAGACCATTAAGCTCATTAAGCTGTAAGTAAACAACCCCTTAGCTTTGGATCCATCTCTAAGATCTTTTTTTTTCAAATATCTGGATCAATGTTCTCTTTTTACTGTTACCTAATTTCTAAATAATTTATGTCGTGATCAGATGCTTTTTCATGCAGTGTTTTATTCTAGGATATTATTATCTCATTTTTTTTCAATATTTTCTTTTCTCTTGGAACATCTATGAAGCAGGGGTTCTAAAGGTGGCCCATGCATGTCTTTAAGATTCTTCTTCTACCTAAGATTTGATTTGATACCTTCCTTGCCGCAGGCGCATACATAAAAGTAAAAGATTCATAAGCATATTAAAGGGGGAGGCCAGGCCACGATGGTATGCCTCCTTACCTATTCTTGTCTAATAGTTGAGAATCAGAACAACTAGAACAGATTTTTTCTGGTTTTCTTTAACAATTGGCGTTTGATCCAATTGGTATATATAAGAAATTATTTCAAGGTTTTTCTATTGAGTACTAAAAGTGTTTTTGGGGTCACCACGCCCGGTTTCAACCAATTGTTTTTCCTCAATATATGCATTTTGATTTTATTATATAACACAACATATTCCTTTCAATCTTTTGATTTTTGGGTATCGAATCTGCGAATATAGCCTTCATGGAAGTGAGCTCTACTATAGGAAGTAACATTTTATTTTATTTTATAAGCTTTAGAAGAGCTAGCAGGCCATTTAATGCAAGAAGTAGGGTGTTTAACATCTTAAGCAAGGCTTCGGAGGCTATTGAATAAATAAAAAATAAACAAGATCATGCTTCTATTAAAATATCATATAAGTTAGCTAAATACCCTATATTGGAAAATTCTACGAGCCCAAATAAATTAAAGAATGGCAAAGAGAAAATGTTGCATAGATTTTGAACCATGACCTTCAACACATTACCATATCTTAGCAAACTAAAACTAAGGGGTTGTTTACCAAACGCTTACCCGGGTAAGGGCTTACCAAGAGTCTTACCCAGTAAGAGCGAGGAGAGAACCAAGAGTCTTACCCGGTAAGTGAAGGCGGCGACTCTTACCACGGTTAGTGCTTACCGGGTAAATTGTTGCATACGATGCTATTTTAGTGGACTAAAATCTTGCCTGGTAAGTAAATGATAGTATTAAATTTTACCAGTAAGCACTTACCGGATAAGTGTTTGGTAAACGGACCCTAAATGTTTGACGACACTTGTCACAACATATGAATTACTTCCAAATGTGACAAAAGTTGGAAGCAGAAGAAGAAAGAAAGAAGGACCCACTTATAGGTTTTCAATATTCCATCTCCTTAACAGTTGCATTGTGTATATTTGTGAGTGAATGGCAATGATCGAGTGCATTAACAATGGGCAGCGTAAATTATTCTTAAGTTCTATCACGGTTGTGAAATTGGAAGCCCTGAAGTTTGATACAACTTATATCATATAAGTTATATGTAATATGGTGATTCATTGAACAATACAATATACATGTGGAATTAACTTTTAGTTATGCGAAATTGCACCTAAGTCTGAAGTTTTTATCATCCATCCATCCTGACCAAGTTCTATCAACCATTTGAACAATCTCAATTCTTGATCTCCCTTGTCACACTCTGTAATTGTACTAACAGGTTTTCATGCTTCATTTCAACATGGAAATTGAAGACATTTGTACTAAGAAGATAGGGAGAGGAAAAGACCAATGTAATTTTACCAAAAAGGATTTTCCCTCGATATTAAACTTGGAGAAGGGAGGGAGAGAGAGAGAGAGAGAGAGCATATATAGACAAAGTTTTAAGTAATATAGCACAAGGGTACCAAAATAAAGCCTCAAGCTGAATCCTGTATGCACAAAACTACCCAGGGTATCAAACCACTAGAGCTACACAGATGCTTTCATCTCCCTAATTACACATATAGCTACATGCATTAATATATAAACTAACAATCGTGCTTTGGATTAACTAACAACACAGTACAACTAATATAATCCTTTCTGGTTGGGTTTATCCGTAATCGGTGTGCCACCTTAAGATGTTGCTGCTTGGTAAAAATTAAAAACCACACCTCTGCTTTCAGAAGCTGGAAGGATCACCTGATGAATGGTGGAGTAGTGTGGCTGATGCTGGTAACGGCATAGCTGTTGTTGAGGTCGTTGCTGATCATTAGGCTTATTTCCCTTTGGCCCAAACCACTCGTCCACCACCGTGATGTCTAGATCCACCTCAGTCTTTGATGCCATGAAGAAGAAAAGTGTATTAAGAGTTACAGGAAGGTTCTAGTACTATGAGTTATGATGGAAGTTTGTTGCTTGGTCTAGGCTGCATGAAATTTGAGATCAGACTCCTTTTATAGACTAGAGCATGATTTCAATTTTTCTTCCTTTTCAGTTTAGGAATTTTCTTTAGGAAAAATTAGAAAAGAATCTAATGATTTCTAACCAGAAATGCCACTAAAAAAAGGGCTTTGAATCTATTCTCTTCATAGGAAAGGTCCATTTATGCATATCATGCAAGGAATGATTACATATTTTGTAATCATACAGCCATCACTAAAACTACCACATGATCAACTACTTCAACTCATACAGCCATCACTAAAACTAGATAACAAAAAAGATACATTGGTTGACTCCTCCTATATATATATATATATATATTTCTAGAAACGAAACGAAACGCTGATTTATGGATCAAGTTAACGTAGCTAGCTTCTTCCTACCACCAGAGAAGTCGTTGGCATGCTGCTGGCCTGTAACAATCTGTAGTAGAATCCGGTGCCACCTGAAGAACAATAGGCTGTTGAGGTACATACCGATAGTGGCAAGATTGTTGCATAATGGGAGGAGACGGTGTTCCTTTTTTGCCTAATAATCGTTCGTTTGCTGTGCTTAAAGCTTCCATACCATCCTTAACAAGAGGTGCTTGAGGTGCCATTTTTAGTAGAATGAATACTAGCTAATAATGGATTTAAGAGAAGTGAATTCGGATGTTGGTGTAGGAAACTTTTGAGAACCAGAACATTTATATAGAAGGAGGAAAAGGGTAATTAGATGAACAGTAAATGATTCAACTTTCCAAGTGGTGATGATTCCTTTTAGATAAGTCTGTGGGATCGATGAATATGGAGTATATTTGTGTAGCGAGTTGAATGGAGATCATAAGAATACACCTCCATCCGGATCCGGATAAATGAATGATTTCTCTTTAATTTGAAGGCATTGTTGTCGACTTGAGGATGACTATGGGTCGTGGCATCTTGAAACAGATTGCATCATTTCCTATGTATTCAAGATTCATCGAAATCATTTAGTTAAGTTTGTTCAAGTTGCTATGACTATCATATGACTCCATCTAATAGCCAGACACTGCTACGTACAAAACAGTAAATTATATATATATATATATATGGTTGGTTTTTCAACCAGGTGACATTAATCCGGGGGAGACTAATTAGTGTAGGGCCATATTCGAAATACCCGTGTCAAGATGCTCCAAGAGTCGATTAGTTGAATGTACTCATCGTATTCATGTCTTTAACCACATTTGAAGATGAAGGAATACCGTCTTCTCTCATGATTACAACACATTAAAAAGCATTGGTACTATGAGGTCCAACTTAGGGAGGTTTTTTAAGGTGTTGTAAACATGATTATTATGATTTGAAGTTGCAGTTGCAGTAACCAATTTGTAGCGTTTGACAAACCCAATTCTTATAGTGATTTTTTGACTTTTTATGGAGAAAATAGTAACCTGACTTTTGAAAAACATGCAAGGAATTATTACAAGAAAACTTATTTTTGAGGATAATACTTCTAAGTTTATTTTAGCAAACCATATAGCAAAGCTGTTGAAGATGAATAGCAAACCAAACCCTACTTTTTTTCTATTTTAGGAATGCTCTAAGAACTACCGGCACTCCCAAGTCCGGTCCTGGGCCCATTTGTTTGACTAACCGATTCTGCCCTTAAACTTTGGGCTTCATATGGGCTTAAACTGATTACAATCCGTTTGAATTTTAAATGCAGATTATCCAAAGTTTTGAAAACTTGTCAGTGAGCAGCCCAGAGAAAACAAATTGATTGATCAAAATTCGAACCGGAGTTCTATTATTCAAAATTTGGATTAAAAGCATACAAAATCAACCAATTTCAAATCGATTCTCGTAGAATATTTTTGAAAAACGACAGATATATTATTTAAGTTTGAGAATTATCTAAAATAACTATTATGCATTTTCTGAGTTTATACATTTATATTGTGCATTTTATGTATTATCATACATACACAATATGTATATAAATACAACATGAATATTTACATTTTTTAGTTATAAGTTTTTTAGATTTCAATATATAAATCATAGGATCTTGATCATAAGTGATGTAACATTTTAGAAAAGTTTGAATTCCAACCTTATATCAGCACAATATTAAATAGATAATTGTAATGTGACAATAGGGGAAGTCCGGAAGTGTGTAACAATATTAAATCCCGTCCCCGTTTTTTCTTGGGCCAATCCCCGGTCCATTATCTTTTATTAATAAAATCAAGTTTTTTTAAAAATAATTTCGTAAAACGTGATTGCGTTAAGATAACGAAATTGTTGATTTTTAAATTCAAATTAGTAGAAAAACTAATCCAAGGACCAAGTTGATTTTTTTTTATCAAAGTAAAAGATTTGACTAAAATTTAATTTTAGATTTTTAGAATTTTGTTTGACGCATAAACTTGTATAGTATAATTTTAACCCAATTTCACTGTAGACATAGATCTATGAAATCTTTGTTTTCTCATGGGTCTCAATCTTAATTGAATTATATTCGGTCCCGTAACAGTCCTTGAGGACCACAACGTGATGTTAGGAAAATGTTAACAATCCTTCCAAGTCGAATCATTTGTTCATATCCCCATAGTCTTATGTTTTATGCATCATTACACAAAGACACCCACAACGTGATATTAGGAAAATGAACCTTTGATCACCTTATGTGATATCAACAGTTAGGTGAGCGTTAGTCTCAACCATTGGATTTATAAATAATACACATAGTCATTCGACATAGCAAACACTTAAAAAAAATAAGTTTGCCACAAAAAACATTCTAAATCTGATATAATTTCATTTATCAGATTTTTGCAATAAATAAAGTAATCCGATGTCTCAAATAGAAACAATCTTTAAACCATCAGATTTATGACCATCGGATTATTTGTTTAGAATAAGATTGTAATCTGACAGAAGCCATTAAGCAACCACATCGGATTCATACTCATTTGAATTATTCCAAGCATTTCTTATTCGACAAGACTATTTTTCATTAATGTTTATAACTTGAAACTGTTGTATAGCTTATGTCTCAAAATAAACAAATATAAGATTTTTACTTGTAAAAGTCTTCTAACTATCTTGATTGATCCCAAATGTAAAAAGCCTTCAACAAAGTCAAATACTAGTTGAACAATGGTCAGATTGTCACTAAAGCGGATTGGTTTGTCGTCTAGCTAAAAGAAAATCAGTTCAAGATACAGTGAGTATATAGTCTGACAAATACTACTACTGGCAAACCGAAATTCAAAGTGCAAACTTGTCCAACAAGTTTGGTTTACAAACTCTCCCTTAATCTCATCCAAGTATGGGAACACTTGTCTACCTCAATTCAAAAGACTGGATTGAGAAATACAAACGAGCATTGATCAATAAATCTGATGGAGATACATGTTAAAGTTGAAGGAGAACATTCAATGAATGGAGGCTATAAAAAAGACTTCATTGTGTTAGTTTGCAAATCACCCGTTTTGAAATAACTTTTCTGTGATCGCTTCAAAGTAAACTCAATGTCAAAATCTAAGAGCTTTCTAAGTCTTTCAGATTTGAAAGAGAACTTTATTCTTCTCTCTTTCAGTGGATAAATTTGTCACCTTCAGATTAGTTCACAGTTTAGGATAAAGGGTTTTGTCTCCTAACTTCCGCAATATACCTGTAACTTTATATTTGAAATAAAAAATAAAATATACCATGTTTATATTCACCCCCCCCCCCCGGCTCTCGACAAATACCTTCTGTGTGATTCATTGTGGTCCTAAATCATTTAGAGCATCTCTAACAAATTTTGCTACAATCAATTCAAAATAGATAAATCAAAGTCAAAATCTCACATAAAATTCCATTCAACTCTAAGCAATTTTTTCGTTTTGAATAATATAACATGATTACATTGTAACACCCGTAAAATTCGACTTCTTTATGTGCACCTTTAGATATACTTTATCTCCGAATTTTCACCTTTACGCTTTATCTATTCCATAAATGTTACATGTACTTGAATGCATGCTTGGGACTCGAAACACCGCGTTAAAATCAGAAAGATTTGGGCTCCGGGTGTGGGAGACGATAGAGGAGGCTAAACTGATGGAGACCGTCTACGCTAAAGGAAATGAAGAGAGGGTATTTGTCGGTGAGAAGAGGAAATGGGAAGGGTCGGCCGGACCCACTCGTCAGTTCAGGCCGTTTAATGGGGGAAGGAATGGTGACCCCGACGTGAAGTGAGGTAGTTCCATAAGTGCAAGAGCAAGCATAGTGGCTCATGCAACTCTAGGCCACACCCTAGTCCGGTCGAACGTGCAAAGTGTGAGAAGAGAGACCATGCGGTTCAGGATTGCCCTATCCGAGGGCTGGTTTGTTTCGAGTGTCGGGAACTAGGGCACATCAAGAGGGATTGCCCGAAGCTGTCTGGGGGAAACCGGAGTGCACCAAATGGTGTGCCAATCAAGAGAGAGAACCCGCCAAGGGCACCGAGCCGAGCCTTTCAGATGGCCGTCGCGGAGGCGAGGGAGACCGCCGATGTTCTGATGGGTACGTTTCTCGTAAACTCCTTGCCTGCTCGTATATTGTTTGATTCGGGAGCGAATCGTTCTTTTGTGTCAAATTCTTTTTGCAAGCAATTTACCATTCCATCTAGTACCCTTCCGGACGCCCCAATCGTCGAGGTAGCTAATGGGGAGCAAGTGTTGATCCGGGAGTGTTTTGATAAATGTACTCTAGATATTGATGGAAATCTCTTTAAGGAAAATCTGTTTCCTATGGCGATCGGGGGTTTTGATGTGGTAGTGGGTATGGATTGGTTGATCGAAAATAAGATCTGTAACATCCCAGGCCAACCGTACCAGATATTGTCCGCTTTGTCCGCACACCTGGACTCACGGTTTTAAAACGCGTCTGATAGAGGAGGTATCAAGTCCCTTATAAGGCAACCTTTGTTCCCCTCCCCAACCAATGTGGGATCTTACAAGATCGATATTCTTTGTTCAAAGAAGATGATCCGAATTCCGACATCGAATGGGAATGCAGTGACCGTTTATGGAGAAAGGGGAGAAAGGACCGTATCGATAATCTCTTCGTTGAAGGCACGAAAATTCTTAGCCAAGGGATACTCGTCGTATTTAGCATATATTGTGGACGCAAAGTTGGAGAAGAAGAGGTTGGAAGATGTGGAGGTGGTGCAGGACTACTCAGATGTTTTTCTGGAGGATCTACTCGGTTTACCACCGGAGCGGCAAGTGGAATTCCACATAGACCTTACCCCGGGAGCGGCCCCGATTGCACGTGCACCGTACCGTTTGGCCCCAACGGAGATGCAAGAGATGATGTCGCAACTACAAGAATTGTTGGAAAAGGGATTCATACGTCCGAGCTCGTCGCCTTGGGGATCCCCGGTGTTGTTTGTAAAGAAGAAGGATGGATCTATGCGGATGTGCATAGACTATCGGGAGTTGAATAAAGTAACGGTGAAGAACAAGTACCCACTTCCCGGGATTGATGATCTCTTCGACCAACTTCAAGAGGCAGGTTGCTTCTCCAAAATTGATTTGAGGTCCGGATACCACCAAGTGAGAGTGAAGGAGGAACATATACCGAAGACAGCTTTTCGTACAAGGTATGGGCACTATGAATTTTTAGTGATGTCGTTCGGTTTGACGAACGCACCGGTTGTGTTTATGGACTTGATGAACCGGGTATGTCGTCCCTTTTTGGACAAGTCTGTGATAGTCTTTATCGACGATATCTTGATCTACTCTAAGGACGAGGTCGAGCATGGTCAACATTTACGGGAGGTGTTGGAAGTTCTTCGGAAGGAAATGTTGTTTGCTAAGTTCTCGAAATGCGAGTTTTGGTTGCAAAAAGTTCAGTTTTAGGGACACGTGGTGTCTTGGGAGGGGGTAAAGGTGGACCTGGCAAAGGTGGAGGCCATGACGAATTGGGAACCACCTACGAGTCCAACGGAGATTAGAAGTGTCTTGGGTTTGGCCGGGTACTATAGACGATTTATACAAGACTTCTCGAAGATTGCTTTGCCGCTTACCTCTTTGACAAGAAAGAATGTCAAGTTTGCGTGGACTAACGCGCAAGAACAAGCCTTCAAGACTCTCAAGAAGAAATTGTGTGAAGCGCCAATCTTATCCTTGCCCGAAGGATCAGAGGACTTCGTGGTTTATAGTGATGCCTCTAAGATGGGACTCGGATGCGTGTTGATGCAAATGGGGAAAGTGATAGCTTATGCGTCACGGCAACTAAAGGACCACGAGAAGAATTATCCGACTCACGACTTGGAGTTGGCGGCGGTGGTCTTTGCCTTGAAGTTGTGGCGACACTATTTGTACGGGACGAAATGCACACTCTTTACAGATCACAAAAGTTTCAAGTACATTTTCGACCAAAAGGAGTTGAATATGCAACAACGGAGATGGCTTGAACTTTTGAAGGATTATGATTGTGAGCTACTTTACCACCCAGGAAAAGCCAACGTAGTGTCTGACGCCTTGAGCCGAAAGAACCATGGAGATGGAATCAAGCTAAACCTCAACCGAATCGATGTGGTATCAAGTTTGATGGCGAACATCAAGACAAGCCAATTAGAGGCACTTCGGGAAGAAAACCTTAAGGCCCAGGTTATGGTAAAGCAACGGGAACTACTAACGGAAGATAGTCGCAGACTCAAACTATTCCAAGGTCGTATTTGGGTGTCGAAAATCGGTGGGAATCGAGAACTAATCCTTGAGGAAGCTCACAAGTCTCGATACTCTGTACATCCCAGTAAAACAAAGATGTATAGGGACTTGAAATTGAATTATTGGTGGCCGGTAATGAAGCTCGACGTGTCTAAGTATGTGGGGACGTGTGTGACGTGTATTCGAGTTAAAGCACAACATCAAAAGTCGTATGGAAGTTTACAATCTTTGGCGATCCCGGAAAGGAAATGGGACAACGTCAGGATGGATTTCGTGACAAAGCTACCAAAGGCGTTGCGTGGTCACGACACTATTTGGGTGATTGTGGACCGGTTGACCAAAAGCGCACACTTTTTGGCAATGAGGGAAACCTTACCCTTGGACAAATTAGCTAGGCTATACATCAACGAGATCGTGTCAAGACATGGGGTGCCACTATCTATTGTGTCCGATAGAGATAGTCGATTCACTTCTAACTTTTGGGCAAGCTTTCAAAGATAAATGGGAACGCAAGTTAAGTTAAGCACATCGTACCATCATCAAATGGATGGTCAAAGCGAGAGGACGATACAAACTCTCGAAGATATGTTAAGGTTGTGTGTCATTGATTTTGGTGGGAGTTGGGACACACACCTACCGTTAGTGGAATTCGCGTACAACAACAGTTATCATTCGAGCCTTAAGGCCTCTCCGTTTGAAGCCTTGTATGGACGTAGGTGTAGAACCCCCGTTTGTTGGCTTAAAGTTGGGGAAAAGCAATTCGCGGGACCGAAGATTGTACAAGAAACCGCGGAAAAAGTGAGAGAAATTCGAGAGCGCTTGAAAGCGGCACAAGACCGACAAAAGAGTTATGCGGACAAGAAGAGTCGACTAGTCGAATTTCAAGTGGGAGATCGAGTCATGTTAAAGGTGTCTCCTTAGAAAGGAATTATACGGTTTGGAAAACGCGGGAAGCTTAGCCCTCGCTTCCTTGGACCCTTCACTATCTTGGAAAGAATTGGACTTCAAGCTTACAATCTAGACCTACCGCCGGAGATAGACGGAATTCATCATACCTTCCACGTATGCTATCTATGTAAGTGTTTGGCCGAAGAGGAAAGCATAATTCCATTGACAGAAATTCGGGTTGACAGTGGGAATCGTTGTGTAAGGAACCAGAAGTTATACTAGAATCAAAGCCCAAGAAAATCCGACACAAGGACGTAATCACGTAACCATGGTAAAGGTTCAATGGAAGCATCATCGTGGTGCAAATGTAAGTTGGGAATCCGAGGAGGAGATGAAGAAGCGTTACCCCAACTTGTTCGGGTAGGACTCGATTTCGGGGACGAAATCCTTCCAAGGTGGGAAGGATTGTAACACCCGTAAAACTCGACTTCTTTATGTGCACCTTTAGATTTACTTTATCTCTGAATTTGCACCTTTACGCTTTATCTATCCCATAAATGTTACATGTACTTGAATGCATGCTTAGGACTCGAAACGCCGCGTTAAAATCGGAAAGATTTGGACTCCAGGTGTGCTGGGCGACATTGACCGACAAGAGTGCCCTTGGGCACAATCGCGTGCCATAGTCGCTGTTAATGCCAAAAATCGCACCAAAGGGACAACTTAAGGTCGATGTGGACTTAAACAACTAAAGAAATAATCTTTCGACGAGACGTGCGACGATAAATAAAATAAAGAAACAAGGGATTTGATGACGCAGGAAAAACCTCAATCGAGGAAAAAACCTGCGGACGACAGGGGGTGTCGTCGCTATACTATGGTCACTAATCAGGGGCAATGTCCTTGGATACTGGCGTCGATCATACAGAGATTACAATACAAATGAAGGAAATTCTTTGAAATGTAAAGTATAAGTATTTGAATGTAAAAATAGGTGTTTGTCGTGTACGAAACAAAGTGTGAACTGCTGGTCGAGGGCTGTTGTCGTGCGTCGAGAGCGATACTTAGAATAATGGTTCTTCACTTCAGGTGTTCTTGGATATTGCTTCGGTTGTTAATCGTCGGATATTCGATGTCTTGAAATGTTGGTTGAGCTTAATATTTATAGTCTTCGTGTCCTTAGCTTCATCCATGAATGCTCCTTTAATGGCCTTAACGGTTGGAAACGGTCGCCGGAGTAATGATCTTCGTCGTTGCTCCTTAATGACTTTTATTCTTGCATTAAACACTTAACAAACGGTCATGGTGAACGTTAGCTTTGGTCGAGGTCGCACGTCCTTATATAATAGTCGTGCGGATCGGGCTACGCTATGGTCGAGCGTCGTAAGGAACTCTCGACTTACCTTTTATGAGGGACGACGATGGTGTTCTGGGTCTTTGTCGAGACCTTATCTTAATACAAGATATAGTCCTTAATCATACGTCTTACTTGTTCTGGTCGCGGTCGAGCGACGTGATTTTTTGCCCAAACAGTTTGCCCCCAAAATTTGAAAATTGAATGTCAAATTTAAGTTTTAAATTTTGCTTGTCGAACGCTTAGACTTGTGACCTGGGTTGAGGGACTTACCTGGTTGTCGTGGAACTTAGACCAGTTCGCCTTTAACTGAACGAGAAGTTGAAAAGTTGTGACGTCATACTGACGCGCGATGATGCTTACCAGTTGTCGAGGACAGGCGTCGAAGATCTGGGTGGGTATACGAAAGGGCATGAACGCGTGTTGATTATCGAAACACTCGTCCTGATATGATCGGTTGCATAAATAGAGATCACGACGGATCTTTTCTTGATACGTTTTCAAAGTGTTTTTTGAGAAGGGATTTTGTTCTGATTTTTTACCAGTTTTCACTCGAACTTATTCGAATCTTTGCGAATCTTCGGCTAGCAGTTTAGAGCGTTTATCTCGTTCTGTCCTCCGATTCACAATGTCGACGGAACCTGTTAGCCTTATCATGAATCACGTAGACTTAGATGCTTTTAGGAGTTTGGCAAAAATCTCGGCAAATATAGAGTTGCGGTGTCCGGGGATTGTTCGTTCTATGGACTGCCCCGAGGGATATATTGCTTTGTATGAGTATCCTTTTAAGATAGGGTTTCAGTGGCCGTTTTCTGGTTTATCTAAGTCATTCATGCAGGATTTCGATGTGTCGTCGGGACAATTGATGCCCCAACTTTGGCGAGTTCTACTGGTTATTGAGCGAGCGTCCGCAAAATGGGAGTCTCCTATGATCATGAATGATTTCTTGGCGGCGTATCAAGTTAAAAAGGATAAGAACTGGCGTTATAGTCCTTATTCTAAGTTCAGGGGTGATCGTTCTTTGGTTTTGGGAACTGGTGTTAATGATCGTGGGTGGAAGTCGAGGTATGTGTTTGTTCTTGCCGATTCACTGGATTCCAGCAGCGATTGGATGCGGTCAGGCTAGAATAAGACAGGTATGCTTCGCCATTTTCTGAGTTTCATTTTTATGGCTTTTACTTACCATTCTTCTCCTGTTATCCTCAGAGATTCAGTTTGACGAAGTGAAACCGACTGCGGATTCCCAGGCTAAGATCAACAAGTTCTTGAGTCTTAGCGTTGACGAACGATCTTTCGTTACGTGGCAATTGGTGGCCGAAGACGAGGACGTGGCGGTGGACGCTGAACGAGAGGAAACGACCGGTAAACATTTTACGATTGTTGATTTTTACCATTTATATTTTCCATCTGATGTTTCATGTATTTCCTGGTTAGTGTCGACTGAGAGGAAATCAGTCTCTAAGGCGAGAGGGAAGCAGATCATGCGTGCCCTTCGAGGTGAAGACGTTTCGACAGCTGGGTCGAGCCAAAAGAGAACCAGGAAGACGTTCCTGAGGGAACCGTCATCGAGGGGTGATAACTCATCGAGAGTTGTTCTGCCTAAGAAGGCGAAGGCGTCATCCAGCCGTCCTGGCGCGATGGACGCGACACCGGCAAGTTCGGCGCTTCCGGCGACAATGACGAGACCGGTGTTCAAGATGTCAACCCCATCATCTGCCATTAGGGGCGAGGGGTCGTCGGCCGAAGTCGCGACGGTTAATTTTTCATTGCCGTCGGACTTTATGGCGGATGGTGTCCTAGACGGGACGACGTTGTTTCCTCACTTGGAGAGGTGTTTGATTCCATCTTTCAGGGAGCGTTTTCACGGGGTTCCGGCCGGAGAGATAGGATCTCAGGTTGCCAGTCTGGCGTTCTCAGTAAGTGTCAATCTTTCATGACTTGTTTCAACGTTCGATGTCGTTCGTTGTCTAACACTTTTTAGTGTATTTTTAGACGTTCCAATCGTCTCTGGCATTGTACGCCGAGATATCGAAAGCCGAGGAGTTGGTGGTGTCTGCTTTGAAAAGGGAGGAGGCGGCGTTGGAGAGGGAGAGGTTGGCTTTGGCACGCGCCGATGAGTTAGCTATTCAGCTTTTCGATGCTCAGTACGAACTGCAAGCCCTAAGTCGAACGAGGGAAATGGCAGATGATGATCCTCAGGTCGGGACCTCAGGCAATAATGCGATGGATGCTCATCCTGCAGTTTAGGAATTTTTGCTTCCTTTGTTTTTGCTGGCCGTTGGTGGTCAATTTTTTGGATGTAACATATTGACCTGATGAAATGGAAGTTGTTTTTTATCGAATTGACAATCTCGTCACATAAATGTTGTTAGTTATGTAACTGATTGTGGAATACATGATAGGTCATGCAACTACGTCGCCTATTGTTAGAGCAAGAGTAAGAGCATACTATGAGAGCATGCGATTAAAGCACCCATTGACACATAAATCGTAAGGTTTTTTATTACGCTGACAAACATAAATACATGCGACTAAGGCATACATTTAAAACGCGAAGTTTTTCTAAGTTAAGAAACTCAGACTGCAAAGTCGTTTAGACTATAAGATCGTGCGATTAAGTCGTCGACGAGCTATGAGGCGTGATCAAGTCATGGACCTGATCATCTATGTCGTGCGATCCTGCGATAAAGCGATGTCGGGGGTTTGGTCGTTAACGACCCTCCGATGCTTAAGTCAGTAATTGTCTTGGTAAATAATCATATGTAAAAAATGAAAAAGGGTAAGGAACGTACCTTCTTGTCGAGTGTTCTGAAATACTTTGAATTTTTGGTTTTCATGCTGGGCCTCTGGATATATTGTATCATCTTGCCCCCTTGTGGTGGCTTTGAGACGATATCCTAGGTCTGGGACATGTCGTCGCAAGTCACCACAATATACGCGTCGCACGACCTGGCGAACCTGTTATTTCAGAAAAAAGAAACAAACATGTCGTGACTCTTATGATCGTGTTGGAGTGACGTTCTTGATGGCCTATTTTCGCGGCTTCAAGGTGGCTTTATAGCAATCTCGAGCAACTTTTTGCTCGCTTCTGATCTCTTGGATTCCCCACGGCGTAGGGAATTTCATGATTGGATGATATGTCGAGGGAACGGCTTTCATTTCATGAATCCATGATCGACCTAAGATGATGTTATAGGCTGACGCACAGTCGATAACACTGAACTTAGTCTGCTTATTGACTCCTCCGGCATAGACGGGCAAAATTATCTCTCCACAGGTGCTCGTCGCTTCTCCATTGAAACCGACCAAAGTTGTCGAACGTCGGGTGATTTCTGAGCGATCAATTCCCATGGCTTTGATAGTGTTGAGAAAAATGACGTTTGCTGAACTGCCCCCGTCTACCAATACTCGACGCGTCAAACAGTTACCGACCGTGAGTTGAATGATCAACCCGTCGTGATGCTTTTGGTACTAGTCGCCGAGGTCGACTTGGTCGAACATGATCTTCATGGCTTCTAGTTCTAAATCTCCTTTGGGTTTGGATGAACGAGGAATAGGTCGGTCGTCGGGCGCTTGACTGGCATGACGCTTAGCTGCGGAGTACGTCAGACCACACACGTCCGAACCACCAGTGATGCAATTGATGATCTTTGCAAGCTTGGGCACTGACGATCGGTGGCTATTAGCTGGAAGAACGACATCATCAATAATATCTTTGAGATTACCTTGTGGAACATGATATGCCAATTCCTTCTTGAGTGCGATACAATCATCTGTCGCGTGACCATGGTCGACGTGGAAGTCGCACCACTTTGATTTATCCTTCTTAGCGTCGTCCAAGTCAGACTTCTTCGGCCACCGGATGGTTGCTTGGGTGGTCTTCAGAGCTTCGACTAAGTCTTTAGCTGACCCTTTGAACCCATAAGAGGAGATCTTGGGGTACACGGGGAATTTAGTCGCGGTTTTAGCTTCTGCCTTCGTCTTGAAACGAACGTTTGAAATCTGACGCGCTGGCTCTATTCTGGATATGGCTTTCGGCATGAATTCTGGCTTCTTGACACCTAACGGCTTCTTGTCGTCAGTGTGTTTGCGACGAAAGGCTGCGTCGTCTTCGACCCTCATATATGCTAAGGTTCGAGCTCGGACGTCTTCGAAAGTCTCTGGGGGATACTTGGTCAGATCGATATATAGACCTGAACTATCGTCTAGACCACGCTTATAAGCTTCGATCGCAGTTTTGATGTCACAATTGCATATACTGATCATTTCGGCATTGAATCTATTGAAATAACTTCGAATATACTTATTGGTCTTCTGCACGACATAGTACAGATCACTAGTCTGCTTTTCCATCTTACGACTGCTGGCGAATTGCCGGGAGAATTGGTTGACCAATTCGGCGAACGACCCGATAGATTTGGGTTTGAGATTGGTCAACCACTGGAGAGCTGGACCAGTGAGAGTCGCCCCAAAACTCTTGCACATGCATACTTCCTGGTACATGTGTGGAATCGAGATTGTCCACATGAGCTGCTTATACTGTGCGACATGCTCGGTTGGATCGATCACACCCGAATACTTGGGAGTGAAGGCAGGAATGTTATACTTCTTTGGGACCTCGACGGTGGCGATCTCGTCGATGAAGGGCGACGCCTGATACCCCGAGCGAGGCTCAACGTCGACAGGCACGGCTGCCCCAGGCAACTTGGCGAGCAAGGACAGGACGCACTCATTTTGGTCTTCTAACATCTTCAAACGCTGGGCGACGGGATCGTTAAGATAAGGATTTGCCCTTGTCGAGGGATTGGTCCCTGGACTAGTGCCATTACCATGCGATGAACCATTGGTGTCCCCGTTGAACGGGACAAAATATGGTTGCGACCCATAGTGGAATTGTTGCGGTCCATTCTGAAATGATTGTGGTCCCTGCTGAAATGGCTGCGATCTCTGCTGGAAAGGTTGCGATCCTTGCTGGAAAGGTTGCGATCCTTGCTGGAAAGGTTGCGGACCACTTTGGAACAGCTGGGAAAACGGTTGGGATCCATTCTGAAACGGCTGGGCGCCACCTTGCAATGGTTGGATCCATTGTTCAAGGGTGGTGGTCGGATGTGCCGAGGGGGAATCTGCCCAGACTGGGGATTCGGAATGAACGGACCCGGCTGCTGATTTTGCATGAATGGACCTGGATACTGATTCTGCGCGGACGGGCCTGGTCCCGGACCTGGATTCTGGATGAATGGTCTAGGACCATTCTGGGGTCCAAAAGGATTCCTTAGCCGCGCGATCTCTTCAGTTGCTCTGCGATTCTGCTCTGCCATTGCATTGAGTTGATTCCTGGCAACCTCGAGCTCCTGATACATCTGAGCGACGACTTGCTGCGGATTTCCAAGGGCTGCCATTTTCCTGCAACAGAAAATAGAAGAAACTCCAAGAAACTATTAGTAGAATGCACGTTCGTCGAGGATTTTCTCTAGATGTAGTCCCACGGATGGCGCCAAACTGTTATTGCCAAAAATCGCACCAAAGGGACAACTTAAGGTCGATGTGGACTTAAACAACTAAAGAAAGAATCTTTCGACGAGACGTGCAACGATAAATAAAATAAAGAAACAAGGGATTTGATGACGCAGAAAAAACCTCAATCGGGGAAAAAACCTGCGGACGACAGGGGGTGCCGTCGCTATACTATGGTCGCCAATCAGGGGCGATGTTCTTGGATACTGGCGTCGATCATACAGAGATTACAATACAAATGAAGGAAATGCTTCGAAATGTAAAGTACAAGTGTTTGAATGTAAAAATAGGTGTTTGTCGTGTACGAAACAAAGTGTGAACTGCTGGTCGAGGGCTGTTGTCGTGTGTCGAGAGCGATACTTAGAATAATGGTTCTTCATTTCAGGTGTTCTTGGATATTGCTTCGGTTGTTAATCGCCGGATATTCGATGTCTTGAAATGTCTATTGAGCTTGATATTTATAGTCTTCGTGTCCTTAGCTTCATCCATGAATGCTCCTTTAATGGCCTTAACGGTTGGAAACGGTCGCCAGAGTAATGATCTTCGTCCGTTACGGTCGCCGGCTGTTTAATGATTGCGTCGGTTATAGTCGTTGCTCCTTAATGACTTTTATTCCTGCATTAAACACTTAACAAACGGTCATGGTGAACGTTAGCTTTGGTCGAGGTCGCACGTCCTTATATAATAGTCGTGCGGATCGGGCGACGCTATGGTCGAGCGTCGTAATGAACTCTCGACTTACCTTTTATGAGGGACGACGATGGTGTTCTGGGTCTTTGTCGAGACCTTATCTTAATACAAGATATAGTCCTTAATCATACATCTTACTTGTTCTGGTCGCGGTCGAGCGACGTGATTTTTTGCACAAACAGTCGCCAAAGTGGTACCGCCTACGGTACATCTCGCACGATAGTGACCAACGAGAGTTCCCTCGGGCACAATCACGTGTCATAGTCGCTGGAGGGCCGAAGGCTTCGGTACATGGGTCGCGACATTGCCTGCGAGAGTGCCACTGGGCACAATCGTTTGGCATATTCGCCTGCGTCCTGTCTGCTGTATATAAACGAATTTTTCAGCCTTTTCAACTCACTTTTCTTATCAAACACTTGGAACCCGATTTCTTTAGACAAAAAGGGCGATTTTGGCCTCTTCTTCCTTCTCCTTCCATTAAGTCACACCTAGGGTTAGTAAATCTCATTTATTGAAGATTTCCACCAACCTTGGGGCATTTATTGAAGATTGCATTCAAGAAATCAAGCTTTACAACCTTAAAGCCATCAACTTCACTCCTCTACTTCCAGGGTTTCTACCATTTTCTAGGTTCTGGCTTTAAAAACCTAGATAGTGAGTATGTTGGTCCCGAAGGGCTATACAAGTTTGTAGAAGGGGGGGTTGAATACAAACACACATATTTTATTTTTCTAAATTGTTTATTGATAAATCATTAACAATTTACAGCTTGTTGCGGAACAAGATTAAGGATAAACCTAAATCTAAACAAGTTGGAACACTAAGTTTCTTGCACTAAGAAAGAGAATGAAATTACTAATAATAACCTATCCCAAGATAAGAAGGATGAACTTGTCCAGAGTTAGCAAGTTACTTCAAAATGAAGTGAGTTCTTCTTCTTATATACTGCATGCATTTAATGCATGGCAGTTTACACTTTACACGTGGCAGCAGCTGATTGGTTGCATGTCATTGATCTTTGTTGACAACCTTAGTAGCCGCATGTTTGAACAGTGTAGTATTAGAGTGGTTGTACGATTTCAGACAATAAGGAGGTTCTTTTCTGACATATCGTACGAAGTCGTGCAAGGGTGGTTAAGACAAAAGTACTTTGTACGGAGGACTTCATGATCAGCTTTTCGTTGATTCAGCGATTTACCATTGTTTATCAGCGAATGATAAAGTTCAGCGATAGCTGAAGTCTTGTACTTGATACTTCACGTTGAGTGGATAAATCTGAGTCTTCGCTGATCCTCATCAGTTCATTAGGAGACTTGTCGCTGGTTCTTGAGCTTGATCTTCGACTTCAGCGTAGAACCTATGTTGACGTGAAACTTGTCTTCAGGAATCATAAGTAAACAACTAACTTATTAGCGATCACCATAAGGACTGAACAGACTCAAAGCGTTATGGTGAACAGTGTTCGCTGAATGTTTAATCTAAAGAGCGAGAGTTCCTATCAGCGGTACTGTAAGATCTTAGTACTTATCAGCGATAGTGAAAGTCTGATACATATTGTTTACTTGCAATTTTCACTAAGTATGTAAGAGAGAGTCATTATCAAATCACTGAGGGTTTGGATCAACAATCTCCCCCTATTTGATTATGACATAGCAACAGAGAAAATTGCTATTTAATGAAAACATAAGGATAAAAAGAACTCATAAAATATTTGTCCCTTTTACTGTTTTCTGGGATCTTTTCTGTACTGATGGAGTAAAGTACTTTCGTTGAAATCTTTCTTTAAACTTCGAATCAGATTACAAAAGGAAGTGGAAAGATTACAAGTACAAGCGAAATAAATTACAAGTTCAAAAGAATAACTGATACAATAGAAGAATAAGGCGATCCTATCAGTTTATAAAGGTTCTTTCTTAATGAGAAGTTCATCAAGGGTCTTTGATGTGGGGATCATCCAGTCAGGGACCTTTACTCCTTGATTCTTTTTGTTCAGCGCTTCTTCAAAAATCAAGGGTTTAAGATGCCGTGCCTGAATGTCGTTTTTGAAGTCACACCAGTAGATGAGATCTTTCAGCTGTTCGATGGGAGTGATGGGAAGTTCATAGATACGTTGAAAACGCTTTCGTCCATCCCAGTCAATAAAGAATATCTCGTAGGGTTTGCTTAAGACTTTCCCAGGGATGAAAGTCTCATCAGGAGGAAGAGATGTGTCAAGTGCAGAAAGGCCAGGTTCTGGACCAAGGACTTCAGCTAGAGAAAAACCAATACCTGTTTCGTTTCGTATCTGAGGAACTGAGTCTGAAGATTTAGACTTTTTCTTTGCATAGGCCCTTCTTTTCTGATTTGCGAGAGGAGGGGGGGGAGGAATATCCACACAAGAAGATACTAAGTCGATCTGTTTATTTATCAGGTTTTCGAAATGATCCTTGTACTTAGATTGAGACTTCTGGATGGCTAATCTGATCTCCAACCATTCAGAGATACCGTACTTCATGATGGCTTCAGCATAGAATTTTTCGTACTGTCCATTCTCTCTGAATATCTCGATTTCAGCGATTGAAACTTTGAGGGTTGATCTTCCAGTGATAAGTACCTTGTTGATTCTAGCAGGTCGATATCTGAAGTGTACCTTTTCTTTGCACCAGGTTAAAGTAGATTGAGTCACAGTCCTCTTTTCTTCAAAGATCTTTTTGGCGTCTTCCCATAGCTGACGTTGAACTTCGATTGGAATTCTTTTCATCTTGGGGTCTTTCACCGATTGTTGAGAAATCTGGATGGCGAGTTCTCTGTCTTTTTCTTCAGCTTCCCTTCTTTCAGCGATTAGACGTTCAGCTCTGAGGTGATCCTTGTATTCCTTTTGTGAAATTCTGAACTTTGGAGGAATAGAAGGAAGTTGATCACGCTTCAGAATGATTTGCAAGAGAACCATTGTCAATATAGTTTGTGTTTGTGTTGGTAGCCATTTTCAGAAATAGCAAGGAAGAGAAATCTTAGTATAGATCAGATCTTGTTTATGAGATTAAACAAATCTGCTCTGATACCACTTGTAGGTCCCGAAGGGCTATACAAGTTTGTAGAAGGGGGGGGGGGGTGAATACAAACACACAGATTTTATTTTTCTAAATTGTTTATTGATAAATCATTAACAATTTACAGCTTGTTGCGGAACAAGATTAAGGATAAACCTAAATCTAAACAAGTTGGAACACTAAGTTTCTTGCACTAAGAAAGAGAAGGAAATTACTAAAAATAACCTATCTCAAGATAAGAAGGATGAACTTGTCCAGAGTTAGCAAGTTACTTCAAAATGAAGTGAGTTCTTCTTCTTATATATTGCATGCATTTAATGCATGGCAGTTTACAATTTATACGTGGCAGCAGCTGATTGGTTGCATGTCATTGACCTTTGTTGACAACCTTAGTAGCCGCATGTTTGAACAGTGTAGTATTAGAGTGGTTGTACGATTTCAGACAATAAGGAGGTTCTTTTCTGACATATCGTACGGAGTCGTGCAAGGGTGGTTAAGACAAAAGTACTTTGTACGGAGGACTTCATGATCAGCTTTTCGTTGATTCAGCGCTTTACCATTGTTTATCAGCGAATGATAAAGTTCAGCGATAGCTGAAGTCTTGTACTTGATACTTCACGTTGAGTGGACAAATCTGAGTCTTCGCTGATCCGCATCAGTTTATTAGGAGACTTGTCGCTGGTTCTTGAGCTTGATCTTCGACTTCAGCGTAGAACCTATGTTGACGTGAAACTTGTCTTCAGGAATCATAAGTAAACAACTAACTTATCAGCGATCACCATAAGGACTGAACAGATTCAGAGCATTATGGTGAACAGTGTTCGCTGAATGTTTAATCTAAAGAGCGAGAGTTCCTATCAGCGGTACTGTAAGATCTTAGTACTTATCAGCGATAGTGAAACTCTGATACATATTGTTTACTTACAATTTTCACTAAGTATATAAGAGAGGGTCATTATCAAATCACTGAGGGTTTGGATCAACAGAGTATTCTAGCTCCTCTTAAACTAGATCCATGTTATGTACCTGTTTTATTGCTTATTACTTTACCTTCATGAAAACCCTAATTTTGGAAAAGTGGATTATTTGGCTTATTGGAAGTAACAATGGATTTTGGTGGAGAGATATGTTATCTTTGACGTATTTAAAGTATTGTGTGCTATGTTGATGTAATATGGAGGATTTAGGGTGTCATACCCAAGAACTATGTGTTTATTTGTATAGTAATAAAACGTGTTAATGGTTAAGCTAGTCAATCTTCTTGGCTTAATGAGTATGTATGGTTTCAAGGGAAAGTATGTTGAATTCTAATGTGCATGGTATGTATGCAAGTGGGAATCTAACATTATGGAAAAGTATGGGTAAGTTCCTTATATTATGGTTTATTTGTAACCATGTGATGTCTATGATGACTAAGAGAATTGGTCGCACATGTTAGTATGCCTTGTGGCTTGAGCGAGCTTTTGAACGAATCAAGTTAAGGTTCACTAGGAGGACATAGTCTTGGGTGCCACCGTAATGGTATGCGCCTAGACCCTCGCCATTTGGGGCAATGCCATTGGTTGCACCCCCGGATGTGTCGGGCCTTTGGTGTCGCCTTGAGGGGCTTGACACTAGGGTATCTCGACTTTTTGGGTGGAACTTCTTGATGCTATGGGTCTCACCCATTGACTTCAAATATAATTATGGAAATTGGAATAAAAATTCTTACTTATGCATGTTACTAATATGTGTTGCTAATTGTGCTTACTCACCAAGCCTTGTCTTGATACTTGTTTGATTGATGTCATGAATCTCATATTCTAGCGGAGCCATCATTAAGAAGGCATAGACGAAGCGTGTGAGCTTTGGGGAAATACTTTTGGGACGTTAACAATAGAAGACATTTACGGCTAGAGATGACACCCCTTTTGTAATCTTGTTTTAATGATAGGATATAGATTAGTTGGTTGTCATTAATCTTCCATTTGAATACAATTGTAACTATACCAAATACTTGTATTTCTCCTTTTTAGGATCGCTCATGCAATGGCATTTATACCGCTCTTTCGTTTTATGAAAGTTTCTGTTGCCCCTATTTTTAGGGTGTTACATACATTATAAAATATTTAATTCATTTAATACCACGATGAATTTTAAACATTTGAACAAACTCTCTATGTTCTAACAGCCAACGTATAAGGTGATTTATATGCTCTATTAGTTTCTGAAAACTAGTACTCAATAATTCTTTATAAATTCGTTTATAGTCAAAAGCAGTTTACCAAAAAAAATTCTATTTTTCATCATTCTAATTCCTTTGTCTCATCATTTTATTTGACCAGACAACTACCGATATCTATTAATATCTTTTCTTAGAATGTTGTTGTTAAATATATATCTATCTATATCGTAAACTATCGGATCGAGCCATTTTGAAATTATTCATGGTTCGTCTCTACGCGTCATGTGGCTAGTCGTTACTCATTTGATATGCATATCAACATATGAATGATGAACAAGAGGAGCATGAAGAGTAGTTGCATGTACTGTACAACTAAAAGAAGAATATATTGCCAACAAAAAGTCAAGAAGAGTTGTTTATGGTTCCATTATAGGTTCATAATGTTGTCACATCATGATCTAACTAATAGTCACAGTCAATTGTGACAATTTCACCAATCCTTCAAATTGGTGTCCAGAACTTTCGTACAATGTTTATAATGGAACAACCTATTTATTCAGATTTTTGATAACGTGCACAATGATAATTATTTCTTTGAGAAGAAACGTTGTTAGCATCTTGGTTTGTAATTGTTCAAAAGGTAATTGTGCCGAAGCAAATGAGGACACTGGAACAACGAGGAGAGAACAACAAACGATAGTTAGGTATGCGTAGGCATGATTAAAAATGTTAATTATCTAATATTAGGATTTTAATCTAATATGAGCTAGTTTTGTAAGAGCATCTCTATCATATTTCTTATAATTTTCATAAAATAGAGAACTAAAGATTAAAATTTTTCTAAAACAAATTACATCATACTCAAAAACAGATTCTTTATTATAGACACATTAACAACATTGTTGGTGCAAGTGTACCCAGCTTTAAATATTGTGATATATTTTTGGTACACATTAAATCACATCTCCATATTTATTTTGATGATTACAAAACACACCGCATTATTTTGTTATCTAATATTTTTATCTGAGTGTGCAGATTTTTAAATGATCTCGATAAATTTTTATCTGAAGTATCCAAGTCTGAAGAGTTTCGTCATTTTATTTTAAAATGATAAACACCCTAAAATATTTTATCACTTGGATATTTCGTATCTATATAAATATATTTGAATCAAATATATATATAATATATATATTTCTATTTATTAAATATATATATAAATCACTGATATATATATATATATGTTATTAAAATCTCATGCCTTTTACTGTTGCAAGAAGTGTGATCAGCCGAACCACCCTGCGTTGCCATGCTCTCATTGGACAATATTTTAGGCGGTATACCGCCAAGGTCCACGCGGTATACCGCGTCACTATTCACCCGTCAGTTCTTCTGCATATGAAGCTTCCCATGTCAGAACTTTTTTTCAGGCGGTATACCGCCATGTGCAACGCGGTATACCGCGGGTACACAATTCCGTTTGTTTTTGCAGGGTTGACCTTCTCCTTGCAGTGTCCTTTTTCTGACGCAGGTATACCGCGATGGTTTGGCGGTATACCGCGAAATCCTCAAGACTGTTGATCATCCAGTATAAATACATGCATCCAGCAGCATTCAAGTCTATACCAACTTCAGCAATAAATTCTCCCTCAGCATTTGATTATTATTCTGCTGCTTTCTTACTCACACTAAATCACTTAAACTGATAAAATTAATTTTTGAGCAAGAAATCTTGAGTTGATAGCAGATTAAAATCTCTCGATTAGTTGAATCAGCAACACAACTCAAGTGATCAAACTCTCTAAAAATATCCAAGTGATAAACCTTATTCAAGAGTGATTATTCATATTAAAATTTATACCCTCTTGTAAGTGTTTGAATTAGAGTGAGTGATCCACATTAATCTCTCAAAGAAGAGTGTTTCGCGTTTGTTGTATTAAGGTTTGTGTTTCTACCGTAAAGAACACGTTTCGTATTGGATCTCCGAGAAGTGTTATTTTCTCGAGGTGGACTAGCCAACTTTGTGTTTGGTGAACCACTTTAAAAATATCGTTGTCAAGTATTCTCTTTCCCTTATCTATTTACATTTCCGCTGTGCATTTAAATTATATCTGTTTATATAATTGTTGTATATTTACTTGTTTATACTCTGCTTTATTTTTACTGTATTGTTTGTACTGTATTTATTTGTTCAAAGATTTTTTGAAAGAAAAAGATTTTAAATACAACCTTACCCCCCCCTTAGGTTGTCCAACATTTGGTATCAGAGCGGGTCTTTCAAAAATATTCTGCATAATTTTCTCTTATTCTTCTAAATGGCTCAACAAACTAATATCGTGTTTTCAAAACCTCCTTTGATAGATACTGAAAAGTTTGGCATTTGGGCCGAGCTATTTGAATGTCACGTGCGTGGCAAAAATCAAAAGATTTGGAATATTATAGAAAAAGGGAATTTTAAACCCACCATTGTGAAAGATGATGTTTATATTGATAAACCTATAGATGACTGGACTACTTCTGATGAAGCTCATTTTTGTTTAAACTTTGAAGCTAAGAATATATTATATGCTGCTTTAACAACTGATGAGATTGAAAGAGTATATACATATAAAACTGCAAATCAAATATGGGAAAGTTTAAATAATACTCATCGTGGAAACACGGAGGTTAAATCTAGTAAAGTAAATATTTTAGTTCACGATTATGAACTATTCGAAATGAAACAAGATGAGTCAATTGACTCAATGTTTAAAAGATTTAACCTTATTGTGACTACTTTGAAAGGTTTGGATCGCACTTATCCTAACGAGGACTATATAAGGAAAATCCTACGAGCCCTTCCTTCGGAGTGGATGCAAAAGATAACATCCTTAGAAGACTCCCGTGACCTTTCCATAATGAAGATAGATGACTTGATCGGTAATCTTAAAGTGCATGAAATTGCACTTAAAAGAAACAAAGATCGGGAGCAAGTTAAAAAGAAATCAATCGCTCTCAATGTCTCAACACCAAAAGATGAGAAGAAAAAGGAGAAAGCTAGCTCCTCGAAAGATCCATCCGAAACTCTCGATGAAGTCGCCATGTTGGTAAGAAACTTTTCCAAATTTCTTAATAATAATAATAAATTTTCTAACAATGGCAGATTTCAAAGAAACGGTAACTACCGTCGTGGTGGTGAAAATCGAAGTCGTAAGTTCCATAAACGAGACGAAAAAGTTAAGAAAAATGGCGACTCGAGTGAAGACGATAAAGATAAGCCAAAGAGAGGCTTTTGCTACTCATGTGGTGACAAAGACCACTACGCCAATGAATGTCCGAAAAAGAACAAGTTCCAAAAGAAGAAGGAGAAAGCCTTCATTGGAGGCGCGTGGAGCGAGAGTGAAGAAGAAGATGACTATCAAGCCATTTGTCTTATGGCCGAAAGCGACGACGAGGTAAAATCTTCTTACTCGGATTACGATAGTGATTATGAAAGTGATAATGAAAATAATCTTGAAGAATTATATGAATCTTTTCATAAAATGGCCGCTCTTGCAAATCGTTACCAAGATGAGAATGCTATGTTAAAAGAAACTGTAAATACATGTAAAAAGGAAATAAAAAATGTTAAACAAAAATCTGAAAATGATATGGATATAATTGCTAAATTAGAAACTAAATTAGGAGAAAAAGATTTTTGTAAATCTTGTGATGTTTTAAATAAAGAAATTGCATGCTTGAATAAAAAATCACATGAAAATATTATTTGTACAAAATGTGATATTCTTGATAATGAGATTACATGTTTAAAGGCTAAATGTGCTTCATATGAAAAAGATAACATGCTAGCTAAAGCCTTTGAAAGTAGCAATGAGAAAGTTCTTAACATGCTTAATATGCCTAACCGTATAAAATGTAGAAAAGGCATTGGTTCCAATACTTGTGTTGATAAATGTTCATGTATACCCATCAAAAGATTCTATGAATCACCTAAAGTAAATACAAGAAATCAATATGTGCAAAAACCTCCGTATGTGCGTAAAATAAATAATGTAAATTATAATACGAGAAAACCGTATGCTCGCATGTACCATGATAAATATTCTAAACCTAATAATAATGCGAATGTAAATACTTGTTTTTATGTGTATGATAAATATAATCGCAAAATTAAAATGGTAAATAAATGGATTCCAAAAGGAATGTTTAGTAATGATAATCCCGGTGGTATGCGTTTATGGTTTTAAATGTGTTATGTATATGTGTTATATATTATATATAAGTAAAACATTGTTATTTATACTTTTTATACTATTCATATATATATATACCTACGTACTGCACATATATATATATACATTTTATTTAATTCTTTTAATTCTTATATATATATATTATGTTTGTGTAATGTATTATATATATATATATATATTGTTTGACTTTATATATATGCATATTGGTTGACATTGAAACTAATTGTCAAGGACCCACAAGAAATGGGGACCATAAAAGTTACATCTTCATTATTGTAGATTGACCTTGATATGGACTGGATACTCGATAGTGGTTGCACACGTCACATGACCGGAAACAATAATCTCTTTTCTTCATATAAGTCATGTGATGGTGGACAGGTAATTTTTGGAGGAAACTCCAAAGGAAATATAATTGGTAGAGGTACAGTTTCTTGCAATAATGTTCAATTTCTTAATGTTAATCATGTTGATAATTTACATTTTAATTTGTTAAGTGTTCGCCAATTGTGTAAAAATAATACAACTGTTGTCTTCGAAGAAGATTCTTGTAAAATCATAAAAAATGGCAAAGTTCTTTTAAATGGCTTTGTAAAAGGAAATTTATATATTTGTAAAACTGTTGTATCTGATAATGTATGCTTATCTTCTATTAATGATGTTTCTACTTTATGGCATAGGCGTTTAGGTCACGCTAATCTAAGATTAATGCAAAACTTAAAAAATAAGGAGCTTGTGAGTGACCTGCCAAAATTAAAGTTTGATAATCATTTTTGTGATGCTTGTCGTGTCGGCAAACAACATCACGTTTCTCATAAATCAAAAAATGTTATTTCTACTCAAAGAGTTTTAGAACTTTTACATATGGATCTTTTTGGCCCGATGGCTATTCAAAGTTTTGGAGGAAACTTTTATACTTTGGTTATTGTGGATGATTATTCCCGTTATACTTGGACTTTATTTTTGAGACATAAAAATGAGGCTTTTGAAAAGTTTAAAATTTTGGGAAAACGAATTCAAAACCAACAAGGTTGTACGATTGTTTCCATACGTACGGACCATGGACGAGAATTCGATAATGATGTACAATTTGGTGCCTTTTGTGATAAACATGGTATAACTCATAACTTTTCGGCTCCTCGAACTCCTCAATCTAACGGGGTTGTTGAAAGGAAAAATCGAACGTTGCAAGAAATGAGTAGAACTATGCTAAACGAACATCAAGTTCCCCAAAAGTTTTGGTGTGATGCCGTTGCTACCGCGACCTATTTGCTTAACCGTGTCCTAATTAGAGGTATCCTAAATAAGACACCCTATGAACTTTACCGAGGTAGAAAACCTTCCCTAGCTCACCTAAAAGTTTTTGGTTGTAAATGTTTCATTTTAAACACCAAATCCTACCTAACCAAATTTGACCCCAAAGCCTATGAGGGAGTTTTCCTAGGTTATTCTTGGAATAGCAAAGCCTATAGAATCCTAAATAAGGAGACCATGGTAGTAGAAGAATCCTTAAATGTTAGCTTTGACGAGAGTCCTCCCAAACCGAGTGCACCCTTAGCAAATGACAATGTTTGTGAAGGAGATGTCTTAGCCCAACGACTTAGTACCTTGGATTTAGGTACCCAACCTTCCACAAATAATATTGAATCTAGTGATGCCCCTTCGTGCTTTATTCCACAAGGTATAGATGATCCTAACCTTAGAACCGCTCGAGGCCATCCCGTAGATCAAATTATAGGTGACCTAAACCAAAGGACAACTAGATCACAAATCCATACCCATTGTGCTTTCCATGCCTTTATCTCAACCATAGAACCTAAAACCATAGATGAAGCTTTAGGTGATGAGGATTGGATATTGGCCATGCAAGAAGAGTTAAACCAATTTACTAGGAATGATGTGTGGGACTTAGTACCCAGCCCTAGTAGTCAAACCATTATTGGCACAAGATGGGTCTTCCGAAATAAGGTAGACGAGAACGGTGGAGTCACACGAAACAAGGCACGTTTAGTTGCCAAGGGGTACAGTCAACAAGAAGGTATAGATTATGACGAAACCTTTGCACCGGTTGCAAGGTTGGAGTCTATTCGAATGCTTCTCGCTTTTGCAAATGCTAAAGATTTTAAGTTATTTCAAATGGATGTTAAAAGTGCTTTCTTAAATGGTATTATAAATGAGGAGGTATACGTTTCTCAACCTCCCGGTTTTGAAAGTTTTGAAAACCCGACACATGTTTATAAATTAAAAAAGGCGCTTTATGGTTTAAAGCAGGCTCCGCGTGCGTGGTATGATAGATTAAAAACCTTTTTAATTGTTAGTGGTTATATTATGGGTAAAATTGATAATACTTTATTTGTGAAATATGTTCAAAATGATATTGTGGTTGTGCAAGTATATGTTGATGATATTATTTTTGGTTCCACTAATGAAAAACTGTGTAATGAATTTTCTGCGAAAATGACAAGCGAGTTTGAAATGAGCATGATGGGAGAGTTAAAATACTTCTTAGGATTGCAAATAAAACAATGTGAAACTGGTATTTTTATTAGTCAATCTAAATATTGTAAAGATATGTTGAAAAAGTTTAACTTTGAAAATGTCAAACCCGTTGAAACTCCAATGACCACAAATTTGCAATTATCTCGTGACGAGGAGGGAAACGATTTTAATGAAAAGATTTATCGTGGTATGATTGGTAGTTTATTATATTTAACTGCTAGTAGACCTGATATTATGTTTAGTGTATGTTTATGTGCTCGTTTTCAATCTTCACCTAAACAATCTCACTATGAAGCTGTCAAGCGTATTTTTCGATATTTACGAGGTACTACTAATCTTGGCTTATGGTACGCAAAGAAACCCGAGTTAGAAGTAACGTGTTTTGCCGATTCCGATCTTGGTGGATCTATTGTTGACCGAAAAAGTACTAGTGGGGTATGTGCCTTTATAGGTCTCTCACTTGTATCTTGGTTCTCTAAGAAACAACAATCCGTAGCTTTGTCTACCACCGAAGCGGAATATGTAGCCGCCGCAAGAGCATGTGCTCAAGTCCTATGGATGAAACACACACTTACCGATTTTGAGGTACACCTAACCAAAATTCCAATTATGTGTGATAACTCAAGTGCCATAAACTTAAGTAAAAATCCCGTTTTGCATTCTCGTACCAAACATATTGAATTGAGACATCATTTTTTACGAGATAATGTTCAAAAAGGCAAAATCGTGCTTGAAAAGGTTGATTCGGAAGATAATTTGGCCGATATTTTCACAAAAGCTCTTAACAAAAAAGCGTTCTTTAAATTAAGACTTGGTTTAGGCATGCTTGAGTATAACCCTTGATAAATACTAACTCTCAAATATTTCATATTTTGAGGGGGAGCATCTTTCGAGGGGGAGCATAAGCGACTTTCTTAAACCCTTTTTGCTTCGACAAAAGGGGGAGAGAAACCGAGTATGCTCTCGTGTTTAGCGTTGTGTTTGTCATCATCAAAAAGGGGGAGATTGTTGGTGCAAGTGTACCCAGCTTTAAATATTGTGATATATTTTTGGTACACATTAAATCACATCTCCATATTTATTTTGATGATTACAAAACACACCGCATTATTTTGTTATCTAATATTTTTATCTGAGTGTGCAGATTTTTAAATGATCTCGATAAATTTTTATCTGAAGTATCCAAGTCTGAAGAGTTTCGTCATTTTATTTTAAAATGATAAACACCCTAAAATATTTTATCACTTGGATATTTCGTATCTATATAAATATATTTGAATCAAATATATATATAATATATATATTTCTATTTATTAAATATATATATAAATCACTGATATATATATATATATATGTTATTAAAATCTCATGCCTTTTACTGTTGCAAGAAGTGTGATCAGCCGAACCACCCTGCGTTGCCATGCTCTCATTGGACAATATTTTAGGCGGTATACCGCCAAGGTCCACGCGGTATACCGCGTCACTATTCACCCGTCAGTTCTTCTGCATATGAAGCTTCCCATGTCAGAACTTTTTTTCAGGCGGTATACCGCCATGTGCAACGCGGTATACCGCGGGTACACAATTCCGTTTGTTTTTGCAGGGTTGACCTTCTCCTTGCCGTGTCCTTTTTCTGACGCAGGTATACCGCGATGGTTTGGCGGTATACCGCGAAATCCTCAAGACTGTTGATCATCCAGTATAAATACATGCATCCAGCAGCATTCAAGTCTATACCAACTTCAGCAATAAATTCTCCCTCAGCATTTGATTATTATTCTGCTGCTTTCTTACTCACACTAAATCACTTAAACTGATAAAATTAATTTTTGAGCAAGAAATCTTGAGTTGATAGCAGATTAAAATCTCTCGATTAGTTGAATCAGCAACACAACTCAAGTGATCAAACTCTCTAAAAATATCCAAGTGATAAACCTTATTCAAGAGTGATTATTCATATTAAAATTTATACCCTCTTGTAAGTGTTTGAATTAGAGTGAGTGATCCACATTAATCTCTCAAAGAAGAGTGTTTCGCGTTTGTTGTATTAAGGTTTGTGTTTCTACCGTAAAGAACACGTTTCGTATTGGATCTCCGAGAAGTGTTATTTTCTCGAGGTGGACTAGCCAACTTTGTGTTTGGTGAACCACTTTAAAAATATCGTTGTCAAGTATTCTCTTTCCCTTATCTATTTACATTTCCGCTGTGCATTTAAATTATATCTGTTTATATAATTGTTGTATATTTACTTGTTTATACTCTGCTTTATTTTTACTGTATTGTTTGTACTGTATTTATTTGTTCAAAGATTTTTTGAAAGAAAAAGATTTTAAATACAACCTTACCCCCCCCCCTTAGGTTGTCCAACAAACATTATTAAAATATTATATAATTTTATCATCTCAATACATTATATATATATATTTCAATTTTATTGATGGAATAAATAAAAATAAGTCATTTTTCTCCCTCTCAAATGAAATTTTAGATAATTCTTTAAAATTCGAATTTTTATCTATTTTATAGAAAACATATTAAAAAAACAAAAGTTCAAATCTCTATTTTCTAAAAAGAGAAATTATCATGACTAACCATTTTTTAGGACTTAATTCACCCTTAATCAGTTATCTCTATTTTCATCCAAAAGTCACTACCTTCACAAGTGCATGAGCCACAATGGATGGAAAAGGAGAAAAAAACAAGTTTGAGGTGGTAGTATTGAAAAGTGGGGCCATATTATGGCCACACCTAGCACCTCAACAATTTGGTGCATCTTTCTACCTTTGTCATAACCATGTCGAAGACTCTGTAGGTTTCTTTTCTTTTAAAACAACCTCGTAAGTCTGGCTCGGTTCTTCACCTCCTCCTCCACAACACCTGAGTATTATTTGACAAATGCCCTCTCTGTAAGTTGCATCTTAACCACTTGCAAACAGTGGCGGGTCCAGGATTTTTGCATAGTGGGGTCACTTTTAAGGTAGGTTAAAGGTTCGTAAAGTCGTTCTAGCCTAATTCTACGGTTTCAAGAGATTTTTGAAGTTTTTCGGTTGATTTCGAGGGATTTTAAAGTTTTTTTGTCGATTTACCACCGGAGCGGCAAGTGGAATTCCACATAGACCTTACCCCGGGAGCGGCCCCGATTGCACGTGCACCGTACCGTTTGGCCCCAACGGAGATGCAAGAGATGATGTCGCAACTACAAGAATTGTTGGAAAAGGGATTCATACGTCCGAGCTCGTCGCCTTGGGGATCCCCGGTGTTGTTTGTAAAGAAGAAGGATGGATCTATGCGGATGTGCATAGACTATCGGGAGTTGAATAAAGTAACGGTGAAGAACAAGTACCCACTTCCCGGGATTGATGATCTCTTCGACCAACTTCAAGAGGCAGGTTGCTTCTCCAAAATTGATTTGAGGTCCGGATACCACCAAGTGAGAGTGAAGGAGGAACATATACCGAAGACAGCTTTTCGTACAAGGTATGGGCACTATGAATTTTTAGTGATGTCGTTCGGTTTGACGAACGCACCGGTTGTGTTTATGGACTTGATGAACCGGGTATGTCGTCCCTTTTTGGACAAGTCTGTGATAGTCTTTATCGACGATATCTTGATCTACTCTAAGGACGAGGTCGAGCATGGTCAACATTTACGGGAGGTGTTGGAAGTTCTTCGGAAGGAAATGTTGTTTGCTAAGTTCTCGAAATGCGAGTTTTGGTTGCAAAAAGTTCAGTTTTAGGGACACGTGGTGTCTTGGGAGGGGGTAAAGGTGGACCTGGCAAAGGTGGAGGCCATGACGAATTGGGAACCACCTACGAGTCCAACGGAGATTAGAAGTGTCTTGGGTTTGGCCGGGTACTATAGACGATTTATACAAGACTTCTCGAAGATTGCTTTGCCGCTTACCTCTTTGACAAGAAAGAATGTCAAGTTTGCGTGGACTAACGCGCAAGAACAAGCCTTCAAGACTCTCAAGAAGAAATTGTGTGAAGCGCCAATCTTATCCTTGCCCGAAGGATCAGAGGACTTCGTGGTTTATAGTGATGCCTCTAAGATGGGACTCGGATGCGTGTTGATGCAAATGGGGAAAGTGATAGCTTATGCGTCACGGCAACTAAAGGACCACGAGAAGAATTATCCGACTCACGACTTGGAGTTGGCGGCGGTGGTCTTTGCCTTGAAGTTGTGGCGACACTATTTGTACGGGACGAAATGCACACTCTTTACAGATCACAAAAGTTTCAAGTACATTTTCGACCAAAAGGAGTTGAATATGCAACAACGGAGATGGCTTGAACTTTTGAAGGATTATGATTGTGAGCTACTTTACCACCCAGGAAAAGCCAACGTAGTGTCTGACGCCTTGAGCCGAAAGAACCATGGAGATGGAATCAAGCTAAACCTCAACCGAATCGATGTGGTATCAAGTTTGATGGCGAACATCAAGACAAGCCAATTAGAGGCACTTCGGGAAGAAAACCTTAAGGCCCAGGTTATGGTAAAGCAACGGGAACTACTAACGGAAGATAGTCGCAGACTCAAACTATTCCAAGGTCCTATTTGGGTGTCGAAAATCGGTGGGAATCGAGAACTAATCCTTGAGGAAGCTCACAAGTCTCGATACTCTGTACATCCCAGTAAAACAAAGATGTATAGGGACTTGAAATTGAATTATTGGTGGCCGGTAATGAAGCTCGACGTGTCTAAGTATGTGGGGACGTGTGTGACGTGTATTCGAGTTAAAGCACAACATCAAAAGTCGTATGGAAGTTTACAATCTTTGGCGATCCCGGAAAGGAAATGGGACAACGTCAGGATGGATTTCGTGACAAAGCTACCAAAGGCGTTGCGTGGTCACGACACTATTTGGGTGATTGTGGACCGGTTGACCAAAAGCGCACACTTTTTGGCAATGAGGGAAACCTTACCCTTGGACAAATTAGCTAGGCTATACATCAACGAGATCGTGTCAAGACATGGGGTGCCACTATCTATTGTGTCCGATAGAGATAGTCGATTCACTTCTAACTTTTGGGCAAGCTTTCAAAGATAAATGGGAACGCAAGTTAAGTTAAGCACATCGTACCATCATCAAATGGATGGTCAAAGCGAGAGGACGATACAAACTCTCGAAGATATGTTAAGGTTGTGTGTCATTGATTTTGGTGGGAGTTGGGACACACACCTACCGTTAGTGGAATTCGCGTACAACAACAGTTATCATTCGAGCCTTAAGGCCTCTCCGTTTGAAGCCTTGTATGGACGTAGGTGTAGAACCCCCGTTTGTTGGCTTAAAGTTGGGGAAAAGCAATTCGCGGGACCGAAGATTGTACAAGAAACCGCGGAAAAAGTGAGAGAAATTCGAGAGCGCTTGAAAGCGGCACAAGACCGACAAAAGAGTTATGCGGACAAGAAGAGTCGACTAGTCGAATTTCAAGTGGGAGATCGAGTCATGTTAAAGGTGTCTCCTTAGAAAGGAATTATACGGTTTGGAAAACGCGGGAAGCTTAGCCCTCGCTTCCTTGGACCCTTCACTATCTTGGAAAGAATTGGACTTCAAGCTTACAATCTAGACCTACCGCCGGAGATAGACGGAATTCATCATACCTTCCACGTATGCTATCTATGTAAGTGTTTGGCCGAAGAGGAAAGCATAATTCCATTGACAGAAATTCGGGTTGACAGTGGGAATCGTTGTGTAAGGAACCAGAAGTTATACTAGAATCAAAGCCCAAGAAACTCCGACACAAGGACGTAATCACGTAACCATGGTAAAGGTTCAATGGAAGCATCATCGTGGTGCAAATGTAAGTTGGGAATCCGAGGAGGAGATGAAGAAGCGTTACCCCAACTTGTTCGGGTAGGACTCGATTTCGGGGACGAAATCCTTCCAAGGTGGGAAGGATTGTAACACCCGTAAAACTCGACTTCTTTATGTGCACCTTTAGATTTACTTTATCTCTGAATTTGCACCTTTACGCTTTATCTATCCCATAAATGTTACATGTACTTGAATGCATGCTTAGGACTCGAAACGCCGCGTTAAAATCGGAAAGATTTGGACTCCAGGTGTGCTGGGCGACATTGACCGACAAGAGTGCCCTTGGGCACAATTGCGTGCCATAGTCGCTGTTAATGCCAAAAATCGCACCAAAGGGACAACTTAAGGTCGATGTGGACTTAAACAACTAAAGAAAGAATCTTTCGACGAGACGTGCGACGATAAATAAAATAAAGAAACAAGGGATTTGATGACGCAGGAAAAACCTCAATCGAGGAAAAAACCTGCGGACGACAGGGGGTGTCGTCGCTATACTATGGTCACTAATCAGGGGCAATGTCCTTGGATACTGGCGTCGATCATACAGAGATTACAATACAAATGAAGGAAATTCTTTGAAATGTAAAGTATAAGTATTTGAATGTAAAAATAGGTGTTTGTCGTGTACGAAACAAAGTGTGAACTGCTGGTCGAGGGCTGTTGTCGTGCGTCGAGAGCGATACTTAGAATAATGGTTCTTCACTTCAGGTGTTCTTGGATATTGCTTCGGTTGTTAATCGTCGGATATTCGATGTCTTGAAATGTTGGTTGAGCTTAATATTTATAGTCTTCGTGTCCTTAGCTTCATCCATGAATGCTCCTTTAATGGCCTTAACGGTTGGAAACGGTCGCCGGAGTAATGATCTTCGTCGTTGCTCCTTAATGACTTTTATTCCTGCATTAAACACTTAACAAACGGTCATGGTGAACGTTAGCTTTGGTCGAGGTCGCACGTCCTTATATAATAGTTGTGCGGATCGGGCTACGCTATGGTCGAGCGTCGTAAGGAACTCTCGACTTACCTTTTATGAGGGACGACGATGGTGTTCTGGGTCTTTGTCGAGACCTTATCTTAATACAAGATATAGTCCTTAATCATACGTCTTACTTGTTCTGGTCGCGGTCGAGCGACGTGATTTTTTGCCCAAACAGTTTGCCCCCAAAATTTGAAAATTGAATGTCAAATTTAAGTTTTAAATTTTGCTTGTCGAACGCTTAGACTTGTGACCTGGGTTGAGGGACTTACCTGGTTGTCGTGGAACTTAGACCAGTTCGCCTTTAACTGAACGAGAAGTTGAAAAGTTGTGACGTCATACTGACGCGCGATGATGCTTACCAGTTGTCGAGGACAGGCGTCGAAGATCTGGGTGGGTATACGAAAGGGCATGAACGCGAGTTGATTATCGAAACACTCGTCCTGATATGATCGGTTGCATAAATAGAGATCACGACGGATCTTTTCTTGATACGTTTTCAAAGTGTTTTTTGAGAAGGGATTTTGTTCTGATTTTTTACCAATTTTCACTCGAACTTATTCGAATCTTTGCGAATCTTCGGCTAGCAGTTTAGAGCGTTTATCTCGTTCTGTCCTCCGATTCACAATGTCGACGGAACCTGTTAGCCTTATCATGAATCACGTAGACTTAGATGCTTTTAGGAGTTTGGCAAAAATCTCGGCAAATATAGAGTTGCGGTGTCCGGGGATTGTTCGTTCTATGGACTGCCCCGAGGGATATATTGCTTTGTATGAGTATCCTTTTAAGATAGGGTTTCAGTGGCCGTTTTCTGGTTTATCTAAGTCATTCATGCAGGATTTCGATGTGTCGCCGGGACAATTGATGCCCCAACTTTGGCGAGTTCTACTGGTTATTGAGCGAGCGTCCGCAAAATGGGAGTCTCCTATGATCATGAATGATTTCTTGGCGGCGTATCAAGTTAAAAAGGATAAGAACTGGCGTTATAGTCCTTATTCTAAGTTCAGGGGTGATCGTTCTTTGGTTTTGGGAACTGGTGTTAATGATCGTGGGTGGAAGTCGAGGTATGTGTTTGTTCTTGCCGATTCACTGGATTCCAGCAGCGATTGGATGCGGTCAGGCTGGAATAAGACAGGTATGCTTCGCCATTTTCTGAGTTTCATTTTTATGGCTTTTACTTACCATTCTTCTCCTGTTATCCTCAGAGATTCAGTTTGACGAAGTGAAACCGACTGCGGATTCCCAGGCTAAGATCAACAAGTTCTTGAGTCTTAGCGTTGACGAACGATCTTTCGTTACGTGGCAATTGGTGGCCGAAGACGAGGACGTGGCGGTGGACGCTGAACGAGAGGAAACGACCGGTAAACATTTTACGATTGTTGATTTTTACCATTTATATTTTCCATCTGATGTTTCATGTATTTCCTGGTTAGTGTCGACTGAGAGGAAATCAGTCTCTAAGGCGAGAGGGAAGCAGATCATGCGTGCCCTTCGAGGTGAAGACGTTTCGACAGCTGGGTCGAGCCAAAAGAGAACCAGGAAGACGTTCCTGAGGGAACCGTCATCGAGGGGTGATAACTCATCGAGAGTTGTTCTGCCTAAGAAGGCGAAGGCGTCATCCAGCCGTCCTGGCGCGATGGATGCGACACCGGCAAGTTCGGCGCTTCCGGCGACAATGACGAGACCGGTGTTCAAGATGTCAACCCCATCATCTGCCGTCAGGGGCGAGGGGTCGTCGGCCGAAGTTGCGACGGTTAATTTTTCATTGCCGTCGGACTTTATGGCGGATGGTGTCCTAGACGGGACGACGTTGTTTCCTCACTTGGAGAGGTGTTTGATTCCATCTTTCAGGGAGCGTTTTCACGGAGTTCCGGCCGGAGAGATAGGATCTCAGGTTGCCAGTCTGGCGTTCTCAGTAAGTGTCAATCTTTCATGACTTGTTTCAACGTTCGATGTCGTTCGTTGTCTAACACTTTTCGTGTATTTTTAGACGTTCCAATCGTCTCTGGCATTGTACGCCGAGATATCGAAAGCCGAGGAGTTGGTGGTGTCTGCTTTGAAAAGGGAGGAGGCGGCGTTGGAGAGGGAGAGGTTGGCTTTGGCACGCGCCGATGAGTTAGCTATTCAGCTTTTCGATGCTCAGTACGAACTGCAAGCCCTAAGTCGAACGAGGGAAATGGCAGATGATGATCCTCAGGTCGGGACCTCAGGCAATAATGCGATGGATGCTCCTCCTGCAGTTTAGGAATTTTTACTTCCTTTGTTTTTGCTGGCCGTTGGTGGTCAATTTTTTGGATGTAACATATTGACCTGATGAAATGGAAGTTGTTTTTTATCGAATTGACAATCTCGTCACATAAATGTTGTTAGTTATGTAACTGATTGTGGAATACATGATAGGTCATGCAACTACGTCGCCTATTGTTAGAGCACGAGTAAGAGCATAATATGAGAGCATGCGATTAAAGCACCCATTGACACATAAATCGTAAGGTTTTTTATTACGCTGACAAACATAAATCCATGCGACTAAGGCATACATTTAAAACGCGAAGTTTTTCTAAGTTAAGAAACTCAGACTGCAAAGTCGTTTAGACTATAAGATCGTGCGATTAAGTCGTCGACGAGCTATGAGGCGTGATCAAGTCATGGACCTGATCATCTATGTCGTGCGATCCTGCGATAAAGCGATGTCGGGGGTTTGGTCGTTGGCTAACCAACGACCCTCTGATGCTTAAGTCAGTAATTGTCTTGGTAAATAATCATATGTAAAAAATGAAAATGGGTAAGGAACGTACCTTCTTGTCGAGTGTTCTGAAATACTTTGAATTTTTGGTTTTCATGCTGGGCCTCTGGATATATTGTATCATCTTGCCCCCTTGTGGTGGCTTTGAGACGATATGCTAGGTCTGGGACATGTCGTCGCAAGTCACCACAATATACGCGTCGCACGACCTGGCGAACCTGTTATTTCAGAAAAAAGAAACAAACCTGTCGTAACTCTTATGATCGTGTTGGAGTGACGTTCTTGATGGCCTATTTTCGCGGCTTCAAGGTGGCTTTATAGCAATCTCGAGCGACTTTTTGCTCGCTTCTGATCTCTTGGATTCCCCACGGCGTAGGGAATTTCATGATTTGATGATATGTCGAGGGAACGGCTTTCATTTCATGAATCCATGATCGACCTAAGATGATGTTATAGGCTGACGCACAGTCGATAACACTGAACTTAGTCTGCTTATTGACTCCTCCGGCATAGACGGGCAAAATTATCTCTCCACAGGTGCTCGTCGCTTCTCCATTGAAACCGACCAAAGTTGTCGAACGTCGGGTGATTTCTGAGCGATCAATTCCCATGGCTTTGATAGTGTTGAGAAAAATGACGTTTGCTGAACTGCCCCCGTCTACCAATACTCGACGCGTCAAACAGTTATCGACCGTGAGTTGAATGATCAACCCGTCGTGATGCTTTTGGTACTAGTCGCCGAGGTCGACTTGGTCGAACACGATCTTCATGGCTTCTAGTTCTAAATCTCCTTTGGGTTTGGATGAACGAGGAATAGGTCGGTCGTCGGGCGCTTGACTGGCATGACGCTTAGCTGCGGAGTACGTCAGACCACACACGTCCGAACCACCAGTGATGCAATTGATGATCTTTGCAAGCTTGGGCACTGACGATCGGTGGCTATTAGCTGGAAGAACGACATCATCAATAATATCTTTGAGATTACCTTGTGGAACATGATATGCCAATTCCTTCTTGAGTGCGATACAATCATCTGTCGCATGACCATGGTCGACGTGGAAGTCGCACCACTTTGATTTATCCTTCTTAGCGTCGTCCAAGTCAGACTTCTTCGGCCACCGGATGGTTGCTTGGGTGGTCTTCAGAGCTTTGACTAAGTCTTTAGCTGACCCTTTGAACCCATAAGAGGAGATCTTGGGGTACACGGGGAATTTAGTCGCGGTTTTAGCTTCTGCCTTCGTCTTGAAACGAACGTTTGAAATCTGACGCGCTGGCTCTATTCTGGATATGGCTTTCGGCATGAATTATGGCTTCTTGACACCTAACGGCTTCTTGTCGTCAGTGTGTTTGCGACGAAAGGCTGCGTCGTCTTCGACCCTCATATATGCTAAGGTTCGAGCTCGGACGTCTTCGAAAGTCTCTGGGGGATACTTGGTCAGATCGATATATAGACCTGAACTATCGTCTAGACCACGCTTATAAGCTTCGATCGCAGTTTTGATGTCACAATTGCATATACTGATCATTTCGGCATTGAATCTATTGAAATAACTTCGAATATACTTATTGGTCTTCTGCACGACATAGTACAGATCACTAGTCTGCTTTTCCATCTTACGACTGCTGGCGAATTGCCGGGAGAATTGGTTGACCAATTCGGCGAACGACCCGATAGATTTGGGTTTGAGATTGGTCAACCACTGGAGAGCTGGACCAGTGAGAGTCGCCCCAAAACTCTTGCACATGCATACTTCCTGGTACATGTGTGGAATCGAGATTGTCCACATGAGCTGCTTATACTGTGCGACATGCTCGGTTGGATCGATCACACCCGAATACTTGGGAGTGAAGGCAGGAATGTTATACTTCTTTGGGACCTCGACGGTGGCGATCTCGTCGATGAAGGGCGACGCCTGATACCCCGAGCGAGGCTCGACGTCGACAGGCACGGCTGCCCCAGGCAACTTGGCGAGCAAGGACAGGACGCACTCATTTTGGTCTTCTAACATCTTCAAACGTTGGGCGACGGGATCGTTAAGATCAGGATTTGCCATTGTCGAGGGATTGGTCCCTGGACTAGTGCCATTACCATGCGATGAACCATTGGTGTCCCCGTTGAACGGGACAAAATATGGTTGCGACCCATAGTGGAATTGTTGCGGTCCATTCTGAAATGATTGTGGTCCCTGCTGAAATGGCTGCGATCTCTGCTGGAAAGGTTGCGATCCTTGCTGGAAAGGTTGCGGACCACTTTGGAACAGCTGGGAAAACGGTTGGGATCCATTCTGAAACGGCTGGGCGCCACCTTGCAATGGTTGGGATCCATTGTTCAAGGGTGGTGGTCGGATGTGCTGAGGGGGAATCTGCCCAGACTGGGGATTCGGAATGAACGGACCCGGCTGCTGATTTTGCGTGAATGGACCTGGATACTGATTCTGCGCGGACGGGCCTGGTCCCGGACCTGGATTCTGGATGAATGGTCTAGGACCATTCTGGGGTCCAAAAGGATTCCTTAGCCGCGCGATCTCTTCAGTTGCTCTGCGATTCTGCTCTGCCATTGCATTGAGTTGATTCCTGGCAACCTCGAGCTCCTGATACATCTGAGCGACGACTTGTTGCGGATTTCCAGGGGCTGCCATTTTCCTGCAACAGAAAATAGAAGAAACTCCAAGAAACTATTAGTAGAATGCACGTTCGTCGAGGATTTTCTCTAGATGTAGTCCCACGGATGGCGCCAAACTGTTATTGCCAAAAATCGCACCAAAGGGACAACTTAAGGTCGATGTGGACTTAAACAACTAAAGAAAGAATCTTTCGACGAGACGTGCAACGATAAATAAAATAAAGAAACAAGGGATTTGATGACGCAGGAAAAACCTCAATCGGGGAAAAAACCTGCGGACGACAGGGGGTGCCGTCGCTATACTATGGTCGCCAATCAGGGGCGATGTTCTTGGATACTAGCGTCGATCATACATAGATTACAATACAAATGAAGGAAATGCTTCGAAATGTAAAGTACAAGTGTTTGAATGTAAAAATAGGTGTTTGTCGTGTACGAAACAAAATGTGAACTGCTGGTCGAGGGCTGTTGTCGTGCGTCGAGAGCGATACTTAGAATAATGGTTCTTCACTTCAGGTGTTCTTGGATATTGCTTCGGTTGTTAATCGCCGGATATTCGATGTCTTGAAATGTCTATTGAGCTTGATATTTATAGTCTTTGTGTCCTTAGCTTCATCCATGAATGCTCCTTTAATGGCCTTAACGGTTGGAAACGGTCGCCAGAGTAATGATCTTCGTCCGTTATGGTCACCGGCTGTTTAATGATTGCGTCGGTTATAGTCGTTGCTCCTTAATGACTTTTATTCCTGCATTAAACACTTAACAAACGGTCATGGTGAACGTTAGCTTTGGTCGAGGTCGCACGTCCTTATATAATAGTCGTGCGGATCGGGCGACGCTATGGTCGAGCGTCGTAATGAACTCTCGACTTACCTTTTATTAGGGACGACGATGGTGTTATGGGTCTTTGTCGAGACCTTATCTTAATACAAGATATAGTCCTTAATCATACATCTTACTTGTTCTGGTCGCGGTCGAGCGACGTGATTTTTTGCACAAACAGTCGCCAAAGTGGTACCGCCTACGGTACATCTCGCACGATAGTGACCAACGAGAGTTCCCTCGGGCACAATCACGTGTCATAGTCGCTGGAGGGCCGAAGGCTTCGGTACATGGGTCGCGACATTGCCTGCGAGAGTGCCACTGGGCACAATCGTTTGGCATATTCGCCTGCGTCCTGTCTGCTGTATATAAACGAAGTTTTCAGCCTTTTCAACTCACTTTTCTTATCAAACACTTGGAACCCGATTTCTTTAGACAAAAAGGGCGATTTTGGCCTCTTCTTCCTTCTCCTTCCATTAAGTCACACCTAGGGTTAGTAAATCTCATTTATTGAAGATTTCCACCAACCTTGGGGCATTTATTGAAGATTGCATTCAAGAAATCAAGCTTTACAACCTTAAAGCCATCAACTTCACTCCTCTACTTCTAGGGTTTCTACCATTTTCTAGGTTCTGGCTTTAAAAACCTAGATAGTGAGTATGTTGGTCCCGAAGGGCTATACAAGTTTGTAGAAGGGGGGGTTGAATACAAACACACAGATTTTATTTTTCTAAATTGTTTATTGATAAATCATTAACAATTTACAGCTTGTTGCGGAACAAGATTAAGGATAAACCTAAATCTAAACAAGTTGGAACACTAAGTTTCTTGCACTAAGAAAGAGAAGGAAATTACTAATAATAACCTATCCCAAGATAAGAAGGATGAACTTGTCCAGAGTTAGCAAGTTACTTCAAAATGAAGTGAGTTCTTCTTCTTATATACTGCATGCATTTAATGCATGGCAGTTTACACTTTACACGTGGCAGCAGCTGATTGGTTGCATGTCATTGACCTTTGTTGACAACCTTAGTAGCCGCATGTTTGAACAGTGTAGTATCAGAGTGGTTGTATGATTTCAGACAATAAGGAGGTTCTTTTCTGACATATCGTACGAAGTCGTGCAAGGGTGGTTAAGACAAAAGTACTTTGTACGGAGGACTTCATGATCAGCTTTTCGTTGATTCAGCGATTTACCATTGTTTATCAGCGAATGATAAAGTTCAGCGATAGCTGAAGTCTTGTACTTGATACTTCACGTTGAGTGGATAAATCTGAGTCTTCGCTGATCCGCATCAGTTCATTAGGAGACTTGTCGCTGGTTCTTGAGCTTGATCTTTGACTTCAGCGTAGAACCTATGTTGACGTGAAACTTGTCTTCAGGAATCATAAGTAAACAACTAACTTATTAGCGATCACCATAAGGACTGAACACACTCAAAGCGTTATGGTGAACAGTGTTCGCTGAATGTTTAATCTAAAGAGCGAGAGTTCCTATCAGCGGTACTGTAAGATCTTAGTACTTATCAGCGATAGTGAAAGTCTGATACATATTGTTTACTTGCAATTTTCACTAAGTATGTAAGAGAGGGTCATTATCCAATCACTGAGGGTTTGGATCAACAATCTCCCCCTATTTGATTATGACATAGCAACAGAGAAAATTGCTATTTAATGAAAACATAAGGATAAAAAGAACTCATAAAATATTTGTCCCTTTTACTGTTTTCTGGGATCTTTTCTGTACTGATGGAGTAAAGTACTTTCGTTGAAATCTTTCTTTAAACTTCGAATCAGATTACAAAAGGAAGTGGAAAGATTACAAGTACAAGCGAAATAAATTACAAGTACAAAAGAATAACTGATACAATAGAAGAATAAGGCGATCCTATCAGTTTATAAAGGTTCTTCCTTAATGAGAAGTTCATCAAGGGTCTTTGATGTGGGGATCATCCAGTCAGGGACCTTTACTCCTTGATTCTTTTTGTTCAGCGCTTCTTCAAAAATCAAGGGTTTAAGATGTCGTGCCTGAATGTCGTTTTTGAAGTCACACCAGTAGATGAGATCTTTCAGCTGTTCGATGGGAGTGATGGGAAGTTCAGAGATACGTTGAAAACGCTTTCGTCCATCCCAGTCAATAAAGAATATCTCGTAGGGTTTGCTTAAGACTTTCCCAGGGATGAAAGTCTCATCAGGAGGAAGAGATGTGTCAAGTGCAGAAAGGCCAGGTTCTGGACCAAGGACTTCAGCTAGAGAAAAACCAATACCTGTTTCGTTTCGTATCTGAGGAACTGAGTCTGAAGATTTAGACTTTTTCTTTGCAGAGGCCCTTCTTTTCTGATTTGCGAGAGGAGGGGGAGGAGGAATATCCACACAAGAAGATACTAAGTCGATCTGTTTATTTATCAGGTTTTCGAAATGATCCTTGTACTTCGATTGAGACTTCTGGATGGCTAATCTGATCTCCAACCATTCAGAGATACCGTACTTCATGATGGCTTCAGCATAGAATTTTTCGTACTGTCCATTCTCTCTGAATATCTCGATTTCAGCGATTGAAACTTTGAGGGTTGATCTTCCAGTGATAAGTACCTTGTTGATTCTAGCAGGTCGATATCTGAAGTGTACCTTTTCTTTGCACCAGGTTAAAGTAGATTGAGTCACAGTCCTCTTTTCTTCAACGATCTTTTTGGCGTCTTCCCATAGCTGACGTTGAACTTCGATTGGAATTCTTTTCAGCTTGGGGTCTTTCACCGATTGTTGAGAAATCTGGATGGCGAGTTCTCTGTCTTTTTCTTCAGCTTCCCTTCTTTCAGCGATTAGACGTTCAGCTCTGAGGTGATCCTTGTATTCCTTTTGTGAAATTCTGAACTTTGGAGGAATAGAAGGAAGTTGATCACGCTTCAGAATGATTCGCTGATCTTCGAACTTCTTTATCATTGCATCTCTCTTTTTCTGATCCTCTTCACTTGGCTTTTGAGGAGCCAAGGAAGGTCTATTTTTGTGAGAGAGCATCTGTTCTTCAGGTTCATCAGTCTCAGAGATCAAATCTAAGACCGGGATTATTTCTTCAGCGTTGGGAGCTGGGATTATTGTTGGTGAAGTCGCAGTTGTAGGAACTTCAACGATATCCTCAAACAGGGGAGAGGACTAGCTGAAACACAGCGATCGTACGAGTAAGAACTTGGGTAGAACAGAGATAGAGAAAGAATGTGGTTGTGTATAGAGGTTTTATGGAGAGGAGAGCTGATAATGTGTGTAGATAGAAGAGGGATGAGTGTAAGGAAGATTTAGTGTACCTGACAAACTGGCTTTGGAAGCGAGATCGTCAGATTGTCATTGTCTTCAGCGACACCTTTTCCTTTGCCCTTGTCAGCTTCAGACGCTGAAGGCTTTGATTTGGTCCGCTCCCCTGAAGGTTCGTTTATCACGATCCCTTTAAGAGCTGTAGTCCTCTGAGCAGGCTTGACGATAAAGGAGTCATCATCATCATCATCGTCGTCATCATCATTCTTTGGAGAAGAGGATGGTTCGTCATCAGATAAGTCGATGGCTTCTTCATCTTCAGCTTCAGATTCAGATTCTTCAGCATCTTCTTCGAGTTGCTCCCCCTCAGATACAGAGGTAAGCTTCTCGGTTCCCTCAGGGTTTTCATCTCCCTGAGGTCCAGCGGTTGTTTCTTCATTTGTCTTCTCACCCTCTTCAGTAAGGGTGAGGTATTTAGTCTTCTCCCCCTTGATAGATTCATCATGGGGAAGGTCTTCAGAGTTCTTCTCCCCCCCTTCCTCATGATGAGTGGGGGAGGAATGGGATGACTCAGCAGTTGGTTTTGGTTCCTTGTCTTCTTGGCCAGGGATCCCCATATAATCTTTAATCGCTGCTACTCTGTCTTCTAGGCCAGTAATAGCAGGATTGATCTTGAAAAGTTCAGCACGATCCGTCGTATTAAAATGCGTCGGTGCAAGGGCAGGGGCGGTCATGTTGTTCAGGATCTGCTGCATCATTGTCTTCATTGAAGTGACGTCAGTCTTCATTGAATTGACGTCAGTCTTCACATAACTCATGTCAGTCTTTACTGAGCTGACTTCAGTCTTTACAGCAGACATATCTCCTTCGAGTTTTCCAACCGATGTCTTCAGCGTTGTGACTTCGCTGGACATGGATTGAACTGATGTTTTGATAGAGAGGTAGTCTGTGTAGATGTCAGCGAGAACTTTGGCAAAGTTGCTGAGAGTTTATCAACCTTCTCCAAGTCAGCTTTGGAGGCTTTCTCTTCAACCACTGTTGTCAGCTTTGTGAGATTCTCTCCAGCGTTTGTTACAGCTGAAGAGTTGTCTGAGAGAGTAGTGGTGAGACCTGTCAGCTTCGTCTCTATGTTCTTCAGAGAGGCGTTGATGTCTCCCAAATTAGGACCTGTAGGAGGATTGGTGAATTCATCAAAATCTCTGTGTCCTGAGAAGAGTTCCATGTCGTCAGCTAGAGTGCATGTACGCATGGTCATCTCTGCAGGTCCTACATCCATCATTCCTTGAAGAGTATCAGCTTTAGCTTCTGGAGGAATGACAGGTGCTCCAGTGTTCGTGATGACAACTGGATTAGAGTCCAATGGAGTAGAGAGAGAAGCGAAGGTTGAGAATGTTGGTTGGGTGCGGGGTTCAGCGTTGGATCCGCTGAGAATCGCTTCTTCAGTCTGTAGAGAGACTGAAGGAGGTTGGGTAGATTCCAAGTTTATAACCTCAGCGTTTAGATTAAAATTATCTTTGGAGAATCTACGGGGTTTTGCAAGAGAACCATTGTCAATATAGTTTGTGTTTGTGTTGGTAGCCATTTTCAGAAATAGCAAGGAAGAGAAATCTTAGTATAGATCAGATCTTGTTTATGAGATTAAACAAATCTGCTCTGATACCACTTGTTGGTCCCGAAGGGCTATACAAGTTTGTAGAAGGGGGGGGGGTGAATACAAACACACAGATTTTATTTTTCTAAATTGTTTATTAATAAATCATTAACAATTTACAGCTTGTTGCGGAACAAGATTAAGGATAAACCTAAATCTAAACAAGTTGGAACACTAAGTTTCTTGCACTAAGAAAGAGAAGGAAATTACTAAAAATAATCTATCTCAAGATAAGAAGGATGAACTTGTCCAGAGTTAGCAAGTTACTTCAAAATGAAGTGAGTTCTTCTTCTTATATACTGCATGCATTTAATGCATGGCAGTTTACAATTTATACGTGGCAGCAGCTGATTGGTTGCATGTCATTGACCTTTGTTGACAACCTTAGTAGCCGCATGTTTGAACAGTGTAGTATTAGAGTGGTTGTACGATTTCAGACAATAAGGAGGTTCTTTTCTGACATATCGTACGGAGTCGTGCAAGGGTGGTTAAGACAAAAGTACTTTGTACGGAGGACTTCATGATCAGCTTTTCGTTGATTCAGCACTTTACCATTGTTTATCAGCGAATGATAAAGTTCAGCGATAGCTGAAGTCTTGTACTTGATACTTCACGTTGAGTGGACAAATCTGAGTCTTCGCTGATCCGCATCAGTTTATTAGGAGACTTGTCGCTGGTTCTTGAGCTTGATCTTCGACTTCAGCGTAGAACCTATGTTGACGTGAAACTTGTCTTCAGGAATCATAAGTAAACAACTAACTTATCAGCGATCACCATAAGGACTGAACAGATTCAGAGAGGGTCATTATCAAATCACTGAGGGTTTGGATCAACAGAGTATTCTAGCTCCTCTTAAACTAGATCCATGTTATGTACCTGTTTTATTGCTTATTACTTTACCTTCATGAAAACCCTAATTTTGGAAAAGTGGATTATTTGGCTTATTGGAAGTAACAATGGATTTTGGTGGAGAGATATGTTATCTTTGACGTATTTAAAGTATTGTGTGCTATGTTGATGTAATATGGAGGATTTAGGGTGTCATACCCAAGAACTATGTGTTTATTTGTATAGTAATAAAACGTGTTAATGGTTAAGCTAGTCAATCTTCTTGGCTTAATGAGTATGTATGGTTTCAAGGGAAAGTATGTTGAATTCTAATGTGCATGGTATGTATGCAAGTGGGAATCTAACATTATGGAAAAGTATGGGTAAGTTCCTTATATTATGGTTTATTTGTAACCATGTGATGTCTATGATGACTAAGAGAATTGGTCGCACATGTTAGTATGCCTTGTGGCTTGAGCGAGCTTTTGAACGAATCAAGTTAAGGTTCACTAGGAGGACATAGTCTTGGGTGCCACCGTAATGGTATGCGCCTAGACCCTCGCCATTTGGGGCAATGCCATTGGTTGCACCCCCGGATGTGTCGGGCCTTTGGTGTCGCCTTGAGGGGCTTGACACTAGGGTATCTCGACTTTTTGGGTGGAACTTCTTGATGCTATGGGTCTCACCCATTGACTTCAAATATAATTATGGAAATTGGAATAAAAATTCTTACTTATGCATGTTACTAATATGTGTTGCTAATTGTGCTTACTCGCCAAGCCTTGTCTTGATACTTGTTTGATTGATGTCATGAATCTCATATTCTAGCGGAGCCATCATTAAGAAGGCATAGACGAAGCGTGTGAGCTTTGGGGAAATACTTTTGGGACGTTAACAATAGAAGACATTTACGGCTAGAGATGACACCCCTTTGTAATCTTGTTTTCATGATAGGATATAGATTAGTTGGTTGTCATTAATCTTCCATTTGAATACAATTGTAACTATACCAAATACTTGTATTTCTCCTTTTTGGGATCGCTCATGCAATGGCATTTATACCGCTCTTTCGTTTTATGAAAGTTTCTGTTGCCCCTATTTTTAGGGTGTTACATACATTATAAAATATTTAATTCATTTAATACCACGATGAATTTTAAACATTTGAACAAACTCTCTATGTTCTAACAGCCAACGTATAAGGTGATTTATATGCTCTATTAGTTTCTGAAAACTAGTACTCAATAATTCTTTATAAATTCGTTTATAGTCAAAAGCAGTTTACCAAAAAAAATTCTATTTTTCATCATTCTAATTCCTTTGTCTCATCATTTTATTTGACCAGACAACTACCGATATCTATTAATATCTTTTCTTAGAATGTTGTTGTTAAATATATATCTATCTATATCGTAAACTATCGGATCGAGCCATTTTGAAATTATTCATGGTTCGTCTCTACGCGTCATGTGGCTAGTCGTTACTCATTTGATATGCATATCAACATATGAATGATGAACAAGAGGAGCATGAAGAGTAGTTGCATGTACTGTACAACTAAAAGAAGAATATATTGCCAACAAAAAGTCAAGAAGAGTTGTTTATGGTTCCATTATAGGTTCATAATGTTGTCACATCATGATCTAACTAATGGTCACAGTCAATTGTGACAATTTCACCAATCCTTCAAATTGGTGTCCAGAACTTTCGTACAATGTTTATAATGGAACAACCTATTTATTCAGATTTTTGATAACGTGCACAATGATAATTATTTCTTTGAGAAGAAACGTTGTTAGCATCTTGGTTTGTAATTGTTCAAAAGGTAATTGTGCCGAAGCAAATGAGGACACTGGAACAACGAGGAGAGAACAACAAACGATAGTTAGGTATGCGTAGGCATGATTAAAAATGTTAATTATCTAATATTAGGATTTTAATCTAATATGAGCTAGTTTTGTAAGAGCATCTCTATCATATTTCTTATAATTTTCATAAAATAGAGAACTAAAGATTAAAATTTTCTAAAACAAATTACATCATACTCAAAAACAGATTCTTTATTATAGACACATTAACAACATTATTAAAATATTATATAATTTTATCATCTCAATACATTATATATATATATTTCAATTTTATTGATGGAATAAATAAAAATAAGTCATTTTTCTCCCTCTCAACTGAAATTTTAGATAATTCTTTAAAATTCGAATTTTTATCTATTTTATAGAAAACATATTAAAAAACAAAATTTCAAATCTCTATTTTCTAAAAAGAGAAATTATCATGACTAACCATTTTTTAGGACTTAATTCACCCTTAATCAGTTATCTCTATTTTCATCCAAAAGTCACTACCTTCAGAAGTGCATGAGCCACAATGGATGGAAAAGGAGAAAAAAACAAGTTTGAGGTGGTAGTATTGAAAAGTGGGGCCATATTATGGCCACACCTAGCACCTCAACAATTTGGTGCATCTTTCTACCTTTGTCATAACCATGTCGAAGACTCTGTAGGTTTCTTTTCTTTTAAAACAACCTCGTAAGTCTGGCTCGGTTCTTCACCTCCTCCTCCACAACACCTGAGTATTATTTGACAAATGCCCTCTCCGTAAGTTGCATCTTAACCACTTGCAAACAGTGGCGGGTCCAGGATTTTTGCCTAGTGGGGTCACTTTTAAGGTAGGTTAAAGGTTCGTAAAGTCGTTCTAGCCTAATTCTACGGTTTCAAGAGATTTTTGAAGTTTTTCGGTTGATTTCGAGGGATTTTAAAGTTTTTTTGTCGATTTCGAGGGACTTTTTCGTTTTTTCGTTGATTTCAAAAGATTTTTTTTTGTTTTTTGATTGATTTTGAAGTACTTTCTTTGGTTTTTTAGCTAGTGGAGGGACATACAAAAAACCACTGGGGAAACCATGCTATAACGCTATAAAATAATTATTTTTACATTAAAAAAATCATATTTTTTTATTTTAGTGGGGGGATGGGACCCCTTTTTGGCTACTGCACCCCCCAATGCTTGCAAAGGTGTTAATATTTTTGTAGAAGTGAAAGATGTTAGAATTGGAGAGTCGATTGATAGATTGAGAGACACACTTGAGATGGCTGAATCGGCCGGGTTTCATATAATGGGAGAGTGTTACAAATGAAGTGTCTAACCTAATAATGAAACCCTAAGAGACTATTTATACAAGGTAAATTAATTACAGAAAGGACCCTGAACTATACATATTAACAATAATACTCTAACATCCCCCCTCAAACTCAAGTAGGGGAAGAATGGGCCAAATTGAGTTTGGAAACAAGATCCCAAAAACGCCCTGGAAGATGAGCTTTGGTGAAGATATCAGCAGTCTGATCAATGGTTGAGATTGGAAAAAGTTTCATCGTCTTGCGAAGAACATGTTGACGAGTGAAATGACAGTCAATCTCGATGTGCTTTGTACGCTCATGAAAGACATCATTGTGAGCAATCTGAATAGCACTAGTATTGTCACACCATAATGGTGTTGATCCAAACCCTCAGTGATTTGATAATGACCCTCTCCATTCTACTTAGTGAAAATTGTAAGTAAACAATGTATAAGAGTTTCACTATCGCTGATAAGTACTAAGACTGTTTTCAGTACCGCTGATAGGAACTCTCGCTCTTTAGATTAGACATTCAGCGAACCCTGTTCATTCAGCAAGCTCTGAGCCTGTTCAGTCTTATTGATGATCGCAGATGATCTCATACATTGTTCAGCATAACTGTTCACCATAATGCTCTGAGCCTGTTCAGTCCTTATGGTGATCGCTGATAAGTTAGTTGTTTACTTATGATCCATGAAGACAAGTTTCACGTTAACATAGGTTCTACTCTGAAATCGAAGATCAAGCTCAAGAACCAGCGACAAGTCTCCTAATGAACTGATGCGGATCAGCGAAGACTCAGATTTGTCCACTCAACGTGAAGTATCAAGTACAAGACTTTAGCTATCGCTGAACTTTGTCATTCATTGATATAGAATGATAAACCTCTGATTCAACGAAAGCTGATCATGAAGTCCTCCGTACAAAGTACTTTTGTCTTAACCACCCTTGCACGTCTCCGTACGATATGTCAGAAAAGAACCTCCTTATTGTCTGAAATCGTACAACCACTCTGATACTACACTGTTCAAACATGCGGCTACTAAGGTTGTCTACAAAGGTCAATGACATGCAACCAATGAGATGCTGCCACGTGTAAAGTATAAACTGACATGCATTAAATGCATGCGGTATATAAGAAGGACTCCAGCTTCATTATTGAAGCACTTGCTAACTCTGGTCAAGTCATCTTCTTATCTTGAGATAGGTTATTATTAGTAATTTCCTTCTCTTTTTAGTGCAAGAAAACTTAGTGTTCCAACTTGTTTAGATTTAGGTTTATCCTTAATCTTGTTCCGCAACAAGCTGTAAATTGTTAATGATTTATCAATAAACAATTTAGAAAAGTAAAAACGTGTGTTTGTATTCGACCCCCCCTTCTACAAACTTGTATAGCCCTTCGGGACCAACAAGTGGTATCAGAGCAGATTTGTTTAATATCATAAACAAGATCTGATATATACTAAGATTTCTCTTCCTAGCTATTTCTTAAAATGGCTACCAACACAAACACAAACTATATTGACAACGGTTCTTTTGCAAAACCCCCTAGATTCTCCAGAGATAATTTTAATCTATGGAAAAATAGGATGATTCTCTTCCTAGAAGGTGTAGACCCTACTATGCCTTATTATCTTGAAAACGGCCCATATATTCCTGTAAGAATTTATGCTGCAGTTCCAGCCGCTGAGAATAGACCTGTTATTCCAGAAAGGCTGATTCATAGGGAAATTCATATGTGGACTGATGAAGATAAGAAGAAAGTGGCTATCGACACCAAAGCCAGATCCATACTCTCCATGGCTCTTCCTAACGAAGTCTACCATTCCGTCATGAACCTGAAAACCTCAAAAGCTATGTGGGACACAATCTGTGTTCAGTATGAAGGTACTTCTGAAGTCCAGGACTCTCGAAAGATCAACCTGGTAAGACAGTATGAAAGCTTCATTTGTGGTAAGAATGAAACTCTCTCTGAAGTACACCAACGTTTTAACTGCTTAATAATAGATCTAAAAACTGTTGGTAAGGAATATTCTAACTTTGAAGTGCTGACAAAGTTCTTAGAATGTTTACCTGAAAGCTAGGACAGTTATTCTATGTGTCTCAAGCTGTCAAAAGATCTCAAATCGATGAATCTTTCTACCTTATATGGCACGATACTGAATCATGAGCAATCGAGTCATCTTAAGAAGAATCTTGTAAAAGATTCCAAAAGCACCCATGTTGCTTTAATCTCAGAGGAACCTTCCACTCAGCGACCCTTGGTCACAATCACTGAGTTGGAAAGTAACTCTGAAAGGTCATCAGATTCTGACTCTTCAGATCTTGATGAATCTTTGGCTCTCCTCACTAAAAGGTTCAGGAGATTCGCCAAAAAGAAAATGTTCAGAAAGAATAAACCTCTTTCCATTACTGACAAGCCAAGATCATCAGCACCTGTTGATAAGGCTACTACTACTTGTTTTAACTGTGAAAAGATAGGACATTTCGCTAACGAGTGCAGGTCAAAGAAAGTTTCGAGAAACTCAGCGTTTCCCAAGAAATCCTCTAACCTCAGGTCTAGAGATGACAAATACGCCAAGCTGAAAGAAAGGTATGCGAAGCTGAAAAGCTTTAAGAAGAAAGGCAAAGGTCTGATGGCTGACTATGATTGGGCTGCCTCTGATGAAGAAGAATCATCATCTGACTCTGAAGATGATGAAGCCAATCTCTGTCTTATGGCCAAACTTGAAGATGAGGAAGATAATTCTGACATTCCCTCTACTTCAACCTCTGCTACTCAGGTATCACCTTCCTTCTTTACCAATATTGCAAATATTGATGAAGCTGATAGTCTTCGTAAAATCGATCTCTTGACTAGAAGTTTATATGAAGCCATGAATGGCAAAACTGTAGTTGAAAATCAAAACCTTGATCTCGCTGAACAGCTTAAAAATTGTCACCTTCAAATAGAAAATCTTTCTAAAATTGAAGAAGATTTTAAAGATCAAGTTCACCTAAATCAGCTAGTCAAAATCGAGCGCGAAGAAGCTATCGCAGCATTAAAAGCTGAAAAAGCTACTGTTGATGGATGGTATAACTCCTCAACAAAGATCACTGGGATAATTAAGTCTCAGATTCCCCTGAGTGATAAACGTGGTCTTGGTTACAAAGCTGATACTCTAGAACCAACCACTGATCGTTCCATGCTCTTATTTGGAACTTTCGTATCCTCAGTCGCTGATACTTCATCCTCTCATTGTTCCTCTTCTAAACCGCCCATCCCTGAGGAAATCTCTACCTTAACTTCTAAAGGTAAAGAAAAAGTTATTTATCCAAAACCTACCTCAGTCTTTAAAGACAAGGGTAAAGGAATTGCTTTTGATCAAAATCCTCAGAAGGGTATCTTTATACCTAAGCTGAATGCTTCTACAGCTTCAGCGACTCATCCATCTGGTTCAGGGAACAAGAACACTGGATATGTTCAGCGTGGATATATTCAGCGATCTACTCCCAGAATCAAAGTGGATGTTACTGGTAAGAAATCTGAAGAACTGATAGTTCCTCCTATTTCCAATACCAAAGGTGTACTTGATGTTGGTCCTTCTAATTCAAAATCTAAAGCTCAGCATTCAAATGGTCCTAAAACTACTTTTGGTTATAGGAAATGTTATCACCGTGGACTTACAAATCATATTGCTAGTAAGTGCCCCACAGCCACCAAAGCTGAAAAGATAGCTAAGGTGAAGATCATTGCCCCCAAGGCAAAGAAGACCAATGAGGTTAAAAAATTAACCAAAGTGAAGACTGACAAAGCTGAATCTTCAAATGCTGCGAAGACTGCTGAACCTTCCATTCCAACTACTTCCACTGACAAGTGTGTACACATGGTTAAGTGGGTACCCAAGAAAAACTAATCTTCCTTTGTAATGCAGGTTAAGAAGGGTATCTGGTATCTCGATAGCGGATGCTCTAGACACATGACTGGAAAGAAAAGTCTGCTCGCTGAATACAAGGAAGAGAAGGGTCCCTCTGTAACTTTCGGTGGAAATGGAAAAGGAATTACCCGAGGGTTTGGTGTACTATCTAATGGTACAACAACCTTCAGAAGAGTCGCATATGTTGAAGGGCTGAAGCATAATCTTCTAAGCATCAGTCAGCTTTGCAACATGGATAACAAAGTAATCTTTACCAAGGAATCCTGCTTTGTCGCTGACAAAAAGGAGAAGATAGCTCTCAGCGGTTATCGTTTGGAAAATGTTTATGTAATAAACATGGATTCAACAACCACTGAGAACTCCTGTTTCTTCTCAAAAGCCTCATCTGATGTCAACTGGCTATGGCATAAGAGGCTCTCTCATCTAAACTTCAAGACACTGAACACTCTTTCTTCAAAAGAGTTAGTCACTGGTCTACCTCAGCACTCATACGCCAAAGAATCCTTATGTTCAGCGTGTGAGAAAGGCAAGCAGACCAAAGCAAGCTTTAAATCAAAGCAAGTCTCCTCAGTGTCATCTCCTCTACAACTTCTCCATATGGATTTGTTTGGCCCTGTTAACAAACAATCCATCGCTGGAAAGAAATATACGCTGGTCATAGTTGATGAATTCTCTCGCTATACATGGGTTATGTTTCTTCGTTCTAAGAGTGACACCCCTGAAGAACTCATCACCTTTGTTCGGAAGATGGAAACCCTGAACAACTTGACCGTTCGCTCAATAAGGAGTGATCATGGGACTGAATTCAAAAACAGTTCTCTTGATTCCTTCTTTGAGAGTAAGGGTATTTCTCACAACTTTTCTTCAGTGAGAACACCACAACAAAACGGAGTCGCTGAAAGAAGAAATAGAACAATTATTGAAGCTGCACGTTCAATGCTCAACGATTCTCACCTGCCTACTCAGTTTTGGGCAGAAGCTGTCAATACTGCTTGTTTTACGCAAAACAGGTCGCTGATAGTCAAAAGATTCAATAAGACAGCCTATGAACTTTTTCATGGGAGAAAGCCTTCAATTAGCTTTCTTTACATCTTTGGATGTCAGTGTATCATACTAAACAACAGAGATGCCCTTGGAAAGCTTGATCCTAAGGCTGATGATGGAATCTTTCTTGGATATTCTTCAATCTCCAAAGCCTTCAGAGTCTTCAATCGAAGAAGACAAACTGTTGAAGAAACTATTCACGTCACTTTTGACGAATCCCGTTCAACAAACTCTAAACCGTCTGCTGATACTGAAGAACTGAATCAATGGATGTTTTCTCATCTTGGTGATTCAGAAGATATTCCCACTCCTCATACTCATACAGTTGAAGATGATAGTCCTACTATCATCCCAAATATGCAGAATAGTGAAGCTGAAACATCATGGGTCTCAATAGTTCCTTTAAACACTATACTTGCTTCTGAACCAAATGTCTCAGACATTCCATCTACTTCTCAACAATCAGTGAATGAGATGACATCTGCACCTACTCCTCTCTTGGCTGATATTCCAGAAGTTGCTGAAGCTTCATCTTCAGCTCATCAATTTGAGTCAGCGACTTATGCTCCTGCTCAGCGATGGACTGTAAATCACCCAACTGATCAAATTCTTGGTGATCCAAACGCTGGTGTTCAGACTCGACGAAGTGTAGGTAATATTTGTTTATTTGTTAACTTTATTTCTCTGATTGAACCAAAGAAAGTAGATGATGCCCTCAAAGATCCAAACTGGGTCAGCGCCATGCAAGAAGAGCTGACTGAATTCGAAAGAAACAAAGTTTGGAAACTTGTTCGAAGACCAACTGATAAGACAGTGATAGGCACTAAATGGGTCTATCGAAACAAGTTGGACGAACATGGAACTGTAACCCGCAACAAGGCTCGTCTTGTTGCTCAGGGATACAGACAAGAGGAAGGCATAGATTACGACGAAACATTTGCTCCAGTAGCAAGACTAGAATCTATTCGTCTATTCTTAGCATACGCTGTACACAAAGACTTCAAAGTATATCAGATGGATGTTAAGTCAGCGTTTCTAAATGGAAAGCTGAATGAAGAAGTCTATGTGGAACAACCTCTAGGATTCTCAGATCCTAAGCGTCCAGGTTATGTTTATAAACTGGATAAGGCACTTTATGGCTTAAAGCAAGCTCCTCGTGCATGGTATGACACTCTCTCTACTTATCTCCATATTGAAAAATTTGAGCGTGGTAAAATCGATAAGACTCTATTCTTCAGGAAAGTAAAAGGTCATATTATTCTTGTTCAGATATATGTTGATGACATTATATTTGGTTCTACTAACCCTGACCTTTGTACTCGTTTCGCTGATAGAATGAAAGAAGAGTATAAAATGAGCATGATGGGTGAGCTAACATATTTCCTTGGTCTTCAGATAAAGAAAAATGAAAAAGGAACTTTCATTAATCAGGGAAAGTATGTTAAAGATATGCTGAAGAAATTCGATTTAACTCAGAGTTCAGCTATGAAAACCCCTATGGCACCACCGCTGACACTAAACAAGGATCCCTCTGGAATACCTGTTAATGTCACGCTGTACCGTGGGATGATCAGCTCTCTCTTGTATCTTACAGCTAGCCGACCCGATATTATGTACGCAGCTTGTTTGTGTGCACGATATCAAGCTGAACCTAAGGAATCTCATATGATCGCTGTAAAGCGAATTTTTCGATACCTTAAGGGTACTGCGAACCTAGGTCTTTGGTATCCCAAAGACACCGGGTTTGATCTAATCGCCTATTCAGATAGTGATTTTGCAAGTTGCAAATTGGATAGGAAAAGCACCACATGAGGCTGTCAGCTCCTGGGTGGAAAGCTGGTGAGTTGGACAAGTAAAAAGCAAAACTCAGTGTCCACCTCAACTGCTGAAGCTGAGTATGTAGCCGCTGGAAGCTGTTGTTCTCAGGTCTTGTGGATGAGAAATCAACTACTAGACTATGACCTTCAGCTCTCGAAAATTCCAATCTATTGCGACAGCACAAGTGCCATCGCTATAGCCAACAATCCAGTGCTACACTCAAAGACAAAACACATCGAAATCAGGTATCATTTTATCAGAGATCATGTGATGAATGGTAATATAGAACTTCATTTTATCCCTACTGACTATCGGTTAGCTGATCTGTTCACCAAACCTCTTGATGAGACAACATTCAACTTTCTCATCAGCGAGCTTGGAATGCTGAACTTTGAAGAGTAAAATCTTCAGCGGTTCACATTTGATCAGCGATAGGATAAAATCAACTTGTATAACCCATTCTATCATTCTCTCTCTGAACATAATTGATTCGCTGATGTCAAGGTATGTTTTTCTCTCGCTGACAATCGCATGTAAATGCAAGATTTCAAGACAAATTACATCGCTGAATATCTCTTCCTTAATCAGCGATACTTTGAAATTTCTAAAACCAACACTGATATTTCTATTCAGTGCTTCATGTTTTCAAAAGTGTCCCTGAGCTTTCAAAACCTCAGAGACATCCTAAAATATGAAAGGACATCCATGACGTCGTGAAACGGATAAGCCCTGGCACGTTCTTCTTTTTCTGACACACGTTTGCACGTTTCGTTTACCTTCCAATCAAATGCAAACACGTGTCCGTGTCATGATGAAAAACTTTCCCGCTCTAGTTTTTCTCTCTCTCTAATCTCACTATATAAACACATTTTGGGTTTATATTTTTCCTTTACGCGAACAACTTCTTCCTCAAGAAAACTATTGTTGCATTTTTGCTCTCAAGTTTTTGCTCTCAACTTCTTCAACGAACCAGCAATGGCATCTACTGATATTCCTACTACTGAGAACACTGCTGCTGCTGAGGAACTGGAAATCATCAAGGCTCCTCAGGTCAAGTTCACGCTTGAGGAACTCGATTGGACAAAAACAAACAATCTATATGCGCTTTTCGAGTTTCCTCCTCAAAAGCAAGTCACACATCTGAATCATGCTGTGAATTTCCTCAAAACCTGTTGCCTCTCTACAGCCCTGACCATAACACCCCCTGCTCATCAGTTACTACTATCTCAGTTCTGGTATTCTGCCAGACACACTCAGCTCACATCGACCAAAGACCCCACGAAGAAAATCGATTGCATCCTCTGTGACACTGATTTTGGCACAATAAAAATCACCCCTGCCATTATCCGAAAAGCACTGAGCCTTCCAATCGCCACAAAAGAAAAACCCTTTGTTTCTCTCCCTGACCACAAGAAACATGCTGATAGGGAAGCCATCACTGCGTTCTTTGATGCAATGGGTTATGTATGGGAAACAAGAATGGACAAGAAGCCTGAGAAGAAGCTGACCCTCATCAAGAAATCCAAAATGCCCAGCGAGATGAACTTCATCTTCGCACACTTGATAAGCTGCATGACTGCAAAGACCGGCTCCTCTGATCAAGCCGCTCAACCTCAGCAAGCAATGGGCTATGCATTGCTGAAAGGTCTTCATGTTGACTGGGCCTCGATAATCTACGATGATCTTGTGCTCAGAGTAGACTCTGCTGCTGACCGACCATCATGGGTTCCATATCCTAGATTCATCAGCGCCGTCTTCCTCAAAGGACTTGGGGACAACTACCCAAAAGTAGGAGACTTGAAACTCTCTAAGGTTGGCCCTAAGGTACTCGACTTCAAGCCAATGGCAAACGAGGTACGTATCTCCACTCTCTTAACTCTTCTCAATCCTCATTCTTCTACTTCTGCAGCTCATTCAGTGGAAAAACCCACCGTTGATACCCCAGCTGCAACCTCCGCTCCTTCTAGAAAAAGGAAACAATCTACTACCCAACTTGGTTCCAAAAGGACTAAGAAAACCAAGGAGCAACCCCATAAGCAATCTGTTGCTAAAGACTCCTCAGCTCATCTTGAAGAGCTGATGGAAAGTTCAGTGGTACGCTCTGCCACAGCTGAACAAGCCACCCTTCCATCCCAGCTTCAGCGTCTCTAAACGTTGAAGTTATAAACTTGGAATCGACCCAACCTCCTTCAGTCTCTCATAGGACTGAAGAAGTGATTCTCAGTGGATCCAACACTAAATCAGCTCCACATCAAACCTTCTCAACCTTCGCTTCTCTCTCTACTCCATTGGACTCTAATCCAGTTTTCACCACGATCACTGGAGCACCCGTCGTTCTTCCAGAAGCTAAAGTTGATACTTTTCAAGGAATGATGGATGCAGGACCTGCAGGAATGTCCATGCGTACACGCACTCTAGCTGACGACATGGAACTTTTTTCAGGACACAGAAGTTTTGACGACTTCACCAGCCCTCCTGCAGGTATACACCAACCCATATACACTGTAACTAAACCCCAAACTTCTGAGCTTTCCTTTGTTCATAAGTACTTATCGGTTACATGTCCTAATTTGGGAGACATCGACGCCTCTCTGAAGAACCTGGATACAAAGCTGACAGGTCTCACCACTACTCTCTCAGACAACTCTTCAGCTGTAACAAACGCTGGAGAGAATCTCAACAAGCTGACAAAAGTGGTTGAACAGAAAGCCTCCAAAGATGATTTGGAGAAGGTTGATGGTACTCTCGGTGATTTTGCCAAAGTTCTTGCTGACATCTACACCGACTACACCTCTCTCAAAACAACAGTTCAAACCATGTCTAGCGAGGTCATAACGCAGAAACATCGTTTGGAAATCTTCAGGGAGAGGTGTCTGCTGTAAAGACTGACATGAGTACAGTAAAGACTGACGTAAGTTCAGTGAAGACGATGGTACAGCATATCCTGAATCACATGACCGCCCCTGCCCCTGCAGCTTCACATTTTACAACGGCGAATCGTGCTGAACTTTTAAACATCAGTCCTCTTATTACTATCCTAGAAGACAGAGTAGCAGCGATTGAAAACTATATTGGGATCCCTGGCCAAGAAGACAGGGAAACAACACCATCTGCTGAGTCATCATATTCCTCCCCTACTCATCATGAGGAGGGGGGAGAAGAACTCTGAAGACCTTCCCCATGATGAATCTATCGAGGGGGAGAAGACTGAAGACCTTCCCCTTACTGAAGAGGGGGAGAAGACAAATGAAGAAACAACTGCTGGACCTCAGGGAGATGAAAACCCTGAGGGAACCGAGAAGCTTACCTCTGTATCTGAGGGGGAGCAACTCGAAGAAGCTGCTGAAGAATCTGAATCTGAAGCTGAAGATGAAGAAGCTGACGACATCTCTGATGATGAACCATCTTCTTCTCCAAAGAATGATGATGATGACGATGATGATGATGACTCCTTTATCGTCAAGCCTGTTCAGAAGACTACAACTCTTAAAGGGATTTCGATAAACGAACCTTCAGGGGAGCGGACAAAGCCTTCAGCGTCTGAAGCTGACAACGGCAAAGGAAAAGGTGTCGCTGAAGACGATGAAAATCTGATGATCTTGCTTCAAAATCCAGTTCGTCAGGTACACTACATCTTACTTCCTTACACCTCATCCCTCCTCTATCTATACACATTATCAGCTCTACTCTCCATAAAAAGCCTATACACTTAAACCCATTTGTTTTCTCTCTGTTCTACCCAAGTTCTTATTCGTAAGATCGCTGTGTTTTAGCTAGTCCTCTCCCCTGTTTGAGGATATCGCTGAAGTTTCTACAACTGCGACTTCACCAACAATAATCCCAACTCCCAACGCTGAAGAAATAATCTTAGTCTTGGATTTAACCACTGAGACTGATGAACCTGAAGAATAGCTGCTCTCTCACAAAAATAGACCTTCCTTGGCTCCTCAAAAGCTGAGTGAAGAGGATCAAGAAAAGAGAGATGCAATGATCAAAAGATTCGAAGATCAACGAATCATCCTGAAGCGTGATCAACTTCCTTCTATTCCTCCAAAGTTCAAACTTTCACAAAAGGAATACCAGGATCACCTCAGAGCTGAAAGGTTAATCGCTGAAAGAAGGGAAGCCGAAGAAAAAGACAGAGAACTCGCCATCCAGCTTACTCAACAATCAGTGAAAGACCCCTCGCTGAAAAGAACTCCAATCGAAGTTCAACGTCAGCTATGGGAAGACGCCAAGAAGATCGTTGAAGAAAAGAGAACTGTGTCTCAATCTACTTTAAACATGTGCAAAGAAAAGGTACACTTCAGATATCGACCTGCCAGAATCAACAAGGTACATATCACTGGAAAATCAACCCTCAAAGTTTCAATCGCTGAAATCGAGATATTCAGAGAAAACGGACAGTACGAAAAATTCTATGCTGAAGCCATTACGAAGTACGGTCTCTCTGAATGGTTGGAGATCAGATTAGCCATCCAGAAGTCTCAATCTAAGTACAAGGATCATGTCAAAAAGCCGATAAATCAACAGATCGACTTAGTCTCTTCTTGTGTGGATATTCCTCCCCCCTCCACTCGCAAATCAGAAAAGAAGGGCATTTGCAAAGAAAAAGTCTAAACCTTCAAACTCAGGTCCTCCTATACGGAACGAAACAGGTATTGGTTTTTCTCGTGCTGAAGTTCTTGGTCCAGAACCTGACCTTTCCGCACTTGACACATCTCTTCCTCCTGGTGAGACTTTCATCCCTGGAAAAGTCATAAGCAAACCCTATGGGATATTCTTTATTGACTATGGTGGACTACAACATTTTCAACGTATCTCTGAGCTTCCCATCACTCCCATCGAACAGCTGAAAGATCTCATCTACTGGTGTGAATTCAAACGCGACATTCAGGCACGGCATCTTAAACCCTTGATTTTTGAAGAAGCTCTGAACAAAAAGAATCAAGGAGTAACGGTTCCTGACTGGATGATTCCCACATCAAAGACCCTTGATGAACTTCTCATTAAGGAAGAACCTCTATAAGCTGATAAGATCGCCTTATTCTTCTATTTTATCAGTTATTCTTTTGTACTTGTAATTTATTTCGCTTGTACTTATAATTTTTCTACTTCCCTTTGTAATCTGATACGAAGTTTAAAGAAAGATTTCAACGAAAGTACTTTACTCCATCAGTACAGAAAAGATCCCAGAAAACAGTAAAAGGGACAAATATTTTATGAGTTCTTTTTATCCTTGTGTTTTCATTAAATAACAATTTTCTCTGTTGCTATGTCATAATCAAATAGGGGAAGATTGTTGATCCAAACCCTCAGTGATTTGATAATGACCCTCTCCATTCTACTTAGTGAAAATTGTAAGTAAACAATGTATAAGAGTTTCACTATCGCTGATAAGTACTAAGACTGTTTTCAGTACCTCTGATAGGAACTCTCGCTCTTTAGATTAGACATTCAGCGAACCCTGTTCATTCAGCAAGCTCTGAGCCTGCTAAGTCTTGTTGATGATCGCTGATGATCTCATACATTGTTTAGCATAACTGTTCACCATAATGCTCTGAGCATGTTCAGTCCTTATGGTGATCGCTGATAAGTTAGTTGTTTACTTATGATCCCCGAAGACAAGTTTCACGTTAACATAGGCTCTACGCTGAAATCGAAGATCAAGCTCAAGAACCAGCGACAAGTCTCCTAATGAACTGATGCGGATCAGCGAAGACTCAAATTTGTCCACTCAACGTGAAGTATCAAGTACAAGACTTTAGCTATCGTTGAACTTTGCCATTCACTGATATAGAATGATAAACCTCTGATTCAACGAAAGCTGATCATGAAGTCCTCCATACAAAGTACTTTTGTCTTAACCACCCTTGCACGTCTCCGTACGATATGTCAGAAAAGAACCTCCTTATTGTCTGAAATCGTACAACCACTCTGATACTACACTGTTCAAACATGCGGCTACTAAGGTTGTCTACAAAGGTCAATGACATGCAACCAATGAGCTGCTGCCACGTGTAAAGTATAAACTGACATGCATTAAATGCATGCAGTATATAAGAAGGACTCTAGCTTCATTCTTGAAGCACTTGCTAACTCTGCTCAAGTCATCTTCTTATCTTGAGATAGGTTATTATTAGTAATTTCCTTCTCTTTCTTAGTGCAAGAAAACTTAGTGTTCCAACTTGTTTATATTTAGGTTTATCCTTAATCTTGTTCCACAACAAGCTGTAAATTGTTAATGATTTATCAATAAACAATTTAGAAAAGTAAAAACGTGTGTTTGTATTCAACCCCCCCTTCTACAAACTTGTATAGCCCTTCGGGACCAACAAATGGTGTCGGGGAAAATTGATGAGCACCCATATCAGATAGTAGCCAGCGTAGCCATACGAGTTCTTGTGTAGTGTCAGCCAAGGCTCGATATTCAGCTTCAGTACTAGATCGAGCTGCCAAAGATTGTTTCTTGCTGCGCCAGGAGATAAGATAGTTTCCAAGAAAGAAACAATATCCGGTAGTAGATCGACGATCAGTTATGTCTCCATCCCAGTCAGTATCAGAAAAGGATCGAAGAGTTAAGGACGATGTGGACGAGAAGTGAAGTCCATGAAACATTGTCCCTTTAAGGTATTGAAGGATACGCAGAACATCGGCATAGTGATCTGAGCATGAAGCAGCCATGGACTGGCTAACTATATGAACTGCATAGGCAAGATCTGGTCGAGTAACGGTCAGGTAGACCAGAGATCCAACCAGTTGACGGTACCGTGTAGGATCCCGCAGAGGGGTCCAGCATTGGGATCAAGATGCAGATTTTGCTCAATAGGTGTAGAGGCAACCTTGTTGTCTGTAATCCCAGCTTTGGACAGTAGATCTGAAATGTACTTGGCTTGACAGAGATAGATTCCGGAAGAGTCGGATAGAACTTCAAGACCAAGAAAGTAGTGTAGTTTGCCAAGATCTTTCATCTCAAAACATGAGCTGAGAGACTTTTTGAGATGGATGATACCTGTAGAGTCACTGTCAGTAATGATCATATCATCAACATACAACCGAAGTAAGATAGTACCTGCAGCAATAGTTCGAGTAAACAATCCCGAATCATAATTACTCGGAGAAAACCCCAATGAGATGACAGTATTGCTGAATTTTTCAAACCAAGCACGAGGAGCTTGTTTGAGGCCATAGAGGGCTTTTCGAAGTCGACATACATGACCTTGTCGAGAGGTCACACCTGGAGGGAGTCTCATGTAGACTTCCTCTTCGAGATCGCCATTTAGAAAGGCATTCTTGACATCCATCTGGTAAAGTGGCCATCGTTTGGTGGCTGCTATGGCGAGAAGACTACGAACTGATGTGACACGAGCCATAGGAGCAAACGTTTCCTCGTAGTCAATGTCATATTCTTGATTGAAGCCTTTTGCCATAAGGCGTGCTTTGTATCGATCAATGGATCCATCAGACTTGGTTTTGATTTTGAAGACCCATTTGCAACCAATGGGTGACTTGCCCGGTGGGAGAGGAACAAACTCCCATGTATTGGCTTTGTCAAGTGCCTAAAGTTCCTCCGTCATAGCTTGCTTCCAAACAGGGTTAGAAGCGGCTTCCTTGAAGGAATTGGGTTCATGGGTGGACAGTAAAGTGGCATAACAATGATAATCACGAAGGCGAGAAGGAACTTGCCTTATCCGATCGGAGCGTTGTGCTTCATCTTGTAGTTGAGAGGAGCTAGGATCCATAGACTCAGCAGATGGCTCAGAAGTAGTACTTGGAGTTGGTGCAAATGATTGATCATGATCAGATAGCACAGATGGTGCCGGTGAAGGTTCAGATGGGACAGATGAAGGTTCCGGTTGAGAAGAGGCAGAAGAAGGTGGAACAGATGGTAAGGAAAGTATGGGATCTAATTGGAGTGAGTCCAATGAGATAGATGTGTTTGTGAAGAAAGAGGTAGATGGAGTGGGTGTGTCCTGAAATTTTGACACTGTAGAGAAGGGAATATGTTCCCAAAAGGTGACATGACGGGATATACGAAGTCTCTTAGAGATTGGATCCCAACAACGATAACCTTTATGTTCAATGCCATAGCCAGGGAAGCAGCATAATCGAGAACGAGGTTCGAGTTTGGTGTGCTCATGGGATTGCAGCTGAACAAAGCAGGCACAACTCCACACTTTGAGGAGTTCATATGCAGGAGAGACTCCATAGAGTACTTCATACGGAGACTTTTGATTGAGAATGGGAGTTGGGTGCCGGTTGATGGTGTAGACAGCTGTGAAGGCTGCTTCACCCCAAAAGCGTTCTGGACACTTGGCTGATATTAATAGAGTGCGGACAGTGTCAAGAATGTGACGGTGTTTGCGTTCTGCACGACCATTTTGTGGAGAGGTGCCGGGATAGGAGTACTGAGAAAGAGTACCCTGAGATTGAAGAAAAGAGAGGAGAGACGATTCTTTATATTCCATAACATTATCTGCTCGAAGAACCTTTATAGGCTTGGAGAACTGGGTTAGAATCATACGAGCGAAGGTGATATAAATTTTAGGTAGCTCGGAGCGGTTTTTCATGAGATAAATCCATGTAAAATGATCATCGATAAAGATGACAAAATAACGAGCACCTCCCATAGACGGGTGTGGTGCTGGTCCCCATACAACAGAATGGATAAGATCAAAAGGAGAAGCATATTTAAAGTCATTAATTTGAAAAGGTAAAGCATGATGTTTGCCAAGTTGACAAGATAGGCAAGAAGCATTTTCAGAGGAAGTGTTTCCTAACAGTCCTGAACTAGCTAAAACTTTTATTCTAGCTAAGGATAAATGGCCTAAGCGCGCATGCCATAATTCAAACGAAGGAGTACTGGAAACTAAAGCAGCAAGATTTGATGAAGGTAAGGGAAGGCGGAGATAGACCACTTCAACCATCCGACCAACTTTACGGCCTACTTCAAGGATCTGCTTGGTCTTTGGATCCCGCACAACACAGCCAGAAGGGTGAAATAAAACGATTAGACCGGCTTCCATAAGCTGAGTGATTGAAATCAGACTCAGAGATAAGTTAGGTATATGTAGCACATCAGGTAATTGAATATCGGGGGTAGATACAATCCCACTGAAGGATACCGGTAAACGAGTATCATCAGCAGTACAGACGGATGAAAACATGCTGGAAGTTTGTTTAGAGACAAACCCATCAGCCTTAGGTGTCATGTAATTACAACATCCAGAGTCAAATAGCCAAGGGTTACCTGATGTAGTGGCATTGCATTGAGAATTCATACCCATAGAACCTGTCATGAGTTGCTCCATGAGCTCTTGATTTTGACGCATGAGTTCCATAAGTTCAGGTGTGGAGTTGTTGCTATGCTGTGTTGGAACTGTTGACGATGGAGAATCTTGTGTGATCAAGCCAACAACTGATTGAACTCGGGACTGCGGCCTTTGGTTACTGAAGTTCTTTGGATGTTTTGGGCAATCAGACCCATAATGACGTGGGTGTACGATCGCACACCAACGACATTTCCGAATTGGGCAGTTGAGAAGAAGATGAGAAGTAGAATGACAGAATGTGCATCCACTGTTGTTCCCCTTGACCGCAGATTTAGACTGGTCATTATTGCCCCATTTACCTTTTGGTTTTCCTGAGCTGGAAGTGTAGAGCACAATATCTGATGGTAATGGAAAACGCTGTTGAAGACGAGTTTCTTCACTTGGCAGTTCAGTGATAGCTTGTTCAAGGGTAGGTAATGGATGCCTATGGAGAAGCGATGCTCGAACGTTTTCAAAGCGATCAGTGAGTCCCATGAGAATAGTAATCAAGTGCAATTGGCTGAAGTAAGCAGTAAACTTCCGAGCAGTTTCATCAAAGACTTGAGGTGCACCCAGGCTCAGGTGATCTCTAAGAGCTTGCATCTCAGAGATGTAGGAGTTGATAGACTGATCATGCAGTTGCCTTTTGTTCTGGAAGGTAGTCCACAACTGATATTGATGAGATAAGCATGTAGAAGTGTACCTGTTGGCAAGAAAATCCCATAGACCTTTTACGGTAGTATAACCGAGGAATTGCTAGTTGATCTCAGTAGTGGTGGAAGCGTTTATGAATCCGAGGATGCGAGCATTTGCGATGTCCCAATCATTCATACGTTTTGCAAAGTCGACTGCAGTTTCCTTTTCCTCTTGAACAGGAATGGTAGACGTACCAATGACATAGGTATAGAGATCATGAGACTTGAGGAGAATGGACATATGGTGATGCCACAGAACGTAGTTGTTTCCATTGAGGACGACTGAGATGGGATTGGAGTGACTGAGATTGAGAGCCATTTGAACTTGTTTAGGAATTTAGGTCAGATGTCGCAACCAACTGATGTCGCAACCAAAGGATTTTGTCGCAATCAATGGATATCGCAATATAGGGTTGCGATAACAAGTCTTGTCGCAAGTGAAGGTTGCGATAGAGGCTCTTGTCGCAATAGAGGGTTGCGATATGGCACTGTTCAATAATTAGAAGGTTGTGATAGAGAGGACGAGTCGCAATGGACAGTTGCGATAATAGAACTTTGTCGCAAGAGATGGTTGCGATAGTTATGGGTCTGAGAGTCGCAACATAGGGTTGCGATAGTTATGATTTTGTGGGTTGCGATAGTTATGAGTGCGTGCGTTGCGACAGTTATGAGTGTGTGAGGTGTTCTTGAGTCGAGTTTTCAAAACAGATCGGTTTTGGCTGAAAATTGGTACGAAGGTTCGTGGCAATATTCTGAGCAACTTTAAAACTTGGTGTTGTGTCCAAAAAACCAACAGAGAATGGTTTTTCGAAGCAAAATAGAGTGCAACAAAGTAAAGAAAATAAACTTGAGAATGCAGATCTGGAAGATGGCTGAGGATACTTACCTACAGCTCTGATATCATGTTAGAATTGGAGAGTCGATTGATAGATTGAGAGACACACTTGAGATGGCTGAATCAGCCGGTTTTCATATAATGGGAGAGTGTTACAAATGAAGTGTCTAACCTAATAATGAAACCCTAAGAGACTATTTATACAAGGTAAAGTTACACACAATTACAGAATGAACCCTGAACTATACATATTAACAATAATACTCTAACAAAAGAAAAATGATTATGAGATAATTTAGACTAGTTTTGTTAATTTTTCTTTTAAAAATGCTTCAAAATAACGTTTTTTCTTCATTTAAAAAACCCATGGGATTTTGTTTTTGTTTTTCTCTGAAAGGCGGGCAATAGAAAAGGATAAAGACAAAAGGGAGTTTGCTACATTGGGGTGCAATCCGCTTTGATATTCCCAAGGCAAAAGTAAAGTCGTTGAATTGCCGTCTATCAATATCTTTCTTCACTGCTACTTTCAGAGAAAAACCCCCAAATGGCTCAGTATACAGGTGAGCTCGTCGGAAAAGTGAATTCAGCACATCAATTTGACACCGAGGCGTTGTTTCGTTATTGTTCTATTCATGTCCAAGGCTTCCCTGTTTCTTCCTCTAAATCTTCCGTTTCACAGGTAAGCTTCCTGATGATCGCCGCCTCTTCTTTGGGGTTTATACTTCAATTTAGTCTTTTATTCAGTTTATGCTATTTCCGCAATCATGTCATATACGTAACCAGTTGGTTCACGCTATTCTATTGAAAATTCTGGGGAAACCCAATAGAATTTGCTCGTTTAATGTCTCTTACTGACTTTATGCGTTTTCGATAAGGATAGATGATGATTAGTAATGTTGATCTCTATTGAACTTTTTTTTTTGGGAAGGGTGTCCTAGACTATGCCCAGACTAATCCCTTGACAAATTATGACCGTAATACATCAGCCCTGATTAAACTCAGTGGCCACAATTGTTGTGTACACTGGATTAGAACCTGGGCAGATGGGATATTCCACCACATCCCCAGGGCCTTGACCAGTACGCCACAATCCTTGTGGTTATCTCTATTGAACTTAAGTAAATGCATATGCGTAACTTTGAAAAGGTGTTGTGTTCTTGATATGTTCCACCATAAGTTGAAAAATTAATACAAGTGAGTGATTTGGCCCGATGCCAGGCTATTATATTTGTTATCTGTTAGTATTACGGCTATATGGAGAAACGAACAAGGCATGAAATGTATGCAAATATGTTATGGAGGGGGTTAGTTTGGTTTGACTTTGATTTACTTATCCAAGTTTTTTTGTATTTAAACATTCAACTCCAGTGTGTTTTCTGCAGTAACACATTCATCTCAGTCTCAATTGTAGTAAACCAGATCAATTTCTGAATCAGTATAGAACATCTGCGTGGTTTTAGATTACACATACACTACAATTATTTGCTTTACATATTGAAATCAATAAATGGTTAAAAAGTGGATTTACCAACAGTCTATGGACTATAGGGGACTAATGTTTGATAATGAGCTCCTCAACAATCCAATCTATGTACTTTAAAGAACTGATGCCATATATTAGGCTGCTGTAGTTTGTTTATATACTGGTATTGAATATTTGAATTTAGTTATCAAGTGATTGATATGAGGGTGGAATACGGCTTCTTTTAGGAGGCCCTTGATATTGTCTACTTCATGTCAGGTGCATAATCAGTCATCTTATAGAAGTAATGCTAGATCAGACCACTAGGAAGATAATAGCATTAGAAGCATGTATACATTTCGAGATTTGCATATACTTTTTGTTTCCAAATATCTATTCCTTTTAAATTTAATTGAAATTCATTCTTCTAGTCATGTTTTCTTATCTACTGCTTATTATTCATCAGTTTGGGCATGGGCAATCGAATCCCACATATCTTATAGAAATGCAGTCAGGCACTCTAGTAAAGAGGTATGTTATGAGAAAGAAGCCCTCTGGGAAACTGCTCCAATCTGCTCATGCCGTTGAGAGAGAATTTCAGGTAAGTTTTGTGTATATATGTTGTTTGTGCATGCAATTAGACAATATACATAGTTTCTAAGCTTTGGAGTTGAAAAAATTAAAATATAGAGGAAAAAGTAACATGGGAAATAGTGAGAATTGAGATGGTGATGTTTAAATTCATCTCCATTGATGATAATAATAAAAAAAAGCATGATAGTGGATGTTGTATCAAATACATGTAACCAGTTCTTAAAAAATTAACCCTCACAATATGTGAATGTAAATAACGACTCTTGTCAATTAGCCAAGTGGTATACATGTTGGAGGAAGGGGATATTTTAGTCATTGCACTAAAAGTCTTCCTTTTTATTCTTCAATATGTGATATATGTCACATTTTCTGTTCTATTTTTCAATGTGGCAGGTGCTTCATGCATTAGGTACTCATACGCTTGTTCCTGTCCCCAAAGTCTTCTGTTTATGTACCGATTCAAGTGTCATTGGAACTCCATTCTACGTTATGGAGTTTTTGGAGGGGCGCATATTCTTAGACCCTATGTTACCTGTATGAAGCGTAACTTCTGATTCATCTTCAAATCTCTATTTGCATTGTTCATAATAGCATCCATTCATTTTATGTTAGGGCGTGGCACCTAATAGGAGGCGGGCTTTATACCATGCAACTGCTAAAGCTTTGGCTTCTCTTCATTCTGCTGATGTTGATGCAATTGGTCTGGGAGACTATGGGCGAAGGAACAACTACTGTAAACGGCAGGTATATGACTAAATCATTAAGGTGGCGTTTGTTTTTAAGAGGTGCTGAAGTCTGAAATCTTATTTCACTTCTGATTGATAAGAGGTGGTGCCCCATCCCCGCCCCATTCTCATGCCTAAAATATCCTGAAACCCCCAAATCATCGCAAATATTCACAGCAATAGCAAATTCTTCTTAAGTTCTGACAGATGTTTTATAATGACCGCACAGCATTTATTTGATGTTTCTAATGTAAATCATATACCAATTTTAAGATAAATATGCTAAAAGAATATCAGAGGATTCCTTACAGTTACCATTGCCTTTCTGAGTTCCCTGAACCATTATTTCTGTAAACAAACGAATGGATCCCATACCTCAGTATACACCAAGGGATTATGATGTTACATAAAAAAAGTGTTCTCTTAGTTTGTGTAGTTGTATGAACCTCATGCCTTCTTGTTCTATTTCTGACCATTTATGCTGCTCAAGATATTGAGTGCCTGTGAAGTATTGACAAGCTATACTTCAGGTGGAAAGATGGGCGAGACAATACATTGATTCTACTGGGGAAGGAAAATCTGAGAGAAACCCAAAAATGTTAAAGCTGATTGCTTGGTTGCGTCAAAATATTCCTTCAGAAGATTCTTCCGGAAGTGCAGCAGGTCTAGTCCATGGTGATTTTCGGATTGATAATCTAGTTTTCCATCCTATCGAGGTGCAGTCCTTTGAACCTTGTGATTATTATTCATCCATTTTGTATTTAACATTTTTTGTGCTTATCTGTAGACTTGTCAAGTCCGGACACATATCTTTTGTTACTATTTTAATAATATTTGGAGATTTGGAAATTGGAATGCAGGATAGAGTGATTGGTATTCTTGATTGGGAGTTGTCCACTCTTGGAAATCAGATGTGTGATGTTGCATACAGCTGTCTGGTAATCTAGTCATTTGGCAAATCTTGTGAGAGATACATATTAACCTTGAAATGGGGTCCAGTGATGAGTCCCATTTTGTAGGTTGATTTCTTTCTCATTCGGCTTTATTTATATCAAGATTTCATGCGTAAAAATAAATTACTTTTTTTCTTCTCGTCGACAGTTGTACATTGGAGATATTTCACAGGATAAAGTGAAACATAATGAAGGTTTTGAAATTACTGATGCCCCTGAAGGAATTCCTTCATTGGAAGAATATCTGATGGACTACTGCAATGCTGCTGTAAGATCATTTCTGATAATGTTAATTACTGATGCTTATCAAATGTATCAATTAATTGGTAATATTTTTATGGTTTGCTTGTGTTGATAAGTTAACATTATATCTTTGCATTTTAGGGAAGACCATGGCCTGTTGCTGGATGGAAATTTTATGTTGCTTTTTCGCTTTTCCGTGGTGCATCGATCTTAGCAGGTGTTCACAGTAGATATATTATGGTATGTGTTTCCATTACCATAAGGAGTGCAATGCTAGAATTGTAGTTTTATATGAAGTACTTGAAATGACTCAAGGACTCTCTTAAATTCCAGGGTAATGCATCAGGTGGAAAGCGTGCTCAAGATGCAGGGGAAAAAGCCAATGATCTTATACAAATTGCTTGGTCTTATATTCAAAGAGAAACTGTTCTGTCAAAAAGTCCTCCATCTGGTAACTCTTTTATAAGTACTAAATCCAATATCACATTGCCCCTCGATTTGATTATATGGCACATCTTAATGGACCTGTATTCTTTCTAACTTTTCAGATATAAGAGGAAAAGATCATGAATATGATATTGCAAATGATCAAGGGTTGGAAGTGGGAGGGAGATTTGTTCCTAACAAAAAAGTAAAGGATCTGAGAGAAAAACTAATCAAGTTCATTGAGGAACGTATATATCCAATGGAGCCTGAGTTCAGCAAGCTTGCTCAGTCTTCTATGCGTTGGACGGTTCACCCACAAGAGGAAAAGTTGAAGGAGATTGCAAAGCAAGAAGGCCTTTGGAACCTTTTTATACCTGTAATGTTTCTTTTCTTTCTATATATATATAGGGGTTAAATCAAATTCGAACCACAAATATGTTAAAGCTCGTGAGAACCGATATAAAAATATCTTTTTACATGATAAATTTTCATCAAATGCTATGATTTAATATATTTTGCTTCACATATATTTGTTTCATAATATGATAGTTTCACATGGATTTATTTCACCATGTGAATATTTTTTACCTGTATTTTTCATTTCACTAGGTGAATCAAAATTCTTTTTCCACATGTAATCTTTTCACAAGGTGTCAAGGTGAACACGAACATATGTGAAACAATATCTTAAATCATAGGCTTTGATGAAAAAAATGATGTAAAAAAATATTTTTATATTGGTTCTCACGGGTTTGTAACATATTTGTGGTTCTCATTTGATTATCGTTCTATATATATATGTCGTGTACATGAATTTCTTTTATTTGGGCGTATTATATTTAATTCATTGTTTTATTACTTTATACACAGTTTGATAGTGCTGCAAGGGCAAGAGAGATTCTTTTTGATGGGAGAGATGATAATGTCATCGGAACGGGTTTTCCTAACCAATTGGGCGCCGGACTCTCAAATCTTGAGTATGGATACCTTTGTGAGATCATGGGTCGTTCTGTGTGGGCTCCACAAGTGTTCAACTGTGGGGCACCTGATACTGGAAATATGGAGGTAAGAAGTCTAAACTTCATAAAAAAATGTATTCTCAAACAATAATTTATCGTAACCATGAAACTGACGACAAATTTTTAGTCATTTTTTTTATGCCCAAATCATTGAATTTATAATAAATTGTTCATTTTGTTGCTTTTTTCATTTTCATTTTGTGGGTCCAGTTTTCATGATGTGAGTGAAGAACCCACGATATGATATGAAATTGACAAAGATGGGCTGAATGGACCATTGCATTCTAGAAGTTCCTTTTGCAACATGCAGTACAATTAACGACTTCATATTATCTTTTCATTTTTTAGGTATTGTTGCGCTATGGCAACAAAGAACAACTTCAAGAATGGCTTATTCCATTGCTTAGTGGAACAATCCGGTCTGGATTTGCAATGACAGAACCTCAAGTTGCATCTTCTGATGCAACTAATATAGAGTGTTCTATAAAAAGGTATTTTATCCGGCAATAATGAGATATTGAAGTTATAATATCAAGAGAAGTTTGTCTAAATTTGAAAAATATAATGACAAGCTTTAGCTCACATGCATTATAAAGTGTAAATATAGTGCATTTGTTTAGAAAAATTTCTCCAGTGTGCTATAACTTATAATGGAGTTAGATAACATCAACAGAGAAGGTGATACATATGTTATAAATGGAAAGAAGTGGTGGACAAGTGGAGCCATGGATCCTAGATGCAAACTCCTTATACTTATGGTTAGTTCCAAATATTCTTCCCTCCCTAAAAAGAAAAAATAATGAAATTCGACTTTCTGAGGTCAAATATTGTACCTTCCAAGTTCAAAATGAATGTGATTTTTTGTTAGAAATTTAATACAATTATTTATTCAAATCCTGTTATAAAAAAATCTTGAAAATCTGATGAATTAATGCAAGTTTTGAAACACAAAATCCATTCATTTTACCTCATAAGTTTTGATGTATTGTATTCATTTGATCACATGATAATGCAGGGGAAAACCGACTTAAATGTACCAATTCATAAGCAGCAATCCATGATTCTGGTAGATATCAATACTCCTGGTGTGAAAATACTAAGACCTCTCACGGTATTTGGGTTTGAGGATGCACCTCATGGGCATGCAGAGATTTCATTTGAGAATGTTCGTGTTCCAGCTAAGAATATCCTGTTGGGGGAGGGTCGTGGCTTCGAGATTGCACAGGTAAAACCAAAACCCTTTATTTATTTTTTTATCCTTTTTCTTCAGATTGGAGGCATTTTGTAAAACAGATGGTTTAACTGTTGATCAAGTAAACCTGTTTTGTATTTGCAGGGTAGGTTGGGTCCAGGGAGGTTGCATCACTGCATGAGATTAATAGGTGCCGCAGAACGTGGGATGCAGTTGATGGTTCAGAGGGCTCTTCAAAGAAGAACATTTGGAAAATTAATAGCCCAGCATGGTTCCTTTGTTTCTGATGTAGCCAAGGTAATTATGGAAATAAGGCTCTTATTTTGATGTAGTTCTTTAATCCTCTTATAACTTATTTCTTCAAGTGATTTTACAAGTTAAAAAATTTCTAATGCAGTGTCGGATAGAGCTAGAGAGAACCAGACTATTGGTTTTCGAAGCTGCAGATCAACTTGATCGGCATGGAAACAAGAAAGCTCGTGGTGCGCTTGCTATGGCCAAGGTAACCTTTTTCCTCAAGCATTTGGTAATATAGGAAATGACACATTACCTATTTTTTTTTGTAAATGCTATCAGGCCCAGAAAATAAGACCTTTTGCTTCTTCCCACCCTCGAAATTGCCCATTAATAGCAGATACAACTTTATAACGTCATATGGTTCAAAACTAGATGTCTGTTTCGACTTTATCTGTCAAATGGGTCGATTTCATATCCAAAATGGATGTGGTAGTATGATATATAGAGAGAGAGAGGGAGGTTAAGTGAAAAACCTCAAAAAAACGGAAAGCTGAGGAACATTCTTGTAGTCTTTCATCTGGACGGTATGCATTTGTGCATACAAGTAATTTGTAACATGCACAAGTGCATAAAAACCAAAAAAACAACATAATTTACATGTATGCACAATCAACGGTCAAGATTCATTTGGGTTATTTATGTTAATAAATTAATTAATTTATGTTAATAAATTAACAAAAATAGGACAAAAGGTCATAATGGTACATTACAATTCCATATTCAAATAAGGAAACTGAATGATTCTTTAAAAAAAAGCCAAATCAAATTATTTTAATATATTATTGAAACAATAGTAAAACATAATGAAACCTTATCTCGTTATAGACATAGTGAAACAATAGGGATACCATAGTGAAGCATAGTGAAACTTTATCTCATCACAGACATAGTGAAACAATAGGGATACCATAGTGAAGCATAATGAACTTATTGAAACCATAGTGAAACAGTTTCACCTCCAAACAAAGCTTAAAACATATTTCATCATCTAGATGAAACCTTATTGCAACCATAGTGAACTATAATTAAACCTAATTGAAACCACGATGAACATAATGAAACTTTATTGAAATCATAGAGAAATTATAATTAGAAAAAAAAAATAGAAAATAAACCATAATTAGGAAAAAAATTAAAACCACTTAGAAACAATTAGAAAATAAAATCATAATTAGATCCGTCAATGAAATCTATATTAATAATTCAAAAAAAGTTAAAAATATATTTTCCATAGAAATAAATCGCTATTAATTAGGATATGTCCGAGTTTTTTAAAACCTAAACTATAACTCTCTATTGATATTTATCTATCTAAAAATAAAATAACTAATAATTACCTTAAATATATCCACAAGATCCAAAATGACAAATACACCCTCCTAATTAAAATTTAAAACAAATTAGATGAACAAATATGATTGGTTGTATTTAGTTTGTAAAGTTTGCAATATAAAGGAGGTTTGCAAAAGATCTCTCCCCTATATATATATATATAGGGAGAGGTTCAAATGAGAAATGCTAAGTGTGTGAGAAATAAAGAAATGATCCTAGCTCTTCGTCTGGTCAACATTTGCGGCTTTGACTGTGAAGCAACGGATAATTTCTCTCGCGCTTTGCAGAAGATAGAGGGGTAGTTTCGTAAAACACGCGGGACGAGTTCATATGTGAACCTGTGTGATTCTCATATGAGAATCAGTTAATTAGTTCATATGTGAATCACACAGTTTCATTTGTGAATCTGTTAATTAGTTCAACTGATTCACATATGAATCTACAGTTAGTTAGTTCATATGTGAATTAGTTCAACTGATTCACATATGAATCACAAAGGTTCACATGTGAATCAGTTAAAAAGAGTTCATATGTGAATTACATGGGTTCACATATGAACATATAGTTCATATGTGAATTACACGGGTTCACATATGAACTCATCCCGCGTATTTGTAAAAGTTACGAAACTGTCCTTCTATTTTTGGAATAGCCGCAATGTTGACCAGTCAAAGCTGATCTTGACCGTATGAATGGCTAGGATTACTTCTCTATTTCTCATTTGAACCTATGGCTATATATACATATATATATATACATATATATATATATATATATATATATATATATATATATATCATGTGTTTGTGTATGAATGATATGTAACAGGTAGCAACTCCGAATATGGCATTGATGGTGCTTGACACGGCAATGCAAGTGCACGGTGCGGCAGGTGTATCGGGAGATACTGTTTTGTCTCATCTGTGGGCTACGGCTAGGACTCTGAGAATCGCAGATGGTCCAGACGAGGTTCATTTGGGGACCATTGCCAAACTAGAGTTGAAGAGAGCTAAGCTTTGATTTGTATAACATATAAGAAAATGATTATTACCAATGCAGCTTATAATAGGGACTGTTTAATTTGACAGATTGTTAATAAGTTGTTGAACAAAGTTTTTCCATTGTGCCGGGTATTATATAAGGATTAATATGTTGTTAACAGTTGCAATGATATATTTAAATCCTTTAACAGCCAAATTAAAAAAATCATATAACAATTCTAAAATTAAACAAGTATTAATTATTGCCTTATTGGGAGAACAAAATCGAGGCGATGGATCGGAAGGAACTTTTTCTTTGCTTCTCCACTATTCACCGAGGAGCCGCATGGAAGCGACCAAGAGAACATGAAACGAAAAGACAAGCTCGTTGGTTTTAGATAGGGGTGTAAATGATGCAGTCGAGCTCGAGTATCATTATACTAGACTCGAACTCGAAAGCCAATACTTGAGCTCGAAGTCAACTCGAAAACTCGGGAGTAGTGAAAATTCAAACTCGAACTCGACTTGGAAGCCAATTCCCGAGCTCGAACTCGTTTCAAGCTCGAATCAATAAAATGATAAACAAAAATCCTAAAATAACTTAAGATGAACCGCTCCCTAGGATACCCTATATAAAAGAAACCATTTGGCACAAGCCCTTACGTTCAAGCCACTAAGGGCATCTTCAATGAGTCACACTATATTTTACGCCAAATATTTAAAGTAGTGTAAAATTTAATGTTAATAGTAAATCTTCTCCAATAAATAACACTATTTTTTACACCAAGTCCTAATATTCTAGACATATTCTTTTGTATATTAATTGAGGGACCAAAAATGTTGAGGGCGGCAGCAAAGCAAAGCAAATCACTGAAGGGAGCGTTTTAACAACCTAAATTTATTGAATAAGTTCATTTTTATTAATATTGTAATTAAGTTTTATATGAAACATGTACTAAAATTAGAATAGTCCAACATTAATTCTGACCTCATAATCATTAATCAATGTCCAAAACAACCAACGACCCATTGATTCTAAACCTCATATTCCCATAACTAAAAATTTAACAAGATTCAATCGTATAAATAATACATCTATTTCTGTTTTATGATCGAACCCAAAACCCAAATGGGGTTCCATAAATTTTCTTAATTAGTTTTTATTTATTTGTTTAATCTTAATTTTAGGTAAATAGGATATCGAAAATGGATGACGGAAGAAAGAAGTTCACCATGATCGGAATGGCCGTCGTCTTTGTAACGGCGGCGGTGATCGCCGCCGTTATTGGTCTCCAAAAATACTACGGTTCCAACGATATGGATTCCCACGACTCCGTTTCGACCACCAACAAGGCGGTAGACTCACTTTGCCAACACACCGATTACAAGCGATCATGTCACAAGAGTCTTTCCCATGCAAACAACACCGACGACCCTAAAGAGCTCGTGAAGCTGGCTTTCAATTCTGCAATAACAGAAGTTCAATCCGCCATTGATAAATCATCAACCCTTAAAGAAGTTGCTAACGATCCTAGAGCTTCTAAAGCATTGGATCTATGTAAAGAGCTCCTCAACACCTCAATTGATGACCTTAAAAGATCCTTTCAAAAGCTCGAAAATTTCGATCTTGCAAGAATGGAGGAATACGTTGGTGATCTTAAATCGTGGCTCACCGGTTCATTGACGTATCAAGAGACTTGCCGTGAAGGGTTCAAGAACACGACCGGTGAAGCCGGTCAGAAAATGAAGAAGCTGTTGAAAATGGGAAGCAGGCTCACGAGCAATGTGCTCGCAATGGTGAATAGCATCATTGAAACCCTAGGGGAGGTCCAGTTTACCGGGGTTAGCCGTCGGCTCCTGGACAAGGGTCCGAATGATGAGCGTGGTTGGTGGGGGAGCGGTGAGAAGCGGTTGTTGCTTGCAGCTGATCCGAAAACGTTAAAGCCTAATGCGGTTGTGGCTCAGGATGGTTCGGGGACCTTTAAGACCATCATGGGTGCGGTTAGGTCCGCGCCCAAAAAAGGCACCCGACCCTTTGTTATACTCATCAAGCAAGGTATTTACAAGGAGCATGTCGACATTCCTAGGCGTGTTAAAAATGTCGTCTTAATCGGCGAAGGTCCAACCGTAACCAGAATCATCGGAAACAAAAACTTTGTTGACGGAGCTATGACTTACAGGACCGCTACAGTTGGTAAGTTAATTTCTTGCGTATCAAACCGGTCGACCGCCGTTTGTTTGAGAAAAGAATAGGTTTTTTTACTTCTCTTATTTATTTTATTGAAAAGAGAAGTAAGAAAACCTAGGTCCAATGGTCAAATTGTTCAAACCAATGAACAATTCAACCAATTGATTGTCTTTTTAAGAGAACGTAAAAAGCCTAGGTCGAATGGTTAAATTGTTCAAACCAATGAACAATTCAACTAATGGACTTTTTTTTAAAGAGAACGTAAAAAAACCTAGGTTCAATGGTCAAGTTGTTCAAACCAACGAACAACTCAACCGATGGACTGGTCTAGGGTTAGTTATTTACCTTTTTAGGGTTTAACATTTTTTTTTCTATTAACTGAAATAGCGGTGAACGGAGATGGCTTCATGGCGAAGGACATAGGGTTTGAGAACATGGCAGGACCACAAAAGCATCAGGCGGTCGCGCTACGTATCTCGAGTGATTTGGCCATCTTGCACAACTGCGCCATAGACGGATACCAAGACACCCTCTACGCCCATTCATATCGCCAGTTTTATCGGCAATGCAACATCACGGGAACCGTCGACTTCATCTTTGGCAACGGAGCATCCGTCTTCCAAGACTGCAAGATGATCGTAAGGAAACCCCTTGAAAACCAAGCGTGCATGGTGACAGCCCAGGGGCGGAAGGACCACAACTCAAAAGGGGCCCTGATCCTCCAGGGCTGCAACATCACAGCTGATAACGAATACCTAGCCGCCCGCCCGATACCAAGATCTTATCTCGGGCGGCCATGGAAAGCGTATTCGCGGACCATCATCATGCAGTCGTTCATTGACCGCAACATTGCACCAGAAGGGTGGACCCCACGGGTGGGGACGTTCGGGTTGGACACGTGCTATTATAGCGAGTTCAATAATAGAGGACCGGGGGCTAACACAGGGCGAAGGGTAACATGGAAGGGCATCAAGAAGATGAGTCTAAAAGAAGCTGATAGTTACACTCCTGGGAAATACATACAAGGAGATTTATGGATCAAAGCAAGTGGTGTGCCTTATGATCCTGGCATGATGAGTGTCTAATTTTGTAAAATCATCCCATATGTACAAGAGATCATAGTTAGTTTTTGAAGTTATTAATTATAGGAGCATTTTAACTTATTTATATTAATTATTCATTTTTATTTGTATAATTTATAACAAATTAAATAGATAAAATTAAAAATTAACCATTAATTTTAACAAAATTAGATTGAGGGACGAAAATAAATAAAATAAAAATCACAGGGACCAAAACAAAAAAACAATTTCTAAAGACTAGAAAATCGTAATTACTCTTAACAATATTGTGTACGGACAAAGACCAATAGTTAAAAATAGTTCTTAGATTAAATTAGCCTTTTACAAGACGACACGTTTTGATGTGCATTGAAAGTTGGTGACAAGTGAGTGAGTGTAGGCAAGGGCGGAGCTGGGCCTGGCCCAGAGTTAGCACCAGCCCACCCTCAAGCCTCACATTTTTTGTTAATCTTTTTTGGAAGCCTAAAGCAGCACAGGCCCATCTACTTCACAGTTAATATCAACCCACCCATATTCCTCCTTAGGGTGCGTTTGGTTCGCAGGATTCCGACGGAATTGGAAGGTTCCATTAACCAAATTCCGCCTAGGCGTTTGGTTATCTATGGAATGGAATTGAATTCCACACATTCCACCATTCATGGATTTGGTCATTCCATCACAAATGAGAAGGAATTCAACTCCATTCCACCCAATTTTCTCAAAAAGACAAAACTATCCCCACCTTTCATACTTCGACCACCACCGTTCTGAACCACCGCTAACCACCATTGTTCTGAACCACCGACAACCGCCACCATTGTGAGCCACCGTCAACCGCCACCGATCTCAGCCACCGCCGACCACCACTGACCTGAACTTCCGCCGACCACCACCGACCTGAACCGCCGCCGACCACCAACGACCTGAACCGTCGTCGACCACCACCGACATGAGCCGCTGCCGACCACCACCGTTGTGAACCACCGCCAACTGCCACCGTTCTCAGCCACCGCCGACTGCCACAGTTCTCAGCCACCGCCGACTGCCATCGACCTGAACCGCCGCCGACCACCACCGACCTGAACCTTCGCCGACCACCACCGACGAACGCCACCGTTTTTAGCCACCGTCGACAGCCACAGCTCTCAGCCACCGCCGACCGCCACTAACCTCAGCCACCGCCGACCACCACCGACCTGAACACCGTCGACCACCACCGACCTGAGCCGCCGCCGCCGACCACCGACCTGAATCGCCGCCGACCACCACCGACCTGAACCTTCGCCGACCACCACCGTTGTGAACCACCGCCGACCGCCACCGTTCTTAGCCACCGCCGACAGCCACAGTTCTCAGCCACCGTTGACCGCCACTGACCTCAGCCACCGCCGACCACCACCGGCCTGAACACCGTCGACTGTTAATGTCAAAAATCGCACCAAAGGGACAACTTAAGGTCGATGTGGACTTTAACAACTAAAGAAAGGAATCATTCGACAAAGGCGTGCGACAAAGACAAAAATGAAAATGAGACAGAGGATTTGATGACGCAGGAAAAACCTCAACGAGGAAAAAACCTGCGGACGACAATGGATGTCGTCGTTGTACTATGGTCGCCAATCAGGGACGATGTCCTTGGTGTTCCGAGTGTCGATCGTACAGAGATTACAATACAAATGAAGGGAAAGACTTCGAAATGTAAAGTACAAGTGTTTGAAATGTAAAAACAGTGTGTGTCGTGTGTGAAAACAATGTGTAAACTGTTGGTCGAGAGTGAAAGTCTTGCGTCGAGAGCGATCTTCTATGAATGATCCCTTTGCTTCGAATGAATATTCTTCGAATGTTTGCGTTTGCTTTTGTTGTTCGATGTTCGATCGTTCAGTGTTCTATCTCTCTTCCTATATTATTCGATGTCCTGAGACTGAGGTTTGAACTTGGGATTTATAGTCTTCGGATGATTTTAATTGAATCATTAAGATCTTTGATGATTGTTGTAACGATTGTCAGTTGTAACTCTTCATAATTGCTCTTCGTCGGTTATGACCGTTGCCCATTAATGACTTTGACTCCTGCATTAATCATCGAACAAACGTAACAGTCGTATATCGAGTTAGTCAAGGTCGAGGTCGCATGATTCTACGCGACGGTCGTGCAGAACGGACGACGTTGATGTCGAGTGTCGTGAGGAACTCTCGACTTACCTGTTAGGAGGGACGACGGAGGTTTTTTGGGTCTTTGTCGGGACCTTATCTTAATACAAGATATAGCTCATATCATGTGTCTTACCTTTTCTGGTCGTGGTCGAGACCTGTGAAATTTTGCCCAAACAGTTTGCCCCCAAAATTTGAAAGTAGGATGGCAAATTCGAATTTTAAATTTTGCTTGTCGGGTGTTCAGGGTCTTGTGTTGAAAAATACCTTGGTTGTTTTGGAATTGAATCGGTTCAATTCAAACTAGAGAGGGAAATCGAAGAGAGGATGGAGTCGTGACGTCATGCCGACGCACAATGGTGCTTACCAGCTGTCGATGATCTGTGTGGTCACACGAAAAGACGAGGACGCGTGGCAATCATCAAGGGATTCGATCGTTTGCAGAAATAGAGACCTCAATGGGTCTATTCTGTTTTACGATTTCAAAGAGTTTTAAGCGAAGATTTCCTCTCGATCTTCTTGCTGTTCTTTGCCCGATCATTACTAATCCTGCGAGAATCTACGACTCAGTTAGGATTTTTGAGGTCTTAGAGCGCTTATATATAAGGTACGATTTCTTCGATTTCTCCAATCTGTTTTTAGAAGTGTCGATGGATCCTGAGAGCAATATTCAAGAACAGTCGGATCTTGATGACTTTAGGAGGTTAGCTAAAATCCCTGCGTGGGTCGAATTAATTTGCGCAGGTCAGATTCGATCGAACGAATGTCCCAAGGGTTATATCGTGATATACGAATATCCCTTTAAGATTGGTTTTGAATGGCCCTACTCACTTCTAGCTAAGGCTTTTATGCTAGAATTTGACTTAGCACCGGGTCAGCTAATGCCCCGGTTTTGGCGAGTTGTACAAGTGATCGAACGTGTCACTAAGAATTGGGAATCTCCCATGAATGTACGCGACCTCCTTTTGGCTTATCAAGCCAAGAAGGATGGGAGTCATCGCTGCAGTTTATACTCTAGAGTTAAAGGTGATCGGGTTCTGGTCCTTAGGACCGCTGTGAACGATCGCGGGTGGAAGACTCGGTACGCATTTGTGCGTAAGTCGACCCTTGACTCTGAGAGTGATTGGATTAGGGCCAGCTGGAATACATCGGGTGAGCTTTGTACTTTTTTGTTGTATGTCGACAGCCATAAAGTTTATATGTCGACAGCCATAAAGTTTTTTGGTTTTTAACTTGTTTGTTTATATGTCGACAGCCATAAAGTTCGAGGACGTGAAGCCTTACGCTAATTCTCAAGCAAAGATCGATGCGTTCTTAGAGTTTAGCACTGGGGAACGGTCGTTTGTCGTACGACAATTGGTGGACGACGACGAGGATTTAGTATACTTAGGAGAAAATCAGGGGGAGAAACGTGAGGAAGAAGGGGAGTCGAAAGAAGAAAGAGAGATGATTGGTAAACGTACCTTCTTATTTCTTTCTGTGTTAATTCGATTCTTCTTCCCTTGATTTTCATAATTTTTATTCTTCTGTGGTTTCCAGAGGAGTCTCAACCACGGATGTCGTGTGTCTCTGCTAAAAGAGCAGTTGAGCTCGAGCTTGCTCGTAAGGGCAAGGAACAGAGCCAGAAGCTTATGTCTGCTGGTCCAGATGTTCCGAAGAAGACGCGGACGACGATTCCGAGTGAACCGTCTTCGGGAGTTCATGACTCGTCTAGAGTCGTTACGCCTGAGAAGGCGAAGGTCGCATCGCCCAAGAAGTCGACTTCTGATGTGATCGTTGCGACGCCTATTAATTCTGCGCCTCCGGCAGAAACAGCGAAGTCCCCGTCAGCCACGTCAGATCCTTTGTCGGCCGGCAAGGGCAAGGATCAGCCGACGGGAGGGGCTAAGGTCACGACGGTTAATTTTACATTGCCGTCGGACTTTATGGACAGCAGTGTCCTGGACGGGACGAACCTATTTCCTCACTTGGGGAAATATCTGCTCCCTTGAGTCCCTTCTTTCAGGGAACGTTTCATGGGATTTCCTATCGAGGAGACGGGAGCTCATGTCGCCGGGCTGGCTTTCATGGTAAGTCTTTCTTTCAAGACTTGGTTCGTTTGTCGGTGTCGTTGTTCGTTGTCAGTGTCGTTGTTCGTTGTCGTATGTTTATTTACAATATTTGTTTTATGATTTTGTAGGCGTTCCAGGCTTCCCTAGCTTTGCAGGGTGAGACAATGAAGATAAAGGATCTAATGTCTGCTGCGTACGAGAGGGAGAACGTGGCGTCGGATAGGGCGAAGGTCGCCGCAGAGCGCGAAGAGGCTCTGTTAAAACGTCTGGATGACGCCTGAAAACATTTAGAGGTCGTCGGTCGTGCGAAGGATGATATCAGTCACCGCCTAGCGCAGTCCTTATCCATGATTGCCGACCAGAGGGAGGAGATAGAGAGGATTAAAGAATATTTGGCTGCAGCTACAAAGGAAGCTGAGGATTCCAAATCCAAGGTAGAGGGTCTGGAGAGAGATGTACAAGCTGCTAAGGACGAGGGTAAGTCTGTTTTTTCCATAGCTCGTCTGACTGCTAGGGCAGCGATTATGAGGCGACATCTAGCGGGGAAGGACCCTCTTGCTTCGGCGTCGGAAGAGCTCGACATTTACTTGAAGTGCGTCGGGTCGGTGAGAGACCTTGATTCGGATGATCAGAAGGAGATCAAGGAGGAGTTAGAGAAGTTGAGGGATGAGAATAAGTCCATCTTTTCCTTCGCTCGACTCACTGCTCGAGCGGTTATCATGCGAAATCACTTGCTAGGCAAGAATCCTGTGGCCTCAGCGTCGGACGAGTTGGATCTGTTCTTCAAGGAGGTCGGGGCCGAGAGAGAGCTCGACTCGGATGATGAGAAGGAGGTCGAGGAGGAGGAGGAGGGTTTCCAGGGTGACGTGTCGGGCAAAGATGAGACCGACGTCCCTCCCCAACCTTAGAAATATATCTTCGTTTATTTCTGTTTCTTTGTTGCTCGACCGTTAGTGGTCGAGCTTTTTGTAAATGACAATTTATTCGATGAATGAAACTTGGGCTTCTTTTGAGCTTGTGTTTTATAAAATATTACATCGATTGTCAAATTCATAAAATACAAGGAATCATGCGACTTAGGCATCTATTGTAACACAATAACTGGAACGTAAGCCATAAGACTTTTAAATCGTATATATAAACATAAGCACATGCGACTAAATCATACATTCGGAGTATGAAGTTTTTCTAAGTTAAGAAACTTAGATCATGAGGTCGTTAGACTTCGCGATTGTACGACTAAGTCGTGCGATTAATTTGAACCGTGTGCCCCTGTAGAAGGATGATCAAGTCATAGACCTGATGGTTTATGTCGTGCGACCATGCGAAACTAGAGTCGTTTGATTATCGTCGTGCGATTCTGCGGAATACACAATGTCATAGGTTGGTCGTTGGCTAACCAACGACCCTCCGATGCTTAAGTCAGTAACCGTCGTTGTTAAAAAATCGTATGAAAAAATAGAAAAGGGTTTAGAAGACGTACCTTTTCTGACGCGTCGTGCCCAACTACGTGGGACGTCTTGATTATTGCTACCATCTTGCCCCCTTGTGGCGATTCTAAGACGATACACTAAATGTCGTCGTGAGTCGCCACAATAGAAGGTCTATTTTCGCGGCTTCAGAGTGGTTTTATAGCAATCACGAGCGACTTTCGGCTCACTTTTTATCTCCTGGATCCCCCACGGCGTAGGGAACTTCAGAGTCTGATGATACGTCGAGGGAACGGCCTTCATCTCATGGATCCATGGTCGACCTAAGATGATGTTATAAGTCGACGCACAGTCGATGACGCTGAACTTGGTTTGCTTGTTGATTCCTCCGGCGTAGACTGGCAAGATGATATCTCCATAGGTGCTCGTCGCTTCTCCATTGAAACCGACCAAAGTTGTCGAACGTCGGGTGATTTCCGAACGATCGATTCCCATGGCCTTGATGGTGCCAAGGAAGATGACGTTCGCTGAACTGCCCCCATCGACCAAGACTCGTCGAGTTAAACAATTACCAACCGTGAGTTGAATGATCAACCCGTCATGATGTTTCTGGTACGAGTCGCCGAGGTCGTCTTGGTTGAATACGATCTTCATAGCTTCCAACTCCATATCTCCTTTAGGCCTTGATGAACGCGGGAAAGGCCGATCGTCAGGTGCTTGACTGGCGTGACGTTTGGCCGCGGAGTACGTCAGACCACATACGTCGGAACCACCGGTGATACAATTGACGACTTTCGCATGCTCGGGGGTTGACGGTCGAACGTCGTTAGCTAGGGTAACGACGTCGTCGATGATGTCTTTTAAATTGCCCTTCGGGACGTGATATGCCAGCTCCTTTTTGAGAGCTATGCAATCATCTGTCGCGTGACCATGGTCGACATGAAAGTCGCACCATTTAGATTTATCTTTCTTAGTGTCGTCCTGATCGGACTTCTTTGGCCATCGAATAGTCGCCTGGGTGGTCTTTAGAGCTTCGACCAAATCTTTAGTGGATCCTTTGAATCCATAAGAGGATATCTTGGGGTATTGAGGAAACTTGGTCGCGGTCTTAGCCTCTGCTTTCGTCTTGAATCGGACGTTCGAGATCTGGCGCGCGGGCTCTATTTTGGAAATTGCTTTTGTCTTGAACTCGGGCTTTTTCACACCTAACGACCTTTTGTCATCGGTATGCTTGCGACGAAAGGCAGCGTCGTCCTCTACTCTCATGTATGCTAGGGTTCGAGCTCGGACGTCTTCGAAATTCTCCGGAGGATACTTGGCCAGGTCAGTGTATAACCCTGACCTGTCGTCCAGACCACGCTTATAAGCTTCAATTGCAGTCTTGACGTCACAATTGTGAATGTTGATCATCTCCGCATTGAATCGATTGAAATAACTGCATATGGACTCGTTGGTCTTCTGCACGACGTAATACAGGTCACTGGTCTGCTTCTCCATCTTGCGACTGCTGGCGAATTGCTGGGAGAATTGGTTGACCAATTCAGCGAACGACCCGATGGACTTGGGTTTGAGATTGATCAACCATTGGAGAGCAGGACCGGTGAGAGTCGCACCGAAGCTTTTACACATATAGACCTCCTGATACATGTGTGGGATCGAGATCGTCCACATGAGTTGCTTATACTGCGCGACGTGCTCTGTTGGATCGGTCACTCCCGAATACTTGGGCGTAAAGGCGGGGACGTTGTACTTCTTCGGGACCTCGACAGTCGTGATCTCATCGATGAAGGGTGACGCCTGAAATCCTGATCTTCTAGCATTTTCAATCGCTGGGCGACGGGGTCATTGGGGTCGAGATTTGCCCCTGCTTGCGGATTGATTCCTGAACTGGTGCCATTGCCATGTGACGAGCCATTGGCGTCTCCGTTGAAAGGAACAAAATACGGCTGCGACCCATTCTGAAACGGCTGGGAGACCCATTCTGAAATGATTGCGATCCATTCTGAAATGGTTGCGACCCATTCTGAAATGGATGCGACCCATTTTGCATGGGTGGTGGCCTTATGTGCTGAGGAGGAACCGTCCCGAACTGGGGATTTGGATTGAACGGTCCGGCTGTTGGTTCTGCAGGAACGGACCTGGATGCTGATTCTGAGCGAACGGACCTGATCCTGGACCTGGATTATGCGCGAATGGTCGAGGACCATTCTGACCGAACGATCCTTGGCCTGGATTCTGAACGAATGGCCTAAGACCATTCTGAGGTCCAAAAAGATTCCTTAACCGTGAGATCTCCTCAGCTGCTCTGCGACTTTGCTCTGCCATGGCGTTGATTTGATTTCGAGCGACTTCAAGCTCCTGGTACATCTGGGCAATGACATGCTGCTGATCTCCAGGGGCTGCCATTTTCCTGCAACAGAGAACAAAGAAAACTCCAAGAAACCGTTAGTAAAACGCACGTTTGTCGAAGATTTTCTCTAGATGAGGTCCCACGGATGGCGCCAAACTGTTAATGCCAAAAATCGCACCAAAGGGACAACTTAAGGTCGATGTGGACTTTAACAACTAAAGAAAGGAATCATTCGACAAAGGCGTGCGACAAAGACAAAAATGAAAATGAGACAGAGGATTTGATGACGCAGGAAAAACCTCAACGAGGAAAAAACCTGCGGACGACAATGGATGTCGTCGCTGCACTATGGTCGCCAATCAGGGGCGACGTCATTGGTGTTTCGGGTGTCGATCGTACAGAGATTACAATACAAATGAAGGGAAAGACTTCGAAATGTAAAGTACAAGTGTTTGAAATGTAAAAACAGTGTGCGTCGTGTGTGAAAACAATGTGTAAACTGTTGGTCGAGAGTGAAAGTCTTGCGTCGAGAGCGATCTTCTATGAATGATCCCTTTGCTTCGAATGAATATTCTTCGAGTGTTTGCGTTTGCTTCTGTTGTTCGATGTTCGATCGTTCAGTGTTCTATCTCTCTTCCTGTATTATTCGATGTCCTGAAACTGAGGATTGAACTTGGGATTTATAGTCTTCGGATGATTTTAATTGAATCATTATGATCTTTGATGATTGTTGTAACGGTCGTCAGTTGTAACTCTTCATAATTTCTCTTCGTCGGTTATGACCGTTGCCCATTAATGACTTTGACTCCTATATTAATCATCGAACAAACGTAACAGTCGTATATCGAGTTAGTCAAGGTCGAGGTCGCATGATTCTACGCGACGATCGTGCGGAACGCACGACGTCGAGGTCGAGTGTCGTGAGGAACTCTCGACTTACCTGTTAGGAGGGACGACGGAGGTTTTTTGGGTCTTTGTCGGGACCTTATCTTAATACAAGATATAACTCATAACATGTGTCTTACTTTTTCTGGTCGTGTTCGAGACCTGTGAAATTTTGCCCAAACACCGACCACCACTGACCTGAGCCGCCGCCGCCGACAACCGACCTGAACCGCCGCCGACCACCACCGACCTGAATTTTCGCCGACCACCACCGTTGTGAACCACCACCGACCGCCATCGTTCTTAGCCACCGCCGACAGCCACAGTTCTCAGCCACCGCCGACCGCCACCGACCTCAGCCACCGCCGACCACCACCGACCTGAGCCGCCGCCGCCGACCACCGACCTGAACCATCGCCGACCACCACCAACCTGAACCACCGTCGGCCCCCACCGTTCTGAATCACCGTCGGCCTCCACCGTTTTGATCCACCGTCGTCGACCATCACCGTTCTGATCCACCGCTGTCGACCATCACCCATGGTTCAAATTTTCAAAAAGGGTATTTTGGTCATTAACTAATATTTAAATCTAATTCCAAAGCTACATTATGTGAACCAAACAGACAAAATCCAATTCGTTTAGCAAATTCCATTCCAATGTATGTCAACCAAACATGTGGTCAAACCTGATAACATTTCATTCCAATTCTTTCAAAGTCAAATTCCTTTGACAGATTCCATTCCATCAGAAAACATTCTGCGAACCAAACGCACCCTTAGACTTCGTATCACTCAGACAGTCACGAATCAGATTTGAAAATTGAAATTAGACGTGCTTCTGTTCTCGACATCTCTTCTCTTGTCGACTTCGCTTTGCTTCTGGAATATCGCTTCAGTCTTCGATTCTCACTTCTCGTTTCGCTTCTGGATTGTTTATTGATCAGTAATCATGAATCATCAACTCAAAAATCAAATCATGGTTGTTGTGAGTTTCTAATTTCTAGCCTAGGGTTTCAATATTTTTCAGTTTCTGTATGAGAAATACAATATTTTTTCTATTGATTTTGTTTATGTAATTATTCAGTTGTAATTGTATTTGATTATTGTATGAGAAAATTAGAAATACAATATGTTTCATTTTCACTATGAAATTTTGAAAAATTGCAATTTGCAAATTTTACTCTAATTTTTATTTGTATTGATATAGAAATTTGGTATTTGATTGTAGAAATTTGGTATTGATATAGAAATTTGGTGTTTGATTATAGAAAATTGGTATTGATATAGACATTCTGTTTTGCATTTGTTTATGTAATTATTCAGTTGTAATTCTATATTTCTATTGATTCTTATTGTATCTGCGAATTGTTTAGAATATATAACTACTATGGATAAGTTTTTAACAAAAAGAAAAGCAATTGTTGATTCGGAGCCGAGTAATGTTGTTAATTCTAAACAAACTCGTGTGGAAGTCAACTTAGCAGATCTTCCCACACCCCCACACTCACCCCAACACCACCATGAAATATTCACATGGGTGAGGTACGATTTTAGAAAGAGAATGAGAGAACACACACACACACACACACACACACATATATATATATATATATATATATAATATTGTATGTTTTTATTTATTTACATTTTTATGGATAACTTAACAATATATATATATAAAGGAGAATGTGGTAGAGAGAGTTAAGGAGTAGCCTTCATTGAGGCTTTATAATTTTGTTAGAGTTTTGATTTTTTTTAAAGAAAATGTTGCATTAATTGTTTACAACCTTTCATTCTTTTTTGTATTTTTTTGTTTATATTTTTTTTATCTTTTAGTAGCTTAACAATGCTTATAAATCAAAAATATTTTTAATATTGTATGTTTTTATTTATTTACATTTTTATGGATAACTTAACAATCAATATATATATATACATATATATATATATATATATATATATATTTAAAAGAGAATGTGGTAGATAGTTAAGGAGAAGCCTTAATTGAGGCTTTAGAATTTTGTTAGAGTTTTGATTTTTTTTAAAAGAAAATGTTTCATTTATTGTTTACAACCTTTTACTATCTTTTGTATTTTTTGTTTATATTTATTTTATCTTTTAGTAGGTTAACAATCAATATATATATATATATATATATATATATATATATATATATATATATATAAAAAGGAGAATGTGGTAGAGAGAGTTAAAGAGTAGCCTTCATTGAGGCTTTATAATTTTGTTAGAGTTTTGATTTTTTTTAAAGAAAATGTTGCATTAATTGTTTACAACCTTTCATTCTTTTTTGTATTTTTTGTTTATGTTTTTTTTATCTTTTAGTAGGTTAACAATGCTTATAAATCAAAAATATTTTTAATATTTTATGTTTTTATTTATTTACATTTTTATGGATAACTTAACAATCAATATATATATATATATATATATATAAAGGAGAATGTGGTAGAGAGAGTTAAGAAGAAGCCTTAATTGAGGCTTTAGAATTTTGCTAGAGTTTTGATTTTTTTTTAAAAGAAAATGTTGCAGCCTTTTACTATCTTTTGTATTTTTTGTTTATATTTTTTTATCTTTTAGTAGGTTAACAATCAATATATATATATATATATATATAAAGGAGAATGTGGTAGAGAGAGTTAAGGAGTAGCCTTCATTGAGGCTTTAAAATTTTGTTAAAGTTTTGATTTTTTTTAAGAAAATGTTGCATTAATTGTTTACAACCTTTCATTCTCTTTTGTATTTTTTTGTTTATATTTTTTTTATCTTTTAGTAGGTTAACAATGCTTATAAATCAAAAATATTTTTAATATTGTATGTTTTTATTTATTAACATTTTTATGGATACGCTAACAATCATCAATCAATATATATAAAAGAAAATGTGGTAGAGAGAGTTAAGGAGAAGCCTTCATTAAGGCTTTAGAATTTTGTTAGAGTTTTGATTTTTTTTAAAAGAAAATGTTGCATTAATTGTTTACAACCTTTCATTCTCTTTTGTATTTTTTTGTTTATATTTTTTTTTATCTTGTAGTAGGTTAACAATCAATCAATATATATAAAAGAGAATATGGTAGAGAGAGTTAAGAATAAGCCTTCATTAAGGCTTTAGAATTTTATTAGAGTTTTGATTTTTTTTTTTAAAAGAAAGTAATGGAAAAGGATCCTCAATCCATTAATGTGGCTTGCAATTCTAGCTTACGGCATGTTTCAAATAAGTCTACTCATTAATACACACATTAATCACCTTCAATTCTTCTATCCAAATATATTCTTTTTTATGTTTAGAAATCTTATTTAAAATTAGAATTCTAAACAATTATCTACCAGTCCATGCCTTGAATGTTCGGTAAGCCATTGGCACTAGTATTAATATCAAAATAATTCCATAAATTTAGTACAAATCAAATATGATCTAAAAGATAAGATGGTATATAAACATCATGATACTAAAGTAATCGGTGTTGAGGACCTACCAATCGAGCACCGTGCATAGATATAGAGATCGACCCGGAGGTGTGTTTGGATATTTCACCATCAATCTTTGTCATCCGGTTTGCGCTAGCCTTCTTGGATACACGCTTCCAATGGTTGTTATTCCAGCGGTCGATCATCTCGGCCTAAAGACACGAAGTGAGCCATTAGGGGGGGATTCCTTCAACAAATTCATATCCCGATGCGGGTGGCTTTGAACAGAGGGAAGTCCTTTACGACCCTTTCGCCTGCTCTTTTCCTCGCCGAATTCAAGCCATCATTATATTACTTCATTGATTGATGTTTGGGTAAAAACCACACCTCACGACCGACGATAGAAAACTCAGATAACATTTTCATAAGACCACTCTTGTTTTAAGATACGGTCTTACAAGTTGTTTATAGACGAGAACTCGGTCGTACGTTTTTATGCTGGTTCCGTACGACCGACGTATGAGACTTAAGACGGTTGTACGATTATACTAATCGTTAACAGTCAAACACCCTTTCTTTTGTTCATTAATGCAGGTCCACGAGCATTCATGGTGCAAACGGCCGGTAACGGACAAGTCATCAATGGCATTTAAAGCCCGACAGCGGTTACAAAGCAAGCCATCAAGACACATTTAATGACCAGCGGAAGCTATATAAAGGCCTGTGCTACAACGGAAAAAGCTATCTGATCTAACTGAATCAACATCTGCTCCATCTATTTTCTGAACTATTTCACATCGAAAACACAGCAACCTACAGAGCATTCGAACGAATATCGCTAAGGCTACCTTCGCACGACAACTGTTCAAACCGCACGACAACAGACTTTTTCCGCACGATTTACGCACGACACACGACATTTACACACGACTAAGTTTATTTTTACATTTATTTGTAATCTGTTGTACACTAAACATCTGTTACAAAATGACTTTTTCCCCTGTTTGGCGACTATAGTGCACCGTCGACTCTCACGAGTCGACCACGGTTTTTCCCTCGTTTTGGGGTTTTCCGCGTCACCAAATCTCTTGTTTTATTTGTTTTTTCCTTGCGATTGTGTTGCTTGGCCTTGAGATACGTTTCTTTAGTTGTTAAAAGTCCACATCAACCTTAAGTTGTTCTTGTGGGCGATTTTTGGCATTAACAGTTTGACGCCATCCGTAGGACCCCATCTAGAGAAAGTCTCAAGCCAACGCATATATCGCTCTAACGATCTTGTGAAGTTTTTATTATTTTCAGGTAAATGGCAAATTATCAAGATCTCATAATTCAGCTTCAATCAGAATTGAATACAGCCCGAAGTCAGATTCAAGCTCTGCATGAGCAGAATCAGAAAGCAGCCGCGGAAATCGCTTCTCTGAGGAATCCAGCGATGGGCAATTCCTTTGGTCCCCAGAATGGTCCCCGACCTATGAGTGCACCTATCATGAGACCCTAATTCCAGACGGGTCCAGGGCCATTCGCCAACAATCCAGGTTCGGGGTCATTTGTCAGCAACCCTTATCAAGGGCAGTATCCCCCTCAGTATTTTAGGCCACCACCTTTGCATAATGGTGCCCCGCCGTATTTTGTCCCTCTCAACGGAGATGCCAATAGTTCTTCATACGGTAACGGTAACGGTACAGCGACGACTACAAATTCAGGCGTCAACCCTCAGACGGGTGTAAATTCCGATCCTAATGACCCCGTCGCCCAACGACTTAGGTTATTGGAAGATCAGGACGAGAAGATGCTGTCGACGTCGAACCCCGCACAGGATTTCAAGTGTCGCCTTTCGTTGACACGATAACGACTGTCGATGTGCCAAAGAAGTACAACATTCCTGCTTTCACTCAAAAATATTCAGGAATAACTGATCCAACAGAACATATTGCACAATACAAACAATTGACGTGGACAGTATCAATCCCACATCAATATCAAGAAATGTGTATGTGCAAAAGCTTTGGCGCGACTCTTACAGGTCCTGCTCTCCAGTGGTTGATCAACCTCAAACCCAAGTGCATCAACAACTTCGCAGAGTTGGTCAACCAGTTTTCGCAACAGTTCGCCAGCAGTCGCAAGATGGAGAAGCAGACCAGCGATCTGTACTACGTCATCCAAAAATTCGGAGAGTCCATCCGTAGTTATTTCAATCGCTTTAACGCAGAAATGATCAGCATTCGAAATTGTGACGTCAAGACTGTCATTGAAGCCTACAAGCGTGGTCTTGACGACAACACTACGGGATTGTACGTCGATCTTACGAAATACCCACCTGAGAATTTCGAAGACGTACTAGCCAGAACTCTAGCTTACATGAGAGTCGGAGACGACTTAGTCTTCTGCCGCAAGCATTCCACTGACAAAAAGTCGCTCGGAATCAAGAAACCAGATTTCAAATCCAAGCCGAACGTCAAGTCAGAGTCATCGCGTCAAATATCGAACGTGCGGTTCGACAAGAAAAAGAGCAATCCTGCGCCTCGATTCTCCTAATATCCTAAGATTTCTTCTTATGGATTCAAGGAAACGATGAAAGAGCTAGTGGAGTCTGATGAGGAACAGTATGAAGGAGGTGGAGTGGGAGATGCTGAAAGCCTGCAACAAGTTATGCTACTTCTTACTAAAGCCTTTCAAAGACAGTTTGTGAAAAGCCCCAGCTCTAACAATCAAAGGTATGCATCAGGTTCCAAGAATTATGAGTACAAAGCACATGTTGAATCGAAGAAGAAGTTTGATGAGAAGAGGGATGAGTATAAGAGAGATGATAAGAGGGCTGATGAGAAGAGGAAGGTATTTGAGAAAAAGGGTGAAGAACCGAAATGCTACAACTGTGGGAAAGCTGGTCACTTCTCCAAGGAATGTTGGAAGCCGAAAGTCAGAGATTCCGACTACTATAAGAACAAGATGCTGTTTGCTCAACAAAAGGAATCGGGAATAGCATTGTTGCTTGAAGAGGAGTACTGACTTGATCAAACCGATGATGAAGCAGATGATGAGACAGCTGCTAAGACTAAGATGTGCTTCATGACCAGAAACACCGATCAAGAGGAGTCAGAATCTACTTCAGAGATAAATGAGGTACATTCCGATAATTATAATCAATTCTTTACTCAACAAGCATATCTACAAAAGTAGTTAGATGATCTAACAAGTAAATTGAGAAAAGCAGATGAACTAATTTCATTTAAAAAAGAAAGCATAATAGAACAAGAGAGTCACATAGAAAAACTGGAAAAGAAAAAGACTGAGTTTGATGTGGGTCATGCGTACTTTCAAAGTAGAATAACTGAATTATCAGAACTATTAGAGAGTTCAGAAGCTAAGAAGAATGAGTTTGAAAATCTACTTCATGCCTATAAAGATAGGAACAATGAGCTGAGTGAGAATGTCAAAGGTCTGGAAGAAAATTTATATAAAGCAGGCCAAACTGAACAAACAATTCACATGAATAAACCAAGTAAGTTCAGATATTTTAATTCTAAGTGGGGTATAGGGTATGACAATCCACATTACCTAAGGAATGCCTTAATAAAATCCCCCACTCTTTATGAATTTGTTTGGTTTTGTCTTTCATCACATCCTAGCTATCAAATCGAATGGCTTAAGATGGATGGTGAAGACTATGAGGCTGAGGAAGAAGTAAAAAGAAAAACCACTGTTAAGATGCAACTTCCTTTTTGGTATGGTCCTGATAATGCAAAGGCATTAGATAACGAAAGAACCTTGCCAAATGATTATTTTGAGAGTTATGCTGTTAAAGATCCAGAGGAAATGGAAAATACTCAAAAGGATACTAATGAAAACCTAATTTTTGAAGGCAAAAGGTATTTTCCACCAATGGTTCTTGAACAGAAACTCATGGACCTCGAAAACAAGATTAAAAGTACTATTCAAGAAGTCAGAAATGACGAAAAACTTGCTTTTGAGATCGAAAAGGAAGTTATGATCACAGTGTTTTCGGAAAGTTTAAAGGAAATGAAAAGAAAACTTGAGGAAATATCTGAAGAAAAAGTTCCAAAAGAAAAGCAATCTTCAGATTCAGATGTTTCCTCATGTAAAGCCTTCATGGGAAATACTGTTTTTAGGAGTTTAACAGTTGATGACCAAGATGATTTTGAACCTTGGGATTTGGAAAGTCAATCTGTTACAGCTGCTCCTGAAATATATTTTCCTACGGAAGAAGATAAAGCTTTTCGAAAAGAATATAATGACTTTCTTTTTCCTAAGTCTTATGGTATCTTTACCACTTCAGTGGATAGTGAGTCTGAATATGATATTGAGATTCCTTGTGATGTAAAAGGTAAAGTAGTGAAAGAAACAATCGTTCAGTTTGACTTTGACTTTAGCGCCAAACTTCCAGATCATTCTGACTTTCTAATAAAAGAAGAGAAACCTGATAAGACTTTCTTCAAAGGGGAATCTTCAAAATCAGCTGAGAAAACTTCTACTAATGATTATTATTCAAAATCTAAATCCAAACAATCATTACAGAAAAAGAAAAGAAAAACAAAAAGAAAGAAGCAAAATAATTCTTTTCAAGCTAAGAATTCCAAAGCTTACAACTCCTATCTTTCTGGTATTTCAGATCGTTATTTGAGAAACAACACGCGTCTAGAGTGGAGAATAAAGGAGTCCACACAGGATGTGGCCCAGAGAAAATCATCCCACGCTGTTTTAAATTCCAAGAAAAACATTTTTGTTTCAAATGTTAGTAATTATGATGTTGGCAATAGACTAAATCTTGTAATCCCATACAAGCTTTATTCAATGCGACAACTGATTAATTTGGCTCATGATCAAATTTGTTGTTCTTCTTGTGGTGTGGATGATTTTATCTGCAAGTCTGATTATAATCGTTGGTTTTATTCGAATAACTACTTTAACAAAGGTTATAGATATAATAATGTGAAGTCCAAAACTCCTAATCCGAAAGGATCCATTTGAAAATGGGTACCTAAAACCATCTAATTTCCATTTTGCAGCCCAGTCATGTATGGTATTTGGATTCTGGCTGCTCAAAGCACATGACTGAAAGAAAGGAGCTGCTTGTTAATTTTGTGGAAAAGGATTGTGGCATAGTTAAGTTTGGGAATGATCAGTATTCTCAAATTTTGGGTTATGGAGATATTGTAAAAGACAATGTTAGGATTACTAAAGTCAATTACATCGAGGGCTTAGGACACAATTTGTTTAGCATAGGTCAATTTTGTGATAAAGATCTAGAAGTCCATTTTAAGAAGACCCAGTGTGCAGTTCTAACCGACGAAGGAAATGAGCTTCTAGTTGGTTCGAGGAAGTCTAATCTTTACACCATTGACCTATCAAAACTCAAGCCTAAGAATGATGTATGTCTGATGTCTAAAGCATCATTAGAGAAAAGTTGGTTGTGGCATAGACGACTATCTCATCTCAACTTCCGTTACATTCAAAAGTTGACGTTGGGTGATTTAGTCATAGGTCTACCAGATCTGAAATTTGAGAAAGACAATTTATGTACCGCTTGTGAGAAAGGGAAGATGAAGCGTGCTCCTCACCCACCAAAACCTGAGCCTAGCACACATAAATCTTTGGAAATCCTTCATATGGATCTCTGTGGTCCGATGAAGACTCAGAGCATAAGTGCCAAACGATACGTGTTAGTCGTCGTCGATGATTACTCGAGATATACATGGGTCAAGTTTCTACGATCAAAAGATGAAACACCTGACTTGATCATCTCATTAATCAAACAGCTTCAAGTGATTCGTCAACAATCAGTTCAGACTGTCAGATCAGATAACGGGACATAGTTTAAAAACAAGACTCTTGATGACTTCTTCAAGTCATTAGGAATAACTCATCAATATTCTGCGGCCAGAACACCTCAGCAGAACGGAGTCATTGAGAGACGAAACCGCACACTAGTTGAAGCCGCCAGAACGATGTTGTCTTATGCTGATCTACCTCTGTTTCTGTGGGTTGAAGTTGTATCGACGGCATGCTATACACAAAACCGTTCAATTATCCATCGACGGTTTGGTAAAACTCCATATGAATTGATTAACAATAGAAAACATGTAATACACTACTTTCGTGTCTTTGGATGCAGGTGTATCGTGCTGAACGATAAAGATAATTTGAACAAGTTCAGTCCGAAGGGAACAGAGGGTGTTTTTATCGGATACTCTCTCACATCAAAAGCATACAGAGTCTATCTCAAGTCTTCCAGAACTGTGATGGAAAGCATAAATGTCAGATTCGACGAAACTGAAGATATGGCTTCTGTGCAAAACAGTACAGAACCCGCAATCTCCGGAATACTAGCATCTGGACAAATCCGTCCAATGATGACTAGATCTTCAAACAAAGATCAAGCTTCCACTTCTAACTCTACTCCTAACGAACTTGATATATTGTTTGAACATTTTTATGATGACTATTTTGGTAGTGATAAACCTTCGTCATCTGTCAATAACAGGAATCAAGTTGCTACACCACCAGTACAAGCTACTATGTCAGGACCTTCACCGGTACTGACTTCATCCAATATTGGTGCAACTACTCCTGCGTCTTCTCCAAGGAACACAACGATGGCATCTACACAAGCAAGACAACAAACATCTACGAGTGGTGCTTCTTCGTCTGGTACAACTTCGAATGTCAGTAATCAGGATAATAACAACGTTCCTGAAAAATCTACTGAAGCAGTTCCTGAGGCAATGTCGATTGTCAATTCTGACAAACAACCCGTCTCACAACCAGAACCGACACTGACGATCGAGTTGAACTTCGATAAAGATCCTACCCTTGTAGACCCCAATAGAGATGCTATTTCTCTCCATCCACATTCCACAAAGTGGACACGCAATCACCCAATTGATCAGGTGATTGGTGATGTATCTGAACCAGTGAAGACAAGATCTGCATCCGCAAATGAAGTGTTATATGCACTCTTCTTAAGTCAAGTTGAGCCCTCAACAGTTCAACAAGCCTTAGAAGACCCTGACTGGTTAATTGCAATGCAAGAAGAGCTCAATCAGTTTGAAGCTCTGAAGGTGTGGAGATTAGTCCCGCGACCCAAAGGTAAAACAGTTATCGGTACCAAGTGGGTCCTAAAGAACAAGAAAGACAAAGACGGTATAATTGTGCGAAACAAAGCTAGACTAGTAGCGAAAGGGTATATGCAATAGGAGGGGATAGATTATGATGAGACGTATGCACCGGTTGCTCGTCTTGAGGCAATTCAGATGTTCCTTTCTTTTGCCGCCTACAAGAACTTCACCATCTATCAAATGGACGTGAAGACAGCATTCTTGAACGGTGTCCTGAAGGAGGAAGTGTACGTGTCTCAACCGGAAGGCTTTGTGGACAAAGAAAAACCGTATTATGTGTACATTCTTGACAAAGCCCTTTACGGTATCAAACAAGCCCCCCGCGCCTGGTATGAAGTATTATCTACCTTTCTACTAAAAGCTGGCTTTGTGAAAGGTAAAATCGACACAACTCTATTTACTCTGCGCGAGGAAGGTGATATCCTTTTAGTTCAGATTTATGTTGACGATATTATTTTTGGTTCGACTAACCCTAGACTTTGTACTTGGTTTTCTGGCATTATGATGACTCAGTTTCAAATGAGTATGATGGGAGAGATTAATTTCTTTCTCGGATTACAAGTCAAACAATTCTCGACTAGTATCTTCATCAACCAATCGAAGTATGTGTTTGATATCTTGAAGAAATTCAAGATGGAAAATTGTACATCGATCGGTACGCCTATGGCTCCTGGATCTAAGATAGGTCCAGATCCTGACGGTATTGATGTTGATGTCAAGAATTATAGAGGAATGATTGGGTCTCTAATGTATCTGACCGCTAGTCGTCCAGATATAATGTTTTCAACTTGTCTATGTGCTAGATTTCAGGCCAAACCCAAAGAATCACACCTCGACGCCGTTAAAAGAATCTTTCGGTACTTGAAGGGCACACCGTATCTAGGACTGTGGTATCCCAAGGGAACCGGATTCGAACTCACCGCATATTCAGATGCGGATCACGGAGGAAGCATGATGGATAGGAAGAGCACCTCGGGGCACGTCCAGTTTTTGGGAGATAAGCTCGTGAGCTGGTCGTCTAAAAAGCAGAATTGTGTTTCAACATCAACCGTGGAAGCATAATATGTAGCCGCGACGAGCTGTTGTTCACAAGTATTGTGGATGAAGACCCAGCTCATGGACTATGGGTTTAAATATGAGAAGATCCCCATCTACTGTGACAGTAAGAGTGCGATTGCTATATCAGCTAACCCTGTCCAGCACACCAAAACCAAACACATTGATATAAGGTATCATTTCATAAAAGATCACGTTGAGAAAGGAACTGTTGAATTGTATTTTGTTACCATTGAGTATCAGCTTTCCGATCTCTTTACAAAAGCCTTGGATGAAAAACGTTTTAATTTCCTAGTATCCAAGCTCGGCATGCTGAATATTAAAGTTTAACTTCCATATATTGATCATATAATAGATGGAAATATTTGTATCTCAATCTAGACATCGTATCTAGATTGATACACTCAAATTTTTATCATATTCTATTCTCAATATATGTTATTTAAATTTTCATATCTTAGTTGTATTACAAATGTTTATTCAACTTGTTATTTCCTTTTCTTCTTTTAATTGTCTTATCTATGATTTGTTATGATACTTGTATCTGCACAAAGGTATGTTCATGGTTTCAGGGGGAGTTTTAGTACAGATCTTATGCACAAAATTAGGGGGAGTGTGCATAACGGCCAGATCATGTAAGTATAGACAACATGTGACTGTTGCCTTGAAGAAGACAAGGTAAGCATTCTGATTTGTTTTAACCACTAACTCTTAAATGATGAAACAAATTTTCAAATCCTTGCATCATTTAAGGGGGAGTGAAAACCGTGTTTAAAACCATGTGTGCTTAAATCAATTGGAAGTTGGACATCTTCCAATGTGATAAAATCTTTTTTGAAAATTACTGAAAAATGTCTAAGTGTTCACTTTATCGCAACCCACTGCTTGCGATATAATAATGAACAGTGTTTCATCGCAACCCATAGTTACGATTAAACATGAAAAGGATTTCATCGCAACCCCTTACTTGCGATAAAACCCACTTAGTCGCAACCCTTAGTTGCGATAAACTGAGATGAACAATATTCATCGCAACTCTCTGTTGCGATTAAACTCAAGTGTTGTTGTCGCAACCTATTCCTTGCGATAACAAGGAGGGTTATCGCAACCTTGTACTTGCGATAACCTGACACTGTGTGACGGTCAACCTTTGGACCAATCATATCATGCCACGTGCCCTTGTCGCAAAATCCTATAAATACGAGGAGTTTGGGATTTTATCTCATTTCAAAACCATTCATAACTCTCTCAACTATCATCACTCAAACCTGAGATTTCATCGAGTCCTTCGAGTTCAAAATCATCACACTGCATTTCTATCGACTTCGAGGTTAGTATACTAAGCTTTCATTCTTTTTCATCCATAAATCCATGCGTAAATTGTTGATTTTAGGGTTTTAAAACAAAACCCTTAACTGTCTTTTCATCTTATGCTTAGAAATCGATGAATGTATGTTTATTCGTAGTTAAACTGTTAGGGAATGCTTCTATGTGAGTTGCGAGAGTCGTAGTATAGGTTTAAGTTCACTTTAGTCCGAAAAACTCGAATCTGTGCTTTAGACACTTAGGAAATATCTTGAAGTTCTTAGTTATCGCAAACCTAAGAGTTCTTTATGTTCAAAAATATCGCAACCTTCTGTGTTCTTCAAATTCAAGTTTGTCGCAAGCCACTGATCTTCATAACTATCGCAACCCGCACGTTGCGATAACCTTTTATCGCAACCTGCTTGTTGCGATAACCTTTCCTCGCAAGTCTTTCATTGCGATAAAACCACCCCTTGTGATAAAAATTTTGTGTTTGTTGCGATAGTCTCTATACATAGGATATTTTCATTTATTGTTAAAAAAACTACTGAATCCCTCCTTCTAAGCCCTATATTACTTGATCACTGTTCAGATGGCTCACAATGACGACCACTTCTCCGACGAGAACACCGTCATTTCTTCACACCGGTCATCACATCCGTCGGTCAACGCCCGTGATCTAGACGAGGAGCTTCTACCGATAAGTCTCCATCTTGCCCTATCTGACAACAATCACCACCTAGACCTCAGCGCGGCGTTTGATCACCGCATCGTCTTGGAAATTATTTGCGGCCATCCTCTCCGTACTGTGCTGACCAAGGTAGTTATTGTGCCTCTTATATACTTGCAACAATTTTGGCACACACTACGCTATCACCCAACTCACCCACGAGGTCTGCATTTTTCTGCGAAAGTCGATCATTTCGATGTTCGACTTACACTTAAGCGGCTCCGTCTAGCCTTAGACCTCCCTATTAACCCAAATTTTGAGGACATGGTTCCCGTAGCCCAACTATTCGCGGACATCCGAAGCTTAGGATACCAAGACCTACAGAACCCTGTGCTAGCCAGCTCTTCTAGATTCCTAAGAAAGCACCTACCACCAGTCTGGTATACCCTATGCTCCATCTTAAATCGATGCATGACGTCAAAGCATACTGGCCTTGACAAGTGTAACCTACCAACCCTTCGGATGTTCCACGCCTTCGCTTTTAACTGCAATATAGACTATGCTATTCTACTCTGGAATGTGTAACACTCGTAATTTTCGGATAAATACTATTTCGAATCAGTGTAAAACCGGTCTTTTAAGAAAAATATGAAAAATAGAATGTTGGGTTAAATCTTAGATTTTATGGTCTTGTTGGATGAGGAATTCGAATACGAGTCCAACGGTTCTTTTCGGAGCAAAAATGGAGCTATAACGAAGAAGTTACGACCGAAATAGTATCCGACCCAACAGGGGGCCGCGCGGCCTGGTGCGCGACCTTGGGCCACGGCCCAAGCCGCGTAAGCCTCTGGAGTCCAGCCTTGGGGAGGCGTGCGACTTTCCATGCGACTTCAAGTCGTGGGACAAACCGCGGGAACGAATTTGGTGTATTAAGACGCGATTTTCAGCTTCAATCTTCAAACCTTCATAACTTTTGTACCACAACTCCGATTTTGATGATTCAAGTTGCTACGGTTTCATTTTTGAGAGATATTCAAGGATATAGAAAGAGTTTTGAAGTATATTGGATGGCCCAAGAGTATTTGGTGGTGGTTGAGATAAGCTTCTTACTTTCTCCATTTAAGAAGTTAGGGTTTTGATATTTTTGGTGGTTTTGGATGTTTTATGTTGGGGGAAATGTATATAAGTGTTTGAGGATGATTATTTATGGTTATAAACTTATGGATCTAGGTTTTTGGAAGATTTGAGCTTGAAGGTTCGGATTTCTTCAAAGGAGCCTACGTTGGGAAAATCTAGATTTAGCCTAATCTAGCAAGGTGAGTTCAAGTTGATTTGTGAAAACGTTGTACATGCCAAAATGTGTGTTTTAAAGTATTTGTGTGCTTTATGTGAAATTATGTCTTGTTGAGTTATTTGGTGGGTTTTGATTTAATCAAAGTGTTGAACTTTACATATCTTGTAAAACACCCACATTTGGGGATTTTGAGTGATTGAGGAATAAATCACGAGTAAAAGAGGTTTTGTTAAATTATTGCATAAGTGAAGAGGATTTGGTCAAAATACACTTTTAGTGTTTTTGTGATTATGCGATAACTATAACGTGTTACATTTTTAAAGTGTGAACGTGTGGGATGGGGATTTTGGTCAATCCGACCATATGAATGTTTTGAGAGTTATAAACCTTTCATTTTGGGGCCGATGGCCAATTGAGGAATTAAAAGAGTAAAGAGTTTGAGTAACGATGTATTTTGGTTTACATAGCCGTGTGAGTGACATGTATTTAACTAAACTGTTATTTTGGCCTTTAAAGGCTTGATTATTACTCAAATGAGTCTTTTGAGTATTTGCCGGTTTTGGTGACTCGAGGTGGAGTCTTGGGTGTGTTATATGCTTAATTGCATTTTATTTGAATACATGTCGGTTTAAGTGTTGGTCTTGTGTGTGAAGACCGTTTGATGATTTTGTATTCTTAGTACCTTTAGGACTAATGAACATTGGTGAGTTAGATGCATTTAATTTGCATGAATTGATGTTGATAGACGATCGTTAGATCCTTTGAGCAGAGGGCTCGGTTTTGGACCCTGTCGAGTCTCGAGGGCATTCGCCCAGTTTTAATAAGCTCGACGTGGGCTTGGGGTTTGAATTGCATTATTTTTTATGTTTACATGATTTGAATGCATTGGTTATTCTTTTGGGGTCATGTATCTATATATATTTAAGTCGAGTAAGCTTGTTTCGGATGGTGGGTTTCCAAGGTAAAGATCCAGCAGGGTTGAACTTGGTGGTTTGGACTAAAGACCTAGTATGGTTGATGTCTAAGAGGGGCTAAAGACCTAGTATGGTTGATGCCGAAGATGGACTAAAGACCTAGTATGATTGATGTCTAAGAGGAGCTAAAGACCTAGTATGGTTGATGCCGAAGATGTACTAAAGACCAAGGATGAGGCATAAAACGCCACTCATAATTCATGGGAAGAACCATCCCTACGTGTATAAAACAATGCCGACACATGGATAAACAAAATACTCAAAACAACACTCTTCGGTGATGGGGGAGACCCGATTCCATCGAATGTGGCGTAAACACAAGTTAAACCACAATTAATAAATACAAGTAAGCTTCTTGGATGGGAAAAACAAATGACATCAACCATACTAGGTCTTTAGTCCATCTTAGACATCAACCATACTAGGTCTTTAGTCCATCTTAGACATCAATCATACTAGGTCTTTAGTCTATCTTAGACATCAACCATACTAGGTCTTTAGTCCATCTTCGACATCAACCATACTAGGTCTTTAGTCCATCTTAGACATCAACCATACGAGGTCTTTAGTCCAAACCACCAAGTTCAATCCTACTGGATCTTTACCTTGGAAAAACCCCACCATCCACAACAAGCTTACTCGACATTATATATATATATATACATGACCCCAAAAGAATAACCAATGCATTCAAAACATGTGAATCTCATATACAATGCAATCCATGCAATTCAACCCCCAAGCCCACGACGAGCTTATTAAAACCGGGCGAATGCCCTCAAGTCTCAACTGAGTCCAAAACCGAGTCATCTGCTCAAAAGATCTAATGATCGCTTATCAACATCAACTCATGCAAATGAAGTGTATCTGACCCACATCATGCAACACATGCTCCGAGGCGTGATAATCTCACAACCCCTTCATTGCCACCTTCCCAATGAAGTCAAAATCATGCATGCATCTATATGTATGTGTGTATACGTATACGCAAATCTTTTATAGCTCAACAATGCATATAACCCATCATAGTTCATTAGACCCAAGGGTGCTAAGAATATACAAAGTCATCAAACAGTCTTCACATATAAGACAAAACACTCAAGGGATGCACATACTCAAATAAAACGCAATTTAGGCACATAACACATCCACGGCTCCACCTCGAGCTACTAAAACCGACAAACACTCAAAAGACTCATTTGAGTATAAATCAAGCCTTTAAAGGCAAAATAACCATTTAGCTAAATACGTGTTGTCCACCCGTTTCGTAAACCAAAACACATCGTTACTCAAAATCTTTGCCTTTTAAATTCTCAATTGGCCTTCGGCCCAAAATAAAAGGTTTACCACTCTCAAAATATTTATACGGTCAAGATTGACCAAAATCCCCAACTCACACGTTCACATTTTCAAAATGTAACCCGTCATAGTTATTGCATAATCACAACAAACACTAAAAGTGTATTTTGACCAAATAACCTTCACTCGTGTAATAAATTAACAAAACCATTTTCACTTGTGATTTATTTATCAATTTCTCAAAATCCCCAAATGTGGGTGTTTCACAAGATTTGCAAAGTTCAACACTTTGATTAATCAAAACCCACTAAATAATTCAACAAGATATAATTTCATATAAAGCACACAAATACTTTAAAATAAACATTTTGACATGTACAACGTTTTCACAAATCAACTTGAACTCACCTTGCTAGATTAGGCTAAATCTAGATTTTTCCCAAACGTAATCTACTTTGAAGAAACTTGAATCCCCAAGCCAAAGCTTCCTAAAACCTAGATCCATAAGTTTCCAACCATCAAAATCACATTCCACCATAAGAAATCGTTCCCCAACATTATCATCAACAACATCTCCATTTATACCAAAAACCCTAATTTTGACCTAACTTTCACAAAATCATCTAAACCAAAAACTTGAGAAATAAAACACTAGGAAGTCATTAATGGAGCATTTATAACTTGTGAGAAGCTTTAGAGACTAAGAGGATTAGCTTACCACTAAGGTTTTGATGAAAACCTAGAAACCCCAAAATCTTCAATGTTGGAGATGAAACTGATCTTTGCATTAAGAGGTGAAACCACTAGCATAAGATGGCGAAAGAACACTCGAATCTTCAAGAAATGACCCCAAAATCAGTTAGGGTTCGAGAGGGAGGAAGGGAAAACGATTTGGGAGAGAAAGGGAAGAGGTTGAAAGTGAGAAATGAGAAAGAAGGCTGAAAATTCGTATTTGACAGCACCCTGCACCCTTGGCGCGACAATGCCACGCGACATTGACATGGTCATAGTCGCTGGTCATAGTCGCACAAGCTGTACCAAAGGTTGTCCCTTCCCCGCGACTATACCACGTGACTGTGACACTGTCATAGTCGCCGGTCATTGTAGCTTGACCCGTACTAAGCCCCGAAACTCGACTTTTTCAATGCCAAAACTCCTGATACTCTTAGGGACTTTAAGTAATGTCTCCCCAGCATAAATTCCACCATTTTCAAGCTGCAAGACGTTCGGGTGATATTTACTTACCGAAATTACGGGTGTTACAGCAGGAGCCTACCTTGTTCAATATCAGCATACACCGAGTGTGTCGCCGATAGCGTTTGAGCTTTATCCCCTGTGTGAAATGAAACACCGGAAAATTGAGATGCCAATGAGTGGCTGAGGGGGGTTGTGCTTTGCATGGCTGGGTCCACCATGTCTTGTTCAATACGCAACGACGACGAACACGCATTGGTAGTAGATGTGGCTACCCGGCTTGTCATAGTTTGGGAAGGAACAACAAAAGATGATAAAATCACCAGATGAGAACGACATAGATCTTCAAGGTTCACATGAAGATTAGGGTCTTCCTTGCTGTCAAACTTAGTGGTATCATCTTCATCCATGTAAGCATCCCCTGGCATATCAAAATCAGGGGCCCCATTATCATATCCGCCATTTTCATCCTCTTCATCACTATTTATATTTCCATGATCTCGTAGAAGAAGCGATTGTCGAAGCTACAAAAAGAGCCTCACAGTTACATAAAAGCCAACAAACTGAAGCAAATTATTTAACATCGAGAAAACTACTTTTTCGTAATACGGAGGTGATTGTGATTCCTTGTCTGCACTAATCGGACCGTGCAATTTTGCAAGTGGAAATTCTTCCGTTATAGGAACTTTGGTGGTCGTATTTTGCCAATCCCCTTCGTAAGCTTTAACTGATTAAAGTAAACAAAGCAAGTAGAAAGTAACTAAACTATAAAATGTTGAGAGAGAGAATCAATAAAATAAAAAGCAAACCTTTTTTAAAGGGTTTTATTTTCAAATTTTCCTGTTCATGAGGATTTAAAGGCTTCCATGAATCATCAAACTCCGTGGTTGCAAAAACCCATAATCCATGTCAAATTCATTGTCCATGTTATCGTCATGTTATGGTTGATGTCATTTGTTTTTCCCATCCAAGAAGCTTACTTGTATTTATTAATTGTGGTTTAACTTGTGTTTACGCCACATTCGATGGAATCGGGTCTCCCCCATCACCGAAGAGTGTTGTTTTGAGTATTTTGTTTATCCATGTGTCGGCATTGTTTTATACACGTAGGGATGGTTCTTCCCATGAATTATGAGTGGCGTTTTATGCCTCATCCTTGGTTGGACGTTTTCGAATATTGGAGTTTTATTCACATTAATGTTATATTGAGGCTTTAATAATTATTTACATCTTGAGTGAGTTTTGGATTTGAGTCTATTGTTGGGAAACGATTTTCATTGGAAGCTTTCGTCACGGAACTTGTGTGCGTTTGAAAAATGGGTGTTGGTGTACTTTACTCAAATCCTTTTTCGGAAAATCATGATTTACGTTGAAACCTTTTGTCTAACAAATTATTGGATCATGATGTAAACTCTTGAACTCACTAGGCGTTAGCCTAACCTTTTTATTTGTCGGCATGTGCAACAGGCTCAGGTTGGGAGTAGTTTTAGCTACACTGTGAAGTGGCGAGTGCTACTAGAGTGCACGAGATGTGACTTTGATTAGTGAAGTCTTCCGCATTTATTTGGGATTAGCAACCTGTGTTGTGTTAAGTAACGCCCATCTTAAGTTATTAATTGTGGGAATTATGATGTTTAAATTCCGAGGTATTTTCAGGAATGATTTGTAGAAATGATTTTATCTACTTTCGGTTATTTTATTGAAATTAAAGTTAGTTGCTCGTTCCAATTTTGAGGGTGTTACACCTGCCCCGACCACCGCCTTTTATCCCGAGCACGTTGAGTCTAGAGCCTTTTGAACATACTTCTTTTCCTAGGCCACGCGTGTCGGTATCACAACAAGTTGAGGGCTTTCGTGCCCCAACCGGAACACCCCGAGTGCGGCCGCCATTTGTTGGTGCCCCACGAGGACCGGGTGGAAGTCCTGTCATTGCTAACACCACGCTAGCTTTGAACACATGGCGTGTAGTTGCTACAACTACTACGATAACCGAAAACCTATGTGGTTCGGGTGTTAGATCCATTTTCCCATCCTTAACTGTGAGACAGGTCGCTCAAAACCTTGGTCCTTATCCGCACTACATCACTCTGGAGATTTTGAGAGCTTCACTTGCATCGATTGATACGACCTACAAGCAACACACTGCACAGTTAAGGAAGATTGTTGATGACTTATCTGCCGAAGTTAAAAGGGCAATAAAAGGTAAAGGAATTGCTGAATCGTCATCAACTCCTCAGGATCAACCGTCCAACACTCAATCCGACCCACAACCACCACCATCAGTTCCGTTACACCAAGTCCCAACAGACCAGCTCAAATCAGAGCTATTAGCCCGACTTTTAGCCCAAGGCGATTCTAACACGGCTGAAGAGGTAGACCTCGTTGGATTACTACGCCAACAATCCCAACCTCAAACCAACCTACCCACAAGTGCTGACTTCCAAACCTTGAACAACACGATGAAAGAAATGACCAATGCCATGCTTTTTGAGTGATACTCTACTAAACTCCTTTGTGAGGCCTCCTGCAATTTTGGTTGTGCTTGAAGGTGATTGCTTAGATGCTAGTGGAGACAGTGGCGAGTTAGAGTCCTATCAGGTATGTAAAGCTTTTTAGCGAATAATATATATGTATTGAACTGCTCTCATCGTCACACTTACAATTTTTTATATCTATGGTTGCAGTTGGCGACGAATGATGTTTACAGGGATTTTATTCTCTTAGATGAGTGTGATGCAGTGGCAATTAATGAATATTTGGATGGAAATGATACAATTAGCCAGACCAAAAATGGTTTTAAAGGAGGAAGTTCTCTGGCCTCCGAATCTTGCAAGTCGTTTAGCTCACCTTCAAATCAGTATGGGCATAAGCTATCTGCTTCGAAGAGCCACATTCCTGATCAAAATGAACCTGCATGTGTTGATCATGACTTCAAAACTAATGACGATAACATGGACAATGAATTTGACATGGATTATGGGTTTTTGCAACCACGGAGTTTGATGATTCATGGAAGCCTTTAAATCCTCATGAACAGGAAAATTTGAAAATAAAACCCTTTAAAAAAGGTTTGCTTTTTATTTTATTGATTCTCTCTCTCAACATTTTATAGTTTAGTTACGTTCTACTTGCTTTGTTTACTTTAATCAGTTAAAGCTTACGAAGGGGATTGTCAAAATACGACCACCAAAGTTCCTATAACGGAAGAATTTCCACTTGCAAAATTGCACGGTCCGATTAGTGCAGACAAGGAATCACAATCACCTCCGTATTACGAAAAAGTAGTTTTCTTGATGTTAAATAATTTGCTTCAGTTTGTTGGCTTTTATGTAACTGTGAGGCTCTTTTTGTAGCTTCGACAATCGCTTCTTCTACGAGATCATGGAAATATAAATAGTGATGAAGAGGATGAAAATGGCGGATATGATAATGGGGCCCCTGATTTTGATATGCCAGCGGATGCTTACATGGATGAAGATGATACCACTAAGTTTGACAGCAAGGAAGACCCTAATCTTCATGTGAACCTTGAAGATCTATGTCGTTCTCATCTGGTGAGGCTATTGGGGGGGGGGATTTATTTTCTTTGCATTATATCAAATCTAGAAATACTTTCGTTTACCTCATCTTAAGCACACACCATATAATTCGATTTTTAATTATGTTTTCAATTCTTCCAAAATTCAGGATTCTCTGACTATTGCTGAGAGAGAGAAGCAGACTGCACTTGCAGCTAGGGTGTCGAACTGGAAACAGAGAATCGAGCAAAACTTAGATGAGCAAGCACGTCAATTATTAACTGGTTTTATTTATTTATTTATTATAATTGTATTCCATAACTTGGCAACTTCAAAGGTCGCGTCTTTGTTTACTGCTTATAATGAGCGAGTTTATTGTGGCAGGATGCACGACCATCATTCGATATTCACGAATATGGTCAACGGACTTTGGACAAGCTCTCCCAAAAAGCAGATACCGGGAATTCGTTAGCCTTCACTGATATTGTCAGTGGTCAAGAGAAACATGACGTTGCTCGGTCGTTCTCCGCACTTCTGCAATTGGTAATTAATCATCTTGTAAATAACTTGAAATTTTTGCGCATACTTGTGGTCTTACTTTCTGAAGTGTGGATTGTATCAGGTGAATAATGGAAATGTTGAGCTGGATAGGGGTGGATGTGAGGGTGAATCTCTTTGTTACACTGGTGAGAAGCCGTTTCACGTTCGACTCGTGACAAGACCAGAAGTACTACAACCTAGATCGATCTCGAAGGCTCAAATGAAGAGAGGAAAAGAGAACCAGGATGCAGCAGCCATGGGTTGGCCTGTAAAGAAAACAAAAAACTTGACCTACCCCAAAACTATATGGTAGTAGTAGGTAGTCAAACCCTAGATAGAATATAAATGAATAGAGTCAAACCCTAGATATAATATGTTAGAGAGATGCAACTAGTACTCAAGACCACATTCCATTCTAAAGTGACACATCAACTTTGTAATAACACCTTCCATACTAATGCAAGACCAAACTTCTTTCTAAAGTAATAAATTATAATATAGATAATTATAATATAACTAATAAATTAATTATAAATATAGATAACTAAATTTTTTCTTTTTTTACTATATTTTGTGTAAGTATAATTTAATTAACAAATAAAATACATAGATAAATTGAAAGCATGCAACGTTTACCAATATTACACAAAATACACAATAAACATTACATTACTAATTATTTTATTCTCCAAATCGACTCCAAATCTCTTCCACTAAATCGGTTTGCAATTAGTAGTTTAAATAAAAACATTGCATAAAAATATAATTTTTTTAAAATAAAGCATGGGTAAGAAATTTTAATAAAAAAATAAAAAAATAATGTTCAAATAAACTAATAAATGAATTAAATTTAATAAACATATTAATAATTAATGTTTAAACAAACAAATAAATTAATTAAATTAAACAAAAATGAATTTGTTTAATATATATTTGTTTGTGAAAAGTCTTTCTAATTGTGAAAGGAGTTGCTACATTTGCAAGACCTTGCAAGCCACATGACATGCCTTGTCATCTTGCAAGGCCTTGTGCAAGACGTGTGTGGATGCTCTTATATTGCCAAAAAGAAGGGTTATCGACATAAATAACCACGACATGAAAATATATTTGAAAAGATATTAATTTTATAATCATCTGATTAAACAACCAAGAAATTGCAAGTTAACACTGCGAGTAGGGATGTAAACGAATCGAGCTTTTAACGAGCTACTCGAGCTCGAGCCAAATAATTATCGAGCTCGAGTCGATCTCCAACGCAACATAAAGTTCGCTTGATTTAATGAGTCGAGTAGCATAACACCAATGGCCGACTTGACTCGTTAAGCTTTACGAGTCGTGTCGAGCAGAGTCAAGCCATTAGAACATTCATTTTTTGAGCCATACATATTTATATATTTACAAATTATATAATCAAAATATAAAAATCATCGAGGTTGAATATATAAATGAGTTAATCTATCTCAAATTCTAGTTTATAAACGAGCATGAGCTTGGACTCAAATATTTGAATATTTAAAAATATTCGAGCTCGACCCAAATATTTGAAAAGTTATATAAAAGCGGACTGAACGGTACAGTAATAAGATAACCCAATAAAAAAAAAGCATATTGGGCCTTTGATACCCTGATTATCCGGCCCAGTTCATCAAATTTCAATGCCTTAGCTCTTCTTCCTCCACACGCAGCATCTGAGCGGGAAATCAAAAGATTTTGAATCCTCTCTTCTTCCTCCTCCACACGCACACAGATAGTTCTCATCTTCTTCCTCCCTTTCATCTTGTTCATGTCGGTTTCTCTTGCTGAAATCTAGACTCGCTTCCGGTACAGGTTTATTCATCAATTTCACGAAATTGAAGAGCTAGGGTTTGCAAAGCATGGGTATGGACTGTTGGATTAGGAGAAAATGAACACGAACGATAAAGAAGCCAGTACTTCTGACGCCGGTGGCAGTAAATTTCACACGGTACAGCCCCTTCGTGACTTGGAATCAAATTGGGCGGTCGATCTTGCAAATAATCTCGAAGAGTATTTACTCAAGATCTGTTCCGGTGAGATTACCGGTGGTCAAGATGATGGTCAACTATCCGTGAATTTTGCTGAAGGTTTGTAACCGTGAAAGTTATTATATCTAACTTTGTCTTAGGGCATTTTGACACTTATTTCTTTGTTGAAACTGTAGCTGCTTTACTGCTCCAAGGTTCAATCCAGGTGTACAGCCGGAAGGTCGAATATCTATATTCTTTGGTTTTACATGCTTTGGAGTTCATCTCTCAACAGAGGTTACTTTCTTTTCCAATTATTTTGTTTTCTTATAGAGTAGGTTTGGCTTTTGAGACTATTTCTTTGCTATATTTTTATTGAAATTATATCGAAACAAGTGTTTGAGGACTAGAAGGGGATTAAGCATGTATTAAATTGGACAATTCCTATTTTCTCTTGCTATTTGTAAAGGGGTTTTCTCTAATAATGGAGTTTGTTCATTATTTGCTTATCTAAATATTCAACCATCTTGCTTAAAAATGCCGATTTCACATTAGTCGTGTACCACTTAAACTGTATTGCCACACATATACCTTTTATGCATATTGTAGGATATTTTTTTCTGGTGTGGTCATGTAGAATTTAGTCATGTTGTCGCCTTTTCTGTTCATACTAATCTGGATATTTAAAGGCATTTTAAAACACGAGAAGGTGCTTTAATATTCATTTATTGAGGTTCAAAGTTCTTTTAAACAAGATAAGCCTTAGCTTCTTAGACTTAGCAATATACTAATTAGATGGCGGTGGGAGAGTTCTGGGTTATGTATATGGTTTAAGGGCCTCTGTACACTTCACACCATCTTAAATGTTCCCCTACAATTGTTATTCCTAATATTTGATTTACAAGGCACCATATTGCTCAAAACTCTTAAGAGGATATGCTTCTGTGTTTATTTTTTCTGTAAAACCACATTTGGTCTTTCTCCTTCTTTTCTATGATCCCACGCGAACTTGTTATTCGAACATGTTTCTTAATCATGCACTTGTTTTAATACTGCCTATGAAATACATCATTTTGGTTCTGATCACAGCTCAATTCATGGTTGGTCTTAGTCTGGAAAAATAAAACGAAAAGATATAAAGGGTACAATGACTAATGAGATTAGTTCAAAGTGAAAATTAGTTAAAACTTAAAAGGAATATTCAAGTCTGAAATGCAAATTTTGATTTCGCGTTTAACAAAACCACAATTGAGAATGATATGTTAGTGAATATCTCGAGACTTAACACCTTAACCATTGTTTGTCATGTTAGATTTTGTTATGAATGACCCTTCAATGTTTTTAACTATATGCGTAAAACAAGTGTATGCTAGCATGCATTTTTCCATACATGGCACGTTCTTCAGCACTTAATAATTAAGTATTCACTTCCTAATTAGTTATATGAAATGTAATCAGTCAACAACATGATCAACCAGAGAATTCATCAAGCCAAGAAGAACAAAACGGTTCGGTTGTTGCTCCTGCTGAATCAGATGATTCTTTTTGGTGCTCAGATGATATCCCAGGTAGCCTGAAACTCTGTCTGTTATTTGGCAGTTGATTACAGTATTTCACTGCTAAAAAACCGCTTCTTGTTACCAGTTGATCCCAAGAACTTGTTGGATAGTTCACACGGAAGTGATACTCTACTAAACTCCTTTGTGAAGCCTCCCGCAAATTTGGTTGTGCTTGAAGGTGATTGCTTAGATGCCAGTGGTGACTGTGGCGAGTTAGAGTCCTATCTGGTATGTAAAACTACATAGCCAATAATATGTATCGAACTGATCGCGTTGTCACACTTTAAGGTTTTTTTTTTAATCTGTGGTTGCAGTTGGCCACAAATGATGTCTTCCGGGATTTTATTCTCATAGACGAGTGTGATGCAGTGACAGTTAATGAATATTTGGGTGGCAAGGAGGCAGTTAGCCAGACCAAAAATGGTTTTAAAGGAGGAAGTTCTCTTGGCTCTAAATCTCGCAAGTCGTTTGGCTCACCTTCAAACCGTTCTGGGCATAAGCTATCTGCTTTGAAGAGCCAAGTTCCAGATCAAAATCAAGCTGCATGTGCTGATCATGATTTTAAAACTAATGAAGATAATACACAATCGCAAGCTCCTGAGTGTAATGCTAACATGGACAATGAATTCGACATGGATGATGGGTTTTCGCAACCAGGGGAGTTTGATGATTCAGACGAAGACGTTGATGATCCATGGAAACCGTTAAATCCTCATGAACAGGGAAATTTGAAGATAAAACCTTTTAAAAAAGGTTTGCTTAAGTATTTTATTTTCTTGATTCTCCTTTCTCAACATTTTATAGCTTAGTTAGCTTCTACTTACTTCGTTTACTTTATCAGTTAAAGCTTACAAAGGGGATTGGCCAAGTCCGACCACCAAAGTCCCTATAACGGATGAGTTTCCACTTGCGAAATTGCATGGTCCTATTAGTGCAGAGCTACATGAAATATGGGAGGCACAGCGCCATGTTTATGGAAAAGATAAAGAATCACAATCACCGCCTTATTACGAAAAGGTGGTTTTATTGATGTTAAATAATTTGCTTCGGTTTGTTGGCTTTTATGTAACTGTGAGGCTTATTTTGTAGCTTCGACAATCGCTTGTTCTAGGAGATCATGGAAATAACAGCGCGTTCAATAGTTATAAAGAGGATGAAGATGACGGATATGATAATGGGCCCGCTGATTTTGTGGCTGATGATTTTGATATGCCAGCGGGTGCTTACATGGATGAAGATCATTTCAACCATGAAAAGGTTAGCTCGTTTTAATACCATACAATCCTTGCAATTGATATGGGCTGGTGGGAAGTTTCTTTGACACCTAGTGTTTATAACCTTGCAGCCTATCGATGATACCGCCAAGTTCGACAGCAAGGAACCATTTGAGCACGAAGACCCTAATGCTCACGTGAATCTTGAAGATCTATGCCGTTCTCATCTGGTGAGGCTATGGGGGAAATATATTTTCTTTGCATTATATCAAATCTGGAAATACAGTAGTTTACCTCATCTTAAGCACACACTATATAATTCGATTATAAATATATTTTTTTCAACAATTCTTCCGAAATTCAGGATTCTCTGCTTGCTGCCACTATTGCCGAGACGGAGAAGCAGAATGCACTTGCAGCTAGGGTGTCGAACTGGAAACAGAGAATAGAGCAAAACTTAGATGAGCAAGTGCGTCAATTATTAACTGTTTGTTTATTTATTATGATTGTATTCTGTGCTTTTGTTTGATGTTTATAATGAGCGAGTTTATCGTGGCAGGATGCACGACCACCATTCGATATTCACGAATATGGTCAACGGACTTTAGACAAGCTCTCCCGAGAAGCAGATATCGGGAATTCGTTAGCCTTCACTGATATCGTCAGGGGTCAAGAGAAACATGACGTTGCTCGGACGTTCTCTGCACTTCTGCAGTTGGTAATCATCTTGTGAATAACCTGAAATTTGCGTGCATACTTGTGGTCTTACTTTCTGAGCTGTGGATTGTATCAGGTGAATAATGGAAATGTTGAACTGGTTCGGGGTGGGTGTGAGGGTGAATTTCTTTGTTACACCGGTGAGATGCCGTTCCACGTTCGACTCCTGAGCGATGCTACAAGACCAGAAGTACAACTTCGATCCTCCACCAAGAGACCAAAGTCTCAAATGAAGAGAGGAAAGGAGAACCGGGTGGGTTCGCCTGTAAAGGTAGGAAAGGTTGTTGGGATTCGGTGCACTCCGGAAGGAAAGAGGAGACGACGGTCAAGAGTGGTTGACCCGGAGGGCTTAAATTCTCCAGGGTGACAACATGGTTAGTTAGTAGTAGGTAAGTATGTAGTGATTCTGTAATATTTGTGTAACTGACAGTTAGGGTGTAACAAACACTTTAGATTTGGTCAGAGTTTTTTCTTCTTCTTCTTTTTCAGTAAGCGTAATCTGTGATTGTAACTGATTGACAGTTTGGTCCTGTGGATTGAATTGAGATTTTCGAAGGGTTCCATATATTATTGTCAAAAAAGATGTATATGTTTCCACTCAATCAACTTTGAACTAATGAAATGGAAATGACCGTTATGAATATGGATTTTCTATTCCCATAGCTTAGATGGATCTGTTTTTTTTTTTTTTTTTTGGGAAGGGTGTTCTAGGCTATGCCTAGACTAATCCTTTGACAATTTATGATTGTAAGACATCAGTTCTGATTAAATCTCAGTGGCCACAATTATTGTGTACGTCTGGATTCGAACTCTAGGCAGATGAGATATTTTACCACTCTGGATTTTCTATTCCCATAGCTGAGATGAATCTGCTTATAAGTCAAAACATCTAGAAGTGGGAAAAGAGGCAACAACTTGATACATGCTTGAAGATTATTGTTTAATAATATATATATATATATATATATATATATATAGGTGAATGATCGTGTGAGAAATTGAGGTTAACGTGAGAAGTGGATCTGAACCGTTAATCACTTTTAACTAAATGCCCTCCCATGAATTATGACTTAGAAGAGAATTGATATGGTGCATTTCATTCTAATGTATGTTTATTTCTCATCCAACGGTTGATAGCCACTTCTCATGTTTCTCAACCTCAACTTGTTACCGGAGCCCAACCTTATATATAACCATTTATTTGTATGGTATGCATATATGCATACAAGTAATTGAATATGTTGTCTAGTTTAACCAATAACAAACAAATTTCCTATATACATATGTGGATACCATGCAAATGAATGATTATTAGAGTATTCATCAGTTTTTCAATTTTTGTACGATTTTACTCAAAACCTAACGCTATATATGTAATTATATATTTATTAATCAAACAATATGTATTTCACATTATTCATATACTTGATACTAAGTTGAGGGATCTAATTTAGATTTGGAGTTTCTTTTGGAATTATATTAAAATTTTGATTATATTTTACGATGCTCTTAAACTTAATTATGTTGGGTATCACTAATTTCCACTTTTGTATTTTATGGAGTACATAAATTACATGTATCATCTTTAGATACAAACCGCACTGTATTTTGCGGTTGAAGACATATATGGTTTTTGTGGTTTTGATTGCAAACCACACTACACCTCTGATACTTAGATGTACACATATACATATATATATATATATATATATATATATATATATACATCTAAGGCTTTAAATGAATCAAACGAATACAAACGAAGACTTGTTTATGTTCGTTTATTTAACTTAATTGAACAAAATAAATGAACACAAACACTAAACAGATAAAATATTTCGTGTTCATGTTCATTCGTTAAGAAAATGTGTTTGTGTGTTTGTTTTTTCAGATGCTAAACGAACGTAAACGGACGAACATAAACAAAAACAAATGAAAAAAAAACAACCACCATTAATTAAAACTTCATTCCTAAAAAATAACATCACAAAATGAACAGCGGGTATATTTAGAAGGAATAAAAAAGGACTTCTAAAAATTTAATTAATTATTTTACATGTTAATGTCAAAATATATAAAAAGGTCTTAGCACAAGGGCAATAAGTTCAACGTGAAGGACATTTAATAATAAAATTCACGACCCCCAACCCAAATACGCGTCCCCGCAATTAACACCTCCCCTCCCCCCAACGCCCCATCTTATCTCCCATTCATTCGCTTATTTTATTAATTAACTATATCATAATTATACTATTAAGAGTAAATTACACTTTTGATCCCTTTGGTTGGCATCCACTATCAACTCTAGTCCCTCTTTTAAACTAATTACAGTTTTGGTCACTATGGTTGCCATTTTGTTTCAATTTTGGTCCCTTGACTAACTTTTGTTAAATAAATCCATAAACTCAAGGGTATTTTGGTCTTTATACTATTTCCTAAGTTTTAATTAAGCAAATAAAAATGTTACTTATTTATTATTATTATTATTATTAATTTTTTATCATTATTATTATAATTATTATTACTATTATTAAATGAATCATCAAACCAATAAGCATTTTAATGGCAATTATTTTCATCATCTTCAAGATGACTCCCCTCCACCACTCACTTTCCCGGTGGTCTCTCTCCCTCACGGCATGACACTCCCACAGTCCCACCAAGTAAACCAGATAAAAAAACAAGACAAAAATCCATCTCATCTTTGGTTTTCACAGCAGATCCTCTCTCTCTCTCTCTCTCTCTCCAGGTGAACGTCCATCTTAGATCTGGGTTTCACTCGGTGGTTTGGCCTCGAAGAACGCTACATCTTAGATCTGGGGTTCACTGGGTTTTTGCTTTCATTTTCTTTTATTTAGTTTTTGATTTGGGTTTTGATTTAGAGTTTGATTTGGTTTTGATTTAGAGTTTGATTTGGTTTTTTATTTGAGTTTGATTTAGATTTTAGAATGTGGGTTTGATTTGCTTTAACAGTTTCATCTATTCGGGTTTGCTTTTGTATGAATTTTTTTTGTTTTGATTTGGATCTGCATTTGGTTTGTTTATTTATGGGGGTTTTTGGTTTCTTTGTTTGGGGTTCAACGGAGAAGATGACCGGAGGGTTCACCGGAGAATACGAAGGTTTGCCGGAATGTTGGTGAGAGGTGGTGTCGGGTGGCATTAATAGATTATACATACAGTTTAAGCATTTGTTCATCAAATTTTAAAATAGAAGAGACAAAAAGTATCTGAAAAACAAAAACATCAAATTTTAAGTCACCATGGCCTCTCAGTGTCACCACCATCTCCAACCCTGATATGTGAATCCCCACCCTCAAAACTCGTATTTGTGACCAAAATCAAATCTAGATTGAAAAACTCAAAATCAGTTTTTCTGTTTCTGTCAGATACCATTACCATCGATTGTTCAGAAACTATTTTCGTCGTTTTTGTCAATGACAAGGGAACCCTCTGTTTTACGGAATCACGATCGATTGTCGATATCTCCTTTTCTCAAAAATACGATTGCCTCATCGTTTCCTCATCGTTTTTCAGAATCACGCCGGAGTTTCTATCAAAGAGGAAGAGGTGGCGTCGAGAACCGGGGATGGGATGTGGGAGTCCTGCTCGAGAACTGAGGAGGGGCGCGGGAGTTGCTGAGGGATGAAGACGATACAATTATATGTGTATATATATATATATTAAAACTATTATATAATACAAATAATTATATTAATTTCAATTTAATAAGAAAATCAGTATTTTATTTAATTTTTAAATTGAAAAAAATGATAAAAAGACCAAAAGACCCTTTAGTTAACAAACCTTTTTACACAGAAGTTAGTCATAGGGACCAAAATTGAAAAGGATTGACAACCACAATGACCAAAATTGAAAAAGAATGACAACCACAATGATTAAAATTGAAATTAGTTTGAAATAAAGACTACACTTGATAGTAGGTAGCAACCACATGGACCAAAATTGTAATTTACTCTACTATTAATTAAGGCGTTGTTTGTTTAAAAAAACAGTCGTAATACCTCTGAAGTCTGAGATACGTCTGAAATTAGAAAAAGTAACTTAATGTCTTATAACATCTTAAATCACCACCTTTTATTAATCAGAAACGAAATAAGACTTCGGACCTCTTAAAAAACAAACGCAACCTAAGTAAATATGGTTGTGGACCTTGTTTTCCAAAAAAAACAATAGTGATGAATGGTCCCTCCTAATTGAGTTATTTTAGGAAGCATTAGATCAACACTAGTAAAAAATGATCAATAATTCAAATCTTTTTTTACATTTTTGTTTTCTTTTAACTCACATACATTGCTAATAATTGTATCGCTACAGTTTTTCAATTTCTAATACATAAATTGACTTAAGTTTCATATATATGATTTTTGTTTTAACAATAAATATTATTTTATAATAGAAAATAGCAAGTAAGTTGATATTTTGTCGCATATAATATAACACAACCCACTCTGTTTCTTGTTCATTCATTAGTCCACGATTCCCTCCCTCCAAAGGTACCACCATCTTCACTTCCTCACTCAGTGATTGTGAAATCATGACCAACAACAAATCCCCCATTTTCACCATTCACGACCCTCAACACTTCAGTGACTATGGCTTCGACCCTCAAATCGACTACTTTCAGGTTCACCTTTCCTTCTTCATTACCACTTCCCAATTTCAACCATTCTTAACAATCTCTCTCTCTCTCTCTCTTCAATTCGCAGGTCTTAGAAGAAGCCAGAAACCACAAACGTGAAGCTTCATCATCATCATCATCATCATCATCATCCAGATCCGCCATTGACAACCTTCGTTTCAAGCTTCAAAAACCTAACTCCAAAGACGACAGCAAGAAGATCAAAAAGACACGTAAACGTTGGTGGTGGAAAAACGCCCTCCTTTTCTTTAAGAGGAAACGCACTTCCTCCACCTCCTCCGACGATTACCCTCCGTCCTACAACTGCGTCTACGGCGGCGCCGGAGTCCGTGCGCTGTCTGGACCGGTGTACTTAGCCGAAAGCAGAAGCGGCTCTTCCACCCCTTACCACCGTACCTCTGCCAGCCGGCCGTCGTCCGGACCACTAGCTGGAACATTTAATATTCCTTATATTAGCCTCACCGAACTCAACATCGACCCGACCCGCAAGATCTCGGCATCCCCCATGCCCATTTACTTGGTTACTTGACTTAGCAACTGTTTGTTTACATCTTAATAGTTCTATTAAGAGGTAACCTCTGAATCACTAAGAGGTAAATCTTGTTTGACAAAAAAAGTGTCCGTCTTTTAATGGTTCTAAAACCCTCCGAATGATTTTGTATGTTGGGACTCCCTTAACCATTCAGCATCCTAATTTCATTATGAACAATTACCAAACAACTATATTTCATTTTGCACACTATCATAAGTGCCTCTTAATCATTCTGTACCAAACTATTCACCAACCGCCAAACATCCTCTTAATTTGAAGCGTTTTTTTACTGCTTTTTTTACGCATGAAAAGAAAATGATGAAAGTAGAGATTGGTTGGAAAATCTGTTTTCGTTTGTGGGTTGTTTATTTATTCATGATATGATATCTTTTTGCAGAGATTTTACTTTCTTGAAACCACGATTTGACCAAGTCAAATTGACCCATTTCTGGTTGTTTGGATAATTTCTTGGGAGAAGTGATGGAATTGTATCCGTTGGTTGAGCATTTAGTGTTTGTCGATATATGAATACTTTCATGGAATTGTCACATTTCTGATCATATTTTAAAAACAAAATTGAGGGGCCATTCACAGGGAAAGAACCATGTTGTGGGGTAAATGCCCCATCTTCTATATTTTTTGGATCGAAACAACGTTGTTCTATTCGATAAATGTTGTTTATACAGGTTTTTTATAGAGCTAAAATCAAGAAAAGCATAGATTCTTATGTGCAACTATGTTGTATTTACCATGTATAAATACGAAGATTGTAAAAAATAGAGCTTTTGTGCATTTGGTTCGGTTGGTCATGAGTTTGGTTGATTAGTTTGAAGGTATTTGAGCAACCTAGCTACCTAATATTTGCGGTTTGAAAAATCTCAACCTACGCAAACCAAAGTGTAACCCAACCCAAACTGTAGGGGTTGATAGTTTGGTACATCAAAATATTTTCCTAAACTTGATGTTGGGTATTTACCTTACAATGTTGTCCCACATAGAAAATGACTTGAAACTTTTATGAGTTTATATGGCCATACCCATAAGAGTTATCAAAATGGAGAAAGATCCAAGTAAAAGAATTTTCTTGGGTTTGAGTGAGAGAATAGCATATATTTAATGGTCAAAAGATTGGGCTTTGGGTAAACGCACAGTGCTGAGCGCGCCACCGAGCGCGCAGAGCACTGTTCACGTTTTCCAACAGAGGCCTGCGCGCCGCTAGACGCGCCGCCCTCTGTGGTGGTTGTAGCAGTTCGTTTCGGTTATCCAATGGAAATCTATAAATGGGGGAGGTTTCCCTCCATTTTGGAACACGAAAAATTCTGCAGAATTCTCTCAAATTTCTTCTCCATATTCTTGCTTTAACAAGAAACATTCAATCGATTCGATGGGATTGAATTGACGTGTATCAATTCAATCGGATAGTTGTATCCTCTAGGCGACTTCCGGAACCAAGCACGATTGGGGAAGAAATTTCGTCTTAGGACACTGATTCAATCAGGCCTCTATCCAATTCCTTCAAGATTCAATCCGTCAAGAACATCGAAAAGGTACACGATTTTATCTATATTTGATTGTTTGTGAATTTCTTCTTCTGTTTGTATTTTTCTTTAATATCGTGAGATTGGTTATAACAATCTAAGACGAAATTTTGTTTCTAGATACTAGAAACAAAATAGACCAATCGACGATAATGAAATCCCACGTTGAGAAACCCGAAAAGTTCAAGGGTTCAGATTTTCGACGGTGGCAACAGAAAATGCTTTTCTATCTCACGACGCTTCGTGTTTCGAACGTGCTCACGGAGGAAGCACCAACGGAACCCGTTGCGGGAGAGGGCTCAACGGTGCCAACACAAATTCAAACGGCGGCCTTTGAAAGATCGGTCGAAATTTGGAAAAACAATGAATATAGTTGTCGAAACTATATACTCAATGCTTTGGACGATTCCCTATATGATATTTACTCTACTTTCAAAACCGCAAAAGATATATGGGAATCGTTGGAAAATAAATACAAGACCGAAGTGGCCTGTTCGAAAAGATTTGTGGTTGGTAAGTTCTTAAATTTCAAGATGAGCGATGCAAAATCTGTTGTAAAGCAAGTGGAGGACTTACAAGTTCTCGTTCATGAACTCGAAACGGAAGGTGTGGGCATGAGTGCTAACTTTTTTGTTAGTTCAATTATTGAAAAGTTGCCTCCTTCGTGGAAAGATTTCAAATTATATTTGAAACATCTAACCGAGGACATGTCTTTTGATCAATTGGTTCTCAAACTTCGAGTTGAGGAGGACAATAGGAAGAATGAGAAGACGGAAGCAAGCTCTTCGGAGCCAAATACAAATTTCGTTGGAGGAAACCCCTCGAAGTCAAAGTTTCAGAAATTTAAGGGAAAATGTATTACATTTAAACCTTCTCCCTCAAACATGAAGTATCCTCTCCAACCAAACAAAAAGCCCTTCAAAAAGCAAGTGGTCAATTGTTGGGTGTGTGGTCGATCCAGTCATAAAGCAAAGGATTGTCGGTTCAAGAGGGATCACCACGAGAGCGGAGGAGCCGGGGGCTCGAATCAAGCCAATATGGCCGATTCTGAAACAAGGTTCGTGGGTGTTGTTGAAACTCATTTCGTCTCAAACGAAGTTGATTGGTGGCTTGACACCGGTGCCACTAGACACATATGCAACTCCAAGGATTTGTTCTCTTCCTATGTCAAAGTCAACGATGGTGAACCAATGTTTATGGGGAATTCAACAACCGCAAAAGTGCAAGGGAAAGGAAAAGTGGTATTGAAGCTTACTTCGGGGAAAGAGCTTGAACTCACCAATGTGCTACATGTGCCGGATATGAGCAAAAATCTGATTTCGGGTCCTATGTTAAGCAACAAAGGATTTAAGATTGTGTTGGAATCGGATAAATTTGTAGTCACAAAGGGTGGGATGTATGTGGGAAAGGGCTACCTATGTGAGGGGCTCTTTAAATTGTCAATTGTAAATACCATGAACAATGATGTAAATATTGTGAATAATGAAAATGCAAGCCCAAGTGCTGCTTCTACTTACATGGTTGATTCCTCAAATTTATGGCATGATCGGTTAGGTCATGTCAACTTTCGGTCCTTACAAAGGATGATGAATCTTGGCATGTTACCTAAGTGTTCAATGAACAAAATGACTAAGTGTGAGACTTGTGTAGAGTCTAAATACTCAAGTCATCCCCACAAATCTGTCAAAAAATCTAACCAAGTTCTTGGTCTAATTCATACTGATTTGTGTGACTTTAAGTCAACTCCAACCCGAGGGGGAAAGAACTACTATATTTCATTCATAGATGATTGCAGTAAATTCTGTTATATATACTTGATCAATACCAAATATGAGGCTTTAAATATGTTTAAAATTTATAAAGCCGAAGTTGAAAATCAACTTGAAAAGAGGATCAAAATTCTAAGGTCGGATAGAGGAGGGGAATATGAATCTCGTGACTTTGCTGAATTTTGTTCCTCACATGGTATTGTGCATCAAACAACGGCACCCTATACCCCTCAACAAAATGGGGTAGCCGAGAGGAAAAACATAACTTTAAAGAATGTTGGTGCAAGTGTACCACATCTCTATATATTTATATATATTTATTTTGATGATTACAAACACAACGCATTATTGTTTATCTAACAATTTAATCCAAGTGTGCAGTTGTTGAAGAACACGAAGATTTAATCTGAAGGGTTCAAGACGGAAGTGTTTACGTCGTCATTATTGTTTATAACTAATAATGATAAACACCCTAAAATAATATACCACTTGGATATTTCTAAAAACCCAACAATTAATTTTAATAAGGTTTTGAGAAGATCCAGCAAGATTTGGGTGCTGTCCTGGAAGCTGACTTTTCCTGACGGCGGTATACCGTGGAGAATACCCGGTATACCGCGGGTACAGTTGGGCGGTATACCGCGGTGTTCAGCCGGTATACCGCGGCAGTCCGTGTGCAATTCCTATTGGTTGAAGTTACCTTTTCCTGACGGCGGTATACCGCGAGTCCCAGCCGGTATACCGCGGGTACATTATTCCTGTCAACTTTGCATGTAGCCGTTGGTGTGTCAGCACACTTTTCTGACGGCGGTATACCGCATGCATTTGGCGGTATACCGCGGCTGCACAATGCCGTTGGAGATGCTATGTATAAATGATGCTTGCTGGTAATGAAGACCTCAGACAAAACAACAGTAACAAGCAACAACAAACAGCACCTCTCAGCTCTCTCATCTATTTATAATATATATTTTATAAAACATTTTTTATAAAATATCCAAGTGTGAGATATTATACAAGAGTGATTACCCATTGTGAGTTATACTCCTCTTGTAAGTATTTGAATAACGGGTGTGTGATCCTGTACATCTCATAGCAGAAGCTTGAGAATCAATTACGTTACCTTTGTACTTGGTTTGTATTTCTACCGTAAAGAATACATTTATTGGATCGTGTCGGGAAGTGTCTCGGCTGCTGGTTTATCACAGTTGGTGGTAAATCAGTAAATCTCTGTGTCAAGTATCTCTATCCCTTATCTCTTTATTTATTCCGCTGTGCTTTATTATATTTATTTATATAAACTGCTTTGCATTTATATTTATTTATATAATCTCTGTGCATTTAAATTATATCTGTTTATATAATTGTTGTATACTTATTTATTTATACTCTGCTTTATTTATTCTGTATTTATTTGTTAAAAGAATTTTTGAAAGTAAAAGATTTAAAATACAACCTTCCCCCCCTAGGTTGTCTAACATTTGGTATCAGAGCGGGGCTTTCAAAAATTTTCTGTTTAAATTTTTAAAGTCATTTCTTTAATTTTTTTTAAAATGGCTCAACAAACTAATTTTGTGTTCTCTAAAACTCCTTTGATAGATACTGAAAAGTTTGGCATTTGGGCCGAGCTATTTGAATGTCACGTTCGTGGCAAAAGTCAAAAAATTTGGGATATTATAGAAAATGGGAATTTTAACCCTACTATTATAAAAAATAATGTTATTGTTGATAAACCTGTTAAGGACTGGACTCCCGCTGAAGAATCTCTTTTTTGTTTAAATTTTGAGGCTAAAAATATATTATATGCTGCTTTAACTTCCGATGAAATAGAAAGAGTTTATACCTGTAAAACTGCTAACCAAATCTGGCAAAGCTTGAGTGACACTCATCGTGGAAATACTCAAGTTAAAAGTTCTAAAATAAACATTTTAGTTCATGATTATGAATTATTTGAAATGTCAAAAGATGAGTCAATCGACTCAATGTTTAAACGTTTTAACCTCATCATGACTACTTTGAAGGGATTAGGTCGCACTTATCCTAACGAAGACTATGTAAGGAAAATTCTTCGAGCACTTCCTTCGGAGTGGATGGCAAAAATCACATCCTTGGAAGACTCCCGAGATCTCGCAACTATGAAGCTCGATGATCTCATCGGCAATCTTAAAGTGCACGAAATCGCACTAAAAAGAAATCAAGTCCGGGAGCAAGTCAAAAAGAAATCCATCGCTCTCAAGGTCGTTGCCTCAAAAGAAAAGGAAGAGGAGGAAGATGCAAGTTCATCCGATGATGAACCCGAAAATCTTGACGATTTAGTCAAGTTGGTAAGAAAACTTTCTAAACTTCTTTCTAACAAAAAGTTTGCCAATATTGATAGGTTTCAAGAAAATGAAGACTACCGTCGTGGTAGTAAAAACCAAAGTCGCAACGTCCACAAAAGTGAAGACAAATATGACGAATCTAGCGACGATGAAAAAGCCAATAAAAAGAAAGGCTTTTGCTATGTGTGTGGTGACAAGGATCACTATGCAAGTGTGTGTCCAAAACGAGCAAAACAAATCAACACACCAAAAGCTCTCGTTGGAGGCGCGTTGAGCGCAAGCATAGATGAAGCCAAAAATTTTTGTTTCATGGCCGACCATGATAATGAGGTATCTTCATCATATCTTTTTGAAAATAATTGTGATAGTAATTATAGTGATAATTATTACAGTGACGATGAAAATAATCTTGACGAATTATATAAATCATTTCATGCTATGGCCGCTCTCGCAAATAAATATAAAGATGAAATTTCTAATTTAAAAGAAACCGTATCTGCATATAAAAAGGAAATAGATGACGGTAAACAAAAATCTGCTTATGATTTAGATGTTATCACTAAATTAGAAAATAAATTAAGTGAAAAAGATGTTTGTAAATCTTGTGTTATTTTAAATGATAAAATTGCATGCTTAAGTGAAAATAAAAAGGAAAGTGTTGCATGTACAAAATGCGAGTCTCTTGAAAATGAAATTGCATGTTTAAATGCTAAATGCAAATCGCATGAGAAAAATGACTTATTAGCAAATGCTTTTAATAGTAGCAATGATAAAGTGCTTAAAATGCTAAATATATCAAATCGTATAAATTGCCGAAAAGGCATTGGTTCAAATACGTGTATTGAAAAATGTGATTGTATGCCAATTAAAAAGGTTTTTGAAAAACCTAAATTTGTTGTTAAAAATAAAACGCAAAAACCCCCATATATGTCAAAAATGAAAAATGTGAATTATGGGAGGAAACCGTATGCTCGCATGTATAATAGCAATTTTTCTAGACCTAATGCGAATATAAATGCTTCATTTTATGTGTATGATAAATACAATCGTAAAATTAAAATGGTTAGAAAATGGATTCCGAAAGGAATGTTTAATGTTGATAATCCCGGTGGGATGCGTTTGTGGTTTTAAACCATTTTTATGGTTTTGTATGTTTGTCGTGTTTGTTTTATGTCGACAACATATTTTTTTTGCAGTTTATGTTTTATACTAACTGTTAAAAGGACCCATAAGAAAAGGGTACCACGAAAAATTTTCTTTGCCTTTTGTAGGTGTTTCCTGGCGAGGATATAATACGTGATTCCTGGCGAGGATATAATACGTGTTACCTGCCGAGGTTATAATACGTGATTTCCTGCCGAGGTTATAATACGTGTTACCTGCCGAGGTTATAATACGTGGTTACCTGACGAGGTCATAATACGTGGTGTTTTTTTTTATCACATAAAATTAACCGTATATTGAAGCCTTAAGATCCTTTTTGGTGCAAGTGTTTCGTATTGGTTTGTATATCTTTGTCTCTATTGCTTTTTGCATTTTATTCTATTATATTTACCCTTGAGTTTATGCTACCTCAATTATATGCATATTTTGAGGGGGAGCATCTTTCGAGGGGGAGCATAAGCGACTTTCTTAAACCCTTTTTGCTTCGACAAAAGGGGGAGAGAAACCGAGTATGCTCTCGTGTTTAGCGTTGTGTTTGTCATCATCAAAAAGGGGGAGATTGTTGGTGCAAGTGTACCACATCTCTATATATTTATATATATTTATTTTGATGATTACAAACACAACGCATTATTGTTTATCTAACAATTTAATCCAAGTGTGCAGTTGTTGAAGAACACGAAGATTTAATCTGAAGGGTTCAAGACGGAAGTGTTTACGTCGTCATTATTGTTTATAACTAATAATGATAAACACCCTAAAATAATATACCACTTGGATATTTCTAAAAACCCAACAATTAATTTTAATAAGGTTTTGAGAAGATCCAGCAAGATTTGGGTGCTGTCCTGGAAGCTGACTTTTCCTGACGGCGGTATACCGTGGAGAATACCCGGTATACCGCGGGTACAGTTGGGCGGTATACCGCGGTGTTCAGCCGGTATACCGCGGCAGTCCGTGTGCAATTCCTATTGGTTGAAGTTACCTTTTCCTGACGGCGGTATACCGCGAGTCCCAGCCGGTATACCGCGGGTACATTATTCCTGTCAACTTTGCATGTAGCCGTTGGTGTGTCAGCACACTTTTCTGACGGCGGTATACCGCATGCATTTGGCGGTATACCGCGGCTGCACAATGCCGTTGGAGATGCTATGTATAAATGATGCTTGCTGGTAATGAAGACCTCAGACAAAACAACAGTAACAAGCAACAACAAACAGCACCTCTCAGCTCTCTCATCTATTTATAATATATATTTTATAAAACATTTTTTATAAAATATCCAAGTGTGAGATATTATACAAGAGTGATTACCCATTGTGAGTTATACTCCTCTTGTAAGTATTTGAATAACGGGTGTGTGATCCTGTACATCTCATAGCAGAAGCTTGAGAATCAATTACGTTACCTTTGTACTTGGTTTGTATTTCTACCGTAAAGAATACATTTATTGGATCGTGTCGGGAAGTGTCTCGGCTGCTGGTTTATCACAGTTGGTGGTAAATCAGTAAATCTCTGTGTCAAGTATCTCTATCCCTTATCTCTTTATTTATTCCGCTGTGCTTTATTATATTTATTTATATAAACTGCTTTGCATTTATATTTATTTATATAATCTCTGTGCATTTAAATTATATCTGTTTATATAATTGTTGTATACTTATTTATTTATACTCTGCTTTATTTATTCTGTATTTATTTGTTAAAAGAATTTTTGAAAGTAAAAGATTTAAAATACAACCTTCCCCCCCCCCCTAGGTTGTCTAACAAAGAACATGATCAACTCAATGTTGATCACGTCCGGGGCTCCACACAGTTTATGGGGTGAAGCCTGTCTTACTGCAAATATGATTTTGAATAAGATCCCTCATAAGAAGAGTAGTCAATCTCCCTATGAGATATGGAAAGGCAAATTGCCTTCCTATAAAAGAATGAAAGTGTGGGGTTGCTTGGCTAAAGTGCAAGTTCCTCTACCGAAAAGGACAAAGCTAGGACCAAAGACTATAGATTGCATCTACCTTGGCCCCGCCAAGAATAGTGCAGCCTATAGATTCTTGGTATTTAAGTCCTATGTAGATGATATACACACAAATACTATAATGGAATCTGCTGAAGCAGAATTCTTTGAGAGCATATTCCCATACAAGGACAAGGAGAAATCTGTCTCTAATCCAAGGAAAAGAGGGAATAAAGATGCTACTATTGATGATGACTTAGACCAAAGTACAAAGACAATGGGTGAAGGTACTTCTAAGGTTCAAGAGGAAGTAGAACCTCGAAGAAGTAAGCGTGGGAAGGTGGCCAAAGACTTTGGACCAGACTTTGTGACCTTTAATGTGGAAGGAGAACCTCAAACTTATAAATCAGCAATGGATTCCTCGGAAGCTCCTTATTGGAAAGAGGCAATCCAAAGTGAAATAGATTCCATTTTACAAAATAACACGTGGAAATTGGTAGATCTCCCTCCGGGACACAAACCAATTGGACATAAATGGATCTTTAAGAGAAAGCTTAGACCCGACGGTACTATAGAAAAGTATAAGGCTCGGTTGGTAGCCAAAGGGTATCGTCAAAAAGAGGGTCAAGATTTCTTTGATACCTATTCACCGGTTACAAGGATAACATCTATAAGAACGTTGATGGCAATAGCCGCGATTCACAATTTGGAAATACACCAAATGGATGTGAAAACCACGTTCTTGAATGGTGAACTGGATAAAGAAATTTATATGCAACAACCTGAAGGGTTTGTTGTTAAAGGTCAAGAGAATAAAGTCTGTAAATTGGTTAAGTCACTATATGGACTTAAACAAGCCCCAAAGCAATGGCACGAGAAGTTCGATAACACTCTTTTATCACAAGGATTTCAAATTAATGAATGTGATAAATGTGTTTATGTTAAACAACTTAATAATGCTTATGTCATAATATGTTTGTATGTGGATGATATGCTGATCATGGGGACTAATATGGATATAATCAACCATACCAAGAAGATGCTACATTCCGCATTTGATATGAAGGATTTGGGGGTAGCCGATGTCATACTTGGTATTAAAGTTCAAAGAACTGCTGAAGGATATATCCTTACCCAGTCCCATTATATAGAAAAAGTCCTTAGAAAGTTTGGACACTATGATGATCGACCGGTCGTTACCCCATTTGATCCTTCTAGTCATCTTAAGAAGAATCAAGGAGATAGTGTATCTCAATTGGAGTATACTCAAGTACTTGGAGGCTTGATGTATATTATGAATTGCACACGACCGGATCTAGCATATACGGTGAGTAGACTGAGTCGTTACTCACACAATCCGGGTAAAGATCATTGGTATGCATTAGTTAGAGTGCTCCGATATCTTAAACATACAATGGATTATGGTTTGCATTATACTAAGTATCCTCCCATGATAGAGGGATACTGTGATGCTAATTGGATTTCCAACCACTCGGAAAGTAAGTCCACAAGTGGTTATGTGTTCACTCTTGGTGGAGCATCAATATCTTGGAAATCATCAAAGCAAACGGTGAATACCCGTTCTACTATGGAGGCTGAGTTTGTCGCATTAGACAAAGCCGATGAAGAAGCCGAATGGCTTAAAAGCTTCCTTGAAGGTATTCCGTTGTGGCCTAAGCCTGTGACGGCCATTTGTATACATTGTGATAGTATGGCTGCTCTAACGAGGGCAAAGAATCAGATTTACAATGGCAAATCAAGGCACATAAGGCGTAGACATAATACAATCAAAGACTTGCTGATAAATGGAATAATCTCCATTGATTATATAAAGTCAAAGGAAAATATAGCAGATCCTTTGACAAATGGCCTAAATAGAGAGCAAGTCATCTTTACATCGAGGGGAATGGGCTTAAAACCAATACAATGAGTCGATACTTGGCGGAAACCTAACCTAGCAACATTGGAGATCCCATGGTCTAGGTTCAATAGGCAAACAAGTTAAGGAAGACTCAAGCGGGAACAAATACAAGGTATGCCTATTCCTATGATGTCCTCAATTGTGTTTTTCGTTGACGATTAAGGGTTGAATTCTAATTCTTAATAAAGCTAATTGCTACTATAGTGGAACACTACGGAATGTTCTTGATTGGCATTACCTATGTGAGATCGATGTGTGGTCGCATCTATGGGAACCGAGATGGCTACGTTCTCTACAAATCTCATGAAGAAAGGATATCGTTCACGACCGAACTGAACAAAAATGTAAGAATCGATGTATGTATAAATATGATGTATGTGATACATTTTGTTTAGATTTACTACAAAACGTGGCTAGTTCAAGACTATGTTCACTACCCACAAAGTAGATCCGATTTGTACTCACTAAGGACGGTTCAAGTCCAAAAGACACATTTCCTGATGTATATCATATTTAGCCTCTTGAATAGCAAATAATTTCCTATGTGTTTTATCTTATTTTCTATTCAAATGTGGGGTATTATTGGAAGTTTGAATAGAAAATGTGGGGTATTGTTGGGTATTTACCTTACAATGTTGTCCCACATAGGAAAGGACTTGAAACTTTTATGGGTTTATATGGCCATACCCATAAGAGTTATCAAAATGGAGAAAGATCCAAGTAAAGGAATTTTCTTGGGTTTGAGTGAGAGAATAGCATATATTTAATGGTCAAAAGATTGGGTCTTGGGCCTTGTATAAATGGGGGAGGTTTCCCTCCATTTTGGAAGACGAAAAATTCTGCAGAATTCTCTCAAATTCCTTCTCCATATTCTTGCTTTAACAAGAAACATTCAATCGATTCGATGGGATTGAATTGACGTGTATCAATTCAATCGGATAGTTGTATCCTCTAGGCGACTTCCGGAACCAAGCACGATTGGGGAAGAAATTTCGTCTTAGGACACTGATTCAATCAGGCCTCTATCCAATTCCTTCAAGATTCAATCCGTCAAGAACATCGAAAAGCTACACGGTTTTATCTATATTTGATTGTTTGTGAATTTCTTCTTCTTCTGTTTGTATTTTTCTTTATTATCGTGAGATTGGTTATAACACTTGAATATGTTGTTTTTTTGTACTCATATTTTCTTCTTCATTATCAATAATTTGATATAGCTTATTCTCCTTTAAATCTAAAATATATCCCATTCAATTACTTTCTCAATTACTGAACATATATACGATAGAGTTTATAGAGATGGAGAATAGATTGAAAATATATGTATATCATAGGGGTACGTCATTCAGTAGAGTACATGTTAGCGTAAAATGTGACTTAACAATCGTATTAAATCCAATAAATAAAGGAATATCGGGTTCATTCGGTTGGGTTAGATTCAAATGACTATAACCAAATTCTAACCTAATACCTAAAGTTTAAAGATTTTACAACTCGATTAGACATTGGATTACTTAGGAATTAAGATAGGGTTGTTTTGTGTTGGCTTGGGTTGGGTTGACCAGGTTGGTCGGGTTTTTGATCATCCCTAGCGTTTGGTATGCAGTTGGGACTATAATTGACATGTTAAATTGAGTAGACACATAAATGATTTTAGAGTCTTAATTTGACATGTATATTTTAGTAATTTAACACTTGATTTTGTTCCCACCTCTTTTGGTGGTACAAAAAAAATACATTTATCCTGTTACTTAGCACTGTCCGGTCCTCGTCTAACGTCGGAAAAGAAGTTTTTAATTTGTCATATAAAGTATATATTGTTCTATGTACCAAGTGCACATGGCCTCACTCATGTGACACATGCATGAACCCCAACAACGGATGCTACAAAACCCTTTTTTGTGTGTTTTGGAAAGAAACATGATCACATGACAAACTAGAATTTACAGAACAACTTAAATTTTTGCACGATATGCAACAACTTGTAATGGGCACAAGTACGATCAATGGCTCCACCATCAATCACCTCATCGATCGATCTCCTTCAGTTAAGAGTGCTGCAACACATTAAATACTGGTCATGTGTTTCTACTGCTTGCATGTAAAAATAAATGAATATTCTCTTTTAAAGTATATTGCTATTTAATACAATTTATTTATATAATAATTACCTATCTTATTTCATCTTACAATGTTGACACTACAAACCATATATATATATATATATATATATATATATATATATATATATATATTATCGGTCATGTTACATGAAATAAATATAGGGAGTAAATATCATTTTGTCCAGAAAGTTTACATGATTTAAGGGGTTTTTGATTTAGGCATGGGAATGTAAATTCATTCCCTCATGTTAACCTAAAATAAAAATTTGGGCTTACAAGAAAATGAACCAAATATATCATATAAAACTAAATAACTTTTTTATTTTCAATCTTATTAATTACTTTTTAACATCTTTGACCAACCATCCCTAACAAAATTTAATACTCCCTCTGTTCCAAAATAAATGTCTATATTACTATTGTAGTTTATCCCAAAGTAAGTGTCTACTTTCCATTATACCCTTAATTATGTGATGGAGAGAATCTCTCTCCATAATTAAAGGTAAAGTTATAGTTTAGTTAATTAAAAGTGTAATAATTATATTCTCCTAAGTAGTTAATCACCTACTAAAAAAAGGGGCAGGCCCACACGCCTTATTTGAGACTACTAAGACAGGCGGTGGACTCTTTTATTAGGGAAGAAGGGGCCTAAGCACGACAACCCCCGCTCGCTTGCTGTTGACTAATCGATTGCCCCTGCTCGCTTGTTGTTGCTCTTTTTAGTCTCCCTAACGGTCGAATTATGTGCATTTTTTTTATTGTGGACATTTATTTTGGGACGGAGGAAGTACTTAATATCTTTGATCATTGGGAGAGCGTCACTCTTTGAATTTATAAGTGTTAAGAGTAGGGGTGTAAGCGAGCCGAGCCGAGCCGAGTCGAGTAGCAGGTTATTCGAGCCGAGCTCGAAAAAGTTATACCAGGCTCGAGCTCGATTAATTTTTCAAAGTCGGGCTCGAGCTCGAATATTTTTTCCATGCTCTAGCTCGAGCTCGATGCTCGTTTATGAGCTCGAATTCGAGATCAATTAACTCGTTTATGTACTCATGCTCAATAATTTTTATATTTTGATTATATAATTTGTAAACATATAAATATGTTTGGGTCGAATAAGTGTATACTTGAATGGCTCGGCTCGACTCGACTCGTAAAACTTAAATTAGCTTTCGAACGAGTCGAGTCGAACATTAGGGTTATGGAGCTCGACTCGTTAATAAGTTAAGCGAGCTTTATTTTGTGTTGGAGATCGACTCGAGCTCGAGAACTATTAGGCTCGAGCTCAAGATAAACGAGTTCGAGCTTGAGTAGTTCGTTAAAGGCTCGACTCGTTTACATCCCTAGTTAAGAGTCCGACATAAATTTAGACCATCATTAATTTCTTATGACTTTTTTTAATAGATAAATGATAATGAAAACATTTACAAATTACGTGTTTAGACGTTTGCAATTACATTATTTTTATTGAATTTTGATTTCGTTATATTATTTTTTATTTTGTTTTGATCAAGTTGACTTGACGAATGATGAACGACAAAAATTAAGATTCATTTGAACTAACAGTGTAAGATATGGGGAATAGTTTCTTCTAACATATTTAATATTGAAGAATAATGATCAAAGTTTAGCCGATGTGGGGTTGGGTTGTGAGTTTGTGACAGAGACGATCAAATTAAGAAGCCTTGAAAAGAACATGGAGGTTTTAAGATAAGAAACAGTCTAAATCTAGCTGATATGATATTCTAACAAATAAGTGTTATTTATATATTTTGACGAAAAATGACGTAAATTTGCAATGATCTGCTGAAAGTTATATTATGATACTACGATTTCTACAAAGCTATGATTGTAACCGTAATTGACTCAAATAGTCATTTTAACAATTAAAATTGGTCTCTTAGTCATTGCTCTCCCGATTTTGCATAAATATCACTACTTTCGCAATATATAGGTCCGTAGTTGCAGACCTAACTAAAAAACACAGAAAATACGAATCTGATTGATTTCTTTTTTAATTTTTTTGACCCAGATCCGCAATTGCGGACCCCAAGTCCGCAATATAATTTTTTCTAAAGAAAAACAATCATATTAGTATTTTTTTGGTGTTTTTGAAATAGGTTCACAATTACCGACGGACCTGTATATTACCAATGTAATGACATTTTAATATAAATAAGAGAGAAATGAATATCAATTTACTTGTCTATTTACCTATTTGACTCAATTTCTCATTTAAGGAAATAAAAAGAACCTCTGCACGACTTTTATGGAGTTATTAACTTAAATAACCTTTTCACCTTAAAAAAATTCAACTTTTAACTATCCAAACAATTTTTTTTTACCAAAATGACCAGAATCCCGCAAGTCTGACACCGAAAGACTCCTTTTACTTGCGGTGTCAGACTTTTTCTGACGTGTTCTAAAAAAATCATGATTTTTTAAAAATTGATAAAACCGCAAGCCACCGCAAGGGATACAAGTCCACGTGTTGTTATCCTCTTTATCGCAAGTCTTGAGGTACTGCAAAAAAATGACACGTGTAAGGGAAAAAGAAAAACTGCAAACCATTATAGTAAATCGCAAGGTGCGTCCCCGCAAGCCGCTAAAACGTAAAATTATGATTTTTTTAGAATGCGTCAGAAAAAGTCTGACACCGCAAGTAAAAGGTGGCTTGCGATGTCAGACTTGCGGGATTCTGATCATTTTGGTAAAAAAAATCTTGAATGATTAAAACTAAAATTTTCTTAGATGAGAAGGTTATTTAAGTTAATAACTCACTTTTATGTCTCATAGTTGGCAAATTTGCACAGCTTTTGACCGGAAAATTAAAAGCATGATTATACTCCCATTTATTTCGGATTTTCGGGGCAGGCTAATGGCACCCCTACTCCATGCTAAAGGCACCCCTAAACCCTAGATTATCATTATCAATTTTTTGTTTTTTTGTTATTTTTGTCCTTTTGTCTATTTTGTTTTTTCTCTTTTTAATTATATTATATTTGTATTTTAATTATTAATTTTTTTGTATTATATTTTAATTAAAGTAATATGATAAAATATTATAAAATAAGTATTTATTAATGAAAAGCTTTAATTAAAATATAATACAAATAAAAAAAACAAAAAAAAACAAATTAATATGAATTACTCATAAAAAATAAAATATTATGTATACGTTAGATATTTTTTTGTTTCCTTTTATTTTACTTTTAAAATTTATTTTAAAAATAAATAAAATGTTACTATTTTTTCTTAATATATGTATAATACAAATTATAGATAAAGTTATTAGTAACTCATAATTAATACGAATTCCTCATAAATCTATTTCTCTCTCTTTCTCTTAGACCTGGCAAACGTGTCGTGCCGTATCGGGTTCAAAGTTAAACGGGCTGAGAGTGCCTAACCCTAACCCGACCCGTTTAATAAATGGGTCAGAAAATCCCAACTCTAACCCGTCCCGCCTAACTCCACAATTTACTCTATAAATAAATAAAAATGGAATATAATATATGTCTATATATGCAGATTTATAAGTAATATATATATATATAATAATTATTAATGTGAACTATAAATATTATAATAAAAATATAAATTAAAAACATAATATATGCATTTATATATATACAAATATAAAACAATAATAATAAAAAAATAATATAGTAAGTTATGATTTTAAAGTTTGATGGATGTAATTGATTACACAATTTCCAATGCAATCAACACCCCTGTTAGAGCATCTCCAATGGTGTTAAAGAATGACTTGATCAAACACTTTTTGGCATTTTTTCCCATTGGACCAATAACTTGGTCAAAGACTTTTTGGAGAATGACTTGGTATATACCAAGTCTTTGAGGAAACGCTTGAAAAGAATAGAAATTTTCATATTTGGTCCCTTAACAATCAATAGTTTACATTTTTAATTTTACACTTTTATTTAATAATAATTCATTTATTAAATATATAATATATTATTATAATAATTATTATTATTAACAAAATACATTATTGGAACGCTTTCGTAAATATCGAAAATTAAAAAACACAAAAATTAAATACTTTTGTTTTTAGAAATCATAGTTTTAAGTATATATAGTTTATATTTATAAAAAAACTACATATTATTTTTAGAAACTTTTGTTTTATAAAACGTATTTGTGCTTTAAATAACGACAAATAATGGAAGGAGTTTTATAAAACATTTCAAATAGATGAGGGTAGTTTATGTATATATATTAAAAATGAATTAAAAATGCAAAAAAAAGCTTTTGCAAGACTTGACCATTGGAGTGGGTATTTGAAGATGACTTTTTGGTGACATGGCAAATTGATCAAGTCTTTGAATAGGTCGACCATTGCGGATGCCCTTAGAGTATCAGCATCCAACCCCATCTAACCCACACTTTTTCACTGACACATCAGCGCCACATCATTTTTCTCTTCCAACCCATTCTAACCCACAAACCCCCACATCCATCCCACACCACCATCCCATTTTATTTATTTTTATTTAATCTAAAAAACAATAAAAAAACAAAAAAGAAAGGAAAAGGAGCTGGTGGGCCCCACATCCATCCCAACCCGAGCTGGGTTGCCTAACCCGGGAGGGCTCCAACCCCAGCCAACCCCAAGTCCTGTTTTGGTGTTCAATTTCATCCCCATCCAACCCGGGCGAACCCAATGCATGGATGCGGTAAGTCTTAAGGGGTGCCAATAGCACTGCCCTTTATTTGTTGTTTTAAGAATGTATTTTTTAAAACACATTTAATTGTCTATGACTCAATATATATACAGGATGAGAATCAAATGAGAATCACAAACATGTTATAATTCGTGAAACCAATATAAAAATAAAATTTTACATGAATTTTTTTCATCAAAACTTATAATTTAAGATATTGTTTTACACATATTTGTGTTCACCTTGTGAAAAGATTATATGTGGAAATTGTGTTGGTCCCGGAGGGTTATACAAGTTTGTAGAAAGAGGGGTTGAATATAAACACACAGATTTTTACTTTTTAAATTGTTTATTGATATAATCAAATAATTTACAACTTGTTGCGGAACAAGATTAAGGATTAACCTAATCTAAACAAGTTAAGAACACTAAGTTTCTTGCACTATAATTAAGATAGAAGGATATAAGAATACTACGAGTAATATTCTAACAGTAAGAGAGAAAGAAGAAGATGACCGAGCACTTCATTTCTGAAGTAGGGTTCTTCTTATATACTGCATGCATTTAATGCAAAGCAGTATAACTTTACACGTGGCAGCAACTGATTGGTTGCATGGTTTGACCTTTGTAGACAACCTTAGTAGCCGCATGGTGTACAGTGTAGAATCAGAGTTGGTTGTACGCTTAAGGGCAAAAGGGATGTCCTTTCTGACAAATCGTACGGAGGCGTGCAAGGGGGAAAGACAAAAGTAACGTGTAGAGGAAGACTTCATGATCAGCGATTACTGAACAGTACTTTATCAGCGAGTGACAAAGTTCAGCGATGGCTGAAGTCTTCTACTTGTAACTTCACGTTGAGTGGACAAATCTTGGCTTCGTTGATATCCGCATCAGTTCACTAGTAGACTTGTCGCTGTTCTTGAGCTTGATCTTCGACTTCAGCGTAGAACATAGTTGACGTGAAACTTGTCTTCAGGGATCATAAGTAAACAACTAAACTATCAGCGATCATCAACAAGACTGAACAGGATCAGTGCTTATGAATGAACAGTGTTCGCTGAATGTATAAATTAAAGAGCATGAGTTTCTCAACAGCGGTACTGTAGAGGCATAGTACTTATCAGCGATAGTGAAACTCGAATACATATTGTCTACTTACAATTTTCACTAAGTGTTTAAAGGGTTATTATCAAATCACTGAGGGTTTGGATCAACAATCTCCCCCTATTTGATATTGACTTAGCAACTGAGGAAAATTGCTAAATATGAAAACATAAGGATAAAAAGAACTCATAAAATATTTGTCCCTTTTCCTGTTTTCTGAGATCTTTTAAGTACTGATGGAGTAAAGTACATTCGCTGAAATTTTTCTTTAAACTTCGTAAAGGTTACATAGGGAAGTAGAAAAATTACAAGTACAGCAAATAAATTTACAAGTACAAAAGATGTAAGCTGATAAAGGATAGAAGAAATTCAAGGAAATCCTATCAGCCAAAAGGTTCTTCCTTAACGAGAAGTTCATCAAGGGTCTTTGTTGTAGGGATCATCCAGTCAGGGACCGTTACTCCAAGATCTCGTTTGTTCTTTGCTTCATTAAAGATCAGGGGCTTGAGGTGTTGACCGAGAAGATCATTTCTGAATCCGCACCAATATATGAGATCCTTGAGCTGTTCGATAGGATTGATGGGAAGCTCAGAGACGCGTTGAAAGCGTTCTCGTCCATCATAGTCGTGAAAGAAGATACCATACGGTTTGCTTAAGACTTTTCCAGGGATGAAGCGTTCACCAGGGGGCAGGGAGGTATCAAGCGCTGAAAGATCAGGTTCAGGACCAAGTACTTCAGCACGTGAGAAACCAATACCTGTTTCGTTCCGGATAGGAGGACCTGAGTCTGAAGATATTATCTTTTTCTTTGCAGAGGCCCTTCTTTGTCGAGTTGGATTTGTGGGAGGAGGAGGAATATCCACAGCAGATGAAACCAAGTCGATCTAAGAATTTATGATTTTCTCGACATGGCTCTTATGTTGTGAGCTAGATCGCTGATTGAATCCAGGGGTCATATTCTTAGAAGCAGAGGGATAGCTCACTGAAGCTTTAGAAGCATTCAGCTTTGGTACAAAGGTACCCTTATGAGGTTTTGGATAAACAATTTTCTCTTTACCTTTAGAAGCCAAGGTAGAGATTTCCTCAAGGATAGGGGATTTTAAAGAGGAACACTGGGAAGATGAAGTGCCAGGGATAGAGGAGACAAACATTCCAAATTTAAGCATGGAATGATCAATGGTTGGTTGTTCAGCGTCAACCTTATAACCAAAACTACGTTTGTCACTCAGGGGAATCTGAGACTTAATTATCTCAGTGATCGTTGTTGAGGATTTATACCATCCATCAACAGTAGCTTTTTCAGCTTTTAATGCAGCGATAGCTTCTTCTCGTTCGATTTTGACTAGCTGATTTATATGAACCTGATCTCTTAAATCTTCTTCAATTTTAGAAAGCTTTTCTATTTGAAGATGACAGTGTTTAAGTTTTTCAGCGAGATCAAGGTTTTGATTTTCAACGACAGTTTTGCCATTCATGGCATCATATAAACTCATAGTCAGGAGATCGATCCTTCGAAGACTATCAGCTTCATCAATATTTGAAATATTGGTAAAGAAGGAAGGTGATACCTTGGAGGTAGAGGATGAAGCAGAAGGAATGTCAGACTTTTCTTCCTTTTCTTCGATTTTGGCCAAGAGGCAGAGATTGGCTTCATCGTCATCTTCAGAGTCAGATGATTCTTCTTCATCAGAAGCAGCCCAATCATAGTCAGCCATCAGGCCGTTGCCTTTCTTCTTAAAGCCTTTCAGCTTTGCGTACCTTTCTTTCAGCTTTTAATACTTATCATCTCTAGCCCTGGGGTTAGAGAGTTTCTTGGAGAAAGCTGAGGTTTTAGAAACTTTCTTTGACCTGCACTCGCTAGCAAAATGTCCTATCTTTTCACAGTTATAGCAAGTAGCAGTAGCCTTATCAACATGGGTTGATGATCTAGGCTTGTCAGTGATAGCAAGAGGTTTGTTCTTTCTGAAAATTTTCTTTTTGGCGAATCTCCTGAACTTATTAGATAGGAGAGCCATATATTCATCAAGATCTGAAGAGTCAGGATCTGATGAGCATTCAGAGTTAGTCTCCAACTCAGTGATAGTAATAAAAGATCGCTGAGTGGAGGGTGATTCTGAGATTAAAGCAACAGGGGTGCTTTTGGAATCTTTTACAAGATTCTTCTTAAGATGAATCAATTGCTCATGATTGAGCATCGTGCCATATAAGGTAGAAAGAGTCATAGATTTTAGATCCTTTGACAGCTTGAGACACATTGAATAACTGTCCCAGCTTTCAGGTAAACATTCTAAGAAATTTGTCAGAACTTCAAAGTTAGAATATTCCTTACCAACGGTTTTTAGATCAATTATTAAGCAGTTAAAGCGTTGGTGAACTTCAGAGAGAGTTTCATTCTTACCACAAATGAAGCTTTCGTACTGTCTTACCAGATTGATCTTACGTGAGTCCTGGACTTCTGTTGTACCTTCATATTGAAAACAGATTGTGTCCCACATGGATTTGGAGGTTTTCAGGTTCATGACGGAATGGTAGACTTCGTCAGGAAGCGCCATAGAGAGGATGGATCTGGCTTTGGTGTCGAGAGCCACTTTCTTCTTATCTTCATCAGTCCACATATGAATTTCCTTTGGAACCAATCTTTATGGAATAGCAGCTCTATTCTCAGTGGTTGGAATTTCAGGATCAATTCTTATAGGAACGTATGGACCATTTTCTATGTAATAAGGTATAGTTGGGTCTACACCTTCTAAGAAGAGTCTCATCCTATTTTTCCATAGATTAAAGTTATCTCTGGAAAATCTGGGAGGTTTTGCAAGAGAACCATTATTAATATAGTTTGTGTTTGTGTTGGTAGCCATTATGAGAAATAGCAACGAAGAGAAAAGATTAGTATAAGCAAGATCTTGTTTATGAGATTAAACAAATCCGCTCTGATACCACTTGTTGGTCCCGGAGGGTTATACAAGTTTGTAGGAGGGGTGGTTGAATACAAACACACAAATTTTAATTTCTAAATTGTTTATTGATATAATCAAACAATTTACAACTTGTTGCGGAACAAGATTAAGGATTAACCTAATCTAAACAAGTTAAGAACACTAAGTTTCTTGCACTAGAATTAAGATAGAAGGAGATAAGAATACTACGAGTAATATTCTAACACTAAGAGAGAAAGAAGAAGATGGCCGAGCACTTCATTTCTGAAGTAGGGTTCTTCTTATATACTGCATGCATTTAATGCAAACCAGTATAACTTTACACGTGGCAGCAGCTGATTGGTTGCATGGTTTGACCTTTGTAGACAACCTTAGTAGCCGCATGGTGTACAGTGTAGAATCAGAGTTGGTTGTACGATTAAGGGCAAAAGGGATGTCCTTTCTGACAAATCGTACAGAGGCGTGCAAGGGGGAAAGACAAAAGTAACTTGTAGAGGAAGACTTCATGATCAGCGATTACTGAACAGTACTTTATCAGCGAGTGACAAAGTTCAGCGATGGCTGAAGTCTTCTACTTGTAACTTCACGTTGAGTGGACAAATCTTGGCTTCGCTGATATCCGCATCAGTTCACTAGTAGACTTGTCGCTGTTCTTGAGCTTGATCTTCGACTTCAGCGTAGAACATAGTTGACGTGAAACTTGTTTTCAGGGATCATAAGTAAACAACTAAACTATCAGCGATCATCAACAAGATTGAACAAGCTCAGTGCTTATGAATGAACAGTGTTCGCTGAATGTATAAATTAAAGAGCATGAGTTTCTCAACAGCGGTACTGTAGAGGCATAGTACTTATCAGCGATAGTGAAACTCGAATACATATTGTCTACTTACAATTTTCACTAAGTGTTTAAAGGGTCATTATCAAATCACTGAGGGTTTGGATCAACAAATTGTTTTTTGATTCACCTAGTGAAATGAAAAATACACCTAAAAAATATTCACATGGTGAAACAAATCCATTTGAAACTATCATATTATGAAACAAATATATGTGAAGTAAATTATCTTAAATCCTAACACTTTATGAAAAAATATCATGTAAAAAGCATATTTACAAATGGGAATTTATAGATTAAAAATAGGGAATTTAATTAAAATACTCAAAGTTTGACTTTGACTTACCAAAATACCCATTTTCTCTCTGATTTTAACAAAATACCCATTTTTCCGCTAAGAAAGTCCGCGATCGCGGGCAGAGACCATTTTTGCCATTTTTGAAACTTTTCATCCCGCGATCGCGGGGGAGTGTCCCACCATGTATCAATTTTGATGAATTTTCAATTGAAATTTACTTTTTCAACCCCTATACTTATTTACTTACTTTATATCTTTTACTTTCATAATTTTAATTTTACATTTAACACATATAATCGTTTATTAACTAAAATACGTTAAAAAAAAGTTTTAATTTTAACAAGTTACACCATTATAATCGTCTCTTCGATACGTTCAAAATGAGCCTAATATTGAATTTTTTTGATTTATAAATTTTAATATATATCATATACACTACATAAAAAATATTTTTTATATTTAAAATTGTCGGTCCTAGTACCGATTTTCCAGTCCCGAAACCGAACCCGAACCGGTACCGTACCGATACATACGGTTCGATTTTCGGTACCACTTTTTAGTCCCAAAAAATTCGGTACCAACCGGTCTGGTCCCGATCTCATCCCTGATGTAAGGCGATAGACCTTAAATTCGACCCAAAGTTTTGGGCTGAAGTGCAATAAACAAAAACCTGAAGCACTAACTTGAAAACAAAGACTTGCTTTACTGGTAGCGGACCAACCCACAACCGACGCGTGTAAGGAGTTGCTGAGATTGCGCCAATAACCGTGGCCTACTGCAGGTGATCCCAGCCCTTGTTTCATCTTCATCAAAATCTTAGTGGACCGTTTGCCGATCTTGGCTCAACGCCCCACAATTCTCTCCAACTAAATTAAACTCACTAAACAATAACCACCTTTTCACATTAATCTTATTCATTGTGAAGATAAAAAGAAAATTACTTCCGCCATTTGAAAACCAACGTCGTTGGGTTGTGATGTACCGATAAAGCTTATGAGATATGATGGAAATTTCATCTTCTCTAGATTCGGATCCAAACGTTATTAAAGTCTTTGTGGCATAAAGATTCACATGTGATAATTCCAAACCATTCGTAATCGCTTGAGAGATTTATCGATATGTGTAAGCTAACTCGAAACCCAGGGTTACCCAAAATAGCAGAAAACTCTAAAAGTAACTACACATATTAGTAGACCTCTAGATATATAGAAACCTTCTTTAATTTAGACCAAAACGTTTAATGTTTTAGTGATGGGTTGAAATAAATATAACCTTTATTATCGATGGTCCAAGTGTAAGTATTAAAAATTGGCGGAGGCTTTGTGATGGACAGACATCGATCATTTTGTGCATACTTTGTAACTGCAAATACTTCAGCTCCATACACACATGAATCACCATTCGCCAAATACCCATTTTCACAATTCTTAAATGAGTCCAGTGATACCAACTTGTCAAAACCCCATTTCATATTCTTCTCGTGAAACCTTGTCCTATTGCCATTCACGATATCTACAAACACATACAAATAATAATAATTTAAACGATTTAAGGAATTAGTTAATATATGATTATTATGTTAATGCCATAGGAGTGTAAAACAAAATTGAAAATGTTAAAAAAATGAATTTTAAATATAAAAAATATTTTTTATGTAGTGTATATGATATATATTAAAATATATAAATAAAAAAAATTCAATATTGGGTTCATTTCGAACGTATCGAAGAGACGATTATAATGGTGTAACTTGTTAAAATTAAAACGTATTTTTTTAACGTATTTTAGTTAATAAACGATTAAATGTAAAATTAAAATTATGAAAGTAATTAAAAGGTATAAAGTAAAGTAAGTAAATAAGTATAGGGGTTAAAAGTGTAAATTTCAATTGAAAATTCATATACATAGCGGGACACTCCCCCGCGGTCGTGGGATGAAAAGTTCCAAAAATGGCAAAAATGGTCTTTGCCCGTGATCGCGGACCCTCTTCGCGGAAAAAATGAGTATTTTGGTAAAATTAGAAAGAAAATGAGTATTTTGGTAAGTCAAAGTCAAACTTTGAGTATTTTAATTAAATTCCCTTAAAAATACCTATGTAATTTTCTCAATTAAACTACAAAAGTTCAAATGTAGCCCCTTTACCCATTTAAATCTCTTTAAATATTGAAATTTATACCAAGAATTATCACAACCCTTTGGGTTAAAGATTAATTTAAAACCCCAATTTCTATTATTGTTATTCAAGACATCTTGAAAATAACTTGTAATCCAATTAAGTGTTGTCATTAAATGCTATGCTTTTTTTGAAGTGTATAATTTATATACCGCAAATATCCTTACACATCAACTATTTTTGAGGTCAGTTCTACCGATAATTCGAAGACCAATAACCCTTTAATTGGTTGGCATGTTATGCTCGTGGTGTCTAAGAATACTTAAACAATATAACCAAGACTTAAGATAAAAAGGGTCGTTTTTAAGGTTACGTATCAGCCACCATGTAATTGAGAATCTTTATTCTATAAGTCAGTTTTTGGGACTCATTTTAATTTCATGAAGAGCTTCTTGAACACCATATTTAGAGACCATTATTTTCGCTTGCAATTAATTATCTGGATGGTAAGGTGATTTGGACATACTCATTAGGACACCCCATTCTAAATCCGTCGTCCTCCATTTATTAGGAAGATTCAGGGTTGAAATCTTCGCTATAACCGTTAATTACCAATGAAGATCTGAGATTCGGACGTACTCATTAGCTTTTGGTTAATTATTAGGAAAAAAAGTTCGAACGTCTGCCATCTCGTGGGCATTTTGATTACAAACTCTACTCCAAGACATGATCTATGAATCAAATCGAAGAAAGAACACTTAATGTCTAAATAATCATGTAATTAATCATCCTAAACTCATATTGAAACTTATTAATTAATTGAATATATGCGTACAAGAAACAATGAAAAAGCAATAGCGAATATATCTTGCTTGCTTTCGTTATCTTGTGGTAATGCCAGCTGGAGTACACACAACAACAACAACAACTATATATCTTGCTTTTGCTTTCGTTAAAGTCAAGTTTGTCACCTTTAATGTTCACCTGTTCATCTTCCTGTTCACACTCAAAGTCCATATCAGCAAAGATATAGGAAGAACAAAATATTGATGGCTCAAGTAGGCTCACTTGCAGAGAAAAGAATTTGATGACTTGATGAGTTTAAAACTGAACAAGGCAACAAGAAAAAGAAGATGGAGTAGAAAAAAGAATAAGAAAACATTAATAATTTAAAAGTTAAATAAACTGTTAAATGACAAAATTGTCCTAGTAAAATTCCACATCATTGTTTTTTTTTTCTATTAATGATGTGGATATTAAATAAGGATTAGTTTATTCTATCTTTTGACACATCATTTTAGGGTAACCGATTACCTATTAAATACGCAAACGAGACCCTTAAATAAATGTAATGTTTACTTACTGCAAGCCCTAAATAGATGTTTTAAAAGTTTGTTCCTCTAAAACAAGAATTCGTTCAAAGTTGATTCCATTTTAATGCAATTTTTCCTATAAAAAATATATATTCAATTAATCTAACTAATTATATTACTCAAGAAATACATATAAAACAGACTCCTCTTCACCAAGGAGGCAAGGACCATGGTTTAAGAAGAAATGGTGGAATCAAAACAGTCAAGTGTCTCATTAAGGCATGTGAAATGAGTTTTCTATGGCTCTAGACGAAGACAATTCAATAGAAAACAATTTGGCAACCCGGGGATTTAATTTGCTTACAAATATATAATTAATGTTTAAACCGAAAAATATTACATTTTAAGATTAGAAGCTTCTTTAATATTACGTAAGAATGACTTTGTAGCAATTGAGATATACGACCATAAATTAAAGGGAATTTAATTAAAATACCTAAAGTTTGACTTTGACTTGCCAAAATACCTTTTTTTTTTTCGAGTTTGCCAAAATACCTAAAAATCCCGCGATGGGTCCTGCGATCGCGGGATAGGGCACACGTGTCCCGCTTTTTTGGCCAAAACGTCCCGCGACACCCCCCAACTATGCCCGCGGTGACACATTTGGCCCCTCGACCCTCCCCGCGATTCATCCCGCGATTAGACAAAAAAAATTACAATTTTGGTCCTTTTTGCACGATTTTTTGCATGCTTTTACTGTTTTTTTCCACAATTATTGTAGTTTGAAGACCAATTTGTGGTTGAAATTCACTGGCATGTTTCATCAATGTTGGATCATTGGACTTGGAAGACCAATTTGTGGTTGCAATTCATCTTCCTCAATGAGATTTCATCCATAAATATCAGTAGAATGCAATCCATAACTCACACCCATTCCATGTTTCTTTCTTGCTTTCTTTCTTCAGTATTTTGTTTTTGAGATACCACTGAAAAAATGAGTTCATCTGTTGCAAAAGCTAGGCTATATTTCTGTTACGATGGTGAATGGGTGGAAGAAAACAATGAGTGGAATTTTGCTTATAAATCTAAGCATGGTGTAAAATTGCCAGTAAACTTTTCTTATCAGAAGTTTGTTGCATACGCCATGCAAAAATGTGAAATCGACCATTCGGCTGTTTGCAAGTTAGTGTTCAAGAATGATGATGGGTCATTTGTGGAGTTATGCAACGATGGGGATATCTATGGTTTTATGCACTTTGCAGCCGAATCAGAAAGACCTCCATTACTTTATGTGTATGTTGAATCCTCGGTGTGCAACGAAGACGATGACGAAGGTGACGACGACGGTGTCGACGAAGGTGATGACGACGCTGATGACGAAGACCTCCAAATGGAGCAGCCTGATTCTCAATTTCAGGCGTCCCACGGCCCAACAGTTCATTTGGATCATGCATATGGTCTTAACGACTGTACTCCTGATTATGTTCCGGAGACGCAACAACAACAACCACAAGAAGGACGTTGTGTTGGAGTTGCTGATGACGAAACCTATGTTTTCAAAATGGGTAATGCTGATATAGACAGATCAGATACCGATAGTGATGAGGACGAAGAATATACCCCTAGTAATAAATCATTTAGTCAGTTAAATGACTATTTTGATATGTCCCATATTCTTCCAGACCAGAATACCCATGCACAAACCTACGAACCTGCACCTTATAATCGCAGTTTAAGGTTAGAAGTAGGTTAGATATTTGATTCGAAGGATCACTTGGCAAGTCAGGTCGGACTTAAGTTCATGGAAGCGGTTTTCGAGAGTCACACGCCGAGATCCGACAAAGGAAGATATGTAATTGAATGTGCGAGAGAAAACTGTAATTGGAGGGTGTACGCGAGGCCCGCGGGAGAGAAAGGAGGGGCGTTACTTATTAGAAAGTTGCACGACGTACACACTTGTTCGAGGACGCAACTGAATCCCAACCACAAACAAGCCACCAAAAGGACTTTGGGTGCGATACTGAAAGGCAAATTTCTTGATGCTAGCAGGTCATTGCGTCCAAAGAACATCATGGACGATGTACACCAGCAGTTCGACGTCACGATTGGTTACCACCAAGCTTGGCGTGCGCGATGCAGGGCACTGCTATTGGTGAGAGGCACGTTCGAGGAGTCGTATGAACGACTCCCAGCATATTTATATAATTTGCAGCTGCAGAATCCAGGTACTGTCACCCAGTTAAGGACCGATTCACATGGACGGTTTGAGATGTGCTTCGTTGCCCTTGGACCCGCGGTACGTATTTTAACACGTTATATGTTTACACATTATAAACTATAACATTTACAAACGGAAACCACCTACGCTTTTGCAGATCCGCACATTTCTGGCAAATCTGCGTCGTGTCCTGGTAATAGACGCTGCCCATTTAAAGGGCCCTTACTTGGGTATGATGTTCCTGGCGGTTGCCATGGACGGGGATAACTCCATCGTTCCAGTAGCTTTCGGAGTAGGCAAGTCCGAAACCGGGGAGGAGTGGACTTGGTTTCTGTCCATGTTGAGACAAGCTATCGGAGACCCGCAAGGGTTGGTGTTTATGTCCGACAGGGCTCCTTTCACAAGCGCCGCAATCTCTGCCATGTACCCAAACGCCCCTCACGCCTTATGTTGTCTACATTTGGAGATGAACGCCAAAGGCCATGACAAACGTATTACCACTTACAAGGATGTCTACTGGAAGGCATGCAGAGCATATATGGCTCGGGAGTTTGACCGGTACACGAATCTTCTACGAGTTAGTGCCAATAAAGCAGCCAAAGTTATGGACGATGTTGGACCGGAGAGGTGGTCCGCGACCCATTTTCCTGCACAACGGTATGACATTCTGATCTCCAATAGTGCAGAGTCGGTGAATGCACTCTCCCGTTTTGCGCGTAGATGTCCGATTGTTACTCTTATGGACTACTTTCGGAGCTTTCAACAAGAGTGGTACCAACTTCGACGCCGAAAAGGAGCTGAGCTGCAAAATAGTCTCACACTAGGGGCGGAGGAGATAGTTCTCTTCAGGGCGCGTCACGCGTCGACATGGAGGGTAAGCGAAATCGGGTATGGGAGGTATGAGGTTCGGGATAACCAGCTTCACGCGACTGTCCATATGACCGACCATGTTTGTTCATGTTTCCAATGGCAAAAATCTGGGTTACCGTGCGGCCATGCCATCGTTGCGGCAAGATATATGGGTCGTAGAGATTGCAGCGACTTGGCTGTAAGTTTCTTCACGTCCGAAACTTATCGGAGAACATACGCAGAGGTAATAAATCCAGCTGGACCCCCTGAAGCATGGGTGTATCCACCCGACCCCCTTCCGCCATGCTATCCACCGTTAAACACTAAGAACAGAGCCGGGAGACCGAGAAAGAACGACGACGCCCATCACATGGTGAAGGTTCGATATAGCGAAAATGTACTCGGTGCCAATGCGTAGGACATACACGTGGAGAATGTCCAAATCCCGCCCCTTCAACCGTGTCAAGGAGTATACGTTCAGTCAGCCAACTAAGTAACACGCAGGGCCCATCGGAGCTTGAGCTTGAGTCATATGATACCGTTGATCTGAACATTGATTTCCCTTGATTGGGACGATAAATATTGTATGTTTAGTGCACTTGTTTTGATATATAACATGATTTTATCTACTTTATCGGCCCGTTGTAATTTATCAAACATAACTAATGTACGTTGATCTGAACATTGATTTTCTTTGATTGGGACCAATTATCTTTTGAAAGGTACTTGAAACAGAACATGGTCACATGACATGGGATGATGATCATAATGGTAGTAGTCTAAATGGAGAGAATAGTAATGGTTATATAGAACTATATCATATGATAGCGTTGACAGGGACCTAAGTTGTGTTAGAGCAAAGACAGGGACCAAAAATAGCCAACATGCAGTAAAAGCATCCACATTTGCCTATAAATAACCCACGCTAGATTAGTCGTAAAACACATATACGAGAACATGACATCCCCAAACTTTCATGTTTGGTGCTTTAGGCGTTTATCTGAATCGCTTTCAGATACTGGCAAAGAGTTATATGGTTAGTGTGCATGTTTCATTGAGTTTTGCTTGTTACTACCGTTGTTCTACGAACTAACTATATTAATTAATGTTCATCAACAGATGCATATCCACAGTTGTTCACCATGAAAGTCCACCATGGTGAGTACTTCACGGAACCACCCAGAAGACATTATTTCCGTGGTCTAAAAATTTATGTTGACATGTTAGATGTGGAGGATCTTTCTATGCAACTGCTTGAACAGATCATGAAAGAGATGGACTATGAAGAACCAAAATATAATAGGTTGTATTTTAAGAGGCCGAATGCATACTTCTTGACTGGGCTGGTAGAATTAACTACCGACGAAGATGTAGCCAACATACGCCAGTATGTTAACGGCCATACTGTGATTGAAGTGTACATCGAGAAAGTGGAGCTTAACACTTTGAGACTCGTCTCGCTAGAGCATGTAAGAAGTCGACCCGGATTGTCAAAAACCAAACCATCGTCTAGCCGTAGCCTCAAATTTGGATAATTTTGTACTGTATTTATTAGTATGTGTTTGTTATGAAATAATCTTGTATAACATCTATGAGTTGTATTTTTAATATGAACCACTTTTCAGACAAATTTCAGACTACTTAAACACTACTTTTCAGACAAATTAAAGACCTTTATTCATGAGCAAACTTCAACATGAAACATCAACATAAAAACTCCAGGAAGGAAACAACAACATACAAACAGGAAAGGAACGAAACAACAATGTCGAACTGGAAAAGTACAAAACAACAACACATAAACAACAAAGTTCTAAAGTAACACCCGTACCACCACCTACTGAAAAATTGTTTTAGTTTGATCAATCCAACTTTGCTTGTCGATTACCTTCGCTTGAAGAATTGCAAAGTCTTGCAAAATGTGGTGAATTTCTTCTTTTTCTCGACGAATACGAGCCTCCCTATCTTTTATATCCCCTTTCATCCTTTTGATCTCCTTTTCTTCCACTTCGATCCTTATCAAGTGGACTTCCTTCCTGGCCATCATCTGTTTCCACTCTTCTGTCAGTTGGTCTATCTCCTTTTCCCTTTCTGCTATCGCGATCTGGAGTTTAGGTGGCATTCTTTCAGGTGTAGACGATGGGTTAGATGACGATGTCATTTGTTTTACTGAAGAAAGAAAGCAAGAAAGAAAGCAAGTCAAAGAAAGCAAAAAGAAGGATGGAATGGTGTGAATTATGGATTGCATTTTATTGATATTTATGGATGAAATCTCAAACATGCCAGTGAATTTCAACCACAAATTGGTCTTCAAAGTACAATAATTGTGGAAAAAAACAGTAAAAGCATGCAAATATTCGTGCAAAAAGGACCAAAATTGCAATTTTTTGTCTGATCGCGGGATTGGTCGCGGGATCAGTCGCGGGGAGGGACAAAATGTGTCACCGCGGGGATAGTTGGGGGGTGCCGCGGGACGTTTTGGCCAAAATAGCGGGACACGTGTGCCCTATCCCGCGATCGCAGGACCCATCGCGGGATTTTTGTGTATTTTGGCAAACTCGAATGAAAAATGGGTATTTTGGCAAACTCGAATGAAAAATGGGTAGTTTGGCAAGTCAAAGTCAAACTTTGGGTATTTTAGTTAAATTCCCTAAATTAAAGATACCTCTTTAATTAGATTAATTATTTTTTATTTTCGGATCTTGTAAGAAAAGAAAGTTCTATTGTATTTGGTAAAAGGTAAAAGTATAGAGAGATTCATTCGTAAATTCATATATCTATGTATTGTTGACAAGGTTCTAAATAGCGTGAGGCGTGGCGCGACGGTGAGGCCAAGCCTTAAGCCTTAGGAGCCACAGCGAGGCCACGACGTTTATCAAGGCGTGACTTATGGTGGCAAATCTCTATATCATATATAATATTATATATAAAAACATATGTTTTGTAGTATTACTCGATGATTCAATGATAATAAACACGTTAAATTAAGTTATATATTAAAAACTAGGACATAATACATTAAAACATAAAGAAAAATCAAATATCATGTCACAAAAGACCATACATTGGGTCATGGCGTGCCACATGCATAACGTGGCGTGAGGCCCAAGCCTTAAGCCATGACGTGCCATGACGGCTGTTGCGACGATCCTTTTAGAACAGTGATTGTTGATAAGAAATTGATGAAAGTGAGTTTCAATTTGTTTAAAAGTTTCTCAAGTTGTTTTTTTCATTAATTAAGAATTTTTTAATTGTTTAACTATTTGTTAAAATCTTTTATGATAATATAAGTTAATTAAAACATCATATTTTAAAATATAAATAAGTTTTGTTAAAAATAACGGTTAAATAAACGAAATAGGAACTTACTTCTACAAGTTTTTATTATTAAAACATTGTATTTTTATTTTTGTTAATTATAGCAATATATTATCAAATTATTTTATTAAAATATGGTATAATTTTATAATAAATAATTTATAAAAATAAGTCATTATTTATGTATGTCGTCCTATAAAATAATATTATGGCATTAAGTGATTTATAAGGCATTGGTTAATTTAAGCTTCATTTACTAAATAGATTTTATTGTTATATGATTTGTGAATATAAAATATCGATTTTACTTTTGTAAGTACAAAGTAAAATAGATAGTCATATACTTTTGGTTTTTCAGTTTTTACCCGAAGAATTCTTCCAATAATATTAGTTCCAGTTAATTTCCCTAAGCAACAATTATCATCAACAGTTCTTAAAGATAAATACATAATTAATAAGAGTATCTTTTAAGTTTTATGTCATACGTGGAAAACGTGAAACCACACACTTCTCTCTGACACACACATATAAAATTATAAATATATATATATATATGTATATATTTTACACATGTACCCACACACTGGTTTTCACAAACACATAGAAAGAGGAAAAATGGAGAAAATACAACACAAGATGGTTGCAGTGAATGGCATAAACATGCACGTAGCAGAGCTTGGCAAAGGACCAATGATCCTCTTCCTCCATGGCTTCCCAGAGATCTGGTACACCTGGCGCCATCAGATTCTCTACCTTGCTTCTCAAGGCTACCGTGCAGTGGCCCCTGATCTCCGTGGCTACGGCGACACCACCGGTGCTCCAATAGACGACCCCACCAAGTTCACCACCCTTCATGTGGTTGGAGATCTGGTGGCGCTCATTGACACGGTGGCGGGCCCAGGCGAGGAGAAGGTGTTTGTGGTGGGACATGACTGGGGTGCATTTCAGGCCTGGGCTTTGTGCCTTTATCGGCCTGATAAAGTAAAGGCCTTGGTGAATTTGAGTGTTCCATTCAGTCCAAGAAATGCTATGATCAAACCTATCGATGCACTGCGTGCTATCTATGGAAACGATTACTACATCGTCAGATTTCAGGTTGTACGATCTCTCTTAACACTACAAAAATAACTACTTTTACCGGAGGAAAATGTCGTCGGCAAAAGTCGCGAAAGTCGCCGGCAAAAGCTCAAACTCTTTTGCCGTCGGACTTTTCCGTCGGCAAAAGTTTCCGTGAAAAGCTGACCGCTATTAGGCTTTTTGCCGGCGAATAATATGTGCCGCCGGTAAACATACATTTGCCGGCGAAAAACAGTCGTCGGTAAAAACTGAAGTCGCCGGCAAAAACATCTCTCATGTAATCGTATAAAATCCTTTTCCCGACGACTAAATATTTTTGCCGGCGTAATTTTTTCCGCCGGGAAAAGCTTTTCTTGACTTTTTGGTCAAACATTTATCGGCCAAAAAATCGGTCAGCAAAAGTTATTTTTTATTTTTACACATAGCTTTTTACCGACAAACAAACTCGTCGGCAAAAGTTAGGTTCGACTATTTTGGTCAAGTTTTTCTCAACGGAGAAAACCGTCGGCAAAAGTTTGGTTTGGCTTTTTCGGTCAACCTTTTTATCGGGGCAAAAGTTAGGATTGCAATCACCATCGGGAAAGGTTCTTTTTTTAATAATTAATTTTAGGAATTAGATGCAAAATTTAATTGCAAATAAATAATGAAAAATCAATACAAATATTCTTTATTTAAGGAACAAAGTATGATACACACTACAAAACTAACAACTAAAATTTACCTAAATAGCAAATAATATTATAAATTACTAAAAGTGCAAAATTACAAAAACATCCACATTCAACTAAAAAAATAAACTATAGTACTAAAAAGTCTAAGCTCGGTAAAAGCCTTAACCTCTGGTTCTAATTTCCGCCATTCATCATGTCATCACCTCCAAAAATGTTATGAACGTCGACAATAAGAACTCCTTGATCTTGATATATCTTATGATACAATCAGAATTAAATGATGCTCACTTGATTAGCCAATCGAATTCTTGTCCTTATATGAACAACCATAATCAGAAGTCCATGCATGACCTATCAAGAGGGAACCCCCCAAAATAATAAAACCATGACAAAGGTGTAACTACAATTAACCGAAAGTCTAATACCAATCAACCAGGCTTACCGATTGTAAACTTGTGACACCTACGCATGTCCATAATACCAACATGGGCAAGTGCACAACCGAAGAGATCAGGCTTATGCAATCACAAAAATTTAAACTTCATTGTATATTCAAATTTTCGTAGTAGATGCCTCTAGAATTCTAGATATTTGAGCACATGCATACAAGCCAATTTAGTACCTGATTAATGCAAGCTCCAACAAAATATTTTCAAGTTCAGTATTCTGATGCATATTTTCAAGAATCCCGTTTCATCTCTTAAATCCTTCTTTAAGAGGTATAAAACAAGTAAACAACCATGCCATATTGGTAATTATACATTAAACAGGCAAATTTGAACTACCAAAGATATGTCTCAACAAAATTTAAGTGAAAAGACTATTTCTTAATCATAATTCCACAGTTTTAACCATAAAAATCGAATCATTATGGTAGACGAATGCATACCTGCTCTGTAAAATCTTTTAGAACCATCAGTAACAGCGTGTCCCCGGTGAATTCTCTGATTACTTGTATCATATCGCGTCTAGATATCTTATGCTTCTGCGATAACGAAATCCATTAGGATCAAGAAAACGAATCCAAGCTTCAAAGATACAAAAATGTACAATATTTAGCACTTACAATGTAACTGTGACGATACTGTGTGATTTCCATCATGGATTTAGGAGGCAAAAGCTTGGAAAATGCTGCAATGAGATCTGGAATTGGGATCCAAGACGACCGGTTCCCAAAGATGAACTCCATCTAGTTGGGGCCTGGATCACATCAAAATTGGGTACGTATATGATTAATTGGAACCATTTATCGATACTAACTCAATAAATATTTGAAGTGACTCACTGTTCATGGTCAATAGTCTTGAAGCTTACGACAAATTCGGGCAATATATGAGTGTTCATCTAACCGCTCCACACAATAAACTTCTAAGAAGACCACCATTGCCTTTACCTGGATGAAGTCATCAATACAATTCCATATAAAATAACTTATAATCAGCACCAACTATGAAGTCATCAAAGCAACTCTGCTTCTTTGCAAGAGAACCATCAATACAACACAATACGACTGACCCTAAAACAATCAACAGTGCATATGCAATGGTACATATCATAAGTACTTGGTTGAAGCATTTTGTCGAACAACTGGAGTGCAACAATGACTACACACAATTGCAAGTTTGCAAGAACAGCATCTTCTCCAGGAAAATGAATAACAATTATTTAACGATTATTTGTTCCGACACAGAAGAAGAATTCAAACAAAGAATCACATATCAAACAAGGATTCTGAACCGAATCGAAGAAAATCATAAAGACAAAATACCTTTGAAGCAAACAAATGAAATTTTTTATCCAAGAATAAAAATTGGCCAAACATGATGTAGAAAGAGCACAAAATCATGGAGAAGTTCAAAAAAAATTTATCGAGAAGTTCAAACAAAAGTTCCCAAACTTGTGACTTGAAATTCTTAAAACCTGGAGATGAAGCGAGAAAGCAGTGTCTCAGAGTTGCTGTCGTCCGGTGGAAAGGGGGAGGGTGAGCGGTAATCCGGAGACGAACAAGGTTTCCAAAAGTTTGTAAAAAATTTACAGAAAAGGGGAGGGTGAACGGTTAGTGAAGGGAAAAGGGAGGAAACGAGAGGGAAAAATACTTGGTAAAAAAAGAGGGAAATATATTTAGTGAGAAAAACGAGAGGGAAATATATTTTGTAGAAATATCTTTGAAATTTTTGAATGTTTTGAATTTGGTATGTTTTTACTTCTAGAATTTTATTTTAATTTTTTGTTTTTTGTTTGTTATAATACTGAAATTCATAATATCAAATAAAAATACAATTTATTTTTATTTTAAAAATAAAGTAATTATTTTTGGATAAAAATAAGTATTAATTCATGTCAATTTAATATTTTTATCTTGTTTTCGAACGTGTTTATCCATTTGATTATTAATTAGTTTTTAGAGTTTAAAAAGTTTAAAAAAAACGTATTGTGTAGTTATTTATAAACTTAAACTTAAACTTAAAATTTAAATAATCTATACTATTTTATAAAGTACTAGAAATCTACCCGTGCAATAAAAAACAGTACATAATTCTTCATTAGTTGTTTGTAAGAGATTTTAAATAATTAGTATTAAATATTGTTTAATAAGTTTTCTAACCAAATACTCCAGGAAGAAAAAAATTGGCGCCAAAAGGAACAAATGGAGGAATAATTTTCATAAATTTTTGAAAAAAAGGATATATGTATGTATGTGTGTATAGGTGTAGTCGACATATGTATATAGGGTTGTGTGTCAAATTTGGTGAGAAGTGGTTATCAACCGTTGGATGAGAAATGGACGAACATTAGGATGTGATACATCGAGATAAGATATACCGAGATGTACGGGATCAATTCCCTTTTAATCCGCAATTCATGGAAGGGTATTTGATTGAAAGTGATCAACGGTTTAAAGACACTTCTCACCAAAAATGCACTTCTCACATGATCCAATGCTTGTGTATGTATGTGTATGTGTGTAGTCGATAAGGTATTGATGGTTGTATTGGATTTAATTAGATCTTGATGGGCTTTAGCGGCTCTAAATGAAACTATTGGGCCTTATGGACTTTAGTGGTTCGTAATGAACTATTGGGTCTTCATGGGCTTTAGTGGTTCTTGATGAACTATTGGGCCTTCATGGACTTTAGACTCTCTCTAACTTTCTCACTCTAGAATATGAATAATTAAGTGTTTTCTATTACAATGCCTAACCACAAAGTTAACAAACATTCCGTTTATACCTACAAGATTAAAAGACAATAAACTAAAATACATTTGACTTTGAAAAGATTTGATTTTTCTTGACTTTGACTTTTACATCTTCGACTTCATTAAATCCTGAATACAATTTCATTCTAACAGTGATTGCTAATTAACAGGCAATCAAGGCCCAATGCGATTTATTAATTACCATTGAAAGTCATGTAGTAAAAGTACAAATAAAAAAATATTGAAAATTAAATTACAATTGCCGACGGATTTTATAAGTCTGCCGGCAAAAATGAGAGTGAATTTTTATTAATAAAACAAAAATATTTTTGCCGGCGAGTTTGGGAAATCCGTCGGCAAAAGTTAAGTGAAAAAAATATTAATTATAATAAAATAACTTTTGCCGGCGAGTTTGTGAATCTCGTTGGTAAAAATGTTACATAAAATTTTTAAAAGTACTTTTGCCGGGGAGTTTAGGAAGCCCGCCGGTGAAGGTAACTTTACCGGCGACTTATATGAAATTCGTCGGCAAATGTGCATCTTTGCCGGTGGGAATTTCCTTCGGCAAAAAGTTAAACTTTTACCGGAGGATTTCGTTTAAGTCGTCGGTAAAAGTTACCTTTACCGGCGGGCTTCCTAAACTCCCCGGTAAAAGTGCAGTTTCTTGTAGTGTAAGTTAACGCTACAACAAAATAAGAATACTAAAATAAAGTTTATAATATCAAACAAAAAAGCATCACATCTAAAAGTGTTACAAAAAGTTTATAGGAAGTATTTGGACGTCGTTTTTAGAATATTTTTCAAATAAAGCGTCATATTAACTAATTTATATAACACTATTTGAAAAAGTGTCCTATAAACATAAGTGTCTTTTAAAAATATGGGTTTATATGACACTTTTCAAAAGCGTTCTATAAAATTAGCTAATACGACACTTTATTTTGAAAATGTCATAAAAACATAGTTACGACGCTAAAAAACGTCTTATAAACTTATTGTAACATTTTTAGATAGAACGTTTTTTTGTTTGGTCTTGTAAACTAAGGTCCTGTAAAACATTCTATTAGGACGCTTATTTATTTTAGGCGTCCTCTAAACTTAAATTTGTTGTAGTGTAACTACCACAGATCATGATGAACAAATTGAGATAGATCCAATTTGTTGAACGAAAGATGAGAGAAGAGTTCTAAACCCTGTTTCTACAAATTTATTGACAATGATGCACAATTCGCTTGTTGTGAATTGATTTCTTATATTGCGTGTCATAGATTCTCTTGGTTACTTTCTAGTATGATCATTCATGGGACTATATATATATATATATATATATATATAAGTGTTTCAGGAACGTGGAGAAATCGAAGGTGAATTTGCCGTTTGGGGTACAGAAAGAGTTCTAACTGGTTTCTTCAATTACCGCAAACCTGCACCACTTTTTTTATCCAAAGGCATAGGGTTTGGAAACTCGCCTGATGCTCCTATAAGCTTGCCTTCATGGCTGTCCAAAGAAGATCTGGCTTACTATACTCGCAAATTCGACAAAACTGGTTTCACTGGAGGTCTAAACTACTATCGAGCCTTGAACACGTATGTTGGATTCAAACTAGCTAGCTAATTAAAACTTAGTTAATGCAGTAAAACTAATAACATTATATATGTTTAATATGCAGAAACTGGGAATTTACTGGGCCATGGACCGAAGCTCAAGTGAAAGTACCAGTTTTATTCATTGTGGGTGACCTCGACCTGACCTACCACTCGATGGGTGCCAAAGAGTATATAGAGAAAGGTGGGTTCAAGAAAGATGTGCCGCTTCTCGAAGATGTAATTATCCTGCAAGGTGTAGCCCATTTTCTCCATGAAGAAAGACCTGATGAAATCAACAAACATATCCATCAATTCTTTAAGCATTTGTGTACTACGGAACTATGAAGATTAAAATTTCTCGATTTATATTCAACGTCTGCTGTCAATATTGGTATTTGTTTCAGTCACAATTTTTTTGCAAGAAGATGACTTGAAAAATTAATGTTTGACTATTGGAGACAAAACTTGAAAAAGACTTTAGTTGACTTGATATTCGGCTAGAAGAATCTATTGACTAATATTTACATCTAAATGGCGGAGGCAAGATTCTAATTTTCTTTTAATACATTGAATTTTATCTGTACTGACTGTACATAAATGCAATTCCCAAGAAGAGCTCATCGTTAATTTCAGATTTAGGCCCAACTTCACGTTTAACGTGGCCCAGGTTAGTTGGATCTAGGAGAGAAGAATTATTTTAAAACAATCCCACGTTAAAGTGGGGTGTAGAGATGGCCAAGAAGACGGGCCAGGCCAGGCCCAAACAGTCCCGGGCCTAAATGATGTCGGTCAAAACTGGGCTTCAGATGGGTCGGGCCTTGCTCAAGATGGGGTGGCTCGTTCAAGCTTATGTATAATATAATTAAGAGTAAATTACATAAATCGTCCCTGATGTTTGGTCCCTTTTTGGATATGGTCCCTATTTCGAAAAAATTACACGGATCGTCCCTGAGGTTAGACAAACCGCACGAAATTGGTCCCTCCCTCTAACAGAATCTGTTAACCCCGTTAAGTCAAGGGGTATTTTGGTCTTTTTACATTTATTTTTGTCTTTATTCTAAAAGAAAAGTAAAAAACAAATAATTAAATTAAAAAATAACCCCCCCCCCCCACCCTCCTTCTTCTTCCTCCTCACGACACCCCCCACCTCTGGCCACCACCAACAACCGCCCCTTCCTCACCTTTCTTCTTCCTCACTCTATACATGTAAACCCCATGTATATATACATGTATATACCAAGGCAAATTTGGAGGCGCTCCAACCATGTGAGCTTTGCACTGCTCAAATATTTGTCAAGGCTACCATATGTCACAAACTCCTCAACAAGGATCTTCTCATTATTCTCATCACAGAAGCCAATAAAAGAGACAATATTTGCATGTCTATACGAAGAAAGCACTCCGATCTCATTTAGGAAAAGTTTTTCTGCACGCCGAATTCGACATCCTTGATCAAGATTCTGAACTCCATGGTCAAGAAAGGGTGTGATCCGAACGCAAGTAGTTTCAACCCCATTTTTAAAGAAATCTTGAAAGCCCGCGATGTGAATGGTGCTCATAGATTGTTTGGGAGGATGAAGGAGATGAAATGTAAGCCGAATACAGTAACTTCTAACGTGTTGATGAGAGGTTGACTCTGGTCAAATTCGCCATCTTGCTTAGCTCTCTTGGAAGATTGCCTTGTAGAGAGTTGTTGTAAATCATGAGCTGTTCTAGTGATCTCAGGTACCCAAAAGTCGCCGGAATTCCACCGGTGAGACTGTTATCTGCAAGGTCTATGATGGTGAGCTGATGACAATTACCAAAAGTGGCCGAAATCTCGCCGGAGAACAGTTTCCGATCTCCAACGGAATCCTTCCGGATAGCTGATTCTCATACAGATACAAAATCTGAAAGTAAAAGAGAAGATTTAGAAGAAAATGGTTTTTGCAGCGGGTAAAAACAAAAGCTTATTACCCCAATCAGTTTCTTCTTCGCTTAATCTCCTAAAATCCCATGTGATCCTACCTGCAACAAGAAAATGCCCGTTTCCGCCCATTAAGCTCCATTCAGGCCGCTTCTGTAGCCAATCAACGAGATCAAGAGACGCAGCATCCCTTGTGGAGATATTATACCCCCAAAGATATCTTGCGATATCGAACCCTGCGTAAAAAGGCACAAAGATTGCTGCAGCAAGTGACGAATCGTTGGTTAAGCACTCGTATTGTTTCAACCGGTTACTGAAGATAACATCCACTGCAAACTGGTTTGTAGCGTACCATCCTTTTTCCAAAAATACCCCTTCGGTATTCTCCAATGGAGGTCCAAGTCCAGCATTCGTAGTGAACTTACACATGTTGGTCCATTTGCTAAGACTCTTACACTGCTTAAGCATATCCTCATTGAACCTGGAAGGAAGATCATGAACGTAAACAGGTCTTTTTGGGTAAGAAGAAGAAACCGATTGGAGGTGGCCAGAGGTGGTGGCCGGAAGTGGGGAAGAAGAGAGGTGAGGAAGGGGGGTGGGCGGTTTGTAAAAACATGCACACACAGGTATATATACAGGTATATATACATGGGGTTTACATGTATAGAGTGAGGAAGAAGAAAGGTGAGGAAGGGGCGGTTGCAGGTGGTGGCCGAAGGTGGTGGGTGGAGGTGGGGGGTCGTGAGGAAGAAGAAGGAGGGTGGGTGGGTGGGGGGGGGGGGGGGGGTAGTGGGTGTAGGGGGGGTTAATTTTAATTTAATTATTTGATTTTTACTTTTCTTTTAGAATAAAGACAAAAATAAATGTAAAAAGACCAAAATACCCCTTGACTTAACGGGGTTAACAGATTCTGTTAGAGGGAGGGACCAATTTCGTGCGGTTTGTCTAACCTCAGGGACGATCCGTGTAATTTTTTCGAAATAGGGACCATATCCAAAAAGGGACCAAACATCAGGGACGATTTATGTAATTTACTCTATAATTAACCGTTTACGGATAACCGGTCCTTAAACTGGCCTTCACAAATAGAAAACTTTTTTTTAATAAATTATTAAAAGCTATTCTAATACACTTTAAAATATGTAATTGGATTACTCAAATATATTTAAAAAAATACGTTTTTGTTGTAGGATAAATGTGTCATCGTCTAAAGGATATGACGATATAGATAAATATGGAGATAGATATAGAGATAGAGATAGATATAGATTATTAGAGTTATTTATGGAGTAAATTTTCTTCCATGATTATCACGGTCTCTATGTAATCCTCCCTATATAAAGGGTTTATGATTAATGAGAATTACGCGACTTCATTCACTCTATTATCGTTGTTCTATTTCTCTTTCCCTTTAACACGTTATCAACACGTAAGCTCGAGAACCAAATGACTAGCTTTTTTGTTCCAACCGTCCGACATTGCAACCTTAATCCAAGTAAGCATAATTTGTTTACTGTTTTGTCCAGCTTTTATTCATGATTTTAAGCTTCTTCTTGTGATGTTTATGTGATCGTATGATACAACATTGTTTAGGTTGTTTCTCTTTACAAAAATATATGTGTGTGTTTTTGGAGACTCAATGCTAGATTATTATTAGCAATTTTCGTATTTTTTTATCACTTATTGGTAGATGGATTGGTTAACATGACATCTCTTTATTACTACTAAAGAAAAAGAAAAAGAAAAACACAAACATTTAATATGTGAACCTTATGGTAAAAACACTTTGATTGTTGTTTTATAATATATATATATATATATATATATATATAATTGTTTTCTTTTGTATGACAAGATTTTACATGCATACATGCTTCATGCAATGGATATATACATTATTGAATTTAAATTTCTTTATTATTAGTGTGAGTTTGAAACATCAATAAGTTATATATATATATATATATTATTAATAATTAATATATTTATTTATTTACCGTCATTATAAAAAAATGAAATTTTATTTCAATAAAATTAAAAGATAAAAAGAAACCTTTTTCTATGTAAATTAGGAGCTTGTAAAAATTAAATTTTCACACTATTTTAAGAAAATATGTACATATATTTTCCTTTCCAAATATTATCTCAAAAAAAAATTCCTTATGGCAATGAAGATTTTTTTTTATTCTTCAAAATCATATGTATAGTATAATGTTTACATTAATTTATGGATAGATAATCATATTTGAATGAGATTCTTTGAGAATTTGATTATGTTCTTTAAATGTTTGTTAATCATGCATAAGTTTTTGAATTGATTTATCCATATACTATTCAAATATTTATTTAACTTTTTAGATTAATTTTTTACATAATATTTAAATGTTTACATTATTAAATGTTTATCTTGATTGTTAGTTTTTACTCATAATCTTTAACTTTATAATTAATTTTTGGAAGTTACACTTTCAATCCCCATTAAAATGTTAAAAGTTTAATGTTGACTTTAATTTTTGAAATCCACCTCTTATAATCAGACGTGAAATAAGACTTCGGATTTCAGACCTCTTAAAAAACAAACGTCACCTAAGTCATATGATATCAATTTTTATGGCTTTAGACAAAGACAATTCAATAGAAAACGATTTGGCAACGTGGGGATTTAATTTGCGTACCTTAATTTGCTTTCAAATGTTCAAAATAATAAATGCATTTCAACATTAAGCGTCTTTTACTTTAGAAAGACTTTGTAGCAGTTAAGTAATTAGATACGTAACCAAAAAAGAGACGACTAATTCGAAGTATGTAATTTTCTTGAATAAATTAATTAATTATTTCATTTTCTAATCACTTATGAAAAGAAAGTTATAACGTTTTTGGTAAAAGGCCAAGAAAGATAAACTTGTTTCGGAGATGTTTTTTGTAATTTTCCTTTGCATATAAACTCTCACTACAACAAAATTAAGTTTATGGGACGCCTAAAATAAATAAGCGTCCTAATAGGGTGTTTTATAGGACCAAAGTTTATAGCACCAAACAAAAAAGCATCCTATCTAAAGTGTTACAAAAAGTTTACATGAAGTTTTTTGGCGTCGTAACAAGTTTTTTGGAATTGTTTTTCAAATAAAGCGTTTTAATAACTATTTTATATGACATACTATTTGAAAAAGTATCATATAAACACAAGTGTCATCTGAAAAGATGGGTTTATGGGACACTTTCAAAAGCGTCATATAAAATTAGCTAATACGACACTTTATTTTGAAAAAATATCCTAAAAACTTTGTTATGACGCTCAAAAGTGTCCTATAAACTTATTGTAACACTTTTAGATAAGATGTTTTTTTGTTTGGTTCTATGAAACAGTCTATTAAAACGTTTATTTATTTTAGGTGTCATATAAACTCAAATTAATTTGTTACAGTGCCTCTTGGTACAATGGAATCAGGATAATCTTATGTAGGGTTTCTTTGAAAAAAAAGTAAAAGTTTTAAACTATAGAAAGATTCATTCCCAGATTCATATATTTATTGTTGATAAGAAATTGATGAAACTGACTTTCAATTGGTTTAAAAATTTCTCAAGTTTGTTTTTCTATTAATTAAGATTATTTTAATTATTTAGATATATATTAGTTAAATTATTATATGATAATACAAGTTAAATAAAACATCATCTTTAATTTGGAACATAAAAAGTTTTGTTAAAGTAATATTGAAGCATTATTGACTTTCTGAAGCATCAGTTAATTTGGGATATTATCCAATTATTAAGTAGATTTTTTTGTTCAATTATTTGTGGAAATAAAATGTCCATTTTGGGGGTGTTTGGGATTGCTTATTGTACACAAGCTATTGGGTTTGAATTTGCACTTCATGTGATGTTTTGTTATGTTAAAACTTGAACGTATATTGTTAAGTTTGTTTGGATTTGATACGATATTATGTATTGGCTTGAACCATTAATTGTTTTTTATTTTTTATTTAGAAGTTTCAGTCAGAACGCTTGCCCAAAGTTTAATTTTCATTTAATACAAAACAGGGGTAAAATGCTAATTTTATGCCATTCAGAGCAGTTTCCAAACAATCATTTTCTATCTGACACTAAATCATACAGAGTCTCTTAATCATTCTGGCCACTTAATCATACTGCACTAAATCATTCAGTTTCTGCCAAACAGCCCCTTATTATTAAAAAGTGTTTATCTTGGTGACAAAAAAGTTGGGGTAATAATGTAATTTGAACAAATAAGCTGATAAAGAGTTTCAAATAAGTTAGGATGAAGCATCTTATCAAATATTACTTATTTGTAGTGTGGAAAAGTCGTTAGTACTTTTCTTTTTTTCAATTCAAACACAAAAATAGCTTATTTACGGTGTGAAAAAACAATAAACAAACAACTCAAAAAATAAGCAATTCCAAACACCTCGTTGGTTTGGTGAATACAAAGCATAATAGATAATCATGTTGTTTTGGCTTTTTCAATTTTATACCCGAAGAAAAATATTATTCTGATAATATTAATTTTTTGATTAATTATTTACCTAAGATTTTTTCAATTTCATGTCGTCCCCATCTTAAAACGGTGATACGTGGTGTTAGAATATGTGAGTAGGTTGATAGATTGAGAGAGACACACTTGAGATGGTGGCAGAATCAGCCGTTTTCATATATTGAGAGAGTAATACAAATGAAGTGTCTAACCTAATAATGAAACCCTAAGAGACTATTTATACAAGGTAAGTTACACATAATTACAGAAAGGACCCTGAACTACACATATTGACATTAATACTCTAACATCCCCCCTCAAACTCAAGTAGGGGAAGAATGAGCCAAATTGAGTTTGGAAACAAGAGCCCGAAAACGCCCTGGAAGATGAGCTTTGGTGAAGATATCGGCAGTCTGATCAATGGTTGAGATTGGAAAAAGTTTAACCGTCTTGCGAAGAACATGTTGACGCGTGAAATGACAGTCAATCTCAATGTGCTTTGTACGCTCATGAAAGACATCATTGTGAGCAATCTGAATAGCACTAGTGTTGTCACACCACAATGGTGTTGGGGAAATTGATGAGCACCCATATCAGATAGTAGCCAGCGTAGCCATACGAGTTCTTGAGTGGTGTCAGCTAAGGCTCGATATTCCGCTTCAGTGCTGGAGCGAGCTGTCAGCGATTGTTTCTTGCTGCGCCAGGAGATAAGAGAGTCCCCAAGAAAGAAACAATAGCCGGTAGTGGAACGACGATCGGTTATGTCACCATCCCAGTCAGCATCTGAGAAGGCACGAAGCTGTAAGGATGAGGTGGATGAGAAATGAAGCCCATGGAACATTGTCCCTTTGAGGTACCAAAGTATACGAAGAACAGCGGCATAGTGGTCTGAACACGGGCCATCCATGAATTGGCTAACTATATGAACTGCATAGGCAAGATCTGGTCTAGTGACAGTCAGGTAGACCAGAGATCCAACTAGTTGACGGTACCGTGTAGGGTCTTTCAGCGGGGTTCCGACATTCGGAGCAATGTGCAGATTTTGCTCAATGGGTGTAGATGCAACTTTGTTGTCCATGATCCCAGCTTTGGACAGCAGATCTGAAATGTACTTGGCTTGACAGAGATAGATGCCCGAAGAGTCTGATAGAACTTCAAGTCCAAGAAAGTAGTGTAGTTTGCCAAGATCTTTCATCTCAAAACATGAGCTGAGAGATTGTTTGAGATGATTGATACATGTAGTGTCACTGCCAGTGATGATCATGTCATCAACATACAACAGGAGTAAGATAGTACCTGCAGCAGTAGTCCGAGTAAACAGGCCAGAATCATAGTTACTTGGAGAAAATCCCAAGAAGATGACGGTGTTACTAAACTTTTCAAACCAAGCACGAGGAGCTTGTTTGAGGCCATAGAGGGCTTTTCGAAGTCGACATACATGTCCCTGACGGGAGGTCACACTTGGAGGGAGTCTCATGTAGACTTCCTCTTCGAGATCGCCATTCAGAAAGGCATTTTTGACATCCATCTGATAGAGTGGCCATTTCTTGGTGGCAGCTATGGCGAGAAGACTACGAACTGATGTGACACGAGCCACATGAGCAAACGTTTCTTCGTAGTCAATGCCATATTCTTGATTGAAGCCTTTTGCCACAAGGCGTGCTTTGTATCGATCAATGGATCTGGTTTTGATTTTGAAGACCCATTTGCAACCAATGGGTGACTTTCCTGGTGGGAGAGGAACAAACTCCCATGTATTGGCTTTGTCAAGTGCCTGAAGTTCCTCTGTCATAGCTTGCTTTCCAAACAGGGTTAGAATCAGCTTCATTGAAGGAAGTTGGTTTATGGGTGGACAGTAAATTGGCATAACAATGATAATCACGAAGGTGAGAAGGAACTTGTCTTACCCGAGCGGAGCGACGTGCTTCATCTTGTGGTTGAGAGGAGCTAGGATCCATAGACTCAGCAGATGGCTCAGAAGTAGACCGTAAAGTTGGTCGGATGGTTGAAGTGGCCTACCTCCGTCTCCCCTTACAATCCTCAAATCATGTTGCCTCTGTTTCCAGTACCCCTTCCTTTGAACTGTGGCATAAACGACTTGGACATTTATCTCTAGCTAGGATAAAACTGTTAGCTAGTTCAGGACTGTTAGGCAACACCTCTTCTGACCAAATGGTCATGAACAGTGTCAAGTCGCAATGGTCAGTTGCGACTTGGATGAGTGTGTGTGTTGCGACTTGGATGAACGTATGGTGTTCTTGAGTCGGGTTTTGCAAAACAGACCGGTTTTGTCTGAAAATTGGTACGTAGGTTCGTGATGATATTCTGAGCAACTTTAAAACTTGGAATTTTGTCAAAAAACCAACAGAGAATGGATTTTCTGAGCAAAATCGACAGCAGCAAAATAAGGGAAATAAACTTGAGAATGCAGATCTGAAAGATGATTGAGGATGCTTACCTAGAGCTCTGATACCATGTTAGAATATGTGAGTAGGTTGATAGATTGAGAGAGACACACTTGAGATGGTGGCAGAATCAACCGTTTTCATATATTGAGAGAGTAATACAAATGGAGTGTCTAACCTAATAATGAAACCCTAAGAGACTATTTATACAAGGTAAGTTACACATAATTACAGAAAGGACCCTGAACTACACATATTGACATTAATACTCTAACACGTGGAATACAATACTTTTCTCCCTCTCTGATCCTTTCACACGCACACACAAACACAAATTCACACGTCATATATATATATATATAGGGTATAAATCAAATATATATATATATATATATATAGGGTATAAATCAAATACAAACCATGTATTTGTTGCACCCCTTACAAACCACAGTCTGTACATGTGCAGACCGGTTCTATATATATATATATATATATATATATATATATATAAAAGTTGTGATAATTGAGTTAACTTGAGAAAATAAGAAGCGATTATCAACATGAATGTTAGAATGAGATACACCAAGATATACCGGATTAATTCTCGTATATGATACAATTCATGAATGAACTTAACATAAAAAGTGATTAAATATTGAGATCATGTTATCATGTTTCTCACGTTAAATCAAGTTGTCACAATCCTTCCCCTATATATATCGAGACACTGGTTTTCACAAACATCAACAACAAACACATAGAAAGAGCATACACTGGTTTTCACAAACATTAACAAGAAATTAACACAAAGAAAGAGAAAAATGGAGACAATAGAACACAAGATGGTAGCAGTGAATGGCATAAACATGCACGTAGCAGAGCTTGGCAAAGGTCCAATGATCCTATTCCTCCATGGCTTCCCAGAGATCTGGTACACCTGGCGCCACCAGATTCTCTACCTTGCTTCTCAAGGCTACCGTGCAGTGGCCCCTGACCTCCGTGGCTCCGGTGACACCACCGGTGCTCCAACAGACGACCCCACCAAGTTCACCACCCTTCATGTGATCGGAGATTTAGTAGCGCTCATTGACACCGTGGCAGCCCCAGGCGAGGACAAGGTGTTCGTGGTGGGACATGACTGGGGTGCAATTATTGCCTGGGCTTTGTGCCTTTATCGGCCTGATAAAGTAAAGGCCTTGGTGAATACGAGTGTTCCTTTCAGTCCAAGAAATCCTATGATCAAACCTATTGATGCACTGCGTGCTCTCTATGGAAACGATTACTACATCGTCAGATTTCAGGTTGTCTACGTCTCTCTTTAATTCTTTTATCAGCAATAGCACGGCAACACTGTCACACGCCACCACTTACTAACACCTGCGCCACCTTAAGTTAACTACCACTCACCACTATAGATGAACAAATTAAGATAAATCCGATTAATTTGTTGAACGAAAGGATGAGAAAGAGTTGTAAACCTTGATTTTGCAACTGTATAGTATCACAACTTTTGGCCACCGAACTTTAACCAGGGTTTAATGTCAAAAAGAAAAAAACGTATATTCGCTTGTTGCATCTGCCATCGATTCACTTAGTTACTTTCACTACAAAAAAATGACTTGTACCTATAAAATTTACCCAGGAAAATTTCCGTTGGTGATTACCACGGATCGTCCAGAGAATGCCAATGGTTAGGTAGAATCTGATGTTTTTCGAGAAAATACTCATGGATGACCCAAAGAATCTCTGGGTAATCTCACTGATTTGCATTACTCACAAAAAATTACCCACCAACTTTTGTGATGAATCACCCTCTAGCGACAAGGGAAAAGTTTGTATTCGTGTAGTAGTGTTTCTATCATTCATGAGACTGAAATATTGGAAAAAATTGTTGATATATATAAGTGTTTCAGGAACGTGGAGAAATCGAAGGTGAATTTGCCGTTTGGGGTACAGAAAAAGTTCTAACTGATTTATTCAATTACCGCAAACCTGCACCACTTTTTCTACCCAAAGGCATAGGGTTTGGAAACTCGCCTGATGCTCCTATAAGCTTGCCTTCATGGCTGTCCAAAGAAGATCTTGCTTACTGTACTAGCAAATTCGACAAAACAGGCTTCACCGGAGGTCTAAACTACTATCGAGCCTTGAACACGTATGTTGGATTCAAACTAGCTAGTTAATTAAAACTTGGTTAATGCAGTAAAACTAATGGACTGGATGATTAATTAATAACATTATTTTTTTTCGTTTAATCTGCAGAAACTGGGAATTAACTAGCCCGTGGACCGAAGCTCAAGTGAAAGTACCAGTTTTATTCATTGTGGGTGACCTTGACCTGACCTACCACTCGATGGGTGCCAAAGAGTATATAGAGAAAGGTGGGTTCAAGAAAGATGTGCCGCTTCTCGAAGATGTAATTATCCTGCAAGGCGTAGGCCATTTTCTCCAAGAAGAAAGACCTGATGAAATCAACAAACATATCCATCAATTCTTTAAGCACTTCGGTACTACAGAAGAAGAATGACGATTTAAATTTCTTGGTTTATGTTCAAATTTAAAGCGTGTTGTCATTATTGGTATTTGCTTCATTCACGATTCACCATAACTGGTAAAATTTAAGCACTGTGGGAAATTATTCCACTTGCAAAGTTGGTTAAGGTTATGTTTTTCTTTTTCATGTTCACGTGTTCAACTCCTTCAAGCATCAATACTGATCAATCTTCTACTTTTTTAAACTCTTTTAAGTTTTATATGCCATTTCATATATTTTTATTTTATTTTCAGGGGGTGTTTTTTTTAAGACTTTTAAAAGTATATATATTTTTGATATTTATAGTTTACGAGGGAGGTTTAGAGAAAAACCAAAAAAAAAAAATGAAAAACTGAGAAATACACTAGTAGCTTTTCATCTGGATATATGGTATGCATTTGTGCATAGAAGTAAATTAAGTTGTTTTTTGGTTTTTATGTATGTATGCATCATGCACTTGTACACGTTACAAATTACTTGTATGCACAAGTACATATCGTCAGGATGAATGGCTAACAAGGTCATGTTTCTCAGTTTTCTTTTTTTTTCGAAGTTTACCTCTGAAGCTGATCCTATAATTTATATTGTTGATATATACATTTTATATTATTTCTCATTTACATATATTTTATAAAAAAATGGTACATCAAAAAATAAAATAGAATAAATTCAGGTTCATATTCTTTAGCATAGTCTAAGAATAAATAAGGTATTATATATTTAGTTTCTCGGATCTCAGTTTTTCTAATCTATTTTTAGAATTCGGTTTGTGATTTACGTGTTTATTCGGCCCAAATATGAAATATAATATAGATAGTAATCTTTAACTTTTATTCGAAAATTGTTAAAAATAGACATTTTTTTTATGGAAACGATAATGCATTAAAAAGCTAGTCAGTGCTAGCTTAGTGGAAGAAATTACAAGGAACCAAACCAAAGTAAAGGAGTGGTTCTCCAAGTATAGACGTCTTTCAGACTCGCCTTATGCCTATACATCATCCATCTAAAAGAATTGTCGATGATCGAATGAAAAAGATCTTCCGTCTTAGGCGTTGATTTATCAAACGTGCTTCTATTACGGAAGCTCCAGATAGACTAACAAGTAACAAACATAATATATAGCCTCCAAGCAATATAATTAACACTACAATATAAATGATTTCTCATTTTGAGTAGGTCACAAACAAAAATCACAATACTTAAAACACTATAAAATAAATAACCTTTACTCATAAAAATCAACTAGGAAAACTTTCGTCGGTGGGATCACCCATGAAGTACCAATGGTTTCAGTGATCACTCACAAAATTTCTGGGTAATTTGTCATAGATTTGAATTTGTCCACCAATTTTTGTGACAGTTTTGTGACGGATCATATTTTAGGGACAAATTTCCCAAGGAAAAATCTGTAGGACAAAAGTCTTCTATTTAGTAGTGCGATTTTTTGTTATTCTATCGAGACTCAAGTTTTCAATCGGTCACTCAACTCAACTTAAATTCTTCTCAACATTTCATGAGATTTTAACAAACAATATTTGTCAAATATCTCATATAGATATCGAAATACCTTAATTTCGTCGACAAGGTAATCTCATTTTATTTAGGGAAAAGGGAAATTAATTAAAGGGAAAAGTATAAAAAAAAACTCAACAAACTATTCAGTTTTGCATGGTTAAGTCCCTAAACTATTTTTTTAAACGAAAAAACCATTAAACTTTCTCATTTTGAATGATTAAATTCCTAAACTATTTTTTGAATGAAAAAACCATTAAACTTTCTCATTTTGAATGATCAAATCCCTGAACATTTTTCTTAAAAATATAAATCACCGAACTTTTAAAATTTTCCTATAACCGACTAAAAATTTCCGATAACCGAGGTCATTCAGACCCCACGCAATAACCGAGGTCAACAGTTTGATAGATGATATGTAGAACAGACAATGATGAGAAGTGGCGAGGGGGAGAGGTACCGTTGTTTGCTAGGAGTTTGAATGTCGTACGGTTTAAAAACGGTAAAACCGATTTAGATTTTATTTGACTTTAAAAAAAAATTAGTCAGTTACATGTAGTTTTCTTTTGTTAAAACGATGCACGTAACCAACTTTGAAAATCCGATGATTTATTTATTAAAAAATGTTCGAGGACTTAATCATCCAAAATGAGAAAGGTTAATGGTTTTTTCATTCAAAGTGAGAAGTTTTAATGGTTTTTTCATTCAAAAAATAGTTTAGGGATTTAATCATTCAAAATGAGAAAGTTTAATGGTTTTTTTATTCAAAAAAATAGTTTAGGAACTTAACCGTTCAAAATGAGATAGTTTGTTGGGTTTTTTTGAACTTTTCCCTGAATTAAAATACCCAAAATTTGACTTTGACTTACCAAAATACCCAAATCTCTTTGATTTTTGCAAAAATACCCAAATTTTCCGCGATTGAGCCCGCGACCGCGGACCCAAAAAAAATTCCCCCGCGATCGAGGAGAGTGTCCGAAATTTACATTTTCAACCCCTATAATTATTTACTTACTTTACTTTATACCTTTTACTTTCCTAATTTTAATTTTATACCTTCATCATATTAACACATATAATCGTTTATTAACTAAAATACGTTTTAATTTTAACAAGTTACATCATTGTACTCGTCTCTTCGATACCTTCGAAATGAGCCAAATGTTGAATATTTTTTGATTTATTTATTTTATTATATATCATATATACTAGATAAAAATATTTTTAATATTTACAATTCATACTCTTATAGTTAATTATTTAATTTATGGTACATCTCTTATTTTTTCAATTTTGTTTTACACTCTTTATCACATTAACATAATAATCTTATATTAACTAATTGATTAAATCGTCAAATATCCGCGATTGCAAAAATAAACGTTAAAAATGCTTTTTAATTTTAACAAGTTACACCATTATAATCGTCTCGTCGATACCTTCGAAATGAGTCCAATATTGAATATTTTTTGATTTATATGATTAAATCGTCAAATTATTTGGATTATACGTCTCGCTACATTGCAGCGGATAATTAACTTGTATATATATATATATATATATATATATATATATATATAGGGAAGGGTTCAATTGAGAAGTCTAAATATTTTGAGAAATAGAGAAGTAAAAAAACACGGGAGTGTTCATATATGAACGTTCATATAACAGTCATATATGAACGTTCATATATGAACGTTCATATATGAACAGTCATATATGAACATTCATATATGAACACTCCAACGTTCATATATAAACGTTCATATAACAGTCATATATGAACGTTCATATATGAACGTTCATATATAAACAGTCATATATGAACATTCATATATGAACACTCCCTGTGTTTTTTTACTTCTCCATTTCTCAAAATATTTAGACTTCTCAAATGAACCTAACACTATATATATATATATATGGAGAGGTTCAAAAGAGAATTGCAAAATTTTAGAGAAATAGAGAAGTGATCTTGGCCATTTATTCGGTCAAGATCGGCGGCTTTGACCGAGAAGCAGCGGATAAATCCTCGCGTGGTCTGCGCGTGGTCTGCGCGTGGTCTGCACAAGATAGAGGGGTAGTTTTGTAAAAAAATACGCGGGACGAGTTTATATATGAATCTGTGTGATTCATATATGAACCTTTGTGTTCATATATGAACCTTTGTAATTCACATATAAACTCTTTTTAACTAATTCATATATGAACCTTTGTGATTCATATATGAATCAGTTAATTTGTTCATATGAGAAGTAGTTAAAAAAAATTCATATATGAATCACAAAGGTTCATATATGAACACAAAAGTTCATATATGAATCACAAAGGTTCATATATGAACACAAAAGTTCATATATGAACACAAAGATTCATATATGAATCAGTTATTTGGTTCAACTGATTCATATATGAACCTACAGTTAATTAAGTTTCATATATGAAACACAAAGGTTCATATATGAATCACAAGATTCATATATGAATTAGTTATAAAGAGTTCATATGTGAATTACAAAGGTTCATATATGAACGTATAGTTCATGTGTGAATCACACAGATTCATATATGAATTCAGCCCGTGTTTTTTGTAAAAATTACGAAATTGCCCTTCTATTTTTGAAACAGCCGCAACTTTTAACCAATTATAACCGATCTTGACCGAATAAATGGCCAAGATCACTTCTCTATTTCTCTAAAATTTTGTACTTCTCTTTTGAACCTAAGGCTATATATATATATATATATATATATATATATATATATATATATCGAACTCCTTAACATATTTTAACGTAATTATGTATGTTAATGTGATATGTTAAAACATATTTTTTAACATATTTTAGTTAATATACGATTATTATGTTAATGTGATAAGATGTAAAACAAAAATGCAACAAAAATAAGAGATGTGCCATAAATTAAATAATTAACTATAAGGGTATAAATTGTAAATATTAAAAATATTTTTATGTAGTATATATGATAAATAATTAAATCAAAAAATATTCAATATTGGGCTCATTTCGAAGGTATCGAAGAGACGAGTACAATGGTATAACTTGTTAAAATTAAAACGTATTTTTAACGTATTTTAGTTAATAAACGATTATATGTGTTAATATGATAAATGTGTAAAATTAAAATTAGAAAAGTAAAATGTATAAAGGAAACTAAGAAAATAATTATAGTCAGTGAAAATGTAAATTTGAAATAAAAAATCACCCAATTGAAGACTTTGAGTGTACACACTCCTCGATCGCGGGGGAATTTTTTTTTAGTCCGTGATCGCGGGTCCAATCGCAGAAAAATTGAGTATTTTTGTAAAACCGAAGAGATTTTGGGTATTTTGACAAGTCAAAGTCAAACTTTGAGTATTTTAATTAATTTCCCTTTTATTTAACATATCTGGAGCCACCTGCAGGCTGCAGCCTCCCCCTTGTTTTTGGTTGTTGAAATAATTTAGATTATAATTAAGATTGGGGTTGTTTTTCCTTATGTCACTTTGACTGATGTTAGAAAAGATTCCACGAAGGCTGTTTGAAAAAACATGTCAAAAAGAGAGATTCCACAAAGGCTGTTTGAATTCACTTTGCAAACATGGGTTTTAATTTGAGACCACTTTATAAAAATAGGGCATTGTATAGCCTTATTTTCTTTATTTAATAAATAGGTTTTTAAATGAAAGTATAATTAAGAAAGATAAAACAAAGCATAAACACATGGTTTTTATTATTATTAATATAGGTTACAATAATAAAATAACAAAATCGACATATCTTATCCTGATGAATCTCGGAAATACTTACCTGGTCGGGGTCTATAAATGATCAATGAGGCTCATGGCTTAGGTTGGCAACCTCCATTGCAAATAGGAGGGGTGTTTGTCTATGGTTGGCCCAAGTGGTCGAATCTATGTCATAATTTCTGAATCTTGGAGATGTAGAATACACCCAGGGACGGAGCCAGAAATTTTACCAAGGGTGATCCTCTTTAATAAACAAAAAATATATGTACGATAATACAACGATATTATATTCATGCCAAATTTTGATCAAAAGTAAACATACATTTTCAAAAGCCGTATCACTAACCTTCGCTGTTTACTCCCAAAAAGAGTGTAAGGAAATTCGGGGTTCCGAGGTTGGCAAGGCCCTTTAAGAGATATCATCTTCGAACTTCATCTCTAATATTAGGATTATAATCCAAAATCTTAATCCGTATTCCAGGGTCTGAGGGAAGATCTGCTAAGTTGACTTCCACACGAGTTTGTTTGGAATTATCAACATTACTCGGCTCCGAATCAACGGTTGCTTTTCTTTTTGTTAAAAACTTATCCGTAGTAGTTAAATATCCTAAACAATTTGCAAATACAACAAGTATCTGTTAGTCCCAGATGACTATAACAAGTATTGTAGAAGGGGGGGGGGGTTGAATACAATACTCAAAATTTTCACAATTTTAATTCTTTTTATTGAAAATCTTTCAACAAGAATTACACATAGAAAACTTAAGACTGTTGCGGAAAAGAACAGATAAACTATTCTAACAATCTTACACAAAGTATACAACAAAATAACTAAGAACACTTAGAACAAAGCTATAAAGTTTTTCAAGCAAACTGGAAATTCTTGCACTTAGAGAATTCTTCCAGTTTGCGTAGAATATCAAGAGCTCACAGTAATCTTCAAAGTCTCTCAAGATGTGTGTGTTTTCTGTATGGAGAGCTCTTCCTTTTATAGTGACAAGGAGTATGCAAGCATTGAATGCTTGGGACACTTGTCATCTTCACACTTGCTGAGGATGTTGACTTCTGGAAAGTTGTGAAGTCCTTGTCACCATTTACAAGGTACAATCAGAAGAGCCCATGCATGAGAAAAAAGCTTTGCATGGAAATGGATAATAAGACAAAATGTCACTTTATCCATGTAGAAAATATCTTCTCAATTTGTCTTCTAAATATTGCACCACCGAAGGAAGCTTGGGATATGTGACACATCTTTGGAGAAAACATCTTTGAAGCTTCTTTGAGGTCCCACCGAAATGTCATTTGGGATATGTGACACATCTTTGAGATATGTGACATCATCTTTGGGATATGTGACATCATCTTTGGAGAAAACTTCTTTGAGACTTCTTGGCCGAAATAAAGAGAAGTTTCGGTGGAGATATGTCCACCGAAATTGTGAGAACAATTTCGGTGAACAATGACTTGTATGTTTGAGAAAAGATCTTTCACTTCCACAATGAGAGAATCTTTAATCTTGACTTTGGTTGATCTTTGACTTCACCAAACATTTGATATCTTGTACAAGCCATTACAAAGAACCATGCATCCAAAATTTCTCTAAGTATAAAATTTTTTCAAAGTATAAAAGGAGATCATGAGGTCATCTTCAAATCTTGATGACCCAACAATCTCCCCCTATTTGATGATGACATCCATACTTAGAAAAACATGAGTAAGACAGTGAATAATGCATGTTGACCCTTCTTTACTTTTTTGGGTTCTTTTTCACACCGTCCATTTTTTTTTTGTATGTATATATGATATTTACATATGAGAAAAAATAAAAAGGTATAGCTGTACAAATGAATGAAAAAATGGAAAGAGGTATAAACAATATGAACAAAGCAGATGTTACTTGTATCATTGGAGAGGAGAGTTGAAACTTATGTCTGACTTGAGGATTTTTCATTTTGATCAGCAGCCTGTTGATTTGTTGGAGAACTTTATCTTTCAGGCACTTTTGCTTTTCTTCAGATGTTTCAAATCTTCAAGCCATTCACTTGCTCCAAAAGATTTCAGCCAAATGAGTCTGTGGTTTCTGGAAAGAGACAAACCCATTATGGTGAGAATCTTTGAGGGAGGTTTGAGATTAAGTGAATAAGCCTCAGGATGCATCTGCCCATCTGTTGCATCTTGGCATCTTTTCCTGTTTAGCATCATCAACTTGTCTTTTATTTGCTCCCCCTCAGTTAGATCAGTCGGTCTTTGTGTTACTCCCCTTCAGTTAGATCCGCCCGGACTGAAGTGCTCCCCCTTGACCGGTCCGTCGATTTCCTCATTTTTTCAAGTTGGTCGCTGTATATGAGTACTGAGGGTTTATGTTGCTCCCCCTCAGATGAATTCTCCCCCTCAGCGGCCGACGTAGGAAAAACACCAAGAGAAAATGAAAAGATCGGCCAGAACCAAGACTATTATTTTTTATTTTTATTTTTTGCATTCCCACCGAAAATTAAGGAGATCCCACCGAATTTTCGGTAGGATTTTCGGTGGAAAATCAGTAGATTTTTTTTTTTTAACTTTCCCACCGAAAATTAAGGAGATCCCACCGAAAATTGGCAATTTTCGGTGGAAAATCAGTAAATTTTTTTTTTTTTTTAACTTTCCCACCGAAAATGAAGGAGATCCCACCGAAAATTGGCAATTTTCGGTAGGATTTTCGGTGGAAAATCAGTAGATTTTTTTTTTTGAGAAAAAAATCATTCCCACCGAAAATTTGCAAGAGTTAGACAAAAATTCGGTGTAATTTCTTGAAGAGGTTGACGGAAAACTTCTAAGACATCTTCAGCAGAGTGTGGAGAAAGTCTTCTAAGGCATTATGGAGAAAATCTTCAAAGTGAAGGAAAGATTGGAATTTCATCTTCCAATTTTGATGACCCAAAAAGATTGAGTTTGAGGATTTGGGGTGACATCTGTAGAAGAGTTTGTAGTGGGTGGATTTTATGAAAGGAGATATGGGTTGCAAACCAAGAGTGAAAAAGATGGAAAAAGGGATGGGATGAGGAGATGACACATAGGAAGTTGGGTTAGGTGAGAGGAAGAGTATATGAGAAGCTAGATAAAATTGGTGGGGAGAGAATCGGTAGAGGAAATGGTAGAGGTCTACAACTTTGGTGAGATGAGATCATGGTGATGACATCATTAAAAGAAAAAAAAGGTGTCTACCATGCATGGGATGACATCATTTGAAAGACTCTGAAATTTCTGAAGGTAGCATGAGTCAAAAAGATTCTTATTGAGGAGGAGAGATCGGTGGGATTTGAGGTGGTGGATCGGTGGAGATTCGGTGTAGAATCGGTGTGGGTCGGTGTAGACTCAGTGGTGGATCGGTGTGAGGATGTCACCGAGGATTTGAAGTATCGGTGGTGGATCAAGCGTGAGGATTCCACCGAGGAGTTTGAAGGATTGTACCGAATTTAGAAGGGTTTCACCGAATTAGAGGGGTACCACCGAGCTTAGAGATCGGTGGAGATTCGGTGGTGGATCTGTGAAGGGTTCCACCGAATTTGAGGGGTACCACCGATCGAGGAGGCAAAATATATGATGGGAAGTAAAGTATGGTGGGATATGGTTTTGGTTTGGTGGTTAAGGAAAATTTCGGTGGTGAGGTTTAGAAAAGAAATGGAATTTTAAGAGATTGGAGATGGTGATGTCATGAGAATGACATCATCATGCTTATGATGTCATGGGAGTAAAGAATTCTAAGGTTTTGTCAACTTTCTCACTTGTTCACATAGATCCATCTGCCCAGCTCAAAATCTGCAATCACAAAGAATTTATTTCCTAGGTACCCATTTGGAGGTGGGTCCTTTTGGGTTAGAAAAAGAATGAAAGGAATTTATATCACTCAGAATAATTCTTTATTTCACACAGTCTTTGGCAAAATGAGAAATATCACCACAGATATAGCATTTTCTATAAAGAGAGTTCCTTTTAGAAACTTGACATTTTTCCTAGCTTTTGCTCAAAGATTTTGAAGAGATAACAAAGAATGGGGGTGCATCACATAGAATTCCTATTTCAAAAATTGGGAGTACATAAATCCTTTCTTTTGAATTGGACATTTTGAAACTCACAGATTGAAGAAGAAAATCGGTATGAGAAGTCATAAAGTTATTTTTGGAAAAATTTTGGAGGATTTCTTTTTAAGACAGAAACAACACCCAGAGACTAGCCAAATAAAATTTCCAAAATTTATGTTTTCAGATGTGATGGCAGAAATTATGGACACATAGCAAAAGAGTTTGAAATAAGAGAATTCATAAAAGATAGATAAAACACATAGTATGTACCTGTGAAGAGTAGAAGAAGCACTTAGCTGATACAAGAGCAGTTGAGGAGTCATTCGCTTTCAGATGTGGGTTCATCTGCCAAATCATGAGTTTTAGCAGGCAGACTCTTTCCTCTTCTGACAAGTCTTTCATTTCTTTCCTTTTCTCTCTTGTATTTCTCCTTGTATCTTTCAGCCCGGTCAAAATTTGCAGAAGAGGAAGATTGGCTGAAATTTTTGGAAAATCGGTGGGAAGCACTTCTAAGTCTTTCAAGGTTTCTACTTTTACACTCAGAAGCAAAATGACCCTTTTTACCACAGTTAAAACATTCCTCATTAGATTTATCCAAAGGAGAGTGTTTGGAGAGAGAAGAGGATGAATTTCTATCAAACTTAGATTTTCCAGAAGAGAGATGAGATTTGGATTTAGAGTACCCATCCAACATGGCCATTTCATCAGATAATTTATCAACTGAAGTTTCCTCACATTCATCCTTAGCATCACTAAGATATGCTTCTGAATGATCATTGGGATCTTGTTGACTATCATGGTCAGAATCAGATGGGTAGGTGATTTTTGGAAAACACTTAGTCTTTTTGGAAGAGTCACTTAGGAGAGCTAGAGAAGAGTTCTTTATAAACTTATGCAGTTTCGTCTGCTCATAGTTGAAAAGAGTTCCATAAAGCACAGTTAAGGGCATGAACTCAAGGTCCTTGGTAGTTTTGATGCAAGTACATATATTTTCCCAAAAATCTGGAAGACAATCCATGAACTTGCACAAGACTTCCTCATTATCATAGACTCTGCCCAACAACTTAAGATCATTTAAAAGAGAGTTGAAGCGATTATAGAAGCTAGGAAGAGATTCTCCTTTTTCAAAAGCAAAGAGTTCATAATTTCTAACAAGAGCAATCTTTCTGCTCTTTTTAACTTCATTTGTACCTTCGTACAAAACACACAGAGTGGACCACATCTCTTTGGCAGTAGAGAGATTTACCAGAGAGTGGTACACTTCATCAGGAAGAGAGAGAGCAATGATAGTTCTAACTTTAGAATCAAGAGACACAAGTCGTTTTTCCTCATCAGTATATTTCTTAGGATTTTTAAGAATGTAACGACCAGTAGCAGCAGATTTTTCTTCATCAGACGAATCATCAGAATTATCTTTTCCATGGTTTCTTTACCAGGCCTCTGCGTTTCATAGCGAGCCCAAACTCTGGGGATAAAGGGTCCCTCTTGGAGAATAGTTGGATATCTAGTATCCACTCCTTCCATGAACAGCATCATGCGGCTTTTCCACAAAGAGAAGTTGTTAGCATTGAACTTAGGAGGTTTTGAAATGGAGCCATTTTCAGAAAAGTTATTTTGAAAAGAGTTTTCAACAGTAGAGGAAGAGGAGGCAGCCATCGCAGATCAAGTTTATGGAATTAAACTTTCTGCTCTGATACCACTTGTTAGTCCCAGATGGCTATAACAAGTATTGTAGAAGGGGGGGGGGGTTGAATACAATACTCAAAGTTTTCACAATTTTAATTCTTTTTATTGAAAATCTTTCAACAAGAATTACACATAGAAAACTTAAGACTGTTGCGGAAAAGAACAGATAAACTATTCTAACAATCTTACACAAAGTATACAACAAAATAACTAAGAACACTTAGAACAAAGCTATAAAGTTTTTCAAGCAAACTGGAAATTCTTGCACTTAGAGAATTCTTCCAGTTTGCGTAGAATATCAAGAGCTCACAGTAATCTTCAAAGTCTCTCAAGATGTGTGTGTTTTCTGTATGGAGAGTTCTTCCTTTTATAGTGACAAGGAGTGTGCAAGCATTGAATGCTTGGGACACTTGTCATCTTCACACTTGCTGAGGATGTTGACTTCTGGAAAGTTGTGAAGTCCTTGTCACCTTTTACAAGGTACAATCAGAAGAGCCCATGCATGAGAAAAAAGCTTTGCATGGAAATGGATAATAAGACAAAATGTCACTTTATCCATATAGAAAATATCTTCTCAATTTGTCTTCTAAATATTGCACCACCGAAGGAAGCTTGGGATATGTGACACATCTTTGGAGAAAACATCTTTGAATCTTCTTTGAGGTCCCACCGAAATGTCATTTGGGATATGTGACACATCTTTGAGATATGTGACATCATCTTTGGGATATGTGACATCATCTTTGGAGAAAACTTCTTTGAGACTTCTTGGCCGAAATAAAGAGAAGTTTCGGTGGAGATATGTCCACCGAAATTGTGAGAACAATTTCGGTGAACAATGACTTGTATGTTTGAGAAAAGATCTTTCACTTCCACAATGAGAGAATCTTTAATATTGACTTTGGTTGATCTTTGACTTCACCAAACATTTGATATCTTGTACAAGCCATTACAAAGAACCATGCATCCAAAATTTCTCTAAGTATAAAATGTTTTTCAAAGTATAAAAGGAGATCATGAGGTCATCTTCAAATCTTGATGACCCAACAGTATCAATAGAAGTTAAAGAGTACCAATTTCTATTTCTCATAAACTCAATAATCAAATACCAAATTTGTATTTCTCATATCAAACACAATAAACAATAATCAAATACCAAATTTCTATTTCTCATAAACTCAAGTATCAAATACCAAATTACCAATAATCAAAATTCAAATACCAAATTTCTATTTCTCATAAACTCAAGTATCAAATACAACAGATTCAGTTGTGAAAAGTGAAACTGTGAAACCCTACATAAACAAAATCAATAGAAAACATATTGTATATTTGTATTTCTCTTTTCTCATACAGAAACCTCAAAATAGAATGTCAAAACTCAAAGTGAAACTTGAAACCCTAGGCTAGAATTAAGAAACTCACAACAACCAATTTTTGAGTTAGTGATAACTGATAAGCCATATTCACTCCAGATTCCAGAAGCAAAGTCGAGAGTCCACTGGATTTGGCTGTAAAAATCGAGAATCCGTCCAGGACCAGAAGCAAAGCCGTAAGCAACGAGAAATCGAGAATCCAATCCAGTATCCAAACTTGAGACTCCACTACTCGTATACTCCAGATGCGATTCAGGCGAAGTAGAGACAGAAGTACACAAAAGCTGAGAAGCAGGAATTCTAAATTGCGAAGTAAAGTTGGAGTTGTGAGACGTAACTCGTGATTGATAAAAGGAGCTGCAATTCTGCAAAGTTTGAGGTTTAGAGAATTAGAGGGTGGGCCGATTGCATATTGGATTAGGGGATATGGACTGTAAAAAAAATCAACAAAAGATCATTAGAATTGAGGGTGGGTCGGTGCTTATTCTGGGCCAAGCCCAGCTCCGTCCCTGAATACACCACTAGTTTGATTATAGTAGAAGAAATTGTCCAAATTCTTAACTAAATTTCAAGTAAATGTGAAATATGTAATCTTTATTATTATTAAAATTTATATTTGGTGTTTTGTTTTGTTTCTCTTTTCATAAATTTTTTATTTGATACCTACAATTTATATTATTAATAAATTTTTATTTATGTTTATATTTATTTTTTTTAATCATATCATTCACACTATAAAAATAACCACTACCAGCGAGGGAAAAATATGTTGCTAAAACTTATATCCATCGATCGCTGATAGTCGACAAGTTTGAAAGGCGTAGGTGATGCTATCAGCGACAGACACCAGCGATGGATTAGCAATGGACTAGTATCAGCAAGGATTATTATCAGCGACTGATTAGCAAGGGATTAGTATCAGCGACGGATTAGCGAGGGAACCTATCAGCAACAGATTAGCGAGGGGCCGTATCAGCGACGGATTTGCGAGGGGCTCTTCAGCGATGGATTAGCAATGGATCTCATTATTTTAGCGACAGATTTCCATCACTAATTCGGGTACTAGTTGATTTTTATTAAAAAAGTATTTATTTTTAAATTTATTTTTCTATACATTGTATGAATTTATATAAAATACATATTAAATAACAAAATCAATTTTTCATAATTGTATTCGATCAAAAATATTATATCATAACTGTTAAACTCATAAAATTTTATAAACATATCGCTGCTTAAAAATAAACAAAAATTAAACCAATTAACATTACAAAATTGTGTCTACCAAACTAAACAAATATCAGTCATAAAATTGTTCTCATCCCATAGAACATAATAATAAGTCGGCCTCTAGTTGAACTATGATCCTGGAAAGTAGATTTCTTTTGAAGTCATAAGGCCACCCGTACCGCCATCGGGTACGGGCTCAGGCTCATCCAAGGTGGCCAGCGGGTAGGGAGCGGGTAGGGAGGTAGGCGGTACGAGGGGGCGGGTTCGACATCGGGTAGCAGGGTGCGGGTTCACGAACCCGGCCTTAACCGAGCATCTCTCTCTCTCTCTATCCACATATATACATAGGGTTGGGTTCAACGGGTAGTATCGGGTATGCGGTACTCCACTTTAGGGTAAGGAGGGTAGGAAAGAGAAAAGTTTGTTAGACCTTAGATACACGAATTGAAATTCGTAACACACAATATTGAATCAAATGGAAATACTGAATTATTTATATGTATATATATATATCCGAAATTTACATATCAATGAAAATACATAATCAAAATTCAAGATAAAATACTAACTCGACTTTCTTGATCACGAAGTTGAAGAAGATCGTTATTTGGATTGAGGCCTGCCAAGCAGTGTCCTTAGACAGAAATTCGTCCCACATACCGTATCGATTGGACGTCTATCTAGAGGATACAACAACCCGTTCAAGAATCGAACTCTCGAACCCGACGAATCAAACTATACTTCCATGATGAAGAACAATGAAGAACTTTGAGAGAATTTAAGAGAATATTTATTTTTTTTGTCTTTTAAATCTGTTACATATGCTTCCTATTTATACTAGATCAACCGGTGCCAATGAACCATTGTAACTGTTCGGTTATGGCGGTTGGAGGATGAAAAGTCACACCTTTTCATATGAAAAGTCACACCTTTTCATCTTTGCCTTATTTACATATCTAGTACTTGAGGTATGATTGAGATTATCCCAACAATACCCCACATTTTCTATTCAAACTCTAACAATACCCCACATTTGAATAGAAAATAAGATATTCTCAAAGTATTTATTGTTCTTATTTAGGAAATAAACATGAAATGCATAAGAAAAAGGTGTCTAGGTGACTTGAACCGTTCTTAGTGAGTATTCATCGGACCTACTTTGTGGGTAGTGACAAAGAGTCTTGAACTAACCACGTTTTGTAGTAAGTCAAGGCAATGAATATCACACATATCATGTTTATGCATAGTTGACTCTTACCGTTGTGTTTATTTCGGTCGTGAACAATCCTTCTTCATGAGAATTTTAGAAGACGTTGCCATATCCGTCTTCAAAGATGCGACCCCACATCAATCTCATATAGGTAATACTGATCAAGAACATTCCGTAGTGTTCCACCAATAAGCTATCAGTATTATTAAGAATAAGAATTCAACCCTTAAATCATCAACGAAAAATACACTAAATAAACATCATAGGAATAGGCGTACCTGGGTATTCAGTCTTGAGTTTTTCTCAACTAGTTGTCCTATTGAACCTAGACCATGGGATCTCCAATGTTGCTAGGTTAGGTTTCCGCTGAGTAGAACTCATTGGATTGGCTTTAAGCCCATTCCCCTCGATGTATAAGAGACTTGTTCTCTATTAAGGCCTTTTGTCAAAGGATCTGCGATATTTTCCTTTGACTTTACATAATCGATGGAAATTATTCCATTCTTTAGCAAGTCTCGTATTGTTTTGTGGCGACGCCTGATATGTCTCGATTTGCCGTTATAAATTTGATTCTTTGCTCTTGTAAGAGTAGCCATACTATCACAATGTATGCATACAGCGGTAACAGGCTTAGGCCACAAGGGAATACCCTCTAGGAAGCTTTTAAGCCATTTTGCCTCTTCAGCAGCTTTATCTAGGGCTACGAATTCGGCTTCCATGGTGGACCGTGTATTCACGGTTTGCTTTGAAGATTTCCAAGATATGGCTGCACCACCAAGTGTAAACACATAGCCACTTGTGGACTTACTTTCAGAATGATTGGAAATCCAGTTTGCATCACAATATCCTTCTAGTACGGGAGGATATTTGGTATAGTATAACCCATAGTTCATTGTGTATTTCAGATATCGAAGCACTCTTATAAGTGCATACCAATGATCCTTACTTGGGTTATGTGAGTATCGACTAAGTCTACTCACGGTATATGCTAGATCCGGTCTCGTACAATTCATAATGTACATCAAACTTCCAAGCACTTGAGTGTATTCCAATTGAGACACACTCTCTCCTTGATTCTTCTTAAGTTGGCTTGAAGGATCAAAAGGAGTGACTACCGGTCTATCATCATAGTGACCAAATTTCCTAAGAACTTTCTCAACATAGTGAGATTGAGTCAGAATGTAACTGTTAGGATCTCTTTGGATCTTTATCCCAAGAATTACATCTGCTACTCCAAGATCCTTCATATCAAACGAGGAGTGCAACATCTTCTTGGTTTGATTGATTACATCCAAGTTGGTCCCCATGATTAGCATATCATCTACATATAGACATATTATGACACATGCGTTCTTGCTTTGTTTCACATATACGCATTTGTCACATTTATTAATTTGGAAACCATTTGATAGAAGAGTGTTATCAAACTTCTCATGCCATTGCTTTGGGGCTTGTTTAAGTCCATATAAAGACTTCACTAGTTTGCATACTTTATTCTCTTGGCCTTTTACAACAAAACCTTCCGGTTGTTGCATATAAATTTCTTCATCTAATTCACCATTTAAGAAAGCAGTTTTCACATCCATTTGATGTATGTGTAGGTTGTGAATTGCTGTTATAGCCATCAATGTCCTAATGGACGTGATTCGTGTTACCGGTGAATAGGTGTCAAAGAAATCTTTACCTTCCTTTTGGCGGTAACCTTTGGCAACTAATCGAGCTTTATATTTCTCTATAGTACCATCAGGTCTTAGTTTCCGCTTGAAGATCCATTTATGACCAATTACCTTGTGACCTGGTGGTAAATCTACCAATTTCCATGTGTTATTCTGAACAATGGAGTCTATCTCGCCTTGAATAGCCTCTTTCCAATAAGGTGCCTTCGATGAGTCCATGGCGGCTTTATAGGATTGAGGTTCTTCATCGACAATGAATGTCATGAAGTCGGGTCCAAAGTCTTTAGCAATCTTTCCCCTTTTACTTCTTCTAGACTCTAAGTTTTCTTCTTGAGCCTTTGATGTACCCTCTTCATTTGGTTTCTCAACACTATCGGTGTTATCTACTTCACATACTCTCTTTCTTGGATTAGAGATTTCTTTCCCTTTATCCTTAAAAGGAAATATGTGTTCAAAGAATTCAGCCTCAATTGATTCCATGATTGTGTTATTGTGGATATCTTCATTGTTTGACTTATAGACCAGAAATCTATAAGCAGCACTATTACTTGCAGGACCAAGATATACACAATCAATGGTCTTCGGTCCAAGTTTTGTCCTTTTGGATAAAGGTACTTGAACCTTTGCAAGGCAACCCCACACTTTCATCCTTTTGTAGGAAGGAAGTTTTCCTTTCCATAGTTCATAAGGAGATTTATCGCTCTTTTTATGAGGAATTCTATTAAGTATCATATTTGCAGTTAAGCATGCTTCACCCCACAAACTATGTGGTGCTCCCGAAGTAATCAACATTGAATTAATCATGTTTTTCAATGTTCTATTTTTCCTTTCGGCTACTCCATTTTGTTGTGGAGTATAGGGAGCCGTGGTTTGGTGAACTATGCCATGATGAGAACAAAATTCTGCAAAGTCCTTAGACTCATATTCTCCTCCTCTATCGGATCTCAGAATTTTTATTCTTTTATCAAGTTGGTTTTCAACTTCAGCCTTGTATGTCTTAAACATATTCAAAGCTTCATCTTTGGTATGTATTAAGTATACATAACAATATTTACTGCAGTCATCAATAAATGATACATAATAATTCTTTCCTCCACGTGTGGGTGTGGCTTTGTAATCACATAAATCGTTGTGGATAAGTTCAAGTACTTGGTTGGACTTTTCAACAGATTTGTGTGGACGGCTTGAATATTTGGATTCAACACATACCTCACATTTTGTCTTGTTATCCATGGAACACTTGGGTAATAACCCAAGTTTTGTCATCCTTTGTAAGGATCGGAAGTTAACATGTCCTAGACGGGAATGCCATAGGGAAGAAGAGTCAAGCATGTACATAGAAGCAGTGCTAGAGCCTGTGGTTTTATTGCTATTTACAACATTTACAGTATTTATATCATCATTGTTCATCACACTAAGTTTGAAGAGCCCATCATTAAGGTAGCCCTTGCCAACATACATCCCACCCTTAGTAATCACAAATTTATCAGATTCAAACACCATCTTGAATCCTTTGTTACTAAGTGTGGGTCCAGAAATCAAGTTCTTTGTAATAGCCGGTACATGCAAGACATTGGTGAGCACAAGTTCCTTCCCCGATGTAAGCTTGAGATTCACCTTCCCCTTCCCTTCAACTTTCGCGGTCGTGGCATTACCCATATACATGGGTTCTTCATCATCAACTTTTTGGTATGTAGCAAACATGTTCTTGGAGTTGCAAATATGTTTGGTGGCACCGGTATCAACCCACCAATCGGTCACGTTTGTAACCATAAAAGCCTCAATTACTCCAACGAATTGATTTGGAGCATTGACCACGTTGGCTTGATGGGGGTTTCCACCGACACCTCCTCCTCTGGCGCTTCCTACGGGACCACCATGGTCTCTTCTATGGCGGCAATCCTTCGCTCGATGCCCCGGCTTTCCGCATACCCAGCAACTCATCACACGCTTTTTGAAAGGCCTTCGTTGTACGGATAGTGGGTTTGAAGCATTGAGATTATGCTTGAAACCCGTCGCCTTTCCCTTTCCTTTTTGGAACTTCGTCTTTGATGAGTTACCGGTAACCATGTTTGCATTTGGTTCCAACGAGATAGCATCCGCTTTCTTGTTCATCCGGTTGTCTTCCTCCACCCGCAATTTGAGTATCAATTGCTCGAAACTCATATCCTCGGCCAAATGTTTAAGATAGAACTTAAAATTTTTCCAGGATGGAGGTAACTTATCAATTATTGAACCAATAACAAAATTAGAGTTGATGCCCATACCTTCGACTTCCAATTCATGGACCAAGATTTGCATTTCTTCCACTTGTTTCACGACCGGTTTGGAATTCGTCATCTTATAGTTCAGGAATTTGCCCACGATAAATCGTTTGGAACAAGCGACTTCCGTCTTGTACTTTGATTCCAACGATTCCCAAATTTCTCTTGTCGTGGTGAAGGATGAATATATGTCATAAAGACCATCATCCAAACCATTAAGAATAAAATTCCGACAATTATATTCGTTGGCGTTCCAAATATCCAAGGATCGTTGGAACATAGCCAATTCAATTTGGGATGGGGCGTTTTCTCCTTCTCCAACCAGCGGTGTCGGTGCTTGATCGGTAAGCACGTTAGACACTTTCAACGTCGTCAAGTAGAAGAGCATTTTTTGTTGCCATCTTCTAAAATCGGAACCCTTAAATTTTTCGGGTTTCTCCACATTTGATTTCAACAAAGAAGAGTTTTCCATTGTCAACGAAATTTCTGTCTAAGATTGTTAGACCTTAGATACACGAATTGAAATTCGTAACACACAATATTGAATCAAATGGAAATACTGAATTATTTATATGTATATATATATATATATCCGAAATTTACATATCAATTAAAATACATAATCAAAAGTTCAAGATAAAATACTAACTCGACTTTCTTGATCACGAAGTTGATGAAGATCGTTATTTGGATTGAGGCCTGCCAAGCAGTGTCCTTAGACAGAAATTCGTCCCACGTACCGTATCGATTGGACGTCTATCTAGAGGATACAACAACCCGTTCAAGAATCGAACTCTCGAACCCGACGAATCAAACTATACTTCCATGATGAAGAACAATGAAGAACTTTGAGAGAATTTAAGAGAATATTTGTTTTTTTTGTCTTTCAAATCTGTTACATATGCTTCCTATTTATACTAAATCAACCGGTGCCAATGAACCATTGTAACTGTTCGGTTATGGCGGTTGGAGGATGAAAAGTCACACCTTTTCATATGAAAAGTCACACCTTTTCATCTTTGCCCTATTTACATATCTAGTACTTGAGGTATGATTGAGATTATCCCAACAAAGCTGATGTTGCGCTGAGGTGACAATCGGGTTCAGTGGATTCATTGGGTGGCGGTACTCATGGTCTAAGGACTTTGGTTTGGGAGGTTTTATAAGATTTTGCACATCAATCAAGTGTGCGCTCTTTCATAAATGTAAATCCTGCAAGCTTCATCAAGATGCAAGTTAAATTTGTCATATTCATGCTAGTTAATTAATGAGGTAATTAACAATAGGTATGCCTCAAATCCATGCAAGTTGAAAGATGACATGCATGGGACTTTACTTACCCTTCATCTTCAAAATTATCCCAAGCGTTCATCCCAATCAACTGCCTCGAGTCGATGTAATCTCTCGTTGTTGCTAGCTTCATGGCTAGCCTCTCTTTTTTATAAGACTTGCCATTTCCAAAAAAAAAGTCTTGAATAAATGATAAAACTTCACTCAAAATATCCTTCACAACATTTACACTTGGTGAATGATTACCAACAAAACGTTAACATTTGGTATCAATAATATATATATCTCAAAGAAGAAAATCTAACGGGTTTTCACATAACATTCCTAAATTCCTGACGACATATTCTAACATTCCTAATATCGAATCAATTGCATCGATTATGAAAAAGAAATGATTTATTGGTAAACAAAAACCAAATTACCAAACGAGTTTTGAATGAGATTTTAAAGTATTTGCAGTGAAAGAGGGTTTAAACGACCCACTTTCAGTAGGAATTCTCAATGCATAGCCACTGGATCAATCGGCCTCATAACATTCGACGACGTACAGTAGCTACTAGAATGGTTCCATGTCTGGATTACATTCCAGCCACTTCCCCAACCAAACAGCAGCCTAAATCGACCCAGATTTTACTGCAAGGCTATCGAAACTCCATACCCAACATTGGTTTCATTTCAGGTAGAAACAATGACTAAGAAAATAAAACAGCAGCTGTGAATTTAGGGACTGCACAAAGTCCTAAACCGAAGGTAATACCGATTCTAAACACAAGGATTTCGAATTTTTGCACACAGTCGCTAATCTGTCACTAGATCCTCGCAAATCCGTTGCTAATCTGGCCCGTCGGTAATCCGGTCCTTCGCTGATCCATCGCTAAGTTTTGCCGTCACTGATCTGTCGCCTAATCCGTCAGTGATAGTATCACCCACCACCTTTTCACCGACGGACTTTCAGTGACTGATTAATTAGCGACGAAAATTAGCTTCAGTGATGGATCAGCGACGGAATTTTCCGTCACTGATACGCTCGCTTTTTGTTGTCATATTGATTTGCCCTAATTTCAGTAATAATTAGGTATAATTAAATAAATTGTTCCTTGGTGCTCAATCTGATAATCGCTTATGATTGATTGATTGATATTTTGGATTAAAGTTTTGGCATTAAATTGATCGTTTTTGTAACAAATATTGAGTTTTAATTAATTGATTATGTACCTATATATATATATGGAGAGTTATATATATATATATATTATATAGTTTAATTAATCAATTTTTATACAAGTGTTCATTTAATTTTATTAATTGGTTTTGATTTAGACAAAGGTTTAATCCTAAAGTTAAGATCGATCTGGTCAACGTTCACGGTCCCTAATTTAAAATAGTTGGGTCGTACGTTGAAAAAAATATATATATTGGTTTTTAGTCTTCATGTTTCTTCCCAAACATTTGCATATTATTTAAGTATGAGTTTCAGTTTAGAAAAGTATTTCCACCTCAAAAAATGATTGAAATAATTTCTTATAACAAATCCAAAGTTTGACATTACTTGATGCAAATTAATATATATGTAGCTTGTTTCGTTTTGTTTGATCCTTACTTGTTTCTCTTCCCTTTTCACTTTCTTTTATTTGTTACCTATGCGATGTATAGATCATAGGGGTGTTAACGAGTCGAGCTTTTAACGAGCTACTCGAGCTCGGGCTCGAGCCTAATATTTGTCGAGCTCGAGTCGATCTCGAACACAAAATAAAGCTCGCTTAACTTAACGAGTCGAGCTCCATAACACTAACGTTCGACTCGACTCGTTTGAAAGCTCGATTAAGCTTTACGAGCCGAGCTGAGCCGAGCCATTCGAGTATATAATTTTTCGAGCCAAACATATTTATATGTTTACAAATTATATAATCAAAATATAAAAGTTATCGAACTTTAATACATAAACGAGTTAATCGATCTCGAATTCGAGCTCATAAACGAGCATCGAGCTCGAGCTCGGACATTGAAAAAATATTCGAACTCGAGCTCGACTTTGAAAAATTAATCGAGCTCGAGCCTCGTAATTTTTTTTCTAGCCGGACTCGAATAATGTGGTACTCGACTCGACTCGGCTCGTTTACACCCCTATGGGCTATGGGAGGTTCATACCCCCACGTGGATCTCCATGAACCGGTCTATAAAAAAAATTGCCATTAAAAATGGGTTGATATGTCAAACCGCCCCTTGAGTGGTCATTGCCATAAAAAAGTTGTCTTAATTTGATTAGTGGTCCGTACCATCAAAAAGTTGTCTAATTTGATTTTTTTAGTGGAGGTTAATTCAAGAAATAGTGGTTGCATTCTAAACTCTAAGAATTTATTTCTTTTTTATTTATTATGTAGACAATAAATTTTTTATGTAAAGTTATTTGGTTCATTTTTTATTTGTTACAATTTATTTAATAAAACATACTCAAATTTAATTAGTTATTATCTCCATTTTATAAAAAAACCACATTTAATATTTATCATTATTGATTTTATTTTATTTTGGTTTTTATTATTGTAATTTTTATATATAATACGTGAATGTTTACTATTTATAACTTTCAATTATTGTTATAGGTATTATAATAAGTAGTTTTTAATTCTTATAAGTTTTTATTATATAAACTGTTGATCGGTCCATAAATAAGAGTAAAAGGTTTATAAAATGTGTAGGAGAGAGAAAATTGATTTACATGTGGCAATGAAATGTGTGGATGCTCTTAGTTTAAATTTTCTTAGCTAGGTCTTAGTCTAGGTTTTGGGAAACTAGCTGATGATTTAAAAGTTAACTAATAGCTGATAAGTAGGGCTGACAATGGGCAAGGGTAAACCCGTTACCTGTTATGTTTTGACTCGTTGGATAAAGAAAATTTTATCCATTTATCCACTTATCCATTATCCGTTTACCCAAAATTTTAGTGGGTAGTGTATGGATAAACGGTTTTTCGTTATCCATTACCCGTTACCCGCTACAATAATATATATATATATAATTAAAATATTAGTGTATATATGTATGCATAATTGTATTAAGTTAATTATTGATATATTTTTTTTATAATGTTGTCGTTTATTAATGTGTCTTTAATTTATTTTATATATTTATCAACTAAAAGATTTCATGATATTAAGTCTTGTGGCGTACTGGTTAAGGCTTGTGGGGGATGTGACTAGTAACTCATCTACCCCAAGTTCGAATCCAGGCGTTTCCAACTTATGGCCACTGGGGATAAACCCAGGGCTGCACGCTTTAGCAGCTGGGGCAATTGCCTCACCTTGCCGGGATTAGTCGGGACAATGTCCTCGGATACCCTTAAAAAAAACAAGAAATATAATGAAAATGTTACTAGCACAATTTTATAGAGTTTTTTTATGATATTATACTATGATTATATATAGAATTATAAAATGTTTACTAGCACAAATTAGATATAAAATAGTAACTATATTTATGACTTATGTTTTATATATATTTGGGATTTAACAATACCAATTGTAGTTCAATATGAAATTTTGTTTTACCATTTATCCATTATTCGTTTGTTACCCGTTATTTTTAATGGATAAGGTAGGATATGGATAAAGGTTTTATGAGATAGATAATTACCCGTTTCGTTATCCGCTATTTTAAATGGATTGGATAATGAATTAACTCTTACCATACCCATACCCTACCCGTTGCCAGCCCTACTGATAAGCTAGCCACTTACTAATAAACTAGTTGGTAACTGATGAATAAGTCATGTTTGACAAAAACTAACTTATTGTTTTTGAAACAACAGTAATAGCATTAAAGCTAGCAAGCAGCTAGCGAAAAAACAGAGGCAAGGCCCTAGCTAACACAATCGATAGGGTAACATCTCCAAATAATCATATTTTTCTACTCCGCTTACACCTAGCCAAAACCCAACAAAACGACTTCTCCACAATTTGGTCTAGAATATAATCTTTTCGAGGGGGGTGGATATCAAAGACACACCTGTTACGGAAACACCGCAACACATACAACCGGTAAAAATACCGCTTGCACCGTCTTCCTAAGAGAGCTATCACCGAAAGTGGACTTGATGCCGATGATCATCGACAAAAACTAACTTATAAGCATGTAAAATAACAAAAATGACATCTTGAAAAATTATCAATATGTAATAATGTAATTAAAATAAATTAATAGGAATATAATATGTTAATTAATACAAACAAGATATTAAAGAAAAATTAAATATATAATATGTCAGTTAAAATAATTTAAAATTTATTATTATATTAAATGCTATAAATTTTGAATTTGTCAAAAAAATTACATTAATTTATAATTTTAAATAACTGTTACATATAGTATGAAAAATAATTTCGAAAAATAATTAAAAATAATAATAGTAATTGATAACTAGAATATATTAAATAATATTTAAAAAAATAATATAAAAATAATTGGTATGATTAACAATGATTCTAACTAACTAAAAATTGATACCGATCAATGTATAATTAAAATTTAACTAATATTAATTAAAATTTATTTATAGTTAATAAATAACAATTGATATTAATGAGGTATACTTGAAAAAAGTCACAAAAAACATTAGGGGCTGTTTGGTAGTATCTGAATCATTTGGTCCTGAATGATTTAACGGTCGGAATGATTAATGTAACATCCCAAAAACATAACATGCAATAGCATAGATTAAACATTCAAATTACAATAATTAAACTATCTTTAATAATTCATCAGTCTAAACTAAACAACTTAGATAGCGGAAACTTCATGCCCACAGCTGAGAGCCTCTAACTAATATTATACTAGCCAAAATTTGGAGTCGCTCTAAGCTCCATCTCATCAATCAACTCGCTTCCTAGTTCTTACTGGTAGAACCAGTGCTTCGCTTACCTGAAAATGGTTTAGTATTGAAAAACGAGGGTTAGACCAAAAGGTCTAGTGAATTCCCTCCGTAAAAGCATATAACAACAGTATAAAATCTTTAAAAAAACAGTTAACATCCTCCACATAAACATCATTCATGGTACTACACAGTGTTCAAGGATTGCATTAGCTAACCACGATCGAGGCCCAAGCGGACTCCCTCTCGGCTCACATCGGGGCCCAAACGGACTCATCCTCTATCCGAGTAGGAAGGAAACGGATTCCATCCTACAAGCTCATCACAAATGCCCAAGGAATCATCGGATCCCGAGGTACCCTGATCCTACTGTGCAGACCGACTCCACATAACATACACGTAGTTTATCGTAAATCATGAAACTTGGAATCTTTATACATCATCATAAAGCAGTTCATCATGACAAATAGTCTTTTAATTAAAATATAATTTTCATGGGAAGCATACGTAACGGTTGGTAAACATTTCATGCTTGTAAATGAACCATAATCAGTAAAAACATTTAGCATTTTCTTCGTGTAAAAAGGGTTTAGGGAACTCACCTGATAGCAATTTCTTTCCTAACCCCGAGTTTCGTTCCGAACCGTCCTTACACCTAAAGCATGTCGCACAATTTTAATTAGTGATAACTCGACTTTTGATCCTAGATCCTTTTCTAATCTGAACCCTAATTAATTATTCCGGATCATTAATTTAAATACCGGATCCACTAAAACCAAAGATATCATTTTGCTAAATTGGTTCACGGCCCACCTAACGATGCAGGCCCAAGATCCCATTTTATAAATATTAATATATATATATATATAGAGAGAGAGGGGAAAGTTCAAATGAAAACTCAAATTCAATTGTAAACATGGGGACGAATCTTGGCTCTTCCATCTATATTGATCCAATGACTCATATTAAATAGAGTTTTTAATTGAAATTATTAATTAAGGTGATTAGGGGTAAAAAGGGAAGATAATTAAAATTCACGCCTACCATGTTTGACTTTTTATTTTCTTTTTTAATTAATTTTTTTTACCCCCTTAAAGTTTAAAATAAATTAACTGAAAAATTACTAACATTTTAATCAAACAAATTACATCAAAAAAACGAGAATTTCGTGCACTTCGATATGACATCCATCTCGATATAGTTTTTTTGTTGTTTTAACCGTTTTTACGTGAAATGTCATATACGTGTTATATTCGGTATGAATATTTATGTATGTTCAAGTGCGTACAACATCTCGACACCGTAAGTTCGTAACTCGACATCACCTTCTACAACACTTTCTTTAGCGTCCTAAGATATCGTGTTCTTCATTACCATAACCCAACACCTATCGAGATGAATCGGGAACTTATCGAGTTTCGATTGTGAACCGATGAACAAAAGAGAGTGTGCCACGTCTCCACACCTTCACGAGTCACTCATGTATTATTCTTCATGAATAATACATCATTCAGGGTGAATAATACATCATTCAGGGTGAATAATGCACGATTCATGAATTCATGTATTATTCATCCTGAATAATGTATTATTCAGTCTAAATATTGTATTATTCATCCTGAATATTGTATTATTCATCATGAATAGTGAATGAACGTTCACCTTTGTTATTCATACTGAATGTGGACACCTGAAGATGTGCATACATATTCATAAAGAATAAAACCAAGTTTCGGTTGTGAATCGGAAAACAAAGAGAGTGCGTCATGTGTTCAACCTTCACGGGTCATTCATATATTATTCAACATGAATAATGTGTTATTCAGGGTGAATAATGTGTTATTCAGGATGAATAATACACGATTCATGTTTAATAATACATGAATCAGGAATTCGTGTATTATTCATCCTGAATGTTGTATTATTCATTTTGAATACTGTGTTATTCGTCATGAATAGTGAATGCACGTTCTCCTTTGTTATTCATACTGAATATGGACAGCATGAAACGTGCATACATATTCAGACTGAATATAACACATACATAGCATTTCATGTAGAAACGGTTAAAATGAAGAAAAAACTATATCGAGATGGATGTCATATCGAAGAGCACGAAATTCTCGTTTTTTGATGTAATTTGTTTGATTAAAATATTAGTAATTTTTAAGATAATTTATTTTAAACTTTAAGGGGGTAAAATTTTTTAATTAAAAAAGAAAATAAAAAGTCAAAGATGGTAGGTGTTGATTCAAATTTCCAGATTTGCCCCTAATCACTTCTCAATTGGTTTAATTAAGTTTTAACCATTGATTAGTTTTCCAAATCTTGATCAATGGTTGTGACTTGTCCTCATGTTTACAATTGAATTTGAGTTTTCATTTGAACCCACCCATATATATATATATATATATATATATAGAGAGAGAGAGAGAGAGAGAGATAATAAAATGTAACCGCTAAATGTGTGTAACCGTTGTAACCCGTCGATTTCATAGGGTTTTTTGATGATTTTTTTTATGAAATTGTTTATTTTGATGAAATTATTTCATATCATTCATTTCTTGATTAATTTTTTTTATGAAATTTGTAGTTTCATAGGTGAAAACTAAGATATATGAAAAGTTTCATAAAAATGAAAAAAACCTATGAAACTACAGATTTCATAAAAAAATTTAATCAAGAAATGAATGATATGAAACAATTTCATCAAAATAAACAATTCCATAAAAAAATCATCAAAAACACCTATGAAATCGACGGGTTACAACGGTTACACACATTTAGCGGTTACAATTTAGTAGGACTCTCTCTCTCTCTCTCTCTCTCTCTCTCTCTATATATATATATATAGGGGCGGGTTCAAATGAGGAGCGCATCAAAACGTGAGAACGTGAGGAGCAATTGACAGTTATGAATCACATGTGATTGGCAGTTGTGGATCACATGTGATTCACAACTGATCTGGAGGAGCAATTGACAGTTATGAATCACATATGATTTACAACTAAAATCATTAATGATCCGCGACTTGCACGCCTCGCGAACCACCTCGCGCCACTTTTGCGCGAATTTTCGAGTTAATCCGATTTTTAGGGTTGTAAATCATATGTGATCAGAAGCATGGGAGTGCTCCTCACGTTCTCTTAAATTGATGCGCTCCTCACGTGAACATTCCTCTATCTCTCTCTCTCTCTATATATATATATATGAATGATCTATATTACCATTTATTATTTAGGGTTACTTTTCTTACATTAATCGGAAAGCTTTTATCGAATGCTCCAATTACATAACCTGGAATTGGAATTCGAACCGGAAATTAAATTTCATATACTTCTTTGAACATAATTTACCCCTATTCCAGTCGATCGCAAACAGTAAACTCGAGCTTACTGTTGATGTCGATGAACAAAATGGTAAACAATAGGAGTCGATCAATCGAGCTTTCTTAATATTCCGTTCAACTCGAGCTTATTGTCGATGAACAATAGGACTCGATCACTTGTACGCAATAAAAAGTAACATAGGGCTTTGAGGTTGGAGGCTGAGGGTTTTTGAGGTTTTGGGAGCTTTATCCAAAAGTCGATATAATGAAAAGTTTTTTTTTTAAGTGGGCTTTCAATAATTTTAGTTATTCTCATTAAGTACTAATATTATTTGATGTAAAGTCCAATTGCAATATTGCATATATATTGCTACTTTAAATTTATCATTAATATATGTCTTATATAAATATAGTGATAAAAATATATAGATAAAGATAATGACACTTAAAATATATAAATTTACTTTCATATTTTTAAACTCTAATAGGACACTTAAAACTTGTCCTATTAGTTTTTAAAATAATAAAACACTTGAAAGTGTTCTATTAGACTATAAAATTATATGACATTGAAAAGTGTCGTATTAGACCTACATGATAGGACACTAAGGTATGTTAATAATACATCAAAATTACGAGTCACGTTAGATTAAATCAAGTAGGACATATAGACTAATGTGTCGTGTTAGCTCTTTTAAAGGACGGTTTTTGAAAAACGTCCCAAAAAAGTGTCCTATAAACTCCTTTTTGATGTAGTGATATGTGTGTGTGTATGTAATTTTGATTTTTTTGAAATAGAGTATAAAATAATGTTTATGTTTTAATTGTTTTTCAAATATGTTAATAAAATATATATCTAACAAATTAAAATTAATAAAGAAAAAGCGAAAGTTAATAAATTATATTTGATTTTTTTAGTTTTATAATATATATTGAATTCATATAATAATCTGTAAATAAATATAGAGTAAATTACAATTTTGGTTCTTATGGTTAACAAAGTGTGGTCCCTATTTCAAAATAATTACACTTATTGTTATTATGGTTGTCACTTTACTTCAATTTTGGTTACTGTAGTTCTCAATTTGTTTCGATTTTGGTTCGTCTTACTAACTCTTATTAAAAAAAACATGTTTACTCGGGGGTATTCTGTTCTTTACACCCTAACTGCTTTATTTTAATTTAAAACAATGATATTTATATAATAATATAATGTATATTATTTCTCTTAAATGGTAACCAGGAACATAGCCCACCTCCCTCTCCATGAGCTCTGCCATAATACAGTCACAATACACAACAAATTAAAGCACTTCGTCCCCGTTATCGTCTCCGATCACTATGACCCCCACAACACACACACACATATGAAGTTTCAGATCTGATTCAGTGAAACCCTAAATTGTACTTAACCCCAATCAAGGAAATTGGTGGTTATAGGGGTGAAAAGGAACAAAGTAAGAGGATTCAAGAGATGGGGTTTACCGCTAGAGATATTTACCGAAGAAAAATAAAAACCAGAAGAAAGATTCAAATCACGGTGCTTTTACGATGGTGATGTTTTGTAGGTTGCAGACGGAGGCTTGGGGTGACCGTTGGTGCTGCAAGAAGACGGAGGATTCAAGGGATGGGGGTTACCACTAGAGATGTGTCGGAGAAGGAAATGAGGCAGTGCCGACGGGAAAGGGAGGTGGGTTGTCGGAGAAGAAGAGAAAGTGTCGGAAAAGGGGGAGGGGTGGGGGACTCGCCGGAAAGTGAGAGGGATTGTCTGATGGGGGACCATGTATAGGTTTTGACCTTGTGTTTTTTATAGGTTTTGACCCATGTTTACATATCATATATTCTTTAGTATTATATAATATATTCTTTAGGGAAATTAATTAAAATACCCAAACTTTGACTTTGACTTACCAAAATACATATTTTCTCGCTGATTTTATCAAAATACCCATTTTTTCTGCGGTGGGTCCCGCGATCGCGGGCTAGGGCACACGTGTCACCCCTGTTGAGGCAAAGTGTCTCGCGGAGCCCCCCAACTATGGCCGCGGTGAAACTTTTAGTCCCTCCCCGCGGTGGTTGCCTGCGATAGGCCTGCGGTGGGCAAAAAATTACAGTTTTGGTCCCGGTATTTGAACGAATCTTGCATGCTTTTACTGTTTTTTTCCACAAATATCAGTAATTTGCAATCCATAATTCACACCCATTTCATCCTTCTTTCTTGCTCTTGATTTCTTTCTTGCTTTCTCTCTTGTTTTCTTTCTTCAGTAAACAAATGACATCATCATCAAACCCATCGTCTACTCCTGAAAAAATGTCACCTAAACTCCAGGTCGCAATAGCAAAAAGGGAAAAGGAGATAGAGGAAGTGACACAAGAGTGAAAACAAATGATGGCCAGGAAGGAAGTTCACTTGAAAAGAATCGAAGCGGAAGAAAAGGAGATCAAAAGGATGAAAGGGGATATAAAAGATAGGGAGGCTCGTATTCGTCGAGAAAAAGAAGAAATTCACCATATTATGCAAGACTTCGCAATTCTTCAAGCGAAGGTAACCGAGAAGCAAAGTTGGATTGATGAAACTAAAGCAATTTTTGATTAAGTGGTGGTACGGGTGTTGCTTTAGTACTTTGTTGTTGTTGTTTTGTATTTTGTTGTTGTTTTGTATTTTGTTGTTGTTTTGTAATTTGTTGCTCGTGAATAAAGGTCTTTTATTTGTCTGAAAAATAGTTTTTAAGTACTCTGAAATTTGTCTGAAAAGTGATTCATATTAAAAATACAACTCATAAATGTTATACAAGATTATTTCATAGCAAACACATACTAATAAATACAGTACAAAATTATCCAAATTTGAGGCTACGGCTAGACGATGGTTTGGTTTTTGACAATCCGGGTCTACTTCTTACATGCTATGGCGAGACGAGTCTCAAAGTGTTAAGCACTTCAATCACAGTATGGCTGTCAACATACTGGCGTATGTTGGCTACATCTTCGTCGGTACTCAATTCTACTAGTCCAGTCAAGAAGTCTGCATTCGGCCTCTTAAAATACAACCTATTATATTTTGGTTCTTCATATTCCAGCTCTTTCATGATCTGTTCAAGCAGTTGCATAGAAAGATCCTCCACATCTAACATGTCAACATAAATTTCTAGACCACGAAAATAAAGCCTTTTGGGTGGTTCCGTGAAGTACCCACCATGGTGGACTTTCATGGTGAACAACTGTGGATATTTATCTGTTGATGAACATTAATTAATATAGTTAGTTCGTAGAACAACGGTAGTAACAAACAAAAACTCAATGAAACATGAACACTAACCATATAACTCTTTGCCAGTGTCTTAAAGCGATTCAGATAAACGCCTAAAGCACCAAACATGAAGGTTTGGGGATGCCATGTAAGAATACGTTAACGAATAATATGTTCTCGTATATGTGTTTTACGACTAATATAGCGTAGGTTATTTATAGGCAAATGTAGATTCTTTTACTGCATTTAGGTCCCTGTCTTTGCTCTAACACAACTTAGGTCCCTGTCTTTTCTCTAACACAACTTAGGTCCCCGTCAACGCTATCATATGATATAGTTCTATATAACCATTACTATTCTCTCCATTTAGACTACTACCATTATGATCATCATCCCATGTTCTGTTTCAAGTACCTTTCAAAAGATAACTGGTCCCAATCAATGTTCAGATCAACGCACATAAGTTATGTTTGATAAATTACAACGCACTAAACATACAATATTTATCGTCCCAATAAAAAGAAATCAACGTTCAGATCAACAGTATCATATGATATAGTTCCATGTGGTTCAAGCTCTGACGGGCCCGCGGTGTTACTTAGTTGACTGTTTGTGCGTCTACTCATTGGCACGGTTGAAGGGGCGGGATTTGGACACTCTCCACGAGTATGTCCTACGCATTGGCACTGAGTACATTTTTGCTGTATCGAACCTTCACCACGTGATGGACGTCGGTTGTTCTTTCTCGGTCTCCCGGCTCTGTTCTTATCGTTTAAAGGTGGATAGCATGGCGGAAGCGGGTCCGGTGGATACACCCATGCTTCAGAGGGTCCAGCTGGATTTATTACCTCTGCGTATGTTCTCCGGTAATTTTCGGTCGTGAAAAAACTTACAGCCAAGTCGCTGCAATCTCTACGACCCATATATCTTGCCGCAACGATGGCACAAATTTTTGCCATTCGCAACACGAACAAACATGGTCGGTCATATGCACAGTCGCGTGAAGTTGGTTATCCAGAACCTCGTACCTCCCATACCCGATTTCTCTTACCCTCCATGTCGCCGCGTGTCGCGCCTTGAAGAGAAATATCTCCTCCGCCGCTGGTGTGAGTTCATTTTGCAGCTCAGCTCCTTTTCGACGTCGAAGTTGGTACCACTCTTGTTGAAAGCTCCGAAAGTAGTCCATAAGATTAACAATCAGAAATCTACGCGCAAAACGGGAGAGTGCATTCACCGACTCTGCACTATTGGAGGTCAGAAGTCATACCGTTGTGCAGGAAAATGGGCCGCGGACCACCTCTCCGGTCCAACATCGTCCATGACTTTGGCTGCATTCTTGGCACTAACTCGTAGAAGATTCATGTACCGGTCAAACTCCCGAGCCGTATATGTTCTGCATGCCGCCCAGTAGACATCCTTGTAGGTGGTAATACGTTTGTCCTGGGTTTTGGCGTTCATCTCCAAATGTCGACAACATAAGGCGTGAGGGGCGTTTTGGTACATGGCAGAGATTGCGGCGCTTATGAAAGGAGCCATGTCGGACATAAACACCAACCCTTGCGGGTCTCCGATAGTTTGTCTCAACATGGACAGAAACCAAGTCCACTCGTCCCCGGTTTCGGACTTGCCCACTCCGAAAGCTACTGGAACAATAGAGTTATCCCCGTCCATGGCAACCGCCAGGAACATCATACCCAAGTAAGGGCCCTTTAAATGGGCAGCGTCTATTACCAGGACACGACGCAGATTTGCCAGAAATGTGCGGATCTGCAAAAACGTAGGTGGTTTCCCTTTGTAAATGTTATAGTTTATAATGTGTAGACATATAACGTGTTAAAATACGTACCGCGCATCCAAGGGCAGCGAAGCACATCTCAAACCGTCCATGTGAATCGGTCCTTATCTGGGTGACAGTACCTGGATTCTACAGCTGCAAATTATATAAATATGCTGGGAGTTGTTCATACGACTCCTCGAACGTGCCTCTCACCAATAGCAGTGCCCTGCATCGCGCACGCCAAGCTTGGTGGTAACCAATCGTGACGCCAAACTGCTGGTGTACATCGTCCACGATGTCCTTTGGACGCAATGACCTGCTAGCATCAAGAAATTTGCCTTTCAGTATCGCACCCAATGTCCTTTTGGTGGCTTGTTTGTGGTGGGGATTCAGTTGCGTCCTCGTACAAGTGTGTACATCGTGCAACTTTCTAATAAGTAACACCCCTCCTTTCTCTCCCGCGGGAATCGCGTACATCCTCCACTTACAGTTTTCTCTCGCACATTCAACTACGTATCTGCTTTTGTCAGATTTCGGCGTGTGACTTTTGAAACCCTCTTCCATAAACTTAAGTCTGACCTGACTTGCCAAGTGATCCTTCGAATCAAATATCTGACCTACTTTTAACCTTAAACTGCGATTATAAGGTGTAGGTTCGTAGGTTTGTGTCTGGGTATTCTAGTCTGGAAGAATAGGGGGCATATCAAAATAGTCATTTAACTGACTAAATGATTTATTACTAGGAGTATATTCTTCGTGATCATCACTATCGGTATCTGATCTGTCTATATCAGCATTACCCGTTTTGGAAACATAGGTTTTGTCATCAGCTACTCCAGCACAACGTCCTTCTTGTGGTTGTTGTTGTTGCGTCTCCGGAACATAATCAGGAATACAGTCGTTAAGACCATATGCATGATCCAAATGAACTGTTGGGCCGTGGGACGGCTGAAATTGAGAATCAGGCTGCTCTATTTGGAGGTCTTCGTTATCAGCGTCATCATCGCCTTCGTCGTCACCGTCGTCATCACCTTCGTCATCGTCTTCGTCGCACACCGAGGATTCGGCATACACAAAAAGTAATGGCGGTCTTTCTGATTCGGCTGCAAAGTGCAGAAAACCAGAGATATCCCCATCGTTGGATAACTCCACAAATGACCTATCACTATTCTTAAACACTAACTTGCAAACAGCAGAAGGGTTGATTCCACATTTTTGCATGGCGCATGCAACAAACTTCTGATAAGTATAGTTTACTGACAATTTTACACCATTCTTAGATTTATAAGCAAAATTCCACTCATTGTTATTTTGAACCCATTCACCGTCGAAACAGAAAAATAGCTTAGCTTTTGCAACATATAAACTCATTTTTTCAGTAGTATCTCAAAAACAAAACACTGAAGAAAGAAAGCAAGAAAGAAGTATGGAATCGGTGTGAATTATGGATTGCATTTTACTGATATTTATGGATGAAACAACCAACATTGATTAAACAACCAACATAAATTGCAACCACAAATTGGTATTCCAAATACACTGATTCAACATTGATGAAACATGTCAGTGAATTTTAACCACAAATTGGTCTACAAAGTACAATAATTGTGGAAAAAAACAGTAAAAGCATGCAAGATTCGTTCAAATACAGGGACCAAAACTGTAATTTTTTGCCCACCGCGGGCCTATCGCGGGCAACCACCGCGGAGAGGGACTAAAAGTGTCACCACGGCCATAGTTGGAGGGCTCCGCGAGACACTTTGCCCCAATAGGGGTGACACGTGCGCCCTAGCCCGCGATCGCGGGACCCATCGCGGAAAAATGGGTATTTTGGTAAAATCAGCGAGAAAATGGGTATTTTGGTAAGTCAAAGTCAAAGTTTGGGTATTTTAATTAATTTCCTTATTCTTTAATATTTAAATTCTTAGTTTTTTATTTTTTATTTATAATTTTTAAAGAAAAATGAAATAAAAATATAAAAAGACAAAAATACCCCTGAGTTAATCTACCTATTTAACAGAAGTTAGTTTGAGGGACCAACATTGAAAAATAATGACAACCACAATGACCAAAATTGTAATTAGTTTGAAATAGGTACTACACTTGATAGTAGGTATAAACCACATGAACCAAAAGTGTAATTTACTTTAAATTATATTTTTTATATTGAAAACCCGTGAGGTTTTGACTAGAACCACAATTATGGAGTGTTAAAGCATCTCCAACAGCTTCCCCGTAATTTTTCTGGAGAACCAAAAGTAAAATCTTTAAAAAAATTACATTCATCTTCAACAGATTCCCTATTTTGGAGAAAAAACAATGATTATAATATTAAAATATTGTATTTATCTATTAAAATATTATTTCTCTCTCTAAATATTATTTTTCAAAGATTTCTATTGGTGCTCTCACTAAGTAATCATTTTTGGGGTTAACTCCATATTTAGAGAAAAACTCCTTCTCTCTTCTACTTTCTCTATTTTGGAGATAGTTTTGAAGAAGCTGTTGGAGCAAAAAAAACAACCAAAAATCTTCATAATCTCCATTTTTTTTCCAAAATAAAGAAGCTGTTGGAGATGCTCTTATTGTGGTTCCTGCTTCATTGAGGTAGCAATGGTATGGCAAGAAAAAATATCGTAAATGATGTATTAGAAGTTCCACCAACGTGAATGCTCTAAACATGCTTAATTTTGCATGTAAGATTTTCATTTTTAATGACATTAAAAATGAGCATGGTTTAGTTTATCATTTAAAATATTTATTATTAATTCTTTTTATAATTTTCGTCAAAAATTACATGTGATATTTCTTCACGATTAATCAACATATTTTTCCAAAAATCGTTAATTTTCGTCAAAATATCATATGTGATATTGATCATAGTAAATTTAAGTGGACAAGATATGTAAGTTATCCACAACGACATCACATTTGATATTTGTAAATTATGAATTACGTTTTGTATCACATTTGATATGACACATATTAAATATGTTGTGTTGCATATCACATGTGATTCTATTTTCATTACTTTTTATTTTTTTTGTGTTTAATTTAAATCAATGATTTCAGGTTTTAAATCACATGTGATTGGAAAACAAATTTAGAAAAAAAAAGTCAATTAATTGTGTATCACTTCTTGCGTTTGTAATAATTTCTACCACCAACTATACAAAATCTGAAATAACCCAAATACAGATGATACCATATCAATCTACTAAATAGGGCTATTTAAAGACTAAGAATCCTAAATAACCCGAACTTTCATCACTTATCGCAACCCAAAGGAATGCACCTTCACTTGTCGCAACCTACTATTTGCGACATCACACTTTATCGCAACCCACTGTTGCGATATACCCTCTTATCGCAACCAACTGTTGCGACATAACATCTTATCGCAACCAACTGTTGCGATATCACCTTTTTATCGCAACCCACTGTTGCGACATCCAAGCTTATCGCAACTAACTATTTGCGATATACATACCTTATCGCAACCAACGGTTGCGATAATCATCCTTATCGCGACAATCATCTTTATCCCAACTAACCTGTTCATACTTATCTCAACTAAGGGGCTGTTTGGTTGGTTTTTCATTAAGTCCTGTGTGGATATAGATGTCTGTCTGGATTTATCTGTCTGTCTGGATTCTGATATCTTACTATTTGTTTGTCGTGCTGAACAAACGAGCTGAACGTCAGAAATGACTATTTTACCCTCATTTCATAACACTTTTCATAACACATTTATCACACTTTTTATAACAAATCTGTAAAAAAACACATTTTCAAAACACACTTTAAAAACACACAAACACATTTCATAACACTTTTCATAATAGAAATCAGAAAATGAACCTGAAGATTTGATTTGGAAACACGGCGACTCTGAAAATGAGGAGCCGAATTGGAATAGTCGGAGAAGAGGCCATGAGGATATAAAACCGCGAAGATACATCCGAGCAGAATTCCGATGAGGATTGCAACAGCAATTCGAGATCCACGCATGGATTGTGATGCGTTGGTGACTCTACTACCCACAGGACCCGCCATTGTTCACAGAGTGGGATCTGTAGAGAGTTTTGGTTCTCCCAATCTCACCTAATACAACATACGATGTGGAAGGTTTTGACTAATGAGTGACTAATGATTGTAAGAGGAATTCAGAAACCTAAAAATGGTGGTTGATGGAGGGATTGGGTGTAGAGTAGATGCAGCTTGAAAGCCAAGACGTGTGTGGTTGACGGCTGAAGATTCGATTTGGAAGCTCCGGCTGCAAGAAGTGGTGGCTGCAAGAAGGATGTGCAGGGAGAATTTCTTGGTGGGAGGCGCTAGATGAAAAGAGTGGGGGTAAAATTGGAATAATCACGTCTGACCACATAAAGGGATCTCCTTACAACTTAATCGCTAAGTCACTTCTTTTTTCATTAAGCCATTACCAAACACCCCTGTATGGCTGGCCGAATAAGCCATACAGACCATTAAGCTCATTAAGCCAAAAACAAACAGGCCCTAACAGTAATCGTATTTTAAACCAAAACTGATACTTTTAAGCCATGTCTGAATCTGCAAATTTGCAGATATGCTTAAGAATACCAGTGAAATATATTTATCAATTCAGATTCTTCATATCTTTCAAATACATCATAACCCAATTTCTAAACCGATAGAAAGCTACATAATCATAATAGGAATAATTCTTGCGAAGAACATACCTTTGTTTTCACCAATTGAACCATTAATTTTCTGCTAAAAATCTGCTTTCCTCTTCCTCTTTCTTTCTTCTTGCCGAGAGCACCCAACAAGGAACCAAAAATGAATAATCAACTCCACTTTCTATTTTTATCAAAGTGAGGCGGTGGGGGTTAAGTGAGTTTCACCACTTCACCAAAACAACCCCCATACTTTTATCACTTAGCAACTTTCACCCCCCAACTTATAAATTAAAATTAAAGTTTACCCCTTAATCTAATAATTCCAATAAAACAACTAACGTAACTTACTCGGGGATAAACTCTAAAATTAATCTATCAAGTAATTATACTCAAATTATCAACAAAACCAAACGTAACACTTTATATAGAAAATCGAGATGTTACAATACTCCCCAACTTGAAAATGATTTCGTCCCCGAAATCAAAGTTAGGTAAATAAATGAGGATATCTAATCTTCATATCCTCTTCCGATTCTAACGTCGTGTTAGCACCTCGGTGGTGTTTCCATTGTACTTTCAACATAACCACATCCTTATGTCGTAGTTTCTTAACTGATCTCTCTAAAATCGCTTCCGGTTCCTCCACATAGCGACTCTTTTCATCCACTCTTACATCATTAAGCGGAATTACATCATTCTCTTCGGCTAAACATTTCCGAAGATAGCAGACATGGAAGGTATTGTGGATGCCTTCCAATTCAGGTGGAAGATCCAACTGATAAGCTTGTAGCCCAACTCTCTTAGCTATAATGAAAGGTCCTAGAAAACGAGGACTCAACTTTCCACGTTTACCAAACCTTATCACGCCTTTCCACGGGGATACCTTAAGCATTACGCGCTCCCCAACTTGGAACTCTTTCGGTCTTCTTTTCGGATCAGCATAACTCTTTTGTCTATCTTAAGCCACTTTCATATGCTTCCGAACCTCTTTCACTTTATCAGCCGTTTGTTGCACAAGTTCAGGACCATCAAATTGCTTTTCTCCAGCTTCTAACCAACATACTGGAATTCTACATTTCCGACCATACAAAGCTTCGAAAGGTGCTCTTCCAATACTGGAATGATAACTATTGTTATACGCAAACTCTACTAAAGGTAAATGTGTATCCCAGTTACCTCCAAAATCTAACACACAAGACCTGAGCATATCTTCCAAAGTTTGAATGGTTCTTTCACTTTGCCCGTCCGTTTGTGGATGGTAAGCAATGCTCAAATTGACTCTCGTACCCAATTTTTCTTGTAGTGATTGCCAAAACCTCGAGGTAACCGACTATCACGATCCGAAACAATAGACACCAGTATACCATGCCTTGACACCACTTCATCAATATAAAGCTTCGCCAATTTATCTATTGGTGATGCTTCTTTCATTGCCAAAAAGTGAGCACTCTTGGTCAATCGATCTACGATTACCCATATAGTATCGTTACCCTTTTGCGTCCTTGGTAACTTCGTCACAAAATCCATGGTAATCTTTTCCCACTTCCATTCTGGAATTTCCAAAGATTGAAAACTTCCTTAAGGCTTTTGATGTTCGGCTTTTACTAACGAACATGTCACACATTTTTCTACTATTCGTGCCACATCTAACTTCATAGCTGGCCACCAATAGTGTAACTTCAAATCCCTATACATCTTAGTACTTCCAGGATGTATAGAATACTTAGATTTGTGGGCGTCTTCGAGAATCAACTCTCGATTTCCTCCCACCTTTGGCACCCAAACACGACCTTGGAACAGTTTGACCCCACGACTATCTTCAGTCAGTTGAAGATGTTGTTTGCTCATGACTTCATCTTTCAGATTTTCTTCCAATAAGGCTTCCGCTTGTGCCCTTTTTATCTTTTCAACCAAACTTGACGTTACATCAATTCTGGCGTTAGTCGTTTTCAAGCATCCACTATATTCTTTTCTACTTAAAGCATCAGCAACAACATTTGATTTACCGGGATGGTAATGCAATTCACAATCATAATCTTTAAGTAGTTCTAACCAACGCCGCTGCCTCATATTCAACTCCTTCTGATCAAAGACATGTTTCAAGCTCTTATGATCAATGTAAAGAGTGCACTTCGTTCCATACAGATAACGTCGTCACAGCTTTAATGCAAACACGACCGCTGCCAATTCCAAATCATGGGTAGGGTAATTCTTCTCATGTTCTTTGAGTTGTCTTGATGCATAAGCAATCACCTTGCCTCGTTGCATCAACACACACCCAAACCCATCTTTGACGCGTCATTATACAAGACTGGCTTTTCTAGTGGACTCAACTATTATCGAGCTCTTCATTTGTAAGTTCATCTTACGTTTTATAATTAAGAATCATACGTTGGGTTTTCTCTGAGTTAGTTAATTAAATTTGATTCTATTGTTATATATAGGAATTGGGAACTAAGTTCAGCATGGCGGGGAGCTAAAGTGATGGTGCCAACGAAGTTCTTGATCGGAGATCTGGACCTGAACTATCATCTGCCAGGGATGAAGGAGTACATACACGATGGTGGTTTTGTGAAAGATGTTCCATTGTTGGAGGAAGTGGTGGTGATGGAAGGTGCAGCCCATTTCATCAACCAAGAGAAGCCTGATGAGATTAACAACCAAATATTCCAGTTGGCTTATTCTAAATATACCCCCCCTTACAACTTTGTATACCCCATCCCCTCACATACTTTGTTTTTTAAATTTTTTATTTGAAAGTTACATTTCATACCCCTATATTTATTTATTTAATTTACTTTATACCTTTTAGTTTTCTATTTTTCATTTTACACTTTAATTATATTAACACATATAATCGTATATTAACTAAAATACGTTAAAAATATTTTTTTAATTTTAACAAGTTACACCATTATAATCGTCTCGTCGATACCTTCGAAATGAGCCCAATATTGAATATTTTTTGATTTAATTACATTATTATATGTCATACGTTTACGTTATTTTTTGATTTAATTATATTATTATTCGTCGATACCTTCTTATTTTTTGATTTAATTATATTATTTCGAAATGAGCCCAATATTAACTAAAATACGTTAAAAAATACTTTTTATTCCAACAAATTCCAACTCTGGTTATTCATTTAAATCAATATACCCACGAGTACAAGTATGCTCTATGTATTCTTCATACAAATCTAATCTACGTTTGTATGGAACAATCCATGTACTTGCATCTTGAAGTCGATAATGTGTCCAATGGTGTATGAGTGTGGGCATTGGATATTCTCCGTTTAATACCACTTTTATGTAATGATTACCATTAACATGCACTATTGCAATTGACACGTGTTGGGATGATGACGACGGTTGTGTCCTGAATGGTAAGTTTGTCACAGTACCTGCCATATTGAGAACATGTAGTATGACATTGAACCTTGAAGCAGCTAGAATTCTCATTTCAGGCATAGCGATCCAATGCATAGGTGGTGTAAAACGAAAATTGAAAAAGTTAGAGATGTACCATAAATTAAATATTTAACTATAAGAGTATGAATTTTAAATATAAAACATATTTTTATGTAGTATATATGATAAAATGGTGTAATTTGTTAAAATTAAAAAAATATTTTTTTAACGTATTTTAGCTAATATACGATTATATGTGTTAATATGATGAATGTGTAAAATAAAAATTAGAAAAGTAAAAGATATAAAGTAAACTAATAAAATAATTTCAGGGGTATAAAAGGTAAATTTTTAATTGATTTATTTGGTTTGTGAGAGAGAGTGGTCTTCGTAGGCTTACTTTATAGGTAATAGGGGGTATACTTTCTTGTAGATCATAACCTATTTCTCTTGAACTACTGCTTTGATATCAACTTGTAACACCCTCCCTAGACCTCGAAAGGCGTTACGGTGAAAGACTGATAAATAATGCTAAAAGAGTGAACTTTGAACTTTTATTTCTTACATTTCAACAATACTATTACAACGAAAGACTTACACCTAAAATAAAAATCCAATAAACTAGTTCGTCCCATACCAAACAAGTTAATACAACGTAAGATCTATAAAAAAATGCTATTCAAGGATCTAATCCAAATCCTCACCCTTGATAAGTCCTGCATGAATGCCACCTAAGATACACGACATGAGTTAGCTTATAAAGCTAAGTGAGTTCATGGTTAGTTGAACGAAACTGAAACAAACAATTCAATAAACTAACATTGAATAAAACTAATAACTTGAACGATATACTGAAACCACTTCAACACACGATGATGTTCTACATTATGAGAGACTTGGTACACCTTAACGCACTACTCAACTGAAACTTCGACTGAATCCCGACTTACAGGGATATTAGTCCTGACAAATTACTGATACTATTTTACTATCGTGCTTTAACAAGCATACACTTAGTTAGCGTTGAGAACAATAACGTACCATTATAAGAACTTCGTCTGGCCATACGAACTAGTAAATCTAATCGCTAAGTTGATAAATCAATTGTCACCAACTAATAAGCTCTCTTTGATCGTTGTGCAATTAATGAGTAATAACTCACATACTGATAGCTGATAGTTGATAGCTGATAGTTGATAGCTGATAACTGATAACTGATAACTGATAACTGATAATTGAAAACTAAAACTACAGACTGAAATCTGATAGCTGATAACTGATAACGGCTAACTGAAAACTAAAACTAAAGACTAAAATCTGATAGCTGATAACGGCTAACTGAACACTAAAACTAAAGACTAAAATCTGATAGCTGATAACTGTTAAGTAATAAACGATAAATGATAACTGATAACTAGCAAATGTCAACTTAAACAAATAACGAAACATGCATAATTGGAATCACATAATATATTGTATAACTGAAACATGTATACACATACTCTATAACTGCAACATACTAGTCGTATATCCTCCCCTTGGAGAAACAAGTCATAAAAACTCACCTTGATTGTCGAATGACCGAGCTAAAAATTGACTGTTGCTGAGCTTGACGTGAACCGGAAACCTAAACAATTAATTAGAAATTCTAAGGTTACACTTAAACAATATAAATTGAATATATCGACAACTCCACTAACAATTTCTTAGACTACCTCTACATACTCGATGCTACCATCCAGTTATGTAACTAATTACATAATTAATATTCTAAATCAACTATGTCAATGCTAATAATAATATTGCTAATATCTATGCCACCATTCCATTATTTAGTTAAATGTATTAATATTAATAATATTAACATTACTAATATTAATAAACTATTAAACCAAAGTGGGTCTTCATTACACCACTTAAACCCACCATGCATGGTCTTCCAGAAAGAAACAACGACACAGGTTCGGCCTTTTTCATTCATGCTACTTCTGTCGAGACTGGAGGCCATAGCCTCGTCTCTTTCGTCTATTCGTCCAACACCTTACGTCGGAGATCGTGGACCTACAGTTTCCTTCCTACCTCTCGAACTTCTCCGCACGCAGCACCACCCGCCGACAGCCTTGGCCGTTACCGGGTTCGCCACCGAGTAGTGACTTGGATCGGTCTGTTCTCTCTCTCTCTCTCTCACACACACACACACCGGCAAGCTTATGGGATTTAACAACCCTCACTGCCTTGTCTCTGCCGGCGTGGAGTCCTCACCGGAATTCTGTCCGGTGGTCTACTCCGACGACTACCAAGGTCGTGACCGCCACTCCCATCCCATAGATTTCTTGCTGATCAAGGGACCCAACTTCTGAACTGAAAGTAATATAATTAAAGGAACATCAACAAGCATCGAGTACATACCATGATTAAGGGTTTTTATTCTAAAGATTTCTGCACGTCATCGTGGTCCAAGAACACCCATCTTCTTCCTTTTCTTGAGAAATCTTCTTTCTCTTCTCCTGACTCTCCCGATAGAAAAATGGAGGTTCTCCCAATATCCTCCACTAAGACTTGAATTAAATGAACTTATCAAAACTTCCACCCTTTTGTTCGCCGATATATCTGCTGACGTGGGTTTATCCCACCACTTCTAATTTAACCAATTCAAAACCCACATATATCTTAGAACTTAGATACACGAATTGAAATTCGTAACACACAATAATGAATCAAATGAAATACTGAATTTATATATCTATACTACGTATATAAGCATTTAAGCAAAATGTCTTAAAGACAACTTTTTATGCACTGTGTACAACAAATTAAAGCACAAAATTTGAAAAACTCTTAATTGCAAGTCTTTATGCATAATGTACAACTCCAGGCCATTTTTGTTTACACACACACACACACAAAGTCTGACCACACCCACCCACAGTACTTCGGTACTTCCTCTTCTACACCATACCCATAGTACACTACACCCATACTCTCTTCACCTCTACACCATACAACCATGAACCCATACCTCCAAACCTTCTACCTCTCCACACTGTCACACACACACACACACTACTATACCGAATACCTATTTCAGCCATACACCCATACCGATTCCATGATTTTGCCTCTCCACAAACACAAACCCCCTCACCACTGCAACCATACCGATTGTACTAAATCCATCCATACCTTCAGTACTTCTTGCATATAAATCAAATGGATTCAGAGAAATTTCAAAAATTCGCAAGAAGCTTCAACAAATCACTTCTCCTTCTCTTCGGTTTGATTTTAGGTAAAAAAAACCTAACCCTGCTTTTGATTTTGTTGTAACGATTTTGATTGTGATTTTGTTGTAACGATTTTGATTGTGATTTTGGTTTATAGTCCTACTTGAATTCTCTCTTGTTGGAATCACATATACACATGCCCGAACTTTATTTTCTTTATTACTAAAATTACTAGAGATTTGGGCATTTGGCTTGTTCTGATACAATTTTATTCATATTTGAGGAGTTATTGCCGTGTTCTTGTGTTGTTTGATATTTCTTTGGGGTGATAGATTTTTGCTGATATAATAACACAGAAGCAAATCAATAACAAATCTGTCTCACGAATCAAGTGGTTATTCAGCCAATTCATTTTCAATTCGGGTAGAAGACCCCTTTGTAATGATGGAGAGAGCATATGGGTGCTCTAAACCAAATAACGGAGCTTCAGATTATCTGGATTCCCTTTTTCGCTCAAGCACCAGACCAACTCAGAGCTCTACAACTCAGGTCAAACATTAATAAAATCAATTGTTTACTATTAATATTGATTTTCTTGTTTAGAGGAGGACTGATATTAATATTATGGATGTTTGTGTTTCAGGATTCTGTTTACAATGCTCTTTTCAAAAACAATGGTGGCCCTAAAGCCGAGTAGAAGGCTTCTTCTGAGAGCTCATATGGCACAAAGAAGACATCCGTGAATGCAAATGGTGGTGATGACTTCTCATGTCTTTTTGGAATGGGAGGTAATAGAACTTCTTGACAGGTTGTGAACTCCATTAATATCAGTGCACTTTAGTAACATGATGCTTGTTTTTGTTTGTTATATTCAAAGATGCCCCTTCGGCAGGAGAATTTCAGGAAATGAAAGGGGAAAGTGAGGAAAGACGAAGAGTCGGATTAAACCATCACACGACAACCTGGGAGCGCATGGTATTTTTCTAAGTCCATCCACAATTGGTTGTTCTTGCCTGATTAGTAGCTATTTCTATGCTCTTGTTTTCCTCTAGAATTTCTCTTTTATGCTCATTACTTTATAAGATTTATCGGTGAAGGATATCATTTGAAGAAACTCATCAGCTTTACGCATGTAGTTATATATATGGAAACATATCTACAAATATTTACATATGTAGTTATAAAGATTAAGGGTTGGGTTCCGGTGAGAAGTTGAGGTTAACATGAGAAGTGGTTATTACTATCGGATGAGAAATGAACCTACATTAGGATGAGATGCACCAACATGCACCGGATCAATCCCCTTCAAACCATGGTGTTGTAGCTTTCTTACAATATTTTCCGTTTCAATGCAGCAATGTGTTCATATATATTGCATTTCCGTCGCCATGTGCTTGTTGTCATACGGTTTCGTGTTGCTGATTGAATTTGACATTACAATATGAGTTTGTTTCAACTTGGTTCGTTAAGTATGGTGCCCACTAATATGAGGTTTTAATAGGTACTTTTCCAATGCAGGTCATATGACCTCTAGATGGAATCAAACTGCAGGAATTGTGTAACGAAATGCGCTATTGCCAAAAAAATAAAAAAATAAACAATTCCTCCACTAGAAAGGTCTTCTATGGGACAAGAAGAAGGGATGAAAAGGTACTGCAATTTTTACATACATGGACATTAAATACACACAAGATGAAACTTTGACCTTGGAGGAAAGACCTTCCAGTAGTACATGGTGGCCTACAGACTTGGCTCTGTTTCATTGGACTCAATGGAAGAAAATCCAACCCATGAAAGATCTATGGCCAGCAATGCTTATGACATGATTCCATATCATCCTCATAAAGTGTCACATATCCTGTGGAGCACTAAAATTCTTGTTGAACCTATTCGTAATTGCTTATACTCCTTCATTCCTATGAGAACTTGCACTTTCTTTGCTAATTCTAAAAATGCATGTAATGTTATTTTTTATATATACAGGTTAATCTTATCCATGGTTACACTTGCTTAGACTTATGAGGGAGTTCATTTGTAGTTATAAGTTACATGTGATCGTTCAATTTGGAGAAAGTCCGTCATATGAGAAATAGCACAACGTGTTTTGATTTCTACTAATTTCTACTTTAGTTCTCTATTGATTTTGATTTCTGCACTGAACCTTTTGTATATTTTATCAAAGTTGTTGAACTCAACTACAATGCTCGAAGGTTTTTCGTTTTTCATTTGCAATAAAAATTTCACATATTGCTCACCCGGTGCATTGCACGGGCACACTGCTAGTATATATATATATATATATATATATATATGTAATTTACTGTTGGGTCATCAAGATTTGAAGATGACCTCATGATCTCCTTTTATACTTTGAAAAACATTTTATACTTAGAGAAATTTTGGATGCATGGTTCTTTGTAATGGCTTGTACAAGATAGCAAATGTTTGGTGAAGTCAAAGATCAACCAAAGTCAAGATTAAAGATTCTCTCATTGTGGAAGTGAAAGATCTTTTCTCAACACATACAAGTCATTGTCCACCGATGGTGTTCTCACACATCGGTGGACATATCTCCACCGAAATCTCTCTCTGTTTCGGCACAAAGAATCCCACCAATGGAAGTCCAATTTCGGTGGGATCTCAAATGTAACACCCCAAAACAGGGGTTAACAAAAACTTCCATAAAACGGAAGAGTGGTACTCAATACTAGAGTATAAGTCTACATAAATCATTACATAACCGATAATACGAAGATTTAGTTAATCATAACTACTAATAGGCCACTAACTTATTTGATCACTACTATAGCGGCTAAATATCAAAAGAGTGCCGGAAAGTTCTATCATCAATCTTCCAATCTTTATCTCTCTAACAATGATCCCATGCTCACAACCCCGTTCTAGACCTTCTTGTCCGGAGCCACTAAAATCTGTAACACATTAAACACATAGCAAGTGTTAGGCTTTTAAAGCCTAAGTGAGATTTACACATAGCACATAGAGCATAATGATAGCATGCAGGAATAACAATTCGATACATTCACAAATTGGATTCCATGGAGAAGGCCCATATTGCTACCAGTTACATCATAATCGAAGATATCCAATGATCGGTACCCCACAGTAGAGTCACAAGACATATCACAACGGAAAACCCCACGGTATCCGAAGGTATGAATCCATTACATTTACCCCACGGTATGTAAGGATATATCCTCCAATGCATACTAGGTGCTCCTCCAATTATGTGAATACCAAATATGTTAATCCTAATAATATTCAAGCATATTCAGTATATAACAATGGTCCAACCATTTAACATAACAATGGTCCAACCATTTAACATAACAATGGTCCAACCATTTAACATAACAATGGTCCAACCATTTAACATAACAATTCTACTTCCATGTAGTTCATATACATCCATATGTAATAAATCATATTCTATAAGATATCAAGCATATTTAACACATATCAATGGTCTAACCATTTAACATAATCAATACTACTTCCATGTAGTTCATATACATCCATATGTATTAAATCACTTTCTATATGAATTCAATAATAAACCACCATGTTTACAACTCAGTAATAAGTCCATTTTGACCATTAAGCCATCAATTCATCATTAAGATATCTATTAAGCCCTCATCAAAATCACATCCTATTGATGTATAATCAAAGCTAAACTCTTAGCATCAACATTTAACATGACATACTAAGCCATAAATACAATTAAGCCACCATGACTTACTTGAAATCTTCTTGTTTCCCTCTCAACCATTAAGAGCTTATTCATCAAGATTTCTCATTAATCATACCAAATCAAGATAAAATGGTAAATAAGTATAATACAATCAATTAGATAGATGTTACTCACCTTAATTCATCAATTGGTATAACCCTAACTTGAAGACTTGAACCCAAATACTCCAAATCGAGAAGATGAAGAAAGAAAAGCCCTAATTGAAGTTTGATTGATAAGATTCATCTACTAATTGCTTGGATTGAAGTATGATTAAGAGATGTGAATTTACCTTATGCTTTAGATGAAAATCGCCTGAGAAGATGGAGAAAACCCTGATTCCCGAACTCCAAATGAAATGGATAATGACTAAGGCTAAGAGGTGGGTTTTAACCTCTTTTTAGCACGTCAGGTGCTCGGCGCCAGCGCCCGCGCCAGTGCATCGGCGCCACCATCCGCGCCAACCTCTGTTTGCTTGTTTCTCGTTTTCCACTAATTTGGCCGTAACTTCTTCGTTAGAACTCCGTTTTTGCTCCGGAAAGAACCGTTGGACTCGTATTCAAATTACCCATCCAACTAATCCATAAAATCTAATATTTAACTTTATCATCTATTTTTCATTAATTTCCTTAAGGAATAAACTTACTGATTTCTATCGGAAGTTCTCAAATAACAAGTAACAATTACGAAAATTACTTAGAATATCAATTATAATTTAAGAAGTCAAAATATAAAGAAATATTAGGACTATTATTACTCACAAGGATTTTCCGGGTGTTACAATTCTCCCAACCTTAAAACGATTTCGTCCTCGAAATCTATATTCTTTACAACCCAAAGTCAACCGACTCACTGTCGACCAAAATTCAATCAATTCCTAACGGGAATCTAAATTCCATCCACACGGTCTTTAAAGATAATTCCTCGAACAATTGTTTATTAACAAAACCCCTACACATACGTTGTACTTATGTACGGATAAACGTTCCAACCATAGAGAAACTCCCAACCATACGACTTCAGTCGTCTCCCAACCTTAAAATGTTCTATACATCTTGATTTCAGTTTCAAACTCTAAATCAATTTAAAGCTCAATTAATACTGAGACCAACCAAATCTCTAATTTCAATTGTCCCTATCGTTAACGGCCATTCACATCCAAAGAGCTCTAATAGACTCCAAAATCCATCTCAATAATTAATCATCAAACAGACAGGTTCATTAACCATACACAAAGATTAGTTCACTAAAACCACTCATCACAAATGAGTATCTTAAGGTTACTACTACCATCACCATCATTCTTTTTTTTTTAAATCGGCTACAATTCCCCGATTACACTAAAGATGTTTGGCCTTAAGCCCCAAAAGTTGACACCTAATTATCACCAACCTTTGCACTCTAACCAAACCCACACATGAGTTCCATTCACAAATAAAAAAATCTAGAAGGAACAAGGATTCATCTTTCATATTTCCGGAACCTTACTTCTTTCCTCATTATCCGCTCCCCAACTTAGATTTGTAAGCCTCCTTAAAGTAACCGTTTACCATTAAACCTTTATCCGACTATTGCTTGGTCTTCAATACCGTCATCATCCACATCTCAATCTCCAGGTCTCAAAATAACATTAACGTATACTGCTTGAAAATCCATACTCACTTTAAATTGAGCATACTCACCACTTTTAAATACTTCTATATCTACGGCACCCATCACTACATCTATGACCCATACGTTTCTTCAGTATAAAGTATTACCATTTCCTCGCATCAGTATCGTACTACACGATCACATTGCAACCAAGCACTAAGATATTATATCTCAAAGATGATAATTCCATCGAACGTGTAGTATAACTACATTCTTAGGTCTGACCTTTCTATCATTTCTTCCTATGATTCAAAATCTTAAACTCATTTAACGACTCCCACAACCACAATTTCTTTGGATAACTTACACTACCGCTCGGCATTCTATACCACTTATAGCCAAATTACTACATCATCTTATCACCACATAATCCAACAGCTTCAATGACAACTAGTACTATTCATCTGGAATCTCCGAAAAGACTTCCATCAGATATCAACTTTACATACTAGTTGACACACTTATCTTGGCAGTTGATACCTGTACTCACTCGTACATTCTTCACATACAGTCTTTCACTACAGACCAGGTTTCTCACAATCATTCATACCCCTTTTCACTGAGTTTATTTCACTAAATAACTCCTCCCCAACTTTAGTTGAACTACTACTTTCGATTTGCTAAATAACTTGAACTTATTCGTTCATACTAACTCCTTGTGATTCCAAACCACTACTAAAACAAATACAATCCTTCACAGTTCAACATTTTCCATACCTGACTTCATTTGTGCTTAAAACTTTCTCCTTTGTAGCCCATCCACATCGCAAGTAAAGCACTTCTATAACACAACCGTCTTTCATAATCTTAACACTCTTACTAAGAGGTCCTTCAGCTTTTATTCTTCTCATTTGAGACTTAACAACAATTAAATCCAAAAGAATACCCAACACCTTCACATCATGCTAACTTCTATTTTAATACAATCCATATAACCCCAACCCAAGCCTACAACGAGCTTATTAAATCGGGTCAATACTCTTGAAACTCAACTAAGTTCAAAACCTAGCAATCTACTTCAAGGATCAATGATCATTATGCAACATACGTTCCGAGGCATAATAAATCCATGACTCCTTCATTGTTACCTTCCCAACGAAGTCGGTCTATATTGGTATATGCAATTCTTATATACTTCACAATTTATATACCTCGCCAAGGTTCGTTAGTTCCTAAGGTATTAGAAACGCGAAAGATCAAACAGTCTTTACACTTAAGATCGATACTTATTCAAAAAAAATGCAGTCTAGTATATAATACAACTAAGACTCCATCTCGTCTCATTAAAGCTGACAAACATTCAAAAGACTCATTTGAATAACATTAAAGTCTTTAAGGCTAAAATAAACATTTGGTTAAGACAGTGCCACGCACACGAGTACATAAACCAAAATACATTGATACCCAAATCTTTACCCCTTGTAATCTCTTAATTGGCCATCGGCCCCAAAACAAAGTTTTGCCAAAATCTCTCAACTTACATGTGCACATCCACCTCCTTATCTTTCGCTTACGCAACAAAAATTCGAGACTTCTATCATCAGTGATTTATTCTTCAATCACTCTAAATCCCACATGGGTGTTTCACAAGACGAGCATCACCGCTCTGCGCATACCCTCTGCATAACAGCATGCCGGTACCGCACCATACACTATATTGCCCGCTTTGCGGATACCCTCTGCATAACAGCATGCTGGTACCGCTCACGGTTTTGTTCCTACCCGCACAGGCATACGCGGGACGCACCCAGACCGCACCCAATGACAGGCAAAAGGTCTCTTACATCTTACACAACTGCCGACTTTAATGTCTATAGCCGACCTATCGATACTTCTTTAATCCATTCATTAACAAGGACTGAGCCTAATCCTTTCAACATAACATAATACAATTTACATCTCATCGTCTTCATTTCAGACTTATTCGTGCAATACTAATATCACAAGATCACCATAAATTCTTATTTAACGTCAAGGGTATTTCCTTTCTGTCTCACCATACTACTCATAGCAATTTGCTAATTCCATCACCCTGATGACTGCTAATCTTTCCTCCGGACACAACCGTCCCTTGCCAACTGTATTTCTAGTTACCAAACAAGGGTATAAACCTTCTTAAAACCGACTCTAAGTCCACTTTCAACTCTCCCATTGTTCACCTTCCTTTTGAACACAATTACCAAAATTACAAACATCTTCCCAAGACTTATTCCACACTTCTCAAATCTTGGAGTTCTTTCTTAACTTAAAGTGTAATACTCTACGACCTAGCGAGTTCATAGCCTTCATGCATGACAACTTGATACATAACTCAATTCACACATTTTCTCATTTGAAATAACCACTTTTGGAACAACTTGGGTACACATGACCCCAACATTCTCAAGACTCCAAAGTACTGCACAACTATCTCGAGAATTGTTTGCATAATAAATTTCCGTAAACTCAATCTTTCTCAACCAAAATAAAGTTGTTACGACGAAAATAAAATAAAAATCTTTTCATGTAAAGTAAGAAATATTTTGTAACAACTCCTAAATTTAGCTGTGCAACGTAAATAGGATTGCCTTTTCTTTAAATAATCACTTGCACATACTAACTCAACCTTGACTAAAACTGTTATTTATGCAATTGGTTTGAAATCATGAAATTTCATGTAGCATACTCTAGGACACCATGCATAAAAACTTTACTCGCAATTGAAGGCTACTTACTCAACGAGGTCAATCGTCTTACTTAAGTAACTTATCATTGACATTTTACCTCCGACCGGTGGTCGTCCTTTCGGCCTTATGACGTTTGCTATTCATGCATTCCGCTATTCACATATCAACCAAGTCATACTAATTTCGTCTTGGTCAAACGTTTCATATTCTATTTCTACGCGCATCAGTCACCTATTAAAGGTTACCTTGGCGGACGTTCACGAGTCCCGCCAAATTTCCAGGTTGTTCTTCCAACCCCCAATCATTTACCGATCTGTCCTCCAAAGGATTTTGGTGGCATAATCACCATCGTTTTACTATAACCTAAAGGGATAATCATAAGAAAATAGTTATGCACATACCCTTATACAAAACGTACTTTACCGATCGTTAGTCACCGTAATAATCTTAGAAATAAGCATGCTCGCGTAATAATATATTCATAATACCAGTAGCTAATTGAAATTGTGAACATATCATACATGAGAATCCTCGTTACTATTATCACAGTACTAATTTCACGTATTTCCGTTGACTCTAAGACTATCCCGTCCTAGTATTTCTACCCAAATCTCACAAGTCATAACTTATTTCATCTCAGCTTAAGTCTAAGTATTTCCTCATCATACTTAGTTCACTTAAACTAAAGCTCTGATACCAACTTGTAACACCCCAAAACAGGGGTTAACAAAAACTTCCATAAAACGGAAGAGTGGTACTCAATACTAGAGTATAAGTCTACATAAATCATTACATAACCGATAATACGAAGATTTAGTTAATCATAACTACTAATAGGCCACTAACTTATTTGATCACTACTATAGCGGCCAAATATCAAAAGAGTGCCGGAAAGTTCTATCATCAATCTTTCAATCTTTATCTCTCTAACAATGATCCCATGCTCACAACCCCGTTCTAGACCTTCTTGTCCGGAGCCACTAAAATCTGTAACACATTAAACACATAGCAAGTGTTAGGCTTTTAAAGCCTAAGTGAGATTTACACATAGCACATAGAGCATAATGATAGCATGCAGGAATAACAATTCGATACATTCACAAATTGGATTCCATGGAGAAGGCCCATATTGCTACCAGTTACATCATAATCGAAGATATCCAATGATCGGTACCCCACGGTAGAGTCACAAGACATATCACAACGGAAAACCCCACGGTATCCGAAGGTATGAATCCATTACATTTACCCCACGGTATGTAAGGATATATCCTCCAATGCATACTAGGTGCTCCTCCAATTATGTGAATACCAAATATGTTAATCCTAATAATATTCAAGCATATTCAGTATATAACAATGGTCCAACCATTTAACATAACAATGGTCCAACCATTTAACATAACAATGGTCCAACCATTTAACATAACAATTCTACTTCCATGTAGTTCATATACATCCATATGTAATAAATCATATTCTATAAGATATCAAGCATATTTAACACATATCAATGGTCTAACCATTTAACATAATCAATACTACTTCCATGTAGTTCATATACATCCATATGTATTAAATCACTTTCTATATGAATTCAATAATAAACCACCATGTTTACAACTCAGTAATAAGTCCATTTTGACCATTAAGCCATCAATTCATCATTAAGACATCTATTAAGCCCTCATCAAAATCACATCCTATTGATGTATAATCAAAGCTAAACTCTTAGCATCAACATTTAACATGACATACTAAGCCATAAATACAATTAAGCCACCATGACTTACTTGAAATCTTTTTGTTTCCCTCTCAACCATTAAGAGCTTATTCATCAAGATTTCTCATTAATCATACCAAATCAAGATAAAATGGTAAATAAGTATAATACAATCAATTAGATAGATGTTACTCACCTTAATTCATCAATTGGTATAACCCTAACTTGAAGACTTGAACCCAAATACTCCAAATCGAGAAGATGAAGAAAGCAAAGCCCTAATTGAAGTTTGATTGATAAGATTCATCTACTAATTGCTTGGATTGAAGTATGATTAAGAGATGTGAATTTACCTTATGCTTTAGATGAAAATCGCCCGAGAAGAAGGAGAAAACCCTGATTCCCGAACTCCAAATGAAATGGATAATGACTAAGGCTAAGAGGTGGGTTTTAACCTCTTTTTAGCACGTCAGGTGCTCGGCGCCAGCGCCCGCGCCAGTGCATCGGCGCCACCATCCGCGCCAACCTCTGTTTGCTTGTTTCTCGTTTTCCACTAATTTGGCCGTAACTTCTTCGTTAGAACTCCGTTTTTGCTCCGGAATGAATCGTTGGACTCGTATTCAAATTACCCATCCAACTAATCCATAAAATCTAATATTTAACTTTATCATCTATTTTTCATTAATTTCCTTAAGGAATAAACTTACTGATTTCTATCGGAAGTTCTCAAATAACAAGTAACAATTACGAAAATTACTTAGAATATCAATTATAATTTAAGAAGTCAAAATATAAAGAAATATTAGGACTATTATTACTCACAAGGATTTTCCGGGTGTTACATCAAAGAAGTCTCAAAGATGCTTTCTCCAAAGATGATGTCACATATCCCAAAGATGATGTCACATATCTCAAAGATGTGTCATATATCTCAAAGCTATCATCGGTGGGATCTCAAATAAGTCTCAAAGATGCTTTCTCCAAAGATGATGTCACATATCCCAAAGATGATGTCACATATCTCAAAGATGTGTCACATATCTCAAAGCTATCATCAGTGGGATCTCAAAGAAGTTTCAAAGATGCTTTCTCCAAAGATGATGTCACATATCCCAAAGATGATGTCACGTATCTCAAAGATAATGTCACATATCTCAGGTTGCCTTCGGTGGTGTAATCTTTAGAAGACAAATTGAGAAGATATTTTCTACATGGATAAAGTGACATTTTGTCTTATTATCCATTACCATATAAAGTTATTTTCTCATGCATGAGTCCTATTTCCAGTACTAGTAAAAGGTAACAAGGACATCTCAACTTTTCAGAAGTCAACATCCTCAACAAGTATGAAGATGACAAGTGTCCCAAGCATTCAATGCTTGCACACTCCTTGTCTCTATAAAAGGAAGGACCTCTCCATGCAGAAATAACTAACATCTTGAGAGACTTGAAGATTACTGTGTGCTCTTGATATTCTACGCAAACTGGAAGATTTCTCTCAGTGCAAGAATTTCCAGTTTGCTTGAAAAACTTTATAGCTTTGTTCTAAGTGTTCTTAGTTATTTTGTTAGTATACTTTGTGTAAGATTGTTAGAATAGTTTATCTGTTCTTTTCCGCAACAGTCTTAAGTTTTCTATGTGTAATTCTTTTTGAAAGATTTTCAATAATAGAATTAAAATTGTGAAAATTTTGAGTATTGTATTCAACCCCCCCCCCCTTCTACAATACTTGTTATAGCCATCTGGGACTAACATTTACATATAATCATAAGTTACATAAACAAAGTTTCAAGGAGAAAATGACTAACTCGAGTTTCTCGATCACAAATTTGAAGAAGAACGTTTGTTGGATTGAGGCCTGCAAAGCAGTGTCCTTAGACAGAAATTCGTCCCTCGTACCGTATCGATTGGACGTCTATCTAGAGGATACAACAACCCGTTCAAGAATCGAACTCTCGAACCCGACGAATCAAACTATGCTTCCATCTTGAAGAACAATGAATAACAAGGAGAGAAATTGAGAGAAAAGTGTTTGTGTATGTTTGTGTGTGTGATAATCTGTTACATATGCTTCCTATTTATACTAGTTCAACCGGTGCCAATGAACCATTGTAACTGTTCGGTTATGGTAGTTATTCGGCGGTTGGTGGCGGTTGGTGTGGATGAAAAGTCACACCTTTTCATTTTTGCCCTATTTATGAAAAGTCACACATTTTCATCTTTGCCCTATTTACATATCTAGTACTTGTACTAGTCTTATTACATATCTATCACTAAACTAATATATACTGAGGTATGATTGAGATTATCCCAACAATACCCCACATTTTCTATTCAAACTCTAACAATATATTCCTTCCATTTTTAACTCTTGAGAAACATTGGTCCCCATAGTTCATTACTTTACAAATAGGCCTCTAAAATGGGGTGTTACACCTACTGCCACGACATGTCGTCGTGGAAGAGTTCTATTATTTAAAAATAATTTTAATTCATCAAATATACGCTAGAAAATACATTTTCATTTCCTAAGAAATATTTAAAAAAAAAATTGGACACCTACTGCCACGACAAGTCGTCACTGTACGTATCAATTATTTTAAAAAATAAACTCTTCAGATATACACTATAAAACACATTTTCCTTAAAATATTAAAAAAAATTATTCATATTACGACGACATGCCGTCGCTGTAGGGTTCTTTTATTTAGGAAAATAATTTAAACTCTTCAAGTATGTATAAAAACAATTTTAATACCTACAACGATGATTCTTAAGTTGTCGCTATAGCTTTTGTCGCTGTAAAGTCGATTTTTTGTAGTGGTAGCTGCCGGCCTGGCCGGCCACATTTAAATTTCTTGATGTTACTCTGCATCATATTCTTCAATTTATATAACCTCATGATCTCACAATTCACATTCACAGAAGAAAGAAGCAGCCAATGGATGGAATACTGTGATCCCAGAAACAAGTAATCAATCCAATAACATTAAAGTGTCCACCTCTATATTCAATAAATCCATCAAAGCTCACACAATACAAAGAAGAACAAATCAAGTGTGTGTGGCTAGTGTGTGTAGGTGACTCTTGTGATTGCTAGACCTAATTAGGAAAACAAGCAAACAATATATACCTAGGGTAAAGAATCACCCTATTACAAAATAGGCCCCTCTACTTAGTACAACTAGAATTTAGGCACTAACATTCTCCCCCTTTGTACAAGTAGAGGCAAAGAAATTAGACATCTACTGGTGTCACAATACGTTTACGGAGACCAAAGATGTGTTCGAATCGGCGCAGTTCCAGGCGGTAGTCTTTCCGGTAAGAAATAGCTTTCAGCACTTGGTTGATCAGGTCCTTTTCTTTGTCAGTGAGCTTTACCAATCCATTGGCATCCAGACGAAGCCTGCTTTCTAGATGAACTGAGATGATCTTCAAGGTACCCTCACAGAACTTGTTCATTTCGATGACTCGCAAAAACCTTTTCGTTGAGTCAGGTTCAACATAAACAACCCCAAGTTCTGGCTTGCTTAGAACGGTGTAAGCGGGGAAACCTTCAATATCAGATAGTTTTCTGTTCGGTCTTTTCAGGTTCACACTCTCTTGAAAGGATTCCAGGCCCATCTGAAAGTCAGTAAGATAAGAGAACTTGAGAATGTTCTTCATAAAGTTCTTCACACTTCGGAAGGCAGCTTTGTATTGTATTATGTTCTCAGGACTCTTCAGCTCCGGATGATCAACAAGAAGGTTGAAAAGACTCAGAAGATCGTTCAGCCTCAGACTCTTGAAATCAGCTTCAGAAAATACGCTTTCAGACCCATCTGACCTCAAGACGGTGAACTCTGGATAGAAGACACCAAACAGCTTCTTAGATTCAACTTTCAGCACTTTCATAATCATGTTGTCTGATTGGACGGCTTCTGATCCTCTGTCTTTATGCTTCACAACGTACAAAAACTCGACTTTCTTCAGTGAAGGCCAGTTTTCAATTCCATACACCTTCTCCAAGTTGATCTTCTGAACCTCCCGTACATATAGCTCTTTCCGTATGGTCTCTAGATAAGGAGTATGTATCGGTACTCTGTCTCCAGTGGCCACGTACCTTGGTTAAGTATCGACTATACTCTGAAATACCAGGAGTTCTGCTTCAAGTACTTTATCTCTGATCTTCCCATCAGGTATAAACGGTGTTAGAGGAGCTAAAATACTTGAACTTGGACCTGCAAATTCGACATTTGTTGGAGCATTTTCTAGCATGGCCGGAACATCTTCTTCGAACTCTATATCCATATCCTGAACCCCAGTTTCTGTCTTTAATCAACTCACTTCTAACCAAACTCTCTTTTTCATTTTACCTCAGCACAACGAGATTACTCAACCGGATGAGTTATCTCCCCCACTCTTTGATTTTGACCCCTCACCCCTCAATCACTCAAGGATAACTTCTTGGGTAGGAAACACTGGTTAACGTGGATCCATAGAAGTTCTTTTAAGATCTCACACTGATTCCCATGAATGTTGTCCTAAAAGATATGTTGCTCAACAGTTTATCTTGAACAAATATGAATCTCAGCTTTTAAATTATATTGTCATCAGAATGTATGCTCCTCAATTATATCATGAAATATTTGAGCATTTGAACGTTGAAGATTTCACACAACAAGAATATTGAATGAATGAAATGAATTTGAAAGGCTTGTTTGTGAATCTGACAATGTATCAATCAGATCAAATATGAAGGATATTCATTAACGGTTAGGGTATCAAAGAATTGGATCTTTTGTTTATATGAACAAATATAAACAATCTTTGAATGAAACGTTTAAGTTCTCACGCTGAAATGAATGTATGATGCTCAACAAACTTTGAATACTAGCGGGAGTATTACCATCGAAAATTGTTTCATTTTGTGACATGGTAATAACAAAGTCAATAAAAAGCTGAACCGGTGTGTATGAATACTTGAAAGTATATAGACAAGATAATACGCAAGTATTAATCTTTGGAAACACACGGTCAGAAATAATGATGTAATAATCCGAGATATACATGAAAACATTTAAAACACACTTCTAAAATTATAAAATCTGTTTGAATTAGAGAAGTGGTTTGAACATTTAAGAACACGTTTTCATGCTTGAAAGTTGTTCTTCTTTCAAACAATCTCAAATTGAGTTCAGAAGATACTTACAGTTATCAGTATTATCTCCCCCTCAAATTATGATCGACTGATTTAAGAATCGGATAAGCTCCCCCTCAAAATCTGCAAAGATCTTAATTTGACAAAATCAGCACATGTAACAGTCAAAGTAATTTTTTTTAAAGATTAAGAACGAGTCCTGATCTGATATGATCAGAAGTCAATAACATTGAAAGCTCGGGTTCTAAACTGAAGTGTTTAGAAGCCATAAACTCATTGACGTGCGGGTTCTAAACTGATGTGTTTAGAAACCATTTTGCTTTCTATAATCGGATTTAAAATAAACATTTGAGTAAAACCAACGATTATAGTCAGAATTGCAGATAAAATCATCCACACCACAAGAAGTACAACAAATTTGATCTCTTGCCAAATTAATCAGTTGTCGCATTGAATAAACCTTGTAAGGAACTACAAGTTTTTGTCTATTGCCAACATCATAATTAATAACATTTGAAACAAAATTGTCTTTCTTGGAATTTAAAACATTTGAATTGATGTGGGATGATTTGATCTGGGCCACATCCTGTGTGGACTCCTTTATTCTCCACTCTAGTCGCGTGTTGTTTCTCAAATTACGATCTGAAAAACCAGACAAATATGACTTGTAAGCTTTTGAATATTGAGTCTGAAAAGAATTAACACGCTCTGATACCAATTGTGATCCCAGAAACAAGTAATCAATCCAATAACATTAAAGTGTCCACCTCTATATTCAATAAATCAATCAAAGCTCACACAATACAATGAAGAACAAATCACGTGTGTGTGGCTAGTGTGTGTAGGTGACTCTTGTGATTGCTAGACCTAATTAGGAAAACAAGCAAACAATATATACCTAGGGTAAAGAATCACCCTATTACAAAATAGGCCCCTCTACTTAGTACAACTATAATTTAGGCACTAACAAATACAACACAAAACAATAATTGTGAATGGGGTCAACATCCACATCGCAGAAAAGGGTGAAGGTCCATTAGTCTTGTTCCTTCATGGCTTCCCTGAGCTCTGGTACTCCTGGCGTCACCAGATTTTACATCTGGCGGATCATGGTTATCGAGCCATGGCACCAGACCTCCGTGGCTTTGGTGACACCACAGGCGTACCAGTCAACGATCACACCAAGTTCACCATCCACCATCTGGTGGGCGACTTGATTGGGCTTCTTGATGCCATTACAAACCAAGATGAAAAGGTGTTTGTTGTGGGTCATGATTGGGGTGCGTTCGTTGCTTGGCATTTGTGCTTGTTTAGGCCTGATCGAGTCAAAGCTTTGGTGAACCTGAGCGTGCCCTTTACTCCATGGAACCCAAATGGAGACATGGTCAAGTTGTTGAGAGCGGCATATGGGGAGGATCACTATATTGTCCGATTTCAGGTAAATTTAATGTTAATCATTTTTGTTCATCTCTTTTCTACTTGAACACTACACAAAAAATGGGTTACAGGACATCCAAGTATCTGAGAATCATAATAGATTACTTTATAAGGATTAAATCAGTGTTCAGACTTCAGCACCATTTACAAAACAAACGCCACCTAAATAAAAATGTTATAATAAGATTACATGATGCTTTTTAATTCGTTGTTCTAAGTTTACTTTTTAGGACTATTTTGAAATAAAACAATGTTTTATTAACTTTTTTATATGACATTTTTTAAAAACTGTTTTACGAACATATCTTTTTATAAGACACTTGTTTTGTTTATAATAAAACATTTCATTTCAAAAGTTTTCGCTTGTCTCTTGTAACGAATTCTCTTTAGGTCAGCTGTCCACCCAGTCAAGTGCAAAAAAACACATATAAATTTATTGTAACACTTTTATAGATGATGTACAATTAATTGTTTAATCCTATAAATTTGTCTATTGCCGAACCTTTTGATTTTTTTTTGGTAACTCTGGGTTTCTGGGCCAGCTTACGTGCACCGATTAATCGTCGGGCGACCACGAATGGCCTGGAGTCATCGCTGATGAACCATGGCCACAAGGGCTTTGGCACGTTTAAACGTTTTGATATTTTTGGCGTCGTATAGACCCGATTTTCTTATAATGCAATGAATCTGCTGCCTCTTTATAATATGCTTATAGTTAGCTAGAATTGATACTAAAACAGTTATGAAGAAGTTCTTGACATTCCGAAATCCAGAACCACTTTATTTTCCAAAAGGTAAAGGATTTCGACATTCACCCAACGATGCCACAGTTACCTTGCCAACATGGTTGTCAGAAGAAGATGTTGAATACTTTGCTTCCCGATTCGACAAGACTGGCTTTTCGGGCGCAATTAACTACTATCGAGCCACGCATTTGTAAGTCTTAACAGAGCTAGGCGATGAGATGAACCCATGTGCAAGTATATAAATACAGCTCTTTAATTTTGTTTGGCCTGTTGCTTGTATGATTACAGGAACTGGGAACTAAGTTCAGCTTGGCATGGAGCTAAAGTGATGGTGCCATCGAAATTCGTAATCGGGGACCTGGACCTGGTGTATCATATGCCAGGAATGAAGGATTACATACACAATGGTGGGTTTCAAACAGATGTTCCATTGTTGGAGGAAGTTGTGGTGATGGAAGGTGCAACCCATTTCATTAACCAAGAGAAGCCTGATTAGATCAGCAAGCATATAATTGAGTTTTTACAGAAATTCTGATGCCTCTTTAATCCTTGAAGCATATATGGCAATAGATATATCCAATTACCTATACTATGGACCCAGTTGAGTCCAACCACCTTTGGATCAATCTGGGCCCTTTAAGCTCCAGCCAACTTTTAATCAGGACCGTTCAAAATCATTAAGCCAATTCATTCAGCCTTATTAAGCCATTCATCAGGAGCTGATTACTCCCGCCCCACTCCATTGATCCATTCAACTCCCCCTGTCCTCACGAACCCTAAACCCTGATTTCTCTCAAAACCGTCTGCATCCCACTCCTCTCTAACTCCCATCCCACGTCTCCCTAACTATCGCTATCGCTACTCCTATTTACTTCACCATCTCTTGCACAAGGCAGCCGTTTCTCTTTCTTCCCCATCTCATTCCCCTTTTCGATCAAAACATGGGAGAATCAAATACCCACAAACCCTAACCCTGAATTGCATCCGTAACTTCTAATTCTTCGCATTTCTTGGAATGATCTCATCATATATTACCGATTCTATCATCATCATCTGCGAAATAGAATTCGTAATTCCTAACCCAATTTGAAGGTGATCTTGATAATGCTAATCGTGTGATGGTTGATGCAGTTCTACGAATCGAAAGGTTTTGGGCGCCCGTTTTCTTTAACCCTCTTTTTATCTCCGAAGTTCCCCGCTGAACGATTTGGCAAATGGACTTAGAGACCCCAACAACCAGCGATCTAATGCTATAACAGGTCGGTTTTCTTTGTCCTTTTCGTATTTCTATCTAATGATCTAGGGTTATTTATTTGGGACTTTTTTATATATTTTTTAATTTAACTGTATTAATTGCGTTGGCAGCTTTAATTGATGTAGTATGAGATGGTTATAATAGAAGGATTGAATCTGAGGGGATTTTGATTTTCTGACATGTTTCAATAATTGAAGAGGATTGTTCTGCTTGAGGATGCAAGGCGGTAGAAGAAGAAAATGAATTTCTTGATGATTCAATAGAGACCCAGGTTTCATCTTTTGCTATCAATTTTGTTTGTGTTGTTCTTGATCCACTCCCCGCTTCTTTGCTCTCAAAACACGAATCTCAATGTGTTAATTGTTATCTATTGTACATTTCATCTACAGTCTTTTCAGTTTGTTGTTTCTTCTTCTGTTCTTAATTGCTGCAATTTCTTGGTTTTCATCGAATGCCATCTTCATATTTCAATTTATTTTCACGGGGTTTAAGTAATTTTGGGGGGGTTTCATCTCAAATTATAAGAATATTTACATGATCTTATCAGTTTGTGATCATTTTCCTTATAATGGTTCTCTTAATTCTTCACTTACTGTTCCAAATTGTAGCAGTTTCTTGGTTTTGATCGAATACCATCTTTATATTTTGATTCATTTTCATGGGGTTATTAATTTTGGGGGTTTTCATTTCAATTTTCAAATTATAAGAATCTTTGCATGATCTTATCAGGCTGTGATCATTTTCTTGATGATGGTTCTCTTAATTCTACACTTTCTGTTCTTAATTGCTGCAATTTCTTGCTTTCGATCTAATGCTGGCTTCATATTTCGATTCATAGTATTGATATAATCAAAAAATAGGATGTGTGTGGAATAAAGTTAATGCCTTTAGCTATGAAATAACATATCAATAACTGAATTTTAATATTTGTTGATAATAGTCGATGAATTTTTAGAATCTTGCTACACTAATCTGGTATCCACATGTTCAGTTCACTACGGCAGAGCCACTATTGGCAGCACTATTAGCCACTGGAATTTCTTTCTGACATTGTTACACATGGTTAATCCAGCTTATTATGGATTGGAGGATTATGATCCTGAAAGTTTAGGTTCTTACTTATCCAGGTATAACATTGCTTCATGGAATTGGAGCATCACCTATTTATTTCTAGCACTAAATGAGCAATTCACCTTGCACACCATTTTAGGTGAGGTAGTAGGAATATGTTGATACCTCAGGCTCATAAGCATCCTTTGTATCTTGCTTATATCTCCATCTCTACTTTGGATCTCAGGATATAAAAGTGGATTGGTATATTTCAGTCTATTCAAAACTGGAGTCCATGTCCTTCGGCAAGTTGAGGAATCCTACATTATGATTAAGCCTGATGGTGTTTAGCGAGTGCTTGTAAGTTCCTAATTTTAGTTCAGATTCTTCTTAATTGTAACAATCGTTAAATTATCTCCAGCTCTTCCATGCTTGCCGCCTTTGTTCTTTGTTGAACACAACCGTTACATTTTCTCAGTTGCTGGTCTTCTTAATAAGGTTCGAGCCACTTTTGCTATGTCACTTGCTAACAGTATAACTATCAACGGGATTCTTCTATGCATTAGGCTTAAGGGATGGTTTGTAAAATTGTTCTCTGATTGTATCAGTTCTTGAAGCTTACTTTTTTTTCTTGACATGAAAATGTGTATTCTAGAAGGTGAATGATTTTAGCCTGGTCATTTGATGTGAATGAAGAATAATTTTGGTCAAGAATTGGTGCATTGACACTCTGAATATGAGGTATTTCTATTTGATTGTTGCTGTCATTTCAGGATCATGAACCATCTTTCTCCAAATCACTCAAGGGCTCAAGTTTGTTCAAGGACATGCAGTGGAGTAAGCATTAGGAGAACCATTATGTTGTTCTTACAAGCGATGGGTGTTTATTTCGTGGAGCTGACCAATATGATCTTAGTAATTTAATGAAAACAATACTTAAAAAGATAAACACTTTGGCTTTTGTGCTAAAAATTCAATTTTTACATTGTGAATGCTTTACAGGCTTGATCAGACAACCAAAATATGGCCATTTAGCAGAGCTTCACAAAGCAATCAAACAATGTGAGCCGACTTTAGTTTCTGCAGATCCTACAGTCGTGTCTTTAGGAACCATCAACAGGTTCTCATCTTCTTTCAACTCTGAATCTTGAACTTACATTTTCGACAAAAAAGAAAAAGAAAAAAAAGAAAATGTGTACTAAATGACTATCACTCTCCAGGACCATATCTTCTATTCCATAATTTTACATTGGGTAAAATATGTGCGACTGCTAGAAGCAAGGTGAAAGCAGAATGTGACGATTTGAAGAATGCAGAACAATGTAACAAGTGTGAGAAGGTAATACAGATCATTTTTAGTACATAAATATTGTTTTATCATAATTTAATAAGGAGATGCATTTATGTTTGTATTATTTTTTTATCGTTTCTAACCCAAGTATTACATCTAGGGGTTGTTTACCAATGCTTACCGTGTGTCGCTTACCTTACCAAGTGAGCATGGCGAGGAGCTGAGGACCGAGAATATTACCCACTAAGAGGCATAAGGACCGATAATCTTACCCATTAAGCGGTATAACAAGGATCGAGAATCTTACCCGGTAAGTGCGCGAAAAACTTTTACCCGATAAGCATTTAGTGGGTAAAAGATGTTTACAAACAATTAAATCCATACTTTTCCATGAATTTTGTTTATTTTGTAACCTAATTAAATCCATACTTTTTTCATGGTTTTTATTCTTCCATGGGTTTTTTTCATATAGATATGTTCAAGGATCGATTTTTCTGACTTTGAGTTCTTCAATCCGCTTCTATGTAGGTTTCATCATCTGTTTCGTTTTTGCTTTTTTTATATATTGTGGGATTTTGTTGTAAATGTTAAAGAGTTAAAAAGGTTAGGCATGTTTGAGAGTAAAAGGAAAGGTAACGATTGAGAGTCTTACCTGGTAAGTGATGGTGGTGACTCTTACCGGGTGATAAACGCTTGCCATCAATCAATTTTGATGGCCAAGAATGTTACCCAATAAGGTAAGTGTGTTTGGTAAATGACCCCTTAATCTTCAAATACTACAAATATATTATTTCATTTTACAATGTTGAAGTTGTGGGGTCATATTTAATTGATGATTTTGTGGAATACTTAATTGTGTTTAGTCTTGTAGAGTTGATTGTGGAATACTTAATTGATGCAGTTTTCTAAATAACATGTCACTATCCACAAGGATTTCTGGATGTAGATATGATCGATCTGAAAGTAATCAAAAGGTGTAAGTGATTTCCCTTGATTATTAGTTTTTTATGCTAGATGTCTTCAGGAATGGTGACTGTATCAAAGAGACGACTTTATCAATGTGATATCTTAAAGTAGGCCTTTATGACAGTTTCTTTTTAATATGTATGTATGATAGAGTACGTGCTACGAAAATTGCCCACCATTTTAATTGTAGTGACTTATCTTGCAACGATTTTGTATAGTTCCCATCACTGAACTGTCGGTTTATGAGCTTTTAAGTTTTTTCGTCATTGTTAGCTTTCCCCAACTATTTGTTGATCTTTGAACTTGTATGTGGTGCTAATTAAAAATGTTGATATTTCTTGACAATTTTGAAGCCATTGTTGTAAGTTTTGAAGACATCAGGTTTGGTGATTTGAAGATGGATTGTTCAGTATTGGAGCTGCAAAGACTTGGCATGGTGATCATGTTTGGCACTGGCAGGCCTTAGAGCAAGATTTGCACACTATGCTCATGTGGTTAATTTTTGTTATTTGGTCTATAGGGATTATGGTTATTCCATTTACCTGTGAATGTTATTTGGAACATTGTTGAATCTTAAAGTTTATCGATCGAAGGCTAGCTGTGGAGTCGAGATTCTTGGATTGATTATAAAGATTTACAAGTTATGATGGCGTTTTATGTCGGAAAAAAAATATTGGGTTTCGTGAGCAACATATAGTTGCCCGTTGGTAGGTTGTTTGAAATTTTTTGTTACAACTATTTAGATTGCTTGTGAGCAGATCTATTCGTATGTTTGATAATGATGTTCTTTAACTGTTTACAAAATTATTGTTTTAATGTTAAGTATATGTTATTAGTATTCTTTTTCTTTTATCGTCTTGCTTATATGATATAACAGTTTGTAGTTGATAACTCGAAAGCGATAACATGTTTATTTTTATTAATTGGTCCTTGGTCTGATATATTATTGTAGGACGAATCAGTGATTTGTGTGATAATAGGAGTTAAGGGTGAGAAATGTAAAAAAGGTTTTGAATCATTGATCATTTTTAACATGAAAACGACCCATGAATTGCGTTATAGAAGGAACTTGATATAGTGGTTCTCTTTAAATAAAATTGATCCAAGGGCGGAGGTCACTTCTTACCTTTCTCGTGACCGACCCATTATTTTAGTACATTTACAATATTATTTATTTATGGTGGAATTAATACAAATATTAATGGATGATAGAATATATTAACATTGAGCCCTATAGTCCTACGTTCGAGTGGTGAGACTACTGTTATGATTGGGCTTTTTGTTCCAGACTTCTTATTTTGATTGATCTATGGTTTCTACTCCAATTTTTTGTGCTTTCGTAGTCTTTTGGATCAGAGTTAGACTTTTGTTTCCCGGTTGTTACAAACTTTGATTTCTATTTTTTGTTCAACCCTGTTTGGACTTTTGTTTGCCATTGTTCTTATGTTGGATTTAAAAACAGCATTCGCGAATGTTGAAATAATTGACCAATCTATGATGTTTCCTTGTCTTTTGGTTTTTGGAGATGCCTACTAGGTTAATAGTTCAAAGTTTCATGAGAGATATCACCCAACTTTGTTTTTACATTTACTAGAATTTTACGTCATGTTGTATACCCGGCCACCGGACGGGTATAGCACTAGTTAATAATAGGTTTCATGTGTGCGGTTGATTTTAATAATTAACTGTGTGCGGAAATTTCCGTCGGTTCACCCATAAAATATCAATGGTTCGATAGAATCCGATGTTTTTCGAGAAAATACTCATGGATCACCCAAAGAATCATTGGGTAATTTGTCACTGATATGTATTACCCACCAAAAGTTTACCCACCAATTTTTGTGACAGTTTTGTGACGAATCACCCTTTAACGACAAATTTCCAAGAAAAAATTCGTAGGTAAAAGTCTTTTGTTTAGTAGTGCTTTCAATTGTTCAAGATGTACGGCCGAGAATCTATGTTTGGTCTATTTGATAATCTCATCTTGTTTTGGCCTAGCTTGGTGACATTTTATTTGCAAATAGGGTCAGATCATCATCCATCTAGCAGAAAGGGTGAAGGTCCATTAATCGTGATCCTTCGCAAAGGGTGTTGATATTCGATCCGTTCAAACCCACATGAAATAACCAACGTACATTCGCATCATCACATGAATACCAAGACGTTACATAAATATCTAACACTATATCAAAATTGGTTTTTTAAGACACCTAAAATGTTTAAGAGCCCTAATAAAATACTTTAAAGGACTTAAGTTTATAGGAGTAAACCAAAAATTGTCATATCTAAAAGCGTTACAATAAGTGCTTTTAGGTGTTTTAACAAGTTTTTAGGACGTTTAAAAATTAAAATCTCATATTAGTTATTTTATACGAAACTATTTGAAAAAATGCCCTATAAAAGGACTTATCAAAAGTATCCTACAAAATAGCTTATAAGACACTTTATTTAAAAAAACGTTCTAAAACATTTGTTAAAAACTCGTAGAAATGTCCTATAAACCTATTGTAACATTTTAAGATATGACAATTTATAGTTCCTATTAACCTGAGTCATATAAATGACGCTTATACATTATAGGTGGCCTATATACCAGTTTTGTTTTAATGCATGTAGCTTCATTGGAAATTCCAAGCATCGCATAAATATCAAATCCTATAACAACCCAAAATTTCATAAAACATAATTCATAACATTACAACAAAAAAACGGTCCCAAAGTATACAAAATACATCGATCCCAACTCTAGGTACGCAGCGGATAAACACCTTCACAACTGAGATGCTACAGGAAGCCCGATGGTGAACTACAAGCCTCCACTAGACTATACCTCTTCTACAGCGTCACCTCTTTCCATCTTCTCTAAATGAAACCCCCAACAAAACTCTTACCTGAAAATGGTTTTAGTTTTTGAAAAGCGAGGGTTAGACCATGAAGTCTAGTGAATTCTCTCTCGAAAACAGTATAACAAACCACATGCAACAATATGCAAACCGCCATAAAAGGCCTATCAAAATCATTTCAACAAGACAACGTCACACTTGGGTATTTGCACAGTGTTCATAGACTCCCATCACTCTCTTGTGATGTCCACTCTCGGGGGCCCCAGTAGACCCCCATAACCCCTAGTAGATTTCTACGGCCCCCAGTAGATGTCGTCCTCGTGTTCACAAGAAACGGATTCAAGGCACACGGGATTAATACTCTCCCAAGGAATATTCGCAATTCCAAGGTACCCTAATCCCACTGTGCAATCCCGACTCCAAATAAACACACCAAACTCATGTCATAAACCACATAGGACAATGCATGCTTAATAGTAAGCCATTTCCAAAAAATACGTGTTGAAAGCATTTAAGTGCGCAAATTTCATGTCATGCCATGCATATCATAATAGACAATGCAATTTCCACGAAAAGTCATTTCATGCAAAGAAGTATTCATGCATTTGTGAATGAAAACCATGTCCATACGTCATACCATAATCAGTGTTTAAAACATTTATCAAACACGTCTCAAGTAAAAAGGTTTAAGGGAACTCACCTTAGCTTTAGCAAATCGACACATGCTCCGTAACTCATTTTAGCTCAAACCGAACACCTTTGGACGTCATAAGAATGGTGTTAAAACATCTAATTACATCTCAAAACATCTCTACTAAACCCCTATAGCAAACCCCAAACGACGCCTCGATTCTAAACCCGAAAAACGAAGCAAACCGAAGAAGTGCACCAAACAGTGACTTACGCCACTTCTCACGCGACCTCAAACTGCGTGGAAAGCCGTGTAAGTCCCTGTTCGTGCCTCCCAGGTTTGCACAACAAATTCCAACCCGAATCTCAACTCCAAAACCCCCAAAATGCTCCAAATCAGTTGTAAACCTCCAAAATCGATAGTTTTTTATACTCAAACCTTTAGGAACCAAAACCCTCATCCAAAAACTTTTACCCCAACAAAATCAATCCATTGATTCATGATTTCAAACCCCAAAAACTCAAAAACTCACTCCTTGTCAAGAATGGAGATTACCAAGCGAAAAGATGAAGTTTCTTAATCCATGAGGGAAAACAATACCAAACTCTTTTCTTTTCCTTACCCAATGATTTGGACTCAACAAATCCATGGTTTACAAAACCCCAAACCACAAAATCAACCCAACTAAGCATGAGGAAGAAGGTATAGAAGTCATACCTTGAAGATGATGAAGTTCTAGCGCTTGAATCCTTCTTGCACCAAGCTCTAGATGAAGAAATCTGGTTTCCTCTCTAGCCCCCTTCTACCTCTTCAATACGTAATATGAAATGAGACGAGGGTTTAAGGGTTTAACCCCTTTAATAAATTTCCAGATTTGCCATTAAATCCTGAAAATTGCACACTTCACACTTTAGCCCCAAAATTTTCAAAAGATTCAGATTTTATGGACCTGGGTATTACAAAACCTCCAAACATTCACACGAAATACAAAACTTTCACAAAAATACCAAAACCTTAACTGAAATACTACACATTTAGACAAAATACGATGATATTAACTAAAATATCGAACATTCACAGAAATAATTTTCATTTTTTAGGACTTATGGACTTATGATTGCATCTTCATTTTTATGGACTTATGGTTCCATTTTTTATCAATCAGTTTTTCTACTTTGGTTAGTGATGGTAGGTTGAATCCGCATGAATAGCCATGGATTTATCACATTGAATAAAAGCCAACCATAGCTTGGTGTCGTAGTCGTATTTCAGTAGTTACGTTTCTTCTTCCAGGATTCGGGATTGCATGCTTATTTGCTATGATATATGCAAACTAACTACTGGATATACGGACCTATACCGATCTACAAAGACGCTTGTATTCTTTGCTCCTCGGCGGTAACTCTTAGGGTGCGTTTGGTTTACGGGAATGGATTGGATTTCAATAAACCATATAAGTACTTCATAAACATGCCTCACATGCTCTCCCTCATCATCATCATCAAACATGAGAAGTAAAAAAGTAGCTAAATTTTATTCATGAAATCCAATCCAGATTGGATTTCAAATCCCAGCCTTCACCAAAGGATTTCAAAATCCATCAGACATGGGATTTCAACAAAAAATCCAAGGATTTCAAAACCCTCCAATTCCAAATTCTATGGAAACGTGGGATTGAAATGGCTTTGAAATCCAAATCCAATCCATTCCAATCCATTCCCGTAAACCAAACGCACCCTTAGAGATATGTTGACCCCATAGATGAGTTTATAATAAATGAAAGCCGTTCAACTTCGATCAAATTAACAAGATTCATGGTCAGTCATGTATGGAGAGGGGGACCAAGAATTTCTTTTCAAGTATTGGTATCATTTTTTAAAAACTTCAGTGTGACGGATTTTGACGGATTAACACATTTGTTGATTTTTCTTGATTCCACCGGAAATCCGCCAGAAACGTTGTCATATGTTTAGTACTGGAGTTTGAATCTCGTTTGTGTCATTTTCTTAGTATTTACCTTTTAATTTCAGATTTATTATGTTTATGAAAAATAATTGCAATAAAAGACTTGAACACATGACCTCGTGTACATATGAAAAACAATGAACCAACCAAAAGACCGATAATGGTTTTATGAAAAATAGCCTTATAATGGTTTTATGAAAAATAGCCCTGTATTTGTTCTTATAATCAAATTGTTCCGTCACTTGAATTTTTTTGGTCCTTCCTTATTTAAAACACATTTTTTCTACTTTTTATGTCAACAACTTGTTTATCTTGGTTCTTAATTATTAACCATCGATTTGTTATATATTTACCATGGAATATGACCTGCATAAGTCTATATAGTATATATACTTGTTCTTGCAGATTTAATTTCCGGAACGTGTTTCTTTTTTCAATTAATTATTTCAATTTTTGTCTATAGTGCAGGGTGTGCTGGCCGGATTAATATTACTAAAACTTGGATGTTTTCAGAGTTTTGCATTTACAATGGGATGGGCTATGCATTCCTATTCCTATACATTAATTATTAAGTGCACAACAGTGTTGAATTAAAGAGTACTAAGTGCTGTTAGCAGTTTAATGGGATTCATAGCTTATTCAGTCATCTATATATGATTGTTTGATAGTGGCTTAATGATCTAGAAAACGACTTATTATTAAGCTTTTAGGAAGAAGCTTTATGCAGAGAACCAAGTTTTGTCCAAATTAGTCTCTCCCAATTAAAAAACATGATCCTTCCATCTATGAAAACACCCTCCCAAACAAAGTCTTTCCAATCTAACCAGACAGATTAATCCACACAGACAACTTTATTCATACAGGACTTAATGAAAACTAACCAAACAGCCCCTAACTTGTCTAGACTTGACTGCTTTTAGTTTATCCGGAGCTGAATATGGTATCATCTACCACCATTAAGATCCCATAAAATATTTTGATAATTTTTTTTTCCGAGTAATTTTTTGTTGATTTAGATAATTTTTTTATGATTTTTGGTTGATTTTGAGGGAATATTTCAATTTTTTTAGTACTGAATTAAGTGTTAAATTTGATTATTATTTTTTCAAGTTATTTCGGATAAAATATGTTTTCGTTGGAATGAGACAAAAAATAAATTTAAGAATAATGGGTAAATTGAAAGAAAAAGTTGGAAAAAAAGAAACAAAAAAACTTTAGGAAATTTGTAAATAAAAAATAGTTGTAGTTGATTGGTAAGATTTTGTTATGTTATAATTGAGGTCTTGAATCCATTCTTTTGCTATAAAAAGAGAAGTAGCACTTCATTAATCATTCCACCATCGTCACACTTTTGTTTTAAGTTTTGTTTGAAAAATATACGAGAGCATAAGGGTGAGCATCGGAACTCGGTACCCGCCTTTGAAACCGGAACCGCTCTGGAACTGTCGGTTCCAGAACCGGAACCGATGTGATTGGTTCCAGTTCTGGTTCTCAATTTTTTGGAACCGTTACCCGCCGGGTACCCGGTCCCGCTATTTTTTAATAAAAACTATATATTTATTATATTTAAAAAATTTATGATGTGGTATTAGTTTTGTATCTTTATTAGATGTTTTACTCGTTATCATCCAAGTGTTTTATTTAAGGTGTTGACGACTTGACGTAAAGACGTGAATTGTTATGGAAGTCGTTTTATTGATGTCAAGACTCAATGCTCGAGCGTTTCTAATTTATTTATGTGATAATTAGTTTTTATCGGATTATTTTTCACCATTTATTGTATTTATTACTTTATGTTGGTACTTTATAGTTTGCAATAGACTTAAAATTACAATTTTATTGTAAGAATTGTTAAAAAAGTTGACATTGGGTACCCGGAACCGGTCCCGGAACCGTCGGTTCCGGTTCCGGTTCCAAAATATAAAGAACCGATATAAGCTGTTCCGGTTCCGATTCCTTCATTCTAGGACCGCCAGTTCCGGTTCCGGTTCCATGAATTTTAGCCGGGTACCCAGTTATGCTCACCCCTACGAGAGCACACTTAAAAATTAAGCGGGTGCACAGATACAACCGGCAGTAAAATTCCATTACGACAGGATGATCAAGCGGGTGCACGGCTTTGTGAGTAGGTCCGCCCATGCATAAGACACACCTTGAAAAACTTTGTGGTCTCGTCGTGGCTCCTAAGGTTTGAGGCTCGGTCTCGCCGCTACGCCACGCTTCACGTCATTTAGAACATTGATACCATTTAAACTGACTTGAAGCCAAATAAGGATTAAAATCTAACAAAATAAGCAGTAAAACCATGGCATCTGTTCTTACATGAGGAGAGTGAGTGGAAGACCAGAGGACTTGAAATCTGATGCAATTTTTTTTTTTTTACAAAAAGGTTGATAGCGGCAACCCCAACCGGCCCACAATCGGCTGTCTATCCATAATGTGGGGGGCATACCTGACTCACTCAGCGGTTGTGGCTATGAGGATGTCTTGGATTTGAACCCGAGACCTTCTGTTGATGTAATGAAACTGAGATCCAGTTCTCCATGGCATACGAATTACTTTAGCACATGGGTTTTGCTTTAGGATTGCTTCTTTGACCTCTCTCCCTGCTCACATTAACTAACCGCCATAACTACATGGAACCCTCGAAGTGCAAGAACATGTAAGTTTCAGTTCCAATGCCACTAACTAGATGCTCCTTGAGTCATCATAGCATCAGCCACAACAAAACAGAAATTCAATAGTTTTTTGTCCTGGTTTTCTTTTTTTTTGACCAAAAGCTAGTTAATAGTCATGATTATTAAAATTAAGCATACATTAATGAATTGGCCACTTTTGACATGAGTTTGTGTGGCGATAAGTAGTTTATGACCATGGTTATATAGTAAAAATGCTCATAAAAATTAATAAATATGTTTATAGTCACAACTTTTAGGCTATGGCTATGGTTTTTCATTTAATATCGACACATTTTAAAGACGACCAAAAAGGTATCAATACAGTTTGATTGAAAAAACAAACTGTTGCCAAAGGCCTATGATCACGGTTTTTAACCGCGACAAATGTGAGTTTTTAAATCTTAGTTTTAGACGGAACAAAAAATAATGTGAAAAGATAACCCGAGATCATTTCCATGGAGTATGTAACATTTTTGTGGTCCTCAAATGTGTACCCCTATGTTTGTATGTGTATATAACTACACATACGTATATGTGCCCAATTTAGCACTTCTCAAATAAGTTTCATTCAAACCAGTTTTTTTGTTATTCAGGTATATATGAATTCTTATAAATCCATCCTCTAAAAGAACCGGATATGATAATTTTCATTATCCGGCTAAAGCAAAAATCAAAACAGCTAAATGAATCCATATAAAATATATATTATTTAGACACCCAAATATGGAATGTATGAATGGTTTTTATGTATTTTTATGTGTAGGGATACGGCTACTTGTGACTTGTGAGGGTGGGGGGCCGGGCCGACTAATTTTTGGGTGTCATTTATGTCTTTGGTTGAGCTGCATATATAAATGCTTTCTAGTCCCTTAACAAACACAGAAAGCAAAGCAAAGATGGAAGGAATAGACCACAAAACAGTAAATGCTAATGGGCTCAACATCCATATAGCAGAAAGGGGTGAAGGTCCATTAGTCTTGTTCCTCCATGGCTTCCCTGAGCTCTGGTACTCCTGGCGCCACCAGATTTTATATCTGGCGGATCATGGTTATCGAGCGGTGGCACCAGACCTCCGCGGCTATGGTGACACAACAGGCGCACCAGTCAACGACCACACCAAGTTCACCATCCACCATCTGGTGGGTGACTTGATTGGGCTTCTTGATGTCATCACAGACGAAGATGAAAAGGTGTTTGTTGTGGGTCATGATTGGGGTGCCATCATTGCTTGGCACCTCTGTATGTTTAGGCCCGACAGAGTCAAAGCTCTGGTGAACCTAAGCGTGCCGTTTATGCCATGGAACCCAAACGGAGACATAGTCGAGTTGTTGAGAGCTGCATATGGAGAGGATCACTACATGACCAGATTTCAGGTAGGTTCCATTTGATAACAAACTTTCGTGTTGGAGCCAGACTTAAACCATTTCCCTTACATATATGTTGGAACATATTTGGATTTGGATTATTTTTGCTCAGTTTCTAACAATTCATTAAAATTATATGTGTTTATGGGTGTAGGAGCCAGGAAAAATTGAAGCCGAGTTTGGCCAAATGAGTACTCAAACATTTATGAAAAAGTTTTTGACAGTTGGAGATCCGACACAAATTATTCCTAAAGGTAAAGGATTTCTAGCTGGTGATGCCCCAGTTGCCTTGCCCCCTTGGTTGTCAGAAGAAGATATCGAATACTTTGGTAGCCAACTCGACAAGACTGGCTTTTCTGGTGGACTCAACTATTATCGAGCTCTTCATTTGTAAGTCCATCTTACGTACAAATGGTTAATTTGTTTTATATGTAAGTTCGGTTTTCAATTTACTTAATTTGATTCTATCGAATACCTCACCGCGGAAGTTTTGGGTATTTTGGTAAAATCAAAGAGAATTTGGGTATTTTGGTAAGTCAAAGTCAAACTTTGGCTATTTTAATTAAATTCCCTATATATATATATGTATGTATGTATAGGAATTGGGAACTGAGTTCAACGTGGCGGGGAGCTAAAGTGATGGTGCCAACGAAATTCATGATCGGGAATTTGGACCTAACGTATCATATGCCAGGGATGAAGGAGTATATCGAAAATGGCGGGTTTTTGAAAGATGTTCCATTGTTGGAGGAAGTTGTGGTGATGGATGGTGCGGCCCACTTCATCAACCAAGAGAAGCCTGATGAGATCAACAATCACATATTTCAGTTTCTGCACAAATTCTAATTTTACTTATGTATTTATTCACATCTATCATATCCATATTAAATTAAATCCATCCATATAAAGTCTTGTTTTTAATTTCATTAGATTTTTGGCATTAGTTATTTTCGTATAATGTGTATTGGAGTTTTTATAGTTATATATGCATTAAATAGATTATAAACATTATTTCTTTGTATTTAGATTCACTTGCGATGACTCTATATCATTTATAGTCGTTCAGGAGATTAGTTACTCAGTATTATCCAAAACGGTACAATTTATTTAAATTACTGACACAATTTTATTCATATATTTGGTACACCACTAAAAACTAAAAAGTGATTGTGAGACACATAATAATTCCAATTTCGTCTCCATACCTCTAAAGTTGTTATAAAATATCGTCTCTTTAGAAGCTAAAAAATGGAAAAATGTAAATATCACATGCATAATTTGATTATCACAACTATAATAAATACAAAATCAAGGGACTGAAGGATTTCGACCCAACGTCGGGTCCTGCTCAACTCATCACGAGTTTTTTCATGCATATTTCATACATCCCGTGATTCTTAACAATTGCGAAGATTTTTAAAGTTGACAAAATTAACTAATTTTTCTTTTGCTCGTTGATTCATATATAAAGACATTTGCTAATTCCCAAGTTACTCATGATCACATTAGTTAAACGTGAAATATAATATCATGTAGAAAAATATTAACATCATCCAGGGCCGTGCCAGGAGGAGGGCTAGGGATGGCAATTTGACTCGACCCGGTGGGGAACCCGGTCCACCCGACCCGACCGGGGCCGGGGATTCCCCGCCAAACCGGGTACCGGGAAAACCCGGTATTAGAAAACCGGGGCCAGGATGACCATCCCCTGACCTGCCCCGGACCCGGTATATATATATTATTAAAAAAATTATATATTTATTAAATATATAATAAATTTTAAAAATATTTTTTTTTCTTGTGTGAGATGTATTCAGTAATCAGTATTCACTATTCAGTTCCAACTTCTAATTGACCATCGTGAACTCACTCCTCAAACTCAAAGCCAACCAACTTTCTGCTGTGGTTTAGAATACCATCTTTCTGTTGTGGTTTTCTTTCTTTGGTCAAAAATTGTAATCACAAGATTTATGGGGCATCAGTTTTATGCTTGCAAGTACCACATATAGATAAGCTTGATATGTTTCTTTTGCCATTGTTACTTCTACATTTGCTTTTATTTTACTGTTTAGGGTTATAAATTTATCTAACTGTAATATCTTTCTTACATATGCTAAATTTTAAGTGTGTTTTATGTAATTGTGGCAACAAAAACAGCAGCAAAATAGCTGTTAAATAGCCAAAAAAACGGGTTGGGAACCGGGTACAAACCGGGGACGGGTCTTGACCGGGTGTTGACTGGGTCTTGACCAAAAGTTGACCGGGGACGGGATTGGAATCCCCGGGGCCGGGGCCGAGGGTCGTTATCAAAAACCGGGGCCAGGGCCGGGGATGGGGAACCCCGCCCCGTTGCCATGCCTAAGGAGGGCGGGTCGGGCGCACGCCCAAGACCCACAAAAAGTAGGGGCCCAATTTTTTTAGTATATACTATATAATATATCAGTGACGGATTAGCGAGAGTTAGTATTAGACAGTTAGTATTAGCGATGGATAAGCAAATGACTAGTATTAATGACGTATTAGCAAGGAACCCTTTTAGTGACGGATTTGCAAGGCCCAATTGATCAACGGATTTGCAAGGGCCAAGGGGGCAAGGGCGTTTACACTGGACAGGACATAACAGAACAGGGATCACTGTTCCATATTTGGCATGATTTTTAGGTGGAACAGACAGGAACAGAGTGGAACAGGCCTGTTCCACCCCCACCCCATGGAACAAGATGGAACATACTTATGTTTTACCAATATAACCTCAAAATAAAATATAATTCTCTTCTAAAACATCAAATACACGATCTATTTTATATTTTATCAATGTTTTAAATTTGGAGAATTCTAAATACACCCCCTGCACACACACAGTGTGTGTGTGCACACAGTACACCTTATGTGTGTGTGTCTGTGTGTGTAGGGGGTGTGAATAGTAACACCCTTAAATTTTAGTTATTTTATTTTATCTAATATTATATGTTCAGTTCTGTCTATCAAATGCTGAACAACTGTTCTGTTATGTCCTGTTATGTCTCATCTGTCCACGTATCAAATGCACCCTTAGCGACGGAGTAGTACGTACCAAACCTACCAGCTTTTAGTGATGGATTTCCCTACTGATCTGTTGATACTTTTTGGTAATTTGAAATAGAAAATATGTATTTTCGAATATTCGGAGTAGTATCATACCTACCACAGTCCACATATTTCTATCAATAATACATATTGAATAAACATAATTATTATATTTTACAACTATATTTTAGCAAATAATAATCTACATCTCCATGATTTGCATATCTACATATTTCTATAAATAATACACATTGAATAAAATAATCAATCTTTTATAGTTATTATATTCAACCAAATGATAATTAATGTAGCAAATTCAACGCCCTCTCACACTCACACCTAATTTTCTTCAGTGGATGTGAATTGCAAAAATTATAAGAGTATCTTCAACAACTTCCTTAAAATGTAGAAAATAGAGAAAATGAGAATTTTAAGCTAATATTTTGCTCCAACAGCTTCTCCAAAACTATCCCTAAAATAGAGAAAGTTTGAGAGAAAAGGTTTTTGTCTCCAATAATGGAGATCACTCCAAAAATGATTACCAAGAGAGGACCAATACGAAACTTTGAAAATAAATATGTAGAAAGAGAAATAATATTTTAATAGATGAATGGAATATTTTAATATTTTAATTAATGTTGGATTCTCCAAAATGAAAAAACTGTTGGAGATGAATATATTTTTTGTTGGGAATTTTGACTTTTAGTTCTTCATTTTGAAGAAATTATGAAGAACCTGTTGAAGATGCTATTAATTGGTTTTCTTTTGCTCATTGAATCAAAGACATTTGCTAATAAAGTTACTCCGCATCACATATTCACATTAGTGAAATGTGATAATATCATGTTGAAATTTAACATCAAGAAAAGAGCTTATAACAAAATCTACAAAAAGATGTGCATATGCTGCTAATTGCATGGATGTGGATGGATTAAAACCAATTATATTCAAATTCTCCGTCTCCTCCCAATTCATTAAACACATATAACTTTCATTAATTAGATACACTTAGGGGCCGTTACCAAACACTTATCCGGGTAAGCGCTTACCAAGTCACATTACCTACTGGATTGATATGACAAGGACCAAAAATCTTACCCGGTAAGAGCGAAAGAGCGAATGCAAGGACCGAGAGTCTTACCCCGGTAAGTTAGGGCGACGACTCTTACTACGGTTAGCGCTTACCGGGTGAATTGTTGCATACGAAACCGATTTGCCGGACTATAATCTTATCCGGTAAGTAAGTGATAGTGTAAGGGGCCGTTTACAAAAAACACTTACCCAGGTAAGTGCTTACCAAGGCACATTAGCTTACCGGATGAATATGGCAAGGACTAAGAATCCTACCTGGTAAGAGAGAAAACAAGGACCGAGATTCGAAAGCAAGGACCGAGAGTCTTACCCGATAAGTGAGTGTGACGGCTCTTACCACGGTTAGTGCTTACCGGCTAAATTGTTGCATACGATGCCATTTTGGTGGACTAAAATCTTACCCGAAAAGTAAGCGATAGTGTTGAATTTTACCGGTAAACACTTACCCGAGTAAGTGATTAGGTAAACGACCCCTAAATTTAATTGATGAGTGCTTACCGGGTAAGCGTTTAATAATCGGCCCCTTATATTAAACAAAATAATAAGGTATATTGAAGTAATTGGTGAGATGGGAAATTTAAGTACATTATATATATAGATATATATATATATATATATATATATATATATATATATATATATATATATACTAGTTGTATTCCCGCGCAATGCGGCGGGAGCCGTAATTGTAAATGATTTTGAGGCTTTGGTGGCTTTGTTAGAAGAGATTATAAGATGATATTTAACCAAGTGCTTAAGCAGTATATTTGACAATCGGACCGGCCAACATGCAAGAATGAAGTATACAAAGTCACACAAAGGCTCATGTGCGTCACATGTCGGCTTTAGCATCAAATCAAGAGACATGCCTTTTCTTAAATGCTTGCAAAATCACATTCCTTGATCACAAACTGCAAAGTTTGAGGTTAACCAAATCATCGACAGAAAATGAACTAACTAAATGTAATATGTCCAAATTCACAGACATATAGTCTGATTATTGTAATAAAACCAGGTGCCGATCCAACAATCTGATTTGTAACCTTAATTTTACCCTATTTAGGAAGCGCATCAACACGTATATGCATTAGATTGTTTCACTAATATTCAGGTCTGATTCAAGATTTATTGGATGTGCTTCACGTAATTCAACCATTCATAGAGTAAAAAAGTATGTATGTATATCTATATCTACAAACACAAAGCACGATTCAAAGTTATGCTTTTGTGTCTTTATCCAACTATTAATACACTAAAAAAGTCCAAGCTCACATGAATGTATTCCTATTTTTTATGATATATTAAGACATAGCATCCATATTTAACACACAATAGTGACCATGAAGCAAATAGAACCTATCGATCATACACCAATAGTGTGTAAAAACAAACTCAGAAATGGGGTGGATTGCTTTTTATACACCATAAAGCTGACAGCGTTGCATTCAGTTAAGCAAATGAAAACTTAAATTAGAAAACTAAACAAAGAAATAAAAGGGGCTTATTCTGTTGATTATTTAACATTTCGTTTTATGGGTCTCAAGTCAAGATGTACAGAGTTTGCATCACTACTTGCCAAACAAATTTGTATCAAACAAGAATCACCATCGATTCCAAAAAAAATACTATAAAATGATAATATTTGGCAAGCATTACTTTTAATAACTTCTTTTCTTAAAGCCAAGACCAACACTCTTCCATGGTACCTCTTCCTTTTCATACTTTTCTTCGAGCTAAAACTCAATCAACAACACCAACATCAGATAAAGAAAAAGCTCAAACAAGTTATAAACTTGAACTAAAAAATCTATGTTTCTCACCATAAAAACACCTTGGGTTGCTTAAAAAAGCCCTTCTCCGTCTGTCAATACATAAAAAAAAAGCAGTAAAAAAAAACAAGATGTCAAAACTCAAAAGAATTATTATTTTATATCTTACAAGAATCCCACATGTAGAATTTCTTTGTTTTCACTCAAAACATTACTTTTCCTTTTAGACATTTCACCAAACAGTTGATAGGCATCATCAAATTCACAAAGGAAAGCAAACAAAATTTGTATTTGATTACCTGTTCATATATCATCTCATACATGGTTTGATTCCATGTATAAACGTCTTCAATAAATGAAATCAAATAGAGCTACAACAATGATAAAAATTAAAATGTAATCCAACAGATAAACCGTATTTGTAAATTTTAATATTTATATATTACAAATATTATTATCTCAGTCACCTCCGACCGTCGCTCACCTTCGGCCGGTCAACTCCATCCCTTCCGACCTTACCCTTTTCGTCGAACTCCAGAGTCCAGACCACATTTCCAGATCTGTCGCTTCGAAGATCTCGCTATACCACAGCCCCTATCGTCGTTCATATTCCTTCCCCACACCATAGTTATAATCGATCACACAAACCTCCAACCGAAGACATCCGACATCGGCACTGATCAAACAGATCAGCGCATTTCTCGGGTTCCATTTCTTATTTCAAACCCGTTTTCTGCAGATGCATTTGTTACTTCAAGCCCTAGTTCTGATGTATTGTGATGATACGAAGAAGAAGATGACGGGGTGAGGGTGTTTCTAAGATATTTATGCCATTGCTGCTTCTACACACACAGAGACACATATTTATACTACGTAAAGCATGGGCTTGAGGCAGAGAACATGGGTCTTGATAGAAGGGTATGGCTTGAGGTAGAAAACATGGCTCTGGCAGGAGGTAGTGCTTGAAGACAGAAAGCATGGGCTGCATAGTCTGCACTGCTGTAGTAATGGTAGAAGGGTTTTCAAATTGTTGCATCAAGAATTTGTACATTAAGCTTTAAGAGTAGTAATTAAGAGTTTTTTAAATTTTATGCATAATATTGTTGTACATCATGTTTAGAGACTTGTCTTTAAGACTTTAGGCTATATGCTTATATATGTAGTATAGATATATATATATATATATATATATATATATATATATATAGATATATATATATATATATATATATTCTTATCCAATGTGGAGGGCTGAACAACATCCGTTAAAAGTTGACCAAAGGACACCTCATCAACAGGTGGCTATGGATGGTAAACGGAGTTCGTTCATTGAACCACATGTCAGTGGAACTATGATACCTTACGATTGTGACAGGCTCGTTTACCTTACTTTGTTGGCGATTTATGTCTTTTTGAAAGATTTAAATCCATATATATATTAATCGGTATAAAAGTATTTTTTTACATGATATTTTTTCATCAAATGCTAAGATTTAAGATATTTTACTTCAGATGTATTTATTTCATAATATCATAATTTTACATGGATTTGTTTTACCATGTGAATATTTTTTACATGCATTTCTCATTTCACTAGGTGAATCAAAAAAAAATCCATATGTCATCTTTTCACAAGGTGAACACAAACATATGTAAAATAATAAACGATAAAAAAATCATGTAAAAAATATTTTTATATTGCTCTCATATGATTCTAACATATTTGTGGTTCTCATTTGATTATCGTCGTATATCTACTCCTATATATATATATAGAGAGAGAGAGAGAAAAAGATGTGGGTTCAAACAAGAACGCTAACTATTTACGAGAATACGAGAACGGCCGCGCATGTACAAAATCACATGTGATTTTACACTACCTGGAAATCTAGACGTGAATCACATGTGATTTTGTACAAAATCCAGGTAGTGTAAAATCACATGTGATTTTGTACAAATCCCGTACAAAATCCAGGTAGTGTAAAATCAAATGTGATTTTGTACGTGAATCACATGTGATCTTGTACATGGACGACCGTTCTCGTGTTCTCGTAAATAGTTAGTGTTCTCGTTTGAATATATATATATATATATATGTATATAATAACTACAAGTGTCAAACAGATAAAAGATAAAAGATGGAGGGGATAGACCACAAGACAGTAAATGCTAATGGGCTCAACATCCATATAGCAGAAAAGGGAGAAGGTCCATTAGTCTTGTTCCTCCATGGCTTCCCTGAGCTTTGGTACTCCTGGCGCCACCAGATTCTGTATCTGGCTGATCATGGTTATCGAGCGGTGGCACCAGACCTCCGTGGCTATGGTGACACAACCGGTGCACCAGTCAACGACCACACCAAGTTCACCATCCACCATCTGGTGGGTGACTTGATTGGGCTTCTTGATGCCATCACAAACCAAGACGAAAAGGTGTTCGTTGTGGGTCATGACTGGGGTGCCATCATTGCTTGGCACCTCTGTATGTTTAGGCCCGATAGAGTTAAAGCTCACGTGAGCATGAGCGTGCCGTTTATGCCCTGGAACCCCAAAGGAGACATGGTCGAGATGTTGAGAACCGCGTACGGAGAGGATCACTACATGAGCAGATTTCAGGTGGATTTCTGTTTGCACATATATAGTCTTTTTGTGATCAATTATTTCAATATATATATATATGATTATTATAATAAACGATTTTGTAAGAATGTGTAAAATCCCAACTCTTTTGAAGAGTTCTTTAAAAAAGAAGGTATATAGGTTCCAAATTAAAGTGCAGGAACCTTGGATAAATTACTCTATAAAAGAGTTTTTTTTAGAGTAATCTATTAGGTTTCAAATATTCTCACAAGGTGTCACAGTCAAGTCTACCTTGCAATTTAGCTAGGCTTAGTATATGCTGAAACCTCTTATTCTTCTCAAAGATGTTTTGAAGAGTAAACTTTAATGAAGTTTCTACATATTTAATTCAAAATCATTACAAATTAATAAGGGAATGATTCATATATATATATATATGTGTGTGTGTAGGAACCCGGAGAAATTGAAGCCGAGTTAGCTAAAATGAGTCCTGAAACAGTTATGAAGAAATTCTTGGCATATCGAGATCCTGAACAAATTTATTTTCCTAAAGGTAAAGGATTTCGATATTCACCTGGTGATTCTCCAGTCGCCTTGCCACCTTGGTTGTCGGAAGAAGATATTGAATACTATGGCAGCCAACTCCATAAGACCGGCATTACTGGTGCAGTCAACTATTATCGAGCTTTTCATTTGTAAGTTTTTCTTACTTTATGAGATCAATTGTAAGTTCTGCTCAGCTCATTTTCATGTGATTACATGTGATTTTGAAACTTCTTGCACTCTCGTTAATTGTCCGACCGCCTTCTCATTTGTTCTTGTTTATATATATGTGGTTAATTATAATAGGAGTTGGGAACTGACGTCAGCTTGGCGGGGAGTTAAAGTGACGGTGCCATCGAAATTCATAATCGGAGACCTGGACCTGGTGTATCATATGCCAGGAATGAAGGAATACATACACAATGGTTATGGTGGGTTTCAAACAGATGTTCCATTCTTGGAGGAAGTTGTTGTGATGGAAGATGTTGCCCATTTTGTCAACCAAGAGAAGCCTCATGAGACCAACAATCACATACTTGAGTTTCTAAACAAGTTCCAATTAATGACATTTCTATCAAGATCTTAATTATGGCTTTAATTGTATTCCTATCTTTTGCTTTCTTGGTTCTTGATGAACATATGTTATTCACGGTTGTCGAGTCTTGTAAATCGTAATAATAATGTATAATAATGAATTATGTTACTTCTAATTAGTACACAAGTTGTCGTAGCGATAAGTAGAGTCGTCTCGTCATGGACTTGGTGTCATAGTCCAAGACGATTGGGCAAGAAGCAACTCTAATCGGCCCCACACGGAACCTGCAGCCTCCAAGGACACCAATATGAGGGAACATTTTTTGGCTCACCCAGCGGGCTAGTGGAACCTAAGACCTGTTATGTATTGGGTAAAGTCACCTCACCCCTTTGCCAACTGAGCTACACGCCAGAGGCGTCATAGTCCTAGACGATGTCATATGCAGGTAACTAATTAAAAGCAATAAATAAAGGGGTTGGATGATTAATAATTAATCTAAAATTGCAAAATAAAATATTATCAACGTTAAACAATAATGATATGAATTCTAGCATTGAGCGGGAACAAACGCTTTATCAGCTTAATCCATTTCTTGGTGGGTGAACACTAACACACATCGCTGTTCCGTTTATCATGAAGATCAATATTCGGACATTGAATATTTAGTCGGATTCAAAGAAGAACATAGACTACATAAGAGAACACGTATAAAAATGGTCAAATCATATGTGATTTTATATTAAACTTACCTGTAAATCACATGTGATTTGGTCGCAGACCAAGTTGGGCGTGCACCGATGCGTTGACCGTGTTCTGTAATCGCATGTAATTCGGTCTAAAATCACATGTGATATCTCGTATGTTATTATTTGAATATGTTTTGGTTTGATCCTCCCGTATAGGTATAGGTGTGTGTATTGTTGAAATTTTGTATAATCAGATATAGAAAAGAATATATTGAAAATCTTTAGTTTTGGTGTACAAAATAGTGATACTCATTAGAGAAGAGTACTATTTGTACCAAATTTGACACCATTTTGTTTAATAAAAATGATAAAAAATTTGGTATTACCTAGATGTTTGAGCCTCGGGAGGATGTGGTAAAATATCCTATCGGATAGGTTCAATTATGTCCACTAAGTTTAACAGGGCAGATCTATTACACCTGCAAAAAGAAACCGGTTCTTTGAGGTTGGCAAAATGCTGTTCCCACACAGGTCCATGTCCTAAAACTCGTTCCAAACCGAAACCAAAACCGAGCCTACCCTACCATGATTCTTCAAAGACCGGTTAATTACAAAAAGTTGAACAAACATTAGCTACTAAGAATTTATTATCATGCACAAACACATTAGACAAAGTACACATACATGTTATGGTTCGAGGTGATTCCTTATTTCCTTGCAAAATCAAAATGATGAAGAAACTAATGTAATTTCCTTCAATTATTTATGGACGTCCGAGGAACCTCGGACCCCACATCTTCAAATGACATCTCGGAATCTCTACACCAATCAACAAGCACCACTAGGAAAGGAGATAGAAAGCTGATTTGGCAGAATCATGGATCTGTAAACTCATGCAGATGCCCTCAGAACTTCTTCAAAAAGTCGTGAATGTGTGTGTTGATCTTGTCGGGGATTTCTTCAATGATGAAGTGAGCCGCGCCTTCGATTACAACAACATCCTCCAGCTGAGGTACAAAATACTTAAATCCACCGCTGTGTATGTATTCCTTGACGCCAGGCATATTATACACCAGATCTAAGTCGCCAACAATGAACTTTGTCGGTACATTTATTTTAGCCCCGGTCCAAGGTGCTTCCAGTTCCCAGTTTCTGCAAATCAAGATCGATGTTCAACAAAAATTACGTAAAATTTAAGCAAAAGTTTGCAAGAAAACTTACCGGTTAAAACAACGGTAGTAATTTAATGCTCCGGTGAAGCCAGTTTGCTCAAACTTTTTGGTGTAATAATCAACATCTTCTTGGGTTAACCAAGATGGCAAGATGACTGGAGTATCATGTGCAGTTGTTCCAAAGGGCTTATTTTTAGGGAAATAAAAAGGACTTGTATCGCGATGTGTCAAGAATTTCTTAAGAACTTTCTCAGTTCCAAGACTCTCAAACACAGCTTCAATTTCTCCTGGTGCCTAGAGGAATTTCACACAAAAATAAGGAAAATCAGAGTAATTTTTTCTTTTATTTTATGGGAAGGGATTAATACCTTTGCAAATTATGGCCGTAAGACATCAGCCCTGATTAAATCTCAATGGCCACAATTGTTATGTACGCTTGGATTCGAACCTTGGGTAGATGGGATATTGCACCACATCCACAGGATCTTAATTAACAAGTACGCCACAACCCTTGTGGTTAAGTCAAGAGTAATTTAATTTCTTGTTTATCATGGAATCTTTAATTGGTAGGAGAAGAAGAATGACCTGAAATTTGCAAACATAGTGATCGTCTCCGTATGCAGCACGGAAGGTGTCTACGGACGTCCGTAGAGGATGTCTTGGAGCAAACTGAATGCTCAAATTGACCAAGGCTTTGACTTTATCAGGTCTAAACAAAGAGAGGCTCCAAGCAATCATTGCCCCCCAGTCATGCCCAACGACAAACACCTTATCTCCACCAACGGCGTCAATGAGTGCAACAAGATCGCCAACCACGTGCAGGCTAGTGAACTTGGAAGGATCGTCGACAGGTGCACCGGTGGTGTCTCCGTAGCCACGAAGGTCGGGGGCGATGGCGCGGTAGCCCTGGGCGGCCAGGTAGACGATTTGGTGGCGCCAAGCGTACCAGAGCTGAGGGAAGCCGTGGATGAGGAGTACAATTGGGCCTTCACCCAGGTCTGCAACGTGCATGTTGATGCCATTGACGCTTATCGTCTTGTGATCTATTCCTTCCATGTTTGTTTCTCTGAATTTGGAGCACACAACTCTGCAGAAGTTATACTTGGTTTTATATTCAGAAAAACAGAGTATGGAATCAACAGAAAACAATATCTTGTTGCATTATTTCTTGAAAGCAGTCCCACCTTATCACTATATATCATTCATTTTCTATTGCTCTCTCCACACCCCATAGGCCCATACTAATAATTTAAATACACTTGTTTTTAATTTATTAATTTAATATCATGACAAACATTTAAAAAACGTGATTTTTTTAATTTAATATCATGCTTCAATTCTTGTACCATTGCTTTGAGCATTTGTACAATAGAAGTTTGATATATTATGTTTTTACAGAAAACTGTAGACATTATATTGGTTAAGACATCCAAAAACGTCTTATAAACTAAATACAAACTTTTAGATATGACATTTTATTGTTTAATCCTATAAACTTAGGTGCCTACCAGGACACTCAAACATTGTTAGTGTCAATAAACCTATTTTGTTGTAGTGGGCCCTAAGTCTAAGTCTAAGGATTTTTTTTTTGTGTGTTCAATTGCTCAAGTATTTAGAGTTTTAGCTTATTCTAAATTTCTCATTAACCATTAATTTTTGTTTAGGTATTGTAAATGTTTTCTTGAATTTAGGTTATTCTCTTAAACTTAAACGTTATTCGATTCAAGTTTTTCTTTCTATGCTTTATAAGATACTTTATGTTCAACAACCGCACGAAGACATCATGTTAGGTGATATGTTTTATGTTTTTATTTTTCGGGGTTTTGGTTTATATTCCCTGTTTGTGTCGTTTTTTGTTATATTTAATAAAAATCGGCATGGAAATGAGCCATCCAACTTGACTGAGAGTCCAAACCTCTTAAAATTGTTTATTTTGTTTATATATGGGGCATTTTTTTGGCTTTCCGCTACGAGCATCCGAAACCTCAGGACCGGCCCTGATATTTTCATATGCAATTTACCGTTATTAATATGATAACAAACTTTTAAAAAATGTGATTGATTTTGTACGTACGAAAACGATACCTTTTTACATATTTTGATCTTTTGATGTTTTTGTTGTGTTTCCACTTTCCTCTTATTGAATAGTTGTTGGGCAACTGAGGTGACAATGATACAATTTATAATCATATAAGAAATATAAATATGAGGTAAATAAATTTGTGCATTCTGTTATCCATAAGCGGTCGTAATTGGACAAAAAAGTTGATTACCGACAACCTTAACCGGCCCCACACGAAACCTGCCTCCAAGGACACCAATGTGAGGGAGCATTTTTTGGCTCACTCAGCGGCTGAGGCTAGTGGAGGACCTGCTGTGTATTTGGGCAAGTCACCCCACCCCTTTGCAATACTGTTATATGTTACCCGTCTAACCGTATGTAACTGATTTCACTAATTATCCGTTCATGACCAACTACTACCATTCTTCGACTTTGTACATGATCCAATAAATACATACAATACCAAAACAAATTTCCGGTTCATATACAACACTGCAAGACTACGATTTTATAATTAAGAAGCATAACTCTTATTAATTATTTTGCATGAACCGGGAATCTCTTCTGGAGCCATTAGAAGATTACAGATATCAGAATTTCTGGAGAAAGTCATGAATGTGTTTGTTGACCTTGTCGGGGATTTCTTGAGTGATGAAATGAGCTGCACCTTCGATCACAACGATTTCCTCCAACAATGGAACATATTTGCGAAATCCACCCTTGTGTATGTATTCCTTGGTGCCCGGGATATTATATACCAAATCTAAGTCGCCAACTATGAACTTCGCTGGTACACTTATCTTAGCCTCGGTCCAAGGTGCTTCCAGTTCCCAGTCTCTGCAAATCAAGATACCCATAGATGTCAAATTTAACACTTCAGTTTGATCTTTAACAGTACGAAATATATAGAGCTAAAAAGGGTCGATAGATATTCATAGTTCTCCTTAGGTTCAAACAGAATCCAAAAGCAAAAATGAAGTAAAATCTTTTTATGTTATCATTTTACTTGATGATTGTATCGAAATCAAACTTGTCTTTTACATTTCCAACGTTATGATTTGCTCCAAGAATGGAAATATCCAAAAAGAATGTCATCTGCATATTGGTAGACATAAAAGCAGGGTAATATTTCAGATTCTTAGAAGGGAACTTACAAGTCTAAACAACGGTAGTAGTTTATTGCTCCAGTGAAGCCAGTTTGCTCAAACTTTTTAGTGTAATAATCAACATCTTCTTCGGATAACCAAGATGGCAAGATGATTGGAGCATCATGTGCAGCTCCAAAGGGTTTATCTTTAGGGAAATAAAAAGGATCGGGATCACGATGTATCAAGAACTTCTTAATAACTTTGTTAGTTCCAAGACTAGCAAACACAGCCTCAATTTCTCCTGGTTCCTACAACAAAGTTAAACGATAGCCAAAAAGATGAGAGAAATTTCACTACAAAAGAGGGAAATTGAGATCTGGGTAATTTCTTGTTCGTCATCAAGGCATAGGATCATGTGAGAAGTGTCATTTTTTGTGAGAAGTGTGAGAAGTGCTTTTAAACCTTTGATCACTCTTAATCAAATACCCTCCCATGAATTGCGGCTTGAAAAGGAATTTATCTGGTGCATCTCATCCTAATGTTTGTACAATTCTCATCCAACGGTTGATAACCACTTCTCATGCTTCTCCCCAAATTTGGCACTTCTCACCGGAACCCAACCCTCATCATCAAATCCCTAATTGATACAAGCCTTATTTGATTTCCATCAATTCATTAGTAACAATATATCATTCCATCAATCTAAACAAACCTTTCTTAGTCAAATTAACTGCTTTTTGACCCTAAAATCGATAAAATAAATTCTTCAACACAATTGATCTAATCCAAATTCGATCTAATATACAACATCAAAGCTTTTTTATAAATGGGTTTTGTGAATTATATACTAAACTATGGTTCTTGACAATTGCATCATGTATAGACCATTTGCGTAAGGGTTTATTGAAAAAATACTGGTGTGAATCACCGGGCTGTTTGGTAGTTGCCGAATGGTTTGGTGCAGAATGATTAAGTGGTCAAAATGATTAAGAGGTTTTTGTGATATAGTACAAAATGAATGGTAATCATTCAGAATGAAATTAGGGCTCTGAATGGTTAAGGGAGGCCCAAGATACAAAATCATGAAGAGGGTTGACCCTTTTTTCCAAACAAGATCCACCTCTTAACGATTCAGAGGTTGTCTCTTAATGAAACTATTAAGAGTTAAAGAAATAGCGTCGATGTACCTCTATTTCATAACAGCAATTTCCCATATAAAAAGAAAAGAGAGATATAATAAAGAGATATCACCTGAAATTTGCAAATATAGTGATCATCTCCGTAGGCGGCACGGAAAGACTCTACAATTTTCCGGCGAGGATTTCTTGGGTTAAAGTGAACGCTTAAGTTGACCAAGGCTTTGACTTTGTCGGGTCTAAACAAACTGAGGCGCCAAGCAATAATTGCACCCCAGTCATGCCCAACAACAAACACCTTATCTGCACCAAGGGTTTCAAGAAGTGCGACGAGATCGCCAACGACGTGCAGGGTAGTGAACTTAGTAGGATCGTCGATAGGTGCACCGGTGGTGTCTCCGTAGCCGCGGAGGTCAGGGGCAATGGCACGGTAACCGTGGGCCGCCAGGTAGAGGATTTGGTGGCGCCAAGAGTACCAGAGCTCAGGGAAACCATGGATGAGTAGTACAATCGGACCTTGACCCATCTCCGCGATGTGCATATTGATGCCATTGACGCTTATCATCTTGTGATCTATCCCCTCCATCTTATCTTCTCTCTGGACATGGATTTGGATGTTTTTGTGGGTGTTTGTAAGGTCGTTGGTAAGTGTATTAAACCGCTGTGTTAGAAAAAGGAAAAAAAGAAAGGGAATTTAATTAAAATACCAAAGTTTGACTTTGACTTATCAAAATACTCATTTCTCTCCCGAATTTGCCAAAATACTCAATTTTTCGCAATTTGTCCTGCAATCTCGGGATAGGGTGTTTTTTGAAAAATTGCATCCCGCGACCACCCTAAACCACCCCCTACAACATGGCACACACACTAAATTGTGAATTGAATTTGCAATTTACACTTTCAACCCATATACTTATTTACTTACTTTACTTTATACCTTTTACTTTCTTAATTTTAATTTTACATTTAACACATATAATCGTTTATTAACTAAAATACGTTAAAAAAATACGTTTTAATTTTAACAAGTTACACCATTATAATCGTCTCTTCGATACGTTCGAAATGAGCCCAATATTGAATATTTTTGGATTTATTTATTTTATTATATATCATATATACTACATAAAAATATTTTGTATATTTAAAATTCATATTCTTATAGTTAATTATTTAATTTATGGTACTCTTATAGTTAAAATACGTTTTATTTATTTTATTATCGATGGTCCAAGTGTAAGTATTAAAAATTGGCGGAGGCTTTGTGATGGACAGACATCGATCCTTTTGTGCATACTCTGTAACTGCAAATACTTCAGCCCCAAACACACATGAATCATCATTCACCAAATACTCATTTTCACAATTCTTAAATGAGTCCAGTGTAACACCCTAAAAATCAGGGTAAATTTAAACCTGAAATAAAAGGGTTTACTCATCCAAAATCCATATCGTAAACTTTCTTAACGAGTGAAAACAATTACAAAAGTTAATTTACATCAACTTGTCGTCACCATAAACTCTCCACTCATCCCATTACTTCCCTGAGCTCATACCTGGTAAGAAAATATAATTTGAAACGATTAGGCTAACGCCTAGTGAGAACATTCGGTTTCAAAATAATACTTTTAAATCAATGTAAACAAATTTTATCAACTTGACTTACACTCTTTCTTACCATATTCATACTCGTCTCATAATAACAGAATCATACTCAAACCCATGAGTATAACTACCATTCATAAAGTCTTATCACCATATTCAATCCTACAGACTTACATTCAAATATCATACCTTCTTCTTGAAATGGATACAAAATAGCACTTATATATTGCCTATCTTTAATCCACCAAATACAAGAACAACACTTACACTTAGTCTAATTCATACTTCCACATCTCATATATAAATAGCAACTCTACTTTGCCTATCCAATCATTCACCATGAATAGCAATTCTACTATACCTATTCAAACATTCCACCTGAATAGCAATTATAATATGCATATTTAAACATTCGCATGAATAACAATTCTACTTTGTCTATTCAATCATTCACATGAATAACAATTCTACTTTGTCTATTCAATCATTCACATGAATAACAATTCTACTTTGTCTATTCAATCATTCCAAGGATACACGGGAATAACGATTATACTTTGTCTATTCCTCCTTTTTAATTTTAAATAGCAATTCTACTTTGCCTATTTATTAATATGAATAGCAATTCTACTTTGCCTATTCAGTCCCTTCCAAAATAAACAGGGATAACAATTATACTTTGCCTATCCTACGTTATCAAAATAAACTAATGTTTATGAATCCGTTTCTCTTACTCATACTCGTACAGGATAATGTTTATATGTATTTCTCATATTATCCAGTATGCGCCAATCGCATATTTATCACACAAATTCCTCATATCATTCAGTAACAATCAAACTCTTTTATAGATCTCTTATATCATTTAATATAAGCCGATCATATTTTAATACGTCAATTCCTCATTCTATAAGTCTAACCATCAATATTAACACTTACGAGTCTTGATATAATTTTACCTCATAAAATTATTCTTTCAAAAGTCATCCATTCAGTTCATTTATAAAAATACACTTTACCATAATTTAAAACATTATAAAAAGGTAAGGTAAGAATGAACTCACCTGATAGCAGAAGAGCTACTTTTCCTTTTTCAAAGCGTAAGGAATTTCCGTCACCAACTCCACAGAGATCTGAAATACTCATATACATAATGTAGTAGTATTAATCTGCTGTACAGGACCCTTAAAGACTAAGAATCCTAAAATAACCAAAATTATCAACACTTATCGCAACCAACTAGCTGCGATATACCTTGTCACAACCAATTGTTGCGACATAGCACCATATCGCAACCAACTGTTGAGACATAGCACCATATCGCAACCAACTGCTGAGACATAGCACCTATCGCAACCAACTGTTGAGACATAGCACCATATCGCAACCAACTAAATTCATAACTGTCGCAACTAACTGAGTTCATAACTGTCGCAACTAACTGAGTTCATGAATATCTCAACTAACTGAAAAACGTAAAACCCATAAATCTCTAGTTTTAAACCATGCATGTTTCTATAAATTTGCAGATATGTTCAATACTACTATTAGAACATAAACATCAACCCAGATTTATAACCTTCCAAAAATATCAAAACCCATTTCTATATCCATAAAACTTCAGACTACATAAAGAGAAAAGATTTATGTAAGAAAATACCTTTGATTTCTTTGGCTTGACTCCTAAAACTCTAGCAGATTTTCTTCTTCTCCTTCTTTCCTTTTCTTGTTCTCTAATTCTTTCTCTCTTTCTCTCTTGTACCGTCAAACATACACCCACATAAAACAAGATGTGAATGAAATATGAGGACACCTCCCTCATTTAATCAACTTTGGCTATGGTGTTGACACCTCATTCACCAATTAACCAAACAAACCCCAAACTTCCTTCAAATGACAACTTTAATCCCTCAACATATAAATTAAAATTAAAGTTTATGCAACGTCCCAATTTTCTTAGCAACCAATAGCATAAAGTTAAACATTCAGATTACATAATTAAACTTGTCTTTACATCATCGCTAAAAGATTACTAAGCGTAAATAACAGCGGAAGTCTCTAAGCTCACAGCCGAGCACTAACTATAGTCTTCAAAGCAAAACTGGGAGCTTCTCACGCTCCATCACCTTCAAGCTATCTCTTAGTTCTATTTAGAAGAACTCGTTGCCCGCTTACCTGTAAATGGTTTAGTTTTTGAAAAGCGAGGGTTAGACCAAAAGGTCTAGTGAATTCCCTCCATAAAACATTCAACACAGTATAAAATCATTCCATAGAAAACGTACTTTCACATCTTTCTCATAAACATCATCCAAGGTTAAACACGGGGTTCAGGGTCGCATAAGCTACTCCGATCGGGGCCTAACGGACACCCTCTCGTCTACGCCGAAATCCAAGTGGACTCCTCGTTCCTTCATGTAGGAGGAAACGAATTTCAACCTACAAGCTAACCTCCATATGCCCAAGGGATTAGAAATCCCTTGGTACCCGGATCCCACTGTGCAACCGACTCCACATAGCATGCAAGCATTTTGAAATCATATTCATGAAAACTTTAATCATCATATCATTTGAGGGTAAACATACAATTCATGAAAACGTGCAGAACTTTATGAATCATTGCATGCTTGAAAGGAAACCATATTCAGTAAAACATAGTACGTCATAAAAGGGTTTGAGAGAACTCATCTGATTGCAAATTCTTCTCTAACCTCGAGTCTTGCACCGATCGTTCACCTAATAATTATTTTATAAATTAATTAGGTTTAACTCAATATCTGGTCCTACGTTCTCCTCTTAATCCTAACTTAAATAAATAATTAGGATTATCCTCTTCATACTAGGCCTTAAATCTTTCAACCCAAAACAACCCTAAGCCCAATTAAACCATTAGTCCCAACCATCAGATCGGCCCATCACTGGAACAACCGAGGTTTGCGCCACCCAAAGTTTTGCGCGACTGAGCTTTGCGCCAGATGCCCATGGCGCAAGCTGGACTTTGCGCCACTGTCTGCTTTGCACCAAGGCAGGTTTACGCCAAACCTGATTCCAGTGTTCTACTTGGTAGCGACGAAAACCCACAAAAACCCATACTCTCAGTTTCTTAATACCCACACGATTAGCAAAGTTATTACTACAATAAATATCTTACTCACAAATTTCATTTCCTTTCTTAACCAATAAAATCCTTAATCATTCAATTCCAATCCTCTTCTTTAAGCCGAAATCCTATACAGTGTTCTTAAATATCAACCCAACTTTAAACAAAATAACAATTAACACCCCGAATCTTGTAATATTCGTCAGGAGGTTTTCGTGAAAATTCATGCATGCAAGCTCGACCTTTTAGCCAACTTATCTCACGAGCTCGAAAAATCGGTTTCGGGATGGAAGAAGGTCGTCGGACAGCAACTGGGGCATGGTGAGCGACTATGACACGCGAGAATGACCATGTCATTGTCGCGGTGGCATTGTCGCGATGGTGGGACAAAATGAGCAAATCGGACAGAAACTGGTACACGGGTCGCGACTATGACCAGCGACTATGACCTGGTCATTGTCGCGGTGTCATTGTCGCGGTCGGGAGCTGGAAGTGATAAAAACCATTTTAACCTCTTTCTCTTCTCATTTCATTCTCACTCTCGATTCTCTTCATCTCCCTCACTCTTTCTCAGTCGATTTCTCTCAAGAAAACACCATCCCCTCCCCTCTCCTTCCTCTTTACTTCACCAAATCAAACCCTCTTCCTCCATTGTTGGTCATCTTGGAAGCTTGGAGCTTTTGTGGATACTAGGAGCTCGTTTGTGGAAGATTTCAATGGTTGAGGTAATCTTTCCTTACCCAATAGTTGTTATGATGGTTGATTTCATCTTCTTTCTATCTTGTGATGTTGTGGGTCGATTTTGGTGATGATGGGTTAAGGAAATATGGTTTTATTCATCTACAAGAACTAGGGTTTGGTAAGTTGGGGGTTCTAATGTTTTATGGTTAGGGAATGATTCCTTATGGTTGGATTGTGATATTGATGGTTGGGATTTCATAAATATAGGTTTTGGAAGTTTTGGCTTGAAGATGCAAACTTCATCAAAGGAGCTTACGTTGGAGAAACTCTAGATTTAGCATAAATCTAGCAAGGTGAGTTCAAGTTACTTTGCGAAAACGTTGTACATGCCAAAATGAGTATTTTACAAATATGTGTGTGTTTTACTTGAAAATGTATATGGTTGAGTTTTTTGGTAGATTTAACTCTTTTTGAAGTGTTATCATCATAAATGTGTAAAACACCCATATTTGGGGATTTTGGATGTTTGGATGGTTAGAAACCATAATTTGGCTTTAAAAGATTAATTGCTCAAAATGAGGTTTGTTTGGTGGTTTAATCATATATGTGTAAATGATTTTGTAAACCATTTGAGAAAATGCACTTGTAAGTGTTAGGAGTCATTGTGAGAATTATAAGGGTGTAAGTCCTTTGGGAAAACCCTTTTGTTTAACCCGTGATGAGTTTTGGGGTTAATGATGATTTTGTGGTATTGCTTGCCTAAACAATGTTTAAATGCGTTTTTGACCAACGTATGGGTCTAGCAAGCTTGGAGCACTTTGCTCGGTTTTGACTGTGAGTAAGTCTTGGGGACAATTGTCCGGTTTAAATGGCTCGATGTGGAGTCTTGTTGGTGGGTTGCTTTTATTGCACCGTTTTGCATTTATTGCACGTATAGATGTTTTACATGCTTGGGTGAGTGAGTCATTCCGTGATAGGCATGTTGTCGGTAGACTGTATTGCATTGGATCCATAGGCATGTTAGTCAGTCGTCGGTAATGGTCGGTTGGGTATCTCGGAGTTGGACCTCGGTATCCATATTTTATGACCGTGACTTTCCAGTAGGCACTAGGAGGATATAGTCTTGGGCACTTACCTTGGAGGTTTGTGTAGCGATCCACGCCTTCGGGATGTATACCTTGGAGGTAGTCCCGATGTGCCGGGCCTTGAGGCGTTACCAAGTAGGTAGACGTCAAGGTGTATCCTCAATTACGGTGTAACTTGGCTTCGTAGAGCAGAATCGTGGAATAGGCCAGACGTATGTGGTAATTCCCGATTTCGTTGGGAGGGCAGAGATAGACATAACGTAACTTGTAATCTATACTCCCAGTTGTGCGATGAACGTTGTATAGGTGGTATACTTATGTGTTGCCTCCACCTTCAACGGATACAGGTCTCCCCCGTTTATGGTATTTGATCTTTATTACATTTTACGGTTGCGTGAGTATTGCTTCGTATTATGTTTTAAATAAAGAGTTATATTTAATGGACGATTTCCGTGTTTTATGGGTTGAGTATGTTTTGTCAACCGTATGTGAAGGTTTTGCCTAAATTAGTTTTATTCACGTATTTGAGTGAATTGGGATTCGTAACTCATTTTGGAAAACGCTTACACTTTTGGGAAGGATTCCCATGGATTTTGGGTGCGTTGGAAAATGAGTCATTTATGTCCGTTTTGGGAAAACTCTTTGGAAATGATAATCTCTGTCGCAATCTTTCGTTTAAAGATTTATCTGAATCATGACTATAATTATTAACTTCCGATTTATGTTTTATATAGTTATGATAAAATGCTTGAACTCACTAGGCGTAGGCCTAACCCTTTTTATTTGTCGGCATGTGCAACAGGCTCAGGTTGGGGTAGCTCTAGCTACGTTGTGAAGTGGCGAGTGCTAGTAGAGTGCACGAGAGGTGACTTGATTAGTGAAGTATACCGCATTTGTTTGGACTAGCAACTTGTGTTATGTTAAGTAGCACCCGTTTAAGTTGTTTTATGATGGGAATTATAATGTTTTAAATTCCGAGGTATTTTGAGGAATGAACTGTATAGATGATTTATTGTATTTAGTTATTGTGTTGAAATTTTTTTATTAGTTGCTCTTTCCAAAATTGAGGGTGTTACATAACACAGTAGGAATTTTAGTTTGTCTAGATGTTTGCCATCAAGAATTTTACAAAAACCTCGAAGGGATGAACAAAAGAAACAAAGGAGAAGAATTAATTGGGTTTACCTTTAATGCTTCCTTTCCAAAAATCGTTTTCTCTCAAGCTCCTTTCTCTCTTCTCCTTTACTTCCTCCAGCCGCCAACCTCAAGAAGAAACACTGGTTTCTCCCTTAAACCATAGGGAATTGTGCCTTTTTATACTTCCTTAAATTACAAATAGGTCATTTCCTTAAAACTTCCATTTCTTACATAATGGCCACTGAACTTTCCATCTTACTAGGAACTAGGGTTGTTACAGTTTACCCCTTAACTTATAATTCCAAATTAAAACCAATAACGTAATTTACTCGGGGTTAAACTCTAATATTAATCTATCACATAATAAATCATATATTTATCAATAAAATCCATCTTAATATTTTATACCAAAAAACGAGATGTTACATCCAGTGATACCAACTTGTCAAAACCCCATTTCATATTCTTCTCGTGAAACCTTGTCCTATTGCCATTCACGATATCTATAAACACATACAAATAATAATAACTAGGTGTGACATCGCGCGTTGCGCGGTAATGAAATCTTATGATCAAAATTACATATATAAGTTGGTTATGGTGTGAAATTATAATTCTTTCAGTTGTATATTTTATCCGATTTTAGAGTCTATGACATTAGATGTGAGAGCATTGTATAAAGTATAACGTGTATGTTAAACATGACAAAAAGTAGCAATAAATATTGTGATTTGTTTCAAAAAAACATGAAAATGGTGAGTATTTTAGATAAAACTCAATATGTAAAGTTGAGTCAAACATAATATAGGCGTGTCTACTCATCGCAAGTATAACTCTAAACTCTAACCAAATTAGCACATGCATAATAGTGATTCTTCAGCTTATTCTCCATACATAAAAGTACTATTTAAGAAATGTTGTTTTACCAAAGGTAATTTCTTAACCGAAAAATAACATGGCAACTATTAGTGTGTTAAGAACTTTAATAAATTGACGTAAGTGGAGCGTCGTCGACTATGACCAATTGGGCTAACAGTCTGCTGTGATGTTTGCATCTCGCAAGCAGCAGAGGTATGGAATTTGGTCACTGTTTTGTTAATGTTGCTTCTGTTTCGTGGCTTTTTGTATGGCTTTCGTTGGACTACTGTTTGATGCAGGGGTTGGGTTTTGATTTGAAATTGGTGGTTGGTGTGTTGGGTGAACTATTCTATTTTGGTTGGTAATAAAAATTGACATGCCTTTCAAAAAAAAAGTTCTTTCCATTTTTTTATTATAATTGCAGTTGTATAAGAAAAGTGGTAGTTATTAAATAAATTAATATTTGTGATTATTTGTTAAGAATCTGATACTTATTTTCAAGCTATCGTTCTCCTTTCATATACACAACTACATTTTCTAATATTTCTATTTCTTATCAACGTGGGGTAACCCAAGCTTAATTACAATATTGATTTGAGGATAATAAGTTTTCATTATGTCATGTTAATACCTTATAGCCTTCATTTATATATTCGTTTTGGACGGCGGCAAAAAATTATTGTTATAAAATCCGTATTAAGTTAAGATAAAATACAATTTGATAAATGACAACTAATTAGATGTAGTATAAGACAATAAATTTATTTAGTGGGTTGTTTAGATGTAAATTATATATTTTCATTGATATTGTTTCTTGTAACAAATAGAATGCCATACACTTCTTTTTGTTGCAAAATATTGATTTGACATTAAAGTTAAAATTTGTACGAAGATGGTTAGTTTCAATCATATGTGGAATATTAACTGTTACGATGAGTGTACACAAAATTAGTCTTCCAATTTAGATAATAATGTTTGTTTTACAACTTAATTATTAACATATTATGAAGAGGTTTACACATAATAATTACAACTGTTGTCAAGAAACTGTGATCCTAGAAACAAGTAATCAATCCAATAACATTAAAGTGTCCACCTCTATATTCAATGAATCAATCAAGCTCACACAATACAATGAAGAACAAATCAAGTATGTGTGGCTGGTGTGTGTAGGTGACTCTTGTGACCTAATTAGGAAAAAAGCAAACAATATATACCTAGGGTAAAGAATCACCCTATTACAAAATAGGCCCCTCTACTTAGTACAACTAGAATTTAGGCACTAACATTCTCCCCCTTTGTACAAGTAGAGGCAAAGAAATTAGACATCTACTGGTGTCACAATATGTTTACGGAGACCAAAGATGAGTTCGAATCGGCGCAGTTCCAGGCGGTAGTCTTTCCGGTAAGAAATAGCTTTCAGCACATGGTTGATCAGGTCCTTTTCTTTGTCAGTGAGCTTTACCAATCCATTGGCATCCAGACGAAGCCTGCTTTCCAGATGAACTGAGATGATCTTCAAGGTACCCTCACAGAACTTGTTCATTTCGATGACTCGCAAAAACCTTTTCGTTGAGTCAGGTTCAACATAAACAACCCCAAGTTCTGGCTTGCTTAGAACGGTGTAAGCGGGGAAACCTTCAATATCAGATAGTTTTCTGTTCGGTCTTTTCAGGTTCACACTCTCTTGAAAGGATTCCAGGCCCATCTGAAAGTCAGTAAGATAAGAGAACTTGAGAATGTTCTTCATAAAGTTCTTCACACTTCGGAAGGCAGCTCTGTATTGTATTCTGTTCTCAGGACTCTTCAGCTCCGGATGATCAACAAGAAGGTTGAAAAGACTCAGAAGATCGTTCAGCCTCAGACTCTTGAAATCAGCTTCAGAAAATACGCTTTCAGACCCATCTGATCTCAAGACGGTGAACTCTGGATAGAAGACATCAAACAGCTTCTGAGATTCAACTTTCAGCACTTTCATAATCATGTTGTCTGATTGGACGGCTTCTGATCCTCTGTCTTTATGCTTCACAACATACAGAAACTCGACTTTCTTCAGTGAAGGCCAGTCTTCAATTCCATACACCTTCTCCAAGTTGATCTTCTGAACATCCCGTACATATAGTTCTTTCTGTATGGTCTCTAGATAAGGAGTATGTATCGGTACTCTGTCTCCAGTGGCCACGTACCTTGGTTCAGCATCGACTAAACTCTGAAATACCCGGAGTTCTGCTTCAAGTACTTTATCTCTGATCTTCCCATCAGGTATAAACGGTGTTAGAGGAGCTAAAATACTTGAACTTGGACCTGCAGATTCGACATTTGTTGGAGCATTTTCTAGCATGGCCGGAACATCTTCTTCGGACTCTATATCCATATCTTGAACCCCAGTTTCTGTCTCATAGTCTAGTTCATCTAAGGCTTCAATCATTTCCTCTTTGATCTTGAAATTTAGAAGTTCAGGTTCTTCATCAGAATCAATGTCTATGAATTCGGTTCTATTGTCAACAGCCGCAGGCTTTTCAACCCCAGCTATGACATCAGCTAGAACTAATGTGTCTTCCACGTTCTCCATCACAACATCCGTTCCACCTGTTCCCTTACCCTGGTTCCCTTCTGGTTGGTCTGAGCCCTCAATATTTTCAGTGGATGTTCCGCTAGATTCACCAACCCCTATAGATCTCTTATCCCCCTCATGTTGATCAGGCGGATCCTGATCATCATGTCTTCTTTTCCGTGAGGCTTCGGCTTGAATACCACATCTTTCTTCGATTACCGTTACCCGTGTAGCTAGAGATTGATATCCAGCAAATAGGGCGCTAGTCATTTCTGTGAAAGCTTCAGTCATCTTCTTGATTTGTTCCTCTGTGGATATTGCTTGAGATTGGGTTTGCTGTCGAAGTAAACTGACAAGTTCTACATCTTCAGTGGGATTGGGGTCGGATTTGGCAAGTAAACGGGCAAGTAGCTCAGATTTGAGCTGGTCTTCAGGAATTAGATGTACCAGAATAGATGATGGGTGTCGTGGGTCAGGTTGAGCTTCGGTAGAATCTGCAACGCCTTTTCCTTTCACAGCTCTGGTTACATCTTGAGACAACTTCTTCATTTCGGCCTTCATGTCGTCCACATGAGCTTGATATGAGTTACTCAAGGACTTGATAGCTAGCTGCAAAAGAGGTACTGTCACAAGGTTATCCGGTCCATATGAAGACCGTACACGTTCAGCTTCTTGGGAACTAACACCCAGACCACTTAGGTTACTGGTTGAAGTAGCGGTTGAAGCAACCGTACTGCCTGTGTTCAAAGCTGGCATAGAGTTAGCAATGACAGGACTTCCACCCGATCCTCGTGGGTTACCAATAAATGGCATCCGCACTCTGGGTGTTCCGGTTGGGGCACGGAAGCCCGCAACTTGGTGTTGTGCCAACATTCGTGTCCTAGGGAAGGATGTAGTACCAAAAAGCTCTAGACTCTGTGTGCTTTGAAAGAACGGCGGTGGCCGGGGCGGGAACCCACCTTTTTCAATACCAGCAGACACCGAGTGTGTCGCTGATAGAGTTTGTGCTAAATCCCCTGTGGAAAATAAAACATCAGCAAATTGAGATGCTGATGAGTGGCTGAGTGGGGCTGTGCATTGCATGGCTGGGTCCACCATGGTTGTTTCAATACGCAACAGCGACGAACGCACGTCGGTAGTAGATGTGGCTACCCGGCTAGTAACAGTTTGGGAAGGATCAGTAGTTAAAACTTTATCTGTCCCTGTCACGGCTTCACTCATTTCTTTTCCTCCCTCATTCTCACCACTAGCTAAAACTACATCTGCTTCTACTTCTTCGTTTACAGCACCGGTTGTAGTCTCAGCAAGTTCCATATTCCAGGTAGAATCATCAGAAGAAACTACCATTCTTGGTCTTTTTCGCATAAAGCGCAGAATCAAGTTCGTATTGGGATCAGGATCTGAATCATCGTCATCATCATCAAATGGAGGTATAGCGGTATTCTCCTCAGCTTCTTTGTTAACAGCTTCATCATCGGGAGATGATGCAGCATTGGCATCAGCAGAGTTCCATGAAACGTCATCGGTGAAAACATTTACTTGAGGTACCTTCGGTGGTCGTTTAGATGATGCTTCACCAACAGTCCGTATTCTTCTCCCGACTCTCTTTCTTTTAGTTCTTCTCACCCCTCGTTGTTCAGGAACACCCCCTGTTCTTGAACCCCCTCGACTATTGGACCCTCACCTCCTAAAGGATTTGCATCGTGGGTAGGTCCCTCCGGCTCTGGCTGGACCGGCAATGCATTTTCTATCCTATACTGCCTAACTACCCTGGACTGTTGGTCGGCATAAGCGAGTAAGTCTTCACGTAGAACGGCAATGTGAGCAAAATTCATCGCTTTGGGCATTCTAAGAACATGCATGTACTGGCTTGGCCCTTTGGGATGTTGCTCTCGTCGTGGGATCTGGTCGTTGTCTATCATTACTTGATGGATCAAGATCTGGAAGAAACGCTGAAATGGGACGAAGTTACGTCTCATCTTGGGTTTTAACTGATCAGCAGCAAGTTCAACCATTTCATTCCAAATCAAGACAGCGTATTCGATATTGTGGTTGAAGACAAACGCGTGAAACATGCGTAAAGTGGCTAAGTTGGTCTTGTCTAATCCAGTATGCTTTGAAGTCATACACCTGTTGAAAATAGAGCATATGGAATAGTAGAGTGGCGGGAGGAAATTACGTCTGAAAGTGGAAGATCCAGTCAGTGGAGCATTTTCTGGTGGTTGATAACCTAGACTTCGAATGTCATCAAGTAGCTGAGATTCAGGAACCGGATTCTGAAGATTGTCACTGGGAAGGTCTAGAGATCGTCTGAGTCCCCGTAGTGTGAATCGGACATCGAAGTGGTCAAGCTTTGCTGTAAACTTTGGTACTTGATCAGTTGGTCGGTAGGCTAATGTATTCCAGAACTGTTTAAGGTAGATCGCGGGCACAAGCTCAACTTTCGTCAACGCAGTCAGAACCGGATGACGGCGGATGATTTCAATGATGATTTGATGGTCAAAACGAACTGCAAGATCTAGATGATGGTTGTTATCTAGAAATTGCACATCCGGACTCGTCCTCAGATATATCTCCTCGTCTAAGTCATGCGCGTTAACTGACGGATGTGACGAACGATGCGAACGGATGATGGTATTTTCATCCGAAGCATATTCATCGTGATCAGCCATCTGGAATAGTACACAGTTAAGAATCGGACCAAAATCGAGTTTGCCTTGAAAAACTTTTCCAAAAAATTTTCTAAGTGATGGCCAAGTCGCAATCAACTAAAAGGAACAAGTCACAGACCACTGCGACATCGCAATGGGAATAGGAATGGACAAGACGAAGTCGCAATGTAAGATTGCGATTCGGTCCCCAAGTCGCAATGAACGATTGCGACTCGGAGGAATGAGTGACCACTGCGACTTGCTTGAATGTTTGAAGATACGTTGATTGCGACTTCGATGAACACAAAAATGTTCTAAGTGTTCAAAGCCCTAAAATTCTGTTTTTCGCTCTAAAGATGTTAAGACCACTACCACTAGACTCGTATAAGCATCGTGAGTGAACCCTAGTCACTTAAAATTCCTATCTAACAACAACAAATAGATTTTAGGCAGATTCAAGCAAAACCGAACCTAAAACCCTAAAATCAATCATATCAGACGAATTAATGGATGAAAATCAAGGAGAATCGAGATACAATACCTCGATGATGATCTGAAATTGTTCCACGAACCAGAAACTCGATAAACACTTTGAATCGTAAAAGCAGTTGGGAGAGACTTCGATAGGGTTTAAAAATATTTTGAATTTTGAAAAAGTCAAAGTCTCAATTTATACGACTTTTGAAAAAAGGTGACACGTGGCACAATCTGATTGGTCCAAGGTTTGACCAACCACGTGTCATCAAGTCGCAATGAACGAATCACGTCCTGATAAATTTTGAAGTCGCAATAGACCATAACGACTTCGCACTATTCATCTGACCAAGTCGCAATAGGCTATTGCGATTCAGTACTGTTCATACTGTTCACATAGTCAAGTCGCAGTAGGCCATTGCGATTTGGCACTGTTCAAACCTCCAAGTCGCAATAGATCATTGCGATTTGGCACTGTTCAAACTTCCAAGTCTCAATGCACCATTGCGATTTGATACTATTTAAGCTCATTGAGAAGTCGCAATAGAAGGCTGCGACATCTCACTGTTCACATGTGAAATCGCAAGCGATATTGATGTAATTTGGACATTTTTCAGATAACAAAAGAAAGATTTTATCACATTGGAAGATGTCCAACTTCCAATTGATTAATCACTTAAGGTTTTAAAACACGGTTTTCACTCCCCTTAAATGATGCAAAGATTTTGCAAAGAGATTTTCATCATTTAAAAGCAAGTGGTTTAAATACGAGTTAGAGTACTTACCTCAACTCCTCAGAAATTGTTAAACACAACAGATCAACACTCACATGATGTGTATGCACACTCCCCCTAGATTTGTACATAGGATGAAATCTGTTTACTCCCCCTGAAATCATGAACAAACCTTTCGTGCAGATACAGATAGCATAACATATCATAAATAAGACAAATTAAACGAACTGAGAGAAGAAGAACAAATTGAAGAAATATATAAAATACAACGAGGATATGACAATTTAAATAACATATATTAAAAATAGAATATGATGAAAATTTTAGTGTATTAATCTAGAAGCAAAGTCTAGATTAAGAAAAAAATATTTCCATCTATTATATGTTTAATATATGAAAGTTAAACTTTCATATTAAGCATGCCGAGCTTGGATACAAGAAAATTGAAACGTTTTTCATCCAAGGCTTTGGTAAAGAGATCGGCAAGCTGAAACTCAGTTGTAACAAAATATAATTCAACAGTTCCTTTCTCAACATGATCTTTTATGAAATGATACCTGATGTCGATATGTTTGGTTTTGGTGTGTTGGACAGGATTAGCAGATATGGCGATTGCACTTTTACTGTCACAGTAAATGGGGATTTTCTCATATTTATATCCATAGTCTATGAGTTGGGTCTTCATCCAAAGAACTTGTGAACAACAACTCGCAGTGGCAACGTATTCTGCTTCCGCTGTAGAAGTGGAAACACAATTTTGCTTCTTTGATGACCAACTCACGAGCTTGTCACCCAAAAACTGAATATGACCAGAAGTACTCTTTCTGTCCAACATGCTTCCTCCGTGATCAGCATCTGAGTATGCGGTGAGTTCAAAACCGGTTCCCTTGGGATACCACAGTCCGAGATACGGAGTGCCTTTCAAGTATCGAAAAATTCTTTGTACGGCGCCAAGGTGTGACATTTTAGGATTAGCTTGAAATCTAGCACAGAGACAAGTCGAAAACATTATATCTGGACGACTAGCTGTCAGGTACATTAGAGACCCAATCATTCCTCTATAAAGTTTTACATCAGCATCAACACCATGTGGATCAGGACCAATTTTGGACTGATGACCCATAGGTGTACCAATCGAAGTGCAGTTCTCCATCTTGAATTTCTTCAAAATGTCAAACACATACTTTGACTGATTGATGAAGATACCAGTTGAAAATTGTTTCACTTGTAATCCGAGAAAGAAATTAATCTCTCCCATCATACTCATTTGGAATTGAGTCATCATAATGCCCGAAAACCAAGTACAAAGTCCAGGATTAGTCGAACCAAAAATAATATCATCAACGTAAATCTGAACTAAGAGAATATCACCTTCCTTGCGTAGAGTAAATAGAGTTGTGTCGATTTTACCTTTCTCAAAGCCAGCTTTTAGTAGAGAGGTTGATAGTACTTCATACCAGGCACGGGGGGATTGCTTCAGACCGTAAAGCGCTTTGTCAAGAATGTAGACGTGATCTGGATGTTCTTTGTCCACAAAGCCTTCAGGTTGAGACACGTACACCTCCTCCTTAAGAACACCATTCAAGAAAGTAGTCTTCACGTCCATTTGATAGACAGTGAAGTTCTTGAAAGCGGCATACGAAAGAAACATCCGAATTGCCTCAAGACGAGCAACCGGCGCGTACGTCTCATCATAATCTATCCCCTCCTGTTGCCTATACCCTTTAGCTACCAATCTAGCTTTGTTTCGCACAATTACTCCGTCTTCATCTTTCTTGTTCTTTAGGACCCACTTCGTACCAATAACTGTTTTACCCTTGGGTCGCGGAACTAATCTCCACACTTTCAAAGCTTCGAACTGATTCAGTTCTTCTTGCATCGCAATCAACCAGTCAGGATCTTCTAAAGCATGTTGAACTGTTGAAGGTTCAACCTGACTTAAGAATAGCGCGTATAAGATTTCATTTGCGGTTGCGGAAGCGGATCTTGTCTTTACTGGTTCAGATACATCACTAATCACCTGATCAATTGGGTGACTGCGTGTCCACTTGGTAGAGTGTGGATGGAGAGATACAGCACCATCATTAGGGTCTACAAGGGTAGGGTCCGCATCAAAGTTCAACTCGATCGTTAGTGTCGGTTCCGGATTTGAGACGGGTTGCCTGTCAGAATTGACAATCGGCACAGCCTCGGGAACTGATTCGGTAGAATTGTCATTTGAAGTTGTTCCAGATGAAGAAGCACCACTTGTAGATATTTGCTGTCGTGCTTGTGGAGAATCTGTTGATGTGTTCCTTGGAGAAATTACAGGAGTAGTTGAACCAGTATTTGGTGTAGTCAGTACCGGTGAAGGACCTGACATAGAAGTTTGTACTGGCGGGGTTACAACTTGAATCCTGTCATTTACAGATGAAGACGATTTGTCACTGTTAAAATAGTCATCATAAAAATATTCAAACAATAAATCAAGTTCATTAGGAGTAGAGTTAGAAGTGGAAGCTTGATCCTTGTTTGACGATCTAGTCATCATTGGACGAAATTGTCCAGATGCTAGAATACCAGATAACTCGGGTTCTGTACTGTTTTGCACAGAAGCCATTGCTTCAGTCTCGTCGAATTTGACATTAATGCTTTCCATCACGTTCCTGGAAGATTAGAGGTAGATCCTGTAAGCTTTTGATGTGAGAGAGTATCCGATGAAGTAGCCCTCAAGACCTTTAGGACTGAATTTGTTCAGGTTGTCCTTATCATTCAGCACAATACACCTGCATCCAAAAACACGGAAGTAGTGTATCACATGTTTTCTATTATTCATTAACTCATATGGAGTTTTACCAAACCGTCGATGAACGATTGAGCGGTTTTGTGTATAGCATGCCGTTGCAACAGCTTCAGCCCATAGGAATAGTGGTAGACCAGCGTAGGACGGCATCGTTCTTGCGGCTTCAACAAGTGTGCGATTTCGCCTTTCAACAACTCCGTTCTGTTGAGGAGTTCTGGCCGCTGAATACTGATGAGTTATACCTAATGACTTGAAGAAGTCATCAAGAGTCTTGTTCTTGAACTATGTTCCATTATCTGATCTAACCGTCTGAACTAACTGTTGACGATTCACTTGAAGCTGTTTGATTAACGAGATGATCAAGTCAGGAGTTTCATCTTTTGAGCGTAGGAACTTGACCCAAGTGTATCTCGAATAATCATCGACAATATTTAACACGTAACGTTTGGCATTGATACTTTGAGTCTTCATCGGACCATAGAGATCCATATGAAGGATTTCCAAAGCTTGTCTTGTGCTGGGCTCGGGTTTCGGTGGATGAGGAGCACGCTTCATCTTCCATTTCTCACAAGCAATACAGAAATTATCTTTCTCAAATGTCAGAACTGGTAGACCTATGACTGAATCACCTAACATCAACTTTTGAATGTAACGGAAATTGAGATGAGATAGTCGTCTATGCCATAACCTACTTTTCTCTAACGACCCTTTTGACATCAAACATATGTCGTTCTTCGGTTTAAGAGTGGATAGGTCAATGGTATACAGGTTTGACTTCCTAGAACCAACAAGAAGTTCGTCACCTCCATCGGTAAGAACAGCACAATGGGTCTTCTTGAAATGAACCTCTAGGTCTTTGTCACAGAATTAACCTATACTAAATAAGTTGTAACCTAAGCCCTCGACATAATTGACTTTTGTAATCCTTACATTGTCCTTTACAATGTCCCCATAACCCAAAATTGAAGCATACTGATCATTTCCAAACTTCACTTTTCCACAATCCTGTTCTACAAAATTAACTCGCAGCTCTTTTCTTCCAGTCATGTGTTTTGTGCACCCTGAATCTAAATACCATACATGACTGGGCTGCAAAATGGAAATTAAACAGTTTTAGGTACCCACTGCCAATCGGGTCCTTTTGGGTTAGTAGGCTTGGGTTTCACATTTTGCTTTCTATAATCGGATTTAAAATAAACATTTGAGTAAAACCAACGATTATAGTCAGATTTGCAGATAAAATCATCCACACCACAAGAAGCACAACAAATTTGATCTCTTGCCAAATTAATCAGTTGTCGCATTGAATAAACCTTGTAAGGAACTACAAGTTTTTGTCTATTGCCAACATCATAATTAATAACATTTGAAACAAAATTGTCTTTCTTGGAATTTAAAACATTTGAATTGACGTGGGATGATTTGATATGGGCCACATCCTGTGTGGACGCCTTTATTCTCCACTCTAGACGCGTATTGTTTCTCAAATTACGATCTGAAAAACCAGACAAATATGAGTTGTAAGCTTTTGAATATTGAGTCTGAAAAGAATTAACACGCTTCTTTCTTTTTGTTTTTCTTTTCTTTTTCTGTAATGATGGTTTTGATTTAGATTTGGAATGATCATCATTAACAGAAACTTTCTCAGCTGATTTTGAAGATTCTCCTTCCATTATAATCTTTTCAGGTTCCTCTTCATTTATTAGAAAATCAGAATGATCTGGAAGTTTGGCACTGAAATCAAATTGAACAGGCACTTCACATACACCTTTACCTTTGTCCTTACCAACATTCTCGCTTTCAAAATCAATATCAATATCAGTATCAGTATCATATGATGGACTATCATTATCATCAGACTTGGGAAAAAGAAAGTCATTGTATTCATTCCAAATCACAAGGTTCAAAATCCTCTCGGTCATTGGTTGTCCAGTCTCTCAAAAGAGCATTTCCTATAAAAGCTTTGCATGAGGAAACATCTGAATCTGAAGATTGTTTTTCTCTTAAAACTTTTTCTTCAGATATTTCCTCAAGTTTGACATTCATTCCTTTTAAGCTTTCTGAAAATACAGTGAGCAAAACTTCCTTTTCAATCTCAAAAACAAGTTTCTCGTCATTTCTAACTTCTTGAATCGTACTTTGAAACTTATTTTCGAGGTCCATGAGTTTTTGTTCAAGAACCATTGGTGGAAAGTATCTTTTACCTTCAAAAATTGGTTTGTCAGTTTCAACCTTTTGAGTATTTCCTTTTTCCTCTGGTTCTTTAACAACATGTCTCTCAAAATAATTGTTTGGTAAGGTTTTCTTAGAATACAATGCCTTTGCATTGTCTGGACCATACCAAAAAGGAAGTTGCATTTTAACTGTGGTTTTCCTTTTTATTTCTTCTTCCGCCTTATAGTCTTCATCATCCATCTTGATTTGAAAGTTTGAATGTACGGCAAGTTCAATCCATTCAAATTTGTACAAAGTGGGAGATTTTGTTAAAGCATTACTTAGGTATTGTGGATTGTCATACCCGATTCCCCACTTTGAGTTGAAATATCTAAACTTGTTTGGTTTATGCATGTGAATTGTTTGTTCAGTTTGACCTGCTTTGTACAATTTATTTTCCAGATCTTTAACTTGTTCAGACAATTCATCATTTCTATTTTTGTAAGCATGTAAAAGACTCTCAAACTCGCTATTCTTGACTTGCGAACTCAATAATTTATTCGATAGTTCAGTCATTCTATCTTGAAAATAAGCATGACCAATCTCGAATTCAGCCTTTTTCTTTTTAAAATCCTTTAATTGTTTGTCTTGTTCAGTTAGTCTTGCCTTTTGAGTGGAAATTATTTCATTTGCTCTATCTTGATCTTTTGTAAGGTTTTCTAATCTTTTAGTTAAACAAGCCTGTTAAGAAAAGAATTGATTATAAAGATTGGAATATACCTCATTGGAAGTAGACTCTGATTCTTCACCATCAGTGTTCTTGGTCATGAAGCACAGCTTTGTCTGATCATCTTTCTCACCTTCAGCTTCATTATCAGAAAGATCAAGCCAGTATTCTTCTTCAGCCATCAGCACTATCTGTTAAACCCTAAAGATCAATCAAGATAGAGAAGATGTGAATTTGTCATCTCATTGATCAAGAACACTGTATACAAGATATGAGTTCAGCACTTTCTCTCTCTAAGATATGAATGTGAATTCTGAGAATGTTTCTGAGAGTCTTTTTCTAACACACAACTAAACCTATTTATACTAAACACATTACAAGGTGTAAACAACACAATACAACTCAATACATTGACTTTGACTTTGACCTTTCTATATTTAAACCTTGAAGACATATTGCACTAACAATCTCCCCCTTGGATTCAAGGTTTAAACAAATGCGATCAGCATGCTTTAGCTTTCTTGAATCTTCGGTCTTCATCAAAGCTTGTCAAAGTCAAAACGTCATCCAATCTTCAAACGGCAAATAACGAACTTCTTTCTTCGAGCAGGAGAATATGAATCTTCACACAAAGCTTTTTAATACAATTAAGCACAAGTTCAAGAAAAAAAGATCACTGAATGGATCAATCTATTTTCCTCAAACTCTTGAAGAATTCTCCCCATTTCCATTGACTTGAGAATTTCATTCTTCAGTGTCGATCTTCATAAACGCGCGAGTTCAAAAGAAAGAGATCACTGAAATGATCAATCGATTTCTTAAAAACTCTTGAAGAATAAAACTCCCCCTATCATTTCTTGAAACGACGTATTCTTTCTACAAATCTCCCCGTTGACAATAAAACAAATCTTTGACATGAAATTGATGTAGACATTCTCCCCCTTTTTCGATGAAAGTGAGCATCACGAGCATCGAAAATCTTTTCAATTTCAGTCACGGATAATCTCCCTCTTCAAAAACATTTCTTCCCCTTGAAAAACACGAACAATCTCCCCATAAGCGAAAGACCTTGCTCCCCCTAAAAATAAGAATTGTAGAGCAAGATGATTTTCTCCCCCTGAAAATTTGCATAAAAATCATATAAGCGCACATTTTAACAAACCTATATAAGGAAAATTGAATTCATTGAACGACATTTTATAACTACTACCATTTAATCATTTGAACACCAAACAAAAGAAATTCAACTTTATGAAATGTAACACATATTTCCATCAAGTGAAATCAAATGCATGCGTTTGGAATAAAAAACAAGACATCATTGCATATCAAGTTAAAAATGTTCAGTTTCAACTCCTTTATTAAATCTATTTGGTGTGCTAGCATGCGAAATATGATTAGCAACAAGCAAATGCACCTCTAAAACCTATAAGAATACTTTGCTCTTACTCACACTATTTGTCCAAAAACAGAATTTTCACAAATTTACAGGTTTATCGCGACATTGTATTTTCCAAGTTTCAAGAGATGTGTGCTCTTAGGCATCTTTTCATATTGTGCACATTGGCTACTTTTATTATGTGCTCATTGGCATCTTTTATAATCAAACAGTTTATTAAGACTAAGATACACCGTAAACGTAACTTTCTAACTGGTCCTATAGCAGGATTTGGGTCAGCCGATCCCAGACCAGTTGGTCTTAGGGGCTAGGTGACAAGCACCCCTTGGAACTTACTCTCCCGAACCAGAAAGGCTACATCGATATACTTTAATCCCATCTGTACCAGTAGAACATGGCTTTCTACCTGGTTCTATAGCAGGATTTGGGTCAGCCAATCCCATATCAGTTGATCTTAGGGGCTAGGTAACGAGTACCCCTTGGGACTTAATCTCCCAAACCAGATAGGCCACATGCACAGACTATCAAACTGAATGATTTTATTATATATATATATATATATATAATATTTTTTTATTATCATTATAGCATCTCAATCACTTGGTTCAAAAACGTAGTGCTTCCCTCATATTTTCGTTTCCATTCATGATTAAGACGAATAGGCTTTGTGAGCATTGTATTCTGTATAAGTCTAGATTTACACAATTTTGCGCTTATATCAAAATCTCAAACATGTTTCGCTGACCTTTCGACTTATTTCAGAAGCGAAAGTAGAAACAAATATAACTCCGACGATACAAAAATGCTCGTAAAATCATCCTTAACACACATTTTATTCATTGAATGAAAAATTGAAGAATTTCACTTCATTGAATTAAATTTGTGAAGGTTCAAACTTTCAACGTTAGTAGAAATAAAATATAACACAATGATACCTTAAAGCACATGTCCTAAAAATAGAAATATATGACAGTGAAAGGATATCACCTGATAAGTACGAGTTCTAAACTGATATGTTTAGAACTCATAGCCTTTGAAGTACGGGTTCTGAACTGATTTGTTCAGAAGCCATTACCGTTGAAGTGCGGGTTTTGAACTGATGTGTTCAAAAGCCATTACCGTTGAAGTGCGGGTTTTGAACTGATGTGTTCAAAAGCCATAAACTTTGAAATCCGGGTTCTAAACCGATGTGTTTAGAAACCATATTCGTTGAAGTACGGGTTTTGAACTGATGTGTTCAAAAACCAATAATCGGTGAAATGCGGGTTCTAAACTGATGTGTTTAGAAACCAATTGTCGTGTATCTCTCTCCCCCTACAATATACCGAAAGATTAATCAATTCTCACATGTATATATAAAAAGATAGAAAAAAATGTTCAATATAAACTTTGAATGCACAAGTACTTCATCTTCCGAGAGTTCAACGCTTGCCTCTAAATCTGCAAAACAGATTAAGTTGATTTTGGTACCCAACGTGTCTTGGGTCCTGATACGTTAAGCGGAGCTCTATAAGAAGGAAAATGGTAAGTACCATACCAATATTGAACATAATTATTATTAACAAAATCATTATTTTCGCAAGAAGACTTAACAAAAGAATTAACTTTCGTTGTAAAATTCTTATTTGGAAATGATGATTTTGGTACATCTTTTCCAGGAATTTTACCTTTTACCTTCCATTGCATGTTGACTCTTTTGTAGGAAGGAAGATCAGCATAGTATTTGGAAGACATATCCACAGAATGCTCGTAGAAAATGTTAGAAGGACGCATCGGACATTCTGAAAAACACTCGGAGTTGTTGAACGACCTCACTTTGTCTTTTAAGGCATTTCGTTCCTTTGTCATCAACTCGAGCTTCTTCCGAATATCACAATTCACCCTCTTTTCCTTCATGATATCTGTAGATAAACCCGCCAAGTTCTTCGTGAGTTTCCGAATTTCTTGCTAAAAAATCTTCCTCTCAATAGAAAAAACATTCTTTACGCTCTTTGACTGAAAATCCGCTTTCTTCATCTTCTCAAGTTCTTCACTTTCTCTATCCAACTCCATTTGTATTTCAGAAATTTTCTTAGTCAGCTTAGCATTCTTTGCTTCAAACCCTTTCCTTTGAACCTCAAAATCAATCCTTTCCTTTTCCAACTTTTCCTTCTCTAAAAATAAGACTTTCTGAAAATATGAGTTCTGCTTGGAAAGTCTTAGACAATTGAGTTCAACATCTTTCTTGTCTTCAATTTCTTTAGTCTTTGTCTTCAAAGCCATTTCAAGTTTCGAAATCCTTTGAATTAGATCCACTCTTTCTTTCTTGTGATCTTCTCTTTCCATAACCAACAGATCTTTCACTTCTTGTAATCTCCTTGTAAGCTCGGAAATTTTCTCTTTCTTGTCTTCTCTTTCAACTTCCTTTTCTTCTATTTTCTGAAAATCAACTTTCTTTTCTTCCGCATCTGAATGATCTTCTTTGTGATTTTCAGAGTCTGATGTTTTCTGATTTGCATCCTCCCTTTCAGCTTTCTTTTGTTCCTTTACCTTGAAATCAACCTTTGATTTATGCAATAGCTTCGACAACTCATTCCACATCTGCAAAGGGTAATTTTTATACACTTCAACCTGTTTGTAGATGTGAGGCGAAATTTTGAGAATAGCAAAGAGTAAGTTTGACGAAGCATCCTTGTCTGCTTTCTTCCATTTAATCTCATCTTCAGTAAAATATTCCGCCCTTTTATGTATGATCAACGGACCTTCGGTGAAAGATTTTATCATATAATCTCCGTTTTCTCTCCTCGAAATAAAATCAATAAAAGAAATCGTCCATTGATCAAAATCTGAATCTTTGATTAGCACCGGAGGACAATTAACTGAAACTTGATAAGCCATCGTGATAAAAAAAATGCTTAAACAGAACAGATCACAAAAAGTTAGAAAAAAACGACAAAAAGAACAGACTGATGAACAGTAGAAGATCGGCTAAGTGTCAAAGTTCGCAATCAACAGTTGCGAGAATCACAAAAATTCGTAAGGGTTAGTTACTAGAATCAGAAATTTCGTTAGTGTCTGTTGCGAGAAACACCAAAAAATCATAAGCCGAAAAACACCAAGTACAAAGTTCGTAACCGAAGCTTGCGAGAATCCTGAAATTCGTACCCTGAAAGAAATTCAAGTCACAAAGTTCGCAATTGGCAGTTGCGAATTTCCGAAGCTAGAATCCTGAAGTTCGCAACTAAGGGTTGCGCAAAGTGTACTTAGAAAAAAAAAATCGAACTCTGAAACTCTCTTCAGTTGGTGGCGCAATTTGGAATAAGGAGTCAAGCAAGTAGCTTAAACTAATTAAGCAAGCAAACAAGTAGCTTAAACTAATTAAGCAAGCAAGCAACTAGGTGAAATTAATTCAAGCAACCAAGCTAGTAGGTGAAAAAATACAAGTCTGAATCTCGCAAGAGGCAATTGCGAAATACTCAAAATTCGTAGGCCACATTTACGAAATACTCAAAATTCGCAAGCAATAGTTTGTGAAGCAAGCAACCAGGGAGGTGAAACACACAATCATGTAGGTGAAACAAGTAATCGTATGCCGCAAATGTTGACTTCTAAGCTCACACACATAGCTTAACCAAACACTCATGTAGCTCAAATAACTTATGTTTTGTAGAAGAAGCTTGCGAATTCCTTGCTTGAGGGTTGCGAGAATTTTGTTTCACTTTGCTGCACACAAACAAACTCACCAAACAATATTAGATTTTTCAATTTAGGATCAAAACAATATCAAACAATTTTTAACAACATCTCATTAACAGAAACGGATCAAAAACTCAGATCTGAATCATTTTACCAAGAACACCTCAAGAACATGAAGAACACCAAAAATTCAAATTTTCTAAAAATGAGATTTAGACATCAAGACTTGAATTTTATGGATGATTCATGTCCAAAAACAATTTTTTAGGAAGGATTTTGCACAAAAACGAATCAAAACACCAACAATTTGCAAAATCACTCTTCAAAAAAATTCACAGACAAGTTTTCTCAAGAACACAAAATTTTCTAAAATCCTTCAAATCTCGATCAAAACTTCGAATTAAGCAACCAAATTTTGCAGATATGTTAGAAAACAAGTTTCTAACACGATGATGTGAACTAATTTCTCTGAAAATCGCTGAATCAAAATCTGATAAACTGATCAGACTGAAAATGACGAACTGATCAAAAACTGAAAAATCTTCAAAATAATCCTCAAAACTGAGAAATTAGCCTTCGATCCTTGAACGAAAAGTGTTCCTCTATCAAAAACGAATCCAACGAACTAAATCTTGATCAAATTCGACCAAGAATCACACAAATTTGACAAAAATCCAAGCAAACCAGATTTTCTTGAAAAATCAAGAAAATCGATCAAATTTCCTTGAGAATTCTGCAAATTTGATGTGTTAGATCAGTAGAAATTCTCCTCTAAATCTTGAATCTGTTGTGATACCAATTGTTAAACCCTAAAGATCAATCAAGATAGAGAAGATGTGAATTTGTCATCTCATTGATCAAGAACACTGTATACAAGATATGAGTTCAGCACTTTCTCTCTCTAAGATATGAATGTGAATTCTGAGAATGTTTCTGAGAGTCTTTTTCTAACACACAACTAAACCTATTTATACTAAACACATTACAAGGTGTAAACAACACAATACAACTCAATACATTGACTTTTACTTTGACCTTTCTATATTTAAACCTTGAAGACATATTGCACTAACACTATCCCTGCTTCTTTCTTCTCGGCAAGCAGCAACTTGTTCTTGTAGTATGTAGAATCCCTGACTTTCGGCTTCCAACACTCTTTTGAGAAGTGACCAGGCTTCCCGCAATTGTAGCATGTCGGAACTTCCTCTATCTTTTCGAACACCCTTTTCTCTTCCGGCTTCTTATACTCAGGCTTCTTGTACTCCTCTCTCTTGTACTCAACCTTCTTATCATCAAACCTTCTACTTGACTCAACATTCGCCTTGTGTTCAAAATTCTTAGAACCAGACGCATACCTATGATTGTTGGACCCGGGAGATTTTCCAAACTTTCTCTGAAAAGAGTTAGTAAGAAGTGCCATTGCTCGCTTCATACTTTCAACATCATCTGTCTCACCATCTTCACCCTGTTCATCATCAGAATGCTTTGAATAATTTCTGTTTGGTTTGACAGACACCAAAGCAAGCGGATCTAGTTCTTCTTCCTTCTTATCCTCTCTTTTCTCTTCCCTCTTGTCCTTCTTCTTTTTCTTTGCCCTCTTGGCTTCAGCATCTTCTTCATCCTGTTTCAAAGTCTCGTACATCTCTTGAAGAGGCAAAACATTCAGCCTTGAATTTTGTTTCATACGATGAGCATACTTCTTCCACTCGGGTTGAAGTACATTCAAAAACTTCACATTATGCTCAATTATCGATTTGTTGATGATGTATCTGTTCAGCTCGTTCAAGATAGTAGTAAAACGATCGTATGTGGAATCAAGAGCTTCACCATCCTACTCTCATACAGATTAATAGCATTTGAAATTCTCATCTGGTTTTCAATCTCAGAACCTTGATAAAGTTTTGTCAGCTCATCAAACATGGCTTTCCCGGAGTGATTCTGGCTATCTACCTTTCGGTAAATATCATTAGTCAACGCTTGAAATACAAGGGACTTTGCCATCTTATCCCCATTATATTTCTTCTTCTCTTCAGGGTCATAGTAAATTGGTAAAACTTCAACAAGATCTGGAACTGGTTCACCATCGATAAGAATTCCTCTTCTATATACCTTTCCCATTGGCCCATTAATCAGTGAATGTGAAATGTATTCCCCGTTCTCTTGTCTTTCCACATAATCCATAAAACGGTCTTTCCAAATTTTGAATTCTTTAGGAAACAGAACCGGTGGTTTATCCTTAGATCCAATCAATAGCATATCTCTTGCAGTCATATTGAATTACTCGTCGTTGATCGTTTGTATTCTTTAGATTTGATTAGTAAAAAAAATTATTTTTCAAACTGAAGTCTCAACACACTTAAGTCGCAATAGGTTTGAAGTCGCAACAGTTGGAATCGCAACAAATGAAGTCGCAATAATTGGAATCGCAACACTTGGAGTCGCAATGAAATGGAATCGCAACAGAGTAAAAAATTCACTCGAGTCGCAATAGAGGATTGCGATTTGGTACTGTTCACGGGGTAATGGACTGCGATTCGGGATCGAAGTCGCAATAGGTCACTGCGCTTTGGGAGTCAATTCGCAATAGGTCACTGCGACTTGGAACTGTTCACTCAACGTTCACTGCGATTTCGATGAATATCAGACGATTGCGATTTCGATGAATATCATGATTGCGATTTCGATGAAGATTCAAATGATCGGGAGTTGATTCTTCAATAATGATCCAAATGATCTGAAATTTGGTAGGTAAGGTCGAAATACGATTCTGGACAGATTTACTACTTCAAGTTTTGTCCAAAAACCACTAGAACAGTGATTTTCGATCCAAAACAGTAGGTTTTTGCTCAAAAGTCCGAAAATCCGAGTTTGCACGATTTGAGATCGATTCTGGTGTGATTATGGAATCAAAACACGCAGAAATGAATATCAAACACTTCTAGATCGATCCTAATCCATTTGAAGAACTCAAATGATCAAAATCAATAAGAAATGGATGAAAACTTGAAGAACACTTAAAATGCAAAAACCCTCAATAAAATCTAATCTGATCTAGATGAATACATTGCTCTGATACCAATTGTGATCCCAGAAACAAGTAATCAATCCAATAACATTAAAGTGTCCACCTCTATATTCAATGAATCAATCAAGCTCACACAATACAATGAAGAACAAATCAAGTGTGTGTGGCTGGTGTGTGTAGGTGACTCTTGTGACCTAATTAGGAAAAAAGTAAACAATATATACCTAGGGTAAAGAATCACCCTATTACAAAATAGGCCCCTCTACTTAGTACAACTAGAATTTAGGCACTAACAGAAACAAAAAATAAAACTTGAATAACTACAACAATTTTAGTAAAACAAAGTTATGCAAAATAAAAAGGTACATAAAAAGTAATACACATACAACATAAATAACTTTCGAAAAATTAGGGATGAAAAAGCATAATGAATAAAATATAATAATAAGGAAGAAATTTTGAAAAAAAACATTCATCAATAACCACTCACACAAATCATAAAGTATTATGTATTATTTGTTACCTGAAAAAGTTTATGGTTATATAACATTCAATATGAACAATAAAAAAACTATTTAGAGACACATAAATACGACATATCACACAGAACAATAGACGTAACAATACTTAACAAATATAATAACATGGAATAAAAACATTTATCAACAATATATAACCGAGACAAATCATAAAATATAATATAACAACTCTTACATGGATTTTATAGAGGAAGAATAACGGTTTCACGATAAAAATTCTACAAAAAAAACACAACACATCAATAACATCAAATAGCTCACATAAAAACATAAAATAAACCATAAAATTTAGCTTCCATCTTGATGAGACATTCGGTTGTGTAGTTTGCAATATGATGGAGAATTCGATAAAATAAAAGAAAAAATCTTTCTATCTTCATTAGACATTCGATTGTATAGTTTGCAATATGATGGAGGATTCAGTAAAACAAAAGAAAAAATGTTAATTGAGATATAATATATAGACGGGATAAAAACGGAATAGAAAACCAAAAAGTCTAGGACATTTATGAGTTAATAAAAGACAATTAATATAACCATCAAAATAAGTTAAAAAATCTAAAATTTTCAGAAAAAATGAATTATGAAATAACTCTCCAACAAAATGCCACCTAAAAAACTTTATATTTTATGTTTAGATATATGTGAACTACTAATGCGAGTTTCTCAATTAAATACGTCTTTGGTTTCGAAATTTTGTTATCATTTTGGAAAGAATAATGAAATACACATTTTTTATTCATGGGTAGAAAAATCGTTAACTTAACTAACATTTATAACGTCTTTGTGAGTCTCAGATCCGTGCAACGAACAATGAAATCAATAGATAATAACAGAGATGTTTATGATTTCAACTGGTCATCCATATAATGCTTTCAATCAGAGAGTTTACAATACGAGAGTAGGAAAGCAAATGAACAACTTATTCCATTCTCTATGGAATGAATGACCAACCCTATTTCTAAGGCAAAGCAAACTATATATACCAGGGCCTAATGCTTGAGGCCCACGGCCCATCAACCTAAACTAAGCCCATTTAACACAAATAAGGCTTTTACAATTATTAATAAATCTAATTAAGCTTATATAATTATTTATATATCTTTCTAATATGTAGGACATTTATGGTCCTAACAATCTCCCCCTAAAGATATATAAATAAAAATCGGTCTTGAAACCTTCAAGTCTTGATCTTCTCTTCCTTTTGAATCTTTGAAACGCATTGATGTTGCTTGTCTTCATGTCTTTCGACGCCCCCCCCCCCCCCCTTGAATAAAGCTCTTGAATTTGTTTTCAGCTTTAAAAGAACTTGTAGGACCAATATGCTCGATGGAGGAAATAATTTGAAGCGAACACCACTTGATAAACTATGAGAAGAGTTGATCATTTGTAAGCACTTTGATCACTTGTATGCACTTTGAGCTCTTTGGATCTCGGAACAGATCAATCATTCGTATAAAATCGGTTAACAGTTACTCCCCATCGGCTTTTGCATGGGGACTTCTTTACTCCCCCTCGGCTTTTGCATGGGGACTTCTTTACTCCCCCTCGGCTTTTGCTAACTCCCCATCAACTTGATATTCGGTGTCTTTGAATTTGTACCATTTCTCCCCCTCATGATGAGTAGGAGCATCCGGAGCATCATGCACGTTCAAAGACAATAGTAACAAGTAGCAAGAATTCAGATAAAACATCTTAAGTAACCAGAATGGGGTAATCAACTAACACATAAACACGTTAGTAACTGTTATCACAACAATTTAAAAAATTGTGTGGCCTATGTTTAGAGTTGGCAAAGGTGAATCTCTGATAGGACTTCCAGTTATCACTGAAGAAAATTTAAAAATTTAACTTCTCAAACTGTTCCCGCAATATCACGAAGATATGCAAATGGAATCACAAAGACTCGTGCATGTGTGAAAGAAATAATTCTTATCGATTTGGCTCAAAAATTGATTTAACCTGGGACGCAAGTTAAAAATCAATTGACACAGTGATTAGAATATGAAGTTCGGAGACCGGAGTTGATGTCTTCCTTTTTCAATATCTAAGACCTCCGAGTGAGGAATGGATAGATTATGTGCTAATTCTCCGTGAATATATGAAAAAATCATCTCTTGTGAGATACTTAAGTGGTTGGGTGGGGTGACACGAGTTATCGACACTGGGTCCATGTCTGTTTCAATATTCATCTCCAAAGAACGAGAATAAATAGATTCTGTGGTTACCCGGATAACCGACTCGGTTTGGTAAGGACCAATAATTCTTTTAAGTCCTGTCACAGCCTCACCATATTCTTTTCACTCTGAACTCATCTATCAATCTAGACCCCTCACTGATGTCTATAAGGTGTGTGTTTCTTGGATAGGTCCTTCCGGTTCTGGATAGACCATAGAAACGATGTAAGTCCTAACACTCATTTATGCATCGAGTGGAACATTTTCGAAAACAGTGAAGTACGAGTTCTAAACTGAAGTATTTAGAAGTCATCGCATTTAAGAACGAGTCCTGATCTGAGATGATCAGAAGTCATACTTTTAAGAACGAGTTCTGAACTGAATTATTCAGAAGTCATAGTTTGAAATAACGGAATTTCAAGAAAAACAAGATCAAGCGCAAAACAGACTGACTTAGTAAGCACAGTATTTGCAATAGGAGAGACAATGATCAGAAAGTTTAATTGTGAGGAACAAGTCACAATTAATATATCAGATAAGAATAGAATCATTTGCAAGAAATAGCGAACTTGGAAAACAACTAGGAATTCAAATGAGTGTATTTCCATCGAAAAATCAACGAGTATGTGAGACATGGAAATAACTAAGTCAAGAAACTGACCCGTGACAATCATGGAATTTAAGATTGGAGAATAACAAACACAAGTAAGTTATCCAGAAAGAATTGCCACGGTCTTTGAATTCAGTTGAAGTTCGCTTACCGTTAATGAGATAGTATTCCCCTCAAAATTGGCATAACCTTTGAAAGCTCGTCATGTGATGTGAATAATAGAAATTAAAGCCACACATGACATTCCTGCAAAACAGATTAGACAGATTTTGGTATCCATCTTTTGATGGATCCTTGTTGGTTAGATGCCCTATGAGGACCTGGGATACTATAAGTACCATACCAATACTTAGCATGGTCTTTCTTCACAAAGTCACTAGTCCCACAATAAGAGCAACACAGCTTCTGTGTAGATAAGCTGATCAGTTTCTTAAAAGAGTAAACGCGATCAGTTTTCACAAAAGGTTTAGCGTGGAAAGTTGTGTTGTTCCTGTCACTTTTAACAGAGACGAATGACTTTGGAGCAGGAGTGGTTCCTTTAACTCTCCACTCCATTTTTACTTTCTTGAAAGATTTATTATCTGATTTGTCAAAGATAGGGTTATAAAACAGATTAGAGGGACGGATCCTATCTTTTGAAGAGCTATTTGATCTAATGTCGGTTTTTGAAGAAATATTTATGTGAATAGAACTTGAAGCATTCTTAGAAAAGCAAACTGAATCAGCTGAATCACCGTAACGAGACTGATTAACAGTATCTGGACTAGCAAGATTGGGTGATTCAACATCAGGGTTTTTGCTTTCAAGTTCCTTTTCATTGTTAAACAGAACATTTTTCTTTTCTAGCTTCTTTTGAAGATCAGATTTTAACCTCTTCTCTATCATAATTTCAGATGACAAAACAGATAATTGCTTTGTAAGCTTGGAAATCTCAGTTTGAAAGATCTTTCTTTCGTATGTAAAATCATCTTTCAAACTCTTTGCTTTAAAATCTTCAACCTTCTTCTTCTCAGTCTCTTTGCTTAGAATGTCTAATTATTTCTCCAAATCGGATATTTTCAAAGAAAGTTCTCCATTCTTTTTAGAAAAATATTTGCGTTCAGTTTCAGACTTTTCTCTTTCTAAAAACAAAACTTATTCAAAGTCGGAGATTTGTGTTGAAAGTTTTAGACATCTAAGCTCAAGACTCTTCTTCTCATCAAGAGATTTGTTTGAAGAATCAGATTGCTTTATAAACATTTGCCTTTCCTTTGCAAAAAAAAAATTCTCCTTTTCAAGAACCTTTTCAAGAGTAGTTAGGTTACTTTTAAGCTCAAGGTTTTCACAGATTAGGAGTTTACCTTTCTCTTCTTTTTCAGCCAGCTTCTCAGAACTATTCCAGATTTGAGATTTGAGCTCCTTCAGTTCTTTGATGTATTTGTTGCATAAATCATCTGATCGCTTGATATTCTTTTCATGTAGACTCGCTTGCTCTTTCTCAGTCTTCTTGATATCATCTCGGGATGATAAATCAGATAGCTTCTTTTTCAGCTCTGTGTTTTCAGTTTCTAAGACTGTTGCCTTTTCTTCAGATTTAGCAAGCTTCTCAGAATATTCAATTGTTTGCAATTCAGTTCATCCCGTTCTTTGACTTTCTCGCTGATAAAATCATGTGCATACTTGATATTGAAATCATACATTTCTTTATAGGCTTTACACGCAGGATTAAAGCAATGCGACATTGTTACCTGAAAATTGATCGTTAATCGGTGTTATTTTGAAGAATAAAACTTGCAGAAGAAAAATCAAAACAATTAAAATTTGAAAAACAAATCAAAAAATAAATTCGTTTCCAAAAATTAAGATCTGATTATTATCGAATTCGAACGAACGAAATCACTCTTCGAGAGTGAAATCTGCAAGATAAACAAACCAAGTTAGATTTAAAGACGACAGCTAAAATCACATAAAATGATAGTAGTCGCAAATAACTGCAAATCGTCGCAAATAATCTCAAGCGTCACAAAAATAATTATCGGGTGACGAGACGTGCGGTAACTCGGGTACCGACGAGAACTTACCAACCAATCTTACTAAGCATAGCTTACCGGATGCGATGAGAACTTACCGGGTGATGATGTTCTCGCAAAAAAATGCACTTACCGGATAAATGCGGTTACCAATCGAAGACTTACCGGATGAGATGTGCTTTCCGGACAAAGATGGTTGGTATACCGGATAACATATATTTGCGACTTACCGGGTGAAATGGGAACTTACCGGGTGATGAGATTCTTACCGGACAGAATTGGTTCCCGTATAAAATGAAATCAAGTGAACTTACCGGGTGACGCAGATTCTTGCAAAAATAGCACTTATCGGATGAGATTGATTGTCCGAATGGGGAGCTTACCGGATGAACCTTGTTTACCGAATGAAAATAAAACCAAGCAAAAAATTAAAAACAAACAAACAACAACAAAAAATTTCCATTAAATATATGTATGTATGTGCGTATGAAGTGTGTATGTATGCATGCAGCGAAAAAAAATTCAACCAATTGTGAGATGATCGATGGAAGCATGCAGCACACACAAAAAATTGATGGCCTCACAAAGAAGTCCACGTGGTCCTTTGTTGACCACAATCAATTTCACGACTTGGTTCTTGAGAATATTCAAACGGGTAGGGAAGTGACGTCCGGGAAGGACAGTTCACCCGGAAAGGTGGGATTATTGGAAGAATCCGGGAGATATTATCCGAAAAGCATATGCATCCGGGAAACAACAAAAAAATTTATCCGGAAAACTAAGGGTGTGTTTGTTTACCTCTTAATGATGCCATACAGAGGAAAACATCTGAATCGGTCAGATATTATCTTGTTTGGCAAAACAAATTAACAGGTCTGAATGATTAAACAAGTCTGATTCGCTCCATCAACAATCCATCCACCAAACCATTCAGATCCCATTTTTCCCATGATGCCCTCCATTTCTCGCTTCTTCATTCTCCAGCAACAATCGATCTTCTTCATCCTCGTTTTCTCCGACATTCCAGCAACAATCGATCTTCTTCATTCTCGTTTTCTCCGACATTCCACCAACAATCGATTCTCTTCATTCTCTCGGGTTCTTTTCCCAAGTTCCACCAGCAATCAATCATCTCCCGAACTCTCGATTCTGGTTAAGGTGCACTCTCGATTATGAAATTGACCACAATAACAGGCTCTTGATCCTCTCATAGCTCTCAATTTTGGTAAGAACTCTTTTCCTTATAACATTATATGTTCAACGTTGATTAGGTTTGATATTTCTTTGTCTTCATTGTTTTGGGTTTGATGATTCGAGTTTATGTGCAATCTGTTCTGTTTTTGTTCTTTTTTTTACTTTGATTGGTTAAGAATAGTTTTTTTAAGATGAGTTTACATGCCTTGAATTTATTTCATGGTTCGTCTACCAAGTGTATGATGAAATGATTAAGAGAACTAGATTAACCATTTCAATAAGCATTTGGAAAATATGAATCTATGAAAGTATTTCTGGAATAATATGAACTAGATTGACCATTTCAATAAAAGGGAAGACTATGCACTTGTGGTTGTTTTATTCGGATTGATATCATATCATGTAGTTTTGTCAATTGTTAATTTAGAAATTTCCTTCATAACTTTTGTCAATTGTTAATTTTTATTAAACACAAGACTGGGAGTAAAATGGTAATTTTACATCATTCAGACCGTTGATTCAGAACAGTTTCCAAACAATCATTTTCTATCTGACACTCAATCATACAGAGTCTCTTAACCATTCTGGCCACTTAATCATTCTGCTCTAAATCATTCAGTTTCTGCCAAACAGGCCCTAAGTTTGTCCGGGTAAAATAACTTTTTGTCCGGAAAGTGACGATAATTAGAAAACTTACCCGGAAACTGCGGCTGAGGTTGCAAATCGGATCTGGGATCGATAGGGTTGCTTGATTTCACTCATGTAGGGTTAGATTTTGACCAAAAACACAAGAACAAACACACTCAAATCGATTTCTAAGCAAAATGTATCCTATTTTTCAACAATCACCAAAAACATTTAGAACACCAAAAACTCAAGATTTGATTTTTAAAACACAAAATTGATACCTTTGAGAATTGATGTAAACGCAGATAAACAGTAGATTAAAAACGATAAACAATCGAGATATAACAGAAAAATATTTAATCGATGAAAGAACTTTGCAAACCCGATTGAAGAACGATTTAACCCAAGAAAAAACTGCACTGTTTCGAAAATAATCTGGAAGCCTTCTGGACCTCAAACGGTTAATCCAACCGTTCAGAATGTAAACCGGAGTGTCGTGAAGCTACTGTCCAAAAATCGCGACGATCCGACGGTTCAATCTCCGGGAATAGGCGAAACGGCTCGCTGCGATTTTCCAGAAAATTCAATACGAATTTTCTTTGTTTTCTTGCTTTCGTTCGATTTCTTTCGTATCTTCAAATCACCGATTCTGCTCTGATACCAATTGTGAGTCTCAGATCCGTGCAACGAACAATGAAATCAATAGATAATAACAGAGATGTTTATGATTTCAACTGGTCATCCATATAATGCTTTCAATCAGAGAGTTTACAATACAAGAGTAGGAAAACAAATGAACAACTTATTCCATTCTCTATGGAATGAATGACCATCCCTATTTCTAAGGCAAAGCAAACTATATATATCAGGGCCTAATGCCTGAGGCCTACGGCCCATCAACCTAAACTAAGCTCATTTAACACAAATAAGGCTTTTACAATTATTAATAAATCTAATTAAGCCTATATAATTATTTATATATCTTTCTAATATGTAGGACATTTATGGTCCTAACAGTCTTTAACTTAATTATATTTATAAAGAATCATCGTGTAACAATGTATCACATCATCATTTATTATAGGTTTTTTCTTAATTAGATGATGAAAATATGAAAAGACTATGATGAATATCTCTAGGAAGTTGTGTAGTTTGAAAGTTAAAGCTAATTAAAGTGGAAATGAAATTACCAAAAAAACCTTCTTATAATGAAATACATGTTTTTCATTTAGGGGTAGTATAGTCTTTAACTTATTCAATATTTAAAAAATTCAAAACAATGAGAAAATTTCTTTAGGCAAATCCTACTCTAACAATGTGCCACATCATTCTTAGTGGATTTTCCTTTAATATATATATAGATTTAAAACGATTTAATGAATTAGTTAATATATGATTATTATGTTAATGCAATAGGAGTGTAAAAAAAATTGAAAAAAAATAAGAGATGTACCATAAATTAAATAATTAACTATAAGAGTATGAATTGTAAATATTAAAAATATTTTTATGTAGTATATATGATATATAATAAAATAAATAAATCCAAAAATATTCAATATTGGGCTCATTTCGAACGTATCGAATGGACGATTATAATGGTGTAACTTGTTAAAATTAAAACGTATTTTTTTAACGTATTTTTTAACGTATTTTAGTTAATAAACGATTATATGTGTTAAATGTAAAATTAAAATTATAAAAGTAAAAGGTATAAAATAAAGTAAGTAAATACGTATAGGGGTTAAAAGTGTAAATTGCAAATCAAAACAATCAAAATCGCGGGACTCTTCTTCGCGATCGCGGGATGCAATTTTTCAAAATTGGTCCCTGTCCGCGATCGCGGGACAAATCGCGGAAAAATGGGTATTTTGGCAAATTCATGAGCGAAATGGGTATTTTGGCAAATTCATGAGCGAAATGGGTATTTTGGTAAGTCAAAGTCAAACTTTGGGTATTTTAATTAAATTCCCAAAAAGAAATGGACGAAAAAGAAAGGGAACGAAAGAAAATGAAAAGAAAGAAAATATTTTTTCGTGTTCTTGAATAGAAGAGAAAGGAAAGGAAAAATGTCATTTTTACTAATATACTCTTAAAAATATATATTTTCTAAGGAAATATCACGTAGTTTTGTAATTTTGATAATTTCAGTAATTTTTTTAAATGTTTTTAATTTCTTTCTTTTTCTTTCCTTCCTTTCCTCCAACATTTGGTAGAGGTTTTGGAACGAAACTTATTATTATTTTTCTTTCGTTTCTTTTCCTTTCTCTTCTAAAAATGTTTCGATAACACGGTTTTTTTTACTTTCCACTCATTTCTCTCTCTTTCCTTTCTTTTCCTTTCTAAAATGAGTTTCGAGAACGCAACGTTAGTTTTTGGAAAGGAAAAATTTTGTTTATATTACCAGCCATGAATAAAAGGTTTTTGATAAGTTATTATCTTTTAATTTATTAACTTATTTTGGTTTTAAGCTATGTTTGGCAAACTAGTTGTTAAGCTAAATGTTGACTCATTAGCTAGTTGGTAGCTGATAACCTAGCTGATGAAGAAGTCACGTTAGACAAAAACTAGCATACAAACATGTAAAATGACCAAAAAGGACATCTTCTTATCAATTACAATATTTAATTATATAATTAAAACAAATTTATAGCAATATAATATGTTAATTAATATAACCAATGTAGTAATGAAAAATTAAATAATATAACATTTTAATTAAAAGAATTTAAAATTTATTATTACATATATACTATAAATTTTGAATTTGTTGACAAGTTTTAGAAAAAAATATATATATTAACTTAAGATTTTAAATAATCGTTACATATAATATGAAAAAAATAATCAAATAATAATTAAAAAGATAATAATAATTGATAATTAAAATATATTGATTAATATTAATGAACATATAAAAATATTTTATATGATCAACAATAACGTTAAAATTAATATCAATCTATAATTAAAAGTTAATTTAATAATTTTTAGTTAATATTAATTAATATTTATTAATTAATAATAATAATTAAATTTAAAACTTAATAGTTATTTATAATAATAGTTAATTAATAATAATGAGAGCAATATTGGAATATTCATAAAAAACTACTAAAGAGTTAATTCAAATAGTGTTTTAAAAAGCTAGCTTATTGTCACGGGCTTGTCTCTACAAGATCGCGTGCGGCCTTAGTTCTCGAACTAAGTCAGCCAAACTCCCGAAACAACCAACGATTAAGGCAAGTAAAGAGAATAAAGAGATTGTTGGAATGCAAATGAAACTTATATTGCTTAAGAGAACTTACAAGAGAGCTTAGAAGAATGTTTTGAGGTGTCCTGTGCCAAATGAGGCCACCACCTATTTATACTACTAAAGAGAACATTCTAGAGAACAACTATCTAGATATGTACATGGATCATTCTAGATCTATCAAGTAGTATGCTATTTACAAGGAGTTTCTACCTCCTTCCATGGAGAGACTTCTAGAGAAGCTTCCATAAGTTCCTCCATGTTTCTTGAGTAGTGTAGAAGGTTCCGGATTCCGGTGAACCTTCAGGAAATCCGTCTCATGCTTGGCGGGTCGTCACATTCTCCCCCACCTAAGCTCGTGACGTCCTCGTCGTGCCATCTTCATGATACTTCTTGGTCTTGTCTGCGAACTGCCACAATATGTCTTGAGCTTCCCAACTTGCTTCACTATCGGGCATGTTTCGCCACTTGACCAAGTACTCTGTGTAGCTCGGCACTCCTCGTCTTGATACCTTTCGATCCGAAAGAATCTCCTCAACCTCCCGATCGAAAGAAGTCACAACTGTAGTCGGTGCCCTTCTGGACACTCCCCGTTCCGAGTCTTCCATATCCTTGTGATAAGGCTTGAGAAAACTTACATGGAAAACCGGATGAATCTTCAACTTGGGCGGTAGTTGAAGTCGGTATGATACCTTACCGACACGTCCAATCACCGGGAAGGGGCCTTCGTACCTTCGTATCAACCCTTTGTGCACTTTCCTCAACGATTTGAATTGTTGAGGTAGGAGTTTCACCATCACTTGGTCCCCAACCTTGAACTCGACGTGTCTCCTCTTCTCGTTCGCCCATTTATTCATCTTCCTTGCCGTTTTGCCTAACGAAGCCCGCTTCATGTCCGTTTGCTCGTGCCATTCCTTCATGGTTTTGTATGCGGTCAGACTGTTCCCATCGTAAGACGTGGCTAAGGCATTTGGGGTTGGCGGTTGCCTCCCCGTAACCATCTCAAAGGGACTCTCCCATGGTCCCTTGGGTGTGGGTAATGGCTCCAATAATCCTCCTGGTTGTCGTTCCTCTATCTTGTGCTGTTGGCATACTAGGCACGTCTGGACGCATGTCTCTACATCATCCCCCATCCTTGGCCAATAGAACGTACCTTCAGCCGATGTTAGTGTCCTCTTGATTCCTGGATGCTCCGTCCAATTCGAATCATGACACTCCCTCAAGATAGTTTGCCTAATATCCCCCCACTTAGGCACGTACAACCGATCTCCCTTGGTGAATAAGAGATCTCCTTTGAGCCAAAACCTTCTTGTATTCCCGTCCCGAGCCAATGCCACCAGCTTCTTGGCCACAGGATCGTGCTCCAATCCTTCCTTAATTTGGCCTTGAAGGAATAATTGGGGTTGAGTGATTGTCGCAAATCCCGTCTTGCGACTTGACGCCTCTGCTGCCATGTTAGCTTTCCCCGTCTTCGATCCCGGTTCCAGCTCCATCGTATGGTCCACCTCCCTCCTAGGCGGAACCCTTTGTCGTAATTCCTTGGGCACCACGTCCTTGTACTCAACAGGAACATTCTCGATCTCTTTCGGTACCTTCTCCGTGCGTCTCCCATCATCATGCCTTTGCCTTGTAACCCCCAAGTAGTAAGGCTCGTTCTTGCTGTATCCCTTCTTGAATTGCATGGCTGATAGGGCCTTGGCGCTACTCTTAGGCCCGCGTTCCGTATCCACCATACAAGTCTTTCCCCCATCTAGGATACATAACGAATTGGCGAATGGCATAGGGAAAGCCCGTACCTTATCGAGGAAGTCTAACCCAAGTACCACCTTGAAGTCGTCCATGGGAACCACCGAGAAGTCAATCTCTCCTTCCCACTTACCGATCTTCGCTCTCACCCCTTCAGCTACGCCATGGATTGGTTTGGCCGTAGAGTTCACCGTCTTGACAGTGCCACTCCCTTTTGTCGCTTTGACCCCTAGCCTGGCGGCTTCTTCAATGGACATAAAGTTATGAGTAGCACCCGTGTCGACAAGAGCACGTACCTCGTTTCCCTTGATGACAGCTTCGACGAATTGCAACCCCTTGTTGGCTATCTTCGTCGCCTCAGTTTTACCTTTGATTGCATTCAAGATCCGCATCGACCCCATGCATTCATCCCCGTCTTGGGAGCAACCCTCATCTCGAGTAATGGCATGAAGCTTAGCTTTGCTTGGGCAATCTCGGGCTCGGTGTGGTCCATCACAAAGGAAGCATCCATTGTTCTTGTAGGCCGTCCTCAAGTCTTTGTTCTTCCCGGTTGGTGGCTTCCGTACATCATCATTTCTTGCTTGGGTCGACTTCTCTCCCCCACCTTTCTCATGGTTACCCCTCCGATCCTTTGGCTTCGACGGTTCCTTCTTGCTAAAATCGATCAAGGCCTCTGCCTCAGCAATAGCCGTTGCGAGATCTTGTACCCCACGTCGCCTCAACTCCGTCTTGGCCCATGCTTGCAAGCCATCAAGAAAGTAGAAGAGAGAGTCTTTGTCGGAAAGATCCGGGATCTCCAAGATAAGATTGGTGAAGTCCTTCACATACTCCCGGATCGTTCCCATTTGCTTGAGTTTACGAAGACGACTCTTCGCCTCGTCCTCGGCATTCTCCGGATAGAATTGCTTCTTAAACTCGCGAATGAAATCGCCCCAAGTAGAAATGTTACACGTACCTCTTTCGATATCTCCATATCGACGTCTCCACCACAAAGCCGCGATATCCTTCAAGTACCTCGTGGCCGTCTTGATCTTCACCGTATCCTCCACGATGTTGACCCCATCCATGTATTGCTCCATCTCCCATAGAAAATCATCAACCGCCCTAGCTTCCCGCTTTCCCACAAACGGTGATGGTTTAGGAATTTCAACCTTTGGAGCATGGTTGCTAGTGTTGCCACCTCCACTAGTCATTGCCCGTTTAGCTAAACTTAAGTCGGCTTGGACCTCCTCCAAACTTTGGTGAATCGTGGAGATCTCTTCTTCCACCTCACCTCGAAGCTTAGTTAGCTCGCTCATGAACATATCTCTTAAGTCATGAAACTCGCGTCTCAAGTCGCCTCCCAAGACATTGAGGGCGCTCTTGAAATCATCCCGCATATCGGCAAAGTCGGAGTCCAAACCTTCCACATGTTGGTTTACCTCCTCAACTTGTGCCTTTATCTCGGCCACAGATGTCTCTACACCCGTCATCCTCATTTCCAAGCTAGAGAGTAAATCTTTGGACTTACCTCGGTTCTTGTTAGCTCCTTCTTTGCGAGACTCTTCTCGGCCACGGTTCTCGTCAACCACGGATGAACCAACGTTCTTATCGGACTCCTTTGCCATGCCTTCAATCGACCTGCTCTGATACCAAATGTCACGGGCTTGTCTCTACAAGATCGCGTGCGGCCTTAGTTCTCGAACTAAGTCAGCCAAACTCCCGAAACAACCAACGATTAAGGCAAGTAAAGAGAACAAAGAGATTGTTGGAATGCAAATGAAACTTATATTGCTTAAGAGAACTTACAAGAGAGCTTAGAAGAATGTTTTGAGGTGTCCTGTGCCAAATGAGGCCACCACCTATTTATACTACTAAAGAGAACATTCTAGAGAACAACTATCTAGAAATGTACATGGATCATTCTAGATCTATCAAGTAGTATGCTATTTACAAGGAGTTTCTACCTCCTTCCATGGAGAGACTTCTAGAGAAGCTTCCATAAGTTCCTCCATGTTTCTTGAGTAGTGTAGAAGGTTCCGGATTCCGGTGAACCTTCAGGAAATCCGTCTCATGCTTGGCGGGTCGTCACATTATGGTCATCCAAACATGTACCCAGAAAAAAAACTAACTTTTTTTGCCAAACGATGCCAGTGTTTAGGGGTGTTTGTGTAGTACCGCTTATAGTGTTTTTTATGTTTGAAAGAAAAAAAGAATTGTTTATATCAGTTGGCACCGATAATAAGGAGTTTTTGATAAGTTCCTTTATTAACTTATAAAGGTATAGTACCCTTAGACCATCAGCATCGGTAAGCTGGTTGGCTGCTGGTTGGAGCTGGCCGTTGATGAACACCATCGCCCCAGCGCTGGTTGGAGCTGGTTGGAACTCAGCGCTGGTTGTTGTTTTATTTTTTTTATTTTTTTTTAAAAAGTAGACGTTGTGAAACGGTAAAAATTGTGTTTTTTTTTATTTTTTTTTTCTTTTTTCCTCTCCTATATACTTACTTCTTCTACCATTTTTTACACACAAAATTTCTACTTTCTTATTCTACTCTCTCAATGTTTTTTCTTTCTTCAAAAAAAATTATGGATAAACAAACACAAGATTTCACAACACCACGACGAGGTTCCAAATCGCGAGGCACGAGCTCGCAACCGTCCCCGACGGAAAATATTTTCAATCTTTCAACACCACCATCAACCTACCATGGAAGCATACAACAATACCCTATGTATTCACCCAACCTACATGATCATCTCACGGGTAGCGAGTTAAATGCGGTTTTAGCCCACAAAGAGTTGCTTCGACAACTATATGGTTGGTGAAATTTGTAGTTTTTTAATTTGAAATTATGTATTTTTTTATGTTTTTAATTTGGTTATGTAAGGTTAAAATTGTAGTTTCAATTTATGAAATATTTTATTAATTGTTTTATCTTATATTAAATTATAAATTATTTATAAAAATTAAATTATTTAAATTAATATACTTGTAACAAAAATAAAAATAAAAATAAATAAAAGATGGGATGGTGGTGTGGGATGGATGTGGGGTTTGTGGGTTAGAATGGGTTGGAAGGGAAAAATGATGTGGCGCTGATGTGGCAGTGAAAAAGTGTGGGTTAGTGAGGGATGGATGTTGATGGTCTTAGGCCGTGCGTACCGCCATCTGGTACCACGGCCGGGTTCACATCGGGTTGGGGCGGGTAGCCCGGGTACACGGTACGGGTACCGCGGGTACGGTGGGTGCGGGTAAAAGTGGGTTCGGGAACCCGGTCCTAATTAAAAAAAAATTTTAAAATATAACCGTTTACCAACGGCTATTTTTTTTTTCAAATTATTAACACTATATATATTAATCTCTACCACTTTCATTTTTTCACACCAAAAAACTCTATATTTTCTTCCATTATTTCTTCTATTTTTTCATCACTTTATTTTTTAGACAATATGGATTCGCCACAACCCACTTCATCGACCGCATCATCATCCATAGACACCGACGAGGAATTTGAGCAGGAAAGGGAAATTTTTATAGGGTTGGTTCGAGAAGCTGCAAAATTAATTTATGGTAACACTGCCTCATCGTCAAGAAGATAACCGAGGGTCGGGAACATAGAAAGAGGTCGGGTAGCGGATGATATCGAAACACAAATCAGTGAGGAACAACGCACGGCAAATGTTCGAGAAGTCAAAAACCGGGAGACTCATATTTCGCGTATCCGACTTCCCAACAACGACGACGACTAGATTTTTAATGTTTGTAATTTTTAATTTTATTTTGTAATTTTTAAATTTTTAATGAATGTTTTGAATTTTTATTTTTATTATTTATCTTATTTTTATTTATTAAAAATATATGAATATTTTTATTTTGTTAAATAATTAAATGTATAAATAAAAGATGGATTCTGCCCAGGTGCAAGGAAAGCGAAAAAAACCCGATTATGTGGAGATGCTACCCTTTTGACTGTATCAAAACTTTGTAATGTCGGTTTTCTTTTGCTAGTGGCTTGCTAGCTTTTAATAAAGTTTTTGGCTGCTGTTTAAAAAAAAAAGGTATAAGTAAAAGAATTAAAAAAGTTGATGTGGCGCTGAGATGGCATCAGGGTTCAGAGGGTATGATAGGTAGCGGTACTCCACTTTAGGGTAAGAAGGGTAGAAAAGAGAAAAGTTGATGTGGCGCTGAGGTGGCATCAGGGTTCAGAGGGTATGATAGGAAGCGGTACTCATGGTCTTATAAGTTACTCTCTTCTAATTTATTTGTTTATTTGTCAAACACTCAACTTAGCAGCTTATTATAAAACTATGATTTAACACCACATAATTTGATAAAGACTTTTACAAAAAAAATAGTAATAATAATAAATTATTTCAAGTAAGCAAGCCCATACACCCCACAGAAGGTCAATATACAGAATTGTTCTTATTCGAACTAGCCCACGCTGCCTCAACAATACTCTGTTAAACAGTAACTTATAAATTAATTAATATTACCACTAGATTAGTCTTTGTGAAAAGATCCGTTGCATTGAATATATTTCATTACAATCTAATTATTTTTATAAGATATTGAGTGTATGAGAAACAGTTTAAAGCAGACCAGGAGCAGACTAGTAGAAGACTAGTAGTAGACTAGTAGTAGACTGGATTAAAATGCCACAAGTCAAACATTGCTTTATCAAAATGCCACAAGTTAAACATTGCTTTACCAAAATGCCACAAATCTCTTCCAGTTTGCAAAAATGTCACAAATAAAAAAACCCCAATACGAGCAACTGCCGAGTTTCCAAAAACTCGTGTAAAGTGTACCACCTTTTAAACCCTAATCCTTGCCTATAAAAGGTAAGTGATTGTGGAGTAGTGAAGTCATCTCTTGCAACTATTAAGCACATTGAATATATTTCATTACAATCTAATTATTTTTATAAGATATTGAGTGTATGAGAAGAACCTTGGAGGTATATGTTTTGTCTTGTGAATTCTATAAAATCTCACTCTTTCCTTTTTATCTATTTTAAAGAATTTTCAGAAAATCGGTTGAAATAAAAGATTTCTGTGTCTTGGTTTGAGAATTGGAGATGGCTCTAAAAGATTTAAGAAAGATGGGTCTGGTTTTTCGAATTATAAACGATGTTTATTCAGTATATAAAATAGAATTTATCTATAACTTGAATCAGATGGAATAAGAAAATCAATAAAATGCAGATATTATACATAAATAATTATAGCTTATTCATAATTTTAAATACGTTTTATCAATTACAAATTGAGAAATTGTATTATTTTTAAAGCATATTTTATAAACTAGAAATTCCGTCCCTATGGTTTGTCGATTATAACATTTCGCCCCAAAAATAGCCTGGTTTGCAAAAACGCTTGGATTTTAGACTTATTAAATTGAAATATTCTTTAAACCTTCCAACTTCCAGAATTGATTACATCATTGATAGTTGCAGGCAGGGCATACCTAAGGAAATGATTGCCAAGAAAATGCTTCAAGTTTATAGTTGAAATGAAACTAGGCAAATTATAGGCACTGGGAAAAACTTGTTTCAATCCGGGATTTCGATCGATCGATCAGGTCTTTTGACGTCTTCCTACGTCAAAGTGCATATCCAAGAGACCAGTTATGCCAGCTTCTATCTTTTGACCAACTTTAACTGGCCCAACACCCTTTGGGGTTCCTGCACAAGATTAAGTTGCAAATCATATAGGCAAAATTAACACAAGCTTACTGTATGTATTGTATCCCTTGGTTGCCAAATACCGACATTTTCAGAAAGAAACCAACCTGTTAATATGACATCGCCTTCAACAAGTGTCATGATGGAACTAATGTAACTAATCAGAAACGGGATCTTAAACATCATATCCGATGTTGACCCTTTTTGCCGTATTTCTCCATCTACCTGAGGGGTAAAACACATATTGTTAAAAGAACTTCTATATAAACATATTAATATAGAAATTGACAAGTACTAAGCCTGACACTTAAAAAATACCATGTGAAATAGTATAGCAAAAGCCAACAGATTGTTACCTTTAACCACAATTCCAAGCTATGAGGATCTGGCACCCTTGACAAGGACAGCTGCAAAAGATTTATTTCTGTTCATAAACTAACTTGACATAACAAAATCCTAATTGAACGAAAGATGATAACCCAAGAAATTGTCATTTTCCAGGATTCCAGATAATATTCTTTCATTCCATCAACTGTTAATGAGATTTTAGCACCTAGCTTTTAGCAATATAAACACCGGAAAATGAATTGAATAAAAGCAAAAACATGAAACCTTAATTACTTCAAGAGTTCAAGTCTCAGACAAGTTCAGGCATGAGAATGTTCTGCCAAACGTATGCCCGTGGTGTTTTGTTTTGTTTTGCTTCTAAAATATTGTCTTTTCCTATTTGTGCATAAAATATAAAAATGACTACAAATTGAGAGTTCTTTGATGTAGTTTAAATCCATTGCTGTCTAATAGTCCCTGTTCAACTAAATTTGGTTGAAGCATATGCATACTTCTTTCATAGATTGGTACTAGGCAAGAAATGTCGACCAAAAACAAATTACCAGAAAAGATTATAGTTTCTAATTCTTACGATGGAGCTTATCGGTGTGAAAGTATCCTGTCCTTTAGCAACAGTCCAGGGAAGACCTGCAGACTGGCATGTAAATTTGCCAAAAAAATAGAGGTTAGGCACCAATACCACAATTTCATAAACAAAGAAATTATATAACATGAACAATGTCATCGCCAACTAAAGGTCTAGTATGAGTGAGAACGAACTTTTTATACGAATAAATCACGTGGAACTTCACATAATCTGAGACTCAAATGAAACTTACAACTACATATAATCATATAATGAATAGCTCGATCTAATTATTTAGTAATTACCACCATATTTAGTGAGAGTTTTCAAACCTTTGCCTTTGAACTGTATGCCTGATAAATTTCTACCAATCACATTGAATAGTCGTTCACCCTTCATTATATAAATACTTCCCCGTTCATATTATACAATAGCTTCCAATGATTTTTCACATGCTTGTCACAATATTCCAACAAAGAAGTGGCATTACATAAGAATCCAGATATAAATGAACTCAAAAGAATTGAATACCTTCGCAGAAGCTTGTATTTCCCTAGCAGTCATATCCAGTGCAAGTGCATAGCCTGAAAGGAAATAAGTTTCTAATTTTGAGATCACGAATATGTTCAATCTACTGAAAATTTAAAACACTAATGTCCACCACAACCAGCAACAGGCCATAGAACCTTATAATAGAATGTGGCTGCAATTCTAATGTGTGGATGCAAAACATAATTACTTAATTAGGACACAAACTTTCCTCCTTAATCTCACAAAACTTGGTTAAGGACAAAAGTGTTCTTCTCTGATTGTCAAATAAAAGTAACTTAAATAACAGAAGTCCACATTTTCTTTTGAGAATCAAAGAGTACTTCTGAGCTCAAATTCATTATGGACTCTTAACCAATTTTGAAAACCAAGTGTTTTTTATGCTTTACTTTTCATACTCCTTCTGGTTTTCCTTTCATCCGAACTCGAATCTGTTACCAAAATGAATTTTGGAAAAAACCAGTGCTTCATTGGTGGATAAGTGAGTATAAACCCTTAGAAATGCTCACTTTAAGATGAGAATTTGTAAATAATTTATTATCATGAGTGTACATATAATTTTGTTTCCACATGGAAGTCCAAATATAGTGAACCAAGCAGCCTAAAACTAGAGATAATACAGTTATACAAATGTTCCTAATATTCAAGTTTTAGCAAATTATACTTACATTTCAAATTAGGGCATGTATAATTTACTCTATTTTCTTACTCATTTGAGAAATGGTAGTGCAACTTAATTGATGAATTCATAGAACTTTAAAAGCGTGATGTGAGCTTGTTGAAACAAAGAACAGGATCAAGTGTTAACGTTATATACACAATACAAGGAACTGAAAGTCTGCAAAATGGAAAATGATAGGCAAATCACAAGTTACAAACAGTTTGCAGGATATATATGAAGAAGGGAAGCAAATGAACAATCGTAGACCTAAAATCAAAGTATCAAATTCTAGAAGATCGAGGAACAAAATTGTTGCAGGTAGTGAGATTAGATTAAGAGAGCTCTACCTCCGACGTAATTCATAGCAATGCCTTCAGGAACATCGCGAGCCTTTTTGCTGATAACAACCGCAAGCTCCACCTCGTGATCGAGCGATTCCAACTGATTCGGAACTTCGATCGTTCCTCCATTTGCCAAGTAGGAGGTTGTCGGTTTCATAAACAACACCGGCTCCTAATTATATAATTACACACAAAGTCACAACTCACGCACTTCACAGAATCGATTAAATTATATATGACCTTTGACAAGGAGATGCAGAATGGGACCATAACGAACCTTGGGGACGGCGTTGCCGAGTTCTTTAGCATGAGCGGCGTAATTACGGCCGACGGCAACAATCTTAGTCCCGACGCTTAGCAACTTGTCCATAGTTGTCAACACTTCCGTTCACGACGACGGAGATGGCGATATACATAGACGGCATCTTCTTCAACGGTCAGTGGCTACTGCCAAGTGGTCAAACTTTACTTGCAGTTTGGGTCAGCCCATGTTTAGTTAGTAAAGCCCATTTTGAAACTCTTAAAGCCCAACTTGAAATATGGAAATTTATGCTTAAACTTTACTTGTGGAAACAGAAGTAGGGCGGTAAACGAGCCGAACGTTCAGCGAACCGTTCGGCGGGAAGTTCGTTTATGTTCGTTTATTTAATAAATGAACGAATATGAACATGTTTTTTTGTTCGTTTAGTTAAATGAACGAACATGAACAATGGTCTCGTTCGTTCATTTATGTTTGTGAAACGTTCGTTCATTTATGTTCGTTAATGTTCGTTCGTTTATGTTCGTTTATGCTTGTTTATATATATAAACATATTTATATAATATGAAATTAATGTGTAAAATCATCAAGTAAATTGATCTTAGAATTTATTTTTTATATCTTCTAAGTTAACCCGGTTTTTCATTTTGTTAAGGTATTTTTTACGAACGAAATGATGAGTACGGTGGTTGTTTTTTGTTCATTTGGGTTCGTTCGTTTATGTTCATATAAGTTCGTTCGTTTATGCTCATTTAAAGTCGTTCGTTTATGTTCATTTAAGTTCGTTCGTTTACGTTCGTTTACGCTCGTTTACGTTCGTTTAACTCTTAATAAACGAACATAAACGAACATGAACAAACAAAAATTCTTAACAAACGAACATGAACACAAAAAATCTCGTTCGTTTACCGTTCGTGTTCGTTTGTTTGTTCGGTTAAGTTAAACGAACGAACATGAACAAGCCTTCGTTCGTGTTCGTTCGATTCGTTTACAGCCCTAAACAGAAGTGGAACTTGTTTGTGGAAACAAACAGATATGTAATTTGGACTTAATTTGATTTTTGGATGTAAAATTGAGGAACTTGTTTGAGGGGTCTCTACACAAGAAAGCTTGTCTCCACTCATGGTCATAATTTGGTAAAAAAACACTAAACAGATTACAGGGGTAAATTGGTCATTTATCAAGTTTTGCTTTGTTCTGTCATGTCCCATTCATGCCTTATCAAACGTAGAACAGTTATCATGTTATGTTATGTTCTGTTCTGTCCTGTCATGTCCTGTTCTGTCATGTCTGCGTACCAAACGCACCCTTTTTATGTTTTACAATTTACAGTGACATTTGGTTTAATAAAATGTTTTTCTAGGAATTTAGATTATATTGAAAGATTTGAATTTTTATAGATAATTTATAAAAAGATTATGAATAAGTATAAACATAATTAAATTACTTTCTATTAATTGATTATCAAAAAAAAGAACGTTCTGAAGAATAAATGAAACAGAACAACAATATAAGAGAAAGGAAAATCTGTAATTCTCATTAATCATAAGCCCTTTATATAGGGATGAGTTACAAGTAGATAACTACAAAATATTTCAGTTCTAATCTATCTCTATCTCTATCTCTATCGTCATATCCTTTAGACGATGACACATTTATCCTACAACACTCCCCCTTGTGTCGAGTCAAAGGAGTGAAGGTGCACAATTGTTGCCTCGTTAAAACCTTACGCCAAAATAAAAACCCAGTGGGAAAAAATAAAAATATGACGAAGGAAAGAGTACAACACACCGGTTTCTTTTCAACACGTAGACTTTTACTTTAGTCTAATTTTCTCTTAGATTCATACATTAATCATGAGAGTTAAGAAAACATGATGGTATATAAACTGTTGCCTCACTAAAACCTTACACCAAGGAACAAAACCCAATGGGAAAAATAAAACCTTGGTTGAAGGAAAGAGCACAACATACCAATATTACATATATAGTAGACTCCCCCTTTTGTCTACCACTCCTCCTGATTCGTGCATTAATCAAAGGAGGTTTAAAACATTTCCGTTTTAATACTTTCTACATGTTTCCCAAATATGGTTTTACGTATTGATTTGGTAAACAAACATGTCACATTTTCCTCACATCTTATTCAGTTCACTTGAATCTTAAGGAGAATTGATTATATAAAAACTTAAGAAAAACATGTTTTGTGTTATAACCCTTGATATATTTTACTTTCATTTCTTCGATACATGATGCACTATTTCCATACATGCAAGTTGTATAGTGGTTAAACTTGAAATTACTAGCTCCTCTTATATGTGTAATGATAGTCCTTAACCATATACACCCTGAATAGTCTCATGGAGAGTAAGATTGTTGATAAATATAAGAGGATAGCTATTAAGGGTTTGCTTAGTTTACTTCCAAGCAATCGACATGTTCCATATGATAATTCCTTATCCAGTTTGGGAACAATCTTTATATGAATCAAACATTTACCTAATATCAGTAAATATATACCAAGGCATTGTTTGGTGTTTTTCTATAAGAGCCAATACTTTTGCCGCTCACAATCTAAGTAGGTATTGAAGTTTCATTATCAATCCATTTATCTCCGTAGGGAAATTATAAGCTCACGTCAATGGTGCCAAAAGATTAATTTGAAATCATTCCAATGACGTTGCGTTGGCGCTGAGCTAAATCTAGCTGACAAGTTCAGTGAGAAGTACAATATACGGTCAAGTGTATTATGTTGAGTACAATAATGCGCCTATTGTACTTAGGTATGGAATTCCAGCTCCTAACACCTCTTCGTCCTCATCCTTTAGACGAAATGGATATTTCCTTATATCCAACACTTTGACCGATCATGGGAGTGCTAATCGGATGCGCTTTGTCCATATTAGGTCGCCTGATCATTTTCTAGACATATGCGGATCGGTGGATTAATATTCCACAAACTCGGTGTCGTAGCTCAAGTATCTAGACAAAACCAAGTTTTCCCACGATCTTTCATCTCAAATTCAGATTTCAAGTAGCTTGTGTTTTCTCTTATTTCATCAAGAGTGCCTATTATGTTCATAACATCGACATATAGAGCTACTATGAAAATCTGGGACTTGTTTTCTTATATAAATACGCAAGGGCACCGTTCATCGTTCTTATTTATCGTTTCCCAATCAAGTATTCACTCAGGCGGGTATACCACATCCGCATAGATTGCTTTAATCTATAAAGTGAGTGTTTCATATTTATTGTAATCACATTTCATAGTTTAAAGTTACTTGATATTGGTATAATGCCATCAAGTACTTTTATATCTCTGAATTTAGATCCCCATGGAGATATGTAGTAACTACATCATTGAGCTGCAATTTCCAGTCCTTCGAAAACTACTTGGCTAATTAATTAGCAGAACGTTCTCCATCACGAGAGAGTAAGTCTTATTGTGGTCAATCCAGTGCGTTGTGAGAAACCTTGCGCCAAAGGAGAGCCTTATATATTATGACTTAATTATTCTCACTATTCTTCCCTGACAAATGATTTATCTATGTCTTACAGGCTTTACACTTGGTCGGTTAGCACTACCGAACCAAATACCTGTTCATTCGTCAAATAATTATCATGGATTGTTTCTTTTCATTTAGGTCAATTTGCTCTTTGTTGACATTCTTCAACTGAGCATGGTTCGATGACATCGTGCTCTATTATCTCATAAGCAACGATATATGCAAATATATCATCATTTAGTATTTATGATCTGTCTATCGACTCATATTCATTTGAGATTTCTTTGATCTCTGGAATCAGTATAACTTCGGAGCGTCCTCCAGTAATGATTCATAGACATAGATTTAATCAGATATAATCTCATGTATTGATGATATATGGTTGTGCCTTACTCTTTTCTTCCTTTGGATGAGTATCTATCGAACCAAGTAGCTTCCCCCATTTCCTTTTGGGAGCTACGACCTCAACCACACCTCCACCATGTGTGATTGCAACGTACTTCCAGTGACGTTGTGCCCTTATTTGGGGACTTTTGACCTTGCGAGTATATTTGCAGCTCGTATATGTGATCTTGTCACTCTAGATAATGTTAAACGTATCAGGTATCGAGTCTGATTCGTTTGACTTCAACTTTACGTTGTGAAGTTTTTTTGGGGATCAAAATGAGACACAGTTGAAATATTCAATGACACTTTCTGTCGTTCCCATGGAAAATCCTTTTTCCTATCTCCCCCTAACGACAGGAAGGTTGTCTCATCAAAGTGACAACCCGCAAATCTAGCGGTAAAGGGATCACTCGTCAAGGGTTCTAATTAGCGGATAATTGTTGGGGGTTCATATCCAACATTTGATGACTCGTCTTTAAGACCCATTTTGGTACGATGTGGGGGCGTAATTGGCACATATACAACACAACCAAACATACGTAAATGTAAAACATCAGGCTTATATCCAGTTACCAACTGGTACGCATAAGATTAGTTGATTGGTTGTGGGTCTAAACACGAATAATTAAAGTTGTATGTAATATTGCATAACCCCATATAGATCTGGATAAATTGGTGCGCATAACCAATGCCCTAGCTACCATCTATATTCTTTTGATGACAACTTTTATCATACTACGAGACCGTTTTATATATACACACGGGGTATAGGAAACTCTACATTAACCTCTATACACATGCAATAATCATCAAATCCTTATGATGTAAATTCTCCAGCATTCTAAGTCATGCAGACTTGATGAGAAAATCAGGGTGGTTAGTCCTTAAACGTATAACTAGTGCTAGGAGTGCAACATTTTATGTGGACCATAATACGACACGTGTTCATCATGTCAAAACCAGAACCATAAGTACTTTAATGGTCCACATTATGGATGTTTATGTCCATAAATATCACCTTGTATTCGTTGTAAGAATGAAATATTTTTATATTATGTCCTTAGCTTTAGGATGGTCTCATTCCTGTCTTGGCTAAGAATCAGGGTATACAAAAGTTCGAGGTATTGGAAAGGGCATATTATGATGGTGGTGTTGCTTCTTGTGCAGTAGAAGTCAACAGTTGCAATTTGGTTAATTCCCTCGTTTTGTCTTTCACTCGAAAGAGAATGTGTCTATGTGTTTTTCCAATACATAGATCACTATGTCATGACCATGGTGTCCCACGTGGTCATGCCGGAACATATATGTGTTATTGTCCCAAAGTTCTTTATTGGTGACAAAATATGATTTAATGACATAGATAATCCATTAATTTGATACATTAATTTCTCTAATGTAAGTTTCTTTCATATCATTAGAGTTGATGTACATATACCCATTTCCATTTTTATAAGATGATTTCTCATTGGTACGAATATCTTAACAAAGTTCCTATTAATATAGTGCTTTAGCAACAAATGACAGTCCATCGTCTAAGTGTTTAGAGGAATTAAAAATTATTAATTCAATGAATAACAATCTATATGATTGTATGATATGTCACAAAAACAATCAAATTCTCCTCGATACATTCCTACATGGAACGAAAAACATTGAGAGTTTTGCATTTGTTATTTTATGTGTTCATTTACATCTCTAATGGTTATAAACTCAGGTGTATATATACACAAATGCAATTAATTTGATAGTTAAATTATATTTAAATAAACTTATGTTTAACCAATCTTAGATATGACATAGTTCATTTATAACTTGTCTCATTTTCTATTAAGAGTTCGTTCCCGACTCTTGCCATGAATTTGACCCTTTCTACAACCTTGTCCATATGGTACATATTTAGCATATGTGTGTGGATTAATATGTTCAACTCACTATCCTTTGGAGTTCTTTCCACCTCCAACGCTTGCATTATTAACCCCAAGAATTTTCTTTATTCGGGTATGTCTAGCGTTGTTAAAAAAACATTGCTACAACTCTTAACCACTTGCATTAAGTTAATGAGTTTGTTAAAGGTTATATTGCAGCTTATACTGTTTCATTAGTATGATTGGTGATATAGGAAAGATGAAAAGATGTTATGATTCGCATAATCTTTTGTGAGTTCCTTGCCACAAAGATTGAGATGCATTTTGAGACATGACATTTCTTTGTCAAAATCAGTTACCTTTTTGTAATCAAGTAAGTAGGTTTCTTTCCACTGTATGATTAGTTTGAGAAGTATATGGTACTGAGTATTCCCGAATTTCCTTTTTGGGACTACCCACGGTTCTTGGGGGTTTCTAGTTATTCTCTCTGAAGGTTGTGACTGATCTATCGTCTCAAAAAATTTAAAATATTTACTTGTATCTTAACATCTAGTGTTTTTTTCTTTAGGGTCAAAATGGTTCGATGACTTTTGCGTATTTTCTTGTGTTTTTCCGAACCTATCTTATGGTAATCAAGTACTTTTGATTCAAAGATGTCGTAGAAAATGGAGAACATATTATTTTCTAAAATAGTGAATTATGGTTTATACTTATTATGTTATGCATGAAATTTCATTATCATAATAGTATTGGATTTTTGTATTCTTACATTTTATTGATAATACTTCATCAACATTTCAATTTGCGAATAAAAATCACTCAATCTATTGGATCTCCAGGTAGTAGGGGAATCACGTGGATTACTTAAGTCCCTATAAACCTTAGGGTTATTTACACCCGTTTGACAAAATCCAAATCGATATCTTGCGATTTAAATAATTTGAATATAACATTGTTAATTATAAAGCTTTTGGCAGGAAGCCGAAAAGAATAAGGGTTTGGCATATGAAGCCAATTTCAATGTTTTAATACCTTAATAGTATTTTACGAGATTACCTTTAGACAAATAAATATTGGTTTTGACATAAAGTCAACTTCAAACTTATAACATCTTATTGTATATTTGGAGCTTTTTGGTAAAATACCAAATATAAGGGAGGTTGGAAGTGTAACTTTCAAAAATTAATTATAAAGTTGAAAATTATGAGTAGAAACTCATAATCAAGATATACATTTGAACTGGTGCATTTAAGAATGGTCTAATATTATACATCATAAGATTTTAATAGTTTTTGGCAAGAGGCCGAAAAATGTAGGGTTAAAAGTATAACTTCTAAAATTATTATAAAATATTATAAGTAGAAATTTATCATTAGGATAAATATTTGAATTTATGATCACTAGATTACGATTAAGTTATCCCATCGTTTTCTTCAATAACAGGATATACTTTATTTAATTGGATAACACTAAAAAGAAATAATAGATATATCAAAATAAAGTGATTTAATTGGCACATTCCAACAATAAATATATAAAATTGATAAGATAAATTCGTTTGCATAATACTAATAAACATTTGAGTAAAATAATTGAAGTATTCAAATATTTGAGTAAAATAACAAACAGTGTAAATAAATAACAATAACAAATCCAATAAGATTAAGCTAACTAGTCTAATAGTTAAATCAAATAATTATCCATGTTTTAATAAAATTAATAAATATAAATGAAATTGTTGTTGGCACAAGTAAATATAGATAACATACATTTATAGATACTGAAAAAATTATAATCAAGATTAAAAGAAATCGTGAACGTCTTCATCATCTAAGAAAATAGTTGTAAAAAAAGCTATTATAGTAATTTTTTTTATAAACTAAAAGAAAGAGCAAATATTGACTTAAATCATAAGCTTATATTTTTAACTTTACAAAAAAACTATATTGTCCAATGCATAAGCTTATATTTTTAATTTTTACAAAATGAATATCGTTTATAAAGACATGGTATTGCTTTTCTTCAATATAAAAATAAAAACAAAAAGGAATTTCATAGATATGGTGTTGCTTTTCTTCAATGAAACCATGGGGTCAGAATAATAAATATCAATATCCAAACAAAATGAATTAAAGAAGCCACTAACCTGATCATTAAGTTGGTGTATCAATTTGAAGAATACCCATGAGACAGACGGAGTGTTTTTGTTTCTTTGAGAAAAGAAAAGAAGCTCCTAGAAGTTGAATCATGGTATCGGTAAACAAATCTTTCAGTAGCAACGTGTTGATTCAATTGGCAGAGCAACGTGCTGATAACGTGTTGAAGAATAAATGAAACAGAACAACAATATAAGAGAAAGGAAAATCTGTAATTCTCATTAATCATAAGCCCTTTATATAGGGATGAGTTACAAGTAGATAACTACAAGATATTTCAGTTCTAATTTATCTCTATCTCTATCTCTATCTCTATCTCTATCGTCATATCCTTTAGACGATGACACATTTATCCTATAACACGTTCTAATATATTTTAAATATTATTATAAACAGATATCTTGAAATACCAATTATCTATTGGATTTCTAAATTTAACTTTTGTGGAATTTTATTAAAACTAGGAGGGAGTTGGTTTAATGGAATATTTTTTTTATGAAATGTGATTTTATGGAAAAATTGGAACTGAAAGGATATGGCTTTTGAAAAATCTCTTGGTTCATTTCGTTATTTATAAATAGTATATAAAAATAAATTATAGAAAATTATAAAAATAATTGAGTTACTTTTATATTAATCGATTATTATAAAACAAGTGCTTTTAAAATATTTTAATTTTTTATTATAAACTAGTCTTTGGCTCGCCCGTTGCGCGACGATCAAATTTGTGTTTTAAGTTAATTATTTGATGTTTAATAGTCGTTGAATAATTTTGTGACCATACAATAATTGATAAAAAGAAAACAAAAATTCCACAAATAGGGAATATTATCTTGAAGATAAAAATACGTCTATTAAGTTTGATACATATTATAAATGTCGTTACTAAATGAATTTATCAAACGAATACACAATAATTGCATATTTATATTTTTGAAAAATGTTCGAACTCATAATTCAAAAGTCAGTTGATAAGTGATATCTTTTTTTTCCAAGTAATTAAATCTCTTTTGATAATTCTAAGGGTGTTTCGTTGACAGAATGGAATTTGATAGAATTGTAATTCGTTGAAATAATTCGACTTTGAAGTAAAAATTGATATGAAATTGCAAAAAAAAAAATCACGACAATTTAGTGATTATTTGTATTAAATCCCATATTAATTTCAACAAATCTCATACTAATCACGACACATTAATTCATATATATTTATGATATTTAATAATATAATTAAATCCAAAAATATTCAATATTGGGCTCATTTCGAAGGTATTGAAAAAGCGATTACAATGGTATAATTTGTAAAAAATAGAAATGTTTTTTTAATGCATTTTATTTCATATACATTATTTATGTTTATATGATAAGAGTCTAAAATGAAAAATAAAACAATAAGGGATTAAAAGTAAACTACATACCTAATTATAAGGGTAGTATAATTAACGTACAAATTAAAAAAAATCGAATTAAGGAGGAGTGAATGTGGGTGTGCTAATTGAACTTATAATGTAAACTGCGTCCAGATATATGTTTAGGCGAGAAAATACTAAAGTCGGCTCATCAGGAGACGACGCGTGGCATGCTAGTTACTCATTTATTATATGTATAGATTTTTTGGATTTTATTATAAGTATGGATATGTACGTATGTATCAAAAAATATTCAATATTGAACTTATTTCGAAGGTATTGACGAAACGATTACAATGGTATAATTTGTAAAAAATAGAAATGTTTTTTTAATGCATTTTAGTTCATATACATTATTTATGTTTATATGATAAGAGTCTAAAATGAAAAATAAAAAAATAATGGATTAAAAGTAAACTACATAGGTAATTATAAGGGTAGTAAATGTAAGGTATAAATATTAAAAATTTAATTAAGGAGAGATTTAAGGAGGAGTGAATGTGGGTGTGTTAATTGAACCTATAATGTAAAGGCGTCCAGATACATGTTTAGGCGGGAAAACAATAAAGTCGGCTCACCAGACGACGACACGTGTCAATGTAGTTACTTATTTATTATATGTATAGATACATCCTATAAAATCCCGTCAAATACAAAGCACCCCATGTGACATCATCGTGACATAAGCTGCCTATACCAGTTTGAGTTGCACCATGAGTTGATAATTTTCTTGAGCATGTTGTGTAAACAAACAACGTCCTTAGAAACAATGTGAATTATGTGATATGTACAAGACAAACGACATACTGATTAATGAGACCAAACAAAGTATAATCGCTCTTTTTCGTCATTAAAACAACGTATTATTAACATAACACACTTTATGATTCAACAACTTGTCGGGTTTCAGGAGTTGCTTTCTATTTCTAAAGTACGATGGGTTCACGCCAAAGAGTGTTTCAAACTAAAATCCATCAAAGTCAACTTACGATATAACATGTGGCTCCATAGCCTGCATCTCATCAATTTGGCTAGAAACTCGGTCACAGCATGATCCGCAACGGCTTGTAAGAAATACCACGGCTAATTTCAAGCATATACGAAACGAGAAGGGCTAATGAAGACGACAACCAAACCGCTAAATGCAGATTATCTCATTTGCAACAATAGCAACTCCGGTTTTTCAAGGTACAGCTTCCATTCTTTGCAGAATAACGCAACATTAGCTCCATCAACAATTCTGTGGTCCGCTGCTATATCAACCTGAATCAAGTTAATTGAAACGGAACAATTAGCTTATACTGAATCAAGTTTGGGTGACTAGTGTTGGGAACTGAAGATATGCTAAGTATGGTTAGTACTGCCAAGACAATTTTACTACTGCCAGTTCTTCATTACTACTGCTTATGCAAGGTTACTACTGCTAGACGAAGTTACTACTGCTAGACAAGGTTACTACTGCTAGACAAAGTTACTACTGCTAGACAAGGTTACTATTGCTAGACACAGTTACTACTGCAAATCAAGGTTAGTACTGCTGGTGCATAATTGAATATCTGTTAGTACTGCTCATGATTAATACTGCTGGAGTAATGTTAATACTGCTGGAGATGAAATCGGTTAATACTGCTGAAGATTGTTAGTACTGCTCATGAAGAATGAAGGTTAATACTGCTGACTTGATAAGTTTGGTATGCGATACTTTTGGAGACAAAGAAGGAATTGATCAAGATATGTTTAACGAAGATTCAGAAGATCAATTTACTTTTGATAGTTATCTTGTAATTACTTTTGTATAAATAGTATTGATAGATAGCTATTAGAAAAGATACAATACACACAATACATGATAGACGAGTTAATATACGTGTGAAAAGCAATTCGATATTGTTTTCAGAGAGATTTAACCTCAAGGTGTAAGAACCCTATTTCTAGAGAAGTAGAAGTCGTCTTGTTGAGCCTGTTCAACAAGATTGAGGTTTGGTTGTTAATATTGTGATTCAAAACAGTGAATACAAAATTGTGAATTTTCTGTTACATTGTTCTTGATTGTGAGAATTAAAGTTCTTTTCCGCAGATTCTTTAATTCTGAATTCTAAGTGTTTATTGTCTTGTTAAGATTCGATCCTGACAACTAGTTCGAAAGATCTTATTTAATTTGCAGTATATGATGAGAAATAAAAATAAAAGTACATCTTAACAAGACTTACCGTCATAAGTGAGACAGGGTAAACGGTTCCGTCATCCCTAAAATGAGCAACTTTCTGAATTCGGCCAAGGGCTATGATGGCAACTTCAGGAACATTAATGAGGGGTGAACCAAACTTTCCACCAATCGATCCGATATTGCTCAAGGTTATGGTTCCACCAGATATATCTGAAGGTGGAAGCTTGTTTGCCATCGCCAACTTTTGTAGCCGTGATAGTTCCTTGGTTATCTACACAAATCATTTGCAAATATCATATTAAACATTTGCAGGCTATACATATGATATAAGTAGAGAACAAGAAGTTCAACTTAACGATACATGTTTTCTTACTGTAGTGACCGAAAAATGAATGAAAGATAAGCTGCTACTAACCTCCAATATGGAAAGAGATTGAACATTCTTGATGTTTGGTACTACTAGTCCAGATGGTGTAGCCATGGCAATTCCAACGTTATGAGAGCCTAAAGGATTAGCAAATACTAAGAGATTGAAGAGTGGTGCATGAGTAAAATTCTCTACTCATAGAGAAAATTGCTAAAAATGAAAATGAGAAATCAAGCATATACAGACCTTTTAGAGTGACTTCGTAAGTTTCCAAATTGAAGGTACTATTGACTATTGGATGTGTAGTCAAAGCCATGGAAAGCGATTTTATCATCATGGGGAGGAACGTGAATTTGACATCTGGATCAGAATTCTCTTTTTGGAAAGCTGCTTTAAGCTCTATAAGTCCATCAAAGTTTATTTCTTCCACATAATGAAAATGAGGAACACTAGCAGCTGCAGTCATCGACCTAACCATTGCACGCTGATAACCCCTGCCAACACACAAATTAAACCCAAATTTTAGATACTGTAAATGTAATCAAAATTTCTTTTGCAAACAACTTCCAGCATAGAAATTCCCTTCTCCTATTTTAACATGAAAATTATCAAGTTATACCTCAGAGATAATATCTTATCTTGATAAAGTGACTCGGCTATCTCATGGAGTTTTTCTTCTGGTCCCAACATGGGTTCCATAGAACTAGGATTAAACGAGGCAGGTTTGTCGGAAATAATTCCTTTTTCTACAGAATAATTGAGGACATCTTCTTTTAATACTCTTCCATCTTTACCAGTTCCAAAAACATCATCAATATCAACACCATGCTGCCTTGCAAGGATCCGAACAGCAGGGGTGGATAAAGCTCCACCTTTTTCAGTCTTTCTGAGCTCTGGCTTGAGCTCATCAGAATTAGATGTAGCAGAACCTAGTGGTGTCTCAGAAGCATCAAATGGAACTGGAGAAGCATCAAATGGAACTGGAGAATCATCGACCGTTAATTTTAATAGAGTTTCTCCAACCTGCAATAAAGGTACAATGGGCATGGGGAATTGTATCTTTATGAGAATTGTAAGATAAAGGATAAAAGAAATATGTACATGTATTTTGTTGATAAAAGATAAAAGATATAGATGTGGGAATTGTAAGATAAAAGATAGAAAATAAATTAATAACAAAGAAATATGTACTATTAGTATTACCTTCACAATGTCACCAGGAATATGCAGAACCTTAGCAACTGTCCCCTTATAGCGGCTTGTTATTTCTATAGTTGCTTTATCACTTTGAACTTCACAAAGACGTTGATATTCTTCAACTTGGTCTCCCTGTCAATACAAGTATATTTACAATGAAACTCACGAATGCAAAATTAGCAATTACAGGAAGATGTATTTATTGTAATCCGAGTTGACTCACCTCCTGGACAAACCACTTGAGGAGTTCACATTCTGCAATACCCTCACCAGTTTGCGCTAAAGGTACATCAACAACACCACCAAATGGTTGACTATCCAGTGCATTAGTTGAAAAGTAGTGCCCCTTGACATTGTAGCAATTGTTCAACTACATAATAAGGAAACAAAACCACGTCGTTACCTTTTATCCAAAGTGTATGAAGAGATATCAAGATTCAGGCAAGAAGTACCATTCATTTGATAAAATGCTCTTATTCACATAGAAACATATAAAAATCACTTCCAAATTTCATGCACTTGTCCAATAGACTGCAGTCTTTGTTCTGACTTGTAGTATCTTTTTACTTTAAAAATCAAATACAGCAAATTTTAATCCAAAATTGATAAATTTGATGCTAAAACTAAGATACCCAAACTTTTTGTTATAGATTAACATATTACCACTAGCTTCCTCAAAATGTAAATAAATCTTACACTTCAGATACTAAAAGTGACTTGTTTGACCAGAAAAAATCAATGGATGTATCTAATTAGAATGAGGAGTGGTGAATCTTGTAACAAGTACTAAAAAACAGAAAGTAATCACTTCTGAAAACGATTCATAATCGAATATCCTTTATCAAATTAGATAATCCTTTTCGAAACAAAGTCAAAATCTAATATTTTCCTTTAATGTAGTTTCTCTTTTGACTTTCGTATATTCAAGATGTAAGTATTTAGAAGTCAAAAGAAACCGATGCGTGAGCATAACTTAGATATAAACACACACACACACACAGAATCAACAATGCCTGATGCAATTAAAAAATAACATGTTAAAGCATGATAAATTGGTACGAAATTCCAAACTACTAACCTTGTAAGAGAAGTCAAACTTTGACTTCGAAGAAATTGGAGCTCCGATTGAGAATTGGGCAATGGTAGGTGGTTTTACCACCGTCGTTGAAGGTGTCGAAGTGAGGTAGCACAAGCATCTCCTACCGGAATTCCACGACCTTCCTCGTAAAATCCGGCGAGACAACAACATCTTGAGGAGATCTGACACGATCGACACTCAGAAATCGCCAAATAGGTTACGAATATAAATCAATTAGCAGGTAATCCGTAAACCGAAGCGATTGAATCACAAAATATGAAGTTTAAGCAAAACGGATTGCTTGATATGAAGAAAGAAACGGTGAATCTGAGTGCGATAGTTCGTTACCTTAATAACTCTTGTAGGGTCAACCAGTTCATGCTACCAAACTCCATCTCTTGTTTGTATATTCTGCCACGGTTGGCGCCAGGCACCCCGGATAAGCACGATCCCTTTTGTCTTTCGAAAAAATTGATACGTATCTTATCACCATTATTTATCAAAAACTCTTCAAAACAACCGTAAAACTTCATCTATTGCTATTTAATGCTAATTACTTAAAAACAACTAATGAAGCTTTATGTACCGTTTTTAATATTAATTACTTGATTAATATTTATCTTTAACAACCTTCAAATCCTTAAATCGTGGACTCTTATTAATTCATCCTTATTTATAACCACTTTCAAATCCTCAAATCATGAACTCCTTAAAAAACGTCATTCTTTAAACAAATTTATAAAAAAACATGACCGTTTTCTCAAAACCACACATTAAAATAAATTAGAACATTAAAATCGAGATATATCGCGCTGCATTGCCCAAGTAGACTTCTGGTAGATAAATATATGTATCTTATAAAATGATTTTTTAATTAATTAAACTTGCTAAAATACTAGTCTATTCTCCTTTATTAAAAGAATAATGTCAAATGTCGGTTTTTTTTTCAACACTTCACTTTCTAAACCCACGATCACTCCTTCCCCACCTGCAATTTATACCCGCTTCCAACACTGCAAACCGATTCAAATCATGTTCATAGTTTCAATCCACAACCTAACATTCAGTTTTCTTCTCCCGACTTGCTTATTCTCTCTTTTCGGCTGCTCTCTCCACTGGAACAAACCAGGTTAGGTTTTACATTTTGGTATTGAATCTGCGCTCAAGAGGTTTCGGGTGCATATTTTTGTCAAATCACTTTATTCGCAATCTGGATAACTATGGTAAGCAAGATTCAAAGAAATCAAAATTCCGATGATCTCTCCTCAACCGCGATTCAGTTTCTGCAACCCTAAACAAATGAAATGGCTCATTGATTCAGAGGTTTAAATCGGATAGTTACATTAGTGGTTCGTTATAAGAACACCACCACCGCCGATCTTCTTAGTTAAACCCTTTCAAAAGACAAATTCTGTGTAAAATTTATTTCGGGACGAAAGACGACGATCAGTGCGGGTCTCACGATGGGGAAGAAGATCAAGGTTTGTTGCGTGCAATGGGAACATATTTGACAACGACCGAAGAACAAAAACCCTAAAAAAAGGGGGTTTTCTTTGTATTTACATTTTCCCCCAATTTTCTTTTAGTAGCGCCGATAAATGGAGTCGCCGGCGACAGGAAGATACATCCCTCAGAAGTCGAAGTAAAACTCTTTCTCTCTCTCTCTCTGTAGATAGATTTGTGCATTAAATTATATATATGCCGTTTATGATTATTATAATTATTTTAGGAAAAGAGTGTTTCCAGGGAGTTCATCGTGCATGGAATCCAAAGTAGAGGTTAATCGGACCTTGAAACGCAAGAATAAGACGAGTAATCAGAAGGAGGTAATAATAAGATCAATGTTGGTTTATTGATTATTTGTTCGTCTTCTTAAGTGGTATGATCATGAAGATATATGCACTCGAATATCGTAGTTTTTTATAAATATCAACAAAGAGTTTTGTTTGATCATCCCTTAGCCAAAGTATCATTAGCCTTATTACTGAATGATTATATTTTTGCAACATGGTAATGTGTTGATTTGATCATTCCTTTTTGATGATTTGTTGTTGTGTATTCCTAGGATGGTGTGGTAATGATCTCTTCAGGGACTAATGGTGCAGAAGAACACCACATGATAAACAAGGGTCACTCTTCAATGGAGGTCCAGTCGCATAAAAAGGGGAAGGTATAAGTTATGTTTCCTCTTTCCTATGGTTCTAATTTAGTATGTGCGAATTGCAATTATCAACTAAGTTTTCAAAATGCAAGGTTTTTAAAATAATGGGTTAGACCTAAAGGCTCAGCGAGCTTATGGTTTTTCATGCATGTTGACATTTATGAGTTATGACCATAAACCAGAATATGATGTAGCAATTTTCTCACATAGCATGTAAACGTTGAAAATGCTTCGGATTTCGTCACAACACACAATGGTTGCAAGAATAGCAATATCACTTGGCATGAAACTGTTAAGGTGTCATACTCATAGACAGTCCCATGCCATTCGGTTCACGAGACAACGCAATCTCGTGTAGGAGTGTCAAAAAACCCGAAACCAAATAGCCAAATGAGGTTCGGGTTAAACGGTTTTGGTTTATTAAGTTATCGGGTTAGACGGTTCGGTTAACCGAATATGAATTACCTTATTATGTTAGGTTTTCAGTTATTGTTTACCAATTCGGTTAAAGCGTATAAACTGAGTAACACATTATACTATTATTTGTATATTTTATTTCTATACAAATAAATCGAATAACACATTATACCATAACCATTATTAATATACATATTCACTAGATAATCTTTTTTGTTTAATAATTTTTTTTGCTTCGTGCATGATATGATCCGAAGAGATAGTTCTTTTTGCTAGATCATGTTTTTTGTTTGATGTTAGTTCAATTCTCGAGTATGAATGAATGATACAATTATATATAGGGTCAAATTGCAACTTCTCGAAATTTAAAGATTGCCTTTTATAATTGTATTTGTGACTGAAATATAGCAAAAAAATGCCCCAGGGGTTGAGGTTGCCAACCCCATATTCTTGTTTCCCAAAACGCATAGGTCCTAACCTTGGATCCGACCCACGACCCATTATTCCAATTGACGGGTTTTATTCAACCGGGTCATTTACCCAAGATATGTGTGCACACATGCACAAGTTACAATCTGGTGCTGTTTTTCTGTCTTGTTTTCAAGTGATTGATTACAGTTAAGCTTATTTGTAATTAACGATGCCTTTTTCTCTGTTCTTAGGGTGTCGTCTCATCCGCACTTGGCGTAATAGAAGTAGATTCAGATTCAGATGATGGTGTTTCTGATTCGTATATTAAGAAATATTATATGGATTTTTACGCCGGTGATTATAGTTATGATGATGAGGATGAGTATGCGGTTTTGCAATCCCATTTTGACAACATTGATCTTCCTACTGGCGTTGAAGCTTCCCTTCCAGGGTTTTCTGACTCTATCAAAATGAAAAACAAGATTTCTTCAACAAGTCCAGATTTGTCATCAATGGGTAGTCTGAATTGGATAAAGCCAGTCGCAAAAACAAGGTGGAGCGGCTTCCGTTGAGGTCATCTCCCGAGCCTGCTAAAGGTAAACAAACATAACTTAGTTCCCGTAGCTCTACTCATTTTCTCGCTTCAGAAACACTGTCGCAGACCCGATTATCATCGATTTTGATGATTCAGACGAAGAGGTTCAGTTGCCGCAAGAAAACATTCATCCTGAGCAACAACCATTGATGAGGCAGATGAATTGATGGTTGATTTAGTCGGAGAAGATGAACCCCGGAAAATGGAATCGTTGCCTGATACATCATCTAATGAAGGTACTAATTCTACATGTAACTGACTGTTATCTTTATAAAGATTAAGGAAAAAATTAATTGTTCTTCACATCTTATATTGTTATAGTTAAAAAGGGGTTTGATTCTTGGTTACAATAACTGACATATAAGTGTCTTGTATGTTTATAATAAAATAGGTAAATAAAAGCACTGTTCTATACTAAACTTGTATGTCAAAAAGGAGTTTTATTCTGGTTTACTATATTCTGTTTTCAAACTTCATAGAACTATTGCTTCCTGTGATACCTGACATAGGATTATGTATTCCACAAGTGTGATTCAATTAATCATGGTCATCATGATGGTGGTAATCATATATTTCTTTAAATCATGATCCAAGTAATACGATGATTGGAAAACAACATGATTCATGTGCCTGTGACCATCATGGTTTCAAGGTAATACATGCTATTGTAGTAGTTATTCGTTAACTGTTATTTCCGACAGGAGTTGAGGTCCTGATGAAGGAGCTTTCAATGGCTGATAACATAAATCAGCCAACTGATACTAAAGGTATACATTTGAAGTTTGAATTAATGTTTAAAGCCTGTTTTATTAAATTTATATATTAACCCTTTATGTGTATCAGATTTCATTCGTTCAGAATCTGTGTTTGGAAAGAATAAAGGTTTGTAGATTGCATTTATTTTAATACACAATGGTTTGAGGATTGAGACATTATTTATTGTTAGTGGTTATGTGTCTAGGTAAATCACCGATGAGGGATGAGAAGAAACCCAAGAAACTTATGAGCGAAACATCATCTGATGCGTCTACTCAGGGTATGACATTAACATTTTAATAATGCATTCTATTACAATAAATGCATGTCGGTTCCTAATTACCTTAATATGATGGGTATGAAGTGGTTATGTTTTTCACTTAACTGTAGAAAAAGCTTCTTTTAGGAAATATACCATCTTAATAGAGAGTACATCGCGCTGCACCCGGAGTTCAAGTAGATTAAGACACTTAAATACCAGTTCCAACTGTAACTCAGAATTCCCTCCATCAACTGCAGAAGATGATTCACTAAAAGGTGAGGGTAAAGTGAAACTGGAAGGTACATAAATATGTTAAAACTTGTTTTTTTAAATATGAACTGCAATTTGTCTTAGTATTCTTTTGTTAGTATCAATTTTTTTATACTAACCAGTAGTCAATGGTGATGCAGCAGATGCGAAGACAGGAAACAAAAAAACGGACATCCACCATAAGGCTAACAGAACTGGTTCATCAGGTTCAACTATAGAAGATGATTCACTAAAACCTGAGGGTAAAGTGAAACTTGAAGGTACATGAATATGTTAAACTTGTTTTAAGAATTGTACATGAATATGTTAAACTTGTTTTAAGAATATGTTAAACCTGAGCCTGGGTGAATGCAGTGTTAAGAATCGTAATAAGGAATTTGGAAAACAGGTAACAAAAACTACAGCTTAAAGCTAGAGATATACATCGAGTATCTTTACATGATTTTGAGTAATACATTTGAGTTAAAATAAAAGAAAAAAATGGTAAACAAAATCCTTAATTTGAATTTGATTAATTATTTGGGTTTCAACATCATTGAATGAAACATTAGTTTAAGTGTTTTTTTGAAAACAATGGTAATCACTGTTCAATAATCACATATTTCAATTGTTGTTGTTTGGTTAATTGCATAATCAACATAGAAATCATACATTCTTAAAAGAAAACAAATGCAGAATTTACAAATGTAAAACAACAGTACCTTATTGTGTACTTCTGTTGCACAACAATCTAAACATTGGGGAATACATCCTGCTGATACATACCAATATTCTGAAATTCAATGGACCTGTATAAACAGACAACAATTCATGATTACTGCTTACTGATTATTTGTTATTATTACAAGTTATGGTTTCCAAAAATGATTTTTGTGTCTACTTGAAAAATCCTTGACGTTCTAAATAATGTATATTTGTAAATGAAATGTACTTCAGTTTTGATTAAGGTATAGCATGATTTCTCAGGCGTACATTGAGTTAATAGAGATGAAGATAAATAGTGTAAGTGATGCAAAGCAAGAAGCAGAAAGGACAATAAGAGACGCAAGCAGTAAGTTTCTCGAAGACAAATCAATAGCTAAATTCAAGACAGATTTGGAAGAGCTGTTTGGTTTCAAACAATCACCCAATAAAGATAATTTGGGCACATCTAATGTATTGATTTGTTAAATATTGAGGTTCATTTTGATTGTAATTTACGACGTTTGTATTTATAATGCATCTTGATTTCGTGTTGATTTTGATTTTTCTAATTGCATTTTCTTGGTTTTTCACTTCGTAGACTCTCGAGATGACTTGATGATCCGGTCTCACCAAAGATGGTGCTTGTGAAAGATGAAGAATAAAAAAGGGAGTGGTAAAATTGTAAATTGTGTATTTTTATAACAACTTTATCTTAGATCGTATAGACAATTAATTAATGAAGATAACATAATCCATATAGTTTAATGTAAATTCAACCGAACAACATCTCAGACTATTGTGAAAGTCAAGTGGGCATAGAATGAACAATTTTGTTGCATCGCATATCTCTCTTCGACACACACATCTATTATAAAAGACAATTTACAAGTTTACAAATTACAAATTTAGCAACATGTGAATAAATGTATGATTGTATATTATTAGATTTTTTCCTTTGTTATAATATTTATTTTGTGATGGAAGATGATATTAATTGTCTATTTATTTAGAACAAAAATTTTATCCATGTAATTTGAGACCAACAATTCAAAATCTTGACATCTGTCTATTAGAATTGTTACTTTTGCACAATAAACTTTATACATTGTTGTTTGGACGATTTTACATATTCTGTTTTTGTTACATCAAGATAAATTTTATCTCCCGCCGCATCGCGCGGGTAGGATGACTATATAATTTTAAAATTTTATAGTAATATTTAAGGTTTTTAAAAAAAATTCAAATCTTTTTAGAAAGGAACAACGGAACAAGTTAAATTTTGGAAATTTTATAAATTTATCTCATTTTTAAGAATTTATTTTAAATATAATTAAACTTTGATGTCGGTGCTATGGGGAAGAATACAGAAGTGGTGAGGCTTCAACCTCTGGCTATTGTTTCGGTTTATAGTTTTTGGATTTTATCTAAGTTGTATTTTGTGTCGTTCTCTAGAGCAAGTTGTGGACAACTTTGTGGATCTCTCTTTACTCGATTTCGAACTCTCGAAATAATTTGTGTTCGTTAGTTTGCATAACAATGGTGACTTCTTGATCGATATCCAACTTGTCTTGTTTCGATGGTTGTCTCATAGGACTAAAACTTTCTCTGGGTGATGGGTGTTGTGGTGTTACAACCTAATTGTCTATTCTTGTTTGAGGGTTTTTGTCGGTTGTTTGTTTTTCGTTTTGTTTGATATCTCGTATAGATTTTTGTTGGGTTACGGTTGTGGCCTCCCTCTTTTCTATGCATTGTAGATGGTGACTTGGCTTTTGTTTTGTCGGTTTTCGTGTTGTTAGACTTGCTTGTTTTTTGTTGATTTTGATATATTGATATCTTTAAAAAAAATATTACAATTATAATAACATGATTTAATATTATAATAACATGATTTAATATTATAATAACAAAAATAAAATCAATAATGATCATATTTGAAATTCTTATACTTTTCTTTAATGTTAAGTATAGATCACATGCGACATAAATGATCATCCCGTTGTTATATTAAACTAGTGTGTGCCCCGCGCGTTGCGCGGTAGCGAGTAATATTTTAAGGAATTACTTGATCGCATTAAGATAAAAGATAATTCATCGGTTAATGCTAATGAGATACGATTTAAAACGAAAAATGCAATTCCATAAGTGGTTCATTTTCATCTATTGATTACCATTTGTTGTTACGAATAAATTGAGATTTATTGGTAATAATTTTGTTGTTATATTGTTTATAACTCAAATGACACACCAAACATATTGTTGTTACGAATAGTTTGAAGAATTTTTTTTCCCAAAAAGGGTTTGACTAAACTTAGTGAACTCTATGAGTTTCCACAAATTAAACATGTATCCCTCTCTTTTGTCAACTAGTGCTATACCCGTCCGGTGGCCGGGTATACAACATGAATTTAATTTAGATTCAGTTATTTGATTAGTCACTCTTTTCATCATTGTCGACTTTGTTTTTCAATAGCAAGAAGTTTAGTCAAGCTATAACCGGTTTGCAGTGCCTTTGACTATGGGTTAGGTACCCTTCGGCTTGAAGGGCTCTTCCGTATCTTTCATAACAGATCATAGGCAAAGAAGCGATCGCAATCGAATAACCCTTTCTCGATTTCAAGATTTTCATGTTCTCAAACTCGAGTTTTCAAACGAACCGGGTGAAAACGCAACTTGATTATCGATTCATTCGAGTTAAAATCCGATATCGATTGCGCATGAAAAGAACGTTTCTAAAATCCGATATACCCACCCGTTGGTCGGGTGTACAACATGACAAAAATGAGTTGACTGTCATCCTGATCTATATAATTAAGCAAATGGTCTAAATCGCCACAAAGATGACTAATTACATTTATGCATATAGTCTAAGGCAACAACGTTTCATGCAGATGGCATGTGTACACAACCAACACATCTATTTATGTTTCTTGTTGTCAGTCCAATGGCCTTTTCTTAATATGTGATTGGTTCACTATACCTCCTAATAAAAAAATATTAGGACAAAGTAATCTTTTTTGGAAAATATAAAGAAGACTCATTTTAAAAATCTACTTTAAACTTATTTTATACACGACGCTGATAGAAATGCCACAACTTCATTAATTTCTTCCTTCATGAACTCAACACTTGCAAAGTGTTTCAAACATATAGGCGGATTTTCACCCTCTAAAGAATTAGATAGGCACAGATCTAGCAAGTGTGATCTTCATCTGATCAAAAGCATGGGTGATAGGATCAACACATTCCTTCTTCGTAGCTATTGCCACCGCAACCTAGTCAAGAAAAGAGCTTTCTGCAGAGAAACATAAACGTCCTAAAAACAGGGTGAAGAAATAGATTTAACAAATGAGTTTCATAACAGCAATACACCCTACTAAGTAAAGGAAGTTTGCTCACCAAAAACCTTCCTTTCCTAGTTGTATTAATATGTTTGTCATCAAAGTTGAGTCCATTAGTTTGTACTTCAAATTTGTAAAAACCTCTTTTTTCCAAGAAAAAAAACATTAGATTTCAAATTGCCTATCAGCACAAATATCAGTGAACAAAGCAGGATGATTGAAAAGATGCATCTAGAATTAGCAGAAAGAGTTTTCTGTATTTTCTAGTAATCTCAATGCATGTTTGGATAAAATGGAGTTTTCGAATCAGAGAGTCTTTATATTTTGATCTAATTACTGATAAATAGAACAGCTAACAGCTGATAGCTGGTGTCTATGCGTATAATCAATGTGTGTGCTTCTAAGATATGTTTATTGATTGTTTATAGTAACTAAACATGTTATACTTTTCTCGGTTGTATTGAGCTGATTCATATTTACTTTCGTCGCATTGAATGTTTTAACATTTATTAATTAGCACAACGAAAATTCTAGACATGTGTGGTGGTCGCTTCCTCAAAGGAATGAAATTCTACTAAGGCATATTTGTGTTTGGTAAGAAAATAATGCTTTAATATGTGATAACCAATCAGAGTGCTTCTATTTCAATTTCTGGATTGGTTAATGCATATTTTTCCTTATAAAGGGTCTGTTAATCACTCTATTTTGATGCAAATCCAATTAGGTTACAAGCCTATAGAAAATCTATTGTAGAAAAATTAGGCACTTGTATTGTACAATTGATGAGACATTTTAAAGACTTGGCTCTTTAGGACTACTAAAAATATATAAGTATTTTACAAATGGCCGGAATATACCAAAATTGTCTAGGAACCAGAGGTTGCATACACAGGACAAAATTCATGGAGGTGGATCAGCAACAATAAAGTGGCTATGTCCCCCCTCCCGCTCCTGATCTAAAAAGACAAGTCAAAAATGGCCATTTAATTTTATGTTTCAAATACCACAACAATGATATATAAAAAAGTTAGTTGGTAACTAAACTGGAACACCAATACCATGGCATAGTTAAGTTTAGCATAGTAATCCAGCAGCTCCAAAATGTTAGTTGTTTAATATTTGGCATAGTGGGCTTAGGCATACAAATTACAGGATTTTTAGATATATAAACTTAAATGAGATGTCAATTACATTCATAACCTTCTAGCAAGTATAAAGTCATTTTTCCTTGATAGACCAGGAGGTCTTGAATTAAATTACTGCAAGCTTACTTCTTAATTTTGAAAATTTGTTGTAATTTATCCTTGTAACCTCTACAACCTCTAAAATAATTTCATAGAAAGAAAGATAGATAGATTAGGCTTGTCTAAGATATACTATATTATTTTGACTGCTCCTAGATTAACTAAAGGATTATCAATAAGTGTTTAGTTATTGTTAGAAGTTTAACTTTTCTAGGATGCAAACTTCTTAGTTTAAGATACAAACTTATTTCTACTCATGTTTGAAGGAAATTAGTATTATTGTTCATGTTGTAAGAAGAATGTTATCTATTTAATGTCCTAGTAGCATTGATTTTGGGGTGTTATAGGGAGTATCATAAATGAGTATGTAATCCAGACTTGGATATGTACACTTTAAGGGGATAGATCTACAAGGACAAGTGTATCTCCTTGATCTAAAGAATGGATGTGGTGCCAGATTATGTTTTTGTGCTGGAATTAGAAGGTTTTGTTTTAAACGTAGCTATTAAGCCCAGGCAAATGGATAATTTTACTGGTTTCAGTGTCTCACATCAACCAAGATGACTTAGGAATTGTTAAATTAATTTCTTTTAAGTTTGTACCTGGACTCGTAGATTTTAAAATGTACTTAAAGTTATTTGATTCTTTATACTCCAATCCTGCTTTTGGAGTCTTAATAAATCTAGTTTTCCCCTAAGAACCCGTAAACTTTTATCACTCAACATTTACTTTAGGCATTTTGCTTCATCTTCCCCATCGCTATAAGCTATTATATTTTTTAAAGATGCCATCATCATCTTGTAATAAGTTGCATTAACATACAACCATTTCCAGGAAAGCTACATATCAAAAGGTGAGTGTTTTAGGCTCCTATGAAAATAAAGAGAACTTCAATGGTTTTTATTGGTCAAGAATGAACTTGATCTGCCTATAAAAGTAATAACAAACGAAGAAACATAAAAGCTAAAAAAATTGATAATGTGACTGAATGTTTTACTTGTTTTTTTAGGTATGGTCATACCCTTCAGTTGTGAAATCCCTTGTCCAAAGAATCTCCCCATCAATGCTGGAAATGGCATAAAGACATGCACCACCATAAACAAAAATCGGACTGTCCAGATCAACCTTCAAGTTGGCCTGCAAAGACTCACAATATCATCATTTCAAGACAATATATTGTAGAACTGAGTACAAAAATGAATAATGTACATTGTTAATAATATACAATATTAACAATGTTAATGTTATTAAGCACGTTACTCACCGGAACTGTTAATAATGCCTTTGAGGACTTTGACCCTGATAGAAAAGATTCCCACACCATCTGCCCATCAGGAAGGTTCCAAGCTCTTAATATACTCCCCTCTGATGATAGTGTAATAACATCTGAGAAATCAGAAAAGATACTTTAGCAATCGATCATCATTTAAGTACATTTTAAAACTGAGGGGTATAATATTCACAGCTTCTTGAACTTGAGTTAATTTATTGTTGTAGTAAGTAACCATACACATACAGGTGCAGTAAGCAGCCTGCTATCTTAAGAATAAGAAATCAATCTATTATACAATAATCAAATACATCTTGAACAACGGTACCTTTAAAGGGGAGACATTCTTCTTCGTTCTTGTTACAAAAGAATGGACACCTGAGAATTGCAATCGGTCACCCATTTAGAAAGTTAATATGAGAGAAAAATGCATTACTATGTGTCATAACTTGATCATAGCACACAGTACACCCTAGTTGGGACCTTTCATTCAAGTAACCACCATAACTTTAGATTTAGCAAGTCAAAAATCAAGAAATATGACAGTTTGATAGTATTATGAAGTGATGGAGATTACAAGATATCATCACATTTGATCTAGACAATATATCATGGAGGCATTTCATCGAACACTTGCTTTGCATATTAAATTATTGCATATGATCTGCTCCAAATTGAATATAACCTCCAAACCAATCAATTATACACACAAATTATACTTCTTCAATTTAATATATGGCAGAACAGAACAAAGAAATGCAGCCGAGTTCAAAATATGTTTCAAATGAAAAAAGAAAATCTAATTTAAAATGCAAGATCCTGTATACAATGATCATTAATTATTCTTGCAAAGAAACATTTAAAGGAAAGAACAACCGAGAAACTAAGTGATAATCTTACGATTAATATCTTCTATATCACCTTCAACGACATTGGCAATCACGTGCCCTGTTCTAGGATCTTAGCTTGGAAAAGTTTTTCCTTTTGTCCGTCAATAATCCAAAATACCTTGTGCATATCGTCATAAAAGTCGTAGATGAACCTTAGACACTAACCATGTGCTGATACTTGGTCCACCTTCAAATATAACCACCAATTTGCATTATAAGTTTAGTGTCTGTACCACAAAATCAAAGTCAAAATTGAAATTAAAAACCAAATTTTAATCAAGCGAGCGAAAAAACGAACAACAATTAGTGAAATTAACGACGTAGCCGGTAAAATCACCACATAAGAACACTTGATTGCCTCCTTGAGACCAACCGAAGTGGGCATGAACCATCGTTTCTGCAAAATCAGCTTGAAGAACCGAACTGAGGGGAGGAGGAGAGGAGTCGGACGTGGAGAACTCGAGGGAGTGGAGAGACAAATCAGGATGCTTTGGAGCATGTACGTTGGCTATATTTTGGGAAGGAGAGGGGTGAACCTGAAATTTGGGGAAGAGGACACGGCTTCTTGTGAATCTAAAAACAGATTTTGCAAGTCTGTGTGCGTGTGTGTGTATATATATACACGGAGAAGATGATAGGAGGTTGAAACTCCATGAGCGTGAGAGGGATTGCGATGTGGGAGAGTAGAAATCGGGGAGTTGAGGTTGAAGTCGTGGAGAGAAATCCGTAAAGAAGAATGAACGTGGAACCGATGAAGGTTGAAGGCGAAGGTGTGAGAGAAGTGAGCGGTTTGCAGAGGAGGGTGGAGAGGTCTCGGACGATTAAGATGGCTTAATGGGTGGCTTAATGATTTTGAACGGCCAAGATTGAAAATAGGATTGAGTTTAAAGGGCCCAGATTGATCCAAAGGTGGTTTGACTCAACTGGGTCCATAGTATAGGTAATATATGTTAACATGTTTCATAAAAATGTTATGTGTGAGATTACCAAACTCATTTCAAATTTATATACAACTTTCCTTCATCATTTCTTGTAGCCCATTTCATTCTCCAATCTAGCATTCCCTCATCAATGTGGAATGACTAAAATAATACAATGCAAGATTTAAGAATAAAAAATCTTACAATGTCACTTCAAATACCATTGGTTATTTCTTTTATACATATAAATAAAGAAAGATAGAAAATGTAAATATTTTCTATTTCTATTTATATATATATATGTTATATAAATATTTATGTTATCTTTTGTAAAATATCTATTGAGGTATTAGTCAAAAGACGTTTCACAATGGTACCTCAAATTATTTTGGTTATTTCTTATATATAGATAGATTGTTTTATTCAATATTTGAAAATTCTAAAATCTTATGGCTTTTGGGCCGTACCTTATTGATTGTTTAATTCTGTTTGTAAACAAACTTCGTTTTTACAATCATTAATCTCTTTTTATTTTTCAATGACACCTTCTCCTATTAATACACTCTCATTTTCTAATATATCACAATTCACTATTTGAGAATACTAAAATCTTATGGCTTGACATAATGTCATCACATCCATCTTTTTTATACATATTTATTCCAATGTTTCAACTTCTTACCAATGCGAGATAGCTACAACTAAACCACAATCCACTATTTGATACTCAACTCTCATGGTGCTAACTCGTATCTTTTGGGTTTTTCTTTTATTTATTTAAAGATATGAAATGTTTAACTATTACATTAAATTTTTTGTCATATAAATAAAAAATAACTATTTAACCCAAAAAATGGATCAAATTTTGTATGAACCTTCAAGCCATATCTTATCCTTTATATAGTCACTCACACTTTCATCCTTTCACTTTTGTCACCAATGTGAGATAATGAAAAATCAACCACAATTCACTATTTGATGAATACTTGATTCTCATGATGCCACCTCATTACTCTTGGATTTTCCTTTAAGAAAATATAAAATGTTTAACTATTATATGAAATGTTTAACTATTACATGAAATGTTTTGTCATGTAAATAAAAAATAATTATTTAACCCAAAAATGGATCAAATTTTGAATGAACCTTCAATCCATATCTTATCCTTTATATAGCCACTCACACTTCCAATTTTTCACTTTTGTCACCAATGTGGGACAATGAAAAATCAACCACAATTCACCATTTGATGAATACTTGATTCTCATGATGTCACCTCATTAACCATGGATTCTCCATTTATATATATAAAGATAAAGAAGATATGAAATGTTTTGTCATGTAAATAAAAAATAACTATTTAACCCAAAAATGGATCAAATTTTGTATGAACCTTCTAACCATATCTTATCCTTTATATAGCCACTCACACTTCCAACTTTTCACTTTTGTCACCAATGTGGGACAACGAAGAATCAACCACAATTCACCATTTGATGAATACTTGATTCTCATGATGCCACCTCATCAACCATGGATTCTCCTTTTATATATATATAAAGATAAAGAAGATATGAAATGTTTTGTCATGTAAATAAAAAATAACTATTCAACCCAAAAATGGATCAAATTTTGTATGAACCTTCAAGCCATATCATATCCTTTATATAGCCACTCACACTTTCAACTTTTCACTTTTGTCACCAATGTGGGACAATGAAGAATCAACCACAATTCACCATTTGATGAATATTGGATTCTCATGATGCCACCTCATCAACCATGGATTCTCCTTTTATAAAGATATAAAGATTACATGAAATATTTAACTATTAAATGAAATGTTTTGTCATGTAAATAAAAAATAACTATTTAACCAAAACTGGATCAAATTTTGTATGAACCTTCAAGCCATACCCTATCCTTTATATAGCCACTCACACTTTCAACTTTTCACTTTTGTCACCAATGTGGGACAACGAAGAAATCAACCACAATTCACCATTTGATTAATACTTGATTCTCATGATGTCACATCATCAACTATGAATTCTCCTTTTATATATATAAAGATTACATGAAATGTTTTGTCATGTAAATAAAAAATAACTATTTAACCCAAAAATGGATCAAATTTTGTATGAACCTTCAAGCTATATCCTATCATTTATATAGTCACTCACACTTCAAACTTTTCACTTTTGTCACCAATGTGGAACAATGAAGAATCAACCACAATTCACCATTTGATGAATACTTTATTCTCATGATGCCACCTCATCAACCATGGATTCTCCTTTTATATATATAAAGATTTAAAGCCATATCTTATCGTTCATATAGCCACTCACACTTTCAAATTTCACTTTTGTCACCAATGCGGGACAATGACAAATCAACCAAATTTCACCATTTAATGAATACTTGATTCTCATGATGCCACCTCATTACTCTTGGGTTTTCCTTTAAGGATATGAAATGTTTAACTATTACATGAAATGTTTTGTCATGTAAATAAAAAATAACTATTTAACCCAAAAAATGGATCAAATTTTGTATGAACCTTCAAGGCATATCTTATTCTTTATATAGCCACTCACACTTCCAACTTTTCACTTTTGTCACCAATGTGGGACAATGAAGAATCAACCACAATTCACCATTTGATGAATACTTGATTCTCATGATATCACCTCATTAACCATGGATTCTCCTTTTATATATATAAAGATAAAGAAGATATGAAACGCTTAACTATTACATGAAATGTTTTGTCATGTAAATAAAAAATAACTATTTAACCCAAAAATGGATCAAATTTTGTATGAACATTCAACCCATATCCTATCCTTTATATAGCTACTCACACTTTCAACTTTTCACTTTTGTCAACAATGTGGGACAATGAAAAATCAACCACAATTCACCATTTGATGATTACTGGATTCTCATGATGCCACCTCATCAACCATGGATTCTCCTTTTATATATATAAAGATTACATTAAATATTTAACTATTATATGAAATGTTTTGTCATGTAAATAAAAAATAACTATTTAACCTAAAAATGGATCAAATTTTGTATGAACCTTCAACCCATATCCTATCCTTTATATAGCCACTCACACTTTCAACTTTTCACTTTTGTCACCAATGTGGGACAATGAAGAAATCAACCACAATTCACCGTTTGATTAATACTTGATTCTCATGATGCCACATCATCAACTATGAATTCTCCTTTTATATAAAGATATAAAGATTACATGAAATATTTAACTATTACATGAAATGTTTTGTCATGTAAATAAAAAATAACTATTTAACCCAAAAATGGATCAAATTTTGTATGAACATTCAAGCATATCCTATTCTTTATATAGCCACTCACACTTCCAACTTTTCACTTTTGTCACCAATGTGGAACAATGAATAATCAACCACAATTCACCATTTGATGAATACTTGATTCTCATGATGCCACCTCATCAACCATGGATTCTCATTTTATATATATAAAGATTTAAAGCCATATCTTATCCTTTATATAGCCACTCACACTTTCAAATTTCACTTTTGTCACCAATGTGGGACAATGAAAAATCAACCAAATTTCACCATTTAATGATTACTTGATTCTCATGATGCCACCTCATTACTCTTGGGTTTTCCTTTAAGGTTATGAAATTTTTAACTATTATATGAAATGTTTAACTATTATATGAAATGTTTAACTATTACATGAAATATTTTGTCATGTAAAAAAATAACTATTTAACCCAAAAATGGATCAAATTTTGTATGAACCTTCAAGTCATATCCTATCCTTTACATAGGCACTCACACTTTCAACTTTTCATTTTTGTCACCAGTGTGGGACAATGAACAATCAACCACAATTCACCATTTGATTAATATTTGATTCTTATGATGCCACGTCATCAACTATGAATTCTCCTTTTATATATATAAAGATTACATTAAATATTTAACTATTACATGAAATGTTTTGTCATGTAAATAAAAAATAACTATTTAACCCAAAAATGGATCAAATTTTGTATGAACCTTCAAGCCATATACTATCATTTATATAGCCACTCACACTTCCAACTTTTCATTTTTGTCACCAATGTCAGACAATGAAGAATCAACCACAATTTACCATTTAATGAATATTTGATTCTCATGATGTCACCTCATCAACCATGGATTCTCCTTTTTTATATATAAAGATTTAAAGCCATATCTTATCCTTTATATAGCCACTCACACTTTCAAATTTCACTTTTGTCACCAATGTGGGACAATGAAAAATCAACCAAATTTCACCATTTAAAGAATACTTGATTCTCATGATGCCACCTCATTACTCTTGGGTTTTCCTTTAAGGGTATGAAATGTTTAACTATTATATGAAATGTTTAACTATTACATGAAATGTTTGTCATGTAAATAAAAAATAAATATTCAACCCAAAAATGGATCAAATTTTGTATGAACCTTCAAGCCATATCCTATTATTTATATAGCCACTCACACTTTCAACTTTTCACTTTTGTCACCAATGTGGGACAATGAAGAATCAACCACAATTCACCATTTGATGAATATTGAATTCTCATGATGCCACCTCATCAACCATGGATTCTACTTTTATATATATAAAGATTACATGAAATATTTAACTATTATATGAAATGCTTAACTATTACATGAAATGTTTTGTCATTTAAATAAAAAATAACTATTTAACCTAAAAATGGATCAAATTTTGTATGAACCTTCAACCCATATCATATCCTTTATATAGCCACTCACACTTTCAACTTTTCACTTTTGTCACCAATGTGGGACAATGAAGAAATCAACCACAATTCACCATTTGATTAATACTTGATTCTCATGATGCCATATCATCAACTATGAATTCTCCTTTTATATAAAGATATAAAGATTACATGAAATATTTAACTATTACATGAAATGTTTTGTCATGTAAATAAAAAATAACTATTTAACCCAAAAATGGATCAAATTTTGTATGAACCTTCAAGCATATCCTATTATTTATATAGCCACTCACACTTCCAACTTTTCACTTTTGTCACCAATGTGGAACAATGAAGAATCAACCACAATTCACCATTTGATGAATACTTGATTCTCATGATGCCACCTCATCAACCATGGATTCTCATTTTATATATATAAAAATTTAAAGCCATATCTTATCCTTTATATAGCCACTCACACTTTTAAATTTCACTTTTGTCACCAATGTGGGACAATGAAAAATCAACAAATTTCACCATTTAATGATTACTTGTTTCTCATGATGCCACCTCATTACCCTTGGGTTTTCCTTTAAGGGTATGAAATGTTTAACTATTATATGAAATGTTTAACTATTACATGAAATATTTTGTCATATAAAAAAATAACTATTTAACCCAAAAATGGATCAAATTTTGTATGAACCTTCAAGTCATATCCTATCCTTTACATAGCCACTCACACTTTCAACTTTTCATTTTTGTCACCAATGTGGGACAATGAACAATCAACCACAATTCACCATTTGATTAATACTTGATTCTCATGATGCCACGTCATCAACTATGAATTCTCCTTTTATATATATAAAGATTACATGAAATATTTAACTATTACATGAAATGTTTTGTCATGTAAATAAAAAATAACTATTTAACCAAAAAATGGATCAAATTTTGTATGAACCTTCAAGCCATATCCTATCATTTATATAGCCACTCACACTTTCAACTTTTCACTTTTGTCACCAATGTCAGACAATGAAGAATCAACCACAATTTACCATTTAATTAATACTTGATTCTCATGATGCCACCTCATCAACCATGGATTCTCCTTTTATATATATAAAGATTTAAAGCCATATCTTATCCTTTATATAACCACTCACACTTTCAAATTTCACTTTTGTCACCAATGTGGGACAATGAAAAATCAACCAAATTTCACCATTTAAAGAATACTTGATTCTCATGATGCCACCTCATTACTCTTGGGTTATCTTTAAGGGTATGAAATGTTTAACTATTATATGAAATGTTTAACTATTATATGAAATGTTTAACTATTACATGAAATGTTTGTCATGTAAATAAAAAATAAATATTCAACCCAAAAATGGATCAAATTTTGTATGAACCTTCAAGCCATATCCTATCATTTATATAGCCACTCACACTTTCAACTTTTCACTTTTGTCACCAATGTGGGACAATGAAGAATTAACCACAATTCACCATTTGATGAATATTGGATTCTCATGATGCCACCTCATCAACCATGGATTCTACTTTTATATATATAAAGATAAAGATAAAGATTACATGAAATATTTAACTATTACATGAAATATTTAACTATTACATGAAATGTTTTGTCATGTAAATAAAAAATAACTATTTAACCCAAAAATGGATCAAATTTTGTATGAACCTTCAAGCCATACTCTATCCTTTATATAGACACTCACACTTTCAACTTTTCACTTTTGTCACCAATGTGGGACGATAAAGAATCAACCACAATTCACCATTTAATTAATACTTGATTCTCATGATGCCACATCATCAACTATGAATTCTCCTTTTATATATATAAAGATTACATGAAATGTTTGTAATGTAAATAAAAAATAACTATTTAACCCAAAAATGGATCAAATTTTGTATGAACCTTCAAACCATATCCTATCCTTTATATAACCACTCACACTTCCAACTTTTCACTTTTGTCTCCAATGTGGGACAATGAAGAATCAACCACAATTCATCATTTGATGAATACTTGATTCTCATGATACCACCTCATCAACCATGGATTCTTCTTTTATATATATAAAGATTTTTTGGACAAATAATGATTGGTTGAATACATTTAACTTATGAATTGATAAATAAAATAAAAATAGAGTAAATTACACGTTTGGTCCCTGTGATTGCCACCTACTATCAAAAGTAATTCTTATTTCAAATTAATTACAATTTTAGTTTTTATGATTTCGATTTCTTTTCAATGTTGGTCCTTACTTCATTATCTCCCGTTAAACAGTAACCCCATCCCCGTGAACCCCATGTACATACTTTGATGATTGGTAACCCCTATGAATCTGAACCTAAATTGATGGTTTACAGTGATTGGAGTATTGAGTTTCTATTTTTTGTCATTGGTGATGAAGAATGTTGTCACTTTGACAATGAGCAGGGTGAAGTGAAGGTGAAAGGTGATGGTTTTGATTGGAGTTCGGTCTTTGGAACTACATCACCATAGGATGGGGTTACCATTTAACGGGAGATAATGAAGTCTCGGGTGCGGACCCATAAATTTATTCAAACGGTGACACCATTTAACTATAAGAAACAAATATAAAGATATTTTTTTTAAATCAATGTTGGTCTGATGGTTGGTCCCTTGCTTTTCAAATTTGAGGTCTAAAGTTCAAGTCTCATTATGACAATTTTTTTAAAAACATAGTAAATATGAAATTAAAAACTAAAAACTACAAAAAATGCTTCTAACAAGACTTGAACCCGGGTCTTGATGTAACGCCCTAAATTCAGGGCCAACTTGAGCCTCAAAATTTACACAATAAGTCATAATAAAGTCCAAACTATTACTTATATAGTCAGAGAATTAACTACGAGGGTTCATAATTACATCAATCAATTTCTCCAAATAACCTATTAATCTAATTACGTCAACTATAATTAGATTACGAGGGTTATCCAAGCAATCCATCCAAAGCCTCCTCGTATTTGCTAACTTCTCCGTCTATCACCCAAAAGTCGAATACCCAAAAGCACTTGTCCCACATCCTATTAATCCCCTGAGCTCGTACCTGGTAAGAAAATTGAATTTGAACAATTAGGTTTACGTCTAGTAAGAACATCCAAATTCAAATTAAAATGTTAACAACTTTGAAACTCAGATATCCAAAGCATATAAACAAACCTGTTCACCACCATCCTTACTGTACACGTGCTCAACTCAATGACGGAAACATACCCGATTATATAACTATGACTAGCATTCAGAAAGTCATATCATCAAAATTCAAGAGCCTACTACGAATCATTATAGATTCTAGATCATTGCTCTTATCAAGAATTTACAATTGGCACCATGTCTATTTCTTGAAGAGGAATTAGGAGTTACCATTATGTGCCTGTCCGACCCCTCACCATCCAACAAAACCAGGAATTTCGGTTAGTGCCACGCCTATTCCACGATTCCATATCACAATATGAAATGGGATTTACCATTAAGTGCCTGGTCTAGTCCACATTTCAATCAACGGGAATACCTTTAAGAGCCCGGTCAATTCCACGTTCATCACATCATAGCACAAATGGGAATTACCTTTAGAGCTCGGCCCATTCCGCATTTATCGCATCAACGAGAAATACAAATTACTTTATGTATTTTCCACGTTAATAATCACCTCTCGAAATGGGATTAACAATCCACATTATAGGTCAACGGGAATAACGGTTAGTGCCCCGCCTATTCCACATTTATAAAACAAAAATGGGAATTACCATTCAGAACCCGGTCTATTCCACATTTATCTAATCAACATAAATTACCATAAAGAGCCTGGTCCATTCCACATGATCACATACTACTAGTGCATATGGATCCATTACACTTACTCACGTATATGTACAATAACATATCACACTCCTCTCATAACATATTCTTAACTCTGAGAATATTAAACTATTTATCTCATCTTGATCCTCAAATTGTTTCCCTTCCAAATACTGTACCCAGAAAAATATTTCGAACTCAATTTATGAAACTATTCCGAAATTGAATTCTAATTAAAATCATATTCTTAATTGCAATTGGATTTTAAAATAATAAAAACCCATAATGGATTAAGCCCAAATCTGGAATCAAATATCAGCCCAAATCCAAAATTCATATGGCCCAAATAAATTTTGTTTTCCGGAATTAGTTTGATCCCAATACCGGTCCATAACCAAACCCAATTCCGGATGTTTAAAGAATCCCGGATCACCCAAAATATCGTGGCCCACATCCCATATGTAATTCCGGATCCCAAAAAATGAAGCCCAATTCCGGAATTTAAGTTCCGGATCAATCCTAAGTCCATTCCGGTTCTAATAATTCCGGAACCCAAAACCATTTTAGTCCATTCCGGTTTTAAAAATACCAGATCCCCAAACAATTTGGTCCATTCCGGTTTTGTTCTAAAATATCGGATCCCCAAACAATTTGGCCCATTCCGGGACTTCTATTTATTCCGGGCCCAACTTCCGGTTTTGATTTAAATCCCGGGCTTTAGACTATTCCAGTAAACAAAATAATTCCGGGACTCAACCAAAATAATTCCGGATCCGGTCCATTCCGGAATTCAATATCCATTTCGGATCCAAACCCAGTTCCGGAATTTCTCACATTCCGGGACTTTCGATACTGACTCGTTTCAAATCGCATCCAATTAACTCTAAAGAAACCCATCTAAATACAGCTTAATAATCGATTCATTTTCCAAACAGACATACCATTTTATTCAGACGATTTATGTACTAAACTGGGTTTAATTTCAACTGTTAAAATTTCAAAGTGAAAAGGATGAACTCACCTGGAAAGGAGTTCTCAACCCAGCACCCAAACTTTCCTTCACTTGCTCAATCAATCACTCTGAACAAAATCCCAACTTGCTATTACTAACCAGATTAAGAATTTAAAGAATAAACTTACAATCTTACCACAAGAAATCGATTCATGATTTCTCCTTCTGACTCCTTCTTTCTTTCTCTCTCTGAGTTTCTTTCTTCTGGACCGACTTAATCAAGAACACAATTGAGATAATATCTCAATTGCTGAAGCTTACCTCGCTTTTAAGCATTCACAACTTTCCAAGAATGACCAAGTAACCCCTCTAGTTTAATTTCCAATCTTAACATTAAACTTTGGTCAAATTACACTATCAACCCTGGAGTTTGTATTTACAAAAGTCTACAACTTAGACTAAATTACAAATCGATCCCATTTATATTAAATTATGATATAATGGAAATTCGGGGTGTTACACTTGAGTAGAATAAAAGTCTTCCAAACCAACTCTACCAAGGGAAACTTGGGTCGTTATAGTAGTTTCAAAATATATATGGTGGCACAAATTAAATTGATACGGTTGCACCTTTCACGAACCTAATTTTTTTACCTTACGGCGGAAAAACAATACGGTGGCACGTGCCACCGTATGCTCTTACCTAGGTCCACCCATGTGAAGTCTATTTCAATAAAAACCAACATTGAAAATGAATGGAAACCACAATAATCAAAACTATAATTAGTTTGAAATAAGAACTGCTTTTAACAGTAGATAACAATCATAAAGAATAAAGATATAATTTATTTTAGAGTAAACTACACTTTTGGTCCCTGTGGTTTGGTGTTTATAACACATTTGGTCCCTACAGTTTAAAAATTACACTTTAGCCACTACAATATGCCATTTGGTCCGGATTTGGTCCCTCGTCGTTAAGTTCGTTTAAAAACTCAGTTAAATGAGGGGTACTTTAGTCTTTTTACACTTTTTTGTCTTTTCTGTTAAAAAATAAAATAACATAAAATTATTTATTTTATATATTATATTATATTAATATATCTATATATATACACACCGTGAACCATCCCTGTAAACCTCCCCTGTGAACCACATCGGTGGTCTTCTCCGCACAATACAACACATACACAACACGCACATACATATTTATTTACATACACACTGCACACTTACAACACACACATACATACACACAATGCACACATATACAACACATACATATATATACACATACTGCACATATACAAGATATATATACTCACATCTTTCTCTGTGAGAAGTTGCCATGAGCTCAGAAAAGGCAGGTACATACCAATCATCTGAAGATCCACCATCCCCCTATTTGATTCAGCAAACATAAAGGGAGACCCCTGGAATTCGGTTATCTAACACATGTCGCATTAAATGGTGCCCTAGCAAACGGCGATGCCATCTTGATGGGGGAAGGAAATTACCTTGGTGACTGGAGCATACGAGGTTGCCGAAGATGGTGACCGTTGCAGGTGAGGTCACCAGAGATGGTGACCGGAGCAGGTGACCCTCCGATCCAGACATTGTGATAACTTGTCCATCTGGCAGCTCATTACTCTTCTCCACAACATAACTGGTCTTAGAAGTGTCGAGCTCTTGTTCATAGTCAAGAGCAATGTAACCCAACTTCCTGGTCAGAGTTGTAGGTTGGGATGGTGGGGAGTTGGTCGGAGGGGGATGACGAAGGCTGGATAGTGCGTGAGGTGGTGGTGCGGTCGCTACAGGAGAGTGCCGGAGAAGACCGTGGAGATGGACGGTCGTTGTGTCATGCATATGTATATATACATATATATAGAGAGGAATGATAAATTGTAAACCTCTAAATGTGTGTAAACTTTGAATTTCATAGGTTTTCTTGATGAAATTGTTTATTTTGATGAAAGTGTTTCATATCATTCGTTTCATATATTTGTGTTATTTATGTAAAAACGTCAAAGTTTCATCAAACTGAGAAAATATATGAAACAGTTTCATAGGAATGAAAACAAATATATGAAACTACATAAAAAACACAAATATATGAAACATTTTCATCAATAAAAAAATGATATGAAACAATTTCATCAAAATAAACAATTTCATGAAACAATTTAATCAAAAAACCTATGAAATCCAAAGTTTACACGAAAAAAAATTTATAAAATAGTGGGCTTCTATATATATATATATATATATTAATATAATATAAGTTAGACAAAATTACACTTTGCTCCCTATAGTTTTAAAAGAATTATATAACTTCTCCCTGTAAAATAAAAAGACGAAAATACCCCTTAACTTAACTAAGTTTTTCAACGGAGATAACGATGAGGGACCAAATCTGGACCAAATAGCAAATTGCAGTGGCTAAAGTGTAATTTTTAAATTGTAGGGACCAAATGTGTTATAAACACTAAACCTTAGGGACCAAAAGTGTAGTTTACTCTTTATTTTAAAAATATCTCGAGGTAACTTTAAAATGTTTGGTTTTCTTTCAAGTGAGGTTTTTTTCTTTTACACATTAGATGGTGTTAGGGTACAGGGACCAAAGGTGTAAGAAAATGTAAACCACAAGGATGTTTTTCATAATTATTTCAAAATAGGGATGCACAGTGCAATTTTATGTAAACCACAGGGACCAATCATGTAATTTACTCTACATTTAATTTTTAGAGTAAATTACATATTTAGTCCCTGTGGTTTGTTGAAAGTTTCCAGTTTCGTCCTTATGATTTTGAAATTGCGATTTTCATTCTAATGGTTTGTAATTCATCACCTCTTTTGTCTCTTTAATTTAAATTTTATTGCTATTTTTGTCCCTATGGTTTACAATTCATTTCTATTTTAGTTCTTTATACTTAAAAATAGTGTTTTAGCCTCAGGGACGAAAATAAAAATGAATTGCAAACCACAGGAATGAAAATAAAAATGAATTGCAAACCACAGGGACGAAAACCGAAATTTCAAAACCACACGGACGAAAAACGTAATTTACTTTAACTTTTAAGGAAATACAAAAGAAGCAAGAAAATGATATAACGGTTTTCAAATAACAATCATATATTTTTAAACTCAAGTTTAATGCTATAACGGTTTGTAGTAAATGCATTTATTATTTGACTTTGTTAAAGTTTGATGTTTAAAATTAAATACAATACACTCTTTATTAAATTCCATATTATTTTTTAAGAAAGGCAAATGTTTTTTCTTGTATTATGTTAGACAAATAAAAATCATAAATATGTTTAATATTACAACATTCATCATGGTATGTCGTTATTCAAGACTTATGTCGCATGCTATATTAAGTCTGTGGCACACCATGACCTAATGGACGGTTTTTGTAACGCGATATTTGCATTTTTTGTACGTCTTTATATCTTATTTGCTAGTTTTTAATATATAATCTAGTTTACCTTGTTTGATATCTTTAACTCATTGAGTATTAGTACAAAAACATATGTTTTATATATAATATTATATGAGAGAGATATTTGTCTTCATAGGTCACGCATTGAAAACGTCGTGACCTCACCATCACTCCCAAGGTTTGAGGTTTGGTATCGCCGTCACACCATAACACACCTCACGTCATTTAGAACCTTGAAAAATACACATGAGTTGAGTTTGTGAAGATGAAATTATCTCATTAACCTATCCTAATTACTTAGGGTTAAGGAATCATCATAACCCTTTAAAAATATTACCTTTTGGGTTGGATTTGTTTTGGTTAGTCGGATTAGGTAAAGTTTAAAACCTAAAAGAACAATAATGAATAATGTTACACTTAAGTTATAATTCAATGCAATTAACACATGCAACCTTCTAGGAAGGGCCGAAGGGGTCCAGAATCAAAACTAATTGTGGGATTAAAAGGCGAGCTAAGATAGAGAGGTTGTGAATTAGGGTGTGCATGCATTATCGGGTTGACGAGATTTAAATAATTTAAGTGGACTATTTTGGTATAAATAATCTCAAGTAGTTATTATTTTTAGGGTTGAATACATGAATAGTATATAACATATTTTTGTAAGAGTAAATTACATAAATCGTCCCTGATGTTTGGTTACTTTTTGGATTTGGTCCCTATTTCCAAAAAATTACACTGTGCGTCCTTGAGGTTCGACAAACCGCACGGAATTGGTCCCTCCCTCTAACGGAACCAGTTAATCCAGTTAAGTCTAGGGGTATTTTGGTCTTTTTACATTTGTTTTTGTCTTTATTCTAAAAGAAAACTAAAAAACAAATTAAAAAATACCCCACCCCTACACCCACTACCCCCCCCCCCTCCTTCTTCTTCTTCCTCACGAACCCACAACCCCCTTCCTCACCTTTCTCCGGCCACCACCACCTCCGGTTGCATCTCAACCTCCACCACCGTTGTTATCCCCCTATACCCTCCCCCCCTTCTTCTTCTTCCTCATGAGTGTCTGCAAATCGTTTTTACTCTACCACAAAAGGCCTTCATGTATGACTGCTTAATTTGGCATTTTGGACCATCACAATTTACTATACACACATTTGAGTTATTTCTTCCTTTCATCTTCAAGAATTGCAGCAAACCATATCTAGTAATTTCACACCCATCCATCTCCAACTTTTCTTCAAACTCTTGAGTTCTGCAACAATGGCAGCAAAGAAACCTGAATTCATCATCTTTCTATCACTCTCATTTGTCATCTTGCTAAGATTTGCTGAATCCATTGTCCCACAACAAGAAGGTAACACGATTTTTCTTTAAATAAAAACCCACTTTTTTGGTTTTTTAGAAAACGGGTTTTAGAATTCTTGATTTTATTTCACCTAAAACACACACACACACACACACACACATATATATATATATATAAATATATATAGGTTGGGTATCAAATACAAACCAGTTAGTTTGTACAAACTCGTACAAACCATACCTAGCTTCATGATTTTGTAAATTTGGCTTCATGAATATATATATATATATATATATATATATATATATATATATATATATATATTTTGGCTTCATGAATATATAATTTGGCTTCATGAATATATCATTTGGCATTTTTAACTAATTTTTTTACAAAAATACCCTAAAATACCCTTATTTTTGTAAAAAAATTAGTTAAAAATGCCAAATGATATATTCATGAAGCCAATTTATATATTCATGAAGCCAATATATATATATATATATATTCATGAAGCCAAATTTACAAAATCATGAAGTTAGGTATGGTTTGTACGAGTTTGTACAAACTAATTGGTTTGTATCTGTGTCTATAGGGTGGTGGTGGTGATGGGTTGATGATGATGGTGGTGTTGGGTTGATGATGATGGTGGTGATGGTGGTGGTGATGGGTTGATGATGATGGTGGTGTTGGGTTGATGATGATGGTGGTGGTGGTGGTGATGGGTTGATGATGATGGTGGTGTTGGGTTGATGATGATGGTGGTGTTGGTGGTGGTGATGGGTTGATGATGATGGTGGTGTTGGGTTGATGATGATGGCGGTGTTGGGTTGATGATGATGGTGGTGGTGGTGGTGATGGGTTGAAGATGATGATGGTGGTGGTGGTGGTGGCCGGAGGTCCTGAGGAAGAAGAAGAAGGAGGAGGAGGAGGAGGGGGGTAGGGGGGTACGGGGTTTATTAATTATTTTTTTATTCTTTTTATTTATTAATTAGGAAAAAGACAAAAAGAGAGTAAAAAGACTAAAATACCCTTAGACTTAACTGGGTTTCTTAAACGACGTTAGAGGGAGGGACCAATTCCGTGCGGTTTGTCAAACCTTAGGGACGCTCAGTGTAATTTTTTGGAAATAGGGACCAAATCCAAAAGGCAACCAAACATCAGGGACGATTTATGTAATTTACTCTTTTTGTAATCTTTTTATTATATCAACCATGGGTGAACATGGTATGATACCATGTTTCTTTTCTCAGTACTGTGTACTAGTCAATTATAATTGGTACGTAAAACTTTATATCGTGTACCAACCAACTCTAACTGGTACCAACTTTTTTTTATTGGTACATGTTGGTACGGTTTTGTACCAACATCTCAAAAGTTTACAAACTTGTTGTCTGAAACCTGTTGTCCGTAAAACTTTTAGTTTTAAAACAATAACATGCCTAAGTTGAGCTGTTTGAGTTTGAGGGACAATTAAACCTTCTCTTTTACTTTAAATTGTAAAACAATAAAATGTTAATTTACTACATAGCTAAACAATAAGGTCATCTCATTATCATATGAATAAATAGTACATTAGTAATCAAATATATATCATTTCATTGATTTTATATTTAATAAATAATTAATAACAATATATATATATATATATATATATATATATATATATATATATAGTCGGCACTCGACATGGTACATTATTATACCGTGGTAGACGATTTTCAATACCACGTATCAACCAAGTTTATGAAATTGATATGGTATTACCAACCAATTTAATTGGTACAATTGGTAATGAATTGGTTAGTGTGTCATGGTACAAATTTGACACCCCTAATATCAACTTTCATTTTTATCTTATTATATTAAATCACTTTCAAATTGCTTTTTATTATAGTGTTGTAATTTACTCATTAGGAATGAGTAAGTTGTTATTTTTTAAATCGATTAATCCTTTTTTTTTTGCTTAATTGCTTACATAGCTTAATGAGATGATGTAATTGGTAAAAAAACACTTCTAATTTTCCTTATTCAGAAAATACATCTGAACATTTTATTAAATGTTTAAGTGATAGATTATGCTTTACAAAGTTTTGTTGTACTAATGGATAATTTAGAAGTTTTTTAATTAAATTAGTATAGTTATTAAATAATATCTCAAGTCAATTTTGTAAAACAAATATGATATATTATTTTCAAGATAAATGTTTTATTTTGTAAAAGAAAAAAAGTAGCACTTATTATTTACCGAAAATAATGCATTCGGAAGCTTAAACTCGCCCATCCTCCTCCTCCTAAGCCAACGATGAAATCGGGGAAGAAGGTGTTGGTGCAAGTGTACCCAGCTTTAATATTAAGATATATTTTTGGTACACATAAAATCCCATCTCCATATTTATTTTGATGATTACAAAACACACCGCATTCTTTGTTATCTAATATTTTATCTGAGTGTGCAGCTTTTAAATAATCTCGATAATTTTATCTGAAGAATCCAAGACTGAAGATTTTCGTCGTTTTAATTTTAAAATGATAAATCACCCTAAAATAATATACCACTTGGATTTTTCTAATACTGTCTTTTTAAATAAACCAAGTCAGCTCTCCTCAACATCTTATCATCTTGCTGGATCATTTAATGTGAAAGATTTGTTTCTAGAAAGAATCTGCGCATGCGTACTGCTTCCTGCAACAATTTTCTGGGCGGCATACCGCGAAGGTACAGGCGGTATACCGCGGCAGGCATGGTGTATATCTCTGATTGGTTGGAAGCTCCCTCTGTCTGCACGGCATACCGCGAAGAATAGCCGGTATACCGCTGGTACAAGTTTACGTTTTGTTTTGCAGGGTTGACCTTCTCTTCTGCAATGTACTTTTCTTCTGCACGGTATACCGCGAAGGATTGCCGGTATACCGCGAAAGCCCGTGGACTGTTGCTCATCCAGTATATACATGCAACCTACCAGCATTCAAAGCTACCAATTTACAATAACTCCTCTCTGCATTTGATAAAGACTCTGCAGCCTCTTCTCTTGATAATTAAACTGTTAAAATTATAAAACACGTTTTTGAGTAAGAAATCTTGAGTTGATAGCAGATTAAAATCTCTCGATTAGTTGAATCAGCAACACAACTCAAGTGATCAAACTCTCTAAAAATATCCAAGTGATAAACCTTATACAAGAGTGATTATTCATATTAAAATTATACCCTCTTGTAAGTGTTTGAATAGAGTGAGTGATCCACATAATTCTCTCAAAGAAGAGTGATTCGCGTTTGTTGTACTAAGGTTTGTGTTCTACCGTAAAGAACACGTTTTCTTATTGGATCTCCGAGAAGTGTTTTCTCGAGGTGGACTAGCCAACCGCGTGATTGGTGAACCACTTTAAAATTTCGGTGTCAAGTATTCTCTTTCCTTTATCTCTTTATTTTTTCCGTTGTGCTTTATTATATCTGTTTATATAAACTGCTTTGCATTTATATTTATTTATACAATCTCTGTGTATCTGTTTGTATTTATACTCTTCTGTATTGTACTATATTTACTCTGTATTTATTTACAAAAGAATTTTTGAAAGTAAGATTTTTTATAATACAACCTAACCCCCCCTGGTTGTCCAACAATTGGTATCAGAGCAGGGCTTTCAAAATTTTTCTGCTTAAATTTTTTTTCTAAAATGACTCAACAAACTAATATTGTGTTTTCAAAACCTCCTTTGATAGATACTGAAAAGTTTGGCATTTGGGCCGAGCTATTTGAATGTCACGTGCGTGGCAAAAATCAAAAGATTTGGGACATAATTGAAAATGGGAACTTTAAACCCAAAATTGTTAAAGATGATGTTTTTATTGATAAACCTTTAGATGAATGGACTACTGCTGATGAATCTCATTTTTGTTTAAACTTTGAAGCTAAAAATATATTATATGCTGCTTTAACAACTGATGAAATTGAAAGAGTATATACATATAAAACCGCTAATCAAATATGGGAAAGTTTAAATAATACTCATCGTGGAAACACGGAAGTTAAATCAAGTAAAGTAAATATTCTAGTTCACGATTATGAACTATTCGAAATGAAACAAGATGAGTCAATTGACTCAATGTTTAAAAGATTTAACCTTATTATGACTACTTTGAAAGGTTTGGATCGCACTTATCCTAACGAGGACTATATAAGGAAAATCCTACGAGCCCTTCCTTCGGAGTGGATGCAAAAGATAACATCTTTGGAAGACTCCCGTGACCTTTCCCTAATGAAGATAGATGACTTAATCGGAAATCTCAAGGTGCACGAAATTGCACTTAAAAGAAATAAAGAAAGGGAGCAAGTTAAAAAGAAGTCAATCGCTCTCAATGTCTCAACACCAAAAGTCGAGAAGAAAAAGGAGAAAGCTAGCTCCTCAAAAGATCCTTCCGAAACTCTCGATGAAGTCGCCATGTTGGTAAGAAACTTTTCCAAGTTTTTTAATAATAATAAATTTTCTAACAATGGCAGATTTCAAAGAAACGGCAACTACCGTCGTGGTGGTGAAAACCGAAGTCGTAAGTTCCATAAACGAGACGAAAAAGTAAAGAAAAATGACGACTCAAGTGGTGACGATAAAGCTAAGCCAAAGAGAGGATTTTGCTACTCGTGTGGCGACAAAGATCATTACGCCAATGAATGTCCGAAAAAGAACAAGTACCAAAACAAGAAGGATAAAGCCTTCATTGGAGGCGCGTGGAGCGCGAGTGAAGAAGAAGATGACTATCAAGCCATTTGTCTTATGGCTGAAAGCGACAACGAGGTAAACACTTCTTATTCAAATTACGATAGTGATTATGATAGCGATAGCGAAAACAATCTTGAATTATTGCATGAATCGTTTCATAAAATGGCTAATCTTGCAAATAATTATAAAGACGAAATTGCTATGTTAAAAGAAACTGTAAATGCATGTAAAAAGGAAATAAATAATGTTAATCAAAAATCTGCAAATGATATGAATATAATTGCTAAATTAGAAACTAAATTAGGAGAAAAGGATTTTTGTAAATCTTGTGATGCTCTAAAGAAAGAAATTGCATGCTTAAATAAAAAGTCACATGAAAATATTATTTGTACAAAATGTGATATTCTTGAAAATGAAATTGCATGTTTAAAGGCTAAATGTGCTTCATATGAAAAAGATAACATGTTAGCTAAAGCTTTTGAAAGTAGTAATGAAAAAGTTCTTAACATGCTTAATATGTCGAACCGTATAAATTGTAGAAAAGGTATAGGTTCAAATACATGTGTTGAAAAATGTAATTGCATGCCTATTAAAAGATGTTATGAACCACCTAAGTTTAATACACGAAAGCCGTATATGCAAAAACCTCCGTATGTACCTAAAATGCATAATGTAAATTATAATACGAGAAAACCGTATGCTCGCATGTATAACGATAAGTATTCTAAACCTAAAAATAATGCGAATATAAATGCTTGTTTTTATGTGTATGATAAATACAATCGCAAAATTAAAATGATAAATAAATGGATTCCAAAAGGAATGTTTAGTAATGATAATCCCGGTGGTATGCGTTTATGGTTTTAAATGTGTTATATATTATATATATATATATATATAGTTTAAATATGATATATTTTCTTGTATATATAAGTAATATATTGTTATATGTACTTTTGTTTATATATATATACATACGTACTACATATATATATATATATTCTTTTTGATCTATTATATATATATATTTTGCTTAACTTTATATATATGTTGGTTGTTATCTTGAAACTAATTTACAAGGACCCACGAGAAATGGGGACCATAAAAGTTACATCTTTATTATTGTAGATAAACCTTGATATGGACTGGATACTCGATAGTGGTTGCACACGTCACATGACCGGAAACAGCAATCTTTTTTCATCATATAAGTCATGTGATGGTGGACAGGTAATTTTTGGAGGAAACTCCAAAGGAAATATAATTGGGAGAGGTACAGTTTCTTGCAATAATGTTAAATTTCTTGATGTGAATCATGTTGATAATTTGCATTTTAATCTGTTAAGTGTTCGCCAATTGTGTAAAAATGGTATAACTGTCGTCTTCGAAGAAGACTCGTGCAAAATCTTGAAAAATGGCAAAGTTCTTTTAACTGGTTCTGTGAAAGGAAATTTATATATTTGCAAAACTGTTGTATCTGAAAATGTATGCTTATCTTCTATTTATGTTGTTTCTACTTTATGGCATAGACGTTTAGGTCACGCTAATCTAAGATTAATGCAAAACTTAAAAAATAAGGAGCTTGTGAGTGACCTTCCAAAATTAAAGTTTGATAATCATTTTTGTGATGCTTGTCGTGTCGGCAAACAACATCACGTTTCTCATAAATCTAAAAATGTTATTTCTACTCAAAGAGTTTTAGAACTTCTTCATATGGATCTTTTTGGCCCTATGGCGATTCAAAGTTTTGGAGGAAATTTTTACACTTTGGTTATTGTGGATGATTATTCCCGTTATACTTGGACTTTATTTTTGAGACATAAAAATGAGGCTTTTGAAAAGTTTAAAATTTTGGGAAAACGAATTCAAAACCAACAAGGTTGTACGATTGTTTCCATACGTACGGACCATGGACGAGAATTCGATAATGATATCCAATTTGGTGCCTTTTGTGATAAACATGGTATAACTCATAACTTTTCGGCTCCTCGAACTCCTCAGTCAAATGGGGTTGTTGAAAGGAAAAATCGAACGTTGCAAGAAATGAGTAGAACCATGCTAAACGAACATCAAGTTCCCCAAAAGTTTTGGTGTGATGCCGTTGCTACCGCAACCTATGTGCTAAACCGTGTCCTAGTTAGAAATATCCTAAATAAGACACCCTATGAACTTTACCGTGGTAGAAAACCTTCCTTAGCTCACCTGAAAGTTTTTGGTTGTAAATGCTTCATTTTAAACACCAAATCCTACTTAACCAAATTCGATGCCAAAGCCTATGAGGGAGTGTTCCTAGGTTACTCTTGGAATAGCAAAGCCTATAGAATTCTAAATAAGGAGACCATGGTTGTAGAAGAATCCCTAAATGTTAGCTTTGACGAGAGTCCTCCCAAACCGAGTGCACCCTTAGCAAATGACAATATCCGTGAGGGAGACGTCTTAGCACAACAACTTAGCAACTTGGATTTAGGTACCCAACCTTCCACAAATAATATTGAATCTAGTAATGCCCCTCCTTGCTTTATTCCACAAGGTATAGATGATCCTAACCTTAGAACCGCTCGAGGCCATCCCGTAGATCAAATTATAGGTGACCTAAACCAAAGGACAACTAGATCACAAATCCATACCCATTGTGCTTTCCATGCCTTTATCTCAACCATAGAACCTAAAACCATAGATGAAGCTTTAGGTGATGAGGATTGGATAATGGCCATGCAAGAAGAGTTAAACCAATTTACTAGGAATGATGTGTGGGACTTAGTTCCTTGCCCTAGTAGTCAAACCATTATTGGCACAAGATGGGTCTTCCGTAACAAGATAGACGAGAACGGTGGAGTCACACGAAACAAGGCACGTTTAGTTGCCAAGGGGTACAATCAACAAGAAGGTATAGATTACGATGAAACCTTTGCACTGGTTGCAAGGTTGGAGTCTATTCGAATGCTTCTCGCTTTTGCAAATGCTAAAGATTTTAAATTATTTCAAATGGATGTTAAAAGTGCTTTCTTAAATGGTATTATAAATGAGGAGGTATACGTTTCTCAACCTCCCGGTTTTGAAAATTTTGAAAATCCGACACATGTTTATAAATTGAAAAAGGCGCTTTATGGTTTAAAGCAAGCTCCGCGTGCGTGGTATGATAGATTAAAAACCTTTCTAATTGTTAGTGGTTATATTATGGGTAAAATAGATAATACTTTATTTGTGAAATATGATCAAAATGATATTGTAGTTGTGCAAGTATATGTTGATGATATTATTTTTGGTTCCACTAATGAAAAACTATGTAATGAATTTTCTGCGAAAATGACAAGCGAGTTTGAAATGAGCATGATGGGAGAGTTAAAATACTTCTTAGGATTGCAAATCAAACAATGTGAAACTGGTATTTTTATTAGTCAATCTAAATATTGTAAAGATATGTTGAAAAAGTTTAACTTTGAAAATGTCAAACCCGTTGAAACTCCAATGACCACAAACTTACAATTATCTCGTGACGAGGAGGGAAACGATTTTAATGAAAAGATTTATCGTGGTATGATTGGTAGTTTATTATATTTAACTGCTAGTAGACCTGATATTATGTTTAGTGTATGTTTATGTGCTCGTTTTCAATCTTCACCTAAACAAACTCACTATGAAGCTGTCAAGCGTATTTTTCGATATTTACGAGGTACTACTAATCTTGGCTTATGGTATGCAAAGAAACCCGAGTTAGAAGTAACGTGTTTCACCGATTCCGATCTTGGTGGATCTATTGTTGACCGAAAAAGTACTAGTGGGGTATGTGCCTTTATAGGTCTCTCACTTGTGTCTTGGTTCTCCAAGAAACAACAATCCGTAGCGTTGTCTACTACCGAAGCGGAATATGTAGCCGCCGCAAGAGCGTGTGCTCAAGTCCTTTGGATGAAACACACCCTTACCGATTTTGAGGTACATCTAACCAAAATTCCTATTATGTGTGATAACTCAAGTGCTATAAACTTAAGTAAAAATCCTGTTTTACATTCTCGTACAAAACATATTGAATTGAGACATCACTTTTTACGAGATAATGTTCAAAAAGGCCAAATCGTGCTTGAAAAGGTTGATTCGGAAGATAATTTGGCCGATATTTTTACTAAAGCTCTAAACAAAAATGCTTTCTTTAAATTAAGACTTGGTTTAGGCATGCTTGAGTATAACCCTTGAGAAAATGCTAACTCTCAAATACTTCATATTTTGAGGGGGAGCATCTTTCAAGGGGGAGCATAGCGTCTTTCCTAACCCTTTTTGCTTCGACAAAAGGGGGAGAGAAACCGAGTATGCTCTCCTGTTTAGCGTGTGTTTGTCATCATCAAAAAGGGGGAGATTGTTGGTGCAAGTGTACCCAGCTTTAATATTAAGATATATTTTTGGTACACATAAAATCACATCTCCATATTTATTTTGATGATTACAAAACACACCGCATTCTTTGTTATCTAATATTTTATCTGAGTGTGCAGCTTTTAAATAATCTCGATAATTTTATCTGAAGAATCCAAGACTGAAGATTTTCGTCGTTTTAATTTTAAAATGATAAATCACCCTAAAATAATATACCACTTGGATTTTTCTAATACTGTCTTTTTAAATAAACCAAGTCAGCTCTCCTCAACATCTTATCATCTTGCTGGATCATTTAATGTGAAAGATTTGTTTCTAGAAAGAATCTGCGCATGCGTACTGCTTCCTGCAACAATTTTCTGGGCGGCATACCGCGAAGGTACAGGCGGTATACCGCGGCAGGCATGGTGTATATCTCTGATTGGTTGGAAGCTCCCTCTGTCTGCACGGCATACCGCGAAGAATAGCCGGTATACCGCTGGTACAAGTTTACGTTTTGTTTTGCAGGGTTGACCTTCTCTTCTGCAATGTACTTTTCTTCTGCACGGTATACCGCGAAGGATTGCCGGTATACCGCGAAAGCCCGTGGACTGTTGCTCATCCAGTATATACATGCAACCTACCAGCATTCAAAGCTACCAATTTACAATAACTCCTCTCTGCATTTGATAAAGACTCTGCAGCCTCTTCTCTTGATAATTAAACTGTTAAAATTATAAAACACGTTTTTGAGTAAGAAATCTTGAGTTGATAGCAGATTAAAATCTCTCGATTAGTTGAATCAGCAACACAACTCAAGTGATCAAACTCTCTAAAAATATCCAAGTGATAAACCTTATACAAGAGTGATTATTCATATTAAAATTATACCCTCTTGTAAGTGTTTGAATAGAGTGAGTGATCCACATAATTCTCTCAAAGAAGAGTGATTCGCGTTTGTTGTACTAAGGTTTGTGTTCTACCGTAAAGAACACGTTTTCTTATTGGATCTCCGAGAAGTGTTTTCTCGAGGTGGACTAGCCAACCGCGTGATTGGTGAACCACTTTAAAATTTCGGTGTCAAGTATTCTCTTTCCTTTATCTCTTTATTTTTTCCGTTGTGCTTTATTATATCTGTTTATATAAACTGCTTTGCATTTATATTTATTTATACAATCTCTGTGTATCTGTTTGTATTTATACTCTTCTGTATTGTACTATATTTACTCTGTATTTATTTACAAAAGAATTTTTGAAAGTAAGATTTTTTATAATACAACCTAACCCCCCCCCCCCCCCTTGGTTGTCCAACAGAAGGAATCGGTTTTCCAGGATATGCCCAAGGAAGGTAAGGTCCCCCACATTTGCAAACTTGACTTATCCTTGCTTACTCTTGCAGCATATCCTTCGACCACCATCATAACTGAGTATGTCTATGAAATGTTCTTAAATGATGGTTTCGGCCAGATCAGCTTCTTCAGGCAGACCATATTCACTTGGCCGACGGTCTCTTCCTCGTTGGCATTCTGAAGATCATCCATATAGGTACCGACACTGTTACTCTTTACAATGCGATGACCAATGATCTCAAAGAAAAAAAATATATTCAAAGGGATTCTTTTGAGAATGCTTAGATCCTTTCTTTGTACTTGTAATTATTTTCCTTTTGTAATCAGTTTTCAAGTTTAATTCAAGTACATTTCCTTTCATTTATGTTGTCAATTATTTCATTTTTTCATTCATTCATTCGTTTATAATATCAAATAAAATTAATAAATCCAAAAGGACAAAAAAAATGGACTATGTGAAAAAGAAGTCAAGAGAGTAAAAGAGGGTCAAAATGTTATACTTTTCATGTTTTACTCAACTTTTCTAAGTATCAAATGTTATCCTCAAATATTGGGAGATTGTTGGGTCACCAATGATTTGAAGATGACCCCCCAGTCTTCTTTATAAATTCTTTAGTTATATCTTTTGTACTTAGATAAAAGTTAGTTCTTTGTAATAGTTCAAACATATATACTTAAATTGTTCGGCGAAATCGAAGACTAGACGAAATCAGCAAGAAGTAAATCTACCGATGTGGATCAAGGATGAACTTCCCAACTCACTGATTTCCATGACAATCTGGGGGTCCTTCAAAATCGGAGGATCATTTCTTTGTCTTTTTGCTGAGAAGATCTTCACCGACTTGAACCTGGTTGAGACATTCCCTGCTGTTTGAGGAAAGGATATTTGTTTTTTCTATCTTTTTCATATATTGTCTACTACAATGTCTACAAATCACTTTTCTTCCATTATAAGACAAAAAGGACACTTTTTCTTTATTAAGAACAATTCTGGTCTTCAATCCCATCGTGACAAGTGTCTCATGCATTTAATGCACATAGTGGTATTTAAGGCTGAAGACTTCTCTCATGCAAGGTTACGTTTTTTCAAAAGAATTTCTAAGTGCTCAAAGCAAAAATCGGCAGACCCCTCTCTCCCTCAAGAACTTCATAGCTTTGTTACTAAATGTTTTCAAGTTGTGTCTAGTTTTCTAGTTTCATAGTGAAAGATTCTTACGATAAAATTTATTTGTTCTTTTCCGCAACAATCTTGTGTTTTTTGTGTACTTCTTGATTTTTATAATCAATAAAGATTTAAATTAAGTAATTTTTTTAGTATTGTATTCCCCCCCTACATTACTTATTATTGTTTGTCATTTCCTATTTGGAACTAACAGTTTTGCTCTAAGTTGTAATTACTAATCACTTACCGTAACCTCACTTCAACTTAGCCATTTTAAGATAAATGGATCATTGACACGGGGTTTTGACACCCCGCGGATCTAACCGCAAGTGTACGGGTCGAATCAAGTAATAGTGTACGGAAGTACGAGTATCGAATCCACGGGAACTAGGAACTAAATATCACAATTACTACAAGAACTATTAATTGGACTGTCAAATTTGGAGATTTGGTTTTATAACTAATTACTTGCAGAAATTAAAATCAAACAAACACCAGACAACTAGTAAGCATTTTTGGAATTCAGATGGAGAAACAGTTGAGGGTTGGATATCCTTAGGTTTCACATATGAATATCAGACTAATGACAAATACCAGTTAATTCCGTTAATGACTACTCAACCTTGATCTAACCATTGCTCTCTCTCAAGTAACAACAGTTATATGTGTAACAACATGATGCTTTCTCAAGCTACCATGAAGTTTATTTCGAAAACAAATACAAGATTAATCTCTCGATCTCACCTTATATAGTTCAAAACACATTAAGCGTAGGTTATTATGAGACTAAAGTTTACTCGGTATATCTCTATCCTTTCTTACTTTAGACATGTAATTCCTAATTCTAGATCTCAATTGATTCTCTCGAACATAATTGACAACAATAAAACAATTGCAAGTTAGCTACGCTTACAAAGGCATTAAGAACAAAATCACATGCATTCATTAAATCGGAAAACTGATAAAAATCATTCGTCATCCATCATATGTTCAATCCTAATTCAATCCAACCCCCAACATCTTAAAGTTAGTTCATGATGTTGGGGGATTCATACACAAAAGAAAGAGAAACAAAAGTGAAAGTGAACATGGTAACGTGATCGTGGTGAATGTGTAAGATGAATTGATGAACTCCCTTTCCCCGTGTTGAAATCTCCTTTGCGTCTTGAACGATCCTTCGATTGATTCTCGATCTTCGCTCCAAACGGTGTCACGTGGCTCTGAAAATCGCCCCCGAACTGCTCCCAATCGTCTGCCGTAAGTTGGATACCGAAAAAGTGACCTAAATCCCGACTTATAAAACTGATTTTCGACAAACAGAGGGATACGCGACCTTCCACGCGACTTGCAAGTCGCGTGGAAAGTCGCGCGGGTTTCAGATGCTGCTATGGGTTGTTTCTGGTTCGCGGGTCGGGTCCTGGTTCGGTCGCGGGTCTTGGGCTTGGCTTTTGGGCTTCCGTTAGGCTTCGTTTTGACTCGTTTTGGGCTCTTTTTCGCTTCTATTTCCGATGAATGCCGCCTTTTATATAACCTGCGTAAATCACTCAATAAACCGTAAAATACCCGCCTTTTTACTTGAGTACAAGCCAATCTCGTTGGTTTGAGAACCGAAAATAACGCCAAAAAGTGGCGTTATCAATCATGGAACAAGTCATACAAGTTTCATTGTCAAAATCCATCACGTTAACATGACTCATCTAAACAAAGTTGTCGTCATAAAACCAATTACATTCATACACCTAATATATTTAAACTTTGTCTTACTAAAATCCGAAAAGTCCATAGGATCAATTCGGATGTCCACATGGCCAAGCCTAACATTTATGCAAATCAATATTTAGTACACGATAGTTTTGAAAATTGGAGTTGGAACTAACAATCTCGTCCAAATGAATAGTTTGATTGTTCGAACCAAGCATATCAACTTTTTCATTAGATGCTTGTAGCAAATGTAATTTCACATCAATCGGCCCGTTTTTGACATTTCTGGGCACTGGGCGATTCGTAATTTTTGGGGCCTCTATGTGTATCAAAAAAATCTCAAATAAATGTTTTTTTATCATTAAAAACAAACTTTCATAGAATGAATACTAATAATTTATACAAAACAACTTCTTCGAGCATTTTTAGATGCAAAATCATCAATAATAGCATCTAATCATACAAAATAACTTCTTCAAGCATTTTTTGATGCAAAATCATCAATAATAACATATAAATCAATATTATCTAGCATGTATTTTTCAATGCATAATATTGTCAATCCGTTCGACCTTTATTGTGACATGGATGACCTCAAGTATGTCTTAAGTAACTTCAACTTTAAAAAACTCTTTCGGCAGATGCTATGGTCACAAGTACTGTCAACATAATTCGATAAGCAACCGAAACATTAGGATAACAATCTGCAACTTTGACAAAATCAAGAATTTCAATTGCCGACATTGTAACACCTGGAACTTTTAAATTTATATTTGAAGAAAAGTTTTGTATCGGGGTTTTCATCCCGGAAATTGTGAATTTTGGAAAAGGGGTTGCTTTCATATTTAATGTATTTCATTTTAGAAATCGTAATTTAAATAGCATTCTTTCAGTTTAAACATTTATATGATTATGATGAAAACTCTTGAACTCACTAGGCGTTAAGCCTAACATTTTTATTTGTCGGCATGTGCAGCAGGTCCTTGTTGGGAGAATGGTACTAGCGACACCGTGAAGAGTTGAGTGCTAGTTTGTAACACCCTAAAATCAGGGCTAAATTGAACCTTAAATTTCCACAAGTTATGATAAAATAAACTTCAACTTTCATATATATACATAGCAAGTGAATTAACCACTAGGAGTATATTTACAAGAACAGAATTCTCCAAATAATCTATTAATCTAATTATGCCACTATAATCAGATTAACTAAGTTATCTAAGCCATCTTTCAAAATTCCTCCTGTTAATTGACACCACTGCTATTCCAAAACGCTCGTCCCACAACCCTTTACTTCCCTGAGCTGGTACCTGGTAAGAAAACATCATATGAAAGGATTAGGCCAATGCCTAGTGAGAACATTCGTTTCAATAACAACATTTGCAAAATCAATGTAAACAAGTTACAACAAACCTGATTACTCCTTTTCTTACCGCACGTGTAACTATATTCCATTACACTATTTCATCCAATACTATGAATAAGACTGATAATAATTCTATCAGCATATCATGCCTTAGAGCCACTCTACGAATCTTCAATGATTCTAGATTAATGCTCTTATCCAATAAATCGCAATTACACATGCCCATTTATCATAAAGGAAGTAGAGATTACAAGCACTTATGTCAATCCCATTTTCTTCCTTAGAAATTGGAAATAACGATTATTACCACACGCCTATTCCACAATTTCCCCCCACACACACTGATATACCGATTATTACCACACGCCTATTCCATGTGATTACCAAACACACACACTGGAATAACGATTATTACCACACGCCTATTCCAAGTGATTACCAAACACTAGTGCCTATGGATCCATTACACTTAATACCTTCCTTCCTAGCATCAAACTAGTACAGTCCATAAGCCCAACATACTACTATTCAGTTGTACGTATGTCCAAGCTATATAAAGCATATCTTAAATCCTAAATTGCACCTTTCCCCGAGTAACAGAACTACATTTTCCAAATCACCCAGAAGTATCCGGATAACAGGGTTTCCGGACACACTCGAATTATCCAGACAACAGAGTTTCCCGGACATCTACAACTTATCGGGTATTACATTCTTTCCAGATACTTACCTAATCCGGATAACACCCGGAGACTAAACTAGTCCGGATAATATCCGGTAACTAAATTTCATCCAGAAACTTCGATAAAAAGAACACTTACCGGATACATCGATACGTCCGGACACATTCATCACAGCGGTTTTCCGGATACGATTTTTATCCGGAAACTTCGGTTCTTCAGCCCAAAATTCAACCTGATTCGATGTTTGTTCTATTCAGCTCATTCCAAACCATTCCATACAGTTCATAACCAATTTATACAGCTATTTCAAGGTTCAATTTAACATGAAAACACCGATTTAAGCAAGGAACAAATGAACTCACCTTATGTTTGCAAAACCCACTTCCTGCACAATCTGCTACTCCAAATCTGTTGTTATTGATTCTGTAATTCAATCCAAAACACAGATTCGTTCATAATCTATCAACAACAACAATCTTACCAGAAATTATGACCAATTTCCTTACCAATTTGATGATTATAGCTTTATTTCTTCCTTTTCTCTTTTCTCTCTGCCTTCTAAACCGACCCCAAAGAACCAAATGAGATATTTTCTCCTTTTCATCTGATTTATCCATACACACTTTCCAAAATTAACCAATTACACCCCCAAGTTTCAATTTTCCAACAATTGACACCAAACCTTAATCCTTGTATTTTTAACCTTTTGAATTATAAAAATACAACATAATTCAAGGTTTTAAACCAAAATACAATTAGATCCCAATTCTCATTAAAATACTATTATTGAAAATTCAGGATGTTACATAGTTAGACGCACGTGAAAGATCTAGTTATTCAATGATGTCTTCCGCTTTTGGAGATATCGATTGTTGTTGGGTTTTAGTAACACCCGACCTTAATCTAGTCTTTATATAAGACTTAATCTAGTCTTTATATAAGACTTGGTTCATTATTTGTTGATGTTATATCTATATTTTCTATTTGAGGTAATTCAAGTATTGATTCATAGAAGGAGATTTATCATTTATTTGGTATATAAATGAAAACTTTAAATTAGTCGTTTTTTTTCTTTCTAAATTTGAGGGTGTTACACACCACTAAACCAAATCTTCATCGTAAATCAAATCAAAACCGGAAGAGGTCAACCTTACAATGTGGTTTGGTTTTGATTCAAGAAAATTGATGTGAAATATTACAAAGTTGATCAATTTCAGTTCAATACTCAAGAAATAGTTGCCAAATTGAACTGCTTTTATATATCTAAGTATAGAAAACATATTTTTTTTATTAACGATAAATTATATATATATATATATATATATATATATATATATATATTTCAAGTTTTTTTGAAGGGTATCCGAGGACATTGACATAACTTTTGTTAGACGAAATCACTAGGCCCACAATATCTTTATAGCTTAGATTTTAGATTGAAATCTCAAGCCTTTCATTATGTGTTCATACTTTGGGCATTGCTGACTCAAACAGTGGACTCTTAACCAATTTTTATTTGTTCGTTTAGTTATAAGTTTTAAAGATGAAAATAATGTCTTGATGAATTAGAAGACTATGGACCATAAATTGTCAATGAATCACTCTATATAGAAAGTCCTCACCATCGAATTGAATGTTAGCCATAAAGTGAGACTGTTAGCATCATATCGACTATACTTGATTATTTGTTCTCTATATATTTATTTATTTCGGAATATCTCTTGAAAGATTTCATTTGAGATTAGGTTCGAGGTTTTTTCAAATTTTAAGATCATTGAATTGCAAACTCCCTACCTTCCACCTACAACGTCTCTCGTCTTTGTCCCCTCAATCGTGCCTTTGTTTTGTGAGTATAAAAACATTTATGTTTTTAGTTACAAATTTAATACGATATTTCTTAGATAGATCCACCTAGAGGTGGCAAAAAAACTGGGCCAGATCGGGCCTCGTGATGAACCGGGCCAGAACACTATTACAAAGCCCAGCCTTTGGTTAGGCCCGGACCGGGCTTGAGCACAAATATCCGGGCCCACTTAGGCTTTCACAGGCCCGTTCTTTGGGGTGTGCCAATCTGTTCTACCGCACAGGGCTTCCGATCGTCGGGGGCCTCGGAATATTTTTTAATTTTTTTACCTGTAATAATGTTGTTATATAAATTAAATAATACAGGTATGGAAATAGAACAACTGTTGTCGCAGTGGCAAATTATCGTGCTGTAGGTGGTTGTTGCATTGTTTCTACCCGTGTTCGAGTCCCACAACGTGTCATTTAGCAATTTTTGTTTTAAATTGTTTTATTTTATTTTTAAATTAGTCTTTTATTAGAAATCTTATTAGGAACAATTAAATACCAAATTTTAACAATTTTTTCTAAAATATATAGTTTTTTTTAAATCTTTCTTCCTAATTTATTAATTGGATAATTAGATTGCATACGCTTTTAGTAAACTCATTTTATAATTTATTTTCAAGTTTAAATTCTAAAATTTTTAATTTTAATTTCTTTAATTTTGTTTCCATCGATCTTTATTCGTCTTCATTTGGATTTTTTTTGAAGTTCTAGTTTTAAAAATTCAGACCATTTCTAAAATAGAGATTTGTGTTGACTTGAATGTATTTTTTTTAGATTCTGTATCTTAGAAAAAATTATAGAATAATTGTTAGAGATGTTCTGAATAACTTTGGTTGTTTAATGTTTTTGTAATGATTTATTTTATATTTTTCTTTGAATACTTAATTGAATTTATATTTTTTTAATATCTATTGTTTTTTTCTATATATGTTTTTTGGAACATTTTAAATTTTTAATATATTGTTTTAATGAAAGGATATTATTGATATGTGTTTTCATAATTACCCTAATAATTGAATTCTATATATAAGAGATTGTTTTTCATACACCCTCTTCACTCATATACATGTTATTTATTACTATCTACCTCCCTTACGAACACATCGTAGTAGGGGTTATGAAATTTAAAAAACACTAACATTAAAACAACAACAACAATTATAAAATTTTTGAATCCACACTAACATGATAACACTAAAAATTAAAATTTATTGTCGAAAAGAAGAAAAAATAAACAATTTGTTCAAAGTTAAAGATAACTTATTCGTTGATTTATTGTCAAGTAACGTTGAAATATAGTAAAAATAATTTAAATAAAGAAAATTGAGGACTCATCTAGTTTTTCGCAAAGGGCCTCCAACATATCAGGAACGGCCCTGGGCTTTCAGACCGGGCCTTAAACCGGGCTTTAACCGGGCCTTCACAAAAAATATTTATTTTTTAAATTTATAAATGTTATTCTAATTATTTAATTCACTTAAAAATGCGTAATTGAGTCACTCAAATATACTTAAAAATATGTTTTATTATAATTTGTTAGTTTGATGCATCACCGTCGACCATTTTGAGCGAAAGATGGAAGAACAGAGAGATTGGGAAATTACTAAAAACGAATACGAAGTAGCGAGAAATCGAGAATTGTGAGTGAGAATTGCGTTTTTGCATTTTGTAACTTAGTATGTGACCCCATACACCAACTTTCCTAATTATAGTGTTGAGGAACCATTAAAAACCAAAAAAAAAGGTCACAAATCATCAAAACGGTCATATAATCGTTATATAACGGTCAAATTTCCAAATTCGAAACGGACTGGGTCGGGTCGGGCTTGGTTCCGGGCTGCAATCGGGCTTCGGGTCGGGCCAGCAAAACTTCCAAATACCAGGCCCGATTGGACCCGACGAGCCGAGGCCCGGGCTTTGGGCCAGGCCGGATCCGGGCCTGTTTGGCCATCTCTAGATCCACCTATGCCACGTAAGAAAATATTTTGTCGGTTCTATTTTTGATTTTTCTTAGATAGATCCACCTTAGATGAATTTTTCAAACCAATAAATGCTTTATGTAATCTTCTTTTGAGGTTCTCCATCAATCCACTATACAAGTACACAACTAAAATTCTCACATTTATTTATATTTGTGTTTGAATTTGTATTTCTATCTAATTTAAATTATTAAAGTGGATGCAAATAATCTTAATTATATATAGGTAATCTTTTGTAATCGTCTTAAAGGGTAATCAATTAGAATCTAATCTAGACCAACAATTGTTATGATCAATGGTTGATATGAATTGAAAGAAATTTTGAATTTGAAATCAAGGAAAGGGCAATTTTGGAAGAAATGTTAAATATTTTAAATCTTCTAGGAACGTCGTCTTCTTCCTCATTTTCATACTATTACTCCTGATCATATCTTCCTCCTCCTTCAAAAATCAAAATCATCTTCTCATCTGCACCACCGCCACCACCATCACTACGGTAGCCAACAACCATCTCGGTAATCAAGAACCAGATAACCTCCTCATCTCTTTTCTTGATCAACAGTAAACAACACCATGGAAGAAGAAAAGAATATCGGAAAAGACGATGAAGAAGAACAAATTAAGTTGATCATCAATTCGATTGGGATAATTCCAGGGTTTTCTCTGCTATACTTGCAAAGGGTAATGTGCCACCTTTTGGTTCATCTTCTTGCCTCAATGAATACCCTAATTCCATCACTATTCTTTGTGCTCTTTCCAGTCATAAACCCCAAAAACCATGATCGAATATTGATCGAAAGATTCTTTTGTCATTCTTTGTATGGGTAATCTGTAGATCCAAGAACCCTTATATGGTATTTCATCTTTTAGTTTTCTTGTTATTTTCTGGGTTCAAATTATGAATGCAATTCTTATCGTAAGTAGAAGTTAATAAAACTAAATGAAGGAATGCATTTGATGTATTTTTATTGAAGATGTTTTTAGTGTTCAAATCATCCGGTTGTTTCACATATAAAATATTTTTATGAATTAATTAAAAATATATATATATATATATATATATATATATATATTGTTTCAAAAGTGAAACAACATTGGTATGAAGCAAGAGTAATAAAATCCGTTAATAATTGGTTTGGTTTCATATGAGAAACAAAAATAACCGGATTGGTTTAATATGGAAAACAAAATGGTTACGGTGAAGATTGTTGGAGAAAGGGTGATGAAATCACTTATGGTAACCAGATTATTCTTAAAATAAATCTATTAAATAAATACGTATTTTATGAGATAGTTAAAGAAATATGATTATTCCTAAAAATACGAATTTGTTAGGAAAATAGAAATACCCTGGGTTGTAAATGGTTTCAACCTTTAGGAAAGTTGCATAAGAAGGAGCCTCTCTCGAATGATCGTGTGAGAATAAGAGTTTAAGTGAGAAGGGATCTGATAATTGATCACTTTTAATCTTAAAGTCATAAATCACGCTTGATACGAGAATTGATCCGATGCATCTTGGTGTATCTCATCGTAACGTGTTCTCATTACGACTTTCATTCTCAACGAAACCCAGCTGTCTTATCACTCTAAAATGTTTTAATACATTGAAAATATGTCAAATTATCTCAAAATTAAATAGAAAAAGTTTCTTTTATGAGATACTAAGGCTATGTTTGACAAACTAGTTGATGACTTATAAGCTAGCTGGATAGCTGATGAAGAAATCATGTTTGACAAAAACTAGCTTATAAGCATGTAAAATAAATAAAAAGAACGAAAATGGGTAAAAAGACGAAAATGCCCTTCACGTGAGGGGCACATGATAGAGTTAACGGAGCCTCCACTAACGGTGTTAGGGAGATGGACCATTTTGGGCTGCGAAACTCATTTTTTGGACTATTAGTGTACTTTCAGATTTGGAGGGACAAAACGTGAAATCCATGCATTCACGAGGGACTAAAAATGCAATTCACTCTAGAAATAAATTGAATATTTAATTTTTAATCTACAAAATTACATTATGTATTATAATTAAAAAATATATTTAAAAAATGATCGGTTATAAGGCCATCCGTACCCGGCTCGGGATGAGCTCGGGATGGGATGCGGGATGGGCTACGGCCCGGGCGGGGTTGGCGGGGCGGGATGGTATCCGGGGATGGGATCCCGATCCATCCCGAAGGTTTTTAAAAAAAAAAAATTAATTAAATTTTTAAAAAAATATATCCGTTGAACGGCTCTTTCTAAAAAAAAAATTCAATTTAATCCCACTATATATTTAACCCTCAACCTCTTATTTCTCACACCTCTCAACCTCTTATTTTTCACACTATCAAATTCTCTCAATCTCACACCTCTCAAACTCTCTCAAATTCTCTCAACCTCTTATTTTTCACACCTCTCTCATCATGAATTCAAACAGAACACCTACATCCCGTCGTAACCGACCGAATACACCACAATCGCAAGAAGATCAACAGCTTGGTTTCCAAGCGTTTACACAACAAGGTTATCATCCGCAATTCTCGCAACAAATTCCGCCACAATGGTCGCAACAAAATCCGCCACAATATCCGCAACAATTTCCCCAACAATTTCACCAACAAATTCCTTACCAATTTACACGTCCCGGGTTGATTGAACAAGGTTTTACTCCGGCCAACTTCAATCTCGACGACGACATTGTTCCGGAAACCCAACCTTCTACCCCGAACTGACCACAATATATCCCGACACAACAATCTAACCCGGAACCATCAAATCCGAGACCAAAGAAAGCCGCCAAACAAACGTGGACAAGAGCCGAGGAACTCGCGTTGGTGTCGGCGTGGGTTGACGTTTCGGAGGACCCCGTGGTCGGTAACGCACAAAGCGGTGATAATTATTTTTATTGTTATTATTATTATTATTATTATTATTATTATTATTATTATTATTATTATTATTATTATTATTATTATTCTTATACTTAATTTTACATAAATGTAGGAAATTTTTGGGGCCGAATCGGGGATGTGTTCTTTACTCGCATGGGTCGTGAACCAGGTTATAGATCAACCCATCAACTCAATAGCAAGTTCAACGACCTCAATAAAAGAGTTAATTCGTTTGGCGGCATCTACAACAACTTGCTCAATAATAGATCAAGCGGGATGAGTGAGGCCGATATATCCCGAACGGCACACGAACGGTATGTAGCACGCCATAAAGTTGCTTTCACTCACGAACAAGTTTGGGACGTCCTAAAAAAATGTCCGAAATGGGGAGCCGTTCCAACGATGACGACAACTTCATCGCGGGGTTCAAAACGTACCCAACCTTCCGATGATGACGATGACGAGCAAATTCAACGACCCATCAGGAGAAACAAGGCAAAAAAATCATCAACGAGTAATACGTCCGGGGCGAATACGGACGAAAGTGTTACTCAGTTGTTGACGACGTTCAACAACAAGATTGATGATACAATGGAATACAAAATGAAAAAACTCGATCTCGAAATCGAAATCGAACGCTCAAACCGATTTGAGAAAGACTTCGAGTTTTTCATAAGCCCGCATGATCACCTTACGGGAAACGCTTTGAGGGCTACTTTAGCGAGAAAAAAGCAACTCCAAAAATTTCATAATTGGTATGAATGATATTTTGTAATTTTTATTTTTAATGAATGATATGAATTTTAATTTTTATTATTTATCTTATTTTTATTTATTAAAAAATATATAAATATTTTTATTTTGTTAAATAATTAAATGTATAAATAAAAGAATTAAAATAAATGAGGTGGCAAAGGGGTTTGAGGGAATGGGGTACAGATGTTTAGGGATCGTGAGGGATGGAGTGAGGGATGGAAGAAAAGCTGATGTGGCGATGATGTGGAGGGGAATCATTGAAAGATTCCCCCATGAGGTACTGATGGCCTAAAACGTTAATAACTCTCGTTTTGTCCCTTTTTAAAATGGTTTTAATTACATGTTACTAAATGTATAGTAAAAAAATGGATAGTACCAATATATTCATATTTTAATTTTCCTAATATTAGTATTTTGTATATTTTAATATAGTATTATTAGTATTTTGAATACTGTTTCGAAACTAAATATTTTTGCTTTAACTATTTTTACACCATGTTTACTCAAATCTTGTTCAATACTTACAATGTTAATTTAGTTTTTTTACATACAATATTTATATATGGTAAATAAACATATACATCAAAATCAGATATCGTACTATTCGAGGTACTGCGAGCTGGTGGTAGTTTTGATCGTGTTCTGCTGGTCGACCAAATTGGTAGCTGCTCGATGGATCATAAACTAAGGTTGGGCTTTTTGGTGGCCGGGTAACGGGGTAGTACGCCGATCCGAGGGGAGTTTAACTCTTGCAAGCTTGCCTTTGGTCATGGTTTAATACCCATCTTTGGTCATGGGTTAATATTCATCTGGTGGTTAATATTCATCTGGGTCATGGTTAATATTCATCTTGATCATGGTTAATATTCATCTTGGTCATGTTTTCTTGGTTCATGCATTGGTCTGGTTTGCTGTAACTGAACCAGGCATGGGGCTATAAAGTGGATGTGTGTTTTGGCATTAATACTGTAATGTTGTACTTATAAAAACCTTGTGGGGTTGCTATTTGATTGGAGTAAATTAATATGTTGCTTTAAAAAAAAAGACACGTACTATTCTGTCAAAAGAATTTTAGATATTTAAGCAATAATTATATATATATATATAGTGCTCTTCTTTTGTTAATGATAGCAAAATATCCACACGTAAAATGGGCACAATAATGGCGCAAGTATATACCACGTATTGCAGTAATATAATGGTAAGAACCCAATATCGTATCCACGGGGATTGGACTACCAAGAATCGGAGATTTCTACGAACTTCCGGTGCAAAGTTGAGGGTTTTAATAATTTGTTTGAAGTTGGTTTTGAGCAAATAATTAATTATAAAATTAACGCGATTAATTAAAAAGCGGGTACGGGTGTAAGTTTTCTCCTCGAGAGTATTTATTTAATAACTTAAATGGTTAATAAAATCGGTCACAATTTGTCCCACACGATTTCCTCCTCTCGAAGCTACGTCGTAAAGGTTGTAATAACGATTTTATTATAAAGTTCCTACACAAGCTATCTTACGGTTTACCAACCTTACTAAGTAGATCTCGAAAATCTTAGTCTTGCCGGATGTAAAGAGATGCGCATATCTCTATGTCACACCTACTCGACCGGCGTTTTGACCTTAGCTCGGTTATGCAACAGCCCATATCTCTATGTGATTATTGAAGATTTTCTCAAACCTCCTTGCATCATTCAAGCCGTATTTCGGATCCGCCCCTCTCGAGGTCTAAGATCTAATATTAACACGTACACGTGATCAGCTTGTCCGCGTTGCGTTATGTTCCGACTCGAATGACTAAACCGAAAAAATAACTAAATGTAGTAACACCCAAGTGTTACATTTTTACCCTCTCGGGTTTGGCTTACACCCGCACCCAAAGGGGGGTTTAGCTACTCATAAGAACAGAAAACATAATATAGTAGAAGAAATAAGTAAACTGGAATTGCATTAAACGTAAACGATAACGTACCACTGTGGCCACAAGTGTTCCACAGTGGGTAACAGAAAGTAAATACTTGAAAAGCAAATTACAAGAACTAAAATACTGAAATGTAAATGCTACAACTATTTTTCCACCGAGTTTTTGAGAGCTTTGGATGATAAGATGATGTTCAAATGCCAAGCCAAGCTTCCTTTATATAGTGGAGGAGAGGAGAAAAAGTTGAAAGAGACTTGAGAGGAGAAAGTGACCTCTCATGGTTGTCTTCTTCCCACCTTTTGGTACCATCTCCCTTGTCCACATTATGCCTCTAAACTTGATCAAAACTCAGCATTGACCCCAACATGCAGGTCTGCAACTTGCACAAAAATGCTCTCCAAATCCGCAGAAAATCGGATTTACACAGCACTCGCCACAGTACTGACGTTGTGGCCACAATGGTACACCAAACGCAACATTTTGATCTTTTTGATTATTTTCAACATTTTGGAACAAGTTAGACCAAGAGAAGTAGATAGGCTCAAATGGGTACGAAAAAGGTTAAAATGGGTTTAAAATTGCTGACAAATAACTCTAAAAATTGAGGGATATCACACCACCAAACTTGAGATATTACTTGTCCTCAAGTAAAAAGAACAAAGAGAAGAAAAAAACGAAATTGAACGAAATTTTTGGCGAAAGAAAAAAAGAATGGTTGTTTTGCACAGGTTGAGGTTGAGATAATGATGCATTACCTTGGAGTTTTGCCGGTGCGCTTATTTCCTTCGTTGACGTTTCCTCGTTTGATCGGTAGGACTTGGATGGGTTAGTGTTTGCGGTTTGTTTTCTTGACTCTTGGGTTTACCCTTTTTCCCCCAAACTTATTCTTTTATGTGGGGCTTGCTCCAAAGGGTTGTTTTGAGCATTTTTTTTCTTTTTGCTTTGTGTGGCTTAAATTTTCCACTTTTGCTCTTTTGATAGCCAAATAACTTTTCTCGAATATGGACCCAAAATTTCCTTGTTTACAATGTGTGAATAAATATGTGACGTAACAATTGTAAACTTTTCTTTTAAAAATATTGTGGGTTTTTTTGAACAAAGTATCCCCCCCCCCAAACTTAAAGTTAGCGATGTCCTCATTGCGGGGAAGGAGAGTCGAGTTGTGTATCGGCTAGGTGACAAGGGTCGTGTATGGGCCAAGAATGAAAGATGGCCTACGTCCTTTCAAACGAAGAAGAAACATGCAACAAAAGATCTAAAAGCACCTGCAATTGAACAATTAGTGCAACAAAGAAGGTAACATCATAACATAACCATGCATAAAATATCACAAAATATGGGTTAAGTGCGGTCATCGGAAAGTAACAAAACAAGCCACAAAAGGTACCCAAGAGAAGTTAAGCAAATAAAAGAGGAAAGACAAAGCAGTTGTTCCAAAATGTTTCAAAAACCGTCAGATCATGGATGTGGTGGCAGTAGCGAAGGTGGTGCGAACGGCGGTGTGAACGGTGGTGAAGGGCGGCGCGACGTAGGTTGTTAGGTCCGGACGTCGTCATTTTCTGCCGGGCCATGGTGGTGGAGAAGTGGGTGGTTGGTGAATGGTGGGGAAGATGAAGTGAGGAGAAGAATAAAGGGTTTTGTTTGATTTTTTTGAAACTTCCTTTTCCTGATTTTTGTTTTTGGTTTTTGGGTTTTTGGTTTTATCTAAAAAAAGGAAGATGGGTGTTTTGATGAAAACACCAGGTTTTAGTATGCAAAAGGAGGCTTTTTTCTAAACATAAAAAGGGAAGTCAACTTTTGGGAAATGGGAAAAGGATATGCATGCTTTAAAAGTTGACAAGACCAGGAACCGCTCTTTTATCCAGTAGGCAAAACACATGCTGGATTTAGTAGATCTGATGGGCCACTTGACGAAGCTGGCCACAGTAGTGAGACTGTGGCCACACCTGCAAATGCTTTTTTTTACGTTTGAATCTGTGAACCGCCACCAAGACAAAATGACACATACAATAAAAATACAAACTTTTATCCTCAACAACTCCAGATGAAAATAAATAAATAAAAATGAAAAGACGAACACATAAAAAAAACACATTAAAAATAAAAAGTCACACTAATGAAACGTAAACAACACCCAAAATGAGAGTTATCACACGTTTTTTTTACCGAGAACTTTGATGCTGGTCGAAAAAAAAAAGACTCAAATCTAAAAAAATGGAAAATAAATGACACAAAATTGGAGTTGAGAGTAACGAAAAAGTATGCATCAAGATTATGTAGGGTGTGATTCACCATCCCATGTGTGCATCTTTAAAAAGTGGGATGGTTTGAAGACAATAGACATCTTCACTTTATCAAAGGATATTCCAACAACCACAAAACACGATCTAGTAAAACCATCCGAGCTTTTGACCACATAATTTATCCCCACGGTCCAATGTATGACTACCATGGGAGTACTATGGTCAAACGAAGGTTGCACAACATGAGCAAAAATCGTTACATTAGAAATTTTAGCATCTTGAAGCACCTCTTCACTATTGGGGAGTAAAGAAGGCTTGCTCATGTGCTCGGATTTTTCCTCGAAAATCTCCGACTCTTTTTCAACATCATTCTCATCCTTACCAACACATATTGATTTTTCATTATAACTTGGTAAGGGACCTTGACTTTGATTTTTAAACTCTTCGGTGAGTTGTCTCATCTTAGTGTACAAGGCATCCAAAGAGGATGTAACATTTCCCATAAAATCTATAAGGGTTTCCATTAAGCTTGTGAGAGTAGTTTCAAAAGAGTGAGATGATTCGGGTTGTTCAAAAATATTGTCTGGTGGGTAGTTGGAAACAAAGGATGGGAATCCATAGTAAGGATTCGTCCCTTGAAAATCAGATGAATAATCATAATGTTCCTCCCATGATTGGTCAAATGTATTCAAATACGTGTCATTCCAATCTTGGTAGGGAGGTGCAAATGAAGTATAGATGCCATCATCTTGATTATTTGTACAATAATTAGGATGTTGTTCCCCATAACATATGAAAGCATTATAATAAGGGGCATCCCAACTAAACCCTTCCATTAGGGTGAGGGTGGTGTAGCCGTGACATACCACATGGAAAGGTATAAAAAGAAACTCGCGACTCGGGCTCGAGTAGAAATCAATATCTTGGGATAAAAATCGTGCCAATCCCCGGCAACGGCGCCAAAAACTTGATAGCAAAATATCCACACGTAAAATGGGCACAATAATGGCGCAAGTATACACCACGTATTGCGTTCGCTCACAAGTAATATAATGGTAAGAACCCAATATCGTATCCACGGGGATTGGACTACCAAGAATCGGAGATTTCTACGAACTTCCGGTGCAAAGTTGAGGGTTTTAATAATTTGTTTGAAGTTGGTTTTGAGAAAATAATTAATTATAAAATTAACGCGACTAATTAAAAAGCGGGTACGGGTGTAAGTTTTCCCCTCGAGAGTATTTATTTAATAACTTAAATGGTTAATAAAATCGGTCACAATTTGTCCCACACGATTTCCTCCTCTCGAAGCTACGTCGTAAAGGTTGTAATAACGATTTTATTATAAAGTTCCTACACATGCTATCTTTCGGTTTACCAACCTTACTAAGTAGATCTCGAAAATCTTAGTCTTGCCGGATGTAAAGAGATGCGCATATCTCTATGTCACACCTACTCGACCGGCGTTTTGACCTTAACTCGGTTATGCAACAACCCATATCTCTATGTGATTATTGAAGATTTTCTCAAACCTCCTTGCATCATTCAAGCCGTATTTCGGATCCGCCCCTCTCGAGGTCTAAGATCTAATATTAACACGTACACGTGATCAGCTTGTCCGCGTTGCGTTATGTTCCGACTCGAATGACTAAACCGAAAAAATAACTAAATGTAGTAACACCCAAGTGTTACATTTTTACCCTCTCGGGTTTGGTTTACACCCGCACCCAAATGGGGGTTTAGCTACTCATAAGAACAGAAAACATAATATAGTAGAAGAAATAAGTAAACTGGAATTGCATTAAACGTAAACGATAACGTACCACTGTGGCCACAAGTGTTCCACAGTGGGTAACAGAAAGTAAATACTTGAAAAGCAAATTACAAGAACTAAAATACTGAAATGTAAATGCTACAACTATTTTTCCACTGAGTTTTTGAGAGCTTTGGATGATAAGATGATGTTTAAATGCCAAGCCAAGCTTCCTTTATATAGTGGAGGAGAGGAGAAAAAGTTGAAAGGGACTTGAGAGGAGAAAGTGACATCTCATGGTTGTCTTCTTCCCACCTTTTGGCACCATCTCCCTTGTCCACATTATGCCTCTAAACTTGATCAAAACTCAGCATTGACCCCAACATGCAGGTCTGCAACTTGCACAAAAATGCTCTCCAAATCTGCAGAAAATCGGATTTACACAGCACTCGCCACAGTACTGACGTTGTGGCCACAATGGTACACCAAACGCAACATTTTGATCTTTTTGATTATTTTCAACATTTTGGAACAACTTAGACCAAGAGAAGTAGATAGGCTCAAATGGGTACGAAAAAAGTTAAAATAGGTTTAAAATTACTGACAAATAACTCTAAAAATTAAGGGATATCAGTTAACCACCCATTTAGTGTTAATCATGTTAACCAATCTCAACCATAGATTATTCAGATCAACGGTTATAATTAAATAAAAAATTATAATATTATTCAAAATTAAAAAAGAGAGGGTTGATGTTTGTGCATAAGTGCAGAGGGGCATTTTTGTCCAGAACAACAAAACTTAAAATTGGAATCCCCTAAATATCAGGCAAAGAATCTCAAAGTTTCTTAATCGAAATCTATCCATAAATGGATTTCAGTTCTAGTTATGTACACAAACAAGTTTACGACCCCAACCACCGTTCGATCAAGAACCACCATAACTCAACCTACCAACCACCCGCTTTTCCGGCAGCAACCGCCACCAGATTCCCACTACTAGCCATCGCGATAACCTGTATCACCGCCACAACGTTTTTGCTCATTACTTACTTCTTGATCACCAAATGTTGCTACCCTTTAAGCCGATTCTTGATGGCACGAACCACCACCGCCGAAGAACCACCGTCGGTCTACTCGACTCCCGCTTATCAAATCACCAGACTTGACGAATCGTTAATCCGCGAGATACCCGTTTGTCTATATAGCAAAAGGGACTGTGAGAATCGAAGATTGTATAAATGTGTTGTTTGCTTGAAAGAGTTTCACGATTTGGATACGTTACGCGTTCTTCCGAGTTGCAACCATGGTTTCCATTTGCATTGTATCGACATTTGGCTTAGGAACAATCCCAGCTGCCCGATTTGCCGATTCAACATCTCAGGTACAACACGGTATCCAACGAACACGACCGTGCCAACTTCTTCGCCTCAAGATCCTCTGTTGTTCGCCCACGATAGCCCCACGAGTAGCATCTTCATGTGCATATATGCACCAAGATATTCATATATCCAGACTTGTGTGTGTGCATATATGCAAAAGAGCTCATATACAAATTCATGTGCATATATGCAAATCCATGTACATATATGCATCAAGATATTCATATATCCAGACTGTGTGTATGCATATATGCACAAGAGCTCATATTGAAATTCATGTGCATATATGCAAATTCATGTACTAATTCATGTGCATATATGCACCAAGATATGCAATTCTATGATGTGCATATATGCAGTTTTAAATCGTGCATCTATGCAAAAAAAACGTGAAAAGAATCTCTGAAACGTGAAGATGAAGATTATGTTTGAAAATAGGTTTTAGATGATTAAGATTATCATTAATAACTACCAAAAATGAAAATGAGTTTTAGAAGATTAAGATTATCATTAATAACTACCAAAAATATCTTGTTCATGAAATTAGGAAAGTAAATAACCATTAAATAAATAAAATTATGAAATTCCTAAACTACCCCTACCAAACCAGTAACTTATCTTAATTCATACTGGTCCAAAAAAGTTAACACGGTTAATACTAAATGGACGGTTAACAAAAGAAAGGAACTCTATATATATACTATATTATAAATTATTCGTCGATTTACATATGAACATTTCCTGAACATTTTCTTTTTACATGGTTACAACATTTTTTTATTTGAACCTCTCACTTATAAGAATTTAGATTAGATTAAAAATTTCAAAACAATTTATTAAACATTGTGTACTTTTTAGGTATACATAATTCCTTAAATTTTAATTTTGTAACTAACTGTTACAAATGCAGAGATATTAAAACCTTTTGAATTTCATAAAACTAAATTAAGAACAAACTATATTTTATCACTATCTTATAGAAAAAAACTAATGGTATTATTTTTAAATGTAAGATACTTGAATATTAAAGAACGAGAATTTTTATATTTTTCACAAGATACAAAATGTCTTAGAATTAACGAGATATGTATACCATAGCTTATAATTTATATTATTCATTCAAATTTTATTTTATATCAAACAATTACTTTAATTTTTATCATCGATTTATAACAAAATATTGTATTCTATTGTATATGTATGACACACACCCCTGGTTTATATCAACTATCTAATAACTAGAAATCTACTAGTGCAATGCAGCGCAATATATCTCGATTTTAATATTCTAATTTATTTTAATGTGTGGTTTGAGAAAACGGTCATGTTTTTTTTTATAAATTTGTTTAAAGAATGACGATTTTTAAGGAGTTCAAAGTGGCTAGAGATAAAGATTAATTAATAAGAGTCCACGATTTAAAGATTAATTAATAAGAGTCCACGATTTAAAGATTTGAAGGTTGTTAGAGATAAATATTAATCAAGTAATTAGCATTAAAACAATACATAAAGCTTCATTAGTTATTTTTAAGTAATTAACATTAAATAGCGGTACATGAAGGTTTAAGGGTTGTTTTTAAGAGTTTTTCATAAATACTTTATAATCTATACATATAATAAATAAATAACTAGCATGCCACGTGTCGTCTTCTGGTGAGCCGACTTCAGTATTTTCCCGCCTAAACATGTATCTGGACGCAGTTTACATTATAAGTTCATTTAGCGCACCCACATTCACTCCTCCTTAAATCTCTCATTAATTCAATTTTTTTAATTTATACGTTACATTTACTACCCTTATAATTAGGTATGTAGTTTACTTTTAACCCCTTACTTTTTTATTTTTCATTTTAGACTCTTATCATATAAACATAAATAATGTATATGAATTAAAATTCATTAAAAGAACATTTCTATTTTTTACAAATTATACCATTGTAATCGTTTCGTCCATACCTTCGAAATGAGCCTAATATTGAATATTTTTGGATTTAATTATATTATTAACTATCATAAATATATACGAATATTTGTGGATGATTACCGACCTTAACGATTCAAGACTTAAAAACTCACAAGATTTTGTATTTTATTTTCTTATGATTGTCTTCTAGCAAACTTTTACATATAGTTACTTAAAAATCTAGACATATAATCAATTAATCACCATATTCAACCAAATATGAACATGAAATAAAATTATTTTTTCAAATTCTCGACTTTAGATTCGAGATACTTCGCGCCGCATCGCGCGCGGGGTACCTATCTAGTATATTATAGAAAAATGAAATTAGAGTAATATAACTACAATTATTTAAATGAAAAAGGAAATTAAGGTGGAATAGAAAATAATATGTGTGATGTAAGTAGAACACGTCTTAATGCACGTGTACCAAATGGAAAGGGTAATTATGTCATTTTGTGATGCGTTACCATTCCCAAACAACTCTTCCAACACCTCCGTTTCACCAACAAAGACTCTCTCTCAGAGTTGTTGGACGTATCTGGTAAACACTCTCATTAAACAGAGAAATCAAGAAACAGCCAAAAACCACACTCTCTCTTTTTTCAACAAAGATACATACATACATACATACATACATACATACATACATACATACATACATACAGAGTTATATATATATATTGAGATAGAGATAGAGAGAGAAAGAGAGAAAGAGAGAGAGAGAGAGAGAGAGAGGAGAGGAGAAACCCTCAAAAAACCTCTTCTTTCTCTCACTAAAAAAGGCGATCGGGGAAAACCCAATAGCATTTGTTCATACGATTTGGCTTTTTTGGGGGTTCAGTATATATTATATATATAGTGTTGATAGATTAATCATATATACAACCGTACAATTGTATAGTTATATATTTTTATACATATATAAATATAAGCTGCTTGTATGATGGAGATGTCACAGTCCGATCCGGTTACAGAATGGAACTCATCAGGTGGCCAAACAGGGCTCGAAGGTAAACGACACTTGCATATTATCACATTTCAATTGGGAATTTTGGTTTCGATTTTGAGTGTTGTTCGTTGGTTTAATGCTAAATGCAGAGCCTATGTGGCAGTTAGGGTTGGGAGTTGGATCGGATTCGTATCCTGAACGCCCCGATGAGCCTGATTGTATCTATTATTTGAGGACAGGCTTTTGTGGCTATGCTTCTCGCTGTCGGTTTAACCATCCTCCTCATCGTCGTTCGGTAATTATTCCCCAAATCACTCATTGTTCTTCATAATGTGTTTCTATAATCATCTGTTGATGTCAAAAACCCAAATAGATCTAGGAATTTAATAGATCTGTATACAAATTGGGTGTTTTAAGAGCTCAATAGTAACTTATGATCTGTAGTTTTATATATGATTCCCCAAATTGACATGCATTGTGCAAAACCATTTGCTGATTATCTCAATATAAATAGTTAAATATAGCATTGGGTAAAGGTTGTTTTGATGAGCTTTGCCAGGTTGCCGGAATTATGAGAGGGGAATACCCGGAACGAATTGGACAACCCGTGTGTCAGGTACTTATGATTATTGTCATATAACAGCTTAGAAAATCTTATATTTAGATGCTGTTAATGATAACAAGATCCAACATTGGAGTGGTTATTCTGTGGAATGCTTGTTCTTATCACACATGGATTCTTTACTTTTGGAAGAATGTTAAATCTTATTTGTTTGTAGTTGCATTTTCATCTTTGGTTTTAAATTAACATTAGCTGCTGTTACCACATTTGTCTTTTTCACTACTTCCAAAAGGGAACTTTTGTTTAGTTAATTGTTTGTTTCTATGTGGAAACCATTTTTCTTTATAGATCAATGTAGTAGATATGTTAGGGTTGTTAACCTGTTACATTGTATCATGTTGTGTTCTTTAGCTACTTCCAAAATTGATGTTGACGCCATTTTCTCTTAGTTGGAAATGTATTTGTTGGAGTATTTAAGATGAATGACATATTTTTGTTCTATGTAGATTGAGATCCAAATGTAATGCTCATAATTTCGTCTTTTTTCATTTACTTTCAAGCTTGGAAGTTGGAAGTTGGAATTTGGAGTTCCCACTTTACAGTCTCAAGTTGAAGCATGGATTCTGTTTATAATGTGATCATTATCTCATTTTCATTTTTTTATATCTTTTTTGTCCTACAACGATAGACACAACCTTTTCTATTCTTAGGTTCATCTTTCTCTATGAGTTCATCTAGTTTCTGACTTGGAAATTTGTAACCTTTTGGATTACACACACACACACACAGAAGGAGGTTCAGGGGAAAACCCCATAAAAATGAAAAACTGAGGTACACCCTAGTAAATGGTCATATGGAGGGTATGCACATGTGCATACAAGTAATTGAAGCTGTTTTTTGGTTTTAATGCATGTGTGCATGTTACAAATTACTTGTATGCACATGTGCATACCCTTCATATGAATGGTTACAAGGGTGTTCCTCAGTATTTTATTTTTTTGGGCTTTTCCCTTGAACCTGACCCTACACACACACACATATGTTTGCAAGTGCATTATCTTGCTATTTGTATTACAAAACAACCTATCATATGAATTTTGTGAACTCCATCCTCGTTGCTACCATAATTCATCCATTACTCTGATTGCATTTTGATTATATCCAAGATTATTAAGATGGGTCTTTGTCTATTTCTATCTCAGTACTATATGAGGACGGGAATGTGCAAATTTGGCGCTTCTTGCAAGTATCATCATCCAAGACAGGGGGTCGGATCATCAACCACATTGGCACTTAACATGTCTGGATACCCTCTCCGTCCCGTGAGTTTCTAGTCCTTTTTATTTATTTATTTATCTGAACTTTATATTGTAAATTACTAAATTGTCACCTAAACATAAACTTTGTTCTGACAGGGTGAAAAAGAATGTTCATACTATGTGAAAACAGGGCAGTGTAAGTTCGGGGTTACCTGTAAATTTCATCATCCTCAGCCTACTGCCATAATTTCACCACCACCACCGCCGCCGCCATTGGCACAGGCACAGACACCTGAATCTTTGTCTATGCCTTCTGCTATATACTCAACTATGCAATCTCCGGTTGCCTCTTCTCAACAGTACGGAGTATATTCCGGCAACTGGCCAGTTGCAAGACCCTCACTTCTTCCAGGATCATATCTCCCAGGGACTTACGGTCCACTGATACTCCCCCCGGGAATGGTCCCATTTCCGGGTTGGAATCCTTATCAGGTATCTTTATTCTCTACACAACTTTTCTTCTTAATATTCTGATTTATAAATTTAGTAACTTTAATCGTATAACTACTAATGCCATTGTGCAGGCACCTGTAAGTCCAGTAGCCTCTCCTAATACTGTTGGAGGAGGTCCGCTTTATGCAATAAATCCTCATTTATCGCTTCCAATGTCTTCTTATACTGGATCGTACCTTTCTATGCCATCTTCGAGTAAAAAAGAACATGCTTTTCCAGAAAGACCTGGTGAACCTGAATGCCAGTATTTCTTGAAGACGGGGGATTGCAGATTTGGTTCCTCGTGTAGATATCATCATCCACAAGAATGGAGTTTACCGAAGACAAACTTTGTGCTTAGCCCAATGGGCCTTCCCCTTCGGCCCGTAAGCATCTCTACACTTTCTTCCCTTCATCTTTAATGCAAACCTGGAATTCTTACAGAAATTTTATAAATTCGGTTTTATTGATGTTGTGTGTATATTGGATTTCAGGGTGCACCTTTGTGTTCACATTATGCACAAAAAGGGGTGTGTAAGTTTGGGCCATCGTGCAGATTTGATCACCCGATGGGAACGTTAAGTTACAGTTCGTCTGCGTCTTCGCTAGCAGACATGCCGGTTGCACCATATCCTGTTGGGTCTTCCGTTGGCGCTCTAGCTCCATCATCGTCTTCTTCGTCGGATTTGAGGGTGCAGCAGGAGGAGCTTATTTCTGCTGCATCCAACAAGGAAGATGGTCTGTCAATGACGAGTATGCCGAGCGCTTCAGTTGGATCGAGTTTGTCGAAGAGCATGCCGCTTAGTGGCAGCGGCACGTAGCGAGCGAGTGGTATCGATTCCCTAACATGCCATCTTTTTTGTTTTTGTTTTTGTGGCAAGTCCTCCTGAGTTGATGGTTGCATCTTCTATATACCTGTCAATCTTCTATATATTTACATGGCCAACATTTTGAATAAGCCAAAAATACCTAGGACCCTTTCCACCCACCCAAATTAGCTTTTGAATAACCAAGAAGGAAAACCCCCCTCATGTTTGTGTCTGTTTATGATGATGTTGTATAGGAACAAAAAAGGATTTATTTGTCCATCTTGTGTTGTGCTTTCTACTTATGTTATATGTGGAAGGAGGTTTTTTTGTCTGTGAATTTTTTATTTGTGACTTGGGAAATGGATTTATTTGGCTTACAATTATTAATGCTTCCTTTTTGGACATGTTTTCTATGTGATTTTGTTCCTGTAATCACATGTGATCATAAAACTTCTTGTATTCTTGCAACTTAGATTGCATTCTCATTTGATGTTCTCGATGTATGCAGTCTTGCGTAAGGATGATTTGGATAATTTTATCAACTACATATACACCAAAAGAATGAACATGAGAAGCTGGGATTTTGTACTTGTTTTGTAGTTTTTCTAGTTTACTAAGGGCCGTTTACAAAATGCTTATCCGGGTAAGTGTTTACCAAGTCACATTAGCTTACCGGATAAATATGGCAAGGACCAAGAATCTTATCCGGTAAGAGCGGAAGCAAGAACCGAGAGCCTTACCCGGTAAGTGAGTGCGACGACTCTTACCACGGTTAGCGCTTACCGGCTAAATTGCTGTATACGATGTCATTTTGGTGGACTAAAATCTTACCCGGGAAGTAAACGATAGTGTTGAATTTTACTGGTAAGCACTTACCCGGGTACGTGATTAGGTAAACGGTCCCTAACCCATCTTCCCTTGCCTTTTTTTATCAAGCACATTTTGAAGGAAAATCATCCAAAATGACTGGTATAGATTTTTATAAAATGTCCGTATTTCAAGTTTTTATCAGAAAATGGCCACCAAAATCGCCGGTACAAATGGGGCCCACATGTATCATAATGAAATTGTTGTCAAGATCAGTGAAAAACACCAGCTACAGTACATTTTTGCTAGAAATTGACGCTTTTTTTTAAAGCTGACTCAACAACCATCTGCAACCTGGACCAATCCAATCAAAAGTTGCCACATGTAAAAACTAGACTATTCACCTTTCAATTTTGAAACAAAACTTTTTAAATCAATATCATGCTAAAATATTTACCTTTCAATTGTCAATTTTGATAAATAAATAAAAAACGTTATAATCGGGGTAATTTGATACGAATAAAAATTTCCATGCAAAATCTTATTTTTATTGTCTATATTTTTTTTGAAAGGCAATTGCATTTCGGGGGTATCCTGGACTTGTTGCAGACTAATCCCCTTTCGACCCGGCCACGATTCGGCCACGACACAGCCCTCGACCCTGATATCCTAGCGTGCTCACCCCTGGATTCGAACCCGGGGTAGAAAGGGCTTCCACCACTTTCCCCCAGGCCTTAACCGGTGGGCTACAACATCTTTGGATTTTATTGTCTATTTGAGCTCAATCTTAATCATTTCCTTGCTTTAGCTTTTACCAAAATTGATCCAGGGAGTAATTTGGTCATTCTTGATCTTCATAGGTTCCATCATACAATCTTTCTTCCATCCAAATCCAACGTATAAAGTCTAGAAAGTCAGGTTTAGGAGTTATTGTAAGACATCCTACGATCCAATCTAAACACAACACGATGAAAGGTTTCAATTACCTTGCATTCATAAACCTTGGGTCGACAAGTTACCAAAATGTCACTGTCAACTAAAAGCGAACCAGACCGGAGACAACATGTATTAGGTGCTTTTCGTCAAAGAAACAAAACTAGCCACGCTACAAAACTATGCACTAGTGTAGAGAAATATTTAACGAAGAACCAAAGACTTGGGTGCCGAAAACCTGTCTAGATGGTAGTATAGTGCAAAGATTGCTGCAAAAGAATCTCATTCTGTATCTAGTTCACCTGATGACATTCAGATTTCAAAGTATGTAAGCTCATCTGCAAATCCAAACTGATAACAATGATTAGGAAGGATATGAAAGAAAATGGCACCTTCTGTTTTTTATTTTTCTTGTTCTTCTTTTTCTTCAGTTTGATAGGTTTCACATTCATTTCTTCATCTTCTTCAATCATAACCTGCCACATTTAGAGTCATTTAGAGATGGGCATCAACGAAGAAAAAGCGTAGCAATGAAGATTGTGATGGCTTTTATCAAAGCACCTCAGAGTCACCAAATGAGTTTACATGCTGTATTTTCCTTTCTGAATTTGAAGAATTGCCTGCATAGAATTTACATGAATAAACCACAAGATAATATTTTAACAACTGAACCCAAGTCTCAACATGTTTCAGAATACGAACGCGCATGTAATTTAACTATTCAGATGATTTCAAAGATAGAGTAACAACTCTCTTTTTTAATACATTTCAAAAGAAGGAACAAAGATTATTAACTTCTTAATGATTTCAATGTTAATATTAAGTATAAAAAAATTGTAAAACATGCAAGTTCTAAATCTTTGTGTGGATGGCAATCCCTTCTTTGCCCATGTTCAAAAGCATATTTACACAATCACTTGCAGCACTGAAAACTTGTTAACAACTGATTCTACACTACATGTCAACGAGTCAAGTTTACTGAATAACCACCAAAATTCAAAAGGATAAAAGAAAGATCATCTCAAGTTCATATGGGTGGAGAAAGCTCCAGACTAACGTCAAGGGTTATCAGCAGCATGCAAATATGTTCTATATCAAAAACAAATGATATAGCATATCCATAGATACCACTTGAATATTAACCACACCCTGCCTAGATCACACACAAATGTTCAGAAAATGATCCTTCTCCGAAAGTGCATTAGCTCCCAAGAACATTACCATGCATTGCCTTTTCTTTCTCTTATAATACATATAGATAAGTACATAACAATCAAAGATGAAAGTCTTGAAATATCATAAATGATACTCCATAATTAAGTATTAAACATAAGAAGTTGCTTTCAGCACCCATCCTTTATTACAGAGATGAAAAATAAAATACAATCAATTTTCACAATAATCACTACAGTTGACATTGTCAATTCCACAATGTTATTTAGAAATTAATCCCCAGTAATACTACCTATAGCAAGTAAAGCCTCAAAATATTAGCTGATAGCAAATTTAATATAAAAGTGTTCTGTGATGTGTGTGTGCTCACATAGACGGTGAAAGTAGGATGAGGATCATTACTTGCTCGGACAGTCTCTTTGGCCTTTTTTACTGCTAATTCCACAAGTTTGGGATTAATAGAAGACAACCCACTAGGTTCCTGCAACTTCCGTTCCAGAAACTTGGCTAATGCAGCAGCTTTGTTAGTCTTCAATGGTCCTCCAGGGTGTGCCAATCTGCAAATAAATGTTGTTTCCTCAATTTGCAGCATCAATAATTCAATTCAGTTATCACATCCACATGCCCATCCTTTCTCAAATGATAACAAAAAAGGCGTTTTTCATATTTTCAAGGCTACATACTGTTCATAGTTCATACTCAAAATATATGTGGATGTTGTCATAAACTTGACACCATAAATGTTTTCATTCCTGGCATTTGTATATCCAGTTCAATCGAGTTATCAACTCTCTTAAATCAAACATATCAATAGTTTAACATGATTACTATGTTCCCAGAAAATTTTATAACAATAATCAATTTGAAATTTGCACAGTAATTAACAAAAAAAAGTGCGATTTATTCAGCAGATCTAGGTAAACCCTAAACTTGCCTGTGATTAGATTTCAACCAAAATTTCCAGATTACTACAAAATAAAAGAAAAACAACCAACAAAAAGGAGGGAGAAACAGAAAGAAAAAGGTGACCTAGGTTGAGATCGGGAAACGGCAGGTGCCGCAGAAGGAAGAGGTGCAAATTTGCTTCCACGAAGAGCCTTTCGTTCATCCTCTGTTAGTCTCTCCATCGGATAACTTGCTAACACCTTCTGGTGAGGATAATTTCCGATGAAGAAGAGGTATTCCGGCGATTGTTGTCTAAAAACTCCCCCAAATCTGTGGATTCTGAGTTTTTTTCAAGCGACGAGGATGGTTGAAGGTTTTCGATATCGTTCTCCCTCCAATTTTGGGGATTTCGGAAGGGAGGGATTGGTTGTGGTTGCTGGTCGTACATCTTTGTAATACTACCCATTTTGCCCTTTCATATCTTAAAGTGTATATTTTCAGAATTTAAATAATTATAGTTATCGATTTTTGTCAAAATAAAATAAAATAAAATAAAATAAAATAATTATAGTTATCGATTTTTGTCAAAATAAAATAAAATAAAATAAAATAAAATAAAATAAAATAATTATAGTTATCGATTAATTATTAAATTAGCCAGCTAATTCCTATTACTAGTCTTATAAATACAAAATTACCCGAATAGCCATGCAAAATTGCAAATCGCAGAAGAGCTTTGTGCTCCTATGGATTTTCCGAACTACACACATGTCAAACGAAAGTCAAGCCACGTGTTTCTTGTCTATCAACGAGATTTGGACATTTGGTCATTATCTCAAAGCCCAAATTTAACATGTCGTGTGTGTAGTGATTATTTTCCGAACTACACACATGTGAAGTGATTATTAACCGTCGGATGCACATTAGAATGAGATACACTGAAATAAGATGCAACGAATCAATCCTCGTATCAAGTGTGATTGATGGTGGACTTGAGATTAAAAATGATTAACGATTTAGATCCACTTTTCATGTTTTTCACGTTAACTCAATTTCTCATACGATTATTTACCTTAACTTATTAATCTCTACTTACTAGTTACTGGGAACGGGATCTCGTACAAGGGCACATGACGAAATGGGACCCCTGCTAATGGCATATGAGATGTGGATGATGGAGCACGTTTGCGTAACTGCGAGACGATTAGGTTCGTCTGTGATGTTTCTAGGCGGTGCCCCGGATCCCTACTGCTAGAGCAGTGACTATTGTTATTTATATATTTATGGTTCTCATTTAGATATGCCCCTCTATGTATGTGTATAGATGAGCAACTAGGCATGCATAGATAATGCATGAAATACGTAAATAAATTATCTTTTTTGTCATTGTTTGCGAGTTAATCATTGGAGGGGCGAGGTTTCGTTACCTATGGATCCCAAAGGGAATCGTCAGGTACCTCATCATCCCAGTTATGATCAAAGTTAGTAGCATTCGAAAAGTATGTTGTTGGGTTGTTGTTAAATTCTATCCACATTTCATGGGAATCAAGTGGTGAGTCGTTAATGGCCTGGATTTGGCTTGGCGAAAGTCCGACATTGGTGTGCACAGAATGACCCGAGCTCGAGCCAATGTCAATCTAACATGTGGAGGGTTTGAGGAGCATTGCAGCCTCGTGAGCAGCCATGCGTATATCGTCAGGACTTGAAGTAGCAGGACGTGGGAGAGCGGTTGCCATTTGGGGGAAGTTAATTAAGGCAGGCACAGTCTCCCCGAAAATAAAATGATATTGCATCGTATGCGGCCGCTGCCATTTCAGGCGTGTCGAAACTCCCTAGCCAAATACGGGATTTGGTGAGTGGATCGCGTATTTCAGACACCCATTTGCCCCATTTGCGCTTGCGGACACCCCGGTAGACTGAAGATGTTCCAGCACCTGCAGATGAATGAGTATCACTCATGGTTCGATTTTTATTTGATGGGAATTATGTAGAGGATAATGTGATTTATACATGTTGATCTTAACTGTTGATGTTGTTCTTAAAATATTTGATATATAATATAATATTAAAAATAAATTACAAATTTAATCCTTGTGGTTATATAAAAATTATGGATTGAATTCATTCATTTTATGTCAGTAGTGGAGACAACGAACAAAATATATGTTTTAATAAGCAAAATTTAAACTTACAAGTTAAGAATCGTGAGACTTAATTGGTAGATCAAAAACCATTAAGGGGTCTCTATTGTTATTAGACAATAATATAGGGGAGTATATTATAAATTAACACCATTTCCATGTTGCTTCCAAGGATCTTTAGCATCAACACAATAATCATTTTTAAGAGCTAGGTTCTGACCAATGATGGTCTGCCACGTCTTCATGATAAGAATATGCGTGCCTTTTTTTCTAATATACGCACTTCTTGTTACATGGCACTTTCAATTTGGACGACAGAGAGATTAGTTGGTGAAAGGCTTCCAATGCGGTGGTTTTCAGTATCTATAATTGTGTGTATATATATACATAAATGTATTTATGATTGGGTTTTGGTACGATGAGAGTTATCGTGAAAAGGTAAAAAATGATCTTCATTAAATAAATTTAATTGAAGAGAATCACTAGATCAATTTTCTTTTTAGAAGCAATTGATGGGTTGTTTTAGGATTAAAATGATTAATGATTCAAATCCCTTTGTACACTTTTCACCTTAACTTATATTCTACACGATTATGTAGTGAACATTGAACACCCATTATCTATAATTTGTAAGTATATGAGTACTAGTAGATTGTCTTAGAGGGTTGAGTATATAGAGTGGTAGACCTTAGCTACGATACCATATAAGTATACATATGTGGAACCCCATTAGATTGCTATTAAAAGAGCCTTTAAAGAGGTACGGGCATGGGCGGATGGCTTACAGGGCAGGGCTTATAGGGGCCATGGCTCCTGTGGTTTTGTGTATGCTTTGCATGGTTAAGTTTATAAAATAGTGATATTTTTAATTAAAATTAACTTAGACCCCAGTCGTTCCAAATCCAGGCCTCACACACCATCTAACAAAGTTTAGATGGCCACTTAGCATGAAAGAGTCTAGATGCCTAGATGCAAGAGCACTTAGCATACCATATCTCAAAACTGTCTGACTGGTTTCAAGTTGCTTCTAAAACCTAGATTGAGATTTACTTTATTATATTTTTTATGATATACTAATTTACCTAAAAAAATCACCCATGAAAATTTTTGTCGGTGATTATCGACGGATCACCGAGAAAATATCAATAGTTCGGTAGAGTCTGATGTTTTCGGGAAAATATCAATGGATCACCCAGAGAATCCATAGGTAATCTATCACCGATTTGAATTACCCACCAACTTTTGTGACAATTTTGTAAAGAATCACTCTTTAACGACAATTTCTTAAGGAAAAGTCAGTAGGTATGTAACACCCTCGAATTTGGAAAGAGCAACTAAATAAAATTTCAATAAAATAATCACTTAATAAAATAAAATTCCTTCTTCAAACCATTCCTGGAATTACTTCAAGATAAACATAACAACTCTCGCAATAAAATACTCAAATCATATTATGAATCACGTAAAGTCGGATGTTACTTAACACTAGTACAAGTTGCTAATCCCAAACCAAATGCGGAAGACTTCACTAAACACTTCACCTCTCGTGCACACTACTAGCACTCGCCACTTCATAATGTAGCTAGAGCTACTCCCCACCTGAGCCTGTTGCACACACCGACAAATAAAAAAGGTTAGGCTTACGCCTAGTGAGTTCAAGCATTTTATCATGACTACATAAAAATCATAAATCGGAAGGTTGTGGTTTTAGTCATGATTCGGATAAATCTTTCATTGAAAGTTGCGACAAGGTTTATTATTTCCAAAGGATTTCCCAAACGGGTATAAATGACTCATTTTTCACGCACACAAAATCTAGTAGAAAAGTTCCCAAAATGTATAAAGCGTTTTCTAAAATGAATTCCAACTCCAACTCACTCAAAACATGTTTAGACGTAAATATCCCAAGAATTATAAACATGGACAAAATTCCAATATTTAAAATATCCAAATAAATGAGGCATAAAAACTCTGTCAATGAACCATGAAGACATTTCATATAAATAAAGTACGTCACCGAAAATATGGATAAAAGTAACTACCCAAATACAACACCTTTCGGTGACGGGGGAGACCCGATTCCATCGAAAGTGACGGGCACACAAAGTTAAGTCACTCGCGATGTTACTGGATTACACCTCAAGTCCCGACCTTAGTTCCCATGCCATAAAGACATCACAACCTCAAGCCCCGGTCATTACTTCCATGCCATAAAGACATCATCAGACCAAAATAAATTGCCTTTATTGCCTACCCCGTAGAGTTACACCTCAAGGACTTAGAGGGCACCTTAGTGCATATCCAGTCTAGACGAGTTACACCTCAAGGACTTCAATGTCCCTTATTGCCTACTCGCTAGTGGCCCCCACGGCCTACGCATATAATAGTCCTCTCCTCGTGCACAAAGAGATAGACCATCAAATAAAGACTGACTCACTTGCCTATGGATCCAATGCAACACAGTCTACCAAAACATGCTCAACCCGGAATGACAAAACACCCAAGCATGAAAATATCAATAATGTGCAATAAAATGCATCTAAACCTCAGTTAGGTAAAGAAGTACCACAAAGCCGTTATTAACCCAAAACCTGACACGGTTAAGCAAAAAGGGTTTTTCCAAAAGGACTCACACCTTTACAATTCTCAAAATAACTATTGACACTAAATCGGGTATTTCCCACATGGTTTATAAAATCAATTTACACTAACATGATTAAACCGTCAAATAAACCTCATTTTGAGCAATTAACCTTTTAAAGACAAAATATGATTTCTAACCATTCAAATATTCAAAAGCCCCAAATATGGGTGTTTTACACATTTATGAAGATAAACATTTCAAAAGAGTTAAATTATCCAAATAACTCAACCACGTATATTTTCAAGTAAAACACACAAATGTTTGGAAAATACTCATTTTGGCATGTACAAAGTTTTCGCAAAGTAACTTGAACTCACCTTGCTAGATTTAGGCTAAATCTAGAATTTCTCCAAACGTAAGCTCCTTTGATGAAGTTGGCATCCTCAAGCCAAAACTTCCAAAACCTAGATTTATGAATTTCCAACCATCAATAACCAAGTCTAACCATAAAGAATCATCATCCATCCATAATATACCAAAATACCCACTTATCCAAAACCCTAACTTCAAAATGAAGAGAAGGGAAGATTTACCTTAACCATACTTGAATCCACCAACCTAAAATGTCTCTACAACCTCCAAGATGCACCACAACTCCTAATCTTCAAATGGAGTGGAAGGGTTGGGTAAAAACCCTAGAAATTGGTGGAGAAGATGAAGTGAAAGGGTTTCAAGATTGTGTCCTAAAACCATGGTAGATGAAGAAGATCACTTGCAAAACTCGAATCTTGTGGCTAAATAGCTCAAAATCGACTTTGGAGGCTTAGGGTTTCGGTTTGGGAGAGAAAGGGATGATATGGGAGAAGTGAGGAGTGAAATGGGGTTGAAATCGTATTTTTAAACTCCAGGTACCCGACGGCTAAAGTGACATGCTAAAGTGACCATGTCACTCTCGCTGTGTCACTTTCGCACAAAATGTACCGAAAGTTCCCAAGTTTTCCATCAGATTTGATTCATGCTAAAGTGACATGCTAAAGTGACCATGTCACTCTCGCTGTGTCACTTTCGCACAAAATGTACCGAAAGTTCCCAAGCTTTCCCTCAGATTTGATACATGCTAAAGTGACATGCTAAAGTGACCATGTCACTTTCGCTGTGTCACTTTCGCTGGTCACTTTAGCCGAGATTGTACCGAAAGTTGTTTTGGCCATAACTTCTTCGTTTTAGCTCCGATTTCGCTCCGGAAAGAACCGTTGGACTCGTATTCGAATTACCCATCCAACAATACCATAAAATCTAGGATTTAATCCAAAATCCTATTTTTCTTAAAGATCGGTTCCACACCGATTCGAAGTTGTACTTATCCGGAAATTACGGGTGTTACAATCCTCCCAACCTTAGGATGATTTTGTCCTCGAAATCTACATCCTTTACAACCCAAGGTTAACCGACTCAACGCCGACTATAATTTATCAGTCCCTAACTGGAATCTAAATTCACTCCTCACAGTCTATAAAGACAAATCCTCGAACAATTGCTTATCAACAAAGCCCCTTCACGTACACTGTACTTATGTCCGGGAGAACACTCCGACAACTGGAATAATTCCTAGTCAGACGACTTTGGTTGTCTCCCAACCTTAGATGTTCCATACATCTCGATCTCAGTTTCAGACTCTAAATTACTCCAAGGTTTGTTCCTTCAAAACCACTCAACACAATTGCGCATCCTAGGATTACTACCACCGTTACCATTATTCAAGTTAAAATTGGACTACACCCTCCGAATTCGTTAACGGTCTCCGACCTCACCCACACAAGGTTGACACCTAGTTATACCACCACGTTTTGATCTCTAACAGGACTCTACTCACGAGTTCCGTTTACCGAGTGTTTCCACGAACTAAGGTTGTTAACAAAACGGTTACACCAACCTAAAAATGCGTTACCGCAAGTCTAACCCTCCAATTACCACAAGCACCTCGACTTTGCTACCGATATCACCCGGTCTATAGTCACAACACGTGCCTGTAACGACCCACCCCAAACATACATCATATAACAAACAATACATACCAAACTTCTAAAATCAAAGATACATATTATTCATATACGGTCCGAAAGTCTTTAAAACGTACATTACATAAGAGCTTCCTAATCAACATTAATCACCAAAAGCATCCTACACCTTATCCTTTCCTTTGCCGCTAAAAGATCCTCGACCTGGAATACATATTTTTGAAAACAAAATGAGGGTTAGACCAAACGGTCTAGTGAGATAATCCATGTCATTTCAAAATCGTTATAAAACCACTTTATATAAAACTTTTGTATCAAAACAGTTTATATAAAACCGTTGTACAAACACACATATACCACACGTATTTAAATACCAATCAAGACTCGTACATCGTGTACCTCTCATCCACCTTATTCCTCCACAAATGGCCAAATTTATTGGTTGCGAGCCAATTAACACACCGGTCCAAAGCCCGGCCACGTATTATATTCTCATATAATACTCACGTAATTATAATATCTCAATATATTATAATTACACACGTATGACACATTCATACAATTTATCATCACATTCCAACCATATCTATATCGCATTTCCTTTTATAAAAACGTTGCCACATTTCATCCACATATACGTCTCGATATAAACACATAATCACATCATACATCACATATCCACTCCATACCTATCCATCTTATATATATATCATATATATATGTATCCCAGTTGAAAACGTTTTAAAAGTAAAACTCACCTTGATTGTAGTCGCGTTACTTTAATTAAAGTCGTAAGAATCTTCGTCACCAACCTCACATAGATCTCTTTGTTTCTTCAATTGTTCCTCTAAAAAAACCCAGCTGAAAATTAATAACTGTCTTCTTCTTCTTGCCGTGAATAAAAACCCACACACACACTACAAGAAATATCTAATTCTCTCTTAATCTATCTTTCTCTCTTTGCGTAAACAACACCCATACACATATACTCTTGATATTTTGTTACATGAATTAAGGTTGAGACACCTCACCCTCTACATGAAAAAGAGGCGGTGATGGTGTTCAACTTTCACCAACTTCACCAATCTAACCTCATACTTTCATTAGTTGGCAGTTTCTACTCTCCAACTTTCAATATAAAATTAAAACTTACCCCTTAACTTTTAACTCCCTAAAACTAATCTCAAACTTACCTTAAAACTTAAAATAATAAAATTAAATAAATCCACAACGTCCCCGGTTATTACAACATCTCTCCCTTAAAAGAATTCCGTCTCGGAATTCATTCAAGCAATAAACGAGGGTAATTACCATCAAATTGATTTCAAATTCTTTGAACACATCAATGCGTTTACAGAACTCCCAAAGGACTTTTCACCAGTCCAACCGCTGTACTGCTTAAAGTTTACTATCTGTTCCCCACTTCAATATTTCAACCCAAAACATAATCACTAATGAATTATCACGCTTTTGCTGCACATTTAGGTTAAATTCACCAAATACATGATCTCTCTTATAATTTCAATCTCAATCAATTATCAAATCAAAATCGTCTTATTTTTGCAAGACTAATTATGTCCAGTTGGTTCCACCAGAATTTAGAATCAAAATATTCCACAATCCTAGTACACCAGCTCATCACGAAAAATACTAAATACTTCAAAATCCAACACATTTCTCGATTTCCAAGAGAAGATAGTCAAATCATTGGCATTCCCTCATATTTGAGAAATATATTAACATTTCAATTCAAAAATTCTTAATGATTTAAATGACATTTTCATAAAAATTCAATCAAAGCAAAAGAAATTCATCTTTAATAGTCTATAAATCCCGACACTTTAATCGAACTTACTACTCAACACTGACTTCCCAAAAAATATCTCAAGAGACATTCCAACCCGGAATAAATTTATAAATAAAAATCCTATCAATATCGCATACCAAGCATATATTCGGTCTCTTCTGCATCTTATCACAAATCATACCACAAAATCATGACACACTTTAAATATTCTTTAGACAATGTTTTCTTCACACCAACCAATATATCAACATCAAATTTAAATATAATCATATCATGACTTTAATGTGAACATAATATGAATTAATTGTATTCATCCCAAAGGTATCGTAACCATAATTTTTACCAATGTCCATCTTATAATGTCAACACAAAATCAAATTCTTAAACGCAACGGCAATTCCGTTAACACCTCATTGATTTACACCATAACAAACATAATAAACTCCGAACTAACCATAATAATCACCAAAATTTTTACTTCAAGTCAAAACCAAATAATCCTGTTACAAACAAATACATTATCCTCAATATTACCAAAATATCAAGAATTTTAATTCCACACCAAAAATTCCGCCCCTTTAAAACAATAATAATCACCAACTTATTAATACTAACTACTTTATTTGTACTTTACACACATCATTCGTAATTTACTCAAATAATCCATCCCACAAAGTCGATCCAAATCTTAAAATAACCATAATCGAAATTTGCTGCCTAATCACTCAATAATCAAATCCCACGAAGGTTCAAATATCTCGAAAGTTCACTTATATCACAAAAAGAAGTAACTTATACTCACATAAAACTAATCTAAATAACACAACATTTTATACTTACTCGGAACATTTACCACGTTAATACTACTGTTAACTCCACCGGCCTTTCACGACAAACGTCGTGTTCTACACTTTTACAATACCAACTCGAAAACATAATCATAAACTTTCAATATAAAACTTGCTTAGCAATTACAACCTATTTCTGATACTCTTCCATGGAATAAAATATACTCAACAAAAATCATTTTATATCACAGATAAGTTTCTTAATTTTATCAAACCCGTATACTTCATCCTACCATTTCCATTTCTCATGCTAGCATAGCATAACCACGATAATCACACATCAATACTTAATCGCACTTGACACCAATTCATTCATCAAAATCATATTTACACATGCAAGACCAAGTCTAATCAAACGGTTCCACTAAAAAAATTACAATAAAATAACACTATGAATTAACGTACTTTACCCGATGTCCCATCGAAATAAAATAATCTCATCCAAACATAAACATATTATTGTCTCTAAATCCCAATACTTTAATCGATTTCACTTTTCAATCTTGACTTTCCATTAAGAACCTTCCAAATAGAACTCATATCATAATATATTTTGCAATAACAATCTAACGTCATCACTTAACATAACTGCAAAACTCGATGAGAAGTCAAAAACTTACACATCTACCTTAACTTACAACGCCAATTTCTTAATTGTACAACTTCCACACCAAAATATCATACCCTAATAATGATACCATAAAATCCTTATGACAACTTTCAGAAGCGTTCAACAAATTACGTCTTCTTCGCATCAATCAATACATCATCACCAAATTAACTAACGTCTAATAGTGCCTTAATTTCTCAAATATAAACAAAACACAATCTCAAACATTTCAATTATCTCACTAACTTCACCACCATAACTCATACCGACTTCCATCCAATAATATCAACACCAATTCATTTCTTAATAAAATAACAAGCTTGTTATCACATCAATTTCTTACCTCTCTGACTTAGCATAAAAATACTAACACAAATCCTTAAACATTTGATTCACTTAAACCGCTCTGCAAATGAAATTCATCAACACTGGTCTCACATTACCTAACTGATATATTTACTAATTCATCATATGTTAATTCCACTACAAAACTAAGCCGAAAAGAATTTATTACAACTCCGTCAAAATTATTAAAAAAATTTCTTGTCACTAATCATAATACCAACCATATAAATCATTAACAACTTAATTATGCAAAGTCAAACATAAAGTCTAAACAACTCTTTAACTTAAACAACGCCATAAAGAAAGTTTATCAACATTAACCTCACCTTACTTAACCGTAAAAAAAATCGCCAACTAATCACATAATAAATCCACTACAAACTACACCACAAAGTTCATCACACGACCATCAAAATATTTATTAAACATCGCTTTCTTCCCGCTAATCATAACACTAATAATATAAATCCATTTTACACTTAAATCCTCCAATCCAGGAGAAGTATTTGGTAAATACCCAACTCATTTGAACCACTTTTCTATACCAAGAACAAACTCTCAAGCATCAATTTCTTATAACATTATTAACATAATATAAATATTCTCTCTCAGCTTAAGTCTAGGTTATCAGGAACCTAATTCTCTCTTAAGGTTCTATTTTTTTTTAACAAATGAACTCATAAGACTTATTAGCAGGCTAAGAACTCCAAATAATTCTATCTAACTCTTATCCTCAAATGTTCCCCCCCAAACCCGAACTTAAATTGAGTCCACAGTATTTCCAGTCCTCATTCATACTCTATCCAAGAGTCAACAAGACACAAAGTTAAAGGTTAACATTAAAGTTAAATAAACAAAACCACCAAAACTGGGCTGCACAGGACAGCACAGTTACACCTCTGCTTTTGGCTTAATTACCATACTTAGAAGCCAAACTAGTTGATTATATCTAAAACAAAAACGTACTTACATCTCTTAAGCTTCAAATCGTTTTGGATTCACCTTGATTGGAGCAGCGACCAATTATATATGAATTTTATACAAACAGTGTGCAGATCCCGTTTTTCACAGGACCAGCTTCTGTAATTCACTGTTTGGAGCTGCTTAAAGTCATAATTTGGTCTCGGTGAAAACTACAAAGTTGTACAGGACAGAAAGATCTTGCTAACTGCAAAATTTGAGCTTATTTAGACTAACGGTTGATTTTATACGAATTTTTCAATATCTAGACAGAAAACTTAAACTCAACAGAATTGATAATTTCTTTAAGGCATTTCATCAATCACCTTGTGAGCATCAATTCATGGAGCTCAAACCCATTTCAATGTTTTCATGCCTTTTCCCATTTTGATACCAAACTTCTAATTTATGAATTCTAGCATAAAACCATAATCAAATTTCACCATGAAAGACCTCAATACTTTATCTACTTATAATTAACCAACTAAAACTCATATATCTAAAACACAACCATCAAATACTTTTCTAATGCAGATAAACAGCAATTAAGTAGTCACACTTAGTCAATTGCATCAGAGTCAATCAACACTTTAGCACGTATAGAGTTTATAGAAATATACTTGTCTTTGTCTCTATCCATACGTCACGACCGACTTGCCACTATGTTGATTTTAACAAGGTTAATATACACATAAACACATACCCAATATAATAAGGTATTCCAGTTCAAACATGTACTTGTAAGTTCATAATTACACTAGCTAGGTGTAATTTGAAATTACCTTACATGATGTTCCTTCTACCTTTTTATATTTAACATCCCAAAGGTTCTAAAAATAATAGGGACATCCTACTTCACATGCAGTTTAAGTCTAGGTATAGATCCGTATACCTAAATCCCTTAAACTAGGGCTCTGATACCATCTGTAACGACCCACCCCAAACATACATCATATAACAAACAATACATACCAAACTTCTAAAATCAAAGATACATATTATTCATATACGGTCCGAAAGTCTTTAAAACGTACATTACATAAGAGCTTCCTAATCAACATTAATCACCAAAAGCATCCTACACCTTATCCTTTCCTTTGCCGCTAAAAGATCCTCGACCTGGAATACATATTTTTGAAAACAAAATGAGGGTTAGACCAAACGGTCTAGTGAGATAATCCCTGTCATTTCAAAATCGTTATAAAACCACTTTATATAAAACTTTTGTATCAAAACAGTTTATATAAAACCGTTGTACAAACACACATATACCACACGTATTTAAATACCAATCAAGACTCGTACATCGTGTACCTCTCATCCACCTTATTCCTCCACAAATGGCCAAATTTATTGGTTGCGAGCCAATTAACACACCGGTCCAAAGCCCGGCCACGTATTATATTCTCATATAATACTCACGTAATTATAATATCTCAATATATTATAATTACACACGTATGACACATTCATACAATTTATCATCACATTCCAACCATATCTATATCGCATTTCCTTTTATAAAAACGTTGCCACATTTCATCCACATATACGTCTCGATATAAACACATAATCACATCATACATCACATATCCACTCCATACCTATCCATCTTATATATATATCATATATATGTATCCCAGTTGAAAACGTTTTAAAAGTAAAACTCACCTTGATTGTAGTCGCGTTACTTTAATTAAAGTCGTAAGAATCTTCGTCACCAACCTCACATAGATCTCTTTGTTTCTTCAATTGTTCCTCTAAAAAAACCCAGCTGAAAATTAATAACTTTCTTCTTCTTCTTGCCGTGAATAAAAACCCACACACACTACAAGAAATATCTAATTCTCTCTTAATCTCTCTTTCTCTCTTTGCGTAAACAACACCCATACACATATACTCTTGATATTTTGTTACATGAATTAAGGTTGAGACACCTCACCCTCTACATGAAAAAGAGGCGGTGATGGTGTTCAACTTTCACCAACTTCACCAATCTAACCTCATACTTTCATTAGTTGGCAGTTTCTACCCTCCAACTTTCAATATAAAATTAAAACTTACCCCTTAACTTTTAACTCCCTAAAACTAATCTCAAACTTACCTTAAAACTTAAAATAATAAAATTAAATAAATCCACAACGTCCCCGGTTATTACATGCCTGAACGCTCGACTCTTCACAGTTGAAGTTCTTTACAATTTATTCTTAATCGGGGTTACTTAACCTTTCCCAGGTCCTAACAAGTTCAAGGTTTTCAAGTGCGTTATTCAATAAATATGCCAATCAACCAAACCTTTCACAAAGATATTTTCAACACAAAGATTTTCATATCGAATAAATCGTAAACTACTATCATTAATTCGGTGGTTACGCCAAAAATGGACACGCTCATCCCACATATGAAAATCATGTTTGAAAATCATTTCATTGCAGTTCAGATTTTCAACAAAACGCTAAAGCGTAATAAACAACTTCTTTAAAATTAACCGTCACGGTTCTAGCATGGATTGACTCATGACATGCACGTAAGGTAACTGCCCATTTTAAATCGTGTGCAACAAAAGTTTCGTACGTACTTCAAAAGAAGATCAAACGGATTTTGATTCTAAAATTCCTTTCTAGCCGTAACATGGCATGGAACAAGGTTTACCAACTCAAGATTTGCGCGCGTCAGTTTATTATACAAAAACGATGAAACGAAGTACACTTTAGTCAAAACATGAAAAGACTTGTGTAAGTTCCAAATTTAAAGACTAATCAAAACGCTTCCATCATTTGAAGATATCGACTAAAACGTCATAAAACCTCAAGTTGGGGTAGGCATGCAAGCTTGTAACACTTTCCTAGTGGTTTTCTTGAAATTAGATACCATGCACCAACTAGTTCACGTCCAAAATTTCCTAAGGTGAAATTCTTTAAATTAATTTCCAAAATTTTCCTCCTCCGGTCATATAGTGACACACGAGTAAAATGTTTCTGACATGGTTTTCACACAACACGTGTTTTCCCAATCTTAGGAGAAAATGAGTACTTGTAATTTGTTGACACCAAAAGGGTTCAAATCAACTTTCAAATTCCAAATTGCACTAATGGTGCGCATCAATGTTCAAAACATAAGAATTCTACGCATCATAATTCTATATAAACAGGTTTTCTAAAATCTTTATCACGAAGCACTTTCCTTAAAATTTCGTACTTGAAACATAAAACGTCGAAACGTCATTGCTTGAAATGTATTTGTCAAGGTACTCAAAATACACATTTCCTCCGAAACCAAAAAGGTTTAAATTTTTCCAAAATATTTGGCAAATCCAAATTGACCAATGTCAACGACTCATACATTTGTGTTTTTCAAATAACGCGCATTGTAAACCATCCGTGATCCCCACGCCACTAAACATGCTTTGAACCAAATGGCTTTTCTTTTAAACAAGGAGTTAATAAAACATTTTCATGCACGTCTCGTTTATTAAAGTGTCGAGAAACAATAGTTACCAAACTATGCATACCCCTAAGTTGATATAACACATTTTAGATAAAAATGATAATAAAACATTTAACTGACAAAAAACGCACCAAGTAAATTATTATGAAATGTCACAAAAATGTTCTTTTATGTATCACTTAGGTCACGTACGAGTCAATCCATACACTGAACTATATGCAACGAAATACCTAACACAAACCTTTTGAAAGAAAAGTTACGCGACACTAGAGTTCCAAACTCATCTCCTTTTAGTCGTCTTATGGCATAAATTTAACTTTTCTCAACAAAACTCGAGTGGGACAAAATACCCACATAACTTATATACCTTTCACATAAGTAATTAAAGCATGCACCTTGTGAAATTATACTCACACAACTCAATGTGTCGTAAAACAAAACTCCATGAATCTCAATGGAATCAATGACTCCAAGTCAATAAAACGATGCTAAACATTATGCTTTCAAAGCCAAATTGCTATAAGTAAAATCATAAATGAGACGCCAAATTCCCAAAATCCCCTTCTAGGACAATACCATATAAACAACATTGTTTAACAACTCACATTAAACAAATTCTCCAAAATAACTTTACATAGACATAATGGAAGACAACTATCCGTCCCAACTCTAACATATGGGGAGGAGATCCAATGTTAAAGTTATAAGTCGTAGTCACTTGTCCAACGTCTTAAACATCATAAAATATGAATATCACTGTATCCTAAGGTAACATTGGACAATAATAAAATGGAACAATTTCCGACGGGGCTCACAACTCCCGTAATAAAACATTTTCGTGCGGGTTCAAAACCCATGATTTAAAATCTTGTGTGTGTGCTAAACATTTCCCAAAATTATAACACAATCCATATATGGATTCAAAACACAAGAAATAATTAATGCAATTTATTTTCAAAAATAAATTTCGTGCATAATTTAGTCGGCACTCAACGTCTCAACTCACGCTCCTCCATAATCCTCTGGTCCACCAATTTCACCCGGATATTGTAACGACCCAATTCCCATAACATACAACATATAACATAACATGCATATATATATAAGCTTCCTTCACTTTATCCTCTCCTTTGCCGATCCTTAACCTGGAAAACATATTTTTGAAAACAAAATTAGGGTTAGACCAAACGGGTCTAGTGAGTTAATCCCGGTCCTTTCCAAAATCGTTATAAAACCTTTTAAGTAAATCCTTTGTATCAAAATAGTTTACATAAACCTTTGGTAATCCTTTCGTAAATATAAACATGCCATACGTATTTAAATACCACATCAAGACTCGTGCATCGTGCTCAACTCCTCCTCATTCCTCGTTACCATGGCCATATTAGTTGGTAGCAAGCCAACTAATAAATCAACGCCGTACAACAACTACGACACATCACGCCGTACAACAACTACGACACATCACCGGTCCGCACACCGGAACCCGGCAATACACCGGTCCGCACACCGGAACCCGGCAAAAAGTGCACTCGTGTAGTGCAAAGCTTATATAAATACAATATATATCTCATTACATCATATTGTCATTTATATACACATAATCATATTCCTACCACATAATCATCTCATATATATATATATACACATATATATGTATCCCAGTTCAAAAACGTTTTAAAGCAAAACTCACATCATTGAAAGAAAACTCACCTTGATCACGATGATACTCTTAAATTCTTCACCGATAATGAACCTCGAAATCGAACATGAATCTGAATTAAGGAATCAGAGTTACAATCTAACTAATTTAACCCACTCGAATACTCTAAACAATCCCTAAGAAGCCTAAACGATACTTCGAAAGACCCCAAAATAATACGAAATTAAAGTCTTGAAAACCACATAAATGTGGCTTACGTAACCTATAATATCAATTTACTCAAGAAACAATTAAGTAAGAATTTGACACCTCACATCATTTGAGATTACTAAAAGAAAAGGATTAAAACCAAATAAATACAACAAATCGTAGAACATTAATTGAAAAATAGATTTTTAAGATTAATATGAACAAAATAGTTCTATTTATATTATAAAAACTCCATCATTTACAACCTCCATTATACCAACATATACTCATTTCTTGAAAACCTAATTTTAAAATTACAAATTCGCAATCCCAAGTATGTGTAAATCGTTAAACTAAAATAATTTTTCTAATTAAGCTAACAAAAACCAAAACGTCCATAATATTCCATTCATGGAGATTATTAACCTATATTAAAATTTTGTAAAACTAAAGTAATAACAAATAACTAAAATCAATCCAAGAACTCAAGAAAATTTAAATCACAAGAATGAGTTTAAAATTTTGGATTCATCATTCTTACATAGAAACTTTGAGCTAACCAACTTATGACAAAATTAGAGAAAAGAATGATACCTTGGAACTTTGAAGAAAAGAAGATCCCAAACTCTCTTTTCTTCCTGCGATTTTCTCTTCTAAACACAACACACACATAAACACTTTTTTATGGTAAACAAATATAGAAGTAAAGTGAGGTGTTGATAAAGGTGATGACTCACCTTTATGTACTTTCATTTCTTTTGTTCTAAATGTCGCGGTGGATGTGAATAATATATTCACATTTACCAAACAAACCCCACACTCCTTTAAATTGGCAAAACATACCCTCTAACTTCTATATTAAAATTAAAACTTACCCCTTAACTTATAACTCCATAAAACTAATCCCAAACTTATCTTAAAACCAAAATAATAAAATTATATAAATCAATAATATACCCGGTTATTACATTATCTCCCCTTTAAAAGAATTCCGTCCCGGAATTCAGTCAAGCAACCAACTAGGGTAACTACTATCAAATTGATTTCAAATTCTTTGAACACATCAATGCGTTTACGGAACTCCCAAAGAACCTTTCACTAGGCCAACCGCTTTACTGCCTGAAGTTTACTATTTGTTCCCACTTCAATATTTCAACCCAGAACATCAAGAATTTTAATTCCTCACAAGAATTCCGCCCTCTTAAAACAACGATAATCACTCAATAATCAAATCCCACGAAGGTTCAAAATAACTCGAAAGTTCACTTATATCATAAAAAGAAATAACTTATACTCATATGAATCTAATCCAAATAACACAACATTTTATGCTTACTCGGAACAATTACCACGCTAATACTACTTTTAACTCCACCGGCCTTTCACTACAAACGTCGTGTTTTACACTTTTACAATACTAACTCGAAAACATAATCATACATTTTCAATATAAAACTTTCTTAGCAATTACAACCTATTTCTTATACTCTTCCATGGAATAAAATATACTCAAAAAATCCTTTTATATCACGGATAAATTTCTCAATTTTATCAAACCCGCATACTTCATCCTACCATTTCCATTTCTCATGCTAGCATAGCATAACCACGATAATCACACATCAATACTCAATTGCACTTGACACCAAATCATTCATCAAATTAAAATAAAGTCTAAATAGCAACTAAATTTCTCGAATATCAACAAAACACAATCTCAAACATTTCAATTATCTCAATAACCTCACCACCATAACTCATACCGATCTCCATCCAATAATATCAATACCAATTCATTTCTTAATAAAATAACAAACTCGCTATCACATCAATTTCTTACATCTCCAACTTAGCATAAAAATACTAACACAAATCCTTAAACATTTGATTCACTTAAACCGCTCTGCAAATGAAATTCATCAACACCGGTCTCACATTACCTAACTGATATAATTACCAATTCATCACATAATAATTCCACTACAAAGCTAAGCCGAAAAGAATTCGTTACAACTCCGTCAAAATTATAAAAAAAAATTCTTGTTACTCATCATATAACTCATTAACGGCTTAACATACAAAGTCTAGCATAAAGTCTAAAACAACTCTTTAATTTAAACAACTTCATAAAGAAAGTTCATCACACGACCATCAAAATATTTATTGAGCAATGCTTTATTCCCGCTAATCATAACACTAATAATATAAATCCCTTTTACAACTTAAATCCTCCAATCCAAGGGAAGTATTAGGTAAACACCCAACCCATTGAACCATTTTTCTATACCAAGAAAAACTCTCAAGCATCAATTTCTTATACATTATTAACATAATATAAATATTCTCTTTCAGCTTGAGTCTAGGTTATCAGCAACCTAGTTTTCTAACCTTGCGACCTACTATCGCCAACGCTTCCCCCACATCATTCCACCTTTGATCCAATCCGGTGTTTTCTAACGGTACAACCATACTTGCTTCGGCTAAGCCCTTCCACAGGATCGACACGGGAAAGGTCGAATGAACTCTCATTATGCGTAACCCTTCATTACTAAGGCGCATACAAACAATTTAGTACCCTCCTGACTACAATAACTCTTACTTCAAGAAGAAACCCGCGTGATACAAACAAGGTATAATATCTCAAATCAATCATACCAATATCCTTCATACCTCTAGACTCCAGATTTTTAGATCATGTCCCAAACTAATGGTTTCGCACAGAATTTTACTATTCTTAAAAGAACGCATTTCACCGACGTTAACGTCCCAACAATTCCACACCCCAAAAATAACGACATTCTACTCTCCAATAGATTACAGAATCAACTTGGAGTACCACCTTAACTCGTAGTTAAACTTTTCTCTATAGACTACACCTAACTCTACCGTCACTTATTGTTGGGAACTGAAGATATGCTAAGTATGGTTAGTACTGCTAAGTCTTCATTACTACTGCCAGTTCTTCGTTACTACTGCTGGGCAAAGTTACTGCTGCTAGATGAAGTTACTGCTGCTAGTTGAAGTTAGTGCTGCTAGTCCAAATTACTACTGCTAGACATGGTTAGTACTGCTGAGCTGAGTTACTACTGCTTGAAGACTGTGAAGATTAATACTGCTGAAGGTTGTTAATGCTGCTGAGCCAAATCATCATTAATACTGCTGAGTTGATAAGTTTGGGATGCGATGCTTTTGGAGACAAATAAGGAATTGATCAAGATATGTTTAACGAAGATTCAGAAGATCAATTTACTTTTGATAGTTATCTTGTAATTACTTTTGTATAAATAGTATTGATAGATAGCTATTAGAAAACATGAGAAAAATAGAAGATAGTTAGCATACAGAATTCGATATTCAAGAGTGAATTAACCTCAAGGTCTTAGATCCTATTTCTAGAGAAGTAGAAATCGTCTTGTTGAGCCTGTTCAACAAGATTGAGGTTTGGTGTAAAACTTGTGAGTAATAACTGTTTGATCTATATACAGTTTATTGAATTTCTATTGATTGTTCTTTATTGATTTAGAGTTCTATTCCGCAAGATTCTCTAAATTCTGTTTCTAAGAAGTTTAATTCTTGTTAAGAATCGATCCTGACAAGTGGTATCAGAGCATTGGTATCTTAGAAATTATGGACAACTCAATGGATTCTCACAGTACTCTTGTTTCAAAGGTTCCCATGCTCAAACCCAATGAATTTGACATGTGGAAACTAAGAATCAAGCAGTACATTCTTCTTACTGATTATGCAATATGGGACATTATAGAAAATGGACCATGTAATGAGGGAAAGATTGGAGCAGATGGAAAGAGACCTCCTCCCAAGACAGATGCTGAAAAGAAAGTAAGACAAACAGAGATGAAGGCATTAAGCACTCTGCTTTTGGCTATTCCTAATGAGTACCAACATCAATTCCAACACTGCACAGATGCACAGATGTTGTGGAATGCTCTGGAGAAAAGATTTACTGGAACAAAGAGCACAAAGAGAAATCAAAAGGCTATTCTCAGGCAACAATATGAAAACTTTATGTCTGCAAAGAATGAGTCTATGACTCAAACTTTTGACAGATTTAACAAGTTAATTGGAGAATTAGCAACTGTGGGTGTACACATGGATGCTGATGATGTCAACAGAAAGTTCCTTAGATCATTGGGAGAAGAATGGACCATGTACACTGTCTCATTCAGACAGAATGACCAATTGGAGGACAAAGAGCTAGATGACCTCTACAATGATCTAAGAGTATTTGAGGCTGAAGTTGAAGCCAAGAAAAGGCCATCAGGATTTGTTTATAATGCTGCTTTGTTATCTTCATCCTCTGATACTGCTGCTAATCCTGATTCTGTTAATACTGCAGGTTCTGTTAATTCTGCTAGTGGAACCAATCAAGAGAAGACCACAGATTCTGTACTAGAAGCATTCTTTTCTAGTCATGTCCACTCTTCTCTAATCAATGATGATTTAGAGCAGATCAATGCTGATGATCTGGAAGAGATGGACATCAAGTGGCAGATGGCTATGCTATCAATGAGGGTGAAGAAATTCATCAAAAGGACTGGGAGAAACAACTTTTCCCAAAGAAGAGAAGATGGTGCAGGCTTTGACAAGTCAAAGGTTGAATGCTATAAGTGTCACAAGATGGGACACTTTGCCAGAGAATGCAGAAGTGGAGGATCACAGACTCCAAATGGAAACCAAAACAGAAGCTCCTCTCAAGCCCTTGTTTCTCAACAAGGAATGGGATTTGATTGGAGTGATCAAGCTGAAGAAGCCTGTCAGAATCAAGCTCTTATGGCAGAAGTGTCTGATATCCCCACTGAGGTACAATCTAAACTCTGTTCTCAAGCTTGCATTGATGCTGTTAAAAGATATAGGGATCACAATCAGGGTATGTGTGATGACCTTAAGAGGCTAGAGAAAGATGTGAAAGATTATGTTAGGATTGTAGAAAGGTTTGAGGAACAGATTAGAGCTTTTCAAGCTAATGAACTTCAACACCACTATGATACTAACTATTGGAAGTGGGAGAAGAATGAGTATGAGATTAAGCTGAAAGTATCTGGGGAGGAGAATGAAAAGTTAAAAGAAGAGCTTAAAAAGGTTAAACTTGATGTTGAAAAGTTTACCTGTGCTTCTAAAACCATGGACACCATCATTAAAGCACAAATCCATGACAAGATGAAAGTAGGGATAGGGTACAATACCACACCTCCACCCTACAATAACAACTACATACCTCCTAAGTCTGATTTGTTAGAGACCAAGGATAGAAAGGAACCTGAATTAATGATTAATATAGATCCTTGTGAAAAAGAAATAGTTGTTGAAGATGAGACTGACAAAGTAGACTCTGATGAGGAATGTGAGAGTCCATGTGTCAAGAACACAGAGATCAAAAGGACTGAAGAGAAAAAGGAAGTTCATTACACACAGCCCAAAGTTGTGAACTCTAATACTTGTAAACAGTGTTCCTGCAGGAAATTCAAAGAGAACAAGCCCCAAAAACATGATAATCAGAGGGGAAATCAAAGGAACTGGAATAACCAGTGGGCTATGAGACAAGGAGTTGACCTGAAAAGAATCAACAGGCCAAAACCTTGTTTCATCTGTGGTAAGCTAAATCACTTAGCCAAACACTGTTATTTCAATCCTGTTAACCAAAGGTTTAATGCTCAAAGATCTTTTCAAAAACCTGGTGGTTACAGAAAGAATGGTGGATATAAAAAGTCTGCAAAGAAAAATGTGGCAAAGAAACAAGATAAACCCAAAGACCACATAAAGAAAACAACTGAAAAGGAATGTGATAATATGTGGGTTCCAAAAAGCACTAAAAACAATACTGCTGCTAGCAGTGTTAGTACTGCTAACACTGCTAGTACTGCTTCAAAAGTTAGTGCTGCTAGCAGTATTAATACTGCTAGTAATCATTCCAAAGTTAGTACTGCTAGCAATATTAATACTGCTAGTATTCAGTCCAATGTTAGTGCTGCTAATACTTTTAGTGCTTCTTCTTCAGATAGTACTGCTGCTAGCAGTATTAACTCTGTTAATACTGCTTCTAGCAGTGTTAACTCGGTTAATACTGCTACCTCTGTTAGTACTTCTGAGGTTAATACTGCTAGCACTGTTAGTACTGCTAGCACTGTTAGTACTGCTGCAAGTGCTGCTACACCAATAATTTTGACAAAGTATTCCAGCACAGCAGTACCAAAAGTTAAAAATCTCATCAAAACCAAGTGTAAGTATTTTGATGAGCAAGGGAGACCCAAGACCACTTCGGCTTGGGTTCCAAATAAAACTAACTGATTTATCTTGATGTGCAGGGCAACCAACAGCTCAAGGGGAAGAGCATTTGGCATGTTGATAGTGGTTGCTCCAGGCACATGACAGGTAACATGTCCTGCCTCAAAAATTTCAAAAAGGTTGATGGAGGACATGTTGCATTTGGGGATAATCCTGCTGGTGGAAAGATAAGTGGTAAGGGTGATGTTTCAAAGGGTAAGATGACCTTTGAAGATGTATACTATGTTGAACAATTGAGATACAACCTGTTAAGTGTATCACAGGTTTGTGACAAGAAGCATAGTATATTGTTTACAGACTCTGAATGTATTATCCTTGCTCCTGGATACAAAGTGGTTGATGAAAACATGATACTTCTGAGAACTCCAAGGAAGGATAATGTTTATTGTTTAGATTTGGAAAGTGTTTCATCTGATTCATCTCTAAATTGTTTAGTTTCAAAAGCTTCTTTAGATGAATCATCACTTTGGCACAGAAGGATGTGTCACATGAACTTTAAAACAATAAATAAACTTGTTAAGAACAACCTTGTAAGGGGTTTGCCATCCAAAGTATATTCATGTGATGATCATTGTGTTGCTTGTCTCAAAGGCAAACAACACAAAACTTCTCATAAGTCCAAAGAGATAAACACTATATCAAATCCTCTTCAACTGTTACATATGGATCTGTTTGGTCCTACCAATGTGATGAGTATTGGCAAGAAATCATACTGCTTAGTTATTGTTGATGATTATTCTAGATTTACTTGGGTATATTTTCTGAGAACTAAAGATGAGACAAGTGGACTGATCAAATCTTTCATTCTCAAAATTGAAAACCAATCAAATCAAAGAGTGAAAGTCATTAGATCAGATAATGGAACTGAGTTTAAAAATTCTGATCTAAACACCTTTTGTGAAGAAAAAGGAATTGAGAGACAATACAGTGCTCCTAGGACTCCACAACAAAATGGTGTTGCTGAGAGAAGGAATAGGACACTGATTGAGGCTGCTAGATCTCTGTTAGCTGACTCAAAGTTACCAATTACTTTTTGGGCAGAAGCAGTTAATACTGCCTGCTATGTTCAAAACAGAGTTTTAGTTGTAAAGCCTAAAAACAAGACACCTTATGAGCTTTTCCATAAAAGGAAACCATATATTGGATTTTTCAAGCCATTTGGATGTCCTTGTACTATTCTCAATACCAAATCTCACTTAGGCAAGTTTGATAGCAAAGCAGATGATGGTTTTCTTGTTGGGTATTCATCTCAAAGTAAGGCCTACAGAGTCTTTAATACCTCTTCTAGAATAATTGAAGAAAGTGACAATGTCAAATGCAATGAGAACACACCAAATCCTATTGGTTCAGGTCCTAATTGGCTATTTGACATTGATTCACTCACTAATTCTTTGGGTTTCAGTGGTGATGTATATGCAGGACAAAGGGATACACCATCATCAGAACACAGAATTCAATCTGTGATATTTCCAATCCCTTCCATTGATCCTGTGGAATTCTGTGAACACCATGAGGAGACTGAACCTATTCAGAATGAAGAAGAGAGGAGAGCAGAGGAAAATCAGTCTTCAGGTTCAAATTCCCGAGAATCTGAGGTGACTGAAGAAGCAGAAACAAATCCAGGATTAAATGAGTCTAATCTGGATGAGGACTTACAAGAGGAAGCTGGTCATCAAACAAGAACTCAGAAAAATCATCCTCCTGAGTTGGTAATTGGAGATATTGCATCTCCCATGATGACTAGAAAGCAAAGCAGACTCCAAGAGTTGCAAGAGCAGCAAAATACAGTTAACACTGTTCTTACTTGCTTTCTGTCCCAGATTGAGCCCAAAAAGGCTTATGATGCCATGAAAGACCCAAGCTGGATAGAGGCAATGCAAGAGGAGCTGCTACAGTTCAAATTACAGGATGTTTGGGACTTGGTAGACCTTCCAAAAGGTCAAAGAGCAATTGGCACCAAGTGGATTTTCAGGAACAAGAAGGATGACAGAGGGATTGTAATCAGAAACAAAGCTAGACTGGTTGCACAAGGGTACACTCAGGAAGAAGGAATAGATTATGAGGAAGTCTTTGCTCCTGTGGCAAGGATTGAAGCAATCAGGTTATTTCTAGCCTATGCCTCATACATGAAGTTCAAAGTGTACCAAATGGATGTCAAAAGTGCATTTCTGTATGGAAGCATTGAGGAAGAAGTATATGTCTGTCAACCCCCTGGATTTGAGAATCCATTGCACCCTGACAGAGTATACAAGCTGAAGAAGGCTCTCTATGGTTTGCATCAGGCCCCAAGAGCATGGTATGACACTTTGTCTACCTATCTCTTGATAAATGACTTTGAAAGAGGAGTCATTGACAAGACCCTGTTCATCAAGAGGAGAAAGAGAGGTACTTTACTTGTTCAGATCTATGTGGATGATATCATCTTTGGATCCACCAATGATCAAATGTGTAAAGAGTTTGAAGAATTGATGCACAAAAGCTTCAAGATGAGCTCCATGGGAGAACTTACATTCTTTCTTGGGCTTCAGGTAAAACAGAGGAAAGATGGAATTTTTATTAGCCAATCCAAGTATGTGAAAGACATCCTGGACAAGTTTGGTTTATCAGACTCAAAGTCAGCAAGCACTCCAATGGAAACACATAAACAGATCACTGCAGATCTTGAGGGGGAGGATGTGGATGTCCATCATTACAGATCAATGATTGGATCTCTCATGTATCTCACAGCCTCTAGACCTGACATTATGTTTTCAGTCTGTGTTTGTGCCAGATTTCAGGTTTCTCCTAAGCAATCACACCTTCATGCTGTCAAGAGAATATTCAGATACTTAAAAGGGCAACCTAGATTAGGTCTCTGGTATCCTCATGAATCCTCTTTTGACTTGCTTGCATATTCAGATAGTGATTTGGGAGGAGCCAACATGGATAGGAAGTCTACTTCAGGTGGATGTCAGTTTTTGGGTACAAGACTAGTATCTTGGCAGTGTAAGAAACAAACCACAGTGTCCTTATCTACCACAGAAGCTGAGTACATAGCTGCTGCAAGCTGCTGCTCTCAGGTTCTATGGATTCAGAATCAGATGTTGGACTATGGGGTAACTTTTCTTCACACACCAATCTTCATTGATAACAACAGTGCTATTAGCATTGTTAATAATCCAGTCAAACACTCAAAAACAAAGCATATAGAGATAAGGTATCACTTTATAAGAGATTGCAATGAAAAGAAATTAATTCAGGTTGCTAAAGTTCATACAAATGACCAGTTTGCTGATCTATTCACAAAAGCTTTTGATGTGGGTAGATTCACCTTTTTGGTAACAAGTGTGGGCATGATCAACCTAGAATAAATTCTTGACTTTCTGTTTTTATACCTATATTTCTTCCTGTATTTGGTGATACTAACTTTCTTTCTCAGGATCCTCTGTTTTCCTCAGATTACCAAGTGAAGAAAAGTGTAAGTGTGGTTACTACTGCCAGTACAGAAGTTACTACTGTCTGTGTTCCAGCAGTTACTACTGCTCAGTGGTTAATACTGCTCAGTGGTTAATACTGCTAGTACAGTTAATACTGCTAGTGTAGTTACTACTGCCCAGTGGTTAATACTGCTCAGTGGTTAATACTGCTAGTACAGTTAATACTGCTAGTGTAGTTAATACTGCTTGGTCGTTAATACTGCTCAGTAGTTAATACTGCTCAGTAGTTAATACTGCTAGTGCATTTAATACTGCTAGTGGAGTTAATACTGCTCGGTAGTCAATACTGCTTGGTAGTTAATACTGCTAGGTAGTTAATACTGCTTGGCAGTTAATACTGCTCGGTAATTAATACTGCTCGGTAGTTAATACTGCTAGGTAGTTAATACTGCTTGGCAGTTAATACTGCTTGGCAGTTAATACTGCTCGGTAGTTAATACTGCTCGGTAGTTAATACTGCTCGGTAGTTAATACTGCTAGGTAGTTAATACTGCTTGGCAGTTAATACTGCTTGGCAGTTAATACTGCTCGGTAGTTACTACTGCGAGGTAGTTAATACTGCTTCTGATAATCTAGGGCATATAAATACCCCTGTTTGCCCGCCCATGTTCATAACGACTCTTCGCATTTACTTCTTCTCTCTCGTTCTAACCTAGACTCTCCAGAATCTCTGTGCTTTTCTTTCAAGAATCCTTAGGCATCATGGAGTTTGTGGATGAGCACAATGAAATAGCCATGCTTCAGAAGCCGAAACAAGCTGCTGGATTCCACGATATTGTCGATTTTCTAAAATCCTCGCACATCTCCTATGCACTCACAGTGAGCCCAACAATCTATATCGAACACCAGAAACAATTTTGGGAGAATGCCACTGTTAGTGTTGAAGAAGGGCAGAAAACCATTCGAACAAGGGTTTGTGATAAACCCTTGAAAGTTACTGAAGAGGTTATTCGCATCTCCCTTCAGTTGAATGATGCTTCAGGTATAACTTCTATTCCTAATGAAGAACTCTTTTCTACTTTACAAAGAATGGGGTATGAAGGTCCCATTGGTGTTTTTAAATTCTACAAGTCAAAATTTTTCAACCAATGGAGATTTCTTGTTCATACCCTGATGCACTGTATTTCCAAGAAAACTACTGGATGGAGTGAGTTCAGCAGTCCCATTGCATATGCCTTGGTCTGCTTATCCACTGCCAGAAAGTACAATTTCTCAGCAATGATCTTTACTGATCTTGTATCAAACTTGGAATCCAAAAAGACCTTTTTCATGTATCCAAGGTTTGTGCAAGAAGTTCTTAACAAGGAGTTGATGGACTTACCTCAGTTCACTGAGGTATATGTACCCAAATCCCCTAAAGGGAAGGTTTTTTCAAATATGAAAAGACTTCCTAGGGACTCGGAAGGAGTTGACACACCATTGTTCTCTACAATGATGGTTGTGTCCCACCCCTCTGAAGGTATGGCATCAGGATCAAGGCCTTCATTAGATCAACCCACTGATGCCCAATCCCAACCTTCCATCTCAAAAGACATCCCACAGTCCATTCTTGAACAGCCCACTCCCACAATCACCAAAAGATTTCAAAGAAGAAAGGTGCACAAGGCTCCTTCCCTTGTTGTACCTACTCAAAGCCCTACGCCTTTAAGCCCTCAATTGGAGCATTCTCCAATTGAGAATATCAACAGGGAAACCACAGGGGTGTCTCCCAACCTCAAGAAGGTGGTCTCTAAGGAGAAGGATGACCATATGGGTGCTAAGGCTGCCACTACTTCTGCTAGCACAGAGAAGGACAGTGGTAACATAAATAAGACCTTCCCCATGGCAACTCTAAATGAGAAATCATTAGGAGGACCCAGGTGCCAAGAAACCAAGGGGGCAGGTAGTGCTTCTGCTAGGCAGAAGGCTTCTGCTGAAACTTCCAAGGATCCTTTAAAGAAGGTTAATACTTCTAAACAAGGTGAGGATAGATATAACTATGAGGAATTGATGGAAACCTTAGGGAATATCAACCTGGATGTCATGGCACAAAAGAAAGAGATTGAGCAACTTAAGACTGTGGTTACCTACCAACAGTCTCAAATTGAGAAGCTCAAAAAGATGGTCACCAAGTTGCTGAACAAAAGGAAAAAGGCAAGGTTTGTGCTAAGAAGGAGAACCTCAACTGATGATGCTCCCAAAAAGGGGGAGTCAGAGTCAGAAGCAGAACTGAAACTGAAGGGTCCACAAATTGAGGGGGAGACTGCTCACATAGAGACTGAGATGGAAATGGACTATGCACAGTTTAAGGGGGAGTCCAGTGAGACAGAAAAGGGGGAAGAGTGTGTCACAGAAACCAAAGCAGCAGAAACCACAGCAGCAGAAACCACAGCAGCAGAAACTGTTAATGCTGCTGAGCTTGAACAAGCAGCAGAAACAGTTAATGCTGCTGAAGGCCAAACAGTCAAAGCAGCAGAAACTGAGAAGGAAGCAGTAACTACAACTCAAGCTGAAATAGATGAAGAAATTTACTGGATTATAAAGAACAGTATTGAAGCAGCATCACTACATGTACTAAGAGAAGCAGTAACAGCCATAGCAGCAGAAATGGTTATTGCTGCTGAAAAACTTAAAGCAGCTGAACCAACTCCTGAGGCTGTCAAAACTCTTAAAAGAACCAAGATGATGTCCAAGAAAAGACCAAGAACCCAGCCCATAACTACAAAGAAGAAAAATGAAAAGAAACCAAGGGTGGAGTCATCTGCAGAAAAGGCCCAGGAGGAAACAGTGAAATCTGATGGAAAAGTTGCTGAAGAAGAAGTGGCAACTCCATCAGGGAAATCAGGCAATGTGCAATCACAAACGGATGCCCAATGTGACTTGTACATTACTAGTGTTGAATCTAACCCAATTCCACTTCAGGCTGAACCAATATCATCTAAGGCTCCTGAAATCATCTTTTGGGACACTTTGAAAGATGGTAGAAAGGAGTTCATTAGGATAAAAAGAGCTGATGGAAAATTTGAAGTATTTTCTACTTGGGGAAAGATTGTCAGAACTTGCTCAAGATCAGACTTAGAAGAGATGTTCAAAGTTGGGATGAAGATATATGGAAACATGCTGACTGAGCCAGGGATGTCAATCTCTAAAATGGTACTTGAATTCTTGTGCCAAATGTTCAAACCTGAAGCAGTTCAGCAAAGGTTAAACACACAGTTTCAAGTCATTACCAACTGGATGCTCTATGAAAACTGTGGAGTATATGTCATCTCCCTTGACTCTGCAACTCATGAATACTATCTTGTAGATGAAATATACAATCACAGCATGAAGAGGCTGCAAGGAATGCTACACACTAAGCTGACCTGCAACAAGGATTCAGCAATGGGTAGATTCTTGGTAAAGAGGATTCTCAATCAGAGTCTAGGCCTAAGTCCTAATCTGTGTGTACATGATGACTAAGTTTTGGAAGCATCATCTGAAGAACTTGACTTCTTTTCCTAAAAGTCAAGTTAGGGGGAGATTGTTGGGAACTGAAGATATGCTAAGTATGGTTAGTACTGCTAAGTCTTCATTACTACTGCCAGTTCTTCGTTACTACTGCTGGGCAAAGTTACTGCTGCTAGATGAAGTTACTGCTGCTAGTTGAAGTTAGTGCTGCTAGTCCAAATTACTACTGCTAGACATGGTTAGTACTGCTGAGCTGAGTTACTACTGCTTGAAGACTGTGAAGATTAATACTGCTGAAGGTTGTTAATGCTGCTGAGCCAAATCATCATTAATACTGCTGAGTTGATAAGTTTGGGATGCGATGCTTTTGGAGACAAATAAGGAATTGATCAAGATATGTTTAACGAAGATTCAGAAGATCAATTTACTTTTGATAGTTATCTTGTAATTACTTTTGTATAAATAGTATTGATAGATAGCTATTAGAAAACATGAGAAAAATAGAAGATAGTTAGCATACAGAATTCGATATTCAAGAGTGAATTAACCTCAAGGTCTTAGATCCTATTTCTAGAGAAGTAGAAATCGTCTTGTTGAGCCTGTTCAACAAGATTGAGGTTTGGTGTAAAACTTGTGAGTAATAACTGTTTGATCTATATACAGTTTATTGAATTTCTATTGATTGTTCTTTATTGATTTAGAGTTCTATTCCGCAAGATTCTCTAAATTCTGTTTCTAAGAAGTTTAATTCTTGTTAAGAATCGATCCTGACACTTCTCTAACCCAAAATATGTCTAAGACAGACAACACTTTCTTGCATTAATTACACCGACCACGATTCTTAGATAACAATTGATTTCCACACTTGCCACAACATCACTCTCGTACTACTACCACGTCCTATCCAATGGTCCTCCACCCCGATCATTACATTCGACTACTTTCTTCCACTCTCTTCTCAACATAAAACACGTTTCCTCAAGGATAGCTCACTAGGAGGTGCTCACTCTAGACCGATCCTATGAGCTAGCTTTCTTTCACCTCTAAACCAATCGTACGCACCCAATTTCAACAATTACTATACTTAACCAACAATTTCACCACACCTCATATCAGGAACTTAACCGAGTTAATCCGAAGTCACACTCAATGCTCGAAACAACCACACACTTTTCATTTCTCAAATATCATTAACATCTTCTTTCAAAACGATAATAAACAAATTGAATCCACACTATACACCCATCCCCAAAAATATAACAACCATAAAAACATCTTATTTAACAAAATCAGTACATCTTTATTTCACCTCGTGCCTCTTTCAGCACAAAATATGTCATCGTGCCTCTTTCAACATACAATATTTCACCGTGCCTCTTTCAGCACAAAATATCTCATCATGCCTCTTTCAGCACACAATTATATATATATATAGGGGTGGTATGGGGTACAAACCAACTAGTTTGTACAAACTCGTACAAACCATACCTAGCTTCATGATTTTGTAAATTTGGCTTCATGAATGTATATATATATATATTGGCTTCATGAATATATAATTTGGCTTCATGAATATATCATTTGGCATTTTTAACTAATTTTTTTACAAAAATAAGGGTATTTTAGGGTATTTTTGTAAATAAATTAGTTAAAAATGCCAAATGATATATTCATGAAGCCAAATTATATATTCATGAAGCCAAAATATATATATACATACATTCATGAAGCCAAATTTACAAAATCATGAAGCTATGTATGGTTTGTACGAGTTTGTACAAACTAGTTGGTTTGTATTTGATACCCAGCCTATATATATATATATATATATATATATATATTTATATATATCACAAATCATCTAACACAATTGAAATTTTATTCATAACATAAACTTTAACATTTTGAGGCATAACCAGCGTTTGAAATACTGAATTATACACAACGCCACATTCTACACTTTCGCAATATCTTTCCAAAATTCTAACATGCACCTTCAATTTGAAAATTGCTAACAATTGCAAGTGTTAGATCATTCATTCCAAATTAAACTACCAACCACATTCGTTTTCATAAAAATAAATTTTATTACCACTTTGAACAATCTTTCAAATCCAAACACATATGATAACGGATTATCACCTTTGATTACTAATAGCTTTTCCTTACTAATCATTCCCAATAACACTCTTCACTTTCTAGTTTCGATCATCCTTGATTTCTCACTTAAAAATTTATTCCAAACAATATCATAATGAATAAACATACCAATTTCAATATCATTCCAAAATATTTGTTACACTATTGCTAAATTAGAACCAACCTCTTTTCACACCAAATGCTTCCAAACCTACACTCTTACTAAGCCTTCTCAAAAAATAAATCATACACTCCCAAAATATTTGTTAACAAACGAAAACTTTAAATCAATCACCCTTCTAGATAGCGTCAACAATCCCACTAAGTATAATCGACACAACACACTAAATTGTCGCCTTCATGACAAGGTCAAGACTTCACACACTACCGTTATTCTCCACACATACTCATCACGTTCCACACACTACTATTATTCTTTGTAATCTAGCCATCACACTCCACATACTAACAAGATCAGAACAACAGTAATTAAGCGCACCCATCTATATCTCTTAACATAATTAATAAATATTTTTCTAATGCAGATATGCAATAAAAGAATGAAGACACAATTGATCGGTTTGCACCGAAGTCAAATAGCACTTTAGCACGTGTAGAGTTTATAAAAATATACATGTCTTCGCCTCTATCCATACATCGAGTCCGACTTGCCATTCTGTTGATTTTCACAGGGTTAATATACACATAAGCACATTCCCCATATAATAAGGTATTCCAGTTCCAACATGTACTTGTAAGTCCACAATTACACTGGCCAGGTGTAATTCGAAATTACCTTACATGATGTTCCTTCTACCTTTTTATACTTAACATCCCAAGGTTCTAAAATAATAGGGACATCCTACTTCACATGCAGTTTAAGTCTACGTATAAATCCAAATACCTAAATCTCCTAAACTAGGGCTCTGATACATCTGTAACGACCCAATTCCCATAACATACAACATATAACATAACATGCATATATATATATATATATATATAATAAAATTCCTTCTTCAAACCATTCCTGGAATTACTTCAAGATAAACATAACAACTCTCGCAATAAAATACTCAAATCATATTATGAATCACGTAAAGTCGGATGTTACTTAACACTAGTACAAGTTGCTAATCCCAAACCAAATGCGGAAGACTTCACTAAACACTTCACCTCTCGTGCACACTACTAGCACTCGCCACTTCATAATGTAGCTAGAGCTACTCCCCACCTGAGCCTGTTGCACACGCCGACAAATAAAAAAGGTTAGGCTTACGTCTAGTGAGTTCAAGCATTTTATCATGACTACATAAAAATCATAAATCGGAAGGTTGTGGTTTTAGTCATGATTCAGATAAATCTTTCATTGAAAGTTGCGACAAAGATTATTATTTCCAAAGGATTTCCCAAACGGGTATAAATGACTCATTTTTTCACGCACACAAAATCTAGTAGAAAAGTTCCCAAAATGTATAAAGCGTTTTCTAAAATGAATTACAACTCCAACTCACTCAAAACATGTTTAGACGTAAATATCCCAAGAATTATAAACATGGACAAAATTCCAATATTTAAAATATCCAAATAAATGAGGCATACAAACTCTGTCAATGAACCATGAAGACATTTCATATAAATAAAGTACGTCACCGAAAATATGGATAAAAGTAACTACCCAAATACAACACCTTTCGGTGACGGGGGTGACCCGATTCCATCGAAAGTGACGGGCACACAAAGTTAAGTCACTCGCGATGTTACTGGATTACACCTCAAGTCCCGACCTTAGTTCCCATGCCATAAAGACATCACAACCTCAAGCCCCGGTCATTACTTCCATGCCATAAAGACATCATCAGACCAAAATAAATTGCCTTTATTGCCTACCCCGTAGAGTTACACCTCAAGGACTTACAGGGCACCTTAGTGCATATCCAGTCTAGACGAGTTACACCTCAAGGACTTCAATTCCCTTATTGCCTACTCGCTAGTGGCCCCCACGGCTTACGCATATAATAGTCCTCTCCTTGTGCACAAAGAGATAGACCATCAAATAAAGACTGACTCACTTGCCTATGGATCCAATGCAACACGGTCTACCAAAACATGCTCAACCCGGAATGACAAAACACCCAAGCATGCAAATATCAATAATGTGCAATAAAATGCATCTAAACCTCAGTTAGGTAAACAAGTACCAGAAAGCCGTTATTAACCCAAAACCTTACACGGTTAAGCAAAAAGGGTTTTTCCAAAAGGACTCGCACCTTTACAATTCTCAAAATAACTCTTGACACTAAATCGTGTATTTCCCACATGGTTTATAAAATCAATTTACACTAACATGATTAAACCGTCAAATAAACCTCATTTTGAGCAATTAACCTTTTAAAGACAAAATATGATTTCTAACCATTCAAATATTCAAAAGCCCCAAATATGGGTGTTTTACACATTTATGAAGATAAACATTTCAAAAGAGTTAAATTATCCAAATAACTCAACCACGTATATTTTCAAGTAAAACACACAAATGTTTGGAAAATACTCATTTTGGCATGTACAAAGTTTTCGCAAAGTAACTTGAACTCACCTTGCTAGATTTAGGCTAAATCTAGAATTTCTCCAAACGTAAGCTCCTTTGATGAAGTTGGCATCCTCAAGCCAAAACTTCCAAAACCTAGATTTATGAATTTCCAACCATCAATAACCAAGTCTAACCATAAATAATCATCATCCATCCATAATATACCAAAATACTCACTTATCCAAAACCCTAACTTCAAAATGAAGAGAAGGGAAGATTTACCTTAACCATACTTGAATCCACCAACCTAAAATGTCTCTACAACCTCCAAGATGCACCACAACTCCTAATCTTCAAATGTAGTGGAAGGGTTGGGTAAAAACCCTAGAAATTGGTGGAGAAGATGAAGTGAAAGGGTTTCAAGATTGTGTCCTAAAACCATGGTAGATGAAGAAGATCACTTGCAAAACTCGAATCTTGTGGCTAAATAGCTCAAAATCGACTTTGGAGGCTTAGGGTTTCGGTTTGGGAGAGAAAGGGATGATATGGGAGAAGTGAGGAGTGAAATGGGGTTGAAATCGTATTTTTAAACTCCAGGTACCCGACGGCTAAAGTGACATGCTAAAGTGACCATGTCACTCTCGCTGTGTCACTTTCGCACAAAATGTACCGAAAGTTCCCAAGTTTTCCATCAGATTTGATTCATGCTAAAGTGACATGCTAAAGTGACCATGTCACTCTCGCTATGTCACTTTCGCACAAAATGTACCGAAAGTTCCCAAGCTTTCCCTCAGATTTGATACATGCTAAAGTGACATGCTAAAGTGACCATGTCACTTTCGCTGTGTCACTTTCGCTGGTCACTTTAGCCGAGATTGTACCGAAAGTTGTTTTGGCCATAACTTCTTCGTTTTAGCTCCGATTTCGCTCCGGAAAGAACCGTTGGACTCGTATTCGAATTACCCATCCAACAATACCATAAAATCTAGGATTTAATCCAAAATTATATTTTTCATATTTTTCTTAAAGATCGGTTCCACACCGATTCGAAGTTGTACTTATCCGGAAATTACGGGTGTTACAAGGTAAAAGTCTTTTTATGAGTCGATCTCGAATAATCTGCTTACTCAACTCGACTCGTTTCGGCCACCTATGTTAGAAGCCTTGTGTTCCTCCCCTGGGTACGGGTGCATATGTGTTGGAGGATTCCACGCCCTTCTTGGGTTGATATCCCTAAAAGCAACAATGATGTCATCAAGATTGTTTTTATTTCTGGAAACCCATGTTACAAGTGGATACAAGACAATGAGTTATATAAGTTCATTAGCATATGTGTATTCATAAAATCTAGTTAATTGGTTTCAGATTCTAACCCATCTTGCCAAAAAGAAATGTCCCAAGATGACAAAGCTTTGGTTGTTTTCCATCCATCGTAATCAATATCAAGAAGAAATGAACAACGGCCTAACACTTGATTTCATCATGCTCTAGCATTCCTTCTATGTTCACTTATGTTTCACCGTATATTTTCATTACATATGACCTTGCTGCTGACATGGTGGATCTGCATGGAAACTAGAATTATAATGTGTGTGTATAGTCTGAAATATAAGTTGATAATGTAATAAAAATACTAACAAAAAAATCTATTATGGTAGTTCATCCCTTGATTTTCTTTTTCTCATTATGATAGTTCATACTTTGAATGAAATATCATTGATTCGGTGATTGAAGTATTATCTTCGAATGTAGGTTGTATTGTATCGTTCTCACCTTGCCTTGATTAGGAATTCATTTTCAGTTCAACTCAAGACGCGCAATATAAAGTGATAAGTTCTTTCAAAATGTCAAGTACACGAAAAACTTTTTCTAGATCAAAGATTTTGCAATATTGGTTGACTTGATCCCGTACTCTCGATTTGGCATGATTAACATAATTTCTTGATTGAATGAACAAAATAATGTATGAACTTTAAACTTTCTGTATAAATATAAACTGATGCATCATAATCAATATAGTGATATAAGATTATTTAGTAAACACACATCTCTCTAAAAGCCATGAAAATTTAATCTTGATAGTTGATACACATATGTCTATGTCTCCATGACCAAATGTCCATTGTCAACAACATTCTTGAAACCACTCTTTTTTCAAAGAAAATATAACTTGAAACAATGTGGAATTTCAAACATATAGGTGATCATGTTTGTGAATCATATAGTAGGTTAGGTTTTGAGTTTATTTGAAAACCCTAGTTGGTTTGCCGCATCTCATAAACCAGCTTTATGAAAAATTACTCAAAATAGTGTTTAAATAAGGTTCGAGGGTTTTATTCACTTTCTTTCAATTATACATCTTAAATTTTCCAACAGATTTTTGAATATTTTTTTAGAACAGCAGCATATTATTACCAAAACACCAACCACACCATACCATCTCAGTTCAATTTACAACATCCAAACATCACACAAAATCGAAACAAACAGACTCCACAGAGCAAAATACTAACCCAACAAATGAGGACATAAGCATCACAACAGCAGCTTAAATGCTACTGTTTTCGAGCTGAAAAACAGAAAGCACGCCGCCACTGGAGGAACGCCACACCCCATGTGTGAGAGGTCAAACTGTTACGTTGCAATCGTATTTATTAGCCACTGCTTCCAATCGACCTGTCGCTTGTTCGTCCTTTTTGTAATCCATTCAAACACAATCCGCTGGAATTCGTAGAACCTTTCCGACACCTTGCCTTTCTCTCCTTTGAACACCATCTTGTTTCGATGGTTCCAAACGAAATATAAAATGCCCACTTTATTCCCCTCCATATCATACCCTCTTTGCCGCTTTCCTCACCCAGATCTTGTTCTCGAAGGATCTCCTGGATTGATTCTAATCCATCAAGACTCTTCCCACACCATTTTCCAATACATCTCCACATTCCTTTAATCTCGGGGCAAGAAACAAGTGCATGGTCTATGGATTCTACTGTGTTCCCGCATCTCGGGCATAATGTCGTGTGCAAGTCAATCCCCATTTTGTCCAACGTTGCTCTACATGGAATGCGACCCAATCGAGCCCGCCACACAAAAATACATACCTTTTTCGGAATAATCGTTGACCACTTCGTTTGGTTGATGTTTCCACTCGTTTGTTCTTGACTCCCTTCTTGCAGCTCTCTCATTTTCTTCACTTTATATTCCTTGGAGTTGTCGAGGAGCCATTCCATGGTGTCAATTCTTTCGCGTGTCGGTGTCCAATCGTTGAGTCGAGCCGATAACTCTTCAAATTCCCCTACTTCCCTTCCGCGCGGTTGTCTTCTCCACACCCATCTCCACCTCCATTGCCCATCTATCCACTCTCCTCTATCATCGATTGTGGTGTTCTTTTCCACCTCTAGCTGGTATAACCTTGGGAATTTGTCTCGAAGCCTCCCATCAACGCACCATCTATCCGACCATAGTCTTGTAGTTCTTCCGTCTCCCACCTTTTTTCCAAACGCGGTTGTAAAGTTCAACCCTTTGTTGTCCAGATCCGTGCCAAGTCTGATAATGCTCGACCAAGTCTTACCTGCACCATCAAAACCAAACGGTTTGTCCCAAAGTCCCCCCATCCCCATATAGACTTTTAATAACTTGCACCCAAAGAGCGTTCCTTTGAACAAGGAACCGCCACCACCATTTACCCACAAGACCACAATTAATCGACTCCAAACTCTCTATGTTAAGACCACCATTTTCGAAACTACTTAAAGTGTTTTCCCACTTAACCCATACCAAAGACTTGTTCTCATTATTCTCACTTCCCCCACCCCAAAAGAATCTGCACCTCACTCTCTCACACTCTTTTATCACTCCCCTAGGGGCTCGAAACAACGAGAAATAATACAACGGCAAGCTTCCCAACACCGATTTGACTAAGGTGAGCCTACCACCGAACGATGTGAGTCTAGATTTCCACGACGCGAGTCTCTTTTTTAATTTCTCAATTGCGGGTCTCCAGTGTTCCAATCTCTTCATAGAAAGCCCTACCGGAAGTCCTAGGTATGTGAAAGGTAGTCTACCGTATCCACATCCAACACACCTCGCCCAATTGATGGTCTCCTCCTCCGACACCCCAATACCATAGATCTTACTTTTTCCCACGTTAATTTTTAGTCCAGATAGCTTTTGGAAACAATCCAAAATTTTAAGAAGGTTTTTCAGGTTTGTGATGCTCCATTTACCAAGGAATACCACGTCATCCGCGTATTGTATATGTGAGACCGGAAACTCAGACTTTCCCACCTTGATTCCTTCAAAAAGACCTTTCTTCTCCGCTTCGGTGGTAATGATGTGTAACGATTCGGCTACAATGAGGAATAAAAACGGGGCGAGTGGGTCCCCTTGTCTAACACCTTTCCTCATCGGGAACTCCTTCGTTGGCGACCCGTTTATTAGGAACGACAACGTTGCGGATTGTAGGCACCCCTTTATCCATTTCACCCATCTAGAGCCGAAACCCATCTTCCTCAAGCAATCTAATAAGAATGGCCATTCAATACTGTCATATGCTTTTTCAAAGTCTACCTTGAAGATCAATCCGCTCCTTTTCTTCTTTCGGACGTAGTCAAGAACCTCATTCGCCACCAAAACACCGTCCAAGATGTATCGCCCTTTTATAAATGCATTTTGGGTGCTGCTAATTATTTTCCCCATCACGCTTTTTATTCTTTCTGCCAACATCTTTGCAATTATTTTATAATAAGTGCCAATAAGACTAATCGGCCGAAATTCCCCAAGGTTTAGTGGCGAGTCAACCTTTGGGATTAGCGTTAGGAATGCCGAGTTGCATCCACCGCTAAATTTACCACTTTCCCAAAACCATGTCACCGCTCCAACTAGGTCTATTTTTAATATCTCCCAAAACCTCTTAATGAAACCAAATGTAAAGCCGTCTGGTCCCGGAGCCTTATTGTTGCCACAACTTTTCACTGCTGCCCAGATTTCACTTTCTTCGAATGGTCTTTCTAAATCCGCTGCCTCTTCACTTGTAATTTTCGGAAAATACTCTTCTCCTAAGGTGGGGCCATTTAAAACATGAGATGAGAATTTACCAGTGAAGAATTCGTATGCGTGTTCTTTGATTCTTTCCGGTTCCTCCGTCCATCCCATGTCGGTAAGAAGCCCTCTAACCGAATTCTTTCGTTCCCTGTATTTCATCGCCGCGTGGAACAACTTAGTGTTTTCATCACCATCCGTCACCCATTTTACCTTCGTTTTTTGTCTATCCATTTCCATTTTCCTCCTCTCCAATTCCATCCATTTACCCCTCGCTTGAGCCCAATTCTCTCTATTTGCATCGATCCACCCGTTTGCTTCCGCCTCCACTTCCGCCTTGTTTGCTTGTTCTTTCGCCTCCTCCAAATCCGAGTCTAAATTCCCAAATTTATTCTTTGCCCACTCCTTTAGTTTACCTTTGACATTCTTCAATTTATCCCTAAATATCCCGTCCGGTCTTTTTGATGTTACCGTCTCACTCCACGCGTTTCTCACCACTTCTTCCACGTCCTCCTCCTTTAACCACGATTCGAAGAACTTGAACGGTTTCGGCCCAAAGTCCGTCTTATCTTCAAATAGTAATATGGGAGCATGATCCGACCACTTCCTCTCCAAGGTTTTAACACCCAACTTTTTCCATTTTATTCCGAAATCGGTCGTCATTAGGAAGCGGTCAAGCTTGCTAAATTTGAGACCATCGTCACTAATTCTAGTGAATTTCCTTCCTACCATAGGTATCTACAAAAGATTGCACCTATTTATAAAATCGTTAAATTCATCTGCTCCTTTCATGTTCGTGATGGAATTGATTCTTCCGGCCTCTCCCCTTACTTCGTTAAAGTCCCCAAATAGGCACCAGCACACGTCCTCTTTCGCGATTATTAACTCTATCTTTTTCCAGACCTCTACCCTCTCCTTCACCTCTCTTGGGTCGTACACATTTATCAAACCAATATGGCCTTCCACCCCCTCCCATTTGCCGACCACCACTAGGAAAGAGACATCCACAAACACGAATTGACAGTCAAAAATGTTTTTGTTCCACATGGTCAGTATGCCCCTAGAGCTTCCCACAGCCTCCCCTTGCACGTAGTCTACGTCGTCTCCACCCCACAAGTTCGCAATCTGATTTAGGTTCCATTTCTTTGCCTTTGTCTCTTGAATTCCAACTACCACCGGTCTCACTTTCCCACATATTTCCTTCACCCATTTCCTCTTCTCCCACGACCCCAACCCTCTACTATTTAAGGAGACAATGTTCATTGGTTACTATAAGAGAATCGAGACTTACCTTCCTCTGGTTCCATCTGCCCCTTCCCCAACTCTTCGTTCCAATCCATCCCAAGTAATTTTCCGAATTCCTCTAGACCATCCCTCGACGTCTTACTCCCCAATTCATTTGATATTGCCGCGATGTTTACTGAATTAGAGGATGTCTTCTTGTTAGATTTACTCCCTGCTGTTTTCTTTTCCGCTCCACTACCTGATTTACTCGAAACCCTTTTCGTGCCTGCTCTTTTGTAATTTTTTCTCGCCATCTTCTTTAGTAGGTGAAAACTTGCTTTACCTCCTCCAAACTGCAGTCCTTCCCCAGTCTTTCCTTTCAATTTTCCACACACTGCTATACGGTTGTAGTTTTCTGCACTGTGCCGAACTCCTCTTCGGTGTTCATCCTCTTCTGGATCTCCATTATCTTTTTGGCTTTCTTTTTCACCACTTGCATTAAATTCGGCTGGGCTGAGAGTTGCCCCACTAATTGGTTTGGGCCCAACTTTCTCTTCTGGTCCATTAACCTGAGCTGACCCAACTCCTCTTATTTTTTCTTTATTATTTTCCATGGGCCCCTCCTTTCCCAATCTGTTTGTTTCCAATACCTTATCAGCTCCACTCACCGGGTTGCTTTGCTCGTTTGACCCACCCGCTATTTTACTTGACCCACCCGATTTATTAAGCAAACCGACCCAAGGATTTTGAATTCCTGTACTGTCGGGGTTACCCTGATTTTGCCGGCTTTCCATATTTCCCATGCAATGAGACCCTTGGGTTTCCATCTCTTCCATCCTTGTTTTTTCATTGTCGCCGACCACAATTCCGGCCACCGCCTTGCTGTCTACCCCGATTAATTCTCCTTCTTCTCGCCACTGTTCCTCGTCCCCCCATCCTTCCTCACTGTCTTCCTCTTCCTCCTCCGACCATACCGACGGGATCAACGATTCTCCCTCTCCCTCTTTATCAGATGTTGCCATCGTGCTCTCATCTTCCTCCTCCTCCAAACTGCACATCAGGCTGCTTTCCTCCTCTTCGATCTTTACTCGGTAGTAATACGGCCCAACTTTTACACTTTTCAGCGCATTGATCGTAGATTGTATTGACGTACTTATCAATATTTTTCCCCAAGCTAGGTTATTACTCTCTTCCACCGAGCAATTGTAGGTTTTTAGGACCTTTCCCCATTTTTTTCCTAACTCTGTGAATGTCCTCTCAGTCCACCCATGAAGTGGTACTCCTGCGATTTTTAGCCATATTAGTCTTTCTGAGTTCCTATACCCCTCAGACCATTGGCGTAGATCCTTTATCCAAAATCGGAGGCCATGATTCTTGTTTTCCATTATTCCTCTGAAAACTTCGACGTTGTCGCATTTTAGTAGGATTTGTCTTCCTCCCAAAAACTTTAGGTCCGATATCCCCATCACTGATTCTTTGATCACTCGTCTTATTGCTCCTAAATCGTCTAGGGATTTGACTTCTCCAATAAGACACTGTTGGAGGAATTTCCTCAAGTTTTCATCTGGCGCCCAATCTCCAATTATCTCTTCCTCCGGTGGTTCCCTAGGTTCAATTTCTTCCGTTATTTTTCTCGATCCTCTTACTACCTCTGCGTACGATGGTCTGTCGGAGTGCTGATGGTCTGCTCGTTCACTTCTCCCCTTCGCCATTTCTGTTTTCGGTTCTTTTCCAGCCTTGCCCAGGACGTCCCTATTCCTGTCTGCCAAGAAGATTCTTAGCTTGAAGGTTTCAATCCATATGTTGCGCATTCGGCGCTCCAACTCCCAAACACCATTGCCTTTTCGAAATCTCACAAATCCGAATTTTCTTCCACATTTCAATCGTTTTCTTGCCATATACATATCCGAGACCTCACCATATCTTTTGAAAATCTTCCACAAGCTTCCCATTTGCATGTTCTCCGGGAAGTTGTAGAACATAAATGAAACCTGATTCAATGTGTACTCAGTCCTCAGACTTCGATTTTGGATGTTGCTGTTGACGTGTTTCTGCCATGTTCGAGCCCTATCACTCTCTTTCTCGCCGGAACTCCCCCCCCCCCCCCCCCCGCTCACTCACTCTCTCTCTCTACCTCTCTCTCTCTCATGTTTCATGAAAAGCCAACAACAAATTGTCATTATTCAAAAGACATGAAATAATTATATAAGCACAAGAGGATAGGTATATGATTTGTATATATTTGTTTAGTGATGTAACTATAGAAAGTTCTGTGAAAACATGATGACTTTTTTTATATCAATTATTTTTAATTAAAATTGAATTTTCAAATGTTGGTGCCCCTTAAAGTGGTTTCTTGTTTGAGTCAAAAAGCTACGAATCCAAGAAGAAAACAGCTGTCAGGCAAATTACAGTCTCCTTTGTATTAAACTATTTTTCAGTTGTTTAAAAGATATATTATTTTTCCAAATAAACATTGTTTTTACACCTTACTTCTTCGTGCTTGGAATAAATATTTATATTTTTAATATAATTTGTTTCATAATAAAATGTCTATTTTTTAAATAATTGTTTACTTTTACTTTTAATATTAGTTTTGACGGATATATTTATTACTCTCATTATTTAAAAAACAATTTTACCGTTTAATTAATATAAAAATAATGATAACCACATTTATTTTAAAACTGTGTTATTTATTTCATAGCATAAATGTCGTGTATTTATGTTGTTAGAGTGTCAACAAGTGGCTGCACATGTCAACGTTTGTGGCTGCAGATTTCAATTGTAAATTGAGTTTCTTGTAATATAAATACCATCGATTGATCATAAATAAAAGATAACTTCTACCAATCTTAACATGGTATCAGAGCGTTTCGATTCATACACTTTTTTTCTAAATAATGGCAGACGCAGATCCGCCACCACCACCACCAAAAGTAGATATGAATTCTCCTTTCTTTCTTGGTCCTCAAGACCGTCCTGGAGACTTCATCACCGCAGCAAGATTTAACGGCGAAAACTATGACGAATGGGCAGGAGAGATCGAAACTGCGCTTTAAGCAAGACGCAAGTTCGGGTTTCTCGACGGTACGATTGAAGCCCCAGAAGCACCCTATACACAAGTCGATTGGACGGTGATACATGCCATGCTAGTTTCATGGATCATGAATACAATCACTCCAGAAGTCAAAACTACCCTGTCGAAGTATAAAGACGCAAAACGTCTTTGGAATACTCTCAAAGAACGATTTGCTCTTGTGAACGGGCCGCAGATTCAACAGCTGAAATCGGCCATCGCTCAGTGCGAGCAAACCAAAACCATGACAGTTGCGGCCTATTACGGAAAACTGACGGCTCTGTGGGAAGAGCTACATACCCACGAACCGTTAATTACATGCGCCTGCTGTACCAAATGCACGACGAGCAAAGATCATGAGATCCGTCGAAATAACGATATGCTGCACGAATTTCTGATAGGCTTGCATGGCGAATATTACGGTCAAATTCGATCGAATATTCTCTCTCAAGATCCGTTACCTTCACTTAATCGTGCATATCAGTTGGTGGTTCAAGATGAACGTGTTCGAACCATCACTAATCAGACCGACGAAAGACCCGAAGTCGTGGGATTTGCAGTCCGTACAGGAGGTCGAGGACGAGGCAGATTTGATCGACCCGACAGATCAAAACTTTACTGCACCCATTGTAGGAAAAATGGTCATGACGTCACTCAGTGCTTTGAAAGAGTTGGCTATCCAGATTGGTGGGAGGAACGTGCCAAGTCTGACAGTGGTACAGGTCGGGGAAGAAGTCGAGGGGGCAGCAGTGGCGGCGGCAACGTTAGAGCCAATGCGGCAGTAGCAGAAAACTCAGGAGCACCTTCGACCCAAGCATTCTCTGTCGATCAATGGAAGGCACTTGCAAGTGTATTTGGTAATATGACCTTTTCCAATGACACTTTGAGCGGTAAGATTAACGGTAAACGGTGGATTATTGACACGGGTGCATCAAACCATGTAACTGGAAATCTTGCTCTTTTGACAGATGTGAAAAACATTTCTTGCTCGGTCGGTCTTCCCGATGGCAGAAAGGTTGAAGCAACCCAAGCGGGTTTCGTACGATTAACGGATGATATTACCCTCAAACACGTGCTATATGTCCCTCAATTAAGCTGCAATTTAATTTCCGTACCACAACTTTGTCATGATCTCAACAACACTATCACATTTAATTCCTCTATGTGTGCTATACAGGACCAAATGAGGGAGCTGATTGGAACGGGAAGTAAGCAAGATGGACTTTACTACTTCAAGGATTCAAGCTCGATCAACGCAGTCAAAGTTGACGGAGACGATGATTCTCTAGCATTATGGCATAGCAGAATGGGGCATCCTTCCGAAAAAGTAGTAAAGTATCTACCTTCGATTCGCAATTGTAGAGGTAGTTTGAATAAAGCATGTGAAGTGTGTTTTCGGGCGAAACATCCTAGAGACACGTTTCCCTTGAGTGAAAATAAAGCGGGTCGGATTTTTGAGTTAATTCATGTTGATTTGTGGGGTCCTTACAAACATAAATCGTCTTGTGGTGCTAGATATTTTCTAACCATAGTGGACGATTTTTCTCGTGTTGTGTGGGTTTATTTAATGGTTGATAAAACAGAAGTCTTTCGTGTCTTCATGAATTTTGTTGCCATGGTTGAACGCCAAATTTCTCAAACCATAAAAATCGTCCGAAGCGATAACGGAACGGAATTCAATTGCTTGCTTGAGTATTTTTCTACTTCTGGTATTTTATTCCAAACCTCTTGTGTCGGATCACCTCAACAAAATGGGAGAGTTGAGAGAAAGCACAAACACCTCCTCAATGTCACCCGTGCTTTACGATTTCAAGCAAACTTACCTATTTACTTTTGGGGAGAAAACGTTCTAGTCGCAACACATCTAATAAATCTAACCCCTTCTAGCACTCTTGATTATCACACACCGTTCGAAAAGTTGTTTTCCCACTCTCCATCTTATGATGCAATTCGTGTGTTTGGTTCCTTATGTTTTGCACACAACCAAAAGTCCAAAGGAGATAAATGTAACACCCTAAAAACAGTGCCAATTTAAACCTAAAAAATACACAAGTTATGACCATCAAAATATCAGACTTTTATAACCAAAGGATCAAAAGTGAGGTTTTATATGTACATAAACATCTAACTGGAATAATCCTATTAATCTAATCATATCAACATAATCAGATTACTAGATTATCTAAGTTTTGTCCCAAAAATCATCAAAAGAGAATCTTGATCCTTTGACATCTATATAAGTCTGATTTCTTCCAACATCTGCATCTCACTCCCCCAGACTACTTCCCAGAGCTTGTACCTGGTAAGAAAATTTAATTTGAAACATTAGGCTTTCGCCTAGTGAGAATATTCAAATCAAATTAAAATTTAACAACTAAAATATTAACAGATATATCAAACCTGTTATCAACCATCTTACCGTACCAAAGCTCTTTTCAACAACATGAATCTACCCAATTCCCATCCTTATGACTAATTCATCTAGTCGTAATAATATCAACAAGAGTTACTATAAATCATACCAGATTATAAGTAACTCCCACCCAAAGAAATTACAGTTTCTATACCTGCTTATTTCTTAGTCCGAAAATAGAGATTACAAATTTCAATATATGTTTATCTCCAAACTTAAAATGAAGATATCAAATCTTCCGTCTGAAATGGGAATTACAAACTCTATGTCTGCCTATTCCACATTTCACTTTCTCACCACCTTAGAACACTGGCCCCCCAAATGGGATTTAATTTATATCGCGCCTAACAACAAGGGCCCTCTGGTGATCTAAGATACACTCCACCACTAGAAATTACATCCTTCCGGTCAACGACTAGTAAACGGTTCCCATTAGACCGTACTAAGTGGCCCACTGATGACCAGATGCATATTTCTAGCCAACGCAACACAATAATTGTGTATCATCACTCTTTCTATCGTATACTAAAATTGTACGATATATCATATATTCTATATATCTATATATAGAATATTAATTACAACAATTATCCCCATTTTTGCCACTTAGCATCGGGGATTAACATCTCAAATGTAAACTACATAATCGGACTCATAAATAAGTCCTTACAATTTATTATATCATGGCTTTCATATAAATTTTGAGTTTATAAAATGTAACAGATTGGCATATAACAGGTAGTTTCATTAAACATCAAAGTCTCAAGCTACTACTGCAATTTCTCCAAAAGTCGCAAGCAACTGTCTGCGAGTTTCTCCAAAAGTCGCAAGCCAAGTTTGCGTTTTTCTACCAAAGTCGCAGGCCAAAGCTTGCGATTTTTCTCAGTTACTGTTCATCATCTTCCTTATTAAGCCAAACTCCATTTTTGCAGATTAAGCTATACCATATGATTCAAACACAAGCAAAACATATCTAGTTTAATTCTAATTGCTTAATTTTAAGAAGTTGAATAAACTCACCTTAATGAGAATTTCTGAACACTGATCACTTACAGCAGCTTAATCAACAGCTTAATGAGCAGTCCTGAACAATATAATACAGCTTAATTTCTATAGAGATGAACAAGTTAACCAAGAAATCAGACTTTCTTACCCAAAATCAACTCCTTTCTTCTTCTTTTCTTTCTTCTTCCTTTCGTCTTTCTCTCTCTCGATTTCTATCTCTCTGTTCTATTTCTCTCGAACTCTCACTCCCTTTTTCTCTATTCTCAGTTTACAAAACCATATACACAGTAAACAATCTTAGTTCCTAAGAATAGGACACCTCATCTCAAATTAATGAGTCATAAGCATGTTTCCACATTAAACCCCCAATTTCCAATAATTGACATTTTATACCCTCAAGTTTTGTTTCTCAATAAACTTCAACTTTAAACAAAATACAACTTAACCTTTTATAAATTACAATGGAATTTTCGAGGTGTTACAATACTTCCCAACTTGAAAATGATTTCGTCCCCGAAATTAAACTAAGTAAACAAATAAGGGTATCTTTTCTTCATCTCTTCTTCAGACTCTAAAGTCACGTTACTACCTCGATGATGTTTCCATTGCACCTTCAGCATATTTACTTCTTTACCATTTCTCAACTTCCGAACAAACTTTTCCAGTATTGCTTCCGGCTCTTCAACACATCGACTCTTCTCATCCACCTTTACATCAGAAATTGGAATTACGTTCTTTTCTTCGGCTAAACACTTTTGAAGATAACATACATGAAACGTGTTATGGATTCCTTCTAATTCAGGTGGTAGATCTAATTGATACGCTTGCTGACCAATTCTCTTAGTGATAGTGAAAGGTCCTAGAAAACGAGGACTTAACTTTCCACGCTTTCCAAAACGAATTACACCTTTCCACGGAGATACTTTCAGCATAACTCGCTCCCCAAATTGAAATTCTTTTGGTATCCTTTTTAGATCATCATAACTCTTCTGTCTATCCTGAGCCGCTTTCATGTGTTGTCGGATTTCCTTCACTTTATCAGCCGTTTGTTGCACCATTTCCGGTCCGGCAAACTGTTTCTCTCCAGCTTCTAACCAACACACTGGAGTTCTACACTTTCTACCATACAAGGCTTCGAACGGTGCTCTTCCGATACTAGAATGATAACTATTGTTATACGCAAATTCCACTAATGGTAAATGCGTATCCCAATTACATCCAAAATCTAATACACATGCTCTAAGCATATCTTCCAACGTCTGAATAGTTCTTTCACTTTGACCGTCCGTTTGTGGATGATACACGGTACTCAAATTCAATTTCGTACCCAACTCTTCTTGAAGTGACTGCCAAAACCTTGATGTAAACCGACTATCACGATCAGAAACAATAGACACTGGTATACCATGTCTTGACACCACTTCGTTAATATACAACTTCGCCAACTTTTCTATCGGTGAAGCTTCTTTCATAGCCAAGAAATGAGCACTCTTTGTCAACCTGTCAACTATTACCCATATAGTGTCGTTACCTCTTTGCGTCTTTGGTAACTTCGTCACGAAATCCATAGTAATCTTATCCCATTTCCACTCCGGAATTTCCAAAGATTGAAAACTTCCGTATGGCTTTTGATGTTCAGCTTTAACTAAAGAACAGGTTCCACACTTTTCTACACATCGAGCCACATCTAACTTCATAGTTGGCCACCAATAATGTAACTTCAGGTCTCTATACATCTTAGTACTCCCAGGGTGAATGGAATACTTAGATTTGTGAGCATCTTCCATAATTAATTCTCTATTCCCAGCTATCCCTGGTACCCAAATACGACCTCAAAATAACTTCACCCCACGACTATCTTCGGTTAATTGAAACCGTTGTTTGATCATGACTTCAGCTTTTAAATTTTCTTCCAATAGAGCTTCCGCTTGAGCATCCTTTATTCGTTTGATTAGACTTGACATTACATCAATTCTAGCATTAGTTTACTTCAGACAACCATTATACTCCTTCCTGCTTAAGGCATCAACTACGACATTTGCTTTACCCGGATGGTAATGCAGTTCACAATCGTAATCCTTAAGTAACTCTAGCCAACGTCGCTGCCTCATATTTAACTCTTTCTGATCAAAAACATGTTTTAAACTCTTATGATCAGTATAAAGAGTACACTTTGTTCCATACAGATAATGACGCCATATTTTCAAAGCAAACGCCACTGCAGCTAACTCCAAATCATGAGTAGGATAATTCTTTTCATGTTCTTTCAATTGCCTCGATGCATAAGCAATTACCTTGCCACGTTGCATCAATACACATCCTAGACCCATCTTTGAAGCATCACTGTATACTACGAAATCATCTGTTCCTTCTGGTAATGCTAAAATAGGAGCTTCACACAACTTCTGCCTTAAAGTCTTGAAAGCTGAATCTTGCTTTTCGGTCCAGACAAACTTTACATTCTTACGAGTTAACACTGTCAAAGCAGAAGCAATCTTCGAGAAATCTTGGATAAACCTCCGATAATACCCAGCCAAACCCAAGAAACTTCTTATTTCAGATGCATTCTTTGGAGTCTCCCAATTCATCATTGCTTCTATCTTGGCTGGATCCACTTTCACACCTTCAGCAGAAATCACATGACCCAGAAATTGTACTTCTTTTAACCAAAATTCACATTTTGAGAATTTTGCATACAATTTCTCTTTTCTCAACACTCCCAAAACTTCATGAAGGTGACACTCGTGATCATTTTCATTATTTGAATAGACTAGTATGTCATCAATAAATACAATGACAAACTTGTCTAGAAAGGGCCAACACACTCTATTCATCAAATCCATGAATATAGCTGGAGCGTTAGTCAAACCAAATGGCATCACGAGGAATTCATAATGCCCATACCTTGTTCTGAAAGCAGTCTTCGGAATATCTTCATCCCTTACTCGGACTTGATGATACCCCGACCTCAGATCAATCTTAGAAAAACATCCCGCACCTTGCAATTGATCAAACAAGTCATCAATTCGTGGCAACGGATACTTGTTCTTGATTGTCACTTTATTCAATTCCCGATAATCTATGCACATTCTCATAGTTCCATCTTTCTTTTTAACAAATAGCACCGGAGCTCCCCAAGGTGAAGAACTCGGTCTAATAAAGCCTTTCTCTAATAACTCCTGCAATTGTGACATCATCTCTTTCATCTCTGCTGGCGCCAAACGATACGGTGCACGAGCTATTGGTGCTGCTCCAGGAATTAGATCAATACGGAACTCTACTTGCCTTTCTAAAGGTAAACCTGGAAGATCATCTAGGAATACATCAGGAAAATCACGTACTACTTTGATGTCTTGTATCTGCTTCTTTTCTGATTTTGTATCTAAAACGTAGGCCAAATACGACGGACATCCTTTCGATAAACATTTTCGTGCTTTTGCAACTGAGATCAACTGTACTTCTCCCTTCTGCTTTTCCCCATATATAAATACATCATCTTGATCAACCATCGGGATTCGGATCAACTTCTTGGCACACAATATTTCTGCTTGGTTATCAGTCAACCAGTCCATACCCACAATAACATCAAATCCTCCAATTTCCATTAACAACATGTCAATTGGAAATTTTGTATCCTCTATCTGAATTGTACAACCGTCTATTCTTTCATCAACCAAAGCTAGATCCCCATTAGCTATCTCAACTACTAAGGCATCTCCTAGAATAGTGACAGGCATAGCTAACTTACCATAGAACACTTTGGATACAAACGAATAATTTGCACCACAATCAAATAACACATGGGCTGGAATATAATTTATAAAGAAGGTACCAGAAACGACATCCTTGGATCCTCTTGCCTCTTCAGCTGACATATTAAACGCTCGTCCTGTTGGTTTAGGAATAGCCGTCTTCTTTCCCTGTTCCCCTTCCTTCTTCAGCTTTGGACAATCTTTACGAGTATGCCCCGGTTGTTTACATTCAAAACACATAATACCCGGCATTGAACAATTGATTGCAATGTGTCCCGTCTTTTCACACTTAAAACATTCTGGTCCGCCTGCTCGACATTGCCCAAAATGCTTACTTTTACACTTCGGACACCAGCTGGGTTCCTTTCGAGAATCGGAACGTATGTTTTTACCAAAAAATCTAAGTTTCTGAGAAGAATCAGAACGACCTTCCCACTTTCTTTTATCTCCAACATGAGCTTTCTCTTCCTTATCTCTGGCATACATCTCCTCTATCAACTTGGCCTCTTCAATCGTTTCCCTGAGTGTTACAGCCTTTGAATTCCGCACTCGGGACATCATCTCGGCCGACAACCCTTTCAAGTATGCTTTAACTTTATCTTTCTCAGCAGGAGCCACGTGCCCTACCAAGTTCAGTTTCTCCATAAATAATTCTGTATATCTTCTCACCGACATGTTACCCTTCTTGAGATTTCTAAACTGTTCCTCTATCTGATCCATCTCATGTTCATTCCAATACTCTTTCAGTATCTTCTCTTTAAATATTCCCCATGTCATGGCATTTAACACATGTGTCGCCAAAGAAGCTGTCAGAACATTCCACCAGTTCAAAGCATTACCTCTTAACATCTGAGAGGCAAATCTGACTTTTGATCCTTCCTGACATTCACAGGCTCGGAAGGCTTGCTCTATCTCCCGCAGCCAATTCATACATGCAACTGGACTATCTTCCCCTTTAAATTCAGGCGGCTTGCAGCTTAGAAATGTTTTGTAAGAACAAATTCTTTCTACCCTTCGTTCCACCTCTGGACTTGGATTACCCGTCGGATTTATCACTCCAGTATCAATTACTTGACGTCTTGGTTCTACATTCCTTTCATTGAACAGCTTCATAAACATTTCGGTTTGTCTCTCCATGGAGGCGTTCATCAACTCAACTTGTCTTTCTACCGAAGCATTCATCATTCTTGATACGTTCTCCATTATTCTTGCCTCCATATTAGACTCTGCCGTCTGACTAACATTGCTTGTACCCACCCTCTGAGCTGGAGTATGCATACCTCCCAAAGAAAGAAAATTTCTTGGTGTATTATGCATATTACTCACTTCTGCTTCATCAGTTCCAACTCTTTCTCTAGGTGGCGTATTCACCATTGTTCTGAACAGACACAAATAACCATACAAATGGTTAAACAGAATTCTAAACATACTAAACGTACTTTATCACTAATTAGCCACTGTAACAATTGAGAAACAAACATGCTTATGTAACAATATATCCATAATAACAGTAGCTAATTGAAATTGCGAACATATTATACATGAGAATTCTCGTTACCATCGTTACAGTACTAATTTCGTGTATTTCCGTCAACCCTAAGACTACCCGGTCTTAGCAATTCTACCCATCTCTCGCATATCATAACTTAATTTCATCACAGCTTAAGTCTAGACATCTAAATATCATACCTAGTTCACTTAAACTTCTGCTCTGATACCATACTGTAACACCCTAAAAACAATGCCAATTTAAACCTCAAAAATACACAAGTTATGACCATCAAAATATCAGACTTTTATAACCAAAGGATCAAAAGTGAGGTTTTATATGTACATAAACATCTAATTGGAATAATCCTATTAATCTAATCATATCAACATAATCAGATTACTAGATTATCTAAGTTTTGTCCCAAAAATCATCAAAAAAGAATCTTGATCCTTTGACATCTATATAAGTCTGATTTCTTCCAACATCTGCATCTCACTCTCCCAGACTACTTCCCAGAGCTTGTACCTGGTAAGAAAATTTAATTTGAAACATTAGGCTTTCGCCTAGTGAGAATATTCAAATCAAATTAAAATTTAACAACTAAAATATTAACATATATATCAAACCTGTTATCAACCATCTTACCGTACCAAAGCTCTTTTCAACAACAGGAATCTACCCAATTCCCATCCTTATGACTAATTCATCTAGTCGTAATAATATCAACAAGAGTTACTATAAATCATACCAGATTATAAGTAACTCCCAACCAAAGAAATTACAGTTTCTATACATGCTTATTTCTTAGTCCGGAAGTAGAGATTACAAATTTCAATATCTGTTTATCTCCAAACTTAAAATGAAGATATCAAATCTTCCGTCTGAAATGGGAATTACAAACTCTATGTCTGCCTATTCCACATTTCACTTTCTCACCACCTTAGAACACTGGCCCCCAAATGGGATTTAATTTATATCGCGCTTAACAACAAGGGCCCTCTGGTGATCTAAGATACACTCCACCACTAGAAATTACATCCTTCCGGTCAACGGCTAGTAAACGGTTCCCATTAGACCGTACTAAGTGGCCCACTGATGACCAGATGCATATTTCTAGCCAACGCAACACAATAGTTGTGTATCATCACTCTTTCTATCGTATACTAAAATTGTATGATATATCATATATTCTATATATCTATATATAGAATATTAATTACAACAATTATCCCCATTTTTGCCACTTAGCATCGGGGATTAACATCTCAAACGTAAACTACATAATCGGACTCATAAATAAGTCCTTACAATTTATTATATCATGGCTTTCATATAAATTTTGAGTTTATAAAATGTAACAGATTGGCATATAACAGGTAGTTTCATTAAACATCAAAGTCTCAAGCTACTACTGCAATTTCTCCAAAAGTCGCAAGCAACTGTCTGCGAGTTTCTCCAAAAGTCGCAAGCCAAGCTTGCGTTTTTCTACCAAAGTCGCAGGCCAAAGCTTGCGATTTTTCTCAGTTACTGTTCATCATCTTCCTTATTAAGCCAAACTCCATTTTTGCAGATTAAGCTATACCAGATGATTCAAACACAAGCAAAACATATCTAGTTTAATTCTAATTGCTTAATTTTAAGAAGTTGAATAAACTCACCTTAATGAGAATTTCTGAACACTGATCACTTACAGCAGCTTAATCAACAACTTAATGAGCAGTCCTGAACAATATAATACAGCTTAATTTCTATAGAGATGAACAAGTTAACCAAGAAATCAGATTTTCTTACCCAAAATCAACTCCTTTCTTCTTCCTTTCGTCTTTCTCTCTCTCGATTTCTCTCTCTATGTTATATTTCTCTCGAACTCTCACTCCCTTTTTCTCTATTCTCAGTTTACAAAACCATATACACAGTAAACAATCTTAGTCCCTAAGAATAGGACACCTCATCTCAAATTAATGAGTCATAAGCATGTTTCCACATTAAACCCCCAATTTCCAATAATTGACATTTTATACCCTCAAGTTTTGTTTCTCAATAAACTTCAACTTTAAACAAAATACAACTTAACCTTTTATAAATTACAATGGAATTTTCGAGGTGTTACAATAAATTTGATAGTCGTAGCCGCAAGTGTATCTTTGTCGGATATCCTTTCGGCAAAAAGGGTTGGAAACTTTACGACCTTTATCAAAATGAATTTTTTGTATCAAGAGACGTAAAATTCTTTGAAGACACCTTTCCGTTCCATGACACCAAGCCCGAAAATACTACCAAGTTTGGGTTAGATACGGAAGTTGACGTAGACTTTGCTGAGTTTCCCAACGACCCTGCGACTCCTTACACATCTCACGATGAAGAACCGCCCCTAACTGCAACACCTCATGCAGAATCCTCAATCCCGGCTGTCGAGGAACCCGACACTGTCACTTCAGTTCCGGATTCCCCGTTTACCTCATCAATTCCGGTTACGGTCGAACCATCCGAGTTCCATGAAAACAACAACCCAAATGGGGAAACTAGCCCGGAGGAAGCTCTGGGTCGCGGTATGAGGGTCAAAACCCCTTCAGTTCTTCTCAAAGACTACGTAGCTCATACAGTGGTCAACAAAAGTCCATCTTCGGCTACTACTTCCCCTCCACAGCATACCTCAGGTACTCCTTATCCTATAGCACACTTTATACATTGTGACAAAATTTTAAAGTCGTATCAAGCATTTCTTGCAGTTGTTATAACCTAAGATGAACCAAAATCCTTTAAAGCGGCCATGAAGGAAGTTGGATGGCAACAGGCAATGCGAGAGGAGATAAAAGCATTGGAAGCCAATAGTACATGGACTCTCGAAACTCTACCTCCTGGAAAGCGCGCTTTGGGAAATCAGTGGGTATATCGCAGAAAATACAAATCGAACGGTACTCTTGAAAGATTAAAAGCCCGTTTAGTTGTATTTGGAAATCACCAGATTGAAGGCTTGGATTATAACGAGACGTTCGCTCCGGTTGCAAAGATGACGACGATTCGTACCTTTCTTGCCGTTGGCGCATCAAAAAATTGGGAATTCTACCAGATGGATGTTCACAATGCTTTCCTTCATGGCGATCTTACCGAGGAAGTTTACATGAAGTTACCACCCGAGTTCGAGTCATCAAATCCTAACATGGTCTGTCGCCTTAGGAAATCGCTATACGGACTGAAACAAGCTCCTCGCTGCTGGTTTGCAAAACTAGTCACGGCGTTGAAGAAGTATGGTTTTCTTCAATCTTACTCCGACTACTCTCTATTTACCTACACCAAAGGCGGAGTGCAACTCAATGTCTTGGTGTACGTAGACAATCTTATCATCTCCGACAATAATTCGGGAGCTTTACGATCTTTTAAAGCCTACTTAAGTGACTGTTTTCGGATGAAAGATTTGGGTTCGCTCAAATACTTTCTTGGTATCGAGGTAGCTCGAAGTTCTTCCGGGCTATTTCTATGCCAACGTAAGTATGCTCTCGATGTGATTACGAAAACAGGCCTTCTAGGGGCCAAACCGGCGACATTTCCGATTGAGCAAAACCACAAGTTAAGTCTCGCCACAAGTAAGAAACTTACTGATCCGGAACCTTACCGACGTCTGGTCGGCCGTCTTGTGTATCTATCGGTTACTAGGCCTGACTTGGCCTATTCTGTCCAAGTCTTGTCACCATTCATGCAAGAACCTAGACAAGAACATTGGGAGGCAGCTTTACGTGTTGTCCAGTATTTAAAAGGAACCCCGGGACAAGGTATCATGCTGTGGCTGCACATGTCAACGTTTGTGGCTGCAGATTTCAATTGTAAATTGAGTTTCTTGTAATATAAATACCATCAATTGATCATAAATAAAAGATAACTTCTACCAATCTTAACATATGTACTCGTGGGTTCGATGAATACATTTTAGTACATATTCATTTCTACAGAAATTATTTAATTGGTCGATGAATATGATATTGGAAGGAACGGGATACACGAGGATCATGAATCCATGATATATTTGTATCATTGTTATTTGTTTTAGAAAGATTATTTGTGGGAGAGGCGCATGACGGTGGAAGGGTCAACCGCAAAAAGGACCCAGCACCCTAACAAAACAACCAATCTATTTTAAAACCCATTGGGCCTTTAGCCGACACGAACGGCAGACACACAATCCACCACCATCTTCGGCAACCGTCTCCGACATCGTACCATTTCGATTTAAAAAGCAAATCTGCTTCATACATAAAAAACATATTCGATTTAAACCTCATTTTCAGTTTTTGTTTTCGTTTATTTGGCGTTTCTCCGGTGCCCTCAACACAACATTCCCCTTGTCGTTCATGTCCGTCCTTACACAATAGATCACTTAATTATACGTAATGACCTTTTAAAGAATTATATCAACTTCAATTCTTATTCTTTAGAACAAGAGTAAAATAAAAACATTATAAAATCTTAAACATGTTTGCATGATTCATTTGTAATTTTAGTATTATTGAAAAATTATGAACTTTTAAGAAGTAAAACTTAAATAGATTATAAGAAGTAAAACCGTATTCATTTGGAAACTACAAGGGGTGCACATAAACTGGAAAAATGCCCAAATCTTATACCCATTCAACCAAAAAAACATCTTGAAATCAATAAAAAATACCGAAAAAAATCTCTCGAAATCGATAAAAAAAACTTAAAAATCCCCCGAAATCAAGAAAAAACGTTAAAAATCTCTCGAAACGCCGTAATTTGTCTAAAAACACATCGGACGATATTGAACGTTGATAAAAAAAAATGAAAGACACTTTGATAAAAACCGTATGAAAAAATATGGTGTCACCGTATGAAAAAATTTCTAGGTCCGTCCTTGATTTGAAAGGAAATTGAATTCCATTATTTATAAAGAAATCATTGAAAATTTTATAAAATAGTTAAATTATCTTTTATTTAACTGATTACAAGAAAACAAATGTTTTTAACATTTAACAATTGTTATATATAAATCCTATACAATCCCTTGATATGTTTGAGAGGTTTTAGTTCCGGACAATCCTGCAAATCAAACACGTGATTGTTATGGATTTGAAATCCAAATCCCCTAAATCCATTCCATTCCAGCAAAGCGAAAGAGGATTTGTCTTTGCTATGTGAATTTTACACTATCTAAACCAGTTATACACACAAACCTATATATATATATATATATATATCATCTCCTTCTCTTCGTGCAAAGTTGAACATATCTTATTGATTAGACAATCTTAGCCTTATCCCAAACAACATTGTATTTTCTGCACTTTTTCATACAATCCTGTTTTCTAAGGCATCCACAATCATCAAGCTTTATGAAAGACCTGAGAAAAATAAAAAAATAAAAAAAAATATGTTGGGTCCACCAATTTATACATTCTCTATCTCTTGTCTCTCACATCCATTACTTCAAAGACTTGAGAAACCTCAAGCCTTTGAGAAGTAAAGTCATTTTCAAGTTGTGTCTCCAATGGTAAAGTCATTTCCAAGTCATGTTCAAGTCTTTCATCAAGTCTTTTACAAATGCCATTGGAGATGCTATAACAAAATCTACCATCGTGAAGAGGTATGGTAGCTCCCACAACAAGCGTACTTTTCAAAATTATTATGGCTTATATATGTTTGTTACGATGCATGTGGTAGCGTTTCATGGTATTGCATGGAAACGAATGCTAAATGTTATACTTAATTATAAATTAACAATGTTAAAGGTTATAAATTAACAAAATTAACACTAAGGGGTTGTTTACCAAATTTTCTATTAAGTCTTGTATGGATAAATTTGTCTGTTTGAATAAATTTATCTGTCCGGATAAATTGGTGGTGTTGTTTACTTTTTTATCTGAATCAACAGTTTGAATGGCAGAAATGACCAATTTACCCTTGTATATGAATTATGCATTGTTTGATAAATTTTTGTTTATTTTTGAAGTCAAATGATATAATCCAAAAAATCAAAAACATAAATTCATTAATTCTCAAGGATCGAACCTGCAAAAGTTGGTAAAACAAAGGGGCCCATTAATCTGCTTTTGATGCATATTCTACTGAAGAAGAATTCATGGAGAATATATAAAAATTCATCATCAGTAAAAATTGTTGAACCATGATCAATCGTTATGTTAACACAACAAATTAAAACAACCCAATCAAAGTGCAGATCTGAATCACAGAATTTTCATCACTCCCCTGTTATAAAATTAATGTTCAAATCTGAATTTGCTATTTTCAATTGAAAAAATAGCAAAACCCTAATCGAAGATTCCATGAATTGATATGATAAAATCACAAAATTTCGACAACACCACAAAATAGTCAAGCATCATCTGTTCCGAATATCAAAATCCAGGTGGATTCCATCACCAAAACAAAGAAATCTGAATGAAATTTAAGTTATATTACAACAAACAAAAATTAAGGAGATGAAGAACAAACAATTGGGGGATTGACGATCTGTTGAAGAGAACTAGGAAGAGTGATTTTATCATATCGATTGAAGCGATTTCCATGGTAGATTAAAGTTGCGATTTCCATGGTAGATTGAAGCGAAGAAAGCTTCAACGACTTGTAATGGTGTCAAATTGAACAAACAGTGGTGTGAAGCATCTTTAGATTTTGGAGTGGAGCCGCTAGGTTGAAGTTTTTTAGTTTTGTGTTTCTTGAATATGAGGGGCAAGCTTGTCTATTTTGGCTGAACGTGGACAACAGGTCATATCCATCTGAGCGAATAAGCCAAGAGCTGTCCGAATAAGCCGTAAGTAAACACCCAATTTTGGCTGAGCGAATAAGCCATTTCACTCATTAAGCTCCTTAAGTCCTAAGTAAACACCTCCTAAATCTTCATAGCAAAAGACGGTGAAGGTACTGTGATGGTAAACCTTCACAGTGTTTTTGCTGTGAAGGTTCACTGTTTTTCTTACCTTCACAATGAATCACTTTGAAGATTTAGTGTTAATATTATGGTTAGGAACATACCGAACTGCAAAAATGGCAGCTATAGCACACGATGCGATCGCGTATTACTTTAATGGAAGCAAAGCCAAACTCAATTTTCCCGAATACATAGCAATGCTCCCCCAGCCGGCAACATCCCGAAGACATGATGTTGTTAAGGCCGCAAAGAAGGCTTCCCAGCTCCTAGAATGCAGTAAAGAAGATGCAGTAACACCTGAAAAGGTGATGGCTTCCGAGCTCCTAGAATCCTCCAGTTTTCACTTTCACAAGTTCAGCCATGCCCTAGTCACGACTTAACACACAACGCCACCACCGACTTCGTTTTGAGTTCAAGTTCTTGATTCTTCAATCTTCACGAGTTCACGCACGAGTTTTGGTTGAAGATAAGAAGCACACGACAGACAACATCGAAGTCAAACTTCGTTGAGTTTACATTTGCTTCGTTGAGTTCGACACTTGGTTCTTCAAGGCTCACGCACACAGCAGAAAGCACAGCCGAATTCGAGGATTTAGAGGTATGCGTTTCTTACTTTCTTAAGAGCTGACAACACAGCCGAATTAATTTATAGCTTTTTACATCTTTTCCTTTATCTGGGTAATCAATCTTCACGCACAGACACAGCAGATCTGAATATTAAGTTTGTTGAGTTGTTGGATTTTTAGCAATAACTAATTAACTGTGTTAGAATCAATGTGTTTACGTAGTTAGTTTAATTTAACTGTTGTGGCTTTGTTTGTTGATTTATTGGTTTTGTTTATGACTTTATGTTCCTCAGCCTCATATTTTGTTATAAATTTCTAATTTACTTGTGTTTCAATTTTGTTCAATTTAATAGTAGTTAGTTTAACTAGTTCAATTAAATTATGGTTAGTTTAATTTAACTGTTGTGGCTTTGTTTACGAATTTATATTCCTCAGATTTTGTTATAAATCTCTAATTTACTTGTGGTTCAATTTAATTGTAGTTAGTTTAACTAGTTCAATTATTAGAAATGAGACTAACCCAAATGACCCAAGGGCTATGTGTAATTATTGTGGTAAAGATTATGCAAGTGATAAGAAAAAGAATGGAACTGCTCAATATCAACACTAGGCAATGGTTTTTACACATTCGATTTCTCCAAAGGTAACGATTTTCTTTCGTGTTGATTTCTATACGGATTCATATTGCTTGTTTGATTTTTTTAATTTATTCTTGAGTCTGCATCGATTTCTCGTTGTGATTTTTTGTGCACTGTTGATTTCTCTACTGCTTGTTCGATTCATAATGCTTGTCGCTTTCTTCTCCATTGTCTACATCGATTTCTTGTTTGTCAATTTGTTCTCCATTTGAGACTCATTTTGTGGATTTTAGGGCTTTATCTATACTACCCTCTAAAGCTTTATAGTTGGGTCCCTGATCTCCAATTCATTAATCGGCGTCCGATGAATCGAACTCAGTTGTGACTTGACTTCGCTAGCTCTTTGAAATCTTCAATCTTTTAAGGTACAATTTTTTAATAACTTGATAACTTCTATGTACAATCTTGAGGTACATTTTTTTTTTTTTTTGAAAACTTTCATTAACCAACCAACCGTAAAGCCAAGATACACCAGTGTTCAACCAATTACCAAAACCACAACAAGAAACAAAAAAGAAGAAGTAACTAACAGTAGACCATGTCATTAAGGCATCAAATTAAGCCCCCACACACAGATCCATCTCCCTCCCACAGGTCTGTTTGCGAGAATCAAACAACCTGTGCGAGACTCGTCTTCTCAATTCCTTCGTTGATTGACTCCGCTAGAACCATGTTGCACGACCCACCCTGCTGCTAGCTCTGTAATTAAGCCGAGATGCAGGCTGTCCGCATACAGCCGTTGTTTTGGCTTAATGTGGACAACCACTGTTTGCATTGAAACACATCTCTCCTCCCTACAGTTTCTTAGGGTTTTGTATTCTTATTGAGTAGGAGGTGTTATGATAAATTTTATGCTCATTGATGTCTGACTACAACATTGGATGGGGGAGGGGTTGAACTTCATCTAGTTCTTGCATTAAAGAGGAATACGCATAGCCACAATCATGCATCTTAGTTTGATGTGTGACTTCACGTATAACGTTCATCATAAACAAGATACATATATTGAGGGCTCCGTGTATCTTGGAGATCGAGTCAATGATCGTTATACATCACGGAATCGATGTCAATTTCAACCAATATATTCGTTAAGTATGTAATTTTTTGGACTCCTACTAAAATATATTATCTATTTGTGCATTAAATTACGTTGCCCAACTAAATGTTTTAAATTCAATTTCCCAAAATCGTTACTTCATGACTCCCACCTACTTTTTATATTTTATTTCTGTTACAAGTCATCAGTTTTGTTTTCTTAAAGGACTAAAAAACCACATTTAAGATGATAGAATTTGTTTTCATTTAATGTTGATCTCTAAATGATAAATATTCCATGATTGTAAAATCTAACAAGAATTGAATTAGATTTGAGTGCTTCATCAATTCACGATCAATTACAGATTTGGTTTTAATTACATCTCCAAGTTTACAGTTGGATAAAAAGTTTATTTTTTTTCCAATTTTCACCCTTTTACCATGTAACTTCATAGGCCTTCATCGTACACTCAAATACCAGGAACATGAGCTTGAGCTTAAACATGATCATGAGCTAGAATTGGGTTTAACATATAAATACCCCAAACCCCAACAATCAATATCATTAAAAATAAGATTTGAAGATGGATATCAGATACTTTCTTCTACCTCTTGATCATCTTCTCTTCCCTTTTTACCACTCCATTTCCATCGTTTTTACCATATTTCTTCTCTTTGTTTCGATCAAAGTTATTATTCGCAACTACCCGTCTGTTTTCTCCTCCGATTTCAAGCATTAGACATGTCAGTCTCGGTGATGGCATGTTTTCTGTCTTTGATCTCCTTGTCCACACAACACTTTTGGATTGTGAATCCCATTCTGATCTCATTATCTCATTTTTTCGATGATTGGTGTTATCAAACCCTCAGGTCTATTCCTATGTTCGAACTTGTTTGCTTCTGTAATGGCTGTCGTCAGGAAGAAGGAGATGAATCACAGGTTGATCAGCAGGAGCTAGATGACAACTATGTTGTTGTGAATATTATTGCCGATGATGACGTTGAAGATGGTTAGGGTTTGGTCTATCATATCATGTGCTTAATTAGTTAGTATATATTTTCATTTGTCTTACTATACAAAACTTTATTTTGGGATTGGTTGTATGTACTTAACCTCTTCTGGTTTAACCACTTAATACATAACATAATTTTAGTGTTATCTTTGAATGTTACGTCTACCTGTTAAATTTCGAAGAGGTTAGGTACATACACATGTAGGATTAAATAGATACACATTTGTTACCCTACTTGTGGAAACTTCCTCTCATCCTCTAAAATGGTGCCTAAATTAACCAAAGGTCGCCAAAAGGTGGAGATGGCAAAAATAGCAGATGAAAGGAGTTTGGCGGTCACATTTTCAAAGCGTTATTCTGGTATTTTCAAAAAGGCAAGTGAGTTGTGCACCCTCTATGGGGTGGATATTGCAATCATTATATTCTCCCCAACAAAAAAGGCATTCTCATTTGGCCATCCATGTGTGGAGACTATTATAAATCGCTACTTGGCTCAAAATCCTCTTCCGCGTTCAGGCATGTCTCAATTTCTAGAATTTCATCGCAATACCAACACCCAAGAACTCACCAAACAGCTTGCCAACATGCTTGGACAACTAGAAGCTGGGAAAAAGACTGGTGAGGAGCTTGACAATATAAGGCAAGTGAATCAAGAAAGGTTTTGGTGGAAAGCTCCGAGAGATACTCTTGGAATAGAACAAATTGAGCAATTGAAAGCGGCAACATTGGAACTGAAGAAGAACGTTGAAAAGCAAGTCAAGAAGCTTACGGTGGAGGCAGTTGACCATACATCAACAAATCTCATATCTTGTTCTACTAGGGCAAATGATGTTGCCCCATCAATGTATAAGGGTATGGATTGAGATCTTTCATTGTTCTCATTGGATTATGTAAGGATATGGTCACAAGTAATTTTTATTTTGATATGTTTAAGTATATGTTTTAATTAGTATTTCATTTCCCCCGTTCTAAATTCAAGGTTAATTAGTGTCGTTGTTGGGGGTAATCGTTGTTTAGGCTTCCCCCGTTCTAAATTCAAGGTTAATTAGTGTCGTTGTTGGGGGTAATCGTTGTTTAGGCCTCCAAACTTTTAAAATTACTTGTGACCATATCCCTACATAATCAACCTGTGATTCATCTCCTTCTTCTTCCTGACGACAGCCATTACAGATGCAAACAAGTTCGAACATAGGAATAGACCTGAGGGTTTGATAACACCAATCATCGACAAAATGAGATAATGAGATCAGAATGGGATTCACAATCCAAAAGTGTTGTGTGGGCAAGGAGATCAAAGACAGAAAACATGCCATCATCGAGACTGGCATGTCTAATGCTTGAAATCGGAGGAGAAAACCGACGGGTAGTTGCAAGCGAATAATAACTTTGATCGAAGAGAAGAAATATGGTAAAAACGATGGAAGTGTTGGAACTTAGTTGAGATTTAATTGTTGTTCTTCGTTTGTTGTTTGTTTTATGATGTAAAACAAAGTTTATACAAGAAATTCTCTTCTACTCCTTCAATTTTTGTTCATTTATCTACACAATATCAATATGTGATTGATTACTCCTAACAATCTAAGACAAAATTTCTTCTTAAGGAGCGATGGATCAATCTATGATGAAAAGTCATGTGGAGAAACCCGAGAAATTCAAGGGTTCGGACTTCCGACGATGGCAACAAAAGATGTTCTATTTGACAACTCTTCGCGTTGCCAACGTACTCACTGAGGAAGAGCCACCGACAAATCTTCCGGTAGGGGCGGACGGGGCGGCACCGTCACAAATACAAGTGTCCGCTCATGAACGATCGGTCGAGACATGGAGAACAAACGAGTATAATTGCAGAAATTATATATTGAATGCTCTCGACGATTCCCTCTACGACATCTATTCCACGTGCACAACGGCAAGGGAAATTTGGGAATCTTTGGATGCCCAGTACAAAACTGAAGTGGCATGTTCCAAGAGATTCGCAGTGGGAAAGTTCTTGCACTACCGGATGATTGACTCGAAGCCCATAGTAAAACAAGTAGAAGAATTGCAAATTCTTGTCCACGAACTCGATGTTGAAGGTATGAGGCTGAATATAAATTTTGTGATCGGTGCTATCATTGATAAACTTCCTCCGTCGTGGAAGAACTTCAAGTTATACTTGAAGCATCTTACGGAGGAAATTACATTTGAACAATTGTTCCTCAAAATTCGTGTTGAGGAGGACAACCAACTCAATGACAAAGCCGATGCCATTCAAATCGAACCACATGCCAACATGATTGAAGGTAGTTCATCCAAGTCGAATTTCCCGAAATTCAAGGGAAAGGGAATTGCACCCAAGAGGCCTTTCAACACCGGAAAAGGCCTCTTGGCCCCACAAAAGAAACAATTCAAGAGGATGACATGTTGTTGGGTATGTGGCAAGCCGGGACATCGAGCCAAAGATTGTCGATTCAAGCGTGATCATGGTGGTGCCGGAGGAAGTGGTGGTGGAGGAAATGGGGCATCTTCAAGTCATCTCAATCTCACCCACTCCCCGAACGAATTCGTTGGCGTAATCGAAGCCCACATGGTTACAAACATGATGGATTGGTGGATCGACACCGGGGCTACTCGGCACATTTGCAATTCGGAAAGCTTGTTTGCGTCCTACCAAAAAGTGAGTGATGGGGAGCCGATGTTCATGGGGAACGCATCGACTGCAAGGATAGAAGGAAGGGGAAGGTCAACTTGAAATTGACTTCCGGTAAAGATCTTGTGTTAAATGATGTTGTACATGTACCTAGCATTACCAAAAACTTGATTTCTGGCCCTGTTCTAAGTAAGAAAGGGTTCAAAATTGTAATAGAATCTGATAAGGTTGTCATCACCAAGGGTGGTGCGTATGTTGGGAAGGGCTACCTCCATGAGGGGCTCTTCAAATTAAGCGTTGTAAATAGCTTTGATGCCGCCAATGTTAATAATAATAAGGCAGGCCCTAGCTCTGCTAGTTCCATGTACATGATTGTTCCTTCTACTCTTTGGCATTCTAGATTAGGACATGTCAACTTTAGATCAATTCAAAGAATGATCAATCTTGACATGATTCCTAAATGTTCCTTTGATAAATCGACTAAGTGTGAAGTTTGTGTAGAAGCTAAATTCACAAACCATCCACACAAGTCGGTTGAAAAATCAAATGAAGTACTTGGGTTGATTCACACTGACTTATGTGATTTCAAGGCAACTCCTTCACGAGGAGGTAAAAACTATTACATTACCTTAATTGATGATTGCAGTAAGTATTGCTATGTGTATCTAATCCATACAAAGGATGAGGCCTTAAACATGTTTAAGACTTATAAGGTCGAAGTCGAGAATCAACTCGACAAGAAAATCAAAATTCTAAGGTCGGATCGGGGAGGAGAATACGAATCCCATGACTTTGCAGAATTTTGTACTACACATGGCATTGTACATCAAACTACCGCTCCATACACTCCTCAACAAAATGGAGTAGCCGAGCGGAAGAATAGAACATTGAAGAATATGATAAATTCAATGTTGATCACGTCCGGAGCTCCATACCATTTATGGGGTGAGGCGTGTCTTACTGCGAATATGATCCATAATAGGATCCCCCTCAAGAAGAGTGATAAATCCCATTATCAATTGTGGAAAGGGAGATTACCATCCTACAAAAGGATGAAAGTGTGGGGTTGCCTTGCTAAGGTTCAAGTCCCTTTACCGAAAAGGACAAAACTTGGACCCAAAACCGTTGATTGTGTATATATTGGACCAGCTCTTAATAGTGCTGCTTATAGATTCTTAGTATTTAAATCTTGTGTGAATGATATAAGCAATAACACTATCATAGAATCCGCGGAAGCAGAATTCTTTGAGACTATCTTTCCTTACAAAGAAAAAGAGGATCAAACCTCTAATTCAAGGAAAAGGTTGCATGATGACACACACACTTCAATTGAAACAAATGCAAATGATCAAACACATGAAGGTGAAACCTCCAAGGTTCAAGAAGAATTGGAACCAAGGAGAAGTAAACGTGGTAGAGTAGCCAAAGACTTTGGACCTGATTTTATGACCTTCAATGTTGAAGGAGAACCTCTATCGTATAAGGCCGCCATGGAATCATTCGAGACACCTTATTGGGAAGAGGCGATCCATAGTGAGATAGACTCCATAGTACAAAACAATACTTGGAGATTGGTTGACCTACCTCCGGGTCATAAAGTAATAGGTCATAAATGGATATTCAAGAGGAAGTTGAGACCCGATGGCACTATAGAGAAATACAAATCTCGACTAGTTGCCAAAGGATATCGACAAAAGGAAGGTCAAGACTTCTTTGATACCTACTCTCCGGTCACAAGAATAACGTCTATACGAACGTTGATGGCCATAGCAGCAATTCACAATTTGGAAATTCACCAAATGGATGTGAAAACTGCTTTCTTGAATGGAGAGTTAGATGAAGAAATATATATGCAACAACCGAAAGGGTTTGTTGTCAAAGGTCAAGAAAACAAAGTCTGTAAGTTGATCAAGTCCCTTTATGGACTTAAGCAAGCGCCAAAGCAATGGCATGAAAAGTTTGATAACACGTTGATATCAAACGGGTTTCAAATAAATGAGTGTGATAAGTTTGTCTATGTGAAGGAATACAAAAATGCTTATGTCATTATATGCTTATATGTAGATGATATGCTCATCTTTGGATCGAACTTGGATGTAATCAATCAAACCAAGAAGATGTTGCACTCCTCGTTTGATATGAAGGATTTGGGAGTAGCAGATGTGATCCTTGGTATAAAGATTCAAAGGAATCCAAATGGTTACATTCTCACCCAATCTCACTATGTTGAGAACGTACTTCGAAAGTTCGGTCACTATGATGATAAATCGGTGGTGACTCCATTTGATCCTTCTAGTCAATTGAAGAAGAATCAAGGAGATAGCGTGGCTCAATTGGAATATACACAAGTTCTTGGAAGCTTGATGTATATCATGAATTACACACGACCGGATATAGCATATAGTGTGAGTAGACTAAGTCGGTACTCACATAATCCCGGAAAGGATCATTGGTATGCACTAGTGAGAGTGCTTAGATATTTGAAGTATACAATGAATTACGGGTTACACTATACGAAATACCCTCCCGTTCTAGAAGGGTATTGTGATGCCAATTGGATTTCCAACCATTCGGAGAGTAAGTCCACAAGTGGATACGTGTTTACACTTGGTGGAGCATCGGTCTCATGGAAATCATCCAAACAAACGGTGAATACAAGATCAACTATGGAAGCAGAATTTGTAGCTTTAGATAAAGCCGCCGAAGAAGCCGAATGGCTAAAGAGCTTCCTAGAAGGTATTCCGTTGTGGCCAAAACCCGTTACTGCCATTTGTATTCATTGTGACAGTATGGCTGCTCTCACAAGAGCAAAGAATCAAATATATAATGGCAAGTCTCGACATATAAGACGACGCCACAATACAATAAAGGACTTGCTGAAAAATGGAATTATTTCCATAGACTACGTAAAGTCAAAGGAAAATATCGTTGATCCTTTGACAAAAGGCCTAAGTAGAGAGCAAGTGTCCTTTTCATCGAGGGGAATGGGCTTAAAGCCAATACAATGAGTTTCCTCGGCGGAAACCTAACCTAGCGAAATTGGAGATCCCATGGTCTAGGTTCAATAGGAAACTAGTTGAGGAACACTCAATAGACGCTTATACACAGGTATGCCTACTCCTATGATGACTTTTATGTGTATATTTCCGTTGACGATTGAGGGTTGAATTTTATATTATTAATAATGCTGATAGTTTTTTAGTGGAATACAACGGAATATTCTTGATCGACATTACCTATGTGAGACTGATGTGTGGTCGCATCTTTGAAGACGGACATGGCTACGTCTTCTAAAACTCTCATGAAGAAAGGATATGTTCACGACCGAAATGAACACAACGGTAAGAATCAAATTATGTATAGATATAATATGTGTGATGCCTATTGTCTCGATTTACTACAAAAAGTGGCTAGTTCAGACTTTAGTTCACTATCCATGAAGTAGATCCGATAGGCATTCACTAGGAAAGGTTCAAGTCCAAAAGACACCGTTTTCCGATGCATATTATAACTAGCTTGGTGATAGAAACATAAGTTCCATAATATTGCTTATTTTCTATTCAAATGTGGGGTATTATTTGGGTTTGAATAGAAAATGTGGGGTATTGTTGGAACTTAGTTGAGATGTGAGAAAACTTGTCCCACATAGGAGCCAAGGCAAAGTCTACACCACTTAATAAACTCTAACAATTGAGCATTAAATGAATCATTTAATTGCTTGGCTTGGAGTGTGGTGTTCTTGGTGGGTTCTCTTTGACATGAATATACATATTTAATGTCAAAGATTGGGCCTTGGGCCTTGGGGTCTCGATGGGGTCGAGAATCTACGATTGATGAAGTGTGGTATGCATGCAGTATAAATACCCACACATTCCCAATCGTTTTAGGCAGACTTTGATACGATTTTCTGGACATATTTCTGGGTTTCTCTCCTTCTCGTTCTTCGCCAAACATGATGATGATTCGATAGATTCAAGCATAATCTTGAATTTGATTGTTGTATCCTCTAGACAACGCCCGTACCACCGGCGAAATTTTATCTTAGGACACTGCGTAATTGCAGGCCTCAATCGATTCCGATATCTTCAAAGAATCTTCGTTTCAAGTAAGATTTAATTGTTGTTCTTCGTTTGTTGTTTGTTTTATGATGTAAAACAAAGTTTATACAAGAAATTCTCTTCTACTCCTTCAATTTTTGTTCATTTATCTACACAACATCAATATGTGATTGATTACTCCTAGCAGGAAGTGGAGCGGGAAAAAGGGAAGAGGAGATGAGCAAGAGGTAGAAGAAAGTATCTGATATCCATCTTCAAATCTTATTTTTAATGATATCGATTGTTGGGGTTTGGGGTATTTATATATTTTTAAGCTCATGTTCAAGTTCTAGTCTTTGAGTGTACCATGAAGGCTCAGAAATTTCATGGTAAAAGGGTGGAAATTTGAAAAAAATAAACTTTTTTATCAAAATGTAAACTTGGAGATGTAATAATCATTGAATATCATAATTAAATCCAATGGAACCAAATTGGTAACTTGATTCCATTTCAAAATAGAATGGTGTCATTTTGGAATTATTGAACCAAATTGGTAATTGTGGATATGTATTCGGGATGAATTGGTTTAATTTTTGTTTTGATTTGAAACTTAGGGCCTCGTTTAACAAACGTTATTCAGTAAATATAAAAAATTTGGTTCATTAAAATGGTATTGTATGCAACCGTTTTATCCGATAAATGCTTATAGGGTAAGAGTCTTCATTCTCACTTACCGGGTAAAACTCTCGGGTGATGTTTGACTTTGAAGAAATTGGAGTAGAATGATTTCAGGTTTGACCATCTATTTGGTATAAAAGATAATAAGATACTATACAATGTAATCTGTTTTTTCGGGTTCCATAATTACCAACAAGATTGAGAATGACGTAAACAAACATCAAAATAGAAATATGCCGAATAGTCATACATTTCGAGCTCGAGCTCCATAATTACCAACAAGATTGAGAATGACGTATAATAATTATACATGGAATGTATTAATTGTGGAATTTTTATTAAAACCAAATCTAGAATAACGCGTGAATTGATGTAACAAAATCTAATTAAATTCTTGTTAGATCCTTACAATCATGGAAACATATTTAATTTTTCATGATTAACTTGTGAATAGTATGTACAATTTTTCATGTTTAGAAACAAAAATTAGTTTTTCAATAAATAACATTAACTATGGAAACATAATATGCAATTTACAATCAAATTTTACAATTTTTAATAATTTAAATTCCAAAAATAGTTTTTTGACTAATGATTGAGATTAATCATGATTAAAGAAATGATATTAATTGAAATTAATTTGGATGAAAATTGAAAGGTAAAGACCAATTGAATAAAAAGAAAAAATTCAAGTATCATTTATCAAATGAAAAAAAATTATAAAATGAATATGTAAAAGAAAAATAAATTTAGATATAGACGGGATCTTATAATGATGAATAAGAGTAGAGGTGTCAATTTTGTATCAAAACAAACCAATCAATTTTCGTACAAACCGTATCAATTTAATTGGTACCAATTTAGTTGATACCAATCTGATTGGTTGGTCGTACCAACTATCTTGACTTAGGGCATCCACACACGCTTTCAATGTCAATTGCAAATTCATAGTGGGTCCCATTTTTGCAAGCCACATCAGATTGGTCAAAATTTTACTTTATATTATTATATCATATATTTATTAACAAAAAATAATTAGAATATATATAATAATTTATAAAGTAATTAATAAATGTTATAGTGGGGACCAATTGAAAGTGTAAATGAATTGCAGGTGTGTGGATGGTAATTGCAAAAGCTGATGTGGCACAATTGAAAGTGTAAATGAATTGCACGTGTGTGGATGGTCTTAGTTGGTATGTGGTATTATAAGTCGTCTACCATGGTAATATCGTATCGTACCGACTTATTTTTCTAAATATTTATTAATTAAAATTTAATTAAAAATCCAACATATTTTGATTTATAAATTTACAAATTATCTTGTTTTATATGTTGTTAAATTGTAATACAAATTGATATATATATATAACGTGATTGAATTCGTACGCATATCTTTAACAATTTTAATAACTCACCTACACCTTCACGGTCCATTGTCGCTTCTCAATTGTTGTTTGTATTAGATTATTAGTGAATATTTGTGATATATGAAGATTATTTGAATGTTTGTATATGTAGAGATAAATGGTAAAACACATATCAGTTGATGCTTGACGTTTTTAGTGCATCTAGATCTAGTTTGTAAAAATGTCAATTTAATTATTTCGTAATTCAAGTTTTGCAATCTTAGTACAAACCGTACCAACCGAAAAAAGTTGGTACCGATTATAATTGGTTGGTACATGGTAAGAGAGAGAGAGAGGGAGGGAGGGAGTGACGGGTATCGAGTCCGGCAAATGTAAGATTTATAAAATTCCTCTTATTACCTATAAACACAATTAATTGTGATAGTGATAAGTAGGGTCGTCTCCTCAGGGACTCGGTGTTAACCGTGAGTCCAAGACGTGATCTCGTGCAAGTGTGTCAAAAACATTTAATAAAAACGGAGAGGGGTTGGATGCTTTATAATTAAATTAAACATGCAAAACAATAATAAGTTAGAGTGTTGAGAAATAATAAGCTGGGACCAACAATGAGTATCAATTGACTAATCATTCGGATTACGTATCATCGACTCATTAAAACCGTTTTCTCAATAAAATTCAATTAGGTTGATATTGGGTTAGGCCTAAAGTAACCCGAGATAACCCGACGTATAATCGATACAAAATTAGGACATCCCGAAGCTATTGGGTTAGGCCTAAAGTAACCCGACCAACCCGATAACCCGATAATCGTTTTATCTAATTCTCTAAAATTATTTATATTTCTCTTTAATATGTATAAGCTACTAAAAACAACTCGACAATAACATGCAATGCAACTACATTGTTGAAAAGTTATATGTAATACCAAAATATTTGATCAACTCGTATATGCTCTTGAATAATTGATCATATTTTGAAGGAATATTTCCTCATTTTTATGTTTTTAATATTGATTTTACTTAGTTTAAACACAACCCGACCAAACCGAACGGGTTGGATTGGGTTGCACTTTTATTTGGGTTGGGTTGTTGAAACGCCTTCAACCCGATCAACCAAACATGTGAGCACACTTAATTTTAGCAGCTCTAATATTAATTATCTTATCAAAATATTCAATTTATTTAATTATATTATTAAAGTATTCAATATGTGAAAGGTTGAGAGAGGAAAAATTATATTTTTAGGTGTAATAATTAGTTTTGGGGAAAAACTATCTATAAAATGATAAAAGTTCAATCTCATTGGTGAGATTAAATAAAATAATCATTTCTCTCTCCTACCGTCAAGTTTTAGAGAATTCTCTAAACTTAGAAAATTTTCAAGTTTTTTCTGTTATAGCAAACAAGATAACAAATCTATTGAAGAGGTTTAGGAAACAACAACTCATTTTTTCTATTTTAGCAAAGTTGTTGGGGATGCTCTTAGATATTTCTCTAAATTTAGAGATTTTTATAATTTCTCTCATTTTTTTCTCTATTTTAGCATTAGGGATAACATAGCTGTTGGAGCAACAAAAATGCTAAAATCCTACTTTTTTCATTTTTAGCATAGTTGTTGGAGTCTTGGAGATGCTCTAAACAGATAGTTTCTTCCATAACTAATTATTACACCCGACAAGCAAACTTTTCTTATCCCAACTTTCCACATATTGAATATTTTAATAATATAAATAAATTAATATAATATTTTAATAAGATAATTAATACTAGAGTTGGTAAAATAGAATATCTATTGGAGTTGGATACAATTTTTTAGAAATTTTAATTGTTTTTTTACTCTAGAGTGAATTGCATAAATGGTCCCTCGTGAATGCCCGGATTTCACTTTTCGTCCCTTCAAAGCTAAAAGTACACTAATGGTCCCTAAAACACAGTTTCAGAGCCCAAAATGGTCCATCTCCCTAACACCGTTAGTGGAGGCTCCGTTAACTCTATCATGCGCTCCTCACGTGAGGGGCAATTTAGTCTATTTACCCATATTTGTAACACCCCTAAAATTAAAATAGCAGAAAATCTAAAACTTCTAAAAATCCCTTAATACAAACTCGAAATACATCAATTTAAGGTGTACAAGGGTAGAAATACTACAACAAAATCAGAGTACTATAGAGAACTAGTCTAGTCCCACATACGGGAGCAAGACCGACGGGTGTTACTAGAACCACCAAATCTGCTATCTTCTCAAAATCCGGACGACATCTCTAAGTCATCCACCCGGAACTTCTACCAAGCTCCAGTCGCTACTCAGATCCATCTAAGACCTGATATACATGTTGAAAAGAAGAAGTGTTAGGCTTAACGCCTACTGAGTTAAAGCAGTTTAAAACATAAAATCTTTAAACAGTTTAAAAACCAAGAGTTTGCCATAAACATAGTTAGCCGTAAATCATAAGCTTTATATAACCTTGGTAGTAGAGTTTGTGCCACGACTTCATATAATATTTGAGAAATAAGCAAACCTTTCATATTCACCCAAGGTGTGCCCAAGACACAAAATCAACATCCTCAACGATGCTCTACAATATTGAACGTCCAATACCTTCATTTTCCAAATATACTCACACAAGATATTTTACTCAAGATATTTATTAGGAAACAATAGTTGTACAATTTAACACCGAAAGTAAGGGTAAGGGAATACCTACAAATAACACCTTTCGGTGACGGGGGAGACCCGATTCCATCGAATGTGGCGGACACACAAAGTTAAGCCACTTATCAACGTTCTCAAGATTCACATAGGGTCATGGATCCCCGTATCTAGCACATCATGGCCCCACCGCAAGATACCCAAATGACCCTAGCGTCTACTCGACCTCTAGATGAGTGTCACCACAAAAGTTACAAGTCTCCGTGTATGGTCCCTCATAGGACAACCACCGCAAGACTTAGCTCCGTATTTGGCTACCATGAGCACCACCGCAAGCTTACATAAAAACAACCATGACTTGGGACCGCTCACTAGGTATAGACATAGACATCAACACTACATGATAAATGTTAAGTGCATTTTATGCACCTAACTTTGTGTAACATCCTAAATTTTCCTTAAATAATATTTTAATGAGAATTGGGATGTATTTGTGTTTTGGTTTAAACCTTGAATTATATGGAAGTTTTATAATTCATTAGGGTTAAAATACAAGAGATTAAGGTTTGGTGTTACTTTTGGGAATATCCGAACTAGAAGGGGTATTTGGTCAAATTTTGGAAGTGTGTATGGATTAAGGGTTAAGGGAATGAGATATTATCTCATTTTCCCTGTTGTGAGTCGGCAAGAAGCAGATAGAAGGAGCAAAGAAAGAAAAGAGAAAGAAAGGAAGAAAAGCAAGGGTTGTTCATCAAATTGGTAAGGTAATTGGTCATATTTTCTGGTAAAATTGTTGTTGTTGATAGATTATGAACGAATCTATGTTTTGGGTTAATTTACAGAATCAGTAACAACAGATTTGGAGTAGCAGATTTGTGCAGAAAGTGGGTTTTGCAAATATTAGGTGAGTTCATTTGTGGTTTGCATAAATCAGTGTTTATATGTTAAATTAAACCTTGAAATAGCTGTATAAATTGCTTATGGACTGTATGGGATGGTTGGAATGAGCTGAATAGAACAGACATGGATTGGAATCGAATTAAAGGGCTGCAGGTCGAGTTGCCCGGACGAAACCACGTATCCGAACACCTCTGTGATGAATGTTTCCGGACGCGACAAAGTTATCCGGGTAAGTTTTGAATTATTTTAGTTTCCGGATGAATATAGTTACCGGACGGTATCCGGATTGTTTTAGTACCCGGGTGTTGTCCGGATTAGATCAGTATCCGGAAAGTTGTGTTATCCGGAAAAGTTTAGTTGTCCGGATAGTCAAAGTTATCCGGAAACCCCTGTTGTCCAGACACTTTTGAGAAATTGAGAAAGGTTAGGTTCTGATGTCTGGATGTTTTTGTCTGGTTAAGTTTTCTAAAAAAATTCTAGGGGCGCTGCCCCCAGACCCCGCAAGGGCGTTGCCCCTTGACCCCATCCCGCCGAAGGGGGGGGGGGGCATTTGAGGATGAAGATACGATAGGTTATTTAGTATTCTTAGATTTGAAAATATGATATGAGCTGTAATATGTTGTTATGCATATACGTTAGTAAAGTGTAATGGATCCATAGGCACTAGTGTTTGGTAATCACATGGAATAGGCGGGTGGTAATAATCGTTATTCCAATGATGTGTGTAGTACTAATGGTTATGTGCACGTGGAATAGATGAAGTTAGTCATTATTCTGATGTGTGTAGTACAAATGGTTATGTACACGTAGAATAAATGGATATTAATCTTTATTCTGATGTGTGTGAGAAATCGTGGAATAAACGTAATTCCCGTTTCTAAAAGATATGTGGAAATGAGCAAGTGTACGTTGCAATTTCTGGAATGTTGAAATGGGCAAGTGTACATTGCAATTTCTGGAATAAGAGCATTACTCTAGAATCAGTGAAGATTCGTAGTGTGGCTCCGAGACATGATATGATGATGGAATTATGGTCAGTCATATTCATGGAATTGGGTAAAATCGTGTTAACGGAATAGGGTTACACGTATGGTAAGAAAAAGGGTAATCAGGTTTGTTATAACTTATTTACATTGTTTTTGCAAATGTTATTACGAAAACGAATGTTCTCACTAGGCGTTGGCCTAATCGTTTCAAAATAATGTTTTCTTATCAGGTACTAGCTCGGGCAAGAAAATGGATTGTGGGACGAGCGTTTTGGAATAGCGGTGAAGTCATTTAACGGAAGGAGTTTTTGATGGATTGCTTAGATAACTTAGTTAATCTGATTATTGTGACATGATTAGATTAATAGGTTATTTGAAGAATTCAGTATTTGTAAATATACTCCTTATGGTTAATGCACTTCCTATATGAAAGTTCGAAGGTTATTTTATCATAACTTGTTTTAAATTGAGGTTTAAATTAGCCCAGAATTTTGGTGTAACGTCCCAAAAATTACAAGGAATTTAAAATTTTTAAAGTAACATTTCATTAATAAAAAAACTCATTTAATAACTCAATCATTTCATTTGCAAACTCATAATTAATATTCTCACGAACAATAAACAGCGGAATAAATGTCTAAAGTTAAAATCATAAAAGTAATCAACTCTTCCCACGCGCCAGTGTGTACTCGTCACGCCTTGGAGCCACTCGTACCTGAAACCACAATTTATTGGGAAAGGGTAAGCACGAAGCTTAGTGAATTCAGACACCATAAATAACACAGTTATTCCCACACCACCTCTAAACAGATAATTGCACATAAACAGCAGACAAGTCTACGAACAAATCATAAACATGCATACCTACACCATCCCACCCAAAGGCATAAGCTGGTCCACCCGACCACACGATAACCGTGCAAGCATTACCCGGCTCCCCCGGGTTCCTACGCCACCCGCGTATACAACCTTCGGTCCCACCGAGTTTCTACGCCACCCGCGTATATAAACCTCGACCCCACCGAACTCCTACGCCACCCGCGTAGTCATAACAATAAAGGTCCGACTAGACACCCCACTATTTAGTCCCGCATCACAAACAATTAAAACTACCACACGCGTACAAATCGTAATGTAAAAATAACCGACATTAGTTATAGTGAGAGAACTCACCTCGTAAGCACGCCTAGCTCACAAACAATAATTCAAGCTTCACAAATCCAAGATCACTTCCCAACACCTAAACAATCGTTAAAATGTATTAACACGAGACCTGGACCCTAAAACACGACGCACCCTTAAATCGTCACTAAAACGACTTTTCGGTCTAACCAAACAGGTCTGTTCGGGACCTGTTCCGACCTCCATAAACCCATAAAATCCTCAATTAAATTACATAACCAGAAAGTGCTCTGAGTTAGGGTTCCAAGGACATATCGCGCGCATTCTAACGATTTTTCTACAATTTATTATGGATTTTACAAAACCGGTTAACTGCACAGCGAAAAACAACACCTTTCATTACAAAACAGCGGTGTGACACTAGCTACGGTCCGAACTGGTTTTTCCGCAAAACATAAGAAACTTACTAAACTCATAAAGGGAACTTTTGGCACTAGTTTCACTCCAATACGACGTTCCTATAAAAAGTTATGGCTTTCCCAAAACAGTGGCAGAAACTGTGACTTTTAAAACGGAACGCGATCTGCCACATCCGGACCTGCTGTATAAACAGCCAATTTACGCCTAGCTAGAGGCCGAACCGGACTTCCGCTAAAACACGAAAAGTGTGCCCGGCACAGAAAGTGAACCGTGGGCACTGGATTCGCCTCAATCCGAGCTACGACGGAAACGTTATGGCCGTCGCAAAACAGTGGCAGACAAACGTTTTCACATAAAATGATAACTAAAGGTTATAATCCCATTAAGTCAATGCTTAATCCAAACAGAACCGAACAGCCTACAAGCTTACTGGAAAGGGCTATACTACGCTGGACAACAACCGTGCACTACCCACTGCCACCTCCGGCAGTGGCGGCCATTGGTGGCGGCGGTTAAAAGCTTCCGACGAAACCACACCCAAAACACCGCCCATCCCGATTTACCCGCAACCTCATACCCGCACACACCCGCACACGTATACACCCCTCCTGCCGTCACCCGGCGGCATGCAGCGGCGGCCCCACCGCCGGCAGCCGTGGCTGCGGCGGTGGCGGTGGTTTTGCGATCGAAACGACAAAGGGGAACGAAGCGGATTAGATTCTTACCTCGAGACGGCGACGACACGACGGTAACCACACCGAAACCGACGGTGGTCCTCCTACGCCGGCGACCTCCTTCCTCCTCCTCTCCACCCACGCTTCCTCTCCCTCTCGGTTTCTCTCTCTCTCTCTTCTCTTTTTCCGGCCGACGACACAAAGGGGAAGGGGGTGTAGAAGAGCCGTAGGGTTTTGTTTTTTGTTCTCTTCTCCTTTGTTTGCTACTCACGCCACAAAACACCCACAACAAGACACATGGGTTTAGTTTTTTCTTCTATTCTTATTTCTCCCTTTTCTTCTAAGCCACGGCAACAATCCACAAAACAATTAAAAATGGGTTTTGCTAAAACCTGCATGGGCCGAACCCATGAGGATTTTTGGCCCCTTTGACACAATTAGCCCCTCCACTTTTCAACCTCTCGCAACTAACCAAAAGTTCCGATAATTTAACGATTAGACCCAACTCGACTAACCCCGTTAACGGAAACCACGATAAATCAAACTTAAAAGAAAATAATTAATAAAAGAAATTACATACCGGGATACGGGCTTTACAACTCTCCCCCACTTGGATTAGACTTCGTCCTCGAAGTCTATGCCCGTGCATAGCTAAAGATAGTTCTCCCACATCTCAACCTAAGGTTCCCAAGTTCACTTGAGACCCCTTCTAAAACTTCTCGAATACTTTTCTTACTAACAAAACTCCTTCAAGGACACTGAAATTATGATCGATAGAACACTTCACCAATTGGAATCATTCCTAGCCAAACGACTTCGGTTGTCTCCCAACCTTAGATATTCCATACCTCCCGATTCCAATCTCAAGCTCTATACATTCTAAAGTTGCTTACCAATATACCCAACTGGATACTCGGATCCGATCATTCCTACTATTAACTGTCGATTAACTCCTACGAGTTCTACTAGACTCCCAAAATTTACCTTACACGAATCGTCAAACCAGTAAATTTAAAATCACTCACGAAGGTCATTCCACCATAACCATTCACCACACGCAAACATCTCAGGATTACTACTACCATCAACATAATTTCCTTAAAATCGGCTACAATTCTCCAATTACACTAAAGCGTTTGGCCTCAAGTCCAAAAGTCGACACCTAAGTATACTATTTACCTCAAAAATTCTACGCATTTATCCTCTTTATTACAAAGGGCATCATTCCCTAACCGATACTATTCGGCCTACAGTACCCACTAGTAAGTCAAAGTCATAACACATAAATACCGGGGTCTCACCCCAAGATACCCAACCGACCGTTACCAACGACTGACCGACATGACCAAGGATCCAATGCAAACAGTCTACCAACAACATGCCTATCCCAGAATGACTCACTCACCCAACATGTAAATACGCAACGTGCAATAAGTGCAGGACTGTGCAACAAAACAACCCATCAACAAAACTTCACATCGAGCCATTAAAAACCGTGCAATCGACCCATGACTATCTCAAATTCAAAACCGAGCAAAATGCTCCACGCTTGCTAGACCCATAAGTCGGTCAAAAACGCGTTTAAATAAAGTTTAAGCAAGCAATACTCTTAAATAACATTAGTCCCAAACTCGACACGAGTTAAGCAAAAGAGTTTTCCAAAAGGACTCACACCCTTAAAATTCTCAAAATGACACATAACACTTATAAGCGCACTTCCCAGATGGTTTACAAAATCATTTACAAAGTATTTTCAACTTCAAGATTTTTCATTTCAAAAAGACCGTAAGCAATACGACTACTATTACCAGGTCGGTAGTTACGCAAAAATGGACACACTCGTCCCACATATAAAAATCATTTCATTGCAGCTTAGTTTACTCACCAAACGTAAAGCGAAATAAATAATTTATTTGAAAATGAACCGTCACGGTTCTAGTATGAATTGACTCATGACATGTATTTAAAGCAACCGCTCGACCTTACACCGGGTGCGACAAAAGTGTGCACATAATTTCAAAATCAGTCCCACGACATTTGACCCCAAAATTCCTCTTTTTCAACATAAAATGTCGTGGCACAGGGTTCACCAACAAATCTTACGCGCGTCGGCTAGTCATACAAAACGATGAAACGGTTTACAAATATATTTTTGTTAAAACACAACTGTCTCGTGTAAGTTTCAAACTTAAAGATAAAAAAAACCAACCCGTTTCCATCATTTGAAAATATCGACTAAAACCTCATAAAATCTCAAAAGGTGGGGTTCTTTAAATTGATTTCCATGATTTCCCCAAATGGTCACATAAACAAATAATATATGCACCTCGTGAAATTAAACCCACACGACTCAACATGCCGTAAAACAAAACTTACCTTAACCAAATCACTCAAATAGCTTTATACAGACATCGTGGAATGTAACTTTTCGTCTCAACTCTAACATATGTGGAGGAGTTCCAATGTTAAAGTCACAAGCCGTAGTCACTTGCCCAACATTTTAAACACCACAAAACACGGATATCATCTTACCCGAAAGAACCGTTGGAAAAAAATAACGAAATGAGACAAATTCTAACAAAGTTTGCACTCCCGCGATAAAACGATTTCATACACTTTCAAAACCATATTTCAAAATCTTGTGTGTGTGCTGAACATTTCCCAAAATTCCAAAACACCATCCAATAAATGATTTGAAACACAAGAATTTGTTAATGCAATCTATTTCAAAATCAAACTTTGTGCATGACTCAGTCGGCATTCTACGCCTCGACTCCTACTCCTCCAAACCTCTCCGATCCACTAACGTCATCCGGACATTTAAACCTCTTAGGCAAGTTGGGAAATTACGTCAAATAATCCCTACGATTTTTCCTCAAATCAAAGTCGGCTCTATAAGCCTATGATTCTAGCACAATCATCCATCTTGGCCCGAAACAAACGTCATCCTCATCGTCACTCCAAGTGACTAATACTAGAATCGTCCTTTTATTCCAACGACTACTAATTTATAACCTTCGACACTACCCCAACGATCATCACCTCAAGCAAAACAAGTACCCACCTGTACTAGTAGGTTTACTATAGTCGTTCCTCCTTGTGATGGCTATTCAGGGTAGATATTACAACGAGTTATTAGCACATACTAACTCACCCTACAACGCTCACGCTCGACTCCTTGGATTCCTCGCGACTTTCCCCGACTCGAACATTGATCCTGTGCTTCCGGTAGTAGGAGCTCTACTACTACCATATACACTTATCACTGTCCGCTCCGAGTCCCATCCCGAGTATCCAAGTAGTTGCTCGCCCAAACAAAAAACCATACACGTATGTCCATACTGACGCATATACACACTCTTCCTAGCTCCCTAGGAATAAACATAATACTCCACTACCCTTGCTAGGTCGGAACCCCCACTAACCCTGACGAGTCGCCTCATGAACGCACAGTCGTATACAGTGGAAACCAGATAGACATTCGAATATAAGATTCTATCCTACAACGGTTGGACTCAAACAAGAGCTGCGCAATAGAACTAAATCCAACATTCTAAGGCTATTCGGTTCCTACCGCATACAACCTATAGTGCATCCGCTTAATCAACCTATCAAAGTTAGCATAAGTTCCTAATAGCAAGTAAAAACCATACAATACAGTGTATTAAGCACCAAGCAATCTAGCATACATACTCCTATGTTCTAGAAAGCAATCTAGCATACGTTCTCATATGTAAACGCTATTCCCAGCTCACTAGGAATTTCATCTCATCCCACTACCCTTGCTACAACGGAATCCCTGTTAGCCATAACGAGTTGCCTCACGAATACCCAGTCGCATGCAGCGTGAATCAAATAGACATTCGAATACAAGATTATATCCTAGAACGGTTGGACTCAAACAAGAGCTGCGCAATAGAACTAAATCAAATATTCTAAGGCTATATGATTCTTCTGCATACAACCTATAGGGCCTTCACTTAACAACCTACTATAACTAGCATTGATTCCTACTAGCAAGCAAGCATCATACAGGACAATGCAAACCACATAGGCAATCTAGCATGCATACCCTATGCCTAGAAAGCAATAAAACACTAAGTATTGTACCTTTCCCTTTGGCTCCGACTGACTGTACACACTGCGCCTTTGATCACCGTTTCTCAAACGGATTTTTCCTTCCTTTTATTTTCCAAAAACTTTAAAGAAAATTTTATAGCCGCAAACTTGAGATCAAACACACCGAGATGCGTTTGATTCACTCAAGCTGTGCTCTGATACCAAGTTGTAACGTCCCAAAAATTACAAGGAATTTAAAATTTTTAAAGTAACATTTCATTAATAAAAAAACTCATTTAATAACTCAATCATTTCATTTTCAAACTCATAATTAATATTCTCACGAACAATAAACAGCGGAATAAATGTCTAAAGTTAAAATCATAAAAGTAATCAACTCTTCCCACGCGCCAGTGTGTACTCGTCACGCCTTGGAGCCACTCGTACCTGAAACCACAATTTATTGGGAAAGGGTAAGCACGAAGCTTAGTGAATTCAGACACCATAAATAACACAGTTATTCCCACACCACCTCTAAACAGATAATTGCACATAAACAGCATACAAGTCTACGAACAAATCATAAACATGCATACCTACACCATCTCACCCAAAGGCATAAGCTGGTCCACCCGACCACACGATAACCGTGCAAGCATTACCCGGCTCCCCCGGGTTCCTACGCCACCGCGTATACAACCTTCGGTCCCACCGAGTTTCTACGCCACCCGCATATATAAACCTCGACCCCACCGAGTTACTACGCCACCCGCGTATATAAACCTCGGCCCCACCGAACTCCTACGCCACCCGCGTAGTCATAACAATAAAGGTCCGACTAGACACCCCACTATTTAGTCCCGCATCACAAACAATTAAAACTACCACACACGTACAAATCGTAATGTAAAAATAACCGACATTAGTTATAGTGAGAGAACTCACCTCGTAAGCGCGCCTAGCTCACAAACAATAATTCAAGCTTCACAAACCCAAGATCACTTCCCAACACCTAAACAATCGTTAAAATGTATTAACACGAGACCCGGACCCTAAAACACGACGCACCCTTAAATCGTCACTAAAACGACTTTTCGGTCTAACCAAACAGGTCTATTCGGGACCTGTTCCGACCTCCATAAACCCAGAAAATCCTCAATTAAATTACATAACCAGAAGGTGCTCTGAGTTAGGGTTCCAAGGACATATCGCGCGCGTTCTAACGATTTTTCTACAATATATTATGGATTTTACAAAACCGGTTAACTGCACAGCGAAAAACAACACCTTTCATTACAAAACAGCGCTTTGACACTAGCTACGGTCCGAACTGGTTTTTCCGCAAAACATAAGAAACTTACTAAACTCATAAAGGGAACTTTTGGCACTGGTTTCATTCCAATACGACGTTCCTATAAAAAGTTATGGCTTTCCCAAAACAGTGGCAGAAACTGTGACTTTTAAAACGGAACGCGATCTGCCACATCCGGACATGCTGTATAAACAGCCAATTTACGCCTAGCTAGAGGCCGAACCGGACTTCTGCTAAAACACGAAAAGTGTGCCCGGCACAGAAAGTGAACCGTGGGCACCGGATTCGCCTCAATCCGAGCTACGACGGAAAAGTTATGGCCGTCGCAAAACAGTGGCAGACAAACGTTTTCACATAAAATGATAACTAAAGGTTATAATCCCATTAAGTCAATGCTTAATCCAAACAGACCCGAACAGCCTACAAGCTTACTGGAAAGGGCTATACTACGCTGGACAACAACCGTGCACTACCCACTGCCACCTCCGGCAGTGGCGGCCGTTGGCGGCGGCGGCGGTTAAAAGCTTCCGACGAAACCACACCCAAAACACCGCCCATCCCGATTTACCCGCAACCTCATACCCGCACACACCCACACACCCGCACATGTACACACCCCTCCTGTCGTCACCCGGCGGCACGCAGCGGCGGCCCCACCGCCGGCAGCCGTGGCTGCGGCGGTGGTGGTGGTTTTGCGATCGAAACGACAAAGGGGAACGAAGCAGATTAGATTCTTACCTCGAGACGGCGACGACACGACGGTAACCACACCGAAACCGACGGTGGTCCTCCTACGCCGGCGACCTCCTTCCTCCTCCTCTCCACCCACGCTTCCTCTCCCTCTCGGTTTCTCTCTCTCTCTCTCTTCTCTTTTTCCGGCCGACGACACAAAGGGGAAGGGGGTGTAGAAGAGCCGTAGGGTTTTGTTTTTTGTTCTCTTCTCCTTTGTTTGCTACTCACGCCACAAAACACCCACAACAAGACACATGGGTTTAGTTTTTTCTTCTATTCTTATTTCTTCCTTTTCTTCTAAGCCACGACAACAATCCACAAAACAATTAAAAATGGGTTTTGCTAAAACCTGCATGGGCCGAACCCATGAGGGATTTTGGCCCCTTTGACACAATTAGCCCCTCCACTTTTCAACCTCTCGCAACTAATCAAAAGTTCCGATAATTTAACGATTAGACCCAACTCGACTAACCCCGTTAACGAAAACCACGATAAATCAAACTTAAAAGAAAATAATTAATAAAAGAAATTACATACCGGGATACGGGCTTTACATTTGGGGTGTTACACTTTGTATATAGTAGTTGCATTTTCTTTATATTTTAGTGTTTAGTTTAGCCTTTTCATGCATTATTATTAAATTCTTCTTATTTTCTTTAATCACGGTTGGAAATTATTTTGGGAATGGTTTTTATGCTTTTGGTATATATTTTGTGCAGATTATGCGTAGCTTGAAAGGTGAGATGGGCGAAGGCATGCTCGTGAAGAGAAGGAAGGAAAAGATGAAGTGTACGTGGATGAGGAAGCGGAGGAAAGAAGATGGTTGGAAGCGAAGAAAACACTTGAATTGATGTCGAAAGTTTATGCGGTACTTTCACGGGCGCGAAGGAAACTCGCCGGCCGTGAAAGTCATTTGGACTCTTTATTTTTCTAGACCTTTTCTCTTTGGGATTTTTTAGTCTTTGTTTTTAGTATTTTAGGCCGTTTCTTTTGGGAATAGACACAATCTAGCACACGACATTTCAGTTTCTCTTGGGTGGTTTTCTATTGCAACGATTTCTTGGAAAAATTTGGGAAGAAGATGAAATCGCAAAGAGCCTCGGCCAGTGGAATCCGACTTGCTACCGGTTTTTCATACTAGTATCTTCTTCCCTTTCTTCTTAAGTTACTTGGTTGTTGAATTCTTGTTTTTTCCTTTGGTTGAAACAATACTTTGTTCATCAATTCGTTCATGTTCTTGATTAATGTATTAGGTTTAATTTTCCTTCATCTCTCTCGTGTTTGTTGTATTTTCTTACTCTTTTGCATCTCTATTTCTTCCTTTCTACCCTAATTTTCTGCACTTAATTTAAAATTCTGCACTTTAATTTTATGCACAAAAATAGGTTAGGTTAATTAAATTTCATCAATTCACTAGTTTTAGGCATTTAGAGTAATTTCCTGCACATGTTTATTCAATAAGTTAGTGTTCATCTCTCATTTGTTAGTGTTAATTGTTGTTAGATCGAGTCAAATGTAGGTTATTTGTTAGTCTATGTTTAATTTTGGTTTTAATTTCGTTAGAGTCTAATTAAGTAACTTGTGCTTGATCTCGTTCAAATAGTTCGTTTAATTGTGTAATCATCGTCTTAGGATTGAAGTTTTGGTATTGATTAATTGTTTCTAAAACGAATGTTGAGTCTTATTCCATTTCGATTTCAACGGAAGTTGAAATCGATTTAATTGGGCAATCATCGCCTTAGGATTGAAGTTTTGGTATTGATTAATAGTTTCTAAAACGAATGTTAAGTTTTATTCCATTTCGATTTCAACGGAAGTTGAAATCGATTTAATTGGGTTTTAACAAATTATTTAGTTAATTCGATGAGTTTTTGATGAAAACGAAAGTTTGATCTTTTACTCGAGTCAAATTGACCCATGACAACGGTCCTAACATGTAAATAGTTAGGGACGTTGATTGAGAAATATATTTATTTTAAGTCTCAATGTTTCCTCCCGATGTATACGTATTGCGAAAGTAAGTAAATACGTATCTTGGTTAGAAAAGCTTCTCCGCCTCGAGAGAGGGTTGAAGTAGTTTTGAAAAATGAATCCCCACAATTACCAAAATCCAAGGTTGATATTACCAATGTTCTTAGTTTTAGTCGTCTTTTCTCTTATTTAATTTTAGTTCTAATTGCTTCTTTTTGTGTCTTCTTCCTTTAATCCCTTTTAGTTTAAGTTCATCTAAATAAAAAATCAAACAAATTTATCTGATTCACATAACTAGTCAAGATTATTAAGTAGTTAGTGTTTAGACAGTCATCTTCCCGTGATCGACCCGTATGCTACATAACCCGTACGCTTGCGGTGTAAATTTAAAACACATCAAGTTTTGGCGCCGTTGCCGGGGAGGCGACTAGCCTAGCACTAACTCACTTTTTGATTTACTAGTCTATGTCTTTATCCCATTTCCTTTTTATGTTTTCATTTTCGTCATCTCATCTTTTATTTTGTTTAACCGTGTGCTTGAAGTTTTTGTTTGTGTAGTTTAGTGGTGTAAATGTTCAAAAATTATTTTCAGAGTAAAGTTCATTTTTGGTCCTTAACGTTTGTTGATTTCAACGATTTTCGTCCCTAAAGTTTATTTTTGCCAAAAACACCCTGACGTTTGACACTTCGTAACGATTTTCGTCCCTCGATTTAACATCCGTTAACTTTTCTGTTAAATCCAATTTAATGAGGGGTATTTTAGTCATTTTACTTGTTTTTTTTAGTTTTCTTGTATTTACCTAAAAATCAAACTTTAGGGACCAATATGTAATACTGTAATATACATATATACAAAACCCAAGGACCAAACCATCTCAACGATGAAAACGGGCGACACCTCCGGTGAAACCTCCGGCGAAACCTCCCTGTCTCAATCTCTCTGCCTCTTCTCTGTCTCTCTTCTCTATATCTTTATCTCTCCGTTCCGAGAACAAATCAGATGAGAGACCGAGACCAAATCAGATGAGAGGGTGGGTTCTTCAACGAAAATCAAATTGGTATTGAATCATAAATACATAAGCTACAACCCATTTCGTTTCACAATTTGGAGATCCCAAAACCCTCAATGTCCAGTGATTTAAGAGGGAGGTATGTGGTGAGTTGTGATTGAGAGAAGAGAGATTGAGGGTATGGGAGAGGAGGGCGGCTGTGAGTGGTGGTTTCTTGCTGGGATGAACGAGAGGGAAGCGACTGTGGTGACTGCAGTGGTGGTCGGCGGTTGTGAGTGGTCGCCGGTCAAAACAAGGGAAAGAACGAGAGCAGGTTTGAAATCGGAGAAGAAGGTAGGGCAATCTGTGGGTGGGGCGACAATGGAGGAGATGGAGAAGAGGGAGGTCGACGGTGATGGTTGGTCGCCCGCGAGAATTCGACGGAGAGATGGTCGTGGTCGGCGTGAACAGTGGGGATTGGGGGATGCAGATAATATATATATATATATATATGAGATAATTACATAGTTGGTCCTTAGGGTTTGATAGGTTTTATAAAAACAAGAAAATTAAGAAAACAAGTGAAATGACTAAAATACCCCCTTTAAATTGGATTTAACAGATAAAGTTAACGGATGTTAAATCGAGGGACGAAAATCGTTACGAAGTGTCAAACGTCATGGTGTTTTTGGCAAAAATGAACTTTAGGGACGAAAACCGTTGAAATCAACAAACGTTAAGGACCAAAAGTGAACTTTACTCTGAAAATAATTTTTGAACATTTACACCACTAAATTAACATATCATATATAAATAAATGAAAATTATGAGTTTTTATACAATTTTTATAAGTAAAAGTTATATGTTTTTATATCGTGTTAAATGGTTCAAAAATGTATACAAATAACTGTTAGAATAGTTTTTTACACTAGTTTTTGAAAAAATAACTGTGTAAGAAACTTTCGGGTTTTTTCTAATACCGTGTAAGATGATTACACATTTTTACACGGTTATTTTAAAAATCCGTGTACAAATATTTCGACATAGTTTTACACGGTTATTTAAAAAACCGTGTAAAATGTTTTGAGACCCTTTTAAACAGTTTTTCTCAAATAACCGTGTAAGATAGTTACACATCTTTACACGGTTTTGGAAACAACCGTGTAAAAAGGTATTCAAACCTTTTTACACTGTTCTGTTACCAAAAAACCGTATAAAATATACTTTAAAAACACGGGCACATTTTTGCACGTTTTTTTAAAAACCGTGTAAAAATGAGCGTGTAATAAGGTCATTTATGTAGTATTCATATGTGAATCATATGGGTTCATATATAAACTAGTCCTGCATATTTGTACAAGTTACGAATCTGTTCTTCTATTTTTGGAATAGCCGTAACTTTTGACTAGTCAAAGCCGCAATTCTTGACCGGTCAAATCCGATCTTGATCGTATGAATGACTAAGATTACTTTTCTATTTCTCACACACTTAACATTTCTCATTTAAACTTAATTTAATTTGATATATAATTTATGGATTTTATTTTCTACTAATTAAACTTTTTTTTGGATAAGGTTCATCTAGGCTTTGCCTAGACTACATCCTTGGCAATTTGGAAACAAACAAACAAAACGGCCGTCTGAGACTAAGCCTGGCCACAGAATGCTGACGCCTGGACTCGAACCCGGGATGGATGGGATATTCCACCACATCCCCCCAAGCCCTTGCCAACACGCCACCACCATCGTGGTTAAACTTTAGATTACCTAAAATACTTTTTAATAAAATAAATGTTAAAAAAGTTTTGAAAACACACATCAATCTTTTTACTGTTTTTTTTTTGTTTTAGAAAAAATCAAAACTATTTATTTTAAAAGGAAAAAAAGAAAAACTAAAATCGATGTCTTTGGTTTTAACTTTTAAGAAGATAAAAGAATACTCAAAAATTAAAGTGGGTTTAGGATCTCGTTTTCCAATCACAAACATTTCAAAAGTTTTCATTTCTTCAAATCGAACTGCTCGGGGGTGTTTGGGATTGCTTATATTTTTTACTTATTTGCTTATAGTTTTTTCTCATCATAAATAATCTATTTTTAGTGTTTGAATTAAAAAAAATTAAAAGTACTTATGACTTTTCCTCACTACAAATAAATTGTTTTGGATAAGTTATTCCATACCTACTTATTTGCTTCTCCTTATTAACTTATTTATCCAAATTACCTTTTTACCCTCAATTTTTAACAAACCCTACAATATCGGTTACCATCGCCTCCATCCTCCATCTTCTCCACAGGCCCGACATCACCCCCATCTTCCATCGTTCTCCATCGCCTCCATCCTCCATCCGTTCTCCACAGGCTCTGTTCGATATTCTCCTTCACGATCGATTTGTTCAAGAAACGATTCTGCTCTCGAAAATCGCCATAACAGGTATATCTTTCATTTTATTGATCGATTTGGTGTTTATTGGTGTTGTGCTCTCGAAAATTACCATCGATTTGGTGTTGTGTTTAAGAATCTGATTTGGTGTTTATTGTTGTCGTGCTCTCGAAAATTACCATCGATTTGCTACTGTGTTTAAGAATCTGATTTGGTGTTTATTGGTGTTGTGGTCTCGAAAATTCTTAAAATTTTAAGAATCTGTTATAACGATTTCCTAGGCAATGGTTTTTCACATTAGATTTCTGCAAAGGTAACGATTTCCTTTCGTGTTGATTTCTCTACGAATTCCTATTGCTTGTTCGATTTTTTAATGTATTCTTGAGTCTGCATCGATTTCTCGTTGTTTACATCGATTTTTTGTGCACTATTGATTTCTCTACTGCTTGTTCGATTCATAATGCTTGTCGCTTTCTTCTCCATTGTCTACATCGATTTCTTGTTTGTCAATTTGTTCTCCATTTGAGACTCATTTTGTGGATTTTAGGGCTTTATCTATACTACCCTCTAAAGCTTTATAGTTGGGTCCCTGATCTCCAATTCATTAATCGGCGTCCGATGAATTGAACTCAGTTGTGACTTGACTTCTGTTAGAGTATTAATGTCAATATGTATAGTTCAGGGTCCTTTCTGTAATTATGTGTAACTTACCTTGTATAAATAGTCTCTTAGGGTTTCATTATTAGGTAGACACTTCATTTGTATTACTCTCTCAATATATGAAAACGGTTGATTCTGCCACCATCTCTAGTGTGTGTCTCTCAATCTATCAACCTACTCACATATTCTAACAACTTCGATAGCTCGTTGAAATCTTCAACTTTTTAGGGTGCGTTTGGTATGACGGACATGATGGGACAAGACAGAACAGAACACACTTGTTCCGTGTTGGGTGTGACTATATGTGGAACAGACATGAACTAGGTAGAACAAGGATGGAACATGCGTGTTCTACTCCACCCCTGGAACAAGATAGAACAAGCACTTTTGTACCAAAATACCCTTCAAAACCTAAACCCATCGATCAGATTCAGGCCTCCATATTTGCTCGACTTCATCTTCATCTTCACCCGATCGATTCTCCATATCGACCTCTCCATAGGTATTCTTCTCTCAATTTAACAGTTAATCGACCATCTCCTCTCGATTTCAACGTTCCTCACCCGTTTGTAAACCCCTCGATCAGATTCATGCTCGAGTTCGACTTCACCAAATCGACTTCTTCATCTCACCAGATCGACTTCTACACAGGTAATCTCCTTTCCATTTCACATGTAATCGACTCTCTCCTATTAATTTTGTATTTTTGGCTTACAAAAATATTTTAGATTCTGCAACGTTGAACATATACAAATAGCATTGTTAAAGAAAGAATAAAATCATAGCAAATCATTAGTCTCTGCAAGTTCCTTAATCTTCTGAATTCTGTTGGTACCATCCCATCCCATAAAACGTTTTGTAACCAAAATCAAAGAATGGTAAAAAATTCAAACAAATCCAACAACAAAATAGTATCTAAAGATTATGGCGACGGTAAATTTAAAACTTAAGATCATTGAAATTCTTATAAATATCCAGTGTCAAACCTTCAAATTATCAAGCTAAGATTTGTACCAAATGCTTACTGTATAAGCGCTTACCGGTAGAGATGGCAACGGGATCGGCATCCCCCATCCCCACTTACTGGGGCGATTTTTGGCGCTAACTAACTAGCGTGGAAAGTCACGGTAGTTGCTGTTTGCCCCTTTTCGATGCCAAATTCCGAGCTTCTTTTGAGTTGGTTGTCCTTTTAATTTTCCAATTATCTGTGAAAAACCTTATTAACTCTTGAATTTTCTTTGTAATCAGGGCCGTCCCTGGGGGAGGGCGGGCTGGGCGTACGCCCAGGGCCCAAAAGAAATAGGGGCCCAAAAATTTTAAGTATACAATATATAACAGTTGTTAAAAAGATTTGTAAATAAAAAACATAAAAAGTCAATATATAATATGACCCAAAAAGAATTTAACATTATTTTAAGAGCCCAAATATCTATTAATTAATTATATTGAACAATAAAATTTATAAAAAATTAATTGATCTTTCATTTTATAGTATTGCTTATTATATCACCAAGTTTTTTTATCTAGTGCTAATATCTAAAAACTATTTTTGTCTAGAAACCTTGAAATATATCATCTTCCACATACTTTTTTGATTAATGATTATTTCATTTGCATGATTTTTTTGGTTAGAATATAGTAGATTTCTTGTTAGTAACTAAGAAAACATACTTTTGGAAAACAATTACCCACTATATGAGACGAACCAACTTATATGTATATTTAGAACAAAACGATCTTATTCTTTTCATACATGATTGACTCTTTCTCACGTAATATTGAGTGCATGAATCTTAAGTACTCTCTTATCTCTAAAACAAGATAATATCTCAAACTATAACCAACATTGACTTTTGATTCTAAGATTGATGGTTCTTAAAAAAGTTTATTTGAACTCTAAAAGTTTAAAATTGTGATGAAAACCATTAACATCAGGTAACATGTGGAAACACAACTAATTTATGTTGATTTACTTAAACTGTTACTCTTAGTGGTCAACATAGTGACCTCAAATGATTTCAATATATTTTTTAAAGGTATATCATAAGATGTCTTTGATGGTGAAACGAATTGACGATGTTATGTAAAAATAATATGATAGATAATATTAACTTAGAAATAATTATTGATTGATCTTGTGCTAGTACTACTGCGAAAAACGCTTTTATATAAATTAGTATCTTTTGAATTAAATGTTATTTTTGATGATATAAACATTTTATTGAAAAATATCGTAGTTATCGAGGGCCCATTTTTTACATCTCGCCCAGGGCCTAAAAAATGTCGGGAACGGGCCTGTTTTAATTTACTCAACCGGATAGCTCACAGAGTATTTGTTAACTGAGACTTAATTGCCGGATAGCTCACAGAGTATCTGTGAATTCTGTCTCCAGTTTGATAACCTGGATGATGCAGTCGTAGTTCAGTTTTGGGCAGATGGCTTCTTACAACTGTCGATCAACCTTTTGCTGTATCAGAAGAACACGATGGTGGTAAAAAAAAAAGATAGGTTATGTTCTGAAAGGTATAAGTATAATCTTGATATGAATAACTCTGAATATAATATTGATAGGTTACTTCCGGATCTGAGGGCTCACCGGATGACCCCATTGGAGTCTTCTGCTATTCAGTGTGGGTTATATCGTTCTGTTATGCTGCCTGCTTTTTATCCTTCTGAAAACTGCTGTGTTGGTGTGATACGATATCGTGTCACCAGCTTGATAATATGTTCATTGGCATGAGTCTTGAATTCGAGGTTTGCATTTTGAGTGATTTTAACGATCTCATAGTAATTTGTCAGATCTCAGTTTTAGGTAATTTAACTTTCTTACTTTTTTTTCATAGTAAATGATATAAACAAATAAAGATTATTGCCTCAAACACAAATCTTAGCTTAAAATCAATTTTGGCCTATGTTAATGAACCAGAGCTTTATATTGGAAACTTCCATAACCCATCTCCTTGTTAAAAGCCTTTAATTTAATTCTCTAAATCTCTTTGCAGAGAGGGAGGGAGGGAGATTCTCATCAAGTTTGGATTGCTTATAAGGCCATGAGTACCACTACCCAATGAACTCACTTGTCACCTCAGCGCCACATCAGCTTTTCTCTTTCCTACCCTCCTTACCTAAAAGTGGAGTACCGCTAACCCACTGAACCCAATTGCCACCTCATCTTTTTTTAATTCTTTTATTTATATATTTAATTATTTAACAAAATAAAAATATTTATATACTTTTTAATAAATAAAAATAAGATAAATAATAAAAATAAAAATTCATATCATTCATTAAAAAATTAAAAATTACAAAATAAATTTAAAAATTACAAAATATTAAAAATCTAGTCGTCGTCGTTGTTGGGAACTTGGATACGCCAAATATGTTCGACCAAAGTCGGCAGCTACTCCATACGCCAATTGCCGAATAGCGGAAGTACACTTTTGTATCGGAGAAAAACCTTGTTTGTATCTGCCGTCCACCCGAAGTGTAAAATACGGATACTCTCCTTCTAAATCTTCAACTATTCGTTCGAATAGTTGCCTGCTCATCCTGAACCGCCGTCTAAACATATCCGGTGTATAAACCGGGTTGTTGCCAATCCATATTGTCTAAAATTGAAGAAATAAATGGAAGAAAGTATAAAGAATGGAAGAAAGTATAAAGTTTTTTGGTGTGAAAAAATAAGATGGTATAGGTTAATATATATAGTGTGTATAATTTGAAAAAAAAAATTGTAAAATAGCCGTTGGTAAACGGTATTGTTTAAAAAAAATTAAAAAAAAAATTTAAATATGCAACGGGTATCATCGGGTTGGTGAACCCGCTCCCCAAACCCGCATGCTACCCGATCCCCCCGTACCCCTACCCGAACCCGCTTGCCACGTCGATGAACCCGCCCCCGAACCCGCTTGGCGGTACGGGTGGTCTAAGGATGAAGTTGAGTGATAATCAGCCACTGATGATGGTTCTGTCACAATCATTTTGACAGTGACCCTTTTTTGCATGTAGTTGTTTTATGATATGCAGCATTGCAACACCTTGGACTTTGTCAATGGACAAGATAACGAAGTTGCTTCCATCGACCTCTACATAGGCAACATTTACTTCTCACTTTACGGTTTTGACCATCAAAAGACATTGTCTTCAAATCACAGGTTGATCAGCAGGAGCTAGATGACAACTCTGTTGTTGTGAATATTATTGTCGATGATGACGTTGAAGATGGTTAGGGTTTGGTATATCATATCATGTGCTTAAATTAGTTAGTAGATATTTTCATTTGTCTTACTATACAAAACTTTGTTTTGGGATTGGTTGTATGTACTTAACCTCTTCTGGTTTAACCACTAATGTTACGTCTACATGTTAAATTCCGAATCATTCACTTATGTGCATATTTAATCCACCGAGTGTATGTACTTAACCTCTTCGGAATTTAACATGTAGACGTAACATTCAAGGATAACACTAGAATTATGTTATGTATAAAGTGGTTAAAAACCAGAAGAGGTCAAGTACATACAACCAATCCCAAAACAAAGTTTTGTATAGTAAGACAAATGAAAATATATATACTAATTTAAGCACATGATATGATAGACCAAACCCTAACCATCTTCAACGTCATCATCGGCAATAATATTCACAACAACAGAGTTGTCATCTAGCTTTTGCTGATCAACATGTGATTCATCTCCTTCTTCTTCCTGACGACAGCCATTACAGATGCAAACAAGTTCGAACATAGGAATAGACATGAGGGTTTGATAACACCAATCATCAACAAAATGAGATAATGAGATCAGAATGGGATTCACAATCCAAAAGTGTTGTGTGGACAAGGAGATCAAAGACATAAAACATGCCATCACCGAGACTGGCATGTCTAATGCTTGAAATCGGGGGAGAAAACCGACGGGTTGTTGCAAGCGAATAATAACTTTGATCGAAACGAAGAGAAGAAATATGGTAAAAACGATGGAAGTGGAGTGGGAAAAAGGGAAGAGGAGATGAGCAAGAGGTAGAAATATCCATCTTCAAATCTTATTTTTAATGATATCGATTGTTTGGGTTTAGGGTATTTATATATTACACCCAATTCTAGCTCATGTTCAAGTTCTAGTCTTTGAGTGTACGATGAAGACTCAGAAGTTTCATGGTAAAAGGGTGGAAATTTGAAAAAAAATAAACTCTTTATCAAACTGTAAACTTAAAGATGTAATAATCGTTGAATATCATAATTAAATCCAATGGAACCAAATTGGTAACTTGGTTCCATTTAAAATAGAATGGTGTCATTTTGGAATTATTGAACCAAATTGGTAATTGTGGATATGTATTCAGAATGAATTGGTTTAATTTTTGTTTTGATTTGAAACTTAGGGCCTCGTTTAACAAACGTTATTCAGTAAATATAAAAATTTTAGTTCATTAAAATGGTATAAATGCTTATAGGGTAAGAGTCTCCATTCTCACTTACCGGGTAAAACTTTTGGCTGGTGTTTGACTTTGAAGAAATTGGAATAGAATGATGTCAGATTTGACCATCTATTTGGTATAAAAGATAGTAAGATACTATACAATGTAAACTGTTTTTTCGGGTTCCATAATTACCAACAAGATTGAGAATGATGTAAACAAACATCAAAATAAAAATATGCCGAATAGCAATGTTCTAAATAACGTGAGGCGTGACGTGGCGGCGAGGTCAAGCCTCAAGCCTTACGAGTTACGGCGAGGCCACGACGTTTTTCAAGGCGTGCCCTAAAGCGGCATATATATATATATATACACACACACACACACATAGATACACACTTGTGTGTTAGTGTATTGAATAATACCGTAGAACAAAATAAATTCATGTAAAGTAATAAAAAAAGACCATTGATACCAAATATATAGAGCTTACAGAAAATAATATCAAGAGTGCAAAATCGAGAGTAAATCACTTGATCTTTACTCACTACTTTCTTCAATTATATTCTCAAAGAATTCGTGTTCGACTCTTCGTGTACGAGAATGAGAGTAAATATTTGTAAGTTTAGGGTTTTTAGTTTTTAAGTTTCTTTTTTATGTGTATTTAAGTCTTAGGTTCTGTGAACAATTATCATTTATTCTTCAGGTTATATACTAAAAATAATCCTACGCCTTACAAAAATAATGTGTTGTAACGCATCATAACGCGCCATAGCGCGTTACAATGCAAGCCAAGCCTTAGAGTGGAGCCATGTGGGTTAACATGGCGGCGGATCCAAGCCTTGCCGCCATAACGAGGCCATAACGAGAGAACCATGCCGAATAGCCAGCTCCATAATTACCAACAAGATTGAGAATAATTATATATGGAATGTATTAATTGTAGACTTTTTATTAAAACCAAATTTAGAATTCCGCGTGAATTGATGAAACAAAATCCAATTAAATTCTTGCAAATTTAGCTCTCGCTTGATTAACTTGTAAATATATGTACAAATTTTCATGTTTGGAAACAAAAATTAGTTTTTCAATAAATACCATATGCAATTTACAATCAAATTTTATAATTTTTAATAATTTAAATTCCAAAAATAGTTTTTTGACTGATTATTGAGATTAATCATGATTAAAGAAATGATATTAATTGAAATTAATTTGGATGAAAATTGAAAGGTAAAGACCAATTGAATAAAAAGAAAAAAAAATCCGATCAAAGTATCATTTATTAAATGAAAAAAAATTATCAAATGAATATGTAAAAGAAAAATAAATTTAGTTATAGACGGGATCTTATAACGACGAATAAGAGTAGATGTGTCAATTTTGTACCAAAACAAACCAATCAATTTTCGTACCAATCGTATCAATTTAATTGATACCAATTTAGTTGATATCAATCTGATTGGTTGGTAGTACCGTACCAACTATTTTGACTTAGTTGGTGCGTGGTATTATAAGTCGTCTACCACGGTAATATCGTACCTGTCTTATTTTTCTAAATATTTATTAATTAAAATTTAATTAATAATCCAACATATTTTGATTTATAAATTTACAAATTATCTTGTTTTATATGTTGTTAAATTGTAATACAAATTGATATATATAACGTGATTGAATTCGTACGCCTATCTTTAACAGCTTTAATAACTCACCTACACCTTCACGGTCCATTGTCGCTTCTCAATTGTTGTTTGTATTAGATTATTAGTGAATATTTGTGATATATGAAGATTATTTGAATGTTTGTATATGTAGAGATAAATGGTAAAATATCAGTTGATGTTTGACGTTTTTAGTGCATCTAGATCTAGTAATCAACTAATGAAATCAACTAAAACTAAGTAATCAGCTAATGAAATTATGAAATCAAGTAATCAACTCATGATGAAATCAACTAAAAACTAAGTAAGTAATCTGTAATAAACATATGAAATCAAGACATGAAATCAACAAAAAAACTAAGTAATCTGTAATCACAGTGAAATCAAATCAGTAAATTGAGTGTTTTACCTAATCGAAATGACGAAATCAGACATTGTAGAGATGAGATCAACACTTCCTGTTCCTGAGTTCCTCGGTTCTTGACTTCGACAGTCGACACTTCCCCGGTTCTTCATAGAGTTGAAATCGATTTTGATTTTGGCGCTATAAGTCTAAAACCGTAAAGGGAGGGATGCAGTAATTTTCTTATTTGGTGTAAAAGCCGATCGATGGGGAAGAGGGGGTAAAATTAGGGTCTAGGGATTTGGGGTAATTGGGTATTTGGGTTATAATTTTTGGGCTTGGTATTTAGTTAAGATATTGGGTATTTGTATTTGGGTATTGGGCTTTTAATCATTCATTAATTGTGAGACTGATAGTCTGATAAAACTAAATCAATTATTGGTTTGGTATTTAGTTAAATTAATTTATTTTTCAGTTTTTAGACCAATCCTTGAGGTTTCAAAATTAATACGGTTGCACCGTCTCAAACGATACGGTTGCACCCATCATACGACTAAAATTTTTACCCTTCACAGGAAGAACGATACGGTGGCACGTGCCACCGTAACCACTCAAGTGGGTCCGCCCATGACCCAAGGGGGTGGTTACGGTGGCACATGCCACCGAATTATTTCTCCGCCGAAGGGTAAAAATTTTTAGGTACATGAAAGGTGTTATTGTATCATTTTGGAAGGTGCTACGGTGTTATTTTGGAAACTTCAAGAAGGTGCAATCCTACCACGTAAACAACCAAAAAATCGGGGAAAAACTCTTGAAATCAACCAAAAAAGGGAAAAAAATTCTCGAAATCGATAAAGAAACTTAAAAATCTCTCGAAATTAAGCAAAAAGTTTCAAAAATCCATTGAAACGGTGGAATTAGGCTAAAAACACAATAGACAATATTGAACACCGGAAAAAGGATGAAAACACGTCGATAAGAACCATGTTTTTTGTAATTATTTTTTTTCTATATTATATGGTGTCACCGTATGAAAAAAAAAATTCTATGTCGCCACTGATTCTTACAATCATGTTCCCTTTTTGAAGCAGGGTCATAGGCACTCTTTTTCTTATTAGTTGAGTACAAGGAGATTGCAACTTCAAGTTTAGATATTACTATTATTTGTTTCAAAATATATGTCTATTTCTAAAAGAAAGCATTTACTTTTTTATTTTACTAATAACTTTTTAGATATGCTATCTTAATGCTAAAACATCTCCAACCACCATGTTGCACCTACACAGATCTAGAATCCTTAAGGAAATCACCAACTATTTGGAAGCATGGTTGTAGCACGTCTTCTTCCCATGCATCTTCTGCTTCTTTGCCTTGTTTCTCGAACACGGTGGTTGCATCCACGCGATGGATCGGCCACCCGACTTCTTTCTCTAGTCGATAAATCTTTGACAACTGACGATTAATCAGTTTGTATGTGTTCGACTTAATGTCAGAAATTGCAGCTTCAAGCAGCTTTTCACCAGTCTCATTGTCCACTTTCGTTTCCGCTTGAAAATATTCTTCTAGTTCCGGAACCCCAATCGATTTACGTATGCCTCTTGTGTAGTCGGCCTTTGGATCAAAAAAACTTCGAACTTCGTCAACTAGTCCTACAGTATTTAATAATAATGTATACATTATTACTTGATATAACAATATGCATGATAAGTGTATATCGCTAAAATATATACTCCCTCCGTCCAAAAATAAGTGTATACGTTACTATTTTAGTTTGTCTTAAAATAAGTGTCTACTTTCAAAAGTGATGTCCACTTTACAATTTTACCCTTAATTGTGTGATGGAGGAAATTTCTCTCTATAATTAATGGTAAAATTGTACATTAAATGTGTAATAATTACAAGCTTGTAAAATTGTGTGACTTTTTTATTATGGAAGTTTATTTTGGAACGAAGGGAGTAATATTTATGTCAAAAACAAATGAAGAACGAGAATAATACCTGCATCGACCATTTGGTCTACCCGTTTTTCAACATATGAATATAGTACGGGTAAAGAAACATCGAGCCCTAAGAAACAACATTCGTATTTGGATCGGAAATTGGACAAGGGATCCTCAACAAGTGCTTCGAGGAAAGAGTTTGATCCTCCAACGATCACGGGTACTTTATCCGACCTCGCCACCCGTTTGATAGCCGATAGTGCATGGTAACGAAAGTCTTGTGCGGTGAAATCAGTTTCGGGATCAATCTCCCCTAGCAAATGATGTGGCACACGTCTCTTTTCGGGTTCGGTGATTTTGTTGGTGACAATGTTGAGGCCTTTGTAGACTTGCATCTTGTCGGAGTTGATAATCTCGCCGGAGTATTTGGTGGCAATGTCGACGGACAGACGGGATTTTCCGGTGCCGGTTGCTCCCATTATGAAAACAACATGTTGCTTTTTAGTATGAGTAGCCATGGTTAATTGTAAGTAATGATAATGATAACAAGAACAATGTGGGTATTGCTTTAGATTAGTACAAGTCCCAAGTGATGGTTTATATAAACATCAAATTCCCGAAGTTGATTCATTCCTTTTTTTGGTAAAAAATACGTATTATGTGATTACTATATATAGAGAATGTGTAAGAATTTAATTAATTATGGAATTTTATTAAAACCAAATTTTGAATTCCACGAATATTTTGATATGAAATCAAATCTAATAATTTTTTTGCCAATGACTAAGGATTGCAACCTTTGTGGATCTATATATGGGGGAAACTGTCTTAACCTTCCTATGTCACCCTTATTTATCAGATAGTAATTTACCACCTTATAATTTTCTTTTACATATTTATTTTAGAAAAAAAAATCCGTTTTCATTATTTTAATCTCATTTTTTTCTATTTTTCTTTCAATCTTTTCCAAAGTAATTCTAATTAACCTTGTATTTTTTTTCTAATCTTGATTAATCTTTATATTTATCAATTACCATCTTATTTTTATAAGTTAAATGAGGACTAAAATTATAATTTGACCATAAATTGAATATGATGTTTCTATAGTTGATGTTATTCATTGAATTTTTTTTTTGTTTCCAAACATAAAAATTATATATATTGTTTATAAAAAGTAATGAAATAAAAGGTATTCTCCGCTCTTTCCCATTTATTAACTATTACATAATTAATACCATAATTAACCTTTCTAAAAAGGCATTAACAGGAGGTGTTGAATGCATTAGGAATTGAAACCCATTATTTTTATCAAATCAATTACATAACATTTATTATTTTACTATTATTGTTATATATGTATATATTATCTATTTTCTATATTATTTGTATTATTATTATTATCATTTATAGTTCATATTATTGTTATATATTATGAGTTTTTATAATATACTATAATATTAATATTATAATATGTTATCTATATTATACTACACAAATATATATATATTATAATTTTTCATATGTTTTATTGTGCGTTTATATATATATATATATATATATATATATATATATATATATATCATATATATATATATGTGTGTATGTGTGTGTGTATGTGTGTTTTTATTCAATCATAGATCCCATTCTTTAGAAAATTCATTAAATTCATTTACATATAGCAATCCGTCTCGTATATATAGAAAAATAAATTTATGAACACTTTTTAAGTTCGAAGATAAGAACTTCTAATAACTTAACTCTAAATTTGTACTATATATATTAGAAACAATAGTAATTTTTTATTTATATTTAGATAAAATCTAAAATGTAAAAGAATTAAAAACAAAAAAACCTCTAAGGTATATACAATATTTTATTTATTATTAGTAATTCATAGTTTTTATTATTATTTTCGTTTGTATAATATTTTAAATAATGAACTATTAATAAATAATTATCATTAAATACATATAACATATATACTATAATATTTTTAAATATATTAATACCATTGTATATTATTTATATTATATTACACATACATCTCGAGTTTAATATTTTTCCTTTTATTTGTCGTATACAAATATTTTTGTGCATATATATATATATATTAATAACAAAATAAATATTTTATTTATTTTGACTATGTAGGTATATCAAAACTAAATCAATTATACGTTTTCGTACAATCCTAGATCTAATTCCTTATAAAACTAATTCAATCTATTTGTGTAACAATCCGTCTCATATATATAAAGAAATAGATTTTTAGACACTTTTTAAATTCGAAATCGAGGGTTACTAATAAAGTTACTATGAATATATATTGTATCTATAATAGAAAAAATAGTAATAATTTATTTTATTTTTAAATAAAAATCCAAAAACACATAAAAAAACAAAAAAAAACTCAACATGTATATAATTGTTTATTTATAATTATGTCATATTAGTTAAAATAATATGATGAAATGTAATAAAATAAATATTTATTAATAATTTATATTAATTACAATATAATACAAATTAAGAAAACTAAATTAATAATTCAAAAACAAATAAATTATAAATACAAAATAATTAAAATAACAAAAAACAAAAAACAAAACAGACAAAAATAAACAAAAAGACAAAATACAATAATTAGGACTAAGGGTTAGGGGTGTCAATGACAATGGTTAAAGATACCATTAGCCTCATCCTTCTAAAATATGCAACTTATTAATTGAGTTCGGGCTAAGTTCTAAGGTTTCATCCTATAATATAAATATATGTTTTGTTTTGGTTGTCTTGTCATAAGTCCCTTTACCGACTGAAACCACACGACAAAGGTAATTGTGTCATGGTATATTGTCAAACACTATAACATGCAAGTAGTTAAATCTAATCTAGTTTCATCATGTTATTATGTTCAAATATCAAATTTAGGTCGTTTACCAAACTCTTATCGGATAAGTGATTATCGAGTGTTACTATCCTTATGGGTAATGGTAGATGTAGCATGTAAAAGGTGGAAGGATGGGCCTCTATTAAAAAAAGATTTTTTTTATTGTGGTTGAAAACAAACTAATTCTTTTTAACTTTCTACCATAGATTTCGGCCGGTGGCCCTATCAACCAAAAATCCAAAGAAAGCACCATAAAATCAACCAAAAAACCAAGAAAGTCTTTCGGAATCAACAAAAAAACCCGAAAAAATCTTTGAAACCATTGAATTAGGCTAAAAACACGTCAGATGATATTGTGGGCCTTTAATATAACTTAAAGGTGTATCTACTACGCAAAAAACATGGATCTGCCACTGCTTACTGGCACACACATAAACTTATCCAATAAAAGACATAGCAAAAACCAAGAATCTTACCCGGTAAGTGAGAGGAAGACTTTTACCCTGTAATCGCTTACAAAATAAAAGATGCTTACCATAACCCATTTTGATGATCGATAATGTTTTACACGACAAGGTAAGTAAATGACACAACGTAGATTTGCGGAAGGATCGACAAACGTCTAAATCCCGTAAACGATTGAGAATTACGACTTGCAAAACTCAAACGAAAGAGAAAACACTCAAAAGCGAACTTTTATTAATTGATAAAAAAGTGATTAACAACGAAACCTAACAACCCTATTTATAATCTAAATTAATAAAAAGATAATTAAGAAAACTAAACTCAACCTAACCTTATTAGGAAACTATAACTAATTAATGGAAACTATAAATAAATAAATAAGGAAACATGGAATGAAAAGGCACGTGAGGTTTTAATGGAAATTGGTATGAAGAAGTATGGTCACCTGGCTCTACATTGAATGTGAGTAAACTCGCATGAGCGTCCGCATGAAAGCCATCAACAGTGCTTCGCGTGACTCATGGAGTGGCTGAGGTCGCGCGGCTTCCGGCGCCAATGGCTGTTTTGTTTTTCCGTTTTCCGACTTGTCTCTCGGTCTGATTCTCGAACTTTGCCGCTACTTCCTCTATATCAGTAAAGGTAATGACCAGTGATGAATCCAAAATCTTAGGTGACTAGGGTTATACTTAGGGGCCGTTTACCTAATCACTTACTCGGGTAAGTGCTTACCGGTAAAATTCAACACTTCTCGGGTAAGATTTTAGTCGACCAAAATGGCGTCGTATGCAATAATTTAGCCGGTAAACACTAACCGTGGTAAGAGCCGTCGCACTCACTTACCGGGTAAGACTCTCGGTCCTTGCTTTCGACTATCGGTCCTTGCTTCCGCTCTTACTGGGTAAGATTCTTAGTCCTTGCCATATTCATCTGGTAAGCTAATGTGACTTGGTAGCACTTACCCGGGTAAGCGTTTTGTAAACGGACCCTTAGAGTGTTGAAAAAAATCCAAACCCTATAACTAAAGAAAAAACAATTAACGCTCCAAAAAGAACGTGTGTCGAAAAATAGGTCCTATTTTTATCTCGTTACAAAATTATTGTTCTGCAATGTTAGTACATAATGTATTCAAGATTTAGGATAATTACTATTAGTCAACAATAGTCAAAGTCAAGGTATTTGTTAGTGAAGGTCAAAGGTATAAATAGTTAATTGTAAGGGTTTGTGTATGTAGCACATTGAGAGGTCATTAGAGATTGAATACGTGAGTGTGTGTGTGTGAAATGAGAGATGACCCAATGAGAGAGAATTAGATCCCATTCCAATCTTGTATCAATTCTCTTATCAATCTAGTTGTTATTGTGTTAATCATGGTTATCTGAAACTCTCAATTGGTATCAGAGCCAAACAGATCTGAATTTGTGCATCAATCTGTAAAAAACTCATAACCAAAACATATTATTAACAGATTGAACAATTACAAACAGAAAGCTCACTACAAATTACACTCACTCTCAAGATATCTTCAAGAGATTTGAAGATATGACTGGAACACTAGCTAAAACATACAAACCCTAATCGCATTCAGAGAGAAACGAGAAGGATAAAGACTGAATTAATTATGAAACCCTAACTATCGCTTTCTTTATATATGAACTTAATTTGCAGATTGGTCCTTGCTTAATACTCCTTCCAGCTATGGGAAATAGCTCCGCTACCCTCTAATCACATTCCTCTTGCAGCGTAATCCTTTAGTTTCGTCTTATGTCACAGTTAGTCCTTCACAAAAACAAACATTTAAACAAAAATAAGTTAGACTACTTTTGATGACAAGATTGGTCATTAAACTCTTTTACATTTTAACACCCGCCCTCAATCTTGACATCTGAAAAGATCAAACACATTTAATTTTTACAAAAGATAATTATGTTGATTCACACCAAGTGACTTTGTAAAAATATCAGCCGGGTTTTCAGTAGAAGGCACTTTTACAGTTTTGATCATTCCGGTTGAAACTTTATTTCTCACTTGATGAATATCAATTTCAATATGTTTAGTCCTTTCGTGAAACACTGGATTGTTAGCTATTTGAATAGCTGATTTATTGTCACAATTTAAACTAATAGGAAGTAAATTGTCAACCTTTAAATCAGTCAAAACACTAACTACCCAGATAATTTCACATAGAGCAGCAGTCATTGCTCTATACTCGGATTCAGCAGAAGAGCGTGAAACAGTAGTCTGTTTCTTGCTCCTCCATGAAACCATACAGTTACCTAGGAATAAACAGTACCCAGTTATCGATCTTCTGGTCGATAAACACTTCCCCCAATCCGCATCAACATATGCATTAAGACGGAAATCAGTAGATAAACACTCAGAGAAAAGAATACCCTTACCAGGAGAGCACTTTAGATACCTCAAAACTCTAAGTGCTAATTTTATATGAGACAACCGAGGGGAGTGCATGAACTGGCTCAGACATTGTATAGCAAAAGAAATATCTGGACGAGTGGCTAGCAGATATATAAGTCTACCAATCAACCGTTGAAACCCAGTAAAATCCTTCAAAGGAGGATCTTTGGATTCAGATCCAACAGACCCGGTTACTATAAGATTCATGTCCATTGGAGTGTTTATTGGCTTACATCCTAAGTATCCAAAGTCACTTAACAGTTCTAAACAATATTTTCTTTGTGACATGTACAAACCTTTATCAGTTTCTAGAATCTCAATACCTAAAAAGAATTTTAGAAACCCTAAGTCTTTTATTTTAAAACTTGATTGCAAATGATTTTTAACACGCTCAATTTCAGATTCTGAATTACCAGTTATAACTATATCATCCACATATACTAATAATACTACAAACATATTATTTGAAGACTTGGTAAATAATGAATAGTCACATGTACTTTGAACAAAACCATGTTCATACAAACATGAAGAAAGCTTAGCATACCATTGACGATGAGCCTGTTTGAGTCCATATAAGGACTTTACAAGCTTGCAAACACGTCTGTCATTGGGAGTAAAATATCCCGGTGGCAAACTCATGTAAACTTCCTCGTCTAAGTCTCCATAAAGAAACGCATTATTTACATCTAACTGGTGTAAAGACCAGTTATTTTGAACAGCAAGGGAAATAACACATCTTACCGTAACCATTTTTACTACAGGTGAAAAAGTTTCTTCATAGTCAAGATGTTCACGTTGACTGTAGCCTTTGGCTACAAGACGTGCTTTGTACCTTTCAATTTCTCCCGTGGACTTATATTTAATCTTATAAATCCATCTACACCCTATAGCCTTACGACCGGGTGGTAACTCAGTTAAAACCCATGTTTGATTTCTATACAGGGCTTCCATCTCAGTGTTCATATCATCTACCCAGTTATGGTCTTTACTAGCTTCAAAGAAGCTATCAGGTTCAAATGACTTATTTAAGGTAGATACAAAGGAAAAATTATTCGTACTAAGATTAGAATAATTGACTACTCTTTCAATGCCATATTTGACTTTACCCTCTACAACGTAATCTTGAAATCTTTTAGGTAAAGTAGATGGTCTATTTGATTTTCGAACAGAAGTTATAATCTGATCCGAGTCAGAATCACTACCCTCAAGAGGAGACTCCAAATTTTCATCATTATTAGACTGAACTCTCAAATGTCGAAACCCCGCCTGTGAACTACTGGTACCATGAGTTCTATTAGGGTCATTGGACCCAACAGCTTCAACAGTGTTATTTCTACTATTAGTACCACCAGGGTCATTTGACCCGGTAGCCCTATTTTGGCTTCCAAGTAGTTCACGGCTGCTTCTATGTTCAGACTGATTTAACACATTGTTATTTGGAGGACTCACCCTAATTTCATCATCGGGTATTTCAGAAGTAGGATCATTAGTTTGAAAATGCACAGAATCAAAGAAATTTAATGAGTTAGAATCATTATAATCATGTTCATGAAAACAAGTATTCATTTTAAAAGGATAAATGTTTTCGTAAAACTTAACATCTCTAGAAACAACAATCTGCTTTGATTCTAGACTATAAAGTCTATAACCCTTTTTTGAGTTAGCATAACCCAAATGAACACATTTTCAGATTTAGCAGAAAATTTATCAGAGACATTATGTTTGACAGCAAAACACAAACATCCAAAATTACGAAGGTGAGTTAAAACAGGAGCAAATCCAAACACAATTTCGTAAGGACTTTTTCCATGTAATATAGAGGAAGGAGTGCGATTAATAAGATAAGTAGCTGTTAATATGCACTCAGTCCACATATTCAATGGAATTTGTCCTTGAAACATTAATGCTCTAGCTACATTAAGTAAATGCCTATGTTTACGTTCAGCTATCCCATTTTGTTGGGGCGTGTAAACACAGGTAGTTTGATGTATAATTCCATTAGTCCTAAAAAACTCACCAAGTTTGTTATTTACAAACTCTGTTCCATTATCACTTCTGAAAGTTTTCACACGTTTGCCAAATTGGGTAAAAAGCATGCTGTGAAAATCAACCACATTATTAGCCACTTCATCTTTGGTTTTTAACAAATACACCCAAACACATCTAGAGTAATCATCAACAATAGTTAAAAAGAATCGAAAGCCTTCCTTGCTGGGAACCCTATAGGGTCCCCACAGATCTAAGTGAATTAATTCACCTAAAACAGAGGCCGTGTGATTGCTTAGAGTGAACTTGTCACGGGCCTGTTTAGCCTTATGACAAATATCATAAGGTGGTGATGGTCGATCACTTCCTAGACTAAGTGTTTCTTTTAAAACATTAAGAACAGGGTCGGCTGGATGTCCCAGCCGACTGTGCCACAATTGGCAAGAAACACAGCACATAATAGTCATGTTTGATCTTGAGTCACAAGACTCACTTACAGATAGTTTATCCAGGAAATATAAACCTCCTTGTTCACTACCAGTCCCCACAACTTTCCTGGGCTGAAATTCCTGGAGAAGATAGCACTTGTATTCATCAAACAAAGCATAAATTTTACTATCTCTAGCTATTTTATGAACAGATAAAAGATTCACATGAAAATCAGGAATAACAAGAACATCATGCAATATGACACTATTATTCAACTTATAGTTTCCAATTTGATTTATTTTGGCCTCTTCTCCATTTGGTTGTGTTACTTTTAAATTTAAATCTGAAACATCCATAAGATTTTCAAGTTGAGAAGAAGAGGTGGTCATATGCTGATTTGCACCTGAATCAATTATCCAACCGGAACTGGACAGTTTATGAGACACATTTGACAAATTTCCCATATTTGAGAAAAAATTACCTGCCATATTAGCAGATATCCCCTCGGACTGTTTGTGATCTATCAAGGATAACAGTTTATTAATTTGATCTTCTGTTAACAGCCCATGAGTATTTGAAGTAGTAGAATTATGGACAGGATTCTCAGTTGAACAAGCGTTTCCTGCAGAGGACTTAAAAGACTGTCCATTTTTTGGTTTGGTAAATTGAAAATCTTTTGGAAATCCAATCAACTTGTAGCATCTTTCGATTGTATGACCATTCAGACCACAATGCTTGCAAGTAAGTGATGGTTTTCCAAAGGTTTTCTTATTTGCATTTGTTTTTCCAAAAAAGGCTGAATTCTGACCCTTGGAATCCGAAGGTCGAGTCCCACCTCTGTGGGATTCTTCCCTGGATACTAAGGAGAAGGCAGTTTTGACAGAGGGTAGAGGATCGGTAGTCAGAATGTTTCTTCGAATATGAACATAATGATCATCTAGACCCATCAAAAACTGCATTAATTTGATTAATTGATTGTGTTTTAAGAAATCACGAGAAGCATTGCACGTACATGAAGGTAGTTTGACCAATGCGTCAAACTGCTTCCACAGTGCATTTAGCTTGTGATAATAGTCAGAAACAGAGGCTCCATTTTGATTTAGGGAATTAATTTTCTGATGTAGGTTAAAGGTAACAGAGCCATCGACTTTATCATAAGTTTCTTTTAGTTCAGTCCAGACCTCAAAGGCAATCTTTGAAAACACTTGACTAACATACAGTTCCTCCGAAATGGAGTTAAGAATCTAGGATAACACAACCGAGTTACATCTGTCCCATTGTCTAGCAAGAATATCATTATTTTTAGGGCGAACAACAAATCCATCCACAAAACCAAGTTTATTTTTAGTTTCCAGGGCCAAAGTCATAGCACATGACCAGACCTTGTAGTTATCAGTTCCACTAAGTTTCATGTTCATGATTGACAGACCTGTAGTGTCACTAGGATGGAGATATAGAGGATCTCCAAAGTCCAGCTTCCCAATCTCAGATTGGGTACCTGGAGTCTTAGGAGACTCAGATCCAGTCATAGTGAACACTAAAGTAATAGTAATAGGCACACAAGGATAAAAAAACTGAGGGCACGAACATGATTCTTTGCCACTCGATGGATGGTAGGTCAAGTGCACCACTCAGTTATCCAGAACAAAAGAATCACACACAAAGGGGAAATAGAAGACTTACAGTGATCTCACCCAACACAGAACAAAGTGAACAAGCTTACAGATAGGTATTAGTGAGGCACATCGGAAAAAAAGATGAGCAGGTTGGGATTTCAAAAGGTCCAGATCATTCCTGAACAAAAACAGAGATGAACACAGTCTAAAAACAGAACGTAAGTCCAGACTAAGATCAAAAACCTCATCAAAACAGGATCTAACAGGATAGATCTTGAGTCCTAGGTTAGATAAACCATAACATTCTCTGGTTAACAATACTTGACAAAAGAACAACTAGATCAGCATAGAACCTCTTTGATTCATTAGATCAACAAGGATCCTCCTCAAATCCTAGGTTACAGCTATTGATACTACGATTCTTGAAAGTAACACAAGCTTAAACAAGATCTATAAAAATAGGATACTCAGATCTTATATGTAGAAAAACAAATCTGAGCAAAAGCGGTATGTTAGTTCAGAGAACTAAGATGTGACCAACTAGCTCAGATGTATATTACACAAGATCCAGATCCGATTTATGTAGATCGAAACGTTAAAACTAACAGACTGAAACGTGTGCAAGGAAAGACAGATGAAGAAGATCAGGTCTAAGAAACTAGACACACCACTGGACAAGACCTAAGAAGCTCAGATCCAGGTAGCGATGCGTAGATCTGAACTGCTCATGCGTAGATCTGAACTGTTCATAACCGAATGCAAATCCATAGATCAAATAATCACTAGACTCACCACAAGATACGATCTGTTAGGATCAGATCCAAATAGTGGAGAATAGATCCTATTATTCTGGACAACAGATTTAGTAGAGCAGAACGGATCTAAAAAGAACTTCAACTAATAGTGAAAAAATAAAGGATAAACACACAGATTACTTGTTTTAAGAACAAGAGATTATTATGAGAAAGAGAGTTTTGAATTTCTAACAGAGATGAAAAAACCAACGTTTGTTAAACATAAAATGATAAGATGAACAACTTATTCAAGAGAAGAGATGAAGAACTATACAAGATCTTCAACAACTAAAATTTTAGCAGAAAACGTTGATGATGAAGAAAGAGGAGAGAACAATCTGAATACAGATATTCAGAATCTCTGCTCGAAATGAGAGTTCGTTTTGTTAAACAAAAAACATTTGATGAACTATTTGTTCGATGAAAACAGAAGAAGAACCATACAAGATCTTCAACACACAAAGTAACAAAACGATAGAGATGAGCACATAAGGAAAACTGAGTTTCTTTAAGAAAACATTTAACAAACTGAAGAGAGATGAACGTTACCCATTCATCAACAAACGAGCACCACAGAATCGAACACGCGCTCTGATACCATGTAAAAAACTCATAACCAAAACATATTATTAACAGATTGAACAATTACAAACAGAAAGCTCACTACAAATCACACTCACTCTCAAGATATCTTCAAGAGATTTGAAGATATGACTGGAACACTAACTAAAACATACAAACCCTAATCGCATTCAGAGAGAAACGAGAAGGATAAAGACTGAATTAATTATGAAACCCTAACTATCGCTTTCTTTATATGTGAACTTAATTTGCAGATTGGTCCTTGCTTAATACTCCTTCCAGCTATGGGAAATAGCTCCGCTACCCTCTCATCACATTCCTCTTGCAGCGCAATCCTTTAGTTTCGTCTTATGTCACAGTTAGTCCCTCACAAAAACAAACATTTAAACAAAAATAAGTTAGACTACTTTTGATGACAAGATTGGTCATTAAACTCTTTTACATTTTAACACAATCCAATGATTTTTATCAATTTTTGAGAAATTGAAGAATTTTTTAGTTTTGAGATTTTCATTGAAAAATTTAAGGATTTGAAATTTGTTTGTGTTTTTGTTTTGATTCCTTTTGACTTTCATAGATCTACTTCTCTGTTGATTGAGATTTGATTTCAAATTCCAGTAAAATTACAAAGGATTGTTGAAAAATATAGATCGACAGACTCGTCATGTTTTATCACATGTTCTTCATCTTTTTGTGTTCGATCTTGAAAAGTTAACCATGTTTTGATCCTTTTGAATAACACAGAACGATTTCAATCTTGTTTCAGAACAGATTATAGCTTCTAGATTGGATTTTTAGCAACAAAATCAATCTGGAAAAAGTTCATCCAGGTTGCTTACGAAGAAGATGATCGGTTCACTTGTTTCTTGCAGCATTTCGATCAAATTTGATATCACAGATTTGTTCGATTTTGAATTTCAAACATCTTGAAGTTTACAGATTTAAAAATCGACAAGTTTTCAGTGAGTGTAGCGATCTGGAAGTGTGTTCATCGGAAAAACGCCTTCACCGGAAACTAGGTTTACTTCGCCGGAAAAACGACGGTGCTCGTCGTTATCGCATCATCAATCTTAACGCAAGACCATTTTTATCGCAAGTTGATTTTGTTTTTATCGCAAGTTCATTTTTATCGCACTTCCTGTTTGCGATAAAAACATAGTTGCGATAAAAATTTCATTGCAACCCACTTCGCCGGATAATTCATTGTCGCCGGAGAGTTTTTCATGCTTTGCAACGATTCAATTCATGTTGCATGATCTTGTTGTTATTGTCAAAAAGTGTTGCATGATGATCTACCAACGAAAAGAAACCAAAAACAATCGATATTGACGTGAGAAAAAGAAGCAAATCGAAGTGAAAACTTGCAGATCGTCGACTTTGAGAAGAAAGTGAACATTACTTAATGGAGTCCGTTAAGTCTCCGTTAGTTCTGTTACAATTTTGGTCCTTTTGCCGTTAAGTTCGTCAGTCTTCCGTTAGAAGTGTTACTTTTTCTTTCATTTTAAGTCCTAAGTCTGTTAGGGGTCTGTTAGTTCAGTTAGTTTCATCTTTCATTTTCTTGTAAGTAAGACTTCTTTCTCCTAATCCGTTTGTTGCGTAACCAATTTTATAGGTGATATATATATATATGTATATAAATATATATATTCATAAGGTCATATTTGTATGCATGCAATTCCATGCATAAACTTCGTTCGTTCACGTAAGATATCGTTATCCACTGTTTAACATTCGAAAAAGTCGGGTTTCAACGATTTAGCAAGTTCGATCAGCAGCATGGGAGAGGGCAACGACTATGCCAGGGCATAGTCGCGAATGTCACAGTCGCGGAAGAAAGGCGAAATCGGGCAGTGAGCAGGTGGTCGGGGGAGACAATGCTCAGGGCAAAGTCGCGGCCCGCGGGGGCATAGTCGCGACTGTGTGGTCGGGTTCTGGATGAAATACCGATTTTGGGAGATAGCAGATTCATTTTCTTCTTTTCAGCAGTGTATCGATATCTCTCATCTCTTGGGCGATTTTCTTCTAAAATCTCTCTCTCCCCTCACTAAATATTCCTAGGGTTTTCACCTACCACTCCATTCACTTATCTTGGTAGTTAATGCTTGAAGAAGAAGAACCTCAAGTATAAAAGCTTAAAGGAATCCGGCCTCCATTTTCTAGGGTTTTCGAAGAAACTAGGTTTTCACTTTACAAACCTCCAAATGTGAGTTTTCTTAACTCATTTAGCTCACAAATGGTTATGTATCTACATTCCTTTAAATATTTGCTTATTTACTTGCTTCTCTCATAATTGTTATGAAATGTGACCTAACTTTCCCTTTTTGGTAAAATTAGGGTTCAACTATGATTGATAATGTTATTAAGAGGTAAAAAGGGAATGGATGAGTGGTGTAGGAGTGTACTCTTGAGTATATGCACACCTCTTTTCCTTTACAACTCCAAATAAGATGTAGATCAAAACTAGAGTTTTGGTGCTGGAAAGTATTATGAAATAAATGTGACTTAATGATGTTCTTATGATGATTATTATTCTCAAATGATGTTATTGTGTACATGAGGACTCGTATATTGTGATGGCACCTTGATGTCTTAATGGACTAAAGACCTAGTATGGTTGATGTCTTAATGGCTAAAGACCTAGTATGGTTGATGTCTTAATGGCTAAAGACCTAGTATGGTTGATGTCTTAATGGCTAAAGACCTAGTATGGTTGATGTCTTAATGGACTAAAGACCTAGTATGGTTGATGTCTTAATGGACTAAAGACCTAGTATGGTTGATGTCTTAATGGCTAAAGACCTAGTATGGTTGATGCCTTATGATGTGATGATGCAATGTGTGGTTAAACGGTAACGGATGACAATACACCTTATATATAATGTGTAAATAAATCTTTATTATGAAATTGCTATTTGGCTAGGCTTTTGACTAACACTTCTTTGGTGTGTATTGTGTGTAAGCAGGCCTTCTTAGCGGTGGTACTTCCCGGGGTTGAGGGAAGAGTGGAGAAGAGAGATAGCATTTTTGGATGGACATAGAGGCGACTTTTGGTGTATAGAATGATATACTTTTGAGGGCGAGATAGAAACACTCGTATATAATCTGAACTTGGTTAAGTCTAGATTAGTAGGTTGTTGAACTTCTTTGTTCATTCATCTGTAATGTATACGCCACAATACTTCTTCCCCTTTTTGGGTGATTTGTCTATGTCATTTAGCTTATTTCCACAAATTATCCAGGCTTAAATTTACCCCAAATTTTATGGGTGGAGAATGTACGGATAAGTAGTGGCATCAATTGCCAAGATAAATGTGCCAGCTAGTGTTGTAGTAATGTGATGTTAGAAAGAGGAAGCATCAGATGGAAGATTTTTCGAGGTTTTTGGACGAGATGTACGATTTGTTAACCAAGTCGTTAGAGCACGTGGTTTGTAAGTTGGCGATCTGACATGGCCATTATCGGAATAGAATGTCGGAGCGACAGTGGGTGGTTACCCAAATGAGAAACCAAGTGTTTTTGGTTGTGTGAGTCGCTAAGTAAGTAAATTTTTGGAATCATTGGAAGTTTAAAGAAGGTGTTGGATGGGTTAGTAAAAAAAATGTGGGATAGTAGATGCGAAATCTTTAAAGAATGTGAATTTTCTTGTGTGTGAAGGAATTATCCGAGAAGGTAATAATTGGAAATTAGAGGGCGAGTAGTGACTCCGATCACCGGTGTCATTTCGAGATAACTTGGTTGGGTACCTCAAGTTGGGATTTTGGGTGCAACCGTCTGGTTATGTATAATATTTAGAAAGCGTTATCAGCATGTGGAAAAGTCGGAAGAGAGGGGCAAGTAATGTATGGTGGGCGGTGCTCCACGCTAACGTGGGGAGGTGAAGATAGTATGTCAGATTAAGTGAGCAGGTTAGAAGCAGTAAACTTGGCAGTAACACCGAAAATGTGGAGTAGTGTGTGTAGATTTACATCGGTAAGTGTGCGAACTCCTGGAAAGAGTATGGAAGAAGGAGTTTTGTGTATGTTTAAGTGCGGGAGAGGAGTGTATTAAGGCAGTTGAATGGGTTTGAGTTGGTGATGTTGCGAGAAATGTTCAAACGAACCGGGCTTTCAGTAATGAGCTATCGAGAATAGTTTTGTAAGGGTAACCGAAGTTATATATGACTGAACGTTTGCGGCAAGCAGTGAGGAGTTGATGTGTTTTCAGGATAAGTTCAATTCGGATGGGTGAACACTTCAATGAGGGATCATGGAGGTTTTCCTGCTTTTAACTATGTATAAGTGTGGAGTGATGAAGTGGCGAGAACGTATGAAGTGGATGATGAGCTGTAGCCGACGCATTTCGAGAAAAGGAGGTGTTATCCGCATAGACGAATGTCGGTTGCGAGAAGTAATCTAGAATTGCATGTAACCCGATGAAGGAACTCTTGGGTGTGAGTTTGTCGGGATGTACAAGGTTGGCCTTGTGCCAAGTTGTCAAGTGAGAGATCTTTCCCGGGAAAAAGATTCCCGTGTGGTGGCGGGGAATTCCGCCAAGTTCCTTTGGAAGTAAAGAGGTATGAGAGACCTTAATGAGTCGTGTTTTAAAACCGTGAGTCCCGATGTATGGACGGAAGCGAGCAAATTGAGGTGCGACTGGCCTTGGATTTATCAGTTGGTATTCAAGCGAGTATAGTGATCAGAGAGGTTAAAAGTATTTGGTACAAGATGGCACGATATAGCAAAGTGGTGACTCACCGAGAGCGGTTCCGAAGTATGGAGTATGGTTAGGTTTTCCATCAGAATAGTTTGGGACAACCGAGTTGGTTGGGCTGAAAAGCATAAGACTTCTGAACCACGATTTTAGGAAAGGGGCAGTCTGAAGCGAAAGACGCCAAAGTTTGGAGTGGTGCATTCAGGAGAAGAGTGAAATGGATTACGCTTTGTGGATCTGTCGAAATTGAGAAGGTTGGATGGATAGCATACGATCTTGTGGTGCTCGAGAAGATTTTGGAAGAATTCATAGTGTGATGCACGCCTCTGTTATGGAGAGCAGATGTTAGAAGTCGAGATGATGGCGACCTTGCAAGAAACACAGACGATAAGGAGTTAACTTTTGTCATTATTGAACGAATTAGAGCAGTAGCTTAGAAGCTAGACTTGCCAGAGGAATTAGAGGGGTGCTCACCCAACGTTTCTTGTTTCGAATTTAAAGAGGTGTTTGACTGAGACAGATGTGACAGTACCTTTGGAAGGTGCCAGTATTGGTGGGGGGGTGTTGACTTACGTAGAGGAACCCGTTGAGAGGGTGGACAACAAGATTCGCAAGTTAAGAAACAAGGAGATCAGACTGGTAAAAGGTCCAGTGGAGGTATCATAAGGGACGAGAGGCAACTTGGGAAGTAGAAGCGGATATGAGGTCCGGATACGCTCATCTTTTCGATAATGGAATTCCGGGGACAGAATTATTTTGAGGGGGGGAGTGTTGTAATAACCGAGATCTTATTTGTCAAGATTAAAATTATGTGGAAAAATTTGTAAGTCGAAAGTTCAAGGGCCAAAACTGTAAATGTTGGAGAATGTATAAAAGCCCCAATTTTTGGGCTCAAAACCCTAAAATCAATCATTGTGAGTGTGAGTGTGTGTGTGGATGGCGACTTAGAGAAAAGGAAGATCACCAATCATCAAATTGGAAGAGGAAGTAACATTTGAGTACAATTCTTACACTGATTCTATCAGGTAATCCCTAAACCTAATCCTTATTTTGATGTTATACTGGATTGTTGTGTTATTTTGGGAGTTCTTGCTTAAGAGATGTAAAATGATGTCCTAAGAGAGAGATTAAACACCTATAAACATGTTTGGGCAACAAAGAGTTATAAGGAATGAATTTAGAATGTTTTTGAAGTTGTTTTATTATTTTTACCGTGTTGATTAAGGGTTAATAGCAATTTTCGTCTTATGTATAAACCATACCTCGTTTCCAGATTTGTTCCGGTGTTGTATTCCCGGAATGGGTGGGGTCCGGAATCAGAAAATGGATCCGGAATTTCACTAATACGGAATTGGGCTTTATTTAATAGATCCGGAATTGGACCAAAAAACTAGATCCGGAGTTGGTCCCAAACTAAGAACCGGAATTGGGATTATTCGGTATGTGGATCCAGAACCCACCTAATGGTTCTGGAATTGTTTTCTGATTTGGGCCAAAAATCTTGGGATCCGGAAGTTTGTAATTTTTAAATGGATCTGGAAGAGTTGAATTTTAACAATTGATCCGGTATTGTGGAATATTGTAGGTGGTCCGAAAAGGACCCGGAGTCCAACATACCGGAATTTGGGTAAATGAAGGGATCCGGTATTTTTGGATTTGGGCTAAGTCCGGTATTCTAATAAGGATCCGGAGTTTTATTATTTAGTTGGGCCACGTGATCCGGTGTCAATCTTAAATGCAATCCCGAATTTAGTTGGGCCACATGATCCAGTGTTAATCTTAAATGCAATCCGGAATTAGTTATGTGGAAAGGCACGGGCTCCAATTAATGGACCCGAGATTTATTTTGTTGGGTCGTATGAGAGCTTTGGGCCTAGCAGATTCAGTTTGGTAAATTAAATGAGGATCCGGAATTTTATCAATGGGCACTAATCCGGAATTTTACTAATAGATCCGATATGTTATTTTATGATCCGGAAGTTTGATAACTGGGCCGAACGTCCGGAATTTAATTTATTGGATCCGGAATTATTTTTACTTGGACCGGTAAGCAGAGTCCATTAATTATGATTTTGGACTAGAAAAGTAACTTACCAACTTAGATAATTTTGGGTTAAGTTCGAGAGCAAGCTCGAGTAACAATTTAAAGATTTATGATCTACGTTTCCTAAAACTATAGGTGTCCCACCTAGAGACCGGAAACTTAAGTGAGAAGTCTTGAAGCGAGGAAGCCAGGTGAGTTTTTCTAACTAAAATATGTGTTTTGAACATGTTTTCAGAAGAAGGTAAATGAGTAGAGTTGCCATGTTTAATTGCATGATTTTACTTGTTTGAAAGTTGATATGGGATGTATGCATACATTGTGGTAGACGTAAATTGGCTAAGTCGGGGGGAGGTTCCGCCAATGCTCATGCCGGGGGGAGGTTTCGTTTATGCCATGGGAGGGTGTACCCAGTAAGGCAGCGTGAGACTGACTCGTTGTCACTCTTGAGTGACTTCAGGGTGCCATTTACGGGAGCGAATTTATCCGTGAAAGTTTATGTAAAGTTATGTGAATGTTTTATATAAAGTTATGTGAAAGTTTTATGCAAAGATATTTGAAAGTTATAAACTGTTTTTAAACGATTTTTTGAGAACTGTCAGGAGGGAGCTCACTAGACCTCATGGTCTAACCCTCACATTTTCTAAACTAAACCTTTTAAGGTAAGTGAGCAAAAGCAGGATAGAGTACAAATGCAAATAGAGACTGTGCGTTTGACACTTATAGAAACTAGTATTTTCTCAGTTGTGTATAGGTTGTTTCCGCCAACCTAAGTTTTGAGACAGATGTAATGAAATTTTTGGGACCCAGTATTGTACTTCTTTAAATTTAAATGTTATGTATGCTTTATTTAGACTGGGGTGTTACAAGAATGATGCTATCTTGTTTTGAATTGTTGGGACCCCTCATGGGCTTTTGGTTATGATAATACTTTGGATATTTTGGGTTGTTACAGATGAAGAGAGTAAAAGAGTTAGATGTTATGAATGGATTAAGAGAGTAAAAAGACTATTAGGAAGGTGGAGGGTTTGGAGGTAAAAAGTTAATCAAAGTGGTTGTAAATGTACCGAAATAACTTAATTGCAATGAAAAATACATTTTTTCATATATGGGCGTAGAAGTCTTTAATATATTTAATATTTTAAAAATAAAAAAAATTCTAGCTAATGTGTCCATCATTTATTGTAGGTTTTTATTTAATTAGTAAATGGAAAGATGAAACGGTATATAATGAAAATCTCTAGAAAGTTATGTAAGTTGAAAGTTAAAGCTATTTAAATTGGAATAATTAAACTCATTTAATGAAAAACTTTGTATTTTAAAAATGCTAAAATTGTGAGAAAAAAGAAAAATAAGAATGGAATCTTAAGATGAGGCCACTCATCACGGTGATTTTTGTTTTAATATATATTGATTATATAGGTTATTTGAGTCCACCTTTTTTTAATTTATTAAAAGATTAAAAGATAAATATTGGTGTAAATTACACTTTTAGTTTATCTGGTTGTCATCCAATTAAAAGTCTAAAGGATGTTTTGATCTTACTTTTTTAATTCTTTAAACCTTTTTCTTTTCGAAAAAAAATCACTAAATTAAAATTGAGTTTATAGAACGTCTAAATAAAGTTTTTTAGGATCAAAGTTTATAGACTAAATAAAAAGGCATTATGTCTAAAAGTGTTACAAAAAGTTTATGGTACGTCATTGGACGTCGTAACATTTTTTTTTCCATTTTCCTTTTCAAATAAAGCATTCTGTAAACTATTTTATAGGATACTATTTGAAAAAGTGTCCTGCAAACACAAGTGTCCTATAAAAAAATTGGTTTATAGGACAATTTTTAAAATTCTCCTATAAAATTGTCTAATACGACACTTTATTTTAAGAATGTTCTGAAAACCTTGGTACGACGCTTAAAGCGTTATATAAAATTATTGTAACTCTTTTAGATAAGACGTTATCTTGTTTAGTCCTATAAGTTAAGGTTTTATAAAACACTCTATTAGAACATTTATTTATTTTAGACATCTTATAAACTCAAATTTATCGTAATTGTTAGGATCCAAGCGCTTACCACTACGCCAAAAGCAATTGCTGGTGGAGAAGGTGCAACTTATTTCCATATAGCGTAGCAGCCAGCGCCACGTTTCAATTTAGAAAGATGCTGGTCAATGACCCAACAATCCCCCCCCCCCCCCAGTATCTGCCAGCACTAACGAGAGTTTCGCTAGAAGTCAATGGCTGCACAGCATGCCTTTGGCATTTAAATGCACTCCATGGGATTCGAACATGTGACCTGCTCTGATACCACATGTTAGGATCCAAACGTTTACCACTACGCCAAAAGCAATTGCTGGTGGAGAAGGCGCAACTTATTTTCATATAGCGTAGCAGCCAGCGCCACGTTTCGATTTAGGAAGATGCTGGTCAATGACCCAACAGTAATGAAGACGGGAACAGGGTTTGTTAGTGCACAATGTATCCAAGATTTAGGGATAATTGGATTTAGTCTAATTGTAATTAGTCAACAAAGGTCAAAGTCAACATTCAATTAGGTTTGGTCAAAGGGTATATAAACCCCAATTGTTAGGGTTTTGTGAGTGAGGTCATTAGTGTATCTAGACACCAAGGCGTGTGTGTGGCCTCCAAGAGAGATTTTGTGCTAAACTCTTATCTTCTACATTTTCTACTCAATATACAATGAGCTTAATGTGTTAATCTTGTTACCTGATTACTCTCAATTGGTATCAGAGCTTAACAGAGCTGAATTTGTGCATCAATCTAGTAATTTTTATCAATTTTTGAGAAATTGATGAGTTTTTGATTTTTGAGAAGTTTTATTGAAAACTTTTAAGAATTTGAAGTTTGGTTGTGATTTGATTCATTTCGTTTGTCGTTTTTGAAAGGATTACAACGATTATATTTGTTTTTAGCAACAAACCTGTGCTTTTTGAGATAGATAAAGTCAACAGTGGGTTTCATTTGTTTATGTTCTTCGTTGGATAGCTACAAGAAGATGATAATCGATTTTAAATTTGTAATGTGTTATAATCATCTCTGATATCACAGATCGATTTGTTTGTGTTTGTTTAAAGGATTGCAACCCTCACATCCATTATTCAGCACCAAGTCAAGTTTGAAATTTTTGAAAAAAATCTCACAGTACATCGAAGTGGGTCTGAAGCTGATGAAATTCGATTTTGATGTTTGAATCAATTTTAGTTAAATCTAATACTACAAATCGCTTTCTCCATTGATTCTGAGTGTGACACAAGTTTTTGTTTCGGGTTTGGAGCATCAAATAAGTTGTTTTGAGAGTTCGTCGGAAAATTCAGATCTCGCCGGAATCTGGGTTTTCTTCGCCGGAATCTTCATCGGAGTCGCAACTCAAGTGACGGGAAGTCGCAACGTCACCGGGAAGTCGTAACCCAAACGTGACCGGGAAGTCGCAACTCAAACTCGCCGAAAAAACGACTTTGCCGGAATCTCGCCGGATTCTGGAAATACTTCGCCGGTGTTCATTGCGATTTCGCAACCAAATCATATCGCAACCCAAACGTGACCGGGAAGTCGCAACCCAAACGTCACCGGGAAGTCGCAACCAACTTCGCCGGAAAACTCATCGGCCGGAAAACTTGTGGGTCGTCGGAAACGTTGTATGATCTCGATTTAAGTGTTGCAAATCGTTGTTTTATGACTTAATAACGCAAAGAAACCAAAAACAATCGTTTTGGACGTGAAAATCAGAACAAAAGAGAAGCTCAGATCTGGAGATCGTCGATGATGTTGGTGATGAACAGTAACTAACGGAAGTCCGTTAGTTGTCCGTTAAGTTTGTAACATTTTTGGTCCTTCGTTAAATATTTCCGTTAGTTTTGTTAGATTTCGTTACAATTTTGGTCCTTTTCCAGTTAAGTCCGTTAAGTCCAATTAGTTTAGGAGTTTGACACTTTTGGTCCCTGGACTTAAGGTTTCAGGGTTTAGCAATTTCAGTCCCTGGACTTTTAGGTTTAGATTGTGTCAAGTTCAGCCCCTGTAGTTTAAGTTTTTGAGTTTTTTCATTTTTAGTCCCTCTAGTTTTAACTTTCAGTTTTTTTTTTACATTTTTAGTCCCTAGACTTGTAAGTTTTAGATTTTTACATTTTTAGTCCTTATAGTTTTAATCTTTTAGGATTTTTCATTTTTAGTCCTTTGAGTCTTAATTTTAGGATTTTTTTTTGTCAGTTTTAGTCCTTGTATTTCGTTTTAGTTTCGTAAGTTGTCAGTTTTAGTCCTCATTTTTCATTATTTTTCATTTTTCATCGTTTTTATCAGTTTTTGCCTGCAATTATCCGTAACTGATATATCTTTCTCATATTTTGCAGGTTTGTCGATTTAAAGTCCAGTTTTTACGCATTAAATTTTCAGAATTAACTTTTGGAAGACAAATTTACAATTTGTTTTTTCAAATTTTATTTTTTGAAAATTTTTCTGACTTTATTCGATTTTTCTCTGATCGTACAAGCGCACAAATTCTACTTCTCACGAAGTATCTGTTAGCGATCTTTCATTGTAACATTTCAGGTAACAATGTCAAAATATTCAAGTTGGTGGAGTGATTCTCAGAAGATAAACCATTTAGAAAAAGAACTTGATAAAGAAAGTATAAGAGCTAGCCTAATTCAGAGCGATAATTCTAAATACATGGCTAAAATTGCAGAACAAAATAAACTTATTGAAGGTTATATAAACACGTTTAACTTTCTGAAAACACAAGTTGGTGTGAAGAAGTGTGATTGTGAATCTAAAGAAAATCTGATGCTTTCTTTAGAGGAAAAGAACGCTGAGCTAACAAAGAAAATATCTGATCTTGAACAAGTGATGAGAAAGGAAAGAGAAGAATTTGAGAAAGAAATAGATGAGATGAAGAAGAGAGAGGAAAAAGTAAGAGCATTGGAAACTGAAAATGCTGATCTGACGCATAAGAATTCTGAGTTTGCAAATAAAATTTCCAATTTTCAAATGGAGATTACAAAAGAGAGAAAAGAACTAGAAAAAGAAAGAATATCTTTTGCAAATGAAAGAACAAGCTTTGGCAAGAAGTTTTCTGATTTTTCAAAGAAATGTTTTGAAGAAAAGAAAAGTATTGAGCTTAGATGCATAAAACTTTCAAATCAAAACTCCGATTTTGAAAAAGTTTTATTTTTAGAAAAAGAAAAGTTTGAGAAGGAAAGAATGGATTTTCATGCTGAAAGAAAATCTTTTGCAGCAAAGATTGTTGAGCTTTCACTGAAAATATCTAATCTAGAGAAAGAATTAGACATCGAAAGAAAAGAACTTGAAAAGAAGAAAGTTGACGATTTTCAAGCAAAAAGTGTGAAAGATGTCTATTCAAACGAAAGAAAGACCTTTCAGGCCGAAATCTCAAAGCTAACGAGGAGATTGTCTGCTTTAGCAACGGAAGCTATGAAAGAGCAGAAGATCAAATCTGATCTACAGAAGAAATTTGATTTGATTTCTCGAGAAAGGAATGTTCTGTCCGACAAGGTTCAGAAACTGGAAGTAATTAACATCGTTGAATTATCTGAACAATCTAGTGCCGATACTATTGTTCAATCGTCGTATGATGATTCAACTGCTTCTGGTTCAAGTCATGAACATCTTTCTTCGGCAAAGTCCGTCAAATCAAGCACTCCTTCAAAGGATCAGATGCGCCCTTCTAATCTTTTCTATAACCATGCCGCTTCAAGTTCAGATACTCCTATCTTTAAGCCTGTTAAGATGGTTTGGAAGGTAAAAGGTTCAACTCCTGAAAGAGATGTGCCAAAGTCATCTGTTCCTCCACCTACGGTGGACAAGAAGAACAATGCTCCGAAAGGTAAGTCTTTTGTTAAACCTAATCTTATCTATTCTGCAAATCATTTGATTAGGTTAGCACAAAAGCACATATGATGTTCTTATTGTGGAACTAATGATTTTGTTAAGAAAGAAGATGTTCAGTACTGGTATGGTACTTACAATATTCCTTCAAATCGATCTGCACATAACAAGCCAGGACCCAATTGGCAATGGGTACCAAAATCTACTTAATCTGTTTTGCAGGTTTATCATGTGTGGTTGATAACTTCGTTATCTGACGGGTTTTTACCCTCCAAATCATACGTTTGCGGCTTGTCTTGAAGTAAGAATTGGCATTTCGGACTAATATTTCGTGCAAGTGTTATGCAGTCATACATGGTGTCAATTGGAAGGAGAAATGCTTAATTAGACTCCATTTGGACACCTCGGGTGAAGGAAGCGTCGAACCAAGTGAACGAGCGAAGAAAACGGAAAAATTGGGTTGTGCTATTGTGCCAGGCGATAGTGACATTGTCACAATCGCCAGGGCACAATCGCTCAAAGTGTACCGCGACTTTTTTTGGAAGCTGGCGATTGTACCATGGCGATTGTGACTATGTCATTATCGCTTGGCACAATAGCCGTCGGGGAGCTGGGCTATAAAAAGCTGCAGAATCTTAAATTTTAGGGTTGTCTCGGGATTGCTGGAGGCTACACTTCTAGGGGAGCCGTTAGAACCGTTTTTGAGAGACAAAGAAGACATTTCATTGATATTGAAGGTGGAGACTCAATTTGGAGCTACAAATTGGTAGTGTGTATCAATCTTGAGGGAGTTTCTTCATTTCCATAGTATTTGTTGAGAAACAATGTTCTTGGGTGTTGTTATCTTCTTCTCTTTGATGTTATTTGCAACGAGTAACATGAGCTAAACATTTTGAGGTTGGGGGAAAGATGGATTTTGGATTTCTACCGTTAAATATATGAGTATTGCATTTATTTAGTCATTGCACTTATTGGTTGAAGTTTATCTTGCTTGTTCTTATTGTTGTGAGATTGGCCTTCTTACTCATCTTTTAGTTGTATTTCCTTTTGATAAATTGGTTTTATAACTTGTTAAAAGCTAGATAAACCTAGGGTGAGATATTGGATAGAGATATACCAAGTAAACCCTAGTTTGTGTATTGTGGTTCTTATGCTTAATGAGTTGTGTTTTTATGTTTATTGGTTGAGAGACTTTAATATACATTACATGATGCATTCTTGCTATTACTTGAGAGAGAGTAGTAAGTATTTTGGGAATTGCTAAATTCAACCTTGTGTATTGATTCATGAGTGTGTTTTATTTATTTGTTGGTGAAATCTAAATGAAATCTAACCCCTAACCTTTCCTCATCATCTTGGTAAATTCTTTGTGGTGTATGAATCGTTGTTGACTTGCTCTTCTTTGCTTATCTTCATTTCTTGAGATAGTTAGTTAATTAATCAAAAACTCAAACCAAATTTTATCAACTGTCCATTTTAGATGTGTGGCTAGCCTTTGTGATACTTAAACTCATAGTTCCTTGGATCGATACTCGTACTTGGTACGTATTACTTGATTGACACCGTACACTTGCGGTAGATTCGGAGGGTTGCATAAACCGTCTATCAGTGGTGCTGATTGTCAGAACTATACAAACACATGACTGGGAAACAGAAGAGAATTGTGCAGATTTGAAGAAGAATACCTGTGCTGAAACCATCTGCATAATTTCAGGGGGAGAGATTCTAAACTTTTGATTGTTTGTGCTTATTGATATATCTTTCTACATGTTAATGGTTTTTGACTTTAAAGCTGCCAAAGTGGATTCTTGAAGATAAATCCTATCTGAAGATTAAAGAGCTGAAGACTGTCGTCATATTTTTTTTAAATCTTGAATCCATAGGGGGAGATTGTTAGTGCACAATGTATCCAAGATTTAGGGATAATTGGATTTAGTCTAATTGTAATTAGTCAACAAAGGTCAAAGTCAACATTCAATTAGGTTTGGTCAAAGGGTATATAAACCCCAATTGTTAGGGTTTTGTGAGTGAGGTCATTTGAGTATAGCCATCAAGAGTGTGTGTGTGTGTGTTTTAGAGAGTGGCCTCCAAGGAAAATTGTTCTTAATTCTCATCTTCTACATTTTCTCAATCAATCCATGTTCTAATTGCTAAATCATTGTTACTTGATTATTCTCAGGGTTGATGATGGTGATTGCTTGGAATTATCATCTTTATTCTATATCACATGTACATATATATATATATATATATATATATATATAGGGTTAGTATATTTTGAAACCATTAAAAATGTTGCAACCAGTGCAACCTATGATCCAACCCTTGATTAATAGATGAATGGTTAAGATTAATTCCTATTTTTTTAATAAAAATAAAATTGTTAATTGTTAACCTTCCATTAATAAGGTGATAAAGGGCATATTCGTCAATTCATTTCTTATGAAAATCCGGCTAACGATGGCAACCATGATTCAAACAAATCATAATCCCAAAATTCTCTCTGCAACTGATTTCAGTTTCCGACTTAACACTATAAAATTCGATTTACAATTTTGCAACCCTAATCAATCGACGATGGCGGAAAGATTCAGAGGTTTGTTTTAAAATCTCAAATAAAGTTCTTATTGTATAACAATGTTTCTCTGTTGATTATTTCTAAAAACCCTGTTCTTCATCCACCTGAATATGATTAAGTAAATTAGATGTGCATAAACACCAATCATGATTATGTTAAAATTTTCAATTACATGTTATCTTTAAAATCTATAATAGTGAATCATGATTTTTGTATGACACGGAAATCATCCCTATATTATATTCATTACTCAGATTCATAAATTTAATATGAGTAAATAATGATGATCATCACAAGCATGAATCACGAGAGTGAGAAGACAAAGAAACGTTGGATTCAGCCATTAAACCAAGCCGTGTGAAGCAGAAGAAGATGAAGAAAGCAAATGAGAAACCCTAAATTTGTAAACTTAATGATGATGGTCATTTATAGATAGAAGTGATGGTAGCGATGAGAAGCTTCGATTTTGGTGAGAACATTAAAAAAATTAAAAAAATCGGATGATTATCTAAAGAGTAATCATGACATGCAACCAATTTGTTATTTAATACATCTTAATACAAATCAGTCATTTTTTTCTTAAAACAAATTTTTTATTTGCCACTGTCATGCCCTATATCTAATAGAATTGAATTAAATATAAGATAACAAAATAAATAACCAATGTGCCAGAATTAAATTGCCATGAAACATAAATAAAAAAATAAAAAAAATTCGGATGAATAATGATATTTGAAATAAAACCCATTAAATGTAGGAGAATAAAATAATCCACTAATTCAAATATTTTGAAATATGATTATGGTCACCATAAATTTCGCATGTATTAAGTATGGTATCTTTTTGGAAACTGCCGATTAAAAAAAAGGAAAAATCACACAATTAACAAATACCTAAATTATCCTTTTAAAAATTAGGAACAGTCAATTAATAATACAAACTAATCTAATAAGATCAACGGTGATGATGAAGGTTGCAAAGATTGCAACATTTTTTAGGGTTGTAAAATAGTCTTCCTCTATTTGACAAAATAATTAAGTACAAAACATGTTAAGTCATTTATCATAAAATGTAATCAATATTTAGCATAATGATTAATTCTATGTCAACAAGTTATAACTTTGAGAAGTGACTAACATTACTAAACCATCTAACTAAAAAGCCTATATTTAAACTTTTATTTTAAAAGTATGTTTTTAAAACTTAGAATTAAACAAAAAATGTATAATTTAAATAGGGTATGGTGTTTAAAAACCATAAGATTAATCATAATTTAGAAAACTACGAGATTAACTAAAATTAATTTGGAAAAATTTGATAAACTCTAAATGAATTGTAAGCAAAATAAGCAAAATAGAAAAAACGTCTTTTTTTTCTTTCAAAAATAAATATGTGAGAGAAAAATAGTTTAATTATAAGATAAATACTTGAACTAAATTTAGAAAGAGAATCTTGATTATGTATACGTGAGAGAGATATGGGGTAGAAGTCTAGAAGTGTAGGGTGTTTAGAGGACTTGGGGTTTAACGGAAGGTTAACGGTGTTATTACTGATTTTAAAATTAATTAATTATTTAATATAGTAGTTGATTAGGTGTCAGGTTATTAGTGGATGGATTGGTAAAATATAGGGAGGGACAACTTGAGGGGGAGTAATGGAATGGAATCACTAATTTACTCCTTGTATATTTTGACCATATATTCCTTCTCTTTATTAGCCTTCTTTTATTAGGTATGATTAGCCGTTTTTATTTCTCCTTCCCGTTGTAAACCTTGGCTATATTAAGAGCCTGTATTCTCTTGTGTAACAACCCGCACCAAGCTATCATGTCCGAAAGCTATATCTTTAAATTAAAACACCAAAAATGGCTCAATGTAATACATTAAACAGATTACAAACCGGGTTTGCGGAAATAACTCTAACTATAGCTGAGATCGTAACTACAAGGTAAAAAGGAAGGCTCTCTAATCCTTTTATATGCAACTTCCGTCTCACGCCTTGCCAACTTCTAAGCAAGCTTTCGACTACCTGCTTACCTGAAAGGTTTTAGTTTTGAAAAGCGAGGGTTAGACCATGAGGTCTAGTGAGTTCCCTCTAAAGCCACGCCACAATAATACAGTTTATGGAAAAACTTTTAGTAAGAAAAGATTGTATAAAACTTGATAGGAACACATATGATGATCAACACACTATGACGAGCTAATGGTACACGCTATGGTCACACACACCGTGACAGCGTAAAAAGGGGCACACACCGCCCATATATGAAACACATTCATATATCACACCATATGGGACACACCCCCATCTCACACAAAGCCATAGCTCGTCCACACGAAAGTAGTTTAGGTCCACACGATTAAATCACACTTTTCATTCATGAGCAAATGATAATATGCACACTTACCATTAATTATACATAAGGATTCATATATCAAACCATATGGGACACACCCCCATTTCACACCAAAGCCAGAGCATGGTCATACACATTTAAATCACACATGTTGTCACACACTTACTATTCGCTTTGAATAAAAGCAGTTTGTATCCACACAATTAAATCACACTTTCCATGCAAGGTTAAAAGAATAGTACGAGCATTTACCAATGTAAACATGCATAAAGTTCCACATTTAAAAAGGGATTAAGATCAGATTACTCACCTGTCGTCCCGTTTAATCCTCTTACTAGATTGATTCTCCCTTCAACTGCACCTATAAGGATACACACTACCACGATAAGTCACTTGTTCGAACTACACACTCACACGGTTAACCCCTCGGACTAACAGGCTGCACAAGGGTGCCATACAGCTACTTTCCAGACACTTTATCCGGGCAGCCAAAACTATCCGGTCAACCACACTATCCGGACGACTTATCCGGACAACCATACTATCCGGAAGTTTTTACCCGGACAGTAGTAACTATCCGGACGGAAGAACTATCCGGTTATAAGGTTCCGGGCTCTCCCGGATTCCTAAGGGTTTTCGGGTAACTACCAGGTACTACTACCACTAATCCACCCGGACAGTACTCTCATCCGGACACCCCAAGATATCCGAACACTAGCTTGCGTTGGGGGTTTCCGGACGCGACAGATTTTACAAAACCCAGGAAATCGCACCTCAGATGTCCTAATCCTCTCAACACTTCCAGAGATTGCTTTAAGGTCGATAGTCTACGCAATATCCCACTCTAAGCACCCTTTTTAACAAAATAATGAGAAATACAAGGAACCCACCAAAACCCCAAGTTTCTTCTTAAAACTCCAATCACACCTCACCAAAACAAAAGAAGAGAAAGGATTTGTGATTACCTGCAGATTCTACTGGTGATTTCGAAGCCCAGCTGCCAACACCGAATTCTCTCCTTCAATTGCTATAATCACCTTGGTTGCACTCTTCCTTAGCCACACACACATACACACACTAGACAAAATGCTGGAAGATGAGAAATTAGGGTTTTTCTCACACTATATATACTTTTCACACTAAGCACAAAACTTAACTTTCTTCACACTTAGTTAGGCTACATAACTTTTCTCAAATCGAATTTCTCCCCAAAATTTTCAAATACCGACTAAAACGAAACTCGGTTATTACATCTTGTAATAACACACTGCACGTTTTTAGCTCCTTAATTTCTCCTTCCTGTTGTAAACCTTGGCTATATTAAGAGCCTGTATTCTCTTTAATTTTCTCCTTCCTGTTGTAAACCTTGGCTATATTAAGAGCCTATATTCTATTGTAATAACACACTGCATGTTAGGACTGATCAATCACGATTGAGAATTGTGTAGAAGAATAGAATCAAAGAGAGCCCACCACGAACACCACACACACCAAGCCCAAACAATTAAATAATTCATTTAATGCTCAATGGTTGGAGTTTATTAAGTGGTCTGGACTTTGCCTTGTGACTCCTGTGCGGGACAAGTTTCAATAACCTCTCCACTAAGTTTCAACACTGCAGAGATTTGGTCATTATTTCAAATCCCAAAGTTTAACATGTCGTGTGTGTAGATGAAGGTTGGTTGGTTGGTTTTCCTTGCTCATATGCCATCTTCATGTCCAAATACCATTGTTTTCTTCCGTCTTCATTGTGAGAATTTACTCGTTGGTTTCCTTGCTCATATGCCATCTTCATGTCCAAATACCAAAATTGGAGGGAGAACGATATCGAAAACCTTCAACCATCCTCCTCGCTTGAAAAAACTCAGAATCCACAGATTTGGGGGGAGTTTTCGACAACAATCGCCGGAATACCTCCTCTTCATCGGAAATTATCCTCACCAGAAGGTGTTAGCAAGTGATCCGATGGAGAGACTAACAGAGGATGAACGAAAGGCTCTTCGTGGAAGCAAATTTGCACCTCTTCCTTCTGCGGCCCCTGCCGTTTCCCGATCTCAACCTAGGTCAGGTTTTTCTCTCTGTTTCTCCCTCCTTTTTGTTAGTTTTTTCCTTTTATTTTGTAGTAATCTGGAAATTTTGGTTGAAATCTAATCACAGGCAAGTTTAGGGTTTACCTAGATCTGCTGAATAAATCGCACTTTCTTTTTGTTAATTATTATGCAAATTTCAAATCGATTACTGTTATCATGTTAAACTATTGATATGTTTGGTTTAAGAGAGTTGATAACTCAGATTGAACTCGATATAAAAAATGCCAGGAATGAAAACATTTAAGGTGTCAAGCTTATGATAACATCCACATATATATATATATATATATATATATATATATATATATATATATATATTTTTTGAATATGAACTATGAACAGTATTTATTAGCCTTGAAAATATGAAAAAGCTATTTTTGTTGTTATTTGAGAAGGAAGGGGCGTGTGGATGTGATTACTGATGCTGGAAAACAACATTTATTTGCAGATTGGCACACCCATTGAAGACTAACAAGGCTGCTGCATTAGCCAAGTTTCTGGAACGGAAGTTGCAGGAACTGATAAAACAGAGACAACAGAAAATGACAGACTAGAAGTAAGTATCGCTATGAGCTCCAAAACATCGTTAATTTATTCAGAGGGAAGCATGGCTTTAAATAGCCTACAAAGTAAACAGAAAGCATGAAAGTAGGAAGAAAAATTAAAAAATAAAACCTACTGCAACAGACTAGGTTCTAAGACCTATTATTAAGCAAAGACTAATTCTTTGATCACCACTTCCAAACAAATCCTCCCTTAAACTGGAAATGCTAATGAAGCATCCAGTTTAATCTTCTCGTGCCTGTACTCCAAGTCGATTTCGGGACTTAACAAATGTCTCCAACTTCACCGGTTTTGTCATGATGTCTGCCATCTGGTCTTTAGTCCCACAAAACACTAACTTCACAGCTTCTTGATTCGTAAGATCACACAAGTAATGATACCTTACATCAATATGTTTCGTCCTCCTGTGCATCACCGGATTCTTCGATAGATTAATAGAGGAGCTGTTATCACAAAATATCTCCAAACATTTACATTGCTTGAAGTTAAGATGCTCAGAAATTTAAACGAAAAACCCAAAAGAAGTCTTGAAATCAACCAAAAACCCCAAAAAAAATCTTGAAATCAACCAAAAAACCCGAAAAGTTCTCTCAAAATCGATAAAAAAAACTTAAAAATTCCTCGAAATCGAGAAAAAAAACTTAAAAAATCCCTCAAAGCGGTGGGATTAGGCTAAAACAATATCGAACGATGTGGAAATTTTTTAGGTTCGCCAAAGGTGCCACCGTATAAAAAATTTATGCGCCCACCTATGCCTTGGGTCTGGCCATGGTAAGGATAGCAGCATTCTAAACTCCTACATAAACATTTATTGCCAAATCAAATGATCCAATCATATCCAAGGCAATCAAGCTATCAAATGTTCCAAACATATTAGAGCAAGCATGTTTTTTGACTTTTAACCTCCAAATCAAACTAGTTAGCTTTCAACTTCAAGATTATCAAGGATTTTGTTGGTAGTCAAAATCTCCATTCCATCTCTTGTATTCCTCATTATATATAACTAGTGTGTGGCACCACGCGTTGCGCGGTGACGAAATTTGTTTTGTTAAAAAATAGGTAACTAAGTTATGATAAAATATAATTCTTAAATCGACAGCTAATAGAATGAATTGTAATCTATTGTATTGTATATTGGAACCGTTTTTTAAAAGGTCATAAGTGAATATTTTTTTTCATTAACATGAATTGTTTCTTCTTAACAAAGAGATTTAGTACAACTTTTTATTTTTTGTAAACGTAATAATGTTTCAATGTTAAACATTTATAAAAATGGTTAATTGTAAGTGTATATACACAATATTAACGATTATGCTTAAAATTGATCTTTCCAATGTAGCTTATAAACCTTGTTTTGCATCATAGTTTATTAAACTAATTCGTGTATATATCCTCAAAACCTCCTCTAAACAACTACATTTTTATCCAACCAAATCGTAAAATAAAAGCCTTCACATTCAAATTACGAAATATCTCTTCTATTTTGTTTAACCAAATATCTAAACTTGACCCGACAAATAAGAGACATGAAATTATAAAGGTATAAGGATGTTGTAAATGGAATAAAAGATATATGATTTAAGACCTTGTAAGGTAAAACAACCTACTTAGAAAATTGAGGAGTGACCCCTCTTACCAAAGGGAGATCAATGAGATAAGAATTAACCTCTAAGTTCGTAAGTATAAATAATATGTAGTTTACTTGTATGTAACCATAACAATTCCATAAAAGTATAATATATAAGGCGGGCTACAAATGCAGAACAAATAATTCAATTGAATTCCAATGCTATAACAATTTCAATACATTAAAATGCTAAATTTATAAGGCATCTTTTCATTAGTTGATTACTTAGTTTTTAGTTGATTTCATTAGTTGATTACTTAGTTTACTTGATTTCATTAGTTGATTACTTAGTTTTTAGTTGATTTCATTAGTTGATTACTAGATCTAGATGCACTTAAAACGTCAAGCATCAACTGATATGTGTTGTACATTTATCTCTACATATACAAACATTCAAATAATCTTCATATATCACAAATATTCACTAATAATCTAATACAAACAACAATTGAGAAGCGACAATGGACCGTGAAGGTGTAGGTGAGTTATTAAAGATAGACGTACGAATTCAATCACGTTCTATATGTCAATTCGTATTACAATTTAACAACATATAAAACAAGATAATTTGTAAATTTATAAATCAAAATATGTTGGATTATTAATTAAATTTTAATTAATAAAAATAAGTCGGGTACGATATTACCGTGGTAGACGACTTATAATACCACGTACCAACTAAGTCAAGATGGTTGGTACAATACTACCAACCAATCAGATTGGTATCAACTAAATTGGTATCAATTAAATTGATACGAAAATTGATTGATTTGTTTTGGTACAAAATTGACACCTCTACTCTTATTCATCATTATAAGATCCCGTCTATAACTAAATTTATTTTTCTTTTACATATTTATTTTATAATTTTTTTTCATTTGATAAATGATACTTTGATCGGAATTTTTCTCTTTTTTCCTATTAATTCAATCGCTCTCTACCTTTCAATTTTCATCCAAATTAATTTCAATTAATATTATTTCTTTAATCATGATTAATCTCAATAATCAGTCAAAAAACTATTTTTGGAATTTAAATTATTAAAAATTATAAAATTTGATTGTAAATTGCATATTATGTTTCTATAGTTAATGTTATTTATTGAAAAACTAATTTTTGTTTCCAAACATGCAAAATTGTACATACTATTTACAAGTTAATTATGTTTCCATGATTGTAAGGATCTTTAATTAGATTTGAGTGTTTCATCAATTCACGCGGAATTCTAGATTTGGTTTTAATTACATCTCCAAGTTTACAGTTTGATAAAGAGTTTATTTTTTTCAAATTTCCACCCTTTTACTATGAAACTTATGAGCCTTCATCGTACACTCAAAGACTAGAACTTGAACATGAGCTTAAACTTGAGCTTGATCATGAGCTAGAATTGGATGTAATATATAAATACCTCAAACCCCAACAATCGATATCATTAAAAATAAGATTTGAAGATGAATATCAGATACTTTCTTCTACCTCTTGCTCATCTCCTCTTCCCTTTTTCCCACTCCACTTCCATCGTTTTTACCATATTTCTTCTCTTCGTTTCGATCAAAGTTATTATTCGCTTGCGACTACCCGTCGGTTTTCTCCTCCGATTTCAAGCATTAGACATGTCAGTCTCGGTGATGGCATGTTTTCTGTCTTTGATCTCCTTGTCCACACAACACTTTTGGATTGTGAATCCCATTCTGATCTCATTATCTCATTTTGTCGATGACCGGTGTTATTAAACCCTCACGTCTATTCCTATGTTCGAACTTGTTTGCATCTGTAATGGCTGTCGTCAGGAAAAAGGAGATGTGATAGTGGAGATGTGATAGATGAATCACAGATTGATCAGCAGGAGCTAGATGACAACTCTGTTGTTGTAAATATTATTGCCGATGATGACGTTGAAGATGGTTAGGGTTTGGTCTATCATATCATGTGCTTAAATTAGTTAGTATAAATTTTCATTTGTATAGTAAGACACATGAAAAATTAGATTAAACCTAATGGGCTATTTCCTTTGTGTGAACATTTGGTGAGATAGCTTACAATACTAGTAGATATTGCATAATGGGCTAAGCGTTCACATCACTCATCACCTGTTTCAACTCAACACTATTAAAATACCACATAAAAGGAACAAATGAAGGAAGCATGAGAGTACTTACCAAGTATAAATGAGCATACCTTAAACCACCAGACACAATTGAATGTGATCTATTGATAAACTAATCTCTAAATAAAGCTTTTCACACAATTGAATGTGATCTATTGATAAATATTCTTTTTAAACTAAGAAAATGCATTTATGGGGCAAATTGAAGTCATATTGTTGATGTTGATGCTGATATTATGATGATGATGCTGATATTTATAATTAATTAAGATGAGGCTGCTAGCTATATATATATACAAAGCTCTTCAACTTTACAGTTTACACAAAACACAACTCAAAGCCCATCATGAATGCCGGCAGCAGCAACGGAGATTTCATCCCATGTGAACAACAACAACAACAAGGTGATCTCTTTGACTTTACACAACTCCCGGATCTCTTCCCATCTTTTCCTTCTGCCGGCGGCAGCACCGGAGGAGATTTCTGGTCTGATCTCGAAATATGGGATTCAACATGTGAACAACAACAACAACAACAACATGTTGTTCTTCGACTTTACACAACTCCCGGATCTCTTCTCATCTTTTCCTTCTCCCATCATGAATAGCAGCACCGGAGATTTCTCGTCTAATTTCATCCCTTGTGAACAACAACAACAATGTAACAACCCAAAAATTAACATACGAGCTAGAAGCTACCTCTTTAGTTCATAACGCCAAAAACAGTTCCACATAGTCCCACTAACAAGATTTACGATACAGGGTTCGCGGAAATAACCCTAAATACAGCTGAGAAAATCTAACTAAACATTTCAAAGGAGGTTCTTCTAATTCCTTCTAGCGCAAGCTCCGATCCACGTCTTGCCAAAACTCTAAACGTGCCCTCGAATACTGCTTACCTGAAAAAGGTTTTAATTTTGAAAAGCGAGGGTTAGACCATAAGGTCTAGTGAGTTCCCTCCACACCAAGTCACACCAAAATATTTCAGTTTATAAAACCAGTTATGAAAGCATTGTATAAATCATAACTAGCACACATAGTTGATATGCACACATTGACACATGCTACTGGCACGCGCTAAGGTCACACACACCGTGACAGCGCAATCGGGCACACACCGCCCATGCCACACACACCATGACAGCGTAATCGGGCACACACCACCCATGTCACACACACCGTGACAGCGTAATCGGGCACACACCGCCCATGTCACACACACCGTGACAGCGTAATCGGGCACACACCGCCCATGTCACACACACCGTGACAGCGTAATCGGGCACACACCGCCCATGTCACACACACCGTGACAGCGTAATCGGGCACACACCACCCATGTCACACACACCGTGACAGCGTAATCGGGCACACACCTTTAAATCACACATATAAGCCACACTTATGAATCGCACATTCGTACCTTGCCTTGAAATAAAAGCAGTTGAAAAGTACACTGTTACATAATAATCTTCAAACACACTGTTTCTTTATTTGAAACACATACTATCACACAACTAATCATCACTTGAAACAGCAGCAGTTGTATAACACACCGTTAGATAAAAATCCACACCACACACTTTTCATCGTTTGCCATAAAAGTAATTGAAAAGCACACCGTTAAATAATAACCATGCCATACACTAAACCTTCAGTTTGTAATAAAAGCATTTGGAAGAACCACCATTAGACAGTAATTGTCAACCACACACATGTATAAAATTTAGGTTTAGAAAGACTCACCTGACGTCCTGCTTAATCCTCTTACTAGATGGATTCTCCCTTCAACTGCACATATAAGGATACACACTACCAAAATAAGTCACCTGATTGAACTTCACACTCACACGGTTAACCCTTCGGACTAACAGACAGCACTACAATGCCACACCACAACTTTTCGGACACTTTACCCGGACAACCAAGTCTATCCGGACAACCAGAGCTATCCGGACGTTATACCCGGACAACCAAAACTATCCGGTCACACTACCCGGACAACCCAACTATCCGGTCACACTACCCGGACAATTAAACTATCCGGTCATTCTATCCGGACAACCCAACTATCCGGTCACACTACCCGGACAATTAAACTATCCGGTCATCGCTATCATCCGGACATCGTGATTCGTCCGGACACTACCTTAATTTGAAGGTTTCCGGACGTGACGAGGAGACTCAAAACGCAGAAAAATCATTAAATCTCTTGTCCTAATTCTCCCAACACTTCCAGATTGATAGATATGATCGATAACTACATAATATCCCCTGCCACTATTCCTTTTTAAACAGATTAGATGAGAAAACCCAATGAACTCATAAAACCCACATTTCTCTACCAAATACACACAAAACATGCTAACTTAAAGAGGAATAAGATTGTATTACCAGAATGATTGGTGATTCTGGAATCCCTCTTCAAAACTCAGCTGAAATCGTTGCTTCTCTTCCTCTATTGCCAAAATCCCTCTCTTGCTTTTTCTCCCAGCCACACACACAACACACTCTAGGAAAAGCTTAAATGAGCAATTAGGGTTTTCTTATTCTTTATATACTTTCCTCCAAAAACACAAAACTTTCAATTTTCCCACTTGGACCACGTAGCTCCTAAATTTCCGAATTTCATCAAAGATTTCCCAATTATTGGCTAAATGAAAACCGGTTATTACAAACAAGGTGCACAGTGCTCAAGCTACTTGGTACCTGCACAAGATCTTGGAACAAAGCAAATCGATGCAAGTTCTTCCAAAAAGATCAAAGCCACCAAGAAGGCAATGGGAGAAAAATATATTTCTGCCCCTGGTGCCACAAGAGGAGAGACTTCTAGGCTATGGCTAAGTAAACAAACGGCGGGTTTTTTCGGAGCAGTCTGTCTCCATCCTCCGTGTTTGGTTCTCTGACAACATCTCACACCCGTACGTCACACACCCTATTTCCTCCATGATAAATATTCTTGTTTTTTCTAAGATTCAAGAAGTCATATAAATTTACCTAAGTATATTGCACGTACCCAGTGATGTTGAGATCACCTTGTTGTTGTTGTTCACATGGGATGAAATCTCCGGTGCTGCTGCCGGCATTCATGATGGGCTTTGAGTTGTGTTTTGTGTAAACTGTAAAGTTGAAGAGCTTTGTAAATATATAGCTAGCAGCCTCATCTTAATTAATTATAAATATCAGCATCAACAATATGACTTCAATTTGCCCCATAAATGCATTTTCTTAGTTTAGAAAGAATATTTATCAATAGATCACATTCAATTGTGTGAAAAGCTTTATTTAGAGATTAGTTTATCAATAGATCACATTCAATTGTGTCTGGTGGTTTAAGGTATGCTCATTTATACTTGGTAAGTACTCTCATGCTTCCTTCATCTGTTTCTTTTATGTGGTATTTTAATAGTGTTGAGTTGAAACAGGTGATGAGTGATGTGAACGCTTAGCCCATTATGCAATATCTACTAGTATTGTAAGCTATCTCACCAAATATTTACACAAAAGAAATAGCCCATTAGGTTTAATCTAATTTTTCATGTGTCTTACTATACAAATGAAAATTTATACTAACTAATTTTTCATGTGTCTTACTGTGATTCATCTCCTTTTTCTTGACTACAGCCATTACAGATGCAAACAAGTTCGAACATAGGAATAGACGTGAGGTTTAATAACACCCGTCATCGACAAAATGAGATAATGAGATCACAATGGGATTCACAATCCAAAAGTGTTGTGTGGACAAGAAGATCAAAGACAGAAAACATGCCATAACCGAGACTCGCATGTCTAATGCTTGAAATCGGAGGAGAAAACCGGCGGGTAGTTGCAAGCGAATAATAACTTTGATCGAAACGAAGAGAAGAAATATGGTAAAAACGATGGAAGTGGAGTGGGAAAAAGGGAAGAGGATATGAGCAAGAGGTAGAAGAAAGTATCTGACATTCATCTTCAAATCTTATTTTTAATGATATCGATTGTTGGGGTTTGGAGTATTTATATATTACACCCAATTCTAGCTCATGATCAAGTTCAAGCTCAAGTTTAACCTCATGTTCAAGTTCTAGTCTTTGAGTGTACGATGAAGGCTCAGAAGTTTCATAGTAAAAGGGTGGAAATTTGAAAAAATAAACTCTTTATCAAACTGTAAACTTGGAGATGTAATTAAAACCAAATCTAGAATTCCGCGTGAATTGATGAAACACTCAAATATAATTAAAGATCCTTACAATCATGGAAACATAATTAACTTGTAAATAGTATGTACAATTTTGCATGTTTGGAAACAAAAATTAGTTTTTCAATAAATTACATTAACTATAGAAACATAATATGCAATTTACAATCAAATTTTATAATTTTTAATAATTTAAATTCCAAAAATAGTTTTTGACTGATTATTGAGATTAATCATGATTAAAGAAATAATATTAATTGAAATTAATTTGGATGAAAATTGAAAGGTAGAGAGCGATTGAGTTAAATAGGAAAAAAGAGAAAAATTCCGATCAAAGTATCATTTATCAAATGAAAAAAAAATTTATAAAATGAATATGTAAAATAAATTTAGTTATAGACGGGATCTTATAATGATGAATAAGAGTAGAGGTGTCAATTTTGTACCAAAACAAATCAATCAATTTTCGTATCAATTTAATTGATACCAATTTAGTTGATACCAATCTGATTGGTTGGTAGTACTGTACCAACTATCTTGACTTAGTTGATACGTGGTATTATAAGTCGTCTACCACGGTAATATCGTACCCGACTTATTTTTATTAATTAATAATCCAACATATTTTGATTTATAAATTTACAAATTATCTTGTTTTATATGTTGTTAAATTGTAATACGAATTGACATATAGAACGTGATTGAATTCGTACGCCTATCTTTAATAACTCACCTACACCTTCTCGGTCCATTGTCGCTTCTCAATTGTTGTTTGTATTAGATTATTAGTGAATATTTGTGATATATGAAGATTATTTGAATGTTTGTATATGTAGAGATAAATGGTACAACACATATCAGTTGATGCTTGACGTTTTAGTGCATCTAGTAATCAACTAATGAAATCAACTAAAAACTAAGTACTCAACTAATGAAATCAAGTAATCAACTCATGATGAAATCAACTAAAAACTAAGTAAGTAATCTGTAATCAACATATGAAATCAACTAAAAACTAAGTAATCTGTAATCACAGTGAAATCAAATCAGTAAATTGAGTGTTTTACCTAATCGAAATCAAACATTGTAGAGATGAGATCAACACTTCCTGTTCTTGAATTCCTCGGTTCTTGACTTCGACAGTCGACACTTCCCCGGTTCTTCATAGAGTTGAAATCGATTTTGATTTTGGCGCTACAAGTCTAAAACCGTAAAAGGGAGGGATGCGATAATTTTCTTATTTGGTGTAAAAGCCGATCGATGGGGAAGAGGGGGTAAAATTAGGGTCTAGGGATTTCGGGTAATTGGGTATTTGGGTTATAATTTTTGGGCTTGGTATTTAGTTAAGGTACTGGTATTTGTATTTGGGTATTGGGCTTTTAATCATTCATTAATTGTGAAACTGATAGTCTGATAAAACTAAATCAATTATTGGGCTTGGTATTTAGTTAATATAATTTATTTTTCAGTTTTAGACCAATCTTGAGGTTTCAAAATTAATACGGTTGCACCCATCATACGACTAAAAAAATTTACCCTTCATTGGAAGAACGATACGGTGGCACGTGCCACCGTAACCACTCAAAGTGGGTCCGCCCATGACCCAAGGGGGTGGTTACGGTGGCACATGCCACCGTATTATTTCTCCGCCGAAGGGTAAAAAAATTTAGGTACATGAAAGGTGTTACTGTATCGTTTTGGAAGATACTACCGTATTATTTTGGAAACTTCAAGAAGGTGCAATCCTACCACGTAAACAACCAAAAAATCGGGGAAAAAAACTCTTGAAATCAACCAAAAAAGGGAAAAAATTCTCAAAATCGATAAAGAAACTTAAAAATCTCTCGAAATCAAGCAAAAAGTTTCAAAAATCCCTTGAAACGGTGGAATTAGGCTAAAAACACGTTAGACAATATTGAACGCCGGAAAAAAGATGAAAACACGTCGATAAAAACCGTGTCTTTTGTAATTATTTTTTGTCTATATTATACGGTGTCACCGTATGAAAAAAAAATTTTGTCTCCCCTGATCCTTACAATCATGTTCCCTTTTTGAAGCAGGGTCATAGGCACTCTTTTTCTTATTAGTTGAGTATAAGGAGATTGTGTAACATCCCAAAAATACAATAGACATAAATAGCAATAAATCATAACATTTACAACATTGGGGTCCCAAAAATTCATTACATAAATCTAAAACTGAGGTTGGCGGAATCAACCTATACACAACTGGGAACAACTACTACTACAAGTGGCACCGACACTGTCTTTAACTGCATATGTACTCTATCCGGCTCTTGCTCACTTATCTGAGCTTCCTACTATATGCTCACCTGAAAAAGTTTTAGTTTTGAAAAGCGAGGGTTAGACCATGAGGTCTAGTGAGTTCCCTCCATAAACAGTGTACATCAACATTATAAAAATCATTTTGTAAAAGCAGTTCACCTTTTCACATAACGTCATTCAAGGTATTACACGTGGTTCAAGGATCGCATAAGCTCTCACGACCGGGGCCCAATGGACACCCTCTCGGCTCACATCGGAGTCCATGTGGACTCCCTTCTATCCGAGTAGGAAGGAAACGAATTCCATCCTACAAGCTCAACCCATATGCCCAAGGGATCATCGGATCCCAAGGTACCCTGATCCCACTGTGTAAACCGACTCCACATAACATACACATAGCTCGACATAATCATGAAACATGAAATCCGTGTAACACTTTATAATTCATTTCACTTTGCTGAATAATCTTTCCCTTAAAACATACTTTTCATGGAAAACATACGTAAAAGCTTGTAAATAGTAGGTCATGCTCATAAACACACCATGACCAGTAAAATATTAAACTTTTATTCTCGTATAAATCATGTAAAATAACATGGCATTTTCACATATTCACTTTTCTTTGGAAAAACACGTAAAATCACGTATTTTAGTTAGAAAAACTCACCTGGTGCGTTTAACATCTTGCTTTACTTTGTTTCTGACTTACAATCGGGGTACCTGAGAAATGGATGAATTATAAACTGCTCAGACCTTAATACCAACTTTCCGGACACTATCCGGACTCCACTTACTGGATAACTATACTTACCGGATAACTCTTACCGGATAACTATACTTATCGGATAACTATACTTACCGGATAACTCTTACCGGATAACTATACTTACTGGACATACTACAATCCGGATACACACACTTTCCGGACATCACATCCGGAGACCTGAACTGTCACTTACCCGGAAACCCTCGACACCCGAATACCTATGAGCACCATTGTAACACCCCAAGGATACAATAAGACAACCATAGCATTAAGTCATAACATTTACCAAACTGGGTCCCAAAATTTCATTACATTCATCTAAACTAAGGTTGGCGGAAACAACCTATACACAACTGAGAATAAACTAACTGCTACACGTGGCACTTGCACTGCCTCTAGCTGCATCCGTTCCTTAACTTGCTCTTGCACACTTACCTGAGCCTTTCTACTAATTTCTTACCTGAAAAAGGTTTTAGTTTTGAAAAGCGAGGGTTAGACCAAAGGGTCTAGTAAATTCCCTCTGTAAAACAACATGTATAGATAATGTACAAATCATTTATAAAACTTCATCATAAATCATAAATCATCACATATGGTACTGCACCGTGTAGGGGATCACATAACCATCCGCGATCGGGGCCCAAGCAGACTCCCCTTTTGCCTTCTCGAATCGGGGCCCAAGCAGACTCCTCTTTTCGCCTTCTCGTATCGGGGCCCAAGCAGACTCCCCGATACCCGCCTAGGAGGGAAACGAATTCCAACCTACCGGCTCGTCGTACATATCCAAGGGATCATCGGATCCCGAGGCTCTCTGATCCCACGGTGCAGACCGACATCACATGACATGCACATACATTTCATAATAACGTAAAAATAGAATCTTTACTTAGCATGCTTTTCATTTCATCATGACAACATTTCTCAAATAAACCAGTTCGTATGTGAGAAATCATGCAATTCAATTTGTAAATATTTCATGCTCGTCAAGAACCATAATCAGTTAAATCATTAAGAATTTTCATCGTAAAAGGGTTTAGGGAACTCACCTGATAGCAATTTCCTTTCTAACCTTGTGCCTCGTTCCGACCGTACACCTAATAATTAGATTTTATAAATTCATTAGATGCAACTCAACTTCGATCCTACATTTCTCCTCTCAACTCGGACTCTAAAATAACTATGGATCATTCACTAATTGGTGGATTTCTTTTAAGGTTTGCTAAGTCCAAGACTTAAACACTTGAAGCCCATTAATATTCTAAGTCCAAAAATGGAATTTAGGATCACTCGGCCCAACGACTCTTGGTCCACAACGGAGCCTAAGTTCCGGCCACGGTCCCGCATCGTAGTACCGGTACCGACCCCCTTTGGGTCCCGGTGCTGCTAGTCCCGGTACCGACCCCTTTGGGTCCCGGTACAAGGCTCCCGGTACTCCCTTTGGAGTCCCGGCACTCCTCCCGGTAATCCCACTTGCGGGACTCAAAAATCCCGGTACTTCTTGCTTGCGGGACTCTTAAGTCCCGGTACTGCACACCTGCGGGTTTCGCCATAGCGGGACTCGACCGACAAACCCAAAAATCGCATACGAACGAAATCCCCTTACGATAAATATATTGTTGAAGTCTTTACATGAAACACTTACCCAAAACATGACTAATTACAAACCTAGTCCTTCTAATCCATTTAATTTCTATAGGTAATCGACCAAGGACATTAACCTTCCACTACTCTTATAAATTAACCACATTAAACTTGAGGATTAAGCCATACAGACTTGCTAGATGAATAGCTACAGAGAGAAGCTTAAGAGATAATAATGCTTACCAGAAATCAGAGGTTCTTCCCAAATGCCAAGCTCTCGATCGTTCTCTCTCTCGGTTTCCTTCTCAGCCGCCAACAAGATGAAAGGAGCGATACTAAACAAATGACCTAGGGATTTGGTCCATTTAATATGTTTCACCTTTTACACTTTAGCCTCTAATCCCAACTTTCATTTCTCATATTTTGGCCACTATACTTTACACTAACAAGAATTAGGGTTGTTACAACCATCCGGAAACCCCCACTGTCCGGACATTACTATCCGGACGGGGCGACGCCCGGGAACTTGCGAACTGGGAAAAATCCAACTTCCTAAAATGATAAAAAAAATCCGATTTCTTAATCAAGGGTTTGCTTAGACAATTACTCGGTTTCAATCCCTAATCAATAAGAATCCAATCAATCCATTTTTAATCCGTAAAATCGAAGCATTACTACCAAAACCCAAAATACTCTTTTAAGGGTTATTTAGGTGGAGTATACACTAAGCCCTTATGATTTCAACCCCAAATTCTTAAACAAAAGAGAAAAGGAAGCTTGAAATAACCAGGAAAACGATTTTGGATGATTACCTTTTACTGATTTCTTCTTCAATCAAGCTTTCTCCCAAAAACTACTTCTTTTCTTCCTTTCCAGCCGCCAAACACCAACACAAAATGAATGATTTCATTAACCCTAGGGATTGGCACCCTTTTATACCTTCCAACATTTGCACAAAGGCCCCTTAACTTAACTTTAAGTTTTTAGACTTTAGCCACTAAACTTTCACTACTTATCAGAAATTCAGGTTGTTACATATTGCAACTTCAAGTTTAGATATTACTATTATTTGTTTCAAAATATATGTCTATTTCTAAAAGAAAGCATTTACTTTTTTATTTTACTAATAACTTTTTAGATATGCTATCTTAATGCTAAAACATCTCCAACCACCATGTTGCACCTACACAGATCTAGAATCCTTAAGGAAATCACCAACTATTTGGAAGCATGGTTGTAGCACGTCTTCTTCCCATGCATCTTCTGCTTCTTTGCCTTGTTTCTCGAACACGGTGGTTGCATCCACGCGATGGATCGGCCACCCGACTTCTTTCTCTAGTCGATAAATCTTTGACAACTGACGATTAATCAGTTTGTATGTGTTCGACTTAATGTCAGAAATTGCAGCTTCAAGCAGCTTTTCACCAGTCTCATTGTCCACTTTCGTTTCCGCTTGAAAATATTCTTCTAGTTCCGGAACCCCAATCGATTTACGTATGCCTCTTGTGTAGTCGGCCTTTGGATCAAAAAAACTTCGAACTTCGTCAACTAGTCCTACAGTATTTAATAATAATGTATACATTATTACTTGATATAACAATATGCATGATAAGTGTATATCGCTAAAATATATACTCCCTCCGTCCCAAAATAAGTGTATACGTTACTATTTTAGTTTGTCTTAAAATAAGTGTCTACTTTCAAAAGTGATGTCCACTTTACAATTTTACCCTTAATTGTGTGATGGAGGAAATTTCTCTCTATAATTAATGGTAAAATTGTACATTAAATGTGTAATAGTTACAAGCTTGTAAAATTGTGTGACTTTTTTATTATGGAAGTTTATTTTGGAACGAAGGGAGTAATATTTATGTCAAAAACAAATGAAGAACGGGAATAATACCTGCATCGACCATTTGGTCTACCCGTTTTTCAACATATGAATATAGTACGGGTAAAGAAACATCGAGCCATAAGAAACAACATTCGTATTTGGATCGGAAATTGGACAAGGGATCCTCAACAAGTGCTTCGAGGAAAGAGTTTGATCCTCCAACGATCACGGGTACTTTATCCGACCTCGCCACCCGTTTGATAGCCGATAGTGCATGGTAACGAAAGTCTTGTGCGGTGAAATCAGTTTCGGGATCAATCTCCCCTAGCAAATGATGTGGCACACGTCTCTTTTCGGGTTCGGTGATTTTGTTGGTGACAATGTTGAGGCCTTTGTAGACTTGCATCTTGTCGGAGTTGATAATCTCGCCGGAGTATTTGGTGGCAATGTCGACGGACAGACGGGATTTTCCGGTGCCGGTTGCTCCCATTATGAAAACAACATGTTGCTTTTTAGTATGAGTAGCCATGGTTAATTGTAAGTAATGATAATGATAACAAGAACAATGTGGGTATTGCTTTAGATTAGTACAAGTCCCAAGTGATGGTTTATATAAACATCAAATTCCCGAAGTTGATTCATTCCTTTTTTTGGTAAAAAATACGTATTATGTGATTACTATATATAGAGAATGTGTAAGAATTTAATTAATTATGGAATTTTATTAAAACCAAATTTTGAATTCCACGAATATTTTGATATGAAATCAAATCTAATAATTTTTTTGCCAATGACTAAGGATTGCAACCTTTGTGGATACACATATATATATATATATATATATATATATATATATATATATATATATATATATATATATATATATCGAGGCCCACTATTTTTTAAACTTTTTTCCGTGTAAACTTTGGTTTTCATAGGTTTTCTTAATGAAATTTTTTCATGAAATTGTTTATTTTGATGAAATTGTTTCATATCATTCATTTCTTAATCAAAATGTTTCATATATTTGTGTTTTTTATGTAGTTTCATATATTTTTTTAATTCCTATGAAACTGTTTCATATATTTTCTCAGTTTGATGAAACTTTTTCGTTTTTACATAAAAAACACAAATATATGAAACAATTTCATCAAGAAATGAATGATATGAAACACTTTCATAAAAATAAACAATTTCATCAAGAAAACCTATGAAATCCAAAATTTACACGCATTTAGAGGTTTACAATTTATTATCCCTCTATATCTATACTATATATATAAGCACGAAACGACAGTTTTTGTTGAAAATTAAGTCGTACTTCATTCTATGCTTAGTGTACAATTTTTAAAGCTAAATCTAATCAACAAAAAATAAAATATACATGTTTTAATGCTCTATGTACAACTTTAAGAGCTATTTTACCCCTGTCCTTGAAATCCCATCTCTCTCACGTTCTCTCAAAAATCAAATAATTTTCAATTTCTAAGTTACATTTTATACCCTTAGAATTAGTTATCCAATTTACTTTTAATCCCTTACTTTTTTATTTTTTTATTTTACACTCTTATCATATTAACATAAATAATCGTATATGAACAAAAATGTTGTTGGTCCCGAAGGGTTATACAAGTTTGTAGAAGGGGGGTTGAATACAAACACATATTTTTATCTTTCTAAATTGTTTATTGATATAATCAAACAATTTACAGTTTGTTGCGGAATAAGATCAAGTTAAAAAACCTAATCTAAACAAACTATGAGAACACACAGATTTTCTTGCACTAGAAATATAGAGAGAAAGGGAGTTAAGAAAACTAAGGATAATTTTCTTGCACACAGAGGTTCAGCGAGAGAAGGCCAAAACTACTTCACAAATGAAGTAGGGTTTCCTTTATACACTGCATTCATTTAATGCAAAACAGCATACCTTTACACGTGGCAGCCTCTGGTTGGTTGCATGATTTGACTTTAGCAAACATCTTATTGGCCGCATGGTGAACAGTGTAGTAGCAGAGTTGGTTGTACGATTCTGGACAAAAGGGATGTCCGTTCTGACAAAATCGTACGGAGGCGTGCAAGGGGATAAGACAAAAGTTGCTTGTAGAGGAGGCTTTATAATCAGCGTTCGTTGAATGAATCTTTATCAGCGAATGATAAAGTTCAGCGTTCGCTGAAGTCTTCTACTTGAAACTTCACGTTGGATGGACAAGTATTGGCTTCGCTGATATCCGCATCAGGTCACTAGTAGACTTAGTCGCTTGTTCTTCAGCTTGGTCTTCGATTTCAGCGTTGAACATGATTGACGTGAATCTTGTTCTCAGGGATCATAAGTAAACAATACAAACTATCAGCGATCATCAGTGAGACTAAACAGGCTCAGGGCTCACTGATGTACAGTGTTCGCTGAAGTATAAACTTAAAAGAGCATGTTTTTCATCAGCGATAAAAACAGACTTAGTATATTTTCTTTGATAACAAAACATTAATACATATTGTCTACTTACAATTTTCACTAAGTGTTTCTCAGGGTCATTATCAAATCACTGAGGGTTTGGATCAACAAATGCATTAAAAATACATTTTTTATACAAATTATACCATTGTAATCGTCTCGTCAATACCTTCGAAATGAGTCAAATATTGAATATTTTTGGATTTAATCATATTATTAAATATCATGAACATGTACGAATTAATTTGTTTTATATCCCTTACATTATTCATTTTCATTTTACACTCTTATAATACTAAAAATACATAATCATAATTTAACTAAAACATATTAATAAATGCATTTTTTACAAATTATATTATTACAATATTCTCGTCAATACTTTCAAAATAAGTTTATTATTGAATATTTTTTTAACTTAATAATAGTGTGAAATATCATAAATACGTATCAAGATTTTTCAAGAATGAGGTTCCGATATTTTTTTAAACTTGTACATTTTACGATCTTATCTATATTTATCTTATATACTTCTTTAAAAATAATTTCATTTACGGTTATTTTTGAATTTTTAAGAAGTACAAATCTCAATACATCATGTACAAGTTTAAAAGTTTTAAAACCTCCCACGTTCAACATGATAATTAAAAATAAAATTATTTTTTATTTTTAAATTACACTTTATACCATTATAATTAGTTATTTAATTTATTTTATATTCCTTCTCATTTCATTTTTCATTTTACATCCTTATCATATCAACTTACATAAACTAAAATACATTAAACAAATATGTTTTTTCTTTTTATATAAATTATATCATTATATCCGTTTTGGACGCATTATATATCGTTTCGAAGCTCTCATATAGGAGAACATAAACCTACTAAGAGTTAATTATATATACCACACACATATATATATATTTTTTAAATGTGTCCAAAGTTTAGTAAAAACCATACTTTTATGTAACAACCCGGAATTCTAAGTAGGTATCGAAAGTTTGGGGGCCGAAGATTAAAGAATGAAAGTTGGACTTGAGGGGCCTTAGGGCAATTAGTGAATAGTATGTATGGCCTCAAATCCCTAGGGCAGCCCCTCTTTTGTTTTAGAAATCAGTATTTGGCATTTGTGGGTTGTGTCTGGCGGCTAAGACAAAGAGAAGGAAGAAGAAAGAAGAGTTTGAGATGAATTCAAGGAGGAAGTGACTCAAAGAAGATTAAGTAAGGTAAATCTTTCATTTCGAATTCTTCTGATTGTTGTTGTACTCCTCTTGTTAATTGGTTTGGATCCAGAAGATTTATTTGGATGATTCTTTGAGTTTTCACCATTTTCTTTCCTTGAAATGGGTTTTGTGGGTATTTGTCTTAATGAACCGATTTAGAGGATTATAAATGGATTAAGTGAGTGTTTGGAGTTGGTGGATGAACCCTTGTGGTTATCTAATCAAACTAGTGACTAAAATCGAGTGTAAATCACTTTTAAGAATCCTAAGTTCGAACAGCCGTAGAGTCCGGACGTTCTTATTCGGTAGTGTCCGGACGATTTTGCAGGTGTCCGGGTGAGTACCCTGTGAGAGTGTCCGGGTGTTTCTTAGTATCCGGGTAGCTGAAGTCTCCGGATAAGCTTAGTGTCCGGGTAGTTTTGCCCGGATAAATCTAGCGTCCGGAAAAGTGTTGCGTCCGGAAAAGTGTTGCGTCCGGAAAAGTGCTGTATCCGGACAATAGTGGTATCCGGACAATAGCTGTATCCGGAAAGGTGTATCCGGACAGTAGAGGTATCCGGACAATAGCTGTGTTCGGATTGAGTTCTCCGGACAGAAGGGCGAAATGTTTATTCTGATGTGAATCTATTGCCTTAGGTGTTCGTTTGGGTTAGCTTGGAAGTATTTAAGAAGTGCGTTGTACGTCAAGCAAGGTGAGTTTTCTAAACTAAAATGTGTGGCTTTTAAAGTGTTTTCAAAATGTGTTATGAATGTTGAGAATTGCCATGCTTTATTATTATGCTTTAATTGCATGAAATTTGTTTAAAGTTTTATGTAGAATGTATGCATACATCAAGGAGACGTAAACTGGCAAAGACGGGAGAGTAGTCCCGCCAGCTCTCGTGCGGGAAGGGAGGTCCCTATATGCCAGGAGCGAGGCTCCGCAAGGCAGCATGAGGCTGACTCGTTGTCACCTTCGGGTGGCTTCAGGGTGTCAGATTACGAGGAGGCGGACTTTAGTCCGTATATGACTTTGACGTGTTGAGTATGAATGTTAAAGCTGAAAAGATAAACTGTTTTTAAATGCTTTGATAACTGTTAGGAGGGACTCACTAGACCTCATGGTCTAACCCTCGCATTTTCAAATTTAAAACCCTTTTCAGGTAAGCAGGTTTCCAGGAGCTCGGGCAAATAGGCTGAGCTTAGCAAGAAGAGTCAAGAAGCTTAGTGACACTCTAGTTATTAGTTTTTCTCAATTGTGTAGGTCGTTTCCGCAAACCTATTTGAATATTTGTAACGAAATTTTGAGACCGTGATTTTGGGATGTTATGAAATTGATGTTTTGCATGATTATTTTGGTTGGGTCTTTATAGTTGGTATCAGAGCCATAGTTTAAGGGATTTAGGTGACCGAAAGGAGCCTAGACTTAAACTGTGAGAAGTAGAATCACAACTGAGAAACAGGAATGCGTTAGGAGAGCACTATTTTAAGGTAGGATTGATAGGGTATTGAGGACGGTCATGTAAGGTAAGTTTGGAGTTACATCTGGCCAGTGTAACTGTGAACTTACAGGTACATGTATGTGCTTAAACTACCTTGTTATCTTGTTTCGTGGCGCTAGGGAGTCTTCTATGCGTTATTAGGCCTTTGTTAGTGAGTAAACTTTCCGTTGTTTTGCTGCTACATCAGAATGTCTGCAAGATCATTGAGAAGTAGGTCCATACCAGAGGCAGTAGACGCACGAACCAAAAGTACTACACTGCGTGAGGAAGCAGTGAGAGTCGAGGAAGAACCAGTGAAATAACCAAGAGTGGTAGCCACTCGTGGACGAGGGAGGGGTCGTGGAAGACCTAAGGGAGCGGTGCCGAGAAAAGCGACGACGGAAGCGGGGGCAACAACCGCCAAGGAAAAGGGTAAGAAGAAGAAGGCAACCATCAAGCGTACGACTAAGAGTATGCTATGACTGGGAGGGCTTTGAGGGCAGGACAGTATCGGGTGTTTCAAGAAATCTAGATGAAAATGTCCTGAATGATGGGCCGATGCAACCGTGCCAAACCTATCTGTTACACTATTGCATGCTTAACCTACCTTATTGTTCCGGAGTGGTAGTCAGAAGCTAATGTTTATGTCGTGTTTCAGTACTTTAGAGTGTCAGTAAGATCCCATGAGGGGTAGACTGAGGCCCCTTGTTGGGGAGGTTTCATGAGAAGTCACTTATGTTGTGAGGTGTGTACATCGTAGAGAAGGAATGTTGCATATAATATTATGAGTCGTCTAGAGGTAGCTTTTCGTGGATTCGGAGAGGATGAATGTTTGAGTTTGGGTAGGGCTCCTGTTTCGAGAGAGTTCCAGTTCTAGGAATCATGGAATAGATCAGTCGGGATGGTAAGGAAGGACTGTGTCGAAATCGTGAAAGTATCAATGGAGCTCTAGATTCTTAATTGAGCTTTTCTTGGGCAGGGTAAATGAAACGAGATGCCTATAGTAAAATGAAACCATGTAGAAAGGGAAAGTGAGATAGTTGATTAAAGCGAAATAGTATGAAATGGTTGAGTAAGTGAGATGTAGAAAGTGTGTTCAGCAAGTTATTGCATGACCGAAGGGGCGACCATTGGTCGTAGGTGGAGTGTCAAGGATAAGTTGCGTAAGTACAACGGTTGACCTTGTTAGGGTGAATAGCCTTCAATTGCATGTAGAGTCTCATACATGGCGTTCTTTTATGTAACATGAAATTTTTCACGATTTAATTTAAATGTTTAAATATAAATTTCGATCGAAAATGAGTCAGAACGTGCACACGTATGTTTAAAGAAAAAGTGATTTCATTCACATTGCACATTGAAATTTTGAGTCTAACGGGTTGCAAGGTATTTCACACTTTCATGATAAGTTAAATTGTTACAAAAAGATCGAGAAAACATTTGTCAGCAAAACTTTTACAATCCAAATGAGTTTAACCTGTTGATATCATACAGAAGGGTGTGAGAACCGACTGGGTTTACTTGGCGTCGGTAATCTCTTTCGGAATTGTGTCGTATGAAAGGATTTTTCTTTCAACGTATTACTGTCATATTAACGCTGTTCAGGAATGAGTAAGATTCAGGTTCCCGGAAAGATGCATGCAAACGATTCTCGAATAGTTGTGCAGGGCGTTGAAGCTATAAAAGTGTTGGGGTCTTGTGTACCCAAATGTTTCCCAAACGTTGTTATTTAAAATGATGAAATGTGCGAAAAGATTTATTTACTGTATTGTCATGCATGAAGGCTATGAAACCACTAGGCCGTAGAGTATTACATTTTTAGGTAAGGAAGAACTCCGAGAGCGGAGAGGCGTTGGACAAGTCAGGGGAGAACGTATGTAGTTATGATTTATGTGTTTAAAAGGAGAGTTGTACCCTGGAGGAGTCGGGGATGAATGATAGTGTCGGGTGTATGAGGGTCTGTACCCTTGCTAGGTGATTGAGAACACAGTTGCCGAAGGGCGATGGTGTTCGGAGGAAGGACTATGAGTCATCAAGGTATTGGTTTTAGCAACTCTTTATGAGTAGTGTTGTGAGGCAGAAATGAAAGGTCCATAGTGTGGGATTTGAGTTTTAAGGTGAACTGGTAACATTGATGTTACTTGAGTAAGTTTTGAAGTAGGGGCGACGGGTTATGAAGTTAATTATGATATGTTGGGAGGAATAGGTCCCGTAAAGAACCCATGTTGAAGAATAGGTTAAGAATGTAGCTACAGGTTGTCTGTTGTAGAGGTCGACAGTCGTGCAAGATGGTTAAGACCGAAGGCTTGAACCAGAAGGTCGAAGGTTGGTAGAACACCTTGTGGAGGTGCTAAGTTAGTGAGAGACCGCTGTTGTTGATTAAGTGTCCTACTTACGAGGTGTGGAAGGCCCATATAAGAATAAAGTGTGTAGTACAATCGGAGTGAGTGTAGACTATATCAGTCAGTAAAGAAACCTGTCGTGTCAATGAAGAGGCTCGGATAGTAAAGAGCTAGCTAGAATGTTTGTGTTTGAGCTAATTGAGAACTCGCGAGTTATAGTTCACCAAGTTGGAAAGGACTAAGTAGCAAGATAAACTCGATTTTGGTATTCAGGAGGATATGAAGGCAAGGTCGAATTGTGTGAATAATCTTGAGAAATCAGGGCTGCAGTGTGATGTTATGGGCAAAGGGTGTACGGAAGTGTAGTGACAGTATTGATCAGGATAAACGTGCCAGCTAGTGTCATAGTGATGTGATGTTAGAGGGAGAGGAAGCACCAGATAGAAACCTTTTGTGGGTTTCGGTTGAGGTGTACGATTTGTTAACCGGATCGTTGGAGTCCGTAGGGTGTAAGTTGACGTCGTAGTATGATTATGTTCGGAATAGGACGACGGAGTGGTGGTGAGTAGTTACTCAAATAAGAAACCAATTGTTTAGCGGTTGTAAGAGTCGTTAAGTAAGCATACTTTGGGATCATTGGAAGTTTAAAGAAAATGATGGGCGTGTTAGTCAAAAGAGGTGGAATAGATGTGAATTCCTGAAAGAGTGTGAGCTGTGGTATATGAGTGAAAGAATTGTCTGAGAAAGTAAAAGTTGGAGAGTAAAGAATGTGTAGTGACGTCGAACTCTAGTGTCGTTTCAAGACGACTTGTTTGAATGCCTTAAGTTAGGACTTTGGTGCAACCGTTTGGTTATGCAAGTATTGAGAAAGTGTTATCAGCATGTGGATAGGTCAGGAGAGAGGGCAAGTAATGTTTGATGAGCAGTGCTCCACGCTAACGTGGGGAGGTGAAGATAGTATGTCGGATTAAGTGAGTAAATTGGAAGTAGTAAATGTGGCAGTAATACCAGAAGGGTGCTGTGTTATGTAGATTGTCAGTGATAAATGTGGGAACTTTTGGAACGAGTTTTGAGGAAGGGATTTGTGTATGATGTTGTGCAGGAAAGAAGTGGATTAGATTACTGAATGAGTTAAGTTAAGTGACCTTGTGAGAAATGTATAAATGAATTGGTCGTGCAGTGATTGAGCTAGTGAGAATAGTATAGTGTGACCATGGTTACTCCTCCCAGTTGAGTGAGGATAAACGGAGTTATGTGTTATATGTCTGAGCGAACGTGGCAATCAACGAGGAATTTATGTGTTTCAGGATAAGTTTAATTTGAGTAGGTGAACACTTCAACGATGGGTTTGGAGGTTCCTACTCTTAGTTGCGTATAAGTATGGAGTGGTGAAGTGATGAGGATAAGAGAGTTGGTTGACGAACTGTGGTCGAGGTGGTCTGAGTAAGGGAAATGTTGGTCGCTTAGACGATTGTTGGTTGAGGGAAGTGATCTAGGATTGCTTGTATTGCGACGAAGGAACTCTGGGTTGTGAGTTGTCGGGACGTACGGGTTTGGCCTGGTGCCAAGATGTCAAGTGTGTGTTTGTCTCTTGGTAAGTGAATACTATGTTGTGACGGAGATTTAGCCAGGTTCCTCCTTAAAGGAAGTATAGATGCTTGAGAAGCCTTAGTTAATCTTATGTTGTCAAGGTCGATCGGGTAGGAACAATAGCCTACGAGTTAGGAGTACCGTAAGAATTGAAGGAAGTGCACCCATTGTTTACTGTTTCAAATTAAATTAGGTGTTTGCCTGGGTCAGAAGTGGTTTTACCTTGGGGAAGTGTCAGTTTTGGTGTGGGCAAGATACCCGCATCTTTTCCCAATAAGGAATTTCGGGGACGGAATTCTTTTAAGGGAGGAGTGTTGTAACAACCCGAAATTCTAAGTAGGTATCAAAGTTTGGGGGCCGAAGATTAAAGATTGAAAGTTGGACTTGAGGGGCCTTAGGGAAATTAGTGAATAGTATGTATGGCCTCAAATCCCTAGGGCAGCCCCTCTTTTGTTTTAGAAATCAGTATTTGGCATTTGTGGGTTGTGTCTGGCGGCTAAGACAAAGAGAAGGAAGAAGAAAGAAGAGTTTGAGATGAATTCAAGGAGGAAGTGACTCAAAGAAGATTAAGTAAGGTAAATCTTTCATTTCGAATTCTTATGATTGTTGTTGTACTCCTCTTGTTAATTGGTTTGGATCCAGAAGATTTATTTGGATGATTCTTTGAGTTTTCACCATTTTCTTTCCTTGAAATGGGTTTTGTGGGTATTTGTCTTAATGAACCGATTTAGAGGATTATAAATGGATTAAGTGAGTGTTTGGAGTTGGTGGATGAACCCTTGTGGTTATCTAATCAAACTAGTGACTAAAATCGAGTGTAAATCACTTTTAAGAATCCTAAGTTCGAACAGCCGTAGAGTCCGGACGTTCTTATTCGGTAGTGTCCGGACGATTTTGCAGGTGTCCGGGTGAGTACCCTGTGAGAGTGTCCGGGTGTTTCTTAGTATCCGGGTAGCTGAAGTCTCCGGATAAGCTTAGTGTCCGGGTAGTTTTGCCCGGATAAATCTAGCGTCCGGAAAAGTGTTGCGTCCGGAAAAGTGTTGCGTCCGGAAAAGTGTTGTATCCGGACAATAGTGGTATCCGGACAATAGCTGTATCCGGAAAGGTGTATCCGGACAGTAGAGATATCCGGACAATAGTTGTGTTCGGATTGAGTTCTCCGGACAGAAGGGCGAAATGTTTATTCTGATGTGAATCTATTGCCTTAGGTGTTCGTTTGGGTTAGCTTGGAAGTATTTAAGAAGTGCGTTGTACGTCAAGCAAGGTGAGTTTTCTAAACTAAAATGTGTGGCTTTTAAAGTGTTTTCAAAATGTGTTATGAATGTTGAGAATTGCCATGCTTTATTATTATGCTTTAATTGCATGAAAGTTGTTTAAAGTTTTGTGTAGAATGTATGCATACATCAAGGAGACGTAAACTGGCAAAGACGGGAGAGTAGTCTCGCCAGCTCTCGTGCGGGAAGGGAGGTCCCTATATGCCAGGAGCGAGGCTCCGCAAGGCAGCATGAGGCTGACTCGTTGTCACCTTCGGGTGGCTTCAGGGTGTCAGATTACGAGGAGGCGGACTTTAGTCCGTATATGATTTTGACGTGTTGAGTATGAATGTTAAAGCTGAAAAGATAAACTGTTTTTAAATGCTTTGATAACTGTTAGGAGGGACTCACTAGACCTCGACCTCATGGTCTAACCCTCGCATTTTCAAATTTAAAACCCTTTTCAGGTAAGCAGGTTTCCAGGAGCTCGGGCAAATAGGCTGAGCTTAGCAAGAAGAGTCCAGAAGCTTAGTGACACTCTAGTTATTAGTTTTTCTCAGTTGTGTAGGTCGTTTCCGCAAACCTATTTGAATATTTGTAACGAAATTTTGAGACCGTGATTTTGGGATGTTATGAAATTGATGTTTTGCATGATTATTTTGGTTGGGTCTTTATATTTTACTAAACTTTGGACACATTTAAAAAAATATATATATATATATATATATATATATATATATATGTGGCATATATAATTAACTCTTAGTGGGTTTATGTTCTCCTATATGAGAGCTTCGAAACGATATATAATGCATCCAAAACGGAGTATGTGTGAATGAGATATCGATGCTCAAAGTTGAGTAATTAGATGAAATTAGCAAAAACCAAGTTGGGTGTGGGAAGGTGTCCAACATAGGAAGAGAGAGTAAAAATTCAATGGTTTATAACCAAAGAAGTGAGAGGAGTTGACAAGCTCCTTGCATGGTTTTACTCCAACACCTACCCGCGCGCAGGGGGGTGCCGATTGACGATTTCGTAAGCTAAAATCGTCGAACTTGTGTGCGAGCGCGACCTGCGGACACGAATGCAGCTCCAAAATCTCGTGCTCACGCAGCTCGGTTTTGCTAAAATTTCTTTTGACCATTAAAACTGAACTGTATTTCGTTTTTTTCTCATTTTCATCCAAAGACACAAGAACAGTGCTCGTGGAAAAAGGACCAAAAATGAAATTTTTTGGCCTATCGCGGGGAACCACCGCGGGACAGGGACCAAACTTGTCACCGCCCCATAGTGGGGGGGGCTCCGCGGGACTTTTGGCCGAAACTTTGTGACACGTGGGTGTGGGCCCGCGATCGCAGGGCCCACCGCGGAAAATTAGGGTATTTTAGTAAACTTTCCGAGATTTTGGGTATTTTGGTAAGACAAGGTCAAACTTAGGATATTTTAGTTAATTTCCCTTTATTTAATATTCTACTTTTACCATGTTTGTGAATTTAATATGATTTATTTTTTGATATAATAAAATATTTTATATTCATTTCACTTAAGATACGAATATTTAATTTTCATTTAAAAATCATTTTTTTAATTTGATACAATATATAAAAAATTGCACTTTTTATCAAAATCACATGTGATTCACAATAAATTTTTTAAATGTTTGCTTAATCACGTGTGATTTAAAATTTGAAAAACAATTATTCAAATTAAATATTTAAAAAGAAAAATAATGAAAACAAAATCATATATGGCGTGTAGCAAAACACATTTAAAATGTAGAAAATCACATAAACTTTAAAACGTAATTCATAAATTTTCATCAAAATCACTGTGATTTACAATGAATTAATTTTTTTAAAATTCTTTTTCCTAATCACATGTGATTTAAAGTTAATTGTGGATATCACAAGTGATTCACAATGAATTAATTGTGAATATCACATGTGATTTTTGACGAAAATTGTAAAAAAAATCTTAAATTAAATAATCCAATAAAAATAAATATTTAAAATATAAAACTAAATCACACGTATTTTAAGGTTGTAAACATAATAAGTAAATAAATAAAAATGTAATCATGCTTAAATTACAAAATCATAAAAAAAATGAATAAATACCTTAATTAAAACAACTTAGCAGCTAGACTACTGGTTAAGGTCTTGTGCATACATGCTGTTGATGTAGGGTTCGAATCCTACACCTTGCAAATGCCTCATATTATTTTCATTTAAAAAAAACACCTTAATTAAATTTATTAGATAATCTATATAAAAATAAATGTTTCCATATAAAATATATATACAACAAATGACACACATGCCCTTTTGGGCGATTTTTTTGAAAGTTTTATTTAAAGTATTGTTTAATGAAATGATTGGTACAGAATTATTCTTTTATTCTTTTAAATATGTATCATTCTCGTTTGAACCCGACTCTCTATATATATATACACATTTTTATATAAATAATAATAATAAGATTAATATTTAATGTGAAAAATAAATATGTAAATTACCATTCTTTCCATTAATTTGATTTTATTTTGGTAACTATATTATGATGAGGGCATATTTGTCATTTTCAAGATTTGGGTTGGAATGGATTTCAATTCCATCAATTTTGTGAAGGAATGGTGAAATCCATATTTGAAGGAATTTCTGGAATTCAATTCCATTCCTTAGGTAACCAAACGTCACAATGGAATTTGGTCAACGGAATTGACCATTCCAATTCCATTAGATTTCGGCGGAATCCGACGAACCAAACGCACCCTAATAGTTTTCTTTTACATATTTGTTTTAGAAATGTAACAACCCAAATCCCATAACATACATCATAATACATAACATTCATACATATCATTGATTTACAACAAAAGTTACATATCAAACCAAGTACGGTCTCATTAGTCTTGACATTACAAAATATATAAAAGCTTCCTAATCAACATCCATCAAAAGCTTCCTACACTTCATCCTCTCCTGCCGATCCTTAACCTGGAAAACATATTTTTGAAAACAAAATGAGGGTTAGACCAAACGGGTCTAGTGAGTTAATCCCGGTCCTTTCCAAAATCGTTATAAAACCTTTTATGTAAATCCTTTGTATCAAAATAGTTGAGATAAACCTTTGGTAATCCTTTCGTAAAATATAAACATACCACACGTATTTAAATACCAATCCAGACTCGTGCATCGTGTACATCTCATTCACCTTATTCCTCCACAAATGGCCATATTAGTTGGTAGCAAGCCAACTAATAAATCAACAACCGGTCCGCTCACCGGAACCCGGCTACCCGTCGGTCCGCACACCGGAACCCGGCTACTCACCGGTCCGCACACCGGAACCCGGCTACACACCGGTCCGCACACCGGAACCCGACAACAAGTGCACTCGTGTAGTGCAAAACTTATATAAATACAATATATATATCTCATTACATCATATTGTCATTTATATACACATAATCATATTCCTACCACATAATCATCTCATATATATATATACATATACACATATATATGTATCCCAGTTCAAAACGTTTTAAAGCAAAACTCACCTGATTTGCTTATCAAACACGCTCGCAAGCTTCTTTCAATTTGATTCTATCTTTCACCTCGACTCCACAATAGCTGAAACAATTTAAGATACATATACCACTTTACTAGCCAAACACATAAAGCCTACTAAAATCTTATCCTCAACAGTTCTCCCTTCAGCGACTTATCACAGGGGTTCCGCTACCCGGATAGCGGATGGGGTCAAGGGGCAACGCCCTTGCGGGGTCTGGGGGCCGCCTCCCAGGAAGTTTTCAGAGCTACTTAATCCAAAAATACAATCAGAAACTATATCCAGACACCACCAAAACTACCGAAACTCCTGTACCGGGACTCCACTGTACTGGAACTCCACTGTACCGGGACTCTCCAGTACCGGGACTCTCCAGTACCGGGACTCTCCAGTACCGGGAGTTGGTAATACCGGGAGTTCACTATACCGGAAGTCGACACTACCGAGAGTCGACTATACCGGGAGTCTCAAGAACACAGTCGGTTCCATTTTACCCAGATCCAAATTAAACCTATACAACTACAATTTAAGCATTCTAATCCGATAGAAGTCTAACACTACTGATTATAGACATAAAACATAAATGACTTACCTCAAAATCGCTTCCAACCAAGCCAATTGAAGCCCTAACCGTACGAACTCTTCTTCTGCTTCTTCTCGTCTCCAAACACACACTCACACACTGATATTTCTGCTGAATGAAATATCTGAGATCCTAAGGGGGTAATATCAAATCCCATTTTACCATTTAAACCTTGCACTATTCACTAATGTCCAATACCCCTCTAACTTATTATTTTACCCTAACTTACCCTAAACTTTGTTTTATAAAGTTAACTAGATTTAACGGAATTAGGATTTAACTAACGAACTTACCCGGGGTATTACAAGAAAGAAAGAGAAAAATCTGTTTTCATTATTTTAATCTCATTTTTTTCTATTTTTCTTTCTATTCAAGTATTCTTTACCTTTCAATCTTTTTCCAAAGTAATTCTAATTAACCTTGTACTTTGTTAATCTTATATTTATACCATCTTATTTTTATAAATTAAATGAGGACTAAAATTATAATTTGACCATAGTTAAATTGAATATGATGTTTCTATAGTTGATGTTATTCATTGAAAATTTATTTTTTGTTTCCAAACATAAAAAATTATACATATTGTTTATAAAAGTTTGTGAAATAAAAGGTATGCTAAATGAAACAAATTTAGCTCTCGCTTGATTAACTTGTAAATAATATGTACAATTTTTTATGTTTGGAAACAAATATTAATTTTTCAATAAATAACATTAACTATGGAAATATAATATGCAATTTACAATCAAATTTTATAATTTTTAATAATTTAAATTCCAAAATTAGGATTTTGACTGATTATTGAGATTAATCATGATTAAAGAAATAATATTAATTGAAATTAATTTGGATGAAAATTGAAAGGTAGAGAGCGATTGAATTAATAGGAAAAAATAGAAAATTTCCGATCAAAGTATCATTTATCAAATGAAAAAAAAATATATGTAAAAGAAAAATAAAATTAATTACAGAGGGGATCTTATAATGATGAATGAGAGTATAGGTGTCAATTTTATACCAAAACATACCAATCAATTTTTGTATCAATCGTATTAATTTAACTGGTATCAATTTAGTTGATAACAATTTTAATTGGTTGGTAGTACCGTACAAACTATCTAGACTTGGTTGGTACGTGGTATTATAAACCGTCTACACGGTAATACTGTACCGTACCGACTTATTTTTTTAATTATTTTAAAATAAAATTTAATTAATAATACAACATATTTTGATTTATAAATTTACAAATTATCTTGTTTTATATTTTGTTAAATTGTAATACGAATTGATATATAAAACGTGATTGAATTCATTCGCCTAGGCCATCAGTACCTCATGCGGGCTCGGGCTCGGGTAGGGAGGGTTCCAGCGGGTTGTGGTACGGGGGTAGCGGGCTTGGGGGTAGCGGGTTTGAAAACCCGAGAAACCCGAGGCTTTATTTGTTTTTTTTTAATTTTTTTATAAATAATTTGAAAATAAAGCCGTTGGCAACGGCTCCTTTTAAAAAAAATTAATTTTTTTTCAATTTAATCACACTATATATATTAATACAAACCTCTTATTTTTTCACACCAAAATCTCTCAAATTCTCTCAAACTCTCTCAAATTCTCTCAAACTCTCTCAAATTTCATCATGAATCCAAACAAAACACCTACATCCCGTCGTAACCGACCGGATACACCGCAACCGCAAGAAGACCCGGAGCTTGGTTTCCAAGCGTTTTCACAACAAGATTATCATCCGCAATTTTCGCAACAATTTCCACCACAATTTCCGCAACAATTTCCGCCACAATTTCCGCAACAATTTTTCCAACAATTTCCCCAACAATTTCCTTACCAATTTACACGCCCCGGTTTGATTCAACAAGGTTTTACTCCGGCCAACTACAATCTTCCTTCACCCGCAATCGATCTCGACGACGACATTGTTCCGGAAACCCAATATTCTAGCCCGCACACACCACAATCCATCTACACACAACAATCTATCCCGGAACCATCAAACCCGACACCAACGAGAAAAGGAAAAAACAAACAATATGAAAATAGAGCCGCCAAACAGATGTGGAGTAAAGACGAGAAACTCGCGTTAGTGTCGGCGTGGGTTGACGTTTCAGAGGACCCGTTGTCGGTAACGCACAAACCGATGGTAATATTTTTATTGTTATTATTATTATTATTGTTATTATTATTATTGTTATTATTATTATTATTATTAATATTGTTATTATTATTATTATTATTAATATTGTTATTATTATTATTCTTATTAATATTATTATTATTATTATTGTTATTATTATTATTCTTGTTAATATTCTTATACTTGAATTTACATAAATGTAGAAAGTTTTTGGACCCGAATCGGGCAAGTGTTCTTTAGTTTTATGGGTCGCGGAAATTATAGAACAACTCATCAGCTCAACACCAAGTTCAACGACCTCAATAAAATAATAAATTCTTTTGGCGACATCTACAACAACTTGGTCACTAATAGATCAAAGCGGAATGAGTGAGGCCGACATTTCACGAACGGCACACGAACGGTACCGAACACAACTTGGGTTTGCTTTCACTCACGAACAAGCTTGGGAAGTCCTCAAAAAATGTCCAATATGGGGAGCCGTTCCAACGATGACGACAACTTCATCGCGGGGTTCAAAACGTACCAAACCTTCCGATGATGACGATGAAGACGTCAACGAGGTCGAGCAACTTCAACGACCCATCGGGAGAAACAAGGCAAAAAAACATCAACGAGTAATACGAGCGGGTCGAATACGAACGAAAGTGTTACTCAGTTGTTGACGAAGTTCAACGAGAAGATTGATGATACAATGGAGTACAAAATGAAAAAACTCGAACTCGAACGAGATAAGTTGGAACTCGAACGAGAAATCGAACGAGAAAAACGATTTGATAAAGACTTCGAGTTTTTTCATAACCCCGCATGATCACCTTACGGGAGATATTTTGAGGGCTACTTTGGCGAAGAAAGAGAGAATTAGAAAATTACATAATTTTGGGTAATTTTGTATTTTGTAATTTTTATTTTTTTAGTGTTTAGTGTTTTGTATTTTGTAATTTTTATTTTTAATGAATGATATGAATTTTTATTTTTATTATTTATCTTATTTTTATTTATTAAAAAATATATAAATATTTTTATTTTGTTAAATAATTAAATGTATAAATAAAAGAATTAAAAAAAATGAGGTGGCAAGAGGGCTTGAGGGTAGCGCTACGCCACTTTAGCGCTTGAGGGTTTGAGGAGAGGGTTAGGAGAAAAGCTGATGTGGCGCTGATGTGGCGCTTGAGGGCTTGAGGGTTGCGCTACGGATGGCCTAATCTTTAACAACTTTAATAACTCGTCTACACCTTCACGATTCATTGTCGCTTCTCAATTATTGTTTGTATTAGATTATTAGTGAATGTTTGTGATATATGAAGATTATTTGAATATTTGTATATATATAGGGATAAATGATACAACACATATCAACATGTTTAATGTTTGACGTTTTTAGTGCATCTAGATCTAGTTTGTAAAGATGTCAATTTAATTAATTCGTAATTCAATTTTTGTAATGTTGGTATAAAACCGTACCAACATTTACCAACCGAAAAAAATTGATACCAATTATAATTGGTTGGTACATGGTATAAAATTTTGTGTACCAATTATAATTGATTGGTACATAGCATATAGAAATAGTACCATACCATATTCATCCTATATGAGAGTGGCAAAAGTGGGACGGATGAGAGAGAGAGAGAGAGAGAGAGAGAGAGAGAGAGAGAGAGAGAGAGAGAGAGAGAGAGAGAGAGAGAGAGAGAGAGAGAGAGAGAGAGAGAGAGAGAGAGAGAGAGAGAGAGAGAGAGAGGTTTTAAAGTTAATTAATTAGTTAATACAAAAATATTAGGTATTGGATGGATAGGGATGGGATAGTAGGTTAGTATTTTTTTGTTTATGTCTCACTTTTGTCTCATGTTGTTTCACCTATTTTTGTCCCATCCTGTCCCACTTTGTCCAGTCCTTGTTCCTGTCCCATGTTGCGCCAAACGCGGGACAGTGAATTTTTGTCATGTCCCATGTCACACAAAACATGGGACAGTGAGTTTTGTCACGTCCTGTTTTGTGTTGTCCCATGTACCAAACTCTTTCGTTTAAACGTAACGACAATGGTTTAACAACTAAATATTTATTTATGTCAAATACAACATTTTAAGAATCAATATTTGTTATCTAAATACCATTTTGGGTATGCAATATTGCAATATAACAAAATGAAGTTCATACACAACATTTTATTTTAAAAATCAGTATCTGTTTACCCTAAATACTATTTTAGATATGTAATATGTCAAAATAAACACATATAACGCATCATAAACCCTCAAAGATCTTTACAATTATCGTTTGGATTCGACATGGTTTTCGGGTCCCAAAATACGCATACAAGCAACTTCCTTCTCACCGAAGTCTATTACCAACAATTTTTCAACGGCTTTATCAGTTAGTATAAGTCGTAATTTCTAATAGTGTTACTCCCATTTTTTTTTGAAATATATGATATTCATATACGGCAAATGCAACAATTAAACTCACACACCCTCTTCAACTTTGGTGAGGTTTGAACCCCTGACCTCTTACGAGGACAAAAGCTCTCATACCGCTAGGCCAAAGACCCTTTGGCGTGTTACTCCCATTTAAGGCTAAATAAATCACAGAGTTACCTATCCAATAAGGAAATCAAATAGCTGCAAGCAAAGCCAACTCCTTCGTTACTCTAACAAGAATATTGATAGTTCTTTAATTTCATTTAGCTTTAACTTAGGACAATATTTGTAAGAAAAAAAATATTTTACATCATATTGGTATAACAATTAACACTCGTTAGAAAATATTGATACCTATACCGGCAACCCCAACCGGCCCACAATCGGCTGCCTATCCATATTCTATAATATGGGGGCATACCTGACTCACTCAGCGGTTGTGGCTATGGGGGTGTCTTGGGTTCGAACCCGAGACCTTCTTCTTTTTGTACAAAGATGTCTCAACCCATTACCAACTGAGCTACACGCCATTTAGCTGTATAGTTGAGAACTTGATTTTTGCTGCAAAACGTAGGGGTGAGTATTGGAAGCGGGTACTTGTCTTTGAAACTGGAACCACTTCAGAAGTGTCGGTTTCCGGAATCGGAACCGATGTGATTGGCTCCGGTTCCTAAAATATGGAACCGATCGGAACCAGCTCCAGTTCTCATCTTTTGAAACCGTTAACCGTTGGGTAGTCGTCGGGACCAGGTACCCGTCCGACAGGATACTAAAACCGGAACCGATGGTACCCAATATTTTTTTTAATAAAATATATTTTGTTTTTTTTTATAAAAACTTAATAAACTACTTTTTATGGAAGCACCGTTTGTAATATTTATCAGCATCAACTAATTTTAATGACGTGAAGCGTTTTGGAAGCACCATTTGTAGTATTTATTTGTTTTGGAAGCATTGTTTATAATCTTTATTTGTTTTTGAAGCATCGTTTGTAGTATTTATTAGTTTTCAAGTTTGTGGTATTTATTTATTTATGTTGGACCTTGTAACATATTAATATTTACTTTTTTATAATTTGAATGATAAAAAATTTAAAAAAAATAGACATGGGTACCCAATACCGGAATCGGCAATTCAAATATAAAGAACCGGTGTAACCGGTTCCAGAAATTTTGGCCGAGTACCCGCCTTTGCTCACCCCTAGCGAATTGAGGGACCAACAAGAGCAAACCATTTATATGAGACATTCGGGGATATTCATCATGAATGTTGTAAAAATCATGTCTATTATTCATTATCAATAAGAACACATGTCGCTCTCTAAATTATCCCTAGTTCACAACGGAAATCAAGTTTGCAACTGAATGTTTCTCTCTTTATAGGGGTGTTATTCGGGAATTTAAATCGGTTCTGTTTTTTATATTCACGTTAATAAACACTTTAATTTATTAAAACTAACTAATAACCAAAGTAAATAAGATTCGGTTTATTCGGATTTCGGGTTCTTTGGGTTCGTAACTAACTAAACCGAATAAGAATTCATATTTTTCATTAGACACTTGCCCCAACAATTAATTATACCAAATTGTATGTATGTTGCTTCTAATATATATTGTATCATACGTTCATACTCAACAATTGACTTGTATTAAGTAAATAACATTATCTTCCAAAACCTAATATAATCAAAAGACATTATTTATAGAGACGATATTGGAAGCATTAGCTCGTCGCGATAACTGTCATGGCATGATGTGACTAAAGGCTCATGTCTAACGTCGTGTTAAGCTCGTGGCACGCCATGGCGCATACCTATTTGTGGTTTTTAGTAACACTATATTTGATATATTTTTTTACCTTTTTAGTGTCTTACTTTTTAGTTTTTAGTATATAACCTAATTATTTTAAAAAAATGTATAAAATATAATTTAAATTGCTTAACATCATTAGTTCAATAGTATAAAATATACATGTAGGTGTGTGTATATATATATATATGTATGTGTGTGTGTGTGATATACATATTTACCGTCATTAGTCACACCTTAAAAAACGTTAAGGCCTCGCTCTGGCTTTTAAGGCTTGAGACTTAACCTTGTCGCCACTTTGCTGTCAGCCTGTCACGCCGTGTGTCATGCTATTTAGAACTTACGATAAAAGTTACCACTCCGTCCCAAAATAAATGTCCACGTTTTTATTTATTTTTGTCTTAAAATAAGTGTTCATTTTCTAAAGTAGAAAGCTAAATTCTCAAATTTACCCCTATTAAATAAGGATAGAGATGTCAATTGGTTAACAAAATTAATAATTATACATGTCTAAAACTATATGTGTTTTTAATTATGGACATTTATTTTAAAACGGTGAAAGTATTTTGTTACTTTATCTATTTAAAACAATGATATAAAACCGATAATTATGCATTTATAAAACTCATACTCATATCCTACTCATTGGAGCATCCACATACCACAATAGTTGAACTTTTTTGGTGAGCTTTTTTTATATTATTTTTATTTTAACGGGTATAATTAAGAAAAAAATATGGTTTATCCTTCATGCTCGTTAAATGTAGATAAACAAGAAAATGATAAATGAATAATATATATAGTTTATCAGTTAGCTTATCAGCTAGTTTGCTAAACATGACCTAAATGTTCGAGGAGCAACGGGGCCTTCTTACAACTCCTTGATACGTCATACGTCTTTACAGACGGGTAGGAAACAGGACGAATGATCGTATGAGTAAAAGAGTTAAGGTGAGAAAGAAAGTTAGAAAGAAATCATATGGATACTTGATCACTTTTAATCTTAAATTCACTCATGAATAACGCTTAATACGAGAATTGATATGGTGAATCTTGGTACGTCTCATTCTAACACACACACATATATATATATATATATATATATATATATATATAGGGGTGACCAGCAGAACTGGGTACCCGCCTTTGAAACCGGAACCGCTCCGAAACTGCCGGTTCCGAAACCGGAACCGATGTGATTGGTTTCGGTTCCTAAAATACGGAACCGATTAAGTCTGTTTCCGGTTCCGGTTCTCATTTTTTGGAACCGTTACCTGCTGGGTACCCGCCGGGACCGGGTACCCAGAACCGGAACCAACGGGTACCCAGTATATTTTTACAAAAAAATATTTATAAATTTAATACTTATTAGATTTATGTGTATAATAATTAATAAACTAAAAAATTTAAAAGTTGTACCTTTAGGGTTTATTGTTTAGAGTTAGACAAAACTCTCTTTCTCTCTCTCAGCCGCCACACCTCATCAACCACACCTCTCCATTTTTAGTTGTTGTTTTGTTGTTCGATTTTTTAGTTGTTGTTGGATTCCAGCATCAATTTTTATTTTGCTGGTTAGTTGGTATCGATTTCTACTTTGCAAGTGTTTTAAAATTGTTTTATTGTAAAAATTGTTAAAAAAAAGTTGTCAGCGGGTACCCGGAACCGGTTCCCAGCAGTTCCGGGACCGGTTCCAAAAAAAAGAGAACCGACGGGAACGGTTCCGGTTCTTTCTTTCTAGGAACCGCCGGTTCCGGTTCCGGTTCGATGAAAATAGGGCGGGTACCCGGTATTGCTCACCCCTATATATATATATATATATATATATATATATATATAGAGAGAGAGAGAGAGAGAGAGAGAGACGGGTTCAAACAAGGAGCGTAACAATTTAAGAAAACGCGAGGAGCACCGCCCATGTACAAAATCACATGTGATTCACAGTACAAACCGCGGGACAAACCGCGCGCTTTGCAAACCGCGAGACAAACCGCGCGGGTCCGAATTTTAATCACATATGATTTTGTATGTGAATCACATGTGATTTTGTACATGGGCGGTGCTCCTCGCGTTTCTCGTAAATTGTTACGCTCCTCGTTTGAACCTTTATCTCTCTCTCTCTCTCTCTCTCTCTCTCTATATATATATATATATATATGGGAGGTTTCTTTTGCAAACCACTCCATTTGTAGAAACTATGCAAACCACTTCTTAACCAATCATTTCACCAAATTTAATTAAAATTAATTATTAATTAATATTAAGTCGTAGGGTTATTTTAGTAAATATATATTTTCAGTTTTTTTTAATTAATATTTTCAGAATCGTGTAAACATGGCAGTTACCTAAATTCAAGTGATTTGTGAATATCTTATACTAATAATCATAATCATTATTTTATGTATTTATTTTTTGTTTTTTCCGTGTTCTTGCTTCTGCAGATTATTCGAAAGTTTTCTGGGTTAAGAAACAAAAATGGATACAAAAATCATGAATCCAAATATCATGAACCTTACTCCATGAACCCCAAAAACATGAACCCAAATAAGAGAGAATCCATGGTGTTCAAGAAGAAGTCGAACCCAGAAATATAAAACCATATAAATTCATGAACCCAGAAACATGAAGCAATATAAAATAATGAACCCAGGAACATGAATCCATAAAATCATGAACCCAGAATCATGAATCCATATAAAACCATGAACCCAGAAACATGAAACCATATAAAATCATGAACCCAGAATCATGAAGACAAAACCCAGAAAAAGACCAAAATCATGAACCTAGAAACATGAAACCAAAAATCATCAACTCAGAAACAAGAAGATAAAATCAGATGGTCTGATTGACATCGTGTGGAACACGATCAAGAAAATGATTGTGGGTCTGTGAAATCGACGGAGTGGAGGGGTGGTTGTTGGCGGCTGAATGTTGGAAATCGACGGTAGTGGAGGGGTGGTTGCCGGCGGCTGAATGTGCAGGGCTGTCGGTGTCGTTTCTTGCTGTGAAGAAGAAATCGAGAGGAGACGGGATGGTGGTGGGTGCGACTGTGATTGCAATCGAGAGAGAAGAAGAACGAGAGGGAGAGTGCAGAATGGTGGCGCCGGTGATCTGTGGAGTCGACTGCAATGGTGGTCGTCGGCGTTAAGGTCGCCGGCGGTGTGGTCGTGGAACCTGCTCCTGATTTTTTAAGAAGAGGAAACCCATGGAACCTGCTCCTGAACTTCTAGGGTTAATCGTAGGAGAGAGAGAGAGAAAGAATATTGACTTTAGTTATACCCAATATACCCTTTTGTGCCTTTTTTGTTATGAAAATAATTCATGAATTGCCACAAATTACACAAAATGCCACCGCTTCAATTTGGGCCGTAGATGATGTAAATGGATGGTGATTAAGGGGCTGTTTGGTTGGTTTTTCATTAAGTCATGTGTGGATATAGATGTCTGTTTGGATTTGTCTGTCTGTCTGGATTCTGATATCTTGCTGTTTGTTTGTCGTGCTGAACAAATGAGCTGAACGTCAGAAATGACTATTTTACCCCTTCTTAGGATTTATGATGTTTTTATTAAAATTTCGCCAAACTTTGACAGCATAAGTGTTAGATTGCAAAAAACAAGTCAAATAACATATATATAAATTAGTGAATCATTAATAAATTAAAGAATCAAATTAAAAGGAAAGTGAATATATATATATATATATATATATATATATATATATAATGTTGCACTTCTGGTTTTCTTTATTGTTTCTTTCTTTCATACTACACTTCTGGTTTTCTTTAATCGCAATCTCCCCTTTCCTTATTCTTTCTTTTTTTCATACTGCACTTCTGGTTTTCTTCAACTTTTTCAGTGATTATATAATGCTGAGAGCGTTTATAAACCTAGGGTAATGGAAGCGGCTGTTGACGGGGAAGAGTTTCAGCGACAGAGAGAGACAGAGAAGAGGTGCGTTGTTCAAGAGGACAAAGATCAAGGGAGTAAGAGAGGGTTGACTCGGCGATTGAATATTTTTGAAGCTTACTAGGGTTGGCACGACTCTAGACGCATTGAATCGATTGGGTTTACAAAACACAAAATTGTGGCTGAAATGTGGTAGGGATAATGATGTGGGGGGTAAAATGGTAATAATGGTGGCCGAGTAGATAAAGGCATCTGATAACTCTATTTTTAGAGTTATTATTTCCTTTTATTTTTATTTTATTTTGTCAAATGTTAGCCATTTCACTTCTTAAAACCCCCATTCTTGGTAATATTCATAAAAACGAGCAAAAAGAGTGAACCATAGTTTTAATAAATCATTTGGTGGAGTTTTGGTGTTTTTTCACGAAATATCCGCAGTGACTTGCGTATCCCACTCCAGACCCCACTATCGAGCAGATAAGAAGACAAAAGAAAATAAACTCTTAGTTGGGAAGTAAAGTTTTGGAGAATGGAAGGTTCAATTGGCAGAGGCAAGGGATTGAGAAGTACAATCATGTTCCTAAAAGCATGACAAGATGAATTGGTTAATAACCCCCATGGTACTTTAAAGTTGACTTTTTGGAAAGGTGATGGGTCCTATGGGTAAAAGAACTAAAGGCTGGTGGATAGAAGTATTGCACAAAGAAGCTGAACCTTATGCCTCTTCAGTCCTTATTCTCTAGTTAAAACCCATTTTTGTGTAAAACCCAACCTTTCCTCGTAGTATATAAAGGGGTGTTGGGTTCCATTTAATTCATCTTTCATATCTCCATCTACCACATTTAGTGTAAGTGTAGTTGTTAGTTTCTCATTCACTGCAGTAGTTCATTAAATTTCTGTATTTTCAATTCCTAGTTTAATTTTTAGTTTCGAGTAATCAGTGGCAGTGACGTACCTTCGTTCCCCACTGCGGTTTTAATTCAAGTCACTTTCAGTTTATTTATGTTCATCTTTTCATCTTTTGCTTTCTTTACTTCAGTAATTATGGGCTAAGCATCCCCTGGGATGTAGGAAAGAGAAGTACCTGCATTTTGGAGAAAATGCTTGAGTAATCTTTATACTTGGAATATTTGTTGCTTTGGTCATTCACTCTCGATTATTGCCCAATGATGCAAACAAGCCGATCACTTGTAAGGATCTAAAGTCTAGTTCTTAACTCAGAAATGAATAGAATGCAGTGACACGAGCTTGGATGATGCTAGGGGATTCGAAAGAATTCTTATGACACTTGCAAAAGTGAGGTCAGCACAGTGAGCTAATCTCAACCCACTGGAGTAGTAGGCAAGCTAGTTGGTGTATTTAAAACACTTAGAGTATTTGTCTCTACACATTCCATCGAGACCTGAAAAGGTCCATTTTGAGATTACCATTGGCGAAACAATAGATACTAAGAGTATGGGATTTTTACCTAAAGGTGTGAGTATTTTGTAACCGGGCTTTTCTAGAGAAAATGCCTACCTCAAGTACAAGGATCATTTTTAGGATCAGGTATTTAATATAAAATCCAGGGAAAATCTAACCTACATTCCTTTCTTTAAATCTTAAGTAAAACCGTTAAAGTAGCATTTCACCGAACAAACCAAACTATTGCTTCTTCTGTAATTGAAACCTGTAAAAGGAGCTCATGAAAACCATATTGTCTTGATTGCCCAGTCTCTGTGGATACGATTCTGGTATTTTACCAACTATTACTTGTTGTGACGATCATAGTGGACAATGTACACTTGCACTTCCCACTGTGGATAGTTTGCAACCCACTGCGATTAAATCACATATTTCGCACGTACCAAGTTTTTGGCGCCGTTGTCGGGGACTGGCGTGATTTTAAATCTCAAGACATTAGTTTTTGTTCGAGCCCGAGTAACTCGTTTTTCTAAGTTGTTCGTGTTTCATGCCAAGGCAGCAACATGGACCTTTGGTACCAATCGATCTTGAAATAGAGAAAACTTTTCGAAGAAGACGTAAAAACAAGAACACATATCGACAACCCCCTTGTGAACCCCACTGTAAACATGGATGGTGTGGGAGGTGAAAGACCTGTTAACCCACCACCGTTAGTGGAGACCACAGTGACGATTGCCGATAGCAAAGATCGAAAAATACAGGACTATGCTACTTCCGGAGTTGGTGATTTAAGCTACGGAATTTTAAGACCCAACATTGTTGCACAACATTTTGAACTCAAACCGGTGATGTTTCAAATGATCCAAGCCATGGGTCAGTTTGGAGGGTCACCATCTGAGGATCCACACTCGCACTTAAAATCCTTTTTGGAAATGACTGATTCCTTACAATTGCAAGGTGTGAGTGATGAAGCATTAAGACTAAGGATTTTCCCTTTTTCACTAAGGGATAAGGCCAAGTCTTGGCTGAACTCACATGCACCTCACTCGATAACCACTTGGCAAGAACTTGCTGACAAATTTTTACAAAAATACTTTCCTCCCACAAGGAATGTAAGGTTTCGAAATGATATTATTTTGTTCAGACAAGAAGAAGATGAGGCTGTTTCAGATGCATGGGAACGATTTAAAGATTTACTTCGAAAGTGCCCACATCACGGCGTCCCACATTGCATCCAATTGGAGATCTTTTACAATGGTCTTTCCAATGCAGCCAAAATCATCTTAGATGCAACAGCAGGTGGAACATTCACGAGTAAGACTTACAATGAAGGATATCAAATCTTAGAAAAAGTGTCCAACAACAATACCGAGTGGTCCAATCCTAGAGCACCCATACCAAAGACCAACACCATCGACTCCGAGGCACTTAAAACCATGAATGCGCAGTTAGTGGCCTTGACTAAATTAGTTTTGAATCAAAACAGAGGCCAAGTCAATTCTGCAACACATCTCTCTGAAAATTGTTCCATCTGTGGAGAAGAACATGTTTTTGACTATTGCCCAGCAAATCCCGAATATGTTAATGTTATAGGGACCAACCCAACAACCCGTATTCGCAAACCTACCCGTATTCGCAAACCTATAATCCAGGTTGGAGGAATCATCTGAATTTCTCTTGGGCTGGTAATCCAGGACTCCAACCCCACGGGGCGAGTCATGGCCAGCAAAGACCACAAAACCCCCTGGATTTCACCAACATCACAATGGGCATCCCCCACAGAACTTTCAGCAAGGGCAATCCTCGCAACAGTTCCAACCACGACCAACTCAACCCGCTGAGACTCAACCATCACTCGAATCAATTCTCAAAGGTTTCATGAATCAAACTCAAGCAGCCATTAGGAACATAGAGACTCAAATAGGACAACTAGCCGTCGAAGTTAAGAATAGACCACTAGGGACATTACCTAGTGACACCGAACACGCTAGGGTGATAGGGAAAGGATCTGAACAAGTCAAGTCCATAACACTTAGGAGTGGAAAGGATCTGAAAGATATCATTTTTTAATATGATGATCCGCCTCAAATACCCACTGTCCCTAAACCCACAGTGGCCATTCCTCAAGTCACTGTCATTCCCACAGTGAGGACCGATGTCCCTGAACTTCCCACTTTTGGACCTATACCAAAACCTACTGTTCAAAAACCAACACCACAACAAACTCAAATTGACCCACGAAATGTACCTTTTCCTGAAAGAATGAAGACTAAAAATGTCGATGTTCAGTTTAAAAAATTCTTAGACATTTTTAAACAACTTCACATTAACATACCCTTGGTAGAGGCTCTTGAGCAAATGCCAAGCTATGTTAAACTTTTAAAGGATATTTTGAACAAAAAGAGAAAGTTGGGTGAGTTTGAAACTGTGGCTTTGACCAAGGAATGTAGTGCCCTCCTTACTAGCAAGATTCCGGCTAAGTTGAAAGACCCGGGTTGTTTCACCATTCCATGCATAATAGGAGGACAAGAAGTAGGTCAAGCACTCTGTGATTTGGGAGCTAGTATAAACTTGATGCCGTTGTCCATTTTCAACAAGTTAGGTATTGGAGAGGCTAGACCCACAACCGTGACATTAAAACTAGCCGATCGGTCAATTGCCTACCCAAAGGGAAAAATAGAAGACGTTTTGGTCCAAGTGGATAAATTTATCTTCCCCGCCGATTTTCTAGTTCTAGATTATGAGGCCGATAAAGATATCCCAATCATCTTAGGGCGTCCGTTTCTTGCAACCGGACGTACTTTGATCGATGTGCACAAAGGGGAACTCACTATTGAATTATTTGGCGGGTTTTAACCCTTTGAAGTATTTGTGATTGTAAATATGGTAAAACACTTACATTTGGAGTTTTGGGAAAATGTGATAGATAAATCACACATGAAAATGGGTTATGGATTTATGTTATAAATGGAGTCTACTTTTTATGAAAATGCATTTGTGTATATCTTGGAAATATGCGTTTAGTACATCATGGGTTGATTTGAAAATGTGATGGTGTGAGTCCTTTAGAAAAGAGGGTTTCCCAACCCAAGGTTTTATTTTAGGTTTTCATGGATTCAAAACATTTATTGGCAAAGGTGTGTGTTGCTACGTTTGATGTCTTTTTATGAACTATCTTTTGAGTCAGTTGAGCTCATTGCTCGGTATTGGATTTTATTAAGTCTTGGGGACATTTGTCCAGTTTTGATAGTTCAAGTTGAGTCTTGATCATGATTTACGTTATTGGGGAATTGCATGTTTGAATGCATTTGTTTATTGATTTGGGGTCGTGTATGTTATAGACCTTGTTAGCTATGGATCCATAGGCTTTTGAGTTTCCCCAGTTTATGAGACGATAGTTTCTCTTTTGTAGCACGGAATAGGCATCGGGTTCCATGATAAGTAAGGTGTGGGCCTAGATGGTCGGGCGTCATCTCATAGGCAGTAAAGTGTAATTCCATATGTGCTTAGCACGGGATAGGCATCGGGTTCCATGATAAGTAAGGCGTGGACCTATATGGTCGGGCGTCGTCTCATGGGCAGTAAGGTGTAATCGCTAATGTGTTGTTGTGGATTTGGAGTGACCCAATGTATAGACCTGAGGTGGTTAAAGTTGGGGGCTCTCTTTAGTCTCGTGGGCAATAGATCTGGAGTGATTGAGCTCAGTATACGAGAGTAATCCACGTGGGTGTTTTATTGCATAGTAGGTGACCCACTTTAGTGTTCCGTCACGTGCAATGTATACGGGTCTCCCCCGTCACCGAAAGGTGTTGTTTTGGGTATGTGTGTTTATCCATGTTTTCGGTGACGTGTCATATTTATGAGATTTGCCTTTCCACGTTATATGAGTTGTGGATTATGTTTCATCCATGTTTTGGGTTGTTTTGGAATAATGGCGAATATTTATGAATTTAATCGCTTTGAGTATTAAATGTTATTTCACCTTTCACGCTGATTTTAGAAAGGAGTCTATTTTGGGAAATCACGTTATATTAAAGATTTTCAGCATGGGAATTGTGTGAGTTGGAAAATGGGTGATTTGCATTTAAAGTAAACTCTTTTGAAATCATGACTAAAAACTACACTCCCCTCGATTTATGAATTTATATAGTCATGATAAAATGCTTGAACTCACTAGGCGTTAGCCTAACCCTTTTTATTTGTCGGCATGTGCAACAGGCTCAGGTCGGGAGTAACTTTAGCTACACTGTGAAGTGGCGAGTGCTAGTAGAGTGCACGAGAGATGATTTTGATTAAGTGAATCTTCCGCATTTATTTGGGACTAGCAACTTGTGTTGTATTAAGTAACGCCCGTCTTAAGTTTTAGTTGTGGATATTATAATGTTTAAATTCTGAGGTGTTTTCAGGAATGAATTGTAGAAATGATTTTATCTACTTTGGTTATTTTATGGAAATTAAAGTTAGTTGCACGTTCCAAATTTGAGGGTGTTACAATGAGAGAATATGCAGATTGTATTTCTTAACGAATTGCTTTATGTGCTTCCGACTAGTTGACCATTTTATTGTCCTTCCTTGCAAATGCATGGTATTGATCTAAGGGTGTGCATAATTTGGTAGTCACTAACCCTCGAAGGCTTTGATAAATGTATCGTGAATGGAAATGTTTTATAAATTCATTACATAAGTGAGGGTCATTTGGTCAAGGTATGTTTTAATGTTGTGTGAATAATGCATGGTTTACGCTACAGAACGTTTTGAAAACACGAATGTGTGAGTCATTGAACTTTGGCCAATTTTTGGGCTTGATGGACATTTTGGAAAATGGTAAACCTTTTTGGTTTTGGAGAGAAATGTGTATTTCGAGTATTTTAATGAGTAAAATTCAAGCGTTGACATCTTCACGTTTTATATTGCGAGTGTGAAACTTTTGGTGTAAATGCTCCTTGATGAGGATTGTGGAAAATTATTTGTCTAAATCTAGAGTGCGTGAAACTATTGATGTTTTGGAACACTAATGCACATTGTTTGTACGATCCAACCTTCAAAGTCGATTTAAACCCTTTTTGGTGGCAACCAATTACAAACACTTATTTTCTCCTAAGTTTTGGGAAAACACATTACTGTGTGGGTATTGTCAAAAAAAATGTTTTACTCTTATGTCATTATATGACTAAATGAGAAGATTTTGAATATTGATTTAAAGAATTTCATTTTTTGAAATTTTGTTACGAATGATTTGATACATGTAATCTCGTTTCAAGAAAACTACTAAGAGAGTGTTACAAGCTTGCGCGCTTATTCCAAATTTGAAATTTCCTCTCAACATTTTAGTCGACATCTTTGGATGATGAAAACGTATTGAGTTTGTCTTTAAACTTAGAACTAACGCAATCATTTTATGTTTTTACCAAAATACATTTATGGGATTGTTTCACCGATTGTGAAATAAACTGACGTGTGTGTACTCTAGTGGTAAATTTTGTTTCATGCTATTCATGATTTGAAAAGGAAATTTTTGGAGTCAGGTGACATTCAAACCCTTTTGAGGCACATATAGACCTTTTAGTTGCACAATATTTAATGTGGGAAATTACCTTACGTGCATGACATAGATCAATCCATGCTAGGACCGTATCGGTTTCTTCCAGAGAAGTTGTTTGTTGTGCTTTTGCGATTTGTTAACGATACAAATTTCGATGAAATGGTTTTCAGTATGATTTTCATATGTGGGATGAATATGTCCATTTTGCACAACTACCGAATTGATAGTAGTAGATTTTGTGCGTACAATTAGATTGATATGAAAGCTTTTATGTTAAAAGTTTCTACAAACATTTTCGATTGGCATATTTGTTAAATATTTCGCTTGAGAAGCCTTGAACTCATAGGAACCTTGGAAAGGTTATGTAACTCAGTTAAGAGTAAGTGTGTGTAGCACTTCGACGGTAGAAGGTTGGGTATTCCACGCGTGATAGTACTGTAGGCCGAATGGTATCGGTTGCGGGGGATGATGTACTTTGTAACTAAAGGATTTGATTCGCAGTATCTCATATTGAGGTTGGTGATAACCATTCTTGTTGGGAATCTTGTTTTGGGGTCTTGGTCAATTTTCGTATGTGGGACCCTTTAGACATCATATCAATAACTTTGGTTTTGTAAGAATGCTCGACGAGTGAAACTCGGGTGTTGAGTCTGTTGTGACTCAAAGTTTGGTGGTTTATCTAGGTGTCAACTTTTGGGCTTGAGGCCAAGCACCGTTAGTGTAATCGGGGGATTGTAGTCCGATTTTAAAGGAATGATGCTAATGGTTGTAGTAATCTTAAGATGCTCATTTGTGATAAGAGGATTTAGGGAAATGACTTTCCTTGGGTGGTAAGAGAATCTGTCGATTGGATGATTGATAATTGGGCACATCTTTGGGATTGTGTAACTGATGAGTCAGTGATGACCGTTGGTGTTGAAATTGATGGAATCCGATGAGAGTAAGTACTAGTTCGGTAGCGGGATTATTTGGGGATTCTGAAGTTTTGGTTGATGATTGGTAATGATTAAACGTTGAGCTAGTTTGGAGAGAAAATGTAAGAACATATGAATGTGGAGTGATTGGGGAGTTCAGATATACCATTTGGAAAGTATGGATCACTTAAGGTTGGGAGGCGGCTTAAGTCTGATGGTCGGAAGCCACTCTAGCAAATTAGGCCTTCAATTGGATGTAAGTGTTTTATGCCTAAGCGGGGAGTTGTTGTGAGTAACATCAAGAAGCCGTTGTGGGCAATTCTGTGGGAAATAAATTTGAACCTAGTTGTAACCGAGGGAAATTGGAATGTGTCGGGCGCGGTGGCTATTAATTGTGTGAGAACTAGATTTCGAGGACGAAATCTCTTTAAGGTTGGGAGGATTGTAACACCCCGAAAATTGGAAAACCAAAATTGGGGCCACGAACGTCCGAAAGGGGCATGCCGGACGTCCGCGAGGTGCGGAAGCCCGCGGGTCGTCCGCGGAAGCAACAGAGATTTGGATGGTTTTGGTTCGGCCGAGGCCGGACGTCCGCGAAGTGCCATGCGGACGTCCGCGACCCGTCTGATGGATTGACTTGGGTATTTTAAGCCCTTTTTCTCCCTCTCTCCTCATTTTCACTCTCAAACCCTAACTCACTCTCCCTCTCCCTCTTTCAGCCGATTTTCCCCAAGAGAGCACAAACCCAACCTCTTCTTCCTCATTTCTTCACCAAACTAAACCCACTTTCCACCATTGTTGAAGATATGGAAGCTTGGAACTTTTGTAGGTGATTATGAGCTTTTGTTGGAGATTCATGTGATAAAGGTAATATTCCTTTGCCCACATGCTAGGTTGTTGTTGATTTCAGCTTCTTTCTATTTTGTGGTATTGTTGGATGATTTTGGTGGTGGTTGGTTGAGGTGATCTTTTCCTTCTTCATCTATGAAAATTAGGGTTTGGTATATTTGGGGTTTTTGGATGATAATTGTTTTTGGTGAATGATTGTACATGGTTGGATCGGGTTATTGATGGTTGGAAATTATGGATCTAGGTTTTTGGAGATTTTGACTTGAAGATGCAAGTTGTTTCAAAGGAGCTTACGTATGGGAAAAATCTAGATTTAGCCTAAATCTAGCAAGGTGAGTTCAAGTTGCTTTGTGAAAACTTTGTACATGCCAAAATGTTATTTACCAAGTAATTAAGTGTTTTACATGAAATTATCAATGTTGAGTTATTTGGTGGGTTTTAACTTTTGAGGTATTATTTGTGGTAAATATTGTAAAACGCTTACATTGGGATTTTTGGAAAATGTGATAGATAAATAATACATGAAAATGGGTTATTGATTATGTGATAAATGAAGTCTATTTGTTATGAAAATGCATTTTGTGAATATTTTGGAAATATGTATTTAGCACATCATGGGATGATTAAAAATGTAATGGTATGAGTTCTTTGGAAGAGAGGGTTTTCCCAATCCAAGGTTTTATTTCGGGTTCTCATGGACTCAAAGTATTTATTGGCAAATGTGTGTGTTGCTACGTTTAATGTCATCTTATGACTTTTTATGAACGATCTTTTGAGTCAGTTGACCTTATTGCTCGGTATTGGATTTTATTAAGTTTTAGGGACATTTGTCCAGTTTTGATAGCTCAAGTTGAGTCTTGCTCATGATTTACGTTATTGGGAAATTGCATGTTTGAATGCATCTGTTTATTGATTTGGGGTCGTGTACGTTATAGACCTTGTTTGCTATGGATCCATAGACTTTTGAGTTTCCCCAATTTACGAGACGATAGTTTCTCTTTTGTAGCACGGAATAGGCATCGGGTTCCATGATAAGTAAGGCGTGGGCCTATATGGTCGGGCGTCGTCTCATGGGCAGTAAGGTGTAATTCCATATGTGCTTAGCACGGGATAGGCATCGGGTTCCATGATAAGTAAGGCGTGGACCCATATGGTCGGGCGTCGTCTCATGGGCAGTAAGGTGTAATCCCTAATGTGCTGTTGTGGATTTGGAGTGACCTAATGTATAGACCTGGGGTGGTTGAAGTTGGGGGCTCTCTAGTCTCGCGGGCAATAGATCTGGAGTGATTGAGCTCAGTTTACGAGAGTAATCCACGTGAGTGTTTTTATTGCATAGTAGGTGACCCACTTTAGTGTTCCGTCACATGCAATGTATACGGGTCTCCCCCGTCACCGAAAGGTGTTATTTTGGTATTTGTGTTTATCCATGTTTTCGGTGATGTATCATATTTATGTAAAATGTTTCTCCACGTTATAGGAGTTATGGGTTTTGTTTTATCCATGTTTTGGAAAGTTTGGGATTAATGGCGAGTTAAATTATGAATTTAATCGTTTTGAGTATCAAATGCTATTTCACCTTCCACGTTGATTTTGGAAATGAGTTTATTTTGGAAATCATGCTATATTAAAGATTTCAGCATGGGATTTGAGTGAGTTGGAAAATGGGTGATTTGCATTTAAAGTAAACTTTTTTGAAATCATGACTAAAACTACATTCCTCTCGATTTATGAATTTATATGGTCATGATAAAACTCTTGAACTCACTAGGCGTTAGTCTAACCCTTTTTATTTGTCGGCATGTGCAACAGGCTCAGGTTGGGAGTAGCTTTAGCTACACTGTGACGTGGCGAGTGCTAGTAGAGTGCACGAGAGGTGACATGATTAGTGAAGTCTTCCGCATTTATTTGGGACTAGCAACTTGTGTTGTGTTAAGTAACGCCCGTCTTAAGTTGTTAGTTGTGGAAATTATGATGTTTAATATTCGAGGTATTTAAAGGAATGATTTGTAGAAATGAATTTAACTACTGTTGGTTATTTTATTGAAATTAAAGTTAGTTGTTCGTTCCAATTTTGAGGGTGTTACAGTTTCGTAGGTGAAAACGAAAAATGTATGAAACAGTTCATAAAAATGAAAAAAACCTATGAAATTACAAATTTCATAAAAACATTTCGTCAAGAAATGAATGATATGAAACAATTTCATCAAAATAAACAATTCCATAAAAAAATTCATCAAAAAAACCTATAAAACTACAAAGTTTGCACGGTTTACACAAAAAAAAAGTTTACATTTGAAGGAGACTCCATATTATATATATATATATATATATATATATATATAAGAGTTGGAAATCTTTTTTTACTCTTTTTATCATAACTTTAATTCTCAATGAAATCCAACCAAGGGAATAGTGGTTGCCATTTGTGAAAAAACTAGGAGCCAATGACTTGCCTTAAACTTTAATCATATTAAACTTCTGTTATTCTTATTTATATTTTCTTAACGTTATTTAAATGAAGCAGATAATTACATATTCATCTTTTCATGTTGTATAAAAATAAGATTAAAAATGATAAAATAGTCATAACAACGATTAAAATTAAATGCGCCCATGATGTGCCTTAAATTTTACATATACCCTTTCTATCAAAAAATTATGATTTTGATTTGAACATATTGTTAAGACTTTTATTAACAATCAAATACTTACCCTTAAGATCGTTTACCAAAACCACAAGGCTTGTGGCGTACTGGTTAAGGCTTTGGGGGGATGAGTCTCAGAAACCCATCTACCCCAGGTTCGAATCCAGGCGTTGGCAACATGTGGCCACTGAGGAATCATCTCATGACTGCATGCTTAGCAGTCAATCAGTGTCAGGGATTAGTCTAAGCAAAGCTTAGGATACCCTTTCAAAAAAAAGATCATTTACCAAACGCTTACACGTAAAAATCATAAAAAAAAGATCGTTCACCAATCAAATTTTTATAAAATGTTTGAATTAGCTTAAAAACGAAAATTAATTTTAAACTTTTTAATACAACACCCCCATTGATTTTGTTAGCTTTAAACCCCACCCTTTTGATTTTCTCTCCAAAAATAAAAGCTACCTACTCTAGATCCCCAGACTCCAAAGTCCAGGCACAAAACCATCCGCTGCAACCATTTGTGACACTCTCCTCTCCTCTCCTCTAGTAAAGCATGCAATAGGATTCAACAATAAACAAAAAAAATACATATCATATTTTTCGAACAATAAGATATGTAATATGGTCAGAATAATAATTTTGTAAAGAGACAAAAATAGGACCTATTTTTCCACACACGTTTTTTTTACCGTTTATTGTTTTTTCTTTAGGGTTGGAATTTTTCAACACTCTAAGTATGACCCCAGTCACCTAAGATTTTGGATCCGTCACTGGTCATTACCTTGTCGTGTAACATTCTCGATCATCAAAATGGATTATGATTAGCATCTTTTATTTGGTAAGCGATTACAGGGTAGGTCTTCCTCTCACTTAACGGGTAAGATTCTTGGTTCTTGCTATGTCTTTTATAGGATAAGTTTATGTGCGTAGTGGCGGGTCCATGTTTTTGCCTAGTGGATACACCTTTAAGTTATATTAAAGGCTCACAAAATCGTCCAACCTATTTTTAGCCTAATTCAACGGTTTCGAGGAATTTTAGAAGTTTTTTTGGGTAGATTACAAGGGATTTTTAAGTTTTAATTGTTGATTTCAATGGACTTTTTCGGGTTTTTTGATTGATTTCGAAAGACTTTCTTGGTTTTTTGGATGATTTCGTTCTGAGTCCATGGCTTTGAATCCACATAAGGTTGAATCCATAAAGATGGCGATGCTTGAAATCCAATCCATGGTTTCAGATCTCCAACGACAATACCGAGATCGGATGACGATCTTCAATCGAATTCTCAATCAGAAACCGACGGAGGTGACACAGAATATTCGTGAAGGGGGAATTACCTCGGATCTCAGCCTTTACAGTCCGGTGGTCACGACAACGATCATTAGTGAACTTGAAGAAAATAAGGATGAAAAAGGGAATGGGAAGAAAGTACTACCGATCAAGGAGAAGAGAGAAATTAAAGAAGGAACAAAGTCTCTGGATTACTTAGTCAACATTGAAGGCTACCGAACAGCAAAGATAGTTTCCATGGACCATTTAGAGTCTAGAAAATTAGGGTTCCAACCGGGGCAAGACCCAGAACCACCAGAAGGGGATTTCTCACCATCCCCGGTTGGTTTCTTTTATTTTTTCTATCCACCTTGAGGACAAGGTGGTTCTTTCATCTTTGGGAGCGGGGTAATGATAAGCACTAACCCTAGCCCACGTCAATTAATAAGTTGCATATTTTAGAAAGGTTAATTATGGTTTTGATTACGTAATAGTTAATAAATAGGAAAGAGGGAAGAATAGGGCATGGAGAAAAATATTGAGTCTGTTCTTGGGAGAGTCTAGCATCTCGAACAGCTAGTTATCTATCTTTTTCCTGTTAATCAAACATCCAACTATTGTTTCTTACCAAAGGGCCTTTGGTCTAGCGGTATGTGGGCCTCTTTCCTTCTAAGAGGTCAGAGGGTTCAAACCTCACCAAATGTGATGAGGGTGTGTGAGTTTATTTGTTGCATTTGCCGTATATAATAAATATTATATACTTCAAAAAAAAAACTATTGTTTCTTCTACATTTCTTTTATTTTAATTATTAGTAAATTTATTCAACAACTGTAGACCACTTACAATTACCATAACAAAAATAGGAGAGCAGAATCAAAGGCAATTATGCAATCAAAGTTATTATATATTGCTCCAAATTTTGCAATCTGAAGACTAGCAGCTAAATATAACATCTAAATATACAGTTTTAAGTCCAGGTCTAAACATAACTTATACACAACACACACACACAGCTTCTTCCTCCCAATCCAAAAATAAACCCTATGGTTATATTTTTTGGTTGTAGGAGAGCTTATATTCGATTGATCTATAAAGTATAGTACGAACATTAATAATTAATAATACGAAACTGCACCTAGCTTTCTCCATATATAGCTTTCGAGGTTGGTGCTGGAGATATAATTTGAGGATGGATCCATTGACACATTAGTTGGCTGTGTTTGGACTACAACCCAAAAGCCACATTTGCAAAGTCCAAGTGGCAATTAATGTACTCTCCATCTTCATGCATAATACATGTATAGGCTGTTTGAAGCAGCACAGGCTATCGAGTTTTCGTTAGGGTCCCATGCAAGGTGGAGCAACTTTGTTGACAAATCAGAAGGGTTTCCGTTTATGTCAACTCCTCCTGAGTTATAATCCGATCCTTCTGAAGGAGAAATCATCAAAAAAAACTAGTCACCATCTGGCTTAATACTTCATTTAATGTAGGTCTATTTTAATTTTTAGACCCATTAATTTTAAGTCTGTTTAGGTTCCATATATCTTGGACTTAAATATATAGATTGCCAGCTTCCATAGAAGCCTCTATAAGTCATTAACAAATATCCTAAATTTTGTGTCAAAAATCAGGCGCCAATGAAATAATTTGTCGGTAGAAATGATGTACATACCACGCTTGTTTACGCCATGGGAATGGTTTCCAGGGGATCTTAAGAAGCTTGGAGGGGTCTGGATTTGTCTCCTATCAGTTCATTACAAACATAAAGAACATGAAATACAATATTTATAAGTTTGAGAAATGAGCAGAAGTAAATGTCTCATTCACATTTGCCACTAATACCTTGCAGGATTCTTGGTTGCCTCTAAAGTTGTTGCTTCTGAGCTTCCCTCAGAACAACCAAACACACGAAACGTATTGCTGGATTAAAAATTATCGTTAGTACAACACCGAATGTCAAGTGGAGTGACCGTTTAAACAACAAACCAGATTTGGAGGCAGATAATAGAAATATGAATTGGGATTAAAAGTTAAAACAGAGCACGAACAATCGAGAAAGTGGTTCAAGTCAGACCTGTATGAACCAGTTGCAACCCGCTGTCCATCTCCACTCAGACAACACTCAAACTTGTCGAAGATCGAATCATTTTCATATAAATCACACAGCTGAAAGAAAGACAAAGAATGAGACCTTGATTCATAAAGTGGTTGTTATGATATTACAATTCTATTAAACATTAAACGGAGCCATGTGAAAGGTTTATTACCTTGGGTCTCAAATGTTCATGCACCTGGAAAGTTGCAACTGGGCCAGAACCCATATTTATATCCCACAGCTGACAAACATGAATGAAAACCAACTATGAGAACTGAGACAACTTATGCATATGTACTATATATATACATGTGTGTGTGTGTGTGAGTCAGTCAGTTGCTTTCATACTTAAAAATAAAATATACAACAGTAATCTTAATGAGAAAAAAGCACTCATGAAATATATAGGAAGTACCTTAAGGGTCATGTAGTCACGGCTTAGTATATACCTACCCCCCTTTGCAAACTTGATATCAGAAATTGAGGATATAATATCTGTGAAAAAAGATTTTGAACCAGGAGCCTCATTTTCTTCAAACCTGTAGCAGTAAAGGAACAATTTCAAATACAAGTTAAAAAGAAGTATTTTCTTCTTCCCATGAAGAAAATAACTTCATGTGCGAATGAGTACATGTAGGCAATGGGCTCGATATATCTTATATAAGAGCGTATGTAGCACAGTAATTCCTCGGCAAGCACCAGTTAGATGTAGAGGAACTCACAAAAAGCAGGTCCAGCTCCCACACACAAAAAAAGAAAAAAACTATTGCATGGACCCCAGATATGTCCCTCACATTTATTTCTAGAGTATTCAACTTTTTTAACCTTATTGGCTTTTTTATCTTGCAAATGTGTGAGTGTGGATGGGAAGGAAATGGTATGCACTTACAATTTGCTATGAGTGTCGCATAAAGCTGATTGCCGCAAATCAAGAAGCCTTATTGAGCCTTTTGAGCTACTATATGCCAACATATTACAGTGTGAAGGATGAAATTCTGCTGAAGTTATTACCTCTGCAGCCACAAATTTAAACAAGTGTTAACAAGTAAAAATCCTGGATCACTTAATGATTCCAGGTGCTCTGTTTTTTATGTGCTTACGACAGGACCAATTGTATTCTCTCTCTTGCCAGGGAAAGGAAAAGACAAGGTGAAGAGACCTAATGCTAAAGTTTACAGCACTAGAGCACTGGCATAATCCAACAGCAAGACCACAAGAGGCCCCAGAACGAGGCATTAATCCCAATACGCACAAACACTACAAATGAATTCAAGCCTCAGTACATTTCACTATTCTAGACAAAATATAGGCAAATGCACCCTCATACGAAGCAAAAAAAAGAATGGCCAAATTTCTTACGCTGATGCATTACAAATGAACTCAAGCCTCGGCATGTCTTACAACTCAAACATAAATAAAAGTTTTAAGAAACGAGCATGACACCGTGGTCAAATTTCAACAAGAAGCTCTTACTAAAAAACTTTGATCAGTAAAATTAGTTCCATATATATATATATGTATATATATAACTCAATAGGCCCATGAGTACCTAAATGACCAAATATCTTACAGCAATCACTTTTTTATATGAATAAAATTGTGCAAGCTAGATTTAAATACGAAGAAATCGTTATAATTCAGATCTACCGGTTAAATCCTCCATGTTTGCAGGCTTCACGTCAACAATATTAAAACTCTGACTGCTAATTTCCAAGTTCCAAAGGTTTATACGTAGATCATCAGCTGATATAAATGTTTCACCGTCACTACAGAACGAAAAAAAGACAAAGTTACTTCCTGTAAATACCAAAGATGTCAAGAAGGATGCAACACAATGGAGAATAAAAGGCGTACATCCAATATTTATGCTTAGAAAAAACATTTAGACTGTTGATTTCTCGATCCATGTCTTAATGATAAGCAGTTCCTCATTTGGACACTTCAATTGTTATTTCTGCGCTTACCTTCTGTAAATTATTCTCTCTCTCTCTCTCTCCCTCTCTCTCTCTCTCTCTCTCTCTCTCTCCTATCTCTCAACCTATCAAGCCTAGATGACATATTCAATTCTCTACACGGAGCGCATGGACCTGTTTAATTGTTCTTTTATCGAAAACTTTAGCATGAAGGTATGTTATGGTTTACAAGCTTTTGTAAAACCCATTTTATAATTTGTGCTCCCAATCAAGAAAGTTCATAGACATAAATATAAGAATAAGTCAAGATTAAAGCCCCATCATGTCACTTTGAAACTGGAACAATGTCAAATAACAATGTCACTTTGCTAACTGTTATTTCTTTCAAGCTTCCAGCATGTCCACAGGACTAGTGTGTCTTCTGATGTACAAAGTATGAAAGGTAACACATGAATGAAATGGAGAGCCAGTCATATCATATCAGAGCACACCTGTTATTGGAGATGGAATTAATATGATAGTCATGGGCATGAGCATATGTTCTTCGACATCTAGCTAAAAGGCTGGTTTCATGACTGGTTACCTGAATATGACACATGGAAATTAAGATGAAAAAGATTAAATGATTAAGTAATGCAAATAATAAATCAATCAGGCAGAGTACAACTACCATAGGTAAACGTAGAGAAGTAATTCCCCCAGGAAGGAACGAAAGATTGTTACTTCTACAACTCAGGGGATTGTCGATACATCCTCCATTTGGAGAACATGCTTTGAATGATGTAGGTACATTTGAACTACTAATAAAACCATTGCTCGTAGGTCTTGAAGGATCTACATTCAAGTTGCTTATATGCTTGATCTTCTTTTCTTGGACCTGCTCAAAATAGAAGAAAATTAGAAGATACCAAAGCTTATTTTTATGAGTAGCAGCTTTGAAATACCAATAATACCAACAGTGCTGGTTAATTTTCTTCCATGGAGAGACAACAATGAACCTTAACATGATGAATCACAGAGAGATGGTAACAAAATACCATCCATTTTTTAAAATTCCTACCTTCCAGAACTTAATGGTTTTATCATTGGTAGATAGCAAAAACATGGCACTGTTAGCTGTCTGACACCATCTGATCTTGTTGATTTTCTCCTCGATTTCCAAACTCTTTAGATAGTCAAACTGAACTCACAAGCATGAATGGGAGAATAAATATACATGATCCATGAAAAAAGTTGAAACAAAATGAACAATATAAAAAAGAACCAAAAGGAGTCTATTTTTTAATATTTAAGCAATAGAGAACCTCTGGCTCATGACTCTGGAATTCAGTTTTATAGCGAAATTCAGGGTGCCGGCTGCTGGAACAATCCATTCCCTCTAGAACTCTTCGATGAACACCATGCTATTTTATACATGTTCATGTTACAATATGGACATCAGTGAACAATCTTAGGCTTTAAATGACAACAAATGTAAACAAATTTCAAAAAAGATGGTCAACCAGCATACATCTACTGTGTCAGTTTTTTCGAACAAAACCACACGACCCCCACGATCTCCAGTGGCAAGATGGTTCCCAGTTTTATCAAATTCTATTGCTGAAATGATATCAACTGCAGTGAAAGCATTCAAAGTGTAGTTAGAAAACTACATTGTCAGCAATCAAATGAAAAGACCTAACAGTACAAGGACTGCAAATAGGTATAGGTTGTAGAAGATATAGAAGTTTGTTGCATAGTTGGCCTTGGCAAACCAGGTCACAATTGGTGCTTCATCGGTGCAATGTCCCTCTTCGCTCCTCTAGTTTACGTTCGGATTTAAAGAACATAAAATATAGTGTGTATTTGGAATATATTGTTTCTTGAATACAACAAATCGATGAATGACCACCTAAGTTCCTCATTTTAGTTTCAAAACCACAGATACCACCACCTACTCTCCTTCCACCTTACATTCGCAAACACAGATGAACCATTGAAAACATTCCAAGTTTGTTCAATAGTGCATATTCATAGCATGTCTACTCATCTAGTAAATCCGGATCTCATGTCATGTATAATGCATGCTAAAATTGTCATGTCACTTCTTGGTTTCAGTAAACACGCTGCAACAATTTGTAGAGTATCATTATGTTAGCAGCCATAGTCAACAAACATGCTGCAACAATTTGTAGAGTATGAACCCCATGATAGATTGCTACGCCATAAGATAGTTCAAAATTGTAGGTGCATATAACCACAGATAAAGAACTTATGATCAGTCCGCTCCCACGGCTTTATTTTTTACTTTTGGGTCTTGTAACTTTTTCCCTAAATTAGGTACGCTATTAGAACCTTCCACACCGGAAAGGTCTTTAGATGACCAGTATTGTAGAGTTTATAGCTTTCTTGTACACTAAAAAATCTATCAGACAAGCAATATCCTTCTTCAACCACTGGTTGATAATTTACTTTGTTTATAGCCAACATCTGTATTTGTGTCTAGTTTTCTTGTTAATTATCTCATATGCACTTATTATGACAGTGGGTGATTAACACTTTCACCTATTACAAGAAGAAGATTATCAAAGATTGAACAGTATGCAAATATAAACATGTCTAGCTTATATTTGTTACTCAGGATAAACACATCAAAACGACTTGTCCTCTATGTTGAGGCCTAAATATCAGAATTCCAACCTTTAAAACTCAAAAAAGTATGTACTTTCAGTTTACTCCCTGCATTCTGTAAAAATAGATACATAATTCAGTCTTGAAGGCCGAAAGCCCTTACCTTCAACTTCAGATCATCAAAGAAAGGTATAACTACATTGTATACACATGCAACAAAATCCATAATCAATCAATCTAGACATCAAAATATTTCTGGTTTTATGCAACATTAATCAAAAGTCGCCACCTGAACACACTAAAATTAGACACTAAATACACCAAAATCGTATATGCAAGGCGATAAAAACAGAGATTATATATATCAATCTAGTATGATCTCAAAATTGATAATGATTATTAAAAATAGAATAAATAACCATCGATGAGATGTTGTTGTACCTTCTTGAACCTCTTCTCCTGCTGCACGCTCACCAAAAACCTGAGAGAATTTCCACTCTAAGCCCTCCGGAGTCATAGCCGCATCACCGTCACCGTCACCGTCCATTTAGAAAACTCCAGAAACAAAAATCGACAACTCAAAAGCAACCTGATTGTTGCTGAAATGGAATCAGAAATGCAAAACCTGGAGTTTATCCGTTCATCGAACACCGGAAACGACTTCTACACACTAATCCGCATTTCCCTTTCTCTTGGATGAGTGAATCGAACATCAATTTGGAGAATCCACAGTGAGTAGCTGTATAAAAACCTCAAGAACGCAAACAGTATGAAGTAAATAGATTAAATTTTCTATATTTGGAATCGATTCGACGACGATTGCATAAAGATTTTTCACCCAATCTCGGTATCCTATTTTTCTCGTTTTGTTGCTCTTATTTGGCAAATGGAAATATGGAATCTCTCCCTCTCCCACCGATATGAATAATAATAATAAATAAACTAATAACAATTCAATGTTTCATTTCCCTTTTTCTTTTTCCACAACTTTGTCCCTTATTCCATTTTTTTGTCTGGTCCAAAAAATAAACAAATATAGCTGAGTTGATTACAAATTTCGTCCCTCTAATTATATAAAAACATGGATTGGGTACTTTAAACGAAATAATTACAGCTATTATCATCGTTGTTACGATTTTCCTATGGACTAAGGGGCCGTTTACTAAATGCTTACCCGGTAAGCACGTAACAATCAAATTTACACTCACACTTACTTACCGGATAAGATTTTAGTCCGCCAAAACGGTTTCGTATGCAACAATTCACCGGTAAGCGCTAACCATGGTAAGAGTCGTCGCCCTAACTTACCGGGGTAAGACTCTCGGTCCTTGCTTTCACTCTTACCGGGTAAGATTTTTGGTCCTTGTCATATCAATCCAATAGATAATGTGATTTGGTAAGCGCTTACCCGGGTAAGTGTTTGGTGTGTCTTACTAATCTCCCTTAAGTCGAAAATGTTTTGATCATTTTACTATTTTTGTTATTTTATTTTAAGAAAAAAAGAAAAGTAAGTTATATTAAAGATTTAATATATATATATATATATATAGGCATGAGATTATCTGAGAAATGTCATTTTTGGTGAGAAGTGTAAGAAATGTTTTTAAACCGTTGATCAATTTTTAATTAAATATCCTTCCATGAATTGCAGCTCGAAAGAGAATTGCTCAGGTGTATATTCTCTCGGTGCATCTCATCCTCATGTTCATCAATTTCTCATCCAACGGTTCAACCAATATAAAATAAAATACATTTTAAACAAAATCATAGGAACTGTTCAAATAATATACTTCTTAGGTGGCGTTTGTTTTTTAAGAGGTGCTGAAGTCTGAAGTTTGATTTCACTTCTGATTTTTAAGAGGTGGTGTTGAAGTCTGAATCAATAAGACTGTTTGTTTTTGTAAACTGACAAACATTTGAATATGTATAATTGTTTACTTTATCCCTAAAAATTCAACTTAAATACGTCAATTGAAATGAGCATCGATGATCGAATGACGGAACGTGGAAAAAAAACAAAAGAAGGATGTTGATAACTTTGCGAGGTTGTGAAGTTTTAATATCTCAAACACCAAAGCGTCGATTTAATCATATCTCAAACACCAAAGCGTCGTTTTAAGCGATTCAAGATATTTTTGAAAGCCAACACACAAATCTACAATATTCGTCTTTTGCATTTGTGCAAGTTCAGTTGCATCTGGGCTAAAACTGACGTTTAAATCGAAAAAATGATGTTGGACAGAAATAAGAGGTAATTAAGTGGCCGGGTTATCACTTAATTATCTAGAGGACATTAAGGATTAAGAGAATATGAAAAGGAAGAAAAAACAAACAATCTGGTTTATCTTATATCTGACCGAATAAGACATAAGTGACAATTAAGAGGTTATTTTGAAAAAACAAACACCACCTTAGTCTCAAAATACTAGTTTAGCTTTTACTAAAACTAGGTAACAGCATCGCGCCTTGCGCGGTGAATACAAATATTATTATAAAGATTAATATATTTTACTAAAAAAATTGATTTATAAGCAGTTGTTATCTTACTAGAAGACAAAAAAAATAAAACAAAACATAATTTATTAAAATAAGCATTGTTAGTTTACTAAAAGAAAGAATACAAACATTGGTATCTTACTAAGAAAATAAAACAATTGAAAAGTAATGATTTATAATCATTGTTAGTTTACCAAGAAAAACAAAAAATTAAATAAATAAAAAATATATTTTATTAAATAAGTTTTGATTTATAAGTATTGTTAGCTTATCAAAAAAATTGTAAGTAAATAAAAATATACATATTAAAAAAATTGATTTATAAACATTTTTAGCTTACTAAAAGAAAAAATAAAAATAAAAAATATGCTCTATTAAAATAAGTATTTGATTTATAATCATTGTTATCTATCTTGATAAAAAAAGTTCATATAATATTTAGATCAAATAAGCTTACGAAGAAAAATAAATCAATAAACCCAATAATTATAATAAAATAACCATTGTTATAAAATAATAATTATAATTTATTAGAAAATTTGTTGATTTATAAGCCGTTGTTATCTTACTAAAAATAAAAGAATATATATAAAAATATAATTTATTAAAATAAGTATTGATTTATAAATATTGTTAGCTTACTAAAATAAAGAATATAAACATTTGTATAGATCTTACTAAAAAAATAAAACAATTTAAAAGTTTTTATTTATAATCATTGTTAACTTATCAAGAAAAACAAAAATTAAATAAATAAAAAATATATTTTATTAAATAAGTTGTGATTTATAAGTACTGTTAGGTTATCCATAAAAATGTAAATAAATAAAAACATACAACATTAAAAATATTTTTGATTTATAAACATTGTTAGCCTACTAAAAGATAAAAAAATATAACCTATTAAAATAAGTATTGTTAGCTTACACAAAAAAAATGTAAATAAGCAAAAATATATTTTTGATTTGTAAGCATTGTTGGCTTAATAAAAAAATAAATAATGATTTATAATGATTGTTATCTATCTTAATAAAATAAATTCATATAATATTTCACTCATTTAACCTTACAACGTAAAATAAATAAATAAATAAACTAATTAACAATAATAAAATAATCATCGTTATCAAATAGTGATTATAATTTTAAAAAATATGTGAACGTTGAATTTATTAAATTATGGGTTGGTTAAATAAATAAATACTTTAATTTAAAATCAATAATAAAATATAGAATCTTCCTTACATAATTATGCAAGACTGAACAAATTGTTATTTTTACCTATAAAATTGTTAGGGGTAAAATTGTTATTTTTACCTATAAAAATGTAATAATTATGCATTTTAAAAATTGTATGTATATATTTGTCATTGTGGATATTTATTTTGGAACAATATAAAAGAGGTTTACATAGAATCTTCCTTACAAATACAAGACTGAACAAATTTAGACTGTACTTCTTGTCTTTCCTGTAAGTGATACAAGCATCACAGAAGCTTGAAACGCACACTTTGAGATTTTTATTAAAATAGCAAATGCAAAACCATGGCTTATATGTTGTAACTAATATTTCATAAAAACTTAACGTGTATCATATCCCCTAAGAAACCCTACTTCCGAGTGTGATCACTAGTTTGTCTGGTATTAAGATAATCAATATTATAGTTTCAATCGTTAAGATAATGTGATGCATGTATTTCAAAAGAATGTTTTACGCCTACATAAAGTCAGTAGTCCAATATGCATCTTGAGTGTTCGATTTCAATTATAGCCTCCCTCTTTGACCCTTTTTTCATATAGTGTTTTATTTTTGTTATTCGTGTGACACCCTTCTCAAGATGGTTTCTTATTTTGGGAAATTAATTAAAATGCACAAGTTTAACTTTGTTTTACCAAAATACATCAAATCTCTTTCAGTTTGCAAAAATGCCACAAATTTTCGCGGTGGGCCCCGCGATCACAAAGTTTCGGCCTGGCCCGTGGTGGTTCCCTGCGATGGGCTTGCGATAGGCCAAAATTGTCACCGCGGGCAGGGACCAAACTTGTCACCGCGGCCATAGTTGGGGGGCTCCGCGGGACATTTTGCCCAAACCTGAGTGACACGTGGGTTGGGCCCGCGATCGCGGGGTCCACCGCGGAAATTTAGGGCATTTTGATAAACCGATAGAGATTTAGGATATTTTAGTAAGAAGGGATCAAACTTAAGGCATTTTAATTAATTTCCCTCTTATTTTCTCCATCAGCATGGTCTTATTTGATTGGTGGGGTATCTCATGAATAGTCTCATCTAATTATTTATACTTTTATTCATAAAAAACGCTAACTTTTTATATGTGTTAAGAACAGTTTGCTTCATAACTTTCAAACAAGATATACATCTTTGCTTAAAGTATCTACATTTATAAACTATACGGATTGGTGCAAGGACAAACTTTTATGGTTGTATTACAAAATCAATTCATCTATTTATTATATACTTAGAGGTTGTAAAAGGACTTATTTAACAAGATGATTGTACGTAAACACATATATAATGACTTATTCAATTTAAACATTTATATTCATTACTTAAAAATTGAGTATAAAATATATAATATTCGACGATTAAATAAATAACTCAATAGACTCATTCAGTACTAAATATAATCTAAAATATTAAATCAATGTAATCATTATTTAGATTAAATTGAATTCTAAGAGCATCTCCAACAGCTTCCCCATTTTAGAGAAAATGGGGAATATGAGGATTTTGATCCTAAAATATGCTTCAACAGCTTCCTTAAAATCATCCTCATTTTGGAAAAAGTAGGAGAGAGAATGACATTTTCTCCAAATATGGAGATTACCCAAAAAATCATTATTAAGTGAGAGAAATCATATTTTATTATTTTCCTTTTAAAAATTTGTTGGAGTTAATAATGTTTTGAATATTTTAATAATATATTTAATGTGGAATTCTCTAAAATGGGGAATCTGTTGGAGATGGATGTAATTTTTTTTGGGGATTTTGACTTTTGATTCCCCATTTTGGAGAAATTTTGGGGAAGCTGTTGGAGATGCTCTAATGTTTTACTGGAAAATTATATTCTAGAGGAAAAATCATGCGAGAAGTTAAACATTATGTGAGAATGCGAGAAATGTGATATCATATATAATTATACGACATGTGAGTGTGTTTAATCATATATGATTAAACATCTATGTATTGTCAATGTAACATGTGTTTAATCATATATGATTAAGCTTGTATATCATATATGATATCACATTTCTCGCTTTCTCGCATAAAAGTTTGCTTTTCGTTTGAATCTGCCCCTTATATTCTAATATTAAATTTAAATATATATTGGACAATTTGAATAAAAATAGAAAAGGACATGATACAGCAGCTAAATTAAAGGATGCCACCAATCACAATGATGACGTCAGCCATGCCCACACACCAATTTAAATTAAGCCAACGGTTAGATGAAGCTCACGTGCCACGAAGATGCCAACCAAATTTAAGGATTACTGGATAAATATTTGGTCAAATGCATTGCTCCACTACTTTACTGCTTTTACTTATTTACTTTCTTTTAGGAGAAGTTTTATCATGCTACTTGTTTTTCCTATTCTTTATGTTAGTGGATGGTAGTTAGTTTTTTTTCCCTTTAATTACTTGTACACGGTTTTGGTTGAAGGATATCCAGAAAATTGCCCCAAAAGCTTTCTCTTCTTTTCTTTCATTCTTGGGAGACTGACTATCTCAAAATAAGTCATAACAATTTGGTGCTTTCATTCTTTCCATCAATGCCTCCAAAGAAAGACCCACCATCGGTAGAGGAGTCGTTAGCCGCTTTGGCCGATGGCCTCGCCAAACTCCTAGCCTCCAACGAATTGATCGTTCGCCAAATGGCCACCCAAACCGAAACCACGACCAACTTGGTCACTGCCCTCACTAAAGCCGGATCCGAAATTCCAAAAACCGATCCTTCAAAAAACGACCCCTCACCACCATACAAATCCCTCCGCATCCAACTTCCATTTTTTGATGGTTCCAATCCCCTCGATTGGTTGTTCCAAGCGGACCAATACTTCACATTCTATTCGATCCCACCCAACCAACGCCTATGTAAAGCCCGTATCCCGGTATGTAATTTCTTTCATTAATTCTTTTCTTTTAAGTTTGATTTATTGCGGTTTCCGTTAACGGGGTTAGTCGAGTTGGGTCTAATCGTTAAATTATCGGAATTTTGGTTAGTTGCGAGAGGTTGGTAAGTTGAGGGGCTATAAGTGTCAAAGGCCAAACCCCCCCCCCCCCTTCTTATGGGTTTCGGCCCATGCTGTAAAGAAAGGAAAAAAATGGCCCTTGTGATTGGTTTGTGTGTGTGGTGCCGTGAAGAGCAAACAAAAGAGAAGCAACCAAAAAACCCTACGGCACCCCCTTTGCCTTTGTGTCTTGCGTTGGTCGGCCGGAAAGAAGAACCGAGAGAGAGGGAGAGTTCGACGCTGGCGAGGGTAGAGAGAGAAAGTGTTCGCCGGAGAGAGAGGGACGCCGGGGAGAGGAGGAGCAAGCGACCGGAGAGAAGGAGGGGCTGCATCGAGGTAACCGTGTTGTCGTTTCGTTGTTTTCTTTGGTTTTGTTCGTCGCTAGTGTACCGCAAACCGCCACCACCACCGCCGCAGCCACGGCTGCCGGCGGTGGGGCCGCCGCTGCACGCCGTTGTGGTGGCGGCAGTGGGTGCGTGGGTGTGTGGGTTTGTGCGGGTGTGAAGTTGCGGAGGAGTCGGGAGTGGGTGACGTTGGGAGGTCTCGCCGGAGGGTGTTACCGTAACCCTCGTCGCCGCCACCGACCACCACCGCCGCCGGAGGCGGCAGTGGGTGGTGCACGGTTGTTGTCCAGCGTAGAATAGCCCTTTCCAGTAAGCTTGTAGGCTGTTCGGGGCTGTTTGGGTTAAGCTTTGGCTTAATGGGTTTATAAACAATATTTGTCATTTCATGTGAAAACGTTTGTCTGCCACTGTTTTGCGACGGCCATAACTTTTCCGTCGTAGCTCGGATTGAGGCGAATCCGGTGCCCACGGTTCACATTCTGTGCCGGGCACACTTTTCGTGTTTTAGCGGAAGTCCGGTTCGGCCTCTAGCTAGGCGTAATTTGGCTGTTTATACAGCAGGTCCGGATGTGGCAGATCGCGTTCCGTTTTAAAAGTCACAGTTTCTGCCACTGTTTTGGGAAAGCCATAACTTCTTCTAGGAATGTCGGATTGGGATGAAACCAGTGCCAAAAGTTCCCATTCTGAGTCTAGTAAGTTTCTTATGTTTTGCGGAAAAACCAGTTCGGACCGTAGCTAGTGTCAAACTGCTGTTTTGTAACGAAAGGTGCTGTTTTTTCGCTGTGCAGTTAACCAAATTTGTAAAATCTGTATTAAATTGTAGAAAAATCGTTAGGAGGTGTATAATATGTTCTTGGAACCCTAACTCTGAGCACTTTCTGGTTATGTAATTTAATTGAGAATTTTTTGGGTTTATGGAGGTCGGAGCAGGTCCCGAACAGACCTGTTTGGTTAGACCGAAAAGTCGTTTTAGTGACGATTTAAGGGTGCGTCGTGTTTTAGGGTCCGGGTCTCGTGTTAATACATTGTAACGATTGTCTAGGTGTTGGGAAGTGATCTTGGATTTGTGAAGCTTGAATTATTGTTTGTGAGCTAGGCGCGCTTACGAGGTGAGTTCTCTCACTATTTTTAATATCGGTTACTTTTACATTACGATAGTACGTGTGTGGTAGCTTTATTTAATTGTGATGTGGGACTAGATAGTGGGGTGTCTAGTGGGACCTTTATTGTTATGCATACGCGGGTGGCGTAGGAACTCGGTGGGACCGAAATTTGTATACGCGGGTGGCGTAGGAACTCGGTGGGACCGAAATTGTATACGCGGGTGGCGTAGGAACTCGGTGGGACCGAAATTTGTATACACGGGTGGCGTAGGAACTCGGTGGGACCGAAATTGTATACGCGGGTGGCGTAGGAACTCGGTGGGACCGGGTAATGCTTGCACGGTTATCGTGTGGTCGGTGGGACCGACGTATGCCTTTTGGGTGGGATGGTGTAGGTATGCATGTTTATGATTTGTTCGTAGACTTGTATGCTTGTTTATATGCAACTATCTGTTTTAAGGGTAGTGTGGAATAACTGTGTTAATTATGGTGGTTGAATTCACTAAGCTTCGTGCTTACCCCTTCCCAAATTCTTATGATTTCAGGTGCGAGTAGCAGTCGGGCGTGACGGTACACACGGGCGCAAGGCGAAGATAGTTTGGTTTAATTTTTAATAAATGGGGTTGATTTATATACTTTTCCGCTGCTTAAACTTGGTTGACGATTTTAATTAACGATGTTATTCCTTATTGTAACGTGATTCGTTAACTCTTGGTTTGATTATAATGAAATAGATGGTTTTAAAAAATTTAAATTCCTTGAAATTTTTGGGACGTTACAACTTGGTATCAGAGCACAGCTTGAGTGAATCAGACACATCTCGGTGTGTTTGGTCTCAAGTTGCGGCTATGAAGTCTTAAATTCTTTTACAAAAATCTTTTAGAATAAAGGGAAAAGGAAAACCCGTTTGGGAAACGGTGATCGAGGGCGCAGTGTGTACAGTCAGCCGACGCTATTTAGGAAGGTACGGTACTTAGTGTATTTATTGCTTTCTAGGCATAGAGTATGCATGCTAGATTGCCTATGTTGTTTACACTGTACTGTATGATGACTGCTTGCTGGTAGGAATCAATGCTAGTTATAGTAGGTTGTTAAGTGAAGGCCCTATAGGTTGTATGCAATAAGAATCATATAGCCCTAGAATATTTGATTTAGTTCTATTGCGCAGCTCTTGTTTGAGTCCAACCGTTCTAGGATAGAATCTTGTATTCGAATGTCTATTTGATTCACGCTGCATGCGACTGGGTATTCGCGAGGCAACTCGTTATGGCTAACAGGGATTCCATTGTAGCAAGGGTAGTGGGATGAGATGAAATTCCTAGTGAGCTGGGAATAGCGTTTACATATGAGTACGCATGCAAAATTGCTTTCTAGAACATAGGAGTATGTATGCTAGATTGCTTGGTGCTTAATACAATGTATTGTATGGTTGTTACTTGCTATTAGGAACTTATGAGTACGTATGCAAAATTGCTTTCTAGAACATAGGAGTATGTATGCTAGATTGCTTGGTGCTTAATACAATGTATTGTATGGTTGTTACTTGCTATTAGGAACTTATGCTAACTTTGATAGGTTGATTAAGCGGATGCACTATAGGTTGTATGCGGTAAGAACCGAATAGCCTTAGAATGTTGGATTTAGTTCTATTGCGCAGCTCTTGTTTGAGTCCAACCGTTGTAGGATAGAATCTTATATTCGAATGTCTATCTGGTTTCCACTGTATACGACTGTGCGTTCACGAGGCGACTCGTCAGGGTTAGTGGGGATTTCGTCATAGCAAGGGTAGTGGAGTTGGGTGGAATTCCTAGGGAGCTAGGAAGAGTGTGTACCTGTGCCGGTGCGGGCATATGTGTATAGTTTTCGGCAAGGAACTACTTGGGCACTTCGGGACGGGACTCGAAACGAGTAAGGATAGGTGCGGAAGGTTGTAGTAGAGCTCCTACTATCTGAAGCACAGGATCCGTGCTCGAGTCGGGGAAAGTCACGAGGAATCCAAGAGGTTGAGCGTGAGCGTTGTTAGTGTGAGTTATTATGTGCTAATAACTCGTTGTATTATCTACCCAGAATAGCCATCACAAGGAGGAACGACTATAGTAAGCCTACTAGTACAGGTGTGTACTTGTTTTGCTTTGATGGGATGATCGTTGGGGTAGTGACGAAGGTTATAAATTAGTCGCCGTTGGAATAAAAAGGACGATTCTAGTATTAATCACTTGGAGTGATGATAAGGATGATGTTTGTTTCGGGTCAAGGTGGATGATTGTGCTAGAATCATAGGCTTATAGAACCGACGTTGATTTGAGGAAAAATCGTAGGGATTATTTGACGTAATTTTCCAACTTGCCTAAGAGGTGTAAATGTCCGGATGACGTTTGTGGATCAGAGAGTTTTGGAGGGGTATGCTTCGAGACGTCGGATGCTGATTGAGTCATGCACAAAGTTTATTTTGAAAATAAATTGCATTAACTAATTCTTGTGTTTCCAATCCTTTTGTGGATTGTGTTTTAGAATTTTGAGAAATGTTTAGCACACACACAAGATTTCGAATTATGGTTTTGAAAGTGCATGAAACCGTTTTATCACGGGAGTTGCAAACTTTGTTAGAAATTGTCTCATTTCGTTATTTTCCAACGGTTCTTTCGGGTAAGATGATATCCGTGTTTTGTGGTGTTTAAAATGTTGGGCAAGTGACTACGGCTTGTGACTTTAACATTGGAACTCCTCCACATATGTTAGAGTTGAGACGAAAAGTTACATTCCACGATGTCTGTATAAAGCTATTTGAGTGATTTGGTTAAAATAAGTTTTGTTTTACGGCATGTTGAGTCGTGTGGGTTTAATTTCACGAGGTGCATATCTTATTTGTTTATGTGACCATTTGGGGAAATCTTGGAAATCAATTTAAAGAACCCCACCTTTTGAGATTTTATGAGGTTTTAGTCGATATTTTTAAATGATGGAAACAGATTGGTTTTTATCTTTAAGTTTGAAACTTACACGAGACAGTTGTGTTTTAACAAAAATATATTTGTAAACCGTTTCATCGTTTTGTATGACTAGCCGACGCACGTAAGTTCTGTTGGTGAACCCTGTGCCACGACATTTTATGTTGAAAAAGAGGAATTTTGGGGTCAAATGTCGTGGAACTGATTTTGAAATTTTGTGCACACTTTTGTCGCACTCGGTGTAAGGTCGAGCGGTTACTTTGAGTACATGTCATGAGTCAATCCATACTAGAACCGTGACGGTCCTTTTTTTTAAAAAGAAATTATTCATTACGCTTTGTGTTTTGTAAGTAAACTGAACAGAAATGGAATGATTTTCAACATGATTTTTCTGTGTGAGATGAGCGTGTCCATTTTTGCGTAACTACCGACTTGGTAATAGTAGTTTTATTGCATACGGTCTTTTTGAAATGAAAAATCTTGACGTTGAAAATATTTTGTAAACCATTTTGTAAACCATTTGGGAAATATGCTTTTAGGTGTTATGTGTCATTTTGAGAACTTTAAGGGTGTGAGTCCTTTTGGAAAACTCTTTTGTTTAACCCGTGTCGAGGTTGGGACTAATGTTGATTTTAGAGTATTGTTTGCTTAAACTTTATTTAAACGCGTTTTGACCGACTTATGGGTCTAGCAAGCGTGGAACATTTTGCTCGGTTTTGACTTTGAGATAGTCAGGGGTCAATTGCACGGTTCTAATGGCTCGATGGGGAGTCTTGTTGTTGGGTTGTTTTTGTTGCACAGTTTTGCATTTATTGCACGTTGAGTATTTACATGTTTGGGTGAGTGAGTCATTCCGGGATAGGCATGTTGTTGGTAGACTGTTTTGCATTGGATCCTTGGGCACGTTAGTCAGTCGTTGGTAAAGGTCGGTTGAGTATTTCGGGGTGGGACCCCGGTATTCATGTGTTATGACCTTGACTTTCCAGTAGGCACTAGGAGGATATAGTCTTGGGCACTTACCTGAGAGGTAGTTCCGATGTGCCGGGCCTTGAGACGTACCTGGGAGGTAGGCGTTAAGGCGTATCTTGATACAGTGTAACTAGGTTTCCTAGAGCGAGCGTGGAGGATAAGTAGACGGTGGAAGATTGGGTATTCCACACGTGTTGTTAGTGTAGACCGAATAGTGTCGGTTAAGGGAATGATACCCTTTGTAATTACGAGAATAAATGCACAATAACCTTTTTGAAGTAAGTAGTATATTTAGGCGTCGACTTTTGGGCTTAAGGCCAAACGCCTTTAGTGTAATCGGAGATTTATAGCCAATTTTAAATAATTATGGTGATGGTAGTAGTAACCCTGAGATGCTTAATTGTGATGAGTGGTTATGGTGGAATGACCTTCGTGGGTGATTATAAATTTACTGGTTTGATGATGCGTGTAAGGTAAGTTTTGGGAGTCTATTAGAACTCGTAGGAGTTAATCGACAGTTAATGGTAGGAATGATCGGATTCGAGTATCCTGTAGGGTATATTGGTGAACACCTTTAGAATGGCTAGAGCTTGAAAGTTGAATCAGTATGTATGGAACATCTAAGGTTGGGAGGCAACCGAATTCGTTTGACTAGGAATGAATTCAGTTGTGGAAGTGTTCTTCCGATCATATTTTCAATGTTCGTGAATGAGTTTTGTTAGTAAGAAAAGTATTCGAGAAATTCTAGACGGGGTGAGAAATTTAGATTCTAGTTGAGGAAAGTCCAGTGGCAACACAGAAGGGGCTCCGAGTGGACTTGGGAACCCGAGGTTGAGATGTGTTAAAACTATCCAGAGCTGTTTGCGGACGTAGACTTCGAGGACGAAGTCTAATCCAAGTGGGGGAGAGTTGTAAAGCCCGTATCCCGGTATGTAATTTTTTCATTAATTCTTTTCTTTTAAGTTTGATTTATTGCGGTTTCCGTTAACGGGGTTAGTCGAGTTGGGTCTAATCGTTAAATTATCGGAATTTTGGTTAGTTGCGAGACGTTGGTAAGTTGAGGGGCTATAAGTGTCAAAGGCCAACCCCCCCCCCCCCCCCCCCCCCCCTCTCATGGGTTTCGGCCCATGCTGTAAAGAAAGGAAAAAAATGGCCCTTGTGATTGGTTTGTGTGTGTGGTGCCGTGAAGAGCAAACAAAAGAGAAGCAACCAAAAAACCCTACGGCACCCCCTTTGCCTTTGTGTCTTGCGTTGGTCGGCCGGAAAGAAGAACCGAGAGAGAGGGAGAGTTCGACGCCGGCGAGGGTAGAGAGAGAAAGTGTTCGCCGGAGAGAGAGGGACGCCGGGGAGAGGAGGAGCAAGCGACCGGAGAGAAGGAGGGGCTGCATCGAGGTAACCGTGTTGTCGTTTCGTTGTTTTCTTTGGGTTTGTTCGTCGCTAGTGTACCGCAAACCGCCACCACCACCGCCGCAGCCACGGCTGCCGGCGGTGGGGCCGCCGCTGCACGCCGTTGTGGTGGCGGCAGTGGGTGCGTGGGTGTGTGGGTTTGTGCGGGTGGCGTAGGAACTCGGTGGGACCGAAATTTGTATACGTGGGTGGCGTAGGAACTCGGTGGGACCGAAATTGTATACGCGGGTGGCGTAGGAACTCGGTGGGACCGAAATTTGTATACGCGGGTGGCGTAGGAACTCGGTGGGACCGAAATTGTATACGCGGGTGGCGTAGGAACTCGGTGGGACCGGGTAATGCTTGCACGGTTATCGTGTGGTCGGTGGGACCGACGTATGCCTTTTGGGTGGGATGGTGTAGGTATGCATGTTTATGATTTGTTCGTAGACTTGTATGCTTGTTTATATGCAACTATCTGTTTTAAGGGTAGTGTGGAATAACTGTGTTAATTATGGTGGTTGAATTCACTAAGCTTCGTGCTTACCCTTCCCAAATTCTTATGATTTCAGGTGCGAGTAGCAGTCGGGCGTGACGGTACACACGGGCGCAAGGCGAAGATAGTTTGGTTTAATTTTTAATAAATGGGGTTGATTTATATACTTTTCCGCTGCTTAAACTTGGTTGACGATTTTAATTAACGACGTTATTCCTTATTGTAACGTGATTCGTTAACTCTTGGTTTGATTATAATGAAATGGATGGTTTTAAAAATTTTAAATTCCTTGAAATTTTTGGGACGTTACAGCCTAACTCTTGTCGCTTTCTACCTCCAAGGTGACGCTTTGAGTTGGTATAAACACCTCCATAATAACCGACTACTTACCGACTGGAACTCCTTTACCCGTGCTTTAGAACTACGATTTGGCCCGTCATCCTTCGAAAACCACCAAGCCTCTCTCTTCAAACTCAAACAATCCGGCTCATTTTCATCCTACCAATCTGAATCCGAACGTCTTAGTAATTATGTTGTTGGCCTATCCCAAGAGGCATTATTAAATTGCTTTATCTCCGGACTTCGACATGATATCCAGCAGAAAATTGCCCTTCATCACCCACGTTCCCTTCACCATGCATATGGTAATGCTAAATTACTTGAAGACAAACTTGGGGCATCTCGATTCCGATACTCCTATTCGCCACGTGCTTCCAATTCCATCCCATTTTCACCCACCTCACTTCCCAGCCTCCAATCACTTCTCCTCCTCCACGCTCCACACAACCAGCCTTATTACCCCCACCTCCCAAAACAACCACCACCATTCCTACTCGCCGTCTCTCCCCCGAAGAAGCTCAAGTCCGTCGCGCCCAAGGCTTATGTTTCCGATGTCCGGAAAAATTCCATCCCAGTCATCGTTGCACACCACAATTTCTACTCTTTGAAATACCCGACGACCCACCAACCAACCATGACACTTCCGATCTAATTCCGCTAGACCCAATTACCAACGAATTCCCTTCGGCACTCACCGACGACTCACCACCCACCCAATTCCTTGCCTTGTCGTCGGCGACGCTTCACGGTACGGTTTCCCCTCGCTCCCTGCACGTCACGGGCTATTAATGGTCACCCGGTCGTCGTACTTATTGACTCCGGTAGCACCCATAATATAATCCAACCGTGTGTCGCCTCTTTTCTCAATCTCAACACCGGTCCCACACCTTCCTTCCCAGTCATGGTCGGTAACGGCGTGCACCTCCAATGTACCGGGCAATGCTCTAACGTTTCCCTCCTGTTATCCGATGCCTCCTTTTCTATTTCGTTCTTTCTTCTACCCATCGAAGGAGCCGATATCGTCCTCGGTAAGGCATGGCTCGGTACCTTAGGACCGGTCTCCGCTGATTTTTCCATTCCCTAACTTTCTTTCAACCATCTTCACCTCACTGTCACGTTGCGTGGTGAACCATCGCTTCTCCAAACCAACACCAGTGCCCTCTGCCATCTTTTCCAAAAACAATCTGTGGCGGCATTTTTTGCCATAGTTTGCGATCCCATTCCCGACACTCCAACCACCTTGGTTGACACCTCCCACCCGACCCCGACATCACCGCTCTCCTAACCTATTTCAACCACCTACGGGCCTACCATCGCCTCGCCCCCATGATCACCACATCCCGCTACTTCCAAATACGGCCCCCGTAAACGTACGCCCGTACCGCTATCCACACTTCCAGAAGCAAATAATGACCGATCTCATCAATGAGATGCTTCGAGACGGCATCATTAAACCTAGCCACAACCCCTTTTCCTCCCCGGTACTCCTCGTTCGAAAAAAAAACGGTACTTGGCGTTTTTGCGTCGACTATTGCGCTTTAAACGTCGTCACCGTTCGTGATCGATTCCCAATCCCAACCGTCGATGAACTCTTGGATGAACTCCATGGGTCTCGTTTCTTCTCCAAAATTAATCTCCGTTCGGGATATCACCAAATCCGTGTGGCCTCCGATGATACCCATAAAACCGCTTTTTGCACCGTCGATGGCCACTACGAATTTTTGGTGATGCCATTCGGCCTCTCCAATGCACCCTCTACTTTCCAGTCGGCAATGAATGATTTGTTTCGTGACCGCCTTCGTCGTTTCGTCCTAGTATTCTTCGATGATATACTCGTTTATAGCCCCACCCATGATTTACATCTCACCCATTTAGCCTATGTATTCGAGACACTGTCGAATCACAAATATTTTGCCAAAATCACCAAGTGTGTTTTTGGAGTGGAGAAAGTACAATACCTTGGTCATTACATCTCTGGCAACGGCATTTTGGTGGATTCAGAAAAAATCGAGGCCATTCTTTCATGGCCTATTCCTAGCACCATCACCCAACTCCGCGGTTTCCTCGGCCTCACCGGTTATTATCGCCGGTTTGTTCTCAACTATTCCCATATCGCTGCCCCCCTCACCGATGTACTAAAAGGCTCTCGTTTTGTTTGGACCGAGGTTGCTACGACTGCCTTTAATTCACTCAAATCAGCCATGACATCTGATATGCATGATTTATTTAATGCATATTGTGTATTTTTCTTATCTTTTTAGTTAAAATGTTTTATTTATCCCAACATTTGAGTCATTTTTGTTTACTTATTTTTACCTTTTGTTCATGGAGCTAAGTTTGTGATTTACCTGTCTTTTACTGATTTAGGAATGATAAATGTGAATTTAATTATAGTGCAGCCCCTGCCCAATGCTACAGCATTGAAGTCTGTAATGAAGAAATGAAGAATTGACTTTGAGAAGACTTTTGTGGCTAACTTCTTGTACCATGATCCAGCCATGTTCTAGAAGAACTGAATTCAATGCTTGATCTATTTTGTAAACTCTTAGACAGCTTGTGTTAGTGTCCATAGAAGGCATGGGTTGTAATAATACATGTACCTTCTTAAATAGTGTAGTTAGTATTATGTTTGGCATGCTTGCTTCTCCTCCTAGTAGTATAAATAGGAGATGTATGTATTGTATTTTGGTAGACCACTTTTGGATCAGTTCTCAAACTGATCTGAAATAATCTCATCTTTAATTTTATGCATTTCTACTTTATGTTCTTCATCTTGTTCATGTTCTTATTATTAGCTATGAGTTGCTGCAACATTGGTACAGCATTGATGCACTAACTTATAGTCTTTTAATTCTTACATTTTACTTTCTTGTCATTTACATTTCTGTCTTTAATTTCTGTCTTTCATTTCTGTAATTTATATTTCTTGTCATTTACATTCAAGTATGAGTAGCTAAGTTTAAATAGCTTGGGTGTGAGATTAAAGGGTGAGGTTTTAAACATTATGAAAAGTGGGCATCGTTTCTCAATAATGATGTTCACCATTTCATGTTAAGTTTTATAAAAGATCAAGTTAATTCAGGACGGTTGATCACTTTGAAATTGTTAAAGTGTCATGGTGTCAGAGATGAACCATTGATATGCACGTCAATCCAAATGACAAAGAAAGTAAGCTTGAGAGAGCTACTGACAAAGAGATTTGTCACCTCTGTTCTTTCTGGTTGATTTTTCCCGATAAGTTGATCATCTGTTTTGATTGTAATAGTGTAGAGTGCGAGTCAGAGATGACCCACTTAGAACACGTCAACTTAACTGATATGGGAATCAGATCGAGAGAGTGATTTTAACAAAGAGATTTGTTTATCCATATACTTGGAAGGACTCCTTTTGCTATTGATAGTTCTGACACATAACACCAGAGATGGGTTGAGTGGAAGCTAGATCAGTAGTGAATTGTTGAAAACCCGAGAGGGCATCCTGAAAAGTAGATGGTGAACTTAAGTGTTAAGAGACAAATGTTGTGGAAATGCTACAACATTGGTCTGCTGGAATTTATGTTTAGACTTCACCCCAACATCTTACACCCTTACTATCCTTTATTAATATTGTCATATAATCTGTGATAACTCAAACCACAAAAATATTTTTTTCGAATTGATCCTTGGAAATCATTTCTTTTACTAAACTTTTATTGCACTTTTACTCCAATCTATGTGGGACGATACGTGGCTCTTACCACTTTATTACTTGAAAGACGATATTAGATCTCATTGTATACTTGCGGTGAGGTTTAATTAGCACACGTCTATCGGTGTATTCAAAGCACTGTCAATATCCCTTCCTACTCTTGCGCTTCCGGACTTCACCGCCACTTTTGATGTAACCACGGATGCATCTGGCACCGGCATCGGCGCAGTTCTTTCTCAAAACGACCACCCAATTGCCTATTTCAGCAAAAAGCTCTCCCTACGCATGCAAGCGGCTTCGGCATACCACCGAGAATTATTTGTTGTCACCGAAGCCATGCAAAAATGGCGTCATTACTTGTTGGGCCACCACTTTTGGGTTTTCACAGACCATCATAGCCTTCGCCATCTCCTAAGCCAAGTTGTTCAAACACCCGACCAACACAAATGGGCCGCAAATCTACTTGGCTACGATTTTGAAATTCGGTACAAACCGGACCGCGATAATCGAGTGGTCGACGCTCTCAGTCGTTTGCCCGACTCCCACTGCCTCATAATGACCACACCGACCTTTCCATGGCTCAACGAGGTACGCAATTACTATATGGTCGATCCAGCGGGAGTCCGTTTTCTTAAAGAGCTCGCTGAGGCTCCACAAAACCATCCTGCCTTTCGAGTTTATAATGGGTTGGTTTACCATTCTGGACGCATCGTTATTCCCGATGTCCCTGACCTACGCCATCGATTAACCACCGAATTTCATGCCACTCCGCTGGGAGGTCACTCGGGTTTTCAACCTACCCTCCGCCGCCTTGGTGCTTCGTTCTATTGGCCCAACATGCGAACCACCATCGCCGAATATATCCGTTCATGCCCAACATGCCAACAAGTGAAGGTCCCTACCCACCGACCCTATAGCCTGCTCCAACCCCTACCGATTCCGAACCACGTTTGGGAAGATTTGTCGATGGACTTTATCACCCAACTACCCCCCTCCAACGGTAAAACCACCATCTGGGTAATTGTAGATCGCCTCTCCAAAAGCGCCCATTTCATATCCCTCGGTCCCAACTACACCGCCACTACCTTAGCCACCACTTTTCTCACCACTATATATCGCTTACATGGTCTTTCTAAGTCGATATTATCTGATCGGGATCCGCTCTTTTTGAGTCGGTTTTGGAAGGAACTTTTTAACCAACTCGGTACCACCCTATTACACTACAGCGCATACCATCCCCAAATCGATGGTCAAACCGAGGTTGTGAATCGTTGCATCGAATCATACCTAAGGTGTTTCGCTAGCGACGAACCTAAAAGTTGGCACCGATACCTTTACTAATACAGGGAGAATTCGAGAGTTAATAAAAGTTTTCACAAATAATTGGAAAAAAAGATAAACAAGCTCGAAAAGGAAAACGAGCCCGAAAGAGGCTCGGAATTTGGCATCGAAGAAGGATCAAACAGCCCCTACCGGTAGTTACACCGAGACTTAAGTCCCAATACAAGTACTGATGACTACCGGATAGATTTCCTTCTTTATTTTAATTATTTTAAGTTAGGATAATTATTATTGGTTTTAGTTATTATTTATTTATAACTAGATTAGGATTATTATTTAGTTTCCTTTTATTAATTATTTAAATAGTTCTCTAGTTGGTTTAGTATTAGGATTAGGATTAGATTTGAATTTAATTCATAGTTATCTCTTAGTTATTCTAAGACTATAAATAGGGTTACTAGGTTTTATTGTTAATCAGTTTTAATTATTCAATAAAGTTAATATTTTAGAGAGTTTTCTCTTAAGTTTTTTGAGTTTTATGTCGTAGTTCTCGTTTATCAAAAGGGTTTAGACGCTCGTCGATCCTTCCGCAAACCTAAGTTGCGTCAGTTGGTATCAGAGCAGGACTCGCCTGTCTTTTAACTAACAATGGCAGATCGACAGCCGACTACCAAAGCGGACTTAGCAAGGATGAATGTGGCCTTATCCACAACACTCGCTAATCTGACAGTGGTTGTCAATAGACTTCAACCCAATTTCATCAACGACAACCGTCAGAGAAGAGACAAGTTTGAAGACCTGGTTAGGGTTCTACACGATGGCAACCGTAACGGAGTAAATCTCTCGACTTTCGAATCCGAAGAGGAGGAAGAAGAGTCGAAGAATCTAAGGAGAACCAAACACGATTATCGTATGAAAACGAACATTCCGTTTTTCTACGGAACTATGGGATTCAAAGAATTCCTAGATTGGCAAATAGAAGTCGATCGATTCGTTGACGTTGTAGAAGTGCCCGAAGACAAACAAGTAAAGTTTGTTGTTTTCCGTCTAAAGAGTGATGCAACCGTTTGGTGGGATAAACTGATCGTGCAAAGACAACGACAATGAAAGAGATCGGTTCCATCTTGGAAGAGAATGAAGCAACTTATGATGGAGCGATTCTTACCGAAAGATTATGAATGGATTCTTAACAAACTGTAACACCCCGATTTCTGGAAGGAATCGATCTTTTAAGATAAATATGAAAAATATAAGTTTGGGTTAGATCCTAGATTTTATGGTCTTGTTGGATGGGGAATTCGAATACGAGTCCAACGGTTCTTTCCGGAGCGAAAACGGAGCTAAAACGAAAAAGTTATGGCCAAAACAGTGTTTAAGAAGAAATCGAACGAACAGTGCCCCGCGCCAGTCATGGCGCCGATAAACTCGCGCGGAGACCCGAGCGGAGCACCTAAGTGTTAGTTTTGATGTTCATTGGAAGATTCAAGGGTGTTTGGTGGTGGTAAGTCTCTCATTTCTCACTCTCAAATCTTTTCTCTTCTCTCCAAATCGTTTCCCCTCTTTCCCTTACAAACCCTAACTGATTTTGGGGCTTTTTCATGGAGATTAATGCGTTCCTTCTCCATTTTATGCTAGTGGTTTCATACTTTCATTTATTGATGCAAGAGCAATTTTCATCCATAACACTAGAGATTTTTGGGGTTTCTAGGTTTTCATCAAAACCTAAGTGGTAAGTTCATTTCCTCCATTTACAAGCTTCATTATGAGTTATAAATGTTCCATTGATGATCTCCTAGTGTTTTGTTTCTCCAACTTCGGTTTGGATGATTTTGAGAAAAGTTAGGTCAAATTGGGGTTTTGGGTATAAATGGAGATTTTGATGGTTGATGTTTGGGGAACAATTCTAAATTGTTAAATGTGGTTATTGATGGTTGGAAACTCATGGATCTAGGTTTTTGGAAGATTTGGCTTGATGATTCAATTTCTTCAAAGGAGCTTACGTTTGGGGAAAAATCTAGATTTAGCCTAAATCTAGCAAGGTGAGTTCAAGTTGCTTTGTGAAAACTTTGTACATGCCAAAATGTTATTTTTCCAAGTACTTATGTGTTTTACATGAAATTATCAATGGTTGAATTATTTGGTGGGTTTTAACCTTTTGAAGTATTTATTGTTGCAAATATTGTAAAACGTCTATAAATGGAATTTTTGGGAAAATTGGTAGATAAATCATAAATATAAATGTGTTGATGATTTGTTTTATAAATGGAGTCTATTTGTTATGAAAATGCATTTTTACGTGTATCCTGGAAATATGCACTTAGTACGTTATGGGACGATTTGGAAATGTATGACGTGAGTCCTTTGGAAAAGAGGGTTGTCCCAACCCAAGGTTCTATTTCGGGTTTTCATGGATTTGAAATATTATTGGCAAAAGTGTGAGTTGCTACGTTTAATCACATGTTATGACTTTTCATGAATTATCTTTTGAGTCAGTTGAGCTTATGGCTCGGTATTGGATTTTGTTAAGCCTTGAGGACAATTGTCCAGTTTTGATAGCTCAAAGTCGAGTTTTGATCATGATTTACGTTATTGAGGAATTGCATGTTTTGAATGCACTTGTTTATTCATTTGGGGTCGTGTAATGTTTTAGACCTTGTTAGCTATGGATCCATAGGCATTTGAGTTTCCCAAGTCTCACGGGCAAGAGATCGGGATTGATTGAGCTCAGTTTACGAGATGTTAGCTTCTCTTTTGTAGCACGGAATAGGCATCGGGTTCCATGATAAGTAAGGCGTGGGCCTATATGGTCGGGCGTCGTCTCATGGGCAGTAAGGTGTAATTCTATATGTGCTTGGCACGGGATAGGCATCGAGTTCCATGATAAGTAAGGCGTGGGCCTATATGGCCGGGCGTCGTCTCATGGGCAGTAAGGTGTAATCCTAAATCTGCCTGTCGTGGATTTGGAGTGACCCAATGTATAGACCTGGAGTGGTTGAAGTTGGGGGCTCCCTAGTATCGCGGGCAATAGATCTGGAGTGATTGAGCTCAGTTTACGAGAGTAATCCACGTGTGTGTTTTATTGCATAGTAGGTGACCCGCTTTTGTGTTCCGTCACGTGCAATGTATACGGGCCTCCCCCGTCACCGAAAGGTGTTATTTTGGGTATTTGTGTTTATCCATGTTTTTGGTGACGTATCATATTTATATGAATTGTTTCCCACGTTATATGAGTTATGGGTTATGATTTCATTCATATTTGAGATGTTTTGGAATAACGGTGATTTATTTATGAATTCAATCGTTTTGAGAATCAAATGCTATTTCACCTTTCACGTTGGGTTTGGGGATGAGTCAATTTTGAGAAATCATTTTATATTAAAGTTTTCAGCACGGAATTTGTGTGAGTTGGAAAATGGGTGATTTGCATCTAAAGTAAATTCTTTTGAACTCATGACTGAAATTGCATCCCCCTCGATTTATGAATTTATATGGTCATGATAAAACTCTTGAACTCACTAGGCGTTAGCCTAACCCTTTTTATTTGTCGGCATGTGCAACAGACTCGGGTTGGGAGTAGCTTTAGCTACACTGTGAAGTGACGAGTGCTAGTAGAGTGCACGAGAGGTGATTTTGATTAGTGAAGTCTTCCGCAGTTATGTGGGATTAGCAACATGTGTTGTGTTAAGTAACGCCTGTTTTAAGTTATTTATTGTGGAGATTATGATGTTTAAATTCCGAGGTATTTTCAGGGATGATCTGTAGAAATGATTTTATCATCTTTTGGTTATTTTATTGAAATTAAAGTTAGTTGCTTGTTCCAATTTTGAGGGTGTTACACAAACTATATCCCAAACTCAGCAACGACGACCGCCGAAGAAGGGATAGGCACGAGGAACGGGTCAATGTTTTGTGCGACAACAACTACGGCCGTATTATGCAACCAGTTTCTTCCTTGGTCAAACAACCACCCATTCCGGAAAACCCATCTGAAAAAGACGAAGTCTTACCGAACAAGTTCGACGAGAAATTCATCCCCGTTGCGACCGAGCCACAACAAGAAATCTTGACTAAGACCAAAGTGTCTGCACCAGATCATGAACCAGCCATCGAAAAAACCGAAAGTGAACCGGTTAAGGACATTCCCGAGCCAACGGAACCTTTGTTACGAGAAGTCAAAAAGATTAATCCCGAAGATTTTGTTTCCGTTGTTCCCACACCCAAAGCTCCGGATCAAACCGAAACAATTCCCGGTAAAGTTACTCTAATCTCTTACCCTTTCGAGTTTGATAATGTAACACCCCGAATTTCCATTGTATTATTTTAATATAAATGGGATCGAATTGTAATTTAGTCTAAGTTGTGGGCTAAATTGTAAATGTAAATTCCAGGGTTGAATTTGTAATTAGACCAAAGTTTAAGATTATGGTTGATATTTAAACTTGAGGGTCTGTTTGGTCTTTATTGGAAAGATGAGATTACTTAATCAGAAGGTAAGTTGAATTGAGATATTATCTCAATACACTTTTCCCTGGAGTCGGTCATTTTGCATAGAGAGAAAGAAAGAAGAAAGCGAGAAGAAGAAAACCAGGAACTGGGATCCTCGTGTCGATTGTTGAATCGGAGAAGAGAAGATTGTGAGTTCTGGGATTCAAAGCTTAAACAGGTGAGTTCATATGTTCCTATTAAGCATTAAAGTCAAAATTGAAACAGATATTGTGTATAAACTGTTTGAATGATTGGTATATTTGTATCGAATGTTAAGTCGAGTAACAATTTAAATTTATAGATGAGATTTGAGTTAATTTTGACGAGAATTGGACACCAAGTATTGACGTCCCGGTATGATGAATTCCGAAACTGGACTTAGCATCCGGAATTGAGAAATCCCGGAACTGGACTATGGATCCGGAACTGGATGTTCCGGAATTAGGTGATCCGGTATGGGAGGGGAAGATCCGGAATTTGGTTGACGATCCGGAATGGAGAGATTCCGGAAATGGACCTATGGATCCGGAACTGGGCCTTGATTTCGGAATTGGTTTGATTTCCGGAATTGGGCCTTGAGAACCGGTATTGTTTAATTCCGGAAGTTGGACAATTCGGTTCCGGTATTAATATTAATTCCAAAAGTGGTTAATTTCGATAAATGGGTTCCGGAATTAGCAAACCAATTCCGGAAGTTGGGCTTAAGGTTTGGGATCCGGTAATAAAATACCGGACTGGGCTTGCACATGAAATAGATCCGGTAATTGGGTTTCGAGAAATGGGCTGATATCCGGAATTAGAAAGGGGTTGGTTCCGGTATTGTTTTGAATACCGGAAGTGGGCCGGGTGATCCGAAATTATTGAAAACATTCTGAATTGGGCTGTTTGCATTTGGGGATCCGGAATTGTTTAATATTTGGATCTGGATTTATTTTAAAACATCCGGAATTGGGCCCTGGCTATTTGGGTATCAGAAGTATTACGATTTCCAGTATTGGGCTTGGCCCGGTATTAGGAAATTAAATAGGATCCGGTTTTCTTAGAAATATAATTAGAGATCTGATTTCATTCTAGGATCCGTTTATGAATTAAAGTTCCAGTACTTATGCTTTAAGATCCGGAAAATGGTAATTCCGGAATGAGTTTGAGTCCAGTATTAAATGGACCCGAGTTAGACTTAGAATCCAGTTGTGGATTGCTTTTAAATTAGAATTTGTATTCGAGTTCGGAATACTTTCTAATTATAGTAATTGGAAAGGGAAGCAATTGAGAATAAGAAGCGAGAAATCGTTTAATATTCTTAAGTTAAGAATATGTTTTGAGAAGCAGTGTGATATGTTATTATACATATACACTAGTAGGTGTAATGGATCCATAGGCACTGATTATTGTTTGTAACGTGGAATAGACCAGGCTCTCAATGGTAATTCCCGTTGGCCTATAATGTGGATTGTTAATCCCATTTCGGGAGGCGATAGCCTATAATGTGGATTGTTAATCCCATTTCGGGAGGCGATAAGAAAATGATTGAATAAGCAAAGTAGAATTGCTATTCAAGTTGAAATGATTGAATAGGCAAAGTAGAATTGCTATTCGAGTTGAAATGATTGAATAGGCAAAGTAGAATTGCTATTTATATTGAAAAGATTGAATAGGCAAGGTAAAACTGTTATTCTTGCTAAGGAGTGGAATAGGCAAAATATAGTTGCTATTCGTGTTGACTGTAGTGAATAGGCAAACATAACTGCTATTCGTGATTAAGACGTGGAAACGTGAAATAGACAAAGTGTGATTGTCGTTTCCAGTTGCTCTCGGTGGATTAGAAATAGGCAATACATAAATGCTATTTCTGCTTCTATTCTAAGAAAGAGGTATGGCGACTGATTATAATTCCTTAGGCTTGAATGATGATCTAGAATCGGTAATGATTCATAGTAGGCCTTCGAATATGATGATATGACCTTCCGATTGTTAGTCATAGTCATGGGATCGGGTATGTTCCCGTCATATTGATACGAGTACGAGTACGGTAAGAATGGTGGCGAACCAGGTTTGTTCATATGCTTGAATATCTGAGTTTTCAAGTTGTTAATGTTTTAATTTGAATTTGGATGTTCTCACTAGGCGTAAGCCTAATTGTTCAAATTCAATCTTCTTATCAGGTACAAGTGCAGGGAAGTAATGGGATATGGGACGAGTGCTTTTGGTATTCAACTTTTGATGATAAGCGGAGAACTTAGACGATGCGAGGAGGCTTTGGATGGATTGCTTAGATAACCTATTTAATCTAATTATAGTTGACAAGATTAGATTAATAGGTTATTTAGAGAATTCGATTTGTGTATAAAGGAACCCTCATAATTAATTCTCTGTTTATATATAGAAAAGTCTGGATGATATTTGATATACCTTGTTAAATTTAAAGGTTTAAATTGGCTCTGATTTTAGGGTGTTTCAATATGGTATCAGAGATGTAGTTTAAGTGAACTAGGTATGATTGTGAGATACCTAGACTTAAGCTGAGATTAATTAAGATATGATTGGTGAGATATGGGTAGAAGCACTAAGACGAGATGGTCTTAAGAGTTGACGGAAATACGGGAGTTAAGAATTGTGATGATGGTAACAAGGATTCTTATGTATAGTATGTTCATAATTTCAATTAGCTACTGTTATTATGAAAATATTGTTATGTAAGCATACTTGTTTCTAATTGTTTTGACAATTGGAGGTGATTTTGCTTTGACGATGTTGTTGCACATAAAAGAGTTCCAAGTACAGCACAACTAACTGTGCTACTCTGTTAGCTCGTTGAGCCCTCCAGATGAGAATCTCTAGGGCGATGTGTGTATGCTTGACGATGAATCGGTAACAAGTAGCAGATAAGGTGGACAGTCGGATCCAATATTAATCTACTAGTCTCCGATAGAGGTTGTGACCCAACCCGATTATGGACCAGTTTGTCTCTTGGTAATCACGTTTTAGAGATAAGTTTAACTGGGGAATTTCGATTTTAAATTCCGATCAAAGATCAGAGACTGGACGAGTAGAGCTTTGATTTATAACCAAAGGATACCAACGGAAGTTGTTCCTAAGTTGGGGAGCGAGAAATAGTAAATGTATCACCGTGGAAACATCATAGAAGTGTTAAGGTGGCTTGAGAACTAAAAGAGGGTATGTAGAACGAATATCCTCATCTATGTATCTAGCTTTGATTTCGGGGACGAAATCAATTTCAAGTTGGGGAGATTTGTAACACCCCGAATTTCCATTATATTATTTTAATATAAATGGGATCGAATTGTAATTTAATCTAAGTTGTAGGCTAAATTGTAAATGTAAACTCTAGGGTTGAATTTGTAATTAGACCAAAGTTTAAGATTATGGTTGATATTTACACTTGAGGGTCTGTTTGGTCTTTATTGGAAAGATGAGATTACTTAATCAGAAGGTAAGTTGAATTGAGATATTATCTCAATACACTTTTCCCTGGAGTCGGTCATTTTGCATAGAGAGAAAGAAAGAAGAAAGCGAGAAGAAGAAAACCAGGAACTGGGATCCTCGTGTCGATTGTTGAATCGGAGAAGAGAAGATTGTGAGTTCTGGGATTCAAAGCTTAAACAGGTGAGTTCATCTATTCCTATTAAGCATTAAAGTCAAAATTGAAACAGATATTGTGTATAAACTGTCTGAATGATTGGTATATTTGCATCGAATGTTAAGTCGAGTAACAATTTAAATTTCTAGATGAGATTTGAGTTAATTTTGACGAGAATTGGACACCCAGTATCGACGTCCTGGTATGATGAATTCTGGAACTGGACTTAGCATCCGGAATTGAAAAATCCCGGAACTGGACTATGGATCCGGAACTGGATGTTCCGAAATTAGGTGATCCGGTATGGGAGGGGAATATCCGGAATTTGGTTGAGGATCTGGAATGGAGAGATTCCAGAAATGGACCTATGGATCCGGAACTGGGCCTTGATTCCGGAACTGGTTTGATTTCCGGAACTGGTTTGATTTCCGGAACTGGGCCTTGAGAACCGGTATTGTTTAATTCCGGAAGTTGGATAATTCGGTTCCGGTATTAATTTTAATTCCGGGAGTGGTTAATTTCGATAAATGGGTTCCGAATTTAGCAAACCAATACCGGAAGTTGGGCTTAAGGTTTGGGATCCGGTAATAAAATACCGGAATGGGCTTGCACATGAAATAGATCCGGAAATTGGGTTTCGAGAAATGGGCTAATATCCGAAATTAGAAAGGGGTTGGTTCTGGTATTATTTTGAATACCGGAAGTGGGACGGGTGATCCGAAATTATTGAAAACATCCGGAATTGGGCTTTTTGCATTTGGGGATCCGGAATTGTTTAATATTTGGATCCAGATTTATTTTAAAACATCCGGAATTGGGCCCTGACTATTTGGGTATCAGAAGTATTATGATTTCCAGTATTGGGCTTGGCCCAATATTAGGAAATTAAATAGGATCCGGTTTTCTTAGAAATATAATTAGAGATCCGATTTCATTCTAGGATCCGGTTATGAATTAAATTTCCAGTACTGATGCTTTAAGATCCAGAAAATGGTAATTCCGGAATGAGTTTGAGTCCAGTATTAAATGGACCCGAGTTAGACTTAGAATCGAGTTGGGGATTGGTTTTAAATTAGAATTTGTATTCGAACAATTCAAATTCGAGTTCGGAATATTTTCTAATTATAGTAATTGGAAAGGGAAGCAATTGAGAATAAGAAGCGAGAAATCGTTTAATATTCTTAAGTTAAGAATATGTTTTGAGAAGCAGTGTGATATGTTATTATACATATACACTAGTTAGTATAATGGATCCATAGGCACTGATTATTGTTTGTAACGTGGAATAGACCAGGCTCTCAATGGTAATTCCCGTTGGCCTATAATGTGGATTGTTAATCCCATTTCGGGAGGCGATAGCCTATAATGTGGATTGTTAATCCCATTTCGGGAGGCGATAGGCTATAATGTGGATTGTTAATCCCATTTCGGGAGGCGATAAGAAAATGATTGAATAGGAAAAGTAGAATTGCTATTCAAGTTGAAATGATTGAATAGGCAAAGTAGAATTGCTATTCAAGTTGAAATGATTGAATAGGCAAAGTAGAATTGCTATTTATATTGAAAAGATTGAATAGGCAAGGTAAAACTGTTATTCTTGCTAAGGAGTGGAATAGGCAAAATATAGTTGCTATTCGTGTTGACTGTAGTGAATAGGCAAACATAACTGCTATTCGTGATTAAGATGTGGAAACGTGAAATAGACAAAGTGTGATTGTCGTTTCCAGTTGCTCTCGGTGGATTAGAAATAGGCAATACATAAATGCTATTTCTGCTTCTATTCTAAGAAAGAGGTATGGCGACTGATTATAATTCCTTAGGCTTGAATGATGATCTAGAATCGGTAATGATTCATAGTAGGCCTTCGAATATGATGATATGACCTTCCGATTGTTAGTCATAGTCATGGGATCGGGTATGTTCCCGTCATATTGATACGAGTACGAGTACGGTAAGAATGGTGGCGAACCAGGTTTGTTCATATGCTTGAATATCTGAGTTTTCAAGCTGTTAATGTTTTAATTTGAATTTGGATGTTCTCACTAGGCGTAAGCCTAATTGTTCAAATTCAATCTTCTTATCAGGTACAAGTTCAGGGAAGTAATGGGATATGGGATGAGTGCTTTTGGTATTCAACTTTTGATGATAAACGGAGAACTTAGACGATGCAAGGAGGCTTTGGATGGATTGCTTAGATAACCTATTTAATCTAATTATAGTTGACATGATTAGATTAATAGGTTATTTAGAGAATTCGATTTGTGTATAAAGGAACCCTCATAATTAATTCTTTGTTTATATATAGAAAAGTTTGATGATATTTGATATACCTTGTTAAATTTAAAGGTTTAAATTGTCCCTGATTTTAGGGTGTTTCAGATAAAATATTGCTCGTATGGAAGAAATCGCAAAAACATCCGTTGGGATTTGAAGACATGTCAAAAATTTTGAATTTTGGAGGCCAAGTTGAGAATCCAAACGTTTTGAAGAATCGGATGTTCTACGGGTCGGATGAAGATATTTTTCAAGTGAACTCGAGAACGAGTTCTTTTCAAGTGAGGGTGACTGATACAGGGAGAATTCGAGAGTTAATAAAGGTTTTCACAAATAATTGGAAAAAAGATAAACTAGCTCGAAAAGGAAAACGAGCCCGAAAGATGATCGGAATTAGGCATCGAATAATGATCAAACAACCCCTATCGGTAGTTACACCGAGACTTAAGTCTCAATACAAGTACGGATGACTACCGGATAGATTTCCTTCTTTATTTTAATTATTTTAAGTTAGGATAATTATTATTGGTTTTAGTTATTATTTATTTATAACTAGATTAATATTATTATTTAGTTTCCTTTTATTAATATTTAAATAGTTTTCTAGTTGGTTTAGGATTATGATTAGATTTGAATTTAATTCATAGTTATCTCTTAGTTATTCTAAGACTATAAATAGGGTTGCTAGGTTTTATTGTTAATCAGTTTTAATTATTCAATAAAGTTACTCCCTCCGTCCCAAAATAAGTGTCCAAATTACTATTTTTGTTTGTCCCAAAATAAGTGTCCACATTCAAAAGTAAATTTTCACTTTCCCATTCTACCCTTAATTATGTGATGGATACATTTTCTCTCTCTATAACTAAGGGTAAAATTGTACTTTGGTTAATTAAAAAGTGTAATAATTGCACACTCCTAAAACCGTGTGCATTTTTCATTGTGGACATTTATTTTGGGACGGATGGAGTAATATTTTAGAGAGTTTTCTCTTAAGTTTTTCGAGTTTTACGTCGTAGTTCTCGTTTATCAAAAGGGTTTAGACGCTTGTCGATCCTTCCGCAAACCTAAACTGCGTCATTTACCTAGCGGAATTTTGGTATAACACAACTTTTCACTCCGCCATCGGCATGGCACCATTCCAAGCGTTATATGGACGCCTTCCCCCCACAATCCCTTCTTATCTTGCAGGTACTTCCAATGTGGCTTCAATTGATGAAACTTTGACAGAGCATGCTAGACTTTTGGCAGAATTGAAAGTAAATCTCTAGAGCTCCCGATAGAGGATGGTCTCTCAAGCAAACAAACATCGCATCGAGAAAACATTCGACGTAGGTAAGTGGGTCTATGTGCGATTACGCATTTATCGGCAGCAATCCGTTCACCATCGTCTCTCTAACAAGCTAGCCAAACGTTTTTTTGGTCCATTTCGCATCACAGCTCGAATTGGGGCAGTTGCCTACCGCCTCGATCTGCCAGATTCTAGCCGCATCCACCCGGTGTTCCACGTTTCACTTTTACGACCTTGCATCGGTGACCCATCCTTACACCGAAACCCACTTCCATCGCTACAAGACGAGGCTCTTCCGCTTCTGCAACCAATGACAATCCTCGCACATTGTCTTTCCAACAAAAACGGTAAACCGACCCCTCAGATTCTAGTACAATGGGCCGGCTGCCCGTCCGAGGAAGCTACGTGGGAGACTACCGAAGAATTTGAAAAGCTTTATCTCGCGTTCGTCATGACTCACAAGACCCAACTAGAAGGTAACCATGTCTTAGACCTTGAGGACAAGGTCCTTCTCCAAGGGTCGAGCTCTGATACAGCAGCTAAATTAAAGGATGCCATCAATCACAATGATGACGTCAGCCATGCCCACACACCAATTCAAATTAAGCCAACGGTTAGAAGAAGCCCACGTGCCACGAAGATGCCAACCAAATTTAAGGATTAATGGATAAATATTTGGTCAAATGCATTGCTCCACTACTTTACTGCTTTTACTTATTTACTTTCTTTTAGGAGAAGTTTTATCATGCAACTTGTTTTTCCTATTCTTTTGGTTAGTGGATGGTAGTTAGTTTTTTTCCCTTTAATTACTTGTACACGGTTTTGGTTGAAGGATATCCAAAAAATTGCCCCAAAAGCTTTTTCTTCTTTTCTTTCATTCTTGGGAGACCGACTATCTCAAAATAAGTCATAACAGGACATGTAATTATTAAAATTTAAATAAAAACTAGGTGAGCCATATACATTTATTGGGAATTTAATTAAAATACCCAAAGTTTGACTTTGACTTACCAAAATACCCAAAATCTCGGAGATTTTACCAAAATACCCAAAACTTCCGCGGTGGGCCCCGCGATCGCGGGCTAGGGCCTACGTGGCACCCCCTGTTGGGCCAAAGTGTCCCGCGGAGCCCCCCAACTATGCCCGCGGTGACACTTTTGGTCCCTCCACGCGGTTGGCAAAAAAATTTCATTTTTGGTTTTTTTTGCACGAATCTTTGCATGTTTTTACTGTTTTTTTCCCACAATTATTGTACTTTGAAGACCAATTTGTGGTTCAAATTCACTGACATGTTTGAGATTTCATCCATAAATATCAGTAAAATGCAATTCATAATTCACACCATTCCATCATTCTTTCTTGCTTTCTTTCACTTGCTTTCTTTCTTCAGTAAACAAATGGCATCGTCATCTAACTCATCGTCTACACGTGAAGGAATGCCACCTAAACTCCAGAAGGCGATAGCAGCAAAGGAAAAGGAGATAGACCAACTGACAGAAGAGTGGAAACAGATTATCGTCAGGAAGAAAATCCACTTGACAAGGATCGAAGTGGAAGAAAAGGAGATCAAAAGGATGAAAGGGGATATAAAAGATAGGGAGGCTCGTATTCTTCGAGAAAAAGAAGAAATTCACCACTGTACGCAAGACTTCGCAATTCTTCAAGCGAATATAAGCGACAAGCAAAGTTGGATTGATCAAACTAAAGCAATTTTTTAGTAGGTGGTGGTACGGGTGTTGCTTTAGTACTTTGTTGTTTATGTGTTAATGTTTTGTAGTTTTCCAGTTCGACATTGTTGTTTCGTTCTTTTCCTGTTTGTATGTTGTTGTTTAATTTGTCATGAATAAAGGTCTTTAATTTGTGTGAAAAGTAGTGTTTAAGTAGTCTGAAATTTGTCTAAAAAGTGATTCATATTAAAAATACAACTGATAGATGTTATACAAGATTATTTCATAACAAACACATACTAATCATTGAATATTTTTTGATTTATTTATTTTATTATCGATGGTCCAATTGTAAGTATTAAAAATTGGCAGAGGCTTTGTGATGGACAGACATCGATCCTTTTGTGCATACTCTGTAACTGCAAATACTTCAGCTCCAAACACACATGAATCATCATTCGTCAAATACCCATTTTCACAATTCTTAAATGAGTCCAGTGATACCAACTTGTCAAAACCCCATTTCATATTCTTCTCGTGAAACCTTGTCCAATTGTCAAAACCCCATTTCTATATAACCATTACTATTCTCTCCATTTAGACTACTACCATTATGATCATCATCCCATGTTCTGTTTCAAGTACCTTTCAAGGGAAATCAACGTTCAGATCAACGGTATCATATGGTATAGTTTCATGTGGCTCAAGCTCCGATGGGCCCTGCGTGTTACTTACTTGGCTGACTGAACGTCTACTCCTTGGTACGGTTGAAGGGGCGGGATTTGGACAATCTCCACGAGTATGTCCTACGCATTGGCATCGAGTACATTTTCGCTGTATCGAACCTTCACCACGTGATGGACTTCGGTTGTTCTTTCTCGGTCTCCCGACTCTGTTCTTATCATTTAATGGTGGATAGCATGGCGGAAGGGGGTCGGGTGGATACACCCATGCTTCAGGGGTCCAGCTGGATTTATTACCTCTGCGTATGTTCTCTGGTAAGTTTCGGACTTGAAGAAAGTTACAGCCAAGTCGCTGCAATCTCTACGACCCATATGTCTTGCCGCAGCGATGGCATGGCCGCACGGTAACCCAGATTTTTGCCATTGGAAACAGGAACAAACATGGTCGGTCATATGGACAGTCGCGTGAAGATGGTTATCCTGAACCTCGTACCTCCCATACCCGATTTATCTTACCCTCCATGTCGACGCGTGACGCGCCCTGAAGAGAACTATCTCCTCTGCCGCTGGTGTGAGTCTACTTTGCAGCTCAGCTCCTTTTCGGCGTCGAAGTTGGTACCACTCTTGTTGAAAGCTCCGAAAGTAGTCCATAAGATTAACAATCGGACATCTACGCGCAAAACGGGAGAGTGCATTCACCGACTCTGCACTATTGGAGGTCAGAATGTCATACCGTTGTGCAGGAAAATGGGTCGCGGACCACCTCTCCGATCCAACATCGTCCATGACTTTGGCTGCTTTGTGTGCACTAACTCGTAGAAGATTCATGTACCGGTCAAACTCCCGATCCGTATATGCTCTGCATGCCGCCAGTAGACATCCTTGTAGGTGGTAATACGTTTGTCTTGGGTTTTGGCGTTCATCTCCAAATGTCGACAACAATAGGCGTGAGGGGCGTTTGGGTACATGGCAGAGATTGCGGCGCTTATGGAAGGAGACCTGTCGGACATAAACACCAACCCTTGCGGGTCTCCGATAGCTTGTCTCAACATGGACAAAAACCAAGTTCACTTGTCCCCGGTTTCGGACTTGCCTACTCCGAAAGCTACTGGAACGATGGAGTTATCCCCGTCCATGGCAACCGCCAGGAACATCATACCCACGTAAAGGCCCTTTAAATGGGCATCGTCTATTACCAGGACACGACGCAGATTTGCCAGAAATGTGCGGATCTGCAAAAATGTAGGTGGTTTACCTTTGTAAATGTTATAGTTTATAATGTGTAAACATATGACGTGTTAAAATATGTACCGCAGGTCCAAGGGCCACGAAGCACATCTCAAACCGTCCATGTGAATCGGTCCTTAGCTGGGTGACAGTACCTGGATTCTGCAGCTGCAAATTATATAAATATGCTAGGAGTCGTTCATACGACTCCTCGAACGTGCCTCTCACCAATAGCAGTGCCCTGCATCGCGCACGCCAAGCTTGGTGGTAACCAATCGTGACGCCGAACTGCTGGTGTACATCGTCCATGATGTCCTTTGGACGCAATGACCTGCTAGCGTCAAGAAATTTGTTTTTCAGTATCGTACCCAAAGTCCTTTTGGTGGCTTGTTTGTGGTTGGGATTCAGTTGCATCCTCGAACAAGTGTGTACGTCGTCCAATTTTCTAATAAGTAACGCCCCTCCTTTCTCTCCCGCAGGAATCACGTACATCCTCCACTTACAGTTTTCTCTCGCACATTCAACTTCGTATCGGGTTTTGTCGGATCTCGGCGTGTAACTTTCGAAACCCTCTTCCATGAACTTAAGTCTGACCTGACTTGCCAAGTGATCATTCGAATCAAATATTTGACCTACTTTTAACCTTAAACTGCGATTATAAGGTGTAGGTTCGTAGGTGTGTGTATGGGTATTCTGGTCTGGAATAATAGGGGGCATATCAAAATAGTCATTTAACTGACTAAATGATTTATTACTAGGGGTATATTCTTCGTGATCATCACTATCGGTATCTGATCTGTCTATATCAGCATTACCCGTTTTGAAAACATAGGTTTCGTCATCTGCAACTCCAGCACAACGTCCTTCTTGTGGTTGTTGTTGTTGTTGTTGTTGCGTCTCCGGAACATAATCAGGAATACAGTCGTTAAGACCATATGCATGATCCAAATGAACTGTTGGGCCGTGGGACGGCTGAAATTGAGAATCAGGCTGCTCCATTTGGAGGTCTTCGTCATCAGCGTCGTCATCACCTTCGCCGTCACCGTCGTCATCGTCTTCATCGCACACCGAGGATTCGGCATACACAAAAAGTAATGGCGGTCTTTCTGATTCGGCTGCAAACTGCAGAAAACCAGAGATATCCCCATCGTTGGATAACTCCACAAATGACCCATCACCATTCTTAAACACTAACTTGCAAACAGCAGAAGGGTTGATTCCACATTTTTGCATGGCGTATGCAACAAACTTCTGATAAGTATAGTTTACTGACAATTTTACATCATGCTTAGATTTATAAGCAAAATTCCACTCCTTGTTGTCTTGCACCCATTCACCATCGAAACAGAAAAATAGCTTAGCTTTTGCAACAGATGAACTCATTTTTTCAGTAGTATCTCAAAAACAAAATACTGAAGAAAGAAAGCAAGAAAGAAGTATGGAATGAGTGTGAATTATGAATTGCATTTTACTGATATTTATGGATAAAACAACCAACATTGATGAAACAACCAACATAAATTGCAACCACAAATTGGTATTCCAAGTACAATGATTCAACATTGATGAAACAAGCCAGTGAATTTCAACCACAAATTGGTCTTCAAAGTACAATAATTGTGGAAAAAAACAGTAAAAGCATGCAAAGATTCGTGCAAAAAAATACCAAAAATGAAATTTTTTGCCAACCGCGGGCAACCACCGCGGGGAGGGACCAAAAGTGTCACCGCAGGCATAGTTGGGGGGCTCCGCGAGACACTTTGGCCCAACAGGGGGTGCCACGTAGGCCCTAGCACGCGATCGCGGGGCCCACTGCGAAAGTTTTGGGTATTTTGATAAAATATCCGAGACTTTTGGTATTTTGGTAACTTAAAGTCAAACTTTGGGTATTTTAATTAAATTCCCACATTTATTTTGTATTTATTTAAAAACCTTGTGCAATTCAAATTCCGGCCGTTGGGGAAATAAGCCCCAAAACTTCCCTCGTTCATACTTCACAGCTTGCCAAGTTGCCATATTAGGGTTTTAGCCATTCGTTATGCCATAGCTATCAGACCTCGAAATTCCAGGTTCTTCACAATTCAAGTTGTATTTACACTCCAGCTCTTGCAGATTTCGCTCTGAATCGCTGTCCGATCGTTCTAAATAGAGCATGAAGTTGCAAACCCTCAATTCATCATTGCTTGAAAACTTGGAACCCATGTTAAACGAATCAATCTACCACTTCCTAGTAGAGTTTCAGAATGGTAGAACCGATTTTTCAGAACTCGGCTCAATTTTCTTTCGTTTGATCCAGACGATGACAGATCCACCGCTTGAGTTCATCTGGTTTTATTCAGCACTCACATTCCACACCGCTAAATCATCTACCTTAACAAATTCACATAACTTTTTGTTGTCTGTTAAAGACTTGTTTCACTCCTTAGTTTCCTTTCGGAACCCCTCTGGTAGCAGTTCATTGAAGCAAGTGTCTCTTCTCGCCCCATTTGTATACCAATTAGTTAACTATAAGTTTAAAATTTCTAGTTCGGAGTTCGAGGGTTTAGTGGATGCAATAGTTAGTCACATCATTGTATGTTGTAATAACGAATTGGAAGACCAAGAGGTTACGGCTGGTAAATCAACGGTGAGTTGGGTTGGTCTAGTCCCTGTTTGGATCGCTGATCAGGTTGGGGAGAATCGAGGTTGCGTAGATGGTTTACAGCTGTTTTTACCTCTTTCAACTGAAGATATTCGTCGTGGAATCGGTGGGGATTGTGGGATGGATGCCCTTGCTGGGGTTGTTATGATCGAGTCCTTTTTGTTGAGGTTGTGTCTGATGTTTGATCCAGGAGCTTCACGAAAGGAATTGCATAAGGATGTGAAGAGTCATGCTGCTCAGATTATCAAGGGGTTCAAGAAGAATTCAACCTTTTTAGGTGAGAATTTACATGATCCTTTACAAGATTAACATATTATCTCCTGTTCGATGTTAAAAATCCGATTTATATCTTCCTTTGGATAGTTGTATATGATCATATGCCATACAACCATTGTTACATTATTACATGGTGTAGCATTAGATTTTTTGCCTGTTGAATGTTGATTGTTACCACAAAAGGTTACTGTTATTCAGGAAAGATTGATCGCATTCTAATGTCTTCAATGAAGTTCAATATGATTCATAGAATGGTTTCCACATACCTAAATATTTTTGTCATTTCTCTTGCCACCAATCTCTACTATATATTCCTTGTTTTGTTATTATAGTTTCTTAAAGAATGTGGTCTATGGGGAAAAAGATGTTCAAATGTTTCTTTCAAGGTTTTTTGAATTCTTTTTTATTAGTAATAATTTCTGATCTATTTTATCAACTATCAGTTATGCTTTTCAAGGTGCTGTTGGAACCAAGGTTGCCTGTTGCAGAGCTATTGGTCAGTTCTTCTATACCATCGACTTGTTATCTAGTCATACTACACCGGAGGCCTGTATGAGAGATATATATCTACAGTCATAGAGTACAACCCACATAGCAAGACTGGTAGGATATGGTTACTAATGTACTACTGATATGTTCACAGACGACGACTGATGAACATCTTCTCAGGCGACTGCTTTTTGATGTTGCACTGGATTTCGGCTGCTTTCTGAGTTGTGATACCTCCTCTTGGCTCTCGGATAATCAGTACAAAGAGATTGTCATCTTATGGTTGTTTGTCACAAACTCAGCGTTGCAGTTTGCAAGGTAAGTCGTATTTTGTCACTGGGACAGCAAAAGCAGTTTTTAGAAGTTGCACACAGTTGTAGCATGTTTAGCGATTAGTCATGTCTAAAATATTGTTCAAAATTATTGCATATATTGGAGTCTTTTGGTTCAAAATCTACACTTGGATGATGCTGAAAATGCCATTCAGTTGTGAATTATTTTTAACAAATGTTTGATTATCCTAAATGCCTAAAATGCCTTTTGCATAATAGTGGAATCTTGTGGACCAAAATCTACAAGACAGTGTGTGTTTGATTATGAGTCATATTTTAAAATGATATTCAATTTCGCCATAATAGTAGAGCCTTGTGGACCACAATTTACAAAATGGTACATGCTACAAATCAATTATGTAATATTTAATAGAATGATTGAACATTGGTTAAATGCCTAAAATACCTCACAATTATGACATCAGACATAATAGTGAAGTGTTGTGGACCAGAATCTACAATATGGGGTACAGTTTACAAAACTAGGCAATGCTAAAATATCCTTCAATTATCAAATATTTTAATGAAAATGTTAAATTATCTGGTTGAATTTCTATAATTCTTTAATTGTGACATAATGGTAGAGTCTTGTCACCTAAAATTTACAAAATGAAAAATGTAATTTACAATTAGTTGGTTAATGTGTAGAATACCCTTGCATCATGAAAAGTTCAACACATTATTTGCCAAATGTCTAGTATGCCCTTGAGACACCAGTCAATTCATGTGGACAATGTCTTTTATGAAACATTATAATGAAATGTTCAACTATTAGCCAAATGTCACACATAATGTTTTCTTGTGGACTAACATTGATAAAATGATGTATATTCTATCTACATATATTTGGATTATGTAGTTTGTATCACGACTCATAATCTCCTTTTTGGTTGCAGTGAAAATGGTGACCATGCTGGAGTCAATTATTATCTCAACGCCTTTTTGGCGTCTCAGCTCCCCGGTCAAATAATTTCTTGGGTCACTGGTGGAACAAGTACAAAACCAACTGCACCTCATAATTCTTCCCCAAAGGAGCTCATCGGTATGCTGCTTTTTATAACTTGTTCATTCTCACAAACTCTTGCTTCTTTCTCGGGTGCATTGTTTTGCTATTTAAGAACCGTATTTCGGAAAGCAACTAGAAACAAAGAAACCACAACCACGATGAGCAAAGTTTTCTTTCCTCAACAAAGTGATGATGTGGATTCACGCGATTGGTGGAAATGGGATGTGGGAATTGTTTTCCTTTTTCTTGTTTCTAAATAGTTGGCATCTAATTCACAAATGCAGGCTGGCTGTTGGTTGTGGAAAAACAGGGAATTAAAATATGTGATCACAGCATCTCAGAATTACACAAAAAAACTGTGAAACACAAGTCAGTTGGAATCGAAAACGGAATGAAAGATGGCGAAACTATGGTGGAGGATGCACCCATAAGGATCAACGGGAGAAGAAAACGAGATAGCATGGGGGAGGTACAAAAGCAGATGAAGGTTATAAAGTGCTGTCACGAGAATCTGGGCGGGGACGACGGTTTTTGTGGTAAAAATGAAGTCGGAAACTCGGTTTGTGATCAGGAGATGGTAGACATGGTGCGGTGAGGTAATCGTTGCATTGGCAGTTTGTACGATGTGCTAAAAATGTTTTGTTGCTGCAAACATATTGGTTTAAAGTAAGTAAATCTGATAGTGTCGAATTAAAGCAGTTAGTTTGTTTTGATTTTGGATGGTGGTTCAAAATAATTTGAAGCTAATTGGTTCACATGAAGTTGCTGCCTTTCGAGCGTTGAACCATAACAGCCCGATTGAAACGGAACGTTCACATTAAATAACAAGTGCTACCTGCCAAAACTCAAACTTCCCCAAATGTCTATAAAATATTTCTATAAATAGTTTATTAAAGAATTAAATTTCATTAATACATTTTGGATACGTTTATATAAATATTTATATAATTCTTATAAAACATGGGTTGGGTTCGGTGAGAAGTTGAGTTTACATGAGAAGCATGAAGTAGTTATCAGCCATTGAATTCACAATAAAATGAAAAGCACCGAGATACACCAAATCAATCCCCATATCAATTGCTATTCACGGGTGTGTTTGAGATTAAAAGTAATCAAGGGTTTAGAATTTAGATCAATTTCTCACGTTTCTCACATTAACTCAACTTTTCACACGATCCTTAACCTATAAAACACTTAAGTAAAAAAATTAAAAGGCATGTTTGGTTTTAACGGACCGTTTTTGAGTAATCTCGGTTTTGTGCAATGATTTAAATTTTTGGTGAGTTTGGTTTTTAGAATCACAAATTCTATCTATGCATTTTCCTATAAAAATCTACCATATCTTTAGGCGAAGAATCGTGTTAAAAGTTGAGGTTAACATTTGAAGAGTGGATCTGAATTGTTGATCACTTTTAATCTCATGCTCTCCTATGAATTAAGATTTAGAAGAGAATCGTGCATCTCATCCTAATGTGCATCAATTTCTCATCTAACAGTTGATAACCAATTCTCCGCTTCTCACGTTAACCTCAACTTCTCACCGAAACTCAACTTCATACACTGAAATACAAATAATCACAAAAAACAATGCAACTGTATTTCCATTTTTAACCCTTATCATAGTTTCCATTTTAACCCATATATTTTTTCAAATTTAAATTTCGTATCTTCATTTTTAATGAGAAATTGTACTAGTTTTTAACTCTCATTTTACAACGATAGTTGTCTACATTTCGTTACACATACTTGTAAATATAATGTGCACTGGGTTGTTTTTTTTTTGAAACGCAAAAATTTGTTAAAGCAAAAAAAATTATAAAGACAAGACTTCACTTCAAACGCAACTACAAAATGCAGAACCAAAAGAGGAGCAGCAAGAGAAAAACCACTTAAAATAAGACAACCATAAAAAAATACAAAACAATAAACAAAAGGTTGTAAACGATAATCTCAAATACTCGATTGATTATAGCTTCGATTAAGGGCCGTTTACAAAATGCTTACCCGAGTAAGTGCTTACCAAGTCACATTAGCTTACCGGATGAATATGGCAATGACTAAGAATCTTACCCGGTAAGAGCGAAAGCAAGGACCGAGAGAGTCTTACTCGGTAAGTGAGTGCGACGACTCTTACCACGGTTAACACTTATCGGATAAATTGTTGCATACGATGCCATTTTGGTGGACTAAAATCTTACCCTGAAAGTAAGCGATAATGTTGAATTTTACTGGTAAGCACTTACCCGGGTAAATGATTAGGTAAACGGCCCCTAAATTTCTAGGTTCAAGACCAATATATGAATTTAATCACTCTCTAAATTAATAATATAATAAAATTTCATGTCGACGTTATTAAGGTATGGATGTTAGTGGTACGATAAAAGCAAATTCGGACAATGAACTAAAAATGTGTCGGTATTTAACTCTGGTTAAGTTAAATAGCTGACCATAGTACGGGTATGGGGTTAAGTATTTAATTGAGAGGAGGGGGAGGGGTGACTGATAGTGGGCCAGCTCCCACTCGTGATCTGTATACATAAATACAAGAGAATGAAGGATAGCGTTGGTCTTCATGGGCTCTAGACCTTATTTTATGTTTTCCACCCCATTGTTTTAAACTTTTCACTTTGCCCACCATGGTTCAAATCCACTCTCTTTTTCCCTCAATTTCTAATACTTTTATTCATTTATTTATGGTAAAATAGATAAGTTGTTAATTTATGGCAAAGTAACGAAAAAACTTAATGACGAGGGTTAGAGGAATGCATGTTGCGGTTTTCCGTCAGTTTCAATTTATTTTATCGAACATCGTTGATTTGTACACGTATCACGTATGTGTAATGATAAAGAGACGAAATGATGTGGTTTTTCATAAAGTTCAAATACCCCACTTTTCACATTCATATGAGTACATTTTCAACGAATACATTAATCCCTTTTTCTTTCTCATTATGTCATCTTCATTCAAAGAACATTGGCAGAAAAACTATTTTTTAATTATTTATAAGATATTTAAGACACTGTTAAAGAAAGACAACATATCAAATAATGTGAAATTGACTGGGCATGTTTTGAGCGAGTTATCTAAGAGCATCTCCAATCATACGCTAAATCACCAAAATTGCCGTTTTGAACACTCCAATCATACGGTAAACCTGAATTTTTTTTGCCGGTTGGTGATTTCACACTGCAAATATGCAGTGTGGATTTTCACACGCCAAACATGTTGGCCCACCATTAAACTAATAAAAAATTAATTTAATTATCTAACTTATACATAGTTCATCAATTAATAACTATTAATTCATCTAATATTTATTTTCAAACACAATAAATTAGTTGAATTAATCTAAAAATAATTATGTAAAATTTATTAATTGAAACTTGTTTTTTTTTCTAACTAGTTTTCGTATATAAGAATTATCGGTATTCATTAAATAAATTAATTACTGATTATTTATTATTATATTTACAAATTATAATTATTGTTATTAAAAATAGTTAATAGTAAATAAAATATGTTATTTTAATGTGGGGTCCACAAATTTAGTGTTTTTTTAGTATGGTTGGAGTTGAGGGTTTTTTTTTGTGTTAGACCCACCAAAATTGATGTTTTTTGTGTTTTTTTTGTGCCAAGGTTGGAGATGCTCTAATGAGCACTCAATAGGCCCGTTCATCAAAAAGTATAGTATGTGAAAGCAAGTTAGCTTATTGACTATCTAAGTTACCTTCAAGCCTAGTATGGCCTGACAAGCTTGAGTTGAGTCAAGTTGAATTATTTGATTATTTGAGTTGAATTTGAACCTAATATGGATTACGCTTGGTGGCTGTGAATTTAAATGAGTCAATCCCGATTCAAATGTACATAAATCAATATGAATGAAGTTTGTACAAGCTAACCACAACTACTCAAGCCTATATATTCTTTTAACAGATTAATTGGCCTTGGATTTTAGTAGACTAAAAGATATCCTCAAACCAAATCAAACCTCTACCACTCTTGTAGATCATTGAGTTGTGCGCCTATCTTCGCTTTTTGATCAGTCGTTGCTCCTAGTGCGCTTAGCATATGAACTTCGGCTAACTTCTAGCTCGCTTAGCCCTAACTTGAAGCAACTAACATTCCGATTATTTTATATTATAAAGTATTGATAATTACAAGAATAAACTGTGTTTCATGAAAATATCTAAAAAATTAAATACCACAATTTTTTCATGAAATAACCCTAATAGTTATTTTGAGAAAATGTTAGAAAGTTAGAAACGGGGCAATTTGATGAAAAGAATATCAAAGTGGGCAGAATGAAAACATTTAAAAACTATAGGGACTAAGTCTGCCATTTTCGTATAATAGGCACACAGCTAGCTCCCTATATATAGGTATAGAGAGAGAGAAACTCACACACTCCAGTCTCCGGTGCTCAGATATAGAGACTAGGGAGCCAAAAACGTAGATTCGTATATAAACTAATTGATACCAAAAAATGGCGGATTCAAACGATTTTGTCGCCATTGACATGGAAACGAGCTCTCCTGGTAGAAAGGTTAGAAGTTACAATTGAATGCTTATATCATTATATGTATATATCGAGGAATTGCTGCATTTGTCTGTGTACTCTGATTTTTAGGTAGTTTCGTTGTTAATGTTAAGTTTGTTTATGTATCTATTTATTATCAAGTGATCTTCAGATACTGGCATCGTTTTCATCGATTGATTGAATTATAGATATCATATTTCGAGGAATCTGTTAAATCTCTTGAGGTTTGAACTCGAAATCAATGAGCTATTAATCTATTATTAGTATTATTTATGATGACGAGTTTTCCAAAGTGAGGCTAGCAATTTTTGCTAACATGATTCATGCTGGAACAGTTACTCGAAACGAAATGGAAATGAGTGGAATAATTGAGGATTAAATATGATGAACATTTAATTAAAATTTATACAAAGTAAGACTAACAGGTATACCAAAATGAGGGATGCGGGGATATATACGAGGGCTTGATTAATAACTTAAGCATCTGGATTGGGAAATTCTAAAGTATATATGATAAAAATGGCATATGTGTGTATTTACGTGTCAAAAGCCAACATAGTAGAAGAAAGAAACTCTATTATAATTCATTCATGCACTAAATACAAAAAATAAATGCATGTTAAGCATTTTACTTTTAATTGTCAAACTATCAATGAAAAGGAAAAATAAGTAGTTGTCTTTGTCTTGTCTAATTTTTCCTCTTATATTAATAGGATATTTGATATAGCTGTCACTTTTACACAATGTAGCTAGAATGTGTAGAGGCGTTAAAACTTAATTAATTGTGTTCTCTTCTTGTTAATCATCTTTTGTTTTTAAGGCATTTGTCATTCAGATGATGATACCCATCCGTTGTTTGTAATTGATCACTACCAAGTACCAACTGTAAGGAAATATTTTGGTTTCTTCGTCTAACTGTGTGTGGGAGGTGTAGTCTACTCTGTAACCATCTGAAGCTTTTTATGTAACTTCAAAACCTTTGCTCTCTTTTTGGTTGATTTGCTCTAAAAGGTTCAGTAACTTTTAAGTATTTGGTAGGTAATGTCTAATCAAGCAAGAAGAGCATCTTATTTTATTTGTAAACTTCTTGTTTTGTCTTCTTTTTATCCGTTTCAAATTTGGTTTTTTCGTACAACGCATGTGAAAGTATTATGAATAAAATCACTCATGAACAAAAGCTGAATTGGGCTACACATAATTGTCCTTTTGGTTTAGTGGGCAAAAGTATAGACCTCATGGCATTTAAAACTTGTTGAAGGAGCATATATTCATTTTCAGCTTTGCGACAAACTGAGCGTCAATGAACTTGTTTTGAATCCTAGATATAAGGAGTCAAGCAGCATTCTTGTAAGCATGCAGTTGTCGTTAAGTAGATGAGAAAGGGAAAGTGCTATTGTAGAGAACATGATCATCTTTATGTCAGATGCTGTCTGTTAATTGGTACTCTTCAACATTAAAGTGCAGTACGAATATTCATACACAGTTCAATCTTCCTTTAAAGCTTCTCCTTTTTCCCAGGATTCGCATTAAGAGAGTCGTTGATGGAACATGACGAGGTTATAAAATTTTCTTTTCACAGCTTTTCTTGAGTGTGTAATAATATTACACTGGGAACCTTTTCTAATGTTTGACCAGGGTTGCATGCTGTTTGGCCATAAGTTGCCCATCCCTGATTGAATATTAACCGTGAGAAAATAGTAAGATAAGTATAAATAAAGCATAAGGGTACAGTGGTAGGTGGACATTTTGCTATTTTGTTTGTTTGTTTAAACTTGCTTGTATAAAAGTACGAAGACACCAACTTTTGAGTCCTACTTGCGTAATTTATCCTTAATTTTTATTTGATCCATTCATAGTCCTGTTACATATATAGAAACCAACTATACTTCTCAAAATTTGTTTTGCAATCAATGTCATTATTATTTGATTTTGATAGAATCATGTGCATTAGACATTCTTTTAGATGGGCGATTTATAGGTGCAAGGGGAGTTGAAAAACTTTCTCGAGTGGAGTTCGTCCCCTTTTTCTTGTCTCGGGTCGATGTAATCTTGTTTCGTTGCTAGCCTCTGGGTAGCTCCTTCTTCAAAGGAATTGCGGTTTCCAAAAAAAAGTAAATTATGAATCTGTAATTATACAAAACTGAAAAGTAGTTAAGAAGCTTGTAGCATAAAATTTAACATAAATAGGTTTGTTCAAACAACACTGTTCATTTGAAAGATGGTACAAGGAGATTTGGTGGCTACCGGCTATGTCCCTTTTTTTTAATCAAACTATGTATATCATTGTAAATGAAAATAGCTGTCTCATGTTGTCATTATGTAAATTAATGCCTTCAGTACTGCACTCAGGAGCACCTTGTCAAAACTGCCAATGGATTTATTTCTGTTGCCATCTTCGGGGACCTGGACAAGCCAGCTCTGATTACATATCCTGATCTAGCATTAAATTGTAAGTGAACTAGTTATTTATACTACTAAGTGACTAAAAGATGTTTATTCAAACTAATTCAAAGCAATGCATGTGATACCTTATTTGTGTCATGAAGCTGATTCTCTTTTGCTATTGGATTAGAATTGTGTGAGATACTTGAGGAATACCAAATTTGTACATTACTTGTGCTATACATTTTTTCAAGTAATGTAATATTTATACGATAAATTTTGACAAGAATTAGAGTTACTTGCTTTGAATTGTTCTTATTGCCTTCAAATCTCTACTGGGAGCTAAAATGGTGTGAAAAGTTGGCTTTATAGCGAGTTGAATGAATATAAGTGTTTTCCCATTGTTGAGGATGAGTTTTCTGTGACTGTTTATGCAGATATGTCCTGTTTCCAAGGGCTGTTCTTATGCCAAGAAGCATTTTCTCTGCTGCTTCATAATTTCTGCATATATCATATCAGTCCTCCCGGCCATGAGGTCAGTAATTGGTAACTTGGCCCTTTTCTTAAACAATTAAATAAACAGTACCACAAAAGAAACCATAAATTAGTTTAATGGGTGCTACTTATTTATGTCTTAATTATTCTGGGATAATAACTTTCGCATTTATTAATTTGCTTCATAGGATATCTGATACCTCCTTTAAGAGTTTTTGCAGTTGGGAGCTGCTACAGTGTCATACGATGATCCAGCATTATCTGTTGATGACTTAGCCGATCAGGTTGCCGAGGTTCTTGACTATTTTGGGTAATTTTCAAATCACAACTTCCCTAATGGCTTCTTATTTCAGGCATTTGATCATTTCCATTGTATTCAAGCTATGAACATGTTCATGAAGCCTAACCCGTCTAAAAATTTTATTCAACTCCCTTTTTTTCATCCTAAAAACATTTATGTTTCCTCTTTTTCTCTCTTTTTAAACTCACTGTTGATGTGAAAAGAAGTTGATTAAACCTGTGAATTGCTCTTCCAGACTTGGTGCAGTTATGTGCTTAGGGGTAACAGCTGGTGCTTATGTACTTACCCTGTTTGCTGTAAGCTGCTTCTTCCTTATGTATATTGCACCCCATTTAGAAAGAAAAAAAAGTTAATTAATAGATTGGTAGTTTTTTTATGGGTATCTTTCGGCAAACAGATAAAATATACACGCCGAGTAATTGGTCTCATACTTGTTTCTCCTCTATGCAAAACACCTTCTTGGTCAGAATGGTTGTTTAACAAGGTTAGTTTCTGGATACACTTGCCATTCCAGGGCCAGTAACAGTAAATGCCAACCAATCTTGCTAACAACTTATTTGTTTTCAGGTCACTTCAAATGTCCTATACTATTATGGGATGTGTGGTTTAGTAAAGGAGTTACTTTTAATGCGTTATTTCAGCAAGGTACAAATATGGTCATTTTTTGTACACCAGACAGTTGGTTGTTAACAAAAAAACAGCCTAACGGAGATTATTATGTGTTAAATGGCAGCAAGTTCGTGGAGGTAGTATAGTTCCAGATTCTGAAACGGTTCAATCATGTAGAAGAGTGAGTCCTCCAGTTACCTAGCTTTCTAGTTCTACTGCAATGTGTACGCAGGTTTTGAACTACTTTTCTGCAGTCGCTCGATGAGATGCAGAGTCTTAATGTGCTGCGATTTCTCCAAGCTCTTAATGGGTAAAAAAGTTTTTTTTTTTTTTTTTTTTGTAATGGTTTCTGTAGCTGGGCTGAAAGGAAATAGGAACATGAAGTTGTGTTTATCTTGTTCAGGAGATCCGATATCACCGAGGGGCTGAAAAGGCTGCAGTGTCGTTCTCTGATCTTCGTGGGAGAAAATTCTCCTTTCCATTTGGAAGCTCTACAGATGACTTCAAAACTAGATAGAAGATTCAGTGCATTAATAGAGGTATGTTCAAGACTAATAATTATAATTACCATGGATTCCACAAACACATAAAACAAATTAGTGGTAATTGGATAGTCACATAAGGAGGTTTAATAGCATCTTAACAATGAAAGGTGTTGGGAGGGTGTGCACCCCCCTCCCCCGGTTGACTGTTTCTTAAATCACATGTGATTTTAGTATAAATTCACATGTGATATATCTCGCGTTCTTGTAAGTTGACGTGTTCTCGTTTGAACCCAACCATATATATATATATATATATATACTATTAGAGTGTTAGGGTAGTTTGGTAATTTGTATTGTATTGAGTTGGTATAAGAGGTGTTTTGTATCTCATTTGGTTAAGTCAATAAAATCAGTTTCTTTCATTTTCTGATATATACACACACCAATAATCAAATACAAACCCGTGAAAATCAATCCAAATTATTGGGTGAGTTTGATTTTAAGTTAGGAATTAGGATTCTTGTTGTTACACATGTTTTGTTCTTGTGTCTTTTAAAACGTATTTTAGTGTTTTCTTCTACACACAAAACAGTCCGAAACAACATTGCATGTGTTCATATCTAGTGTTGATGCACTGGTTTGTAACATTAATATTTTACATTTAGGTTGGAAGATGCGGGTCGTTGGTGACGGAGGAGCAACCGGAGGCGATGTTGATGGGGTTGGAGTATTTCTTGATGGGTTATGGAGTTTATAGAGCACCTGAGTTGAATATAAGCCCGAGAAGCCCGTTGAGCCCGACTTCAATCTGTCCAGAGCTTTATAAACCCGAAAGCATGGGTTTGAAGCTAAAGCCCATTAAAACTCGACTTCATCCCAACCAAAAAGGTAAGTAAGGTATTTATTTAGATGGAGGTCACGAGGAGCAAAAGGAAAGGAAAGGAAAGGATGGAGGGAATTTGGTGAATTCTAATACAAATGAAATTGGTACAAGATTTTAGAAATTTTTCTATTTTATACAAGTATCTCAAAAAATTGTTCTATTTTATAAATGTTGAAATTTTTTGAAATTTTTGCTATGCTAAACTCTCTTCTAAAATAAAAAAATAATCTCTAAACTTAAAAAGAAAAATAAAAATAAAAATAAAAAGCATGTTGGAAATACTCTATGAATACATATGTAAAAAGTAATAATTCAAACCATTTTTACCATCGTTAATGGGTTTTCCATATTAAACGGCCATTCTTTTTTAAAAAATGGCAGAAAAAAGAGCTCGTATCAAGAACCGTTAAATAGCAAAATGAACGGCATATAATTTGGGTAATTTTATTAACAATAATATTTTGTTATTAAAACGGTCCATGGTCTAATATTTATAGGTTATCAACAAAGTTCATCTTCATTGAAAATGAAGGATTCAAACATCACAAAAAAAAGGCTACCTTATAACTTAGTTTTTTTTTATACCAAACGATGCCAAACATGTACTTTTTTTTGAAGTATATAATATTTATATACGGCAAATGCAGCAAATTAACTCACATACCCTCCTCACCTTTGGTGATGTTTGAACCACTGACCTCCTAAGAGAAAAGAGACTCGGTTACCGCTAGGCCAAAGACCCTTTGGTAACATGTACTTGGTGTATATACATATTATATATTTAAAAATAATAATCTGTCACCTATTCATGCCATGGATTTCTTTGTTTCAACATTTTCCCTTTTTATCATTTGAATAATTGTTTCTACAATTATAAGGTTGTGTATAAAGACAATAACTATAAAAAGAAGTATGAGCTTACTAAATAAAAAAGGTATTAAAAAGAAGTATTTTTGTATCACTAGTTGTACTTACATTTATCAAAAGAATCATATAAAATTTTGTATCCCTATGTTTATTATGAATAAACTAGGTTTAAAATGTAAGTATTTTATGTTAATTGTTGTTTTGGAAGATACACTTTAAAAATATGCATTTAAAGGTATATAGTTTGATTTTTTTTCATTTAGGAATCAATAGTGTGAAAAAAAATATATTTAGGGAACATACTTTTGAAAAAGCAAGTCAAAGTTAAATTAGACCGTGTGTTTTAAAAATATGTTCCAAAAATCAAAAATGAAAAAGTAAAAAATTCCTTTATAGTTTGCATTTTTTATAATTAGAAGTGTACTCGCACAATGCAGTACGGTACATCTCGATTTTAATATTTCGTTTTATTTTTTGTTGTTAATTTTATAATACGATTTTGTCGATTTAGGTTTAATAATGATGCAACTTATTTTAGAATTACTAATACTTATAAAATAATAATAAAGTATTCTGTAAAATTTAATAATTATTCTAATTATATTTTAGAATCTTTATATTTAAAATAGGACGTTTATCCTGAATTTGATTATGTTTATCAGTTAATTAGTTATTAATTCAAATATACAACTTTAAAAAGTTGGACTTATGCATCATTTACTTGTAAAATTAAATTTTAAATAATATGCATCAATAAATAGTACATAATACATAAAAATTATTTTTAAGAGTTTTTCTCTTTGTAGATAAACTTTAAAATAAGACCAAGTCTTAATTAATCCCATAAGTATCACCTACATATACTCAATTAGCTGCATATGAATTCGATAAAATAAAATAAAATAAAACCTCATAAAACGTTTATCAATCTTTAAAAAATGATAATCACAATATGAGTATGTTAGTATAATCAAAGTTATCAAACGACATAATCTCAAAAGATTTAATATAATTTGTTAATTAATATATTATATTATTTGATTTTTATTTACTATACTGGAAGGTGTGGCTCTTCGAACCGGAAAATTTGCTTCGACCGTAAGTTGGCTGTTGTGCGGTTAGTCGGCGTAAAACTATTTACAGCCTCGTTTCCCCTCTGTTTTGAGCCTGCTCGGTACTGCTTCGATGCTTCTGTTTCTGCTCATTATGTTGCATCTGCTGTAATTTTTGGGTCGTGGTTCTGAGTTTGCGATCTGGTTTGCTCTTTGCTGTAATTTTGGTCGTGGTTTTGTGTTTGCGATCTGGTTTGCTTCTTGTGAACCTGTCGGCTGGTTTTGCGCTTTGAACCTTGGTTGTATACTGGTTTTGGTGGTAATGGTTAGTGATGATGCTTTTCGAAGAAAAAAAATTGGTTGTATTATAATTAAATATTGTAGTTGATAATTTTTGAAGATGTTATTTTTAATCATTTTACATTCTTATAAGATAGTTTTTGTCAAACGTGACTTTTTCATCAGCTAGCTTATTAGCTACCGGCTAGCTTATCAGTCAACAACTAATATATTAGAGCATCCACAACAAGGATTTCATTAGGATTGCAAAAGTGTCATGTAGGATTGCTAAATTAGAAATTGTAGTGGTTGTTAGTATGATTGCTAAATTAGAAATTGGTTTTGGTAATTTGCAAATGTCAAATTAGTACTTTTTGCTGATGTGACAGTGAATAGTATAAGAAATTGTAGGGAATAATTTCTAAATTAGAAATTGCTTTATGTCAAATCATGTTTTGTGATGTTTTCTTCAAGTTGATGTTCGTACAATCTCCGTTGTGGTTCGCTCATTGTTGTGGGATCCATTTCCATCAACTTCATGATCATTTTCCGATTTTCCCGTTTGTTCTTAAGTTTTTCTGTTTCCACAAATGATGTGTGAAATTTTCTCATCACCTGAAATTTTTTCTTTTTCAATATTCAGGCGTTCTAAAATTGTCACTTGTTCGTTTTCGGTAGAACTTGATGAAAAATGACTTTTTTTACCTTTATCCTTCGAGGCTTTCTCCCAAATTGATAATATAAACAATGATTTTAATTTTACTATAACTACGCCTCAAATCTCTCGTAGCATACTTCCCGACTCCCGAGTACGTAAACTATCTCCAACGATTCATTGTTTACAATCAGATTTGATTGCAGAGATTTGGCAAAGATTTATAGAAGAAGAAAATGACGATTAATGTAATATTTTTACTTTGTATTTTAATTTAATGTTTTATAAATTAAATATTTTATTTTATTTTATTATAGTTATTTAATTAATAAAAAAAATCACATTAAATTATAGTAAAGAGTATTTAATTGTAGTTTTGTTGTTATTTGATTAAAATATAGTTTTTTATGATGAGGTGTCACTTTAGAAAGTGATTAAAATTTCATTGTTGTGGGGGATAATTTCAAGATAATTACAAAGCTGATGTGACCCATTTGCAATTGGAATGAAATTTCGTTGTTGTGGATGCTATTAGCTACCAACTAGGTTAATAGCTAACAACTAAATTATTTAATTTATCAGCTATCAACTAGCTTATAAATCATCAGTATAATTTTATATAATTGCGGAATATTTTACGTGATAATAGACAGCAAGGGCCCACTAGGGTTACTTATGGGACTTTAGATAGCATTCAATACTTCAATGGTACTTGGACAGGGACTCAGGGAGGTTTTTTTTCCTGGGTCAATTTTTATTATCCTTTTTCATACAAAGTACATGTGTAGTGTTCACAAATCACAATAGTAATTAATTTAATTTATAAGTGAATATAATATGATCTGTCAAGCGAACGTTTTTAATTTTCATATAAACTGCATCTATAGTCCCTTAAGTTAACACCATTAACTTCAGGTCCGTTAGTTAGTCGCTCCATGTGCCCCTCACATGAGGACATTTTAGTCTTTTTACTCTTTTTTCTTCCTCCAATCTCCTTCCTTATCAACAACATTCATCAACCACCACTCTCACCACCCACCATTTATATAAATCTAAACTCAATAACATTTTTAAAAAATGCAATAACATTTATACAGTTATAAAGAAAAAGACTTGTACAAATCTAAACTAAAGAACGTTTAACCTAAAACTTCTTAAAGTAAAAAATGATATCAAAATCCTAAAATCCAACAACACAAAATAGCAAAGCTGTTGGAGATGAATGAAACTCTTTTTAGATATTTTAACATTTGATTCTCTATTTTAGAAAAATTATAGAAAACTTGTTGAAGATGCTGTAAGGCATGGGCGGACCTACACTTGGGAATACGGTGGCACGTGCCACCGTATCGTTTGTCCGGCGAAGGGTAAAATTTTGTAGCGGTATGAAGAGTGCAACCGTATTATTTCAAAGGTTGTGAAATCGAGATATTTGTACCCAAATTCTCATTTTACATATTTATATGAGAGATCTACGATTACAAGCGGTTAAACGGCCATAGCCGTTAATGGATAAGATCAAAAACTAGTTACAAGTTCTAGCTCCAAAGCCTGATTCCAAACACTCGAAGACTCCAAAGTCCAAGTCTAAGTCCACTTACCCAAACTATGACTATGAAGTCCAAGTCTGAGTCCAAAGACTCTAAGGGTGCGTTTGGCTTGCAGAATGATTTCTGAAGGAATGGAATCTGTCAAAGGAATTGGAATGGAATGTTGTCAGGTTTGACCACCTGTTTGGTTGACAGAATTGGAATGGAATCCGTCAAATGAATTGGAATCCGTCTGTTTGGTTTACAGAATGTAGCTTTGGAATTGGAATGAATTTTCGGCAAATGACCAAAATACCCTTTTTTATAAAATAATTATTAAATACTTTAATGTGTAAAAAATATAATATACACAACCCAAAAATAAAAAATAAAATAAACACAAAAACTAAATGTATTAAATTATATTAATAAAAAAATTAAAATTAAAAATTAAAATAAAATAAAATAAAATAAAAAACTAAAGTATTAAATTAAATGAGGGTATTTTTGTCATTTAGGAAAATTTGGATGGAATGGAATTCAATTCCATTCATTTTGTAAATGAATGGTGAAATCCACCAATAAAGGAATTCAATTCCATATATTCAATTCCATGGGTAACCAAACATGCCATTGGAATTCGGTCAACAGAATTGACCATTCCAATTACATCCAGTTTCGACGGAATCCGACGAACCAAACGCACCCTAACTATAACTCTATAGTCTATAGTTTTAGACTCAGTCAAATCCACAAACAACAAGTCTGAATGTAAAGACCCCAAGTTTGGATGCACAATCCAGCCTTGGCCAATTTTCAAGGTAATTTCAGAACTCGGATAAGAAGGTTCAATACACTACCCAGACTTATACCACCGGCAAGGGACCGATCCCTTTGACCCCTGATTTATGGTTATCTAAGGTGATAAGGACAATATTTATGAGTATGCACTCCGCACTTCCTAACTCACGTATGTTTACCTCATCATTTTAATTAATCTTAAATCAATCACAATTATATTAAAATAATTAATGACACTAAAATTATCGACAAAATTTAACAGGCTCGTGTAGAAAAGGAGTTTCTCACGAAACCACCCACAAACTGGTTAAATAAAAACAATATTAAAGATATCCTTACTTAATGCACTCACCTAACAATAAAAGTATATCATACTTTTGTCTATTGGGAAAAGAAAAAAGACAAATATCTTATTGATATTTTCCGAGTAGATATGAAAGTCTTGATTTTTGTATTCAATATTTGTATATCATTTTATAAATCATCAAAAGTACATATAACCATGATAAGACCAAATATTTAACTATAAATTATCGAAAGGTGCAAATATAATGACACTTAGATGAATTGTATTAGAGAGGAATACAGGATACCAAATGAAGTTAGGAGTTGCGTCTATCACAAACAAATTAAGAGAAAGAAGATTGTGGTGATTTGGACACATGTGCAAGAGGCCAATGGCGTCTTCGATGATAAGGGTAGCCACTAGCAAGTGCGGTGGCAGAGGGGCCAAGGAGGACGTGGGATGAGCAAATGATTAGTTAGACTTCGGATAATCTAATATGTGATACTCTTGCTTATCGTGTGTCATTTCCTTCTCTCACATTTTTACACAAGACATGGGTTTTCACGAAAATAATCGTGTGATTTTCTAGGATGGACGTGTAACACCCGAATTTTCATGATCAAAATTATGTTATATTTTGATATGGAAGGATTCAAAGGGTAATTAACCAAAGTTTAAGCTATTTGAGGAACTTGAAACTTCGAGGTTGGTTGGTCATTTGTTGAAAGTTGATTTATACTTAAGTATTGAGTCGGCTAAAAATTGAGAAGATATCTCAATTAAGTTCCTGAAGTCGGTTCTATCAATAGAGAAAGAGAAATATCCAGAATCTTGATTTTGCTACGATTGAAGGTGGATCACTTTAAATTGCAGCCAATGTTCAAGTTCTAAGTTCAGGTGAGTTCATCATTTAAATTTTGTCTTAAATGGATTGATTTGGTTTTGTGGAAGTAATGATATCTGTATGAATGGATACAAATCGAATTTTAGAGTACTGAATGAAAAATAGTGGAGTTGGGTAAAAATGGGTGAAATCTGGAAGATGAATAATCCGGATGATACCGGATTCCGGAGTGATACCGGATTCCGGAGTGGTACCGGATTTCGGGTAAGTTCCGGATGGTTCCGGACTTTGAGTCCATAATACTTTTTCGGATGAGTTTTTCGGATAGTTCCAGATAAGGGATTTTTCCGGATATAGTTTCCGGATGTGTTATCTGGTTAAGCTTTTCTAAAAAAATTCTCGGGGTGCTGCCCTCAGACCCCCATCAGCTAACCGGGTAGCGGAACCCCCGTGCTAAGTCGCCTAAGGGGGACATTTGAGAATACGGGTATGATATATTATTTGGGATTCTTAGCTTTGAGAATATGATATGAAACGTTTTGTGCGTTCGAGTAAATATGCATGTATGCTAGTAAGTGTAATGGATCCATAGACACTAGTATTATGTTAATACGTAGAATAGGCGGGACGCTAATCGTAATTCCCGTGGATTTGATAAATGAGGAATAGACCGGGCTCTAATGGTAATTCCCATTTAGTGTTGTGATTTGATAAACGTGGAATAGGCGGGGCGCTAATCGTAATTCCCGTTGATTGAAATGAGGAATAGGTCGGACGCTTAATGGTAATTCTCATTTCGTATTATGATGTGAAATCGTGGAATAGGCGGGGCGCTAATCGTAATTTCCAATTTCTGTTGGAAGATAAGGGATAAGTGAGAGGCGCTTAATGGTAATTCCTACTTCCACTTCAAGATATAGTCATGGCGCTAATTGTAATTTCTTGACTTTAACAATGATCTAGAATATGTGGGATTCATAGTGGTGCTCTAGAATATGAGACTATGACCTACTTTGTGTTTGTCATTCTCATGTAATCGGGTAAGATTCCCGGATGTTATGTGTGCAGTAAGAATGGTGGCAAATCAGGTTTGGTTACATGTTTTGCTTGACATTGGTTTGAAAACTTATAAAGAGATGATTTGGGAAAACTGAATGTTCTCACTAGGCGTAAGCCTAATCGTTTCAAATTAAATTTTCTTACCAGGTATTAGCTCGAGAAAAGATTCAAAGGGATGAGCGTCAAGGAATGGCAGTGTGATGCTTTTGGATTTGTGTGTTGATAAGGGATTAGATTAGCTGGTAATTATGATAACTTGTATAGGTTTGAAATTCGTTGTGAATCATTCGGTGTAAATAAAATTTTGAAATTATAGTGGCGAATTCTAATAATTAAAGTTTAAATTTATCGTGAATTTCGATGTGTTTCAAGACGTCTCAAAGACCTTGCTTTTCAGGCATGATATACCAGGATTGTTTGATTTTATGTATAAATGATAAAGTTAAATAGGGGTATATTATTATTATATGGATGTATATATATATTTTATATATAGGGAGTAGTAATAAAAGATGAGTAGAAAAACCGTACGTGGTGGTGGGCGAAGTGGAGGAAAGAAAGCATTAAAGGAAGGGAGATAGATAGATCTCCCTGCAAGATTTTGATGGCCTCAAAAACCTCCATTTTAGCTTACATCATCATAAAACCAGTACTGAGTACTAGAAACAAACCCTACTACTGCAACCAAACAGTAGCCAATTGTAAAGGAGGTATGGTCATCCATCTTACTTACTTGCCTTCCCCTTCCTTCCAAATCAAACTCCACCAAACCCTTTTACTTGTTTACTTGTTACCTCCCCTTCACACAATCAAAAAGCAACAAACTTTCTTACCCTCTTTACTCAAATCACATTCCCCCAAAAATGGTTAAAAAAGCAACACCCTTTTCCTGTTTCTTGGGTTTTGTTTTCATAAATCATCCTACCACCACTACCTGCTTGCTTTCCATGGGGTTTCTCTTTCTTTCTCCCTCTACACAATGGAATCAAGATTTTTAGTGTCATGATTGCAGGATTAGAGAGAGAAGAAGAAAGAAAGAGAGGGAAATGGGTCCCTTTTGTTTCAGGTTAAAGCCTGCAACAGAAATGAGTGGCACTGCACTGTTTAAGGGTGCTAGTGTTTTCTCTCTGCTCTCCTCTGTATTTATTCATCTAGTATTTTCTTTTTTTCAAATTAAAGCCATAGTCTTTTTTAACTTACATGTTTCTTTCTAATAAGTCTGCAACTATACATATATGTTACATACATGTATATGTATATAAATGTTAATGTGTCTGTAAGTAAGTGTGTATGTGGCTCTGAATTCTACCTTCTCTGTTTTGTCTTAAAATTTCATGGGTCCATTTCCAGTTCCATTATTATTGTTGTTTTTATATATCATATCATATCATGTAATTCTACCACTCTCTGCAAAAAAACCAACACCCCCTGTTCTTTTGGCTTTTTAGAAACAGCCTTAATTATTTGCTTTTAATGGAGCTACTCCTCCTCACAACACAAACCCACAACTGACCTTCATTTTCATGACCAATTTGTCTTCTTTCCTTTTAAAAAACCTGTGGGTATTCATATTCTTCTGTTTGCGTGTTTGGCTTCAACTCACAGGGAATAGTGATCACCATGATTCTTTACTCAACTTTCTGTTTCTTGGGTTCTGCAAAATCATTGAAATATATATTATTATTATTATAATTATAATCACATCTTTTTCTTCTCCATGCAATGCAACCCATAATATTATTATATCCACTTACCATTATTTACTTCTTCCCTTTTTGTTGCTAGTTTTTATTGGCTAAGATCCTAAGCAACAGCCACCATAGGCCACATGTCTCATCTTTATTTCATCACTCTTTTCACATAGTACCCTGTTTGGGTTTCAACTGAGTTTTTTTTCTTTTTCTTTTTCTTTTTCTTTGCACACCAACTGCTTGATTTGGGTTCTCTGAGAGAAGCTACTTGTAGTAGTTGCTATTTAACACTCACCAGTGGAGATCCCATTCACATCCCCATCCCCATCCCCATCCCTTCTTGACTTTTAATCCTTCTGGTGGAGGGTAGGCTACTGTATCTTCTTCTTCATCTCCTCTTTCTAAATGTTTGCAAGGTTGTTTTTTTACTTCAATTATGTTTCTGTCTTCCTAATTTTGACTTTTACTCTAACCTGCAATTTATACAACCCATATCAAATATGAAATCCCAAGTAGGACCTATATGAGAAAAAAAGATTATTTGTTCTCCCTACTCTTGCTTTATAGCTATCTTTTTGTGCCAAAGTATATATGGCTGCAAAGGATTATTGCATTTCTTGTGTTGATACTTGATATTCTATGATATTTAGGTGTAGGATTTTGGAAAATTAACCAAGATGGTACCCATCAAGATTGGAGCATTATGATTGTTTTGACTATGGGCAACAAAATCTTGATAGTAAATATGACATGCCAAGATGTTAACTGTTTCCACACAGGGATGTGATAGTGAGAGTTGAGCTTTGAGAAGTCACTTCTTGCCAGTAAAAAAAATCTTTTACATTCCAACTAGGAATGTGTTGTTGTATTGCTGTTTATCTTTTTTGGCTACTGTTTTTAAACAGGAATTTCTTCGGTGCTATGCTCCATCGGATATCGATAGTAGACCTGACTTTTCCAAATGCATTATTAAGTATAAGTGGCTGGTTATAATCCAATATCACACACAATCACTTTCAAAGTATAATTGTGTAAGAATTAGTGACAGATCTTTAACTTATTCTTGCTGATCATGGTCTCTTGTAGGTAAAATTCTTGTACTTTTAGTTGCTACAATTCCAAAATCTGATCATGGAGAACAGTGGATTCAATATGCCAATGGGTATGGCTACAGAGAATTTCATCATTCCAGATGAAAACTTAAACTACCCACCTGCAGCCATGGTTTCTTTTAGTCAGAAAGCCTTTCTTGATCAAAACCACCATAGCATGCCTGGATTTCCGATGATCCCTGGTGAACCTGTGATTACGAACCCGAACCCGACTGAACATTTAGGGAGTAATTTCCCTTCTATTGGTCATATGGATGTTCCCATTTCTGCTACAGCTCTTGCAGCCCTTCTTGCCTCAAGACATGGTCAACAAGAAAGCTTAAACTTCCCTCTTTTTGGTCAATCTCTTGAAGTTCCTAAAACTGTTGTTCCAAATCATCATTTCCCTGAAACACTACCAACGTTGTTTAATGCGCCTGAGAATTTCGGATACGATGGAACGCTTGGTGACATGAGTAGGAAATGGGATTTCAACAAGTTCTTTATGCCTCCAAAAATGGGATTTGATACGCATCCAAACGGGTGGATATCGTCTGAGAATAACCCGAGTGTGAGCTCAGATGGTAACGAGTTATCGTTGAGTCTTGCTACGTGTTCTGGCATGAGCAATCTTTCGTTACATGGAAGACAGTTGGGGAGCACAGAACAAGCTAGTTCTTGTTCTAACACGAATAGACCGATTCAGGTTTCGCAGTGTTCATCTGGATCAAACACTTATCTTCATATGATGCAAGAAATCCTTTCGGAAATCGCGAGCTATTCCCTTGGAAACTTTGACCAGATGGGCTATAAGCAGTTTGGTTCTGATGACTTCTCCGATGGAAATAACAAATTCGAGCCCATTCTAAAACCACGAGGAGCCGAAACGAAAAAGAAACATTTGCTGGCCTTACTAGAAATGGTATGTAACTATGTGCCTAAAGAATCATCAAATTCTAACAAAAACCCCTATTTGTTTCACCAAAAAGACTCTAAAAGTTTTCTGACTTTTTGTGATTCAGGTCGATGAACGGTATAACCAGTGCTTAGACGAGATTCATACAGTGATATCGGCGTTTCATGCTGTAACGGAATTGAATCCTCAAATTCATGCGTGTTTTGCACTTCATACGATTACTTTCTTTTACAAGAGTTTAAGGGAGAGGATAAGCAATCATATTCTTTCAATGGGAGCCGATTATAACACGATGGATCCAGGAGAAGAGGAGCTGTCGTCTTTTGTACCGAAGCAATGGGCTCTTCAGCAGCTAAGAAGAAAAGATCATCAGCTATGGAGGCCTCAAAGAGGGTTGCCGGAAAAATCGGTCTCTGTGTTACGTGCGTGGATGTTTCAAAACTTTCTTCACCCGTAAGCTATTTACCGTCGGATTTCTGTTAATCTTTTCATCCAATTTAACTCCAGATGTTGTATTAAGATCTATGATTTGAATTCACTTGCAGGTACCCGAAGGATGCAGAGAAACAATTGTTGGCTGTAAAAAGTGGATTGACAAGAAGCCAGGTACATTTATTTAGCTCGCTCTATATCAAATTTTCGTATTAGAAACCGAAACTGGTAGCCTTAGTCTTGACCAGGTCCATACGAGAACAATAACTAAATAAGAGAATAAGAACGCAGTCGAATCACATGTGAATTTACACAAAAAATCATGTGCAAAGTCGAATGTGATTCACGACGACTTGACCCGCAACATGACTAAATAAGAGAATCAGTCAATCACATGTGATTCTACACTAAAATCGCGACTTGATTTGACTGCTAGTGTCAAGATTTTGTACGTGATTTGGTAGTTTTCGTATTCTTTATTTCGTTACTGTTCAAATCCCTCTATATATATAGATATATAGTAGACCTTTTTTTCTCTCAAATAAGAGTTCTTTTAAATAGTAATACTGAAGGGTACACATCTCAGATGGTATCAGAATCGAGTCTATTTTTAGTTAGGGTTTAGGGTTTAACATCTCAGATGGTATCAGAATCGAGTCTATTTTTAGTTAACTTGAGTAAATATAAAAGTTGGAAGCTTTTTGAAAGCTCAAAAGGGTACATTTGAAAGTAAAAGTTACAAAAAGTAGAGTTAAAACTTAAAAGCAGTCAAACAGTGTTGTTTGATGATGTTTATGAACAGGTATCGAACTGGTTTATAAATGCGAGAGTTCGTCTGTGGAAGCCGATGATCGAGGAAATGTACTTAGAGATGAACAGAAGGAGAAGTCGCGATGAAGAAACGGCAAGAAACTCACAATATCACACTTGAAGATGACTGGCTTCAGCTTCTGTATCTTTTGGTTTTATCAGAAACCTTCTGAACTTGAATCTCAAGTGTATATTATAATAATAATAATAAATAATGATTTATTATATAGTAAAGTTATTTGAGGAAAAGGTTAATTACCTGCAACCACATCCGGCCCCACAGGAAACCCGCCCCCTAGGAACAAGTGAAGAGGTATTTCAGAGCTAACTTGGGTTCAAGCCCGTCTCTCGGTATTTGAACTTGAACTTGAACCTTGTGTATTTGAACAAAGTTGCTCTCCGCCCCTTTGTCAACTGAACTACACACCCGAAGGCATATTGCAAAGTCATTAATCTATTAATTATTACTCGCTGCTACTTCCGGCTCTCCATGACTATAACTAGAAGAATACTTCGTTCGATTCTTGAATTGAAAGTTTAAAACTTGAATCCAAACAAAAGAAAAACCCAAATATCTACGTGTATTATTGTAATCTGGTTACTAGTAGAGTCCAACCTCAAAAGTTCAAACCTCACCCATGGTGACGAGGATGTGTGAGTAGTTGTCGTATATATATTATACATACTTCAAAAAAGAAAATGTGTCGTAGATGTGCATAGGATAAGAAATCCTAATTCTTACGCGGAGTTCCACCCATGGAAATCAAGGATTTCGTTGAGAGGTTTATAATCGAGTCAGCAATCACTCTCGCACTTGATTTCATATAACCACCTGAGGACACATAAATCACGCCGTGTTTCATTTCCTTATCAATTTCGTAAAAAGAATAACTGTTACAGGAAGAAAATCGTTGAACCTGATGTCAGCATTACGAGCGGGATATTTTTATCACGAGCAAACCTGAATACCTTCTCGTCTCTAACGGTTACCCCATCAGGACTTATCTGTCAAACCAACATACCAAATAATCAAACTTTTCTTCTATTTCTAATGGCCAAATAGAATTTTTTTAGCATTACCCTCAGTCTTCCTAATGGATCTCCATCTAAAATATCAGTTCCAGCATTGTAGATCACCAGTTCAGGATCAAATGCATTCTCTGCAACCTAAGATTTCATTCCCACCATCAATAATGACATTCTCAAACCTGTCTGAAAGTCATGCATTTAAAAACAAAAATTTGACAAAAGGTCAAAGGACCCAAAAAAACACCGACCTGAAGTGCTTCATCCAGCTTCATCAAGTAGTCCTCCGTTGTGGTTCCGCTCTGTTGACAACATACGAATATGTAAAGTTAAAAACTCACTGACACAATATATATAGAATCTAATGGATGAAGCGGGCTTACTGGAACTTCAACTCTCTGATCAATATATCTCCTGGCCTCGTAATCCTAAATAAGATAACATAATGATTTAAAAGAATTTATTTTGCTCAAAGTTTGAGTCATATATGATTTAGAAGAAGGCATCTCACAAGTGGATAGATATATGGATTATACATGTCCAGAATATAGACTCTTCCTACAAGTAAACCAGATACAATCAGTTGACCGAGTTGACCACGTATCGTAATAGAACAAGAACGGGTAGGAAGCATACTGTCATCTGAAAAATCCTTTTCATGACCGTTTCCTTGATGAGCATCGAGATCAATGATCATCACCCTGAATGTATTTTGAATATCAAAGAGAATTAACAAGGTTTCATCCATTTATCAAGATTTTGTGAATGAATACCTTGAAATTTTTAGACGGATAAAAGCATAGTGAATGCAAAGAGATATATCAGCATAAGCACAAAATCCTCCTCCGCGATCTGCACAACAGTGGTGGAAGCCACCGCCTACATTGATAGCACAACCTTGTTCTTTAGCAAGTTTAGCTGCCAGAATAGTTCCTCCCACCTAAATCAAAGCGTTGTCAGTCATACCCTACATTTGTTTACGAAATGGGTAAAAAAGGAAAAGAAAATCTTGAAATCCCACGTCATCACCTGTTTACGAAATGGGTAAAGGACCTTCTTCTGAACAATGCAATTAGGGAATACTGCAACAGGAGGGACCTAAATTCATAAGAAAAAAATCAAGATTTTCCAACATTATTCAAAATTGATATGGATAAAATGAGCCCTGATAACATAAGTTGATTAATCCAACATCAGGTTCTTATCGATTCTAACAAAAAACGTCTATGACAAAGGTGAAATATGAGAATATTGTAGAAATATGGCAGCCAGTGATAGTATTTACCCCACCTCTGTGATCATGGATACATTTAGACTGCTTTTGAGGCTACGCAAATATGCTTCTGAATGCACCTGCCACGCACAATAATCATAATCGCGTTAATTATTTGCATGAACTATCATGCCATATGGCTAACAAAATAAAAGTAAAACTCACACATGCAGTGAGAGACTTATATTAGTCATTTGAAACCTATTGAATTTAGTATCCCCTGTGATTAAATAAGAAGAACAAAGTGCAAAAAGATTATCTTCAATATCCCAAGGGATGCAACTATTACCACTAGAAGATCATCCTTGGTTGCTTCTAGAGGCTCAACTATACGAGTTTTGTCCAAAACGCCATTTGCAATGAGGAACTGGCAGATACGACCCCATTTAGAAGAATCAAATGGGTGCCTGCATATCAGAAAAAACACTGTCATTCTGTGACCACAATAAACAACCAAATGTTTGCTAATTTAAACATTCCTGAAGTTTTTCCCCAACCCGCAAGATCCTTAATTTTTTTTTTAATTTCTCTAGATGTCTCTCAAAAATTTTGTCATATTATTTTTGGGAACTTGTTAAAGAAGTAGTCATGGTTCATTCTAGATATTTAGGCAAGTTTAAAATTACAATCTATCAATTTGCATGTTGATTAATTGTTGCCTTTTTTTGTGGGATCAATTCGGTATCATATATTTTCAACCACAAATATTATACCATACTTCAAAGAAACCATTGAAATTCTATCTCAAAACCATTAGCATCCATGGATAAGCTATATGCTTTCTTTTTCTTGTGGGGAGCTGAAAATACCTATCAATCATGAAATTAATAAGCAACATTTTTGACATATACAGTCGAATTGTAGTTTGCACCCGGCATTCTTTTTTATTCCTGAAAGAGGAAAGTACCATTCATCTCTATCAATGATTCGATGGGAATCCATCATTTCTTTATTTTCTTTGATTATCAGAATCTTTAAGTCACTGAACACACTAAGATAAATACTGGTATAGAGACTAGAGTATATACTTACAGTTTTTCAATTCCAAGAAAAGCAATATCGTAAGAAGTCGAATAGATTATTGGAGCCTGACAAGAAAAGAAAAGAAAAGAAAAGAAAAAAGGTTAAGTAGAAATAGCAGTTCTTACTTCTTAAAAGTTCATTCGATGAATTTTTGAAAAGAAGACTAAACTTGAAATTTAATCTAAAATAGGCAAGGTTACACAATCATTCGATTACGAACCTTATAGAGAGGTACATCAAAGTAGAGCTTGCTCGACAAAATTCGTTCCCGTCGAAGTGCATCGGCGTCTTTGGTGGTGGTTTTTGCACAATTTGATGATGAAGAAGGAGCGGAGGCTCCGGCGGTTGAAGGTGAAGTGGACATGGTCAGCGGGGGAGGAGATACCGATAGGTGTTGTGAGAAACGGTGGATGTGGGCCTGCAGGGGTGGAGTAGGAGTGCGACTGCCACCGGCAACGGTTGTGAGGCGGTGGTTAGGAAAAAAACGAAGGTACAATCCCTTAAGCACACGGAACATCCGGGCACTCTAATTTGGCCCGATCCATCGTAAATTTGAATCCAACAAAAAAATTCTAATAAAAAATAAAGTTGTCCTTTTAGTCATTGTCAAGGGTGGACATCAAACGAATGTTACGGGAATCAAATCGATTCACTGGATATCCAATTTTTTCAACCGAACCGAACCGATCTAATCATTCATTGGATGTTGGATTTTTCCAATTCAATGGATGATTGGATCGGTTATGTTCCATCTATTGGATATTCATTGGATCGGATCGGATCGGGTCCATCCAACATCCTGCGGATGGTCGGGTCGGATCCATCCAATGTTTTACGTTTCTTTCTAAAAAATTAATTTTTATTTTTTTACAAATGTTTTAAAAATGAAGATTTAAAATTTGCAATTTTCGTCCCTATAATTTGTATGTTATTGCTATTTTTGTTGCCTTTTAAGTAACAGGGACTAAAACAATCAAAATGAACTTCTATTAATTTTATAAACTCGAATAGGTTTTTTGTTTATTCAAATAAAATGCGTTTCAATTATTAAGCGGGCTCACTGCTCACAGATGATTTGAATCGTCCTTTTTAGTTCTCTTATTTCTTTGGGAAATACTGTAATAAATTTTTATTTGCCATTGTTTATATCAAAGTTTATAAAATCAATAGAGAATATAAATCAAAGTTTGATTTGCGATTTTCATATTCCATTTAAGGGGTTGTTTAGGAGTTGCTGAATGGTTTGGTGCAGAATGATTAAGAGGCTTTTTTGACATAGTGCAAAATGAAATATGGTTGTTTGGTAATTGTTTAGAACGAAATTAAGACGCTGAATGGTTAAGGGAGACTTAAGATACAAAATCTTTCAAAGGGTTTTAGAACCATTAAGAGACAGACTTTTTTTTGCCAAACAAGATTCACCTCTTAGTGATTCAGAGGTTGAAACAAACAGCCCCTAAGTTATCTTGTCGTCAGCCATTGTTTATTACCGACGACGGTGAGATGGTAATAATGTGACGATTTGCCTTCAACGTCCATGTAGATATGGCGGTGGAACTCAATTTCGGTTGTTTACTTTTTACTCATAATTCATATTATTTTTGTACGTACTTTTTCATCATAATAAAATTCTTTTTAATAAAAAATTTATTACAAAATATTGATAACTTAGATTTGGTCTAAATACCATTAAGAGTTCGGAAACAAGCAGCAGGGCAGCCATGGGCTTATTTGGTGGTTACATTATACAACAAAAAAGTACCTCAAGCTCCATACTTTGGGGACTTCCAAAGTTTGAATGCAACTTCATGAACAAATCTATCACTCGGTATCGTCAAGTTTCCACCATTCTGCATCAATATCAATCATCACACCATTACTTTGAAATCTGTTAAATTTATATAAATATATGTGCTATTTGGAAGTAAGTACCACATTTGATTTGAGTTTTGTACCTCCAAGAAATCTTGAAAAGAGAAGGTTCCCACCGTATCCTTCCGAGTAACAGCATCTTGCCATTGCATAATCATCATCGGGCAATAGTCTCTGATAAACAACACTTATCGTTAGTACACTCATGGACCATGCAAACTAAAAAGTAATACATTTGTATATCATTTGCCTCTTTACCTTGCATTACTCCTCGGATTGCTGCCTTTCATTGTGTAACTTTGACTCGGGAACAATGAAGCCAAATTTGAGTCCGTGTTTCTATTTTTGTTTGACATGCTAAAAACAGACTCGTCATCTGTTGAAGTATCCCCATAACTTAACACAACAGACAAGTGAAGGCGAGAACCTATCTCGGATCCAGGTTTCGCTTTCAATATTATCTCACCAACCAAAGAGTTTATATATTCCGTATATTTACTAACTTGACCTTCTTTAGGAGCTCCAACGTGCACAAAAACTAAATCAAACTGACTCGTATCTAAAACTTTCTCTCCTTGAATTCCAAGCAGATTCAGCAACTCCATGGTAATAAGATTGACGGGTGAATCAGCAAGTGAAGAGCTGTCGTTGATTAAATCATTTGACTGAAACACTGAAAGGCCAAGTTTGCCACCACATGCTTTCAACCTTGCGTTTTCTGTAATTAAAGCTGCTCTAACACCCATAAACCTAAATTGATCAAAACCATTGAAGCTTTTCAATTCTTAAATTGACTCATGATTCACTTCATATACAAGTGTTGTTATAATATCACTTACCTCTCTGATATAGTTGGTGTTATGCACTTATCTTGAGACTCTACACTCTGGAAATGTATAAAAAGAACAAGGAAAGATGGCAAAAGTTAAAGTCAATCATCCATATTTTCTAGTAATTACTAAAACCATATTTTGAGAACAGAAAATCTGACCAAAGTGGTATAATCTTCATAGGCATCAACTAAACTCAGAAATTCACCAACTGTTGTACCATCTGCATTTTCTGCAAAAATCATGCCCAAGTACATCAGGAAATATGCTAAGTACCAAATAATATGTTCCAAGAGCTTCTATTTTATATGACATAATCCAAAATCCCATTTCTCTTGCACTCTCCTTGATCTCCGATAGCAATTTCAATCAAAGGTTAAACAGTCCTCAGATATTTTATATTTATCAATAAAATCAATTGAAGTTCTTTGTCAGAAAACAACTTCATCTGACAAATTCGGCATGATACCAAATCTATTCATTATGGAAATCATACTAAATTTATGGAAATAATTAGGTTAGAGATACCTGTAGGAGGAAAGTGAGGGAGTGATAAGAAGCCACATAAAGATTGAGCTGCTAATGAATGGAGATGGGTATGAGAAGGGTTGACGAATCGAGCCAATCCGTCACCGTATAACACCAAACCTCTGCTGGGTTTGTCAGCCATCCTTTATTCGACGACCAAATTCTGGAGGTGAAAAGGGGTTGCCGTTGGTTCTCAGATGATTGGTTTCCAAAGCAGGGATTATTTATTGCAATGTATCAGCTGGCTTATTTTGAAAGTGAAACAATTCTTCCGATTCTCAGATATAGCTTTTCCCTGAAGATCATTAAGCAGTCACAAGACAATCACACAAATGTTTAGTACAAGTTAGTGCTTGATGACAAGAAATTACAACATAATTTACAATATATTTAGCCAAGAATATATATTGGATTTTCATTTGTCTTTGTTCATAAATGAAATTATGTGTCTCTTGTAGTGTTTCCGCTACATTCTTCCAAGAAAGTGTCTTCAAACTTCTCGTTTTTTTTTTGGAAGAGTGTCCTAGGCTATGCCTAGACTAATCCCTTGGCAAATTATGACTGTAAGACATCAACCTGATTAAAAAATCAGTGGCCACAATTGTTGTGCACGCCTGGATTCAAACCCTGGGCAGATAGGTTATTCCACCACATCCCCAGGGTTAAGAACCAGTACGCCACAACCCTTGTGGTTTATGCATATCTCATTCAAACTTCTCGTTTTTTATGCATATCTCATGTAAACACGAGTTGATATACATTTTTGCCACATTTTTCCAGTTAATGCTTGGTTTCTTGTGCTATTAAGATTGACCAAAATTTTCCATTATCCGATACCTAAAGATTAAGCAGCATATCATGAATGTTTAACAATTACAAAACATATGTTGTTCAATAAGTACATGAAATAATAAACATCACCAACAACAAGCCTTGTATGCAATTACAAATGTTTTTTTGCACACAATATGAAATAAATTGCTAGACTTTCACTTGATACTGAACCGTGATCCTGATCCAACAAAAATAAAACAAATCAAATTTATGTATTAATCAAGTACTCTCTATGTCGGCAACAATGTAGAGAGACATAATTTGAGTTTTAAGGCAAACAAGAGTTGTAAGCCAAAACTCAGGTGAAAGGGATAGTATCATTGTAAATGAAGGTAGAGACCTATTTGGACTTCCCCCATCGATGGCCTCACTTGATTTTTGAGAATCACCAAAGAAGAAAGACAATACATTTGATCTTAAACGTTTTGTGAGATCCTGTAACCAGAATTCTATTTTCCAGGTATTTTAGTTGTTTTTATGGTCAGTGGTCTCTTTTGACCCGCCTCTATCAGGCTCTATGTCATGCTGTAGTTTGTATCATATATAATCCTCTATGATCCCATTTACTAGGTCTTAGTATATCCTGGAACTTTAGTAACCTTATCAATATATATATATATATATATGAAAACAATATAATTCCGATACTGATTAACAATAATAGTCAACTGTTTTTAAATGTTACCCTCTTCATAATTTCTATTAGGTTTCATCATTTGCTGAACCCAGTTATAAGAGCTTATTGATGATGATGATGATGATGATGATGATGACGACAAATGGATTGAATTGTTGGTAATACATGATATCTGACCATATTAAAGCCTTTGGTATTGTTGTAGATTATAAAAAAGGTTCCTTACTGTGTGCCGATAACTAGATTTTAGATTTGTTTTAACTTAATTGCTTTAGTTGGGCTTTCAACATCCTGTTGTCACTGATGCAAGTCATAAAATTAGAGATGAAGAATGCATGGCTTTCAATGAATATAAATACAAATCTAATGCCAATGCTAACAAGCTTGACACTTGAATTTATACATGAACCTAAACAAGTTGAATGTACATTTATCATTTATTATTATCCTCTTATAATTTATTTTTGCTTTTGTTTTTATGTATATTGATTATGGGTTAGGGTTTGAGTTCACTCATAACTTTTTAAGCTGATTTGTTATTTACTTTTGATGTTTGTTTTGTTAGGCTTATATCTATCAACATTGATGTGGTTTCTATCATAAACAAGATGAAGGAAAATAGACAAGTCAGGAATTTTTACAAACACTTGACATGCATAACTAAATAACTCTAAAAAACTGTGATCTTTCACCAACAAGATCAGGGTAGGAAAAACGACAACAAAATCAAAATCCCAATTTATATGGTAAGCAAAAAACAAAGAGAGCATTGAAAATTGTAGAACCGAAACACACAACTTGTATTCACAGCATATAAATGAAAAGCATGACTCAAAACAAATACAAAATCATTGCTCATTAAAAAAAACAAGCCCAAACAGATGATCAAAATTGCAATGTTCATACCTGAAATCGCATATGGAAGGGGAGGACCGGGAGAGAGACAGACGCCGATGCGGTGATGGCGATAGAAATAGGGGTCGATGACACTGAGTCGCTTGTTGTTGGCAACACAAGTAGAGAGGAGGAGCCCGAGGGTAAATCGGGAACAAGATATGATGGCCAAAAAGTAAGCGCACAACTAGTTGCTGATCGGACTATTAGAGCATCTCCAAACTTTTTCACTACGCTGTGATGTCCAATTTTGGAAAAGGTTCTTTTTTTTGTTGGTGTTATTAAAAGTAACAGAAAAAATAAATTTTTATGTTTTTTTATGCTGAGAGAGGGAAAATATATATATATATATACAGGGGCTTAATCAAATAAGAACTAATTAGTTTGTGATAACTGTAAGAACCAATATGGACCAATCATTTAAGATAATTAATATATATTTTAAATAAATATAAAAGGGTATTATAGTAATTTTGTTTTTATATCTAATTAAATAAACAAATCCTAAAATATCTCATTTCTATATCTATTACGTCTCCTACCTTTCTTTACCTAATTCCCAAAATTCTCCCATTTCTATCTCAAGATACAGACGCCGGAATGGTGGCTGTCGGCGGTGGAGATGCTCTGTGGGGGTGGTTGCAGGTCAAGAAAACCTTCCTTCAATTTTAGGGTTGTGTGTGTGCGTGTGGTGGCTATCGAGAGAGAGAGAGTGAAAAGGGCAGAATGAATGAAATGCCATGGGAGGCCCTGTGAGTATTTCGTGAAGAGAGAGACGAAGAGAGAGAGAGAGACGACGGGGGAGAGAGAGACGAGGAGAGGAAGAGACAGCGAGATGGACGGAGATGGTGACGGAGGAGCGCCGGCAGTCGGCTGCCGGCGGTGGCGCCGGCTAGAGTCTTTGCCGGCGGGTGGTCCGAGAGAGAGAGAGTAAGTTTACGATTTTGGGACTGTTTCTGCTGCGTTTCTCTAACCAAACAGAAAAACGAAGGATGTTAGTGAGGTTTCCATTCTTCCCCTTCTTTCTCAGTTTTTGACAGCAACATAATCATCTTTTTTGAGGTTCGATTAGATAATTTTTGTTGTTGCGGTACACGTCGATGAAGGGGAAACGAAGCTGTTAGTTTAGGATTTTTCCAAACCAATTCTCTTCCCTCTACCATCTCAGATCTGAAAGATGATGACCACGGTACAGATTTGGTTTCCTAAATCCAAAAAATTTAGATTTTCTTTATTCATATATGAGGATTTAAAGGACTTTTCTTGTTTAGATATCGTTATGCATCATAAATGTGTATTTAGAGTGTATCACAATGTGTAGCAAAATATTTATTTTCGTTGTTTTATGATGGGTATCACAGTGATATCACATTTGTTCTTGTTCTTGTATGTATTATGGGTATCACACTGGGGTATCGCAGTGATATCATATTTGTTCTTGTATGTATTCTGGGTATCACACTGGGGGTATCACAGTGATATCACATTTGTTCTTGTTCTTGTATGTATTATGGGTATCACACTGGGGTATCACAGTGATATCACATTTGTTCTTGTATGTATTCTGGGTATCACACTGGGGTATCACATTTGTTCTTGTGATATCATTATCATAATCGATATATCTGCTGGAGAGAGGAGAGAGGAGAGAGGAGATTTTAAAATACCTAAAATGCCCTTTTATTTAAATTTCAAACAAAATTACCAAAATTAATAATTTCCTAATTTATAGTTTAATATGTGGCTCACATTGGTTCTTACAGTTACCACAAAATAACTAGTTCTTCCTTGAATGACCCCCTATATATATATATATATATGTGTGTGTGGTTTATATCCTTGTTTATTGTTCGGTAACTTATAAGTAACTATTTTTTGGTTTCTTTGGGGACAATTTCTTTCTTAAATGTGTAGGAATATGAACAAAAAACGTGCATTCAAACACTCGAACCTATAGTACTGCTCGCGCAATTAAGCTCTGGAAGGACATGAGTGGAGAATTGTCACTGGATTTGATCCAAAAAACACACGGTGGAGTTACCTTTTGGTGAGTCTGTGGCCAGGTTAGTGTTGTTAAGTTTTAAAAGAAAAATCAATATTATTCTTGTTGCTTTCCTCTCCTTAAAAAAACTCAGGAATACGACAATTTTCTTTTCTCTTACTTTCCTTCATTTTCCTTGTCTTTCATTTCTAAAAAGGACTCCGAGAGTATCAATTTCAACAACGCTCTAAAAACACTAAATTTATAAGTCTCATATTAAAATAAGAGTGAATTGTGGATTTGGTCCTTGTGGTTTTGTTTTCTTTGACTATGGTCTTCATTCTATGTTTATCATGGATATGGTCCTTGTGTATGCAATATATTGTGGCTAGGGTCCCTCAACACTAACACCGTTAAGTTTGAAAGGTTTAAACTTTAATTTTGGTCCCTATGGTTTATTGAAATCTTTGAAAGTGGTCCATGTGGTTTATTATTGTTTTTACATTTTTCCTTTAAAAACTAATATAAATTTTCAAAAAATAAAAATATATTATCTAATTCATATTTATATATATTAATATATATATATATAGGCGAAATATCATTTGCAAACCATGCAGATCATGCAAACTTTGCAAACCGTCCATAGCCCTTAGATCAAATCATTTTTATTAGTATTAAATATAAGTAAAAAGGATAGATTAGTAATTTGCAAATTGATCCGATTATAATTAATGATTTAATAATCCCGTTTTTTTTGGTAACTGCCGAATTTTGCGAGATTTTGGTTTCCATAATCATTTTAGTTTTGGTTTTTATTTTGTAATCAATAATCTCCATCTTCTTCTCCATTAAACCTCTGTCGCCGGAATCGTCTTATCATCCGATAAACCAAAAACGACGGCATCTTCTGTGTTTGTTCTAATCAATGGAAGATTTGTACTCTATCAATGAGGAGTATGTCAATGATGTGTTTGGATCTTCTTCCCGTGTTCGTGATGAAGAACCGTCATTCATCGAAACCGATTCCGTCAAGTCACCCTTGAAAACACTGTCTGGCGTGAAGGAAATTAACGCAAAAAATCCGATTGCTCCGAATGATGATGGTACCGGATAGAGTGTTTTTGTTTAGGATTTTATGTATTTCTTGTTATCGACATGTATAATTTTCTGGTTATGGTGAATTCACCGATTACTGATTTTTATGTTTTTATGTTTCGTTGTTCAAACTGAAGACTTTGATCGAATCCTATTTGTTAGTCCCAGATGGCTTAACAAGTATTGTAGAAGGGGGGGTTGAATACAATACACAAAAATTTCACAATTTTAATTCTTATATTTGAAAAACTTTCAAAAGAATTACACACAGAAAACTTAAGATTGTTGCGGAAAAGAACAGATAAACTATTCTAACAATCTTACACAAAGTATACAACAAAACAACTAAGAACACTAAGAGCAAAGCTATTGAGTTTTAAGACTTAAAAGAAGGTGTTGGTGCAAGTGTACCACATCTCTATATATTTATATATATTTATTTTGATGATTACAAACACAACGCATTATTGTTTATCTAACAATTTAATCCAAGTGTGCAGTTGTTGAAGAACACGAAGATTTAATCTGAAGGGTTCAAGACGGAAGTGTTTACGTCGTCATTATTGTTTATAACTAATAATGATAAACACCCTAAAATAATATACCACTTGGATATTTCTAAAAACCCAACAATTAATTTTAATATTGTTTTGAGAAGATCCAGCAAGTTTTGGTTGCGTCCTGGAAAGTTTTCATTCCTGACGCCGGTATACCGTGGAGAATACCCGGTATACCGCGGGTACACTTTTGGCGGTATACCGCGGCTGTTCAGCCGGTATACCGCGGAAGTCCGTGTGCAATTCCTATTGGTTGAAGTGGCTTTTCCTGACGGCGGTATACCGCGAGACCCAGCCGGTATACCGCGGGTACATTTTCCTGCCAACTTTGCATGTAGCCGTTTGGTGTGTCAGCGCACTTTTCTGACGGCGGTATACCGCATGCTTTTGGCGGTATACCGCGGCTGCACAATGCCGTTGGAGATGCTATGTATAAATGATGCTTGCTGGTAATGAAGATCTAAGAATACAACAACAGTAACAATAAGCAGCAACCACACTCTCAGCTCTCTCTTTTATATATATTTTATAAAACATTTTTTTTATAAAATATCCAAGTGTGAGATATTATACAAGAGTGATTACCCATTGTGAGTTATACTCCTCTTGTAAGTATTTGAATAACGGGTGTGTGATCCTGTACATCTCATAGCAGAAGCTTGAGAATCAATTACGTTACCTTTGTACTTGGTTTGTATTTCTACCGTAAAGAATACATTTATTGGATCGTGTCGGGAAGTGTCTCGGCTGCTGGTTTATCACAGTTGGTGGTAAATCAGTAAATCTCTGTGTCAAGTATCTCTAACCTTTATCTCTTTATTTATTCCGCTGTGCTTTATTATATTTGTTTATATAAACTGCTTTGCATTTATATTTATTTATATAATCTCTGTGTATTTGTTTATATTTACACTCTTCTTTATTATTTGTATACTCTGATTTATTTTTACTGTTTCAGTACTGTATTTATTTATAAAAGAATTTTTTGAAAGCAAAAGATTTTAAATACAACCTTACCCCCCCCTTAGGTTGTCCAACATTTGGTATCAGAGCGGGGCTTTCAAAAATCGTCTATTTAATTTTTTAAAAAATCCGTTTTTGTTATGGCTCAACAAAATGCTTGGTTTTCTAAATCTCTTCTTATTGATTTCGAAAATTTTGATCTTTGGGCAAATTCTTTTGAACGTTGTGTTCGTGGGATAAATCAAAAAATTTGGGATATTATTATTAAAGGAAATTTCAAACCCACAAAATTTCAAAACAACAAAGTTGTTGAAAAACCTAGCTCGGAATGGTCCGACGAAGATGAGGCTAATTATTGTTTAAATTATGAAGCCAAAAATTTTCTCTTTTCGGTTCTTACTAACGATGATATTGAGCGTGTTTATCTCTTTGAAACTGCTCGTGATATTTGGGAGAACTTGAACACCACCTATGGTGGAAACTCAAAAGAAAAAAGAGACGAAACCCGAGATCAAAGAAATGAAGAAACGTGTCTCATCGTCGACTGCGAGAAAGAGGTATGTACTTCATACTCAAGTTATTCTAGTTGTAGTGATAACGATGATGATATTGATATGTCAAATGTCTCTTTTCAAAAATTGATTGTTCTCGTAAATAGTTATAAAAATGAGAATGCTAAATTAAAAGAAGAATTATTACTATGTCAAATTGAGTTGAATAATAGTAAACAAATCATTGCATGTGATAACAAAATCAAAAATGAGTTAAATGATAAAGTTATCACTTTAAAAAAGAAAGCATGCGAAAATATTGTTTGCAAATCTTGCATTGTCTTAAATGATAAAATTGCATGTTTAGAGAAAAGAACATGTGAAAATATTTTATGTACAAAATGCGATATACTTGAAAATGATAATGCATGTTTAAAAGCTAAATGCGATTTATATGAAAAAGATAATTTATTAGCAAATGCTTTTCAAAATAGCAATGATAAAGTGTTAAAAATGCTAAATATGCCTAATCGTATAAATTGCCGAAAAGGCATTGGTTCCGATACATGTGTTGATAAATGCTCGTGTAAACCCATTAAAAGATTTTTTACATCTCCTAAAGTTGAAACGAGAAAACCCTATGTGCAAAAACCCCCATATATGTCAAAAATGAAAAATGTGAATTATGGGAGGAAATCGTATGCTCGCATGTATAACGATAATTTTTCTAAACCTAATGCGAATATAAATGCTTCATTTTATGTGTATGATAAATACGATCGTAAAATTAAAATGGTTAGAAAATGGATTCCGAAAGGAATGTTTAATGTTGATAATCCCGGTGGGATGCGTTTGTGGTTTTAAACCATTTTTATGGTTTTGTATGTTTGTCGTGTTTGTTTTATGTCGACAACATATTTTTTTTTGCAGTTTATGTTTTTATACTAACTGTTAAAAGGACCCATAAGAAAAGGGTACCACGAAATATTTTCTTTGCCTTTTGTAGGTGTTTCCTGCCGAGGTTATAATACGTGGTTACCTGCCGAGGTTATAATACGTGGTTACCTGCCGAGGTTATAATACGTGGTTACCTGCCGAGGTTATAATACGTGGTTACCTGCCGAGGTTATAATACGTGGTTACCTGCCGAGGTTATAATACGTGGTTACCTGCCGAGGTTATAATACGTGGTTACCTGCCGAGGTTATAATACGTGGTTACCTGACGAGGTCATAATACGTGGTGTTTTTTTTTTATCACATAAAATTAACCGAATATTGAAGCCTTAAGATCCGTTTTGGTGCAAGTGTTTCGTATTGGTTTGTATATCTTTGTCTCTATTGCTTTTTGCATTTTATTTTATCCCTCAAATTTTATAAAATCAAATTGATATCGTTATTAATTTGAGGGGGAGCGTTTTATTATATTTACCCATGAGTTTATGCTACCTCAATTATATGCATATTTTGAGGGGGAGCATCTCTCGAGGGGAAGCATACCGTCTTTCTTGACCCTTTTTGTTTCGACAAACGGGGGAGAGAAACCGCATATGCTCTTGCTTAGCGGTTGTGTTTGTCATCATCAAAAAGGGGGAGATTGTTGGTGCAAGTGTACCACATCTCTATATATTTATATATATTTATTTTGATGATTACAAACACAACGCATTATTGTTTATCTAACAATTTAATCCAAGTGTGCAGTTGTTGAAGAACACGAAGATTTAATCTGAAGGGTTCAAGACGGAAGTGTTTACGTCGTCATTATTGTTTATAACTAATAATGATAAACACCCTAAAATAATATACCACTTGGATATTTCTAAAAACCCAACAATTAATTTTAATATTGTTTTGAGAAGATCCAGCAAGTTTTGGTTGCGTCCTGGAAAGTTTTCATTCCTGACGCCGGTATACCGTGGAGAATACCCGGTATACCGCGGGTACACTTTTGGCGGTATACCGCGGCTGTTCAGCCGGTATACCGCGGAAGTCCGTGTGCAATTCCTATTGGTTGAAGTGGCTTTTCCTGACGGCGGTATACCGCGAGACCCAGCCGGTATACCGCGGGTACATTTTCCTGCCAACTTTGCATGTAGCCGTTTGGTGTGTCAGCGCACTTTTCTGACGGCGGTATACCGCATGCTTTTGGCGGTATACCGCGGCTGCACAATGCCGTTGGAGATGCTATGTATAAATGATGCTTGCTGGTAATGAAGATCTAAGAATACAACAACAGTAACAATAAGCAGCAACCACACTCTCAGCTCTCTCTTTTATATATATTTTATAAAACATTTTTTTTATAAAATATCCAAGTGTGAGATATTATACAAGAGTGATTACCCATTGTGAGTTATACTCCTCTTGTAAGTATTTGAATAACGGGTGTGTGATCCTGTACATCTCATAGCAGAAGCTTGAGAATCAATTACGTTACCTTTGTACTTGGTTTGTATTTCTACCGTAAAGAATACATTTATTGGATCGTGTCGGGAAGTGTCTCGGCTGCTGGTTTATCACAGTTGGTGGTAAATCAGTAAATCTCTGTGTCAAGTATCTCTAACCTTTATCTCTTTATTTATTCCGCTGTGCTTTATTATATTTGTTTATATAAACTGCTTTGCATTTATATTTATTTATATAATCTCTGTGTATTTGTTTATATTTACACTCTTCTTTATTATTTGTATACTCTGATTTATTTTTACTGTTTCAGTACTGTATTTATTTATAAAAGAATTTTTTGAAAGCAAAAGATTTTAAATACAACCTTACCCCCCCCTTAGGTTGTCCAACAGAAGGTTTCTTGCACTGAGAGAATTTCTTTAAAGCGTAAGAGTTGCATGAAGAGCACTTCTCCTTTTATAGTGCCAAGGAGTGCCCAAGCATTAAATGCTTGGGACACTTGTCATCTTCACATATGCTGATAATGTTGACTTCAGGAGAACTGTGAAGTCCTTGTCACTTTTCACTAGGTGCAGACAGAGTAGCTTGAGCCGATAATAGGGACCTTAACTGAAGGTGGATAAAAAGACAAACTGTCACTTTTCTCTGCTGGAGGATATTGTCCCATAATAAATGATCTTCTGTCTTGAGCCTTTAGTATCGAAGTGGTTTCCACCGAGATTTGACAAGTCTTCGGTGGAAAGAAGACTAGTCCACCGAAGTTGCAAGCAGGTTTCGGTGGTAACTAGTCCACCGAAATTACGAGCATGTTTCGGTGGTGAGAGGACCACCGAAATTACAAGTATATTTCGGTGGTGAGAGGACCACCGAAATTACATGTATATTTCGGTGGTGAGAGGAGCACCGAAAGGGTCATCGGTGGGAGAAGGCCACCGAAGATGTCCTATAACTTCGGTGGAGAGAAGGCCACCGAAATGTCAAGGGATTTCGGTGGTGATGACTTGTTTGAAAGTTGCCGAGAGTCTTCTATTTTCCACAAGTAGAGAGTCTTCAAGCTTGGTTTCGGTTGATCTTCGACTTCACCGAACATTTGCTATCTTGTACAAGTCATTCAAAGAACCGAACTAAAATATTCTAAGTAGGAGTTTTAGGGAAAACATCGGTGAGTCAATTTCAAATCCTTGGTGACCCAACAATCTCCCCCTATTTGAATTTGAGCTGCTTATCTTAGAATATTCAAGAGTAAATAAAAGCAAGTGCGTTTTTGACCCTTTTCACTCTTTTGGGTTCTTTTCACATAGACCATTCTTTTTGATCTTTTTGACCTTTTTCTTTTGTATGCGTATGTATACTATGTACAGTATTTACAGGTAACGAAAAAAAAAAGTATGTACGGAAATAAAATTCAAATAGAGATACTTGTATTAAGATAAGTTCTCGTACAATTTTTACAAAAAGAGAAATTAACTTTTACAAGTACTAAATGGAGAGAACTTACTTCTTTGAGGTTTTGCGGCGCTTGATTTCATCCAGTAAGTTTCTATAGAACGGTTGAGCTTCGGGGATGTTCGGAAAGAGGTTGTGAATGCCTTCCAGAAATATGGTATCGGCTATGGACATCTGGGCAAATCTGAAGAATGCCCGACGACCGAGACCGTCGTTGAAGAATAATCCTGGTATTGGTGAGAGGCTCAAGGTTGTGGTAGGATAGGGAACAGAGGTGGGAATGGTAAGGTTAAGATTGCTTACATTTGGGATTTTACCTTCTCTTGCCATTTCCTTGAAGACTGAGTCAGGAGGATTTTTGACTTTGGGGAGGATGATCTTCTCTTTCAGAGACAGCAGTTTGGCTCTTTCTTCGGTGGAGAGAATGATGTTATGTTTTCTTTTGATCTCCTTCATCTTATTCATTAGACCATCAATGTATTTGACAAAGATGTCTTTCCTTGGATTTGGACTCCTGACGAGGTGTTGAGTGATTTCATACCATTCCGAGAGACCGAAGAGTTGGAGATGGCTTTCTTTTACACTCTTCATAGAACCATCTTCCCAGTTAATAATCAATCTGATGTCTTGAGGATTTGCCTTGGAGGTGGCAATCTTTACTGAAGAAATTTGTGACCTATAGCTCCGGTGGTGCATGGTCTTTTTGTACCAATTAATTTCTTCATTCTTTTGTTGTTCCAAGGCACTGAGCACCGATTTCTGTGTTTGGATGGCATCGGTGGACTTGACTTTTGAAGTTTCTTCTGCGGCAGCTTTGAGAGAAAGATCTCTGGATTTGTCTAAGTCGATTTGAGCTATTCTTGCTTCCTCAATTTCTTGAGCAGAGAGGCCAAGTTCGGTGGTGATTGGTTGAGAAGCAGGCTTGAGTTTGAGAGTTTCAGCGTCCTTCGGTCGAGCCCCATATTTTGCCAGATCCTTTTTCTTCTTTGCTTCTCTGGCCAATTCTTCGGCCGAAAGAATTCTTTTCCCTTTGTCTTCGGAAGCATTGCTGGACTGCTCCCCCTCAACTGATGCATTAAGGTCAAGAGCTTCGGTGGAGCCAGTATTGGTCGGTGAGAGTGAGACATGTTTCGGTGGAGAAGAGGGTTTCGGTGGAGAAAAAGGTTTCGGTGATGAGGAGGGTTTCGGTGGTGAGGATGATTTCGGTGGAGACGGTTGCGGTGGAGAGGGTTTCGGTGGAGGATGGTTACTGGAAAGTTTCTTTATGGATGGAAGTTTCGGTGGAGCCGTGGTTTTCTCCCCCTCAGGAACAGCCGGCAACTTGAAACCTAACTCATAGAAGGCCTTATCAAACTTGGAGTGTAGGAAGGCCAGACTCGTTTCGGTGGTATGGGGAACCAAGGCAAAATCACCGAGATCCATTTCCCACTGGGAACGTTCAGGACTGGGTGAGTCGGTGGAAGGTTTGGAGAGGGACTCCACTGTGGTAGAAAGGGCAGATAATTTTTCTTGAATGGGGCGTAGGGCTTCGGTGATGGCATCAAGAAGAAGATGCGGTAGCTGAGACTCGAGGGTAGAGATGCGGGAATTGGCTTGGGAGATTAAGGTGATGGTAGATTTAAGAAAGGTAGAGGTGCGGTCAATGTGCGGGGAAGTTTGGCCACCGATTTCGGGAAACTGGAAGAGTAGTCGGTGGGGGTCAGGTTCGGGAATGGGAATATGGAGGTAAGGCACCAAGTCGTCGGTTTGTAGCATTCGGGGGGGAGCAGGTGATCGGGGGGGAGAAGGCGATCGGGGGGGAGTAGGCGATCGGGGGGGTGATTGGTGTGAGGACGAGGGAGACTCGGTGTGATGTTCTTCGGTGGACGGGATGGTTTGGGGAGAACCAGTGTCCGCTAAAAGAAAATCAAAAAAATCAAAGGGTGCAATTGGGGGGGAACCCTTAGAGGGTTGTGCAATGTCTTCGATCGAAAACTGATCGGGTGTAAAGCTGTGTAGTGTGAAGTCAGAACCCTCGAGCGGAGAGATCTCGAGGTCATCCCCACCACCCAAGGAGTCGAGTGGGGAGGTATGTGGGGGGTTCTCCTGAAATGTAACTGAGGCCTTTCGAGAGGCAACAGAGGAGACGGTGGGGTGTGTAGCAGGTACCCTTGGCCCGGAGGGATGAAGTTCAACAACCGGCGATTTTGGAGAATCGACGGTTGGATGAGTCGGTTGGGCCGATGGTTTCCGAGACCTCTTTGGAAGAGATCCCGAAGGGGAGGGTGAGTGCCTCCGCTTGTGAGAAGGGGTGTGAACCGGGGAAGTCTCCGAGGGATCTCTCGGTGACGTGGTTCGAGAAGCGGGAGCGGAGGTGCCGGTGGCCTTTTGTCGTTTCTTTTGAGTGCCACCCGACGTCACTCGGGACCGGGGAGAAGGGACCACAACATTTGGAGTGACCTCGGGAATTTCCAGGTGGCGAAACCCGGGAATTTCCGCGTCACCCCAACGAAGTTCGGGAGATAGAGCGAAGGAAATCATACCTGGGCGTAATGGGTGATCGGTGGCGAGCGGCTTGACGTTGAGGGTTTTGGTGCCCACAACGGGAGATGACCATTCATACGAGAACCGGGGCGAGGAAGAGCGGCGATCGGTTTCCAAAGCTTTGGAAAGCTTGTGTTGTAAGATCATGGAGATGAAGCGGGGAAAAGCAACGTAACACTTCTTGGGAGTTTTGATGACCTCGACAAGCTCTGAGAAGAAATATTGGGCGAAGTCAACTTTCCTTTGGAAGATGAGGGCATGAGCGAGTTTGTTGACGTGTGAGGGCGATTGGTCATGCCCACTTGTTTTGCGTGAGAGGCAATGGATAACGTGAGCGAAGAAGAAATTCCAAATGCCTCCCATTTTGCTGCGAAGAAGAGTACCGGGGCCTTTCGAGCTTTTGGAGGAGTCGTCGAGCACATAACCGGTGGTAAGAACAATGTCTTCATGGATGGTATCCAAATACATGTCTTCATAGTCGGAAAAGGCGTCGATCTTGAGAGCTAGACGAACATCATCGACCCCAAAAGTGAGGTCGTGATCACCTTCGGCATTGGTGAAGATGGAGGCGTGAATGGCCTCATTGGAGGGATCGTACACGGAGGATAGCCAGAATTGACCAATGAGCATTTTGCTCATCCTGGGGTTGCATGAGAAGGCATGAAGAAGAGGAGAGCGAGACAGAAATTTAGCGATAGTAGAGAACTCGGGATGAGCGGGATCGGATTCAAGGCGGGCAACGTGATTGCATTGGTTGAAGCGGAGGTCTTCAAAACGTGTAGGAATTGGATATCGTGAGGATGCCATGAGAGAGATATGTTTGGAGGAGAAGAGAGAGTTGCAGGTTTGAATTGTGAGAAAGGAGTGGGGAAGAAGTGAAGGGAGGTATGTGTATATATAGGGAAATGATAAGGCACTGTGATGATGATTTTGTATGGGAAGAGGGGACATGCGGCTCTTGAGGTGAAAGGGTTATTGGGAATCGGGACAAGGAGCGGCGGATAGGCGAAGGGTCTGACGCAAAAGCAATTGAGTGGTCACAAGTGGGCTTTGGGAACCGTGTGAATCGGTGTAGACTCGGTGAAGCTTCGGTGGAGGATTCGGTGTTCGCTCGGTGGACGATCGGTGGAAGTTCGGTGGGACTTCGGTGGTAGAAAGGTTTCACCGATTTGGATAGTACCACCGAAATGGGGCTTCGGTGATAGAAAGGTTCACCGATTTTGGATAGTACCACCGAAATGAGATGATCACCGATTTGAGACTTCGGTGGTGGACAGTTTTCACCGATATGAGATGATCACCGATTTGAGACTTCGGTGGTAGACAGATTTCCACCGATTCTGAAAATTTTCACCGAAATGTGCTTCGGTGGTAGGCACGCTTCACCGATACTCGAGATTATTACCGAAATGGGACTGCGGTGATGGAAAAGAGATAGAAAAGATTCGACACATAGGTTTGTCCACCGATGAGAGATCGGTGGAGAGAGAGAAGTAGATACGAAGGTGTCCACCGATGTGAGATCGGTGGAGCATGAACACATATTTATTCTTGGAAATTGCACATCCCAAGTTCACTGATGAGAAAGTTGAACCTGGTTTCATCAAGAGGTTTGGTGAAAATATCAGCAAGCTGCAAATCGGTGGGAATGAAGTGTAGTTCAATGTCACCTTTGGAAATGTGATCTCTGATGAAGTGATACATGATATCGATGTGTTTAGATCTAGAATGAAGAACAGGATTATTTGCTGTAGCTATAGCACTGGAATTATCACACAGAATTGGGACTTTAGAAAAGAATTGATTATAGTCCCTTAGTTGGTTTCTCATCCATAGAATCTGAGCACAGCAGCTCCCAGCAGCTACATATTCAGCCTCAGCAGTAGAGGTTGATACAGAGTTTTGTTTCTTGCTGGACCAACTTACTAATTTTCCCCCAAGGAGCTGACAGCTTCCTGTAGTACTCTTTCTATCAATCTGGGAACCTGCAAAGTCTGAATCTGAATAACCAATTAGTTCAAAACTCGAGTCTTTGGGATACCAAAGACCCAAGTGCAGTGTGCCCTTAAGATACCGAAAAATTCGTTTTACAGCCTTTAAATGTGATACTTTAGGATTGGCCTGATAACGAGCACATAGACAGGTAGCAAACATAATATCCGGTCTGCTAGCAGTTAGGTAAAGAAGAGAGCCTATCATACCTCGGTAAAGAGTAACATCCACAGATTCACCTTTTAGATCGGCACACAATTTCAAGGGAGGTGCCATGGGAGTTTTCATAGGAGAGCTATCTAGAAAGTTAAATTTCTTCAGAAGGTCCCGAATATATTTGCTTTGATTTATAAAAATTCCTTCTGAAGATTGTTTGACTTGAAGGCCCAAGAAAAATGTAAGCTCTCCCATCATGCTCATCTCATATTCACTCATCATGAGAGAGGCAAACTCATCACATAGGCATTCATCAGTGGCACCAAAGATGATGTCATCAACATACAGTGTTCTGTTTTTCCTTTCCACCACTCCATTTTGCTGAGGAGTACGAACAGCGGAGAAGTTCTGAGAGATCCCTTTCTCGGTGAAAAAGTCTTCAAGAGCACTATTTCTGAATTCAGTGCCATTGTCACTTCTTACCGAGCGGACAAGCTGGCCATTGAGAACTTCATTTTTCTTGACAAAGTTGATGATTTCTTCAGTAGCATCACTTTTGTACCTGAGAAAGAACACCCAAGTATATCTGGTAAATTCATCAACAATAACAAGAATATACCTTTTGCCTCCAAGACTTGGAGTGCTGACTGGTCCACATAGATCCATGTGCAGCAATTGAAGAGGAAGAGTGATGGAAGAGCATTGCTTCGTCTTGAAGGATGTTTTGGTGAGCTTTCCCTTTTCACATGCATCACACAGCTTCTCTTTGACAAAGTTCAACTTTGGCATGCCCGTCACCAGCTCTTTGTTGGAAATTTTATGCAAGGTCTTGAAGTTTAGATGAGAAAGACGTTTGTGCCACAACCAGTTTCTTTTGGATGCATCATTTGACACAAAGCAGACATTTGAAGAAGAATTGGATTGCCCCATATCTATGACGTAGACATTTTCCATCCGTCTTCCCGATAATACCACATTGAATTGTTTGTCTACCACGGAGCAGACACAAAGTTCAAAGATAACTTTGTATCCAAGATCACACAGTTGGCTAATGCTGAGAAGGTTATGCATGAGGCCGTCCACAAAAGCCACTTTGTTGAAGGTTACAGATCCGTTAGAGAGAGTCCCGTATCCTTTGGTGTAAGCCTTAGAATTATCACCAAAGGTTACAGATGGACCTTTTCCCGGCACATAGTTGATGAGAAGAGACTTGTTTCCCGTCATATGGCGTGAGCACCCGCTGTCTAAATACCAAATTTGATGGTGCTCAAAAGCCTGCATGCAAACACATATTAGTTCTTTGGTACCCATTTTGTAATGGGTCCTTTGGGGTTAGAAGAGCTTGATTCCTTAAGCTTGGATCTATCAATCCTATCCTTGGGACAGTCCTTAGCCATATGAAAAGTGTCACCACAGTTATAGCATTTTCTATAGATAAAAACCTTTTTAGCATTTTTCATGTTTTGGCTTTTATCATTTGTTCTTATAACCTTGTTAGAGGAGAACAGAGCAGGGGGCTTGGACCCAAGGATTCCTTTGGATAAATCTTTGGAAGTTGATTTTCTTAAAAGCACAGATCTAGGTACATAGGTGTTGTAAGAGGGAATGTTTGGGGTAGAACTTTTAGGATGAGAGCTTGCCATGCAGTTGACTACCGATTTTCCTTTGTCAGCACAGGAAATCCTTTTTGAGTGAACAGGAGTTTCTCTTTTGGGGATCTTTGAGGGCTTAGGTTCGGTGTAGGTATCTATGTGAATAGATTTCAACACTTCATGAAGAGGAATTGGAGGGTCATAGATTGTGGGATCGGTGGGCACAAAGGAGATGAGATCGGTGGGTTTAGATCTTTTGGAAGGATTAGCTTTTGCAGAGTTTGAGGAGGAGGCTTCATCCATGACTGAAAATTTGAGCTGATCATGGATGGGTTTGGAAACGTCATTTGAATCTTGCTTCTCAATAATTTGCAATGAGGAGTCTTTGGCCTTTAAGGATATCCCATACTTTAAGGCTTCACACAGATCTAACGAGTTCAAAGAGATGGAATCACAAGAGCTGGAATCAGAGAGATCATCACAAGCATTGGTGGGGGGAACAAGAGCAAGAGTGGACTCACAAACATCAGTTTTTCCAAATCCTAGACCGAACTTGTTTGAACTACAGATTTGACTTTGAAAGATTTGTTCAAGATTTTTGGAAGAGCTTGACCATTTTTGATGACTTCTTGTTCCCTTTTTAGTTTCTTAAAGAGAGAGTTCTTTTCTTTTGAGATCACATGATTTATTGTTTTCAAGTCCTCAAGCTCAATTTTTATTTCCTCAAACCTTTTAAGCTTAGACATGCAAATTTCAAGTTCAGCTTTGAGCTCTTTCACTTGAACAGATTTTCTATTCTTACTGTCTTTAACATAATAAAAATCTTGAGTTAAAGATTCATAGGCATTGATCTTTTCAATATCAGACATATTATTGAAGGGATGTACCTGAGCGTAGGCTGTGGAGCACCCAGTTGCCACTAGAGCCATAGGTGAAGTGGCCCTTTCGGAAACTTCCATTTCTTCTAAGATGGCCACGAAGCATCTATTCTGAGAATCACTGTCGGAGGTGTCTTCGTCGTCCCAATCGTGGGTTTCTGCCATGAGACCCTTCCCTTTTCTCTCTAGACCCTCACTCCTTTCCTTCTCTTTCTTGTACTTGGCCTTATATTTCTCGGCACGCTCCTGATGATTTAAGAAGGATGGTGGGGACTCCTTTTTGGGAAAGGTTGATTTGAAAGGCATGTGTTTGGATTTTTCCCTTTTTGAAGAGGGATTGTCAGAAGAAGTAAATTTGGACTTGGAGATACGCTTGCTTCTACACTCAGATGCAAAATGTCCTTTCTTGCCACAGTTGTAGCATTCCTCATTGGACTTGTCAGAAGAAGTTTTGAAAGATGAAGTTTTTCTAAGACTTCGAGATTTGTTGAAGGGACGAAACTTGTGTTTAGAACCGGCCATCATTGCCATCTCATCCGACAACTGTTCAACCATGATATCCTCACCTTCATCATCAGCATCACTAAGATATGCTTCCGTTTGGTGGGTTACATTTGTTTGGCTGTCATTGTCAGAGTCAGATGAAGGATAGGTGATTATAGGAAGATTTTGAGAATTCTTGGAACTTTCACTAACAAGAGCTATAGAGGAGCTATTTATTTCCTTGATGAAAGATTTCCGTTGAAGCTTGGTTTGCTCAAAGTTGAAAAGAGTACCATATAATACGGTTAAGGGCATGAACTCAAGGTCCTTGGTAGTTTTGATGCAAGTACATATATTTTCCCAAAAATCTGGGAGACAATCCATGAACTTGCACAAGACTTCCTCATTATCATAGACTCTGCCCAACAACTTAAGATCATTTAAAAGAGAGTTGAAGCGGTTATAGAAACTAGGAAGAGATTCTCCTTTTTCAAAAGAAAATAGTTCATACTTTCTGATAAGACCAATCTTTTTGCATTTCTTGACTTCCTCTGTACCTTCGTACAGAACACATAGAGTGGTCCACATTTCTTTGGCAGTTTCAAAGTTCACCAAAGAGTGGTAGACCTCATCAGGAAGAGAGAGAGCAATAATAGCTCTTACCTTGGAGTCAAGAGTAACTAAACGTTTCTCCTCATCAGTATACTTTTTAGGATTTTTGAGAATATACCGACCAGTAGCACTGGATTTTTCCTCATCAGAATCACTTGAGATTTCCTTTTCAAAGGCCTCTTTGCCTGGCCTCTGCGTGTCATAGCGAGCCCAAACTCTGGGGATAATGGGTCCCTCGTTGAGAATGGTTGGATATCTAGTATCCACTCCTTCCATGAATAGCATCATGCGGCTTTTCCACAAAGAGAAGTTGTTGGGATTGAACTTAGGAGGTTTTGAAATAGAGACGTTTTCAGAGAAGTTATTTTGAAAAGAGTTTTCAACAGTAGAAGAAGAAGAGGCAGCCATCGCAGATCAAGTTTATGGAATTAAACTTTCTGCTCTGATACCACTTGTTAGTCCCAGATGGCTTAACAAGTATTGTAGAAGGGGGGGTTGAATACAATACACAAAAATTTCACAATTTTAATTCTTATATTTGAAAAACTTTCAAAAGAATTACACACAGAAAACTTAAGATTGTTGCGGAAAAGAACAGATAAACTATTCTAACAATCTTACACAAAGTATACAACAAAACAACTAAGAACACTAAGAGCAAAGCTATTGAGTTTTAAGACTTAAAAGAAGGTTTCTTGCACTGAGAGAATTTCTTTAAAGCGTAAGAGTTGCATGAAGAGCACTTCTCCTTTTATAGTGCCAAGGAGTGCCCAAGCATTAAATGCTTGGGACACTTGTCATCTTCACATATGCTGATAATGTTGACTTCAGGAGAACTGTGAAGTCCTTGTCACTTTTCACTAGGTGCAGACAGAGTAGCTTGAGCCGATAATAGGGACCTTAACTGAAGGTGGATAAAAAGACAAACTGTCACTTTTCTCTGCTGGAGGATATTGTCCCATAATAAATGATCTTCTGTCTTGAGCCTTTAGTATCGAAGTGGTTTCCACCGAGATTTGACAAGTCTTCGGTGGAAAGAAGACTAGTCCACCGAAGTTGCAAGCAGGTTTCGGTGGTAACTAGTCCACCGAAATTACGAGCATGTTTCGGTGGTGAGAGGACCACCGAAATTACAAGTATATTTCGGTGGTGAGAGGACCACCGAAATTACATGTATATTTCGGTGGTGAGAGGAGCACCGAAAGGGTCATCGGTGGGAGAAGGCCACCGAAGATGTCCTATAACTTCGGTGGAGAGAAGGCCACCGAAATGTCAAGGGATTTCGGTGGTGATGACTTGTTTGAAAGTTGCCGAGAGTCTTCTATTTTCCACAAGTAGAGAGTCTTCAAGCTTGGTTTCGGTTGATCTTCGACTTCACCGAACATTTGCTATCTTGTACAAGTCATTCAAAGAACTGAACTAAAATATTCTAAGTAGGAGTTTTAGGGAAAACATCGGTGAGTCAATTTCAAATCCTTGGTGACCCAACACTATTAAATTAGTCAATGTAAATTTATAGGTTTTAACCATTATAAATGTTTTCTAAGTTTCCGGTTCTTTTGTGTTATGTTTTTGTTAATCCAGTATGTTGTTAGTATTATTTATTTATGTTTTGTTGCTTTTTAAATCTCTAATCACTTTTATCCATTATTTTATGCATATTAAATTTGTCACCGGAAGTACACCCCTCTCCGTTTTACTGTTATCGCCGGAATATTTTTCTTATCGCCGGAATATTTTTCTTATCGAAGCAATGGAAGTTTCATACTCAATGAATGAGGAAACTGTCAATGATGTTTATGGATCATGTTCTCATGGGATTCGATTGATATTTTTTTCAAATTGATAATAGTCATCTTCTTCTTCATATCGCTGTAAGCATTCCCGTATCCAGAATCTTGTTCACGCCGACAATTTTTTTTATTAAATCAATGGAACATTCAGACTCCATGTTTTGAACGAGATTTCATGTTGATAAATTCCTTTTTTTTGTTTCTGTGATTTTCAATTAAACATCAGACGTAATAAGCTTTTTCGATGGATAATTGTGTTTCTGTTGACGATGCCTGCGATGAATCACCATTGAAATGTTTTTCCGGCATGAATGAAACCGTAGAGGAACCTGTTTCTGGGTTTGACGACGAGGGTATTGTTCTAGTGTTTTTTGAAAGAAAAACATCCTGCGCTTTTTTTGCATATACATGCTTTTGTAGCAATCAAATGGATTATCAGATTAAGATTTGTGAATGCAAATAAGTTGACGTTTTTAATATTCATGAATGAAACATTTCGTAATTTTAATATTCATGAATGAAACATTTTGTAAATTTAATATTCATGAATGAAATATTTAGTGAATTTAATATTCATTAATGCAGACAAGTTCATGATTTAAAGCAATCATAAAAATTCCAGTGGATGCATAATCATCCATGAATGAAAGGTTTCTACTTGAATACACATTCATTCATAGAAGATTCTTGATTCCTTAAAAAAAGAATATTTTTGATTTCTCTAAATCAAAAACTGCTTCAATTATCCAGCACCATATTCGGAATGTGTATACCGTAATTGCAGCGGTTTCAAATCCAAATGAATATCCCATCTTTTTTTTACACTTTTACCCTTCCATGCAGTTAATACTCATTAAAATAAATACAAATTTTGCAGTAATTACATCATTGCCACCGCATGAACATGGTGCGTTGATAAAAAAATCAATGGGGTAGATTGGTTTGCAAAGTTTGTATGGAATGTGTGGTTTGCAACGGATACCCCCGCTATATATATATAGAGGGAGGTTCAAGGGAAAACCTCAAATAAATGGAAAACTAAAAAACACTTTATTAACCGTTGGATTAGATGATCTGATGGATGTGATTAGACGGACGGTTACAACAATATTAATTAAATTAAAAAACCTCACCCCCCTTGTTTTTTATTCGAAAAAATACGAAAATGAACAAAATTCGAAGCAAATAAATTGCACCAAATAAACGATCATATTTTTTCTCGTTAATTTGACATCCATATTGATATACTTTTTTCTCCGTATTTTTGTGGTTTTCTAGTTTTCCAGATATTTAAGGTTTTCCCCTGAACCCGACCCTATATATATATATATATATATATTTATTAAAATTTTATAATTTTTTAATAATATTTTCATATGTGTAACTAATATTTATTTTTCTTGATCGATCTCGTTAAGATTTTCATATTTAAAATATATAAATAATATATATTTATTAAAATTTTATAAATAATAAATTTAATGTTTATATTTAATGTCTCATGTTTAAATTTACTTTAAAATTTAAATTTTGACATTAAACATTAAATTTTAATATTATATAATTTTAATAAGTATATATTATATATATCTTTAATATGAAAGTGTTGATGAGGTTGATCAAGAAAATATAATATTAATTTTATATATGAAAATATTTTAACAAAACTATAATATTTTTAATATATATATATATATAATATATATAAATATGAATTGGATAATTTATTTTTATTTTTTAATAGTTTTTATATTTATATATATAATATAAAATATATAATTATATTTTATTGATATATATAAATAAGTTTTTATATTTTTAATATATATAGATATTATATATAATTATATTTTTATTAGTTTTTAAAGGAAAAATGTAAGAATAATAATAAACTAAAGGGACCACTTTCAAAGATTTCTATAACCACAGGGACCAAAATTAAAGTTTAAACCTTTCAAACCTAACGGTGTTAGTGTTGAGGGACCCTTGCCGCAATAAATTGCATACCATAGGGACCATATCCATAATAAACATAGAATGAAGACCATAGTCAAAGAAAACACAAAACCACATGGACCAAATCCACAATTCACTCTTAAAATAATATATTTTATTTATTATTAAACCATTTTTAGATACAATAATCATATTTTATAAATAAATAGCAAGTAAACTACAAATTTGGTTCATATGGTTTGTCAAAGATAACACTTCGTTCATGTAGTTTCAATTTTATAAAATGGTCACCATGGTTTGTAAAAACGTATGAATTTGGTTATTTTATCATTAAAATTTTTGGTTAAATGAGAGAAATTTTAATCTTTTTACTGATCTTTTGTCTTTTACCCAATTAAAATTAATTTTAATCAAGAACAAAATAATTTAACGGAATCTGATAAGACAGACCAAATCCGAATATTTTTACAAACTATCATCACCATCATGTAACTTTACCAAATTTGTAATGTAATCTAAATAATATAGTAATATATATTTAATAAAAACTTGCTAAATCTAATTAATAAATTTTACACTGCAAAATTTACATTTTTTTTTTCTTTCCATACTTTACCATCATTTACTTTGAAAACACAATATTAATCAAAGTAATTATTTTTACTATGTGCCAGTGCCACACTAAGAGCGATGTCTAAATAAAAAGTCTTGTTACTAGAGAAAGGATTTGCAAAGTTTATCTACAAATGAAGATTTCAAATATCAGTTACCCAAAACAGCACTTGCAAGTTTACTGTAACTTTGAAACTAAATTCAAACACAATAAATAATCACTTTTTAGCAAGCCAACCACATTGATATATGTGGATGTGATGCTTTGCAAGTTGTAGAAAATGAATGAAAGTAGAGACCACAAAGTGTTGTTGCTTACAGTTTTGGAAGCTGCAATGCAATTTGCTCCCATTGATGACCTCCCCACCCCACCCCACCCCCAAAAAAAAAAAAAACTCTGCTTTTCTTTTCATCTTTTTGTTAACAATTTATAGACAAATATTATTACATCAACTAACATAGTAATTAGTTGGTAGTCAGTCACAAGGTGCATCCATCTGGCTTGGCTGTGCATCCATCAACACTTCCCAATCCAATCCACCACCCTTCTGAGACCTTTTTTCTTTTTTCCATTTTTAATCTCTTACAACAATCAATCTCTGCTTCCTCCACCACTCCTATAGAATACATACATACATACATACATACATACATACAACACTCTCTCAATATTCTCTTTTTTTTATGGTTGGTTTATGCACGTTTCTATTCGTTCCACCGAGAGCCTCCCAAGACTTTTGAGCCGGCCAATTATCTCTTTGAATGATGGTCGGGACTGCGGCTCCCTGCACAAAATGAAGTTACATCATGATTCCATAGGTATTGATTTGTGACAGTATGCAATGCAAGTGCTCTCCAACTAGATAATGAAAAAGAACAAGTAAAAATATATATATATATATATATATATATTACAAGAGCAGTGACTTACGGATGCCAACAATCAGTTATGATTCTTGAAACGGCAGGATCAACAGTTTCTGGAATGTCAAGGTGTCTGTATTGAAAACCAACAGCACCAACAACCTGCATTGAATTCATCTCTGTCCAGGGTATACGCAAAGTTGCTAATTCCCATAAAATTACACCAAAGCTATATACATCGCACCTGCAAAATCACCCCATCTCTTCTCTTAGCTGGATATTCATAGATGCATTCAACAGGTGTTTATGCGTACAATTCAAATAAGAGTCCGCTTACTTCTCATTGGATGGTTCATTCCTCAATACTTCTGGTGCCATCCACTCAGGCTGCAATACAATGGGAGTCATTAATACGCGGAAGCAATAACTTCGTGACTCAGACAAACAACTCCCATACCCCACGCTCACCTCCAACACCACTAATAAATATTCACATGGGTGAGGTGTGATCATAGAAAGAGAATGAGAAAACATATATATATATATATATATATATATATATATAATAAATAACTATATTTATCTCCTTAATTATTAATTAATAACATTAATCATCTTAAATTAATGGTTTAGGATGGATCTCACAAATTTTGGAGTTCTCAAATGATTATGTGTATTAGATAAGGGAGTAGATTAGGAAAGAGAACAGAGTAGGAAAAGCTATCGTGTAGTTAAAAATAAATGACACTTCAGTAAGAACATACAGTTCCAGCAGCAGATTTTGAGGACAAAAAGGTGTGGTGCTTCATGCGTGACATCCCAAAATCACATACCTGCATACATAAACAAGATAGGTCAATGCCATGGTTAAGAATGTATTAACTTTTGTAGCAAGTGCAACAGGACCAAGTATATAGTCAAATTAGGTAAATATTAAAACATTAACCCAACTTTTATAGTAACATAAAGAAAAATACAAACCTTAACAACCCAATTTTTATCAACAAGCAGATTTGGAGTCTTCAAATCCCTATGCACAATAATTGGATTGCTAGTGTGCAAATAATTCATTCCCTTGGCCTGCACCATTTCATAAAATTACAAACATAAAAAACATAAAGATAAAAGTGGGAATCATTCCGGATTTTTACCACATCAAGAGCCATACGCATTCGCCTCTTTTCATCAAGTTGGACCTTTGGACGATGCAGCAGCTTATATAAGCTACCCCTGGAAAGCAGAAAATCAAACAGAAAACAAGAAAACATGAGAAACGAAATGAACACACGAAATATGTTGGAAATGAAGAATGATTCAGCCACTCCAGGATGTTAATGCACCAAATCAAAATCCACTATTCTATGTAAGAAGCTCATGTATAATTAGGAAGTCAAAGAACAATCCAAGTCTTCAAGGATAAGAAGAAAGTGAGATACGAGAAGTGCTATATTGATGTCGAAAGAATATATAAATAAACAAATGCATTTGAAAGGAGAGATCTAATCACGAACTCCTATATATCTAAGCATCCTTACTATTAAAAAGCAAGGTTATAATTTTATCATACCAACGGAAAGATTAATTGTGTTTTGGAGGCCTTGTTTCCACACACACAGAAAAAAGATATTTAAAGAAAAATGCTCTTCAAAAAAGACAAGCGAGGAATATGATTTGAAGTTTAAACCAATTACCATATTCCTATTAAGAATGCATGAAAAGTTTTTTAAAAACTTTGGGAACTTGTGTCAAACCCATTTCCATCCAAAATGGGCTCCAGCAAATTCATATTCCCAGCTTTCATGCAAGGCAAGAATGTGTATTGAGAGCACAACCCCCCCCCCCCCCCCCCCCCTTTCTTTCTCATTTTCCCTATCTTTTGAATATACGGGAATACAGGAAGTGAGTTATCACACACGATGAATTGGTGCTTCAGGAAGCTGAGAAAGGAAAGAACACAAAACACCTTGTGGGCCCCATTCAATCGATCTTACTCCTTCCATACATTCCGTGTTCCCCATTTTCTTCCATAATCACTATTCATTGTGTGTGATCACCCAAATCCGTTTTATCCTAGAGATATCAAATAGGTAAGTCAAGTCACTAAAGGATGTCAAAAACATTGAAAAGTAAGATCCATCAATAATCTAAAAAACAAAGATAATCATTTCATAAACATAAAACAATAAAAAAATCCACCTTGGTAGAAATTCCGTCAGTATGGAAAGATTTGGTGGACGAGTAACTGCTCCCATGAAAAGAACAACATTAGGATGTCTCAACCTCAACATGATCTCAACCTACAAAAACAGACAGCCAGGCGCTATGTCTAATGCTTATTGAAGAAACTATTCATCTCCCGTAAATGACATGGGTTAGAAGTTCTAGCACTTACTTCGCCTTTAAACTGAGCTAATGCATCACCTGAAATATCCTGGTTCATAAACTTCTTCACGGCCACCTCCTGTCAGCGAACACCATCATATCACTTTAAAGTAACTAAACATCCTAGCAGTTGCAAGAAATCTTCATAAATTTAGACAATTTATGTTCTAAACAACAAATTAACAATCTAAAGTACACTAGCATTTAGGGTGCGTTTGGTATACAGACTACATGGGACGGGACAGGACAAAAAAAAAATAGTCCCATGTTTGGCATGACATGGGACAAGAACAAGGTTGGACTAGGTGGGACAAGAACAAGGTTGGACTAGGTGGGACAAAAACTCATTTTGATGGGACAAAAACAGAGTATTTTTGTTCCACCCAAATAGGTGGAACAACCTTGGACAAAAACTCAAATTACAATTTTACCCTAAATAAACACCCATCCTCCTCTAATTAAATCATGGGACTATTTCCTCCGTCTTGTTCATCCATCACCACGAACCACTCTCTCCAGGCCTCCACTATCATAATCATCTATCTACACCTTCCACAAACCAGCCTCTGCAGAAGACGATGAATATGAAAATGGTGGTTTTAGTTTTTAATTTCGAAGCTTCGTGTGGGTTTAAACCCAGAGGAGATGAAGAGGGTGGATGTGGTGGCTGTGTGCGATGTTAGACCAGAGAAGCATGCGGTGGTTGATGGAGTTAGAACATCACCAATGGAGAATGTGATTTGTTGAAAGCAAAAATGGAGTGCGACGAGGATGTGGTTCCTGTGATATATATATATAGAAATATAAATTAAAATATGAAATATAGAATATAGAATATAAAATGGAATATATAGTTTTTATAAATAATATTATTAATTTTTATAAATAAAGCGCTCTTATTTTTGTAATATGAATTACCTAATTTTTTGGCTAAATAATATTATTTAATATATAAAAACATACAACTATATTTTAGGGGTAATTTAGTCATTTTAACAGTTTTGTCCCATCCTGTTCTAGTCGTACCAAACGTAGGACAGATAATTAGTTTTGTCCCGTCCCGTCCTGTCCCGTCCTGTTCTGTCCCATGTAGTATGCGCACCAAACGCTACCTTAGGGCCAAAGATGCAGCCACTTGAACCAAAACTATCACAGATCTTGAGCGAAGTTAGACAGGATCAGACTCGGTAGAGCGGAGACTAGCATTGATGAAATCAATCAATTAAACAGAAAATCTTGTTCTAAAACACTACGGTAGTAGAAACTCGCAACAAAACTTGCATGATAATTATAGTACTAATAAAATAGCAACTGATTCGGAAGCAACTTACAGTTCCGTTCCATTCTGAACGATAAACCTCACCAAAAGAACCTGGAAAAAAGAGAAAAACATAAGATTGTTACGTCAAAAAATATCTCATCACTCGTCACTCTGAAGGCATAAACTTACAATACAAACAGTGAATAAAAAGGAAAAGATGCACATAACCAACCAAATATAGAGTCAAATCTCTAGATGATGCATAATAGACAGACAAAAAGATTACCACCATGTGAGTTGACATTATGTCAACATTTTGACACATCTTTTTATAATTATCATCAGTATTTTTCAATTTTAATGTCAACATATTTTATGTAAACCTGAGTTAACTTGCTAAACAAAAAAACAAAAGAAACTCAATTTACACCAAATCTTGGTCAACCATAGCAAAATGTTGCTAGATTTGACATTTAGAATCTTCTTCACATGCTCACATTCAGCATTCATCTGAATCCCAACAACTTTTCAAACTGAAGCATAATACTCTTTGTGAAACAATATTTATTTTGTTATTAGCTTAAGCCTTGTATACACTTGGCATAGCATCAATCATTATTCTGCCATGGTAACAATACATATAATTATATAAATAGCCCAACAGTTAAGGTCTTCCTTTATTCAAACTAACATGGTTAGATCCATCTTCATGACCAAATACAATGGTTTTCCTAACTTCCCCTGTTGTTCATACAAGCCAACTCTTTTTCCTTTGTCATAAGCTGGAGAAAAAACTGGATGTGGAATATTCCTAACTGCAAGTGCCTGAATTCCGGCATATACAGACAGAATAAATTTTAATCGGATACGTGTTCCGAAGAACTAAAAAATGACATTCAATAAATCACAATTAGCTACAGATTGTCTTCTGTGAACAGTAAAACAGAAATGTATACCAAAATATTAACATTGAAACACCAGAACTTGACAAACCTCATTTTATTATCATCTTCTTTACAAATCATATTTTAGATTTGGTGGTTCTTTGGTCAGGTTTCAGCATAAAATAAAAATAATATCACCCATGAAGTTTTTTTTTTAAAGAGCCTCATGCAAGTCATTGTTAATCAAGTACTTTGTGTTACTAACAAATAAGACTGTCACATAGAAAACTGATACAAGTGTATCTTACCAATACCAATGCGTTCTCCAATCTGAAGATTCTCCCACCGAATTTCCCACTCCACCGCAGTAATCCTCTCGTCGCGAGTTGTATAAGCTGTAGATGCGTCCGTCAATTTCATATCTAACATTTCAGTTTTGTCATTATCTGTATGAACCTTTCCCGCTTTATTTATCGTAACGCCTTCTCCACCTTGCCTTTCCAGTGGCTTCACTGAAGAGAAAACAAGGATTCATAACCATGCTTCACATCTAGGGTGCTTTAAATCATTATAGAAGTATCGGCAAAAATCTTACCAACTGAGTTATCAGTCAGAATCTCCTCATTAGTACTATCATGAACAGGTATAGATCTCATTTCCTGTTCTGCTTGTGACCCAGTAGTAATCATAATATTTGGATTTTCATGATTAACAGTGCTAGCCTCAATTCCAGCAAGAGGTGGAAGACGCTCCTCGTCACAAGGCATGATTAAAGCTGAAGCCCCAACATTCAGCATGTCGGCATCTAACAAATGAACTGTTTCGCATACTTGTTTTTCTCCTTCCTGGTTATTTACATTTAATTGTGAGACAGAAGATGTTCCGCCACTGTTTTTTAACAGAACTGCATGGAGCTTTTGAGCAAATTCTGGGTTTTTTGCAGCACTTATGACACAATTAGACACATCTTTAATCTGCAGCTTTTGCGCTGGGGATGATCTCCCACCAGCACCTGATGAACCTTCATGTGACCTGCCGAGGGATGGAAGAAGCTCACCAAAATCATATTCAAATCTCTCAGTTTGATTTCTCTTCCGAACCTTTCCATCCAGAGCTTTTGATTGTAAGCTTATAACAGAAGCAGCTTCGGAACTTGGAGCCCCAACTTTGGCAGCGTTGTCAGGTTGAGGTGCAATGGACACTAAATCTGTGTCTACTTCAATCAGCAGAGATGAATGCTCAAAACTCTCGGCACCTCTCCTCATATCTAGTCCAAAACTGGGAAGATTACAGCTTTGCACCTCAGCAGGGATTAGGGTGCCTGGAGCACCCATTAGATCAATTATGTATTCACTGCATCAATGAAACCAGATCCTATCTCATCAACTTTTACTTTTTCATGACATGTGGCTATCTGTGTTATGACTTCTAATGCTACAAGAACTGGTAGTAACAAAATGTTAGCTGTGAAAACATTGGAATTTCCAAGAATTTATCTATAACATCAATTTAGAACATCATGCTGTGAAATACCAGCACGTAGAATGTTAAGCTGTTTAGCTCACTTAAATATTTGATAAAAAGCATTCCACAAATCTAACATAACACATGCCAGAAAATGAGTGTTGCTAAACTATTCTCATATATAGGTTTCTGAAATTCGCATAACAAATACAAGTTCTAGAAGCTTAAATTTGTTTTTTTAACCATTATGCACAGTTCTCATCTATATCAAAACAAATGAAAAGGACGAACAGGCAAACAAAGACAATTACAAGTAGCATCCATGAACAAGCCTTTAATCATCTCAATGCCTTACCCATATACCACACTTCCATAGAGATAAAGGTGATCCTTAAACGATGATCAATAATGGTACCATTTTCAAGTAAGTGATTAAAAGGATAGCTAGAACCAGATAGAATATCTATTAACATAAAATCGGTCAAAGAACTGCAAATTCAGACTATTTTATCTATGGTTGTTCGATCCCTTGTAACATACATTTTCTCCCAGATGAGCTTATGGCTCAAATTTGATGATTGATTACAGAATATGGTCATTGTTGATGAATACATGTTTCTAACTGGTAACTTCAATAGTGAAGAGCATATGATGGAGTTGCATATAGAGATGAAAAACAAAACAGACATGTGCATAATTGGTATAGCACAAACATGTGTACATAAATACATATACAAGCAAAAAACACTTGAACACACATACATATGTATACAAGCATACAAATTGGTGGACTAGCGACTTAGAAAGAAATATGGGCACCATACCTTCCATCATCAATCTTGATCAAGTTCACAGCTCCATCATCAGTGCCAGTATAGTAGCTCCCTTTGACCAGACTACATTGAAGGTTGATCTTATCAGCGAGTACCTAGCATTGGATGAATAGTTGACAATGTGCTCATAGAGAATGAAAACTATAGAAATTAAAGAGAGTATAACACTATGCTAAAGTTATGCCTTGTAACAAAAAGTTGGGGATTGTACTTTGAGAAAAGTTTTATACTTTTCTGACTATTTTATATACAAGCTGTTGAGAAAACTGATACACTGAAATTCAATTACATAATATGAAGCTTCATGGGTGATATTATGTTCCATTTGAATAGGCAAAGAGGAAAAGCAAGGAAAGTGAAAACGAATGGAAATTAAAAGAATAATATAAAATGCATATTCACCTTCAAGCAATATAAAAGAAAGTACATAGTCACATGACCTATGCATATACCAAATTAAAAGAAAAAAATTCAAACGGAGGCAAAAACTTGATACCTTAAAAAGCAAAGCCCTGTGGCGGGAAAGTCCAACATCAAGACAACCAAGAGGAAGAATGATAGTGTTCATGGAATTCCGCAACTCATAACTTCTGAGAGTCCACCTTCTCAACATTTCATCTGCATCACTAACAGGACCACCCATTTGATCAACAACAATATTAGCAGTTCTCTGAATTAACCTACTCATAACCTGCCTCGTCCCAGTAGCCTGGAATTCCAGTGAGATATTAGAAACTCTTTCCTCGAGGTACCGCAATTCCTTATCAACCACTCGGTTGACTAAAATTACTTCATAGTCAACGTTATCTGAAACAGTTATTGCTTGAAGATCCACTAACAACGGCATCTTCCCTTGAGTGATTGAATTTGAAGTAATCCCATATACATCATAAAACCCATCCATCACTTTCTCATCATAATTTACAACATTATTGCTCTGCACATACCAAATTCTCTCAATCAATTACAAGGTTGTCTTTAAATAGCATGTTGCCATCAGAAGCATAGAAGTAACCCTACATAGGCTAGTAAACACTAACATAGTAACATGTAAAGAAATAAATTATTTAGCTCAATTTACAACAAAAATAAATCACAGTCACGTGCCAGCAATAACTTTAATGTAGTGCTTCTTTAGCATGTACCAAGTATGTTATGGATGCTTGAGGGCACATACAAATGGAAAAGAAAGAGATGGACTACGAAGTTCTATATAGTCAGGCTGTGAGTTAAGGCTGCAATAATAGCACCTAGATTTGTAAGATAATTATTTAAATTCAATCCAAACGTCTAAAAACCAAAGATGATGACAACTATAGCCATTTATTCCATTAACAACAAATAAAGTTTACAGTTAATTGTGGCTTATGTTAAGTAAACCTTGTTGTAACTTATAACACCCTAATGATGTTTCAAAGTAAATTTTAATATTACTTAGGAGTGTAAAAAAACGCCAAACCGCTCAACCCGCCCAACCCGACCCACCAACAACCCAATTAAACTCAACCCGCTAAACCGCCAATTAAGTGGGTTGAAATTGGGTTAGCTTAGCTTAGCTCAACCCAACCCGCCGGCCGCCGCTAATATAATGTTTGTTAAGTTTATGTTGGTATTTTTTAAGCTATATGTATAGTATGGGGTACCAAAAGAGATTCACCACCAAATAGTGATGGCAAAAAATCTAATAGGAGAAAACTACTGAAATCATTTTTGCAGCAACAACAAATGGATGTGCCGGAGAATAGGAATGATTTTGATAGATACTTGGTTGAAGAATCTATCAATCCAAAGACTCCCTCATTTGATGTTTTACTTTGGTGGAAGAAAAATATTAATAGTTATAGCTTTTAAATACAAGTCTGTTTATAGAACGCCTAAAATGTCTAAGCTTCCGAATATGATACTATGTTCCGATCTAAAAGTGTCCGATCTAGGACGAAACAAAAAAATCGTCCGGTCAAAAGTGTCACAATATGTTTATCAGACGCTTTTTGGTGTCTTAAGAAATTCTATTAGCCTTGTAAAACAAAGTGTTGTATTAGTTATATTATTCGACACTAATTGATAAAGTGTCATATGAACACAAGTGCTCTATAAATAGATGAATTTATAGGACATTTTTCAAAATTGTTCTATAAAATAGTTAATATGAAACCTTATTTAAAAAGCATTCTAAAAAATCGTTAAACGTCATAAAAACCTATTGTAACACTTTTAAATATGACACTTTATAGTTTGATTCTATAAACTTAAATCATATAAAGTATTTCATTCGTCAATTTTATGTAACTACTAGCCCATCAACCCAACCCAACTCAACCCGCAAGCGAAGGGTTGTGTTCTACTTTTAAATGGGTTGGGTTGAGATTTTTCCAAGTTGTCGTAATTGGGTTAGGGTTGTATAAATGCCATAAACCCGCCCAGCCCAACCCGTGGACACCCCTAATTACTTCCGCTTATTAGGGGATTCTATGTTGAAAATCCATCCTTCCAATCTTCTAAAGTTGTGTCGTTTCACATTTGAAGTTGATTACTGAGTTATTGCCCTCTCGAGCAAGAGGTGTATCTTCCACTATTTAAACGAAATAAAGTCAATCTAATTATAGGTTCCTTTAAGTCACCGAGGCCAGTACGGCCCTAGGCTAATGTTTAACAGGCATTTGGGTCAAATTTAGGGTTGAAGTGGATCGAACATCCAATTATATACAGAATGGGATTGATTGAAGTGACCTTACGCAACCATCAAAATTTTAAGACCTAGAAAGATGACTACATTACCCAATATCGGAGCGAAAGATATTCAACGAACGACTCAGAAGGCGAACAGCCCAAGCTTCTTTGCTTAGCTGCCTTAATTTGTGCGGTTTCGGCGTCGGGTTGATCCGTCTCGGCCGATCCCGATGAGACACTAATCGCAAGAGCAAGCTGCATCTGAAATTCTTCCTCGAAGAAATTAGAATCAATGGTGGATGAGTTCGAGTTGTCGCTGACGTTCTCAACGGCAGAAGATAAAACGGCTGCGCTTTCATCGACTGTCGGTAAGATAGATGGTGAAGAAGATGATGGTGATGATGAGTGAAGCGTTGTCGTTGCCGGAGGCCGTGATGACGTGTCGGCAGTGCCCAGTCGATTGCTGTTATCGTTGAAACCACCACCGATGTGAAGCTTTCGCAACAGGTGTTTCATCTTTGACATCGTCGTGGATCGATTCGCATCAAATTTCACACTCTCGCGCACACGCACGCACACACAGTCTTTCTCTCTCTAGAATTCCCCTTCCACCTCTCCCTCTCTCTATACCGGCAGAATGGAAGATTCTCTTAACCTACGCCCACTTCTTCTACGGGTTGTATTGTACCCGCTTCGAAAAAAAAGAGTAAATTACGATTTTCGTCCCTGTGGTTTGTTGAATATTGCTATTTTTGTCCCTATGGTTTTAAAATTGCTTTTTTTGTCCTTATGGTTTGTAATTTATTGCTATTTTGATCCATAAGACTAATTCTATTAAAAATAATCTGTTAACTTAAGGTTATTTTAGTCATTTCAGTATTTTTTTTTCTATTTTGATTTATTTAAATACCTTTAATGAACTCATTACTCCACCATAAGAATACACCCCCTACCCACTCCCTTCTCCAATTCACCTCCTTATTTTTTTCATTTTAAGCGTAATAGGTAATTAAATTATTAATTATATATTAAAATATTCAAAATATCCCGCAATAAAAAAATTAGTGCATAGATAAACCACGCCTTTTTGTATTTTTATGTTGAAATAATTAAATATCTTTAATACAATTCATTTTTTATATTTTTATAGTTTCAACTTTTTTACGAGTTTGATTTACATCATAACAACAATCAAATGTAAACCGTTAAATAATTTTCACATTAAAGTACATTATTAACTTTTTTCTCTTTATTAAAGTGATGACAATTAATTTTTTTATATGACATTTTAACAAACAATTAACCCTTTTACAGGACGAGACAATTAACTTTTTACAGGAATTTTTAACAAAAAAAATTACTTTATTTAATTAATAGAATGCACTGGTCTTATAAACTCATACACTCATACCAAAAAATTGTATGTTTATGTAAAAGTGTCACAATAATGTGTAAAATGTTTTTAAGCGTCTTTTAGACATTTTTAAAATATATTTACCAATTAACGTTTTTATAAACTTTGAAGTCTTGATTAATTTATTTTTAAAATATAATAGCATGAATATCAAATAAAAAAATATTTTTCCATATCATTTCTAACGATGTAACACAAAAAAAAAACTTTTATATAAAAGTATTTAACGACTTGCACTTAATTAACGTTAATAGCAAAATTGAACTCCTAAAAAAATAGAAACTATGGTAACTAAAAGTAAAAAACAAAACGTATTAAATATATTCCATCATTTTATCATTAATATTAAAAAATATTAATTACTTATCTATTAAAATTTTATTAAAAGATGATTAATGATAATATGTGAGGAGGGGAGGTAGTAGAAAGAGAAAAGAAAAAACAATGGAAAAGAGGATTGGTGGAGTCCATTTCAGAACTAAAAGGTGGGAATGAATTTAGGGGGAGTTTGGTTCATTTTAAGGAATGAAAATGAAAATGTGAATGCATGAGAATTGGAATAGGAATGAGCATTCCATTTATGCTGTTTGGTTAAACCAATATAATTAGTAAAAAAATATTTATATAAACTTTTTAATACAAATATGTGACTTCCAACGTGAAAATAAAAAACCTTTTTCATTCAACATCGAGAAATAAATGGGACGTATGAGAAAAAATGACTAAACGGGAATAAATTTTTCATTCCCCCCAATTTGATCAGGAATGGAAATTAATAGGTTTGGAGTAATGATTCTATTATATTATATCAAACCAAATAGCATTTTTCATTATCATTCTCATTTCTTACCCCTCAATACCCCCAACCAAACACCACCTTAATAAAATAAAATAAAAGGTAAAAATACTGAAATACCCCTCTCTGTTAGTGTGGCTTTTAAGAAAGTTCATCACAAAGATGAAAACAGTAACAAAGTTCAAACCACAGGGATGAAAATTGAAATTTTTAAACCATAAGGACGAAAACAGAAGTTTTTAGCAAACCACAAGGACGAAAATCGTATTTTACTTTAAAAAAAAGTCGTAATTATCACTCTACGTACACCATTATTTTGCGTACCATTTTTTCCTAAAATTTCTATAACCAAAAATTAAAATCTCAAAAAAAATTACATTTATTTTTAACTTAGTTTCATTTTTTTTAGAATCGATTATAATATTAAAAATATTTATTTATTTATTAAAATATTGTTTACTTTTCTAAAATATTTATTTATTTATTAAAATATTATTTACTTTTCTAAACATTTTTTTAAAGTTTCTTATATTTTCACTTGATAATCATTTTTAGGGGTACTTTATATTTGGAGGAAAAAATGGTTCTCTCTCTCTCTCTCTTATTTTCTATATTTTGGAGATAGGTTTTGGGGGACAAAGTCCTCATTTTCTTCATTTTGAAAATTGTCAAGGCTATGTTTGACAAACTAGCTCATAAGCTAGTTTATGACTTATAAGTAGGGATAAGTATCGAGAACCGTTTTTTCGAATCGAATCGGGACCATATATTCGGTTCGGTATTCGGTTCTAAACATTCCTTAGAAAAATCCCGAAACCGAACCGGAATTTTTAAAACCAAAGTTTTTTAAAATTTGTAGTTATGCATATCGTGTCCTAAATAAAGTTTATCTTGAATGACATTAATTATTATTTTTCTTGTTGTATATATAGAGATTGAAGAGTTGATAAACGAATAAAATGCAAAACGAAAATCGTAAAAGAAATACCGAAAAATGTTGAACTTTTGATTGGTTTTGAAATTTTTGATTGTTTGTGAATGGTTTTGAAACACATTTGAAACATTATGAATGTATTTTGATTTGCGATTGTTTTTTATACACATTTGATACATTTTAAAAAAATTGGTCCTAAGTGGTCCTAGTACCGATTTTTCCGTCCCGAAACCGGTACCGTACCGGTACATACGGTTCGGTTTTCGATACCACTTTTTAGTCCCAAAAAATTTCAATACCAACCGGTTCGGTCCCGATCTCATCCCTACTTATAAGCTAGTTGTTGACTAATAAGCTAGCTGATGAAAAAGTCATGTTTAGCAAAAATTAGCTTATAAGCATTTAAATGACCGAAAAGAACATATTAAAAAAATAGTTAATAAATAATAATTAATATTAATGAAGGCATAATTGAAATTTTTACAAAAAGGTACTCATAAGCTACTCCAAGTAGCTTTTCAAAAAGCTAGCTTATAAGCTAGGTTATGGTCATCCAAACATGTACCCCAAAAATAAGTTAGCTTATAAGCTAGTTTTTTTTGCCAAACAATGCCTAAAAATGCTCTTACAACCGAAAGATTATTGTTTGTCTCTATTTTGCCAGAATTAAAAAATCACAAAGGTGAAATCTCCATAGTCACATGATATTTGAACTAGCAATCTATGCAGTTTTAAAAGTATTGTTTATTTTGGTAACAGATCCAGGATCTTTGTTAAACGGATGTATTTTTAAGATTGATTTAAGACTTGCCAAGGCGTTAGATGTGTTTTAGTCAAATTTGTTTCAAAATATTTTTTTAAGTTTTTTGTTAATTTCGATAGGTTTTTTTGGTTGATTTTGAGAGATCTCTTTCGGTTTTTTGGTTGATGTTCTTTATATTTTCTAATATTTCAGATCACCCTTCAAAGTTTAGCGAGTACACGTGTCAAATCTCAAAAAAATGTACTTGCAAAAATAAGTTGAGCAAGTGCACGGGATCACGCTCGACGATTCGTAAGTCTGTCCCTGCTTTATTTGTCAGTTAAAGTAACACTCAAGGTTTATTTATCGATGTCCCAAAGTCTTACTTTTATGCAAGTAATTATCCGAAGTGATTGGAAGAAAATAGATAACAATCCGGTATGAAAACTAGATTTGGGCCGAAGGCATTTTTATGGGAGAGGGGGTTAGATTGTGAAACGTCCAAAAACCAGGACAAATTTAAACCTTATAATTCCACAAAGTTAATCATAATTTCATCAAACTTTTATACATAAATGGAGAATTAGTAATGAGTCACATACACAAATTGAACTTATCAAAACAACATGTTAATCTAATCTTAAACATTAAGATCAGATTATACTAGTTGTTTAGACCATTCACCAAAACATCCTCGTATATGCTAACTTCTCCATTCATCACCAAAAGTTGAGTATCAGAAATCACTCGTCCCTCATCCCGCTATTACTTCCCCGAGCTCGTACCCGGTAAGAAAATTTAATTTGAAACGATTAGGCTTACGCCTAGTGAGAACATCCATTTTCAATTTAAAACGTTATAAGCTTTGGAAACCAATGTAAACAAATCGTATAAACAAACCTGGTTTGCCATCATTATTACCGTACATATAAACATCTTGCGATTACGGGAACGTACATGATTCCATGAATATGACTAACACTCAGTAAGTCATATCATCACGTTCGAGAGCCTACTATGAATCATCACAGATTCTGGATCATTGCTCATGTCCAAGAAATTACAATTTACTTTATGCCTATTTCTTGGAGTGGAAGTAGAGATTACAATTTACTTTATGTCTATCTCTTACCTTCCATAGAAATCAAGAATTATGATTAACTCTCGCTTATTCCTAGATTTCTCATCACAATACGAAATGGGAATTACAATTTACTTTATGCCTATTCCTCATTTCACGTCAACGGGAATTACAATTTACTTTATGCCTATTCCTCATTTCTCATCACCTTACGAAATGGGAATTACAATTTACTTTATGTTGGGGGAAACCGAGAATGAGATGAGGAAGAGGTGATAGTAAGAACTTGGATAAAACGCAGAGATCGTGTGAGAGCTCGCTTTCCGTAAGAGATATTTCGACCCTATATGCCTGGGTATCACGAAATTCTCTAGGGGATAATCTCTTTGTTTCCGTGTATCGACCAAGGCAATGATCGATGCATACTTATACACCTTTAGAGAGTTGTAACCGACCTATATTGATACTGGTAATAATATCCCACTTAATGGGATTGATTGCGGAATTAATGACGGGAGTTACAAATGAGAAAAGCCTTCCAGACTCCGGCGCTACTTTCGTGCTAGTTGAACTAGCGCCAAAAGGAGAGCGGGCAACATTCCAGAGCTTGGCGCTACTTTCGTGCTAGTTGAACTAGCGCCAAAAGGAGCGCGGGCAACATTCCAGAGCCTGGCGCTACTTTCGTGCTAGTTCAACTAACGCCACAACTAGCCCCGACACCCAGCTCATGAAACCACTTTGTAACTTGTCGATTTTAACCGTCCAACAATCCCGGGTTCTAGTTAGCTTACACGAGTGTGCACTCCACACCTCCTAACTCATGTTATAGCTTAGCTAACAACCCCATTATTACCTTTGTGAATCCAACTACACAAAATGACCGATGATTTCACTAAAATCACCAACATTCCTACCCTATTTTAGTGCAATCCTTGATTTACAAATAAAATTACAATACAGGTAAACAAACTCATGCATAAATGAAAATATCTAAAAGATTGAATTTCCATCTTAGTACATTACACATTTCAAATACTCGAGAATCCGGGTGTCCTATGGATTGAACCTGTCAACCCATTTGAGTACCAGAAAATAACATACACATGAATTAAAAAACTCTCTAACGTATAAACTTGACACTATACAGGCCATGTGTCCTTATCCATTCGTGAGTGCATCAAAGCCAAGTCCAAGCTTCTTGAAGCGGCCACACTTCCCACTCATATAGGTAGTTCTTTTCCTCATGCACCTGCACATGCATTTTTACAAAAGATCAATTACCTCCTTCACTTGCAGTACCGAGCACACACCTTGGGATGACCGTTTTGTGCTCCAATCTCTTAGAGTGAGCTTCCCCATTGAATTCAACTTCTAACATTGTATTAGAAGGGAATTAGGTATCTCACCGTTAGAGATTTAGATGGACTTTAATCCCATCCCTATCACCGACTTGTGAACCAAGTCCCTAGCTAACCCCTTCGTCAAGTGGTCCGCTAGATTTTGTTGCGACCGAACAAATTCAACCGAAATCACCCCATTCGTGATTAGCTCACGAATCATGCTATGTCTAACACCTAAGTGTCTAGACTTGCCATTATACACTTGGCTATAAGCTTTAGCCAAGGTAGCCTCACTATCGCAACGGATAGAAATGGGTGATATTGGTTTCGGCCATAATGGAATTTCATGGACCAAATTCCTTAGCCATTCTGCCTCTTTACCGGCAGCGGCTAATGCCACAAATTCCGACTCCATAGTCGAACTCGTGATGCAAGCTTGCTTCTTGGAAGCCCATGAGATGACACCTCCCCCAAGCAAGCACACCCGACCACTTGTAGAAGAGTGATCTTCCAAATTGGTGATCCAACTTGCATCCGAATATCCCTCCAATATTGAAGGAAACCCGACATATGACATTACAAGTTTACAAGCCTTCTGCTCCATCCCGAGCATAACAAAACCTTCCGGTTGTTTCATGTAAACTTCCTCCTCCAAATCACCATTCAAGAATGCCGTTTTGACATCCATTTGGTGAATCACTAAATTGTGAATAGCACCTGAAGCTATCAACAATCTAACCGTGGAGATCATTGCAACCGGGGCATAAGTAACAAAATAATCTATGCCTTCTCGTTGCCTAAAGCCTTGGATCACTAATCGAGCTTTGAACTTGTCGATTAATCCATCCGCTTTCATCTTCCTTTTGAAGATCCACTTGCAACCCAAAGGTTTGCATCCCGGTGGCAAGTCCGTTAATACCCAAGTATTATTTCCCATGATGGAGTCCATTTCATCATGTATTGCTTCTTTCCAGAAAGCAATATCTTGAGACTTCATAGCCTCATCAAATGATTTTGGATCCTCCTCAACACTATAACAGTAAAGGAATTGGGATCCAATCTCATCACTTGATCCCTCTACCAAGTATACTTGGAAATCGGGACCAAAGGATTTTTCAATCCCTCCTCTTTTGCTCCTTCGAAGCATCGGAGATTCGGTTGGAACAATTGCTTGTTCTTCAACCTCACTAGTTTCACTAGTACTTGGAACTATGTCCTTTGGCCTAGACATTGAAGAGAATCAAGTCTCATCAAAATTACATCTCCCGATTCTATAACGGTGTGAATCGCTATAGAATCATTAGGTTCAATAACATAGAACCTATAAGCTTTGGAATGCACGGCATATCCAACAAAGATGCATCACCCAAAGTCTTCCTTTTGGGTTCGGGTAATCGAACAACCTCTCGACAGCCCCAAACTTGAATAAAACTCAAGTTAGGCCTTTGAACCAAAGTTCATACGGGGTAATCTTGTTCCTTTTATTGGGAACTTGTGGATCCCAGATTGATCAAGTAACAATGAATTTGAAGCGATTAATCCTTTATTGATTGAATGCAGAGAGTTACAAGATTAGAATGATGAACAAACTCTCTCTCTAAATACTGTTAAGCGCACGGCTAATCTCACCACTACTAACCTAAAGATTGGAAAAACAACTTTATATACCAAGGGCTTTAAGCCTAAGCCCATGGACCACAAACACTAATCTAAGCCCATTTAGCATAAAAGGCTTTTACAAACAAATAAAGAAAACAATTATTTTCTTTATATTACTTTCTATTTTATAGGACTTTTAGTCATAACAGAACTCGATTCAACAAGAAACAAGCCGTTAACACGGCTTCACCCCAAAATCCATCAAGCAATTCAAAAAGTAATATAAACAGAATTTTTAAACAAAAACTCACTTGCAATATAAACAGAATTTTTAAACAAAAACTCACTTGCAATATAAACAGAATTTTAAATAAAATTCATATGCAATATAAACAGAATTTTAAACAAAAATTCTTATGCAACATAAAGAGAATTTTAAACAAAATTCATTTGCGATATAAACAGAATTTTAAACAAAAAATTCATATGCAACATAAACAGAATTTTAAACAAAATTCATTAGCAACATAAACAGAATTTTAAACAAAAATTCACATGCAACATACGCAGAATTTCAAACAAAATTCATATGCAACATAAACAGAATTTAGACAAAATTCATTTTCAACATAAACAGAATTTTTTAACACAAAATTCATTTGCAACAAAACAGAATTTTAAACACAAAATTCATTTGCAACAAAACAGAATTTTAAACACAAAATTCATTTGCAATATAAGCAGAATTTAAACAAAAAATTCACATGCAACATAAATAGAATTTTAAACACAATATAAAGCAATTCAATTGCATCATAAACAAAATTTGAAACAAAATTCTTTCATTCAAATTTAACTTAAACATGTTATTCAACATAAAACCAAATCCTACACAAGAGCCATCATATGACAAGATAAACTTGTCCGACTCACAAACTCGCCTATATCCTAACTTATTCAGGATGTTACTAGAAACCAAATTCTTTCGAATTCGTGGTACAAACAAAACATACAAAAGTTCAACAAATTTGCTAGAACTAAACTCTAGCCTAACTAAGCCACGTCCAAGAATGGGAGCAACCGACTCGTTCCCCATGCATAGCATTGATCCGTCTTCAACCGGTTCCAAGGAAGTGAACCAACGACGATCTTTGCACACATGACTTGTAGCACCCGAGTCGATCCACCAAGCGACATCATCATCCTGCACATAAAATGATTCGGATATCAGTGGCACATAATCCAAATTTGAATTAAAACCAAAGTCAAGAAACTGACCTTGCCGTGGGTTTTGATCCTTGGATCCTTGCCCACTTCCACTCGTGCTTGCTCCACCCTTATTCTTGACAACCCGACAATCCCGCTTGAGATGGCCGGTCATCCCACAGGTCCAACAGGTTAAAGTAACCTTTTTATTGGGCCCTTTCTTGGCTTCGTTGAACTTCCGTTTCCTTTGAATTTATTAGTCTTTCCCTCTTCCACCATGTTCACCGAAGGTGCAGAAACCTCTTTAATCTTAGGTTTCTCAGCCTTTTGCGCCCGAAGAGATTCCTCTATGCGCAAGTGACTACCGAGTTGCACAAGAGACAACTCTTCCTTCTTGTGTTTCAACATATGTTTGAAGTCTTTCCAGGAGGGGGGCAGTTTATCAATAATGCTCGATACGGAGATGGATTCGTCCATCTTCATATTGTGTTGAGCATATTGGCCTAGAATGCGAAGGAGCTCGTTGTATTGCTCCATCACCGGCCTTGAGTCCACCATTTTGTAATTGTTAAAATTACTAACGAGGAACTTCTTACTAGAAGCATCATCGGCCATGTATTTTGACTCGAGAGAGTCCCATAGCTCTTTGGAGGATTCCACATTTTGATAGATATCGAAGAGGGAGTCACACATACCGTTCAAGATGTGGCCACGACAGATGTAGTCGTCATTCTCCCACTTGCCGCGACGCCGGGTAACCTCCAACGTCTCGTTCTCCATCAGCTATGGTATCGGGGTGCTTAGCACATACACCACCTTCAACGTTGTCAATAAGAAGTGCATCTTCTTCTGCCATCTACGGAAATCCACGCCTTCAAACTTCTCAAGTTTTGTGAACTTGGAAGTCATGTCTCTCACGGTTTGATCATTCGCCATCTCTCTCGTGATAAGCAAATATCTCTTACGATTGTTGGGGGAAACCGAGAATGAGATGAGGAAGAGGTGATAGTAAGAACTTGGATAAAACGCATAGATCGTGTGAGAGCTCGCTTTCCGTAAGAGATATTTCGACCCTATATGCCTGGGTATCACGAAATTCTCTAGGGGATAATCTCTTTGTTTCCGTGTATCGACCAATGCAATGATCGATGCATACTTATACACCTTTAGAGAGTTGTAATCGACCTATATTGATACTGGTAATAATATCCCACTTAATGGGATTGATTGCGGAATTAATGACGGGAGTTACAATGAGAAAAGCCTTCCAGACTCCGGCGCTACTTTCGTGCTAGTTGAACTAGCGCCAAAAGGAGCGCGGGCAACATTCCAGAGCCTGGCGCTACTTTCGTGCAAGTTCAACTAGCGCCACAACTAGCCCCGACACCCAGCTCATGAAACCACTTTGTAACTTGTCGATTTTAACCGTCCAACAATCCCGGGTTCTAGTTAGCTTACACGAGTGTGCACTCCACACCTCCTAACTCATGTTATAGCTTAGCTAACAACCCCATTATTACCTTTGTGAATCCAACTACACAAAATGACCGATGATTTCACTAAAATCACCAACACTTTATGCTTATTCCTCATTTCTCATCACCTTACGAAATGAGAATTACAATTTACTTTATGCTTATTCCTCATTTCAGGTCAACCGGAATTACAATTTACTTTATGCATATTCCACGTTACAAATAATGTCAGTGCATATGGATCCATTACACTTACTAGCATACGTGCATATTTACTCGAACACACAAAACATTTCATATCATATTCTCAAAGCTAAGAATCCCAAATAATTTACCATACCCTTATTCTTAATTGTCCTTTCTCAAAGCTTAACCAGATAACACATCCGAAAACTATATCCGAAAAAATCCCTTATCCGGAACCCACATCCGGAACTATCCGGAAAAGTATTCCGGACTCAAAGTCCGGAACCATCCGAGATCATCTCCGGTATCCGGTATCCCAATTCGGAAAACCCCAATTCCGGAACCTCAATTTCGGACCTATCCGGAATCCGGTACACCACCGAATCCTCATCCGGAATGCGGTAACAACATCGAATCTTCATCCAGAATCCGGTATATTCCGGATCCGGTACATTCCGGACAACCATCCGAAATCCGGGACTGTAAGGAATTCATCTTCCGGACTACTCAATTTTTACCCAGTTCAACCTACAGTTTCCATTCCAAATCTATTCAAAAACTTCTATTGATCATTCACATAAATATTAATCTAACAATTTGTTTATTTAACTCAAAATAACTCACCTTTAATCGCGAAACTTGAAGAAACCAAATCAGGAATCCAAACTTCAGACTTTCTTTCATCCACACGAATCAGAACCTAATTACATAATGGATTTGCTTTGAGATAACAAATCTTCAGGAACGAAATTGCAAGAATGGGATGAATTTCTTACCAAATCGAACTTGCTAACCCGCTATCTGCTTGACCGACATCCCAAAAATAGAAATGATATTTCTTATCACTTTCAGGCTTCAGCCGACTCCAATTTTAAATACCAACAACTATCAACAAATGACTAATTCAACCTTAAGGTTTTTACATTTACAAATAGTCCAAATCTTTGACTAATTACACATTTGATCCCTTAACTTCAAACTTGTAATCTTTCAAAAATAAGATTACAAAGACAATGGAATTTTCGAGGTGTTACAGATTGGAGTGAAAGACATGTTTTCTGTTGATTTGCTTTAGTGATTTAACGCTCTGGGTCTCCAAATTAAATTTTTAACGAAATGGGTTTTCATGGTTTGCATTTTATATTGGTTTAAGCCTTTCATGCTAACAGCCATTACGTTTGACCCTTAAATAACTTCACACAAAAGGTTTTTTTTAATAGTTTCCTCTTCGACCATCATCTTTTTTTTAAATTTAAATTGTATATGCACGATTGATTTCTTTAAAACCTCAACAACATGTAACCCATAAAAAAGATAACAACATGAACACAAGAGCATAAAAAACTCCATCAACATCAAATTGTCAACCATAAAGAACACAAACAATAAAACTTGTGTTGATTCATTCAAAAATATCAAAAAAATTAAATCTAAAACAAATAAACATCCTAAATATAAATTTAAGAAAAACTGATATAGGACCCTAAATTAAAACCCCAAACTAAAATAGAACCCTAAATCAACCATTGTCGATAAAAACACCAAAATGTTTAAATTTAAGACTCTATTTCTCTCAATCAATTTTCTCTTAGTTTCTCTCAACCGTATGCAACGAATGAGATGTATGAGAGGTTTTTCCCTCTTTATTTCTCTTATTTCGCATAAAGTCCCTGAAATCAATATAGTTGCATTTACCCCCTACACTTCTATAAAATCAAACTTTTAGATTTAAGGTTATTACAGTTTCTTTTAGGGATCGTATAGTTTGGGGTTTTGATTTGGAGTGCTCTTTGTTGTTGAAATGATGGATTTTATGGTGAAAACCCATTTTGGGATTGAATCTAGTTACAATTTAAAGATTATAATCATTTCTCCCTCATTGATTCATGGAGTTTGCTTAATATCTTTGATTTTGGGGTTTTCATTGTCTGAAGCTTGTTTTTGGGGTTTTAAGTTGAGAAAGCTATGTTTTCTTTGAATCGGTTGGTTTTGCGTATTTTGGGAACATTGTTATTGCTATAATATTATGGGTTAGTGTTGAGTTTAACTTTGAATCGATTTCAATGAGTCTATATGACCTTTCTATAGTAGAAATTGTTTAGTTATGGGTTTGAAGCTGTAGAAATCAAACATAAGTCGTGCAGGTCAAACAGAAGGTTGCACGGGTAGCTTTGCGGTCTAAGGCCACAAGCCAAGTCGCGCAAGTTACTTGAGGTTAACTTTTTTGAACTTTTGAGCGAGGGGTAAATTGGGGCATTAACTTGAACCATTACCTAAAGAGGATAGTGGCAGATTATTTGAGATTATAATTTGGGAACTAACATTCGTTTGACCCATGTGTTCGGTTTGGAGATCCTTAGCCTAAAGCGTGTTATCTAGGCTTGGACTTCAGGTGAATTTTCTACCTCCTAAACTTTACAAATGATCATTGATTATGCATATTAATTTAATGTTCATCTTATATTTGAAATTTACATGATTTGGAACTTGATCTTTATTTAAAGTGTGCATTCATTGGGGGTGAACATGTGATGGCTTTATATGGGACGTGTGATCCAAATGGAATGCTTGAATTCGTTTCATGTCATTCACTTAGGGTGCGTTTGGTACACTGGACATGACAGAACAAAATAAAACAGGGTCCACTGTTCCACGTTTGGCAGGACTTTTATGTGGAACAGACTGGAACAAGGTGGAACAAACTAGAACAGGCCTGTTCCACCCCCACCCCATGGAACAAGGTGGAACAGACTTATGTTTTACCAATATAGCCTCAAAATAAAATCTAATTCTCTTTTAAAACATCAAATAAACCTTCTATTTCATATTTTATTCATTCTTTAAATTTTAGAAGAGTAAATTGGTCAATGTTATCAGTTCTGTTCTGTCAAGTTCTGTCTTGCCAAACGTGGAACAACTGTTCTGTCTTGTTCTATTCTGTCTTGTCCCACCTTGTCCTGTCCTATTCTGTCTGCGTACCAAACACACCCTTAAGGGCAAGTGTGTAGCACACACACGTTGTCACAAGTATGCGTGACCATAAGCATGTGTCATCAACATGTGTCGAAAACTTGCATAATTGTTTATGTTGTGAACTAATACTATTCTTTATATAAGTCATCCATGATATTATTTTTTGTACTAGAGGGAACTAACTAGACGTTTGGTCTAACCTCTCTTTTTATAAAATTGAAAACTTTTTCAGATAAGCACCATACTAAGAGCTATAGCAAAGAAAAAGGCAGGAGGCGAACCTGAATTATAAGATGTATGTAGTGCGGTAGTGCCTAGTAGTTAGACATTTAGATTTTTGGTTTGGGTTAATTATCTAGTGAGGTACAATTTATTCACACATCATTGTTTCTCTTAAATTTGTAATATAATCTACTTGGTTGAATTGGGGTATGAATCAAATCACGAGCCACTAGTTAAAGATCAAATTACCATTTACTTTGTTAGATCATGAATCATATTATAACCGATTCAATTTAAATACGACACACTCACAAGTCACAACCTTGGTTATAGGTATCTAAGTTGCAACACAACCTCTTGTGACGATTCTTTTGTAACAAAAACTAGGTAGGAATATAATCAACTTTGTTATATATTTTGAGAAACCAATTTTCAAAACCTTTATTTAGTTGGGTACAAAACAAACTTTATTTAGGATAACCAGTTTTCAAAACCTCTCATTCAAAACATCTTATAACGAAATTAACGTCCTAAAAATATAAGCGAAAGCAATTAAGCAAAATTGATTCTCAAAAATGAGAAAGTTAGAATAAGTTGTCCCTTAAAATTAGATTTTAAGGGTTGTTTCTAAATTAAAGGTTTAGAAAATGGGAATTTAATTAAAATACCCAAAGTTTGACTTTGACTTACCAAAATACCCAAAATCTCGATTAGTTTACCAAAATACCCAAATTTTCCGCGGTGGGTCCCGCGAGATCGCGGGCCCACACCCACGTGTTACGGTCTTTGGCCAAAAGTCCAGCGGAGCCCCCAACTATGCCCGCGGTACGCTTTTGGTCCCTGCCACAAATATTTGGCCAAAAGTCCCGCGGAGCCCCCCAACTATGCCCGCGGTACACTTTTGGTCCCTGCCCGCGGAGCTATCCCGCGATCGCGGGATGAACCGCCACGTGTCGACGTAGGGTAAACCCTAATTTGTTTAATGCTCAACAACCCCCCCCCCCCCCAACCCTAATAATCGGCGCTATAATGAGAGAGGGTGGGGGGACCTTTCGGCCACCACTTCTTCAATTAAAAAATCTCTTTTTTCCTCTTCCAAACTCTCTCAATTTTGTCGTGTGGAATACGCGCTCGAGTTGTTTGAAGATGGCTCGTGTTACTCATTTGGTAAGTTTTTCTTAAGTTTCTTGTACTTTTCTTTGTATGTTGTTATTTTAAATTAAAATATATGATATGTATGTTGTTAGAGTGTTTATAAGTTTGTTATATGTTTGAATGTGATATTTGTTCTATGTTTAAACTTTAAAATATATTATATGTATGTTGTTGTATGTTTGAATGTGATATTTGTATGTTATAATGTGATGTTTGTATGTTGTTATAGATGTTAGAGTATTTTTATAAAAATAAATGTTAAGAGTGTTTTTTATAAAAAAATGTTAAGATGGTGTTTTTTATAAAAAAATGTTAAAGTGTTTTTTATAAAAACAAATGTTAGAGTGTGTTTTATAAAAATAATTCTTAAGAGTGTGTGTTTTTATAAAAAAAAGATGTTAAAGTGTTTTTTATAAAAATAAATGTTAGAGTGTGTTTTTTATAAAAAAAATGTTAAGAGTGTTTTTTATAAAAAAAGATGTTAAGAGTATTTTTTTATAAAAAAAGATGTTAGTGTTTTTTTTTATAAAAAGATGAGTTTTTTATAAAAAAAAAGACGTTAAGAGTGTTTTTTATAAAAAAAGATGTTAGAGTTTTTTTATAAAAAAAATGAGTGTTTTTTTTATAAAAAGATGAGTTTTTTTTAAAAAAAAGATGTTAAGAGTGTTTTTTTATAAAAAAAGATGTTAGTGTTTTTTTTTATAAAAAAATGAGTGTTTTTATAAAAAAATGAGTTTTTTTTATAAAAAAAAAAGATGTTAAGAGTGTTTTTTATAAAAAAAGATGTTAAGAGTGTTTTTTATAAAAAAAGATGTTAAGAGTGTTTTTTATAAAAAAAAGATGTTAGTGTTTTTTTTATAAAAAAAAGAGTGTTTTTTTATATAAAAAAAAAGATGTTAAGAGTGTTTTTTTTTTAAAAGATGTTCGTGTTTTTTCATAACTTTGGTGAAAGACAACTTAGGTCCCCTAACTTTGGTGAATGACAACTTAGGTCCCCTAACTTTGGTGAAAGACAACTTAGGTCCCCTAACTTTTGTGAATGACAACTTAGGTCCCCTAACTTTTGTGAATGACAACTTAGGTCCCCTAACTATGGTGAATGACAACTTAGGTCCCCTAACTTTGATGAATGACAACTTAGGTCCCCCTAACTTTGGTATGAATATATAAATACATTTAAATTGGCTTCACATGCCACACTCAAATTCATTTTGGCCTCTTGCCAAAAGCATCCATATATAACACTATTATATATTGAAATAAAATAAACCGCAACATATCTATTTGAAATTTGTCAAACGGGTGTAAATAGATCTAAGGTATGTGGGGATTTAAGCAATCCTTGTGATTCCCCTGCTACTTGGAAGTCCAATAGATTGAGTGGTTTCTTTTCTAAAACTAAAAGAAACGAATAATTATCAACACAATAAACCAAACAAGCAAAAACATCTATATATAACACTAACTATAACATCCGTGAATGACTATGTAGAGGGATTTCTTTCACATCGACTTGACGTTAAAGTGTAAAGTTGCCTACATGGTGGAGTTAACAGACCGCTTCGGGGAAGTAGATGATCGCGCAACTACCCTTGAGGACATCTTTCGAGGGACACCTTTCGGTCCATGGATGGATCTGACTTACCCTGGTGGCGACCCCACGCTAGTCCACATGTTTCTACAGTTGGAGGTCGAGGTCTCCAATGGTGAGCCGGAGGAGATGTATTTTGATTTCTTCGGCCATCAATTGCGGTTTGGGCGTCTTGAGTTATGTCTAATTACAGGACTACTTTTTGGAGAGGCTCCCCCTTCCTCTCTTAGTAGACTGCTTCTTCGTTCGTAGGGTTTGGGGCGTGTCAGCATCTCGTTTGAAGCTGAAGACAGTCGTGGAGACGATGAAACAGGGCCTTAGGGCCCTAAGCGACTAGGATGCTGTCCGTGTATGCTTGGTGGCGATCGTGGATGCTTGTTAAATTATTGCACATATGAATACTTGAAGCCTAAAAAGTGTGACAAAAACACTAAAAACATGCAAAAACACTTTACTCTCTCTTCCTATGTGGGACACATTCCCACACCCATTTGGTTTTTGCTAATTTCATCCAATTACTCAACTTTGAGTATCGATATGTCATTCACACATACTCCGTTTTGGACGCATTATATATCGTTGCGATGCTCTCATATAGGAGAACATAAACCCACTAAGAGTTAGTTATATATAACATATATATATATATATATATATATATATATATATATATATATATATTTTAATGTGTCCAAAGTTTAGTAAAAGCCATATTTTTACTAAAATTTTCCAACACCTAGTAAGTAGGTTTATGAAACTTGTGGTAATCCTAAACAGAGATTATTGGATGAACAAGCATTTATTTCTTGATTCACATGTGCATTAATCCTTAGACTACTTAAAGACTAATTTTCAGCCTAATGAAAGACCTTTATTCAAGAGCAGACTTTCTTTTGCAGACGAATCTTGCAGTTACTTTTTCAGTCGAATCTTACAGGCTCTTTTCAGACGAATCTTGCAGTGAACTATTCAGACGAATCATGCAGGCAACTTTTTAGACGAAATCTTTGACCATATCCACATCTCTGATGAAGAACATACATTTTCACGGCTATAAGTAGATGGCATGATGATGTAGTAATTCACAACTTGCTATCTATCTTTTATACATTCTCTCCTCGCTTTTCTTAACACTATGGCTGGAGGTTCAAGATCAAGGGGGAACAGGTCGGCGAATGGGGCTGGAACTTCACGTTCGGCAGCCTACCAACCACTGAACGATGGAGCTCGCCGGAGTACCTGGAAGGTACCAAAAACAGACGAGGAGTGGAGAAACTATGGACGAACTGCGGTCGATTATCCATTCACGGCTGGGGAGGAAGAAGACTGGGAGATGGCATGGGAGAATTACCACTTCGATAATGACAGGAAAAGCCCACCAACGTATCATTGTACCCAGCCGACGGGTCTTCCACAAAGTCAACGAATTACTCCCTTAGTGCAAAAATCCATTGATAAGGCGAACGCCGGTATCGAAAAGGTAAAAGGTATGTGGAACCATAACAGGGGGATTCAGCAGGGGAAAATGGAGTATCTAGCGGAGAAAAAACGAGAACTGGCCATGGCTAGGGCTCACGTTCGGGAGGTGCAACGACAAATTAAGGAAGTAGAAGAAGAACTACAAGAAATCGAAGACGACTACACGGGAATGGAGGACGTCATCAAGGAAAAGGTTGACTTCATCACCGGAATCCACGACGCATTCCAGTCATAGATTTCTTTGTTTACCTGCACTGTATCCGTTTCGGTTGAGAAGATGATTTGCAATAACTGATCTTTTAATTAATTTGCTTATTAAATAACTTAAAATGGGGAAAACATTTTCTTTAATTAAGTTTTATATTAAACAAATTAAAATGGAAAGGAAACAATACATTAAAAACCTCAACTACATAAAATGATAACCTAAAAACTACAAGGACCAAAAATGTAATTTTTTGCCCCAAATTTGAGGGGCCAAAATCGTAAATTCAACTTACCGCGGGGTACACCGCGGGCAGGGACCAAAAGCGTACCGCGGGCATAGTTGGGGGGCTCCACGGGCATGGACCAAAAGTGTACCGCGGGCATAGTTGGGGGGCTCCGCCGGACTTTTGGCCAAAGACCGTGACACGTGGGTGTGGGCCCGCGATCGCGGGGCCCACCGCGGAAAATTTGGGTATTTTGGTAAACTAATCGAGTTTTTGGGTATTTTGGTAAGTTAAAGTCAAACTTTGGGTATTTTAATTAAATTCCCTTAGAAAACTGGTTTAAAAATTTAAAGAAACAAAGACAATTAATTCTACTTCGATGTACTTTTACATATTCTTAAAATGTTATTTGGCAATGTTGACTATTTTGATTATTTTCATATTCAATGAATATTAATTATATTATATTTATTTTAAACTATTAGTTTTTCCTTTATTTTTGCATGCGTGCACACACACACACACACACACACACACACACATATATATATATATATATATATATATATATATATATATATATATATATATATATATATACTTGAGATCATGTGAGACCGGGTTATTTTCGTGAGACCAAAAAATTAACACTAAACTTTCACAACAAAAAACTGTGAAGGTACCGTGATGGTAAACACTAAACCTTCACAGCAAAATCACTGTGAAAGTTTAGTGTTAATTTTTTGGTCTCACGATCTCACGAAAACAGGTTGGTCTCACGTGAACCCAACCCTATATATATATATATATATATATATATATATATATATATATATATATATATATATATATATATATATATATATGGTCAGGTTCAAGGGAAAATCTCAAAAAAAACGGAAAACTGAAGAACACTCTAGGAGCCCTTAATTTGGACGATATGCACTTGTACATACAGGTAATTTGTAACATGCACACATGCATATGCACAAATGCATAATGCACTTGTGCATAAAAACCAAAAAGTCAACTTAATTTACCTGGTATGCACATTGTTCTAAAAAGATCGCCGCACCAGCCGCCATAGCGCGTCGTGGCTTAAGGCTTGGGTCTCAAGCCACGCTATGTCTGTGGCACGCCATGGGCTAATGTGCGGTCTTTTGTGACGTGATATTCGATTTTTCTTTACGTTTTTAATGTCTTATTCCTAATTTGTAATATATAACCTAATTCAACTTGTTTATTATCATTAACTCGTCGAGTAATAGTACAAAACATATATATATATATATGACATGGTCGGTCCTATAGTTTTTGCTGCCCTGTGCGAAAATGCTAAAACAATGCCCCTGCACCTATTTTTTAAGGAAATGAAACAAGGGAACATGCGATTTTTAAAGGGTTTGAAACCTGATCATACTAGGTGGTTTATCTTCACTTTGATTTTCATCAACTATAATTAAAAAAAATAAAGGGGGACATAAAAACCAAACACCCGGATTACAAAATATAGAATGATTAAAGGGTAAAACTTGAATTAAGATCATGCTTCCTTCTTTTCTGGTTTTGCTTTTTCCAAAATGAAATTAGAACAATAGAAAATTTACTTCAATATATGGAAATTAAAACTAAAACATACGGAAAACTATAATTAGTTTTAACTAAAATAGTAAATTACATCGAACTTAATATCATTGTAAGCAAAGATCAAAACTCAAAAAGTTACAAGTCTAAAAACTGAAGTATAAATCCAATGTGGTAATGCCAAATCTCAAAGTCAACAAAAGTCAACCGAACAATGATAAATTGTAAAATTCATATACGACACTATGCATTGCAAAGAGCCGGTGCCCAGTAAGGTAATATCACAATAGGTTACTATTGTTGTGGAGCGTATTCCAATTGTGTTGATACCATGATGTCCTCGTGTGCATTGCAAATTCCAGTAGGCAACATGAATCGAACAAACATGAATGGAGGCTTGTTCGTGTTCATTGATTAACTCTACTAAACAAACAAACGAACACGAATGGTAAATGAGCGCAAGTTTTTGTGTTATTGTTTGTTGCTTAACTTAAATTAACAAACAAATGGTAATCAAACAAAACTTTTTGTATTTTGGTTCATTCGTAAAGAAAATTTGTTCGTTAAGATGCTAAACGAACAAACGAAACTCTTTGTGATCATTAAGAAAATTTGCTTATTCGTGTTTATTCGTTAAGATGCTAAATATAATTCGGCTTGAGTTGTTGATATGTTGGGTGTTCACTGGTTCACTATGCACATTTAGTATCAATCACTACCAAGCGTTGATATGTTCTTATAGCTAAAACCCAGTTGTCCAATTCCCAAATTATTAAACCAAAAAACTAGTAATATATGACAACTTGATGCCCCCTTGAGCTTTGATGCCCTGTGCGACCGCACAGGCTGCACGTGGCCAGGACCGACCCTGATATATGATATAGAGATTTGCCGTCATAAGTTACGTCTTGATAAACGTCGTGGCCTCGCCATGACTCCTAAGGCTTAAGGTTTGGCCTCGCCGTCACGCCACACGTCGCACTATTTAGAACCTTGGACTATGCACAAATGCATACCGTCCAGATGAATGGTCCCCTAGGGTGTTCTTCAAATTTTCGTTTTTTTTTGAGGTTTTCCTTTAAAACTCTCTATCTCTCTCTCTCTCTCTATATATATATATATATATATATATATATATATAATAGTAGTAATTTATTTGGCGTTGGATGGGACAATTTTACAACATTCTCCAGCTGGGATGAACGACATGCAAGCTGGACCATTAATCTTGTATTTATTTATTTTTACAAAAACAAAAACATTGCAATTAAGTGATGCTACCGACAAATGTGTCCTTGTACCAAAAAATAATATTCATAATAATAACTCAAATGTATCCGTTATTTGCGGACAATTTTGCATCAAAATAATACTAATATTCCTCATCACTTGTTTTTTATTTTTAATATTTTTAGTTCCGATGTTTATTTTAGTATCTGGACATTTATTATTACATTGTTTTGTGTAGAATGATGGTTTATTCATTTCTCAAAATAAATATCAATAATTAAAAATATACAATTTTAAAAATACGTAAATATTATATTTTTAATTTATAAAATGATATTTTTACCCTTTCATCTTATAATCAAAGATAGAATAAGAAATAGAGGTGACAAAAACTGACACGACACGACACGACACGACACGAAAATTAAGTAAACGGGTTGACACGACACGACACGAAAATTAAACGGGTAAGGTTAGGGTTAAAAAATTCAACTCGAAATTGACCCGTTTAACCCGTTTAAATTAGGCCATTCTTTGAACAATTAAATATGGGCTTTGACTATTATCTATTTATGTATGGACAATTAAATATGGGTTTTGACAATCAAATTTTTAGTTTTAAAGTTTCTGTCATGTTATTAGAAAATTCATAGAAAATCAACCGTTGGTCCAAATGAGGGGTACGATATACCGTTAGAAAGATTAGAATGTCCTTAAGAACTGTTATGAAGAGTTAAAGTCCTAATTATGAGTTTAAATGTGTCAAAACACTGAGTTTTCACATGTACACAAGAACCTGCGCACTGTTTTTGTAAAGGTTGTAGCGGTCTGATTATAGCTCCGAATTGCATGAATCTAGTTTCTGTGGAATCCTAAGATATGAATGAACAACTTTCATTTAGATGATAGTGTCCAATTTGGCTTCTAAATGGAAGAAATATATCGTAACTTATGGCATATAGGAGCTGTCAATTATGAGTTTTAAAGTTTCTGCCATGTTATTAGAAAATTCATAGAAAATCAACCGTTGGTCCAAATGAGGTGTACTATATACCGTTGGAAAGCTTAGAATGTACTTAAGAACTGTTATGAAGAATTAAAGTCCTAATTATGAGTTTAAATGTGTCAAAACACTGAGTTTTTTAAACAGCTCACATTGTACACAAGAACGTGCGCACTGTTTTTGTAAAGGTTGTAGCGGTCTGATTATAGCTCCGAATTGCATGAATCTAGTTTCTGTGGAATCCCAAGATATCAATGAACAACTTTCATTTAGATGATAGTGTCCAATTTTGTAACACCTCGAAAATTTCATTGTAATTTATAAAAGGTAAGTTGTATTTTGTTTAAAGTTGAAGTTTATTGAGAAACAAAACTTGAGGGTATGAAATGTCAATTATTGGAAATTGGGGGTTTAATGTGTAATCATGCTTGTGACTCATTAATTTGAAATGAGGTGTCAAGTAGAGAATAATCAGTATTTTGAATACTGATTTCTTTTGGTTAATTGTTTCACAAAAAGGAAACAAAATTAGAACAGAGAGATAGAAATCGAGAGAGAGAAAGACGAAAAGAAGAAGGAAGAAAAGAAGAAGAAAGGAGTTGATTTTGGGTAAGAAAATCTGATTTCTTGGTAAACTTGTTCATCTCTATAGTAATTAAACTGTATCATATTGTTCAGGACTGCTCATTAAGCTGTTGATTAAGCTCGGTTTGTGAACCAGTGTTTGGAATTAAGCCAAAAGTGTTCAGATTATCTTTTAAGGTGGGTTTATTCAACTCTCTTTAAAATTAAGCAATTAGAATGATAATAGATATATTTTCCTTGGGATTGAACCATCTGTAATTTTAATTTGCTAAGAAATCGATACTGGTTTAAAGTTTGTGAAAGAGACGATGAACAGTACACTTTGCGCAGTGGCTTGCGAAAAGTGAGGAATTCGCAACAGTGGCTTGCGAAAAGTGAGGAATTCGCAGCTTTGGCTTGCGAAAAGTGTAGCTTTTCGCTACAGTGGCTTGCGAAAAGTTTTGGACTTTCAGTAGTAGTTTGAAGCTTTTATGTGGAATACAATCTGATATTTATATGCTATTTGTTATATGATTGTAACTCAAAAATTTGATACGAAAACCATATTATGAATAATTTTAAAGGACTTATTTATGAGTCCGATCATATAGTTAACATTTGAGATGTTGATCCCCGAGGCTAATTGGCATAAATGGGGATAATTGTTGTAATTAATATTCTGTATATAGACATATAGAATATATGATGTATCGTACAATTTTAGTATACGATAGAAAGAGAGATGATACATAGTTATTGTGTTGCGTTAGCTAGAAATAGACATCCGGTCATCAGAGGGCCACTTAGTACGGTCTAATGAGAACCGTTTATCAGCCATTGACCGAAGGGATGTAATTTCTAGTGGTTGAGTGTATCTTGGATTACCAGAGGGCCCTTGTTGTTAAGCGCGATATAAATTAAATCTCATTTGGGGGCCAGTGTTCAAGATGGTGAGAAAAGTGAAATGTGGAATAGGCAGACATCGAGTTTGTAATTTCCATTTCAGACGGAAGATTTGAGATCTTCAATTTTAAGGAAGTTCAGAGATAGGCATAAAGTAATTTGTAATCTCTACTTCCGGACAAAGAACTAAGCAGGTATAGAAACTGTAATTTCTTTGGATGGGAGTTATTTATAGTCTGGCATGATTTATAGTAACTCTTGTTGATATTATTACGACTAGATGAATTAGTCATAAGGATGGGAGTTGGGTGGATTCCTGTTGTTGAAAAGAGCTTTGGTACAGTAAGATGGTTGATAACAGGTTTGACATATCTGTTAATATTTTAGTCGTTAAATTTTAATTTGATTTGAATATTCTCACTAGGCGAAAGCCTAATGTTTCAAGTTGAATTTTCTTACCATGTACAAGCTCCGGGAAATAGGCGGGATGTGCGTTGAGAGCATTTGGAAAGACTCAGAATTGAATTAACAGAGGATCTAGATATTCTTTTGGTGCTTTTGGGGACTGATGATTAGATAACCTAGTTAATCTAATTATGATGTTTGATTTGATTAATAGGTTATTTGATTTAGAAGTTATTGTTTATAGAAAACCTTGATGTATGATCCTCTTGTTATATAAGTTTGAAGCTTTATTGTCATAACTTGTGGAATTTTAAGGTTTAAATTAGCCCTGTTTTTAGGGTGTTACAATATGGTATTAGAGCAATAGTTTAAGCGAACTAAGTATGCTGAGGAGATACTTAGACTTAAGCTGAGATGAATTAAGTTATGACTTGTGAGATTTGGGTAGAAATACTAAGACGGGATAGTCTTAGAGTCAACGGAAATACGTGAAATTAGTACTGTGATAATGGTAACAAGGATTCTCATGTATGATATGTTCACAATTTCAATTAGCTACTGTTATTATGAATATATTGTTACACGAGCATGCTTATTTCTAAATTGTTACAGTGACTAACGATCGGTAAAGTACGTTTTGTATAGGGGTATGTGCATAACCATTTCTTATGGTTATCCCTTTAGGTTATAGTAGAACGATGGTGAATATGCCACCAAAATCCTTTGGAGGACAGATCGGTAAATGATTGGGGGTTGGAAGGACAACCTGGAAATTGGCGGGACTCATGAACGTCCGCCAAGGTAACCTTTAATAGGTGATTGATGTGTATGGAGATAGAATATAAGATGTTTGATCAAGACGAAAATAGTATGACATGGTTGATACGTGAATTGTGGAATGCATATATAGCAAACGTCACAAGGCCGAGAGGGCGACCACCGGTCGGAGGTAGAATGTCAATAATAAGTTATGTAAGTAAGACGATTGACCTCGTTGAGTAATTAGCCTTCATTTGCGAGTAAAGTTTTATGCATGGTGTTCTAGTGTGTGTTACATGAATTTCATGATTTCAAACCAAATGCATAAATAACAGTTTTAGACAAGGTTGAATTAGTATGTGCAAGTGTGTATTTAAAGAAAAGGCAATCCCATTTACGTCGCACAACGAAATTTTGGAGTTGTTACAAAATATTTCTTACTTTACATGAAAAGTTGATTTGTAGCAAGAAACCGTTGGCCAGCAAAACATTTAATAAGTATTGATCTAATAACGTCATATAAATAAGTGGGAGAACCGACTAGCTTAATTCGTGTCGGTAAAACTTTTTTCGAACTATTGTTGTATGAACAGATTTTCATTTAATATATTCCCGTCGTAACAACTTTGTTTTGGTTGATAAAGATTGAGTTTACGGAAATTTAATATGCAAACAATTCTCGAGATCGTTGTGCAGTATATTGGAATCGTGTAAAGTTGTTGGGGTCATGTGTGCCCAAGTTATTCCAAATGTTGTTATTTAAAATGAGAAAATGTGTGAATTGATTTATGTATCAAGTTGTCATGCATGAAGGCTATGAACTCACTAGGTCGTAGAGTATTACGCTTTAAGCTAAGAAAGAACTCCAAGAATAGAGAAGTGTTGGATAAATCTGGGGAAAAGGTTTGTAGTTTTGGTAATTGTGTTAAAATGAGAGACGATCAGTGTGAGAGTTGAAAGTAGACTTTAGTGTCGGTTGCATGAGAGTCTGTACCCTTGTTCGCTGACTAGGAATACAGTTGCCGAGGGACGGTTGTGTCCGGAGGAAGAATTAGGTTCAGTTAAGGACCTTAAGGTTAAGGAAGTGTCGACATGTCAAGTATTGATTTTGAAGTCGATAGTTGTGTAAGGTGTATGAGACCTTTCGTCTGTCATTGGGTGCGGTCTGGGTGTGTCCCGCGTATGCCCGTGCGGACAGGAACAAAGACTGTGAGCGGTACCGGTATGCTGTTATGCAAAGGGTATGCGCAAAGCATTTATTATTGTGTACAACATGGTTAAGGATTTTGAGTGATTGACGAATAAATCACTAATGAAAGAAGTCTCGAATTATTGTTGCACAAGCGAAAGATATGTAGTCAAAAGCACGCTTTTAAATATTTTGTGGATGTGCAATATTTATGGGGTATTACGTTTTAAAAATGTGAACATGTGAGTTGGGGGATTTTGGTAAATCCGACCAGGTAAAGTTTTTTTTTTAAGAATGGTAAAACTTTGTGTTGGGGCCGATGGCCAATTAAGGGATTAAAAAGGTAAAGAATTGGGTAACAATGTATTTTGGTTTATGTACTCGTGTGCGTGACACATGTTTAACCAAACGTTTATTTTAGCCTTAAAGGCTTGATTGATATTCAAATGAGTCTTTTGAATGTTTGTCAGTTTTAATGACTCGAGATGGAGTCTTGGTTGTGTTATATGCTTAACTGCATTCTATTTTGAATAAGTGTCGGTCTTAAGTGCAAAGACTGTTTGATAATTTCGCGTTTTTAATACCTTTGGAACTAACGAACCTTGGCAAAGTATATACATTGTGAAGTATATAAGAATTGCATGTACCTATATAATTGACTTCGTTGGGAAAGTAGCAATGAAGGAGTCATAGATTTATTATGCCTCGGAACGTATGTTGCATAATGATCATTGATCTTTGGAGTAGATGGCTCGGTTTTGAACTCAGTTGAGTCTTAAGAGCATTGACCCGATTTAAAGAGGTCGTTGTAGTCTTGGGTTGGGATTACACGGATTGTATTAAAATAGAAGTTTGCATGAGGTGAATGTTTTGAGTATTCTTTTGGATTTAATTATTGTTAAGTCTTAAATCAGAAGAATAAAAGCTGAAGGACCACTTTGTAAAAGTGTTAAGATTATGAAAGACTGTTGTGTTATAGAAGTGTTTTACTTGCGATGTGGATGGTTTGCAAAGGAGAAAGTATTAGGCACAAATGAATTGAGGTATGGAAAATGTTGATATGTGAAGGATTGTACCGTGTTTTAGTATTGGTTTGGAATCACAAGGAGCTAGTATGAACGAATAAGTTCAAGTATTTAGCAAATCGAGAGTGGTAGTTTAACTAAAGTTGGGGAGGAGATATTTAGTGAAATAAACTCGGTTAAAACGTGTATGAATGAATGTGAGAAACCTGGTCTGTGGTGAAAGGCTATGTGTGGATAATGTACGAGTGAGTATTGGTATCAACTGCCAAGATAAATGTGTCAACTAGTATGTATTATGAAGTTAGAACTAGGAAGCATCTGATGGAAGTCTTTTCGGGGATTCCGGATGAAAAGTACCACTTTGTCATTAAAGTTGTTGGGGCATGTAGTTTGTAAGATGGAGTAGTGATATGACTAATATCGAAACAGAATGTCGGAATGGTATTGGGTGTTTACCCAAAGTGATTTTGATTGTGTGAGTTGTTTCCTATGATAGAAAGATGGGGCTTAAGAATGTAATCATATTGCAGGTTCAATAGAGTTATCACTTTTGATGTTCAATATTTTGGTGTTTGATTGTATTGTGGTTATGCGATGAGATAGTGATGTGAGGAAGTGATGGCATTCTATATCGAAGAAACGTATAAGTCATGGATGTAATAATGGACTGCCGTGGTTGTTGAAATATTTAATAGTAACGAGTATGCTTAATTTACAGTGTACGTGGAAAGTTCAGGTAATACATGTTAATGTTATTTTGAGACCTGGAGAGTGAGTTGGGATGATGATGGAGACTCTTGTTCTTCTCAATCCCATTGGTTTTAGGTGAAGAGAATACTGTAACCATTAAGCTATAGTGTTGGAGTATTCAGTAGATGTAAAAAAAATACATCGAATGCAGTTCTCGGTGTTACGAGGATTTGGCTAGAGATCTTAACTGACGTTTTTAGAGAAACTGTCCTTTTGGACTGTAGCTGTGTGGTGGATATTCCGTGTAAATAAGAGAGAAATGATAACGGTATGCTAGACTAAGAAGTAGTCAAACATGGATTTGATGATAACAATTACTCTAAGAGGATTGGTTTACAGGTATATCATTTGGATCTTCCGCCAGAATTGGGAGGGGTACATAATACCTTCCAAGTATGTTATCTTCGGAAATGTTTGGCCGAAGAGGAAGATGTGATTTCACTCACTGATGTGAGAGTAGATGAAAAGAGTCGCGGTGTGGAAGAACCAAAGGCAATTTTGGAAAGATCAGTTAGGAAACTACGTCGTGGTAAGAAGTAGCTATGTTGAAAGTTCAGTGGAAACACCACCTAGGTAGTAATGTAACTTTAGAGTCGAAAGAGAGTATGAGGGATAGATATCCTCATTTGTTTACCTGACTTTGATTTCGAGGACGAAATCATTTTCAAGTTGGGGAGTATTGTAACACCTCGAAAATTTCATTGTAATTTATAAAAGATAAGTTGTATTTTGTTTAAAGTTGAAGTTTATTGAGAAACAAAACTTGAGGGTATGAAATGTCAATTATTGGAAATTGGGGGTTTAATGTGTAATCATGCTTGTGACTCATTAATTTGAAATGAGGTGTCAAGTAGAGAATAATCAGTATTTTGAATACTGATTTCTTTTGGTTAATTGTTTCACAAAAAGGAAACAAAATTAGAACAGAGAGATAGAAATCGAGAGAGAGAAAGACGAAAAGAAGAAGGAAGAAAAGAAGAAGAAAGGAGTTGATTTTGGGTAAGAAAATCTGATTTCTTGGTAAACTTGTTCATCTCTATAGAAATTAAGCTGTATCATATTGTTCAGGACTGCTCATTAAGCTGTTGATTAAGCTCGGTTTGTGAACCAGTGTTTGGAATTAAGCCAAAAGTGTTCAGATTATCTTTTAAGGTGAGTTTATTCAACTCTCTTTAAAATTAAGCAATTAGAATGATAATAGATATATTTTCCTTGGGATTGAACCATCTGTAATTTTAATTTGCTAAGAAATCGATACTGGTTTAAAGTTTGTGAAAGAGACGATGAACAGTACACTTTGCGCAACAGTGGCTTGCGAAAAGTGATAGAATTCGCAACAGTGGCTTGCGAAAAGTGAGGAATTCGCAGCTTTGGCTTGCGAAAAGTGTAGCTTTTCGCTACAGTGGCTTGCGAAAAGTTTTGGACTTTCAGTAGTAGTTTGAAGCTTTTATGTGGAATACAATCTGATATTTATATGCTATTTGTTATATGATTGTAACTCAAAATTTGATACGAAAACCATATTATGAATAATTTTAAAGGACTTATTTATGAGTCCGATCATATAGTTAACATTTGAGATGTTGATCCCCGAGGCTAATTGGCAAAAATGGGGATAATTGTTGTAATTAATATTCTGTATATAGACATATAGAATATATGATGTATCGTACAATTTTAGTATACGATAGAAAGAGAGATGATACACAGTTATTGTGTTGCGTTAGCTAGAAATAGACATCCGGTCATCAGAGGGCCACTTAGTACGGTCTAATGAGAACCGTTTATCAGCCATTGACCGAAGGGATGTAATTTCTAGTGGTTGAGTGTATCTTGGATTACCAGAGGGCCCTTGTTGTTAAGCGCGATATAAATTAAATCTCATTTGGGGGCCAGTGTTCAAGATGGTGAGAAAAGTGAAATGTGGAATAGGCAGACATCGAGTTTGTAATTTCCATTTCAGACGGAAGATTTGAGATCTTCAATTTTAAGGAAGTTCAGAGATAGGCATAAAGTAATTTGTAATCTCTACTTCCGGACAAAGAACTAAGCAGGTATAGAAACTGTAATTTCTTTGGATGGGAGTTATTTATAGTCTGGCATGATTTATAGTAACTCTTGTTGATATTATTACGACTAGATGAATTAGTCATAAGGATGGGAGTTGGGTGGATTCCTGTTGTTGAAAAGAGCTTTGGTACAGTAAGATGGTTGATAACAGGTTTGACATATCTGTTAATATTTTAGTCGTTAAATTTTAATTTGATTTGAATATTCTCACTAGGCGAAAGCCTAATGTTTCAAGTTGAATTTTCTTACCAGGTACAAGCTCCGGGAAATAGGCGGGATGTGCGTTGAGAGCATTTGAAAAGACTCAGAATTGAATTAACAGAGGATCTAGATATTCTTTTGGTGCTTTTGGGGACTGATGATTAGATAACCTAGTTAATCTAATTATGATGTTTGATTTGATTAATAGGTTATTTGATTTAGAAGTTATTGTTTATAGAAAACCTTGATGTATGATCCTCTTGTTATATAAGTTTGAAGCTTTATTGTCATAACTTGTGGAATTTTAAGGTTTAAATTAGCCCTGTTTTTAGGGTGTTACAAATTTGGCTTCTAAATGGAAGAAATATATCGTAACTTATGGCATATATGAGCTGTCAATTTCTGTATGTTTCACAAGGAAGTGAGATTTTCTCTCTTCCCACATTGGTGGGAAACAAAAACCTTATGCTCTATGCCCACTATAAATATGATCTCACCCCTTGTATTTTCATTTGCATCACCCCCCTTGACCCTAACTTGGTGGTTTGAGTCAGTTGGCTTGGACCCTCTAAGTTGGTGCACCCTATTATGTTGGAGCACCCTATTAAAAGTTTTATATTTATAAATGTTAAACGGGTTAAATGGGTTAGTGGGTTAAACGGGTTAGCGGGTCGTGTCGGGTTAGACGGGTTAAATCAGGTCGTGTTCAGGTTGAGATTTTCTGACCCGTTTATTAAACGTGTCGTGTTCGGGTTAGGCACTCTCAACCCGTTTAACCCGTGAACCCGACACGAACCCGACACGACCCGTTTTCCAGGTCTAATAAGAAAGTGGACATTTATTTTAAAAAATGGATACTTATTTTCTGATAAACTAAAATAGTAACGTAAACAGTTATTGTGGGACAGAAGGAGCATAATGTTTGGTGCAAATAGTAATTAGTTTTTTTAGAAGGCGGATTAAATGAGAATGCTAACTATTTAATAGAATACGAAAACGGTCCAATCACATGTAAAATCACATATAACTTTACATCAACCGCCAAAAAAGATGTACATACGACTTTGGCCGCATCTTCACGTTGCGGGACATATTAAAGTCACTCCATCTTGCATTATGCAAACAAGTCCCACACCCAACTTTGGGTTTGTGGATGGATCCAGATCTACGGGTCGGCCGATCCCGACCGATCTTGTAGACGGAGACGTGTTGCCGTCGACCAGACCCGTTCTTGTCATTTTATAGATCCTGTGCGAGATGTAAAAATTTGTGCTCGATATGCACAAATATCTTCAATATATTGTTTTATAAAAAATGACATTGAATTAAAAAATATTAATAATTCATATAAAACCCTCTTTTCAAGTATTCCTACACAAAATACATGAAGAGTTATTTCTAAATTAATATTATTTATCACCATTTTTACGTAGCATCATCAATCCGTTCCACCGTAAAAAAAACACCCTGTAATATACATTTTATATGGTTTTTTTTCATTTAAGACCATCGATTAAAATATTAATTAACATATTTTCGTTTTGCAATATGTTTGATTTACATGTATTCGCTTACAATGTAATTTTTTTTAATATATTTGTGAAACCAAGGTTACTTGAAAATGGAGAATATGAGTTAGATGGGTCAATTTTCGTTTGATTTTTTCAAAAATAAAATTTAAAGCCGTCGACTTGAATTCTATATACTATATTTCGTTATCAAACAGAGATAACGATTCCATTTCATATATAATAATATATATACTTTTGGTGTTAATCTATATCTATACATATAATAAATAAGTAACTAGCATGTCACGTGTCGTCTTCTGTAAAATTGACTTCAATATTTTTTGTCTAAACATGTATCTGGACGCAGTTTACATTATAAGTTCAATTATTACACCCATATTCACTCTTCTTAAATTTCTCCTTAATTCAATTTTTTTTAATTTATACGTTATATTTACTACTCTTATAATTAGAAATGTGGTTTACTTTTAATCCCTTACTTTCTTATTTTTCATTTTAGACTTTTATCATATAAACATAAATAATGTATATGAACTAAAATGCATTAAAAAAATCATTTCTGTTTTTTACAAATTATACCATTGTAATCGTTTTGTCAATACCTTCGAAATGAGCTTAATATTGAATATTTTTGGATTTAATTATATTATTAAATATCATAAATACATAGGAATTAATGTGTCGTGATTAGTATACGATTTGTAAATTTCATATCAATTTTTACTTCAAAGTCGAATTCTTTCGACGAATTACAATTCTATCAAATTTCATTCTGTCAATGAAACACCTTTGGAATTATCATAAGAGATTTAATTACTTGAAAAAAAATATCACTTATCAATTGACTTTTGGATTATGAGTTCGAAGCTTTTTCAAAAATATAAATATGCAATTATTGTGTATTTTGTTTGATAAATTAATTTAGTAACGACATTTATAATAGGTATCAAACTTAATAAACATATTTTTATCTTCAAGATAATATTCCCTATTTATGGAATTTTTGTTTTCTTTTTATCAATTATTCCATGTGTCACAAAATTATTCAACAACTATTAAACATCAAATAATTAACTTAAAACACAAATTTGATCGTCGAGCAACGGACGAGTCAAAAACTAATAACACATAAATAAATTTATATATAAAATAAATAAATAACGGGTTACATGTGCAGGTTGACGAAGAATATGGTAAAAAAAAGGTTATGAATTTCCTCTATTTTTTCATCTCTTGAGAGCATGAATTACGTAAAAGAACCTCATAAATATATAAAAAATAAAATATAATTTGTGAGATTTCTCAAATTCAGAAGGTCCATTTCCAGATCTTGACCCGAAGATCAAGCTTACATTTGGCAGCAGAAACAATGGCAGCAGATACTGATGATGAATTCCTTGACTTCCCACCACCACCACCCTTTGGAATTAAGCTATGAATTCCCTCGCATTTAATCCGAATTCCAATCTTTTTGCTTTTTATGGATTCAATCTTCACTTGCGCTTCAGTATCGAGCAGTATCTTCAATGGCAGTCCGGATTTCTTTTTCAGATCTGATCTCATATGATTCACTGTTTCTGCGTCCAGAAGCAGAGAGTTGCTGTACAATGATGACCGGATGATGGTGATGTTATTGGGATTACTAACGAATGGCTTTGCAAAAGATCCGTTTGCGATTTGGGTTTCATGTGATAAGCACGTGATTGCGATCGGGTCGTAGTAAAATATGATTTTCTTGTTCGGGTTTCTGGTGGAGATTGTGAGGTTGAGTCTGGAAGTGACACGTGTGGTGTCGTCGTCGGCGGTGGTGGTGAGGTTGAATTCCGAGATTTTGAGGGCGGCGATTGAGAATGTTGGGCGGTGGGGGTGGTAGAGGAGGTAGAGAATGCAACCGGCGACGGTGGCTATGAGGAGGAGGAGGATTATGATAAGGACTGACCAGAAGCAGCATAAGCAGAAGCACCCACGGCGGCTGCGGCTGCGGCGGCGGTGAACTCGTTGGTTGTTGATGATGGGGTTTGGGCGGTGACGATGGCGGTTGGGGATGGGCTTTTGGATTTGGGTTTTGCTTGGTGGTGGTGGTAGTCTTGGGTTTGGTGTGGTGGTGGTGGTGGCGGCGGCGGCGGTGGTTGTGGCTTTTGTGTTGCCGTTTGTTTTTGAGGAAGGATAGACTCTGTCAGTCATTTTGAGTTTGAATTGCCAAAATGGTGGCGGATGGTGGTGGTGGTGGCGGTGGCGGTGGCGGTGGGCGGTGGGCCGTGGTGGATTTGTGATAGAAACAAGCACTTTGAAGGCAGATGATGCAAAATGAGTAAAGTTTGCTGTTTCCAGGTCTGATAAAAATGGACATATGTTTGGAGTTTTGTTACACGTGTCATGTAAATTTTAGCAAACCATAAACATATAGAAAAATTAGTTTTAATAAAAATATTAAATTATAAAAATATTTATATTATATATATATATATTTGAGATATAAGTTTATTTGTATATATTAAATATTATTTATTAATATATATTATTTTAAATATAAGATTATTAGTGAATGATGTATGAATGTAATTTTTTAAAACTAAAAGTTAATGATATTTCTGAATTAGATAAATTTAGAGCATCTCCAACAGCTATGCTAAAATAGAAAAAATTGGGATTTTAGCATTTTTGTTGCTCCAACAGCTATGTCATCCTCTATGCTAAAATAGAGAAAAGAAGTGAAAGATTGTAAAAATCTCTAAATTTAGAGAACTCTCTAAGGCTATGTTTGGCAAACTAGCTGATAAGCTAGCTGATGAAAAAGTCACGTTTGACAAAAGTAACTTATAATCATGTAAAATGATCAAAAATGACATCTTTGAATAATTATCAATTACAAATTTAATTATGTAATTAAAACAAATTTATAACAATATAATATGTTAAATACAACCAATGTAATAAATAACAATTAAATAATATAATATGTTAATTTAAAGAAATTTAAAACTTATTATTACATATATACTATAAATTTTGAATTTGTTAAAACAAGTTTTAGAAAAAAAAATTAACTTATGATTTTAAATAACCGTTACATACAATATGAAAATAATCAATAATAATTAAAAAAATAATACTAATTGATAATTAAAATATAATCATTAATATTAAAAAAAATTATATGATTAACAATAATACTAAATAATTAAAATTTAATATCAATGTATAATTAAAATTTAATTTAATAATTTTCAATTAATATTAATTAATTAATTATAATTAAATTTAAAAAATTAATATTTATTAATAATAATAGTTAGTAAATAATAATAAGAGACAATATTGAAATATTCACAAAAAAACTACTGAAACGCTACTCTAAGTAGCGTTTCAAAAAACTTGCTTATAAACTAGATTATGGTCATCCAAACATGTACACACAAAAAAACTAGCTTATAAGCTAGTTTTTTTTGCCAAACAATGCCTAAATAGATGGTTTCCCCCAAAACTAATCATTACCTTAAAAAGCAAACTTTTATTCTCCCAACTTTTCATATATTGATCATTTTAATGATATAATTAATACTAGAATTGCTAAAATAGCATAGTTGTTGGAGTTGGATGTAAATATTTTTAAATATTTTAAATATTTTTAACTTTATTTTAGAAAAACTTTAGCATAACTGTTGAAGATGCTCTTAGTCTTTGTTATTATAAATATGATCTTAAAAGGTTGATAATATTTTGAGTTATTAGATTTATAGTTAATAAAAAAATAATTTTTTTTTGAACCTTATCCACCATAAAAATATAATGACTTTGGGTGAGCTGTTCTTTTTAATGCATAAACATAATGACAAAAGCGGCTGGAAGGAGAGAGGATTGTCCATATTGGATCAAACGACACTCTATATTTAGAATTTTATTTCGGTATCGTTGTATTTTTAAATGCTAATATATTGGAATAAAATTTATTAATTACTTATTTACATTTTATAATGACTAGAAGAGTACTTGTACAATTCAACGTCATATATATTGATTTTAATGTTTTGTTTTGTTTTTTATCATTGTCGATTTTATAAAACGGTTGTGTGACTTTGAGAAAATTAATTTTTTTAAAAAATAAATTTGTACAAAGAATGACGCTTTTTGAGAGGTTCATGATTTGAGGATTTAAAAGTGGTTAAGAGATAAGAATTAATTAGGTAACTAATGAGGATTAACGAATGATGCTTTTATTAGAGGTTTACCATTTGAGAATTTGTAGTTAGTTAGAGATAAGAACTAAAAGAAAGAAGTTAGAGATAAGGACTAATTAAGTAATTATCATTAACAATTGTACATAAAACTTCGTTAGTTATTTTTAAGAGATTTTAAGTAATCAACATTAAATAACAGTACATAAGACTTTATGAATTATTTTTAAGAATTTTTATAAATGTTTTATAATATAGTATAGATGGTTAAAATGGTCAATAATGCCGTAATAGACATGATTATTAAAGCACATGGACATACCTAATAACTCATTTATTTAGTTATATAGTTAGAAAATAAAGGATAAATACTTTCTCCGTCCCAAAATAAGTGTCGGCATTATTATTTTTGTTTATCCCAAAATAAATGTTCACTTTCAAAAATAAATTATTTTCTTTTTCATTCTACCCTTAATTATGTGATGGATAAATTTTCTTTTTCTATAAATAAGGATAAAATTGTACTTTGGTTAAATAAAAAAATGTAATAACTACATACTACTAAAACTATGTCATTTTTCATTATGGACATTTATTTTGATATAAAAGGTCTTACTATTTTTGAAACTTAACAATTATTTAATATATTATTTTATTAAAATACGTAAAATAAAGTAGAATGAATAATGCATTAATTTATGTATAAGAAAATAAGACAAAATACATGTTCAAAGATAATGGTGGTGGGATTTACTATTTGAATAAAATAAGCAGATACGACAAACAAGAGCTAGAGAAAAGCAGTAAAGACATCTAGAAAATTTATTTACCTAAAAAAGGTAAGTTAAATTGATTTATATTTTATTGGCGAAAACTTAAAAAGAAAAAATAACTTAAAAAATCAACCGATATATAATTAAGTGGACGTTTATCACACATTTATCGGTAAATATTTACTGAACATTTACATAAATAAAACGAGTTTTTTATTTGAACTCTTTACAATAATAGTTCCTATTAGTCATCATTTTCTGCTTGTAAGAATCTTGTGCACTGGATATATTATAAAAATGGAATATGTTCAAACAAGTTTTCAACAACCATTACTTCAAATGATTTTAGACCCAAATTTTAACGGTAATAATTCAATAAAAAAATTGGGTTGGATTTCGATAAGAAGTTGAGGTTAACGTGAGAAGCGTGAGAAATGATTATCAACTGTTAGATGAGAAATGAATGGACATTAGGATGAGATGCATCAAAATAGGATGCACCGGATCAATTCCGTTCTAAGCCGCAATTCATGGAAAGACATTTGATTAAAAATAATTAATGGGTTCAGATCTACTTATCACATTTCTCACGTTAACCTCAATTTTTTACACGATAATTCGTTTTAAATAATTATATATCTTTAATTGTCACTATCTATATAATTTTGTCTAGCTACTTTCATATAGAGCTACTAACCATTAGTGAGGTCGACAATAGATCGAGCCATCAAGTCTTAACCCTACTTTAACCAGTCAAAAGATGTTGCAAATTATTATTATTTTATTTAGAAAGAACAATTATTAATCAAATATTGGAATATAACTAAGGGGCTATTTCGCAGTTGCTGAATGGTTTAGTGCAGAATGGTTGAGAGGTCAGAATGATTGAGAGGCTCTGTATGGTTGAGTGCAGAATGAAATTTGGTTGTTTGGTAACTGTTCTGAATGATAACTCTGAATGATAATAAATTACCATTTTAACCCTATCATTTTTTTCAAACAAATCAAACCAAACAGATGAAACAGATAAAATTTTCAACAAAATCAAACAAATCAAACCATGAATCAACATACTATGAACATCATCCAAAAAACATCAAAACCGCCCAAAATCAAAATCACATTACCATCCAAAAACCAAAATCATCCAAAAACCACAAAAAGAAAAATCACAGTACTATGAAATCACTGTACCCAAAAACCAAAATCATCCATACCATCGATTAAATCAATGTACCCAAAAACTAAACTAAAAAAAATCACTGTACCCAGAAATCGAGAAGAAGATTAAAGAAACCCTATCGCCGGCGTGGGAGAAGTCTCTTGACAAAATCGGCGACAAAATCGCCGGCGTGGGACAAAATCACCAACGTGCAGCTATGAGAGTTGTCGTCGGCAGGGTTGTGAGAGAAGAGAGAAGGCGAGAGAAGAGAGAAGGCGAGAGCAGAGAGAGAGACGGAACAGAGGGAGATGGTGAGAGTAGAGAAACGAGAGAAGAGAGAAGGCGAGAGCAGAGAGAGAGAGACGGAACAGAGGGAGATGGTGAGAGCAGAGAGACGAGAGACTGGAGTCACAGAGAAGAGGGCAAAATGGGAAGAAAAACATCTCTGAATGGTTGAGTGTGGGGTGAGATGCAAAATGGCTCAGAGGTTCTTGTAACCATTAAGAGGTCAATTTTTTTTTGCCAAACACCCCTGACCTCTTAGCGATTCAAAGGTAGACTCTTAATGTAACCATTAAGAGCCAAACAAACAGCCCCTAAGGGTGTGCTTATTTACGACTTAATCGACTTAATGAGAAAACCGACTTATTCGCGCAGACATTTATGGGTGTTTACTTGCGACTTAATCGCACAACAATGAGCTTACTCGCACAGTGGATTAAGGGGTGTTGTCACCATTAAGATGAAAATGTGACATTTTTAAACCTTACCAAAAAAATGGCCTAACCCTACCTCCTCTCCATCGCCTCCCACTTCCAGCCTCTCTCTCCCACACCCTGTCCATCGACGGACGCTCTCTCTCTCTCTCTGGCGACAAGCTCTTTCTTTGGTGGCAAACTTTGTTTTTTTTCCTTTTGCTTCGTTTTCTCCACTCGTTTTTGTGTTCCCATATGTTTCCTTGCATTGTTCCAGAAGGCACCATCGCTTCCGGAATGCATATGGACTTCTTCTCGTCGTTGCACCTTTTCTCCGGCGACCTCTCTCCGGCCGACGACCTTCTTCCTTCAGTTTTCATCATTGACGACCGTTTCATCTTCTTCCCTTCCCACTTCCAGGTTGAAACAACCCAATCTAAATAAAGCATACTTAGCATTTATATTTAAATAATTACAAAACTGGGTCCACAAAAGTTTCATTTCATCTGTCTAAATAACTTAGGTTGGCGGAAACAACCTATACACAACTGAGAAAAACTAATAACTAGAGTGTCACTATGCTTCTTGACTCTTCTTGCTAAGCTCAGCCTATTTGCCCGAGCTCCTGGAAACCTGCTTACCTGAAAAGGTTTTAATTTGAAAATGCGAGGGTTAGACCATGAGGTCTAGTGAGTCCCTCCTAACAGTTATCAAAGCATTTAAAAACAGTTTATCTCTTCAGCTTTAAACATTCATACTCAACACGTCAAAATCATATACGGACTAAAGTCCGCCTCCTCGTAACCTGACACCCTGAAGCCACCCGAAGGTGACAACGAGTCAGCCTCATGCTGCCTTGCGGAGCCTCGCTCCTGGCATATAGGGACCTCCCTTCCCGCACGAGAGCTGGCGGAACTACTCTCCCGTCTTTGCCAGTTTACGTCTCCTTGATGTATGCATACATTCTACATAAAACTTTAAACAACTTTCATGCAATTAAAGCATAATAATAAAGCATGGCAATTCTCAACATTCATAACACATTTGAAAACACGTTAAAAGCCACACATTTTAGTTTAGAAAACTCACCTGAGGCTCTTACTTCTCGTTCCTAAACCGTTCCAAACTTCCAAATCGACTTCCCTGAATAAACGGGTATAAAACAACAACTCAGCAAAAGTATCCGGACAACTCAGGTTTTCCGGACAACCCTACTTTTCCGGACGCTAAAGAGTCCGGACACCCACACTAATCCGGATAATACTCCTTTTCCGGGTAACTTCTACTCTCCGGACGATACCCCTTTCCGGGTACCGAACTTACCGGATACAAGACTTTACCGGACTCAACACCTACCCGGATAAACATTCCTATCCGGACAACTCCCTCGTCCGGAGACCTTCTATCCATCAACGAATCCGGACGCCCGAGAAGGTGTCCGGACGTCGACCTGGTCCATTTTTGGGCTGAAATCCATAGGCTAAACTCGATTCTCTCGAATTAAAGATTAGCAATAGCAACAACATCACTAAACTTAACAATTACTGAGTTCTTAGCAATCGAAACACACTATAAGACCCGATTTCTCTCATTTTAGCTTCAAACTCCACTTTTGAACAAAAACCCCAAGACTAACCATTCTGCTCCCTAATCAAAGATAAATCGATGAAACAAGAGAGTGTTACCTGGTTGATTGCTTGCAATAAACGAAATCCAAATGCTATTTCTTCTTCAAATCCCAAGGTTTGATGGCTCCTTTCTTCCAAATGCAGCAAAAACCTTTAAGAACCTCTCCTCTTCTTTCCCTCACAAATTCAGCCGACACACACACTAAAATCAGTAGTATGGAATGCTCTCTAGGGTTTTGTGCCTTTTTATACCCCAACTCCTGTTTACCAACTAGCCCCTCAACTTCTACTTCTGCTTAAAACTCCACACCAAACGCAAAACATTTCGAAAAAGGTCTGGGTCGTCACAACACTCCCCCCTCAAAAGAATTCCGTCCCCGGAATTCCATTCTCGAAAAGGTGAGGGTAACCGAACATCATATCTGATTTTACTTCCCACGTTGCCTCTCGTCCCTTATGATAACTCCACTGAACTTTTACTAGCCAAACTTCTATGTTCCTCGTTTAGCAAACCTTACCGCTCACGATTTATATCGGTCCTTCTACGTAAGTCCACCTCTCATCTATACTGATGCCCCCTCAAAGGAACAACCACAACGACCTCTGACAAACACTTCTTTAAGTCTAAGACATGAAATGTCGGATGAACACTCTTTAATTTTTCTGACCAGTCTAACTTGTATGCTGCTGCTCTAACTCGCTCACTAACGACAAGATCAACTTCTTATCGCCTACATCTCTTGCAAGGTCGCCATCATCTCATTTCTCACATCGGCTTTCCACAAAAGAGACGTGCATCACACTACGAATTTCTTCTCAAATTCACATCGAGTACCTCAAGATCGCGCACTATCTATTCAACTTTCATGCTTCGACGGATCCGCAGACTTAGTCCACCTTACTTTTCTCTCAAACTTCAAGGCTCAAAGCCTTATGTTTTTCAATCCAACCACTCATTTCTACCCGGTTGCCTCAGACCGTTCAGATGGGAAACATAACCGCACCCCATACTTTGAAACCGCCTTCGGTGAGTCATCACTTGCTAAAACGTGCTATCCTGCACTATTTACTTGTACCCTCTTCGATCACTATACTTGCTTAAAACTATCTGATAAAACCAAGGCCAACCGCGCCTCCGTCCGCACCTCGGGACTCACGATTTTAAACACGTCTAGTTAAAGTCTCTCATACATTTATACTTCCTTAAGAAAAAGAACTTGGCAGAAATTTCCCGCCACAACAACGAGAATCTTCTGCCAGGAAAACTCGCTCACTGACGACTTGGCACCAGGCCAACCTTGTACATCCCGACAAGCTCACACCCTTGAGTCTCTCCTTGGCATACCTGAAATTCTAGATTACTTCTCCCAACCGACATTCGTCTATGCAGATCATACTCCTTTCCCGAATCACATTGGCTACAACTCGTCAACTAATTCGTACGTTCTCACCACTTCATCATTTCACACTTAACGTGTCTAATAGAAGGAAACCTCTATAATTCCTTATTGGGGTACTCACTTATCCGAAATGAACTTATCCTGAAGGCTCATCAATTTCTCACTGCTTGCTACAAGCGTCCAGTCATATAACATAACTTCGGTTACTCCCACTCAACTAGGTGGGGTAACCACGATCACACCCTACTGTTCTCAATAGCTTACACTGAACGATCAGTTCGCTTGAACGTTTCTCACAAAATCACTAACTTAACTCATTCAGTTGTCTTATCCACTTCTTTCCTGCACGAGATCATACACAATTTACTTCCTCAATACTTCTTCCAAAAGTTAGCACACTTATCAAGGACAATCTACACAACGCTGCGCCTATCGGCATTACTGTTAAGTTTACTACTTCCGATTTACTTACTTAATCCGACATACTGTCTTCACCTCCCCACGCTAGCGTGGAGTACTGCCCACCAACATTACTCGCCCCTCTCTTCCGACAATTCTTAAGCTGCAAATGCTGTCTCATTACTATACATAACCAAACGGTTGCACTAAAATTCTAACTTAAGGCTTTCGACTAAATCACCTCGAACGTCACCAGAGTTCGACGTCACTGTACATTCTTTAAACTCCAACTTTTACTTTCTCAGACAATTCGTTCACACATAAGCAACACTCACATTCTTTAAGGATTTCACATCTATTCCACCACATTTTGACTAATACATCCATCATCTTCTTTAAACTTCCAATGATTCCAAATATGCTTACTTAGCGACTCTTACAACTACAAACACTTGGTTTCTGTTAGGAATATTTCATATAGATTTGATGTGTCAAAACTTCAACTTACAAGGGTTCGAATTGTAATATGTTTATTTTATAGTTATCCTTGTAAATTCTAGTTTATCTAGGATTCCTAGTTTATCTAGGATTGGTATTTATCTAGTTTCTAGTTTATCTAGGTTTCTAGTATATAAAGAAACTTAGAGATATAGAATTAGACGTTCTTGAAACCCACGTTTAAACAAAAACGTGTAGATGTGTGTGCATGAGCCCCAAGGTTCTTAATCCTAATACTTGAGAAGAAGTATTCGTTTGTTGATAACTTAGGTCAACAAATTGGGGCGTGAGTATGTAATCAGTATGTTTAAATTAATGAACTTTGTTAGCTATACAAATCTGTCGTTTAATTCCGCTGTTCATGTTGTGATTTGTATATGTTTATTCCATGATCTAGAACTAATCATTCTTGAGCTTAAAGATCCGGTTTAGGGTTTATATAAATCCTATCAGGTGGTATCAGAGCACATGGTGCTCTCTGATCTGGAAGAAAAACAAGGTTTAATGGAAGATTTGAAGAGACGAAAGAAGACGAACGAAAGAAAGAAAAATCAGATTTTTCGCAGAAATTTTCTGGAAAATCACAGCCGGCCGTTTCGCCTATTCCCGGAGATTGAACCGTCGGATCGTCGCGATTTTTGGACAGCAGCTTCGGGACACATTGTTTAACATTATGTCTGGTTGGATTGGCCGTACGACGTCCAGAACGCTCCTAGAAATTCTCGAAATCCAGCAGTTTTTTTTTTCTTGATAAAAATTGTTCTTCACTCAGAATTCCTCAAAGCCATGAAATCAAAGCCGCGATGCAATGGAGAATACATGTCACACACCATGTTAGGATCATGCTCGACAAAAGGAGGATGATTTTTGTTTGTTTCAAGAAAATTCACACACACAAGGTATGAAGGTTTGATGAACGATAGAGGAAGAATGCTTAAATGACTACCCTTTGATCGTCATCAGTTGATTACAAAAAGGAAGATTAATTAGAGTTTGTTTGAAGAAGAAGTGAAAGTTAGAGTTTGTGTTCTTATCATATCTTTAAAGGTATCCTTCACCTGTTAAAGATAACCCGTGATATTATGAAGATTATTAACGTAATTGTTCGAAGAATGTGACTTCAATTTGACGAAATCTTAGAGAAGAAGATTGGTCGAAGGACAGGGATCCCCTCATTCATGAGAATGACGTTGTTGTTCACTTGGTTTCTACGGGATATAAGACTCAAGGTTTGGTTTTTTACTTCAACTTCAAATAGATAATGGTTGATTTTCTTTACAACGTAATTGATATAACCTCGAAGACACAAGGATGGTTAGCATAAATTCAGGGGAAGAAGAAGTGTTGATCATTCAAGGGGAAGATTCAAGTTTGATAAGTTTTGGATTTGATTATGTCAAAAAGGGGAAGAGCTACTTGAAGATTCTGATGCTAAGTTTTGTCATCATCAAATAGGGGAAGATTGTTAGGAATATTTCATATAGATTTGATGTGTCAAAACTTCAACTTACAAGGGTTCGAATTGTAATATGTTTATTTTATAGTTATCCTTGTAAATTCTAGTTTATCTAGGATTCCTAGTTTATCTAGGATTGGTATTTATCTAGTTTCTAGTTTATCTAGGTTTCTAGTATATAAAGAAACTTAGAGATATAGAATTAGACGTTCTTGAAACCCACGTTTAAACAAAAACGTGTAGATGTGTGTGCATGAGCCCCAAGGTTCTTAATCCTAATACTTGAGAAGAAGTATTCGTTTGTTGATAACTTAGGTCAACAAATTGGGGCGTGAGTATGTAATCAGTATGTTTAAATTAATGAACTTTGTTAGCTATACAAATCTGTCGTTTAATTCCGCTGTTCATGTTGTGATTTGTATATGTTTATTCCATGATCTAGAACTAATCATTCTTGAGCTTAAAGATCCGGTTTAGGGTTTATATAAATCCTATCAGTTTCTCCTTTGGGTAACTACCCACCACCACTCCGTGATGCTATCCCGAACATAAACATATCACCACGTCAACTTACACCCCACGTGCTCCAACAACCTGGTTAACACTCGAACACCTCATCCGAAACTCCCAAAAAGGCTTATATCTGATGCTTCATCTTTCTCTAACATCACATCACTACGACGCTAGCTGGCACTTTTAACTTGGCAATTATTGCCACTACATAACTATACATTCCTCACTCATAACATCACACTGCAGACCAAAACTCTCATGGCCATTCATACACAATTCAAACTTATCTTCAAGACCTCACACATAAATAACCGAGTCTATCTCGCTACATTGTCTCTCCCCAGCTCTAGTTGAACCACAACACCCGAGTTTCTGATTAATTCTAACATACTCGTTTCTTGCTAGCTCTTTGCAATACCAAACCATTATATCGACAGGGTACATTTCCTCACAGATCGACATAATCTATACCCTCACTTCGTTTGTGCTAAATACTTCATTCTTTACGAACCATCCATCTCGCTAGTAAAACGCTTATCTAAAACAGCAGCCTTTCCCTATCTTAACACCCCTACAAAGTGGTCCTTCAACTTTCAACCTTCTGATTCAAGTCTTCGGTCTCATGCAGCTTACACAACTACCGACTTTAACGTCATTAGTTGACCTGTTGATACTTCCTTAGCCTATTATTCAACAAGGGTCCCTTACTGAACCTAATCCTTCCAACATATCATAATCAAATTCACATCCCGTCGTCCTCATTTCAAACTCACTCGTGAAACGTCAATATTACAAGATCACTTTAAAACTCTTATACGGCGTCGAGGATATCTCATTCCTACTTCACCACACTACTCATAACGAGTTGCTAATACCAACACCTTGATGACTTCTAGTTCTTCCCTGAACACAACCGTCCCTCGGCAACTGTATTTCCAGTCACCGCACGTAGGTACAGACCCTCATACAACCGACGCTAAAGTCCACTTCCGACTCTTCCACTGCTCACCTCTCCTATTGAACACAAACACCAAAACTACAAACATTCTCCCTTGATTGTCCAACACCTCTCTACTCTAGGAGTTCTTCCTTAGCTTAAAATGTAATACTCTACGACCTATTGAGTTCATAGCCTTCATGCCTGACAACGCGATAAATGAATCATTTAACACTTTTGATCATTTTAAAGAAACAACACTTGAAAACAACTTGGGTACACACGACCCCAACATTCTCGTAACTCCAATGCCCTGCACAACGATCTCGAGGATCGTTCCGCAAAACTTAATCTTACTCGACCAAAAATATGTTGTTATGACAGAAATATATTTGGATGAAAATCTCTTCATACAACAAGATTCTGAAAGGAATTACCGACACGAAATAAACCAGTCGGTTCTCACACTCAATTATATAACTTCATCATGTCAACTCTCATTTGGTTATAAAAGTTTTGCATTCAAACGTTCTCTTGACTTATCATGGAAAGAGTGGAATATTTTGCAAATCGCAAACCTCAAGACTTCATTGTACGATCTAAATGGATTTGTTTTTTTCTTTAAACATACGCTTGCACGCGCCGACTCATATCCGATCAAATTTGATATTTACACATTTACTTTACTTATGAAAAATCTCATGTACACATACACGAACTCAATGCATGAAACTCTACTTGCAATTGAAGGCTACTCACTCAAACAAGGTCGATCGCTTTACTCACACAACTTATCCTTGACACTCTACCTTCGACCAGTGGTCGCCCTCTCGGCTTGCAACAACTTGCTATACATACATTCAATGGTCCACTTACTCAACCATTTCATACTACCTTCGTCTCGATCAAATCATCTCATATTATACCTCTACAGAAATCTCTCTTCACAGATCCTGCCACTGAACAACTCGACTAAAGGGTCAGAGCTCTAATCCTCTACTCGCTCTTGAATTGACACCTCCAAGATCTCGACACTGTCCTTCCTTATCGTTACAACGGATCTACCCCACGATCTCTAGAACTAGGACTCTCCAGAAACAGGAGTCTTACTCAAAATCAGTCATTCATCCTCTTCGAATCCACGGAGATCTACCTCCAGACGACTCATAACATTCTATACATCATTTCTTCTCTATGACGTATACATACATCACCTTATAAATGATTTCTCACGATACTTCCCCTGCAATGGGTCTCACCCTACCCCTCAGGGATCTTACTGATATTCTAAAGTACTGGAACACGACATAAACACTAGCTTCTAACTACCACTTCGGAATAATAAGGCAGGTTAAGCACATACATGTACCTGTAAGTTCGCAATTACACTGGCCAGGTGGAATCTCAAACTTACCTTACATGACAGTCCTCAGTACCCTATTAGTCATATCTCTATAATAGTGTCCTCCTAACGCATTTCCTGATTCTCAGTTGTGATTTCTACTCCCAAGTTTAAGTTTAGGCCCGTCCGGTCACCTAAATCCCTTAAACTATGGCTCTGATACCAATTGAAACAACCCAATCTAAATAAAGCATACTTAGCATTTATATTTAAATAATTACAAAACTGGGTCCACAAAAGTTTCATTTCATCTGTCTAAATAACTTAGGTTGGCGGAAACAACCTATACACAACTGAGAAAAACTAATAACTAGAGTGTCACTATGCTTCTTGACTCTTCTTGCTAAGCTCAGCCTATTTGCCCGAGCTCCTGGAAACCTGCTTACCTGAAAAGGTTTTAATTTGAAAATGCGAGGGTTAGACCATGAGGTCTAGTGAGTCCCTCCTAACAGTTATCAAAGCATTTAAAATCAGTTTATCTCTTCAGCTTTAAACATTCATACTCAACACGTCAAAATCATATACGGACTAAAGTCCGCCTCCTCGTAATCTGACACCCTGAAGCCACCCGAAGGTGACAACGAGTCAGCCTCATGCTGCCTTGCGGAGCCTCGCTCCTGGCATATAGGGACCTCCCTTCCCGCACGAGAGCTGGCGGAACTACTCTCCCGTCTTTGCCAGTTTACGTCTCCTTGATGTATGCATACATTCTACATAAAACTTTAAACAACTTTCATGCAATTAAAGCATAATAATAAAGCATGGCAATTCTCAACATTCATAACACATTTGAAAACACGTTAAAAGCCACACATTTTAGTTTAGAAAACTCACCTGAGGCTCTTACTTCTCGTTCCTAAACCGTTCCAAACTTCCAAATCGACTTCCCTGAATAAACGGGCATAAAACAACAACTCAGCAAAAGTATCCGGACAACTCAGGCTTTCCGGACAACACTACTTTTCCGGACGCTAAAGAGTCCGGACACCCACACTAATCCGGACAATACTCCTTTTCTGGGTAACTTCTACTCTCCGGACGATACCCCTTTCCGGGTACCGAACTTACCGGATACAAGACTTTACCGGACTCAACACCTACCCGGATAAACATTCCTATCCGGACAACTCCCTCGTCCGGAGACCTTCTATCCATCAACGAATCCGGACGCCCGAGAAGGTGTCCGGACGTCGACCTGGTCCATTTTTGGGCTGAAATCTATAGGCTAAACTCGATTCTCTCGAATTAAAGATTAGCAATAGCAACAACATCACTAAACTTAACAATTACTGAGTTCTTAGCAATCGAAACACACTATAAGACCCGATTTCTCTCATTTTAGCTTCAAACTCCACTTTTGAACAAAAACCCCAAGACTAACCATTCTGCTCCCTAATCAAAGATAAATCGATGAAACAAGAGAGTGTTACCTGGTTGATTGCTTGCAATAAACGAAATCCAAATGCTATTTCTTCTTCAAATCCCAAGGTTTGATGGCTCCTTTCTTCCAAATGCACCAAAAACCTTTAAGAACCTCTCCTCTTCTTTCCCTCACAAATTCAGCCGACACACACACACTAAAATCAGTAGTATGGAATGCTCTCTAGGGTTTTGTGCCTTTTTATACCCCAACTCCTGTTTACCAACTAGCCCCTCAACTTCTACTTCTGCTTAAAACTCCACACCAAACGTAAAACATTTCGAAAAAGGTCTGGGTCGTTACAATACTCCCCCCTCAAAAGAATTCAGTCCCCGGAATTCCATTCTCGAAAAGGTGAGGGTAACCGAACATCATATCTGATTTTACTTCCCACGTTGCCTCTCGTCCCTTATGATAACTCCATTGAACTTTTACTAGCCAAACTTCTATGTTCCTCGTTTAGCAAACCTTACCGCTCACGATTTATATCGGTCCTTCTACGTAAGTCCACCTCTCATCTATACTGATGCCCCCTCAAAGGAACAGCCACAACGACCTCTGACAAACACTTCTTTAAGTCTAAGACATGAAATGTCGGATGAACACTCTTTAATTCTTCTGACCAGTCTAACTTGTATGCTGCTGCTCTAACTCGCTCACTAACGACAAGATCAACTTCTTATCGCCTGCATCTCTTGCAAGGTCGCCATCATCTCATTTCTCACATCGGCTTTCCACAAAAGAGACGTGCATCACACTACGAATTTCTTCTCAAATTCACATCGAGTACCTCAAGATCGCGCACTATCTATTCAACTTTCATGCTTCGACGGATCCGCAGACTTAGTCCACCTTACTTTTCTCTCAAACTTCAAGGCTCAAAGCCTTATGTTTTTCAATCCAACCACTCATTTCTACCCGGTTGCCTCAGACCGTTCAGATGGGAAACATAACCGCACCCCATACTTTGAAACCGCCTTCGGTGAGTCATCACTTGCTAAAACGTGCTATCCTGCACTATTTACTTGTACCCTCTTCGATCACTATACTTGCTTAAAACTATCTGATAAAACCAAGGCCAACCGCGCCTCCGTCCGCACCTCGGGACTCACGGTTTTAAACACGTCTAGTTAAAGTCTCTCATACATTTATACTTCCTTAAGAAAAAGAACTTGGCAGAAATTTCCCGCCACAACAACGAGAATCTTCTGCCAGGAAAACTCGCTCACTGACGACTTGGCACCAGGCCAACCTTGTACATCCCGACAAGCTCACACCCTTGAGTCTCTCCTTGGTATACCTGAAATTCTAGATTACTTCTCCCAACCGACATTCGTCTATGCAGATCATACTCCTTTCCCGAATCACATTGGCTACAACTCGTCAACTAATTCGTACGTTCTCACCACTTCATCATTTCACACTTAACGTGTCTAATAGAAGGAAACCTCTATAATTCCTTATTGGGGTACTCACTTATCCGAAATGAACTTATCCTGAAGGCTCATCAATTTCTCACTGATTGCTACAAGCGTCCAGTCATATAACATAACTTCGGTTACTCCCACTCAACTAGGTGGGGTAACCACGATCACACCCTACTGTTCTCAATAGCTTACACTGAACGATCAGTTCGCTTGAACGTTTCTCACAAAATCACTAACTTAACTCATTCAGTTGTCGTATCCACTTCTTTCCTGCACGAGATCATACACAATTTACTTCCTCAATACTTCTTCCAAAAGTTAGCACACTTATCAAGGACAATCTACACAACGCTGCGCCTATCGGCATTACTGTTAAGTTTACTACTTCCGATTTACTTACTTAATCCGACATACTGTCTTCACCTCCCCACACTAGCGTGGAGTACTGCCCACCAACATTACTCGCCCCTCTCTTCCGACAATTCTTAAGCTGCAAATGCTGTCTCATTACTATACATAACCAAACGGTTGCACTAAAATTCTAACTTAAGGCTTTCGACTAAATCACCTCGAACGTCACCAGAGTTCGACATCACTGTACATTCTTTAAACTCCAACTTTTACTTTCTCAGACAATTCGTTCACACATAAGCAACACTCACATTCTTTAAGGATTTCACATCTATTCCACCACATTTTGACTAATACATCCATCATCTTCTTTAAACTTCCAATGATTCCAAATATGCTTACTTAGCGACTCTTACAACTACAAACACTTGGTTTCTCCTTTGGGTAACTACCCACCACCACTCCGTGATGCTATCCCGAACATAAACATATCACCACGTCAACTTACACCCCACGTGCTCCAACAACCTGGTTAACACTCGAACACCTCATCCGAAACTCCCAAAAAGGCTTATATCTGATGCTTCATCTTTCTCTAACATCACATCACTACGACGCTAGCTGGCACTTTTAACTTGGCAATTATTGCCACTACATAACTATACATTCCTCACTCATAACATCACACTGCAGACCAAAACTCTCATGGCCATTCATACACAATTCAAACTTATCTTCAAGACCTCACACATAAATAACCGAGTCTATCTCGCTACATTGTCTCTCCCCAGCTCTAGTTGAACCACAACACCCGAGTTTCTGATTAATTCTAACATACTCGTTTCTTGCTAGCTCTTTGCAATACCAAACCATTATATCGACAGGGTACATTTCCTCACAGATCGACATAATCTATACCCTCACTTCGTTTGTGCTAAATACTTCATTCTTTACGAACCATCCATCTCGCTAGTAAAACGCTTATCTAAAACAGCAGCCTTTCCCTATCTTAACACCCCTACAAAGTGGTCCTTCAACTTTCAACCTTCTGATTCAAGTCTTCGGTCTCATGCAGCTTACACAACTACCGACTTTAACGTCATTAGTTGACCTGTTGATACTTCCTTAGCCTATTATTCAACAAGGGTCCCTTACTAAACCTAATCCTTCCAACATATCATAATCAAATTCACATCCCGTCGTCCTCATTTCAAACTCACTCGTGAAACGTCAATATTACAAGATCACTTTAAAACTCTTATACGGCGTCGAGGATATCTCATTCCTACTTCACCACACTACTCATAACAAGTTGCTAATACCAACACCTTGATGACTTTTAGTTCTTCCCTGAACACAACCGTCCTTCGGCAACTGTATTCCAGTCACCGCACGTGGGTACAGACCCTCATACAACCACGTATCTGGATGATAGTTTGGGTTATTTTTCTAGAGATTTGATAAATCAATTTTAGAATTGAGATTCTAAACAATATTTTATTTTTAATTTGATGAATTCTTAAATTTTAAGAATTATGTTAAAATTATTAAGCTTAAGTAGTGTTTTTGTTATTTTAAAGTATCAAACAACATCAATTTCATGTTGAGGGGTAAAACGGTAATTATGGCATTCAGACTGTTGATTAAGAAAAAAGTAAACAACAATACATTTTTATTTGGACAGACAAATTTATCTAGAAAGACATATTTATCCATACATGACTTAATAGAAAATTTGGTTAACAGCCCCTAAGAGATGACCGTATTTCAATAATATAATTCACTAGTTGTATCTAATACCCAAGTCATTGCAAAATTTTATTTTATTCGTAGAGCTCAACATTTTTCTTATAACTGAAAATGTGTATTATAATTGATTTTATGGAGTATAAGGTGCCGTTTGTTTTTTAAGTGGTCTGAAGTCTTATTTCACTTCTAATTAACAAGACTTGATGCTAAAGTCTGAAATCTGAATACATAAGATTGTTTGTTTTTGTAAGATCTAAAGTCTGAATCTGAATACATAAAATTGTTTATTTTTTTTAAATTGACAACTTAAATTTAAATATGAATCAATATTTTATCTAATAACCCAAAATACAATCTAATAACCCAAAATGAAAAACCTTAACCCACACCCAAATCCACTAACCAAAATGCAAAGTGGTTGTTGAATAAATAACCCAAGATGTGTTGTGTATTTCTTTCTTATCCCACGTGTATCCCCCCCACCAATCACCTCCAACATTCATCACACCTAGGGTGTTAACGAGCCGAGTCGAGTTGAGTAGTACGTTATTCGAGTCGAGCTCAAAAAAATAATACCAGGCTCGAGCTCGGCTCGAGTTCGATTAATTTTTCGAAGTCGAGCTCGAATATTTTTTCAATGTTCGAGCTCGAGCCTGATGCTCGTTTATGAGCTCGAATTCGAGATCGATTAACTCGTTTATGTACTCAAGATCGATAATTTTTATAATTTGATTATATAAATTGTTAACACATAAATATGTAAAGCTCGAAAAAGTGTATGCTCGAATGGCTCGGCTCAGCTCGGCTCGTAAAGCTTAATCGAGCTTTCGAACGAGTCGAGTCGAACATTGGTGTTATGGAGCTCGACTCGTTAACTTAACCGAGCTTTGTTTTGTGTTCGAGACCGACTCGAGCTCGACAACTATTAGGCTCGAGCTCGAGTAGCTCGTTAAAAGCTCGACTCGTTAACACCCCTAATCACACCAACCCATTTCATCCAATTATCCATCTGGTTTCAAGATCCATAAAAAACCCCTTTCTTTTGTCTGGGTATTTTTTTTTAAATCAAACCCCATTTCTTCAAGATCCGCAATCCATCACTTTTCTTTTTAAATTCCAAACCAATTTTCTTGATTCTCAACTGGTTTTTTGTTGTTGGATTCAACAAAAATCAAATGTCTCACTGATTTTCTCTTCTTGTATATGGGCTAACCAAGCATTTCATGGGAGGTGTTTGGAGTGTTGAACCACCATTAAAATGCAGGAAAGTGAAACGAGCCATTCAAGTTAGAATCTGGAGATTGTAGAGATCGATCGATTTGGGATTTGGATGTCCTTTCCTCTGAGATCGATTTGGCAATAGGGTTAGAGAGATGGGTTATGGCGGAATTCTTCATCTGGGAACATTCGATGGATAATTATAACGCCACTGGTTTTGATTTTAGGGTTTATGGCTTTGAAGAAATCAAACTGTGGAATTGGGGTTGATTACTCTTCTTCTAGAGATGATTCTGCATAAAAGGGACATGTTTCATCGAAAAAATTTGGTGGGTCTTTATTGGACCGGCGGTAGACGGCGGTTGACGGTGGTGGTGGTCAGATATCTCAGCCTCCATTATCTTCATCTTCTTCACCATCACCAATTGCACTTGAATGGACATGCAACACCCTGTAAGATCGATTTGAGAGTTCAGATTGACAGGCGAGAAGAAAGTTGTTGTGTTTAGGCAATATAAGAGGTTATAAGTTTTTATGTTATCATTTGTGAAATCAGAGGAGGTCAGAGCTTTTCAACTCTTATTTAGAAAAGAAAATCAAACAATCTTAATGTGTTAATGTCTGACCGAATCAGACTTCAGATGAATTCAAATGTTTTTCTTGAAAAACAAACATGCACTAAGTTTCCTACTTATTTCTCTTAATTTATGTTATATTATAAAATATAAAAATTTAATTTATTAATTATTAAGTAGTATTTGTTAAAACATAATCTCATAAAACTTATGTTTAAAACTTTTATGAGATTATGTTTTAATGAATACTACTCAATAGTTAATAAATTATTTTGATCAAATATTTTTTATAATATAAGATACACTAAGGGGCCGTTTACCTAATCACTTACCCGGGTAAGTGTTTATCGGTAATATTCAACACTGTTATCTACTTCCCGGGTAAGATTTTAGTCCACCAAAATGGCATCGTATGCTACAATTTAGCGGGTAAGCGTAAACCGTGGTAAGAGTCGTCGCACTCACTTACCGGGTAAGACTCTTGGTCCTTGCTTTTAGACTCTTGGTCCTTGCTTCACCCTTACCGGGTAAGATTCTTGGTCCTTGCCATATTAATCCGGTAAGCTAATATAACTTGGTAAGCACTTACCCGGATAAGCGTTTTGTAAACGGCCCCTAAGAGAGAATAAAGACTAGGATAATTATTTAATAAGTAGAACCTTGCGGAATTAAAAGGAGTTGTTAGCTTTACTCCACCATATACAATTTACATTTTTTCAAGGGTGATTTTTGGTTCTCTCCGAAATATGTTGACGTACAATGCATAGAGTAACTTCGGGTGTAACAGTAAAAACAAGCAATAGGTTATGACATAACATTCTTATAAGGGAGTGTTCTGTTGTGTTGCAAATATATTTATTACGAGTTTAAGTTGTAACTGCAACATCCCAGACCAACCGTACCAGATATTGTCCGCTTTGTCCACACACCTGAACTCACGATTTTAAAACGCGTCTGATAGAGTAGGTATCAAGTTCCTCTTATAAGGCAACCTTTGTGTAACACCCCGAATTTCCATGAAATTTTAATAAATATAAATGGGATCGAATTGTAATTTAGTCTAAGTCATGGACTAATTGCAAATGTTAACTTCAGGGTTGATTTTGTAATTTGACCAAAGTTTGAAGTTAATAGTGAAAATTAACTTAAGGTCTATTTGGTCATTTCTGGAAAGTTGAGAATACTTATTGAATGGGTAAGCTGAATATCTCCATTTTTTATGTAAGTCGGTCAAGAACAGAAAGGGTGAAGAGGAGAAAGCAATTCGATTTTTGGTAAGAATCTGATAAGTTTGGTTTGATAAATTCTTCCAATCTTATAGTTATGCTCCATGTGTGTGATTTTGATATTATTCAGTATTGGGAAAAGATTGGAAGCAGAGAAGGTTTTATCAAGTCGTACTTTAAACCAGGTGAGTTCATCCCTTTCATTTTAGAAATTAACTGTTGAAATTTAATTAGTTTTGGTATATAAAATGTCTGAATGAATGAGTATAATGGTTTAGAAATGAAACCAATCATTAAGCTGTATTTTTAGACGAATTGTTGGGTTAAAATGACGTAAATCGATGACCCTAAATCGAAGTCCCGTAATTTATAGGTTCCGGAACTGAGTAATTAGACCCGGAATTAATGGATTCCGGAACTGGGTTTGGATCCAGAATCAAAGGATTCCGGAAGTGGGGGTCTGTTCCGGAATTAAAAAGGAAATACCGGGAGTTGGGTTTGACGATTAAGGATCCGGAATTATAATAAAATACCGGAAGTTGGGCCGGACAATTGAGTTCCGGAACTGACTTGTTTACCGGAACTTGGGCCAAAATAATCAATTCCGGGAGATGGGCTAAATTAATTCAATTCCGGAAGATGAGGCATTTGGGATCCGGTATCAATAAACTGGAATTGGGCTCTGACTTTGGGTGGATCCGGAAATTTAATTCCGGAATGGGCCTTATATTTAGAACCCGGAATTGGGCTTACGATTTGGACTTCCGGAATTATGTGGGAACCGGAATGGGTTAAGGTTCCGGTAATGGATTGGTTTATGGGTTCCAGTTATGGATTTAGTTTATTGGTTCCGGTAATGGATTTGGTTTATGAATTTGGGAAATTAGTTTTAGAATTAATTTGGGAAATTAGTTTTAGAATTAATTTGGAAAATTAGTTTTAGAATTAATTTTGGGAAATTAGTTTTAGGGTACAGGATGGTTTTATTTAGGATATGAGTTTGATTGTGTTGGTCCCGAAGGCCTATACAAGTTTGTAGAAGGGGGGGGGGGGGGGTTGAATACAAACACACAGATTTTACTTTTCTAAATTGTTTATTGATAAATCATTAACAATTTACAGCTTGTTGCGGAGACAAGATTAAGGATAAACCTAAATCTAAACAAGTTGGAACACTAAGGTTTCTTGCACTGAGAAAGATAAGGAAATTACTAATAATAACCTATCTTGAGATACGAGATATGAACTTGTCCAGAGTTAGCAAGTTACTTCAAAATGAAGTGAGTTCATCTCTTTATATACTGCATGCATTTAATGCAAGTCAGTATATACTTTACACGTGTCATCAGCTGGTTGGTTGCATGTCATTGACCTTTGTTGACAACCTTAGTAGCCGTATGGATGAACAGTGTAGTATCAGAGTGGTTGTACGATTTCAGACAGTCGGAGGTTCTTTTCTGACATTTCGTACGGAGTCGTGCAAGGGTGGTTAAGACAAAAGTACTTTGTACGGAGGACTTCATGATCAGCTTTCGTTGATTCAGCGATTATCATTTACTATTCAGCAGATGATAAAGTTCAGCGATAGCTGAAGTCTTGTACTTGATACTTCACGTTGAGTGGACAAATCTGAGTCTTCGCTGATCCGCATCAGTTCATTAGGAAACTTGTCGCTGGTTCTTGAGCTTGATCTTCGACTTCAGCGTAGAACCTTTGTTGACGTGAAACTTGTCTTCAGGGATCATAAGTAAACAACTAACTTATCAGCGATCATCATAATAACTGAACAGACTCAGAGCATTTATGGTGAACAGTTTTGCTGAATGTTTAACTTAAAGAGCGAGAGTTCCTATCAGCGGTACTGGAAGATCTTAGTACTTATCAGCGATAGTAAAACTCTGATACATATTGTTTACTTACAATTTTCACTAAGTATTTAAGAGAGGGTCATTATCAAATCACTGAGGGTTTGGATCAACAATCTCCCCCTATTTGATTATGACATAGCAACAAAGAAAATTGCTATTTAATGAAAACATAAGGATAAAAAGAACTCATAAAATATTTGTCCCTTTTACTGTTTTCTGGGATCTTTTCAGTACTGATGGAGTAAAGTACGTTTGCTGAAATCTTTCTTTAAAATATTGAATCAGGTAACAATGAAGAACAGAAAGATTATAAGTACAAGCGAAATAATTTACAAGTACAGAAGGATAACTGATACAATAGAGAAAAAGGAGATTATATCAGTTTTCAAAAGGTTCTTCCTTAATGAGAAGTTCATCAAGGGTCGTCTTTTCAGTGGGGATCATCCAGTCAGGAACCGTTACGCCTTGTTTTCTTTTGTTCAGCGCTTCTTTAAAGATCAAGGGTTTTAGGTGTCATGCCTGAATGTCTTTTTTGAAGTCACACCAGTAGATGAGATATCTGAGCTGTTCGATTGGAGTGATTGGAAGCTCAGCGATCCGTTGAAAACATTTACGTCCGTCGTAGTCGAGAAAGAATATTCCATAAGGATTACTGATGACTTTACCAGGGACGAAAAGTTCACATGGTGGCAAAGAAATGTCAAGGGCAGATAGATCAGGGTCAGGAACAAGCACTTCAGCGCGAGAGAAACCAATTCCAGTTTCATTTCGTATGACAGGACCTGAGTTTGAATCTTGACGTTTCTTCTTTGGAGAGGCCCTTTTTCTTTTCGGCTTAAGATCAGGAAGAGGAGGAATGTCCACACAAGAAGATATCAAGTCGATCTGTCTGTTTATCAGCTTTTCGAAATGATCCTTGTACTTAGATTGTGCGATTGGATAGCTTACCTCATCTCCAACCATTCAGAGAGACCATACCTTTTTACAGTGTCAGCGCGAAAGGTTTCGGATTGGCCATCTTCTCTGAAAAGTTTGATGTCAACAATAGGTACTCCGATAGATGTTCTTCCAGAGATGAATACCTTGTTGATCTTCGCTGGACGATATCTGAAGTGGATTTTCTCTTTACACCAGATCAGGGTGGTCAGAGAAACTTCAGTTTTCTTTTCCACGGTCTTCTGGGCTTCTTCCCAAAGCTTTTGTTGGATTTGAATGGGAACACGTTTCAGCTTGGGGTCTTTGACAGATTCTTGAGTAAGCTTGATGGCGTATTCTCTGTCTTTCTCTTCAGCTTCCTTTCTTTCAGCGATGAGGCGTTCAGCTCTGAGGTGTTCCTTGTATCCAGCTTTTGAAATTTTGAACTTAGGAGGAACTGAAGGGAGTTGATCACGCCTTAGAATGATTCGCTGATCCTCGAATCGCTTTATTATTTCCTCTTTTCTCTTTTGATCCTCTTTACTCAGCTTTTGAGGAGCTGAGGAAGGTCTGTTTCTGTGCGAGAGAGGTTGTTCTTCTGGTTCATCAGTCTCAGAGATCAAATCTAAGACTGGGATTATTTCATCAGCAACAGCTGGCTTTATTTGTGAAGTCGCAGTAGTAGAACCTTCAGCGACATCCTCAAACAGGGAGAGGACTAGCTGAAACGCAGCGATCTTACAAATAAGAACTGGGTAGAAGAACTTGGGTAGAAAAGATAGAAAAAGAATGTGGATGTGTAGAGAGGTTGTGGAGTAGAGAACTGATTGTGTATAGAGATGTTCAGGGAAGGAATATAAGTAAAGTTTAGTGTACCTGACAAACCGACTTTTCAAGCAAGATCGCCAGATTTTCATCTTCAGCGAGGCCTTTGCCTTTGCCTTTCTCAGCGCCAGAGGCTGAGGGCTTTGTCTTTGTCTTCTCCCCTGAAGGTTCTTTTATTGAAATACCTTTAAGAGCTTTGGTTCGAGGAGCAGGTTTGACAACAAAGAAATCATCGTCATCTTCATCATCATCATCATCATCATCCTTCCTTGGAGAGGAGGATGGTTCATCTTCAAGGATGTCGATGTCTTCATCTTCTTCTGCTTCGGATTCCTCAGCATCTTCTTCGAGTTGCTCCCCCTCAGATACAGAGGCGAGCTTCTCGGTTCCCTCAGGGTTTTCATCTCCCTGAGGTTTTTCAGCGATCAGATCTTCATTCCTCTCTCCCCTGATAGATTCATCATGGGAAAGGTCTTCAGCGCTCTTGTTCAGATCTTCAGCGCTTTTGTTTAGATCTTCAGCGCTCTTCTCACCGGAATGTTCAGCGCTCTTCTCCCCCTCTTTCTCATGATTGGGGGAGGAATGAGTAGACTCAGCATTGGTGTTATCTCTGTCTTCTGGGCCAGAGATTTTCACACAACCTTCAAGCTTTGCTATTCTGTCTTCTAGGCCAGAAATAGCAGGCGTGATTTTCTTCAGCTCTGTGCGATCCGCCGCTGTGAAAGATTCCAAAATAGGGGCAGGGGCAGGAGCAGGAGCTGGATTATTTGCCTTGTTGACCAGCGTCTCGATCATCGTCTTCATAGAACCAACGTCGGTCTTTACAGAGCCTAAGTCGGTCTTGACCGCTGACATATCACCCTCGAGTTTTCCAACCGATGTCTTCAGCGTTGTTACTTCGCTGGACACGGTCGAAACTGAGTTTTTGAGGCTGGTGTAGTCAGTGTAGATGTCAGAGAGCACCTTGGCAAAATCGCTGAGCGTCTTATCAAGGCCCTTAATGTCATCTGTGGAAGCCTTCTTCTCCACCACCGTAGTCAGCTTCGTCAGATTCTCTCCAGCGTTTGTTACAGCTGTAGAGTTGTTGGAGAGTGTGGTGGTGAGATCAGTCAGCTTAGTTTCCACGGACTTCAGAGACTCGTTGATGTCTCCCAAATTAGGACCTGTAACACATAAGTACTTGTGAACAAAGGAAAGCTCAGAAGTTTCAGGTTTAGTTACAGTGTATATGGGTTGATTTGTACCTGCAGGAGGATTGACGAAATCGTCAAAGTTGCGGATTCCTGAGTAATGTTCCATATCCTCTTCGAAAGTACGGTGAGGTATGGTGATCTCCGCAGGTCCTGTCTTCATCATTCGTTGAGAAGCGTCAGCGGTGGCTTCTGGAATGATGGCATCTCCAGTGTTAGCTGGAGGTGTGTCCAAAGAAGTGGAGGGAGGAGCGAAGGATAAGAATGGGGTTCGGGTTGCGAGTTCAGCGTTGGATTCGCTGAGAACTACTTCATCAGTCTTTCGAGAGACTGAAGAAGGTTGGGTAGATTCCAAGTTTCTAACCTCAGTGTTTGGAGACGCTGAAGTCTGGATTGGAGGGATGGCTTAAACGGGTGTGGCAGAGCATACCACGGAACTTTCCTCCAGCTCGTCAGAATGAGCTGAGGAGTCTTCAGCATGGAATTGCTGGGGTTGCTCCTTGGTTTTCTTGATCCTTTTAGAATCAAGAGGGGTAGTAGAGAGTTTCCTTTTCTTAGAAGGAGAGGGTTTTGTGGCCTTGGTATCAGCGATGGGTATTGTCGCTGAAGGAGCCACAGAAAGCGGAGAATTTAGAAGAGTGAGAAGAGTAGAGAGACGTACCTCGTTGGCGACAGGTTTGAAATCGAGCACCTTAGGGCCAACCTGAGAAAGTTTCAGGTCACCCTCTTCAGGATAGCTGTCCTTCAGGCCATATTGGAAGATGGCGCTGATGAATCTTGGGTAAGGAACCCATGCTGGTCGGTCAGCGGCAGAATCCACGCGTTGTACTAGGTCATCATATATAATAGAGGCCCAGTCAATGTTTAGACCTTTCAGCAGTGCGTATCCCATAGCTTGCGTAGGTTGTGCGGCTTGATCAGAAGAGCCGGACTTCGCTGTCATGCAGCTGATCAGGTGAGCGAAGATGAAATTCATCTCGTTGGGCATTTTGGACTTCTTTATCAGCGTCAGCTTCTTCTCGGGCTTCTTGTCCCTTCCAATGTCCCAGATGTAACCCATTGTGTCGAGAAAAGCAATGATGGCATCTTTGTCAGCTTGCTTCTTATGGTCAGGGAATGGAACGAAGGGTTTTTCTTTGGTGGCATTGGGAAAGTTCAGGGCTTTTCGTATGATAGCGGGGGTTATCTTAATTGTACCATACTCAGTATCGCTGAGTATGCAATCGATGGTTTTGGATGCATCTTTGGCGGAGGGTAGCTGAGTGTGTCTGGCAGAGTACCAGAACTGGGATAGTAGTAGCTGACTTGCGGGAGGAGTGATGGTCAGGGCTGTTGAAATGCAGCAGTGTTTCAGGAAATTCACAGCATCATCCAGATGTGTGACTTGCTTTCGAGGAGGAAACTCGAGAAGCGCAGAGAGGTTGTTGACCTTAGTCCAATCTAGTTGATCCAGCTTGAACTTAACCCGAGGGGCTTTGATGATGTCCACTTCCTCAGAGTCAGCGGAGATGGACTCAGCGGTGACATTGATCTTTGAAGATGCCATTTCTCTGTATTATCAGTTCAACCAAAGATGTTAACAAATAAGAATTGTCTTAGTATGGAAAGAATTTCCATTAAGATTGTTCGAATTTTGTCCATTTCATTCAGACATAAATGTCTTAATGAAAATTAGGGTTTTTCATGATTTTGAAACGAAATGTAAAACCCATAAATTCTTGTATTCCAGTTTCAAAAGAAAAACTGGATACGAATTAAGAACAAGTTTAAGATTTAGATTTAAAACTTGAAGAACAACCATGAAATGGTTGTGTTCATAAAACCATGAAAGAAAATGATTTTATTTTTAAGTTCTTTTGTTTGATCTTGTTTAAAACAAAGATAAGATCAGAAACAAGTTATCTGCATTTGAAAAATAAGAACATATTAACCTTGAAGTTTTGATGAAGAAGATGATGAACAGTTCTATGAAGATTTGAGAGCACAAATGCAACAGTAATTTCTTTCTTGCGGAGGAAGAATGTTCGCGTAAAAGACAAATATAAACCAAGAGTTGTTTATATATGGAGTTTTAGAGAGAGAAAACCTTGAGCGGGAAAAGGTTTTCATCATGACACGGACACGTGTTTGCATTTGATTGGAAGTTTGAGCGAAACGTGCAAACGTGTGTCAGAAAGAAATCATGCCTGGTGTTATCCGTTGCAATGACGTCACAACTGTCCTTTCACATTCTTTTAGGATGTCTCTGAGGTTTTGAAAAACTCAGGGACTCTTTTGAAAAACATGAAGCACTGAATAGAAGATATCAGTGAAGGTTTTAAGAATTTTCAAAATATCGCTGTTAAGGAAGAGATATTCAGCGATGCATTTGTTTTTGAAATCTTGCATTTTCATGGGTTTGTCAGAGAGAGAAGACATACCTGGATATCAGTTTAACCAAGTTTATTCAGAGAGAAGATGATTGAATAGGTTATACGAGTTGATTTTATCCTTTCGCTGATTAATGTGAACCGCTGAAGATTTTACCCTTCAAAGTTCAGCATTCCAAGCTCGCTGATGAGAAAGTTGAATCTTGTCTCATCAAGAGGTTTGGTAAATAAATCAGCTAACTGATAATCAGTTGGGATAAATTGAAGTTCTATATCACCATTCATCACATGATCTCTGATAAAATGATATCTGATTTCTATGTGTTTTGTCTTTGAGTGTAGCACATGATTGTTTGCTATAGCGATGGCACTTGTGCTGTCGCAATAGATTGGAATTTTGGAGAGCTGAAGATCATAGTCTAGTAGCTGATTTCTCATCCACAAGACTTGAGAACAACAGCTTCCAGCGGCTACATATTCAGCTTCAGCTGTGGAAGTGGACACTGAGTTTTGCTTCTTACTTGTCCAACTTACCAGCTTTCCACCCAGGAGCTGACATCCTCCTGTGCTGCTTTTCCTATCCATTTTGCAACCTGCAAAATCACTGTCTGAATAGGCGGTTAGATCGAATCCTGAGTCTTTGGGATACCAAAGGCCTAGATTCGCTGTACCCTTAAGATATCGAAAGATTCGCTTTACAGCTTTCATATGAGATATCTTAGGTTCATCTTGATATCGTGCACACAAGCATGTTGCAAACATAATATCGGGTCGGCTAGCTGTAAGATACAATAGTGAGCCGATCATCCCACGGTACAGCGTGACATTGACAGGAACACCTTTTGTGTCCTTATCAAGTGTCAGCGGAGGTGCCATAGGGGTTTTCATAGCTGAACTTTCAGTTAAGTCGAATTTCTTCAGCATATCTTTAACATATTTTCCCTGATTAATGAAAGTTCCTTTTTCAGTTTGCTTAATCTGAAGACCAAGGAAATATGTTAGTTCACCCATCATGCTCATTTTATACTCATCTTTCATTCTATCAGCGAAACGAGTACAAAGCTCAGGGTTAGTAGAACCAAATATAATGTCATCAACATATATTTGAACTAAAATGATATGACCTTTCACTTTTCTAAAAAATAGAGTTTTGTCAATCTTACCTCTATCAAATTGTTCAATATGGAGATAAGTAGAGAGAGTATCATACCATGCACGAGGAGCTTGCTTTAAGCCATAAAGTGCCTTGTCCAGTTTATAAACATAACCTGGACGCTTAGGATCTGAGAATCCTGGAGGTTGTTCCACATACACTTCTTCATTCAGCTTTCCATTCAGAAACGCTGACTTAACATCCATCTGATGTACAGTGAAGTTTTTGTGTACAGCATATGCTAAGAAAAGACGAATAGATTCGAGTCTTGCTACTGGAGCAAAAGTTTCGTCATAATCTATGCCTTCCTCTTGTCTGTATCCCTGAGCAACAAGACGAGCTTTGTTGCGAGTTACAGTACCATGTTCGTCCAACTTGTTTCGATAGACCCATTTAGTGCCTATCACCGTTTTGTCAGTTGGTCTACGAACGAGTTTCCAAACTTTGTTTCTTTCGAATTCAGTCAGCTCTTCTTGCATAGCGCTGACCCAGTTTGGATCTCTGAGGGCATCATCTATTTTATTTGGTTCAGTTAGAGAAATAAAGTTAACAAATAAACAAATATTACCTGCACTTCTACGAGTCTGAATACCAGCGTTGGGATCACCAAGAATTTGATCGATTGGGTGATTTACAGTCCATCGCTGAGCTGGAGCATACGTCGCTGATTCAGTCTGAACTGGAGAAACTGAAGATGAGGCTTCAGCTACTTCTGGATTATCAGCTAAGAGAGGAATGTTTGCATTTGTCACTTCATTCACTGATTGCTGAGAAATAGACGGAATTTCTGAGACATTTGGATCAACTGCAGGTATAGTGTTTATAGGCACAACTGAGACCCAAGATGTTTCAACTTCACTATTCTGCATATCTGGAATGATAGGAGGACCATCATTTTCTACGGTGTGAGCATGAGGAGTGGGAACTTCTTCTGAATCACCAAGATGAGAAAACATCCATTGATTCAGTTCTTCAGTATCAGCGGACGGTTTAGAGTTCGCTGAACGGGATTCGTCAAACATGACGTGAATAGTTTCTTCTACAGTTTGTCTTCTACGGTTGAAGACTCTGAAGGCTTTGGAGACTAAGGAGTATCCAAGAAAGATTCCATCATCAGCCTTAGGATCAAACTTTCCAAGGGCATCTCTGTTGTTCAGTATGAAACACTGACATCCAAAGACGTGAAGAAAGCTGATTGAAGGCTTTCTCCCATGAAGGAGTTCATAGGCTGTCTTTTTGAATCTTTTAACTATCAGCGACCTGTTTTGCGTAAAGCAAGCAGTGTTGACAGCTTCTGCCCAAAACTGAGTAGGCAGGTGAGAATCGCTGAGCATTGAACGTGCAGCTTCAATAATTGTTCTATTTCTTCTTTCAGCGACTCCATTTTGTTGCGGTGTTCTCACTTACGAAAAGTTGTGAGAAATACCCTTACTCTCAAGGAAGGAATCAAGAGAACTGTTTTTGAATTCAGTTCCATGATCACTCCTTATTGAGCGAACAATCATATTGTTCAGAGTTTCCATCTTCCGAACAAAGGTGATGAGTTCTTCAGGGGTGTCACTCTTAGAACGGAGAAACATTACCCATGTGTAACGAGAGAGTTCATCAACTATGACCAGCGTATATTTCTTTCCAGCGATGGATTGTTTGTTAACGGGGCCAAACAAATCCATATGGAGTAGTTGTAGAGGAGATGACACTGAGGAGACTTGCTTTGACTTGAAGCTTGCCTTGGTCTGCTTCCCTTTTTCACACGCTGAACATAAAGACTCTTTGGCGTATGAATGCTGAGGTAGACCAGTGACTAACTCTTTGGAGGAAAGAGTATTCAGTGTCTTGAAATTTAGATGTGAGAGCCTCTTGTGCCATAGCCAGTTAACATCAAAAGATGCCTTTGAGAAGAAACAAGAGTTCTCAGTGGTTGTTGAGTCCATGTTTATTACATAAACATTTTCCAAACGATAACCGCTGAGAGCTATCTTCTCCTTTTTGTCAGAGACAAAGCAGGATTCCTTGGTGAAAATCACTTTGTTATCCATGTCGCAAAGCTGACTGATGCTCAGAAGATTATGCTTCAGCCCTTCAACATATGCGACTCTTCTGAAGGAGGTTGTACCATTTGAAAGTACACCATACCCTCGGGTGTGTCCTTTTCCATTTCCACCGAAAGTCACAGAGGGACCCTTTTCTTCCTTGTATTCAGCGAGCAGGTTTTTCTTTCCAGTCATGTGTCTAGAGCATCCGCTATCGAGATACCAGATACCCTTCTTAACCTGCAATACAAAGGAAGATTAGTTTTTCTTAGGTACCCACTTAACCATGTATACACGTTTGTCAGTGGAAGTAGTTGGAATGGAAGGTTCAGCGGTCTTCGCAGCATTTGAAGATTCAACTTTGTCTTTCTTCACTTTGGTTAATTTCTTAACCTCAGTGGTGGGAGTCACCTTGACCTGATTTGCATCGGTGTTGGTCCTCTTTGCCTTGGGGGCAATCTTCACCTTAGCTATTTTTCAGCTTTGGTGGCTGTGGGGCACTTACTAGCAATATGATCGGTAAGTCCACAGTGATAACATTTCCTATAACTAAAAATAGTTCTAGGACCACTTGTATGCTGAGCTTTTAATTTTGAATTAGAAGTGCCAGCACCAAGTAAGCTATTTGCTTTAGAAATGGGACGAACATTCAGTTCTTCAGATTTCTTACCAAGGACATCCACTCTGAGTCTAGGAGTAGATCGCTGAATAGATCCAGAGATCATCTTTCTAGATCCAGAGGGGTTGGTCACTGAGGCTTTAGAAGCATTCAGCTTTGGTACTAAGGTACCCTTCTGAGGATTTTGATAAATAACAATTCCTTTACCTTTGTCTTTAGAGACAGAGGTAGGTTTTGAATAACCCATTTTCTCCTTACCTTTTGAGGAGGTAGGAGTTTCCTCAGGGATTGGTGTAATGGACGAGGAGTACTGAGATGATGAAGTGTCAGCGACTGAGGATACGAACGTTCCAAATTTAAGCATTGAACGTTCAGTGGTTGGTTTTGGAGTATCATATTTATAACCCAGACCACGTTTATCACTCAGAGGAATCTGAGCCTTAATTATCTCAGTGATCTTTGTTGAAGAATTACACCATCCTTCAACAGTAGCTTGTTCAGCTTTTAATGCAGCGATAGCTTCTGCTCGTTCGATTTTGACTAGCTGATTTAAATAGACTTGATCTTTAAAATCATCTTCAATTTTAGAAAGCTTTTCTATTTGAAGGTGGCAGTTTTTAAGCTTTTCAGCGAGATCAAGATTTTGGTTTTCAACCACAGTTTTGCCGTTCATGGCTTCGTATAAACTTCTAGTCAAGAGATCGATCTTACGGAGACTATCAGCTTCATCAATATTTGCAATATTGGTAAAGAAAGAAGGTGATACCTGAATGACAGATGTTGAAGTGGAGGGAATGTCTGAACTTTCTTCCTCTTCTTCAATCTTGGCCATGAGACATTGATTTGCTTCATCATCTTCAGAGTCAGATGATGATGCTTCTTCATCAGAAGCAGCCCAATCATAGTCAGCCATCAGGCCTTTTCCTTTCTTCTTAAAACTTTTCAGCTTTGCATACTTCTCCTTCAGCTTTGAGTATTTGTCATCTTTATTCCTTGGAACAAAGTTTTTCTTTGAGAAAGCTGAAGGTCTCATGACTTTCTTTGACCTGCACTCATTAGCGAAATGACCTGTCTTTTCGCAGTTGAAACAGGTAGATGTAGCCTTATCAACAAAAGCTGATGATTTAGGCTTGTCAGTTATGGAAAGAGGTTTGTTCTTTCTAAACATTTTCTTCTTGGCGAACCTCCTGAACTTTTTAGTTAGGAGAGCCAAGGATTCATCATCATCTGAAGAATCAGAGTCTGATGACCTTTCAAAGTTACTTTCTAACTCAGTAATAGTGACCGAGGGTCGCTGAGTAGATGGTTCTTCTGAGATTAAAGCAACATGAGTGCTTTTGGAATCTTTTACAATATTATTCTTAAGATGGCTAGATTGCTCATGATTCAGCAATGTACCATATAAGGTTGAAAGGGTCATTGATTTAAGATCCTTTGACATCTTGAGACACATGGAATAATTGTCCCAGCTTGTTGGGAACTGAAGATTTGCTAAGTATGGTTAGTACTGCCAGAACAACGTTAGTACTGCCAGAACAACGTTAGTACTGCCAGAGCAAGGTTAGTACTGCAAGTAAAAGTTAATGCTGCTGGAACAATGTTAGTACTGCTTGTGCATAACGATGTTAATACTGCTGGTGATCATAATTATGGAATGCGAGAATGTTGGAGATAAAGATGGAATGAGTGAAGATAAGCATGAAAGAATATTCTGAAGATCAATTTTGTTTTGATAGTTATCTTGTAATTATTTAGTATAAATAGATGTTGATAGATAGCTATTCGGTACAAGAGATTGATCAAAATTCGTTTTTGTTTTAGAGAGAATTAACCTCAAGGTTTAGAACCCTATTTCTAGAGAAGTAGAAGTCGTCTTGTTGAGCCTGTTCAACAAGATTGAGGTTTGGTTGTAAACTTGTGAGTTGCAGTATTGAATACAAACAGATTGTGTTTTATTGAATACAAACAGATTGTGTTTTCTGATTAGTTGTTCATTGAGTGTGTTTGAATTAAAGTTCTATTCCGCAAGATTCTTTAATTCTGATTTCTAAGTATAATTTTTCTTGTTTGGAATCGATCCTGACAAGTGGTATCAGAGCTTGGTTTCTTAGAAATCTACAATCATTATGGACAACACAGTTGAATCAAACAGTACTCTTGTTTCAAAGGTTCCCATGCTCAGGCCTAATGAGTTTGACATGTGGAAGATTAGAATCAAGCAGTATATTTTGCTTACTGATTATTCCATCTGGGATATTATAGAGAATGGTCCATGTGCTGAAGGAAAGGTTGGACCAGATGGCAAACGACCCCCTCCAAAGACTGATGCAGAAAGAAAGGTTAGACAAACAGAGATGAAAGCCTTAAGCACTCTGCTTTTGGCTATTCCCAATGAGTATCAGCACCAATTTCATCACTGCACTGATGCTCAGATTTTATGGAATGCATTGGAAAAGAGATTCACTGGTACCAAGAGCACCAAGAGGAACCAGAAGGCAATTCTTAAGCAACAATATGAAAATTTTACTTCTACAAAGAATGAGTCTATGACTCAAACTTTTGATAGATTTAATAAGTTGATTGGAGAATTGGATACAGTTGGAGTTCATATGGAGGCTGATGATGTAAACAAGAAGTTTCTAAGATCATTAGGTGAGGAATGGACAATGTATACTGTGTCTTTCAGACAGAATGACCAGTTAGAAGATAAAGAGCTTGATGATCTTTACAATGATCTTAGGGTATTTGAAGCAGAGGTTGAAGCCAAGAAGAAGCCCTCAGGATATGTGTATAATGCTGCACTCCTATCAGCATCAACTGATTCTACTGCTAACCCTGAATCAGTTAGTACTGCTGGTGGAGTCAATCAGGAGAAGGCCAATGATTCTATACTAGAAGCTTTCTTTTCTAGTCATGTTAACTCCTCATTAATTAATGATGACTTAGAACAGATTAATGCTGATGATCTTGAGGAGATGGATATTAAGTGGCAGATGGCTATGCTTTCTATGAGGGTGAAGAAGTTTATAAAGAGGACTGGGAGAAACAACTTTTCCCAAAGAAGAGAAGATGGTGCTGGGTTTGACAAGTCTAAGGTGGAATGCTACAAGTGTCATAATATGGGACACTTTGCCAGAGAATGCAGAGGTGGAGTATCTCAAAACAACCATCAACAAGCTCAGACTGGAAGCTTCAACCAGAACAGAAACTTTGTTCAAGCCCTTGTTTCTCAACAAGGAATGGGATTTGATTGGAGTGATCAAGCAGAAGAGGCAATTCAGAATCATGCACTCATGGCAGAAGTCTCAGATCTTCCTACTGAGGTAAAATCTAATCTCTGTTCTCAAGCTTGTATAGACACTGTGAAAAGGTATAGAGATCACAACCAGGGAATGTGTGATGACCTTAAGAGATTAGAAAAGGATAGAAGAGATTATGTAGTGATTGTTGAGAGGTTTGAAGAACAAATTAAGGCTTTTCAAGCCAATGAACTTCAACGCTCATATGATACAAACTACTGGAAGTGGGAGAAGAATGGTCTGGAGTTCCAACTGAAAGAGTCTAGGGAGGAATGTGAGAAATTAAAAGGAGAACTTGAGAAAGTAAAACTTGATGTTGAAAAGTTTTCATGTGCTTCTAAAGTCATGGACACCATAATAAATGCTCAAATCCACAGTAAAATGAAACCAGGCATAGGGTACAATGCCACACCCCCACCCTACAACAACACATACATCCCTCCTAGGTCAGACCTGTTAGAAACCATGGATAGGAAGGACTTACCTGAAGGAGCTACTAAAGTAGATCCATTAGATGAAGTTGTTGTTGAGGATAAAACTGAAAAAGAAGAGTCTAAGAAAAGGAACAAGAATGTCAGTGGTGAGATCCCCTTAGAGAATTACATCAAGACTAATGAGGAAGGTGGAAGTCCTTGGGATACGAACAATGAGATGAAAAGATCTGAAAAAGGAAAGGGAGTTCATTATACACAGACCACTGTTGTGAATTCCAATACTTGTGAACATTGTTCTTGCAAGAATTCTCAAAAGAATGAACCCCAAAAACATGATAAAAAGAGGGGAAATCAAAGAAACTGGAATAATCAGTGGGCTCAAAAACAAGGAGTTGATCTGCAAAGGATTAACAGACCAAAACCTTGTTTTATCTGTGGCAAATTGAATCACCTTGCCAAACACTGTTATTTCAATCCTATTAACCAAAGGATAAATTTTCAAAGAACTTTTCAAAAATCAAATGGTTATAGGAAGCCTGTAAGAAACCATGTGGCTAAGAAACAAGCTAAATCCAAAAGCCACATGAGGAAAAAGACTGAAAAAGAATGTGTCACAATGTGGGTTCCTAAAAGCACTAGTGTTAGTACTGCTGCCTCAGATAGTACTGCTGCTAGCAGTGTTAGTGCTTCTAACACTGTTAGTACTTCTTCTAGAAGCAATACTGCTTCTAGCAGTGTTAGTACTGCTAACACTGTTAGTACTTCTTCTAAAGATAATACTGCTTCTAGCAGTGTAAGTACTGCTAACACTGTTAGTACTTCTTCTAAAGATAATACTGCTTCTAGCAGTGTTAGTACTGCTAACACTGTTAGTACTTCTTCTAAAGATAATACTGCTTCTAGTGTTTGTGCTGCTAGACCAATCATCTTGACAAAGTACTCCAGTACTGAAGTTCCTCAGGTTGAAAAACTTATCCAAACTGAATGTAAGTACTTTGATGAGCAAGGGAGACCCAAGACCACTTTGGCTTGGGTTCCCAATAAAAACTAATTGATTTATCTTATGTGCAGGGCAACCAACAGCTCAAGGGGAAGAGCATCTGGCATGTTGATAGTGGTTGCTCCAGGCACATGACAGGTAACATGGCCTGCCTCAAGAATTTCAAAAGAATTGATGGAGGACATGTTGCTTTTGGGAATAATCCTGCAGGAGGTAAGATAAGTGGTAAAGGTGATGTATCAAAAGGTAAGATGACATTTGAGGATGTTTACTATGTTGAGCAATTGAGATACAACCTGTTAAGTGTATCACAGGTCTGTGACAAGAAACATAGTATATTATTTACTGATTCTGAATGCATTATTCTTGCTCCTGGATTCAAAGTAGTTGATGAAAACATGATACTATTGAGAACTCCTAGAAAGGATAATGTGTATTGTTTAGATTTAGAAAGTGTTTCATCTGATTCATCCCTAAACTGTTTGGTATCAAAAGCTTCAATGGATGAATCATCACTTTGGCACAGAAGGATGTGTCACATGAATTTTAAAACAATGAATAAACTTGTTAAACATAATCTTGTTAGGGGTTTACCATCAAAAGTTTATTCATGTGATGATCATTGTGTTGCTTGTCTCAAAGGCAAACAACACAAAACTTCTCATAAGTCCAAAGAGATAAACACTATCTCAAATCCTCTTCAGTTGTTGCATAAGGATCTGTTTGGCCCTATAAATGTCATGAGCATTGGCAAGAAGTCATACTGTTTAGTTATTATTGATGATTACTCTAGATTTACTTGGGTATATTTTCTGAGAACTAAAGATGAGACAAGTGGACTGATCAAATCTTTTATTCTTAGAATTGAAAACCAATCAAATCAAAAAGTGAAAGTCATTAGATCAGATAATGGGACTGAATTTAAAAACCTTGATCTAAACACCTTTTGTGAGGAAAAAGGAATTGAGAGACAATACAGTGCTCCTAGGACTCCACAACAGAATGGTGTTGCTGAGAGAAGGAATAGGACACTGATTGAGGCTGCTAGATCTCTGTTAGCTGATTCAAAATTACCCACTACTTTTTGGGCAGAAGCAGTTAATACTGCTTGTTATGTCCAAAACAGAGTTTTAGTAATAAAGCCTAAAAACAAGACACCTTATGAGCTTTTTCAGAAAAAGAAACCATTTATTGGATTTTTCAAACCATTTGGGTGTCCTTGTACAATTCTCAATACCAAATCTCACTTAGGTAAGTTTGATAGCAAAGCAGATGATGGTTTTCTTGTTGGTTACTCATCTCAGAGTAAGGCTTACAGAGTGTTTAATACCTCTTCTAGAATAATTGAAGAAAGTGACAATGTCAAATGCAATGAGAACACACCAAATCCTATTGGTTCAGGTCCTGATTGGCTATTTGACATTGATTCACTCACTAATTCTTTGGGTATCAGTAGTGATGTAAATGCAGGACAAAGGGATGCACCACCATCAGATCACATAATTCAGTCTGTGATATTTCCACTCCCTACCATTGATCCTGTTGACTTCTGTGAACAAGAAAAGGAAGCTGAACCCATTCAGAATGAAGAAGAGAGAAGAATAGAGGAAAGTCAGCCTTCAAGTCCAAATTCCAGAGAGTCTGAAGTGACTGAAGAAGCTGAAGAAAATCCAGACTTAAACGAGTCAAATCTGGATGTGAACTTACAAGAGGAATCTGGTCATCCATCGAGAACTCAGAAAAATCATCCTCCTGAGTTGGTAATTGGAGACATTGCTTCTCCCATGATGACTAGGAATCAAAGCAGACTTCAAGAGCTACAAGATCAGCAAAATACAGTTAATACTGTACTCACTTGCTTTCTATCCCAAATTGAGCCCAAAAAGGCTTATGATGCTATGAAAGATCCTAGTTGGATAGAAGCAATGCAAGAGGAGCTGCTACAATTCAAGCTACAGAATGTTTGGAACTTGGTGGACCTTCCAAAAGGTCATAGGGCAATTGGCACCAAGTGGATTTTCAGAAATAAGAAGGATGAGAGAGGAATTGTGATCAAGAACAAAGCCAGGCTGGTTGCACAAGGGTATACTCAGGAAGAGGGTATAGACTATGAGGAAGTCTTTGCTCCAGTTGCAAGGATTGAGGCAATTAGGTTGTTTCTAGCCTATGCCTCATATATGAAGTTCAAGGTCTACCAGATGGATGTAAAAAGTGCTTTTCTATATGGGACTATAGATGAAGAAGTGTATGTCTGTCAACCCCCTGGATTTGAGAATCCATTGTATCCTGACAGAGTGTACAAGTTAAAGAAGGCACTTTATGGTCTACATCAAGCCCCAAGAGCATGGTATGACACCCTGTCTACCTATCTCTTGGAAAATGGATTTGAACGAGGAATCATTGATAAGACCTTATTCATTAAAAGGGAAAAGAAGGACACCCTACTTGTTCAGATCTATGTGGATGACATTATATTTGGATCCACAAATGATCACATGTGTAAAGACTTTGAGGAGTTAATGCACAAGAGCTTCAAGATGAGTTCCATGGGTGAACTTACTTTCTTTCTTGAGCTTCAGGTGAAACAGAAGAAGGATGGGATTTTTATATGCCAATCCAAATATGTGAAAGACATCCTGGATAAGTTTGGATTATCAGACTCAAACCCAGCAAGCACACCAACGGAGACACACAAACAGATCAATGCTGATCTTGAGGGGGAGGATGTGGATGTTCATCATTACAGATCAATGATTGGATCACTCATGTATCTCACAGCCTCTAGACCAGATATTATGTTTCCAGTATGTGTATGTGCCAGATTTCAAGTTACACCAAAGCAATCACACCTTCATGCAGTCAAGAGGATATTTAGATACCTAAGAGGGCAACCTAGATTAGGTCTCTGGTATCCTTATGAATCATCCTTTGATCTACTTGCATACTCAGATAGTGACTTGGGTGGAGCTAACATGGATAGGAAGTCTACTTCAGGTGGATGTCAGTTTTTGGGTGCAAGACTAGTATCTTGGCAGTGTAAGAAACAAACCACAGTGTCCTTATCTACAACAGAAGCTGAGTATATAGCTGCTGCAAGCTGCTGCTCTCAGGTTCTATGGATACAGAATCAGATGTTGGACTATGGGGTAACATTTCTTCACACTCCAATCTTCATTGACAACAACAGTGCTATTAGCATTGTTAACAATCCAGTCAAACACTCAAAAACAAAGCACATAGAGATCATGTATCACTTTATTCGAGATTGTAATGAAAAGAAGTTAATTCAAGTTGCTAAAGTTCATACCAATGACCAGTTTGCTGATCTATTCACAAAAGCTTTTGATGTGGGTAGATTCACTTTCTTGGTAACAAGTGTGGGCATGATCAACCTCGAATAAAGTCATGATTTTCAGTTTTTATACCTGCATTTCCTTCTATATTTGGTACTACTAACTCTTCTTCTCAGGATCTTCTGTATGACTCAGATTGACAAGTGTATAGTTACTACTGCCAGTGCATAGTTACTACTGCTAGTGCATAGTTACTACTGCCAGTGCATAGTTACTACTGCCAGTGCATAGTTACTACTGCCAGTGCATAGTTACTACTGCCAGTGCATAGTTACTACTGCCAGTGCATAGTTACTACTGCCAGTGCATAGTTACTACTGCCAGTGCATAGTTACTACTGCCAGTGCATAGTTACTACTGCCAGTACATAGTTAATACTGCTTCGTACTTAATACTGCATGTGTCGTTAATACTGCTTTAAAAGAAAAATTAGGGCTACTACTGCTATAAATACCTCTTTCAGCCCGCCAAAGTTCATAACGTCTCTTTGAATTCTATTCATCTCTCTCTTTTTCTAACTATTCTCTCCCAAGAATCTCTGTTTTCTGTCGAGAATCCTCAGGTACAATGGAGTTTATCGACGAACACAACGAGATTGCCATGCTCCAGAAGCCAAAAAAGTCCGCAGGTTTTCACGACATTGTGGATTTTCTCAAGTCCACGCATATATCCTATGCCCTAACGGTGACCCCGACAATCTACACCGAGCATCAGAAGCAGTTCTGGGAAAATGCCACCGTGGTGTCTGAAGATGGGCAGAAAATCATCAAAACAAGGGTGTGTGACAAACCCTTGAATGTTACAGAGGATCTTATTCGCATCACTCTTCGATTGGATGATGCCTCAGGTATGACGTCTATTCCTAATGACGATCTATACTCAACTTTAACGAGAATGGGGTATGAAGGTCCCATTGGAATCTTTAAGTTTTTCAAGTCTAAATTTTCTACACAATGGCGATTCTTTGTTCATACCTTAATGCATTGCATTTCAAAGAAAACTACTGGATGGAGTGAGTTCAGCAGTACCATTGCTTATGCCCTGGTCTGCTTGGCCACTGCCAGGAAGTTTAATTTTTCACAAATGATTTTCAATGATCTTGTGTCAAACCTGGAATCCAAAAAGCGTTTTTATATGTACCCAAGGTTTGTCCAAGCAGTGATTACTCAGGAATTGACGGATTTGCCTCAATTTACTGAGGTATATGTACCTAAACCCCCTAAAGGAAAGGTCTTCTCAAATATGAGAAGAACTTCCAGGGACTCGGAAGGAGTTGACACTCCATTGTTCTCTACAATGATGGGTGTGTCCCACACACAAGAAGGTATGGCATCAGGGTCAAGGCCCTCATTAGACCAACCCACTGATAGCCTAACCCCACCTTCAATCACCAAAGAAATTCCTCAGTCCATTCTTCAAAGACCCACTCCTCACATAACCAAAAAGTTTACAAGAAGAATGGTACACAAGGCTCCTTCCCTTGATGTACCTCCTACAAGCCCAAAGCCTTTAAGCCCTCTATTGGAGCATTCTCCAATAGAGAATATCGAAAGGGAAACCACTGGGGTGTCTCCCAACCCCAAGAAGGTGCTCACTAAGGAGAAGGTTGAGCATGTGAGTAGCAAGGCTGCCACTACTTCTGCTAGCACAGAGAAGGATAGTGGTAACATAACTAAGACCTTCCTCACGGCAACTCAGAATGAGAGATCATTCAGAGGCCCCAGGTGCCAAGAAACCACGGGGGTAGGCAGTGCTTTTGCTAGGCAAAAGACACCTACTAAAATTTCCAGTGATCCTTTAAAGGAAGTAAAAACTCCTAAACAAGGTGAGGATAGATATACATATGAGGAGATGATGGAAACCATTGCCAATATCAACACAGATGTTGTAAGTCAGCAAAAGGAGATAGATGGACTCAAGAAAGTGGTCCTATATCAACAAACACAGCTTGAGAAGCATAAGAAGCTGATTACAAAGTTGATGCACAGGAAGAAGAAAGCTCAGTATGTTCTTAAAAGAAGAAGACCCAACAATGATGCTCCCAAAAAGGGGGAGTCAGAAGCTGAATTCAACATGGAGAGTGCACAGGAAAAGGGGGAGAATGAGTGTGTTGAGGAAATTGCAAAAGAAGCAGAAACTGATCATGCAGCAGAAAAGGTTAATGCTGCTGAAATTCAGAAAGAAGCAGAAACTGATCATGCAGCAGAAAAGGTTAATGCTGCTGAAATTCAGAAAGAAGCAGAAACTGAACCAACAGCAGAAACACCAACAGCAGAAACGGTTAATGCTGATGAAAGTCAAAAAGCAGAAGCAGCAGAAACCATTCCAGAGGAAGCAGAAACAAAAGAAGCAGCAGAAACAAAGAAAGCAGCAGAAACAAAAGAAGCAGCAGAAACCATGCCAGAAGCAGTATCTACAAAGGAAGAAGCAGCAGAAACAAAGGAAGCAACAGAAACTAAAAACCTACTTTGGAAGAAGTTGAAGTTGCAGAGGCTTTGATTAAAGCCAAACATGACACTCCTAAAAAGCAAGAAGAAACCCTGGGTGAAAAGCTGGTGTCACTGAAAAGAGCAAGAACCAAGTCTATAGCTACCAAGAGGAAAGTTGTCAAGAAACCTAGGGTAGAACCAGTGGTAGAAGAAGAAAAAGAAGAGGATGTTCCAGAAAAGAAAGATGATACAAAGGTTGCTGAAGAAGAAGTAGCAACTCCATCAGGTCAACCAAGTAATGCTCAATGTGATATGTATATCCCTATGGTTGATACTGATCCAATCAAAGTTGACCCATTATCTTCCATGCCTCCTGAGATCATCTTCTGGGATACCTTGGTAGATCAGAGAAAGGAGTACATTAGATTCAAAAGAGCAGATGGGAAGTTTGAGGTCTGTTCTACATGGGGAAGACTTATCAGAATGTGCTCTAGATCTGACGTAGAGGAGATGTACAAGGTTGGAATGAAGCTGTATGGAAATATGCTGAATGAGAAAGGGATGTCGATCACCAAAATGGTTCTTGAATACCTGTGCCTAATGTTCAAACCAGAAGCAGTTCAGTATATGATAGAAAGAAATTTTCAAGCCATTACCAACTGGATGCTCATTGAAAAATGTGGAGTGTATGTCATCACACTGGACTATACATATCATGAGTATTATTTGGTGGATGTTGCATACAAGCACAGCAAGAAAAGGTTGAATGGAATGCTACATGCTAAGTTGGCTTGCAACAAGGATTCTGAAATGGGAAGATACTTGGTGAGAAGGATTATCAACCAAAGCCTGGGTTTGAATCCTGATTTATGTGTTCATGATTAGGTTTTGGAAGCATCATCTGAAGAACTTGACCTCTTAACCTAAAAAGTCAAGTTAGGGGGAGATTGTTGGGAACTGAAGATTTGCTAAGTATGGTTAGTACTGCCAGAACAACGTTAGTACTGCCAGAACAACGTTAGTACTGCCAGAACAACAATACTACTGCCAGAGCAAGGTTAGTACTGCAAGTAAAAGTTAATGCTGCTGGAACAATGTTAGTACTGCTTGTGCATAACGATGTTAATACTGCTGGTGATCATAATTATGGAATGCAAGAATGTTGGAGATAAAGATGGAATGAGTGAAGATAAGCATGAAAGAATATTCTGAAGATCAATTTTGTTTTGATAGTTATCTTGTAATTATTTAGTATAAATAGATGTTGATAGATAGCTATTCGGTACAAGAGATTGATCAGAATTCGTTTTTGTTTTAGAGAGAATTAACCTCAAGGTTTAGAACCCTATTTCTAGAGAAGTAGAAGTCGTCTTGTTGAGCCTGTTCAACAAGATTGAGGTTTGGTTGTAAACTTGTGAGTTGCAGTATTGAATACAAACAGATTGTGTTTTATTGAATACAAACAGATTGTGTTTTCTGATTAGTTGTTCATTGAGTGTGTTTGAATTAAAGTTCTATTCCGCAAGATTCTTTAATTCTGATTTATAAGTATAATTTTTCTTGTTTGGAATCGATCCTGACACAGCTTTCAGGTAAACATTCTAGAAACTTTGTCAGCACTTCAAAGTTAGAATATTCCTTACCAACAGTTTTTAGATCTATAATTAAACAATTAAAACGTTGGTGAACTTCAGAGAGAGTTTCATTCTTACCAGAAATGAAGCTTTCGTATTGTCTTACCAGGTTGATCTTTCTTGAGTCCTGGACTTCAGACGTTCCTTCATACTGAACACATATTGTGTCCCACATGGCTTTTGATGACTTCAGGTTCATGACGGAATGGTAGACTTCGTCAGGAAGGGCCATGGATAGTATGGATCTGGCTTTTGTATCTATAGCCACTTTCTTCTTATCTTCATCGGTCCACATGTGTATTTCCTTTGGAATCAGCCTTTCTGGAATATCAGCTCTAGTTGCAGTGGCTGGAACTAAAAGATCAATTGTTACAGGGATGTGTGGTCCGTTTTCAAGATAGTAAGTCATAGTAGGGTCTACACCTTCTAAGAAGAGTGTCATCCTATTTTTCCACAAGTTGAAGTTGTCTCTGGAAAATCTAGGGGGTTTTTCAAGAGAACCATTGTCTATATAATGTGTGTTTGTGTTGGCCATTTTCAGATAATAGCAAGGAAGAGAAATATCTTAGATTAGATCTTGTTTATGAGATTAAACAAATCTGCTCTGATACCACTTGTTGGTCCCGAAGGCCTATACAAGTTTGTAGAAGGGGGGGGGGGGGGGGTTGAATACAAACACACAGATTTTACTTTTCTAAATTGTTTATTGATAAATCATTAACAATTTACAGCTTGTTGCGGAGACAAGATTAAGGATAAACCTAAATCTAAACAAGTTGGAACACTAAGGTTTCTTGCACTAAGAAAGATAAGGAAATTACTAATAATAACCTATCTTGAGATAAGAGATATGAACTTGTCCAGAGTTAGCAAGTTACTTCAAAATGAAGTGAGTTCATCTCTTTATATACTGCATGCATTTAATGCAAGTCAGTATATACTTTACACGTGTCATCAGCTGGTTGGTTGCATGTCGTTGACCTTTGTTGACAACCTTAGTAGCCGTATGGATGAACAGTGTAGTATTAGAGTGGTTGTACGATTTCAGACAGTCGGAGGTTCTTTTCTGACATTTCGTACGGAGTCGTGCAAGGGTGGTTAAGACAAAAGTACTTTGTACGGAGGACTTCATGATCAGCTTTCGTTGATTCAGCGATTATCATTTACTATTCAGCAGATGATAAAGTTCAGCGATAGCTGAAGTCTTGTACTTGATACTTCATGTTGAGTGGACAAATCTGAGTCTTCGCTGATCCGCATCAGTTCATTAGGAGACTTGTCGCTGGTTCTTGAGCTTGATCTTCGACTTCAGCGTAGAACCTTTGTTGACGTGAAACTTGTCTTCAGGGATCATAAGTAAACAACTAACTTATCAGCGATCATCATAATGACTGAACAGACTCAGAGCATTTATGGTGAACAGTTTCGCTGAATGTTTAACTTAAAGAGCGAGAGTTCCTATCAGCGGTACTGGAAGATCTTAGTACTTATCAGCGATAGTAAAACTCTGATACATATTGTTTACTTACAATTTTCACTAAGTATTTAAGAGAGGGTCATTATCAAATCACTGAGGGTTTGGATCAACAGATTGAAACTTATTATCTCATTTTGGATTGTGATTTTGGAATGATATCCCAAACATAATTTTCAGACGGGAATTATTTAAGGATTCAATAGGTTGACCGGTGTTCTTAGAACTGAAAGTGTTATGGGACATAGTATGATATGTTTTGATACATATACTTTATTAAAGTGTAATGGATCCATAGCCACTAGTAGTATTTTGTAACGTGGAATAGACCTGGTTCTCAATGGTAATTCCCGTTGGCTTATAATGTGGATTGTTAATCCCATTTCGGGAGGCGATACCCTATAATGTGGATTGTTAACCCCATTTCGAGAGGTGATATGAAATGATTGAATAGGCAAAGTAGAATTGTTGTTCATGTTGAATGATGGAATAAGCAAAGTAGAATTGCTATTCATATTGACTGTAGTGATTAGGCAATGTATAGTTGCTATTCGTAATTGAGTTATGGAAACGTAAATTAGATAAGGTGTAAGTGTTGTTTTCACTTGCTTTAGGTGGATTAGAAATAGGCAATATATAAGTGCCATTTCTGCTTCCATTCCAAGAAAAGGTATGGTGATTGGATGTAAGTCCTCAAACTTGATCGATAAGCTAGAATCCATGATGATTCTTAGTAAGCTTACAAATATGATTATATGACTTTCTGAATGATAGTCATACTCATGGGATCGGGTGTGTTCCTGTCATTATGTGATGAGTACGAGTACGGTAAGAATGGTGACAAACTAGATTTGTTTATAAGCTTTGAATATCGGAATTTCAGGACTGTTAATGTTTTAAACTTGAATTGGATGTTCTCACTAGGCGTAAGCCTAATCGTTCATGTTCAATTTTCTTACCAGGTACGAACTCAGGGAAGTAATGGGATGTGAGATGAGAGCTTTTGAAGTATTCAACTTTCGAGATAAGCGGAGAATTTAGCTAACGCAATGAGACTTTATGATGGTTTGCTTAGATAACCCAATTAATCTAAATATAGTTGACATGATTAGATCAATAGGTTATTTGGAGAATTCAATAATTGTAAATATGAACCCTCATAGTTAGTTCTTTTCTTATATATATAAAGTTTTGATGTTATTCCGTATTGTCTTGTTAAAATTTGAGGTTCAAATTGGCCCTGATTTTTAGGGTGTTTCAATATGGTATCAGAGCTGAAGTTTAAGTGAACTAGGTATGTTAATGAGATACCTAGACTTAAGCTGAGATGAATTAAGTTATGATTCGTGAGATATGGGTAGAAGTACTAAGACGGGATAGTCTTAGAGTCGTCGGAAATCCGTGAATTAAGCACTGTAACGATGGTAACGAGAATACTCATGTATAATATGTTCACAATTTCAATTAGCTACTGTCGTTATGGATATATTGTTACACAAGCATACTTGTTTCTAAAATTGTTACGATGACTAATGAACGTTAAAGTACGTTTCTTTGTGTATGGCTTGTGAATAATCATTTCTTATGGTTATCTGTTGTGCTTAGCAGAGTAAAATGGGTAATACACCAAATAGGTCTTCTACTTCCTCGGAGGGTCGTGTAGCAAATGAATTTGTGGAAGATCAACCTGAAAGAGATGAAGATAATGAGAATCCATCAAGGCTACCTATCTTGGGAGAAGGAGGAAGTCAAACTCATCGACTTAATGATGGTACTTCTGATCCGGTAACGACGGAATCTTCTATGGAGTCCCGAATAATGGAAAACATGATGCGGGTTATGAATGCTGCACTGACTCAACAACAAGAGAGGTTTATAAAAATGCTGAAAGACCATATCGTTAAGTTGCATAGACCAGAGGTGAGTACCGGTGTTGTAACTCCACTTGTTAATCCAATATTGAATACTGATGGTAGAATGGAAGAAGTTTATGCTGGAAATAGAGTTGAAATAACTCAAGTAGGAGAGAAAAGAAAGTGGGAGGATAGATCAGAACCTTGCCAGAAGTCGGAAATTGTTGCTAAGAATCATTGTATTGAATCCCGTCGAGAAACCAAATTGTGTCTGAAATGTTTCAAGTGCAGAGAAATTGGCCACACAATTAAAAACTGTCATATTCAAGGGTCAACCTGCTATGAGTGCAAGAAGCCTGGTCATTACCGAAGGGACTGCCCAAAACTGAAGAATAGTGGAAATCAAGAGAGGAAATCCAATACTCCAAAAACAACGGTTGAACGTTTTATGTGACGGCGGAAGAAGCTAAAGAATCGACGAGTGTGCTTTTGATATTTTGGTAATTATATACATACATGTGCATTATGTATTAGTGTGCTAGCTTGTTTTGTTGAACTTTAATCTTTGATTGAAGTCAACTATACCAATTACTATTATGGATGATGCTTTAATAGTTGGTATAGTAAAGGAGAGTTTCCAACCCTTGAAAATTCCTGAGTAGAAGCGGGATATTTTAGCAGTTATTGAATTGTTTTATTTGACGAGCTCTTCAAATGAAAATTTTACTGCATTGACGTGTTCTCGAAGATGAGCTGGTACCAAATAGCAGATAAGGTGGACAGTCAAATCTACTATTGGTCTAAAATCAAAAGGCTAGTCTCCAGTAGAGGTTATGACTCAACCCGATTAAGACTAGTTTGTCTCCTGGTAATCACGTTTTATGAGATAAGTTTACTGGGGAATTTCGATTTTAAATTCCGATCAAGGAATAAAGGCTGAGCGAGTAGAGCTTTGATTTTAACCAAAGGAGACCAATAGAATTTTATGTTGTTCCCCAAGTTGGGGAGCGAGAAATGGTAAACGTATCACCGTGGAAACATCATAGAAGTGTTAAGGTGGCTTGAGAAACTAAGAGGATATGTAGAACGAATATCCTCATTGTTGGTGCAAGTGTACCACATCTCTATATATTTATATATATTTATTTTGATGATTACAAACACACCGTATTATTGTTTATCTAACAATTTAATCCAAGTGTGCAGTTGTTGAAGAACACGAAGATTTAATCTGAAGGGTTCAAAGACGGAAGTGTTTACGTCGTCATTATTGTTTATAACTAATAATGATAAACACCCTAAAATAATATACCACTTGGATATTTCTAAAAACCTTAAATAATTTATTTAAATAAGTTTATTGAGAAGATCCAGCAGATTTGGTTGCGTCCTGGAAAGTCCTTTTTCTGACGGCGGTATACCGCGGCGGTACAGCCGGTATACCGCGGGTACACTACGGCCGGTATACCGCGGCTGTTCAGCCGGTATACCGCGGCAGGCTCGGTGTACAATTGTGATTGGTTGAAAGTTACTTTTTCTGACCGCGGTATACCGCGGTGTGCAAGGCGGTATACCGCCACCTCTTGTAGCCGTTGGTGTGTCAGTACTTTTTACTGCACGGTATACCGCGGTGTGCAAGGCGGTATACCGCGCCTCATGTTTCCGTTGGAGCTTCCTTGGTATAAAAGAAGATGCTGGTGATGAAGACTAAAGAACTGTAACAACAAAGCAGAAACCACACTCTCAGCTCTCTCATCTATTTATATATATATATTTTATAAAACATTTTTTATAAAATATCCAAGTGTGAGATATTATACAAGAGTGATTACCCATTGTGAGTTATACTCCTCTTGTAAGTATTTGAATAACGGGTGTGTGATCCTGTACATCTCAATAAGCTGAGGCTTAGAGAATCGTTTACTTTGCTCTGTATTTGGTTTGTATTCTACCGTAAAGAATACATTTATTGGATCGTGTCGGGAAGTGTCTCGGCTGCTGGTTTATCACAGTTGGTGGTAAATCAGTAAATCTCTGTGTCTAGTATCTCTATCCCTTATCTCTTTATTTATTCCGCTGTGCTTTATTATATTTATTTATATAAACTGCTTTGCATTTATATTTATTTATATAATCTCTGTGCATTTTAATTATATCTGTTTATATAATTGTTGTATATTTATTATTTGTATACTCTGATTTATTTATACTGTTTCTGTACTGTATTTATTTATAAAAGAATTTTTGAAAGTAAAAGATTTAAATACAACCTTACCCCCCCTAGGTTGTCTAACATTTGGTATCAGAGCGGGGCTTTCAAATTTTTCTGTTTAAATTTTTAAAGTTATATCTTTTATATAATGGCTCAACAAACTGTTTTGTTTTCAAAACCTCCTATTATAGATACTGAAAAGTTTGGCATTTGGGCCGAGCTATTTGAATGTCACGTTCGTGGCAAAAGTCAAAAAATTTGGGATATTATAGAAAATGGGAATTTTAATCCTACTATTATAAAAAATAATGTTATTGTTGATAAACCTGTTAAAGACTGGACATCCGCTGAAGAATCTCATTTTTGTTTAAATTTTGAAGCTAAAAATATATTATATGCTGCTTTAACTTCCGATGAAATAGAAAGAGTTTATACTTATAAAACTGCTAATCAAATCTGGCAAAGCTTGAGCGACACTCATCGTGGAAATACTCAAGTTAAAAGCTCTAAAATAAATATTCTTGTTCATGATTATGAATTATTTGAAATGTCAAAAGATGAGTCAATCGACTCAATGTTTAAACGTTTTAACCTCATTATGACTACTTTGAAGGGATTAGGTCGTACTTATCCTAATGAGGATTATGTAAGGAAAATTCTTCGAGCACTTCCTTCGGAGTGGATGGCAAAAATCACATCCTTGGAAGACTCCCGAGATCTCGCAACTATGAAGCTCGATGATCTCATCGGCAATCTTAAAGTGCACGAAATTGCACTAAGAAGAAATCAAGTCCGGGAGCAAGTCAAAAAGAAATCCATAGCTTTAAAAGTCATTGCCTCAAAAGAAGAGGAAAAGGAAGAGGAGGAAGAAGCTAGCTCATCCGATGACGAACCCGAAAATCTTGACGATTTAGTCAAGTTGGTAAGAAAACTTTCTAAACTTTTATCTAACAAAAAGTTTGCCAAAAATGATAGGTTTCAAGAAAATGGAGACTACCGTCGTGGTGGTAAAAACCAAAGTCGCAACGTCCATAAAAGTGAAGACAAATATGACGAATCTAGCGACGATGAAAAAGCCAATAAAAAGAAAGGCTTTTGCTATGTGTGTGGTGACAAGGATCACTATGCAAGTGTGTGTCCGAAACGAGCAAAACAAATCAACACACCAAAAGCTTTAGTTGGAGGCGCGTTGAGCGCAAGCATAAATGAGGCCCAAAATTTTTGTTTCATGGCCGACCATGATAATGAGGTATCTTCATCATATTCTTCTAAAAATAATTATGATAATAATTATAGTGATAATTACTATAGTGACGATGAAAATAATCTTGACGAATTATATAAATCATTTCATGATATGGCTGCTCTCGCAAATAAATATAAAGATGAAATTTCTAATTTAAAAGAAACCGTATCTGTATATAAAAAGGAAATAGATGACGGTAAACAAAAGTCTGCTCATTATTTAGATGTTATCACTAAATTAGAAAATAAATTAAGTGAAAAAGATGTTTGTAAATCTTGTGTTATTTTAAATGATAAAATTGCATGCTTAAGTGAAAATAAAAATGAAAATGTTGTATGTACAAAATGCGAGATTCTTGAAAATGAAATTGCATGTTTAAATGCTAAATGTAAATCGCATGAGAAAAATGACTTATTAGCAAATGCTTTTAATAGTAGCAATGATAAAGTGCTTAAAATGCTTAATATATCAAATCGTATAAATTGCCGAAAAGGCATTGGTTCAAATACGTGTATTGAAAAATGTGATTGTATGCCAATTAAAAAGGTTTTTGAAAAACCTAAATTTGTTGTTAAAAATAAAACGCAAAAACCTCCGTATGTTCCTAAAATGAATTATGTGAATTATATGTCGAGAAAATCACATGCGTTTATGTATAATAATAAGTTTGCGAATCCTAAGAAAAATGTTAATCCGCATACTTCTTTTTACGTCTATGATGAATACGATCGTAAAATTAAAATGGTTAGAAAATGGATTCCGAAAGGAATGTTTAATGTTGACAATCCCGGTGGGATGCGTTTGTGGTTTTAAACCATTTATATGGCTTTGTATGTTTGTCGTATTTTGTTTTATGTCGACAACATATTTTTTGCAGTTTATGTTTTATACTAACTGTTAAAAGGACCCATAAGAAAAGGGTACCACGAAATATTTTCTTTGCCTTTTGTAGGTGTTTCCTGGCGAGGATACAATACGTGTTTCCTGGCGAGGATACAATACGTGTTTCCTGGCGAGGATACAATACGTGTTTCCTGGCGAGGTTATAATACGTGGTTTCCTGACGAGGATATAATACGTGCTTCCTGGCAAGGTTATAATACGTGGTTACCTGACGAGGTCATAATACGTGGTGGTTTTTTTTATCACATAAAATTAACCGAAAATTGAAGCCTTAAGATCCGTTTTGGTGCAAGTGTTTCGTATTGGTTTGTATATCTTTGTCTCTATTGCTTTTTGCATTTTATTTTATCCCTCAAATTTTATAAAATCAAATTGATATCGTTATTAATTTGAGGGGGAGCGTTTTAGCTCTTTTACCCATGAGTTTATGCTACCTCAAATATATGCATATTTTGAGGGGGAGCATCTCTCGAGGGGGAGCATACCGTCTTTCTTGACCCTTTTTGTTTCGACAAACGGGGGAGAGAAACCGCATATGCTCTTGCTTAGCGGTTGTGTTTGTCATCATCAAAAAGGGGGAGATTGTTGGTGCAAGTGTACCACATCTCTATATATTTATATATATTTATTTTGATGATTACAAACACACCGTATTATTGTTTATCTAACAATTTAATCCAAGTGTGCAGTTGTTGAAGAACACGAAGATTTAATCTGAAGGGTTCAAAGACGGAAGTGTTTACGTCGTCATTATTGTTTATAACTAATAATGATAAACACCCTAAAATAATATACCACTTGGATATTTCTAAAAACCTTAAATAATTTATTTAAATAAGTTTATTGAGAAGATCCAGCAGATTTGGTTGCGTCCTGGAAAGTCCTTTTTCTGACGGCGGTATACCGCGGCGGTACAGCCGGTATACCGCGGGTACACTACGGCCGGTATACCGCGGCTGTTCAGCCGGTATACCGCGGCAGGCTCGGTGTACAATTGTGATTGGTTGAAAGTTACTTTTTCTGACCGCGGTATACCGCGGTGTGCAAGGCGGTATACCGCCACCTCTTGTAGCCGTTGGTGTGTCAGTACTTTTTACTGCACGGTATACCGCGGTGTGCAAGGCGGTATACCGCGCCTCATGTTTCCGTTGGAGCTTCCTTGGTATAAAAGAAGATGCTGGTGATGAAGACTAAAGAACTGTAACAACAAAGCAGAAACCACACTCTCAGCTCTCTCATCTATTTATATATATATATTTTATAAAACATTTTTTATAAAATATCCAAGTGTGAGATATTATACAAGAGTGATTACCCATTGTGAGTTATACTCCTCTTGTAAGTATTTGAATAACGGGTGTGTGATCCTGTACATCTCAATAAGCTGAGGCTTAGAGAATCGTTTACTTTGCTCTGTATTTGGTTTGTATTCTACCGTAAAGAATACATTTATTGGATCGTGTCGGGAAGTGTCTCGGCTGCTGGTTTATCACAGTTGGTGGTAAATCAGTAAATCTCTGTGTCTAGTATCTCTATCCCTTATCTCTTTATTTATTCCGCTGTGCTTTATTATATTTATTTATATAAACTGCTTTGCATTTATATTTATTTATATAATCTCTGTGCATTTTAATTATATCTGTTTATATAATTGTTGTATATTTATTATTTGTATACTCTGATTTATTTATACTGTTTCTGTACTGTATTTATTTATAAAAGAATTTTTGAAAGTAAAAGATTTAAATACAACCTTACCCCCCCTAGGTTGTCTAACACTCATTTATATATCTAGTTTTGATTTCGAGGACGAAATCATTTTCAAGTTGGGGAGATTTGTAACACCCCGAATTTCCATGATATTTTAATAAATATAAATGGTATCGAATTGTAATTTAGTCTAAGTCATGGACTAATTGCAAATGTTAACTTCAGGGTTGATTTTGTAATTTGACCAAAGTTTGAAGTTAATAGTGAAAATTAACTTGAGGTTCTATTTGGTCATTTGTGGAAAGTTGAGAATACTTATTGAATGGGTAAGCTGAATATCTCCATTTTTTATGTAAGTCGGTCAAGAACAGAAAGGGTGAAGAGGAGAAAGCAATTCGATTTTTGGTAAGAATCTGATAAGTTTGGTTTGATAAATTCTTCCAATCTTATAGTTATGCTCCATGTGTGTGATTTTGATATTATTCAGTATTGGGAAAAGATTGGAAGCAGAGAAGGTTTTATCAAGTCGTACTTTAAACCGGGTGAGTTCATCCCTTTCATTTTAGAAATTAACTGTTGAAATTTAATTAGTTTTGGTATATAAAATGTCTGAATGAATGGGTATAATGGTTTAGAAATGAAATCGATCATTAAGCTGTATTTTTAGACGAATTGTTGGGTTATAATGACGTAAATCGATGACCCTAAATCGAAGTCCCGAAATTTGTAGATTCCGGAACTGAGTAATTAGACCCGGAATTAATGGATTCCGGAACTGGGTTTGGATCCGGAATCAAAGGATTCCGGAAGTGGGGGTCTGTTCCGGAATTAAAAAGGAAATACCGGGAGTTGGGTTTGACGATTAAGGATCCAAAATTATAATAAAATACCGGAAGTTGGGCCGGACAATTGAGTTCCGGAACTGACTTGTTTACCGGAACTTGGGCCGAAATAATCAATTCCGGGAGATGGGCTAAATTAATTCAATTCCGGAAGATGAGGCATTTGGGATCCGGTATCAATAAACCGGAATTGGGCCGTGACTTTGGGTGGATCCGGAAATTTAATTCCGGAATGGGCCTTATATTTAGAACCCGGAATTGGGCTTACGATTTGGACTTTCAGAATTATATGGGAACCGAAATGGGTTAAGGTTCTGGTAATGGATTGGTTTATGGGTTCCGGTAATGGATTTAGTTTATTGGTTCCGGTAATGGATTTGGTTTATGAATTTGGGAAATTAGTTTTAGAATTAATTTTGGGAAATTAATTTTAGGTTCCAGGATGATTTTATTTAGGATATGAGTTTGATTGAAACTTATTATCTCATTTTTGATTGTGATCTTGGAATAATATCCCAAACATAATTTTCAGAAGGGAATTATTTAAGGATTCAATAGGTTGACCGGTGTTCTTAGAACTGAAAGTGTTATGGGACATAGTATGATATGTTTGATACATATACTTTATTAAAGTGTAATGGATTCATAGACACTAGTAGTATTTTGTAACGTGGAATAGACCTGGTTCTCAATGGTAATTTCCGTTGGCCTATAATGTGGATTGTTAATCCCATTTCGGGAGGCGATAGCCTATAACGTGGATTGTTAATCCCATTTCGGGAGGCGATAGCCTATAACGTGGATTGTTAATCCCATTTCGGGAGGCGATAACCTATAATATGGATTGTTAATCCCATTTCGAGAGGTGATATGAAATGATTGAATAGGCAAAGTAGAATTGTTGTTCATGTTGAATGATGGAATAAGCAAAGTAGAATTGCTATTCATATTGACTGTAGTGATTAGGCAATGTATAGTTGCTATTCGTAATTGAGTTATGGAAACGTGAATTAGATAAGGTGTAAGTGTTGTTTTCACTTGCTTTAGGTGGATTAGAAATAGGCAATATATAAGTGACATTTCTGCTTCCATTCCAAGAAAAGGTATGGCGATTGGATGTAAGTCCTTAGACTTGATCGATAAGCTAGAATCCATGATGATTCTTAGTAAGCTTCCAAATATGATTATATGACTTTCTGAATGATAGTCATACTCATGGGATCGGGTGTGTTCCCGTAATTATGAGATGAGTACGAGTACGGTAAGAATGGTGACAAACTAGATTTGTTTATAAGCTTTGAATATCTGAATTTCAGGGTTGTTAATGTTTTAAATTTGAATTGGATGTTCTCACTAGGCGTAAGCCTAATCGTTCATGTTCAATTTTCTTACCAGGTACGAACTCGGGGAAGTAATGGGATGTGGGATGAGAGCTTTTGAAGTATTCAACTTTCGAGATAAGCGGAGAATTTAGTTAACGCAATGAGACTTTATGATGGTTTGCTTAGATAACCCAATTAATCTAATTATAGTTGACATGATTAGATTAATAGGTTGTTTGGAGAATTCAATAATTGTAAATATGAACCCTCATAGTTGGTTCTCTTCTTATATATATAAAGTTTGGATGTTATTCCGTATTGTCTTGTTAAAATTTGAGGTTCAAATTGTCCCTGATTTTTAGGGTGTTACACTTTGTTCTCCTCCCCAAACAATATGGGATCTTACAATAACTGTTACTTTTTATATTGTTTAACTGATGATAGTTATATTATTTATATATCAGAGTTAAAGTACTTGTATTTTGAGAAGGATGTACACAATTGTTATAACAAAATCAAGTTTTCATAATAATCAGTAAATTAAATATATCTGGCTTTAATCAATAATTTTTAAACAATTTATATACTTTGATGTTTAAATGTTACAATAATCGTTTTGAGAATGTACGTCCACATAAAACTTCATCGAGAAAGTGAGTAAAAAAAAACCTAAAATGGAAGAATGGCAGGGGTTAATGATAGGAGTCTACAAAACTTGGTAAAACCAAAAAACCAAAACGTATTTTTTATGTTAATGGTATAATGTAATTTATTTGATAAATTAAATTAGAATCATTAGTCCAAAATTCATGTCTGGATCGACCGGATCCAAGATGGGACCAAATCTGTATACTGCAATTGAATTCTCGCGCTCCATATACTTAATTGTTTGTTTCCATTTGATTTAGGGGTTATTCGGTAGCGACTTAATGGGCTGTGTGGGAGATATGACTGATTCGCACAGCCATATCTACCCGTCCGATAGCGGCTTAATGGAAAAATAAAGGGCTGACCGAATCAACTGAGAAAATACACTCCTTTACACTCAACTCTCATTTTTCTTTATTTACCCCTCTCCCAACTACACTCATTAATTAAAAAGAAAACCATACAACATCACATATAGCAGTTGCTGGCCATTGCCTCCTCCATGTCGCCGGCCATGGCTTCCCCCGGTCGTATCATATAGATCTGGTGTAGGAAAACATCTTCACCTCCATCGTCGGCAATAATTTGTATATAGGTTTGTGTGTGTGTGTGTGTGTGTGTGAGAGAGAGAGAGAGAGAGAGAGAGAGAGAGAGAGAGAGAGAGAGAGAGAGAGAGAGAGAGAGAGAGAGAGAGAGAGAGAGAGAGAGAGAGGAGGATTAATTTATGTTTATTGTGATTATTGAATTAATATTATTATGTTGTTTTTATTTAAAAAACGTTTAAATTAATATTTTATTATAATTATAAATCATGTATTTAATATTTTTATTAAACAATATTTTTATTTAACAAAAATAAAGACTATGGGTAAAATGATTATTTCTGACATTCAGACTGTTTATTCAGCATAACAACCGAACACCAATTTATCTGTTAACATTAAGATAACCATATCCACTCAGACAACCATATGCAGAAAACGAACCGAACAACACCTTAGTCTTGTCTCGTTGCATGAGTATATGAAATCAACAACTACTTAGACCATGAGTACCGCTTCCTATCATACCCTCTGAACCCTGATGCCACCTCAGTGCCACATCAGCTTTTCTCTTTCCTACCCTCTTTACCCTAAAGTGGAGTACCGCTTCCTATCATACCCTCTGAACCCACCCTTTACCCGCGACCCACCCTTCCTATCATAAAAAAAAACTTAGGCGGGTTCCCGAACTCACCCTTTACCCACGACCCACCTACCCGCCCTACCCGTACCGTCTACCCGTGGTACCCGTGCCCTACCCGATGTGAACCCGCCGTGGTACCCGAAGGTGGTACGCACGGCCTTAGACCATGAGTACCGCTTCCTATCATACCCTCTGAACCCTGATGCCACCTCAGCGCCACATCAGCTTTTCTCTTTCATACCCTCCTTACCCTAAAGTGGAGTACCGCTTCCTATCATACCCTCTGAACCCACCCTTTACCCGCGACCCACCTACCCGCCCTACCCGTACCGTCTACCCGTGGTACCCGCGCCTTACCCGATGTGAACCCGCCGTGGTACCCGAAGGTGGTACGCACGGCCTTAGACCATGAGTACCGCTTCCTATCATACCCTCTGAACCCTGATGCCACCTCAGCGCCACATCAGCTTTTCTCTTTCATACCCTCCTTACCCTAAAGTGGAGTACCGCTTCCTATCATACCCTCTGAACCCACCCTTTACCCGCGACCTACCCTTCCTATCATAAAAAAAAATTAGGCGGGTTCCCGAACCCACCCTTTACCCGCGACCCACCTACCCGCCCTACCCGTACCGTCTACCCGTGGTACCCGCGCCCTACCCGATGTGAACTCGTCGTGGTACCCGAAGGTGGTACGCACGACCTTAGACCATGAGTACCGCTTCCTATCATACCCTCTGAACCCTGATGCCACCTCAGCGCCACATCAGCTTTTCTCTTTCCTACCCTTCTTACCCTAAAGTGGAGTACCGCTTCCTATCATACCCTCTGAACCCACCCTTTACCCGCGACCCACCCTTCCTATCATAAAAAAAAATTAGGCGGGTTCCCGAACCCACCCTTTACCCGCGACCCACCTACCCGCCCTACCCGTACCGTCTACCCATGGTACCCGCGCCCTACCCGATGTGAACCCGCCGTGGTACCCGAAGGTGGTACGCACGACCTTATAGAGATGGCAACTCGACAAGGGTATGTGGCATTCCAATTCCCATCCCCATCCCCATCCCGTTGAGGAGTTGAGGATTTTTCCTATTTAATTTTGTGACAGTTTTAGATTTCTCCATTATCTCCCTTTTCTCATTTTCTGGAAAAATTAAACTATTTTATAAGCATACATGGAAAAATATAAATTAGACTACATTTTTTAAAACTTTGGTCAAAATACTGCAATGTTGTAAAAAACATAGTCAAATATAAAATTATAAGTAGAAATGTAATTTTATAAATATTTATGATTGTTGTTATTGCTTTTTTTTTCCTTCTTTATATTTCCTTCCACATTTGGGACTTGGGAGATTTTTTTTTGAACAATATCCACATTTTCTTTTTCTTTCCCTCATTAAAAAATGTTTGAACACTATATTTTTTCTTTCCCCCTACTTGCACTTCCGTTTTCTCCATTTCAATCATAAGGCCATGAGCACCACTACCCAATGAACCCAATGAACCCACTTGTCACTTCAACGCCACATCAGCTATTTTCTTTCCTACCCTCCTTACCCAAAAGTGGAGTACCGCTAACCCACTGAACCCAATTGCCACCTCATCTTTTTTAATTTTTTTATTTATACATTTAATTAATTAACAAAATAAAAATATTTATATATTTTTTAATAAATAAAAATAAGATAAATAATAAAAATAAAAATTCATATCATTCATTAAAAAAATTAAAAATTACAAAATAAATTTAAAAATTACAAAATATTAAAAATCTAGTCGTCGTCGTTGTTGGGAACTTGGATACGCCAAATATGTTCGACCAAATCCGACCGAAGGTTATTATGAGTGTCCCGGTTTTTGACTTCTCGAACATTTTCCACGCGTTGTTCCTCACTGATTTGTGTTTCGATATCATCCGCTACAAGGTCGTTTTCATCGCCACCACAAATGGCATGGTCTTCGTCTTCGAGTATTATTGTGTAATATGACACAAGCGTACATAAATTAATTTTGCAGCTTCTCGAACCAACCCTACAAAAATTTCCCTTTGATGATGCAAGTACTCGTCGGTGTCTATGGATGATGATGATGCGGTCGATGATGCGGGTTGTGGCGAATCCATATTGTCTAAAATTGAAGAAATAAATGGAAGAAAGTATAGAGAATGGAAGAAAGTATAGAGTTTTTTGGTGTGAAAAAATAAGATGGTATAAGTTAATATATATAGTGTGTATAATTTGAAAAAAAAATTGTAAAATAGCCGTTGGTAAACGGTATTGTTTAAAAAAATAAAAAATAAAATAAAAAAAATTTAAATATGCAACGGGTATCATCGGGTTGGTGAACCCGCTCCCCGAACCCGCATGCTACCCGATCCCCCCCCCCCCCCCCCCCGTACCCCTACCCGATGAACCCTTCCCGAAACCCGCTTGCCACGTCGATGAACCCGCCCCCGAACCCGCTTGGCGGTACGGGTGGTCTAAAAAAAGACTTGAGAACACAACATTTATAGATTCTTAAATTCTTTTAGGCTAAGTATCGAATGAAAGCACCTTGAATTGGATCGTTGAATCTATTCTTGCCCCATCTTTCCAAATTAACTTTAACCCTTCTCAATTAACTGATCAATGTTTGACCGACAAAAAACGTTTTTGGAACAAAATCCTTCTTTTTAATGTTCTTGGTCGTGCCGGCAACACCGAACGCTTGAGCAGTCTTCAATGTTATCTTATTTACTGTCTTGAGCGAAACATCTCTGTTGATGCAGTATTCATCATTGCACATCGCATGGATGGGTTAGAGAAAAGCAATCGCTCTCTCCCATTCGGCTATCTAATTAAAACTCTATTTCAAAATCTTCAACTCCGGTTTGTCGGTAGACCCATTCCTGAGCCAACTCCTTTGGATAGCTTAAGTCTTGTTCGCATGGGTGCCCAACCGGGTCCATCTCGTAGACGTCATGCTCATATTCGTGACCCAATTCCTGAGGATGAGGAAGCGAAAGCTCCTCCCCCTTTCTCTATTCCACCGGGGCCAGTCTCCAACCAGGACATCCTAACCGCAGTCATGGGGTTTCAACAGTCTCAAACATCATTTCAACGCATTCAAGACGAACATTGGGAAGCGGTTAATCACCGAATTGATGAAGTACATCAGGATGGTACACGAGGAGCTTCGCCGGTTTACGTTGGAGGAAAATGATGACTAGTTTTCTTTTAAATGCCTATTATGTTTAAAAATACTTGTTAAGTTTAAAGATGCTTGCTATGCTTGTTATGTTTAATTTTCACAACAAGTACCTTTTATTGAACTATTTTTTATGCTCCTTTTGAGGGGGAGCTTAGTTTAAGGGGGAGCTCTTTCTCTTTTGTCACCCTTTTTGATCTCGACAAAAGGGGGAGAAATTATCTATCATATATGCTTATATGTCTATTTATTTGTCATCATTAAAAATGGGGAGATTGTTGGTGCAAGTGATTAAAATTCATAAATCTCATTGTTTTGATGATTAACAAATAAATAGACAAATGTTATTTGTTTCTAACAATTTGATCCAAGTATGTGAAACAAAGCATCTGAAGAATGGAAAAACATCATCTCAGTTATTCCAAGTATTCCAGCTCAAAGAAATGGAAACACGAAGACTCTATCTGAAGAATTCAAGACTAGGATCTATACTATTATTAGTCTTCACATTTCCTAAAGGTAAAACACTAAAATAAGTATACCACTTGGATATTTCAAAAATCAAACAAATATCTGTTTCAAAATTATTTCCGAACGTTGGAAAATCTGTTAAATTGAAAAGAGTTGAAATGACCAGCAATTAATTTGGGTTGGTGAAAAGTAGGCCGCGGATGTCCTCAAGGTGTTGGGGGACGTCCGCACTCAAGTTCAATCTCTGAAATGATCAGAGAACAAACGGCTACTTTTCACAACCACCTTATTGATTGTGGACGTTCGGCATATGTCCATGCGGACGTCCGCAAGTGCTCTGGTTCACTTTTTACCTTCCTATTTAAATCCAACATTCAGTCAAAAAACCAAAATAAGTCTTGAGTTTATAAAAAAGATAGAAATATCTGATTTCTCGCAATTGTGATTAACAAAACAACTCAAGCATTTAAATCTCAAAATCATCCAAGTGTTATACTTATACAAGAGTGATTACCATTAAAAATTTATCATCTTGTAAGTATTTACTTTGAGAGTGAGTGATCCATTCCAATCTCAAGCAGAAGCAAGAGATCAATTCTAATATTTGTATCAAGGTTTATGTTCTACCATAAAGAACATTCATAGTGGATCTGTGTCTCGAGAAGTGTCTCGGAAAGTGGATTAGCCAAGTTGGTGAACCACTCTAAACAACGGTGTTGGTATCATTCTCTCTACCCTTATCTCAAATATATATCTTGTTGTGCATTTAAACTACTGTTGTGATTAAAGAAACAAAATTTTGAAAGTGAAAAGATCCTAATACAACCTTTACCCCCCCCCCCCCCCCCCTAAGGTTGTCTAACAATTGGTATCAGAGCAGGTCTTTCAAAGATTTCACAAGTTTAACAAGTTTTTTTTAAAACAAATTTGTCACATAATGGCTCATCATGAAGGCTCTCTATCTGTTAAACCACCTCCTATTGACATCGAAAAATTTGGCATTTGGGCCGAGCTCTTTGAATGTCATGTTCGGGGTAAAAGTAGAAAAATGTGGGATATTATTGCTAACGGAAATTTTGTTCCCACAAAAATACAAGATGGCAAAAGTGTTGAAAAACCTATTGCTGAGTGGTCTAATAATGATGACACTTGGAATTGTTTGAACTTTGAAGCAAAAAATATGATTTATGCTGCCTTAAATTCAGATGAAATTGAGAGAGTATTTACTTGTAAAACCGCTAATGAAATATCGCAAAGCTTAAATGATACTCATCGTGGAAACTCACAAGTTAAAAGTAGCAAAATAAATATTTTGGTTCATGACTACGAATTGTTTGAAATGACTCAAGATGAATCAATTGATTCTATGTTTAAACGTTTTAACCTCAACATGACTACATTGAAAGGATTAGGTCGTGCGTATGAAAATGAAGATTATGTACGGAAAATCCTTCGAGCTCTACCTCCGGAGTGGATGCCAAAAATAACATCCTTGGAAGATTCTCGCGATCTTTCAAAAATGAAGTTGGATGATCTCATTGGCAACCTAAAAGTTCACGAAATAGCTCTAAAGAGAAACAAAGCTCGAGATCAAGGAAAGAAGAAATCATTGGCCCTTCAAGCCAACGTTGCAAAAGAAAAGACTAAAGACGAAAAATCTAGTCAACCCAAAGAAGAACCCGAGAAGATAGACTCTACGAACGACATTGCACTTTTGGTAAAGAATTTTAATAAATTTTTAACTAACAAACGTTTTGCAAGAAATTATAGGTCAAACTTCAATCGAAGAGATGGAAATGATCGAGAACATAATCGTGCTTCAAGATTTCCAAGAAGAAATGGAAGACCTCAACGATTCAACAAGTTCAATAGCCGCGAGAACTTCAATGACAACTCAAGTAACAATGATTATTGTTACGTATGTGGAGACAAGAATCATTACGTAAATATGTGTCCCAAACGAGCAAAGCAAAGCGACACTCAAAAGGCGTTTGTTGGAGGAGCTTGGAGTGACAGTGAAGAAGATGAAAGAAAGGAAGAAATATGTCTCATGGCCGACCATGAGAAAGAGGTAACTACTTGCTACTCAACTGATGATGATAGTGATTATAGTGATAATTGCTATGATAACAATGATGATATGCATGAGGATGAAGATCTTGATGAACTGGAAGAATCATATAATCAAATGGTTAACCTTGCTAAGAAATATAGTGAAACCAACAAAGAAATGAGTAGATTGCTTATATTACAAGAAAAAGAGATTCATGATCTTAACAAGAAAATTGCCTATGACACTAAGATACACGAGGATATGAACAAAAAGATTGCATGCTTAAAAGAGAAATTGAATGAAAAAGAAAACTGTGATTCTTGTGTCAAGCTAAATGAAAAAGTTGCTTGTCTAGAAAAAGGAATTAGTGAAAATGATTTATGTGCTAAATGTGATAAGTTGAAGATTGAGATTGCCTATCTAAATTCAAAATGTGAAGATTATGAAAGAAAAAATCAAATGGCTTCAAACTTCAAAGATGGAAATGAAAAAATGCTTAATATGTTGAAAATGCAAAGAAAGTTTGGTGATAAACGAGGTCTTGGTTTTAATGACTCTCACGGGGAATCTAGTACCAAAACTCCTTCAAAAACCATTGTCTTTGTAAAAGCTTCGAGGATAGATAATCCTTCTAAAAGTGAAGGAGTTAGCAATAAACTTGTTTTGAATAGTTGTCCTATTAAATCCTTTGGGAATTCAAAAGTGATGTCAAACAATTTTTCTTATAGATCTCCTCACACACAAAATAAAAACTACATTCCTAATAGGAATGTCATACAAAATAAAAATAAGATGGGTAATATGCATAACCAAAATCACTCCGAAGTTAGAAGAAGAATAAATATACTAACGCCCTACTTTGTGTATAATGAAAACAATCAAAGAATAAAGATATCTCCTAGATGGCTAGCTAAGGGTGTTTTTAACTCTAATAATCCCGGACCAATGAGATGTTGGGTTTTGGATGTTTAAATTCTTTAATTCTTTTTCTTACCCATGAATCATTAGGAACCTAGTTTTTTTTTCTAATGATTTTATGTAGATGGTTTTTGGAAATGAAATCGAAGATCTAGATTGGATTCTTGATAGTGGGTGCACTCGTCACATGACCTGAAATAAAAGTCTATTCTCATCATATGAGGAATATGACGGTGGACAAGTTGTCTTCGGCGGAAATGCAAAAAGAAAGGTTATCGGTAGAGGTAACATCGCTTGCAACAATGTTAGATTTTCAAATGTCGAGCATGTGAGTAACTTGAATTTTAACTTGCTAAGTGTTGGTCAATTATGCAAGAATAATATCCATGTTCTCTTCAAAGAAAATGAATGTGAGATAATTAGAAATGGCAAGGTAATCCTAACAGGTGTTAAAAAAAAGACTTATATATCTGCAAAACGCATGTTAACAGTCTTACGTGTTTATCGTCCATACATGATAATACTACCTTGTGGCATAGAAGGCTAGGACATGCGAACCTTCGTTTGATTCAAAAATTGAAAAATAAAGATCTTGTAAGCGACCTCCCTACAATCAAGTTTGATAATCATTTTTGTAATGCATGTCGCATCGGAAAACAAGTCCATGTTTCTCATAAATCCAAAAATATGGTCTCAACAAAGAGAGTGTTAGAATTACTCCACATGGATCTCTTCGGTCCCTCGACAATCCAAAGCTATGGAGGAAATTTCTATACACTTGTAATTGTTGATGATTTTCCACGCTACACTTGGACTTTATTTTTAAAGCATACAAATGAAGCTTTCGAAAAATTCAAAATCTTAGGTAAGAGAATTCAAAACCAACAAGGTTGTACGATTGTTTCTATTCGTACGGACCATGGAAGAGAATTCGATAATGAAACGCAATTCGGAGCATTTTGTAACAAGTACGGAATCACTCATAACTTCTCGGCTCCTCGAACTCCTCAATCAAATGGGGTTGTTGAGAGGAAGAACCGAACTTTGCAAGAAATGAGTCGTACTATGTTAGATGAGCAAAATATACCCTAAAAGTTTTGGTATGATGCCGTGGCTACCGCGACCTATGTCTTGAACCGTGTCCTAGTTAGAGGCATTCTAGAAAAGACACCATATGAGCTATATCGAGGTAGAAAACCTTCCATTGGTCACCTTAAAGTTTTTGGGTGCAAGTGTTACATTCTAAACAATAGGGATTACTTAACAAAATTTAATCCTAAAGCCTATGAAGGTATTTTCCTAGGATACTCATGGAATAGCAAAGCCTATAGAGTCCTTAACAAGACCACCATGGTAGTTGAAGAATCCTTAAACGTAAGCTTTGATGAATCTCCACCAAAGCCAAGTCCTCCTCTAGTAGACGGTAACATGAATGAGGAAGAAACTTTGGCTCAGAACCTTAGAACCTTAAATTTAGGGCTTCAACCCTCTTCAAGTCAAGAAGAACCTAGTAATACACCTCCTTGTTATATCCCTCAAGGAATAGAAGATCCTAATTTAAGAGAAGCAAGAAATCACCCCGTACAACAAATCATAGGTGACCTAAATCAAAGGACCACAAGATCCCAAATTCACACCCATAGTGCCTTCCATGCCTTTGTGTCCTCTATAGAACCCAAAACCATAGAAGAAGCCTTGAAAGATGAAGATTGGATATCGACAATGCAAGAAGAACTCAACCAATTCACTAGGAATGATGTTTGGGACTTATTCCCCCAACCTAGTGGTCAAACCATCATAGGAACAAAACGGGTTTTTCGTAACAAGGTAGATGAACACGGTGTAGTCACACGAAACAAAGCTCGTTTAGTAGCAAAGGGGTACAATCAACAAGAGGGCATCGACTATGATGAAACTTTTGCTCCGGTTGCAAGATTATAATCCATAAGAATGCTTTTGGCCTATGCTAATGCAAAAGGCTTCAAACTTTATCAAATGGATGTTAAAAGTGCTTTCTTAAATGGAGTTATTAATGAAGAAGTGTTTGTCACACAACCTCCCGGTTTCAAAATCTTTGAAAAACCAACTCATGTTTTTAAACTTAAGAAGGCGCTTGTCTTAAACAAGCACCTCGTGCTTGGTATGATAGATTAAAGTCCTTCTTAATAGATAATGGTTATATTATGGGAAAAGTTGATAACACTTTGTTTGTCAAGCAATCAAATAATGATTTGGTAGTTGTACAAATCTATGTTGATGATATTATTTTTGGGTCTAGCAACAATCTCTTATGTGAAGAATTTGCCACAAAAATGAAAAATGAATTTGAAATGAGCATGATGGGTGAACTAAATTACTTTCTCGGTTTACAAATTAAACAACTTGATGCTGGCATTTTCGTAACTCAATCAAAATATGCCAAAGATATGCTTTAAGAAATTTAATTTTGAGGACGTAAAGCCCGTGGACACTCCTATGACCACAAATATTAAGTTATCTCGTGATGAAGAAGGAAACGACTTCAATGAAAAGATATATCGTGCTATGATTGGTAGCTTACTTTATCTAACCGCAAGTAGGCCCGATATTATGTATAGTGTATGCATGTGTGCAAGATTTCAGGGAAGCCCTCGACAATCTCACTATGAAGCGGTCAAACGGATATTTCGCTACATAAGAGGAACCGCAAACCTTGGCTTATGGTATCCAAAAATACCTGAAATGGAAGTTACATGCTACACGGATTCTGATCTAGGTGGATCTCTCATTGATAGAAAAAGCACAAGTGGAGTCTGTGCATTCATTGGTCAATCTCTTGTATCCTGGTTCTCAAAGAAGCAACAATATGTTGCTCTTTCAACAACTGAAGCAGAATATGTAGCTGATGCAAGGGCTTGTGCCCAAGTGCTTTGGATGAAACACACTCTTACGGATCTTGAGGTACATTTAAATAAAGTGCCCATACTTTGTGATAATATGAGTGCTATCAACTTAAGTAAAAATTCTGTTTTGCACTCACGCACTAAACACATAGAACTTAGACATCACTTCTTAAGGGATAATGTTCAAAAAGGCAACATCATACTTGAAAAGGTTGACTCTAAAGATAACTTAGCTGACATTTTCACCAAAGCTTTTAAAAAAAGATGCTTTCTGTAAATTAAGACTTGGATTAGGTTAATAGAATACAATCCTTGAGTTGATGTAAAAAAAAAGTCAAAATTTTCCTCTTACGGACGTCCGCACATGCTCAAGCCGGACGTCCGCCAACTCTGGAAGTCCGCACCCATTCCACGGAAGCAACAACAACTTATCTTAAAAAATTCCATTATACCGTATTACGGACGTCCGCGTGATCCTCTTCCGGACGTCCGCGGGCTTCGGATGTCCGTATATCTTCCGCGGAAGCAACAATTTTTTTACCGAATTCCCTTTTATGTCCGGACGTCCGCGTGTTACCTTCCGGACGTCCGCGTCGCATCTGACGGGATTCTTTTTCCCCTTTCCTTCTCCTCAAATCAAACCACTCCAAAACCCTAAGTTTTTTTTTCTCTCAACCTCCATCACTTCCTACCACCAAACGCCGTCGCTGCCACCGCCGGACACCCTCGCCGTCGCTACCACCGGTCATCTTTAACCTCTCTCACTTGTGCCTTCTCTCTTTCTCTCTTTCTCCTGATCTAGGTAAACCTCCTTTTTTTACAAACTTCAATCCTTTTTCATTTGTTTGTAATCCTTTGTTAAATTGTTTCTTAAAAGTCTTTGTGGTTTGCTACTCTCAAATGTTGTTTACAAATTTAGATTAAAATCTTTCTTAAACGAATTTCCTCTTCTTGCATAAACTTGATTTGATTTTTTTTTCAAAATTTGAAGTTTCTCTTGTCTTCAACAACATCTTTTCAAAATTTTCTTCCACTACGACATTTTTTGTTGTGCTTCCATTTTTTCTAGAAGGAACTCTCATTTTTTTACTTTTAAACACGGAAATATTTATATCCTTACAGATATGGGTCCTAAACGATCACGTCCTTCATCCTCTAGAGCACCTCCTCCACCTCCGGATCCGAACATGGCTAGGACTACTCGACGGGATGAACGTAGAGAGATTTTACAAAGTCGTAAGTGTAATCCCGGTCTCCCGGTAAAATTAGATGAAATGGGTCATTTTGGCACTCTTGAGGCTTTCACTGCTATAGGGTGGGAATCCTTCCTCTCCTTTAAAGGGGAAGTATCATTTGATTGCATTCTTGAGTTCTATGTCGGGTATGACTTTAATGAGTCTACCCAAACTATTTCTCTTCAGCTTTATAACCAACATTTTGTGTTTGATTTAGACCAATTTGCTAATCTGTTAGGACTTCCTAGGTCTACCAACTGTGTTTTTACTAATGCTACCTCTTTTTATCCTTTACTTAGTCAAGTCAATGTCTCTCGTGACACTATCCTAGAATCTATTCTTGCCCCATCTTTCCAAATTAACTTTGACCCTTCTCAATTAACTGATCAATGTTTGACCGACAAAAAGCGTTTTTGGAACAAAATGTAACATCCCGTTTTCCATATATACAAAAATCATACATTTCACAACATAATTTCATCAAAAAGATACACCATATTTCATATTCGGTCCCATAGTCTTACTAAACATAATAAGTAATTCAGTACAAACTTTTTCACTAATTAATTTACATTATGACTAACAACAAAGCCATAAGTACAAAAACACTTCATGATCTTCATAACAAAAGTCTTCACAAAAGCTATCCATCCATTACTCTATTCATTTGCTCTTACCCGATCCATCACCTGGAATACATATTTTTAAAACAAAATGAGGGTTAGACCTAGTGGTCTAAGTGAGAAAATCCCTGTCAGTTTGAAATCATTTATATAAACTCCATTTACATAAATTACATTCATATGACACAATCACATATATCAATTTGAAGTCACTCTTCATTTACTTTCTCTTCTCATTCCCATGGCCATATTAGTTGGTTGCAAGCCAACTAATAAGTTATCTCCACCGTACAACTACTACGGCCAACACCACCGTACAACTACTACGACCAATATCACCGGTCCTAAGCCCGGCCAATATACTCTCGTATAATACTCATGCAAATATAATATAATCTTCACATACTATATTTCCAACATAAGCATATAAACACATCATTTATCACATATTCTATACACACATATATGTATTCCAGTTTAAAAACATTTTCAAGTAAAACTAACCTTAACCTTAGCACAACGATACACGCTCTGGGACACACTTTAGCTCAACCCAAACACCTGAATTGGCGCCATAAGAATGATGTTAAACCATCTAATTATGTCCCAAATCCATTCCTAATAAGCCCCAAAAACAACCCTTAGGTGATACCACAAACATATCCTCAAACCGTACGCGAAACAAAACCCGAAAACGCGAAACAGTGCCCGGCGCCACTGCTCGCGCTAGCTAACTCGCGCCAAAAAGGGCGCGGGGTACTGGACTAGAGAACGGCGCTACTTCCCGCGCTAGTTAACTAGCACCAAACTACCTGCACTTCCATTCAGCCGACAATGGCCCTTTCTAAAACCCACTTCATCCCAAAACGATTTTTAAGCCTCCAAAATGAAATTATGGATGTCCTAAACCTTTCCCCACAATTACCAATCATCAAAGTACCATTAATCTAGTGAAACTCATTCAATGATTCATGATTCAAACCCAAAATTATCATATATTTCTTAAATTATCAAAACCCACTTCAAAAACTCATAGCAAACTAAGAAACATATAAAAGAAAATTGTATGGATTAATACCTTGGTTTTTCTTGATGTGAATCCTAAACCCAACTGAAATAATCAGTTTTTCCTTCTTGATCTTGACCCTTCTTCTTCACTTTCACTCTCTTTTCCCTCTTTTCTCTTCTGCCAAAATAAACACACACAGACATACTCTTTTCTTTTTGTCAATTGCTACCTTTGTCTAAAAGAGGACACCTCTTCATATTGTAAATGAAAGAGGCGGTGGATTTGGCTAGAAGTAGTCAAATTCACCAAACAAACCCTACACTTATCCTATTTGGCAAAACTTACCCCCAAACTTTCGAATAAAAATTAAAACTTACCCCTTAACTTCTAACTCCACAAAATACAAAAATAAAGACTTATAAACTTCATAAACTATCCTAAATACATTTTAAACTATAATAATGTAATTTAAACAATTAAATACAATACCGGGTTATTACAACATCTCCCCCTTAAAAGAATTCCGTCCCGGAATTCAGTTAAGCGAAAAGATGGGGGTATTTGGTTCTCATTTCTGACTCTGATTCCCATGTAGCATCCTGACCTCCGTGATGTCGCCACTATACTTTTACTTGTCTGATCTCCTTATTCCACAGAACCTTGACTTTACGGTCAACAATAGCTTCAAGTTCCTCCACATAATTCAGCTTTTCATCAACTTGTATATCTAGTAGAGACACTGCCTGATCTGATGTAACCAAACACTTCCGAAAATTCGATACATGAAACGCGTTGTGAATCCTGCTTAACTCTGGCAGAAGATCCAATCTGTAGGCTACTTCACCAATCCTTTCTATGATGCAAACGGCCCGATGTACCTTGGGCTAAGTTTACCTTACTTTCTAAATCGAATGACTCCTTTCCAAGGTGAGACTTTTAACATTACGAAATCTCCAACTTGGAACTCTAACGGTTTCCGGCGTCGATCGGCGTAACTTTTCTGTCTGTCTTGAGCCACTTTCAAACGTTCTCGAATCTGAGTAACCTTATCCGCGGTTAACTGAACTATATCTGGACCCGCTAACTGTTTCTCTCCCACTTCATTCCAACACAGAGGCGTTCGACATTTTCTACCATACAATACTTCAAACGGTGCCGCTTGAATGCTGGAATGAGTTGTTGTAGGCAAATTCGATCAACGGTAAATGCTTATCCCACGATCCCCCAAAGTCAACAATGCAAGCCCATAGCATATCTTCTAATGTCTGAATCGTTCGTTCACTCTGACCGTCAGTTTGAGGATGATAAGTTGTACTTAACTTTATTTGCGTCCCCATCTCCTTTTGAAAACTTCTCCAGAACCTTGAAGTAAAACGACTATCCCGATCTGAAATAATCGAGATCGGAACTCCATGTCGAGTTACTATTTCGTTGATGTACAATTTAGTTAAACGTTCCAATGAATCAGTTTCCTTTATTGGTAAAAAGTGAGCAGATTTCGTCAATCTATCAACAATCACCCAAATAGAATCGAATCCCTTCGGAGTCCTTGGTAGCTTTGTGATGAAATCTGTAGTAATCTGATCCCATTTCCACATCGGTATTTCCAATCGTTGTAACTGACCAAACGGTTTTTGATGTTCAATTTTTACCTTTTTACAAGTAGTACATTCTTCCACATGTTGAGCAATGCTTCTTTTTATACCCGGCCACCAATAGAATTGTTTCAGATCTCTATACATCTTATTCGTGCCTGGATGAATAGAGAAACGAGATTGACGAGCTTCTTGTAATACACTGTCACGTAATCCACCCAAACGAGGAACCCAAGTTCTGTTTCCCAGACACAACAACCCACGGTCATCTTTCACAAGCAATGCTGATATCCCCACTAACCGTTCTAACTTCAAATGTTCTTCCTGATAGGCTTCTATTTGACACTTCAGCAGTTCGTCAAAGATGTTAGGCAAGAGTTCAGCCCTTAGTGAAATAGCTTTTATTGTTCCACTTCTTTCTTGACGACTCAGTGCATCAGCTACCACATTCGCATTTCCCGGATGATAAAGAATTTCACAGTCGTAATCATTCACCAGTTCTAGCCATCTTCTTTGTCTCATATTTAATTCCTTCTGATCGAAGAGATGTTGGAGACTCTTATGATCGGTATAAATTTGACATTTGGAACCATAAAGATAATGTTTCCAAATCTTCAACGCGAAAACAACTGCTGCACGTTCCATGTCGTGTGTTGGATACTGTCGTTCATGATCTTTTAGTTGACGAGAAGCATAAGCAATAACTTTCCCACGCTGCATAAGTACACATCCCAATCCCAGTTTAGAAGCATCACTGTAAACAACAAAGTCTTCAGAACCTTTAGGTAGTGACAAAATCGGCGCGCTGCACAGATTCTCTTTCAATATCCTGAATGCTCCATCCTGTTCTTCTTTCCATTCAAACTTCAGATTCTTTCGAGTCAGCCTAGTCAAAGGTGTGGCAATACGAGAGAAGTATTTTATAAACTTTCGATAGTAGCCGGCTAAACCCAGAAAACTTCTTACTTCCGTTGCTGTCTTCGGCGGTTCCCACTTTTCAACTGCTTCCACTTTCATCGGATCAACTTGAATACCTTCTTCGGAAACTACATGCCCCAGAAACTGAACTTCTCGTAGCCAGAATTCACATTACGAAAATTTAGCATACAACGTTTCTTTCTTCAATAACTCCAGAATCAAACGAAGATATTGCGCGTGCTCTTCTTTGGACCGAGAATAGATAAGTATATCATCGATAAATACAATAACAAATTTATCGAGATACGGCTTACATACTCGATTCATTAAATCCATAAAGGCAGCTGGAGCATTCGTCAAACTGAACGGCATTACTAAGAATTCATAATGGCCATACCTTGTTCGAAAAGCAGTCTTCAGAGCATCTTCTTCTTTAACCTTCAACTGATGATAACCAGATCTTAGATCAATCTTGGAGAAATAGCAGGCTCCAACCAATTGATCGAAGAGGTCATCAATTCTGGGAAGCGGATACTTGTTCTTGATCGTGCGCTTATTCAGTTCCCGGTAGTCGATACACATTCTCATCGAACCATCCTTCTTTTTCACAAACAAAACTGGCGCTCCCCACGGCGAAGAACTAGGTCTGATGAAGCCTTTGTCGGATAGGTCTTGTAGTTGTACCATCATTTCTTTCATCTCTGGAGGTTCCAGACGATACGGTGCTCGAGCAACAGGAGCAGCTCCAGGAGTCAGATCTATACCAAACTCTACTTGTCTAACGGGCGGAAGACTATTCAAGTCCTCAGGGAACACTTCAGGAAATTCACTAACAATCGGAATATCTTCCAACTTATTCTTTTCTGGCTTAATATCTATCACATAAGCTAAGTAACTCTGGCAACCCTTATTCACACACTTACGGGCTTTTATCATAGATATAAGGCAAGACTGATGATTTCTACGATCACCATAAATCACTACCGGCCCCTTTTCAGGTAAGACAACATTAATTATTTTCTTATCACATACTATGTTAGCCTGATTTTCAGCTAACCAATCCATCCCCACTACCACATCAAATTCGATCAAAGCTATAGGAAATAGTTGTATCGGTACTCCACACCCTTCTATATTTATTACACAGCTATCAAATACTTCTTTAACCGACACTTGGTTATCATTTGCAGTATCTACCAGTAAGGCATGTTCTAACACTTTAGGCTTCAAACGCAGATAAGCAGCAAATGCAGGAGATACAAAAGATCGGTTTGCACCGGAGTCAAATAACACTTTAGCACGTGTAGAGTTTATGAAAAATGTACCTGTAACCACATCCGGAGTTTCCTCCGCTTCTTTTGATGTCATCTGGAATGTACGACCCCTCGTTCTTGGTGGCTCTAGTCTCGGTACTACTGGTCTGCCAATCGCTGGTTTCCCTGACGTACCCCCCCTGCTGTATTCTTCCCCTCGGACAATCCGACTGTAGGTGATCCGGAGAATTACATGAAAAACAAAATCGCGTTACTCTACAATCTTTAGAAACATGCCCGGTCTTTCCACATCTATAACAAACCCGCGAATCAACTTGGCAACTTCCTTGATGGATACGGTGGCACTTCGGACACGGTCTTTCTGCTGGTCGGAAAGGCGGGCGATTATCGAATCTTTGAAACCTGGACTTTTTCGGATCATACTGAGGTCCTTCCCATTTCCTCTTTCCCATACTCTTATCACCGGCATCCCTCTTATTATCCTGCTCCACATTTTCCGCGGCATTTACTGCGGTTGAGAAGGTATCAGGTCTCGCTGCAGTCGCTAACTTTCGAATTTCCGAATTCAGTCCGAATATGAACCTTTCCATCTTCATTTTCTCCGTGGCAACATAATACTCTCCAAAACGCGACTTCTCTAGGAAACGGGCAGTATAGTCTCTGACTGATAAATTCCCTTGTTGTAGGCTCAAGAATTCCTCCTCCAATTGTCTGACTGCTGCTTGAGGACAAAACTGTTCTTTGAATGCCCTTGCAGTTCCGTATAACACCTTATCCTCTTCCGCACATTTGCTGGTTTTAAATACAGCTTCAATTTCCTTCAGCCACCGCATCGCCTTCACTGGATCTCTATCCCCTCCATAAGTTGGTGGTTTACAGCTTAAAAATATATTATAGTCACACCTTCTTGGTACTGATACGACAGTAGGTGTGATAGGCATCTCGTCTTCCAAGTTAGGGTCTGGTCTTTCCGCTTCAGTATTATGCGTTTGGTTAAACATGGCTTGAATATTGGCTTATAATCTTCCCATCTCAGCAGCCAAGTCGTCTCTTGTAACAAACTCTGTGCCTCGCCCCTGCACTCTGCCTCCAGTCCTGCCCCTTCCTCTTTCTCCCCTCTTCCCCCAGTTCCGATTGGGGGATTTGTTCTATTAGGGTTGCTTCTTCCTCCCCGATTTGTTTGTCTAGTACCGCTGGCCATTCTGTAGATTCAAACAATGTTATTATACACATAAGCACATACCCCATATAATAAGGTATTCCAGTTCAAACATGTACCTGTAAAATCACAATTACACTGGCCAGGTGTAAATCTGAAATTACCTTACATGATGTTCCTTCTACCTTTTTATATTTAACCTCCCAAGGTTCTACAATAATAGGGACATCCTACTTCACATGCAGTTTAAGTCTAGGTACAGATACTAATACCTAAATCCCTTAAACTAGGGCTCTGATACCATCTGTAACATCCCGTTTTCCATATATAAAAAAATCATACATTTCACAACATAATTTCATCAAAAAGATACATCATATTTCATATTCGGTCCCATAGTCTTACTAAACATAATAAGTAATTCAGTACAAACTTTTTCACTAATTAATTTACATTATGACTAACAACAAAGCCATAAGTACAAAAACACTTCATGATCTTCATAACAAAAGTCTTCACAAAAGCTATCCATCCATTACTCTATTCATTTGCTCTTATCCGATCCATCACCTGGAATACATATTTTTAAAACAAAATGAGGGTTAGACCTAGTGGTCTAAGTGAGAAAATCCATGTCAGTTTGAAATCATTTATATAAACTCCATTTACATAAATTACATTCATATGACACAATCACATATATCAATTTGAACCCACTCTTCATTTACTTTCTCTTCTCATTCCCATGACCATATTAGTTGGTTGCAAGCCAACTAATAAGTTATCTCCACCGTACAACTACTACGGCTAACAACACCGTACAACTACTACGGCCAACACCACCGTACAACTACTACGACCAATATCACCGGTCCTAAGCCCGGCCAATATACTCTCGTATAATACTCATGCAAATATAATATAATCTTCACATACTATATTTCCAACATAAGCATATAAACACATCATTTATCACATATTCTATACACACATATATGTATTCCAGTTTAAAAACATTTTCAAGTAAAACTCACCTTAACCTTAGCACAACGATACACGCTTCGGGACACACTTTAGCTCAACCCGAACACCTGAATTGGCGCCATAAGAATGATGTTAAACCATCTAATTATGTCCGAAATCCATTCCTAATAAGCCCCAAAAACAACCCTTAGGTGATACCACAAACATATCCTCAAACCGTACGCCAAACAAAACCCGAAAACGCGAAACAGTGCCCGACGCCACTGCCCGCGCTAGCTAACTCGCGCCAAAAAGGGCGCGGGGTACTGGACCAGAGAACGGCGCTACTTCTCGTGCTAGTTAATTAGCACCAAACTAGCGCGGAGAACCTGCACTTCCATTCAGCCGAAAATGGCCCTTTCTAAAACCCACTTCATCCCAAAACGATTTTTAAGCCTCCAAAATGAAATTATGGATGTCCTAAACCTTTCCCCACAATTACCAATCATCAAAGTACCATTAATCTAGTGAAACTCATTCAATGATTCATGATTCAAACCCAAAATTATCATATCTTTCTTAAATTATCAAAACCCACTTCAAAAACTCATAGCAAACTAAGAAACATAGAAAAGAAGATTGTATAGATTAATACCTTGGTTTTTATTGATGTGAATCCTAAAACCAACTGAAATAATCAGTTTTTCCTTCTTGATCTTGACCCTTCTTCTTCACTTTCACTCTCTTTTCCCTCTTTTCTCTTCTGCCAAAATAAACACACACAGACACACTCTTTTCTTTTTGTCAATTGCTACCTTTGTCTAAAAGAGGACACCTCTTCATATTGTAAATGAAAGAGGCAGTGGATTTGGCTAGAAGTAGTCAAATTCACCAAACAAACCCTACACTTATCCTATTTGGCAAAACTTACCCCCAAACTTTCGAATAAAAATTAAAACTTACCCCTTAACTTCTAACTCCACAAAATACAAAAATAAAGACTTATAAACTTCATAAACTATCCTAAATCCATTTTAAACTATAATAATGTAATTTAAACAATTAAATACAATACCTGGTTGTTACACAAAATCCCTCTTTTTAATGTTCTTGGTTGTGCCGACAACACCAAACGCTTGAGCAGTCTTCAATGTTATCTTCTTTACTGTCTTGAGCGAAACATCTCTGTTGATGCAGTCTTCATCATTGCACATCGCATGGATGGGTTAGAGAAAAGCAATCGCTCTCTCCTATTCGGCTATCTAATTAAAACTCTATTTCAAAATCTTCAACTCCGGTTTGTCGGTAGACCCAATCCTGAGCCAACTCCTTTGGATAGCTTAAGTCTTGTTCGCATGGGTGCCCAACCGGGTCCATCTCTTAGACGTCATCTTCATATTCGTGACCCAATTCCTGAGGATGAGGAAGCGGAAGCTCCTCCCCCTTTCTCTATTCCACCGGGGCCAGTCTCCAACCGGGACATCCTAACCGCAGTGATGTGGTTTCAACAGTCTCAAACATCATTTCAACGCATTCAAGACGAACGTTGGGAAGCGGTTAATCACCGAATTGATGAAGTACATCAGGACGTCTGGATGGTACACGAGGAGCTTCGTCAGTTTACGTTGGAGGAAAATGATGACTAGTTTTCTTTTAAATGCCTATTATGTTTAAAAATACTTGTTAAGTTTAAAGATGCTTGCTATGCTTGTTATGTTTAATTTTCACAACAAGTACCTTTTATTGAACTATTTTTATGCTCCTTTTGAGGGGGAGCTTAGTTTAAGGGGGAGCTCTTTCTCTTTTGTCACCCTTTTTGATCTCGACAAAATGGGGAGAAATTATCTATCATATATGCTTATATGTCTATTTATTTGTCATCATCAAAAAGGGGGAGATTGTTGGTGCAAGTGATTAAAATTCATAAATCTCATTGTTTTGATGATTAACAAATAAATAGACAAATGTTATTTGTTTCTAATAATTTGATCCAAGTATGTGAAACAAAGCATCTGAAGAATGGACAAACATCATCTCAGTTATTCCAAGTATTCCAGCTCAAAGAAATGGAAACACGAAGACTCTATCTGAAGAATTCAAGACTAGGATCTATACTATTATTAGTCTTCACATTTCCTAAAGGTAAAACACTAAAATAAGTATACCACTTGGATATTTCAAAAATCAAACAAATATATGTTTCAAAATTATTTCCGAACGTTGGAAAATCTGTTGAATTGAAAAGAGTTGAAATGACCAGCAATTAATTTGGGTTGGTGAAAAGTAGGTCGCGGACGTCCGCAAGGTGCTGGCAGACGTCCGCACTCAAGTTCAATCTCTGAAATGATCAGAGAACAAACGGCTACTTTTCACAACCACCTTATTGATTGTGGACGTTCGGCACATGTCCATGCGGACGTCCGCAAGTGCTCTGGTTCACTTTTTACCTTCCTATTTAAATCCAACATTCAGTCAAAAAACAAAATAAGTCTTGAGTTTATAAAAAAGATAGAAATCTCTGATTTCTGGCAATTGTGATCAACAAAACAACTCAAGCATTTAAATCTCAAAATCATCCAAGTGTTATACTTATACAAGAGTGATTACCATTAAGAAATTTATCATCTTGTAAGTATTTACTTTGAGAGTGAGTGATCCATTCCAATCTCAAGCAGAAGCAAGAGATCAATTCTAATATTTCAATCAAGGTTTATGTTCTACCATAAAAAACATTGATAGTGGATCTGTGTCTCGAGAAGTGTCTCGGAAAGTGGATTAGCCAAGTTGGTGAACCACTCTAAACAACGGTGTTGGTATCATTTTCTTTACCCTTATCTCAAATATATATCTTGTTATGCATTTAAACTACTGTTGTGATTAAAGAAACAAAATTTTGAAAGTGAAAAGATCCTAATACAACCTTTACCCCCCCCCCCCTAAGGTTGTCTAACACGGTGAATACATGATACTCACTGTGATACACTTTATAAACATCGAAAATACGTGATGCACATTGTGATGCCCTTTTGTAAACATCGAAAATAAAAAAGAAATGTTGCGATACTCTCGTAAAACAACAAATACACATTGTGATACACTTTGTAAACAACGATGATACATATTGTGATACCCAATAATTCTAAACTTTAAGACAGAAACTCATTGTGATACACATTGTGATACCACTGTGATACCCAATGTAATAGCAACAAGGTATTTGTGCTTTGTGATGGAACGAGTTACCTCTACGATCGGAATTCCTGAAATGCATCAGTGCTGATCATTCTCCGGGATATTTGGCCGGTAATAGCAACGACGGGGATGCTATAAAGCATAGCATCACCAAGGCCACTTACCACATTGGTAGCTCTAGGGCAGAGGTGGCGATGCATACGTCGGGTAGACCAGAGGCGCGGGCGTAGCCCTCAGCGAGGAAGATGCCACCCTGCTTGTGACATGGTAGGACATTGTGGACGATTCGAGAATGGGTTAATGTTTGATGGATCCCCATTGAAGCGCTGTGTAACAACCCGAAATTCTAGTACAATGTGAAAGTTTGGTGGTCGAAGTTTAAGCCTTGAAAGTTGGACTTGAGGGACCTATTAGCAAATTTTGAGAAGTGTAAAATGAGCCCAAATCCCTAGGGCACCATTTTAGAAATCAGTATTTTGTGTTCTTGTGGTTTGGCAGCTAAGAGGAGAAAGGAAGAAAGAGAAAAAGTGGAGAGGATTCTTAATCAAGAAAAAGGCTAGCAAAGGTAATCATCTATTATGTTTCTTCTGTTTAATTCTAGTTCACTACTCTCGTTTGTCTTAGATTTGGGGATGAAATCATGAGGGTTTATAGTGTTCTTCTTCAAAACAACCCTTAAGAGAGTATTTGGGGTTCTTGGTTGTAATGCTTCGATTTTACGGTTTATCAGGGGATTAATTGAATGTTTGTGACTAATGGATGAACCCTTATGTTTGTCTAGTCGAGCTTTTATCAGAAATTAAGTTTTTATCACTTTTGGAATTGAGTTGTTCGTCCAGTCAGAGGTTTCCGGACGTCGCCCCGTCCGGACAGTAGTGTCCGGACAGTGGGGGTTTCCGGGTATAGTTATTGGTGTCCGGGTATTAGGGTTTCCGGGTATGCCCTAGTTTCCGGATGAGACGTCCGGAGAATGTGGTTTATGTAGGGAGAGTCCAGACAATCTTCCGGATACGTGTGTCCGGAAAGGTTGTGGTGTCCGGAAAGGTTGTGGTGTCCTGAAAAGTCATAGTGTCCGGATAGTGTTTAAGATCGGACAGTCTAATCTGATGAAATTCTAACTTCCATAGGTGCTCGATTTGTTTAGCTTGGAGATATATTCAGGGTGTGCTCAATACTACATAAGGTGAATTCTCTCAACCCTTTTTATGACGTACTATGTTTTACTGATTATGGTTTCGTTTATGAGCATGAACTGTTTTATAAATGTCTTGCATGCTTTCCATGAACTGCTTGTTTGTTCAGCAAATGAAATGATGCTTAAAGTTTTCTTAAATGAGATTTCGAAACGTTATATGTATGCTATGTGAAGTCGGTTTACACAGTGGGGCCAGGGTACCTTGGGATTTGATAATTCCTTGGGCATATGGGTCAGCTTGTGGGTTGGAATTTGTTTCCTTCCTACTCGGATAACAGGGGGTCCACTTGGACTCCGGTGTAGCCGAGAGGGTGTCCGTTAGGCCCCGATCGTGGTAGCTTATGCGATCCCTGAACCCTGTGTTGAACCTTGAATGATGCTTATGTGAAGAATGTGAACTGTTTTCAATGAAAATGATCTTATATTGAGATGAGATGTTTATGGAGGGAATTCACTAGACCTCTTGGTCTAACCCTCGCTTTTCAAAAACTAAACCATTTTCAGGTAAGCGTGTTAAGGGTTCTTCTAGTAAGAACTAAGAGATGGCAAGAAGGATTTGGAGCCTAGAACGACTCCAAGATTTTGATTATGATGGCTATAGATAGAGCTCTCGGCTGTGGATTAGAGACTTCCACTGTCAAATTTTGTTTAGTATAGTTAGAAGAAGAATTAAAGACAAGTTCATTTATGTAATTCGAATGCTTATTCTATGTTAATGCATGTTATGTTTTTGGGACGTTACAAATGGTATCAGGGCCTTAGTTTAAGGGATTTAGGTGACCAGTCGGGCCTAAACTTAAACTGTAAGACGAGGAACACAACCGAGACATAGGATTGCCTCTAGGAACGATCACTATAAATGCGCTTAAGAATAAGGTGCCAAGGATAAGCGTGTAAGGTAAGTTTGGGGTTACACCTGGCCAGTGTAATTATGAACTTACAGGTACATGTGCGTGCTTAAATTACCTTTTATAGCAAAATTTGTCGTGTTCCAGTACTTTAGAATGTCAGCAAGATCCCTGAGGGGTAGACTAAGACCCCTTGTTGGGGAAGTTTCATTAGAAGTCACTTATGATGTGATGTATGTATACATCGAAGAGAAGAAGGGTTGTATATAATGTTATGAGTCGTCTAGAGGTAGCTCTTCGTGGATTCGAAGAGGATGAATGTGAGTTTGAGTAAGACTCTGGTTTCGGGAGAGTCCCAGTTCTAGGAATCATGGGATGGATCAGTCGGGATGGTAAGAAAGAACAGTGTCAAAACCTTGAAAGTATCAATGAAGCTCTGACTTCTTAGTCGAGCTTTTCATTGGCAGGATAAATGAAATAAGATACTTATAGTGAATTGAAAGCATGTAGAAGTAGAAAGTGAGATAGTCGATCAAAGCGAAAATAGTATGAAATGGTTGAGTAAATGAGATGTGGAATACATGTACAACAAGTTATTGCATGACCGAGAGGGCGACCATTGGTCGAAGGTAGAGTGTCAAGGATAAGTTGCGTGAGTAAAGAGGCTGACCTTGTTAGGGTGAGTAGCCTTCAATTGCAAAGTAGAGTTTCATGCATAGCGTTCTTATATGTAACATGAAATTTCACGATTTAAGTTAAATGTGTAAATATCAATTTTGATCGAAAATGAGTCAGAATGTGCAAGCGTATGTTTAAAGAAAAGTTGATTTCATTCACATTGCACAATGAAAATTTGAGCTTAACGATTTGCAAGATATTTCATACTTTTCATGATAAGTTAATCTGTTACAAAAAGGTCGAGAAAACGTTTGTCAGCAAAACTTTTACAATCAAAATGAGTTTTAACCTGTTGATATCATATAAATGAGTGAGAGAATCGACTGGTTTACTTGGTGTCGATAATTTCTTTCAGAATTGTGTCGTATGAAAAGATTTTTATTCAATATATCACTGTTGTAATAACATCGTTCGGATTGAGTAAGATTAAGGTTCACGGGAAGATGCATGCAAGCGATTCTCGAATCGTTGTGCAGGGCATAGAAGTTATAATAGTAATAGGGTCGTGGGTACCCAAGTTGTTTCCAAATGTTGTTTATTTAAAATGATAAAATGTGTGGAATGATTTATTTACTGCGTAGTCATGCATGAAGGCTATGAACTCAGTAGGTCGTACTATATTACATGTTAAGCTAAGGAAGAACTTCAAGAGTGGAAAAGTGTCGAACCAATCAGGAAAGAATGTTGTAGCTTTAGTATTTGTGTTCAAGAGGAAAGGTGAACAGTGGTAGAATCGGTAGTATGAGGGTCTGCACCCTTGTTCGGTGACTGGAAATACAGTTGCCGAGGGACGATGGTGTCCGGAGGAAGGACTAGGAGTCATCAAGGTGTTGGTTTTAGCAACTCTTTATGAGCAGTGTTGTGAGGCAGAAATAAAAGGTCCACTGCGTGGGATATGAGTTTTGAGGTGAGCTTGTAATATTGATGTTACACGAGTAAGTCTTGAATTAAGGGCGACTGATTTTGAGGGTGATTATGATATGTTGGTAGGATTAGGTTCCGTAAGAGAACCCATATCAAAGAAAAGGTTTTAGAAAGTAGTTACAGGTCGACTATTGATGCTGAAGTCGGCAACCGTGCAAGATGGTTAAGGCCGAAGGCTTGAACCAGAAGAGCGAAAGTTGATAGAACACCTTGTGGGGGTGCTAAGTTAGTGAGAGACCACTGTTGTTGAATAAGCGTTCTATTTACTAGGTGAGGAGGGTCCGTAGAAGGATAAGGTGTGTAACACAAACGGAGTGAGTGTAGACTATATCAGTCAGTAAGAAAATGTGTCGTGTCTATGAAAGGGCTCGGATCGTAAAGTGCTAGCTAGAATGGTTGTGTTTGAGTCAATTGAGAACTCGTGAGTTATAGTTCAACAAGTTGGGAAAGGACTAAGTAGCGAGATAGACTCGATTATGTATACGGGAGGATATGAAGGCAAGTTCGAATTGTGTGAATGATCATAAGAAATCTGGTCTGCAGTGTGATGTTCTGAGCAAAGAGTGTACGGATGTGTAGTGACAGTAATGGTCAAGCTAAATGTGCCAGCTAGTGTCGTAGTGATGTGATTATAGAGAGAGAGGAAGCATCAGATAGAAGCCTTTTTGGGGGTTTCGGTTGAGGTGTGCCATTTGTTAACCAGACTGATGGAGCACGTAGGGTGTAAGTTGACGTTGTGGTATGATTATGTTCGGGATATAATGACGGAGTGGTGGTGGGTGGTTACCCAAAGGAGAAACCAAGTGTTTTTAGTTGTAAGAGTCGCTAAGTAAGCATATTTTGGGATCATTGGAAGTTTAAAGAAGATAATGGGTGTATTAGTCAAAATGTGGTGGAATAGATGTGAAATCCTTAAAGAATGTGAGTTGTTGCTTATGTGTGAACGAATTGTCTGAGAAAGTAAAAGTTGGAGATTAAAGAATGTGTAGTGACGTCGAACACTGGTGTCAGTTCGAGGTGATTTTGGTTGAAAGCCTTAAGTTAGAATTTTAGTGCAACCGTTTGGTTATGTATAGTAATGAGAAAGTATTTTCAGCTTGGGAATTGTCGGAAGAGAGGGGCGAGTAATGTTGGTGGGCGATGATCCACGCTAACGTGGGGAGGTGAAGATAGGATGTCAGAATAAGTAAGTAAATCGGGAGTAGTAAACTTGACAGTAATGCCGATAGGTGCAGTGTTGTGTAGATTGTCATTGATAAGTGTGCGAACTTTTGGAAAGAGTATTGAGGAAGGAAATTGTGTATGATTTTGTGCAGGAAAGAAGTGGATAAGACAACTGAATGAGTTAAGTTAGTGACTTTGTGAGAAATGTTTGAAGGAATTGGTCGTGCAGTGATTAAGTTAGTGGAAATAGCATGGTGTGACCAGGGTTACTCCTCCCAGTGGAGTGAGGATAACCGGAGTTATGTTTTATATGACTGAATGAACGTGGCAATCAGCGAGAAAATTGATGTGTTTCAGGATAAGTTTAATTTGAGTAGGTGAACACTTCAACGATGGGTTTGGAGGTCCCTGCTCCTAGTTACGTATGAGTATGGAGTGGTGAAGTGGTGAGGATATGAGAGATGGGTGACGAACTGTGTTTGAGGTGGTCCGAGAAAGGGAAATGTTATATGCATAGACGATTGTTAGTTGGGAGAAGTAATCTAGGATTTCTTGTATTACGATGAAGGAACTCGGGGTTGTGAGTTGTCGGGATGTACAGGGTTGGCCTTGTGCCAAGCTGTCAAGTGAGTGTTTGTTTCTTAGTAAATGAATCTCGTGTTGTAGAGGGGGATTCCGCCAAGTTCCTCCTTAAAGGATGTAAAGATGCATGAGAAGCCTTATTTAATCTACTATTGTTAAGACCGATCGAATATGAACAGTAGCCTACGAGTTAGAGTACCGTAAGAACTTAAGGGAGTGCATCCAATGTTCCATGTTTCGAATTTAGTAAGGTGGTTACCTGAGTCAGAAGTGGCATTACCTTTTAAGGGGGGAGTGTTGTAACAACCCGAAATTCTAGTACAATGTGAAAGTTTGGTGGTCGAAGTTTAAGCATTGAAAGTTGGACATGAGAGACCTATTAGCAAATTTTGAGAAGTGTAAAATGAGCCCAAATCCCTAGGGCACCATTTTAGAAATCAGTATTTTGTGTTCTTGTGGTTTGCGGCTAAGAGGAGAAAGGAAGAAAGAGCAAAAGTGGAGAGGATTCTTAATCAAGGAAAAGGCTAGCAAAGGTAATCATCTATTATGTTTCTTCTGTTTAATTCTAGTTCATTACTCTCGTTTGTCTTAGATTTGGGGATGAAATCATGAGGGTTTATAGTGTTCTTCTTCAAAACAACCCTTAAGAGAGTATTTGGGGTTCTTGGTTGTAATGCTTCGATTTTACGGTTTATCAGGGGATTAATTGAATGTTTGTGACTACTGGATGAACCCTTATGTTTGTCTAGTCGAGCTTTTATCAGAAATTAAGTTTTTATCACTTTTGGAATTGAGTTGTTCGTCAAGTCAGAGGTTTCCGGACGTCGCCCGGTCCGGACAATAGTGTCCGGACAGTAGTGTCCGGACAGTGGGGGTTTCCGGGTATAGTTATTGGTGTCCGGGTATTAGGGTTTCCGGGTATGCCCTAGTTTTCGGATGAGACGTCCGGAGAATGTGGTTTATGTAGGGAGAGTCCGGACAATCTTTCGGATACGTGTGTCCGGAAAGGTTGTGGTGTCCGGAAAGGTTGTGGTGTCCGGAAAAGTCATAGTGTCCGGATAGTGTTTAAGATCGGACAGTCTAATCTGATGAAATTCTAACTTCCATAGGTGCTCGATTTGTTTAGCTTGGAGATATATTCAGGGCGTGCTCAATACTACCTAAGGTGAGTTCTCTCAACCCTTTTTATGACGTACTATGTTTTACTGATTATGGTTTCGTTTATGAGCATGAACTATTTTATAAATGTCTTGCATGCTTTCCATGAACTGCCTGTTTGTTCAGCAAATGAAATGATGCTTAAAGTTTTCTTAAATGAGATTTCGAAACGTTATATGTATGCTATGTGGAGTCGGTTTACACAGTGGGGCCAGGGTACCTTGGGATTTGATAATTCCTTGGGCATATGGGTCAGCTTGTGGGTTGGAATTTGTTTCCTTCCTACTCGGATAACAGGGGGTCCACTTGGACTCCGGTGTAGCCGAGAGGGTGTCCGTTAGGCCCCGATCGTGGTAGCTTATGCGATCCCTGAACCCTGTGTTGAACCTTGAATGATGCTTATGTGAAGAATGTGAACTGTTTTCAATGAAAATGATCTTATATTGAGATGAGATGTTTATGGAGGGAATTCACTAGACCTTTTGGTCTAACCCTCGCTTTTCAAAAACTAAACCATTTTCAGGTAAGCGTGTTAAGGGTTCTTCTAGTAAGAACTAAGATATGGCAAAAATGATTTGGAGCCTAGAACGACTCCAAGATTTTGATTATGATGGCTATAGATAGAGCTCTCGGCTGTGGATTAGAGACTTCCGCTGTCAAATTTTGTTTAGTATAGTTAGAAGAAGAATTAAAGACAAGTTCATTTATGTAATTCGAATGCTTATTCTATGTTAATGCATGTTATGTTTTTGGGACGTTACACGCTGCCAGGGTAGATCTGAACCAGAAGCAACGGGATGACGAAGATGGATGGTATCTTGTAGACCAGTTTTGTTGTTCGAAGGTTCATCTGGTTTTAGGGTACAATTGGAGGCCAATGAGAAGGTTCATCTTGTTGCTTCTTTGCGGCACTGGTTAGATCCAGGAAGGCATTGAATATATGCGGCTATGGAACAAAATTAGGGTTTTAATTTGGAGTTAGTCAAAAAAAAATTCAATTTATCCTTTATTTTATTTTAGTAAATAACATTAATGATTTAAAATGATTTGCTCATATTGAATCTCACGGTTATCACAAACTATACAATTCTAATTTGATTAGGCCCCATATATATATATATATAGAGAGAGAGAGAGAGAGAGAGAGAGTAAATTACATTATTAGTGTTAGTCCCTATGGCTTAAATAATAAATAGAGTAAAATAGATTATTGGTTCTGTTGTTTTAATTGAAAATAAAGAAATAATTGAAATGACTAAATTACTTCTCTAAACTAACTAAGTTAACAAAATCTTTTAGACAAAGTTAGTGACAGGGACCAATAGGTACATAGAGTATTAAAATACATAAACCACATGGACCAAGAATGTAACTTACTCTTAAAAACATTTTTACATTAGTCCATAGTTAACTGAACATATGATGAATTTAGAATCTCACAAAAAAATATTTTCTTCTATTGATTATTTGGCACACTTTTATATAATATTTATATACGACAAATGAAACAAGTAAACTTACACATCCTTCTCACATTTGGTAAGGTTTAAACCCATGACCTCCTACAAGGCCAATGACTCCGATACCGCTAGGCTAAAAACCCGTTGGTCACACTTTTAAGATTGGTTTGTAATAAAGTTGTAAATGTAACCAGATATATTTTTTGGAAATGGATAATCACAGACTTCGTCCAGACTAAGGATGAGATCGGGACCGGACTGGTACCGAACCGGGATCGAACCGGTTGGTACCGATTTTTTTTGGGACTAAAAAGTGGTACCGAAAACCAAACCGTATGTACCGGTACGGTTTTGGGACGGGAAAATTGGTACTAGGACCACTTAGGACCAAAATTTTTTAAATGTATCAAATGTGTATCAAAACCAATCGCAAACCAAAGTACATTCATAAAGTTTCAAATGTGTTTCAAAACCAATCACAAACAATCAAAAAGTTTAAAACAATCAAAGGTTCAACAATCTTCGGTATTCTTTTATGATTTTCGTTTTTCCATTTCGTTCGTTTATCAACTCTTCAATATCTATATATACAACAAGAAACAATAATAATTAATGTTAACAACAATCAAGATAAACTTTATTTAGGAGATGATATGCATAATTAAATTTTTTTTAAATTTGCTTTTTAAAATTCCGGTATCGAATACCGAATACCAATTTTGAGAAATGTTTGGAACCGAATACATGATACCGGTTCGGGTTCGGCACGGTACCGGTTCGGTTCGAAAAAACAATCCTCAATGCTCATCCCTAGTCCAGACCTATCCCATAGCAAGTTGTGCCCACAACCCCGGGGTTGGGTTGTTCACTTCATTGATTTGACTTCACTTTACTTAAGATTGATGAATATGAAGTCCAGGATTGACTTTCTGATCTTCTTTATCTTTATCCACCATACTACTATCCTTGTGGTTTAATTAGATTATTTGTAAGTAATTAGCTTTTTAAATTGGAACATTTTTTAGCTTAAAAATTGACTATTTTGAGTAATTTTCTTAAAAAAATATGCATGAAAGTCTGCCAAAAATGGATTTTTTTAGGGAAATTAATTAAAATACCCTAAGTCAAACCAAGTGTTACCAAAATACCACAAATCTCTCCCACTTTGCAAAAATACCCCTTTTTCCGCGATGGGAGCCCGCGATCGCGGGCCAGGGACCATTTCTGACACTTTTTTAAACTTGCAGGGACCATTTTTGAAAAATTCAATCCCGCGATGGGATTATTTTTGTGACTTTTCAATTGCAAGGGACCATTTTTGAAAAATTTCAGGGACCATTTTTGAAAATATGACATGCGTAGACACTGTAGCACCCCGCGTAGTCCACTGTAGCACCCGCGTTCGTCCAATTTGATGAATTTGATTTGTAATGTTACACTTTCAACCCCTATACTTATTTACTAAATTTACTTTATACCTTTTACTTTCATTATTTTAATTTTACATTTAACACATATAATCGTTTATTAACTAAAATACGTTAAAAAATACGTTTTAATTTTAACAAATTACACCATTATAATCGTCTCTTCGATACGTTCGAAATGAGCCCAATCTTGAATTTTTTTGGATTTATATATTTTAATATATATCATATACAGTTATACACTACATAAAAAAAATATTTTTTATATTTAAAATTCATACCCTTATAGTTAATTATTTAATTTATGGTACATCTCTTATTCTTTTTTTCAATTTTGTTTTACACTCCTATCGCATTAAAATAATAATCATATATTAACTAATTCATTAAATCGTTTTAAATTATTATTATTTGAATGTGTTTATAGATATCGTGAATGGCAATAGGAGAAGGTTTCACGAGAAGAATATGAAATGGGGTTTTGACAAGTTGGTATCACTGGACTCATTTAAGAATTGTGAAAATGGGTATTTGACGAATGATGATTCATGTGTGTTTGGAGCTGAAGTATTTGCAGTTACAGAGTATGCACAAAAGAATCAATGTATTTCCAACGTAACTTAGATTAAAATTATCTCCTTCAGTTTAGTCCCGTCCCATCCAGTTCAGTCTCGTCCAGTTCCGTCCCGTCCCATCTAGTGAAATTAAACCGTAGTTATACGATTTTTTAATTTAAAGTTATGTTTCATTTTATACATAAATTAATAGCAGTTTTTTATTAACAATTAGAAATTTAAAATTCTTTTGATAGCATAAACTTTAGAAACTTGTAATTCTTAATAGACAAGTGTAATTAGTTTAATACTTGAAAATGATTCATTTTTCAGAATTTTGATCAACGACTAAGCTTAATATACAAAAATTAAATATTTAAGTAGATTGTAACAAGTGATCATATCCGTAGCATGCTTGAAAGGGCATGAGCAAATGTATATGATTCAATATATATATATATATATATATATATATATATATATATATATATTATGGTCAAGTTCGGGGGAAAACCTCAAATAAACAAAAAACTAAGGAACACTCGGGTAGCACTTCATCTGGACGGTATACACTTGTGCATACAAGTAATTTGTAACATGCATTTGTGCATAAAAACCAAAAAATAACATAATTTACCTATATGCACAAGTGCATACCGTCTAAATGAAGGGCTACTAGGGTGTTCTTCAGTTTTCCGTTTTTTTGAGGTTTTCCCTTGAACCTAGAGAGAGAGAGGTTCAAGGGAAAACCTCAAAAAACGGAAAACTGAGGAACACCCATGTAGCCCTTCATCTGGACGGTATGCACTTGTGCATACAGATAAATTAGGTTTTTTTATGCACTTGTGCATTATGCATTTGTGCATATGCACGAGTGCATGTTACAAATTAGCTGTATGCACAAGTGCATACCGTCAAGATGAAGGGCTACCAGAGTGTTCCTTAGTTTTTCGTTTATTTGAGGTTTTCCCTTGAATCTGACCCTATATATATATATATAGCCACAAGTTCAAATGAGAAGTGCTAAATATTTGAGAAGTAGAGAAGTAATCTTGGCCATTTATTCGGTCAATATCGATTTTAATTGGTCAAAAGTTGCGGCTGTTCCAAAAATAGAAGGGCAATTTCGTAACTTTTATAAAAAACACGGGACGAGTTCATATGTGAATTTGTGTGATTCACATATGAACTATACGTTCATATATGAACCTTTGTAATTCACATATGAACTATTTTTAACTAATTCATATATAAACCTTTGTGTTTCATATATGAATCTAATTAACTGTATGTTCATATATGAATCAGTGAACCAATTAACTGATTCATATAGGAACCTTTGTGATTCATATATGAACCTTTGTGTTTCATATATGAAACTAATTAACTGTAGGTTCATATATGAATTAGTTGGACCAATTAACTGATTCATATATGAACCTTTGTGATTCATATATGAACTTTTTTTAACTAATTCTCATATGAACTAATTAACTGATTCATATATGAATCACAAAGGTTTATATATGAATTAGTTAAAAAGAATTCATATGTGAATTACAAAGATTCATATATGAACGTATATTTCATATGTGAATCACACAGATTCATATATGAACTCGTACCGCGTATTTTTTTACGAAACTACCCCTCTATCTTGTGCAGACCACGCACAGCCCACGCGAGGAATTATCCGCTGCTTCTCGGTCAAAGCCGTCGATCTTGACCGAATGAATGACTAAGATCACTTCTTTACTTTTCAAATATTTAGCACTTCTCATTTGAACCTCTCCACATATATATATATATATATATATGTATATATATATGTATATATATATATACACATAGTCTTAGATTCATTTGAGAATTGCTAAGTATATGAGAAATAGAGAAGTAATCTTGGCCATTTATTCAGTTAAGATTGGCTTAATTGGTTAAAATTTGCGGCTTTGATTGGTCAAAAGTTGCGGCGTTGACTGGTTAAAAGTTACGGTTGTTCCAAAAAATAGAAGGGCAATTTCGTAACTTTTACAAAAACACGGGACGAGTTCATATATGAACCTGTGTGATTCACATATGAACTATCGGTTCATATGTGAACCCATGTAATTCACATATGAACTCTTTTTAACTAATTCATTTATGAACCTTTGTGATTCATATATGAACCTTTGTGTTTCATATATGAACTAATTAACTGTATGTTCATATATAAATCAGTTGAACTAATTAACTGATTCATATATGAACTCTTTATTAACTAATTCTCATATGAACTAATTAACTGATTCATATATGAATCACAAAGGTTCATATATGAATTAGTTAAAAAGAGTTCATATGCGAATTACAAAGGTTCATATATGAACGTATAGTTCATATGTGAATCACACAGATTCATATATGAACTCATCCAGCGTATTTTAAGAAACTACCCTTCTATCTAGTGCAGACCATGCGAGGGATTATTCGCTGCTTCTCGGTCAAAGCCGCAAATGTTGACCGAATGAATGACCAAAATTACTTCTCTATTTCTCATATATTTAGCACTTCTCAAATGAACCTCTCTCTCTCTCTCTATATATATATATATATATATATATATATCACAGAGGGAGGTTCAAGGAAAAACCTCAAAAAAATGGAAAGCTAAGGAACACCCTGGTAGCCTTTCATCTGGACGGTATGCATTTGTGCAAACAAGTAAATTAAGTTGTTTTTTAGGTTTTTATGCACTTGTGCATTATGCATTTGTGCATATGCACAACACGTCAGCACGTGTGCATGTTACAAATTACCTGAATGCACAAGTGCATATCGTCGAGATGAAGGGCTACCAGAGTGTTCCTTAATTTTCAGTTTATTTGAGGTTTTTCCTTGAACCTCAACACACACACACACACACACACATATATATATATATATATATATATATATATATATATATATATATATATATATATATATATATATATATAAAATCCTCAGATTTTGTTTTAGGATTAAATTTTATATTCGGACTAAATGGTGATATCACCCTTACAAGGAACTTTATCACATTAAGTAAACATATTTACAGCTTTCCTACAATGAGATATACAAATACATCAGAGTTCGCTCGAAAGCGTGGTGGACAAGGTCACTTAGAATTTTTAAAAAATGACCAAAATAAAACATTCGTTGAAAACGAATCAATAAAACTACTCACAAATTTCCTAACACATGAATTAGAGAAAGGAGTAGAAATTACAAAAAGTATAAATCACCCTATAATTTTACATTTAGAAAAAACAAGACTCATAGGAGAAGATATAAGGAATTCAAAAGTTAAACACATATGTAAATTTAAAATAAAAAACTCTGATATAACAATCCGAACAGCTAATATAGCATATAGCCCTTTAGACAAAGAAGAATTTAAAAAACAGATACCAGAAATGATAGAACAAAAATTAATTAGAAAATCTGAAAGTCCTCACAGATCCGCAACATTTATGGTAAGAAATCACGGTGAAATAAAAAGAGGAAAAGCCAGAATAGTTTATAACTATAAAAGACTTAATGACAATACAGAGGATGATGGATATAACATTCCTAACAAAGATAGTTTACTAAATCTCATACAGAAGAAAATAATATTTTCAAAATTTGACTTAAAGTCGAGATACAATCAGTTACAGCTTGAAGAAACCTTCAAACCATGGACAACCTTCACATGTTCAGAAGGACAATATGAATGGAATGTTCTTAGCTTTGGACTCAAGAACGCACCATCCATATTTCAAAGATTCATGGACAATATATTTCTTAAATATAATTTCTTTCTGGTATACATTGACGATATTTTGGTTGCCAGCGAAACAATACAAGAGCATGAAAGACACCTACAAAAGATATTTGACGAAATAAAAAAGAATGGTATAGTAGTATCCAAGAGAAAAATGGATTTATTTAAAAGAAAAATATCTTTTCTTGGCCTAGAAATCGGCAATGGAAAGATAGAATTACAATCACATATTTCTACAAAAATATTAGATTTTCCAGAAAAAATCGAAGGCCTTAAACAAATACAAGCCTTTTTAGGTCTGATAAATTATGCTCGAAAATTCATCCCAAATCTTTCAAAATTAGTAGGACCTTTATACAGTAAAACAACAAAAAATGGTCAAAGACATTTTAACATAGAAGACATAAAGCTTGTCAAAATAATTAAAGAAAAGGTACAAAATATTAAACCTTTGGAATTACCATTAGTTACAGATTATATAATCATAGAGGTTGATGGTTGTAAAGAAGGATGGGGAGCAGTTCTTCTTTCTAAACCTAATAAGTACAATCCAAAAGAAACAGAAAAGATTTGTTCATATGCCAGTGGAAATTTTAACAAAATTGGTATGAATTGGACAAGCCTAGATTTTGAAATCCAAGCATTAATAAATGCTTTGGAAAAATTTAAAATATTTTTACAAAAAGAATTCACAGTCAGAACAGATTGTGAAGCTATAGTTCGCTTTATAAAAAACGATCAAAGTAAAAAAGTAAATAAAACGCGATGGATAAATTTACAAAACATTATACAATGATGTGGTTACAAGATAAAATTTGAACACATTAAAGGAAAAGATAATGGGATAGCAGATATGTTATCTAGAAATCTTAACAAATTATTTATTACAGATGGAGAAAAGAGATAAAGGAAAAAGAAATGTTATACAGCCTATCAGGTATTCATCTTCAATGAGTATCTCATCGGATGAAGAGAAAATTAGTACACAGACAGTTGATACACAGATCCTAGATACCAACAAAATGTTACAAGAAGCTATGAGCTCACAGATGTTACAAACAGAAGGTTTTTACAATTCTCCACAGATACCACGGTCACAGTACACACAATCTGGTTCTTCAAAAAATACACCAAACACTGGAATAATTGCACCATACACTCCTACAAAAACCCCAACCAGAGGGTATACACAATCCAGTAGGTCAAAAGATACACATACACAGACAGATTCTATGATATCATTTGGTAACCATGTGTTACAAAAATGTTTTGATACAAAGAAAAAATTCAGACCCTTGATTGGGACAATTTTAACAAAAAAACAACAATGTTTTCTTGACAATATTTGGCATATTCAAACCATGCCACAAGCAACCTCATTTAAAGTACAAATCCTAAACGCTCTGAGTATTTATTTCTCAGAACAAAGCCAGATTGTTCCCGAAAAACAACATAAACGTTTTTCTCACTACATCATTTTTAGGGGAATAAAGACTGGAATTTTTAATAAATGGGAAACAGTCACACAATATATACAGTGTAACAGCCCACTTTATAAAGGATACCACAGTTTTGCTGAAGCTATGAAAATAGCCAGATAAACTTTTGGAGTTGAATCCTTCTTCGTTGAACCAGAAGAAGTGAGAACTTTTGCAGAAATAGCAAAACTAATCCTGAGCAGTTTATCAAAGCTCAAGAAAATGTAATTGCCCAGTTACAAGAACAGCTTTTAAAATCTGGAAAAAATACACAGATAACACAAACCCAGATTGAAAATAGTTTTCTCAAACAAAAGATTTCCTTTCTTGAAGCAAAAAATACATAGCTTCTACAAAAGCTTGAGAAAAAGGAAACAAATACAGTTATACACAGAAATTTCGACAGTTTTAAAGCAAGGATACTAGATATGCCGCCAAGTCAGACTATGCAACCACTTTTCGAAAATTTCCCAGAATTCGAACAAATGGTTTCCGACAAAGTGTGCACAGAATTTCCATTACTACTATACAAGTTGCAACAAGATGTCATCGACATGGCTTTTCAAGAAAAAACATACAAAGGTGTTACAGTGGTTCAAAGAACACATCAAGATGAAGGACAAGCCCCAACCAACATCTTCATACTACAAATAAACCTAAAGGTTACAGACATGGCAGACGATCAAATCCTTGGTTTCTACCACAACGGAATGATCGACTACATCGAATTCAGTCTAAATCCAAAGACAGAAGCACTTCTCAACAAATTTGGAGAAAAGTTCATTCTCACAGCCGAAAATATTGCATCCCATTCATCCAGCCCACTAATAGGATGTAAAATCTTCGCATCATTTCCCGAGGCAAATGGTCATACATACAGACCTGCAAGAAAACGCATATTCATCAGCCACCATGAAGATGAACAAAAGGCACTAAAGAAATACGCATGCAGTCTCGAGTACACATGGTGGGATAACATCAACAGCAAAGAAACACTTCAACTACAGATAGGAAAGATGATTACGCAAGGACAGAAAACCCCAACACTACCAGCAAATTTTTTCTATCGAAATTGGGGAAAACAATATAAATTAATTGCGGAAGGACACTACACGCAGATTTTGTCCACAACAACTGGATTATGGTTTTTCCGTTCATCGAAGAAGATGACTCTAGTCCAATCATCATCGGAAACATGGATGAAAGAGATGATTATGATGGGACAGATCCGGGATCACCACAATCCATCGACAGCACACACCGAGATTTCTAGAAGGCGTCGTAAGCAATGACGTAATAAAAAGCATATTTTCGGAGATGGCCGACATAACTTTTTCTACTTTTAGACTTTTTTACACAAATTCGTTTGTCGACATTGCCTTAAGAATCTTTTTTAGGTGTAATAATTTATGGCCTAGCATAGGTACATGTCACAATTTAGTCTAGCATAGTTGTTTTTCTTTGCTTATAAATTGTAGTTTCAATTTCAGTTGTAAACACACCGAAAAAACCCGAGAAATAATAGAAAGCATTTCTCTCATGGCTCTCTAAATTCTCTCTTCCTATCTCCTTAGTCTAAGTCCAGTATTTCTTACACTCCTTTAGATCTTCATAGTATATCCCATACTTAAAAAAAAGGACCACCGCTGTCTATACCATTCTGGTGCTTCCGCTTATCACATATAATCTCTACTCTGGTGCTTCTGCTTCCACTGTAAGTATGTTTTCATTTATTTTCTTGATGTATTACTATCATAGTGGTTTAACGGAAACCCAAAAAATCCGCCATACCTGTGAATTTTCTATTAATAATTTGTTCTATTGTCTTGTTGGTTTCTTCAATTTTAAATCCTCTAGCTTCTTCTTCTTCTAAATAATCTATTAAACTGTAATCAAATTCTTCTTCTTCGAATTTATCAAATCCTATTAGAGTTTCACCATCTTCGTTTTCTGTATCATAATTTGGTTTTGTATCTGTATCATATTCTATATTCATAAAATTGTATTCTGTTTCTTCGTCATCTTTATTGTCAGACGACTTCTTTTTAAAGTCTACAAATCTCAGGCTTTGTGATCCATCACTATCAACATATATATAACTTCTTTTTGGTACTAATATTTCGTCTTCTTGACCTTTTATGTCGTTTAATTGCCATTCTAATCCTGCTAATTCTTCAGGATCTATTTTTACTGGGTCTATCATTTGTATAGATTTTGAAGCTATTGTGTTTACAATCCCTTCAATATTAACTTTGTATTTCATTCCTGACATGTTGCTAGCCTTTCCTATCACTCCTATGCTTATTACTATATTGTTTCCTTCATAATTTTCATATCCCTTTGTTTGTAGAGCTATTTTAATATTTTGTAAATCATTTATATCTTTTAAAATTCCTGGTGTACAATAAAATAACGCTGTATTTTGGCTAAGGTCTATTTCCATTCCTGAAATTATTGCCTTTTTTAACTCTGTTTTCCAGCTTTTGTCTAGTAATAGGGCTAATCTTTCCATTGCCGATTTTAGGCCAAGAAAAGATATTTTTCTTTAAAATAAATCCATTTTTCTCTTGGATACTACTATACCATTCTTTTTTATTTCGTCAAATATCTTTTGTAGGTGTCTTTCATGCTCTTGTCTGCTATACTTAATTGTTCTAAGTTTCTGATTGCAGTATCTTGTATAAGGCTATTGTTTTTAGCTGGATCAACTCCTAGAATAAGAGTTCTTATGTGTGATGTGAAATTGTATGGATTTTCTCCTAGGGCTTTTAGCCTATTTATTTCATCTGGGTCTTGGGCTTTTTTGCTTTGCCAAATTCCTAGAGATATTGGGCCTAATGTGGTTTCTAAATAAGAAAACATATCCATGCTATCTTTTTTGTTTGTTTCCCACATCCTTACAACTGTTTGTTCCCATATTAAGACTTCATCTACCCATAACTGTGGTTTTTGTTGTTCTAATAGTAACATATTACTACTAAATATGTTTCCTATTGGTAATCTATTGCTTTTTCCTACATAATTTGATTCTTGTTGATAGCCTGTAGAGGGTTTTGACCAAGATTCTCTTTCTGATGTATCTCGTGTAGAGGTTCCTGTTTCTTCCCATTCTATTTTTGGCCGTTGTCTCTTATATGGATTATATGGACCATACATATTTTCATCCATAAAATTTTGATCTTGTTTGTAGAAATCTGATATCATTGTTTTCCCTTTTAGTATATTTTCAACTAAGGATAAATTGTAATAATTTTGTAAGTTTTTGTAGCTTTCTTCATATGTCATTCCTAATTCTGTCATACATTCGATTATCATGTCATCGGTTTCTTCTTGTATATTTAATTCTGTGAATTTTCTATTAATAATTTGTTCTATTGTCTTGTTGGTTTCATCAATTTTAAATCTTGTAGCTTCTTCTTCTTCTAAATAATCTATTGATAGAATTACAATCACATATTTCTACAAAAATATTAGATTTTCCAGAAAAAATCGAAGGCCTTAAACAAATACAAGCCTTTTTAGGTCTGATAAATTATGCTCGAAAATTCATCCCAAATCTTTCAAAATTAGTAGGACCTTTATACAGTAAAACAACAAAAAATGGTCAAAGACATTTTAACATAGAAGACATAAAGCTTGTCAAAATAATTAAAGAAAAGGTAAAAAATATTAAACCTTTGGAATTACCATTAGTTACAGATTATATAATCATAGAGGTTGATGGTTGTAAAGAAGGATGGGGAGCAGTTCTTCTTTCTAAACTTAATGAGTACAATCCAAAAGAAACAGAAAAGATTTGTTCATATGTGTTGGTGCAAGTGTACCACATCTCTATATATTTATATATATTTATTTTGATGATTACAAACACACCGCATTATTGTTTATCTAACAATTTAATCCAAGTGTGCAGTTGTTGAAGAACACGAAGATTTAATCTGAAGGGTTCAAGACGGAAGTGTTTACGTCGTCATCATTGTTTATAACTAATAATGATAAACACCCTAAAATAATATACCACTTGGATATTTCTAAAAACCTTTTAAATAATATTTTAAATAAGAAATTTTGGTTCTAGAAGTATCTGCCATGCGTACTGTTTCTGCAACCACTTTCTGACGCAGGTATACCGCGAAGGTAGAGCCGGTATTCCGCGGTGGTACGGCCGGTATACCGCGGGTGTTCAGCCGGTATACCGCGGCAGGCTCGGTGTGCATCTCTGATTGGTTGAAGCTACTTTTACTAGCCGGTATACCGCGAGTCCTAGCCGGTATACCGCCACGTACGTATTCCAGTCAACTTTGCATGAGAGCCGTTGGAGTGTCAGTGTACTATTACTGCACGGTATACCGCGTGCATTTGGCGGTATACCGCGGATGCACATATCCGTTGGAAGCTTCATGCTATATATTTGCATGCTGATGGTGAAGAAAGAGCAGAGAACACAAAAACAGCAACAACAACAATCCAAACTCTCAGCTCTCTCACTCTCACTTATTTTATATATATATATTTTATAAAACATTTTTTATAAAATATCCAAGTGTGAGATATTATACAAGAGTGATTACCCATTGTGAGTTATACTCCTCTTGTAAGCTTTTGAATAACGGGTGTGTGATCCTGTACATCTCATAGCAGAAGCTTGAGAATCAATTACGTTACCTTTGTACTTGGTTTGTATTTCTACCGTAAAGAATACATTTATTGGATCGTGTCGAGAAGTGTCTCGGCTGCTGGTTTATCACAGTTGGTGGTAAATCAGTAAATCTCTGTGTCAAGTATCTCTATCCCTTATCTCTTTATTTATTCCGCTGTGCTTTTAATTATATCTGTTTATATAATTGTTGTATATTTATTATTTGTATACTCTGATTTATTTATACTGTTTCTGTACTGTATTTATTTATAAAAGAATTTTTGAAAGTAAAAGATTTAAAATACAACCTTACCCCCCCCCCTTAGGTTGTCTAACATTTGGTATCAGAGCGGGTCTTTCAAAAATTTTCTGTTTAAATATTTTTTTTAAATGGCTCAACAAACTAATTTTGTGTTTTCTAAACCTCCTTTGATAGATACTGAAAAGTTTGGCATTTGGGCCGAGCTATTTGAATGTCACGTTCGTGGCAAAAGTCAAAAAATTTGGGATATTATAGAAAATGGGAATTTTAGACCAACCAAAGTTGAAAATGATCTTATTGTTGATAAACCCATAAAAGATTGGACTCCCGCTGAAGAATCTCATTATTGTTTAAATTTTAAAGCTAAAAATATATTATATGCTGCTTTAACCTCTGATGAAATTGAAAGAGTTTATACTTATAAAACTGCTAATCAAATCTGGCAAAGCTTGAGCGACACTCATCGTGGAAATACTCAAGTTAAAAGCTCTAAAATAAATATTCTTGTTCATGATTATGAATTATTTGAAATGTCAAAAGATGAGTCAATCGACTCAATGTTTAAACGTTTTAACCTCATTATGACTACTTTGAAGGGATTAGGTCGTACTTATCCTAATGAGGATTATGTAAGGAAAATTCTTCGAGCACTTCCTTCGGAGTGGATGGCAAAAATCACATCCTTGGAAGACTCCCGAGATCTCGCAACTATGAAGCTCGATGATCTCATCGGCAATCTTAAAGTGCACGAAATTGCACTAAAAAGAAATCAGGTCCGGGAGCAAGTCAAAAAGAAATCCATAGCTTTAGAAGCCGTTGCCTCTAAAGATGAGAAAGAAAAAGAAGAGGAGGAAGATGCAAGTTCCTCGGATAATGAACCCGAAAATCTTGACGATTTAGTCAAGTTGGTAAGAAAACTTTCTAAACTTTTATCTAACAGAAAGTTTGCCAAAAATGATAGGTTTCAAGAAAATGGAGACTACCGTCGTGGTGGTAAAAACCAAAGTCGCAACGTCCATAAAAGTGAAGACAAATATGACGAATCTAGCGACGATGAAAAAGCCAATAAAAAGAAAGGCTTTTGCTATGTGTGTGGTGATAAGGATCACTATGCAAGTGTGTGTCCAAAACGAGCAAAACAAATCAACACACCAAAAGCTCTCGTTGGAGGCGCGTTGAGCGCAAGCATAAATGAGGCCAAAAATTTTTGTTTCATGGCCGACCATGATAATGAGGTATCTTCATCATATTCTTCTAAAAATAATTGTGATAGTAATTATAGTGATAATTATTATAGTGACGATGAAAATAATCTTGACGAATTATATAAATCATTTCATGATATGGCCGCTCTTGCAAATAGGTATAAAGATGAAATCTCTAATTTAAAAGAAACCGTATCCGCATATAAAAAGGAAATAGATAACGGTAAACAAAAATCTGCTTATGATTTAGATATTATCACTAAATTAGAAAATAAATTAAGTGAAAAAGATATTTGCAAATCTCGTGATATTTTAAAAAATAAAATTGCATGCTTAAATAAAAAGACACATGAAAATGTTGTATGTACAAAATGCGAGATTCTTGAAAATGAAATTGCATGTTTAAATGCTAAATGTAAATCGCATGAGAAAAATGACTTATTAGCAAATGCTTTTAATAGTAGCAATGATAAAGTGCTTAAAATGCTTAATATATCAAATCGTATAAATTGCCGAAAAGGCATTGGTTCAAATACGTGTATTGAAAAATGTGATTGTATGCCAATTAAAAAGGTTTTTGAAAAACCTAAATTTGTTGTTAAAAATAAAACGCAAAAACCTCCGTATGTTCCTAAAATGAATTATGTGAATTATATGTCGAGAAAATCACATGCGTTTATGTATAATAATAAGTTTGCGAATCCTAAGAAAAATGTTAATCCGCATACTTCTTTTTACGTCTATAATGAATACGATCGTAAAATTAAAATGGTTAGAAAATGGATTCCGAAAGGAATGTTTAATGTTGATAATCCCGGTGGGATGCGTTTGTTGTTTTAAACCATTTATATGGTTTTGTATGTTTGTCGTGTTTTATTTTATGTCGACAACATGTTCTTTTTTTTTGCAGTTTATGTTTTATACTAACTGTTAAAAGGACCCATAAGAAAAGGGTACCACGAAAATTTTCTTTACCTTTTGTAGGTGTTTCCTGGCGAGGATATAATACGTGGTTTCCTGGCGAGGATATAATACGTGGTACCTGTCGAGGTTATAATACGTGGTTACCTGCCGAGGTTATAATACGTGGTTACCTGCCGAGGTTATAATACGTGGTTACCTGCCGAGGTTATAATACGTGGTTACCTGCCGATGTTATAATACGTGGTTACCTGCCGAGGTTATAATACGTGGTTACCTGCCGAGGTTATAATACGTGTTTCCTGGCGAGGATACAATACGTGTTCCCTGACGAGGTCATAATACGTGGTAATTTTTGCTCACATAAAATTAACCGAAAATTGAAGCCTTAAGATCCGTTTTGGTGCAAGTGTTTCGTATTGGTTTGTATATCTTTGTCTCTATTGCTTTTTGCATTTTATTTTATCCCTCAAATTTTATAAAATCTTCAATTTAATATCGTTATTAATTTGAGGGGGAGCGTTTTATTATCTTTACCCATGAGTTTATGCTACCTCAATTATGCATATTTTGAGGGGGAGCATCTCTCGAGGGGAAGCATACCGTCTTTCTTGACCCTTTTTGTTTCGACAAACGGGGGAGAGAAACTGCATATGCTCTTGCTTAGCGGTTGTGTTTGTCATCATCAAAAAGGGGGAGATTGTTGGTGCAAGTGTACCACATCTCTATATATTTATATATATTTATTTTGATGATTACAAACACACCGCATTATTGTTTATCTAACAATTTAATCCAAGTGTGCAGTTGTTGAAGAACACGAAGATTTAATCTGAAGGGTTCAAGACGGAAGTGTTTACGTCGTCATCATTGTTTATAACTAATAATGATAAACACCCTAAAATAATATACCACTTGGATATTTCTAAAAACCTTTTAAATAATATTTTAAATAAGAAATTTTGGTTCTAGAAGTATCTGCCATGCGTACTGTTTCTGCAACCACTTTCTGACGCAGGTATACCGCGAAGGTAGAGCCGGTATTCCGCGGTGGTACGGCCGGTATACCGCGGGTGTTCAGCCGGTATACCGCGGCAGGCTCGGTGTGCATCTCTGATTGGTTGAAGCTACTTTTACTAGCCGGTATACCGCGAGTCCTAGCCGGTATACCGCCACGTACGTATTCCAGTCAACTTTGCATGAGAGCCGTTGGAGTGTCAGTGTACTATTACTGCACGGTATACCGCGTGCATTTGGCGGTATACCGCGGATGCACATATCCGTTGGAAGCTTCATGCTATATATTTGCATGCTGATGGTGAAGAAAGAGCAGAGAACACAAAAACAGCAACAACAACAATCCAAACTCTCAGCTCTCTCACTCTCACTTATTTTATATATATATATTTTATAAAACATTTTTTATAAAATATCCAAGTGTGAGATATTATACAAGAGTGATTACCCATTGTGAGTTATACTCCTCTTGTAAGCTTTTGAATAACGGGTGTGTGATCCTGTACATCTCATAGCAGAAGCTTGAGAATCAATTACGTTACCTTTGTACTTGGTTTGTATTTCTACCGTAAAGAATACATTTATTGGATCGTGTCGAGAAGTGTCTCGGCTGCTGGTTTATCACAGTTGGTGGTAAATCAGTAAATCTCTGTGTCAAGTATCTCTATCCCTTATCTCTTTATTTATTCCGCTGTGCTTTTAATTATATCTGTTTATATAATTGTTGTATATTTATTATTTGTATACTCTGATTTATTTATACTGTTTCTGTACTGTATTTATTTATAAAAGAATTTTTGAAAGTAAAAGATTTAAAATACAACCTTACCCCCCCCCCCCCCCCCCCTTAGGTTGTCTAACAATATGAAATACAAAGTTAATATTGAAGGGATTGTAAACACAATAGCTTCAAAATCTATACAAATGATAGACCCAGTAAAAATAGATCCTGAAGAATTAGCAGGATTAGAATGGAAATTAAACGACATAAAAGGTCAAGAAGACGAAATATTAGTACCAAAAAGAAGTTATATATATGAAGATAGTGATGGATCACAAAGCCTGAAATTTGTAGACTTTAAAAAGAAGTCATCTGACAATAAAGATGACGAAGAAACATAATACAATTTTATGAATATAGAATATGATACAGATACAGAACCAAATTATGATACAGAAAACGAAGATGGTGAAACTCTAATAGGATTTGATAAATTCGAAGAAGAAGAATTTGATTACAGATCATTCCGTTGTGGTAGAAACCAAGGATTTGATCGTCTGCCATGTCTGTAACCTTTAGGTTTATTTGTAGTAGGAAGATGTTGGTTGGGGCTTGTCCTTCATCTTGATGTGTTCTTTGAACCACTGTAACGCCTTTGTATGTTTTTTCTTGAAAAGCCATGTCGATGACATCTTGTTGCAACTTGTATAGTAGTAATGGAAATTATGTGCACACTTTGTCGGAAACCATTTGTTCGAATATATATATATATATATATATATATATATATAAAAGTTCATACGTTGACAAAAAATTGTTATATATATACCACTAAACTTTTATTGTCCTAAATATCTTAGACGTAAGATTGATCGTCTTTCTGAATTTAGTTTATTTTTTCCTTCTATTTATATGTACAGAGATATATAAACATAAATAAATCAATTATATTAAAATCAACTTCAACAATAATTCCAAGGAACTCACAAGTTGATTAAACACAACTAACAAGTGAGTTGAGAGTATATAAATTTGTGATGCACATAAACAATGGGATAGAGAGACTTCAACTATACCTTCGAGTGATAAAACATTACCGCTTAGACGTTAAGCTCAAATACTATCGAAATATATATTTTTTCTTATGATCATGAAGACATAATACGTTAGTTGCACGGAGACAAGGATTTTTTAAAGAAAACTTACCTCCCTTAAGCGACTTCTTGTAGCAAATGAATTGCTGGGCAAATCTCCCTTGGCAGTGGGAGCGAGTGCCTCGACTGCCGAAGGAGTAATTACCCAGTAATGCATTTATACGTTTGAAAGACTTATCATTCATTCACAGTTTGCTAAATGATGTTGTTCATTCGGAAATCATTTATAGGACAATAAAGTAATTTGCATATGCTTGTGCATACGGAATATCCTATACATATTTCTTATGGTGTCAACATGTGTACACCATGCGCTAAATGTTTTATCAAGAGATCAATGATAATTTATGACAAACAATGAACGTGTGCAAACTAGCTTTTAGATCAATATGTTTTACCGACCTTTTGTGTTTCAAAGAGACACTAAAACGTAAGGGTAAGGTGAGCAGTGGTACTAAGAGAAATATTACACGACAGTTTCCCACTAGGCCGAGGTAAATTGACGAAATTTAACGTACATAAAACATGTACGAAATACGAATAAAATAAAATGAGATATAAAGCATATATTCCTACACTTTGATGAGTGTCATAAAGATGAGGAAAATGGAGAAAGTAAAGTTCTGATTCAAGATAATGCAATCATGTCCTCCCTTTGCTTCATATACATTCCTACACTTTCAAGTTTTAGATTAACCTTTGCAACTCAACAAATGTTCTAGATTTTGAAATGTTGCTCTTGATCTCCAAGGTGTTACCCCTAAACCATGAATTCAAATGTTCTAGATTTTGAAATGTTGCTCTTGGATTCAAACCCTGAGCAAATGAGATATTCCACCACATGCCTCAGGGTCTTAACCACTACGCCAAACCTTTATGGTTCACTTTTAGTCTATGTTTATTGGCGAACATGTCCAGACAGTTTATATAAAAAAAATGAAAAATAGACATTAAGCAAGTCAATGAACTAACTTGGGTCTGTGTTTGTGACACGTGTCCACATATCATTAGTCGGTCTATTTTTTCTATCTCTAAAACTTATTTAACTGAAAAATAATTTTTTTTATTAAAAAATTAGAGCTTGTAATTTTAAATTCTCTATCAGTAGAGCTTAATATATATATATATATATATATATATATATATATTTCATACATAATCCAATCAGTTTGTTTCTAATCTTGTTTACTTCATATTTTTAACTATGGATTCAAACCAAAAAAACATCAAACTCTCAATAATGTGATTGTAACATAGAGAATGTGATCATAGGTAACATTATTGAATAAAATAACGAGCCGTGTCGAGTCGAGTAGCAGGTTATTCGAGCCGAGCTTGAAAAAATAATACCAGACTCGAGCTCGATTAATTTTCAAAGTCGGGCTTGAGCTCGAGCTCAAATATTTTTTCAATGTTCGAGCTCGAGCTCGATGCTTGTTTATGAGCTTGAATTCGAGATCGATTAACTAGTTTATGTAGTCAAGATTGATAATTTTTATACTTTGATTAAATAATTTGTAAACATATAAATATGCCAGGCTCGAAAAAGTGTAAGCTCGAATGGCTCGACTCGACTCGTGAAGCTTAATCGAGCTTTCAAACGAGTCGAGTCGAACATCGGTTTTATAGAGCTCGGCTCGTTAACTTAAGCGAGCTTTATTTTGTGTTCGAGATCGACTCGAGCTCGAGTAGCTCGTGAAAAGCTCGACTCGTTAACACCCTAGGCACATGATACATGTAAGGGTTGACAAATACATTAATTTAAATCGTTTTACACTTAGACGAGATAGAAAGTTGTCCAATTAATTTATATCTTTGTTGCACAAAAATATCTTCAGTTCTTCATAAATAAATCGTAAATAAAAGTAGATAATTATGTTATTTTAAGACAGATACACTAAACTATAAAAGCATCAATGTCCCAAATCAGAAAAAAAAAGGTAGAAAACATGTTCATAATCTTGATGAAAGTTGGATGGTCCTAATAAGAATTGTACCTTGGCATATCCGATACGAAGGGCGATAAAAAGGGTAGTTTGAAGGGCCGATTTACGCGACAATGCTTTCTCGATGCCCTTAGGTAACATCTTGTCAAAATTAAGGAATAACACAAGGCATATATCCTTCATCCAAGGAATTGACATCCAAAAAAGCACAATTCATATAAACGAAATTAGATCCTCAAACTATTGTTCATCAAATCTAATAAAAATCGATGTTTTGTATGTTTGTATAGACATCATGGTGTTATTTGGCCAAAATGCATCAAAATGAAGTCTTACTTAATTATTATTTACGGTAACAATGTCAATTAGCTTAGTGCATGTTAAAAAAAGCTCGTATATATTTGTATTCGTATATGATAGATCTTGTTACTATCGATGTAACGGATGCTAAATTATCAAGTTGTATTTTAGCTCTTTATTACGTGGTAAAATGTCATGTTTTTTTTTGAAAGGGTATCCGAGGACATTGCCCCGACTAATCCCGGCAAGGTGAGGCAATTGCCCCACCTGCTAAAGCGTGCAACCCTGAGTTTATCCCAGTGGCCACAAGTTGAAAGCGTCTGGATTCGAACTTGGGGTAGATGGGTTACTAGCCACATCCCCACAAGCCTTGTGGTTAAAATGTCATGTTATAGTCAACTGTCATGTATGTTGAACCCAACTTATTAAGTTGAATGGTTGTGGTGGAATGATAATATTAATTGCTGGTGGCAACGATGATGGTAGCGGATATGTTGCTGGCAGGAGTGGTGAGGTGAGGGGAGTGACGGAAGTAGTGAGTGGTAGTATAAAACTATTATATAATAAAAAATAAAAAAGATTTATTATTATGTTACTAAAATATTACAATCTATTTTTTTCATTCATTAGAATGAAAATAAAATAAAAAATCCATCTTTTTAACATCGGAGGAAGGTTTAATGGAAAATGCTAAATAAATAAATATTAAAAAAACACTTTATCAATCGTTAGATTAATTGATGGGAAATTAATTGAAATGCCCTAAGTTGACTTGGCTTTCATCCAAATGCCCTATCTCTCTCCCAGTTAACAAAAATACCCTGAAAATCCGTGGCCTGACCCGTGGTCCACGGATTTTTTTACAAAAAACGACTTACACTCGTCATAAGCCCGTGGGAGAGGTAAAAACCCGTGGCCCACGGATTGTGGAGATGCCACAGAACAATTAATTAAATGGATTCGTTGGCCCATGGAAAATTAATTTTTGGAGAAAATGGATTCGTAGGCCCACGGATTAAATGGATTCGTGGGATATTGGATTTGAACAATTAATTAAATGGGTTAAAAAACTTTTTGTCCGTGGGATATTGGATTTGAACAATTAATTAAATGGATAAAAATTAGAGAAATTAATTAAAATGCCCTAAGTTGACTAACGGTTCATCGAAATACCCTTTCTCTGCCTCACCCGTGGCCCACGGATGTTTTTAAAAAATATGATTTATCCGTGGGCAAGACATTAAGTCCGTGGAACACGGATTATAAATCTGTGGGCAATATATTTTGTCCGTGGCCCACGGATGTTTTTACAACAATTGTGAATTTTGAATTGAATGTTACACTTTCAACCCCTATACTTATTTACTTAATTTACTTTATAACTTTTACTTTCATAATTTTAATTTTACATTTAACACATATAATCGTTTATTAACTAAAATACGTTAAAAAAATACGTTTTAATTTTAACAAGTTACACCATTATAATCGTCTCTTCGATACGTTCGAAATGAGCCCAATATTGAATATTTTTGGATTTATTTATTTTATTATATATCATATATACTACATAAAAATATTTTTTATATTTAAAATTCATATTCTTCTCGTGAAACTTTATCATATTGTCATTCACGATATCTATAAACACATACAAATAATAATAATTTAAAACGATTTAATGAATTAGTTACTATATTATTATGTTAATGCGATAGGAGTGTAAAACAAAATTGAAAAAAATAAGAAATGTATCATAAATGAAATAATTAACTATAAGAGTATGAATTGTAAATATTAAAAATATTTTTATGTAGTATATATGATATATAATAAAATAAATAAATTCAAAAATATTCAATATTGGGCTCATTTCGAACGTATCGAAGAGACGATTATAATGGTGTAACTTGTTAAAATTAAAACCTATTTTTTTAACGTATTTTAGTTAATAAACGATTATATGTGTTAAATGTAAAATTAAAATTATGAAAGTAAAAGGTATAAAGTAAATTAAATAAATAAGTATAGGGGTTGAAAGTGTAACATTCAATTCAAAATTCACAAATTGTTGTAAAAACATCCGTGGTCCACGGACTTAATGTCTTGCCCACGGATAAGTCATATTTTTTAAAAACATCCGTGAGCCACGGGTGATGCCACGGATTTTCAGGGTATTTTTGCAAATTGAGAGAGAGAAAGGGCATTTCGGTGAACCGTTAGTCAACTTAGGGCATTTTAATTAATAATGGGTTAAAAAAACTTTTTGTCCGTGGGATATTGGAGATGCCACAATCCGTGGGCCACGGGGTTTTCCCTCTTCAACGGGCTCCCACGGCCAAATGAGGAGCCAAAGTCGTATTTTGTAAAAAATCCGTGGGTCACGGATTAGATAATGGATTTTCAGGGTATTTTTGTTAATTGTGAAAGAGAGAGAGAGAGGGCATTTGGATGAAAGCCAAGTCAACTTAGGGTATTTCAATTAATTTCCCAATAATCATAAATCTTTAAATTTTATTTAAAGTTATATATCTAAATTAGGGCCATAGAAAAACGTTAAAAAATTGAAAATTGAAAAACCACGAGAAAATGAACGAAAAAAATATACGAATCAGTGGCATATCCAGGATTTTTTCCACTGGGGTCCCCTTTAATGTAGCTTAAATGCCCGTAAAATTACCCAATATATTTTTAAATCTAAATCCAACGTTTCGAGGGCTTTTTAAAGTTTTTTGGTAGATTTTAAGAGATATTTAAGTTTTTTTTTGGATTTCGAGGGATTTTTTTGGTTTTTTGGTTGATTTCGATAGTAGTTTTGGTTTTTGGTTGCTTTCGAAAAAAAAAATTGGTTGATAGGGTCCCAGACAAAAAATTACTGGGGGGACATTAAGGTAAAAAGATGAAAAATCTATATTTTTAACTTAAAATTTTCAAAAAAAAATATTTTTAATGGGGTCCCATCCCCCCACTAACTATACACTGTATCCGCCACTTATACGAATGTAGATACCAGATTACCAAGAAATTTAGGATTGTTTCTTTGATGTAATATATTTTGTTTGGATTTTGATCATATTTTGTAATTTTCAATTAAAAAACTAAATAGGATAAAAGATCTTTTTATTTAAAAGTAGATTTGTAACCGTCTCATGATTATTTGCTAAAATATAAATCATGGACTTAATTTAAAATGGACTGGGCCAGGTTTGAATCTGTTTGAAGAATTGGGGCCTAACTGGCTCGATAGCTGTTTTGCATTTATTGCCAATTTGCCACTACGGTCCGGTCCGGTCCGGTCCTAAACAGCGAACAAACTTATTTAACCCCCTAAATATCGCAGAAAAACGACTCATAAACTCGAAAATCTCACAGATTTATAGTTTAATGTTCAAGCTAAATATAATGAAATCTACTATATATTTGGCATTTGGAGATGAAGATTTATAGTTTAGTTTTGTAACTGCTTTACCAATCTAATTGTCACATCAAATGTGGGATAATCTTTTGTTCTATCATGTCTCGTTCTGTATCGTGTATCATGTTCCAACGCACTTTACAATACAAACAACCTGTAACGAGTTTTGAATCTAGCCATCTACAAGACTTCAACCACCGCTCCGAAGCTGGTTAGAGGAAAATGTTTACATATTTTAGTTTCACCTTGTTTTTTGTTGGTGTTCAATTTGCTTGTTAAATGTTTTAAACCCTTTAAAAACCAATGATTGTGAGTTTTAAAAGAGTTTGGACCATTTTGTAGAGTATTTACTAATTTCAAGATCAAAAGTCAAATAACACAAAGTTGAAGGGTAGTTCGTGCACATTTAAAAACCGGCAGCGTTTTGTCGAGGGGAATATCCATTGCAATGCTGCTTGATTCTCGTTTTCTGGGTTATTAATCCGAACAAAAGAAGTAAAAGGATAACAGCGGAGGAAACAAGTCCAGAATCAAGAACAGCTGATTGCAAGAAATTTTGTGCACCTTCCATCAATTATTATTCAGCAGGTATAGAAAACTTGTTCAGATTTGTACTCGCTTTTGTTCGATTTTAGTATGTAATTCTATGCTCGGGACTGGAAATTGAAAACGATACCTTTTGTTGGTGCATAATCGTTCACTGATTAACTAAAGATAAAGTTGTTTGTGGATTAATTATAAATTTTTGCATTCAGATTAGTTGAAGATAAGCCTATTTTATAATAATTTAGGCTTCTTACTAGTTGAATTTTAGGGTTTAGTTAATTGGGTGGGGTGGGAGGCGCTTCAATTTTCATGCGACACATTTTACTTCGTTAGGATAAGCTGACGATTGTTATTGATTGTATGTGTTCTTTTAAACAGATTGATAACTTGGCCAATACTACAAACTGAGAATTGTTTCTGATGAATACGTTACCAAATTCGTTTTTATTTTTACTGTGAAGAGAGAACTAGGTTTTAATGCTGAAAGTATAATGCCTCTCTTCTCATTTGGATCTCATGGAATATGTAAATTTGGTAGCAATTTCCTAGAAATATATAACCATTCATATTGGTTTGGAGTTTAGAAGTGACTGGCTGGATACCCCAAGTCAAAGTAAGTTTCGATTTCACATTGATGCAAATTCTAAAAACTTAGCGTCATAATATATTGGAAGTAATAGTATGTTCTAACCTGTTATTTTGATGAGCTTAATTGTCGATTGCAATGTGGGAATAAAAGGGTTTGAATGGTTTCAGCTTTCTTTTGGTATTAATGCACGATGATCAACATATTGTAGGTACTGATACAGCAAAGTCAGGGTGAAAAGAAATAGATGTGAAAATGGCACATTTACTTTCCACTTCTTGCCCATTGAACATCTCCTCATCCCCCAAAAATGGCCCTAACTCATTGAAACAAAGCTTAGCTTCATTACCTACTTCACTCACTTTACGTACTTCAATCGAACCATTCAAAAGCCTTTCCATACACAGAAAGAATCCACAGAGACTGTTTTCAGTATGTGCAGCCACACTTCAACAAGCGGAAACAAAGACTGGATCTGGCTCTGACCAAAGCTCTGGTGAACAATCAAGGCCAACCCGGGTAATGGTTATTGGTGGGGATGGTTATTGTGGTTGGGCTACTTCCCTCCACTTATCCAACAAAAACTACGAAGTTGCTATTGTTGACAACCTTGTTCGCCGCCATTTTGATGACCAACTTGGGCTTGATTCACTTACACCCATCTCATCCATTCATGACCGAATCAGAAGATGGAGATCTCTCACCGAAAAAGACATAAATCTATACATTGGTGATGTTTGTGACTTTGAGTTTTTATCAGAGGCATTCACTTCATTCAAACCCGATGCTGTGGTCCATTTTGGAGAGCAAAGATCTGCACCTTACTCCATGATCGACAGATCAAGAGCTGTGTACACCCAACAGAACAACGTTCTTGGTACACTTAATGTCTTATTTGCTATAAAGGAGTTCGGTGAAGATTGTCATCTCGTGAAACTTGGGACAATGGGAGAATATGGGACACCAAATATAGACATAGAGGAGGGATATATAACCATAACTCATAATGGCAGAACAGACACTTTACCTTACCCAAAACAAGCTAGCTCTTTCTACCATTTGAGTAAAGTACATGATTCAAACAATATCGCATTTACTTGTAAGGCGTGGGGGATAAGAGCCACTGATTTGAACCAGGGTGTGGTGTATGGTGTGAGGACAGATGAGACCGAGATGCATGAAGAACTTTACAACAGATTTGACTATGATGGAGTATTTGGAACAGCGCTGAATAGATTCTGTGTTCAGGCAGCCGTTGGCCATCCCCTTACTGTTTATGGCAAAGGAGGCCAGGTAGATCTCTAACCTAAAAGCTAACTAAGGGGTTGTTTGTTTACCTCTTAATAGTTCCATTAAGAGGCAACCTCTGAATCGTTAAGAGGTGAATCTTGTTTGGCTAAAAAAGTCTGCCTCTTAATGGTTCTAAAACCCTCTGAATGATTTTGTATCTTGGGCCTTCCTTAACCATTAAGCGCCCTATTTTTTTTCTAAACAATTACCAAACAACCATATTTCATTTTGCACTATATCATAAGAACCTCTTAATCATACTACACCAAACCATTCAGCAACAACCAAACAGCCCCTAAGTCTTGCAATTCTGTTATGCTTTCTGTACTTCTTGGCCTTTTGTTTGTTTTTTTACCAAGAAATAGGAATGTTTCTTGACGCTATCTATTTGCAACACAGACTCGAGGGTACCTGGATATAAGAGACACAGTGCAGTGCGTGGAGCTGGCGATTGCAAATCCAGCAAAGCGTGGTGAGTTTCGGGTATTTAATCAATTTACAGAGCAGTTTTCTGTGAACCAACTTGCGTCACTCGTTACAAAAGCTGGAGAGAAGCTTGGAATCGAAGTGAAAACGACATCTGTGCCGAACCCAAGAGTTGAAGCAGAGGAACATTACTACAATGCGAAGCACACGAAGCTGATCGAATTGGGACTCCAACCACATCTCCTTTCGGACTCACTTCTTGACTCGCTGCTGAACGTTGCTGTTGAGTTCAAAGACCGAGTTGACACCAAACAGATCATGCCCAGTGTTTCTTGGAGAAAGATTGGGGCCAAGCCAAAAACTGTATCTGCTTAGGCCTGTAATGTAATAGTGAGCTGTGTTGTACCTGGTGAGTTATGCTTCTATTTTGGGAATGTCTCAGAACTGGATTATTTAAAAAGACTTGTACTGCAACATACTTCAAATTGGCCTCTTGCAAAAAATTAATGTAAAACTTCTATTTCATATGTAGAGGTGCTTTTGGTTAATGTATGAATATGAATAAATTATTTGGCCCGTTTGGTTTGATAGAATGTTTTTGGAATTTGAAGGATTTGGAATCTTTGATGTGTCTGATTTGTAGAATTTTGAATTGAATTTATTCCAATTTTTTTATAAATCCCGGTAATTGAAATCCAAACTTTCTTTTAAACCAAATATAGGATTGAAATCCAATTCAATTCCAAATCTCTCATTTGTGGGATTTGGTGTGATTTGTTAGAGCATCTCCAACAGCTTCCCTAAAATGGGGAAAATGGGGATTTTAGGCTAATATTGTGCTTCAACCGCTTCTCCAAAACTATCCCTAAAATAGAGAAAGTTGAAGAGAGAAGGTTTTTTCTTTAAATATGGAGATCACTCAAAAAATGATTACCAAGTGAGATGACCAATAGAAAGCTTTGAAAATAAATATGTAGAGAGAAAAATAATATTTTAATTAATGTTGGATTCTCCAAAATGGGGAAGTTGTTGGAGATGAATGTATATTTTTTTTTGGTTCCCCATTTTTTGAGAAATTATGAGGAAGCCGTTGAAGATGTTCTTATTGGTTTACGTTCCATCCTCGTGTTAACGTGTTTGGTTTAAATGAAAGTCCGGAATTAGATTTCAGGGTAGTTGGTAATTTATAATTTGTAGGATTCATTTGTTTGTATTGTAAAATATATTAAAAATGAAAATTATTTTTAATAATTACAAACCAAATAATACAAAGAATATTAATCTAACTTCCATTAGCTCATTTCTAACTTGATATCCTTAGGTTTAAAAATATTAATACAACGTTTTTCCTTCTTTCTGTTTTTTGTATTCATAACAAATGGTGTATTTACTGTAATAAAACTTAAGTCTGATTAACTCAATGACAATAAAACTTGAGTCCTTGGGATTAATCGAGATATGCACAAATTAACCTAAAACACCCATATTTAAAAGAAAAACTTTTGTCAAATTTTCAAAGATTTGATAAACAAGGATATCATAAATAGTATTGAAATATTGTTTTATAAAAATGAAAGAATGGCATGTGATATGTCCTAGGAAACATAATTCATTAAGCAATTACACAAAGTTACATCAACCACCTCCATGGTTTACTCGTACACTCAAGTATTTGAAAACACAAACACACCCTTGATTGAAATCATACCATCGATGTACGTTTTTATTGAAATATATGAGTTTATTCTTACACATGACTTTGTTGGTTGATTTTGACGGTTAACCGGTATAAAGAAACATATGTTTAAAGTATTATGTAGTATTTCATGAAAATTCAATAACATTCTTGTATGCTTCTAGTTGCTTTTGGTTTTATTGCTTTTATGCAGAATTACAAAGCAATGCTCTGTTTTCAAGGCCGGTCATTGTAAATATGACGTCTAAACAGACTTGTAAAATACGTTTTGAATCAAGAATTCATTGATGGGTGGGTGAATCTTTGAAAGCACAAATAGACCAACACAAACCTTTTCAAATATGATGGATGGATGATGGGTCATGTATGTAGGCACAAAACTTTCCACTAATGTAAATATATTAATAGCTATTGATCATTTTTTACATGTTTCATGTGTTAAAACCACTTTTTGTAGGTTTAATCTGTTGTGATGTTGAATTAACCGGTTATTAGAGTAGCTTTTTAGGCTTATGTTTGTTTAATTTTTCCCCCAAAAGCTTACACATTTGAACATGTATAGTTTTGGTTTAGCTTTACAGAAGTGGAAAAGTTCAAGGGTCTATTTAATCATGAATCAAAAGACAAGGTCCCAAATGCAAATAAATCAACATTTCAAGGTTTTCTTTTTGCTCATTTAGTAACTAATATTGATTTAATACGTCATTTAATATTAAAATAATGTAAGAAACCATAATAATTCTATAAAACAATTAAATGATTTTATTTTAATTCTATAATAAACAAAACATCAACATAAATTTTAATGTTAATGATAAAATATTAAGCAAACATTTAATTAATTGTCAGTTTATTCTTTTTTATATCATCTTTAGATCTCTACAATCAAACTTTACTGTATTGTTAATATGATATTAATTAATTAATTAGTAATCATATTAAAATATAGATTTTACCACATTAACAAAGAGTGTTAATACGACATTAGCATAGGAGTACAATTCAAGACTTCATTCGGAAAGAAAATTGGCGATGGGAAGGACACAAAGCTATGGAAGGAGAGATGGATCGAGAATGAATGCCTTCAAGAGAAGTACCCACGGCTCTTCCAGTTGGAGGAAAAATAGGACGCAACTATAGCGGAAAGGGGGGAGTGGATCGATGGTAGATGGCAATGGAAATGGAACTGGAGGCGGCAACCGATAGGAAGGGAAAAAGGAGAGTTTGATAACCTAATAAACAAGCTGTCAGAATTTGCACCGAACGAAGAAAAGAAGGATGAACCGGAGTGGATTAATAACGACACCAAGGAATACACCGTTAAAAGAATGCGAGAGATCCAAGAGGAAGTACAAGACATAGTAAATGGAGAGGAGATTCAAACGAGGTGGTCAACGTTAGTCCCAAGGAAGGTGTGTATTTTTATGTGCAGAGTACGTTTAGGCCGAATACCATGTAGAGTAAAGTTAGATAAGATGGGAATTGATTTGGACTCGATACTATGCCCTCGATGTGGGGAAATGGTGGAAACCGTAAACCACGCACTAGTGACATGCCCGGAGGTTAAAAAGCTATGGAACCTTACCGGAAAGTGGTGGAAGAAGAACCTAGAAGGGGCTGAATCGGTACAAGACGTGTTGCAAGAAAACAACCCGATAGAGGAAAATGCGAAAGGAAATGCGGTTTGGACGGGGTAAAGTGGTCGCTAATGTATCTAATTTGGGGTCACAGAAATAAGATGGTGTTTACGGCGGAAAAAGGAAAAGTAGCGGATTTATTCTTCGAATTTCAAAGGATTGATAAAGGGATGGACGGGATGGCTCGTAGACCCGACGGTAACGTAAAACAGGGGGCGGCTGCAGACCACGGTGGGATCTCTAGGTGGGGACATGCAGCTGATCGAGAGGAACGGAACCAATAAAGGACCTGCAACTGTATCGAAATTTGCATATCGCAATTGGTGACGGTGCAGCTGTCGCAAATAATATAGGCTGATGATGAGTGCGATTTTTATATATTTTTACGTTAAATATTCCCTAGAATTAGTGTCAATTAGATATCTAAAATACCCTATTTTGTCGAGTTTTAGTTTTATTATTTGTAAATAATTAAAAAGTGAAAAAAAAAGAAAAAAATAATAATAATAAGTAAATGGAAACTTTTGATTTTGGTTGTTGTGGTTTCGTGGGGTAAAGCCAATATAGAAAAAAAAAACTTAATATTTTGGTCTTTGTTTGTTGGCACGTGCAGTAAGCAAATAGAGGTAATTACAATCGTTTGGTTCCTGTGTTTGTTTTAAAGAAAAATGCACAAAATAGCAATATACTTTCATTTATTTCCTTATTATAGTATTGTACTTTCACTTTTTCTTATTATAGCAATGTACTTTCAATTTATTTTTTATTAGGGCATTATACTTTAAAGAATTTACCCATTATAGCATTGGGTAACCTGTTACCTTTAAAACTGGTTTTCTTTTGCTTATGTGTCATTTTAAAGTGACGTGGCTGTCTACATGACATTAAAAAATATTTAAAAATTCATTTTAAACCCTTTCAAAAATAAGACTTCCACTTCACGATTTCAAACCACTCTTCATCTCCCTTACGATTTCAAGTGCGGGTCCATCTTCAATCGTTCATCTCTATTGTGCGGCTCCATCGTAAATCGTCCGTCTCCTCTTGTGTAAGTCGATTTTGGTTTCGTTTTTGACGGGGTTTAGGGTTGATTTCGATTTCGGAGAAGTGATGGCTGAAATCAAAGGTATTTAGCTGTTTTTTACTGTTATTTTGCTGCTGTATTTTGCTTATTTTGCTGTTTTTAGCTGTTATTTTGCTGTTTTGAAGCTGTTTTGAGGCTGTTTTGAAGCTATTTTGAGGCTGTTTTTGCTGTTTTTAGCCGTGTTGCTGTTTTTTTTGCTATTTTTTAGCTGTTCTTGCTGTTTTTTTACCTGTTTTGAGGCTATTTTGTTGTTTTTTAGCTGTTATTTTGCTGTATTTTGAGGGTGGTTTGAGGCTGTTTTGAAGCTGTTTTGAGGCTGTTTTTTCTGTTTTTCTTGCTGTATTTAGCTGTTATAATAAGAAATGTCACGTCAGCACCATAGTACACGTGGACAGCCTATGTGGACAATGAGGAGGCATGAAAACCTGGTGTAGTAGGTAAATTTAAACCATAATGCTATAATGGGTAAATTTTTTAAAGTACAATGTCTTAATAAAAAATAAATTGAAAGTACATTGTTGTAATAAGAAAAAATGAAAGTGCAATGCTATAATAAGGAAATAAATGAAAGTAGTGCTATTTTGTGCATTTTGCCCTTTGTTTTAAGCTTGGCGGCCCACAAAGAAAGAAAGAGAGAAAATTGAGAAGCCCAGAAGAAGGAATCGCAACATCATCGTTCGGGAAGAAGAGACGCAGCAGAAGGATTGAACGAACAGACCCTTGCGCGGTCTCTGTCGCGGCCTCAAACCGCGCCCTAAGCCGCGCACCTCTAAAATCCGTCATTTGTGCAATTTGGCGGTTTCCAATTTCAAGGGGATAAAAACCTTTCAAAACCAACGATTGGAGGGGGGGAATTTGAGAAAGTCGATTTCGGGAATTGGAGAGCAAAAACGCAGGAGCAACTAGGAGCAATTTCTCCATCAATTTCACTTAACCTTTGGTAAATTATTTTTGTAGTTGTAACCCTAGTTTTAATTCCAACAATAGTTTGATTAGATTTTGATGGTTGCACTTTGAGATTCTATTGTAATCGTTTGGGACAAACCTATTTGCTTGATTTCCATGTTTAATGTCAATTTCGTTTGGGTTTTCAATTAACTTGATCAATTACTTGAATCTCTTACGAAAGATTGTTAGTCAAAATATTAGATACGTAATCGTCTTTTGGTTTTGATGAGTAACAATGGAACTCTTTGGATTCAATACGGTTTTCAATTTGAGTTCTTGAAATCTTGCAATCAAGGTTATAATAAACCGAGCTTATGAGCTTATTTCCTTGAGTTGATATTTTTCCTAGTTCGATAAAGCTAATCACATCTAAAGAAATTAAGAGCTTATTTAATTTCTTATTTGTGATTAAGATCCGGTTGAAGAGCTTATTTTAACCGGTGCAAATTAAGGAAAAATAGAGGTCGTTAGAGCTTGTTAACGACTATAATCAACTTAGGTTCGTTCTCTATGTTTACGTTCTTGGAATCAATGATAGGTGTCATCATCTTAATCGAAGTCAAACTAATGTTGGTTTTATTTCACTGTTTATAATTAATTTTAGTCGCATTTTTAGTTTAGTTAATTAAATCCAACCCCCCCCCCTTTTTACGTAACGTGTAGAAGTAAAATAATTATCACGACCAATCCCTGTGGAATCGACCTGACTTACCACTATTACAATTTTATATTGTAATTTGGGACTGTTAGAACTATACTTATTATTTGACGGTCTCGACACCCGTCAATTTTTTGGCGCCGTTGCCGGGATTGGTTTCGGTGATAGTTAATTAGCTTTTGCACTTTGTTTATTTTATTTTATTTATTTTTTGTCTTATAATTTTAGTGATTATCTAAGTTAATCGTGTACCTAACGCCAATAGTTTTTAAGTGTTTTTGCATCTTTCATGGCGGGTTATTCATACCATTATGGGTCACGATATACCACCAACACCCGAGACTCAAACGAGGTAAATATCTCTTCCCTTGAGACACAACTTTCAGATCTAACATCTCTTGTGATACAGTTGGTTTGTAACGAGCCACAACAGGTGAGAAGAAGTGGGGTGTGCACTAACAATGCTTATCCGACCAACCGGTACCCCACTTCACAATATCATACCGAGGAAGCCTACTCTTATGGAGGATTTTCAGGCCATTATCAAGGTCCGTACGAGCCATACTGTGACACCCTAAAATAGGGGTCAACAAAAACTTCCATAAAACGGAAGAATGATAACATTATTATTACAAGAGATCATAAACGGGAAAGTTACATAAGACTATTCACAATAAGATGTGTGAAATAGATGGCTAAATGACAACTAATTAAGTCCATCTCTATTATAGAGACGATATTACAAAAAGGTGTCTTCTTTAGTCCAAGTTCGATCCTTCTATTCTTGACTCCACCCCAAAAGCATTCCCGCGCTCACAAGATCCCAACTAAACCTTCTTAAAGGTAGTACCGCTACGATCTGTTACACACATTCACAAGTAGCAAGTGTTAGGCTTAAATCGCCTAGTGAGTTAAACATGTAGCAGTCATATATATATATATATATATATATATATATATATATATATATATACAGGGTACAAATCAAATACAAACCATGTATTTGTTGCACCCCTTACAAACCACAGTCTGCATATGTGCAGACTGGTTCTGCATATATGCATTGTCCCATATGAATGTATGTCCATTATATGTATATTCTTGCCCGTATTAATATGCATATATGCAGATGTAACATCCTGAAAATTCCATTTAATAAATAATAACTTAGTATTATTTATTTAAAGTTTATGAAGAAAGTTAACTAGAAGGGTTAATTTGTTATTTTTGGAAGTTGAGGTATTAATTGGAAAATGAGTTAATGACTCATCTAATTGGTGTGGAGGTGTCAAATTGTGAGGATAAGTATTGTAAAATACTGATTATTGTGTGGGAGTGTTTCACAAAGAAAGAACAGAGAGATCGAGAGAAAAAGAATAAGGGCGAAGGAAGGAAAAGAGAGAAAGAAATCAGGGGTGAAATTAGAGGTAAGAACTTGTTTTCTTAACTGTTTGTGGTTAGGATGTATAGTTTTTAAAGTCTGTTTATTTCCAGATTGTTGATAAGCTGCCATTAAGTTGTTCGTTAAGCTCTTACGTGAATCAGTGTATAAATCGTCTTTTAAGGTGAGTTTAATTGATTCTTGCTTAAAACTTAACATGTAAACATATGTGTATGTGTTTATTGAGCTTAAATATTATTTTATGTGCTTAATGCTTAATCTGGTAAGAAACAGCTTAATGAGAGGTAGATGATGATGAACAGTGAATGAATCTCGCAGCCTTGGCTTGCGAGAATCAGATAAAGTTCGCAACCGTTGGTTGCGAAAATAAGAATTTCGCAAGTGTAGCTTGCGAGTTTTGTGAAACTCGCAACCATAGCCTGCGAACTTCTGAAATTCGCAGCTTTGGCTTGCGAATTATATGAAACTCGCAATCAGTAGCCTGCGAACTTTGATGCTTTTTGAGATAAAAATGCATGATGATTTTATGTGAAGTTTTCATGTTATTATTTATATGCTCTTGACATGATTTAATGATAAAGATTATGCATGAAATATTATCATATGAAGAGTTTATATCAGTTATTAAATATAGAGATTTATCTGATATTATTGGCACTATGGATGTAATAGAAAGAGTGATGATACATATTTATTGTGTTGCGATGGCTAGAGTTTACATTTGGTCTAGTGGACAACTTAGTACGGTCTAATGGGAACCGCATACTAGCTGGGACCTATAAGGTAATTCTAGTGGTGGAGTGATTCAGGGTGGTGAGGTATTGAAATGTGAGAGAATTACATTGAGGTGTAATTCGCATTTCAGGCGATAGGAAGTGTGAGAGAATTACATTAAGGTGTAATTCGCATTTCCGGTGTTTATTAAATGATGAAGTGTGAGAAAATTACATCGAGTTGTAATTTGCATTTCATGGGTTGTTGAGTTTAATTTCTTATAAATCCGGTGGGATTATAAGTAATTGATGTTGTTATTCTATTTACTGACTAGGTGAAATAGTCATTGTAGTTGGAACGTGATTTGGTAAGATGAAAGATGCAGGTTTGAGACACCTGATGTTTTAGTTGTTGAGTTTTAAATTTGAATTGATTAACCTCACTAGGCGAAAGCCTAATGTTTTTAAGTTGAACTGTCTTATCAGGTTTAGGTTCGGGAAAGAAGTTTGGGGAGTGAATTTCATATCAAACTTTGAGGTGTTGAAGGATCCAGCAATTCTTTTGGAGATTTTGGAACGAAGCTTAGATAATCTAGTTAATCTATTTATGTTGTAAGAATAGATTAATAAGATTATTTAGGACAAGTTTAAATGTTGTATATAAAATGATGCTGTAGATCCTTGTTGTTATAAAAGTTTGGTATCTTTAGTGATCATAGCATTTTATTTTGGGGTTTAAATTTACCCTGTTTTTAGGGTGTTTCAGTATGGTATCAGAGCTTTAGTTTAAGCGAACTAGGTATGAATTTGAGATACCTAGACTTAAGCTGAGATGAGTTAAGTTATGATCCGTGAGTTCTGGGTAGAAGTATTAAGATTGGGTAGTCTTAGAGTCGACAGAAATACGCGAAGTTGGTACTGTAACAATGGTAATGAGAATTCTCATGTATGATATGTTCGCAATTTCAATTAGCTACTGTTATTATGAATATATTATTACACAAGCATACTTGTTTCTAAATTGTTACAGTGACTGATTAGCGGTAAAGTATGTATTGTATGTTTAGTTGTATAAACCATTAACTGATGAGTATTCTTTTATGCTCCATCAGAAAGATGGTGAATACGCCCCCGAGGTCTCCAAATTCTTCGATGAATAGGAATTGGTTAGACGATGCTGGAGAGAGACAAACTGGATTGGGCGGAGTTCCTGATACGCCATCAGATTTTCTTTCCTTGGGAGGAATGCGAAGTCGAGTACATCCAGGAGGTACTAGTAATGTTGATCAAACGTCGTCAGATTCAGGTATGGAGGGGCGAATAATGGATAATGTGACTCGGCTGATGAATGCTTCAATGGAGAGGCAAGCAGAGATGATGAATACTGTAATGGGGAGACAGGCAGAGATGTTTACGAAATTGATTAATGATCGAAATGTGGAGCCAAGGAGAACAGTGGCCGACACTAATGTGATTAATCCGACTGTAAATCCAGGAGTGGAGACAGATAGGAGGGTTGACAGAAACTGTTCTTACAAGACGTTTCTAAGTTGTAAACCACCAGAATTCAAGGGAGATGATAATCCCGTGGTTTGTATGAACTGGTTAAGAGAAATCGAGCAGGCTTTTCGTGCCTGTGAATGTACAGATGAGCGATCTAAGGTGAGATTTGGGTCGCAAATGTTACGTGGAAAAGCGTTACAGTGGTGGAATGTGTTGTCATCAACTGTGACGGAAGCAACTTTGAATTCCGTAACATGGAGTCAATTTAAAGCAAAGATTTTAGAAGAATATTGTAACGAGCACGAGATGGACCGAATCGAAGAAGAGTTTCGGAATATTAAGAAGGGTAATATGTCGGTGAGAAAATATACCGAGGTCTTTATGGAGAAGCTAAATCTTGTGGGGCACGTGGCTTCAACAGAGAAAGAAAAGATTAAGTATTACTTGAAAGGTCTACCAGCAGATATGATGACTAGAGTTCGCAGTTCGAAATCTGCTACTTTGAGGGAGACGATTGAGGAAGCAAAGGTCATAGAAGAAATGTATGAGAAAGATAAGGAAGAGAAAGCGCAGGTGGGAGAAAAGAGAAAATGGGATGGTCGTTCCGAACCTTCTCCGAAATTAAGATTATTCGGAAAGAACATTCGCAATGATTCTCGAAGAGAACCGAGTTGGTGTGCAAAGTGCAGAAGTAAACATTTTGGCCAATGCCGTATGGTTGGGAATATATGTTATAAGTGTGGGAAGATGGGACATATGGCGTCAAATTGTTCAGTACCTGGATCGATTTGTTTTGAATGTCAGCAACCGGGTCATTTTCGAAAAGATTGTCCGAAGTTGAAAAGAGGAGGAGATCAGGGAAGAAAGCTGGATATTCCCAAACCAACCGGTCGTGCATTCCAAATGACTGCTGATGAAGCGAAGGGGTCAAAGGATGTGGTCTCGGGTACATTTCTTATAAACTCTGTTCCTGCACGTGTGTTGTTTGATAGTGGCGCAAATTATTCTTTTGTGTCCAAGTTGTTTCAACATAAATTAGCTATGCCTGTTACTACTCTAGGAGATGCCTTAGTAGTCGAAATAGCTAATGGAGTTCAGACTTTGGTTAAGGAGAGCCTGGCCGATTGTAAGATTATGATAGAGGGAACAGAATTTCCGATTAACTTGTTGTTAATGGAAATTGGGAGTTTTGATATTGTGGTAGGGATGGACTGGTTGAGCAACAACCAGGCAGAAATTATGTGCGCAAAGAAGCTGATTCGAATTCCAATGAGCGAGAAAGATAGTGTATTCGTGTTCGGAGAAAAACAGGAAGGAGAAATTCCGTTGATTTCAGTGATGAAGGCACGGAAATGTTTATCGAAAGGGTGTTGGTCTTATCTAGCCTATGTTATTGATACAAAGTTAGAAAAGAAAAATATTCAAGATATCAATGTGGTGCGTGAGTTTCCGGATGTGTTCCCGGATGACCTTCCAGGTTTGCCAGTTGAAAGACAGGTGGAGTTTCGTATCGATATTATTCCTGGATCGGCACCGATTGCACGAGCACCTTATCGTTTAGCACCTGCTGAGATGAAAGAGATGATGACTCAGCTTCAGGAGTTATTAGATAAGGGTTTTGTAAGACTGAGTTCTTCACCGTGGGGAGCTCCAGTTTTATTTGTTAAGAAGAAAGATGGTACCATGAGAATGTGTATTGATTACCGAGAGTTGAATAAGGTAACTATTAAGAACAAGTATCCGCTTCCGAGGATTGATGATCTATTCGATCAACTCCAAGGTGCGGGATGCTTTTCAAAGATAGACTTAAGATCTGGATACCATCAAGTGCGAGTAAGAGATGAAGACGTTTCAAAAACAGCGTTTAGAACAAGATATGGACATTTTGAGTTCCTTGTAATGCCATTTGGGTTGACAAATGCTCCTGCGATTTGTATGGACTTGATGAACAGAGTGTGTCGACCATTTTTAGATAAGTTTGTCATCGTGTTTATTGATGATATACTTATTTATTCAAAGACTGAAGAAGATCATGAGCAGCATCTTCGTGAAGTCTTAGGAGTTTTAAGAAAAGAGAAGTTGTACGCGAAGTTTTCAAAGTGTGAATTTTGGTTGAAGGAAGTACAGTTTCTAGGTCATGTAATTACTTCTGAAGGAGTTAAAGTAGATCCTTCAAAGATTGAAGCAATGACGAATTGGGAGACACCTAGAAGTGCATCTGAGATAAGAAGCTTTCTGGGATTAGCAGGTTATTATAGAAGATTCATAAAAGATTTTTCTAAGATTGCATCTGCTTTGACGTTGTTAACCAGAAAGAATGAGAAGTTTGTTTGGACGGAGAAACAGGAAACAACTTTCAGATTATTACGTCAAAAACAGTGTGAAGCACCTATTCTTGCCCTGCCAGAAGGGACAGAAGATTTTGTTGTATATAGTGATGCTTCAAAAATGGGTTTAGGATGTGTGCTAATGCAAAGGGACAAAGTGATTGCCTATGCCTCAAGACAGCTTAAGGAGCATGAAAAGAATTATCCTACCCATGATTTAGAGTTAGCAGCAGTGGTGTTCGCTTTGAAGCTATGGCGACACTATTTGTATGGAACGAAGTGTACTCTTTTTACTGATCACAAGAGTTTGCAACATGTTTTTGATCAGAAAGAATTAAACATGAGGCAGCGAAGATGGTTAGAATTGCTTAAGGATTACGATTGTGAATTGCATTACCATCCTGGTAAAGCAAATGTCGTGGCTGATGCCTTAAGTAGAAAAGAGTATGGTGGGTGTTTGAAATTGGTAAACGCTAGAATTGATGTAACGTCAAGTTTGATGGAAAAGATTAAAGAAGCACAAGTGGTTGCTTTGCGAGAGGAAAATCTGAAAGAAGAAGTAATGGGTAAGCAACATCTTCAGTTGACTGAAGATGGCCGGGGGATTAAATTATTTCAAGGAAGAGTTTGGGTGCCTAAAATGGGAGGAAATCGAGAGTTGATTCTCGAAGATGCTCATAGATCTAAATATTTCATTCATCCTGGGAGTACGAAGATGTATCGAGATCTGAAATTGCATTATTGGTGGCCAGCGATGAAAGTAGATGTGGCGCGAAAGGTAGAAATGTGTACTACTTGTTCGTTGGTAAAAGCTGAACATCAGAAGCCTTACGGAAGTTTCCAATCTTTGGAAATTCCGGAATGGAAGTGGGAGAAGATTACCATGGATTTTGTGACGAAGTTACCAAAGACGCAAAAAGGTAACGACACAATATGGGTAATCGTGGATAGATTAACTAAGAGTGCTCATTTTCTAGCAATGAAAGAGGCATCACCAATTGAGAAATTGGCAAAGTTGTATATTGATGAGGTGGTATCAAGGCATGGTATACCGATGTCGATAGTGTCAGATCGTGATAGTCGGTTTACCTCGAGATTTTGGCGATCATTGCAAGAAGAATTGGGTACTAAAGTTAATTTGAGTACTGCTTTTCATCCACAGACCGATGGACAGAGTGAGCGGACTATTCAAACTTTGAAGGATATGCTCAGGTGTTGTGTTTTGGATTTTGGTGGTAATTGGGATACGCATCTACCGTTAGTAGAATTTGCGTATAACAATAATTATCATTCGAGCATCGGGAGAGCACCCTTCGAAGCGTTGTATGGTCGTAAGTGTAGAACTCCGGTGTGTTGGTTAGAAGCCGGGGAGAAACAATTTGCTGGTCCAGAGTTAGTACAGCAAACAGCGGATAAAGTAAAAGAGATTCGGCAGTATATGAAAGCAGCCCAAGATAGACAGAAGAGTTATGCTGATCCGAAGCGGAGACCAAAGGAATTTCAAGTTGGGGAGCGTGTGATGCTCAAGGTATCCCCATGGAAAGGTGTGATAAGGTTTGGAAAACGTGGGAAGTTGAGTCCTCGTTTTCTAGGACCTTTCACCATTGTTGAGAGAATTGGGTTACAAGCTTACAAGTTAGATCTTCCACCAGAGTTGGAAGGGGTTCATAATACTTTCCATGTATGTTATCTTCGGAAGTGTTTGGCCGAAGAGGAAGATGTGATTCCACTTGCAGATGTGAGAATAGATGAAAAGAGTCGTTGTGTAGAGGAACCAGAGGCAATTTTAGAAAGATCAGTTAGAAAGCTACGTAGTGGTAAAGAGGTAGCTATGTTGAAAGTACAGTGGAAACACCATAGAGGTAGTAATGTGACTTTAGAGTCAGAAGAGAGTATGAGGGATAGATATCCTCATTTGTTTACCTGACTTTGATTTCGGGGACGAAATCATTTTCAAGTTGGGGAGTATTGTAACATCCTGAAAATTCCATTTAATAAATAATAACTTAGTATTATTTATTTAAAGTTTATGAAGAAAGTTAACTAGAAGGGTTAATTTGTTATTTTTGGAAGTTGAGGTATTAATTGGAAAATGAGTTAATGACTCATCTAATTGGTGTGGAGGTGTCAAATTGTGAGGATAAGTATTGTAAAATACTGATTATTGTGTGGGAGTGTTTCACAAAGAAAGAACAGGGAGATCGAGAGAAAAAGAATAAGGGCGAAGGAAGGAAAAGAGAGAAAGAAATCAGGGGTGAAATTAGAGGTAAGAACTTGTTTTCTTAACTGTTTGTGGTTAGGATGTATAGTTTTTAAAGTCTGTTTATTTCCAGATTGTTGATAAGCTGCCATTAAGCTGTTCGTTAAGCTCTTACGTGAATCAGTGTATAAATCGACTTTTAAGGTGAGTTTAATTGATTCTTGCTTAAAACTTAACATGTAAACATATGTGTATGTGTTTATTGAGCTTAAATATTATTTTATGTGCTTAATGCTTAATCTGGTAAGAAACAGCTTAATGAGAGGTAGATGATGATGAACAGTGAATGAATCTCGCAGCCTTGGCTTGCGAGAATCAGATAAAGTTCGCAACCGTTGGTTGCGAAAATAAGAATTTCGCAAGTGTAGCTTGCGAGTTTTGTGAAACTCGCAACCATAGCCTGCGAACTTCTGAAATTCGCAGCTTTGGCTTGCGAATTATATGAAACTCGCAATCAGTAGCCTGCGAACTTTGATGCTTTTTGAGATAATAATGCATGATGATTTTATGTGAAGTTTTCATGTTATTATTTATATGCTCTTGACATGATTTAATGATAAAGATTATGCATGAAATATTATCATATGAAGAGTTTATATCAGTTATTAAATATAGAGATTTATCTGATATTATTGGCACTATGGATGTAATAGAAAGAGTGATGATACATATTTATTGTGTTGCGATGGCTAGAGTTTACATTTGGTCTAGTGGGCAACTTAGTACGGTCTAATGGGAACCGCATACTAGCTGGGACCTATAAGGTAATTCTAGTGGTGGAGTGATTCAGGGTGGTGAGGTATTGAAATGTGAGAGAATTACATTGAGGTGTAATTCGCATTTCAGGCGATAGGAAGTGTGAGAGAATTACATTAAGGTGTAATTCGCATTTCCGGTGTTTATTAAATGATGAAGTGTGAGAAAATTACATCGAGTTGTAATTTGCATTTCATGGGTTGTTGAGTTTAATTTCTTATAAATCCGGTGGGATTATAAGTAATTGATGTTGTTATTCTATTTACTGACTAGGTGAAATAGCCATAGTAGTTGGAACGTGATTTGGTAAGATGAAAGATGCAGGTTTGAGACACCTGATGTTTTAGTTGTTGAGTTTTAAATTTGAATTGATTAACCTCACTAGGCGAAAGCCTAATGTTTTTAAGTTGAACTGTCTTATCAGGTTCAGGTTCGGGAAAGAAGTTTGGGGAGTGAATTTCATATCAAACTTTGAGGTGTTGAAGGATCCAGCAATTCTTTTGGAGATTTTGGAACGAAGCTTAGATAATCTAGTTAATCTATTTATGTTGTAAGAATAGATTAATAAGATTATTTAGGACAAGTTTAAATGTTGTATATAAAATGATGTTGTAGATCCTTGTTGTTATAAAAGTTTGGTATCTTTAGTGATCATAGCATTTTATTTTGGGGTTTAAATTTACCCTGTTTTTAGGGTGTTTCAGTATGGTATCAGAGCTTTAGTTTAAGCGAACTAGGTATGAATTTGAGATACCTAGACTTAAGCTGAGATGAGTTAAGTTATGATCCGTGAGTTCTGGGTAGAAGTATTAAGATTGGGTAGTCTTAGAGTCGACAGAAATACGCGAAGTTGGTACTGTAACAATGGTAATGAGAATTCTCATGTATGATATGTTCGCAATTTCAATTAGCTACTGTTATTATGAATATATTATTACACAAGCATACTTGTTTCTAAATTGTTACAGTGACTGATTAGCGGTAAAGTATGTATTGTATGAATATTTCTCATTAAGACACCTGATATTATGAATATATTATTAAGCCATATTCCTCATTAAGACAATTTCATTCAATATAACATACAATGAATATTTCCAAGTAAGGTGAATATATACATAACCTTTCTCTTACCCTCAAGCTCTTAATCCCCCTCTTAATGGAGATAAGAGCTTATTGGCTCAAATACACTTCAAGGTAAATTGTTAGAATAAATCACATGATAATAGAAATCACATAGTATGTATGATGTTAGGTTCAGATCCCTCACCTTAGAAGATTTGTGACAAAACCCAAAACCCTAGATGGAGTGGGTGGAGTTGATTCTTGAAGAGAGAGTAAAACCTTGCACTATGATGAGATTGATCACCTAAGATCCAACATAAATGTTCATAAACATCCCCAACAACTAACACTTAATGGAATGAAGAAAGAGTGGCAAAACCCTACCTTTAAGAGGAAGAAGTCGGCTGCCAAAAGTGTTCTCCGTTCATAAAATAAGCTAGAAACCCGTAACCCCTATTTATACCAAAAAAATAGGTCGGTGCGATTGTGACAGGGCGATAGTGACACTGTCACTATCGCCGGGGCACTCTCGCTCAAAGCCCCCAAATCTCTCGGTACACCACCAGCGATTATGACATCGCGATAGTGACACTGTCACTATCGCCGGGCATTATCGCCCAAACTCCCAAAACCCTCGGTACATCTTGAGCGATTGTGACCATGCGATAGTGACATGGGCACTCTCGCAGGTCACTATCGCCTAAAGGGTTTCCAAGTCTCATTTGGTCTCCTTTTCAGTCCTTGATCAGATTCTAACGAGGTACAAGTCATGCTATAACAAAATAGTACCTGAACATGCAAAATAATTACCTAAATAACTTATAACGAAATTCGGGGTGTTACAATTCTCCCCCACTTGGAATAGATTTCGTCCTCGAAATCTTAGGCTACGAAAACAAACGAGGTAATGCCGTTTTAATAACTTCTTATAAGCTTAGACAACTTTTGACAGAACGATTTCGACGCAAAAGAAATATTTGTACCTAAATCCAGTAACACACACATAGGTACGGAGTTTAGAAAGCCTCCTCGATTGTCATCTGGAAAGCTCTCCTCGTTGCCTTCAGCGGTTCCGTCCTGGGTTTGCCACCCCCACTCAACTTTAATTTCGGGCAGTCCCTCTTTATATGTCCCGGCTCACGGCATTCGAAACAGATGGGTCCCTTCATGGGGCAATCCCGCATGAAATGTCCAACCTTTCCACAATTCCTACACTCGCTTGAGCTTGGGGTTTGTCGGGAACTACACGTGCCAACATGATCTTTCCGGCACTGATGACACCACTTCGCGTCACGACGGTCATCCCTATTCCTATCCTTAGTAAACGGTTTTTGTTGACGAATGGGTTCAGACGACCCTTCCCACTTCCTCTTTTCAGTTACTTGCCCAGTTTCCAACTTCTCTTGAGCTAGATTATCTTCTACTAATAATGCTTTTTCAATAGCATCTTGTAACGATGTTATCTTGGCGTTTCTCAAGGCAACTTTCATCACCACTGGTAGTCCTCGCTGGTAGGCCTTCATTTTCATTGTCTCGTTGGGAGCCAGGGGCTCCACTAGGCTTAACTTTTCAAGAAACAACCTGGAGTACTCAAAAACAGACATACTCCCTTTCTTCATTCCACGGAATTCTTCTTCAATTGTCGCGCGTCGTCGGTTAATGTTATCCCGATCTTCTAATATCTTCATGAATTGTTCTTGCTGTTGAGCCATAGCGGAGTTCATGACTTGGAGCATGCTATACCTCAACCTATTTTCAAGAGTATCTTCCTCCTCTACCGGATTTGAGGTGTCGATATTGGTTCTTGGTATCCGTTCCACTCCTCCGCCCAAGATACGAGGCCTCGGAGGAAGTCCAGCCACTGCTTGGTTATTTGATTGATCGGCCGTAGATTCAGTCACGGCATGCCCTTCCGGTGAATGAGTATGACGTCGCGTGTTCACCATCTTAGTCTGCCCAACCATGCGAGAATAATGGTAAGAAATAGGCTAATGTTACGTATTAACATCATCATTAATTATCATAATAATTGTTGTCAAGCACACTTACGTAGCAGCACATTCATAATAGCATTAGCTAAGTGAAATTATGAACGTGTTATACACAAGCATTCTTGTTACCATCATTATAATCATTAATAATAATAATAATCTCGCAATCCTTAACACTCTCCCATCTTAGTATATTTACCCATCCTAGTGTATTCTCAAAGTCACTATTTTCAGCTTAAGTCTAGGCATGCTATGGTCAATACCTAGTTCACTTAAACTAGAGCTCTGATACCAACTTGTGACACCCTAAAATAGGGGTCAACAAAAACTTCCATAAAACGGAAGAGTGATAACATTATTATTACAAGAGCTCATAAACGGGAAAGTTACATAAGACTATTCACAATAAGATGTGTGAAATAGATGGCTAAATGACAACTAATTAAGTCCATCTCTATTATAGAGACGATATTACAAAAATGTGTCTTCTTTAGTCCAAGTTCGATCCTTCTATTCTTGACTCCACCCCAAAAGCATTCCCGCGCTCACAAGATCCCAACTAAACCTTCTTAAAGGTAGTACCGCTACGATCTGTTACACACATTCACAAGTAGCAAGTGTTAGGCTTAAATCGCCTAGTGAGTTAAACATGTAGTAGTCATATATATATATATATATATATATATATATATATAAGAGATGTCAAGTTGGTCAATCACAAATTGAACTCCATGGGGAAGGCCCAAATCACCAACCCAAGTTACACCCGATTCGGATATGCTTCAACGTCTACCCCTCTGGTAACGCCTCAAGGCCCGACACATTGGGACTACCTCAAATGGTATCACCCCAATTGCCACATCGGGACTACCTCAAATGGTATCACCCCAATTGCCACATCGGGACTACCTCAAATGGTATCACCCCAATTGTCACATCCTACTAATGCTTACTTAGGGGCTCCTCCAATTTGTGAGTACCAACCATTAATCACTTCATGAAATTCATATAACACATAATATATCTCATGACGAGTGGTCTCACCGCTTCATTTACATATGATGAGTATATTCATGTATTCCAAACTTCCACATACATACAAGTATCACATGAGTATCATCATCATATAAACTCATGTATAAATGCATATTAAGCCAATTTCCTCATTAAGCCATATTCCTCATTAAGACAATTTCATTCAATATAACATACAATGAATATTTCCAAGTAAGGTGAATATATACATAACCTTTCTCTTACCCTCAAGCTTTTAATCCTCCTCTTAATGGAGATAAGAGCTTATTGGCTCAAATACACTTCAAGGTAAATTGTTAGAATAAATCACATGATAATAGAAATCACATAGTATGTATGATGTTAGGTTCAGATCCCTCACCTTAGAAGATTTGTGACAAAACCCAAAACCCTAGATGGAGTGGGTGGAGTTGATTCTTGAAGAGAGAGTAAAACCTTGCACTATGATGAGATTGATCACCTAAGATCCAACATAAATGTTCATAAACATTCCCAACAACTAACACTTAATGGAAGGAAGAAAGAGTGGCAAAACCCTACCTTTAAGAGGAAGAAGTCGGCTGCCAAAAGTGTTCTCCGTTCATAAAATAAGCTAGAAACCCGTAACCCCTATTTATACCAAAAAAATAGGTCGGTGCGATTGTGACAGGGCGATAGTGACACTGTCACTATCGCCGGGCATTATCGCCCAAACTCCCAAAACCCTCGGTACATCTTGAGCGATTGTGACCATGCGATAGTGACATGGGCACTCTCGTCGGTCACTATCGCCTAAAGGGTTTCCAAGTCTCATTTGGTCTCCTTTTCAGTCCCTGATCAGATTCTAACGAGGTACAAGTCATGCTATAACAAAATAGTACCTGAACATGCAAAATAATTACCTAAATAACTTATAACGAAATTCGGGGTGTTACACATACTCTAGCGCCTACACTCAAAGATGGCAATCCCATCCATACTTAAACGAGTATGACTATGACCGATACGACTCTTCTTATCCTAGCTATGAATCAACACCACCGACAACACAAAGCTATTCCGAGGACTCAGGTATGTCTTTTGAAGATATTGTTAAGTCACTAGCTCTTAGTACATTAACATTTCAACAGGAAACAAGAGCAAGCCTTCAGAACTTGGAAAACCAAATTAGCCGAGCCGAGTCTTCAATACGTCGGTTGGAAGCTCAAACTGAAGAAAGGTTGGGATCAATGAACAAGAAGAGGCTGGAAATCTCCATAGAGGAAGAGGATGAAGAAGAAGGCACAAACCGATCTATTTCACGAGATGTCGATAAAAAGGAAGAAGATGTGAATATGTTGGAACCGATGGTGGTACCTCCTCCTTTTCCTACACCGTTGGTTGATCTAATAAAGGAGGAGGAATTTGTAGACATCGGGAGAACCTTCACTACACTAGAAAAACCGAAGGTAGATGATGAGAAGGGGAGCCCGAATGAAGATACCTTTGCAAAGCTGAAACGTCTAGTTACATTAGAGGGCAAAGGACCCACACTTGAAATCCGGAAAGGTTTCAAGGCACCCCAACATCGCGTGAAGGCGCAAGTATGGGGTATTGACTTGCTAGATACCGGATAACGTGGGAAGCGTCTAGCCAAAGACGTTAAAGAAAGGCGTTGCATGGGAGGCAACCCATGGATTTCCGTTCATTTTCTTTTTATTGCTTTTCATATTTGCTTTAGTTTCGTGAGAATTCTCCTCTTTCACTCTTGTTTCTCCCTTGATTATTTTCAGGATTCACCCCAGAGTTTGGAGCTAAATGGACGTATCTACCTTCCCGGACCACTACATTAGAGGACTATTCACCAAATCAGGGGAGTTTACTGTTTCCCCTATTTACTTTATCGCTTTGAATGTCCTTTGCGTTATTTGAATACATTGAGGACAATGTATGGTCTAAGTGTGGGGGTGAGATGTATTTCGATTTTGAGTTGAGTTTGCATGAATTGGGCTTGGTTTGGGTTTATGTTTATTTTAGGGGTAAATTTTTTGCGAAATTTTGTGCTTAAATGTGGATCTTTGATTCGTTTTGGGTGATATGTTAACATGTTTTTATGACCTTAATTGATGATAATGAGTTTCGATACATGTATAGCATGATTGAATTTGATTGATAGCGTTTAGCGTCGATTAGTGGTAGTATACCGGTTAAAGTTAGACTTTTGCTAATCTCTTGAACTAGCTTTAACACCGTGAGACTTTGAGCCTATTAGACTAAACATTTAAATTAGTCTCAAATTCATTTCTTGTGTGATTACGTCATGCCTAGATATGTACCTCTAGAACTTGAATCGTCTCTCCTTAAGATTACATGATATTTACATGCTAATAAATATGATAAATGCCATCATTTGATAATTTTTATTTTAGCCAATAGCCTTAAGCCTACCCTTTTTTGTTATAATTACCCTTTGCACACCAATTTGAGCCTTAGCCTATGTTCTTTGCCACCCACATTTTAAACCAAACCAAACACGACTCATCCGGCCAATCGCCAATGGAGAGATTCCGATGTCCCGTATGCTTGAAAATGTACAAATTATGTGTTGGGAAAGAAAAGAAAGAGCGGAAAAGGAAAATCAAAAGAAATAAGAAAAAAATATATGTCGTCAATAAAAGAAATGAAATAAGACGACGAAGAAAATCTGATGATATGGTTGATTATAAGCGTTTAATCTTTATCCCCTATCATTGAAAGGGAAACGTGCTTCAAAGATACATATGTAAAGCCCTTGTTGAGAGAAAATCTCATTGTTGAAGAACCGGTTGCTCCATTAGTGTACGGTCTTAGTCACTTTATCCCAAATATATCCCTACCTTACCCAAATCCTTATTTTACATTACACCCGAAAAGCCCTTTTGATTTAATTGCATGTAATTTATCCGAGTAGTGGAGAGTGAGAGATTATTCAGGCTTATGGTAGTTATATACTAGTGTAGAGACGTTTTGAGTGATACACCTTTAAACCCAAGGAGTGAATTGAGTGTTATTTAAATTTTCCTATTCGTGAGAGTTCTCGAGATTAGCTTACGTCTATTTTAATTGTTATGTGCTATAATTGATGCTAAGTTGCAAATCTCGAGTTCATGATGTGCTATGTATGTTAACATTCTCGTTTGATTCGTTTCGATCACTACATGCTAACTTAATTCATTGCCGGGACGGACAATGGTTTAAGTGTGAGGGAATTTGATGGGTGCGATTTTTATATATTTTTACGTTAAATATTCCCTAGAATTAGTGTCAATTAGATATCTAAAATACCCTATTTTGTCGAGTTTTAGTTTTATTATTTGTAAATAATTAAAAAGTGAAAAAAAAAGAAAAAAATAATAATAATAAGTAAATGGAAACTTTTGATTTTGGTTGTTGTGGTTTCGTGGGGTAAAGCCAATATAGAAAAAAAAAGCTTAATATTTTGGTCTTTGTTTGTTGGAACGTGCAGTAAGCAAATAGAGGTAATTACAATTGTTTGGTTCCTGTGTTTGTTTTAAGCTTGGCGGCCCACAAAGAAAGAAAGAGAGAAAATTGAGAAGCCCAATTGATGAAGCCCAGAAGAAGGAATCGCAACATCATCGTTCGGGAGGAAGAGACGCAGCAGAAGGATTGAACGAACAGACCCTTGCGCGGTCTCTGCCGCGGCCTCAAACCGCGCCCTAAGCCGCGCACCTCTAAAATCCGTCATTTGTGCAATTTGGCGGTTTCCAATTTCAAGGGGATAAAAACCTTTCAAAACCAACGATTGGAGGGGGGGAATTTGAGAAAGTCGATTTCGGGAATTGGAGAGCAAAAATGCAGGAGCAACTAGGAGCAATTTCTCCATCAATTTCACTTAACCTTTGGTAAATTATTTTTGTAGTTGTAACCCTAGTTTTATTTCCAACAATAGTTTGATTAGATTTTGATGGTTGCACTTTGAGATTCTATTGTAATCGTTTGGGACAAACCTATTTGCTTGATTTCCATGTTTAATGTCAATTTCGTTTGAGTTTTCAATTAACTTGATCAATTACTTGAATCTCTTACGAAAGATTGTTAGTCAAAATATTAGATACGTAATCGTCTTTTGGTTTTGATGAGTAACAATGGAACTCTTTGAATTCAATACGGTTTTCAATTTGAGTTCTTGAAATCTTGCAATCAAGGTTATAATAAGCCGAGCTTATGAGCTTATTTCCTTGAGTTGATATTTTTCTAGTTCGATAAAGCTAATCACATCTAAAGAAATTAAGAGCTTATTTAATTTCTTATTTGTGATTAAGATCCGGTTGAAGAGCTTATTTTAACCGGTGCAAATTAAGGAAAAATAGAGGTCGTTAGAGCTTGTTAACGACTATAATCAACTTAAGTTCGTTCTCTATGTTTACGTTCTTGGAATCAATGATAGGTGTCATCATCTTAATCGAAGTCAAACTAATGTTGGTTTTATTTCACTGTTTATAATTAATTTTAGTCGCATTTTTAGTTTAGTTAATCAAATCCAAACCCCCCCCCCTTTTTTTTACGTAACGTGTAGAAGTAAAATAATTGTCACGACCAATCCCTGTGGAATCGACCTGACTTACCACTATTACAATTTTATATTGTAATTTGGGACTGTTAGAACTGTACTTATTATTTGACGGTCTCGACACCCGTCAGCTGAAAATTTGAATTGTATGTAAACTGTTTCGTGAGTTGGTATACTGGGTAATTGGGCTCCTTTGGGTTCTAAGTTGCCTTGGTAACTCCTACTGTAAATTTTCAAGGTATATAATACATATGTTTGCTTTTCAAAAAAAATACGACATTAGCAATCACATTATCAATTACAAATAATGACTATTTGTAATGACCACAATCTTGTGAACTAACTCCAATAATAATAAGGTTGAGTTTTTAGTGATTCTCGTTAAATGTCATCGATTCGAGTCCTGTAAGATCACTGAAGATTTTCTTGACTGTTCTTCGAAACTACTGAGGTTAGTCAGATACACAACTAATTCAAACATTCATGGTTAAGAAAAAACAACATTTCATATTTAAATTTATGTCACATAGACCATTTTGATGCCAAGTAATTGCTTTGTTATTAGAGCATCTTCAACAACTTCTCCAAAATTTCTCCAAAATTAAGAACCAAAAGTCAAAACCTCTATAAATTCCTTTCCGTTTGTGTATGAATTTTGGTTGTTTTAAAAGTTTTACCAAAGTTTATATGTGAACCAGAAAATGAATGTGATAATTAAAATAGTTTAAACAAAGTTCATACATGAAACAATGATCTTTTTTAAGTCCATCATGTTGTTTCGTGTATGAACTTTAGTAGTTCCAAAAAAATTACTTTAAAATTCATAGGTGATACAGATTCTTGTTTAATTTCCATAGATGAAACAATGATTTTTATCTAAAGTTACTTAAGGAATAAGATATGAAAAAAACACGAAAATATCCCGATTAGCACAGTTTGTATAACTTAGGGGCTGTTTGTTTAGCTCTTAATGGTTACATTAAGAGGTAACCTCTGAATCGGTCAGAGGTTAAGGTTGTTTGGTAAAACAAAAATACCCTCTTAATGGTGACGAAAGGCTCTGAGCGATTTTATGGTTAGGGCATCCCTCAACCATTCAAAGTATCATTTTTTCCACTTCTACCCTTCTCAAAAAAACATCACGCCGCATCCTTCTTCTCCAGGTCTGTGCGATTTGGGATTCATCCATCTGGTCGTCGGTCTTCCATCTTGTCGCTGGTGTCCATCTCGTCCAGGTCTCGTGCGATTTGGCGATTTGGGAATCCTCCATCAGGTATCGGTTTTTCCAATTTTGTAACACCCCAAATTTCCGGGTAAACTTCCGATTTATTTATTAAGCCTTATTTCGAATTCTTGGTATCCTCCTTATTATTTCTTAGATCTCCCTCCTCGTGGCAGCCTAGTGTGAGTGTGTGTAGAGGTGCATGTAAGCATGCATACATATGTTGTGCATCCACAACTTTCCACTATATTTTTTGATTTTACCATGCATGCACTCCTTCACGTGGGATATTTTTTTAGGCTTTCATCGACTTTTGTGGAGGGCATCTGGTGGGTCGCGAGATTTAAAATTTTTGGCCGGCGGTTCAGTTAGGGCGAGAGTGCCCGATGATAGTGTCGGGGGCACTCTCGCATGGTCACACTCGCCGGAATCCTCCCCCTGAAGCTCTCGAACTTACGGTACAATTTGGGCGAGAGTGCCCGGCGGTAGTGCCCGAGGCACTCTCGCGAGAGTCATTGTCGCCGGCAGAAATTTTGGTGTATAAAAGAAGCGGCGGCGATTATTTTGGGGAAGCACTTAATTTTCAGCTACTTGTTCGTTTGCTTCTATTTCTTTCGGCCAACACCAACTCACCTGATTCCATTCCTCATTTATTACTCCTTTACATTTTATAGTTATGATTTTGGTGGTTGGAATTATAAATGGTGTTTAGGGTTTCTAAATCTCTACTTTTAAGCATTTAAGAAGATCTCCAAGTCCAAGTCTACAAGTCAAGCCAACTCCAAGAAATCTAGGGTTTCTATATTTATTAGGGTTTCACTTACAAACCCTTAGGTGAGTGATCTCAAGTAACTACCTTCATCTTAGGTTAAGTTTTACTCTTAATGTGAGACTAACTTGGAATCTCTTGTTAAATTTAGGGTTTCTTCAATTAAGGATCCTCACTTTACAAACCCTACTTGGTGAGTGTCTAAATTCCTATTACCCACTTATTTTATGTTTAAATGCTATTTAGAATTTATACAACATGATTTGGGTATTGATTGGAAAACTAGGGTTTCTCCCTAAATTGCTACTTGGGGTAAATATGTTTATTTGTTCATAACCATGAATGTCATGCTTCTTATGTGTCAAACTATGACATAGGTGTGTATAAATACATACACACACACACACATATATATATATATACATACACGTATATTCATATCCGTAAATGATTGTGATTGTGATGTACTTATATTTGGTATTTCAAATGTAGGGGAACGGAGATGGGATTTACATCCTTTATGTGCCTCATGGAAAATTTGTTATATCATCACGTAGGACCAAATACCATGCTAATTATATAAATTTCTCTAGTATGCATACATAAGGTGATTTAGGTTGATTGGATTAGTCTATTTCCTCGTGCACGAGGATTTAGGCCTTATGGAATATATGTATGTTTGGTTAAGCCATTGGTGGCTACTAGCGGGTATGCAATAAAGGGCAATCGCTCTTGAGGTGTAACTCGTCTATGATGGATATGCAATATGGTCCCCGTAAGTCCTTGAGGTGTAACTCTACGGGTTATGCAATAAAGGCAATTTATTTACGGTTTGAGGTTGTGATGTCTATATGGCATGGGAACTAAGATCGGGACTTGAGTTGTAATCCATCAACATCAAGGTGACCCCACTCACGTGTTCTTGTCACCTAGATGGTAACGGGTCTCCCCCGTTTTGAATAATTGTCTCTTTTATTTGATGACAGGTGTGGATCACAATAACTTTTGGATAATTGGTAATATGGGAAATAAAGTGGAGCTGGTATCTTTACTTTCGGCGTTATTATAATTCTTTGATATTACGTCTATAATTTGAATCCTATTAAACTCTTGGTTTAACACTTGGGTGTATGTTGTGGATTACAGGTTCCACCTAGCGGCGTCTAGATCATCGTGTTGCCGTCCATGCTTAGGAGCTTGGGAAGGACGGGCTTTTTGGGAATCGAGATTAGAGACTTTTTGGAGATATAGTGACACCCGGATTAATCTTGATTATCATAATTTTAGATTAATAGGTTGTTGTGTATTATGTCTCAATACTCCAAATGTTTATACTTTTAGCAACTACCCAATTACATTAAGGGTTTTAGTTGGTTTATATTTTGAGGTTTAAATTTACCCATTTTCCGGAATTTTTTCCTATATTTAATGTTTAAATTTTAGGATATTACAAATTTCTCCCATCGATTTCTCCAAACGATTTCTTCAGTGGATTTCTTCAATCAATTCCATTGATGTCAGTCGATTTCTGCTGTTCTTCATACATGATTTCTACTGTTCATTTCTACTTGTTGATTGTCATGATTTCTGCAAAACAAATTTCGGTCCTGATTTCTACTTGTTGATTGTGATTCTTCAGACCTGATGTTTATTTCTACTTGTTGATTGTGATTTTCTTCAAATCCTAAAAGAGAAAAACAAATAAACATGTTTTTGAACAAATAAACAATTTGTGTGGGTTCTCGTGTGAACTTGGTTTTTAGAGTTTGCTACTGTTACATGTAACTTGCTGCACTTTTCTTTGGTTGGTGATGTATATAAATTGAGTGGATGCTTGTAGATAATTGATTCTGTTTATAATAATTGATGATATATATGCACTTTTACTGGTGATATATATTAGTGAAAAATATTATGTTAGAGATAACCATTATCAAAGATAATTATAGAGCTAGATAAATATGGGAATTATTCTATATATTACAAGATACATCATACATGGTAAAGAGATAAAGCTAAGGGATATATACAATAATTCTCATATTTATCTAGCTCTATAATTATCTTTGATAATGGTTATCTCTAACATAATATTTGTCACTAATAATATATATGTACTAGTTGATTTTGTTTATAATAATTGATTTTGATGCTACTAGTTGATGCTTACTTGTTGATGCTACCATTGCAAACATATGTACTAGTTGATTTTGTACTAGATGCAATTATGCAAACACATGTACTAGTATAATGTTTACCATTTATTATACATTTTATATAATCCAATTATACTCGTATTTCAATTGTAGATAAATATTATCTTTGTGATGCTGCTTATGCCAATACTCGTGGTTTTATGACTCCATACCGCTATACGAGGTATTGGCTTGCTGATTTTCGACAACAACGTGCATTGACAAAAGAAGAAAGGTTCAACCATGCTCATGCACAACTCAGAAATGTTATCGAGCGTGCCTACGGTGTCTTGAAGGCAAGATTTCCAATTTTAAAGCAAATGGCTCCCTATCCGTTTCGAATACAAAGAAACGTTGTAATTGCTTGTTTCGCTGTTCATAATTTTATAAGAAGATGCAATATCCACGATCAGTTATTCATGGATTATGACAACGACCCCATGTTTATTGCTGAGGGACAAGAAGAAATTGAGGGAGACGATGAAGATGTGACGCAGCGTCGGTTTACGGAAGGATCGCCAAACGTCTAAATCCCGTGAACGATTGAGAATTTACAATTTGTAAAACTCACACGAAAGAGAAAACTCTTACTAAGCAAACTTTTATTGAATAAATGATTGATAACTAATTAACCTATCAACCCTATTATTAATCTAAACTAATAGAAAGATAAATACTAATTAATAAAAGATAAATAAAGAAATTAAATTTAATCTTAATCTTAAAATAATAAAATAATGAAGTAAGAATTGGAAACCAAAATCAACTGTGAAGTTGAATTGGATGGATGGTGACGTGATGGTATTGTTTCAAGAAAGGCGGCGCACCAAGAATTTTGAGGAGAGTAACAGTGTATTACGTGGCCTGTTGCGTGGGTTTAAGCCGCGTGCTTACCCACGCAACCAACTGTTTTGTTTTTAATTTTTTTTTTTCTGACTTGATTGGCTCTCGATTTGACTTTTAATTTTTGCTGCTAAGACCACCAGCATCGGGGCCTTGGGTTCGCCCGGGTTGTCATGGGTTGGAAGCCAACACCATTGCACCCCTTGGGGTTGGCGTGGGATGGAACCCTCCCGGGTTGGGCAACCCAGCTCGGGTTGGGTGAAAATCTTTTTTTTTTATTTTTAAATTATAGACGTTGGAAACAATTAAATTCATGTTGTAGGATAAATGTGTCATCGTCAAAGTATAAGACGATAATGATAAAGTTAGAGATAGAGATATACACATTAGAGTTAGATTAGAACTTGGTATCTCATGATTATCTCTTTGTAAACCATCCCTATATAAAGGGCTTATGATTAATGAGAATTACGATTCATTCTATTCATTCTATTGTGTTCTGTTTCTCCTTTCCTTTAACACGTTATCAGCACGCAAGCTCGGATATTAGCTTCTAATTGCCACCATATGCCGCCACCAAACTAAACAATTATTATGTTCGACGTCTGCTACCATTGCCGTTGCATACACCTTATTGATTATGTTCAAGTACGCATACTTATTCTCTATATGTATTTTATGCTAATTGTATGTTTGAATATATACTTTTTTTACCGCCATTATTCATGAATATGCACATTGTTTACTTAACTCTCAACCCCGTAGTATTATGTAACTTGGTCCATTTTTCTTAGTTTGAGAGAAGTAGATTTAATTTGTTTTTTTAACCATTGAGATTGAATTCGGTATGTAGTGGAAAATAGAGATTGACGGCCGGTTAGGGTTTTCCCAGAAATCCGTCCTTTCTTGAAACATATAATTGGATTCTCTTATATTTATGTTATATAATAATATAATAATAAATCCTTCGTTTTTTTTAATATATATCTAATAGTAATTCATCCTTCTTTCAATCATATTTTTATATTAGCCTTGTTGATTGAATTTGTGAAACCTTGTTAATTAAATTTCTTAACCGTATTGATTTAATTACAAATTTATTTTATATTGATTTGTTTTTCTTAACTGTTTTCTATTGAGATAATTAAATAAATAAAAATTGATATTAACTTTACGAAATCGCACTAAAATATAATTATTTGAATTTCTATGAAATTTTATAATATTTTTGATGTAATCATCCAATTAAATATTTATTTGATTTGTTTTAAGTTTTTCTTTTAGTTGTATTGTTTTAGGAAATTGACAAATTAAGACCTATGGTGCTTGTTTTAGTTAAATAAAAATTTATTTGTTTTCTTTATTATTATTTTTACTGCTACAATGTTAGTTCAGTATCATTAATTTCAATTAGCTTACTTTACTTTGCGTGTTTAATTTAATTGTTAATATTGTTTACTTACATGCTTTATTTTATTTAAATGCCTATCTTAATTCATTATTATCATAATTCAAATGCTTATCTTAATTTATTATTGTTATAATTCAAATGTTTATCTTGGTTATGAGTTCCTACTCATTAATTTCAATCTTATAAATAATTTTTGAAAGTTACACTTTCAACCCCCTTACATTTTGGTCTCTTACCAAAAGATCCATAAATACTATTAAGATGTTAAAAGTTTGAATTTGACTTTATGTCAAAAATAAAAACTAATATTGATTTGTTTGATGACAAAATCTCTTAAAATAGTATTAAGGTATTGAAACATTGAAATTGGTTTCATAAGCCAAACTCATATTCATTTTGGCCTCTTGCCAAAAGCTCTATAATTAACAATGTTATATTCAAATTAATTAAATCGCAAGATATTGATTTGAATTTTGTCAAACGGGTGTAAATAGCCCTAAGGTTTGTAGGGACTTAAGCAATCCATTTGATTCCCCTACTACCTGGAAATCCAATAGAGTGAGTGATTTGTTTTCGCAAATTGAAATATCGATGAAGTATTATCAACAAAATGTAAGCATGCAAAAATAATCCAATATTGTTATGATAATGAAATTTCATAAATAAAAGAATAAGTACAAACCATAATTCACTATTTTAGAAAATAATATGTTCTCCATTTTCTACGGCATCTTTGAATCAAAAGTACTTGATTACCATAAGATAGGTTCGGAAAAACACAAGAAAATACGTAAAAGTCATCGAGCCATTTTTACCCAAAAGAAAAAACACTAGATGTTAAGATACAATTAAATAGTTTAAAATTTTTGAGACGATACATCAGTCACAACCTTTAGAGAGAATAACTAGAAACCCCCAAGAACCGTGGGTAGTCCCAAAAATGAAATTCGGGAATATTCAGTACCATATACTTCTCAAACTAATCATACAGTAGAAAGAAACCTACTTACTTGATTACAAGAAGGTAACTGATTTTGACAAAGAAATGTCATGTCTCAAAATGCATCTCAATCTTTGTGGCAAGGAACTCACAAAAGATTATGCGAATCATAACATCTTTTCATCTTTCCTATATCCTCAATCATACTAATGAAACAGTATAAGCTGCAAGTGGCTAAGAGTTGTAGCAATGTTTTTTTAACAACGCTAGACATATTCGGATAAAGAAAATTCTTGTGGTTAATAAGGCAAACGTTGGAGGTGGAAAGAACTCCAAAGGATAGTGAGTTGAACATATTAATCCACACACATATGCTAATTATGTACCATATGGACAAGGTTGTGGAAAGAGTCAAATTCATGGAAAGAGTCGGGAACGAACTCCTAGTAGAAAATGGAACAAGTTATAAATGAACTATGTCATATCTAAGATTGGTTAAGTATAAGTTTATTTAAATATACTTTAACAATAAAATTAATTGCATTTGCGTATATATACACCTGAGTTTATAACCATTAGAAATGTAAATGATCACATAAAAAACAAATGCAAAACTCTCAACGTTCTTCATTCCATGTAGGAATGTATCGAGGAGAACTTGATTGTTTTTGTGGCATCTCATACAATCCTAAGAAATAGATTATTTTCATCTAATTAATTATTTTAATTCCTCTAAACATTTAGACGATGGACTGTCACTTGTTGCTAGAGCACTATATCAATGTGAACCTTGTTAAGATATTCGTACCAATCATATTATAAGAATGGAAATGGGTATATGTACATCAACTCTAATGATATGAAAGCAAAATATATTAGAGAAATTAATGTATCAGATTAATGGATTATCTACGTTAGTAAATCATATTTTGTCACCAATAAAGAACTTTGGAACAATGACACATATATGTTTCGGCATGACCACGTGGGACACCATGGTCATGACATAGTGATCTATGTATTGCAAAATACACTTAGATACATTCTCTTTCGAGTGAAAGATAAAACGAGGGAATTAACCAAATTATAATTGTTGACTTCTACTGCACAAGAAGCAACACCACCATCATAACATGCCCTCTCTAATATCTAGAACTTTTATATACCCTAATCCTTAGCCAAATCAGGAATGAGACCATCCTAAAGCTAAGGACATAATATAAAAATATTTCATTCCTACAACGAATACAAGGTGATATTTATGGACATAAACATCCAGAATGCGGGCCATTAAAGTACTTTATGGTTCTGGTTTTGACACGATGAACACGTGTCGTATTATAGTCCACATGAAATGTTGCACTCATACATTAAGGACTCACCACCCTGATTTTTTCTCATCAAGTCTACATGACTTAGAATGCTGGAGAATTTACATCATAAGGATTTGATGATTATTGCATTTGTACCGCATGTGTATATATAAAATGGTCTCGTAAAATGATAAAAGTTGTCATCAAAAGAATATAGATGGTAGCTAGGGCATTGGTTATGCGCACCAATTTATCCACATCTGCATGGGGTAATGCAATATTACATGCAACTTTACTTATTCGTGTTTAGACCCACAACCAGCCAACCAATCTTGTGCGTACCAGTTGGTAACTGGATATAAGCCTGATGTTTTACATTTACGTATGTTTGGTTGTGTTGTATATGTGCCAATTACGCCCCCACAACGTACCTAAACGGGTCTTAAAGACGAGTCATCAAATGTTGGATATGAACCCCCAACAATTATCCGCTAATTAGAACCCTTGACGAGTGATCCATTTACCGCTAGATTTGCGGGTTGTCACTTTGATGAGACAACCTTCTTGTCGTTAGGGGGAGATAGGAAAAAGGATTTTCCATGGGAACAACAGGAAGTGCCATTGAATATTTCAATTGTGTCTCATTTTGACCCCCAAAAACTTCACAATGTAAAGTTGAAGTCAAACGAATCAGACTCGATACCTGATATGTTTAATATTATCTAGAGTGGCAAGATCACATATACGAGCTGCAAACATAATCGCAAGGTCAAAAGTCCCCAAACAAGGGCACAACGTCGCTGGAAGTACGTTGCAATCACACATGGTGGAGGTGTGGTTGAGGTCGTAGCTCCCAAAAGGAAATGGGGGAAGCTACTTGGTTCGATAGATACTCATCTAAAGGAAGAAAAGAGTAAGGCACAACCATATATCATCAATACATGAGATTATCTCTGATTAAATCTATGTCTATGAATCATTACTGGAGGACGCTCCGAAGTTATACTGATTCCAGAGATCAAAGAAATCTCAAATGAATATGAGTCGATGGACAGATCATAAATACTAAATGATGATATATTTGCATATATCGTTGCTTATAAGATAATAGAGCACGATGTCATCGAACCATGCTCAGTTGAAGAAGGTCAACAAAGAGCAAATTGGCCTAAATGAAAAGAAGCAATCCAGGATAATTATTTGACAAATGAACAGGTATTTGGTTCGGTAGTGCTAACCGACCAAGAGTAAAGCCTGTAGGACATAGATAAATCATTTGTCAGGGAAGTGTAATGAGAATAATTAAGTCATAATATATAAGGCTCTCCTTTGGCGCAAGGTTTCTCACAAAGCACTGGATTGACCACAATAAGACTTACTCTCTCGTGATGGACAAACGTTCTGCTAATTAAATTAGCCAAGTAGTTTCCGAAGGACTGGAAATTGCAGCTCGACGATGTAGTTACTACATATCTCTATGGGGATCTAAATTCAGAGATATATAAAAGTTCTTGATGGCATTATACCAATATCAAGTAACTCTAAACCATGAAATGCGTTTACAATAAAATTGAAACACTCACTTTATAGATTAAAGCAATCTATGTGGATGTGGTATGCCCGCCTGAGTGAATACTTGATTGGGAAACGATAAATAAGAACGATGAACTATGCCCTTGCGTATTTATATAAGAAAACAAGTCCCAGATTTTCATAGTAGCTCTATATGTCGATGTTATGAACATAATAGACACTCTTGATGAAATAAGAGAAAACACAAGCTACTTGAAATCTGAATATGAGATGAAAGATCGTGGGAAAACTTGGTTTTGTTTAGATACTTGAGCTACGACACCGAGTTTGTGGAATATTAATCCACCGATCCGCATATGTCTAGAAAATGATCAGGCGACCTAATATGGACAAAGCGCATCCGATTAGCACTCCCATGATTGGTCAAAGTGTTGGATATAAGGAAATATCCATTTCGTCTAAAGGATGAGGACGAAGAGGTGTTAGGAGCTGGAATTCCATACCTAAGTACAATAGGCGCATTATTGTACTCAACATAATACACTTGACCGTATATTGTACTTCTCACTGAACTTGTCAGCTAGATTTAGCTCAGCGCCAACGCAACGTCATTGGAATGATTTCAAATGAATCTTTTGGCACCATTGACGTGGGCTTATAATTTCCCTACGGAGATAAATGGATTGATAATGAAACTTCAATACCTACTTAGATTGTGAGCGGCAAAAGTACTTGCTCTTATAGAAAAACACCAAACAATGCCTTGGTATATATTTGTTGATATTAGGTATATGTTTGACTCATATAAAGGTTGTTCCCAAAATGGATAAGGAGTTATCATATGAAACATGTCGTTTGCTTGAAAGTAAACTAAGCAAACCTTTAATAGCTATCTTCTTATATTATCAACAATCTTACTCTCCATGAGACTATTCAAGAGTGTATATGGTTAAGGACTATCATTACACATATAAGAGGAGATGGTAATTTTGAGTTTAACCACTATACAACTTGCATGTATGGAAACAATGCATCATGTATCGAAGAAATGAAAGTAAGATATATCAAGGGCTATAACACAAAGCATACTTTGCTTAAGTTTTCATATAATCAATTATCCTCAAGATTCAAGTGAACTGAATAAGATGTGAGGAAAATGTGACATGTTTGCTTACCAAATCAATACTTAAAACCATATTTGGGAAACATGTAGAAAATATTAAAATGGAAATGTTTTAAACCTCCTTTGATTAATGCACGAATCAGGGGGAGTGGTAGACAAAAGGGGGAGTCTACTATATATGTAATATTGGTATGTTGTGCTCTTTCCTTCAATCAAGGTTTTATTTTTTCCATTGGGTTTTGTTCTTTGGTGTAAGGTTTTAGTGAGGCAACATTTTATATACCATCATGTTTTCTTAACTTTCATGGTTAATGTACGAATCTAAGAGAGAATTAGACTAAAGTAAAAGTCTATGTATTGAAAATAAGCTAGTGTGTTGTACTCTTTCCTTCGTCATATTTTTATTTTTCCCACTGGGTTTTTATTTTGGCGTAAGGTTTTAACGAGGCAACAATTGTGCACCTTCACTCCTTTGACTCGGCACAAGGGGGAGTGTTGTAGGATAAATGTGTCATCGTCAAAGTATAAGACGATAATGATAAAGTTAGAGATAGAGATATACACATTAGAGTTAGATTAGAACTTGGTATCTCATGATTATCTCTTTGTAAACCATCCCTATATAAAGGGCTTATGATTAATGAAAATTACGATTCATTCTATTCATTCTATTGTGTTCTGTTTCTCCTTTCCTTTAACAATTCAAATTTTTTAATTTTTTTTTATTATTTCTATCCTATAAATACTAATCTTAACCCACTTATTTTTTCACACAAACAAATTTACTCTCAATTTCTCCCATCTTCCCCACTTCATTCTACTCTCTCAATATTATTTCTTTCTTCAAAAAAATCATAATGGATAAAGAAACACAAGGGTTCACAACACCACGACGAGGTTCCAAATCGCGAGCCACGAGCTCGCAACCGTCCCCGACGGAAAATATTTTCAATCTTACACCACCACCATCAACCTACCATGAAAACATACAACAATACCCTATGTATTCACCCAACACCCTCCCAGTTGGGTTCCAACAATTTCATTCGGGTGGATTCGCCCAATTTAATTCGGGTGGATTCCAACAAGTTAATCAAGGCGGCTTTCAACCATTTATGCAAGGTGGCTTTCCACAATATAATCAAGGTGGGCAATTCCAACAACTACTACAACAAGAAACATATTCGGAGGACGTTGAGGTCGAAGAAACGGTTCCCGAAACCCCACCCGATTTGGTTCCCGAAACACAAGGGAAAAAGAAATTTGCAAATAGAACGAAAGCGGTTTCGTGGACTTCCGAAGAAGAGGTTTTGTTGGCACGTGCATGGCTTCACGTCTCCGAAGATAGCATCGTTGGAAACGCACAAAAAGCGGGTATATATATTTATTAATGTATTTATCTTTATTATATATACGTATTCATATATATATTTATTAATGTGTTTATCTTTATTATATATACGTATTCATATATATATATTTATTAATGTGTTTATCTTTATTATATATACGTATTCATATATATATTTATTAATGTGTTTATCTTTATTATATATACGTATTCATATATATATTTATTTTTGTAGAACAATTTTGGGGAAAAATACTCGATTAATTCAACTCAAGTCGCCAACATCAACGCAATAAAGACCAAGTACAATCCAAATGGGGTGACATGAACAAAAAAATGATGAAGTTTAACGGGATCTACAATAATCTAAGAGCCCAATATAAATCCGGATGGGGTGACGCGGACTTCATGGAGAGGGCACACACGATGTATCGGGCAGATAATAACCAAAAGCCTTTCTCCCACGAGACGGCTTGGAGATTTGTGAAAGACCACCCTAAGTGGAAGATCGTACATTCCATGGACGATAACCCGAGGCCCTCAAAACGGAGCAAGTCCACGTCGGATTCAAACCCAAACACGACGTCTTCTGACGCACGTGTTCGGTTCAACCTTAATGAAGAAAGCCATGAGGAGGAGGATGTCTTCGTACAAGAACCGACACGACCGACGGGGAGAGATAAAGGTAAACGTGCCGCGTCATCCTCCACAAAGACGGCGGAAAAGGACGAGGCGTTGAAGAATCTTATGGCATATGTCGAGAATATAAACGTTGCAAATACAAAAATACTAACCGTGGAGGAGGAAATGTTGAAAACCGCGAGGGACAAAGCCGAGACGACAAAGACAAAAGCGGAAGCTTTGAAACAAAGAGAAATGCAGAAAGATCTCAAGTTTTACATCAAACCACATGATCATCTCACGGGTAACGAGTTAAATGCGGTTTTAGCCCACAAAGAGTTGTTTCGACAACTATATGGTTGGTGAAATTTGTAGTTTTTTAATTTGAAATTATGTATTTTTTTATGTTTTTAATTTGGTTATGTAAGGTTAAAATTGTAGTTTCAATTTATGAAATATTTTATTAATTGTTTTATCTTATATTAAAGGGAAATTAATTAAAATACCCTAAGTTTGACCATGTTTTACTGAAATACCCAAAATCTCTCCCACTTTGCAAAAATACCCTAAAAATCCGCGATGGGAGCCCGCGATCGCGGGCCAGGGACCTTTCTGACACTTTTTTAAACTTGCAGGGACCATTTTTGAAAAATGGAATCCCGCGATCGCGGGCTCATCCCGCGATGGGGTTATTTTGTGACTTTTCAATTGCAAGGGACCATTTTTGAAAAATTCCAGGGACCATTTATGAAAATTTTGATATTTTTGGCACTGTTCACCCCATTTCGTCCATTTTTACGAATTTAAAATGAAATGTTACACTTTCAACCCCTATACTTATTTACTAAATTTACTTTATACCTTTTACTTTCATTATTTTAATTTTATATTTAACACATATAATCGTTTATTAACTAAAATACGTTAAAAAATACGTTTTAATTTTAACAAATTACACCATTATAATCGTCTCTTCGATACGTTCGAAATGAGCCCAATCTTGAATTTTTTTGGATTTATATATTTTAATATATATCATATACAGTTATACACTACATAAAAAAATATTTTTTATATTTAAATTCATACTCTTATAGTTAATTATTTAATTTATGGTACATCTCTTTTTTTTCAATTTTGTTTTACACTCCTATCGCATTAACATAATAATCATATATTAACTAATTCATTAAATCGTTTTAAATTATTATTATTTGAATGTGTTTATAGATTTCGTCTGAAAAAGTTGTCTGCATAATTCCACTGAAAAAGTAACTGCAATATTCGTCTGCTCTTGAATAAAGGTCTTTCATTAGGCAGAAAATTAGTCTTTAAGTAGTCAAACATAGCTAATTAATGAGAATTTAGATCATATTTATATGGTACTATCAAATGCAAGTTTCTATAATATAGATATTGTTCTACATTACATGATACCAATTTTTGCATCATATGAATCACTTCCAGACAACAAAAACCAATACCCCAATAATCAAGAAATAAATGCTTGTTCATCCAATAATCTCTGTATTAGGATTATCGCAAGTTTCATAAACCTACTTACTAGGTGTTGGAAATATGGGTTTTACTAAACTTTGGACGCATTTAAATTTATATATATGTGTGTTATATATAACTAACTTTTAGTAGGTTTATGTTCTTCTATATGAGATCTTCGAAATGATATATAATGCGTCCAAAATAGAGTATGTGTGAAAGAGATATCGATACTCAAAGTTGAGTAAATTGATGAAATTAGCAAAAACCAAATGAAGTAAACAGTAAGTCAATCACAATACTTTAACAAAATAAGTTAATACTAAAAATAACAATTATTTAATGTTACATAAACAACCTAACGTGGCCCTATTTGACAATGTTCATAAATGGACTCCGCCATATGTATGCGGAAATCTTTGGCAACAACCTCGGCCTCGTTCAGGGTGTACCCATACCTCATTTTTATTTATCAACATTTGGACATTACGGAATACCCAGACACCGCAATCTGCAGTTATTCCGGCCTGCTGGGGTGCATTCTTGGCAAACTTATAACGAAAGGCACCTGTCATTTCGCGACGTCTAACATCCTTGACCCGACAAAAGAAGTCATTCAGCACAGCTTTAAACTTTGTCATTTGCTCTTCCAATTGCTGTCTGAAGAGACTGGCACTGTCGCTGTCATATATGGTCATGGTCATAGCGTCAAGTTCAAACACTCCAAGCAGCCAATGTTGGGGATTAAGGCATATAGGGATGTACACCTTAAATATTACAATATTAGACAACTTAGTTAGCAACAAAACAAGTTAAATAAAATCAGAGTAAAACGATTTACGTACCACATCGAGGAGAGCCCAAGAGGTCCCTTCCACGCCATTGCATGAATTAACCACGGAGGTGGGACCTAGATGCTCAATCAACAAGTAATGAAAGAACATACTGAACATCATGGTCCACCTCGTGTTTGTTCCACGATGTCTTTGCAACAACGAGACCCAACAATCGATGTGCTATACATAAAAAATAGATGGTTAGACATGTAAAATAAATATATTTGATTATATGACTATAATTAAACTTCATACTAACCACATCCAGTAAGTCAGACTCCAAAGGGTCAACGGCCAGCAATACATTGAAAAACGAGGGGGTGATTTCCAAGTTCAAGTGAGGGATGAAGATCAAGGGGGGGAGGCGACCAGTCCGGCACATCCTCAATATTTCTGATGCCGGTTGAGGCTCCGGTGAAGACACCTTTCCCTTTTTCTTTCCTCCCTTCTTTCCCCCCGCTTTCTTTGCTTGTTTTTTAGCGGCCGGTGGTGTCGTAGATCCTTGTTGGCCAAACGGGTGACGAAACCATTGTGAAATTTTATGCGACCGCTTTAGAGGGAGCGGGGTCACCTGTGGTGGTGGATCTACAACATCCATCGAGTCATCGTCAGGCTCCGAGAAGTGATCCTGGATAATAGGAGACCCCGTCTGAAAATTACGTTACTCAATGTTTTAAGTACAATTTAGGAAATGTTCACAATTAAACCAAAACTACCAAAATAACTTACAGTATGCATTTCCGGCCTGTAAAAGTCATCGGCCGAACCGCCAAAGATGTTTGTGATTGCTGTGGTGGCGAACGACGACGGCATCTGCGAGGTGTATGCCCCCGACATCCCGGCCTGCGTGACATTGATCATTAAAATAGTTACAAAATTAGGATTATCGATATATAACTATAATGGTTACTCAGTGCCACTAACACTCTCCGGGATAGTAGAATATGATGTGGTGGCGAACGGCGGCGGCATCTGCGAGGTGTATGCCCCCGACATCCCGGCCTGCGTGACATTGATCATTAAAATAGTTACAAAATTAGGAACAAACATATAACTATAATGGTTACTCAGTGTCACTTACACTCTCCGGGATAGTAGAATAGGATGTGGTGGCGAACGGCGTTTCCGACATCCCGACCCCCGACATCCCGGCCTGCGTGACATTGATCATTATAAGAGTTACAAACTTAGGAACAAACATAATGGTTACTCAATGTCACTTACATTTTCAGGGAATGACGGATAGGATGTGGTGGCAAACGTCGCCTGTGCCCCCTGTCCGAACGGAGCGGGGATCGGTGTCGTACTCGACAGCTAGAACAAATTTAGAACGTAATATTAATATACAAACTAAATAAACGTGGCCAACAAATTAAGTTAAACACTAACATTGACAGCGCTAAACTGTCTGTAGACTTCCTCCAGATAGTGTACACGTGTCTCTAGCGGCCCGCGGACGTAGTCCCACAGGACTTCATGTGAGGCACGCTGTGGCTCGTAGGAAGGGGCCGCCTGATATGGATTGTAGGAGGAGGAAGGGGGCGCCTGGTAGGAGGAGGAAGGGGGCGCCTGGTATGAGGAGGAACGGGCCGGCTGGTAGGAGGAGGAAGGGGGCGGCTGGTAGGAGGAGGAACGGGCCGGCTGGTAGGAGGAGGAAGGGAGCCTGTCGTCGTCTTCCTCATCTTCGCCAGATGTGGAAGTAGGGGGACGTCGAGCCCTTTCCGCCTCTGCGTCAATAAAGGTCACGCTGTCTCTGTACCAATCTGTGCCCATCTCGTCGACAGTAGGCACAAGGCGATCGAAAGGCAAGAGTGACTGCTAAATATATGATAAAACATAAAAGAAATTAATAAGCGGGACTAACGTATGCAAATTGTAAACATAGTAAAAGAACTTACATTTCTAGACGCATTGAAGAACTGAAACCAAAGCGACCTACTTAGGGTAACACGCTTGTCCCAACGGGTTCCCCTAAGTACTCGATCGTCGCGCTTGACGAAATATCGGATTGATGCGGGAAACATCTCCAAGATCCATATCTGGAATTAGACAAGAAGAGCAAGTACGTAAAAAGAAAAGCCAAACAGTTTGTATGTATTATTAACAATTGTTATACTACGTATCTAACCTTGAAGGCGTATGTAAAACCACAAAGATTCATCTTTGCATGTCGATCAACGCGTCTGGCTATGGCTCGGTGCAGAATAGAGTAGCAATGTGTCCAGATATGGCTACCCCACGGGTAGCTGTTAAACAGCTCAAGGTCCTCGACGACCCTAAGGACCGTCTCGGAAGCATACTGGCTATACTCACGGCCCAAGAAGCCCATATCCACGATCACCACCAAGCATACACGGACAGCATCGTCGTCGGTTAGGGCGCTAAGGCCCTCTTTCATCATTTCCCGGGTTGCCTTCAGCTTCAAACGAGATGCTGAAATGCCCCAAACCCTAGGAACGAAGGAGCAGTCTTCTAAGGGAGGAAGGGGGGAGCCTCTCCAAAACATAGTCCTGTAATTAGACAGAACTCACGACGCCCAAAATGCAATTGAGAGCCGAAGAAATCAAAAAGCATCTCCTCCGGCTCAGCGTTGGCGTCCTCGACCTCCAACTGTAGAAACATGTGTACTAGCGTAGGGTCGCCCCCAGAGTAAGACACATCCATCCATGGCCCGAACGGTGTCCCTCTATAGATGGTCTCAAGGGTATCCGCGCGATCACCTAATCCCCTAAAGAGCGCTCCTAATTCCTCGATGTAGGAAACTTTGCACCTTACCGTCAAGTCGATGTTAAAGAAATTCTTCTACATAGTCATTCACAGATGTTATAGTTAGTGTTATATATAGATGCTGCGGTTTATTTTATTTTATATAGATGTTGCGGTTTATTTTATTTCAACGTATCATATTGTTATATATAGATAAAGTGCGGTGGTATTTTATTTCAACGTATCATATTGTTATATATAGATAAAGTGCGGTTTATTTTATTTCAACGTATCATATTGTTATATATAGATAAAGTGCGGTGGTATTTTATTTCAACGTATCATATTGTTATATATAGATAAAGTGCGGTTTATTTTATTTCAACGTATCATATTGTTATATATAGATAAAGTGCGGTTTATTTTATTTCAACGTATCATATTGTTATATATAGATAAAGTGCGGTGTTATTTTATTTCAACGTATCATATTGTTATATATAGATAAAGTGCGGTTTATTTTATTTCAACGTATCATATTGTTATATATAGATAAAATGCGGTTTATTTTATTTCAACGTATAAGCGGTATAATAGTGTTATATATAGATAAAGTGCGGTGGTATTTTATTTCAACGTATCATATTGTTATATATAGATAAAGTGCGGTGGTATTTTATTTCAACGTATCATATTGTTATATATAGATAAAGTGCGGTTTATTTTATTTCAACGTATAATAGTGTTATATATAGATAAAGTGCGGTTTATTTTATTTCAACGTATCATATTGTTATATATAGATAAAGTGCGGTTTATTTTATTTCAACGTATCATATTGTTATATATAGATAAAGTGCGGTGGTATTTTATTTCAACGTATAATAGTGTTATATATAGATAAAGTGCGGTTTATTTTATTTCAATGTATCATATTGTTATATATAGATAAAGTGCGGTTTAGGGACCCTAATTGTCATTCTTAAAAGTTTAGGACCTAATTGGCATTCTTAAAAGTTTAGGGACCTAAGTTGTCATTCTTAAAACCGTAGGGACCTAAGTTGTCATTCTTAACATTTTTTTATAAAAAAACACATTCTTAACAATTTTTTTATAAAATGTGTTTTTTTATAAAAAATTGTTAAGGGTTTGTTTTTATAAAAAAATTGTTATAGTTTTATGGTTTTATGTTTGAATGTGATATTTGTATGTTATAATGTGTATGTTGTTATAGTGTGTTTTTTCATATAAAAATTGTTAAGGGTGTTTTTTTATAAAAAAATTGTTAAAAGTGTGTTTTTATAAAAAAAATTGTTAAAAATGTGTTTTTTTTATAAAAACACTCTTAACAAATTTTAAAATCACACTCTTAACAATTTTTTTATAAAAAAACTGTTTTTATAAAAAATTGTTAAGGGTGTGTTTTTATAAAAAAAAACACATTTTTAACAATTTTTTTTATAAAAACACACTTTTAACATTTTTTTATAAAAAAACACTCTTAACAATTTTATATGAAAAAACACACTATAACAACATACACATTATAACATACAAATATCACATTCAAACATAAAACCATAAAACTATAACAATTTTTTTATAAAAACACACTCTTAACAATTTTTTATAAAAAAAACACATTTTTAACAATTTTTTTTAAAAACTGTTTTTATAAAAAAAAAATTAACAATTTTTTTATAAAAAACCATAAAACTATAACATTTTTTTATAAAAACACACTCTTAACAATTTTATATGAAAAAACACACTATAACAACATACACATTATAACATACAAATATCACATTCAAACATAAAATCATAAAACTATAACAATTTTTTTATAAAAACACACTCTTAACAATTTTTTATAAAAAAACACATTTTTAACAATTTTTTATAAAAACTGTTTTTGTAAAAAAAATTAACAATTTTTTTATATAAAAACCATAAAACTATAACAATTTTTTATAAAAACACACTCTTAACAATTTTTTATAAAAACACACTGTTTTTATAAAAAATTGTTAAGGGTGTGTTTTTATAAAAAAATTGTTAAGAGTGTGTTTTTATAAAAAAAAACATTGTTAACAATTTTTTTATAAAAACTCACTCTTAACAATTTTTTTATAAAAGAACAATCTTAACAATTTTTTTATGAAAAAACACACTTTAACAACATACACATTATAACATACAAATATCACATTCAAACATAAAACCATACATATCATGTTAAACATACAACATATTCAAACATAAGTTATAAACACTATAACAACCTACAAATCATATATCTTAACTTAAAATAACATACAAAAAATAACAAAAAACATAAGGAAAACATACCACAGAGGTAATACGAGACATCTTCACAAAACCCGAACGCGTATTCCACACGACAAAATTGAGAGAGTGGGAGAAAATTGAGAGAGTTTGATTAAAAATTGAGAGAGTGATTAAAAAAATGAGAGTGGTCGTTTTTTGGTCCCCCCCCCCCTTATATAGTGCGGCCGAAGTAACATTTAGGGTTTAGGGTTCGTCAAAGTGATTTTAGGGTTAACCCTGTGCCGACACGTGACACAGGAGCCCGCGATCGCGGGGGGTCAAAGAAAGTCAAACGCGGGCAGGGACCAAAACTGCACACGCGGGCATTCTTGAGGGGGGAAAGCTGGACCGCGGGCATTCTTGAGGGACCAACGCGGGCAAAGTGGGCAAACTTTGGACACGTGTATCCCGCGATCGCGGGGGTCAACGAGAGTAAAACGCGGGCAGGGACCAAAACTGCACACGCGGGCATTCTTGAGGGGGGAAAGCTGGACCGCGGGCATTCTTGAGGGACCAACGCGGGCAAAGTGGGCAAACTTTGGTGACACGTGGCCTGGAGCCCGCGATCGCGGGCTCTATCGCGGATGTTTGGGGTATTTTTGTAACATGGGAGAGATTTGTGGTATTTCAGTAACACTTGGTTTGACTTAGGGTATTTTAATTAATTTCCCTATATTAAATTATAAATTATTTATAAAATTTAAATTATTTAAATTAATATACTTGTAACAAAAATAAAAATAAAAATAAATAAAAGATGGAATGGTGGTGTGGGATGGATGTGGGAGTTTGTGGGTTAGAATGGGTTGGAAGGGAAAAATGATGTGGCGCTGATGTGGCAATGAAAAAGTGTGGGTTAGAATGGGATGGATGCGGATGGTCTAAGAGCATCCACATAGGGCTTGCAAATACAATTGCAAACCCAATTGCAAACCAAAAGACTATGCCACCTCATAAACCAATTGCAATTGCAATTGCAATGCCACATCACCATTATGTGGCCACACATGTCCCCCAGCCCCAACTTTTCTTTTTATTTTTATTTTTTATAAATTATTTAAATAAATTGATTTTTATATAAATTTATAAATAAATATTGATTAAATATAATATTATATTTTTATCTATATTTAATTTTTTTAATTCAATACATGTTGTGGTTTGATATAATTTAATAAAATAAATATTAAATTAAAACAAGGAATTATAAAATAAATAAATATATTATATTATTATATCATGTATTTATTAACTAAAAAATAATTAGAATATATATAATAATTTATAAAATAATTAATAAATGTTGTAGTGGGGACCACTTTTGAAAGTGTAGGTGGATTGTCGGGATGTGGATGGTAATTGCAAAAGCTGATGTGGCACAATTGAAAGTGTAAATGAATTGCAGGGATGTGGATGGTCTAAGTCATCTATATCAAGATGACATGGATGGAATACATGGTTAATTTAGGTGACCAGATTGCGAATCAGTTAATGTCAAATGCGTCAAATTAAGAATTGTTGTAAAACTACTATGTTGGAATTTGATTCTTGTGTTTTTGTTTTTTTTTTAAACGGAACAACCATTCATTAAACAAGGAACATTACAAAACAAGGAACACCAAAGTGAAAGGACTTAAGAACAACAAAAGGATAAAGACAAGACATTAACGGAAGTGACTCAAAAGCCGCTTCGTAACCTCGTCTATCCACCGCTAGGATAAGACCCCAATCGTTCCAACTAGAGGAAATCAACGTCTGATTCCATGGTTTTCTCGCAAAAGCAGATCTGAAGGTAAGAGAAAAGTGGGAAGGTGCCACTTTGAAATTTTCTCCTTGATGAAAGTGGATAAAATCCACTCTACTTGTTGTGTTTTCCTGGGGCCTGCTTTGACTGGAACTAAAGACTAAAAAGCCACAAGGGATAAAGATCCACACAGGGATTTTGAGAGCCACAAAGGGATTAAGAGCCACAAAGAGAAACGAAGAACCGGGGCGGCACAAGACGGTAGCGCTAGGCAGCGATCGACAGCGGCGGCAGGCACGGCGGCAGGCGGCGGCGACAGGCAGCGCAACAGGAAGCGGCAGGCAGCAACGGTCTCGTTCAGCGGGCGGTGGCCAAATATGAAATGTTTTTTTGGAGTAGTAATATTGAGTATGTATTTATATTTGCAAAATAATTGTTTTATTCAGTTATCTGCCAAACAGTTTTATTTCATTCAGAACTAAATGATACAGAGAGTTAAAATGGTAATTTGTTGTCATTCAGAACAGTTACCAAACAACCAAATTTCATTCTGCACTCAACCATACAGAACCTCTCAACCATTCTGACCTCTCAACCATTCTGCACTAAACCATTCAGCAACTGCTAAACAACCCCTTAAACGGTTAACAAACGAATATTCTTCTATTCATTTAATTTACAAATTTATATAGGCCGTTCATCTTTTATCAACGATATGGAAATTTGGGGTTATAAAATGAGGAAAAAGAAAATAAATTAAATGAAAAATATTGAAACAAAATGTTATTTATGTTTGAAAATAAATTTCTTTTTCTTTTATCCTTTTAGTTTAGTTTTAATTTCATATATTTTTTAAATTCAATTATTTTTTTGAATAAATTTCTTTCCATTCGTGTATGAATTTTGGCTGATCCAATTTTATTAGCAAAGTTTATGGATGAAAACAGAAAGTAAATGAGATCATTACGATAGTTTAATCAAAGTTCATAGATAAAAAATGGTTTTTGTCTTAAATTCATAATGTTATTTCGTATATGAACTTTGGTAGTTTTAATTATTATTTTATCAATGTTCATAGGTGATACAATGATTTTTGTTTAATTTTCATAGATGAAACAATTATTTTTATTTAATGTTCATAACAGTTTTGCTTCCAAATGGTAAGTAAATAAAATAATTAAATGATAATTAAGTGAAATGATATAATTACAAAAATGTGGTATTGATATATGAAAAAACTAAAATATCCTGATTAACATAGTCTATACTAATTAGATGGTTAACAAACGAACGTGCTTTTATTCATTTAATTTGATCCGAAACATTAAACATTCTCTTTAAACTTTACAGAATCTCTAAAATTGAACATGATATAGAATTTGAGAATTTTGAAGTTTTTTATATATTGTATAATTCATAAAGAAAGAAATTCATAGACATGGAATGTAATTGTATTTTGAAAAATTTAAGTTTTAAACTTCTATTTCAAAAAAGAAGAAGGAAAAAACTGTTCAACCAACGACTTAGAGTATCTTCAATGCATTCTTATAAGCAAAAGGTGGTGTGTCTTGTAGGAACTACTATTGTGGAGAGTTCTTATAAGAACCTCATCCCTTTAAGTTCTTATAAAGACCCAACATTTTTAAACAATTCATTTCTTACCAATAGCACATGCAAGGTCATATATCATAGAATATCCCAAAATCGAGTCTCAAAATTTCCTTACATCATAACAAAATTGGTTGGCGGAAACAACCTACACAACTGAGAAATAAACTAAATAGTACTATAGTGTCGCTATACTGTCAAGTCTCCTTGCTAACTCCTTGCTCACTTGCTAGAGCCTTTCATCACCTGCCTTCCTGAAAAGGTTTTAGTTTGAAAATGCGAGGGTTAGACCATAAGGTCTAGTGAGTCCCTCCTAACAGTTGTCAAAGCATTTAAAACAGTTTATCATTTTCAGCATAAAACATTCATAAATCTGCTCATTTAAAATCATTCACGGAATAACGTCCGCCCCTCATAAATTGGCACCCTGAAGCCACCCTAAGGTGACAACGAGTCAGTCTCATGTTGCCTTACATTGGGGCCACACTACCCCTGGCATAAACGGGTCACACTTCCCGACACAAGCTGGCGGGCCACACTCCCCGACTTAGCCAATTTACATCCAAAACAATGTATGCATACACTTCACGTAAATTCAAACATCATTCATGCGATTAAAGCATACGTATAAAACATGGCATTTTCTCATTACATCCTTGCTTTAGAAAACATATCAAAAGCCACACATTTTAGTTTAGAAAACTCACCTGAAGCTCTTACTTTTCCTTTCTATACTGATCTTGACTCCCGATCGATTTCCTGAATTAAGGGTCAACACATAAGCTGATCAACCAAACTGTCCGGACAGGTCTTACCGGACACCACTCCAATCCAGACGTTTCTACTTACCGGACAATAAACATTCCGGATACACTACTTTCCGGGTGACTCGACTTACCGGACGATTTCCTACTTTCCGGGTGACTCGACTTACCGGACACTTAACTCACCGGATAGCTTCCTTACCCGGACAGTTCCCGCATCCGGGAACGTTCATCCGTTCAATGTGTCCGGACGTCCAGGAGAGTTTCCGGGTAACTCGCTGGACGATAAATGGGGTCGAAAATCCTACTAAACGCCTCACAAATCGTAAGATAAGGAGAGAAATCATCAGTTAATACTCCATAACCAAAAACCCCATAAATTTTACTAACAACACCGATTTATAGACGTTTAAATCACCTATGTGGTCTTAAATAACTTAGAACAAGATAAAACCCACAAAACTCAACAATCAACAGATTAATCTTAAAAGGAGTTATGGATTAGAGGTTACCTTAGAGATTACTTGCAGAACACGAATTTCAATCATTCCCTTCCTTCTGAAATTGAACTTGATGATTCCTCTCTTCCAATTGCACACAAAACACCCAAGAACCCTATTCTCCTTTCTCTCCACAAACTCGGTCGTCAACAATCAAAATCAATATTAGAATGTTCCTCCTAGGGTTTTGTGCCCTTTTAAACCTTATCCCAAACTTACCCATTAGCCCCTCAACTTCCATTCTTATTCCACTTTCCCTCAAAACATTAAAACTATCCCACTTTGGTCTTGGTTGTTACAGTTCTTATTTAAGAACTTTGCTTCTTACCATGAAGTTTGTGTGAAATTTCAATGTCCTCATTTTTATTGGTACTTAAATTTGATATTTATTTATAAATATAAAATAATTATTGATGTAGACAAATACATGAGACCCACACAAATGAGGTTCTTTATAACTATAAGAACTACCATTGTGAACTTTTATGTGAATTTTTAAAATATTGAGGTGGAAATAAGGTGACACCAAAAAGTATAAAAAATGTTCTTATAAGAACCTCCAGTGGCGGACCGAGGATTTTAGGTGAGCTGGTGCACAAACGAAAAGCCTAAAAAATTGTTGTCGGTGTGTTTTTCTTTGAATTCTGTCTTTAGGGGACTTTTTAAGCTTTTAGTTGATTTCGAGATATTAATTTCCATTCTTTGGTTGATTTCGAGGGATTTTTTAAGTTTTTTTGTCGATTTCGATTAATTTTTTTTGGGTTTTTTTTGTCGATTCGAGATAATTTATGGGTTTTTTTTTATTGATTTCAAGATGATATTTTGATTTTTTGGTTGATTTCGAGAATAAATTTTTGGATGTTTTGCAAATCAAAATTAACTATGCATATAGTCTTTCATGTAATAATAATCAAATCAATAACAAAAAACAAATTATAAAATAGAAAGATGAAAATTTTATAATTTTGAAGAGAGTTAATGATCAAATTACATCATATTAATAGATTATTTAATGTGTATTAAATGTAATTTATGAAGAAAAGTTATGAGTTTTCTCTAGTTTTAACAAAAATTAAATACATAAGTGCCAAGAGTGGGAATCAACCCCCAAATCTCTTGAAATCGGAAGCACTAACTAGGTCAACACAAACCATCTTGCTAGAAGCTCATTTTGATTAAGTGTTCAATTTAAAAATACTTAAGAGCACTCTCAAAATTAAACAAGTGCACCGTCAAACGGTCTACATTTTTTTCTCTTACGGTAAACAAGTGAGCGGGTGCACGGACCCTCCCAGAGTGAAGCAGGGACGGACCTAGACAAATTTTCATACGGTGGCACCATATTTTTTCATACGGTTTTTATCGAAGTGTCTTTCATCTTTTTATCAACGTTCAATATCGTCTGATGTGTTTTTAGCCAAATTTTGGCGTTTTGAGAGATTTTTAACGTTTTTTGCTTGATTTCGGAGGATTTTTAAGTTTTTTTATCAACTTCGAGAGATTTTTCGGTATTTTTTTGGTTGAATGGGTATAAGATTTGGGTCTTTTTTCAGTTTAGGTACACCCCTTGTTGTTTCCAAATAAATACGGTAACACCTCCTAAATCGATAATGTGACACTTTCACAAAAACATTTTTTTTTACCCTTCGTCGGAAAATTCTTACGGTGACAAGTGCCACTCATGGGGTCCGTCCCTGGAGTGAAGGTAGGTCCGCCCATGAGAACCTCCTCTTACGACCCACATGGTTTTCCAAATAATGAATGATTAAATATTTACATATTTAAACATAGTTTCCACTTTCCAGATCTTAAAAAAGGTTATTATCTTCAGAAAATTTAGACAAGTTGATGTTTAATTTAAACGCTTCATAAATTTTAAATATAGAAATTATATTATTAATGGCTTAAAGCCATTATTTAATTAAGAATTATTTGTCATGTTTTAGGTTGCCAAGTTAAAAAATTACAATCCAATCTCGATTATTTTTATAATTATTTGCTTATTTTTTAGATAATGTTTTTTTTGAAGTATTTAGATAATGTGTTTGTTTAATAGTATTATTATATGAACCTTATTTATTTTAAAATCAAATTAAATTATATATTAAAAATGTAAAAAACAACTATTAATGTTGTTTAAAATACATGTCCCACGTATGTAATAATAAATTTGGGTTAATGGTCAAAATTCGAACATGAGTTCCAAAAAGAAAAAAAACAACAAGAGCATCTTCAACGGCTTATCTAAAATAGATAAAATTGTATTTTTGTTCTCTATATTGCTTCAACATCTTCTCTATATTGTTCTATAAAATAGAGAAAACCCCAAGTTTAGAGAATTCTCTAAAACTTGTTAGATGGAGAGAGAAATTATTTTTTTATTCATTCCCAACAATAAGATTGAGTTATCATTATTTTATATAAATTATTTTTAAAAAATGTATCTGAATGATAAATTTAAATAATATTTTAATAATACGATGGAGGTTGAAATTTCTAACAGAGTGAATCTGTTTGAGCTAAATCTAAATAGTTTTAGAGGTTTTGACTTTTAAATCTCTATTTTAAAAAAACTATAAAGAATCTGTTGGAGATAGTCTAAGGGCCTGTTTGGTTGGTTTTCCATTAAGACCTGTATGAATAAAGTTGTCTGTGTGGATTAATCTGTCTGTATAGATTAGAAATGTTTTTGTTTGGGAGAGTGTTTTCATAGATGGAAGGACCATGTTTTTTAATTGGAAGAGACTGGTTTGGACAAAACTTGGCTTTATGCATAAAGCGTTCTCCTAAAAGCTTAATAAATAAGTCACTTTCTATATCATTAAGCCAAGTAATGTATAACTGACTGAATAAGCTATGTGGCCCGTTAAGCTAACTAAGCTGCTAACAAACAGGCAAGTTTACGTAGCGTACTAAAAGAGGGAACTGAGCTGATTATAAACTTACATAATCCTCTCATCTTCATCTGCAAAAAAACACCAAGCATTTGCTAGTGATGGTGACAACTGTCAGTTTCTTCCTCATATTTCTGGTGTTTGCCATTCACCATCTCCGATGCAGCAGTATTAAGACGGAATCTCTTCCTACTTCCTCGTCGGAGCAGCCTTATCGGACGGCCTTTCACTTCCAACCTCCCCAAAACTGGATGAACGGTCAGTTTTTCTTCTTAATTTTCACTTCTTTTCGTCTTCCTCCACCTGTACCTACTTGTTCTAAATATCGCGGTTGTTTTATTGATCTATGACGATGAACATGGCACCTGATCGATTTGTGGATGATCGAATGAGCGCAGATCCTAATGGTAAGCCATTCATACAACCTACTTTTCAATTTGTTGTTTCCTTAATTTGATTGTTACAATTAATTAGTTTTATTGGAAATCAGTAGTATGATACAGAAAATGCACTAATAAATGATATTAGAATGACCGATTTAAGGTCATTTTCAAGGCTTGATTTAGAGTAAAACTACAACCGGAGATTCAAGTAGATATGTCAATCACTCTGTGAAAAACTGTATATATATATATATTTATATGATATTTGCTGATTGCAAATGCCAAATACAAATCAAGCAAAAACAAGTGTCTGAGTTGTTGGATTGTATATATATTTCTCGATTCTAGCTGATGGTAGATCCAAATGCATCCAGGACCAATGTACTACAATGGAGTATACCACCTCTTCTATCAATACAACCCAACTGGTCCACTCTTTTCCGATCACATGTATTGGGCACATTCTGTATCATATGACTTGATAAACTGGATCCCTCTGGACCTCGCCTTTTCACCCACAGACTCCTTCGACAACATCAGTTGCTGGTCTGGTTCCGCCACTATCCTCCCCGGAAACAAGCCTGTGATGTTGTACACAGGAATTGACTCTGAAAACCGCCAAGTCCAGAACATGGCTGTCCCGAAGGACTTATCTGATCCCTATCTTAGAGAATGGGTCAAGTACTCCGGCAATCCCATCATAAACCTTCCTGATGGGATTCAACCGGATGACTTCAGAGACCCAACCACAGCCTGGCTCGCAGAAGATGGGAAATGGAGAATAATTGTGGGAAGTCAGAAAGACAAGATGGGGATCGCGTTTCTGTACCAATCTGAAGACTTTATTAATTGGACTAAATTGGATTCGCCACTTCATAAGGTTGCAGGAACTGGGATATGGGAATGTCCTGATTTCTTTCCGGTGTGGATTGATAGCAAGAATGGGGTCGATACAACTGTCATTAACCCAAGTGTAAAGCATGTGTTGAAGGTGGGATTGTTTGATTATGCCAAAGATTTCTACATGATTGGGAATTACAGTCCTGAGAAGGAAAACTATGTTCCTCAAAATGAATTAACACCAAGTACTTTAAGGTATGATTATGGAAAGTACTATGCTTCAAAGTCGTTCTTCGACCCTGTGAAAAACCGAAGGATCTTAATGGCTTGGGTGAATGAGTCTGATTCTCAAGCAGATGATATCGCTAAAGGATGGTCCGGCCTTCAAGTAATCCAAAGATTAATTTTCACTTAATTTTATCTTCTTTTACGCTTTCACATATTATAAGATCATGAATTCGCTTACAATATGCAGTCATTTCCAAGGAGTCTTTGGCTCGATCAAAACCAGAAGCAGCTTGTACAGTGGCCAATCGAGGAAATCGAAATGCTACACGAGAACAAAATTAGTATTCTTGATAAGAAGCTTGAAGGTGGATCATTACATGAAGTTGTGGGCATAACTGCTTCTCAGGTAATTAAGCCATGAAGTCTTGATATATATAACTTTACTTCAATTCCATTTCATAGCTTCTTTTGCATTAACACGCGGGTATTGCTTATTTGAAAGGCTGACGTGAAGATTTCATTCAAACTAAGTAATTTACAAGAAGCCGAAGAACTGGACCCAAGTTGGATTGATGATCCACAGCTTACCTGCAGCAAAAGGGATGCATCAAACAAAGGCAAATTCGGACCATTTGGACTGTTAGCTTTGGCTTCCAATGACTTAACTGAACAAACTGCAATCTTCTTTCGGGTTTTCAAAAATAATGGACGTTACGTTGTGCTAATGTGCAGTGATCAAAGCCGGTCAGTTTTCTTCAATTCAAGTAGCTCTAATACATACATATATATATATATATAGGGTCAGGTAAAAAACGGGAAACTAAGGAACACTCTGGTAGCCCTTCATCTAGACAGTATGCACTTGTGCATACAAGTAATTTGTAACATGCACACGTGCATAAAAACCAAAAAACAACTTAATTTACTTGTATGCACAAGTGCATACCGTCTCTCTCTCTCTCTCTCTATATATATATATATATATATATATATTCAATATCTAACGAATTACTGATGTTTTGAAAACCTACATGATATCGCAGGTCTTCTACAAAGAATGGAATCGACAAAACTACTTATGGAGCGTTTGTGGACATAGATCCTCAACAACATGAAATTTCACTGAGAACCTTGGTGGGTAAACAAACTTCTTTCGTTGTGCTTTTTTTCGTGAATCAAACTTGAGGTCTTATATATGTAGTTCGATCGTGTGTGATGTTTACAGATAGATCACTCGATCGTTGAGAGCTTTGGAGGAGGAGGAAAGACCTGCATTACAGCCAGGGTTTACCCGACATTGGCCATCGGAAAAGAAGCTCAGCTGTTTGCCTTTAACAATGGAACACAAAGTGTGGTGATCTCGGAGCTGAATGCTTGGAGTTTGAAGAAAGCTGTAATTAACGTTAAAGAAACTATAAGCTGCCCATATCAATAATCTGATGCATTCCATAGTGAGAGCTTGCAGAGGTGAAATCTACAGATTTAGTGCTACTATTTATGTAGGTGTATTCTATTATGGGCAATGCTATTTGACCCATTTTAATGGTAGAATCAGGTTAATTCATGCATTGGAATGTAAAAAATATATTTTGATGTTGATGTGTACGAGCAGGAAATCATTATGTATGAGTGCATTTAACAATGTATAGGGGTGCAATTAGCCTCCCCTGCATTTTATTCATACCACCCTTCTTTATGTACTGAAAGCAATTGTTTAGCATCTTAATATATATGTTATGTTGGAATTTAATCTTCCAGTACTTTATATTATTTAAAAAGACATTCATGTTACAATTTTGAACCAAAAAATCAGATATTAGTGGGTGATACTTACTCACTCATAATAAGTCATTCAAGTTTATGTCTAATTAATTGTCTATTTGTGTGAATATACTTATTCAAGATACATGTTTGGATAAAAATATTAAATTAAAACATACCTTAAATCAATAAACATGGTTTTTATTTTTGACTTTTTGAGATGGTATCTTGTTTGGGTAAAAATCTTACAATCATCTTTCAATTCTTACGACCGATATAAGAAGGATCTCGACAAACAACGAACGAACGAACGAACGAAAATAAGACCTCATGTGTCAATAGTCATTTGAGACGACGTCTTAACAGCTCATGTTCGCTTGTCGCTTGTGACATGTGTTGTGGCATATGTTCTGAGACACGTCTTGCGACCATGATCAATACATGACACATGACCCGGTCTTTGGTCTTATGAGAAAGACTACACGATTGTAAGATCACTAGAATCTTAGGACTGATTTATAAATCATAAGATCGCCAGATCTTACAGATGACATTCAACATCTGTCCTATGAATGGAGCAATTACAATATTAAAAAATGTCTTGGTGAATATTCATAAAGAGTGATAAGTATAACATCAAATATCATAACTGTAACTCGTGCAGATGTCCAAGTATAAATACGAAAACCTCAATCGAACGGAGGGGAAGATTGATCTTAGTTGACATCTACAAATTCTCTCTGAAGTTTATATTTTACATGCTCACGACTATCCTTTAGTTTCTCATGATCAAATTAGTGTCACTAGACAATTTTAATATCTTTTTGGTCATTTAATATTTAGCATTGACTTAAAGAGGCTCGATCTAAATCAAGAAATTAAAATAAGAACGAGAATTAAGGAATATAGTAACGTGCTTCAACCTTCATGAATAAACATAATGTACATGACACATTGACATGATGTCATGGGTTGGGCGTAAGCATACCAATACCTACTCTTTGTAATTTTTTAGTAAGGGTTTTTTTGGGTGCGTTTGGTACACTGAACATGACAATATAGAACAGAACAGAGATCACTATCTCATGTTTGGCAAGACTTTTATGTGGAACAGACAGGAACAGAGTGAATCATGCCTGTTCCACCCCTACCCCATGGAACAAGCTGGAACAAGGTGAAACAGACTTGTGTTTTACCAATATAACCTCAAAATAAAATCTAATTCTCTTCTAAAACATCAAATACACATTCTATTATATATTTTATTCATTCTTTAAATTTTGTTTATTTGTATTTTATCTAATGTTATATGTTATGTTCTGTCCAGTTCTGTCTACCAAACACACTGAACAACTGTTCTATCCTGTTATGTTTTGTCATGTCCCGTCCTGTTCTGTCTTATCCTGTCTGCATACCAAACGCACCCTTAAGAACTCGTAAAATTGTGATAAGCTTGAGAACTAGTGGATCATTTGTTATTTCATATAACATTTTATCATCTAATACTAACATTTAAAATATAGATTAACATATATTTGTTTCATAATGTGTTTGATTTACATGTATTTGTTTCACAATGTCAACTCTTTTAATCACCCTCGAATTTGGAAAGAGCAACTAAATAAAATTTCGATAAAATAATCACTTAAGAAATAAAATTCCCTCTACAAACCATTTCTGGAATTACTTCAAGATAAACATAACAACTCTCACAATTTAAAACTCAAATCATACTATGAACCACTTAAAGTCGGGTGTTACTTAACACCGGTACAAGTTGCTAATCCCAAAATAAACGCGGAAGACTTCACTAAACAAATCACCTCTCGTGCACTCTACTAGCGCTCGCCACTTCACAGTGTAGCTAAAGCTACTCCCAACCTGAGCCTGTTGCACATGCCGACAAATAAAAAAGGTTAGGCTAACGCCTAGTGAGTTCAAGCATTTTATCATGACTATATAAATTCATAAATCGAGAGGGGTGTAGTTTTAGTCATGATTTCAAAAGAGTTTACTTTAAATGCAAATCACTCATTTTCCAACTCACTCAAAATCTATGAGAAAAACTCTCAAATTGTATAAAGCGTTTTCCAAAATGAATTCCAACTCCAGCTCACTTAAAACGTGTTTGGACGTAAATATCCCAAGAAATATAAACATGGACAAAACTCCAATGTTTAAAACATCCAAATAGGATGAAGCATAGAACTCTGCCAATGAACCATGAAGACATTTCATATAAATAAAGTGCGTCACCGAAAATATGGATAAAACCTTATACCCAAAAACCACACCTTTCGGTGACGGGGGAGACCCGATTCCATCGAAAGTGACGGGCACACAAAGTTAGGTCACTTATGATGTTACTGGATTACACCTCAAGTCCCGGTCCTAGTTCCCATGCCATAAAGACATCACAACCTCAAACCATAAACAGATTGCCTTTATTGCCTACTCCGCAGAGTTACACCTCAAGGACTTACAGGGGCCACATTGCATATCCAGTCTAGACGAGTTACACCTCAAGGACTCCAGTGTCCCCCATTGCCTACTCGCTAGTGGCCCCACGGCCTAACGCATATAACCATGCGTTCCAATAGTCCACTCTTCGTGCACAAGGAGACAGACCATCCAAATAAAGACTGACTTACATGCCTATGGATCCAATGCAACATAGTCTACCAAACATGCTCAACCCGGAATGATTAAAACACCCAAGCGTGTAAATATCAATAATGTGCAATAAAATGCAATACGGTGCAATAAAAGCAACCCATAAGTAAGACTCCACACCGAGCCATTTAAACCGGACAATGTCCCCAAAACTTTCTCAAAGTCAAACCGAGCAAAATGCTCAAAGCTCGCTAGACCCATGAATAACGGTCATCATCGCATAAAAATGCATTTAAACATCAGTTAGGTAAACAGGTACCACAAAACCGTTATCAACCCAAAACCCGACACGGTTACACAAAAGGGTTTTCCCAAAGGACTAATACCTTTATAATTCTCAAAATAACTCTTGACACTAAATCGTGTATTTCCCAAATGGTTTATGAAATCAATTACACTAATATGCTTAAACCACCAAATAGACATCATTTTGAGCAATTAATCTTTTAAGGATATATTTATGATTTCTACACATCAAATATCCAAAAATCCCAAATATGGGTGTTTTACAATATTTATGAAGATAAATACTTCAAAAGAGTTAGACTCATCAAATAACTCAACAATTGATATTTTCAAGTAAAACACACAAACATTTGGAAAATAACATTTTTGGCATGTACAAAGTTTTCACAAATCAACTTGAACTCACCTTGCTAGATTTAGGCTAAATCTAGATTTTTCCCAAACGTAAGCTCCTTTGAAGAAACACGAATCCTCAAGCTCCAAATCTTCCAAAAACTAGATTCATAAGTTTCCAACCATAAGTAATCATCCTCAAACACTTACATACATTTCCCCCAACATAAATCATCCAAAACCACCAAATACCAAAACCCTAACTTCTTAGATGAAGAAAAGTGAGAAGTTTACCTCAACCACCACCAAATACTCTTAGATCATTCATCATACTTCAAAACTCTTTCTATATCCTTGAAGAGCTCCCAAAAACGAAACCATATCAACTTGAATCACCAAAATTGGAGTTGAAATGAGAGAGATATGAAGAAATGAAGTTTGGGGGTGAAATTTGCGTTTTAAGCTGATCAGGTGCTCCGCGCAGATCTCCGCGCGGGTTCATCGGCGCTATGACCGGCGCGGGCCACTGTTTGTTCGGTTTTTTCTTAAACACTGTTTTAGCCATAACTTCTTCGTTATAGCTCCGTTTTCGCTTCGGAAAGAACCGTTAGACTCGTATTTGAATTCCCCATCAAACAAGACCATAAAATCTAGGATTTAATCCAAAATCCTATTTTTCATATTTTTCTTAAAGATCGGTTCCACACTGATTCGAAATTATACTTATCCGAAAATTACGGGTGTTACAGGAAACAAAAGTTACATGTAAAAAAGTTTCACATTGTCACACCGAATACATATGAAAAAACAACATTGTGAAATGAATTTATAGAAGGAAACAAAATCATGTGAAACTATACCTTAAAGTAAAAGTTCCTACAGATCTCATAAATTATTAAGTGGCTGTTTGGTAGTTGCTGAATGGTTTGGTGCAGAATGATTAAGTGGTTAGAATGATTAAAAGGCTCTTATGATATAGTATAAATTGAAATATGGTTGTTTGGAAATTATTCAGAAGAAATTAGGGCTCTGAATGGTTAAGGGAGGCCCAAGATAGAGAATCATTCAGAGGGTTTTAGAATCATTAAGAGACAGACTCTTTTTTGCCAAACAAGATTCACCTCTTAGCGATTCAGAGGTTGCCTCATAATGAAACTATTAAGAGGTAAACAAACAACCCCTAAGTTTTCAAACAATTAAGCCTCTTTCCAATAAGAAAACTTATATTTGTATATTATAAAAAAGACATCTTCAAATAATTATCAGTTACAACTTTAATTATGTAATTAAACAGATTTATAACAATATAATATGTTAATTAATACAACCAATGTAATAAAGAAAAATTAAATAATATAATATGTTAATTAAAAGAAATTTAAAATTTTTTATTACATAAATACCATAAATTTTGAATTTGTGAAAACAAGTTTTAGAAAAAAAATATGAACTTCTGATTTTAAATGAATTTATGAAAACAAGTTTTAGAAAAAAAATATGAACTTCTGATTTTAAATAACCGTTACATACAATATGAAAAAATAATCAAATAATAATTAAAAAATAATACTAATTGATAATTAAAAATACATTCATTAATATTAAAAAGTAAATAAAAATAATTTATATGGTTAACAATAATTTTAAATAATTAAAGTTTAATATCAATGTATAATTAAAATTTAATTTAATAATTTTCGGTTAATATTAATTAATTAATTATAATTAAATTTAAAAATTAATATTTATTAATAATAATAGTTAGTAAATAATAATAAGGGGCAATATTGGAATATTCACAAAAAACTACTGAAACGCTACTCCAAGTAGCGTTTCAAAAAGTTAGCTTATGGTCATCCAAACATGTGCACTCAAAAAAACTAGCTTATAAACTAGTTTTTTTTCTTTCTAAACAATGCCTATATCACTATATGTGTTCTTATACTTCTAACACATATTGCATCGACTTTAACTTACAAGAATAAATTACAAATTTAATCCATGTGGTTATTATAGAAATTATAAATTATACCCCTGAACGAACTAAATACAACTACAAGTAATGTCATTGTGGTTTCATTCCTATTTCCTTGTCTATGTCCAAAACTTGATGATTACTTGATCCTAACTCGGCGATTGATCGAAACCCAGTGCCACCCAGGTCGCCCTTGATTTTTTTTTGCGACTGTGTTTTTGGATACCTCAACAAAAATGAATTGACTTCTTTCTTCTATGTTGCCCATGTACACACATATAAGATATGAGTTTTTAGATGTGTTAACAAGTGCTTCAATTCATCACAAATCAAAGAAGCGGCAGGCAGGAGGCCAAAGATGGTGGCGGTCAGAGAAGGTGACGAGACGAGGAAGACGAAAACTCTAGAGTTTATCTCGACCTTTAGTTCATACCACCATTAACACCTTCTTCTCCATATATATATGGTTCGTTTCCATTACAAACCAAATAAATTGTACAAACCCTGCAAATCATCTTAACCGTTCATCAACTCTAATCAATATCTGATTTTATTATGTTTCTTAATCTAATGTCATGATCATAATTAATGAACGTTATCATCTTCCATATATATCACAATCATTATTAATGAATCATAATAATTACCATAAATATATCTGTTGTTTCCTAATATAGTGGTTTGCAAAATTTGTACAAATTGTTTGGTTTGTAAATGAAACGCACCATATATATAGTCAGGTTCAAGGGAAAACCTCAAACAAACGGAAAACTGAAGAACACTCTGGTAGCCCTTAATCTAGACGGTATGCGCTTGTGCATATAAGTAATTTGTAACATGTACACGTGCATCTGTACAAGTGCATAATGCACTTTTGCATAAAAACAAAAAAAAAACAACATAACTTACCTGTATACACAAGTGCATACCATCCAAATGTTCTTTAGTTTTCCGGTTTTTATGGTTTCCCTCTAAACCTCCTCTCTCTCTCTCTCTCTCTCTCTCTCTCTCTCTCTCTCTCTCTATATATATATATATATATATATATATATATATATATATATCACTTGTCTAAAAGATTAACATAACATCAACTCAATGAATGAAGGTCATTTATTAAATAAGAAGAAACAAATCAAATAATAATTTAATGAAAACAATAATAATAATAATAATAATAATAATAATAATAATAATAATAATAATACTAGTCGTTGTTAAATGACAAGTCAGATAAAAAAGAACCTTATCTTCATGTCCTAATTGAAGAATCAATCTATCGCAAGAAAAATGCAAAATAAGAATCGTTCAAATATATATATATATATATATATATATATATATATATGTGTGTGTGTGTGTGTGAGATTTATTTCGTTCATGCATAAAACTTTAAATCTGCAATTGCATACAAACATATACGATCTATATATATGATTTATTAATTTAAATCTATTGGGCGTAGTTGAAATTTATTTATTCCATGAATAAAACTCCAAATCATAAAGGATTTTTGGATCTAGATTCAAAATGGACGTGGTTGGGATCTTAGTTCCCGTTTGGTTTGTGGGAATGAAAATGATTTGAGGGGATCGGAATTTAAATTCAGTCCAATCTCGTGTTTGGTTTGCAATATTGCTCGGATTTGAAATCTTGTGATTTCTGTAAATCTCCCAAACATAGAATTTTGAAATCCCATTGGAGTGGCAGAATTTCGAATGATTTGTATATAATAATATTTTAAAATATATTAAGAACGTTTTTTTAATAATCAATTAATAATTTAATAATTTTTAAAATTATTTGTATTTTGTTTTTACAAATTATATATAAATAATATAATTCAATTTCATTCCAATCCTAAAAATCAAACACACAAAACATTTCAAATTTCTCCAATTTCAAATCCTTCCACGAAATTCAAATCCCTTCAAACCATTTTATCAAACCAAACACTCCCTTAGATTTGGAGGGCATTTTATCAAACCAAACACTCCCTTAGATTTGGAGGGTGTTTTTCTTTCTTTAGTATTAAAATGCTTTGAACATTTGTACCAATGGCATCCTAACTTGTGCAACATAAAAAGCTATCAAAAAATTGTCTAAATGACTAAAAATGGCCCTCGTGTGATGGGCACACATGAGGGTTTAACATACATATAGTTAATGGAGTCAGGTCAAGGGATTCAATCCGTAACAAAATGAAAACCACAATGATGGTATCTGAAAGTATTTCGTTTGACGGACGAGTCCATAATTCTATATAACTACGGCGACAAAGTTTGTAATTTCTTTTAATTTAAATAAGTGTTTTTGGCATTTGTTAGAATTGGTTTTCTTATTTGATCCAAGTTTAGCCGGCTCAATCAACGTCTATTCTTAGAAGAAACGAAAAAAAAACTTAATACATGTAGTCGTTGATGCTTAAACTCAATTGTCAATTTCGGGTTTTTCATAATGAGAGCGTAGCTTGACGGAAATTTCTGAATAGAGATTAAAAAACAATAAGAGCATCTCCAATGCAAGGTTCTTACAAACAAAAAGTGTAGTGGCTTGTAAGAACTACCATTGTGGAGAGTTCTTATAAGAACCCAACCTTCTCTAGGTTCTTAAACAAGAACCTTGGTTCTTACCTTGATTTTTGGTGTGAAGTGACATATTCTTAATTTCTATTAGTATATAATTTAAATACTTGATATTTATTTATAAATATATAATAGTTTTTTATGTTGATAAATATATGGGACCCACAAAAATAAGGTTTTTATAAGAACTATCATTGTGAATTTTTATATAAAATTTCAAGAATTTAATAAGTTGAAAATAAAATATCAGCAAAAAATACAAAAATGAGGATCTTGTAAAAACCCGCCATTGAAGATGCTCTAACTTTTGTTTATAGACACTTTCTTAGAGTTGACTAAAAACGGTTGACTCTCTAACCTCGTTGTGAATCTGCCATTATTTAAACTAATGATTAATATATGTTTAATAAAGTATAGTATTTATTTAAAAGTCGTTGGTTATACTAATTTCGTTGATCTTATCTTATTAATCTTCATTATTCTTTTAATAAAATTCATTTAAAGACATTAGTTGTGCTTAACCTTGTCTTATGTCATGGTCCTCATGGATCAGGTGAATGAATATTTTATATAAAAAAAGGGTAAATTACACTTTTGGTCCATGTGGTTGTCACCTACTATCAAGAGTAGTCCATATTTTAAACTAATTACAATTTTAGTCATTATGGTTTCCATTCTTTTCCAATGTTGGTCCTTATTGAAATAGACTATATTATCTCTGGTTAAATGCTAACCCCATCCAGGGGCAAAATTATTTCGAAATTGAAATCATTAATTGTTATGGATGTATTTATGGACGTATTAACTGAAATATTTAATTGAGTATTTGTAGAGGGTCCCTGGTTTCCAAAAAAAAGTTCATGGTTTCCAAAAACAAAAGAATTAGGTTTCTCTCTCTAAAAAAAATTAAGTAAATATGTTTTAAGTTGTAATACATAGTGCTTAAATTGTTGTTTTTAAGAGTTTGAGGTTTCATGCTTTATAATATAATATAGTATAGATATTTGTTTAACCAAACAACATCAATGAAATGCTCATTTCTATTCTCATTCTCTTGCATTCTCGTTTTCATTTTCATTCTCAATCCTTAAAATGAACCAAACGTCCACTAACTTTTTTTCGTCTATACAATTCTAAATTTACAAGATGTGCATCCTGGCTTGCAAAAATAAGTCCGGAATTGATCCCTTCTTTTAATCGCCATTAAATAAATATTTTAGTTTTTTTATTGATTTTTTGTCTTTTGATTAATCAAAACCACATGAATCAAAATCATAAAATCAATTTTGACCAGATAAAAGATTAAAACGATAAAAAAACAAAATGTCTGTTATTTAACGAAATTTTTTAACGACAATTAAAAAAGAACGGTAAATTCATGCGTTTTTACGAATTACAATGCCCCTTCTTAGTTCTTACAGTTTAGAAACCGTGGAGATGAAAATTGTTATTTTCAGCAAACTACGGAGACAAAATTTGTAGTTTACTCAAAAAAAATATGGAAGTTGAATAATGTGAAATTAGTTGGCCAAAACTGGAACAAATGGTAATATATAAGAGCATCTCTAATGATTGTTTGAAGATGACTTGAAGAAGGGTTGAAAAAAGCTTGATTATTGAAGAAATCACTTGAAAAATACTTTACTGATCAAAAGGTTGATGTTGCTCAAGTTTTTGAAAAATAGAATGAGAGAAACTGTTAGTCCCAGATGGCTTAACAAGTATTGTAGAAGGGGGGGGGTTGAATACAATACACAAAAATTTCACAATTTTAATTCTTATATTTGAAAAACTTTCAAAAGAATTACACACAGAAAACTTAAGATTGTTGCGGAAAAGAACAGATAAACTATTCTAACAATCTTACACAAAGTATACAACAAAACAACTAAGAACACTAAGAGCAAAGCTATTGAGTTTTAAGGCTTAAAAGAAGGTTTCTTGCACTGAGAGAATTTCTTGAAAGCGTGAGAATTGCATGAAGAGCACTTCTCCTTTTATAGTGTCAAGGAGTGCCCAAGCATTAAATGCTTGGGACACTTGTCATCTTCACATATGCTGATAATGTTGACTTCAGGAGAACTGTGAAGTCCTTGTCACTTTTCACTAGGTGCAGACAGAGTAGCTTGAGCAGATAATATGGACCTTAACTGAAAGTGGATAAAGAGACAAACTGTCACTTTTCTCTGCTGGAGGATATTGTCCCATAATAAATGATCTTCTGTCTTGAGCCTTTAGCACCGAAGTGGTTTCCACCGAGATTGAGAAATCTTCGGTGGAAAGAAGACTAGTCCACCGAAATTGCAAGCATGTTTCGGTGGTAACTAGTCCACCGAAATTGCGAGCATGTTTCGGTGGTGAGAGGACCACCGAAATTACAAGTATATTTCGGTGGTGAGAGGACCACCGAAATTACATGTATATTTCGGTGGTGAGAGGAGCACCGAAAGGGTCATCGGTGGTGGATGGGGCCACCGAAACTGTCCATGCACTTCGGTGGGAGAAGGCCACCGAAAATGTCCTATAACTTCGGTGGAGAGAAGGCCACCGAAATGTCAAGGAATTTCGGTGGTGATGACTTGTTTGAATGTTGCCGAGAGTCTTCTATTTTCCACAAGTAGAGAGTCTTCAAGCTTGGTTTCGGTTGATCTTCGACTTCACCGAACATTTGATATCTTGTACAAGTCATTCAAAGAACTGAACTAAAATATTCTAAGTAGGAGTTTTAGGGAAAACATCGGTGAGTCAATTTCAAATCCTTGGTGACCCAACAATCTCCCCCTATTTGAATTTGAGCTCCTTATCTTAGAATATTCAAGAGTAAATAAAAGTAAGTGCGTTTTTGACCCTCTTTACTCTTTTGGGTTCTTTTCACATAGACCATTCTTTTTGTTCTTTTTGATCTTTTTCTTTTGTATGCGTATGTATACTATGTACAGTATTTACAGGTAACGAAAAATAAAGTATGTACGGAAATAAAATTCAAATAGAGATACTTGTATTAAGATAAGTTCTCGTACAATTTTACAAAATGAGAAACTAACTTTTACAAGTACCAAATGGAGAGAACTTACTTCTTTGAGGTTTTGCGGCGCTTGATTTCATCCAGTAAGTTTCTATAGAACGGTTGAGCTTCGGGGATGTTCGGAAAGAGGTTGTGAATGCCTTCCAGAAATATAGTATCGGCGATGGACATCTGGGCAAATCTGAAGAATGCCCGACGACCGAGACCGTCGTTAAAGAACAATCCTGGTATTGGTGAGAGGCTTAAGGTTGTGGTAGGATAGGGAACAGAAGTGGGAATGGTAAGGTTAAGATTGTTTACATTCGGGATTTTACCTTCTCTTGCCATTTCCTTGAAGACTGAGTCAGGAGGATTTTTGACTTTGGAGAGGATGATCTTCTCTTTCAGAGACAGCAGTTTGGCTCTTTCTTCGGTGGAGAGGATGATGTTATGTTTTCTTTTGATCTCCTTCATCTTATTCATTAGACCATCAATGTATTTGACAAAGATGTCTTTCCTTGGATTTGGACTCCTGACAAGGTGTTGAGTTATTTCATACCATTCCGAGAGACCGAAGAGTTGGAGATGGCTTTCTTTCACACTCTTCATAGAACCATCTTCCCAGTTAATAATCAATCTGATGTCTTGAGGGTTTGCCTTGGAGGTGGCAATCTTTACTGAAGAAATTTGTGACTTATAGCTTCGGTGGTGCATGGTCTTTTTGTACCAATTAATTTCTTCATTCTTTTGTTGTTCCAAGGCACTGAGCACCGATTTCTGTGTTTGGATGGCATCGGTGGACTTGACTTTTGAAGCTTCTTCTGCGGCAGCTTTGAGAGACAGATCTCTGGATTTGTCTAAGTCGATTTGAGCTATTCTTGCTTCCTCAATTTCTTGAGCAGAGAGGCCAAGTTCGGTGGTGATAGGTTGAGAAGCAGGCTTAAGTTTGAGAGTTTCAGCGTCCTTCGGTCGAGCCCCATATCTTGCCAGATCCTTTTTCTTCTTTGCTTCTCTGGCCAATTCTTCGGCCGAAAGAGTTCTTTTTCCTTTGTCTTCGGGAGCATTGCTGGACTGCTCCCCCTCAACTGATGCATTAAGGTCAAGAGCTTCGGTGGAGCCAGTATGGGTCGGTGAGAGTGAGATATGTTTCGGTGGAGAAGAGGGTTTCGGTGGAGAAGATGGTTTCGGTGGAGAAGAGGGTTTCGGTGGTGGTGAGGATTTCGGTGGAGAGGTAGATTTCGGTGGAGAGGGTTTCGGTGGAGGAGATGAGGATTTCGGTGAAGAGGGTTTCGGTGGAGGCTGGTTACTGGAAAGTTTCTTGATGGATGGAAGTTTCGGTGGAGCCGTGGTTTTCTCCCCCTCAGGAACAAACGGTAACTTGAAACCCAACTCATAGAAGGCCTTATCAAACTTGGAGTGTAGGAAGGCCAGACTCGTTTCGGTGGTATGGGGAACCAAGGCAAAGTCACCAAGATCCATTTCCCACTGGGAACGTTCAGGACTGGGTGAGTCGGTGGAAGGTTTAGAAAGGGTAGATAGTTTTTCTTGAATGGGGCGTAGGGCTTCGGTGATGGCATCAAGAAGAAGATGCGGTAGCTGAGACTCGAGGGTAGAGATGCGGGAATTGTCTTGGGAGATTAAGGTGATGGTAGATTTAAGAAAGGTAGAGGTGCGGTCGATGTGCGGGGAAGTCTGGCCACCGATTTCGGGAAACTGGAAGAGTAGTCGGTGGGGGTCAGGTTCGGGAATGGGAATATGGAGGTAAGGCATCAAGTCGTCGGTGTGTAACATTCGGGGGGGGGGGGGTAGGTGATCGGGGGGGGTGATTGGTGTGAAGACGAGGGAGACTCGGTGTGATGTTCTTCGGTGGACGGGATGGTTTGGGGAGAACCAGTGTCCGCTAAAAGAAAATCGAAAAAATCAAAGGGTGCAATTGGGGGGGAACCCTTAGAGGGTTGTGCAATGTCTTCGATCGAAAACTGATCGGGTGGAAAGCTGTGTAGTGTGAAGTCAGAACCCTCGAGCGGAGAGATCTCGAGGTCATCTCCACCACCCAAAGAGTCGAGTGGGGAGGTATGTGGGGGGTCCTCCTGAAATGTAACTGAGGCCTTTCGAGAGGCAACAGAGGAGACGGTGGGGTGTGTAGCAGGTACCCTTGGCCCGGAGGGATGAAGTTCAACAACCGGCGATTTTGGAGAATCGACGGTTGGATGAGTCGGTTGGGCCGATGGTTTCCGAGACCTCTTTGGAAGAGATCCCGAAGGGGAAGGTGAGTGCCTCCGCTTGTGAGAAGGGGTGTGAACCGGGGAAGTCTCCGAGGGATCTCTCGGTGACGTGGTTCGAGAAGCGGGAGCGGAGGTGTCGGTGGCCTTTTGTCGTTTCTTTTGAGTGCCACCCGACGTCACTCGGGAACGGGGAGAAGGGACCACAACATTTGGAGTGACCTCGGGAATTTCCAGGTGGCGAAACCCGGGAATTTCCGCATCACCCCAACGAAGTTCGGGAGATAGAGCGAAGGAAATCATACCTGGGCGTAATGGGCGATCGGTGGCGAGCGGCTTGACGTTGAGGGTTTTGGTGCCCACAACGGGAGATGACCATTCATAAGAGAACCGGGGCGAGGAAGAGCGGCGATCGGTTTCCAAAGCTTTGGAAAGCTTGTGGTGTAAGATCATGGAGATGAAGCGGGGAAAAGCTACGTAACACTTCTTGGGATTTTTGATGACCTCGACAAGCTCTGAGAAGAAATATTGGGCGAAATCCACTTTCCTTTGGAAAATGAGGGTATGAGCGAGTTTGTTGACGTGTGAAGGCGATTGATCATGCCCACTTGTTTTGCGTGAGAGGCAATGGATAACGTGGGCAAAGAAGAAATTCCAAATGCCTCCCATTTTGCTGCGAAGAAGAGTACCGGGGCCTTTGGAGCTTTTGGAGGAGTCGTCGAGCACATAACCGGTGGTAAGGACAATGTCTTCATGGATGGTGTCTAAATACATGTCTTCATAGACGGAAAAGGCGTCGATCTTAAGAGCGAGACGAACATCATCGACCCCAAACGTGAGGTCGTGATCACCTTCGGCATTGGTGAAGATGGAGGCGTGAATGGCCTCATTGGAGGGATCGTACACGGAGGTGAGCCAGAACTGTCCAATGAGCATTTTGCTCATCTTGGGGTTGCATGTGAAGGCATGAAGAAGAGGAGAGCGAGACAGAAATTTAGCAATAGTAGAGAACTCGGGATGAGCGGGATCGGATTCGAGGCGGGCAACGTGATTGCACTGGTTGAAGCGGAGGTCTTCAAAACGTGTAGGAATTGGATATCGTGAGGATGCCATGAGAGAGATATGTTTGAAAGAGAAGAGAGAGTTGCAGGTTTAAATCGTGAGAAAGGAGTGGGGAGGAAGTGAAGGGAGGTATGTATATATAGGGAAATGATAAGGCACTGTGATGATGATTTTGTATGGGGAGAGGGGACATGCGGCTCCTGAGGTGAAAGGGTTATTGGGAATCGGGACACGGAACGGCGGATAGGCGAAGGGTCTGACACAACTGCAATTGAGTGGTCACAAGTGGGCTTTGGGAACCGTGTGGATCGGTGTAGGCTCGGTGATGCTTCGGTGGAGGATTCGGTGTTCGTTCTGTAGACGATCGGTGGAAGTTCGGTGGTAGAATGGTTTCACCGATTTGGATAGTACCACCGAAATGGGACTTCGGTGGTGGAAAGTTTTCACCGATTTGAGATGATCACCGATTTGAGACTTCGGTGGTGGACAAGTTTCACCGATTTGAGATGACCACCGAAATGAGACTTCGGTGGTGGACAGGTTTCACCGATTTGAGATGACCACCGAAATGAGACTTCGGTGGTGGACAGGTTTCACCGATTTGAGATGACCACCGAAATGAGACTTCGGTGGTGGACAGGTTTCACCGATTTTGAAAATTTTCACCGAAATGGGCTTCGGTGGTAGACACGCTTCACCGATACTTGAGATTATCACCGAAATTGATAGTACCACCGAAATGGGACTTCGGTGGTGGAAAGTTTTCACCGATTTGAGATGATCACCGATTTGAGACTTCGGTGGTGGACAAGTTTCACCGATTTGAGATGACCACCGAAATGAGACTTCGGTGGTGGACAGGTTTCACCGATTTGAGATGACCACCGAAATGAGACTTCGGTGGTGGACAGGTTTCACCGATTTTGAAAATTTTCACCGAAATGGGCTTCGGTGGTAGACACGCTTCACCGATACTTGAGATTATCACCGAAATTGGACTTCGGTGTTTGAAAAGAGATAGAAATGATTTAACACATAGATTTGTCCACCGATGAGAGATCGGTGGAGAGAGAGAGAAGTAGATAAGAAGGTGTCTACCGATGTGAAATCGGTGGAGCATGAACACATGTTTATTCTTGGAAATTGCACATCCCAAGTTCACTGATGAGAAAGTTGAACCTGGTTTCATCAAGAGGTTTGGTGAAAATATCAGCAAGCTGCAAATCGGTGGGAATGAAGTGCAGTTCAATGTCACCTTTGGAAATGTGATCCCTGATGAAATGATACCTGATATCGATGTGTTTAGATCTAGAGTGAAGAACAGGATTATTTGCTATAGCTATAGCACTGGAATTATCACACAGAATTGGGACTTTAGAAAAGAATTGATTATAGTCCCTTAGTTGGTTTCTCATCCATAGAATCTGAGCACAGCAGCTCCCAGCAGCTACATATTCAGCCTCAGCAGTAGAGGTTGATACAGAGTTTTGTTTCTTGCTGGACCAACTTACCAATTTTCCCCCAAGGAGCTGACAGCTTCCTGTAGTACTCTTTCTATCAATCTGGGAACCTGCATAGTCTGAATCTGAATAACCAATTAGTTCAAAACCCGAGTCTTTGGGATACCAAAGACCCAAGTGCAGTGTGCCCTTAAGATACCGAAAAATTCGTTTTACAGCCTTTAAATGTGATACTTTAGGATTGGCCTGATAACGAGCACATAGACAGGTAGCAAACATTATATCTGGTCTGCTAGCAGTTAGGTAAAGAAGAGAGCCTATCATACCTCGGTAAAGAGTAACATCCACAGATTCACCTTTTAGATCGGCACACAGTTTCAAGGGAGGTGCCATGGGAGTTTTCATAGGAGAGCTATCTAGAAAGTTAAATTTCCTCAGAAGGTCACGAATATATTTGCTTTGATTTATAAAAATCCCTTCTGAAGATTGTTTGACTTGAAGGCCCAAGAAAAATGTAAGCTCTCCCATCATGCTCATCTCATATTCACTCATCATGAGAGAAGCAAACTCATTACATAGGCATTCATCAGTGGCACCAAAGATGATGTCATCAACATAGATTTGAACAAGAATGATATTACCTGAGGTTTCTTTGATGAAGAGAGTATTGTCAATTTTACCTCTGGAATATCCATGCTTGAGAAGAAAGTTGGCAAGAGTGTCATACCAAGCACGTGGAGCTTGCTTGAGACCATACAATGCCTTGTCAAGTCTGTACACATAGTCTGGATGAGCTGGGTCTTCAAAGCCAGGAGGTTGTTTCACATAGACTTCCTCTGCAAGTTCCCCATTGAGAAAGGCACTTTTAACATCCATTTGAAAGACCCTAAAATTTCGGTAGGCAGCATGAGCCAGAAAGATCCTTATAGCTTCAAGTCTTGCAACAGGAGCAAATGTTTCATCATAGTCAATGCCTTCTTCCTGTCTGTATCCTTGAGCTACTAATCGGGCCTTGTTCCTGATAACAGTACCATCTTCATCCATTTTGTTCCTGAATACCCACTTGGTTCCAATGATTGTCTTGTTTCTGGGTTTGGGAACCAATCTCCAAACTTTATTTCTTTGGAACTGAGAAAGTTCTTCTTGCATGGCAGTGATCCAACAAGGATCTGATAGAGCTTCATCCACTTTCTTGGGTTCAGAGAGAGAGAGGAAATTCACATAGAGACAAATATTTCCAACTCCTCTGCGGGTTTGGACACCTGCTTGTTGATCACCAATAATTTGATCTATGGGGTGATCTTTGGTCCATTTTAGAGCAGGGGGTAAAGGTGATGGGGTATGAGGAGTAGAGTGAACTGGAGTAGTGGGATCAGAGGTTTGGTGTAAGATGGGATTTTCGGTAGTGGAAGCCATATGATTTTCGGTGGGATTAGGGATGGAAGAAGGGCTTTGGTGTGGAGTTTCGGTGGGAATAGGGAAATCGGTGTGAGAGATGGGTTGATCAATTTCGGTGGGAGAGAGTGATCCAGCTGGGTTTTTTGAGGTGGAGGGATTTGAGGGAATAGAGGAGATCTCGGTGGAAGTGACTACGGGGGTATCACCAATACATGATGAGATCCATCTGTGTAAATCATCCTCATCACTTGAAAGTGATGAACATCTGAGATCATCAAACTTGACATGAATGGACTCATCAATGCATTTTCTTCTGAGATTGTACACCCTATAAGCTTTGGAGGATAAGGAGTACCCAACAAATATTCCCTCATCTGCCTTGGGATCAAACTTCCCAAGATTTTCACGATCATTAAGAATAAAGCAGATACACCCAAAGACATGAAGAAAGCCAATATTTGGTTTTCTGCCATGAAAAACTTCATACGGGGTTTTATCATGTCTTTTGGATATTACTGACCTGTTTTGAGTGAAGCAGGCAGTATTCACAGCTTCGGCCCAAAAATAGGTGGGGAGATTTGATTCACTCAGCATGGATCTAGCGGCCTCACACAGTGTTCTGTTTTTCCTTTCCACCACTCCATTTTGCTGAGGAGTACGAACAGCGGAGAAGTTATGAGAGATCCCTTTCTCGGTGAAGAAGTCTTCAAGAGCACTATTTCTGAATTCAGTGCCATTGTCACTCCTTACCGAGCGGACAAGCTGGCCATTGAGAACTTCATTTTTCTTGACAAAGTTGATGATTTCTTCAGTAGCATCACTTTTGTACCTGAGAAAGAACACCCAAGTATATCTGGTAAATTCATCAACAATAACAAGAATATACCTTTTGCCTCCAAGACTTGGAGTGCTGACTGGTCCACATAGATCCATGTGCAGCAATTGAAGAGGAAGAGTGATGGAAGAGCATTGCTTCGTCTTGAAGGATGTTTTGGTGAGCTTTCCCTTTTCACATGCATCACACAGCTTCTCTTTGACAAAGTTCAACTTTGGCATGCCCGTCACCAGCTCTTTGTTGGAGATTTTATGCAAGGTCTTGAAGTTTAGATGAGAGAGACGTTTGTGCCACAACCAGTTTCTTTTGGATGCATCATTTGACACAAAGCAGACATTTGAAGAAGAATTGGATTGTCCCATATCTATGACGTAGACATTTTCCATCCGTCTTCCCGATAACACCACATTGAATTGTTTGTCTACCACGGAGCAGACACAAAGTTCAAAGATAACTTTGTATCCAAGATCACACAGTTGGCTAATGCTGAGGAGGTTATGCATGAGGCCGTCCACAAAAGCCACTTTATTGAAGGTTACAGATCCATTAGAGAGAGTTCCGTATCCTTTGGTGTAACCCTTAGAATTATCACCAAAAGTTATAGAAGGACCTTTTCCCGGCACATAGTTGATGAGAAGAGACTTGTTTCCCGTCATGTGGCGTGAGCACCCGCTGTCTAAATACCAAATTTGATGGTGCTCAAAAGCCTGCATGCAAACACATATTAGTTCTTTGGTACCCATTTTGTAATGGGTCCTTTGGGGTTAGAAGAGCATGATTCCTTAAGCTTGGATCTATCAATCCTATCCTTGGGACAGTCCTTAGCCATATGAAAAGTGTCACCACAGTTATAGCATTTTCTATAGATAAACACCTTTTTAGCATTTTTCATGTTTTGCCTTTTATCATTTGTTCTTATAACCTTGTTAGAGGAGAACAGAGCAGGAGGCTTGGACCCAAGGATTCCTTTGGATAAATCTTTGGAGGTTGATTTTCTTAAAAGCACAGATCTAGGAACATAAGTGTTGTTAGAGGGAATGTTTGGGGTAAAACTTTTAGGATGGGAGCTTGCCATGCAGTTGACCACCGATTTTCCTTTGTCGGCACAGGAGATCCTTTTTGAGTGAACAGGAGTTTCTCTTTTGGGGATCTTTGAGGGCTTAGGTTCGGTGTAGGTATCTATGTGAATAGATTTTAACACTTCATGAAGAGGAATTGGAGGGTCATAGATTGAGGGATCGGTGGGCACAAAGGGGATAAGATCGGTGGGTTTAGATCTTTTGGAAGGATTAGCTTTTGAAGAGTTTGAGGAGGAGGCTTCATCCATGACCGAAAATTTGAGCTGATCATGGATGGGTTTGGAAACGTCATTTGAATCTTGCTTCTCAATGACTTGCAATGAGGAGTCTTTGGCCTTTAAGGATATGCCATACTTTAAGGCTTCACACAGATCTAACGAGTTCAAAGAGATGGAATCACAAGAGCTAGAATCAGAGAGATCATCACATGCATTGGTGGGGGGAACAAGAGCAAGAGTGGACTCACAAACATCAGTTTTTCCAAATCCTAGACCGAACTTGTTTGAACTACAGATTTGACTTTGAAAGATTTGTTCAAGATTTTTGGAAGAGCTTGACCATTTTTTGATGACTTCTTGTTCCCTTTTTAGTTTCTTAAACAGAGAGTTCTTTTCTTTTGAGATCACATGATTTATTGTTTTCAAGTCCTCAAGCTCATTTTTGATTTCCTCAAACCTTTTAAGCTTAGACATGCAATTTTCAAGTTCAGCTTTGAGCTCTTTCACTTGAGCAGATTTTCTATTCTTACTGTCTTTAACAGAATAAAAATCTTGAGTTAAAGATTCATAGGCATTGATCTTTTCAATATCAGACATATTATTGAAGGGATGTACCTGAGCGTAGGCTGTGGAGCACCCAGTTGCCACTAGAGCCATAGGTGAAGTGGCCTTTTCGGAAACTTCCATTTCTTCTGAGATGGCCACGAAGCATCTATTCTGAGAATCACTGTCGGAGGTGTCTTCGTCGTCCCAATCGTGGGTTTCTGCCATGAGACCCTTCCCTTTTCTCTCTAGACCCTCACTCCTTTCCTTCTCTTTCTTGTACTTGGCCTTGTATTTCTCAGCACGCTCCTGATGATTTAAGAAGGATGGTGGGGACTCCTTTTTGGGAAAGGTTGATTTGAAAGGCATGTGTTTGGATTTTTCCCTTTTTGAAGAGGGATTGTCAGAAGAAGTAAATTTGGACTTGGAGATACGCTTGCTTCTACACTCAGATGCAAAATGTCCTTTCTTGCCACAGTTGTAGCATTCCTCATTAGACTTGTCAGAAGAAGTTTTGAAAGATGAAGTTTTTCTAAGACTTCGAGATTTGTTGAAGGGACGAAACTTGTGTTTAGAACCGGCCATCATTGCCATCTCATCCGACAACTGTTCAACCATGATATCCTCACCTTCATCATCAGCATCACTAAGATATGCTTCCGTTTGGTGGGTTACATTTGTTTGGCTGTCATTGTCAGAGTCAGATGAAGGATAGGTGATTCTAGGAAGATTTTGAGAATTCTTGGAACTTTCACTAACAAGAGCTATAGAGGAGCTCTTTATTTCCTTGATGAAAGATTTCCGTTGAAGCTTGGTTTGCTCAAAGTTGAAAAGAGTACCATATAAAACGGTTAAGGGCATGAACTCAAGGTCCTTGGTAGTTTTGATGCAAGTACATATATTTTCCCAAAAATCTGGGAGACAATCCATGAACTTGCACAAGACTTCCTCATTATCATAGACTCTGCCCAACAACTTAAGATCATTTAAAAGAGAGTTGAAGCGGTTATAGAAGCTAGGAAGAGATTCTCCTTTTTCAAAAGAAAATAGTTCATACTTTCTGATAAGACCAATCTTTTTACATTTCTTGACTTCCTTTGTACCTTCGTACAGAACACATAGAGTGGTCCACATTTCTTTGGCAGTTTCAAAGTTCACCAAAGAGTGGTAGACCTCATCAGGAAGAGAGAGAGCAATAATAGCTCTTACCTTGGAGTCAAGAGTAACTAAACGTTTTTCCTCATCAGTATACTTTTTAGGATTTTTGAGAATATACCGACCAGTAGCACTGGATTTTTCCTCATCAGAGTCACTAGAGATTTCCTTTTCAAAGGTTTCTTTACCTGGCCTCTGCGTGTCATAGCGAGCCCAAACTCTGGGGATAATGGGTCCCTCGTTGAGAATGGTTGGATATCTAGTATCCACTCCTTCCATGAATAGCATCATGCGGCTTTTCCACAAAGAGAAGTTGTTGGGATTGAACTTATGAGGTTTTGAAATAGAGCCATTTTCAGAGAAGTTATTTTGAAAAGAGTTTTCAACAGTAGAAGAAGAAGAGGCAGCCATCGCAGATCAAGTTTATGGAATTAAACTTTCTGCTCTGATACCACTTGTTAGTCCCAGATGGCTTAACAAGTATTGTAGAAGGGGGGGTTGAATACAATACACAAAAATTTCACAATTTTAATTCTTATATTTGAAAAACTTTCAAAAGAATTACACACAGAAAACTTAAGATTGTTGCGGAAAAGAACAGATAAACTATTCTAACAATCTTACACAAAGTATACAACAAAACAACTAAGAACACTAAGAGCAAAGCTATTGAGTTTTAAGGCTTAAAAGAAGGTTTCTTGCACTGAGAGAATTTCTTGAAAGCGTGAGAATTGCATGAAGAGCACTTCTCCTTTTATAGTGTCAAGGAGTGCCCAAGCATTAAATGCTTGGGACACTTGTCATCTTCACATATGCTGATAATGTTGACTTCAGGAGAACTGTGAAGTCCTTGTCACTTTTCACTAGGTGCAGACAGAGTAGCTTGAGCAGATAATAGGGACCTTAACTGAAAGTGGATAAAGAGACAAACTGTCACTTTTCTCTGCTGGAGGATATTGTCCCATAATAAATGATCTTCTGTCTTGAGCCTTTAGCACCGAAGTGGTTTCCACCGAGATTGAGAAATCTTCGGTGGAAAGAAGACTAGTCCACCGAAATTGCAAGCATGTTTCGGTGGTAACTAGTCCACCGAAATTGCGAGCATGTTTCGGTGGTGAGAGGACCACCGAAATTACAAGTATATTTCGGTGGTGAGAGGACCACCGAAATTACATGTATATTTCGGTGGTGAGAGGAGCACCGAAAGGGTCATCGGTGGTGGATGGGGCCACCGAAACTGTCCATGCACTTCGGTGGGAGAAGGCCACCGAAAATGTCCTATAACTTCGGTGGAGAGAAGGCCACCGAAATGTCAAGGAATTTCGGTGGTGATGACTTGTTTGAATGTTGCCGAGAGTCTTCTATTTTCCACAAGTAGAGAGTCTTCAAGCTTGGTTTCGGTTGATCTTCGACTTCACCGAACATTTGATATCTTGTACAAGTCATTCAAAGAACTGAACTAAAATATTCTAAGTAGGAGTTTTAGGGAAAACATCGGTGAGTCAATTTCAAATCCTTGGTGACCCAACAGAAACAAAAGAGATAGAAAGTACATTAAAGTGGGCCCAACAACTTTTTTATATATTTTTATTTTGTTCAAGTCTTCTGTCAGTTGGTCTATCTCCTTTTCCTTTGCTGCTATCGCCTTCTGGAGTTTATGTGGCATTCTTTCAGGTGTAGACGATGGGTTAGATGACGATGTCATTTGTTTACTGAAGAAAGAAGGCAAGTGAAAGAAAGAAAGAAAGAAGGATAGAATGGTGTGAATTTTGAATTGCATTTTACTGATATTTATGGATGAAATCTCAAACATGCCAGTGAATTTCAACCACAAATTGGTCTTCAAAGTACAATAATTATGGAAAAAACAGAAACAAACAGTAAAAGCATGCAAAGATTCGTGCAAAAAATGACAAAAAATGTAATTTTTTTTGCCCATCGCGGACAACCACCACGGGCAGGGACCAAAAGTGTCACCGCGGTCATAGTTGGGGGGCTCCGCGAGACACTTTGGCCCAACTGGTGTGCCACGTAGGCCCTAGCCCGCGATCGCGAGGTCTACCGCGGAAACTTTGGGTATTTTGGTAAACTCAGCGAGAAAATGAGTATTTTGGTAAGTCAAAGTCAAACTTTGGGTATTTTAATTAATTTCCCTTAATTTTTACCAATTAACTACAACTATTTCTTATTTACAATTTTCCCAATCTTGCTTTTGTTTGTTTTCTCTAATTTATCCATTAATCTTAAATTTGTTTTCTCATTCTAATGACAACACATTTTTATCCGAAATAACTTGAAAATGAAATAAAATTAATTGAATTTAACTATTTAACAATTAATTTAGTACTAAGGAAACTGAAATATTTCCTTGAAATCAACCAAAAAACCAAAAAGTGTCTCGAAATCAACAAAAAAATATATTCAAATACCTGTTAAAATCAACCAAAAAATCGAAACATTCTCTCGAAATCAACAAAAAATCAAAAAAGTCATACGAAAATCAACCAAAAAACTTAAAAAATCCCCTGAAGGAGGAATTCGGCTAAATACACATCGAGTAAATTTGCAAGCATTTGATCAAATTTTAAAGGTGCACTCGCTCAGGAAAAATTATGGGTCCGCCACTGATGTCTGGTGTAAATATTTCATTTTAGAGACCAGATCCAGATTTAGACCAAACCACAGGGACCTCTGGTGTAATTTACTCCATTTAATATTTAGCATTGACTAAAAGATGGTCGGTCTAAATCAAGGAATTAAAATAAGAACGAGAATTAAGGAATATAGTAACGTGCTGAAACCTTCATGAATAAACATGATGTACATGACATGATGTCATGGGTTGGGCGTAAGCATACCAACACGATAATTGTACTCTTTGATTTTTTTTAGCAGGGGTGTTTTTGGTACGCAGATAGGACAGAATAGAATAAGACGGGGACATGACTGAACATAACAGGTTCAACGTTTGATAAGACATAACTAGACAGAACAGAACAGACAACAGACCAATTTATTCTTAATAAGTTGTTTATATATTTAATATAATTTTGATTAATTATGTAATGTATCAAATTATAATAAAATAAATATTTTTTATAACAAAATATTTTGTTAGAAAGTTTTCTTCTAGACGATTAAAGTGACATCAAAATAAAATTTTAAAGTTTATGTACATTCCAAATTTTATTTTCTTACCTTTTCTATATAATTTTTTATTATTAATAGTTAATAATTTACATAAAATTAATTAAAACATGAAAACTATATAAAAATAATATTTGAAGAAAGTTTAAAAAGCATAAAATAAAATAAATAAAATTTAAAAAATGGATAAAATATAAAAAATGTGTATTTGATGTTTTAGAAGAGAGTTGGATTTTATTTTAAGGTTATATTGGTAAAACATGATTCTGTTCCACCTTGCTCCAGCTTGTTCCATGGGGTGGGGGTGGAACAGACCCTGTTTCACATTGTTTCACTATGTTCCTGTCTGTTCCACCTAAATATCATGCCAAACATGTTATCCTTTTACGTTAACAAATATAATTTTTTCCTTTTAAATTGATATACAATGTCGCTTATGGTTAGATAACAATAAATTTGTGGACCTAACAGCAAAAAGTACTATATGTGTTCTTATACTTCTACGCATATTGCATCGACTTTAACTTACAAGAATAAATTACAAAATCAATCCATGTGTACCCTTGAACGAAATAATTACAACTACAAGTAGTGGTTTCATTCCTATTTTCGTCATTGATGCACCTTAGCCATCGAAACCTTAATCTCTTTGTCTATGTCCAAAACTTGATGAATGATCGATGATTTACTCGATCCTAACTCGACGATTGATCGAAACCCGGTGCCGCCCACGTTGCCCTTTTTTGCGACTGTGTTTTTTGGGTACCTCAACAGAAATGAATATATTTCTTTCTTCTATGTTGCCCATGTACACACAGAGAAGATATGAGTTTTTAGATATGTCAACAAGTGCTTCAATTCGTCACAAATCAAAGAAGGGACGGGAGGCCAAAGATGGGTGTAGTTAGTATTTATTTCTTCCATGAATAAAACTCCAAATCATAAAGGACTTTTGCGTCAATGGCGTGTAGCTCAGTTGGTAATGGGTAGGGGCATATTTGTACAAAAAGCAGAAGGTCTCGGGTTCGATCCCAAGACACCTCCATAGCCACAACCGCTGAGTGAGTCAGGTATGTCCCCCACATTATGGATAGGCAACCGATTGTGGGCCGGTTGGGGTTGCCGGTGTCAACCTTTTTGTACAAAAAAAATAAAGGATTTTTGCATCTAGATTCAAAATGGAGGTGCTTGGGATCTTAGGTCCCATTTGGTTTGTAGGAATGGAAATGATTTGAGGGGATTGGAATTTAAATCTATTCTAATCTTGTGTTTGGTTTGCGGGATTACTCGGATTTAAAATCTTGTGATTTTTATAAAATCCCTCAAACTAAGATTTTGAAATCTCATGGGAGTGGCTGGATTTCACGGGATTTCGAATGGTTTGTATATTAAAATGTTTTAAAATATGTTAAAAATATTTTTTTCCCAATATTAATAATAAGGTGATTTAATTATTTATATAATTATTTGTAATTTGTTTTTACAAATTATATATGAATAATGGAATTCAATTCCATTCCAGATCCAAAAAACTAAACACATCAAACATTCCAAATCCCCTCCCGTTCCAAATTCAAGTCCCTCTAATTCCAAATCATTCCACGAAATCCAAATCCCTCCAAAGCATTCCATAAAACCAAACATTCCCTTAGATTTGAAGATGGGGAAGATGACCGATGACCCACATAACACATTTAATTAAAGGGTGTTCATCGGTTGACATCCAATGGATGTGAGGGGAACCAAACCGATCCAATCATCCATTGGATGTCCGATTTGTCCAACCGAACCGATCCAATCATCCATTGGATGTTGGATTTTCCAATCCAATGGATGATTGGATCGGTTCGGTTCCATCCATTGGATATCCACTGGATATCCGTTGGATCGGATCGGATCCATCCAATGTTTTTATGTTTCTTTCTAAAAAATTTAGTTTTTATTTTTTACAAATGTTTTTAAATTATAATGTTTTAAGAATAAAAAGTTTTTACTTTTGAAACTTTGAATTATAATGTATTGGATGGTAGTTGGGTGATAACCGCGTGAGTGGTTGGATGATAATCGGATGACTGGTTGGATAATAATTGGATGAGTGGTTGGATGGATGGTGAATCGGTTCGTTTCGGTTCGGTTTTGGTCGGTTCTGGACTGTCATCCAAGAACCAACCGATCCAAATTGGAACTATTGCTAAAATATACATATAGTCTTATGTCAATCTTGAGTGGATACATGAATACATATTAATTTCTTTTATATGGTTCTTTCATTTTAGGAATAAAATAAAGAAGTTTCTACTTTCAATGTTAGAGATAGTTCAAGAGTTACAGATCAAGAATGTCTATTCTTGAAGGATTAAATGTGTACCTGTTCAGCATATAAATCAAGAATGGTCTTCAAGGGCTAAAAGTGTAACGAGTCTGGAACATGGAGGGCTGCGCTATTCATGGATTCTAGAAGGGCTGAAGTTGTAACTCTAGAGAAAGATATAAAGGAGGCGTGCTTTGATACGTGAAATCAATCTGATATCATTTTACTCTTGCAAAATCTCTTTTCTCTCTCTTTTATTCTTCCTTCTTTAGTTGTTTCTTCTTAATAACTAGGGTTAGATTTCTTCATTATATTGTATTGTTTAGAGAGATTGTAATTGTTTGTTTCATAATTGTTATTAATAAATGTCGATTTATGGTTTCCTACATGGTATCAGAGCGATAATGGCTCGATCCTTGTCTCTTTAGTTCTCTCCTTTCATAAATTTTTGGTTTCCGTTTTCAGGAAATCATTTCGGTGTTGTAGATCTCTCGAGTTCGAGTCATTTGTTCGACTGGAGTTTGTGGTTTCAAACCAGAATGGTGATGGTCGATTGCTCTCTCGGATCTACAATTTCCGGTGTTTCTCTCGTTTTGTTCCTCCTTTATATGTTGTGAATCACCTCGGGGTCGAGTTTGTTTGGTCTGACAGGAGCTTGCGATCTTGAACCGCAGCAGTGATAGTCAGATCTTCGGCCTTCTTCTGTGGCGTTTCTTTCCTGCCAGATCTGTTATTTCTTACGAGATCTGTGAGTTCTTGCTTTCTTTTTCGGTCACAGACGATTGCGTCTTCATGTCGCTGTCGAATGCACCGTTAAGACACCACAAATCTGCGCGCCTCACTCGTCAATAGTTTGGCGTCGTTCTGTTGTTGGTACATCTGTTCGGTTGATGTTCATCGGTCAGATCTGAGATTGTTAATATCTCAAGATCTGCTCGACATCATCGTTTTCCTTGTTTGCCTTCTGGTATTGCTTCTTTAATATTGTTCTTCTAGTTGTTCAGTTAAGGTTTTCTTTTCCCGACCTGAGTTGTGATCACAACCGTGATTGTCGGTTTTCTTTTGCCTTACTTTTCATCTAGCTCTTATTTTATATATTCACCGTGAGCCTCCACTCTGTTCTCGACGATCTGTTCGTGGACGGACGTAAGGAAAGGTTCTCGGTCTCGATCTCGATCTCGTCTCTACCGTGTGTCTTCTTTAGTGCGGTGTTTATTTTATCTGCATCGCATTTGGTACATTTTATGGTCTGATTCATCGACTGTGTTATTGGCAGGAGCTGTGTCTTCAACGGCGGTGAGAGCCGATAGTCGTTCATCAGATCTTGTGCCTCGTGTTAGTTTTGTCGATCTGTCAAGGACGACTTATCAACTGAGTTGTTCTCTACAACAGTGAAAGTCGATCCTCCTTGATGTCGCTGTTTTTTTTTCTCTATTGTGACTCTTGTCAACGAGTTCAGATTCCCTTGACGAATTGGTTTTTCGATTTGAGCTAGTGATTAACATAGAAAGGATTCTCGAAAGTCACGGAGATCGTCGTGTTTGAAAGAGTGTTGTGTTTAAAAACCCTCTCTTGCTTCGTTCTTGTATTTTTTTTTCAGACTCGTGTGTGTAATGTTTTCGACTAGAGTTGCGGTCTCACCGCAGTAGTGATAGTACGAAGCCACTCGACGCCTGTTTTTCTCTCCAACCGGCTTAAATATCAAGCTAGTGGTATTCTTTGTTCGAGTTCAGATCTGAGGTTCTTAATACCTCGTGATCTGATTGCTCTTGCTCTCGTTCAGACCAGATGCGCTTGCTGCATTCGGTTTTTTTTTCTTCAGATTTGAGGTTTTAATACCTTGTGATCTGAATCCTTTCACAATATTGTTCAGCGTGTGTGGTTGATTTGGCACCGGATCTGTCGATCTCTTGTGGTGTTCAAATAGCTGCATTCTGCCTTCATTTGAGGTTTTAATACCTTGTGATCTGAATCCTTTCACAATATTGTTCAGCGTGTGTGGGTGATTTGGCACCAGATCATTCGATCTCTTGTGGTGTTCAAATAGCTGCATTCTGCCTTCATTTTCTTTTTTGGCTGACACCAGATCTATTCGATCATAAGTGGTGTTCAGATAGCCCTTCATTGATCAGTTGTCTTGTTATTGAAACTTGTGGTTTCGGTTTCAGACTGTTCTTCACTTTGGCAGTTTTTTGTTGAAGTTGTTATTGCTTCTAGAAGTCATCTAATCTTGTGTGGGTTTGGTGGTCTCTTGTGCATTTGTATCTGTTGTGTTGCTTGTCTCTAAAAGAAGGTTATCAGATCTCTGTAGATCTGGTGGCTCTCTTGTTAAGACTTTTAAGAAGGCTGCTGATTCCTTGCAGCTTTTGTGCAATATTTTGAAATCGTAAGATCTTATTGTTTTTGTTCAGGTTTATCTGGGTAGATCTAGTGTTTCTGTTGTGGGAAGACCGTTTCAGGTTGTGGGCCATATTGTGACTCATTTGTTTGAGAGTTATCGGCAGCTCTGTGGTTACTTCAATTCATATCTGCTTCAATCATATCAAGTTTTTGTGTCTAATCCTCTGGTGAGATCTTACCATCTTCATTGAAATCATCTAAAATGGTTTCTTATTTTTTGTTGTTTCTTGGTAACATATATGGCATATGTTTTCTTCGTGATTATCTGGTATTTGACCTTGATCTTCATTGTTTTTAACCCTTTCTTGCTATTTTCTTCTGTCTGGGTGAAGTTTTCTTGGCACTGTAGGGTGCAGTTGGCCACTACAGGGAGTTTTGTAGAAACCCTCAGTTTCCGCTGTGCAATTGAGAAAGGGTTAAAACTCAGTATGATTATGCATGTTTTCTGCCTTTGTGTTTGACATCATGGTCTAGTTGAAGTTTTTTTTTTCTTTTGCATATCATTGGCACAAAGATCACTAGAACTGTAAAGATGCAAAAAAAGGATGGATTAATAGCCAGATGCCTTCAAGCAAAACCATTTACTTTGTACAAAGTTGCAAGAACATGCGACCATTGAGGACCCACAACAGCCAAAATTGTGCAAGTCACTGCAGCAGCTAGGGTCTGCTCTAGTGCATCTTCATAAATCACTTCATCTCCAATTTGCCGTTTTTTAATTTGCATAACAAACCTTGTATTGTAAATTCAGTACTTCATGTTGACTATTGCTAACCAAAAATGAGGCTTTGTTAATAAAAGCCTTTGCATTCACAGCATCATCATCCTCAAGTCAGCAGCGTTTGGGCTGTTTCTGCTCAGTTGTGTGTGTGCTGCGTGGGTGCAGCTCCTTGTTTCTGCTGTTTGAGGTGTAGCTGCTGGTTTGTTGCTTTTGGTTTGAATTCTTTTGGCTTGGTTTTGTGTTTTGTTGGTCTTGGCTTGGTCTTGGTTTGTTCAAGTTGTGGTGGCTTGTTTGTTGTGGATTTTTGTTCCTTTATTTTCGGCTGTGCAGTTTATGGTAATAAAGGTTTTGCTTTTCAAAAACATAAAAAAAACCACTCTACAAAGATGAAGTTGGCATAAAATAGTCTATATTAGAGAGGGTCCCTAAAATATGTTGACAAGCATGAAAAAGGTAAGAAAATATAAAACCAAAGCACAAAATATGCAAGTGTCACTAACTGGACTAAACTAATATCATCGAACTCTCAAAATGGCCACTTTATAAATATTAAGAATAGTAGAAAAAGGAATTACATAGTAAACTGAATACAGGCATGTGATAGAATATGAGACACGGGTTTGGGGACTGTTGGTTGTTCCTTATATGATCACTCTTCCAAAGCAGTTGATTTCCTTATTATATTAATCTCTTATAAAGGTGCAGGTACCAAAATGGCAGGTGTGGATTTTTCGGTTAATAATCTGGCTTCAGGATGGGTAATAGATTCTACAGTTGATTTTCACATGATAACTTCTTTATCTAGTCTTTACAATGGTGGAGATATCTGAGACTTGGGTCTTAAGATTGGCCACCTTGATGGCACAGGTTCGAACATAAAAAAGAGTGATTTTATCAATTTGGAGGTCACCAATCATTTTTATGTTCGAACTTGATCCGAATTTATCTGTAAATTGTTTGTTCTTTCAAAATATTGCCAGCAATAGCCAATGTTCTACTGTTTTTATGTTTTTCAAGATTCAAGTCAAATCATAAAGCCTATTTCTAGTTGTACACCATCATCTGTTTTAAACAGAAAATATCCATATGAGTTGGTTTATGATTTTGAGACTAACTTTTCTCATCCAAGTTGTTTTGGCTGTCGGTGTTATGCTACTGTTGGATGGTTCTGGTATCTTTGACTTTAAATCTGAAAGGTGTGTGACGATAGGTTATATAGTGTAGACTCGAAACAAATTGTTTTCTTGAGGAATGTGAGGTTTTCTGAAATTGGTGTTTCTTTCAGGTTGGTAGTGAGTTCTGGTTATGATTGTGTGTTGGATGTTCATACAAATTCTAACTTGTTACCTACTGATAATCTTTGTGAGAGTTATTCTGCTGATGTTTTTCATTTGCTGGTTCTTTGATAAGGTCTAATACAGTTACAAGTTTACCTAATGAGTTTGATTACGATGTTGTTCAATGCAAAGTAGAGTATGGTCTGGGTTATGATGTTAACTGTTATGATGAATTCACAAATTCCAGGACTTACCGAGAAACGTGTTATGGTAAAATTGGACTAAAGTTTTCAGTAATACTTTAGGTTTCAAATTCTTTCGGTTCATCTCCAAGTAGAAAGGTTAGTATAACTACGTCTAATGGTTAGTGTTAACAGGACGTGTTTTTTTCAACCATGGTAAGTTTTTTTCTTGTTAGGATTACTAGTTATTTGCTTGTTTCTTGGGAAAGGCAGTTTTCCAAATCTCAATATTATTGTGTGGCTTGTGTTTTTATGGGTTATAAACATTTTGAGCGAAGTTAATGGTTAGTTGTGTGATTGTAAGTTGAATTCTTTTCAACACAATGAAAGATTTATTCCACGTCAAGATTGAGGGGGGATGCTAAAATATACATATAGTCTTATGTCAATCTTGAGTGGATACATGAATACATATTAATTTCTTTTATATGGTTCTTTCATTTTAGGAATAAAATAAAGAAGTTTCTACTTTCAATGTTAGAGATAGTTCAAGAGTTACAGATCAAGAATGTCTATTCTTGAAGGATTAAATGTGTACCTGTTCAGCATATAAATCAAGAATGGTCTTCAAGGGCTAAAAGTGTAACGAGTCTGGAACATGGAGGGCTGCGCTATTCATGGATTCTAGAAGGGCTGAAGTTGTAACTCTAGAGAAAGATATAAAGGAGGCGTGCTTTGATACGTGAAATCAATCTGATATCATTTTACTTTTGCAAAATCTCTTTTCTCTCTCTTTTATTCTTCCTTCTGTAGTTGTTTCTTCTTAATAACTAGGGTTAGATTTCTTCATTATATTGTATTGTTTAGAGAGATTGTAATTGTTTGTTTCATAATTGTTATTAATAAATGTCGATTTATGGTTTTCTACATATTAGAAGGTAAACAAACAGCCCCTTAGAGTTGATTAAAAAGAGTCGACTCTCTAACCTCGTTGTGATCTGCCATTATTTAAACTATGATTAATAATACATTTCTAGTAATTTCGTTGACATTATTAATCAGAGTTTACATTATTAGAGGGTTGACTCTCTAACCTCGTTGTGATCTGCATTTGTTAGAATTGGTTTAAACTACAATACTAATTTCGTTGACATTATTAGAGGGTTGACTCTCTAACCTCGTTAGCCTTGTCTTATTAATCTATGTCATGGTTGATGGATCACGCGAATAGTTTATATATATAAATAAATAAAAAGGAGTAAACTACATTATTAGAGGGTTGACTCTCTAACCTCGTTGTGATCTGCATTTGTTAGAATTGGTTTAAACTACAATACTAATTTCGTTGACATTATTAGTTGTGCCAGATACGTTAGCCTTGTCTTATTACCTATACTAATGACACCATTGAGTCTAACTGCTCCTGGAGAGATCTGAGCCGTATAAACTCAATTCTATTTTCAATCTTGGCCGTTCAAAATCATTAAGCCAGTTTATTCAGACCATTAAGCCATTCACTCTGTCTATCCCTCCCTCTCACAGTCTCACGTCTGCAACCTCCACGTCTCCTCTGATTTCTCTCAACTGCTACTCACCTCCTCCTTCCGTGATACCTAAACCACTATGATGTTTAAAACCCTAATCCCGCTCCCCTCACTTTCAATCGCTGCAATATCTCGCTCTCCCTTAATGTCTCTCTCTACTCGATTTCAACTTCCCTAAACGGAGTTCTTTGACAAACTTCTCTCGATCGCTTCACTTTCTCGACAGGGATCGATGCTCGCTTCGATGCTCACAAATCTGACTGGTAAAAGGTTCTACCCAAATTTCGATTATAAATGTCGATTGTTGTACCCAAATTTCTTCCACAATTTATTTCCAGCCTCTGTCGATTTCTCCCTCCCACCCCCCTGGTCCACGATTTCACGACTTCTTCTGTCGAACTTGGAGGCTGCAATTAATTGAGAAGATATCGAGAGTTCGACTTTGCTATAGGATTCAATCCTGCATTTAAGGTATGAGCTTATTTAACTATCCGGTAATTCAATCGTGATTCTCTCTTTGTTTAAGTTGGTGTATTTAACCAATCTCAGGTTCTTGAATTGATTTTTCTCAGGTTTTTGATTAGTTTGCAGGATATGCCTCTGTTGTGACCCGATATGGCTTTTGATTTTTCAAGGACTACGCCCTTCTAATCTACAGGTTCGATCCTCTTTCAAGCCCTTCTAAGTAACTTTTGTTTCATGAAAAACGCGCCATTTCAAGCCCTACCTTCTATTAGAAATCTGTTAATAGAATTTATTATATGTGCTTTTGATATCAAACATTTCCACCAAAAGAGTAGTATGTATTTTTTAAAGAGGAGTCCAGCATACCTGGACATTGAAATGTCCCCACAGATGGGTGAGTCTTCTTCTTTTGAGGGTTCTTTCCTCTTTTAACTTTTTTGAGTTTATATCATATTTTTAATTGATAAGTCTTTTTTTATATGGTTTTGAAATAAGTGGCACTACTTTTTCGTGTTTTCAGAAATATTCGACAGTAGTGTCATTTATGGTTCTGACTCTTGTACTTGTATATGCTATTGCGCTCTTGCATTTATATTAGTTTGCTGCTGCTAACATACATTTTAAAATAATTTGCAGTACAAGCCTGTGCAGAGTGTTGAAAAGTCTTTTCAGCTTACAAAAGCGGACAGGGATAGGGGTGCTCACGGGTTGAAGGCATTTCGAGACATCAACCCAATGTTGGCGGTTTGAAAAAATTTCAACCCAACCCAACCCAAACGAAGGTACAACCCAACCCAACCCAACCCGTTCGGGTTGGTCGGGTTGGTCGGGTTGTGTTTAAACAAGGTAAAATCAAAATTATAAACATAAAAATAAAGGAAACATGTCTTTAAAATATAACCGATAATTCATACAATATTTATATACTACATAGAAAAATGTCTAAACCAAATATAATCAAATAACTTGACGTCTCCAATTTGCATATTTCTTAAATCTTAAACATATCTCCATCAATTATTTTTCTCAATATGCATATATATGTATTTACTATATATATATAGAGAGAGAGAGATGGATAAGAGATTGAATATATATATATATATATATATATATATATATTTGTCGGGTTCATCGGGTTGGGTTGGGTTCAAAATCTCGCAACCCGATATCAACCCAATACATACGGTTTGAAGATTTTACAACCCAATTGGACATCGGGTTGCTTCGGGTTGGGTTATTTCACGTCGGGTTGGGTTGGGTTGATCGGGTTGGTCGGGTTTTTGAGCACCCCTAGACAGGGATTTGTTGGCAAATCCAGAATTTGAAATCCAGGTTGGCTTTATCAACATATTTCTCTGATGATTAAGTAGACAATCTTAATAACTTATAAAACATGTAGGTCTGGTGTATGCTCCTGAATGACAAAGTTTCTTTTAGGATGCAATGGCCACAATATGCAGATTTACAAATCAATGGTATGTTGTATCTGAATCTATTGACTGGATGAATTTTTTATATATGAGAACTTGAATCCTTTTTGTGTTGAGTGTCTTCTCTTTGTTACCTGACAGGTATGCCGGTGCGAGCAATCAATAGACCTGGCTCCCAGCTGCTGGGAGCCAATGGTCGTGATGATGGCCCTGTTGTAAGTTTCAACCTCTGCATTACACAACTTTCTATGAACTATGTCTTAGTCCTATGCCATAGTTTTTGGGTCTGCTACTCATAAGTTGAATGCTTATTGATGTATCTATATTTGTTGAATTGGTGCATTGTTTTGATTTACTACCCGGATTCGGTTTACTAACTGAAGCTTCAATTTGTTTTGTTTATATTCCACTTTGGGACAACCTCTCATACTCAATATCAAGGTTTTGTTAGTTTTACAATTTGATATGCTTTTTATTGTTATGTTTGGATATTTGCTTATTAATCATGCTAATAAAGAGCACTTTTCTGCAGAGAAACTTGCTTAAATATTAGAAAGAGTAAAATCCATGGATCTGCATTCAACGAAGCCATGGTAAATATATATGTTTCTTGTAATTGAGTAAATCGGAAAGAGTAGTATGTATTTTTTAAAGAGGAGTCCAGCATACCTGGACATTGAGCAACTACACTTTTATTGTTTTTTATATTTATACTTCATATTACCCTAATAAATCTTGTCCCCGAGATGAAAAACGATGTTTAAATATTTGCAATGTAGCTTTGCCATCAATTATGTTGCCATCGTGCTCCATGGTTGTGAACCTTGTCTGCAAATCAGAAGTTCTAGGACCCAACAGAAAATTTTGAGCCCAGTAATTTATAAGCAATTTAAAGACCAGTGTTGTTTTTTTAATCTCCAAGGCGACAGTAATTGTTATACATTATTTTATACTATAACGTTTTAGGAGATCATATTATATATAATAGCAACTCAGTGGGCTTATTGTCTTAGCTGAGAATAGAGATGGGTGATGAAAATATTAGTAGGCAAAATAGGAACAAGATGTTATGTTTCTCCCAAGCTGAGAGCTATAATCAGTTGAGGCATTGTTTATTATATCGTTCCAAAATAACCGTCCATGATGAAAACGGCATACATATTTAGAAATGTGTGATTATTGTACTTTTTAATCAACCAAATGACAATTTTACTTATAATAATAGAGGGAGTAATGTATTTCTTATCTAATGATTTAGGGTAGAATTGGAAAGTAGACACTTACCTTTGAAATGGGACATTTATTTTGGGACAAACTAAAATATTTTTGGGACAGGGGTGTATTGATTTTACCCATTTGATTTAACCTATATTTAATCCTATTGATTTACAGGGTAATATATTTGTTTATTACTATTAATTAAAGTGTTTTGCCTTGATTTTTTTGCCAACTGTTTCTTCTCTATCTACTTTTTTGGTCTACAAACTTGGTACAATTATCCATTTTGGAGCCTGTTAGTCACATTAATATGGGGTTATAAGGGTGACTTTGTTCTTATTGTGTTGATTATTCTTCCAATGGTCTGTGGCCAAATTGGCTCTTAAATGTTGTCTCATATCTATATCTATCAAATGAAAATGTTGATATAAGAATGGGTTGAATAAATCTGTTTGTATGCCTTGGAGTCTATTATGCTTAGTTCATGAGCTGGTAAGTGGGGATACAAGGAGGATTTATACTTTGTTGTGTTAAAGAAGTGGGGATATACAAGGAGGATTTTTACTTTGTTGTGTTAAAGATTGTTAAGCAGTGCAGCCCAGCCCTGTGCAAATGCCCAATAACCTATTCTCATAGTCAGTTTTGATGAATTCTTTTTTGATCAATGCTACATCTACTGTTTGCTCACTATGGCTGCTGATCAAATTTGTTTTGTTGTGTATTTTTGTTGTTGAAGAATCTCTTTTGAGTGCTGATCATGGCGGAACATGTCTTGAATCGTGTTCACAGTCTTTGTGAGCGCCTCAATTCTACACTCACAACCCATTGTAATGAAATCCTAATGGTTCTTTCAAGGTATCTCCTAATCCCGCTTTTTATTTTTCTTAATTATAATTTCAGATCAATATTGTTTGTTAATTTTTTCGTCTAAAGTTTGAAGAATTGAAAGCCATGGAAAAGGAATATTGAAGCCTCACCAACTAATGTCTGAGTTTGATGCAATATGCAAGGAGGATCAAAGCAAACTCTATGATGGTGCCTTTCATGAAGTTCTCAAATGCACACATGTTTACTTTACTCTCTCTCTCTCTCTTTTTTTTTTTTACTTTTTTTAATTTCATAGGATAGGAAATGAACACACACAAGGATGCTAACTTGATTTTCACGGTAATAAATGAACACACACATGGATGCTAACTTGATTCTCATGGTGTGGATTCTTTCAAGGATGCACTCATGTCTAGGCATGGCAATTTGACCCGACCCGGTAGGGAACCCGGTTCACCCGACCGGGGCCGGGGAAACCCGTTAGTTGAAAACCGGGGCCGGGTTGACCACCCCTGCCCCGCCCCGGACCCGTTATATATATATTAATAAAAAAAATATTAGCTTTTACATAGTAATTGAATCCAAATATTTTTGCCATTCCAATTTGGAAGAGAATCAATGTTTATGCTTATGGCAATGTTCTACAGGAAGATCAAAAGAATGAATCTCATTTTCATGTTGCTATGAGTTGTATTGCACAATTTATCAAGGTGCAAATCATCAACAGGCTATAGGATGAAATTGCAATATGCTTCCACCTTTAGCTTCTCAATTTCACCAGCAATATGCTAAGTATGTTCAAACTTCTTTTAAAGTTCTCACCGCAGACGTCTTTATGCATTTCAAACACCGTGCTTTGTTAAACAGGAGCAAGTATATGTGATATCTGATTCAGTTATATATATTAATTTGATTGTTTTCTTTGCGTAATCACTATTTATTTTCTCTTATAATTCTCAATGGTTTTCTGGTTGTGATAGGACATGCTTGATTCCAGCATATGTGAGGCTACTTCGAGATCTTGAAGCTGAAGTATGTATTGCAGCTGCTGGAAAGGTCACCAAGTTCAGTTGGATTCTTAACCCAGAACTTGCAATTCAGCATATTCTTCCATGTATAAAGGTTTGAGGTTCACTAAAAATCCCGTTCTTTTGGATACTGTTCTCTTGGATTTCGAAATCTTAATTCTTTCAAGAAAGTCTTAAGCTTACATGTTGCATACATCTAAATTATCATTTTTGTTGAGCATTAAATGTTTAAGTATTGCATATCTGTCAATTGACTATTATGTTTGGGCATTCTCCATTTTTCTCATACACATGAAATGAGAAAAGAGCATGATATTCACACGATGAAACAAAATGTTTGCATTCACACGGTTTGCTATGTTTTTATTAAATAACATTATTGAATTAACTCGTGTTGGAAGCACATTCAATGGCATCATTAGTCCCATGGTTGTGATTTTGAGTGGTATGATGTTTTGAGTAGAATGATAATCATGTAATTCATATGTGATTGTAGTTCTTCAAAACGTTATCATATGCAATAATTCAAGTTTTTTTTCATTGTTGGACTTGCTCTGAACCCTTGACTCCATTTTCTTCATATACTTGAACTTAATTTTTTTTAGTGTGATTTCAGGTTCTTAATTTTTATTTGATTTACAGTTAACCGATTTCTAGCTTTTCAACTATGCACTTTGAAATTGCAATAGAAATGGTATATTTTGTATAAGTTTGCTACGATCTGGTACCGTGTATGGGGCATGAACTACTATGTCCTAGTGTGGTACGTTGTGGATAAGAACTTACTATCCCAGTATATGCTCTGTCTTTTTGCCTTACCTTACTCTTATCTTTCCCACTCTATGTTCACACAGTATGGATCATTCGGAAACCAAAGAAAAACTTTTGATGTTCTCTCTTTATGCTAAGAAACGATTGCCTTGGACAACAACCGTTGAGAGGGTGGTGGTGGTGGTGATGGCGGGAGTGCAACCGCGACTGGATGACGACTTTTAGAGGGCATTGGCGATGGCGACAGTTTAGTTGCAAAGGCAGAAAAGGTTATTGAGAGAAGTTTTTGTTGAATCTACTACCAGGAAATTGTAGATGACAAACTATTTTTCTAGACAAATGTTAATTAAGAAGTAAATAATTCAAACTGAACGTTACAAGTCCATGAACAAATTTTTTAATCTTCAAACTGATTGCTTGGTTTTAGATGTGGGAATAGGAATGTAGACTATTTGGGTTCGGGCGAGAGCCGAGAGGGAGAAGAAAATTACACTACAAGCAATTACATATTTATCATCTTCTGCAGTAAGTCTAACTACTAATCTTTAATCTGAAGTAGACATACAAGACTTCTAAATTAAATAATGTTGGTAGGCAAGTAGTTCTTGGAAAGGTGGCACAATGCAAAATGCATCACATCTACATGAAGCTTATAATTTGCAAAATTATTAGGTGAAAAATAATCAATAAATATTGTTTACAAATCTAACTTACCCTGTTAATAGCCGAAATTAGTATCCTTACGTGGGGTTGTAATGAGAGATCCAACCTTGTCCTTACATTTACTAGAATTTTACGTCATGTTGTATACCCGGCCACCGAACGGGTATAGCACTAGTTAATCTATGTCATGGTTGATGGATCACGCGAATAGTTTATATATATAAATAAATAAAAAGGAGTAAACTACAAATTTGGTCCCCATGGTTTGTCAAAAGTATCTTTTTTCGTACATACAATTCTGAAACTACAAGATGTGCATCCTGGCTGGTAAAAAAGGTCCGGATTTGATCTCTTCTTTTTATGACCGTTAAAAAAATGATACTTTAGTTCTTTTATCGAATTTTTGTCTTTTGATTAATCAAAACCACATGAACTAAAATCAATTTTGAGTAAGTAAAAGACTAAAAAACCGATAAAAAGACAAAAAAATATATATTTATATAACGAAACTTTTTAGCGACAGTTAAAAAGAATGACAAATTCAGACGTTACGAACCACGATGCCCCTTCTTAGAGTTTAGAAAATGTGGAGATGAAAATTGTTAGTTTCAGCAAACTACGGGGACAAAATTTGTAGTTTACTCAAAGATAAATATGGAAGTTGAATAATGTGAAATTAGTTGGCCAAAACTGGAACATATGGCAATATATAACACATGGTTGATACTTGATACTATTACGGTCGGGTTAACCAAAACAAGAACTGGTACTCTTTTCCTTGTGTTTGACTTTGACCATCATCTGATGCCGGAAAATCGTCTTCCTTCCCCGTCGGAGCAGCCTCATCGGACGGCCTTTCACTTCCAACCTTCCAAAAACTGGATGAACGGTCAGCTTCTTTTCTTAATTGTTCACTTCTCTTTCGTCTTCCTAGATCTTCTGTATTCATTTGTTCTGAATACATATATCGCTGTGGTTAATTTCATTGGTCTGTAACGATGAACATGGCGCTCCATGATTCCTGGACGATTCAATCGGCGCAGATCCTAATGGTAACTCATTCTCACCACCTGCTTTTCAACTTCTTATACTATCGTAGAATCGTTAACTGTTCACCTCTTCTTCCACAAATGTATCATGATTCATCGTCGATGTTATGTACGATCATACCTTCTGTAAGAAATACTCACAAAACACATTTGAAAAAAATTGGAATTCTGCTTCAAATGTTAACCGCTTAATAGCAAGTGTCTAATCAGTAGATTCGTTAATTATTCACCTCTTCTTCCAAGTATGGATCATGATTCATCGTCGATGTTGTGCACGATCATACCTTCTGTAAGAAATACTCAATATACTTACACATTTGATTTTTTTTTTGAAATTCTGCTTCGAATCCACTTGTAAACTGCTTAATAGCAAGTGTCTAATCAGTAGGTAATTAGATTGTATATATTTCCGGATTCTGGCTAATATGGTAGATCCAAATGCATTTAGGACCAATGTACTTCAATGGAGTATACCATCTCTTCTATCAATACAACCCTACCGGTCCACTTTTTACCAATCAAATGCATTGGGGACATTCTGCATCATACGATTTGATAAACTGGATCTCTCTAGACCTCGCCCTTGCTCCGACTGAACCCTTCGATTCCAACAGTTGCTGGTCCGGTTCCGTCACAATCCTCCCTGGAAACAAGCCTATGATGCTCTACACAGGAATTGACTCACAAAACCGCCAGGTCCAGAACTTGGCGGTCCCAAAGGACTTATCTGATCCCTATCTTACAGAATGGGTCAAGTACACCGGCAATCCGGTCATAGATCTTCCCGACGGGATCCGACCCGATAACTTCAGAGACCCAACCACGGGCTGGCTTGCAGAAGACGGGAAATGGAGAGTGATTGTCGGAAGTGAGACGAAAGATAAGGCTGGAGTGGCGTTTCTGTACCAATCTGAGGACTTTGTTAGTTGGACTCAAATCGATTGGCCGCTTTATGAGGCTGCAGGCACTGGGATTTGGGAATGTCCTGATTTCTTTCCGGTGTGGATTGATGGCAAGAAAGGGGTCGAAACATCTGTCATGAACCCTAGCGTAAAGCATGTGATGAAGATGGGATTAGTGGATCAAGGGAAAGATTATTATTTGATTGGGAATTACAGTTCTGAGAAGGAAACCTATGTTCCTGAAAAAGAATTAACGCTTAATAGTTTGAGGTTTGATTATGGGAAATATTATGCTTCGAAGTCGTTCTTCGACCCTGTGAAAGAACGAAGGATCTTGATTGGTTGGGTGACTGAATCGGACACCGAAGCAGATTTTCTCGTTAAAGGATGGGCCGGACTACAAGTAATCCAAGATTAATATTCACTTAATTATAAGCTTTCTTTTATGATTAAGATCATGAATTCAATTAAGACTAATTACATGCAGTCGTTTCCAAGGAGTCTTTGGCTGGATCAAAACCAGAAGCAACTGATACAGTGGCCTATTGAAGAAATCGAAATGTTACGGGAGAACGAAGTTAGATTTCAAGATAAGAAGCTTGAGAGTGGATCATTACATGAAGTTGTGGGCATAACTGCTGATCAGGTAAGACATGAATTGATGCTAGTCTTAATAACTTTAGTTCAATTCCTTTTCAGCTTCAATTCTTTTGAACTGACATGTGTGGATGGATATTGCTGTTTAAAAGGCTGATGTGAAGATTTCGTTCAAGCTAAGTAATTTAGAAGAGGCCGAAGAACTGGACCCGAGTTGGATCGATGATCCACAGCTTATATCCATCAAAAAAGATGCACCAAACAAAGGCAAATTCGGTCCATTTGGACTCTTAGCTTTGGCTTCCGAAGATTTGACTGAACAAACTGCGGTTTTCTTTAGGGTTTTCAGAATTAAAGGACGATATGTTGTGCTTATGTGCAGTGATCAAAGCCGGTCGGTTTTATTTCTTTGACTCAAGTATCTCATATATATATATATATATATAGGAAGGTTCAAACGAGGAGCGCACCAAAACGTGAGAACGTGAGGAGCAATTGACAGTTATGAATCACATGTGATTGGCAGTGTGGATCACATGTGATTCACAACTGATCTGGAGGAGCAATTGACAGTTATGAATCACATATGATTAACAGTTGTGAATCATTAATGATCCGCGACTTGCCACCTCGCGCCACATCTTGCGCGAATTTTCGATTTGTTCCGATTTTTTAGCAGTTGTTGATCACATGTGATCAGAAGCATGGGAGTGCTCCTCACGTTCTCTTAAATTGATGCGCTCCTCGTTTGAACCCGCCTCTATATATATAATGTGATTCTAGAGTAAAATCATATGTGATACAATACGACCAAAATGGTCAATGCATGTCTATGTTTTTATCATATGCGATTTACTCTAAAATCACGTGTGATTTGAACTTTCTCGCACTTTTTGAAAGTTGACCGTCTTCTCATTTGAACCCGTCTCTATCTGTATTTATATACTTAAATTCCGAGGAGCTAATTAATGTGTTAAAAACGTACATATGCCAGATCTTCTACAAAGAATGGGATCGACAAAAGTACGTATGCAGCATTCGTGGACATAGATCCTGAAAAAGATGAAATTTCACTAAGAACCTTGGTAAGTAATTAAACCTAGTTGTTTTAGTTGTGCTTTTTCTCTGAGTCGAACTTGAGTCCGTTTGTGTTTACAGATAGATCACTCGATCGTTGAGAGCTTTGGAGGAGGAGGAAAGACTTGCATTACAGCTAGGGCTCACCCGACATTGGCCATCGGAAAAGATGCCCGGTTGTTTGCATTTAACGACGGAACAGAAAGTGTGGTGATCTCGGAGTTGAGTGCTTGGAGTTTGAAGAAAGCTGTAATTAACGTTGAAGATCATTGAAGTAGATTGATGGAAAGGTGATTAATTTATATAACTTGCTAGCTTTCTTATTGATGATTTGATTAATACTCCATTTTAAAAGCTTGCACGCTGCTAAAGGTAAAAACCTTAAGATTTAGTGCAAGATTTATATGTTGTACAATAAGGTTTCATGTCACCAAGATTTATATACTTTCAATTCCATTGGAATCCTACGAACCAAACGCACCCTTAGAAAAAATTAATGTTTATATTAATAATAATCTATTTATAACTAAATAAACGAAAGAAGAAAAAGACATAAAAATGTTTTGTGCATTATTTTATCATTTTTATAATTGAGAAAAATATAATGTTCATATTGATAAGCATGGCCGTGCCTGGGCCCAAAGGAAAATAAAGGCTCAAATTTTTTTAGTATGTATTATACAGTAGTAGTTAAAAATTTGCAAATAAAAAGACAAAATAATTTAGTATATAATAAGACCCAAAAAAAATTTAGCATTATATTAAGAGCCCAAACATGTATTAATACATTTTGTAAAAAGTTAATTGGTATTTCATTTGCTCATTATTTCTCTAAGTTTTTTTTATCTAGTACTAATAGTTAAAATTATTTTTGCCTAGAAACCTTATTATATACTCCATTACTCATCTTCCACGTACTCTTTTGATTATTCCATCTGCATAAATTTTATTTTTGTATTAGAATATAGTAGATTTCTTGTTATTAACTAAAAAAACTCTTACCTATTGAAAACAATTACCAACTATATGAGACAACCCAACTTAAATCTATATTCAGGATTTCTTTCTTTTTTCATACATTATTGACTCCTTATTACCTAATATTGAGTGCATGAATCTTAAATACTCTCTCATCTCTAAATCGAGAATAGATTCTCAAACTATAACACCAACATGGATTTTTGATTCTAAGATTGATAATTCTAAAAAAGTTTGTTTCAACTCTAAAAGTTTAAAACGGTGATGAAACCATTAACATCAGATAACATGTAGAAACTCAACTGATTTATGTTGATTACTTAAAATGTTACTCGGAATGGTTAACATAGTGACCTCAAATGATTTCAATCTATATATTAAAGGCATATCATAAGATGTCTTTGATGGTGGAACAGATTGACTATGTTATGTAAAAATGATATGATAGATAATATTCGTTTAGAAATAATTATTGATTGCTTTTGCACTAGAAATACCGGGAAAACGGTTTATATAAATTAGTATTTTTTAAATTGAATGTTAATTTTGATGATATCAACAATATATTGAAAAAAAATTGTAGTGCCCATTTTTACATCTTGCCCAGGGCCTAAAAAATTGTCAGAAACGGGGCTGTTGATAAGAATTTATGTTAGAAGGAAGAAATTTTAATGTTTAGAGTATTCATAGTTTATATTTATTATAATACAATACATAACATATAAATATGTAAATTATATATAAAGAGTAAAGTTATTTTTTTGTTCTTAATGTTTGTTATTTTTAGCGGTTCTCGTTCTTCAACTTTGTTTTGACGGATTGATTTTTTACGTTTGTCAGCTTGCAACGATTTTCGTCCTTCTTAATGATCGTTAACATTTTTCCGTTAAATGGGTATTTTAGTCATTTTAACTATTTTACTTAATTTTTAATATTGTTTTATGTGATATATATATATATATATATTCAATATAGAGAAAAAAAAAGTTCAAAGAAAAATATTAATAATATATATTAATTAAAACATAATACAAATCTTCTATATATATATTAAAGGAAAACCAAGAAGAAGTGATGTGGCACTCTCTAAAAGCTAGAAACTCATTTCTCTTTTTTCTCCTTTTTTCAATTTTTTAAAATACTAATAAGATAAAGACTTTTATGTCCTCATATGTAAATGATATTTTCATTAAAGATATGGGTGTTTTTGTATTTTTACATGCACATTGAAGTTTATGTTAGTTAACTATTCATTTTCTCTCTTTTATGTTACTTAACTATTCATTTTCCCTTCTTTATGTTAATTAATTAGTCATTTTCTCTTATTTATTCTACCTTATGGTTCTTCATTTTTTAGTTGACTACTTAATGGTTTGGTTTGTTGTCAAACAACTTTTCTCTCAAACTTTCTCTCATTATCTAAGGTATGGACTTATGTTTATTGCTAAATTATATGGTGTTATATGTACTTTATATGTTTTTTTTGTAGAAAGTGTCACAATCAAATGAGATATTGTTTAAATAAGTTGTGAAGATCGTTGAACATATCAAGAACATGAAAGTTTCATGGACAATATACACTTATATTATTAAATGTAAGTCATTCAGTCTACTACAATCTCAATCTCAATCTCAATTAAAGGAAAACCAAGAAGAAGTGATGTGGCACTCTTTAAAAGCTAGAAACTCATTTCTCTTTTTTCTCCTTTTTTCAATTTTTTCAAATACTAATAAGATAAAGACTTTTATGTCCTCATATGTAAATGATATTTTCATTAAAGATATGGGTGTTTTTGTATTTTTACATGCACATTGAAATTTATGTTAGTTAACTATTCATTTTCTCTATTTTATGTTACTTAACTATTCATTTTCTCTTCTTTATGTTAATTAATTAGTCATTTTCTCTTATTTATTCTACCTTGTGGTTCTTCATTTTTTAGTTGACTACTTAATGGTTTGGTTTGTTGTCAAACAACTTTTCTCTCAAACTTTCTCTCATTATCTAAGGTATGGACTTATGTTTATTGCTAAATTATATGGTGTTATGTGTATTTTATATGTTTTTTTTGTTTTTTTTTTGTAGAAAGTGTCACAATCAAATGAGATATTGTTTAAATAAGTTGTGAAGATCGTTGAACATATCAAGAACATGAAAGTTTCATGGACAATATACACTTATATTATTAAATGTAAGTCATTCAGTCTACTACAATTTCAATTTCAATCTCAATCTCAAATGATTTTTGTTCGTTTTGTAATCATCATTTATTATTACCCTAATTCTCATTTCTAATTTTTTTCTCGCAAGAGTCATCACAATGCTAATAGAACATTTGGATATTGTTTCTTTTGATATGACGTTGTTACTAGCAAACTACATTTTTAGTTTCGATTTTTAAGTTGTTGTTTAGTAAAAAAAATGTTGCATTTGAGAATTTAAGGTTTTAAGAAAGTATAAACAGTGGTTAATCGATTGATACTCTTCAGATTTTGTCTTTACGACCTTCAACTATTTTTAATCATGATTAAAAATAGATTAACTGATTTTAAGGAATTTAGTTCCTTGCTTTATACAACTTCACAATGCCAACGATGAAGTTATGCAACACTCTAATGAGATGGATACTGTTTTCATCAATGTATAGAGAATAGAGTTGTAAATGATGTGATGAAAGAAGATGTTAAATTTTCTACACTCAAGAAAAGTGAAATTATATAATATGTCCGATAGTTCTTTGTAACCATATCCAAGTGACATGTATCAATGAAAAACTTAATTATGGTTTCATAATTTTATGAAATTATTGAAAAAATAAAAAGAAAAGTATGGCGTCAAACTTATGTCATTTTTGTATTAATTTATTATAGTTAATTGTATTTTATATAATAGATATTTACACTATGGTTGTTATCAATCTTTTTCATTACACATCTGATATACTTTATAACCCTATTAATTAAAAGGCTCAGAACAATCTTTATATACTAAATTGAAAATAATAATGTTCATGTACACTCAATTTCATCGTCAAATATATTGTATATGGACTTGCAATATAGCCTAAATTTATAAAAATAATCAATTAAACTAAAATATACATTTTTCAACATGAATTTTGACAATCGCGCAACGCGCGATACCCAATATGTCAAATGTCCATAAGTATCGTCCACATCACACTTATGTGGTGCCCTTAAGGCGTTATGATGACATGACGACATAAATGACCAGTTAAGTACAATACCGGTTATTTTTGTCTCAAAATAAAAAATCATAAAATTACTTTGCTGTTGTACAAAATTAAGATAAAATATGGTACAAATTTTGGGTTAAATAGTTATTTTTTATTTACATGACAAAACATCTCTCTCTATATGTATATATAATTAGAGAAACCAAGTTTAATGACATGACACTATAAGAATTAAATATTTATCAAATGGTGAATTGTGATGAAATCTTGATTATCTTACATTAACGACGGAAGGAAAAGTTAGAAGAGAAAATAACTATATAAAGGAGATGATGACAACTAGAAATCTTTGTTGATCCAATTGTGGGTTAATAGTTATATTTGTAATGTTCCTTAAAACAGTTAGTTATAATGTGTGTGTTTTGTTTTTTTGTTTTTTGTAACATATTTATAATATATAAAATAACTTTCATGTGCCGGTTAGTGATAATTTTCTATGTACAACTCTCTCTAAAACTGGTTATATAACAACGAGGTTTCCATATAAACATTATAAACTAATAATAATGTTTTTAAGTTCCCCAATAATAATGTTTAATATTGTGTACATATTTGCAATTAATCATTTTTGTACCAACAGAACATTACATTGGAAAATTATTTTTAGAAGCGTTTGATAATAACTTTTACTATTTTTAATCAATATATTCCATTAATTGGTTAAAATACTTTAAATTTTTTGATTTATTATAAATCAATATAACTCATTAATTATCTAAAATTTCGTACTCATTTTCTTTTAATTATCATGAATCAATGTATATAAATGAAATACTTAATGAGAAGTTTAATACATTTTAGTATAAATGATAAAATAAATCAATTAAAACATATTACAATTAATATCACAATCAATATGTATAAATGAAATAGTCATGACAATTAATTTTTATTTATTACATACTATATAAATAAATATTTTTATCTTATTAGATTTGATTTCCTCTTACTAAATTTCTTTCCAAATGATTATTTTAAGTAGTGAACTTTTGTTTATCGTTAAAATATTTAGTGTTATGTCGACTTTTTACAATTATTATTGTACATATGACACAATTAGAATTAAAATTAAAATTAAAAACAATTTACTGTCTAAATAAATTGTGAAATTCTCGAAATATGTCCAACAACATGAAAGCTCATAGTCAAAGTACATATAAGTCATGTTATATAATTCTTCTATCTCAATATAATATTATGACTTTTTGCAAGCATTTCTTTCGAAAAAGTCATCCACAACGCTAACAGAACATTTGCGTATTATTTATATAATATAACATTGTTACTCGCGAACTCATCCACATTTATTAGTTTCGCTTCTTGATTTGATATCTATTAAATATATGCTTTTTGTGTTTCATTTGAGAAATCAAGGTTTTAAGAAAACGTAACTACGATTTTGAATCATGTTTGAAACTATATTGCTTCGAACAACTTGCGGTAACTTCTTCGAATATGTTAAAATGTCATTTTTTTCAAAGTACGTATGATATGTGCTATTATGTATATATATTTATGTATTTATAAAAAATCTCTATATATCAAATGTTACATGTAACTTTGCAAGGCATATTATAGTATACAATATATGCTAATTAACTGACATATTACGGAACAGTAAGGGATTCATATGAGAGGGATAAAGGTTGTTCCGATCTTTCCATGAAAAATCAATTAAGATATATTGTTTGGAATGTGCATATCCAAATCAAATAGTTTTGATGTCAGTCTTTAAAAGCTAATTTGAAAAAAATTATACCCAATTTCATTATTATTAATAATACATTTTAAAGCAGATTTTGATCACCGCGCAACGCGCGGTGAAAAACACTAGTAAATAAGTAAAACAAATCAAATATGATTAACTATGGGGTAGGGATGTGATTAGCCTCCCCTTTATCCTTTAGTTTCAAGTAGGGTTGGACAAAACCCTAAATAGTTAGACAAAATGAACCAAGCACCTAAAACAATGCGATATTTAATTAAGGGGTCGTTTATGTAATCACTTACCTGCGTAAGTGTTTACTAGTAAAATTGAACGTGGTAAGAGCCGTCGCACTCACTTACAGGGTAAGACTCTTGTTCCTTGCTTTCGACTCTCGGTATTTGCTTCCGCTCTTACCGGGTAAGATTTTTAGTCCTTGTCATATTCATCCCGTAAGCTAATGTGGCTTGATAAGCACTTACCCGGGTAAGCGTTTTGTAAACGGCCCCTAAGTTGTCAAATCTTTAAACTAAATCTAAATTGAGACTTAGTTCAAGATATTGGGGTCTTAATTAAATCCTTAAGATGACGTTTGGTTCGCATAATATTTTTGGATGGAATGGAATATGTTAAAAGAATTTGATTTTTAAAGAATTAGAATGGAGCGTTATCATTGTTGACCACTTGTTTAATTGTCTTACATTAAAATGAAATCTGCTAAAGAAATTAGAATATATCGGTTCACAAAATGTTGATTGGAAATTAGAATGAAATTGTTAAATGAACAAAACATCCTTTTTGAATTTTTTGAATTTTTTCCTTAATCTCAAAGTACTTTATTAAAATATTCTATGGATTTTTCAGATCGATCATTTATTAATGCAAACTGATATTTTGTTTTTTTTTTAAAACCAAAACGGATTACAATGATGATAATAATTTGTTATTACTTAAAGTTATATGTTTTAATAATTATAACAACTACATGAGTTTCTTAATTTTAATTTGTTTATTTATAACATTAGAAGTTGTAACTACTCAATTTCCATAAAATAACATTAAACAATAATACAACCAAAAACGGTCCCAACACAAGTAATTTACATAAGTTCTACTCTAAACTCTCAGCGGAAACACCTTCACAACCGAGATACTACAGGAAGTCTGGCGGTAATCTACAAGTCTTCACTAGCCTCTAGCTCTTCTACCTTGACGCGACCTTCCATCATCATCAGATGAAACTCCATACACGACTAACACCTGAAAATGGTTTTAGTTTTTGAAAAGCGAGGGTTAGACCATGAGGTCTAGTGAATCCCCTCTTTAAAAACAATTTCACACGCATAGCAGTATAAAACATTTAACCATTAAAAACGATCGGAAACCCAGTTTAAATACTCGACTCCACATAAGGGGATAGCACAGTGGTCGCAACTTTCATCACCTTACTAAGCCAGGTACGGCATTCACCTTACAAAGCCAGGCACGGCATTCATCACCTTACAAAGTCAGGCACGACATTCGGGCATCAATAATAGTTTCCCACTGTGCAACCCGACTCATCACATAACAACATCATCACAAGCATATGCAATCAACATTTACGTATAAATGAACGTATAAACAACTTGCATCATTTGTAAACATTTCCATGTCATGTACAATAAAACCTTTCAAAAAGTTTAATCATGTCATCATGCTCGTAACCATAATCAGTTATGAAAACTTTTCGCAAAACATTTCATTCACACAAAGAAGGTAAGGGAACTCACCTTAGCCTTAGCACCTCGACACACGCTCCGGGACACATTTTAGCTCAAACCGAACACCTGAATTGGCGCCACAAAAATGGTGTTAAACCATCTAGTTACATCCCAAAACATTCCCAATAATCTCTAAGATCAAACCCCCAATCGACGCCTCGATCCTAGACCCAAACGAACAGCGAAACAGAAACAAGGTTTGGGGGACAGGGCTTGGCGCCCCTGGTGGCGCGCCTCCACACGCGCAGCCAGGCGCGCAAAGCACTGGTCTGCCCCCTTCACGATTTTTCCTTCCCAAACCCAAGGGTTCTCATCCCCAAACTTCCCCAAATCAGTTCTAAGTCTCCCAAATCGATATTTTAGACACAATAACCATTAAGAATCATAAACCAACATTTAAAACAATGCAAAAATCCATCAAATCCATTTATTGATTCATGAATTCAAACCCCAAAACTCAAGAACTCAAACCATAGAAAAATGGAGATTACTAAGCAAACAAGATGAAGTTCCTTACTGAAATGGTCAAAACTCATAGGGAATCAATCCCAAAATCACTTGCCTTCTTTCTTATTGATTAAGACTCAACCAACAAATGGATTATCAATTTCCCCAAACCAATTGCTAGACTAGCCAAACATAGAGAAGAAGAAGAAGAAGAAGAAGAAGAAATGAGAGATCATACCTTGAAGATGATAACTCAAATCATATGTTGCAACTCTTTCCACCACTCTTCCAATTGGGGTTCTCCTCCTATCTCCATTCTCCTCCCAAATCGTATGAACCAAAAGAAATGAAGTAATTTAGGGTTTTTCATCTTATTTTAGCTTCCTCAAATCACCCCCTTGGCACATAAGTTTCAAGTTTCACACTTTGGCCACCAAATTCCCATTTATTCTAAAAGAAACAACAAGAAATAATATGGGGTGTTACATCACCTCCCCCTTATTAGAATTTCGTCCTCGGAATTCCATTGCCGGACACATGCTGCAAGTTGGAGTTAACTTCTGACTTCCAATACTTACATTGCCCAAAATTTTCTTAAGGAGTTGCAACTACATCTCTACAAGATCAGTCTCTTTGCCTTTCAAATTCTCGACCATCCAGCCCCAAAGATTGTTTCTGACGATATGACAAAATTTGACTCCTCAAATATTCACATTGCTAGCGATGATACACCATACTGCTTTCCAACCCATACTCGCTACAAAGGTTAAAACACACCAAAACGTTCCAGATTTTCACCGAGTGCAATTAACTCATCCATTAACTCTCCAAATCTTTCTATAACAGCCATAATATATTACAATGTGGCCCAACTCAACATCTTCTTGGAACACACTACTCCAATCCCTAGGAAATATTTTCCCGCTTTGAGATCGAAATTACTCATACTTTCCAATCCAATCCTCTTAGTCCCAATCACTTATCCATCCCTCTTTGATCAGAACTGACAACGTACGACATTCCTTGAAATCGTTCCTCAGCCGACTACAACGCTCTTTGGTCGGTATCATGCCAACCATACACACTTGCAATTTCTTCGATCAATCATACTACTCACACCAAAATACTCTCTTGAGAGAAAACGACTCTACTTGAGTCAACGCCGCAATAACTCGAATCTCTAAACGGACACTGATCACTCCCTTCATCGACATTACACAAGATCACCCTCATATCGTTACCGCATTCTCACTTCTGTATAACATTCTTATCAAAAGGAAGAACACCATCCCACCAATACAGCTTTCACCTGGCACTATTTACGTTTCCTCAAAATCACACCGATCACACGTGCCACAACAGTTACCAATCAACGGTCCAAACTCACAACAATTACTAAGCCATAACTCGTTACTATACACAATTATATTCCTCGCCAAATCCACCGAATGGTTCCACTAAATAGGAACTACCACCAAAATTCACTTGCCCTCCTACAAAGAGGAGTGACCAAGCTCACTCAAACTATCTCAATTAATCGAGTACTGAACGACACGCTCACGAGGAGCATTCTCCCCGACAATACCGAATCTAATCCAAAGGTCTCTCAACCAGGGCACTCCATCCGACCACTTGTTTCCATTATAACTTAATACGCTAAAGATGCCTCAAAAGAATGTCTCGCTAATATGAGCCCGCTTTTAGACATGTCGCACGAACTTAGCTTCCTCAACCCTTTAACCATGACATACACAACGATCCCTTTTTCTTATGCCTTACAAATAACAGTTCCTTAATTATAGTCCACATTTCCAGTGTCTCCTGACATCTTCTCACCGCAAGCCTGTCTATACTTGATCTACCATACCGTCATCATTTTCTCTCGTGCCTACACAGAACGCCCATCACACACCGCTACAGCCCAAAAGAACGGTTTCTCCAAAATCATCAATCAAGACCTTTAGCCAAGTCCTCATAAAGTACTTAGCACCGAGAACTACCACGAGCTCCTAACTTTCCAACACAGTCGACCCACTAATTGCATTTCTTTACATCCACGGAATACTCCAACGCTCCTGACTAACTTCTTAACAAAGCACCACAGCTTACAGTATCCTCCTCGACAATCAAGTGAAGTATGAAAATTCACTTAAATTCCAATGGGATTGAGAAGAACAAGGGTTCTCCTTTCATCCCGTCACCAACCGCAACTTAACCTCCAGCTCTCAAAATAGCATTAACGTATACTGCCTGAAAATCTACACACTTCAATCGAGCATACTCACCACCTTTGACTATTCCAATATTATGGCGAACCATCATTACATCTATGACTTACACGTTCCTTCGGTACAAAGTACTACCACTCCCTCATACCACTATCGTGCCACACGACCACATTGCAAACAAGCCTTCACGATGCCATTACACACCCAAAAGATACTACTTCCTTCATGCTACGCACAACCCCATTTCATTTGAAGTATAAACGTTTCCCGGCCTTACCTTTCCCGGGTCTCGACGAATCACATGTCAAGATCATCTCATCAAAGCGCACCCGCTTCGATTACACTAATTATTTCGTTCTTAAATAGCTCGTCCAACCCCATAGGAAATCACTTATGCTACCACAATCTTTCACTTCTGAAGCACTCACTCAAGGTGGTCCAGCGTCATGCCGGATGCACACCTTTCTACAAACAACCTCTCACATCTTTGCAAGGAAACTCAACAAAATAACCACACTATAGATACTTCTCCAATACCAACCTCCTGACAACTATCAAACAGAACGGTCACCGATTCAACTTCGACAATCGACATGCAATTGTCCGTTCGCCTCACGACAGGCAAGGATTCCCGAAGGAATCTACTTCTCCTAACTCCCGAACAAGTTCTCGTTTCTCGTCAACTCTATGCGATCTATCTCCGCTGTGCTAGACACCTTACGCATAAACTAATCATCAAAACCTCAAAGGGCATCAGAACCACGTTGGTGATCTTTCGTTCTCCCAATGCCCTCACTAGGTGTTCCTATACCATACCATTTACACAATTCGAACGACCTCACCCGTTCACACCCAACGGGTTCATTCTCACGTTTTAATCTCCTGACATCACCCCTAACTTGAGACATGCTAAGCAGTCGAAAACCTCCACATCAATGGACTACATGACGATGATTCCATTCCTTCCTGACAATCTAGGATTCCTAACAGAACCCCCTTCGTCCTACGCATTATAACCAACTTATACCCCACCGTTCTCACTCGAGAGAAAACCAACACAAGATCTTTCTTAGCGCAAGATCTAATGAAACACCCTAAAAACGGAGTCAATTTAAACCTTGAAATTTCCACCAGTTATGATCAAAACTTTCAAACTTATATAACCTGAGGATCAAATGTAAGGTTTTTATATACAACTGACATTACTTAAATAACTTATTGATCTAATCACCTCATAACAATCAAATTAATCGAATTATCTAAACAACTGTCCCAAGGACTTCAAAGAATAACTAGATCCTTTGTTATCTCTAAGTCTGAATCTCTCCAAAAGTTCTCTTCTCTCGTTCCCGCTACTTCCCAGGGCTTGTACCTGGTAAGAAGATTCAACTTGAAACATTAGGCTTTCGCCTAGTGAGAATACTCAAATCAAAATAAAATTTAATAATTAAACATGAACAGATAACTCAAACCTGTTCTCACCCATCTTACCGTACGACAACTCCTTTCCAAATCGGGGAATCTACCCCACTCCCATTCCTACGACTAACTCATTTAATTGTAACAACAAAATAAGAGTTAACTATGAATCACTCCAGATTCACAATCAAAATTTACACACAAGAAATTACAAGTCAAAACTTGCCTATTTCTTAATCAGGAAGGAGAGATTACAAATTACTTTATGCCTATCTCTAATCTTCCTCTCATCACTGGGAAATCTCCGATCTTCCCGATAATAATGGAAATCTCTGATCTTCCATAAATCAAAATGGGAATTACAAATCAAAATCTGCCTATTCCACATTCCACTTCTGCATCAATGGTCCCAATGGGATTATAATATCGCGATACTCAATCGGGACTCACGATGGTTCGAGGTTCACCCAATTACTAAAATTACACCCCTTTGGTCTATGGCGAGTAATCGGTTCCCATCATACCGTACCCAAGTGCCCTCGGTGACCGGATGCCTATTTTAGTAAAATCACATAATATAATACAATCGATACTACTATATGCGTCCAGCATAGGATGTATCATTTCTCTGAATATATTCTATGTATAAAATAAAGAATATTGTTACTTCACATCTCAATCTCTTTATTACCCCTTCTCTGAAATCTGATATGAGGATCATCATCTCAATAGTTATTTATATTTTCGAACTCATAGATAAGCCTTTATAATATATCTCAATTTGGCTTCTCAATCACACTTAGAGTTCATAATCATCTAACATATTGCATATAACAGATAATCCTGCTCATCATTAGGAATATGAATAATTCATGTTCATCAACTTCTTAACTATCCCCTCATAGTAATTTAACACGAGAGTTAATATATATATCATTTGTTAATCTATATCTTTGAACTCATGGATGGATCTTTATAGTTTGTCTCAATAAAGCTTCAGATCATATTTAGAGTTCATAACCATATAGCAAAATGCATATAGTAGATAATCCATCTTAGCATATAAGAATAATAATAAATATTAGCTCATCAACTTTATAGCTAACTCATCATAGAAGTTTTAGCATGAAAATCAACATAGCACAACTTTTAATTGCTCTCTTGGCTTATCTCGGATTTTAATCAAGTCCATATAAAACATATTCATGCATACATATAAAACGTCTAATCCAATATTAATTACTGAATTTTAAAGAGAGTTGAATAAACTCACCTGATGCGTTATCACTCCTTTTAGTCCTTTTTAACTCGTAAGGCTCCTTTCTTCACTACCACAGCTTACTGTATTATTCGGTTTACATATACTGATATTAATTTTCCAAAACAGAACCCTCTACAACTGAAAATCCTTAATTTCTAAAAATTACATCTCAAGTCGCAATAGACTGAAGTCGCAGTCCACTGTTGCGATCCCAAATCCAAATCGCAGTGAACTGGAGTCGCAGTCCTCTATTGCGATTCCAACTGTTGCGACTACAGTACCAAGTCGCAATTGCCCATTGCGATTTCAACCCAAGTCGCAACCAACTGTTGCGATTCCAAAGCCAAGTCGCAATGGTCTACTGCGACTCCAACTCCAAGTCGCAATTGCCCATTGCGACAATCATGAATGTCGTAACTCAAAGTTGCGACTTCGATGATATTCATCCAAATCTCAGTCCACTAAAACATTCTTAAACCCAGAATTTTGCAGTTTTACTCTATGTTAGATTATACAAACTTGCAGAAATGTTTAATACACTTATCTTAACATATCTTAAAAATCAGATTCTCATTATTATCAAATTTTACCAAAACTCAAACTAAAACTCCATAGAACAATCTAACTAAGAAGATGAAGAACTCAATGAGATAATTACCTTATGATTACCTTATGATTCTTCAAACCAACTTCAGATTAAATGAATTTCCAGCAATTCTTTTCTTCTCTCTTTTCTCGATCTCTCTCTCTCTCTCTCGGCTTTCTCTCCCTCAAACCGAATACACACACATACTCACCCCTCACACACTCTCACAATTAGTCTAATATTACCAACTAAGTGACACCTCACTTAATTTAACATGAGTCATAAGACTCTTTCCCAATGGACCTCCAACTTTTAAAGAATTACACAACCAACCCTTAATATTCAAATCTACTTCAACCAACACTTTTAAACCATAAAAAAAAACTTAACCCCAAGTTAATTTGTAATTCACAGAATTATACAACGAAAATTCGGGATGTTACAATACTCCCCAACTTGAAAATGATTTCGTCCCCGAAATCAAAGCTAGGTAAACAAATGATGCTACCTACTTCTCATACTCTCTTTGGACTCTAGAGTTACATTAGTACCTCTATGGTGTTTCCACTGTACTTTCAACATAGCTGTCTCATTACCACTACGTAGCTTTCTAACTGATCTTTCCGAAAATTTTCCTCTAGTTCTTCCACACCGCATCATCATTACAACTCACTCTCCAGGCCTCAAAATAACATTAACATGTACTACCTAAATACGTACACTATAAATTAAGCATACATGTTACTATTAAATACTTCAACAACCACGACAGTCCATTATTACTTCCATGACTTACACATTTCTTCAATATAGAATGCTATTACTTACTTACATCACTATCTCATCGTACAACCCCAATACAACCACACACCAAAGTATTGAACATCAGAAGTAATAACTCTTATTGAACTTTGCAATGTAATTACATTTTTAAATCCAATCTCTCTATCCTTGTTTCCCCACGTTAGTATGGAATACTATTTTTCAAGTTTTAACTGTCTCTTTCCCCCAACTTTCCACATACCGATAGTATTTTCTCCTTACAAAACCTAATTAAACAATTTCACCAAGATCTCTAACTTCAAATATTCAACCAAGTTATTTTGAAATGACATTACCGATCGAAGTTATTACCATTCTTAGATCTTTAACTAATAATTTCTCGTACAATTCTTTCACACATAAGGAGCAATTTATATTACTTAACAATCTTGCCTTCGTTACACCACATTGACCTACATACTCATCATCTTTATTAAACTTCCAGTGATTCAAATTACAACTTAACTGGCAACTCATACCATCAAATTTCTTTGGATAAACACTCACCACTGCTCCGACATTCTATTTCAATATAAGCCATATTACCCAGTTATCTTACAAACCACATGTTTTATCAACTTTTATTAACAATTAATACTTTCCAACCGGAATTCCCAAAACTTCCATTCGGATACTTCCTCTTTCTAATATCACGTCTCATACTAGATGACACATATATCTTGGCAATTAATGCCACTACTCGTTCATACATTCTCCACCCATAACATTTACCACATACCATGTCTCTCATAGTCATTCGTACATATTTAATTTTACAATCCCATTTTCTCGTCTAAATACACGGGTCTATACCACTAAATATCTCCTCCCCAACTTTAGTTGAACTACCACTCACAATTTTCTAATAAATCTTTAACTTAATCGTTCTTACTAGCTCTTTGTGATTCCAATATGTTGCATAGACAGGGTACAATTCCTCACAGATCAACACAATCTATACACCCCTTTGTTCATCTCTAGTATTTCGTCTTATATAAAACTTCCACATTGTAAGTAAACACTTATCTGAAAGCAACAGTCCTTCATTGTACTAACAATCCCACAAGGTGATCCTTCAACTTTTAAACTTCTGATTTAAACTTAACATTCATACATGATCCCAAAAGGATAACCAATGCATTCACGTTATATAAACTTAAATTTTCAATACCGATTATGCAAGTTCAACCCCAAGCCTACGCCAAGCTTATCAAATCGATTCAAAGTTCTTAAGACTTAACTGAATCCAAAACCGAGTCATCTACTCAAAGGATTAAAAGATTATTTATCAATATCAACTCATGCAAATAAATACATCTAACTCACATCATGCAACATATGCTCCGAGATGTGATAATCTTACGACCCCTTCATTGCTACTTTCCCAATGAAATCAAATCATTTGCAAGTACACGCAACTCTTTTCATACTCCACAATGTATATAATCTACCCAGGTTCATTAGTTTCAAAGATACTAAGTAAAATATCAAACAGTCTTTACACCTAAGACCAACACTTAAACTGTCACCGGTTCAAATACAATGCAGTTAAGTATACAACACATCTAATACTCCATCTCGAATCATTAATCTGACAAATATTCAAAAGACTCATTTGAATATAAACCAGGCCTTTAAGGCCCAAACAAACACTTGATTAAACACATGTCACTCACACGGTTACGTAAACCAAAATTTCTCTTTACTCAAGATCTTAA